>CM028136.1:566805000-571605000 GCA_016271365.2 Neoceratodus forsteri | reverse complement strand
ATGCCATCTCACCCAATTCCTCGGCGCACTGCTGCCACATGCTGCGGAGTACATCCATTTCCCCAGCACACCGGCGGAGCGCACAGAAAACATACAGGAGTTCCACAGGGTAGCACGTATGCCTGGCATGCTAGGGGCAATAGACTGCACCCATGTGGCCATTCGCACATCACCTGGCCCCGAAGGGGCCGACATAACAATCAGAAGGGCTATGCAAGCATCAACTGCCAGGTGGTGTGCGAAGCCGCTGGGGCTTACAATCAATGTCTGTGCCACGCACCCTGGGGGAGCACATGATGCCTTCATCTGGCACCAGTCAGCACTGTTCCACAGATTCGAGAGTGGGGACATCCCCACTGGCCACTTAGTGGGTGAGTATGCAAACCACGTGGACAAACATAGAGCTTGGGAGGGGCATGGTCAGAGGTGACATGGGTATTGGCAGAGATGGCCCAAGGCAGGGCGACGCTGATCACCAAACTAACCTCCACCATCTACACAGAGGTGACAGCGGATACCCACTCTGTCCTGGCTGCTCACACCATACTGGCAGCCTGCGACCCCATTGCAGCAACACTACAGTGAGGCACATGCCTCCACACGCAATGTCATCGAGCGGGTGTTCGAGATGCTGAAGGCATGTTTCCGTTGCCTGGACACGTCTGGCGGTGCCCTACAGTACAGCCCCTCAAAGGCCTGCGGGCTATTCTTGGCCTGTTGCATCCTGCACAACATGGCCAACGACTGTGGGATAGCTGTACAGGTCGAAGAGGGTGACAGCAATAGGGACAATTAGGACGCTGGTGAAGATGGTGATGGGCAGCCCCCCCCTTGGGCAATGGGACCCCCGACTGATCCGGCTGGCACAGTTGCACTGGGACACCATCACAGAGGAGCACTTCAGCCAACCCAGGTAAGTCATGGGGATGTGCAACCACCAGTGGCAAAGGCACAACCCACAAACACGCATGGACACACACCAGGGGTGCATGCTGTCAAGGGAAGTGGCCGAGCATGGAACCGCACACACCGCCAGGGATGGGTAAGGTCTAACATGGCACACAGTCATACACACACACACACACACACACACACACACACACACACACACACCTCACAAGACATGCACAAAGGGTACGAGGCACGCCGACCTAGACCGCCACCCCTAGCCACACACATGCCCCCTGCCTGTCATTGTGCATGTGTCAGATACTGGGCACCATTGCACAGTGGTGCACAGTGCAACGCAGGCATCATCATGCACACGCCACAGTGGACAGCAGCCAGGAGGGTGTGCAGATGGAACGTGTGTGTGCGTGCAGGGCTGGGTACCCCACCCATGCATTGCACGCTGAACGACACAATGCACACAGGGCAGCATCAGACAGTAGCCATGCAGGGAGACAGGTCAGTCAAGCGCCACAGTGCCACGGCCTCCACGGATATGTGGGTGGTCCCGCTGAGACCCGCCAGCAGTGACAGGCTGACCACTGGCCTCATGGGGTGGCACCGACGGTCCCCCAGGGGTTCCATTGCGCGAACGTGACTGTGCTCACACAGGGGTCTGCAGCACACCAAACATGCCTACCCCAGGCGTGCTCAGGATGCCCACAGTTGAACCCAGTGTTGACAAGGAGGGTGTTGCACAACACCAGGAACGGGGGGTGGACATTGCACTGTGCGGTGTCTATGACGCATGGGAAAATAACTGTGTGCCCATTGTGGCCATGACAGCTGTGAATGCCTGTGTCTGCGTGTCAATGGCAGCGGTCACATCCTTCTGTAACCAGTCCATCCCTGCCAGGGGCAGAGCAGTGTCTCTGCTGCATGGCTCCTCTGCCTGGTGCAGAGCCACACTCAGTGCATCCACTGCTGTCACAAGCCACATCTGCTGATTGACTGATGCTTGCAGTATGTGGGTGTGCTCATCTAAGAGGTCATCTGCCTGATCGGCATGCTGTCCCTCATGGTGTTCATGGCCCTGATGGTCATCACCCCTTGAGGGTGGGCGCTGCACACCAGGGACAGGTCTGGGCATGTCCACAGGTGGTGCACTGACGCCGCCCCCTGACACTGTACCCCCAAGCCCATTGGCCGACTGCTGATGCTGATCCTCCGGCTGCCCCACTGGTGCTGACAGGCACAGGCTGGGACTGTGATGTCATGCAGGCCTCCATGGTGGCACCACCCACAGCCATGGCTGCGATGTCACCTGCTGTGTGTCCATCCTGTGGCCCACACATGTCACTGCCCATGAAGTTAGCTCCATCATCATCGGTGATGGATCTGGCATCAGCCTGAATCTCAGCATGCTGGCATCCATGGACACTGGCACGCTGGGACACGGGCAGGGCCTCCTCCGCACCTGCTCCATCAACATCAGTCCAGATGTCCAGGTGGGTCCACTGTCACCCTGACCCCTGTATGCCTGTGGAGGTGGATGGGCCTTCCTCCATCTCCATGTTACTGCCCTCAGTGGAGAAGCCCACCACCGCTGACCCATGTAGATGCTTAGCAGCTGTAAGGGAAAAACAGTAGCATTAATGTATGTGACCTACCCTGTCCCCCCCATTGACAGACCAGGACCTACCATGCAGTGACGGGCTACCACCCATCTGGAATCTACCACCCGGAACACCCTCGATGGCGCAATGCTGCATGCTGCCAGCAACCCACTCTTCCTGTGGGGTCAGGTGTTGCACCTCTGGCTGTTCCCCACCAGTCGCAGACCATGCTGCCCTGATGGCAGCCACCTTCTCTTTAATTCTCCGCCTATCCGTCCCCATCTTCTTTTTGCACTCCTGCACGGAGCGCTGGTGGCTGCCATGCAGATTGACAGCACGCGTCACCTCCTCCCATGCAGCAGCACGGGCCTGTAGTGTTCCCTGGTGTCCACTGAGCAGTGGCTCCTGGTCGAGGTAGGCCTCAAACAGGGCATCTGTCTCTGCCTTTGTGAAGGTTGGCCTCCTCTTCCTCCCATGTCTCTGTTTCTCTTCCTCCACCTCACGATCGGTCATGATTCATCCTGTGAGAATGACAGGTGTTACCTGTGACTGTGCAGTCCCATGCATGTCCCAAACACCACAGTCCACACTCCAAAACAGCATGCAACTCACCGCAATAGAGTGCAGTAACCGACTATGGCCAGTGCAGCCCAATGTCACATTTTTATAGCTCAACCCATGCAAATGAGGTGAGGCGCATTTTTAAGTGGATGCAAATGCAGTGACTGATCCATTGAATGGCTAATTAGATGATCTGCATATGCCGGCTGAATATCGCGCTGTTGCGCTTTGCGCAATTGTGTTGAAAGTGCTAAGCCAAGGGCGTAGTTCTGTGACATGCGCAGTACACACCTAACTGCGCATGTCTGGGTTGATGACACAGGCGCTGTGCTGCTGACATGCTGTGCATGGGAGGCAATGCAGGGCACGGCCACCATTGTGCCAGTGGAGCTACAGTGCTGTTCACATATATGGCGCTGTGGCACTGGGGTGTCATAGGAGCACTGGGGCAACAGCGCTGTAGGCCTCTACAGGAGGTGGCACACAGGCACCCAATCAAGCTACACGCATTGGATTCCAATCATGCTGTGGCTGTCCGTGTGCCAGAGACCCTTGACCCTGTGCCCGACCTTTGCCCCCTAGGCGCCATGAGTCAGGCATGGGTGCACCACTATCGCGCTGTTCGGTGACAGCATGATAGGGAATGGCAGCACTGTACCATGCAGCATCTGCACCTGGCAGGACCGCGCTGCAGAGTGCCATTTTGAATCCACCACACTGAAGAGATGGTGCGGAGGCGAGCAGTAATGTGGAGCCAGGTTGAGCTTGCCAACCTGGTGGCAATAGTAGAGCCCCATGCTGAGGCTTTGTATGGAGATGCACCCCTTGACAGGGCCAGGAGTGCATTGTGGCAGGAGGTGGCCGATGCCCTGGAAGAGGCCACCGGTATGGGGCGCACGGCGGAGCAGTGTCACCAGCATTACTGGGACCTGAGGTGCAGGGACCCAGACCTGCTTGCCCACCTGTGGGCACATGCCAGGAGGGGCACAGTGCCATGGCCAGGTAGGTGCCACAGCCATACACTATTATCGTCCATATGGGTATCACAGTTGCATGTGTCCAGCACATGGGGGGAGCTGTCCAGGGTTGGCTGTGGTGGTGGTATCGGGGTGTGGGGTGGATGGGTATGGCTGTGTGGGATTGCACACACATGGGGGCAGGGGGCTTTGCTACCTGATTGTACTGATGTTCTTCTTTCCATGTTTGCACCTTAGGGCCCGAAGAACGCAGGCAGGCCAGGGAGTGGAGGTGCCACCTGGAGGAGCAGCAGGGCAGGAGGGATGATGGCGTTCAGCGGTGCATGGACCAGCCTGATGATGGTGACTGCTTTACATCCATGATTACTATTGCATGCTGTATTACTGGGCAGGCAGCGGGGCATGGCCACCATCCATTGACAAAACTGCCATGCACGCAACTTGTTATAGTCAGCACTGTCCAGTGGCACTGCATGTCTGGGAGTGCATCAATGGTGGTCCATGCATGCACTGGGCACATGGCTGTGGCACTGCCTTCACACCGCATAGCCAAGTCACTGTATGGCCATGGTGGTGCTGTGCAGGACATGGGCGGTGGGTGTGTGCAGTGGTCCACATGGCTGTGGATGCCTGGGTAGGCAGGTCTTGTGGACACGGTCACTGTGGGTGGTCACACACCATCACAGGGGCGCGGCACATGGCTGTATGTCATGCACAATGGGTGGGCTGCAGGGGTCTGGACAGTCACACTTATTGACTCTGCTCTCTCATCCTAGGTGGACGGCAACTCCAGGCACTGGAAAGGAGTGTGTGGGAGCTGCTCCAGGTGGCAAGGGCAACACTGGAGCTGTTACAGTGGATCCACCGCCATGGGGTGAGGAGGAAGAGGAGCAGCAGACGTAGGCGCCATGTGGAGGAGGACTGGGGTGCACATTGAGGACTCCATGCCCCTACTACCACCTTCCCCCCCTTTGACCCACCCTCACACCCCTTCTTCCCTCTCCCATATGTTCACCCCTGCCCTTTACCCGCCCCCACCTGTTACGTAGCCCATCCCCCCTTGTAAATAGTTGTAAATAGGTTTTGTTACTTCTTTTAAATTTAAGCATTTTGTTATGACAACTGTGGTGGTCTCTGATTTGCAGCGGGCTACAGGTGCTCAGCTGCAGTGGTGTGCATGGCATCAGGGGTGGTGCACGCACGCATGGGAGTGTGTGTGTATGTGTGCAGAGGTGAACCACGTATGGTGTGGGCAGTGGGATCAGTCACTGTTTGTGGTTTGTGTGTTGTACTCTGTGCACTGGGTGCCTGTGTGCAGTGGTCCATGGGGCCTTCACTGTGTGCATGGCACCCCTGTCAGACTATACATGGCCTATGCAGCTGACACCCTTGCATGTCTGTGATATGCACGGTCTGCTGGGTGTGTCAGTGGTGGCTGTCCATGCTGGATAACAACTGTACCCAGCACAATGCCAGGTTGCCTTCCATCACCAGTATGGTGCACTTCTGCCTCCGGTGGCACTGTGGCATCCGCTGTTGTTGTCCCCCCTCCATGCTGTCGCTTGTGTCTGTTGCAGGGGATGTGCTCCTGTGTCTGTCACCTGTGCTCCGATGGCATGCTGGTGGCATACAGCTTCATGGTGCCTGCGCAGGGTGGCTGGCACACCTGTACAATGTAGGGGTGCTGGCCGTGTGTACACGTCAGCCATGGCCACACATCAGTGGCTTGGTTGACCCGCTACTGTGTCCCTGTGTTGGTGTGCCCTTGGGTATGGGTGGGTGTTTGTCCATGCACTGTGTTGCATCCTGTGTGGTGCATGCTTCCATGCTACACTGTGCGTGTCTGTGCTGGCTGTTGTGGCCAGTGCTGGGATGGGATGTGTCCTTTTGGAGGGTGTGCAGGCTGCTGTACCACTGGAGGTGTAGTCCGGGGCATGCCCTGTCACATGTGGGGTACCTCGTGTGGCAATGCATGGTCAGTCTCTCAGCTGTACCTCGGGGAGGGTGTGCAGGGTGGCACTGTGCATGCTGTTGTTGCACTGCTGTCTGCTGCCTCCCGCAGCAGGGTGCACATGGTGGGGATGCCTTGCATGGCTCTGTGGAGCACAGGGTTGCATTGTCACAGTGGGGGTGGTGGCATTCATAGGGCATCCTGCACTGTTGGGTGCTAGTCCTGGGAAGGGTGTATGGTGATTGTGGTGCAGGGTGTGCTCTGCATTGGTGTGATGGGGTGCCACGGGGTGGTCATCCCTCCTTGTGTGCCAGTCACAGCTTGCCAGGGAGGTTGCTGGGGCACCATGGCCTGGCTGTGAGTTGGTTGCTGGTATCCATGGGCTGGTGGTTATTCCAGCTCTCCCCCGGTTGTGCAGTGCATGAGGTGTGGGGGATGATGTATGTTCTGCTGTGTGCTCCTCTGCCCATCTGTGGCATGGGTGGTGGGCTCCTACATCCCTGGTTGTGCTGTTGCATTGCTGCCCTGCTGCAGGGGGCATCCCTGGTTGCGCTATGGCACATCTGGAATGCTCCGCTGAGCATCTCTTGTTGTGCTATAGTGCATCAGATATGCTCAGCTTCACATCCCTAGTTGCACTATGGCACAGGTGGTGTGATATTCAGTTGTCTGCCATAGGCGCATCTTGGCCTGCACAGTTTTTGAATATCGCGCTTCTTGCACATGGGTGCAGTGGACTTGCGCTTGCTCCTGCTGTTGTGCACTTTTTGGGAGCAGTTTGAATATCTGGGCCATAGTATCTGCACAAACCTTTTTTCATAGTTTATAAACATATTTTATTGAGTAAGGCAAAAACAAGTGCAAGATCAAATATTGAAAAACATATCAATAAAAGAAAAAAATACAAGTTTATTGTAAGTGATACATTTAAGCATTGAAGAAAGTGATGCAAAGTATTACTACTGCTGCAAAAAATTATGAGTGTCATATGCAAAGGCCAGTTCATGTCGTTAGCTTATAAAAAAGAAAAGCCCAAATGCATGCTATGCAAGTTATTGTATCAAGTAGCAATATTGCAAGAATACCATAGAACATGGCATATTAGTATTGCCAGACACTGGAGTCAGTGGCTTTCAGCATAAGGCTCCATATTTGTTGGAGCATCTCAGCATGACCATTGGCACTTAGCTGAGCCCCCTCAATTTGTAGGCAGGTACCCAGGTTGTGGGACCATTGTGAGACTGAGGACAGTGCATCACTAATCCATTGTTAGGCAATGATCTTGTGTGTATTGATCAAGGCCATGCCCATAAGATAGCTGAGGAACTCTTAGGAGCTTGAGATAGCTCTGCTCCCAACAACAACTCAAGAGGGGACTGGGGTAGGCTGAGCCCTAGAGTTTGTTCCATAATATTATGTATGGCACTTCAACACATTGTGATTTTAGGGCATGTTCGAGTCATGTGGATGATGGTACCCTTATGTGATTTACATTTAGGGCACAGTGGGGACCTGTCAGGGTTTCTTCAATGTCCCCTAGTTGGGGTGGTGTAGGCCTGGTACATATAATTTAACTGTATCTGGCTCAGTTCATTGCTTCTCAAACAAGTGGCCAAATGGATTGAAGTCTCTTTCCATGTTTCATCCATGATGGGAGTGCCCAGGTCATCCTCCCATTTCTTGTGGATGTTTTCAGATGGTGATGGTTTACATCCCCTGAGTATGGTGTAATACACTGATAGTGGTTTACTGACTGGCTGAGGCTGGTACAGCTCTTCCTTGAAGGGTGAAGGCGGGGCACAATTGATGGGAGTTGTGTTCCTCATGACCAATGGGTGTGGAGTTGGCAAATGTCTTATACACAGGAAAACAAAAAATTCCCTGAATGTTGCCAGAACTCCCCTCACAGAGTAGTGAAGTCACTGAACAGACCTCCATGTAATAGTTGATTAAGGTATGACAGGCCACATTTCTCCCAGGCAAGGAGAGTTTGGTGGAGGGTGACATTATATTGGGGTTTGTCCTTCAAGGTAACTCATAATTGAATGTATTTAGAGAGGCTCTGCCGCCAGTCAAGGAATTTATGGGCTGCCTGCCTGGTGACAGCCAAGGTTTTGTAAATGGGTTGGAGAGTTGGGGAACCCTCATGTGTTCCAATACTGCAAATAACAGACAATTTCTGAGGTCCACCCCCAACTTCTCTTCTTCTATAACTAACCAGGCAGGTTTAATGCTAGTACGTCCAGTGGGTAGACAACTGAGTTGGGCCATCCAGAAGTATTTTTTAAAGTCAGGCAGTCTGCAGCCTCCATCTCTCATTGTCAATTGTAATATGTCTCTCCTAATCCAGGCAGGTTTGCTATGTCACAGGAATCAATGTATAATAGTAATGATTTGGGAAAAGAATCTTTGTAGAAGCACGACCGGGAAGCATTGAAAAAGGTAAGCACTTAGGCAGAGTGCACATTTTGAGCACATTAATCACAGAGAGTGGCAGGGATACCCATCTTTCGCAGTGCTCTTTTATGTTTGCCAGGAAGGGGTGGCTAGTTAAGCCTGTATAGCTTAGAATGCTGGGATGGGATTCTCACTCCAAGGTATTTTAGTGTATTTACAAGTTTAAGCCTCATGTTATTGTTTGCTATGCTGTCTCTATGTAACTTCCCAATTGGCAGGATTTCACTGTTTGTCCAGTTTACTTTGTGACTGTACAGGGCACCATACTCTGTGAGCAGGGAGTGGAGTTGTGGGGGGCCCACTTTTGGGTTTTGTAAGCAAAGTAGGAGGTGGTCGCAAATAATGCAACTTTATGTTCCCTGCCACCCATCTTGCACCCCTCTATTCCCTGGTGTTGATGTACAGTGGCCACTAAAGGGTCTAATAATAGGGTGTACAGCAGTGGGGACAGAGGGCAACTTTGTCAGGTGCCTCTGGTTAGGTTGAATGTCTCTGTTAGCTCACCACTAATATTTATCTTGGCAGCTGTGTCCTTGTACAGAGTTCTTATCCAGCCCAGCATCTGATTCTTAAGGCAAAATGCTTGGAGGATTTTGAACATGTACCCCACTCCACATAGTCAGTGGCCTTTTCCACATCCAAGGCAAGTACAGCAGCTCCATGACGTTCAGGATATTAGGCCAAGTGGTAAAATACATTGAGAGTATGCCTGATGTTATGCTTGCCTTGCCTCCCTTTGACATAACCTGCTTGGTCGGGATGGCTGCACGATGGTAAGACTTTTTCCAAGTGGGTGGTAATTATTTTGGCAGCTATTTTATATTTAGTTGTTAATAGGGAGATAGGTCAAAATGAGGATCATTGAGTCGGGTTCTTGCCTGGTTTGGGTAGCACTGTTAAAGTGGCTACCGGGGGGCAGTATTCCTGCTGAGAAACTCTCCTCAATCATATCTAATGAGGGGTCAGTTAGGTGATCCTAAAATCATTTCAATAAGTTGATAGGTAGGCTGTCAGGGCCTGACACTCCTTCCCCCGTAAAACCCTTATAGTGTCTTGGACATCTTGGTTAGAGAGAGGTTGTTCAAGGCCATCGGAATCCATGGGATTAATTGCGTTAAGGGTAAATTTTTCCAAAAAGGCTTGGTACTGTTCTGGGGTGGAGGTCACTTCAGAAGTGTAAAGGTTACTGTAACATTTTTTAAAGTCACTCCCTATATTGGTGCACCCCCTACCACCCTTACTCAGGGTGCTGAAATCGAGAAATGGTCCTTTTGCCCTCTTGTTGTTTCAGCTGCCATGCCAATAACCTCCCTCCCCAATGACCATCAAATTATTGCCCGGCTTGATTGAGAAAAATGGCTTTTTCAATTGCCAATGAGCTCAGTGTGTTGACCCTCCACTTATGCTTCTGCAGCACTTGGTATAAGTTAGTGGTGGTGTTGGACATGTGGAGTCATTCCACTTCTTTAATTTTTCTTTGCATCTTATCAATTTCATGGGCTCCTCCTTCTGCGTAAACGTAGAGTATGAAATGGCCTGGTCTATGATGAATGCTTTCACGACCTCCCTTCTTGTAGTATGCGAAGTGTCTCCTCATCAGTTGTGGGCATGGAACTCACTAATTGAGTCAGCTATGCTCTCAACAAACTTGGGATCTTTCAGCAGTACTGGTTCAAGCTTCAAATCATGTGGAGGGTTCCCCAGTGCCTTCACACTGACCCCAAGGTGTAATGGAGAGTGGTACAATTCGATAGCTGGTAGGTATTCTACAACACTCACCCTAGGAAACTGTTTTGTGGAACAAACAGGAGATCAAGCCTGGCATATGAGCTGTGGGAGTGTGAAAAGAAACTATATTCCCTTCCAGAGGGATGCTTTTGGTGTCATACGTCAACCACTGTAAAAGTCTGCAGAAGTTCAGCCAGACCCTTTGCATTTTTAGATAAGGGAATGAGGGCAGGGTCAGATCTGTCTAAATCTGTGTTGAGGATGCAATTCATGTCTCTTTCTATCACTCACAGTCCAGTGAACTGTGCCATATCCACGCAAACTTCTGGAAAAAAGATCCATCATCAATGTTGGGGCCATAGAGAGCTCTTACCGAGAAACAATTTCTGTCGTTCATTTCAATCTGGGCTAGTACATATTGACCATGAGGATCAGAAATTGACCTAAGTATCACTCCAGGGAATCCTGGTTTTAGAAAAATGGCCACACCTCTTACTCGAGAGCTGAAACAGGAGATAACCCATGTCTTCCTCCATGCCCCACATGTTAGTTCAGCCTCCACTGAGGTCATGTGGGCCTCTTGCAATAACAGTACATCTGACTTAAGTTTCATAACTATAGCTTGAATTCTTTTCCTTTTGACCACGTTTTAAGCCATTGACATTCCAGGTGGCAAAGTTCAAGTTATCTATCATCATTATCAAAAACTAGTAAAGACTACATATATCTGCTTACAATGTAGTAACATAAGTTTACTTGTATATCTGTGAAAGGAGTTTTTGTGTTGTCTTGCATTTTTATCCTTTTTATCCTCAAATTGTTCCCCCCCCATTCCCCCTTTTCAGCCTGCACACACCCAACTTCTGGATGATGGTAACATAAATGTAACATCCCCATGAAAACTGATGACAACTCTCCCCTCCCCCAAGGTTCAACCCACACCGAGAGAAAAATAACTTCAAAAAGCTGCATAACTCCCCAACGCAGTGCTACCAGCACCTCTAGGATTCCCCCACCCTGTGCCTCCATACCACTTGGAGTGCATAATCACTGGACAACTGGATTCTGAGAACTCATGAATCCCCCCATCTGGGATCAAGACCTTGTGGTCTTGAACCATTGGCCCAATCATTACTGGTGGGTTTTAAGGTTCTTTGGCACCAGAAGAAAGACTCCCTTGCAGACAACATGTATGGTAAATCAAATAGAAATGAAACCACAATTACAGCCCTTACAAGGAAGTACTGCCATGAAATACATTTATTTCTGCATGAGTCCTCTTGAGCAGATAAATCCCTACACTGTACTCTTGAAAGACCTACAAATATGGGTGTATGGTGCATGGCTGGAGATTGCATACTCTGGACTTCACCTTCCCCTTCTCATGTAATCAAGATAAGAGTACCCCTGATTTAAGATGGTAAGAGCTAATTGTAAATTTTTTTTTGGTTGTTTCTTCACTGAATGTAATCGAAAAGTATGTAGGTGACCACTGTCAGTGTACAGCAGCAGAGTCATTCACTCTCAGTTCTCCTCATCATAGTGGTTAGGCAGTGATGGTAACCAGGAGGGGTGATGGGCACCTGCCAAAAATGTGTGCCAGCAGAATTGTTTGGTCACTACCTTGTATATCCTCTCAGGGCATGTAGTCCCCCATAAGCTCTGGAGGTTGGGAGTCAGGTGAGGTAATCTTACTTAATCACCTGTAAGGAGGCAGAAGCGCTAGAGTTGCCATGGGGTGGGGAGGTTAAACAGCCCCTTCAGCCCCCTTTCCTTCATGAACCTTTATAGGGTGAGCCACATAGCAGGCATGCAGCAGTGTTATGCTTCTGCAGAAAGTGTTTTAAAGACATTACAGGGACAGACATTTAGGGGGTTGATTCAGAGTTGGCATCATACCAGAGGGGATGCCTTCCGTTAGGGTGTAAACAGGATCCTTAAACTTTGCTGCCATATCTAGTGACAATGTATCTTGGCTGCCCTCCCTTCTCCAGTTTGCACACTCGAGCTGCACTGCTCGAATTAGAATTCTTGGCTGTCTCCCTATGCATCAATGAGGCGCAGTCTGATTTTGGAAACACAGAGAAATCGATTTACCTGTGGCAGATCCTCCACTCATCTGTTCTGCAAGCCACCAATCACTGGAGCACCTACTTGGAAACAGTGAGATCATGCATTCCCCATCTGTCTCCTAGGGACTATAGTCAGACAATATAAAGGGTGTACCACCTCAAGGCAATTGGGAATGAATGCCGCAGTGACGTGAGCCTCCGATGTGTAGCCTAAGGTGGTGCACTTCCCCTTCCCACTATCAAAGCAGACCTGCCCATCCACCTAAAATTGGCAGCTTCATGAAACTAACATCCAGTCATGCTGGGTTTTCATACAAAGCCTCTCCCCTTCCCCTGCAACTGTCAAATTCATACAGCACCATTTTAATGTGGTTTGGCTTGATTGTACTTTTACAAATCTTTCTGTAATTAATTTATGGCACACAGCTCTCCCAAAGAGGTGGCTGTGCCCCAATGTGTTCTAGTTATCACCCATCTGGCTCCATACACAAGTCTCCAACCCTTTTCCATCAATTATCAAATCACTAGAAAGTCAACCCCAACTAACACATTAATAGGAATAAAATCAAATGAAGAAAGTCACAGTTCAAGGATTTGACAGTTGTTTAAGCTAGGTGGATGACCTGCAGGAAAAATCCTTGCCTGAGCAGGTTGGTCTTCTCTGGTGTCCACATCCCCTGGGGATGATCAGGTGCAGTCTGAGCCATTTCATGAGTCAGGATGAACACAGAGCATGGCAGAACACTCCTAGATTAGTCTTAATGGGCCTGGCATTTCAACCAAACACTTTGCTGCACCATGTGGAGGGTTCATCAGGGATCGGACTGTATAAACAGAGGTTCAAGATTATTGGAGATTGTGAGGACATCATAATAAATGCAGTCATGAGAGCCCGCTGATCTTGGACTGACAGTGTGATGCTGAAACAACCAACCAAGGAGACAAAGTTTCATTATTAAAGGACATTCCAAAAGTTTGCTTGGTGGTTGACCTTGTAGGGGGTCCAGATTCTCAAAGTCAATTTAAGCTCACAAACGAAGCAATCAGGTTGCAGTGGCAGTTCAGTGAGCCCCTGATCTCCCCATGACAGGTGCTTCTTCCTGGTTGATAAAGTCCTTAGCATCTTGCAGCCAGGTGAATAATCTGGGGGACTTCCTTTGTTTAGTGATACGGAGCTTAGAAGGATACAGATGGGCAAAATGCCAGCCCATAATGTAAAGTTTAGCTTTAACTCTAATGAATTTTTGCTGCTTGGTCTTCAGGTCTCTACTGTAATCCTGGAAGACTAAGACCAAGACCAATCCATCACCAATTTTATTAGGCCCCTGGGTTTTAGCAGCTCCCAGCATTTTCTCTTTATCCTGGAACTGAAGATATTTTATAAGAAAATGTCTGGGTCAGTCAGCAGGCTTGGGCTTAGGATCAACTCAGTGGGCTCTCTCTGTCTCACAGTTTGCTGCTTCAGGTGGCATGCCAAGCTGCTGGATGAGACATTTTTGTACCACTATTTCAGGATTCTTGCCCTCCAAACATTCCGGTAATCCAACCAGCCTTAGGTTGGATCTTCATGACCTGTTTTCAAGGTCATCCACTTTGTCCAGGAGGGACAATTCATTATCTTTCAGCTCTCTCTGCTCTCAAAACAAGTCTGCCATGAGGTCCTCAAGCTCACTAATCCATCTGTCAGCTTAATCCAGCCTCGTGACATGGGCTGATATGGTATCTGATAGACCAGTCATAGTATTCTTCAAGTGCTGCATTTGGTCTGTTAGGTTTATAAATCCAGCCTTCATTTCATTCTGAAGATTAAGGATCATCCCGGGAACAGCTGCTAGTGAGTTGGATGAAGAGCTGCATTCTTCAGAGGTGCTGCCTGCTGCCATGCTTTGGGCCTGAGCTCTTCCATCCACAGGCACAGAAGATTTTGAAGGTCCCGGGTGTTGGCGTAAAAGGTACTGTACAGTATTTTGTTTTTTCTGTGATTGCTGGGTAGCCATGGGTTAGTCCTTCAATGGTAGAGATTTTTCCTTTGTGGGTATGTAGAGATGAATAGATTTACCAATTAATGCTGGTGCCCTGCAGCAGCTAAGCTAAAACCTGTCCACCTTTGTGCTGGCCAAGTCACGTCCCCTCAACCTTTTTCATATTGTATCAAGAAAATAGTAATGATTGTTACTGGGTATTGGGTATCTTATGGATGTTATATTACACTGTAAGGTAGGTTTATTTTGTAACCCCAGGTGTGAATAACAGTTAGCTTTTTCACACAGACCACTTCATGGTCAAATAAATAAGTAAATAAATACATAATATACAGTGGCAGCTATCCTAATCTTCTGCTTTACTGCAGAACAGTTTACCATATCAAGGTATTGCATAACAGTACATCCCCCCATTGCAGTATCCTCAAGGTGCCACATTAGCTGAAGTGTTACGTTACTATGCTAACTAAACTAAGTATAATAAAGTAACACTTCAGCTAATGTGATACCTTAAGATCAAGATGGCAGCCGAGCTGGGCTAGCCATCAGCAGCAGCAGTAGATTTTGTCTCATTTTATTTATTTATTTTATTTATTACTGTGTCATCTTTAGTGTTATTTTTGTTATAAGAGTAGTTTAGCTGAGTGGTAGTTTAGTGAGGGTTTGTAAGTGAGCTTGTTATTTTTACTTGCATTTTCTGGGGCTAGTGTAAATGTGAGGTTTGCTGTATGAATGGAGCTGATGAATTTGCTTGACACCACTGCTTCTTTGTCTTGTGCCTGCTTTTGTGTCTGAAAATATTAGTGGACTTATAAAATTGCTTGCCACAAATGCTTCAAACATTTCAGTCATTAAAACCCCTACCTCCCAGCTCTTGCAGGATCCCATGTGGAGGTGCTGTGTGTGGTGGATTGGTGGACTTTCTCTCATTGTCTGGAGAAGCCTGTGGAGGAGTTTTGGAGTTTGAGGAGCCGCGTCGGAACATTGATGGAAGATTGCCAAGAGTTATTCTTTGTGGGGCCCTTGTTGGAGTGGTGCAGTGCACTCTTCTATGTGGGACTTCTGTCTGGTTTGTCAGAAGGTTGGTTGGCTGCCCAGTACTGTTTTTGCCAAGGTCAGCTTTTCTCATGGGGGACAAAGGTTCTGTTGTTGGCTTCACGGCGGGGGGGGGGTTGCGACCCAGTCCCTAATGGGAGATACTGGTCTTGGGCTCACTGAAGAGTAGGTCCCAATTCTGGGGTTTTATTCCTTGGGGGTGCCCACCAGTGGGTGGATGTGGCCCCAAGGTCCTGGTGTTGGGATTATCTGGGCATCTGCCCACCTGGGTTGCTGGTGATTTTGGGAACTTCCCTCTGGGGTTTATAGTTGATTCTCTTGCCTGCTCCTTATTGTGGCTGAAGAATAACTCTTGGGACAGCTGCGGGGATGGCTTTTGCTAGGAGAGGCCTGCCTTGAGGGGGAGTCAAAGAAACTGTGCAGCTCCGAGTGAGGAATAAGAGGGAAGATCATCTTGGAAAAAACTGTATCTTCATTTGTTCTGTTAGTGAATCCTGTGACTTTTAATCTGCTGGTTTCACTTTTTGGGTTTGGTTTAATTCTGTTTACGTTAAGACAGTGAGAGTACCTGATAAACAATTGGTGCAAATAGTAATTTCCGCAGTACTCATCGTAAGTCCAGGTGGGAGCTGGACTTACTTAGGGAGAATGCTTCATGCACAAGTCCTATGAAGTGAGACTTCTGATGGACACTTGTTGAACTTATTTTCCTCATGGGCAGGTCACAGAGAGTGGTGTTGGGGATTTTTTCCCCCTGACCTGTGTGGTGTCGCTGGGCTCCGTACTGTCTCCCATGTTGTTCGCAGTGTATATTCTGCCATTGGGAGACATTATAAGGCAGCATGGGCTGAGTTTTCACAGTTATGCAGATGATACTCAGCTATATCTGTCCTTTGTGCTGGATCATGGTGATGCCGTCTCAGTCTTTAACAGCGGCCTCACCGAGATTCAGGACTGGATGAGACTGAGATGTTGCTTGTGGACCCTCATCATCTGGTAGAGTGGTCTCTGGCTGGTCAGCCTTCTGGACTTGTGCTAGGGAGCAATCAACTGGGGGCCTCTGAGCAGGTGCGGAATCTGGGCATTATTCTTGACAATTAGCTGACGCTTAAGTCACAGGTTTCAGCCATCATCAAATCCTCATTTTACCATCTAAGGAATATCGCTCACATAAAACACCTTGTTCCACCTAGTGATCTTCATGCTCTGGGCCATGCCTTTGTGGCCTCATGCCTTGATTACTGCAATGCTCTTTACCTAGGGCTTTTGGGGTTGGACATCCCCCTCCTGTAGCTAGTGCAGAACGTGGCAGCCAGGCTGCTGATGAGCTTATCACTATCTAGCCACATCATGCTTGTGCTCTGCATGCTGCACTGGCTGCCAGAGTGGTGGAGGATCATCTTCAAGGTCGGTTTGCTGACCTATGAGGCCCTACTGGGACAGAGACCATGTTATTTGCAAGACCTCCTGCATCCCTACTGCCCTTCTGACCCACTCCGTTCCATCGATGAGGGATTGCGAGAGGTTCCCAGGGTCTGTTTAAAGACCTCGGGAGTGAGAGCTTTTGTATTTATGGCCCCGACCCTGTGGAACTCTCTACCTCATCAGGTTAGAGATTCCCTGTCCACTGAGACCTTTAAGGTTGCCTTAAAAACTTATCTATTTGAATTAGCTTTTTCAGAGGTCTAAATGGAATGCTGCCTTTTTGATTGATTACTGTTTTATTACTTACTGGGGTTTGTTTTCATTATGTGTACAAGTGCTTTGATATTTGAAAAGCACTTTTTTTACAAATAAAAATGACATGACTTGACTTAAGGATACTGCAGTAAGGTTCCATGTGATAACAGCTACTACACTATAATGAACTTCAAAATAGCAATTTCAGAATGTCACAGACATAAACAGCGATGCTCCATTACAGCTACAGTACAGAAACTGTGATGCCATAATACACTTTTAACATGGGGGCTCCGCCCCCCCCACACCCTCCATGGGATGCCATTTTAGAAATGAAGGGATACTGGTGTGTGTGGTTTGGTCATTGTCAAAGATGGCAGCTTAGTGTATCAGCTTTCCTCATTTTCCTGTATTTTCTTCCGTCATCCAGCACTGTTGGTGACAGTCAGTATCTCATTACGGCAGCATAAATAAAGCAGTACATATATCAGTTGTTCATTTTATTTTAGCTGCCGTCTTTACTTAGTTTTTCACTTCGTGTGCTTCCACCATATTGTACCACCTGGTGGGCAACAAGATGGTGATGATGTCAGCCCCACTTCACCCACTGGTGAAGGCATCAGCAGGGTTGAAACCATACTGGCCAAGATGTCCCTCAATATGGCTGAGATTTGTTAGACCTGTGCTACAACAGCTTCAGAAGTCACTGGCCTCAGCAAGTGGGTTCTTGTGGTTGTGGAGAAATCCCTTCAGCAAGAGACCAGATTGGAGGATTTGTTGGCCCAGATGCAAGACTAGGATAGACTTATCTGTACCCTCTGGAAGAGGGTCAAAAACTTGAAGAATTATAGCCGCAATAATCTGTGATTAATTGGCTTGCTGAAGGGGGCTGAGGGGTCAGACTGTCTTGGCTAGCTACATAGAGTGCTGCCCATTATACTCCGCTTGCAGGGGCCGGCTCCATATGAACTGGACACAGATAACTAGATCCTTGCCCTAGGGAAAGTGCTCAGCCCTGTCCCATCTTGGCCAGCTTCCTGCATTTTCCTGATAAAGAGTGAGTACTGGCACTGGATAGGGAATGGGGTCCACTGGTCTGGCAAGGGCTTTCTATTAAAATATTTTGTAACCACCCACTCTCCATTACTTTGCACAGTAAAGCTACCACTTGGTGCCCTCGACTGGGCAACCAAACTACTTTGGACACTTTTTGGTATCATTCCTAGCTTTGAGAACGTATACCAGGCTCACTATTTCTAGAGGACAGAAAGGTGTGAAGGTGTACAAAATCAAAACTGCACAAATGACCATTATAACCCAGGTCCTGAGGAGAGAACTTTTGCTAGGGGCTATGCTAGATCTCTACTTCTGGAGGGGTACCCAGTAATTCCACACGGGAAGCAGTAACAAGAATGTCCAAACCAGGTTGGGGATCTAGAGTGTGACTTTATTCTAAAGATGGTACACTAAAGCAAAGGTGGACCCCCAGGGTTTACACACGTCATGGCACAAGGCAATGGCAGAACAACAGAAATCTGTATTAGACAGAAACTCTACATATCCCATATTACATAGGACCTTAAACTTTTTTCAGCAGCAATGGCCTCAGCTGAAACACACATTTTCTTCTAGTGGAACTGGCCACAACTTAGCACACAATTGCTATATGGCATAGGACTTAACATTTTGCCAATGTGGCAACTGGCCATGAAGAAGCACACTGGTGCTCAAAAATTAGAACAACCCACACCAGGGGGTAAACTTTCTCTTCAGGCACTGGCCACCATGACCTGAATAACCAGGCACCCTTACGGAACCTGTAATGCTGAACTGGTAACTCCAGATGGGGGGCTGCCCACCTTTTGCTTCCATGTCCATACCCAGTATTCTTTCAGAATTACACCTCAAACTTCTAGTAAAAACAGTTAGCAATATGAATCCTAGAATGTCTTTCACATCCTGCATAAGAAAAACACTACTTCTGAGTGTAAAACTAAAGTCTTGAACAATGTGCCAAGTCTCTCTGGGGACTCCATGATTGTCAGCCAATCTTAAATCATGAGAACAGTCTCAAATTAGAACAGAACTGGTGTCAAATTCAGAGAACACCCAAAGAAAGAACAGGTACTTTCCAACTGGGAAGCACAAAGTCAGATTACTCACAGCTGGTAAACAAAACAGGCAGCTAAAAATTCCTTAATCAAAATCAGGGGATTGATTACACCTTGGATCCTTCTGGTAGTCCTCATCTTACTGGGGATGAAAAAATCAGGAACTTCTGCGAGACAATGGTTTCCACCACTTCTCTTGGCAGGCAGATGTTTCTCAGTACTAGGGTGAGAAAATAGGCTCTCCTCACAGAGCCCACACTGCAGCTCCTCACTCTTCCAACTGCTCATACTGAACTCTGGCTCAGAACTAAACCAAGATTCTAAAACTCCCCACTCACAGCCAGCTGCCATGGCTTATGCTGCTGCGAGAGTTCTAAATGACATCACCTCTCTCAACTTAGTTGAGACCAAGTAAACAGAGAGGGAGCAGGTAAAAAACCATTATAAAATGGCAAGAAAGAATCCTGGTCTCTGATTGGTCAGTCTGGAACAGGACCCGTGAGTTATCCCAGCACAGCATCATGGGTCTAGTCTCAGCACTGTGAACGCATTTGGATGCCCACCATGATGACCTTAGTTACTCTTTTTTCGCATCTTCTCTAAAGAAACAAAAATATGCTTCCATACTAACAAAAACATTCTTTAAAATTATTTTTTTTATTCCGTATTACAACAAGCCATTGTATAATAGCAATAATTCCCTCCAGGGTGTGTGTTGTGCTGGGATAACATCACGCTTCAGGTATTGGACGCACTCGGCCTGTGGCCTCATGCCCAACTACCTGAGGTGTGACATTATTCCAGCACAACACACACCCTGTTGGGCATTATTGCTTAATTTAACCAGTTATTCATCAGCTGCCTTCCCTACCTAGCACTGACACTGATGGGATTCTCATAACCAAGGGGACTGGGGGGTTACACTTTCAAGACTTTTCTCCGGAGTTATCCTAATGGCGGAGGGTCTTCACAGATGTCCAATGGCTGCTGGCTTCCTGCAGGTTCAAATATGTCATGCGTTACCCTGCCATTCTTCAGATTACAGTAGATGGCATTTTTAAGGATTTTCACACCCTGGAGTCTGCTGAGCAATATATCTGATAGCGTTGGCCCCCCTTGCTGCCAACAGCCCTCAACTCCACGAGCTCCTGCTGTGCCATCAAACTGCTCCACTGCCATGGACTGTACCCCTTCACTAGCAGCAGTCAGCCTTTCTGAGCCCAGCCATGCTGATGTTGCAGATTCCGGCTCCTCAGTGGATGGTAGCTGGCAGATTGTGACCCAGGGCCAGAGTCAAAAATGCAAGAAAGATCAACTAAAGGCTCATGTTGGCCATTCTAGAAACAGTAGTTGTGGCGGTCCCTCATCTGGCTCTAAGGATGTCTGTCCTCCACTTTCTGTGGCTGAGCAGCTAGCTGTTTTTCACTGCCCCTCTCCTAGTTGGCTGGCTGATTTTCCACCCCTCTCCCAACAATGGCCTATCCTCCTCTGCAGCCAACTTTGATGTCCCGGGCAGCAGTAGCTTTGGCTGTATCCCCCTCAGCCACTGCTTCCTCTGGTTCAGACGATCCTTCAACTACGGCACCCAGCCAGCCAGTATCAGTGGGACAGCCTGTGAACTCATCTGGCTGAATATTGACCATGACTGTGTGATGTGCTCTACTATGGTCCTCAACATTTCAAGTTGTGCTGCTGGATGAGAGTTGAGACTTTTCATGGATTCTGCTTGTTTTTCCATTTGCATTGTTGTGTTAACCTATTCTTTACTTGTTAATGTTGTTCTGTACAGCTAGTACAGCTTGGGGCACTAGTGGGGTGCACTGGGTTATGGAGGGAACCCCGACAGTTTATTTATTTGTTTTTAGTGAGGCCCAGGGGAGCTCTCTGTTTTCTCCCTGCTGGGTGCAGCTGATGTGGTGGGTGCTTGGCTTGCTCTTTTCTTGGTTATGCCTGCACACCCTGTGCCTTGGTTCGCTACCCCCTGTTAACTGCTCTAAACTTTGGCACTCCTATGCCCATACATGTTTGTGCTGACCACCTGATCAGGTGGTTACATTGTGCATCTCTTAGCAGTGTATTGGTTCCCTCTCCTTCCCATTTTTGCTGAGTTTTGAGAGTTAGTTGCCCCATGCCCCCTGCTGCCTGATGTTGGCTCCTGTCCAGGTGGCAGGGTGAGCTCTTCTGTTTTTGTTACCAGCTGAACTTGGTTTCCAACTCAAAGCTGTTTGATGTAGCCAGTTACCCTGGCTTTTACCAATTTGTGCTGGCCTCCGTTTTATGGTTGGTGAGTTGGTTACTCTGTGCACCAGGTAGTCTGGTCCCCCTTTTTTCCGAGTGGCTCCTCTGCCTTTATTTCTTTTTGCTTCCCTTCTGCCACTGGGTCACTCTGGGAGTCTGTGTTTTGGGTTAACACCTCCCAACATCATGTTGCTGGTGTGTATCCCCTATCAGCAAGCTGATCTCTTCACCTTTTTCTTTTTGGTTGATTTCTGCCCCTTAGTTTTTGCCCAGCCTTTTCTATTTCCTTTTGGCCATTAAGTAGTGTTGTGGGGGTCTGTACCTAGGCTGGGAGGGTGGCTGGAGGTCTATTGTTATCAGTATTACTTTCATTTTTACTGTATGTGGACCTTCACCTTTACTCTCTCTTTGTTCTCTTCCTCCTACCATTTTTGTTGCTACCTCCTGAGGAACTCTGTCCCTGCTGCCCATGATGACCTTCCTTGTCTTTTGGCTATCATTTGATGTCTCGTTTTTTTTCCCTCTCTACATTCTGCATCTGTCTCCTGATGGGTGAGTTTTTTTTCTTCTTCTTCTTTCCCATGCCTTTCTGCAGTTGTGCCCTTGGATGGCTGGGCATTTACCACTGACCTCCAGGTCTAGCTATTGGATAGGGGGTCAGTGGATACACTGGGAGTTTCTTTTTCCAGTTTTATTGTTCTGGTAATTCGGCTCAGGGGTTCATGGCTTTCTCTTCCCTGGGAGGATGGGGAGTGACATGTTTTGTGTGTCTCAGCTCGTTTCTTGCCCCAAGCTTTCATCCTATAGCCACTTGTAGCATACTGTGTTTGCTCCATGGCATGAGGAGGTTAGCTTGCTTCTCATGTTTTGGGGTTGGGGGGATGAAGTTTGATTGTTCATGTTTGTTATTACTAGTTTTACTGGTTGTACTTAGTTTGTTCTTACATTGTTCTATGTTGGCTGTTTCACTACTGTTTTATTGTATTGCTTGTGATAGTGTAGCACCATTTTGCTTTGGGGCTCTTTGGTTTGAATATGGCATGGGCGGAAGTCAACACTTACTAACCCTGGCAGGTTGGCCTGGCCTTATACCTCATGGCATTTCCTCCTACAGTCTGTTTCAGCTTGTCACTCATGGCTTCCTCCGAGTTTGTTTGTTTACAGGAACGTTGGGGCCTCCATCACTTGGCCAAAGAGAAGGCTGTCTTACTCAGCTTAGGAAGCAAGATGCAGCAGTTGCCATCCTTCAAGAATCTCATCTTATCAGGGAGGAGGCCATGAAGCTGAAGCGAGATTGAGTGAGTACAGAATTGCATTTCTTCTTCTCCAGACAAAAGAGAAGGTTCTCTATCTTATTTCACAAATGTCTCCCATGGCAAATCATCAGTCATAGATCTGATCCCAGAGGTACATAAGTCTTGGCTCAGGTTTAAACCTTGTTAGTGGTATTTGTCCTAGCTGCCATTTATGCCCCCAGTGTACCCAACCCTGCTTTTTTCCATGAGCTTTCTCAGACCCTGGTGGACTTTGATTCACAGCGCCATCATATTTTGTTGGACAGTGACTTTAATTTACCTTTAGATTCAGTTGTAAACAGGAGCTCTCTTGTTTTAGTACCCCCCAGCCGGACTTCTCTGACTCTCCAGATGCTTTTACAAGAACATTCCCTGGTGGATGGTTGGTGTTTTCTACATCCTATGGCCAGCGATTATTCCTTTTTCACATCTCTTCATCAGTCTTATAGCCGCATTGATTCCTGGCTGCTTTCCCAGCTGTTCAGGCCAACTCTGTTCTCAGCCTCTATTGGTCACATTATTCTGCCTGACCATGCCATGGTATCTGTGTCTCTGCACTTAGACCCTGTTTGCTCTCACTCAGCTAACTGGCATCTTCACCCCTTACTTCTAAAGGACCATTTTTTTTAAGCAATACATTGCATCTGAAATGTCACTCTTTTTTGCCACTAGTGCAAACCCAGACTTATCTCTTGGGGTTTTTGGGAGACGTACAAGTCTTACCTTCGTAGGGCTATAATTAGTTTTGTGGATCATCATAGAAGGCTGTGGCAACAAGAGGAAAGGGAATTGCAATCTGTATTGTGTCACAAGGTAGAGGTGAATCAGAATGGCTCTGATATTTTGGCTAAGAAGTTAGCAAACATCACTCACCTTAAATATTCCCTCAATAATCTTCTTTCTAGGCAGGCTTTGCTGGCCCTGGCCCATACCTGACACTGCTATTGGGAGGGTGTAGAGTGGGCTGGGAAGCTGCTTGCTCACCACCTTCAGATTCAACAGTCAGCCAGTTATATCTGGTCTCTTAAGGACAAGGATATTACTATTCGTAGTACTCCTAAAGCCATTAATTCAACTATGTGTGCATTTTATCAAAATCTCTACTGCATCACCCAAGCCCCTGATCCCCTGTGTGTTTCTGCTTTCCTTTTCTCCGTCCCCTTCCCCGGCTTTCAGCTGAAGACTGCTGCTTCCTGGATAAACTTATCAAAGTTGACGAGGTGGTCCATGTGGTTAAAGCCGTTTCCCCTTACAATACCCTTGGTGATGATGGTCTACCTGTTGATCTCTATGAACTTATCCCAAACCTGACCATTCCAGCAATGGCAAGCATGTTTCACCATGCCTTTAGTATGAGCATTCTTCCCCTTTTACTCCGAGGAGCCATTATCTCCATGATTCCGAAGAAGAAGAACAAGAATTTAGTTGTTTTCTACTTGCCGTCCAATATTTCTCATGAATGCAGACTGCAAAGTCCTTGCTAAGCTCCTAGCATCTCAACTGGAGGTGGTGATCCCTCAGCTTGTTCATCTATCACAGGTTGGTTTTGTGAAGGGGAGGTCTCTCCTGGATAATGTCCATTCCCTTCTTATGGCGATGTCCTTTACCCAAGCCACTAATCTCTCAGCTACAGCCATCTCAATTGATTTTGAGAAGGTGTTTGATTCTGTTTAGTGGCCCTATCTTTTTCAGGTGCTTTCCCATCTAGACTGTAGCTCGGACTTTCAAAGATGGGTACAATTATTGCACATAGACCCAACTGCCAGTGTGCTCACTAACAGCTTGCTGTCAGACCCCTTTTCCTTGTGGCGTGGTACTCGCCAGGGCTATCCCCTCTCCCCTTTGCTGGTTATAGAGCCCTTAGTGACGGCGATTCGATTCCACTCTGATATTTCAGGTATTAACATCAATGGATGTGCTTTGGCACTAGACCAAGGCTTTCAAAATTCAAATCCTTCCCCTCCTTCTACACCCTAGATGGAGACCCAATTGATGACGTGTCTTCTTTCAAAAACCTCAGTGTATGGCTTGACCATCACCTCCATTTCTCCCAGGACATAGATGCTATATACAAAAAGCTCCACCCTAAAGTTGGTGCCCTCTATAGGCACAAAAGTTACATCCCCTTCCTGCCCACCGAGACATCTTAACCAAAATGATTCTCCATATTTTTGATTATGGTGACATACTGTAGTCTGTGGAGCTGCCCCTTGATCTACCCTGGCCAAACTGGATCCCCTCTTCCACTCCTTCTGCCGCTTTGCTCTCAACTGTCCTTCCCGCACCCACCACTGTACTCTCTACTCTTCTCTGTCTCCCTCCCTTCACTTGAAAGTTGCCGTCTAACCCACTGTGCCTCCTTCACATCCAAATTCTGTTTTTCCTCCCTTCCCCCTATCTTGCCTCCCTACTCTCTCCTTCCTCCCCTTCACCCTACCACCTCTGAAACTCAGAATTTTTCTCCCTCCAACTCCCATCTCGTAGATCTCTTGCTGGTCAAGCAGCCTTCTCTTTCATAAGCTTTGCAATTCTCTCCCCTACCTATCTGCTTCACCTCCTCCAAACCCTCCATCATCTCCCTACTCCACTCCCATACCTCTCCCTCTTGCCACTGCCCTTAATTGTACCTGACCGTTAGTTTCTCCCCCCATTGTCCCTTGCTATAACTACTTCCCCTCCACTCCATCCCCTTTTTTTTTCACTGATCTCAGTTTCTGACTGTACTGCTGGTCCTATCCCCTAAAGCATTATTAGTCAGATTATAATCTGCCTCATCTACTATTAGCTGCACTCTTACCTGGTACTACAGTACTTTAGTTTTGTAAATATTGTATATACTACTCAAATTACATGACTTACTCTGTCTCAGTATGTTGTTTTTCTCCACATTGTATAACCATCTTTATTCAATATCTCTGTATCTCATCATCTGTGCAAATGTATTTTATTTTGTATTATGTGTTATGCTCTCTTGCGACTCCCTCTCCCTTTGCCCCCCCCCAGGACGTTTGTGGAAACGAGCAGTTTGTGCTCAGTATGTCTTTCCTGGAGAAACTCTTAAATAAATAAATAAACATGAGTTTTCCTTTGCTTTACGCAGATGATCTTTTAGTATTGCACTCCTCTCCTGGAATCTCCATTCCTGCACTTGTGTGCACCCTGCAGTCCTTTTCAGAAGTCTCGAGTCTCTGTATAAACACCTTGAAGACTCAGGTTCTCCCTCTCACTTTAACCTGTTCCCCCTAACCTTTTACTTCTGTGGGTTTATCCTTGTCCCCTAGAGGCATCAGATATCTGGTATTCATATTGTGTCTGTTATTCCTTCTATTCCTAATGCCAATCTCGACCCTTTACTGTATACTTTGCAGACAGATTGTAAGCATTGGAAGGCCCTGTGTCTCTCTCTGGTCAGTATGATTAAGGTCATCTGGACCGTAACTACTGCTAAACTTCTCTATGTCATCGGTCATCTTTCTTTTTTAATTTTTGATTCTTGGTTTTCCAAGATTGATGAGCTTATTGGGTTCTTTCTCTGGGAAGGCCGTCCTCCCAAGTACAGTCATTCTAAAATGTGGGACCACTGGTCTCTTGGGGGATGGGCTGTTCCTTGGTTTAAAGGCTACCAGCTCACCTTCCTGGCTGCACAAACTTTATATTGGTTTCTAGATGAGGCTGACTGAGCCCCCGATATGACTTCAAATGGAATCCATGCTTTTTTTCTGATATTTCTATCAGGTCCCTTCTCAATTCTGCTCTCCCATATTGTTTTCACCCATACCCTACTGTTGTAGTCTCTTGCTCTGTCTGGCGGGTGCTAAGTAAGCAGCTCCTTCTGGACCTTTATCCTGTGGAGCTGATGCCTCTTTAGCTCAACTCTAGATTGTGGGTTGCTCCTTTTTATGGCATGACTGGAAGGCTTGTGGACTTTTACGGGCTCAGGACCTTCTGCTTCCTAACTCCTTTCAGATTCAGGTTTTTGAGGCTGTTATCAAGCACTTTGATATTCCATGGCAGGATTTTTGGAAGCATCTGCAGCTTCATACTGTATTGCAGAAGCTGCTATGCACCCCTGCTGCATGTGCTCCCCTCCAGCATGAATCTCCCCACTATATCTGACTTAGCACTCCAATGGGGCAAGCTGGTCTTATTTATAAGGTGATTAGGGGCTCAGTAACTGAACAGGCACAATTAGCCAAGTGCCAGTGGGAGTGGGGCTTGTGTCTAGCTCTCTCCCCTGGGGACTGTGCCCAGGCTTGGTCTGTTGCACACCTTACTCACAGGACCATGTGGAGTTGATTTCTCCAAAACAAAGTGCTCCATTATTGGTATCACATTCCACTTGCTCTCTTTGAGCTTAGTCTTACTCAGTCCCCAGAGTGCTGGAGATGCCACTTCATGGATGGTTTCTTGCTCCACATTCTGTGGTCTTGTCCAGTTATCATCCTTTTTGGCAAGTGGTACATTCCTTTTGCCAACCTGTCCTTAATGTTTCTAGCCCCCTTTCCCCTTCTGTATTTATTTAGGTCTTCTCGTCACAGGCCCCCAACATTCCTCTCACACTGTTTAAGTGGCTCACTGTGACTGCGACTGAAGTGAAACAGTTGTTGCCTCTGAGATGGCAGTCTGTGTGATATTTATTTTTCAAAAGTTACAAAAATAATAAATGAAAACAAAACAATTGCAAAGAAAATCACTACTTAACATCAGTAGTTTCTGCCATAATACAGTCCTGGATCTTAGAGCTCCTGAGACCCTTCTCATCTACATTCAGCAGCTTTTAGGGCTGATCCTGACTGGATTGAACTGAAGCAAACATAGTGAAGAGGTTTTATATCTTTTGGTGGTGTCACCTGACTGAGCCCTTTCGATTTATATGTCTGGACATGTTGCTTCAAAATCAAGTTTTTTTTTTGTTTCAGGGGACCTCCTGGTTCAGTTAAAGGTACAGTGTATATATCTACAGATATTGACTCTATATTTCTGATCCACAGTGACTAAGCACTTTTATACATAGAACCTTATACAGTAACAGGTTTATAGTGTGAATTTATGAAAACACCTTAAGGATTTCTTATAACTGTAGTAATCATGAAATTATTATTGTTTTAAATGACTTCTGAATCCTTTTTATTTAAAAAGGATTTATTAACTGTATCTATTCTTATTTAAAATAGCCTTCATGCTTTTTGCACACAACATGCAATAAATGCACTTTACACAACACCTCTCTGGGTGTTTGGCATCATTCCTGGGACTGGATGGATGGAAATGGAAAAAGAATGAAGAGAGAGAACTAGTTGGAAGTTTAGTAGGGATAGTAAAGAGCTATGCTAGGTGGCCAACCTAGGGTAGGGGAGAAAGAAGAAAAGCAAAGAGAAAAGTTATAACTGTTGCACAACAGAAGTTATGTTAGCTAGGAAATAAGGAGATAGAAAAGTGGTCCATCAGTCACAGCCGTGGGTGTAGCCTAACTCTGCCACACACCTCCTTCCTTAAGAAAAAAACAGTTCTCAAAACTATAGCCCCTCACAGTCTTAAATATTCTACCAAAACAGTAGAATGGGGGTTGGTTGAAACTTTCTGTCACCCACTATGACAGCTTCACACCAGGGTCCCTTAATTCAGCTATTTTTATTATTGTCCACCATAACAAGTTACTGCAATACAACAATATTTTCACAACATTACCCTGAGGCTGTCATACAGTTCAGCACATTACCCATCTCTGCTTTCAGAGGACTTCAGTCTGTAGTGGCTGTCTATCCCCTAACTATTTAATTCTGGTTACTACAGCTTAGACATTTCATATATAATATCAGGCAACCATCAATAGGCATTGTTTCAGCATCCATCACTTGGCATTGTTTCAGAACCCATCACCTGGTATCATTCTAGAACCCTGTGCACCCACTATTGTACCTTCATCACTACATTAAAAAAGAGGAAGTAATACGCAGCAGTTTTATGCTGACTTCTAGTTTCCTCCATACCCATCACTTGGCATCATTTCAGAACCCATCACTTGGTATAATTTCAGAACCCATAAGTTGGCATCATTTCAGAACCCTGTGCACTCACTATCATACCTTCATCAGTACATTAAAGAATGAGGAAGTAATTCACAGCAGTTTTATGCTGACTTCTAGTTTCCTCCATACCCATCACTTGGCATCGTTTCAGCCCTGTGCACCAACTATCGTACCTTCATCAGTTCATTAAAAAAAGAGGAAGTAATACACAGCAGTTTTATGCTGACTTCTGGCTTCCTCCATCTAGCTATCAGGGTGGCTGTACATGCCATATTCCACAACTTTCTCCAAGGTGAGTTGTACCCAGCTCTAACCACATTCTAGCACATTGTTTTCTCTCAGGGGCGCAGTCATAGGTTCCACCCCATACCTAGATCCTCCATGACCCTAGGTACCTCATTTTATATCATACAGTATAGACATTTATTTTATGTTATACATTTCTTGAAATCATTTCATATATTTCATGTATCCATTTCCCTTTCATATATTTTCTGGTAGACAAGGAACCTCCTCATGCTGAACATCAACCAGCCCGTTCCTAACTCCAAAACCTTTGGGGTTTCCTTTCAACCCTTATTTGTAACATATTTGGGGTTTCCTTTCAACCCTAATTTGTAACATACCTGGAGTTTCCTTTCAACCCTTACACCATTCTGGTACCCTCAACTGACTGCACTCAGCACCAGCCTTACAAGCTATATTCATTTTAAACAGTACATGTTTCATACCTTTCATCCCATATCACCAAGATCCTGAAGACCAATCTACCCCAGCCAATATTGTAAATACTGTTAATAGTTTCAGTTCAAACTGAACAAGAAAAGGTATCTTCAACCTCAATGGCTTCTCCTTTCTTGCTTGAAGGTTTCCACCCCAATATAGTATACCTAGCAACAGTCTCACCCGGGGTATTATCTTCCTGGTCACCATCCTGCACCAAGTAACAGCCCAGGAAAATGGGCAACGACATGATCTCAAAAGTGGCTGACAATAAAGGTTCCATCGGGGGGTCCTCCTCCTATGGAATACAAGGATCCTGCTTCTCTGCTTTGACCATGAAATCCTCTGGTCAGGAACCCTCCATCAGCACCTGGCAGCAGTGCTCCACCTCTCTCTGGTGCTGGTCCGCCTCCACGTTCCATCAGACTCAAGTCCATGCAATAGCTCCTCTCCAGTTCTCCTCACCTGGGTTCTAGTATGCCACACCAGGAAGCCCCTCCTCTTTTAACAGACCCTTGGCATCCATGAGGTCTGGAGGTATGCCATCCTGCTTTTTGTTCCCATGTCTGGATACCAGGGCTGGTATCTGTGTACTGGTCTCTGGGTACTGGTCTCCCCCTTGTTTCTCTGGACAACCAGTACTATCCCACTTCTCAAACCAAGTTTGTCACAGCATGTGGGAATAAACTTCAGAGAATGCAAATTTATAGGTTTAAAACACACCATGGTGTGATACTTATTTTTCAAAAGTTAGAAACATAATAAAGGAAAACAAAAAAAATTGCAAAGAAAATCACTACTTAACATCAGTAGTTTCTCCCATAATACAGTCCTGGATCTAAGACCCTTCTTATCTGTATTCAACAGCTTGTCTACAGTAGCAGTACAACCTCTCTCCTCCTCTTTCAGGGCTGAGCTCCACTGGACTGAACTGATGTGAACTTAGTGAAGAGGTTTTATATCTTTCGGTGGGGTCACCTGACTGAGCTCTTTCTATTTATATGTCTGGACATGTTGTTTCAAAACCAAGGTTCTTTTTTTTTGTTTGTTTCGGGGGACTTAAGGGTTCAGTTAAAGGTACAGCCTTCATGCTTTTTGTACACAAAATGCACTTATGCACTTTACACAACAACTCTCCAGGTGTTTGGAATCATTCCTGGGACTGGATGGATGGAAATAAACAAAGAATGAAGAAAGAGAACTAGTTGGAAGTTTAGTAGGGATAGTAAAGAGCTACACTAGGTGACCAACCTAGGATAGGGGAGAAAAAGAAAAAAAGCAAAGAGAAAAGTGTTACCTGTTGTGCAACAGAAGTTTTGGTAGCTGGAAAATAAGGAGATAGAAAAGTGATCCATCAGCCACAGCTGAAGGTGTAGCCTAACTGTACCACATCTGGATAACTTTGCTGGCCACCCTAGCCCATAATGAGTGCCTTATCACATAGCACTTGGTACCACCTCCACCTTTGATCATGCCTAGGGCCCTTATCTTGGCTGGCTACATGATCAGTCCACTGAATTTTCTTAGGTCCCCTGCATTCCAGGATGTCCTTATGTTTTTACCTGCCTTTTAGTGGCGCTTCCTGCTCATCTTTCACCTTTTGTTTCCTTTATCAGTCATTTAGCTTAATAATAGTGCTTTCTCCCCACTATGTTTGTTATTTTCACTTATGGTTTCTTCTGGCAAATTGTTTGTCAGGCCTTTTTGTAGTGCTTTCATAGTTAACTTTTTTCCACCGCCCCCCCCCCACTTTAATGGCATTATCTGTATACTGTTCCCTATTTTATGGGAATTGTCTCTTCCCCTACATTTGTAAGCTGTGCCACAAATGTTTGTACAGATGCTGTGCTTTGTTCTGTTTCATGCCTGACTTCTGGTCATATTGTTTGCTGTTTTGTTTTTCGCTTGTTCCAAATTCAATAACAATTTTTAACTGAAAGAAATGAAGGGATATCCTCATCCATCCAGTACCGAAGTATAACATTCTTGGCACAGGCAGAGATTAGGGCTATGTGATACTTCTCTGACCTTATTAGACTGTTTTTATAGTCCCCCAGTATACATACTGTATTTCAGGGATGAAGGCTTTGTCAAGTCACAGTAACAATTCCATTTTTCACATGATTGTTTCCCAAAAGGGCTTAGCCTTGTTATATTCCATAGTATGTGGAATAATGAGCCTGTCTGAAAACCACAGCAGCAGCATACATCTGAGGTCAACTTACCCATATTATATGATCTCTGAGGGGTATAATATTATTAAGGATTTTTTACTACATTAATCAGTGTCTATTAAATTTAACATGTTTGTAGGTGTCATCCCAGATTTTCTTCCAGTAATAACCCCCCCCCCCAATTTGGGAATAGCCTATACCTAATAAAGAGCAACCCCATCTATATTGGTGAGTGCCAGTTCCTAAATCGGGTTATGTAGACTAGAGATGGGGTGTGGTAGTTCAGCACATTGCACCATGGGTAGTATTTTAATACCATGTGAATTGGTGCATGATTATGGGCAAAAATGTTTAGCTAATAGGTGAGCTAGTTGTAAGAAGGTGAAACGGTTTTTATTGTCTGTTTGAAACCTAGCTTGAAAGGTTGCATGGTGTATGAGGTGTGCAGCAAATACCAGTTACGATAGTTGTGTAATTCTTGTCTTGTCAGAATTGAGAATTTATGGTATACTTTCCAGTTTTAAAGTTAGGATTAAATAATAAAGGCTGAGATGTGTCTCTGTAAGGATCAAATTTCACCAGTCTGCACAACTGCATATAACTTGAGCACAGAAGCGTCTTTCTATTTCAAGCCATTGTGGTATATTTTGATGCTCAGCTTCATCTGTCTCCTGTCTACCATTGCAGGTACTTGCTAGTGTGTATAGCTAAATAATATTTCCATTTTGGGAAGCTGTAGCCCTCCCATACTCTTTGATGTTACAAGTTTATGATATGCTCTGCATATCATCTTCCCACCCCAAATAAAATAAAACAAGAACCAGGTCATAATGAGAGTTTGATTCAACATCCCCCAATGGATACAGCACTCTGGAGGGCAAGTATATTTTAATAATAGTAATTTCCCCCCCTAGACTGAGTGGGAGGCAGGGCCATCTACCTAGGTCCTATTTTAACTGTTGTGTGAGGGTATTTAGGGTGTGGAATTTCAACTGATAAGCATATCTATGCAACAATATTCCCAGATATATAAAATTGCCCTAGGTGCACTATATCTCCTCTATGTGTCAGGCCATTTAGGGGCTTCACCTCTGTTTTCCCAACATTGAGTTTGTAGTTGGATATGTCCCTGAATTGCTGGATAAACTGTAGGGCAACTGGCAGAGATATCCCCGGATGCTGCTCGTACAATAAAATGTCGTTCTCATATACAGATAGCTTATATTGCTTATTGCCAATGGAAATGCCTTGTATGTGTTCTCTCCATTTGATGCTATTCTTTGGGTGTTCTAGAACCATCGGGGATAGAGGACACCTCTGCATGGTCCCCCTGTATGATCTAAGCCCTGTAGAGCAGATTTTCTCTATACATAGTTTCAGCCATAAGGTTTGTGTTCAGTATTTCCTTTTTTTTTATTTACTGTGCTTTATGGGTGCCAGACACCCCCTCCCCAACTGAATATATTGCACTGGGAACTCATACCACTCCAGCACATGAAACAGGAAAGCCCACAAGACCCTATAAAATATTTCACCTCATATAGGGAGGTTATGACTGCCAGGTCCTGGCTGTCCCCGTATGCAGAGAAGTGATGCCCCAGCTTACACAGGTGATCCATGGACATCCTGCCTCACATGAATCCCGCCTGTTCTCTGCTGATAAACCCCTTCCACAATGTATAATGCTGGTGATTCTGGATATTTGCAAGGATTTTGAGAGCCAGCTTTATAAGTGAAATTGGGCGGTAATTACCCACTTCAGTATGATTCTTCCCTGGCTTAGGGACTAATGGAATGAGAGCTTCTGTCATTCAGGATTCAGTAAGGCCATGCACATGAATAAAGTGGAATGTATCTAAAAGCACCAGAACAATTACATCTATCAGTGTTTTATAATAATTAAGGGCATAACCATCAGGTCCTGGTGCTTTAACTGCATGTAGCAGTTTATTGGCATACCAAAAGTCAGCTAAGGTAACTGGGGCTTGCTGTTGCTGTTAGTGATCATGGCTGAGTTGAGAGACAGTAACCTTATCCAGGAAACAACCTATGTCTTCTGGATGTGGTTCAACAGGACCCATGTTACATAAGTGGAACAGCAGGTTCCCCTGGAGTTACTAGAACCCCTTTAGTATAAGTTTAGGTAGGATCTGGGCAGCACAAGGGTAAAATCCCTGTAGGTCCCCTTGAAGAATGATCTGGTCAGCCTTGCTGAGCAGAGGATGCTGTAATAGAATTTAGAACTCTAGCAGCAGCATAAGCCCCCTTGCTGTTTGTGCTGCAGTTTTGACTCAGTAGTCAGAGTTTGGAGTTTGAGTGAGAAAGTTGGTGTTCTGCCAGTGGGCAGACCATGTCCAGAGTGGAATTCTCCTCTTTTTATTTTCTCATCCTAGTTCATCTGCTAAGTGGTCTGTGCACAGGACTTGGTGGTGACCATCTCCTATGATGCCCTGAGGGGATGAATTTCCTCAGGATGTGCTAATTGGGACTCGTAACAGTGAGCAGTTGTTGGGGCAATCAGCACACCTGTAAGGACCTTAACTAAAGCACTGCCCAGAATTGTTTAAAATTGAAAGCCTCCTGCTTAGAAACATTAAGTATCTGGATTTTGTCACTTCAATGACTCATGTGTACCAGAAAGCCCTCCAGCTGGGGGCTCCTGGTTGTCTACTATAGTGACTTGATGCCATTGTTTTGCTGTGGGATGGGTTCCAGAGAAAAGGACCCCTGCCGCTTTGAAATGTAAAATGTTCGTTCTGTCAGACCTGAAGTAAATTGCTAATAGGCATGCAGTCTTTGGGTGAGTTTTTTATTTTTGTGTGAACTGAAAGGAGGTCTGGCTTTGACTGGGACTGAGCTGTCAACTCAGTCCAGCTGCAGTGGGACAAATCTGTTCACAAGTGTATTTTGGGAGGTAACTTAGTTCTCCTGTGAAAGCTCATAAGGGGAGGTAACTTAGTTCTCCCTCCTTGTTGGGAATGTATGCCTGCAGGTAACTTTTGGACCCAAAGGGTCCAGTGTGTGCTCCAAGGTAGGGCTGGAAGGGTCCAGTATGTGCTCCAGTGTAGGACTTGAAGGGCCCAGTGTGCTTCAAAATGTGGGATTTAAAGGAACCAGTGTGCTAAAAATGTTCTGGGGACTCTGGTGCCCAAAATTTCAAATTGTCCAGAAGATGGGATGGAAGTTTGAAATGTGTTGGTTTTGGTAAAAAAATTTTCACCTGTGGAAGTTTGTGTACTTTTGTTCTGCACCTGCAAAAAGCCCTTATGGCACCACCAAATTCTGGCTGACATCCTGTCAGAATAAATCCTTACGGTACAATCCCATTCCTGTTGTGGACATTCCTTCATTGTGTGACCTGTGTGACTTCTTGGGGCCCCTTCAGACATGTGTGACCCCCCTCCATAACCCAGGTAACTCTCCCCAGGGACTTGGTAAAATAGAAATGTTGTTTTTCACCCCTTCCCCTGTCCTCCTACATGCCTGAGTCAGGTGTTGCCCTAATGCTGGAGTAATGCCTTTGTATTGTTGTTGTTGCCTAAAGAGGGGAGTGGGGTTACATAAGTCCTTTTAAAATAAGTGAAAAATGTTAGCAATCTCCCTGTGTTGTGTGACTAATTCCTGAAGATCTATGGTGTGGATGCCTTGAAAAACATAGCAAGCTTCTTGCTGTTGCAGATGGAAAGTCATGAACATTCCTACTTTTCCCCCCTTGATCCTAGTATTTCACATCAGTTCTAAAAATGTTCATGTTCATCTCTCTCCAGGTTCAGTTCCTCATACTTTGCTCTCATGGTATTCAGTTTGAGCCAGTCCTCCTTTCTGGTGTGGGACTTAGAGACTGCTCTTTAGATGTTGTGTTTTGGAGGAGGACTGAGGCATCCTGATCACTTTGTTTTTTAATGTTTGGAGCACAACTGTATTACCGTTTCCCTCACCTGGCACTTCAGTGCTACCCATAGAGTGTTTTAATGACATTTACAGAACCAGTGTGTGTAATGTTACCCCCATTCTTTTGTAGAGCAGATCTCCTCTGCAACCACAGCGAACGTTCAGCCAAAATGCATACTCTGCTTTACCATGGTTCTCCCTGATGTTGCCAGTACACCCCAGTGTATAATCAGGAGGTTCTGTTACCTCCTGAAGAAATCTCATATCATAAAACTCCATGGGGAAGCCAGAGTGAAGAGATGCAAAATGGAGGCGGGGATTTGCTGACATGCTTGCTCTGTGTAAAGTGAACACAGAATGGAACAAACTAGAATGGCGCCACACAGGTAATCATCATTTCGTTATAAAAACCTACATGTAAAAGTGCCTATAGAGTGTCAGCTCCCTCCACATTGTCCCTATTAATTTTAAAACAGTCCTAAATAAAGGATTGGAGTATCTCCAGCACTGCTTTAACTTTAAGACTATATTATTTAAGTGCCATAGGTTGTCTTCATTTGTCACCTCATAAAGCTGTGTTGCAGCTTCACTTGGGAATGGTCTGAGGCCAGCCGTGCCTCATGTTCACAGCAGTAGATTCCATGGAGGAATTCCACACTTATGAGGAAATAATTAAGTCTAAAAACAGAGTTATGTGATGGAGAGTGTAATGTGTATTCTCTCACATGTGGGTAGAGCATGTGCCAGGGATTAAGGACCCCAAGCGTGCCCATGAGGTCTCCGATAGCTCTCTGAGCAGGTAAAATGTCTTTCCTCTGAGCACTTGACCTATCCAGATCCATGGAGATAACCAACTTCCAATCTTTCCCCAACAGAGTGAGAAGGGAAGCTCATGGTGCCATAATTCTCAGGAGGTCTGAGAAAAAACTGTGGATCATCAACATTCAGGCCACATATTGACCCTAAAACCACTTCCTTCTGTCCTAATAGACCTCTCAGAAAAATAAATTGTCCTGTTGGAGTTTAAAGGAGACACTTCTAGTGTAAAGAATCACTACCCTCTCCCCTTCTAGTTTCATCTCTTACCCTGAATCCTGCCCCACCCATTCTGGCCTAATCAGCAGCAGTTGGTCACCTTTCAAGTATATCTCTTGTAAGAATAGTACCTGTGCCTGAAGCTTGAGCAGATGTTTCAGTACTTGATATAGCTTCTCCTTGAAACGGACACATTTAACATTCCAAGTCTGGTAATTAATATTCACACTCATAATAACTGTGACCCAAGATGGAGTGGACACACATTTTTAGACTTACTTCCAATTCTCTATATTATCCAACAGCATTTTAATGCATCTGTAAGCTGCCCCTCCCCTTTAAGAACACAGAACAATCCCAACATGAAAACCACAAATAGACTGAACATGTAACACAACTAGAAACCTGGAAAAAAGATACAGCCCATTCCTGCACTGCAGCCCCTCATAGTGAAAAGTAAAAAAGTAAAAGTAAAATTTATTTTTCAAGTGCCTTTCAAATGCCAAGGTGCTGTACAAAAAAGGTAAAAATTCAGTAAACAAATGACAATGATAAAATCTAAAAACCATCAGAAAATGCCTGATAAAACAAATATGTTTTAAGCTCTATTTTAAAACTCAAGATGGTCTGGCATTCCCTCAACCAATGAGGTAGAGAATTCCACAGGGTAGGGGCAGCATGAAAAAAAGCACATGTCCCAGATGTTTTTAACCGAACCCTGGGAACCTCTAGCAATTCCTCATCAGCAGATCGGAGTGAGCAGAAGGGGCAGTAGGGAGTAAGGAGCTCTTGCAGATAACAGGGTCCCTGTTAATGTAGGGCTTTATAGGTTAGCAGACCAACCTTGAAGGTGATCCGCCACTGTACTGGCAGCCAGTGCAGTTTGAGCAGCACAGGCATTATATGACTAGATCTAGATGTACCAGTCAATAGCCTGGCCGCCACATTCTACACTAGCTGCAAGCAACGGATATCAACCCCCGGAAGCCCTAGGTAGAGGGCATTGCAGTAATCAAGGCGGGTGGTTACAAAGGCGTGGACCAATGTAGGAAGGTCAGCTGGAGGAACCAGGTGTTTCATCCGGGCGATATTCCTTAGATGATAAAAGGAAGATTTGACAATGGCAGACACCTGTGATTTTAGGGCCAAACCACTGTCACAAATGACTCCCAGGTTATGCACCCAGTCTGAGGTCATAAGCTTGACACCATCAAGCCATAAGCCCAAAGGGTGCCCCATCCCAAGACCCACCTCCGGATGACCTGGGTCCACAACCAATACCTCAGTCTTGTCTGGATTTGACCTCAGCCAGCTAGTGCTCATCCATTTCTTGATTTTGACCAGACAATTGTTAAGCACAGAGATCGCATCATCCTGTCCGGGTATAAAGGACAGATACAGTTGTGTATCATCTGCATAACAGTGAAAACCCAAAGTGTATCACCTAATGATGTCTCCCAGTGGCAGCATATACACTGCAAACAACATGGGTGCCAATATGGAGCCCTGCAGCACCCCACAGAACAGGAAGAGGGCATCAGGGGAATAAATTCCAGTGACAACCCTCTGTGACCTGCCTGAGAAGAAAGATCGAAACCAATTAAGGACTGTTGCAGACAGTCAGCAAAGAAGCCACAGGCACTCCAAGAGCACACTATGGTCTACAGTGTCAAATGCTGCTGAGAGATCAAGAAGGACTAAGATAGTATGAGCCTTTCGATATCTCGCTACTAGGAGGTCATTTAAAACCCGAACAAGGGCAGTCTCAGTGCTATATCTTTTCCTAAACCCAGATTGAAGAGCATCATAGACATTGTGGGTTGTAAGATGGTCATCCAGCTGCAACGCAACCACCTTCTCAATAACCTTACCCACAAAGGGTAGATTAGAGACAGGTCTGTAGTTTGCTAGACAGTCTGGATCCAAAGAGGATTTTTTAAGGAGTAGTCGAACAACCGCCTTCTTGAGGGGATGAGGAAAGACCCCCTTCTCCAAGGAACTCCAGACAATTTCAGCAAGAATAGGGCAGATAACATACATCTTCACGACCTACCAATAGTGGTGTAGGGCCCGGATCCAAACTACAGCTGGTTGGTCACAAAGTCTGGACAATCCTCACAATGTCCATGGATTCTGGCTTGCTGAAGTCAGACCAGACAGAACAGTTGCTCGCTGCCTCCCACCGATCTCCACAATCCCTCATAGAGAGAGCTGGGCCGATACCCGACCTGATGCTGGCAATCTTATCTGCAAAAAATTGAGCGAGCTCATCACACTTTACTTGTGAAAAATCTCCTCCAGTCTGAAGACAGACTGGATTGCACAGTCTGTCCACAGTCTGGAAGAGCTGAGCCAGTCAATTCCTTGCAGCAGCAATCTCCCCGGACAGGAATTCTGCCTTCTTACGGGTGATTGGTCACTGATTGCTGATTGATAGCCCTTATAATGTTCCATCAATCTAAGCCTTCCAGCATCAAGGTCAGATTTCCACCAAGCTCTCTCTAGCCTTCGACCCACTCTTCTCAGCTCCTTCAAGGACTCATCAAACCAAGGAGTCCTTGGGTGCAGAGTAAGTGGGCAAACACTAACAGGAGCAATTGAGTCCAAGGCATCTCCCACCACTTTATTATAGGCCAGTACAAGACCCCCTGGACTCATGCATTTACTTGATAAATCAAATAGGTCCAACACAACCGATAGGCCCTCTAGAGTAACTCCCCTTAATGGGTGGTAATGGACCATCTCTGTAGGGGCAGACCTATTTCGGGGTGCCCTGAAACTGAACCTTATGGTATGATGATCTGACCAAGCAACTGGTTCCACCCCCAGATACATGGTCTCCATCCCCAGGAGGAACACAATATCCAGAGAGTGACCCCCTATATGTGTAGCAGAGGTAACCACCTGTGTAAGGCCCAGCATAGTCATAAGCTGGAGGAGATTATTTCCAAATTATGAGAGTTTATCGTCGACCCAGGTATTAAAGTCACCCAGAATCAGCCATCTGCATGAATCCAAGGCTACGTCAGCAATGAAGTCCGCAAACTCCTTCAGGAATTCTCCCCCATTACCGGGTGGATGGTAAATGAGGAGTATTCTGAACCGTACACCTGCACCCAGAATACACTCAAAGGATTGAATGCACCCCACTGGCACATCCACAAGGCCCAGTTCCATTTTAAACATAATGGCTACACACCCGCCCCTACGATCCAATCTCAGGTGGTGTATCATTGAGAACCCAGCTGGAACAGCAGCTGCCAAAATAGGGCCTGCATTATCATCCAGCCAAGTCTTAGTGTTGTGAGCCAGATCAGATGTTCCAACAAGCTCAGCTATAATAGCCATCTTGATCCTAATCGATCTGGCATTGCACAACACCGCCTGAGTTAGATGGGTCTTCGAGGAAGATCCCGGGGCCTGCCCCAAATTTGTGGAGCCCTTGGGTATGGGGACCAGGCAGGGAAGGAGACTGCAAAGCTTCAGGTCAGGAAGCTCTCCTCACATAATCTGCTCCCCTTGGTTCATTCTGCTCCGAGTAGTGTCCCACTTTGGTGCACTTTCTCACCCTCGAGCACAGAGAGATAAAACACATTTTAGGTCTTGATGCAGTCTGTGGGAAAGAAAGCACAACTTTTATGTTAACCCATGCACTTCTTGCCATTCCTTTATCTACTCCAAGACCAAAATGGCTTGTACTTTTCCATCATCACATTAAGTAAGCATATTAGAGCAGATGACTAACATACAGGGAGCTGGGATATAGTTTTAGCTACTGCCCATAATTACAGAAGCAGAGCATGCCAAACAGTTCAGCATCTCTGAAGGTACTTACTAACATGAATGAGAACATTGTACATGTATTCATGTACATCTTAATGACTGTATATAATATGTGGTTGTATGTTTATATCTGTATGCTTCTCTTTAATGAATGTTTTGTATCGTAGATGTATGCCTGTGTGATTTTAACTAATCCAGGCTGAACATGTTAAAGGGCCATGTAGCCCAATGCTGTTTACCTGGTTAACAAAAATGTTATATAAAAAAAAAATATCCAGTGATGTGAATGCAAACTCACAAGGGTCAATTTTTAACCTTGTTTTACTAGCCCAGGGCCTAGTGAAAATTGGCCAGGACTAGTACAGCTAACCCTCTACTTGTCCATTTTGATTAGTGCAGATTTTCCATGGCTGTCAATGAAATAAAAAAAATTCCCTACTTTAGCTGGCTCTAGTCCTCATTCTAATCTTCCTCAGGGCTCCAGGTGGCCTGGTGTGATTAGAAGCTCATAAAGAGATACATTATCTGGCAGTAAAAGAAGAGGATCCCACAAAAGACACAATGTAAGTCATTATCACTCCATTGTTTTTACTATCAACTGGTGTCCAGGCTGTGATTAAGGGTAGGGTGCTGTTAAGTCACTAGCTTCCAGTTTTCTGAACTTGTCTTTAGCTGTGTTTACATGGCAGTAGTGCTGAAAATACAAACTGCAGCAGTGCGGTCCAGACCACTTGCCACCCATGATTTGTCTATCTACATGGCCCCTCTCTGCAGCGCTGCAGTCTGTGCTGAAGAGGGGCTGTGCATCGCAGGGCAGCCTGACATCTGTTGGTTACTGCCGATACAGGCAGTCCACACTGCCACTTAGGCTGTTGTAAGCTGCTCACTCATCTTGGCACTCCCAGTTTGACAGAGAATCTGGGAGTGTCTTAGCGATGGTCCACACAGCATATTTGCACTGGAGTATCCTGAGTGCACTGGTTACTCCAGTGAAAATGTGACCAAGTAAACGCGGATTTTGTTTGGTGATTTGGCTCACATTATTAAGACCAGTGCCCCTCATTGCCCTACATTTTTAGTGTCTGTGTCCAACATTTCAATGATAAAATGCTTGGAGGTATGCATGGTCTGCTCTGCAGGTGATGGGGTTTATCTCAGCCTCACTATAGCTGCTCCCTCTTCCCTCCCATCTCACAACCATGTACTTTCTCTGGACACCACTGCAGACCAGACTCTGAAATGACCACCCATAGACCCAGAGCTGCCATTACTGGTAGGTTTAGGGATCCCCAGCTCTTCTTAATGGATCATGCAAGTCAATGCCATCCATGCAGTCCTGCCCTTATCCCACCCAGCATGCCCTTTCATCCTAAAAACAATGGTTTAAAATATGTATGGTACAAAAATAAAGCTTAATAAAATATATAATTTGAATGGTTAAAATATATAATTTGAATGTTAAAATCAGCATTCCTGGGGTGCATAGATCCTCCTAAATAGAAATAGAAGCAGAGTCAGTGTCAGTGGCTCAGTAGATAGCACACTCACCTCTGAGGCTGGGAGATCAGAGGGCTGTGGGTTCGGTTCCCACATCTGGCACTTGGGTTAATATCCCAATTCTGACACTGTACTGCAGCATGAGGGGGGTGCTGCACTTCTGAGGTGCCGTCTTTTGGATGAGATGTTAAACCAAGGTCCCATCTGTCTGGATTGGTGGTAGTTCAGGTGGATGTTAAAGATCCCGTGGCACTTATCGAAAAAGAGTAGGGTAATTTTTCTGGTGTCCTGGCCAAATTTCTCCCATTCACTAAAAATACTACCAACAGCTTAATCTGGTTCAATTTCAGTTGCTTACTATCTGTATCCCCCCTCCCCCCCAGTTGCCCCTGAAAAAGGGACTCCTAGGCCCAGTGTGCTCACCGGGTAAACAAAATTCAATCAATCAATAAATAAATAAATAATATCAGCTTCTTCAAGGACAAAGGATAAAGGGAATCAGACAGTCTGAATATGGAAGAAGAGAAGGATGTGGAATGGTCCTACTTATCAGTTAGGTCAACAAGAATAAGAAGTAGAACCCTAGGTAGAGAGGATGTTGAATTAATAAATAGACACACACCCCCCTTACAAATATGACTGAAGATCAAGAAGAAGTTCTGCTGAAAAATGGAAATCGGATAGAAAATGCATCCGAAATAAATGAAAACACTAATATTTTTGTTATTGATGATTCTATCATAAGATGGTGTAATACTGTGATTTGTGCTGATGATAAAATTAATAGAACAATTTCATGTTGCCGGGGGCCCGGGTTAAGGATGGTATGGACTATATACCCAAATTGATGAACAATACCATCTCTAAGGGTACAGCAATTGTACACATTTGTGTGAATGATGTTGGAAAGGAACACAAAAAGGATATTGTGGCACAGATAATTGAGATACAGTAGGTAAACATATTCAACATAAGGCAATGAAGCCAGTGATGTCTGGTATATTACCAATCCTTAAGTGTCATCCTCAGAAAAAGAAAACAATTCAGCGGATTAATGCAAGATTGCATAACTGTACTAAAAAGCAGGTTATATTATTCATTGACACTTGGGATACATTTTATAATAAAGGGAATTTATATGCAAAGGATGGGCTTCACCTTGGCTGGTAAGAACTTGTTGGGAAGAACTATTAAAGGGACACTGTCAACCTGTTTTTTAACATAATATTTCTAGTTGAAACCCCACATTTTATGATTGCTTACCCTCTCTAAAATTCGCTGATGTTGCTGTTTGTTTTGTCTGTCTCCTTGTTCAGTAGAACTGAAATGCATGGCAATGTATATTTATAAACAACCTTGTTTTGTTTACAATCCTGGTTCTGTTCTTACTGCATATGTCCTGAGCATTAGAAACACACACATACAGTGCAGTCGCTCACATGACAGTAGCCTCCTAAACTCCCACTGCATCATGAGGGACTAGATTGTTCTGTGGGTGTTCCCAAGACCAGGAAAGATGCATTTGTGTTGATCAAGAAATGTAAACAAACATGTTTTGGTGTGGTAACACCAGTATGTTAGTCTGTTTTTCACTTTTTTAAAGAAAATAAGAGTCAGAATCAAACTACCAGCTACAGCAGCGATCTTTACAGAATGTTGGCAATCATAAAATGTGTTTTTTAAACTTAGGGACTCTTTAAGACCTAAGGGGGTTGACAGTGTCCCTTTAATGACATCCTAACCACAAGTTAATTTACATACATACATAATAGTGTTGGCAGATAAGGACCTACATGGTCCACCTAGTCTGCCCAGTATCTCCCCTCTCTGAGCCCTCCCACCCCCCAAGCTAACTACAGTAGGAGGAGGGAAGGAAAAGAAGTAATTGAGTTGAAAATTTAACTCATTAATGCCCCTAGCTTGAATAATATAATGGAAGAATTGGTGATCCGGCTTAACTCAGAGCATGTTCATGTTTGTGAAATCATGGAAACATGGTGGAGGGATGATAATGTTTGGAGTAAAGATATTGAGGAATACAATTTATTTTATGTTAACAGAACAGGAAAGAGAGGGGGAGGGATAGCCCTATATATTTCTAATGAATTAGAAGCTATGGCAATTGATTCACCACCCACAGGTGTAGATGGGGTTGAGTACTTATGTACTAAGATAGTGACTAAGAACAGTGGCCATCTGACAATATGTGTATGTTACAGAGCACCTAATGCATCAAAAGAAGGGAATCAAGTTCTTCTTGACCTACTTGAAAATTTAGATCCAAGTAGTCAATATATTCTTATGGGGGACTTTAATCTACCAACTGTAGACTGGGACTATTTAATGGGATGTTCTTTGTTGGAGAAGAAGTTTATTGACATCATGATATCCCAGAACCTTGAACAGCAGGTTAGACAAAGTACCAGAGGGGGTAATATACTTGATTTGGTGTTTAGTAACATCAGGGATGACTTAACCAGCATTACAATTAATGAGCTGCTTGGAGAAAGTGACTATAGTACAGTATGATTTAAATTAAAACTACTGTATGTTGGACACCAATTATTGGAGTAACTAAAATTAGATGTTTCTCCAGAGCTAAGTTCTAGGGAATTAAATAATATTTTAATGCTTGGGATTGGAAAAGAGAGCTTTCTGGGAAGTCTCTCCATCACAAATGGAATATTTTTAAAGATAAACTTCAATATTGTATCAATAGACATGTTCTAGTTTTTACTAAATACAACAAAAAAGGTTGTATCCCAATGTGGCTTAATAGGGAGATTCAAAAATTGTTTAGGAATAGAAAAAGGGCATATGCACATTTTAAACAGAGTCCATCTATCAATTGGCAGGCATATATGGAGATCTTAAAAAATGTAAACAAGCAATAAGGAAATCTAAGTGAGGATTTGAGTTAAACTTAGCTACTAGAACCAAGGACAACAATAAGTTATTTTATAACTATGTTAGCAGCACTATATGTGGACATACTAAAATTGGCCCAAATGTGACTGGTGATAGAATTATTTCCAAAGAAGCATTGATTGCTGATGAGTTTAACAAATATTTTTCTAGTCCTTTTCATCATGGGAATACCAATATTATTATTGGCAGAACAGAAGGTAATACACCAATTATAATATCTGCTGAGGAGGTCGAAAAGAAACTATGCAAGCTCACGCCTAATAAGTCACCAGGGCCAGATGGAAGACATCCATTATATTAAGGGAGCTTGACTGTGATTTGGCAGGACCCCTGGCTGATATTTTTACTACATCTATATCACAAGGGGAAATATTGGAAGAATGGAAGTTAGAATACATGATCCCCATACATAAAAAGGGACCTAGACAGGATATTAGAAATTTTAGGCCAATAAGCCTTACTTACGTTGTGGGTAAGATAATGGAACAATTTGTTAATAGCCATTTAACATATATAGGTTATGACAATAACTCAAAGCATAGTTTCAAGACTGTGAGATCATGTTTAACTAATTTTTATTTTTATTTTGTGAACCAGTTAGTAAAGCCTTAGATACTGGCTTACCTATTGATATCATATTGCTTAATGTATCTAAAACATTTGATACTGTACCTCACAAACCATTGGTTAACAAACTTAAGGCATTGGACCTTGCCCCAAATATAATTAATTGGGTAACTTTGTGGCTTGATCTAAGGAAACAGAGGATCTGTATGGTGGGTCATTTATTAGGCTGGTCTAGGGTGAAGGGTGATGAGTGGCATGCCTCAGGGCTCTGTTCTGGGTCTGACCCTGTTTACTGTCTATGCTGCTGATATGCAAGTCTCCTCAAGCTTGTGGACTTGTAAGTTTGCAGATGATTTAAAATTGGGTACTATAGTTAATAGTTGTATATCAGTGACACAATTTCAAGAGGAATTGAATAAAGTTGTGAGTTGGACCAAGAGTCATAAACTTAATTTTAATATTGATAAATGCAAGATGATGCACTTCAGAAATAGGAACTTCAAAGCTAAATATTAATTGAATCGAAGGGAACTGAAAGAAGCTGATAATGATTGGAATCTGGAGGTTATTATCACCAAGTTTCCTTCAACGAGCAGAGTAGACAAGCTGTTAGTAAGGGCATAATAATTTTTGGTTCTGTCTTAAGAAACATTAAAAGTAGGGATAGGGAGGTTCTTATTCCATTATATAAGAGTTTGATCTGCCCACACTTAGAATACTGTGTGCAGTTCTGGGATCCCCTTGATAAATATAGTATTAGGTTGATTGAGGGGGTCCAGAGAAAGATAGCCAAGAAAATAAAATTAATGTCTGGTAAGACTTACAGAGGTAGACTATTTGAACTGAATCTATATTCACTTAGTTATAGGAAACTTAGAGGTGATCTTTGCTTGGCATACAGAACAGTACAGAACATCGACCTCTATGAGTGTATAACATAAGACTGTACTTTGTGTAACACCAACTGCTATACTCTGTTACCTGTAACAATTTGAAACTGTACGGTTTGCAGTTTATGCTCCTTATTGTAATTGAATGTGTTCCAGCTGTTATTATTGTTGTGAATGTCTTCTGCATTCTGTGATGTGGAACCTTTATAAAGGAGTCTTTGACTCAAAGGTATGTTATCTGATTTCTTTAGTAAACAAACAAATAAATAAATAAATAAATAAATAAATAAATAAGAGGAGTGTGTGGTACAATCAGAGGATAATTAAAAGATGGAATAGTTTGCCTACTGAAATAGTTGAGTCCAATACTCTAAGCTGCTTTAAGGTATCCTTGGATACTTATATAGGGTCTAGGAAATTCAACTTTTTGGAATAAACATGGCAAGTCATATGAGCCTTTGGCTTTCCAACTCGTATACTTCTGTGTTCCTATGTTGCTATAGCTTTATGCCTAGGTATTAGTTCCCCTGGGCTGATGAAAGGACAATGATAAAAAATATCTGTTTGTTGGAACAGAGCATGTCAAAAGCAATGCTTTTGTGTCTGGATATAGTATAAATAAAATGTTATAAGGTTTTCTATTTTCCAAGCCCCACTGTTTGTGTAGCCCCCCCCCTCTCCAAAGAAATGCTAGATCTGTCCCTGTTTCACCTGACACTGTACGAAAACTTCCAGTAGTGAGATGATCACAGGGTGGGGGATGAGAGTGTATTTGTCTGCCTGACTGTTCATTGTCCTGTGGTGAGGGTGAAAGTGTGATAAGGTGTATGATGATGAGGGTGAAATTGTGATGAGGTGTATGATGATGTAAGCTATTGTGTTTGGACAGCTAAAATTGCTTGATTAGCATTTGCTGTTCAGGGATCCTCTGCTTTGGTGGGAAGTGGGTGCAGAAAGAGGAACAGAGGGGACCATGGTACAAACCAATGGGGGAGGCACACTGTGAGTGAATACATTGCAGTTTTTGGGGGGTGCTTGGGCAGAAAGCAATAAGGAAGCAGGAAAAATGTGCAATAATTGGAGTATTTATTGACTTACATTTTTTTCTATATAACTGATCAACATTTTCTATTATAATTGTGGGCTAGAGCAACCATCTGCGAGCTAGCGCAATTTTGAATCAACTGGTCCTACTGGTTAATGTAAAATAGGTTAAGGCTTTTTTTTAATTATTTTATTGTGCAAGACAACAAAGAAAAACAAACAATTACATCATGCTATACATCAAGAGAACAAGTACACGATAAAAGAGGGAAAAGGAAAATGTTACAGTTTAGGGTGTACAGACCATTTAAAAGTAGGTTAAAGGATGAATATGGATACTGTTATATAGACTTGCAAGATTATTGACTATAATATTACAGCTTTGTTCAATTTTTAACATACTATGCTATTCTTCCTGTGCACTGTAAATGAAATTACCGGAAGGTGTCCTTGCAAGCAAGTCTGATGACCCTTCTATGAGAAATGCCAAAGACCAGAGACAATGGCCCATAGCATTGTGCTCCAGAGTTTTTGGAATAGATCAGCATGCCCACTTGCATTAAGCTGCACCTTCTCAATCTAAAGTCAGGCACCCATATTTAAGGCCCAATGTGCAACAGAAGGTGGAGCCTCACTAATCCATAGTTGGGAGATAGTTACGTGTGTTGACTAGTGCTATAGCCCATAGCACTGTTATTGGGCCTCTAGGAGCACGAGTCAGCTCTGCTCTCAACAGTCACACAAGAGGGGATTGTAGTAGGGTGATGTCTAGGATTTGTTCCATAATATTATGGATAGTGCTCCAAAAGGTTATAATTTTGGGATGAGTGACAGTCATATGGATAAAAGTGCCCTTGTGTACTTTACATTTAGGGCATAATGTGGAGCTGGCCACATGCCTTCAATGTCTCCTGGACAGAGTAAGGTAGGCCTGATACATACATTTTAGTTGTATCTGTCTATGTTTATTTCTCGAACATGTAGCCAGGTGATAGGATGCCTTTTTCCATGTCTCATCTGTAATGAGAGTTCCCAGGTCATCCTCCCACTTTTTACAAATTTTTTTCAGATGGTGAAAATCTACACCCTCTGAATATGGAATAGTATGCCGACAATAGTTTACAGACTGACTGAGGCTGGTACATTTCCTCCTCAAAGGGCAAGGGGGAGGTTAGATCTGAGCTATATCAGTTCCGCAAGGTCAATGTGATTGGTGAAAACAGATGTTTGATCTGCATGGAGGCAAAAAGGTCTCTCAGTTGTAAACCAAACTCCCTTTGCAGGGATGTGAAGTCGCCCAAAAGTCCTCCATACAGTAATTAGTTAAGCTTTGTCAAGACCCTTTTTTCCCATGGGCATAGAGTATGATGGAGGGCAATATTACTGTATTTTGGATCTTCCTCTTTAGGGTGATCCTTATTTGAGTGTATTTTGAGAGGTCATGTTTCTGGTTAATGGATTTTTGAGTTGCCAGCCAAATGGTCAACAGGGTTTTGGTGAACAGATTAGAAAGCTGGGGGCTTTCAAGTGCTCCAATGAGGCAGACAATAGTTAATACCTGACCTCAGCACCCACTTCTTCTTCTTCACCGTGTAGTCAAGCTGGTTTGAGGGTGGATGTCCCAGTGGGTAGGTAACTGAGCTGGGCTGTCCAATAATACTTTTAAAAATCTGGTAGGCCATAGCCACCATCTCTTATTGTTGACTGCAGAATGTCTCTTCCAATCCGAGCAGGTTTGTTGCACCATAGGAATCTACGGATAACTGTATTTATTTGTGAAAAGAACCATTGTGGGATTAAGATTGGGAGGTACCGAAAGAGGCATAGACACCTTGGCAATATACACATTTTCAGGACGTTTACTCTTCCTATCGCTGAGAGAGGCAGGGACACCAATCTTTCCCACTGTTCTTTTAAATCCACCAAGAGGGGTAGATAGTTGAGCCCATAGAGTTTAGACCACCGAGCTGTGATGCTGACACCCAGGTATTTTAGTGCATCCACGGGTTTGAGCCCCATACTTTTATTTACTATACCATCTCTATGAAGTTTGCCTATAGGCAAGATCTCACTCTTAGATCAATTTATTTTATGGCTAGACAGAGTGCCATATTCAGTGAGGAGGGCCTGGAGGTATGGAAGGCTCACTGCTGGGGTTTGCAAATATAGTAAGAGATAATCTGCGAATAAGGCAACTTTATGTTCCTTGCTAACCAGCCTGCACCCCTTGATTCCCTTATGCTGATGAATGGCAACTGCTAGAGGTTCTAATGACAAAACATACAATAGTGGGGACAGGGGACAGCCTTGTAGGGGGGCCCCTAGTTAAGCTGAATGACTTGGTAAGCACCCCAGTTAATGTTAATCTTGGCATTAGGATCCTTGTAAAGGGTTCCAGTGCACCTAATTAACTGGTTACCTATGCCAAATGCTCAGAGGGCTCTGAACATATACCCCCACTTCATCCGTCAAAGGCTTTTTCCACATCTAGGGTGAGTACTGCAGCATCATGTCATTCCAGGTGTTTGTTCCAGTGGTGAATGACATTAAGAGTGTGTCTAATGTTGTTCTTGCATTGCCTCCCTTCAACAAAACCTACTTGATCGGTATGGATGCACTGAGGAAGGACTTTTTCCAGACCCATGGCTATTATTTTAGCAGCCATTTTATAATCTGCCATTAATAAGGATATAGGCCAGTATGAGGTGCATAATCTTGGGTCCTTACCTGGTTTAGGCAGTACTGTTATAGCAGTAGACGGGGCTGAGGGGGGCATCACTCCAGGCAGAAAGATCTCCGAGGTCATATCGAACAAAGGGTCAAGGAGGCAATCCATAAAGTGTTTAAAAAAATCTATGGGTAGGCCATCCAGGCCTGGAGCTCCTCCACTCCTCCACATGGGGCACCATTTGCATCCTGGACCTACTGCCTCTATAAACGGCAATCCAATGTTTCTGCTTCTGAGGGGAGAACTGGGGTCAGGGTAATTTTGCTAAAGAGTATTTGATAGTGCTTAGAACTGAGAGAAGTTTCTGAGGTGTATAGATTTTTGTAGAATATGTTGAAGGCATCTCCCACATCTGTTCATCCCCCAATCACCCCTTTGTCATGGTGGTGAATACATATTATGCTTTTTTTTTTCCCCTCACATTGCTTCAGTTGCTACACCAATAGTTTCCTTCCCTTATCACCGTCAAAATACCTCCCAGCTTGATTAAACAGTATTGCTCTTTCAATTACTGTAGAGCATAAGGTGTTGACCCTCCATTTAAGCTTTTGCAGCAAGCAGTACAAGATGGGGTGGGGTTAGCCATGTGGGGTATTTCTACTTCTTTAATTTTTTGTTCTAACTTATCAATTTCTTGTGCATCCCCTTTCTGTTTGTACACCACTTAGGATATGGTCTGGCCTCTAATGTATGCCTTCATAGCCTTCCATCTAGTGGAGTGGAATGTGTCTCCATGTCAATTATGAGTTAGAAGCTCAGTGATGGAATTGGACATGATCTCAATAAACTGAGGATCTTTCAACAAAACTGGGTTAAGTCTTCATGGACGTGATGGGATCCCCACTCCCTGCATACTAAGCCCCATTTGTAGAGGAAAATGGTTAGATTCGATTACAGGCAGATATTCTGTATTATTTACCCAAGGAAGTGAATCAGCAGAGCAGAGTAGGAGATACAGTCTTGTGTTGGATCTGTGGGAGTGTGAGAAGAAGCTGTATTCCCTACCAGAGGGGTGTTTGTGGTGCTACACATCGATCAAGATAAAAGTTCACAATAAGTCATTCAGACCCTTCACATTCCTGGATAGAGAAACTGCAGCAGGATTGGATCTATCCAGGATGGTGTCCAAGGCACAGCTCATGTCTCCCTCTAATACCCACTGACCAGAGAACTGTACCATATCCAATGCTACCCTTCGAAAGAAGGTCCCATCTTTTGTGTTAAGGCCGTACAGGGCTCCAACCGCGATGCGGCTCCCACTGTTAATTTTAATTTGAGTCAATAAATAGCTACCATGGGGATATGATATAGACCTGAGCACCACCCCCTGGAATCTTGGTTTTAACCAGACAGCCACACCCCAGCTTGAGAATTAAAGTAAGAGGTTACCCATGGTCCCCTCCAGCTACTTCATGTTTGATCAGCATCACATGGCAACATGTGGGTTTCCTGCAACAGCAGGATGTCTACCTTAAGTTTCTTGCACTTAGATTTGATTTTTTTACTTTTAACCACATACTTTAGGCCATTGACATTCCATGTAGCAAACTTCAATTTGAGAACCATATTTGTCTAGGACTAAGTTAGGCTGTATACATCCAACCTTCACATAACAACATAACATGCCAGTTTCTGCATAGCTATAAAGAAAGTCTTGTAATTGTCTTGCATTTTAACCATTAACACTGCTACTGACCTCCTCTTTGTCTTTCCACTTATAGTCAACTTGTGATTGGTTAGTAGAGAGGTGTAGTGATCCCTCCAGTGATGGGTCCTTCTCTCCCTCCCTCCCCCATAATTCAGCCATATCCCCAAGAACACAAGTGTACAAATAAACACAGTACACCTACCTGGTGCAAATGGCACTGTCAGTGTCCCCCCCCCTTGTCCTTGTGCCATCATCTAGCCACAAACACCGGCTAGATGAGGATGAGGACACCCCTCCCTTCCAGAAACAAGATGCAGTGATCCTATTCCACTGACCCTATAGATACTAATGGGTTTTATAAGTTGTTACTGGCTTCAAAAGTAGAGACCCCTATATGACTATAAGTGCAGTAAGCAGAATAAGCAGTATTGTAGCAGCAGCCCTATTAAATACGGACTACTGGTGTTCACAATTATTTTAATTCTGCTTGTTTTCTCTTGGAAGACATGCAGGTCCCTGCATGTGTACACATGGAATCACAAAAGATATTATGGTCAGCAGGTCCAATTCCATGTTAATGCTTAACCTATGCTGTGCCGCGGACTGATATATCAGTCCAAAATTCCTATATGTTCTAATTCTGTTGGCAGCCTAAGGGTTCGTTTTAGTTGTGTGGTTACTAAAGACAAGTCCAGATTGCCCCCTCCCCTAAATGGCATGATAACACCCCAGAACCGAATGCATTTCTCCACTAATCTGTCCCCTTCCTGGAATGTATATCGGGTAGAGGACACAAAATAATCAGGGATATATGACCAAGATTGGGTGTACCTCTAGGAAATATGGGATAGGCTGCTACTTGTCTCATTATGCTGTGTCATTTGGTGTAAGAAGCTTAATCCAAGATGGATCTGGCTACAGCATTAATGACCTCAATAAAGTAAGATCCAGAAGCAAATGATTTGATACCTTTTAATGGACCAACATAGATGTAACAACAAGAACAAAGTGCTCTAGCTTTCGGACCAACCAGTCCTTCTTCAGAAGCTCATGGCAGTTGTTTAGAAAATACAATACTTATAACAGCTAGATAATGCAGAGAAAAACAGAAAAAAATCCCATTGGTTTAAAATACTCATTTGAAAAAAAAAAAAAAAAACAGAAGATGATGTCAGAAGTTAAACAGTACAATACTGCCCTCAGTCGAATGAACCTTAGGTTAAGATGTGCTTGGTGCAACAAACATAAAGAATCCACTGCACATGAATTTAATTGACATAAGATAACACTGCTGAAGCAGATAACTCCCAAATCAAGACATGAGTGTCACAGTCAGTATAAGAATGTGATTACTGAAGGCAACCCCACCCAGCTTAAAGACAAACTAAGATAGTTATAGGGCTCCTTGAAATTACAATGTATGCATAAAGACAAGAATACCAGTAAAGTTGTCTAAAAACATCAGTGCACACTGTGTGATGTATAAAACCTAAGCTAGACATGTCACACAGCTGTATTCTCAAGCTAAATAAAGGCCAAGAAATTACAAAACCTCAGGACTATATAAATGATAATATAAATATAAATTGATAATATTAGTGTTAAACAAAAACTCTAGTAGAGGAACCTCAAAGAATTCATACCATGCATCCTGATATTTACTGATGTCAATATATACTGAGAATGTAGCAACTACATATACCACAAGTGTCTAGGGAATCTGAAAAGAGATAAAAAGTAATTTATCTCCTCCTGCTCATACAAAACAGTACAACCTAACCCACCCACATCACAATAATGTGGGTGGGAGATCTATAACAAGCGAGATGTTGTCTCTCTCTCTCTCCCCCTCCTTTTCTCTCTCTCTCTCTGTCCCCCCCACACACACACGCATACACACTCTCAATCTCTCTCCTGAGTGAACCTATATTAACTCAGTCACTGTAATTGTTCCCAAAGGAATACAACTTGTAATGAAATTCTGAGTAAATTACTACAATATTAGCCTAATGTAAAAGATATGTGCAGGACCCCAAGCAAATGAGATCACACATCCCAATATGTACAGAGTTACAAAATTATATATAACAGTATAAGATAACACTCCTGTATGTACACTAGCAGGCTGGGTAAACTGAATATGGTGCAATGGAATCAATCCCCCCCACAGGCAAAGATAAAAAGTAAGGAGAAATTTGTTGTGTGTGAAATGAAAATAGTAACACATTATACCTCCATATAGCTAAATAGAGACTTACCTCAATGGAGAGCAAGCCCCATCTATTATATCACATACCTCACAGCACATACCCACACACATACATACACACGCATCACATCTCACACATGCTGAAGTCCTATAATATGTCAGCTTGAAGAAGAAAAGGTCTGTGGATGTTAATTTCTGTAGTGTCCCATAAAGCCAATATCCAAGTTCATCCCATCTGCTACCATATTGAGATGTAAAATAAGTTTAATCTCAAAAGCTCGTCTCTGTTGTGTGTTTTGAGATTTCCTTTAAGACCATTACTGACATATCTGAGACTGAGTGGTCAGGCTGGGAGAAGTGAAGCCCACTGGTTTTCAGTCTTCCTTGCTGTAATAGTATGCCTGTGTGAGTTCATCCTAGTGCGGAGCTGTTGGCGTGTCTCTCCTCGTAACCTGTTTGTGGACATCTCTTGCACTGAATGAAATAAACAACATATCGTGACATGCATGTATAACTCCCATGCACCTGGAATTGTCTGTTTTGTGATGTAACACACACAGTCTGGGGTAGAAATTAGCCCACAAGTCTTGCAGAGGCGTTGACTGCAGAGTGGTGTGCCATTGTGACATGGTATTCTGTTCGGTGAAAGTTTGCTCCTAATAATTAGGCTGGATAAATTTGGCGGTTGTTTAAAGATAGTAGTAGGAGTTCCTTAAAAATACAATTAAGGTGTCATCCTCACTAAATATTGGGTGGAATCTTTAATAATCTTACATGAGCGTTCAAAGGTCTGGATGATATGTGACTACCAAGGGTATTCTTTCTGTAGCTGTCTTTTTCTTTATATTGAAGTAGTTGTTGTCTTGGTACTTGCGTTGCCCGTTCTGTTATCCTGTCAATTTCCCTGGAAGAGTGTTCCTGCTCCATAAAGGTGTTTTTCAACATAGCCAAATGTGTATCTCTGTCATCCTCATTTGAACAAATACGTTGACAACGAAGTGCTTGACTGTATATGACAGATTTTTTTGTATGATTAGGGTGGTTACTTTTCCTGTGCAGGTATCTCTGTCTGTCTGTTGGCTTCCTGTAAATACATGTATGTGAGTTCCATCCTTAATGATGACTGTGGTGTCCAGAAGATTAACCTTGGTGGTAGAGTACTCAAAGGGTAAGCTTTATAGTAGAGGTGGAGATTGTTAAGTTTGTGATGAAAATCTTTGAGTGCATCTGTGCCTTCCGTCCAGATGATAAACAAATCATCAATGTAATGGAAATAAGCCAGTGGTTTGTGGGGATACTGCCTTAAAATCCTCCTCCAAGTCAGCCATAAAGAGGTTAGCATACTGTGGAGCCATTTTGGTGCCCATTGCTGTTCCCATAGTTTGAACATAATGTTTACCATTGAAGTTGAAGTTGTTATGTGTCAAAATGAATTCATAAGTTCCCCACCACTCCAGGGTTGATGTTTTGGTCAGGTCCTTTCTCACGTATGTATTTAAGGCATGCTGCAATGCCATCTGTGTGTGGAATATTAGTGTAGAGGATGTTACATCCATTGTCACTAAAATGGTATCCAGGTGGTAAATCCTTATAACCAGAAAGTACGCATAACAAGTGCGTAGTGTCCTAGATATAACTGTCTCTTTCCATAACCAGCGGTTTCAAAATGGTCTCTACAAACCCTGAGATCCCCTCAGTCAAGGTACCATTATCAGAGACTATGGGTCTCCCTGGATTGCCAGGTTTATGTATTTTAGGCAGCATGTAGAATGTCCCTGGCTTTGGTTCAGCAGAAATGAGGTGAGCTAGTTTCTTTCGGACATGGTCAGGAAAAGTTTTAGTTAAGTCACATAGTTCATCTTTATATCTTGTAGTGGGGTCACTCTCAGTTCTCTGTAGTATGTAAGATCTGTTAGCTGTCTATTAGCTTCAGTAATATAGTTTCTCTGTTTAAAATCACCACTGCAGAACCTTTATCAGCTTTTGATGACAATGTTGTGGTTTGATTTCAGTGTCCCTATAGCTCTCCGTTCCAGTGGAGAGAGGTTATAATGGGTTTGTTTTTGCCTGGTAAGGATCTGACCACTGACTTGTTGGCGGAAACAATTAATATAATTGTCTAGTTTTTTGTTATGCCCACTTGAGGGGTTAAAATCAGATTCCTTTTTCTTATCCATTACATTATTGCTGTTTGCACTGTCTTCACTACCATTTCCTTACATACATGTATTTACAGGAAGCCAACAGACAGACAGAGATACCTGCACAGGAAAAGTAACCACCCTAATCATACAAAAAAATCTGTCATATACAGTCAAGCACTTCATTGTCAACGTATTTGTTCAAATGAGGATGACAGAGATACACATTTGGCTATGTTGAAAAACACCTTTATGGAGCATGGACACTCTTCCAGGAAATTGACAGGATAACAGAATGGGCAGCATAGTACCAAGACAACAACTACTTCAATATAAAGAAAAGACAGCTACAGAGAAGAATACCCTTGGTAGTCACATATCATCAGACCTTGAGCGTCTCAGTAAGATTATTAAAGATCTCCACCCAATATTTAGTGAGGATGACACCCTTAATTGTATTTTAAGGAACTCCACTACTGTCTTTTAAACAACCGCCAAATTTATCCAGCCTAATTATTAGAGAAACTTTCACGGAACAGAATACCATGTCACACAATGGCACATGACCCTGCAATCAACGCCCTACAAGACTTGTGGGCTAATTTCTACCTCAGACTGTGTGGTTACATCACAAAACAGACAATTCAGGTGCATGGAGTTATACATGCATGTCACGATATGTTGTTTATTTCATTCAGTGCAAGAGATGTCCACAAACAGGTTATGTAGGAGAGACACGCCAACAGCTCCGCACTAGGATGAACTCACACAGGCATACTATTACAGCAAGGAAGACTGAAAAACCAGTGGGCTTCACTTCTCCCAGCCTGACCACTCAGTCTCAGATATGTCAGTAATGGTCTTAAAGGAAATCTCAAACACACAACAGAGATGAGCTTTTGAGATTAAACTTATTTTACATCTCAATATGGTAGCAGATGGATGAACTTGGATATTGGCTTTATGGGACACTACAGAAATTAACATCCACAGACCTTTTCTTCTTCAAGCTGACATATTATAGGACTTCAGCATGTGAGATGTGGATGCGTGTGTATGTATGTATGTGGGTATGTGCTGTGAGGTATGTGATATAATAGATGTGGGGCTTGCTGTCACATTGAGGTAAGTCTCTATTTAGCTATATGGAGTATAATGTGTTACTATTTTCATTTCACACACACAACAAATTTCTCCTTACTTTTTATCTTTGCCTGTGTGGGGGATTGATTCCATTGCACCATATTCAGTTTACCCAGCCTGCCAGTGTACATACAGGAGTGTTATCTTATACTGTTATATATAATTTTTGTAACTCTGTACATATTGGGATGTGTGATCTCATTTGCTTGGGGGTCCTCACATATCTTTTACATTAGGCACTAATATTGTAGTAATTTACTCAGAATTTCATTACAAGTTGTATTGCTTTGGGAACAATTACAGTGACTGAAGTTAATATAGGTTCACTAGGAGAGATTGAGAGTGTGTGTGTGTGTTGTGTGTGTGTGTGTGTGTGTGTGTGTGTGTCTGTGGGGACAGAGAGAGAGAGAAAGGAGGGGAGAGAGAGACAACATCTCGTTTAAGCTATGTTTCTCCCCACCCACATTATTGTGATGTAGAATTGGGTTGGATTATACTGTTTGTATGAGCAGGAGGAGATAAATTACTTTTTATCTCTTTTCAGATTCCCTAGACACTTGTGGTACATGAAGTTGCTACAGTCTCAGTATATATTGACATCAGTACATATCGGGATGCATGGTCTGAATTTTGAGGTTCCTCTACTAGAGTTTTTGTTTAACACTAATATTATCAATTTATATTTATATTATCATTTATATAGTCCTGAGGTTTTGTAATTTCTTGGGCCTTTTATTTAGCTTGAGAATACAGCTGGGTGACATGTCTAGCTAGGTTTTACACATCACACAGTGTGCACTGATATTTTTAGACAGCTTTACTGGTATTCTTGTCTTTAATGCATACATTGTAATTTCATGAGCCCTATAACTATCTTAGTTTGTCTTTAAGCTGGGTGGGGTTGCCTTTCAGTAATCACATCCTTATACTGACTGTGACACTCATGGCTTGATTTGGGAGTTATCTGCTTCAGCAGTGTTATCTTATGTCAATTAAATGTATGTGCAGTAGGTTCTTTATGTTTGTTGCACAAAGCACATCTTAACCCAAGGTTCATTCGGACTGAGGGCAGTATTGTACTGTTTAACTTCTCTGACATCATCTTCTGTTTTTTTTTTTTTTTTTTCAAATGAGTATTTTAAACCAATGGGGATTTTTTTCTGTTTTTCTCTGCATTATCTAGCTGTTATAAGTATTGTATTTCCTAAACAACTGCCATGAGCTTCTGAAGAAGGACTGGTTGGTCCGAAAGCTAGAGTACTTTGTTCTTGTTGTTACATCTATGTTGGTCCATTAAAAGGTATCAAATCATTTGCTTCTGGATCTATTCTTGCAAGGACCAATAAGGCAACTACTAACTCAATAAAGTAAGCCACAAATCTCTTCTTTGCTAATAAGCCCAAAATAGGAGGAAGTTAGGAAATTCTTGTGCCCCTTCGGTAATCCTCTTAAATCAGGTAAAGTATCATGGTGAATGCCCTCACACTGATGGTGGCTGGGCTGCAAGAAGCAATAAAATAGCTACCCTCTCAACATTCAAACATTGGTAATACTCATGGATTAGTTAGCTGATCTCTCTCACCCCCCCCCCGCATTCCCTGATATCAGCTGATTCAGCTGGAATAGTTATAGAGCCCAATCTGTAAGTTCATTGTGTACTGAGGAGGTGTCAAAGTCACCCATGCCAAAGGGAATCAGTCACCCTACCAGTCATATCCCTCCTGCTGGTGCTTAAGTGTATTAAACCTTGTATTTTGGCTAACCCAACATCTATGTGTCTGTGCTCATTAAATCAAGTTAAATCAGGGGGTTCACCTTTGTAAAGAGTGGACGGGTCCCCACAAAGGCATGTGTCTGCTTCCTTAAATGGGCACCCCCCAAGTAGCACCATTTCTGAGACATTGGATCAAAGATTGAAGCAGATGCATCAGCTGTCTCTGTTTCATGGCCGTTAGCCCTCCCCCGGTTCTGACCTCCGAGCAGCACCGTTGGCTTTCTTGCATTAACAACTTTGCCTGTGCCTTAAATGCATTCTGACCATGAAAGGTTGGGGCACCAGCACCTAACGCTGCTACCATGCAGACACTACTCAGTTTCTCTTTCTTCCAGCACAGCCCCCTCCCTTGACACTACTGATGCACCCATTTCTTTATGTGTGCTTGGAGCCAGGGTTTGGAAAAGTTCCAGGGCAAGGGAAGCTCAGAGGGTGTCTGGCAAGCCACCAAGGTGGTGTAAGCCCCCTACCTCATTCAGTAGCCTGCACACACCCTGTCCCTTTTTTATGAGCAGACCTGCCCCCTCCCTTGTTTGTAGGTTACATGTAACTGAGCACCTGGCATGCTTGGAATGTAGGTCAACCCTCTACTTTCACTCCAACTGTCAAAACTCCCTGGGCACCATTTCAGACTAGAGTCTGATAATCAGACTGACACCAAAATTTATGTGGTGTGCTTCCTGGCCCTTAACTCAGTCAGTGATGCAGCCAAGCTTTCCAGGCTCCTATCGGCACCCAGTCCACCCCCTCCACACACGATTGCAAACCGCAAAACCCACCATTTTACAATGTTATTGTTTCATTTTACAATAAAACATTTCATGGGGTATTGTAAATCCATTTCAGTTATGTACACTCAGAGAGGGTACACATGACAGCAAGTCAGTCACTTGCTTCCCAGGTTTAAGTCTCACCAGTCCCGGCCATGTTCCGCTGATACCTGCACCTCATGAGTGTATTCCGGTGTAATTGGAGATGGAATTCTGGACAGTTAGAGCATGCATCCAGCACCAGACAGGATACGTTTGATAAGAGAGGGGACTCCAAGCATCACAAAAAAGTACCTTAGGTCCTCATGATATGTTGGTTTGCCTCAAGCCCTTCATATAAGAGTTAGGAGCTTTCTTTGTGTGGATGAACCATCTCTCCTGCACCTAGAAAAGTCCAAAGTGATATGTACTGACAGGTCACAGTGGGAAATCGATCGGATGTTAAGGCTGAAGATATGGAATTATTTCATCATCTCAGCACAGTAAGTAATCACCAGGGAAGGGAGTCCAGGCTCACACAACTGCATCAAGTGACAGGTGAGATATTCAGGTTGCGGGGTCCATTCAAGGATGCCCCGATCTTCCCTTGACAACAGTCTTCCCAGTTAATGTAGTTCTCTGCTTCTTTGGGCAGGTTGATGACATGGGGGGATTGCCTAGGCTTGGAGATACTGAGCTTGGATGGATAAAGGTGAGCGAACCCCTATCCCACTGCACACAGATTCATCATTGCCCCATTGAACATTTGCCTCGGAGTTTGCAGTTCTATACTTTAGTCCTGGAAAATGAGCACCATCCTGTCTACTATTTTAGTGGGACCCTTGGACTGAGTAGCAGGCAGCATATTTTCTTTATCCTGGTATCTAAGGTATTTTAATAGAAAATTATTTGGGTGTTCTCCAGGATTAGGTTTAGGGCCAACTTGGTGTGTTCATTCCACCGCATATGCTGCTGCTTCAGGCAGCATTCCATATTGCTGTGCCAGCCACTTCTGCACTGCTGACTCTGGGTTTTTTCCTTCTAGCCCCCCCAGTGGCCCAATCAGATGCAAATTCAATCTGCATGATCTATTCTTTAAATGGTCCACCTTATCCAGAAGTGCTGAAATATTATCTTTAGACTCCTTTTTCTCCTGTGACAAATCTGCCACAAGGTATTCAAGATCACAGATACCTTTTTCTGTATCATCTAGCCTCATGGCATGGGCTGTTGCTGTATCAGATAGTCCAATGACAATATTTTGCATGTGCACCAACTGAGCTTTCATATTTGTAAAGCCAACTTTCATTTGTGATGCAGGTTGATGATCATTCCGGGTACTGTTGCCAGTAAGTCAGTAGCAGAGCTGCTTCCATCAGACACTGTGCCTGTCATTGCCATTCTTTGGGCCCTGGTTCTTCCATCTGCTGTCACTGAGGATTTTGAGAGGCCCAGTGATGGTTTAAATGAAATAGTTGTTTGCTTCTTTTGGAAACACTGGTTCACCATTCGGTACTCCTATGATTGTATATATTTTTCCCTTTGAGATTGAGCAGAATTACAGTAGATTTTACCACTACAAGTTGGTGCCCTGTGGAGCTAGGTTAAAACCTATCCACCATTAATTCTGGCGAAGCCATGCCCCCCAAATGTTTAAGGTTGACCCTTGCAAGCTCAATTTTAAAATGTAGAGAGGTTTGTTTTGTGGTGAATGAGTAATGCAGCAAGAGCAATGGAGATCACTTCCATGATCCCCACTGAGTTAGTCAACCATCCATTATGTTGCTGCATCCACTCTAAACACCACCCACACAGGCTGCAACCCAGACTTTCCCCCAGCATTCAGCACTCTGAAAATCCCTCAGCACAGTGATCCTCATGTGTATGCACTCCACCCCCCACAAGCTAAGCAATCGCACTGCAGTGAGCCCAGACAGTTTAATGCTGTAGCACCAATTCAGACAACCTTTATTGTTAGTTGTATACTGGGAGGCCTGTGCAAGGACGTAACGTAGTAGGATCAGTAACCTAGTACTTTGGCGGAAGCATGGATGAACAGCAAAATCAAAGATTCACCCTTCACTGAAGCAATAAATCCATACAAGTTTTTTTAACCCTGCAAACATTAATCAACCAAACAGCAATAACACAACAACAACAGTTGCATAGAACGTACCTTTTTACAGAAAGCAGGATGTCTGCTAAACCCCTTCAGGCAGCATGGAACAGATCTTGGAAAATCACGGTTAGCCCCTCTAGTGCCTCCTTCACTAAGTTAAATAGGTGCATTACTGAGTTGGTGTTAATGAACAGTTTAGCTGGATACAGCCTGTAGAATGGTATCATGTTCAAACAGTGACTGGAAAACAGCGAAGACCATCACAGCGACAAAATTAGCAGTTTGCTGTGTTGGTCTGCTGGTTTCCAGATGCTGCTGTCTCTGGGTAGTTTGCTCCCTCCCTGAACCAACTCCAACTCAGAGTTGGTAATCTATAGTGCTGGGGGTGCAGAGGGCAGAGTCCCCTGCATGGGGGTGCAGGGGTGAAGCCACTCACAAAAAACACTTTTATACAGTGATGGCACAATGCCAGTTGTTGGCATTGTGCCATCACTGTAATGACAGTCGGCAAATTTCCTGTCTCTGCAGTGACATGGAACCCTGTAGAATATAATTTCTGCACCATGCAGCTTTCACTTAATTGACTGATACTCTTCTTGCAGGATGTGGGCTTCCACCATCAGCTCATTGATGATGAAGTATCAGTGAGTCTCCCATTTCAGCTATCCTTTCTCTTTGGCCTTGCGCTGAAGATAGGTTTTGTCTAGGAAGTTCAGGAGTTTTAAGATGATAGTTCTTGGCCTTTCATTGGGCCAGACATAGAACATAAAGCCCAGTGGGCTTGTTCTTCAGTGTATTTTTGGCTGTCAAGTGAAGGGTCTGCTTCCTCTTGGTAATGTTTTTGATGAGAAAAAAGAAAAGTTCAGTATTTGGCACTTTCTAATAAATTGGCTGCCATAAGTTGTTAGATTTGGCAGACATGCAAATGCTGCAGAAACATAATGTGTAAATGATAATAGGCTAAACACCAAGTTATTACTGTGAAGAAACTGTGCCTTTACATGGCAAGCCAAGGAAGTTCTGCATTCCAGTTCCAGGTAAATCCGCAGCTGGCATTAAGCTTGCTGATTTGTATCTTGAAAACAATCAAAGTTAAACAAAAACCTAAGACACCAAGAAAGGAAAATCAGGTACTCAGCACTTGAAACATGCATAAACATGCAGCTTGAATAGACTACAATGTGGTTTATTTAAAGTTCACATCAAAACATGCAACACTGGTAACACCTGACGCATCAGGTGTACCTCACATTGAAACATGCAACATTGGTAACATCTGACACATTTCAGAACTGAATTCCAAAGGAATATAGTTCTGAAACATGACATGTGTTACTAGTGTTGCATGTTTTAATATGAGCTTTGAATAAACCACATTTTATTCTATTCAAGCCAAGTGTTTTTGCATGTTGTGAGTGGTCAATGCCCAATTTTCCTGTCTTTGGTATTTCTTTTTGTATCGTAAGCACCCATTTTCCTGTGTGACTCCTGTTGGAACTCTTTAGATACCTAAGATAGCTTATAAGTGAAAGACCAGGTTAATCAGTACTTTCTCCACACCAGTCTTACACCTTCAATTTATTACATCAGTCAACAGGACAATTAAATGGTTTTAGTATTAACAGATATAACATTTTACCTGGTGGCACATTGTACTTAGGTTTGCCCCTAAAAGGCAGGACAGGTTGTCTCATGGCCCCTGCCAAAAAGGGACAAAAGAGGAGGGGGAGAGGGAAAGGGGATTGGGGGGGAGACTGGTGACATCAGCAATGAGGTCAGATAAATGTCATCAGATGAGGGGGTCTTGGGCTAAGGCCATTGACCGGGGGCCGGAGCTAGCCAGGGTCCTTAGGGGGTATATCAGGGCTGGTCACCCTGAGCCAGCCCTCTTTTTGCTGAATTATTCTGGAGATCTTCAGAGCTCAGCATATCATTGGCAATCTAGGTAAGGCACAAGACATGGGGGTGGCTAGGCCTTTACAGGCCATGTGGCCCTGTGATTTAGCTGTTGGTTAATTTTGCAAGTTTAGATAGGACTAGGCAGGGCCAGTCAGGGCAACTATTGTATTGGGAATTGTGTAGGAATGTTCACAGGGAAAAAGCAATCTGTGATGGGCTGGCAGTATAGCCCAGATGCTTGGTTAATTTTACAAGTTTAGATAGGACTGGGCAGGCCCAGTCATGGTGGCCATTGTATTGGGAACCATGTGGGAATGTGTGCAGGGGAAAAGCAGTCCATAATGGGCTGGCAGTATAGCCCAGATGTTGTAGAATAAGGGGCTAGGCAGCTAGCCAGGTGGTTGGGGCATCCATGCTGTCATTTGTATGCTACGGTTTGGTTGTAAGCACAATCAAAGGTTTCCATATGCATTGGTTAGGCAGGATGAAATTGTTTGAGCAATTTTACTTTGCACAGGTTGTTAAATGAATGAGTAGCTGGTCACGGTGAGATGTGCACAAGGAAGTGGGGCTGACTGTGGTGTAGAGCATTTGGAACAGGGTTTGGTAGTTGCATATATGGAAGTGGCCACTCGAGAGGCAGTGAAAGGTGTTTGGAGCAAGTGACGAAAAAGGAAAAAGAAATAAGGAAGGGAGAGAGAAACCATGTGAGTGGGTAAAGCACTGCTTGTGATTTTTTTAAGGTATTGGTGGGCCCCAAGCAGGCATGCGGCTGCATGGTGGGTCGGGTTTCAGAAGGCATCTGCGTGGGGTGGAAGCAAGAGAGAAGGAAAGGAGATGAGTGAGCTGCCTTTGCCGCATTTTGTGGCTCAGCAGTCGCAGGGTGAAAGACACATGGAACTGAGCCATTTGAATGGTGACCAGGCAGCGCCGGGGAGGGTGCCGGGTTTGGAGCATGGTAGGGCCGAGCAGGGCATGTGGTAACCAGTGGTACCTCCACAGAGGGAGGAAGGAGGCACCATCTGTTTGGGGGCCAGAGGCACTGGTCTTTGGTGGGGGGGTTGACATGGGGCATTTTAAGGCTACGTGGAGGGCCAGGCACATAGCGAGAGGCCTGGTGGAGACAGGAAGGCCAAGGATGCTGGCCAAGGACGGGCCTTGGCTCATGAGTGGTAGTGGTGGACAGCACAGCCCGGGTAGGCTGCGGGCAGCTGGTGGGAGCACCCATTGACCAGCTATGTGGGGGCCCAAGAAGGGGGAGTGTGTACTGGTTGGGGAACAAAGGGAATGCCATGAGGGCAGGGAGGTGTTCCAGCAGGAATTGGAAAGCTGAGGACACAAAGGGGGATGAGTTTAGCATCTGTTTGGAATGGAGGTAGCCCCCCAATCCCTCCTTTTCAGGAGCTCGCAGCCAAGTGGGCCTCAGGTGTGCCAGAGGGGGAGGGCCCAGCAGGAAGTGCAGTCATAGACAGAAGGGCAGCCCTCTCACATTGGAGGGGGGGTTACAGCAGCTAGAGTGGTAAAGATTTACTACTGCTGTCTCAAATTTCCTAGGTCTGTTGGTTCCCCATTAGTGGTCACACACCCGATGGTAGGGGCATGGCAGAGTGCATCAATAGGGCATCCGTGGACTCAATAGTGAGACACGCAGGTAATGCTGGCTGGACAAGGCTGGGTCCTACCTGTGAGAGCATGTTAGATTTGAAGTTACAGCATTCAAGTACAAGGACATGTCCAGGAGAGCTGGACATAGGACGGGGCTTCCAGAGACCAAACCGGGGACTTGGAGGAAGGAAGAAAATACAGTGGGCACAAGTTGACAACTCATTGGGTATGTGCTAACTGGACAATGGCCACAGGGGGGTTAGGGTGGGGGTGGTGGGGGGTGACAAGGGAGATTGCTGGGGTGGGGCCCAGGTACTACCAGGGTGACCTGGGGGCATGATGTTGGCCTCAAGGTACTGCCCGTCTGATAGGGGTGGTGAGTAAGGGGGTGCCCCACCTGGCAGCGGGTGGCGTAACAGGTGCCGGGGTCCCCACAGAGAGGATGAGGTGGGCCTCTTGGCCCTGCCTTACCATGGGGGTCTGGGGCAATGGCTAGGTGGAGCCATTTGGGCATATGGCATGAGCAGAGAAGCCCATTGGACAGTCCGGGGACAACAGAGGCCTGCTAAGGTTAGGCACTGGGGCACTCAAGGTCTTGCTTTCTTCTACCAGTTATATCATGACATACAACGATGGCACCAAGGAAGACCCCAATGTCCAGTGACAAGATGATGGAGGAGGTGGCGAAGCTGATGGGCCAGATGACCAAATTGGTGGCAGCGGCCAAGCAGAGAGAGGCAGAGGAAGAGGCACTAAAGAAGCAGAAGGATCAGGATGAGCACCCTGGAATGGGAAAGACCGGAAAGAGGTCCAGGCAGATGGAACCGAGCCCAACACCCACCCCAGCTCCAGAGCCCAAGCTTGAGCTGTAGGAGGAAGGCCCAGACAGGGGTAAGGATGGAATAGCTATCTGCAATGAGGGTGATCTAAAAGAATATCTAGAGGGGCTGTTGGGGGATATTGGCAATGTGGGGATAGAAAAGATGGAATGGTCCCTACAGGCCATTAAAGGTACAGAGGAAAAGGGGGTCTGGGGGGGCCAGGGGGAAAACCATTGGGCAAGAAGTTCTATGAGGGGCCCCAGGGTTTTACATTGGGGGACCACGCACCGGCCTAGCTCAAAGACAAGATCTGGAAGGGGGAGTACGTAGACATCTTTGGCCTGGTGGACGAAGACACAGCCATGAAGTAAGAATAGAAATAATCAGTGGGAAAGTCAGAGATGGCAGTAGCCCTGGAGGTAGTGGGCCACAAGGCGGAGGAGGCAAAGTATAAGGGCAAGACCATTGATAACTGGCAGGCAGGGTTCATCATCTATAGTGCCCTAGTGTTGGAAAAGTAGCCAGATCTAGCTATTCCCCCGCTGACATATACAGCGATCATCAGGGATGCATATAAGGCTAAGTTAGGATATAGGTGGTTGAAGTATGATGAGGCTTTCTGGAAGCAGATGGCAGCAAAGGGGACTTGAGCTGGGACTGCACCCATTCAGAGCTATGGGTGAGGACCCTGTCCAGACAAGTTGGGGGGGACAGGTGAAGAAAAGTACAGTAGCCCCAGGGGCCAAGACTTGTTGGGGGTTTAACAAGGCATCCTGCATCTGGACGAACTGTAAATTCACACGTCTGTTCAAAGTGTAGGGGAATGCATTCGGCATCTAGCTGCAAGCAAGGAGTGGCAGGGGGGCCAGGTGGGGCACACTATCAGGACCAGCCCTTTCGGGGTGCCAGGCAGCAGATGGGGGTACACAGCAGGGGAGGTTATAACTGCAACTATGGGTGGAACTAATGGAGATGAAGGGGAGGGGTGGTGGGGATGAGCACAGGCACGCACACCCATCACCATAGAAGTGGTGAAGGCATGGACTCAGGACTACCAGAATGCAAAGGGGTCAGAACTGCTTTGGGAAGGCTTCTGGAATGGTTTTCCACTGGGTTTCCAAGGGGGGAGGGCGGGGATGAGGGCCAAGAACTTTGGGTTAGTAAAAGGGATTAAAGAGGTGGTGCAGTTAAAAATACAGAAGGAGGTTAAGGCAGGGCAGGTAGAGGGGCCACTGGCGGTACTGCCTTGTCACAACTTCAGGGTGTCATCGCTGGGAGTGCTACCCAAGAAGCAGAAGGGGGAGTTTCGACTAATCCACCACCTCTCATACCCGTAGGGGAAGTTGGCGAATGAGGGCATATCTGAGCACCTCATTGGAACAGGCAATAGTGCTGATCAGGGCAGTGGGGGGTCATGGCTAGCAAAGACAGACATTGAGTCGGCATTCCAGCTATTGCCCATCAGCCCGGTGGATTGGGACCTTTTGGGTTTTCAATTTGAGGGCAATCTCTGTTTTGACAAGACAATGCCAGTGGGCTGTTTGGTTGCCTGTTTGACATTCTAGGCATTCAGTTCCCGGGTACAGTGAGTATTCAGAGCAAGATACGGGTGCAAGAGGGTAGTGCACTATCTGGATTATTTCCTTCTCATAGAGGAGACCCGGGTGGAAACGCAGGGGATGCTGGAGGATTTCAAAGGGATGTGTGGACATATAGGAATACTGCTGGCACAGCAGAAGATGGAGGGCCCGGCATGCAGGTTGGAGTTCCTTGATATAGAAGTGAACACGGAGCAGGGATGGTTCTGCCTACCCGGAGATAGGATATCTTGGCTCAGGGAGCTGCTGGCAATAGTAACAAGGAGGAGGAGGGTGCTGCTGGTACAGGTACAGTAACTGCTGGGCACCTAAATTTTGCCTGTGAGGCCATCAGCCCGGGGCAGTTCATTCGCCAGAAGGTTTGGAAGGTCCACAGGGAAAGATAAGCAGCCACATCACTGGGTAGACATTATAAAGGGAGTTTGGGAGGACTTTAAGGTTTGGGAAGAGTTTTGGGGAAACTACAGTGGTGTAACATTTTAGCAAAATGAGTGGGAATACAACACTGACTTGGAGTTGTATACCGACACCTCAGGGGTACTGGGTATGGGGGCATAGGTGTGGCCAGCACATTGGAAGGCAGAAGGGGTATTGAAGGACATCACTTTCTTGGAAATATTTCCAATCTGGGTGGCCTTGGAGGTATGGGGGAACAAGATGAGGGGTAAGCACATCCTCTTCTGGTAAGATAAGAAAGGGGGTGGTGGAGGTTATTAACAGGCAAGGTTGGAGGATGGAGACTGTGGGTAGGCTTTGCGGTGCATGGTGCTGCTGGGATTGCAGATGAATTTGTTTTTCAAGGCACAGCATATCGAGAGGATTAAGAACGAGGTGGCTGACAGTCTTTCCCATTGCAGATCAGAAGGTTTAGGGAGCTGGCACCATAGGGAGCAACACACAGGACCAGGGTCCTGGACCAGCTGTGGGAGATTGGAGGGATACAGCCTGGGCACTGTACTGGGGAGCTTGGTCAGCCAACACTCTGAAGGCCTATGAAGGTGTCTGGGAGAGCTTCCAGGAGTTCAAGAGCAGACATGGGTGGGATAGGGAGGAGCCAGCCTGGGACGAGCAGGTGAAATGGTTCATAGAAGAGAGGTGGGAAGAGGGGATGGCACATGCTACGGTGGTGGTATAGCTAGCAGGCATAAGCTGAGTTTGCCAGGACAAGGGTTGGCCAGATGCCGCTGCCAGCAGGACAGTTAAGAGGATGGTCTTGGAGTGGCAGAGAGGGCAAGGACAGAGGAAAGATCAGAGGCAGCCCATTAAGGGACAGCTGTTGGTCAAGGTGTTGGGGGCAATATGGCACTTGTGCACCTCGGCACAGAAAGCTTGTTTGTTCAGGGCAGTTGTTGCAGTCATGGCAGCAGGTGCTTTTCAGGTGAGGGAGGTGGTTGTCCCTCTGAGGGTGGCTGCCAGCATGACTATGCAACTTGAAAGCATGGAGTGAGGGGCAGACAGGTTGGTTATTAAGCTGGCCATGTCCAAAATGGATCAGAGTGGGTGAGGGACTGTGGTGATGCTGTTGCGGCAGCCTCAGGCTTTAAGCTGTGTGGTGGCAGCCATGGAGGAATACAAGAGCAAGTGGGGGGTGGCTGGGGGAGCCTCATTTTATCATGGGGATGGCTCCCCAGTCACCAGCTTTCAATAAGGGCAGTGCTCAGGAAGGCCTTAGTATTAATAGGGGAGGACCCAGGGGATTTCGCCCCCCCCACTCATTCCAGATTGGGGCAGCCTCTGAGGCAACTGAAAAGGTGTGTTTAGGGGAAGAGGTAAAAATAATCGGGCACTAGAGGACCAATTGCTACAAGAGGTATGTCAGATAATGATGATCAGCAACTCACCCTGTTTTTGTTTTTTCCATGGCAGGTTCTAAGAGGAAAGTATGGAAAGTGAGGCATTCCTTCATCTATTGGGCAGAGTGGTTTCTGGCCACCACAGACAGAGGGACACAGTTACGCAGCAATATGGAGCATACTAATGTGCAGTGGAAGGGCATCAGGGGCATGAGGTGGGGCCAGCTGCTACCACTCTTGGAGGATCTAAGGGTGCAATGGGGCTGGCTGTATTGAATCATCATCCATTTGGGGGGAAATGACATGGGGGGGCTTACCATGGGAAGCGCTGGGGCAGGCCATAGTGGCAATTTAGAGAAGGTGAAGGGTTGGTGGCCAGGAGTGACCATTGACTGGTCCAAGATCATGTCCTGGAGGGTATGGGGGGGCAAGGATGTCAGGCTAATTGAAAAGGTAAGGAAGCACCTGAACAGGAGGGTAGCAAAGCTAATGATTGAGATGGGTGGAGTACACATCCAGCACAGAGACATTATGTTTGACCAGGCAGGCATATATTGATAAGATGGGGTGCACCTATCAGAATTCGGTATGTGCTTATTTCTGAGGCCATTCAGGGACCTAGTGGGAGAGGTAACTAAATGGGGTTTTAGGTTCCAGCCCACAAGGGGGAGCCCCACCATCCTTCGCAAGCTGGAGGCAGGGCAGTGGAAAAAAGGAAGAGAAGGAGTGGGGGAGGGGCAGAAAAAGGGAGGGGTAGGCAGCACGGACTGGCTGCAAGGAACCCAGGCATGGTATTAAGACGGGGAGGGGGGATAGGTCTAGGTGCTGGATTCACAGGATCCGGGCCTGGAGGGAGAAACCCTGGGGAAAGGTTGAACCAGCCTGGTTCTGGTGATGGAGAAGGGGGCCGGATTAAGAGTGTCCAGACCCTGAAGCACAAAAAAATGAGAGGCATCAAGAAGGAAGAGAAGACCGGAGTGAAGAGGAGATGTTGGACATATATTATTGTATTATGATTGAATTATGATAATTGGGATGTAAATATTATCTTTGTGCCAAAATAAATGTTTGCCAGTGAGCAGCAAAAAACCTAGAAGTTGTTGTGTGGAGTCATTTCTGGGAGGAGTTCAGGGGACAATGAGTATTTGCAGGTTGACAAAGGTACTAAGCATTGTTAGAACCATAAATGTAAGTGAGCTTTCAGGTAATAACTCAGTTAATATCACCTTTTAAATTTGGCAATGCTATGCAATTCATTTCACTAACCAAACTGTATAACCTGTGGGTACAACCAGTTAATTCCTATCTGACTAAAAGGTGGCACAAATTATTTTTATATTCAAATTCAGAAGTATACATGCAGTCTCAAACTACAGTCAGCTATACTTCTCTCCAATATCTCTAAAAGTGTTGAGAAGTTGATCCAACAGCAGATCCGAGACATCATGACTGTTCCTAATATTCTTAGCAACTTTCAGTCAGGCATTAGGTCGGCCCATGGCGCTGTATTGACATTAACCATACTGTTAAATGATATGTCATGAATTTACAGTTTGAGTAGGTAATGGACACATTTTTATTCTTTCTTCAGCCCTCCAGATGAGGCTTTAAACAATTTCAAAAAGATATGTGTTCAGGGGGCCCTTTGAAGAATCATAGACGTCACAGCATTTTAAATTTCCCACCTTTTATTGATTTCTCCTACGTTTCACTCTGTGCCAGAGCTCGTTCATGGGGTTCATTTTCTTCTTTTTTATCTATTTAAAATATACATAATTTTATCATTCCAATGTCTGTGTTTCTTTTTTACAAAACTTAATTCATAGATTACTTTGCATCAACACATACCGATACTAAAGTTGTCATCTTACTTTCTGTCATGCTTTCATTCTTATGTTTAGGCAACAATCTGTATTAATCCTGCTCGAGGTATTTCTGCAATTTAGACAGGAATGCAAGACATTTACAGTTATTGAATTGATTAAAAGGCAAATGATTCTCATATTATAGGCTGCCAATGAGGCTTGCCCTCCCATTTTAACTGTGCTTTGTCATACCTTTGTTACATTTTAAAGCTGCTTTAGGTGGAGATTTTCTGGCATTAAGCCTTTTACTATTGAGACATAAGGTGATTTGCAGATTTTATTTATCATACAGGGGTGCTTTTAGTTAATTTTGTTCACTGTATTTACTCATTCATTAGCGTTTAGTTATACTTTCAAAATGCTTACCTCCACCTTGCTTTTTGTCCCTTAATCCTTTAGTAGTGTGACTGCACAGTGAGTAAACACAAGCTGCTTCCTATGTAGGCCTGTGTACTGGTGCATCTCACCTGTTTTTGTGCTGACTTGTGGTATACTATACATGTTGGATTCATTGTACAATGCACATAGTAATTTTAAGCCTGTTTTTGTGCCCTAACCGATCACACAGCAAGCATAATAGTGTACTGTTGCTTAGCGACCGAACACGCATGCGCACATTTGCGCACACACTCGGTACCTGGTTATGATGTCATAACCTCGTATGACTGCTAGTTAGCACAAAACAGGCAAGAGACACTGAGTACAGGTCTACCAGTCGGTAGAGCAAATAGAATTCTGGGATGTATAAGAAGGGGATTAGCAGTCAGAAGAGCAAAGTGATTCTGCCACTTTACAAATCCCTGGTTCATCCTCACCTGGAGTATTGTGTGCAGTTCTGGGACCCACATTTCATGAAAGATAGGGACAGGATAAAAACCATGAAGAGGAGAGTAACCAGACTGATCCAGTGCCAGAAGTATAAGACTTAGATGGAGAGGTTATAAAATCTCAGCATGAACACACTGGAGGAAAGGGTAGGTGGGCATGATAGAGATTTACTAATACCTCGGCAGGATTAACAGAGTAGACACAGTGAAGTTGTTTACATTGAGTGGAAACAAGAACACCAGGGGGTAATAAGTGAATCTAGTGGGGTGGATTTAAGATGATGCAGAAAACATTTCTTCATAGAAAGGGTGGTAGAGGAGTGTAATAGGCTGACAATGGAGGTAGTCTTTGCAAAATTGGTGGGAGTTCAAGAATGGTTGAGATAGGCATATGGCACTGGTGAAGACAGTGGCAAAAGGGTAGGGAGGGAGGAATGTGTTCAGGAACTGAGTGATCAGGAGGCAGAGAATGTGGTGATGACTTGATACGTTTCTATTGTTGGGTGATGAGGGTATTAGATAGGGGCCACCCCATGGATTTACTCTACTTTGATTTCAGCAAGGCTTTTGACTTAGTACCTCTCAGAAGATTTGCTGAAGAAGATAGAGGATCTGTGTGCAGCAAGGGACATACAGTAGTAAGATGGGAAGGGAATTTGTTGAAGGAGAGGCAGCAGAAGGCTGTGATTAATGGTATCAAATCAGAAAAGGGGGAGGTCACAAATGGGGTGCCACTGGGATCTGCCTTTGGTCCTGTCCTCTTCAGTATGCTCATCAGAGACATTGGGGAAGGAATCCTCCTCAGCAAGTTGTGTCTCTTTGCAGATGACACTAAGCACTGTAAGAGGGTAGATAGTGATGAGGGAATTAGGGAGATGTAAAGTGACCTGCAAAGACTAGAGAGGTAGTCCAAGATTTGTCAATTGAAATTCAACACCAAAAAGTGCAAGGTGATGCACCTAGGAAACAAGAACCCTGGGACAGAGTACCTGATGGGAGCAGTAAAACGGAGCACTACGGCTGAGGAAAGGTACCTTGAAATCATCATTAGTGACTGCCTTAAACAACCAAGCCACTGAAACAAGTCCAATAGTAAGGCACATAAGATGCTGGGATGTATTGTAAGGAGTATTGACAGTAGAAGAAAACAGGTGTTACTGCCTCTTTATAGATCATTGGTGAGTCATCACCTCAGGAAAGATAAGGACACGTAAGAGCTACAGACAGTGCACCAAAGGGTAACTGGGATAATTCAGGGCCAGGAGGGCAGATCTTGTGAGGATTGGCTCAAGGCACTGAGCATGTACTCCCTGGAGTCCAGATGAGAGAGGGATGATGTGATAGAGACCTTCAAGTTCCAGAAAGGGATAGACAAGGGAACTGCGAGAAGGAACTATTTAGCATGAGTAACAGTCCATGGACACACAGGGCACTAGTGGAAACTGACGGGTTGGAGGTTCAAGAGGGATATGAGAAAGTTTTATTTTACTGAAATAGTGGTGGAACCATGCAACAGTCTGCCAGCTGAGGTGCTGGACATGAAATCCATAAAAAGTTTCACAAATGGCTGGGACAGAATGAAGGGTATAGTGGTTTCTCATGGTGGCGGTAGTAAAGAGAGGAATGGGGGGTGGATAATGAATGCTAGTACACTGTAAAGACTATAGGTCCTGGGGATATATTGGGAACTATGGGCAGACTGGATTGACCATTTATCTTTTTCTACTGTCATTGTCTATGTTTCAACAATAAACACTGGCTAGATAGTGCTGGACAGACTCAATAGGCTGCAGGCCTTTTGAGCAGGGCAATGACTGTGTTTCTTTCAGTGTGCATGCTGACGACACTATCATCTACAATTCAGACCCCTCAATAAAAGAGGTCCAGATTAAAATTCAGGACAACGTTAACTCTCTCCAAAAACAATTTATGGAAAACAAGCTTGTACTGAATAAAGCTAACAACAAAAATGTTATTTGGTATTCCACAGAAGCTGGTATGAGTCAAAGCAAACCTGTTTAGCATAGGTATGCATGGATATACATTGGAATCTGTAGAACCTTTAATTACCTAGTACTTCCTTTGGACGAAACAGTGACAGTTGTTGGATTCTATATCAAAGAAAAGTTTTATAAAATTAGGATATTTCTATAGGAACATAAAGATGCTTACTGACAAAGCACAAACTGCTACTGCCAGACAGGTGCTGCTTCTAATCCTAGACTGTCTGTACCACAGAGTCCCAACGTCAATGATAAACAAATATAAAACAACTTCAAGTAACATATGGTATGTAACTTTGCTTTATGGGCCCCTTTCTGGACAAACCACTGTCATTTTTATGATCATTTTAATATCCTTATGTCCGTAAAATAATTATATTTCACTCCTACACATTGGCTCACAATATTTATATGAAAATCTACACCTCCTCCATCCCTGTCTAACAAACTACAGGATTATCCAATCTCCCATCAGACAAGACAAGCTTCTACAAAGCCTTTTAAGGCAAAGAAATGTAGAAACAAATCTGGTGAGCGGCACTTCTCATAAACTGGCCCCTACAGCATGTTGTAAATCACTTACCAGTAGGTCTGGATCTGGATCTGTCCCCTGCATGTTTTATAATAACATTATGAATAAACTTGCTGAATGAACTATGATTCACTTATGCAAACATCATTTGAGACCCTTCATAAATATTCCCTACAAGCTGCATATAAAATATTTATTATGTAATCTTACTCATGTGTCATTTTTTTAGTTTTGTTGTTGAAGCATTATTTCCCTGTATCTGTCAAGCGTGGCTAAAATGAGTAATTAAGCAAGCCCACTTCTAGGTTGAACAAAAAATTAAATAACATGCAGAAAGCTTTTAAAAATCGTTCTACTATTAAGAAGTACTTAGGCCCATTGCCAGCCCAGATACTTTTTTTTTTGGGGGGGGTGTTGACGGCAGGGCCCTTGAGTCATAATATGTATACTTGCCTTACCCAGCTCAGAGATAATTTTATGTATGTGAAATGAGGTTTAGCAAACAATATTCTGTGGTTTAACAACCTATTATGCTGCCTAAAACTACTATTTATTTTAAAAGAATTCTGGAGTCACTTTATATGTATGGCATTCCTTTATTTTCTCTTTTGTTAATTAGCAAATGTGTCACCTGACTTGTCAAAAAGCATTGTACTTGGAGGCTGACATTTAAATCTATATGCCAGCTTTGTAACCACAGCTCACTGTGACATTATAACTGACCATGAAGAGATGCTCGTCTTCTGCCAGACTGGCCACTTCAGTGTCACAATGTGTGAGGTCTCAACGCTGATGTGGTATGATTGAATGGAAATAACACTAGGTATGTCAGTTTGAACCTTCTTAAGTATAGTCACAATGGTACAAACCACATTTTTATGAGTATGCATATCTTTTAAATATTTGAAGCAGATGTTTATGTAACTAAATTATTGGGCTTGAGGCTGGCATGATATGGTATTCTCTTTAAGTCTATAAACCCTTCGTATCTAGTAAACAGGCTGTCTTAGATGGGCACAGTTAACCAAAAGGGGATAACTATTTTTCGTTTCAGTTCCCAGTTACAGTAACCATTGTGGAATGGCTTTGCCATTATAATATAAAAACAACAGCTCAAAAATCCTATGGCGACTAGAAACAGTTGAAAAATTGCCCTCAAAATACAGTGAATCACATAAACCAGACCATGGGGATGTGAACTCTGTAATATTTTGTATCTGTTTCATGTCACCAGAGTCCTGTTGGTCTTAACTTGCCATTGTGATATAAAACAAAGCTTGCAAGAGCTAGAAAAAACATTTGACTATCCCAAACTGACCTTATAATTGTTATCTTTTTAGCAACATCACAGGCTTTTGACTGGGTAAGCACTGCAGACTCCTAAGAAGCAGATTATGAGGTCAGAAAATCTTTGTGAAAGTTCTTGATAAATACATTATGGAAATTCATTCCAAATGTACTGCAAACTATGGGAAACAAGTAACAATAAATAAATGTTCCTAGATTTAATTAGTCACAGCAAGTACGTTTACAGAGTTTTACACAGGGCCCTGCTTGATACAGAGTCACAGTTGATGGTGACATAAAATCAAGCTACAAAGAGGCTCCCCATCGTGCACCATCAAAAATGAAATACACAGAGAAATGAGGTACCCACTAAGAGTGTATGTGTAAATGTAAAAAAAAGTAAGCAGTTTGTTAAATAATTCATATCCATTGTGATTCTCATACAGCACATGAGTGAAGGAGCCAGTTGTAAACATGTGGGCATTTCCCTTTAAGATCAGAAAGAAATCACTAGTAGGGGGTGGATGAATACTTTATTTTGAATATTCAGCTGAATATTTGTAATAGGGGCCCCTAATATTCAGAAATTTAGTATTCGTATTCATTATTTGTGTGCCAATGGGGCAAAAAAATAAACAAAAACAGACCCCCACACTACTCCCTAGTTCAGTCATTTTAAATATAACCCCCATCCTCCACCCTCTGCTACAAACCCAATCCCACTGTCCTCCTCCTCCTAGTACCCACAATTTTAGGATTTAAAAAAACTAAAGTCCCATGATGGGTGACCGGCAACACCCTCCCAGCTCCATGACTGGCCACCATATTGTTTAACACTTTTTCTTCTTCAAAATCAAATTTATTTCCACTGATCTCGATAGCAGCACCCAACTCCCACCTTCCTACCTCCAGTACCCAGATTTTCTACACAGAAGCCCCCCCCCCAAGTGCAGTGAAGGCAACTGACACAACCCATCCTCCTCCAAGACCAGCCAGTGAATGTACAATAATTGCTCCTGCACTTGCTTGCATAGAAAAACAACCAATCAACTAAAATTGCTGGTGTGTGGGGTGGGCTTGTAGCAGAGGGTGGGGATGGTAGTTGTATTTTAAATGATTGGCTGAGGAAGAGGTGGGTGGGTGTTTCTTTTTATTTATTTTTTGGTGTATATGTAACAATTTGCAGTAAGTGTAAACAATTTTATATTGGCAAAACTAAAAGAAGTTTTAAATTGAGAATTGCTGAACATCTTCGCAGTATTGAAAAGCTGGATTTGTCCAATGCTCTTGCTGTACATGTAAAAAACTGTGGAATGCATCATACTTTTAGTTTTCAGGGGCTTGAAAAAAATAAAACTAGGTTCTGGGGGGGTGATTTGGATAATTTGTTATTATGACAGGAAAGTAAATGGCAATACATATTAGGAGCACATTTGGATGGTGATTTAAATGAATTCTTTAGTCTGGTTCCATTTTTAAAACAAAAAGGCATATAAATTGTGGTGCCTATGTATATGGGGAAAAAATACCCCCCCCCCTTTGTCTCTTAGGGGTATTAATGTGAAAATATATAATTAATTCTCTCTCTTGCAGTTTGTCATTTTAAATTAAAAATAATTTTGTATGAAAATATTGTAGGAAATGAATATTACATTTCCTTGACACATGTATGAAATGTTACTTAATGCAAGCCCTCATAGAAACATAGAAACATAGAATTTGACGGCAGATAAGGACCACTTGGCCCACCCAGTCTGCCCATTTCCCAACCTACTGGATAAGCTGCAGATCCTAGTTAACCAGCAGCCTACTTCTTCCTACCCCCATCCCCCAGAACTGCCTTATGACTATCCCATGCATGCTTGAATTCCACCACTGATTTTGACTCCACAACCTCCTTCGGAAGGCCGCTCCATGCATCCACAACCTCTCTGTAAAAATACTTCCTTAAATTACCTCTGAGCCCCCCTCTATTTTCAAATTGTGCCCTCTTGTTCTTGCACACCTCTTTTTGAAAGATGCTACCCTCTTGGACTTTGTTGATTCCTTGAGGTACTTGAGCGTTTCTATCTGCTCCCCCTCCCTTCTTTCCTCAGGCTATACATATTAAGCTCCTTAAGTCTCTCTTCATATGTCTTCCGTGCAGACCCTGCACCATTTTAGTGCCCTCCTCTGGACAGCTTCCATCCTGTCTATGTCTTTGGAGATTGGGTCTCCAGAACTGCACACAATACTCCAGATGGGGTCTCACCAGCTGTCTGTACAGAGGGATAATAACTTCCTGTTTTCTACTGGTGATGCCTCTCCCTATGCATCCCAGTATCCCCCAGCCTCCTTGCTGCCCTCTCACATTGCTTGCCCGTCTTTAGGTCATCTGATATGACTACCCCAGGTCCCTTTCCATTTTGTTGTTGTTAGTATCTCACCCCATTGTGTACTCTTCCCTGGGTTTTGTTTCCCAGGTGCATTACCTTGCACTTCTTAGCATTGAATCTAAGCTGCCATACATTTGACCATTCCTCTAACCTCATAAGTCCTTTCTCATCCTTTCCACCCCACCTTGTGCATCAACTCTGTTGCAGATCTTAGTGTCATCTGCAAAGAGACATACTTTTCCTTCCAGTCCTTCTGCAATGTCGCTTATGAAGACATTGAAGAGGACCGGTCCTAATACTGAACCCTGCAGTACCCCACTAGTAACCCTCCTTTCTTCTGAGTGGACTCCGTTTACTATTACTCTCTGTGTCCTATTCTCCAGCCAATTCTTTACCCAGGCTGTCATCTTGGGACCCACTCCCAGGCTGGCTAACTTGCATATTAATCTTTTGTGTGGGACTGTGTCAAATGCCTTGCTAAAGTCTAGGTAGGCCATGTCCACAGCCCCTCCCTGATCTACTACTTTGGTCACCCAGTCAAAGAAATCTATCAGATTCGTCTGGCATGACCTTCCCGCTGTGAATCCATGCTGCATCCCTCTATCCATTTAAATTGCTCATACTTGATAGGGGAAAAATACTGATTCTTATTGGTAGATGCTGGTATTGCATCAAAAATGGATCTTATAATTGGCTCATCTGTGATTGGTCGATTTAAATAGAGCACATGATCTTAATGGCATATAAAAATGTGAATAGTGGGGCCAGCATTACACCTTGACAAAGCACTGGAAAACATGAAACGTTGGTGTGTTTGTGTCTCTTTTGGTGTTGTTTGCACAGTGGGTATAATTTGTGCTGCTACTACCATGATTATGCACTTTATAATAAATTTTTGATATGTCACTTTAAGCAGAAGTGGATGTGGTCCTTTGAGTTGCCAGACTCTTTCTCTCTATTAATATGTATTTATATGTCTGACCACCAATTGATTCCAGTAGCAACCTTATATATTTTTTGTATACCCTAGGACCCCCCAAAATATAGCTGCTGCCCCTATTTTAATGGTAAAATGGGAAATTATCCTTCTACTCTAGAAAGTAATCCCTTAGCAAGCATTTTTTTTTCTTGGTTTGTAGGCATCTACAACACTCACTATTTGTGTTTACATATAGTTTCTGTTGTTTGCCATGCATTACTACCTACCACAGTACTGCACAGCCTGATAATATGAGGATCTATGACACTGTCATTGAGTGTCTTTGGCCCCCATCCTAACTGTGGATTAAACTAGGAGCTTAATGCATGGTTGGTATGTCTTCCAACTGTTGACTGTGGATTAAACTTGAGGAGTATGATTGGCCGACTCTAATTATACCGACACATGATTGCCCGACATTGACTTCCCTTTGGATAAGGATGCCCGACAATAATGTGCCTGACAATTATTCGCCTGACATTTCTCTGATGTGGGACCAGGCATGGGGGGGCACAGTGTGGCACTCTGACAGTGCTGTGTGCCTCTTTTGCTAGTTTGCACATCTCTGTAACTGTGCCACGCTGTCACCTTGCACACCATTGGTGAGTGAGAGAGGCACGTTGCTGAACTCTGCTATTTGTGTTTTTCTCGCTTACACGGAAGTTGCTGTCTATTGCAAGGGACTGGAGATATGTGAGAGCACTGGCTCTCTTTACACAGTGCCCCCCCCATGTCTAAACAATTAAGTGACAGACAGCAGTGTACACATACCTCCCGCACACTGCTTGCTGGTGTTACACAACAGAAACAACCCCCATAGCGACACGATGTTCCCCTGTGTCTACAAACTGTAGTGTCTCTTTCTTCCTGTCTCTGCAGGTGATTGCAGGATGTGTCTCGCTATGTCTCTCTCTCTCTCTCTCTCTCTCTCTCTCTCCTGCATGGTGGCCCAATCTCCATATTCTGTGTGCTGTTGGGGGGTGGCCATGGAGAGGGAGACTCACTCGGGACAACGGACACACTTCACAGAGGGTGCAGGGGACCACAGGAACTGGTGATGGCATGTAGTGTTATGTGTAGCAGGCACTGGACCATATATTTTGTCATTCTGTGCCTGCTGCCCAACTACTCTGACTTAATGGTAAAAACAGATACTGCAGTCTGCAAATGCACACCACACACAGTGACAATTGTTGACGTGCCCTGCAGCACTCACTATGTGTGTACCAGGGTTGGTTGTGTTGGGAACACAAGTTGCCACCATTATGTGCACCTCTCACTGTGAGACAGTCACTTGCATTGCACCGTCTTGGGGAAATTGTGCACTGCTCGCTAACGTATAAAGAAATGTGGCTGCTGTACAAAAATGAGTCAAACTGATTCTGTAGATCTCTTCACAGTGTGATAGAGCTTACTTCTCTCTTAGGAAGAAGATCAGGAATGATAATCATGGATTAAGTAGGGAATTTAATGCATGGACAACTGACAGCTCTCCTCCAACCATATCAGCTACTGAAGTTAACCCATGTTATAAATCTGAATAATGAATAGTGCATTATTTATGGTATTTGGGAAATACTATTCATTACTTGCACACCCCTAATCTCTAGGTCAGCATGCCCCCTCCCATCATCAGACATTACTAAGTATGCTGCAGAAACATGTAATACATTTTAGGGGTTTCCTAGGACTTGTGTACTGTTCTTCCTGGAGGTTGGATGCACTGCCTATGCAACACATCATAGGCTACTCTGATTCAGACAGAAGAGTCTGGCTGTGATGCAAACCTTGATTCTTAAATGGGAAAAAAACACTTCACAGGGTAAGTGATAATCTGGATACAAAGTACAGTATACAGACAAGAAAACGGGGTATTCATTACCTCCTATGGTACAATAATGGTGCAATTCCTACAATTTTTAATGCATTAGGAGTGCACATTTTATTTCAGTGCCAGGTCTCAGAAGTGGCAAAAAAATGCCTGGCTCATTTTGAATCAACAAATCTTTTATCAAAGGACCCTTGATTCTTACAACATTGTGACAGTGCAGATGAGTTCCTAAAACATATCAACCTTGCGCCAAGCTAAGACGTAACTGAAAATGGATCTGTGAATTATCCTGTCCTCCTTCTGGTATAATACACAAAGATACAGGTTGGGGTTGGGGGGCTAAATTAGAAAAAAATATATATTTTTCTTCTGAACCAGAAGGATTCATTCACTTATCAGAGGGTTCAAAAACAGCAGGGGGATTTAAGAATGCATGGGACAGACATAAGGCAATTCTAGTGGGAGGTAGGAGGAAGTAGGCTGTTGGTGAAACTAGGATCTGCAGCTTACCTGATAGGTAAGGAAATGGGCAGACTGGGTGGGCCAAGTGGTCCTTATGTGTTGTCAAAGTCTATGTTTCTGTTTCTGTTCTACCCATAATCCATTCTTAAAGATGGATGGCGGTCAGCGTGATGGTGCCAGGGAGTAGACAGTATGGGTGGGAAGAAGACACTGCTGCACTCTCCCCAGATAGCTAATTGTGGATTGATTGTGGTTAATCCAATAACCCCACCCCACGGGTGCTGCAAATGCTAATTTTATAATGAATGACAGCCTCTCCCCACTGTCACCATCAGAGAACTTTGTGAAAACTGGTATCAATTCAAGATGGAACTGTGCCAAGAACCTGAACAAGCCTCAGACCCATGAGATTGGCTGCCAGACTCATCAGAATGCTTATCCTACCAGCCAGAATGTCCATCTGACTGATCAGTATGCTCACCTGACCTGCCATAATGGTCACCATGATCTAGCAGAAAGCCCACCCTGACCCAAACAGAATGGCTACTCTGGATGGAGAGACTGGGCATTCCGTTGCATTGTGGTGGCCATTCTGAATGGTTGTGAGGACATTTCAGCTTTTTTCATGCTCATTGTGTTGTGTTGATGCTTTCCAGTGGTCATGGCTGCTGTTTGGTGGGTTCATTTCCTTCCAGCTGGTTTCAGTAGGAGAACAGAATTGTCATGGTTCTGGGCACATTCTACTTCTGGATAAATTCCAGTTTCACCCATCAGTAGCAGGAAAAAAACAGGAAGACTACAGACCTCAAGTGCCACTGCAGTGGAGAGGGTACTTTTACTTGGCCCTGCTTCAAAATATTTTTGGATTTCGGAAAGTATTGGGGAGTCTGTCTGCTCCCCAGCCATATCACTGGGCATTAACTTCAGTTGGGTTAAAAACTTCTACCTTACTTAATTCTTCTTCCAGTCATTCTCATGAACTGCTCATTGTGTGACTGACATAATAGCTGATGGCTTGTCTTAGCCTCTGCAGCACTCAATGCCCTACAAGTATTTTATTTATTCATATATTTTGTGACCAGGTAATTACACTGGACCAGAGGTCATTTTATAGGTAGAACCTAGGCCACCACAGAGGGAGTAACAAGTACACATAGAGGTAAGATACTTTATGATTAATGTGTAAGGCAATTTCAGTTGTGTAATAACATGGAAGGATTTAGTACACAGCATCAATCAAGAAATACATTGATATAAAACATAATTTATGGGTTATCACTCTACATTATCACCCTTCTTTCTTTTGTTTCACTTTTCTATGGCCTGTTTGTTTTCACTTTTGTGATTGTTACACTGTTGTAGCACTTTGAGATTGTGTTCTGCAAAATTAAATACCTTTTAACATCCATCAGCAGTCAGGACTGTATCAGATGTTGAACCCAGAAAAGAAGGCAGGCCTCATTCTGTTTATCTGATGGCTTTCCTCAACACCTTCCCCCCCCCCATGCCACTTTATTCATTTTGTCTTTGCACACTGTCCAGATATTACTTAGACTGATGCAATCCCTAACTCTGTAACTTTTATAAGATTTATTCAACAATGCCACTGTAACGGAACAACTTTGTAAACAGGGCTTCTTGCACTAACAGTTATAGCTTGTATAAACACAATCTAGCCAGAGCCCATACAGCTGCATGGGAGGAATTTGGGAAATTACCAAAGTTACAAATGCCAAATTTTCAACATAGACTTGTTATGACTCTGCCTCATGAAGAATGGCAGAGAAAATGTTCAACTCCTGGCCTAATGTTGATTTCCTGCATGGACTGCAAAATCATCTTTCAGGACACAAAAACACATTTTGGGCAGGAGTTGAAAAATGACAGCTGTTACGTTCATGAGGTGCTACAAAGAAATGGCTGTGTTGAAAATTTTGAGTAAAAATATTGAATATTACCAAAGTTACAAGCTTGCATTTGAAAAATTCAACATAGCCTCATAACTTTATTTTTTAAATATTTTTACACCAAATTTAGAACATACCCTTCTTATGACCCCTCTTTATGAACAAGGGAAGAAAAGTGCTTAATTCCTGTTTGAAAGGCAATTTCATGCAGGAACCGCAAAATCACCTTTTGGGATATAAAAAACATTTTTGCCAGGATTTGAAAATGACAGCTGTCACATTTATGAGGTGCTGTAAAGATATAGCTATGTTGTTAATTTGTGGTAAAAATATTGAAAGTTGCCAAAGTTATGAGCCTGCATTTGCAAAAGTCAATGTTTTTACACCAAATTTTCAACATAGCCTTCTTATGACCCCATCTCATAAACAAGGGCTGAAAAAATGTTCAACTCCTGCCTGAAAGGTGATTTCATGCAGGGACTGTGAAATCAGCTTTTGGGATGTAATAAAACAATTTGGCCAGGATCTGAAAAATGACAGCTGTCACGCTCATGAGGTGCTATAAAGGCATGTCTGTGTTGTGAATTTGGGGGGAAATATTGAAAATTACCAAAGTTACAAGCCTGTGTTCACAAAAGTCAACATAGGCTTATAACTTGGTTGTTTTTTAATATTTGTACACCAAGGCCCAGATATTCAAAAGGGTTGCGCATGGCCCAACAGTGTTGCGTCATGCACAACCCACTGATGCACCCTGGTGCGATATTTAAAAGGGAAAAGTGCATCTGCACAAATCCTGATGTGCCGGGGTGCATCAGTAATGTATGCAGGCACAGGTGGAGGGGCATGCCCATGCATAAACTACACAGCCCAATATTCAGCCCAAGCCATGCAGAGTTATGCAGGCACAACCCCTACCTGCGCCTGCACAAAGTTGAGCCAAAAAAAAGGAGTAAGTTGAGGGCCATCCACAGGTGAGCTGCCGCATTGCAGGGTGCAAAACAGCAGCTGCCACCTGTGGGTGGCCCTCGACTTGTTCCCCCCACACCTGATGGCACCCCCCATGCCCCGATCGTGGGCAGAAGTGTAACCTCCCACCTCCGAGTAGCTCAATCATGGGCAGAAGTGTACCCCCACCCCTGAGTAGCCCGATCATGGGCAGAAGTGTCCCCCACCCCCAAGTAGCTCATCGTGGGCAGAGTGTACTCAACCCCCAAGTAGCCCGATCAGGGCATCAGACCTCCCCAAGTCCAATATCCCTGGTGGTCCAGTGAACTGTGAGTAGCCTGATCATGGGTGGCATTCCTCACCCCCACATCTGAAATCCCTGGTGATCTAGTGGCCCGACCCCACCCATCCAGGGAGCCCACCACCCACTCCCCATCAACCCGGCGGGCAGCAGCACCACACCTTCCACCCCACGACCAGCCGACTGACAGCTTGGTAGGGCTGCATGCTCATTGGTTTCAGGCGTGAGCCAATGGGCATGCAGCCCATACCATACTAGTTGTTCAGATATGTGAATGAATTAATTCATCGACATTTCCTAGACTGACTTAGAGCAGTATGGTTGCACCCATTGGCTCATGCTCTGAACCAATGGGGTGCAGCCCTACTGAGCTGTCAGTCGGTGTCGTGAAGCGTCAGGCAGGTGGGGTGCTGCCACCCACCGGCTGACGGGAGAGGGGTGGTGGGGCACCGTAGGTGGGTGGGGGGCCACCAGATCACCAGGGATTTCTGACATGGGGGATGAGGAATGCTGTCCACGATCGGCTACTCCTGGTCCACTGGACCACCAGGGATATTGGACCTTGGGGAGGTCTGATGCCCACGATTGGGCTACTCGGGGTGAGGTACACTTCGCCCACGATCAGGCTACTCAGTGGGATACACTTCCGCCCACGATCGGACTACTGGGGTAATTTCCGCCCGATCGCTACTTCCAGGGGTGGGGATACCTCTGCCCACGATCGACTACCGGGGTACACTTCTGCCCGTGATCGGGCTATGGGGAGACATACTGTTATGCCTGCTATCGGGCTAATCGCGGTCTACTGGACCACCAGGGATTGGAGCCATTCATTGTCCCTTACAGGATGTCCCGTGATTGGGCTGCAGGGGGCGTCGGTCCCTGACAGCTGCTGCCTGGCAGGGTGCCAGGTGCAAGTCATTGGAGATTGGTGCACCTGCATGCTAATGGCATGCAAATGCCCATAATCAGAAGCAAATGGCCCCCCGTGTGCCTTGCATAAATTATGGCACCATTTGCATGTCACCCTTTGAATATTGCAGGAGCTGTGCATGGCGCAATGGAACTTACGTCACCGCATCTCAATGCTCTGTTCTGACCACTGCACCATGCACACTGGGGGTGACAAGGGGGTGATATTCAAAGCAGTTGCACCATAGCGCAACTCCATTGAATATCGCCCTGGCCACACCACTGCGCAACTATTTTGAGAGGCACAGGGGCTTGTACCACAAAATGGTGCAGTTTGAATATCTGGGCCCAAATGTTCAACATAGCCTTCTTATGACCCCACCTCATACACAAGGGCAGATAAAATTTTCATCTCCTGCCTGAAAGGTGATTTCATACAGGAACCACAAAATTACCTTTCGGGGTATAAAAAAGGAAACATTTCGGCCAGGATTTGAAAAATGACAGCTCTCAGACTCATGAGGCACTGTAAAGATATGGCTATGTTGTGAATTTGGGGGGGAAATATTGTAAATTACCAAAGTTACGAGCCTGCATTTGTAAAATTCAATGTAGGCTTATAACTTTGTTGTTTTTTTAATATTTCTGCACCAAATCTTCAACATAGCTGTCTTATGGTCCCATTTCATGAACAAGGACAGAGAAAATGTCAGCTCCTGCTTGAAAGGTGATTTTGCACTGAGACCACAAAACCACTTTTTTTACAGATCTGCCTAATGACAGTGCCTTTGTTTATGAGGTGGTGTCCCAAAGAGGGCATGTTGAATACTTGGGGCAAAAATATACAAAGAAGCCCAAGTTATGGCATTAAGTTCAAAACCCCATTGGCATACATTGGAGCACATATCTGTTTCCTCAGCTCATGATCCGGCTTTGAAAAATGAAGATGTGTCTGTGGTCCAGAAAGAATTATAGTGATGGACACCTGATCGGTAAGTAAGGGCTTGGGGGTGGTGGGTGCTGAGAGGGAGGGTCAGTTGGTGGGCAGTATAACAGTGCAAATACATCGATGGAGTTTTTTTTACAGGTGTAAAATAAAAAGAAACAAATGAGGATTCCAACACTGGAGGATTGGGTACTCCCCAGCACCACTGTTACATTTCTGTGAGGGAGTGGGGTGATGGGTGCTGAGAGGGAGGGTTGGGTTAGGAGAAGAAACTATAAATATAAAAAAACACAAATAATTGCACATACACAGTAGTGAATGGGGGGGCAGTTAGAGGCTTCCATGGTGTAGAAATGGAGGGCTGTAACTCAGGGGAGTATGAGCAACCTTGCAGGGCAGGTGTCCCAGAGCCTTAATGGATGTGTTTGACTGAGTTCTGGGGCATGGCAGGAGGCAGTAGAAGTATGATGGGAGGATGATCCAATCTGTGGTACACATAAGAACAAAAAACTTCAGTAGAGCTTAATAAAAAAAAGTATAGTTTTGTGCTCAACACATGCTGCTGCCACTGAAGTGGAACCTACTCCACCATCTTCTAAAAAAGCATACTGCTCGGTCAGGTGAGGGGCTACAGTATGTATTTCAGCAGTCAAAGACTGGAACACAGTACAGTCCACTGTGACAGTTGAAAATAAAAAAAAGTGCAGTGCAAGTGGCTATAGCGACAGCAAGTGGAGTGATTTATAGACGTGGAGGTGACTGGGTTGTCATTCCAACATGTTGTTCTTTCACAAAGGAATGTGGGAGTACTTTTCTCATAGTAAGAGGTCTGCAGGGCTCTGCCCACTGCAACCCTAAAAAAGGTTTTTACTACCACTATACCTCTGCCTTGCAAAACAGAGACACATAACCAAATTCAGGGACACCTCTTTCAAAATGGTATTACCACCTCAAGAAACCAGAAATTTTGTGCAGCATAGTGTGAAATATATTTCCTAAAGGAAAACTAGACTGAATCATCAATGTCTAGTAATATATCATGCTTCAAATCCCTACTCTTCAGTGACAGAAATGCTAATTTTAGAGGGAATAAGAACATTTTAATTCAGGCAAAATCAGGAACATTGTTGAAAATCAAGTATGATATATCTATATCTATATCGATATCGATATCGATATCTATATCTATATCTATATCTATATTCTTTGCAAAAAAACTTTGTTTATGCAAAACTTTGGGTTGAGGCTACAGCATCAAAAGTTGGGAAATGTGACTTTAAGGTTTCCAACCCTAAAACCCCAATGCCACACCTAAAGCAAATCAGGGGTGGAGTCTTCCTAGGGTGAAAACACCTTTTGGGTGGTACTTCCATAATAACAGTCATATTGTTCATGAGGTGGGGTCCCCAAAAGGACATGTTGAACATTTGGTACCAAAATGTCAATAAATGGCAGAGTTGTGCACCATAGTTAAAACCCCCACTGAAATACATTACATCGTATTTACCTTAGTTTCTCATATTGCAGTCACAGATTCCAGCAGCAAGACGTGTCTCTGATCAGGGAGCTCATCTTCACCATGACACCTTCGCAGGTGAGTGAGGGTCTCTGGGGTTGTGGGTATGTGTGATGGCAGGTGCTGAGTGGGAGGTGGGAGTGGGGTTGGGTCGGATTGGCAAGGGACCGCTTATTTTTTTTTTACAGGCTACAAAAAAAAACAGACATCAAGAGACCATTTTCTTTATAACAGGCAATTAAAACATAAAAAAACTAAGACAGGATGGGGGTGCCACTAGCCACCATGGAAATAATTCAACCCATCCTACTACAATAACAGCATAACATACATCTGAGTTGAACTAAACATGTGACCTCCATGGACACAGTAATTTCAGCTCTATAGGACACATTCTTTCTTATCAAGTGCATTTTTTTCTGGGGACACTGCATCTATAGAAAATGCTGAAATTAAGCTGATTTCCAAAACTGCCATTGCAAATGTCAATGCCATGCGCCTTACAATATCCCATGTGATGCAATGATGTGACTGTGGAATTGTAATATATGTAAATGAAGCACCACTTAAATTAGTTATTTTTATTTTAACTTGTACAAATTACCTTTTGAGACATTTCTTTTAAGCTGTGACTTGATATAGGATGAAGTACAGCCCCCGAGCTTGAAGATAACTGTCACTCTATCTCGCTTTCAAAATTTATGGAGCTTGGTATGTCATCATAACTATAATGATAATAACAACCAGTATGTGTATTCGGTAAGCAAAGGAAAACTCCAAGACACATCAGAAGTTGTACACAAAAACAAGGGGCACAGGGATCAGAGGGTTGTGGATGTCACTAGACACCAGGCAACATGTATCAGAGCAAGGGGAAAGGGACTGGAGGATAGGGGATGCCTCTACACATGACAGAAAGCAGTTTTTCCTCATGAAAGATAATCCTTTTTTGTCACTTGTGATATGGAAAAAGAAAATTTTTTCATATCATACAATATGAAAAAACATTTTTAAACAAAAAAGAAATATTTAAAAGGCATGTCTGGTACAGTTAAGAGTGGAATGCAGCTAAGGAGGTCCCAGTAAGCAAGCTACATATCTTGTTAGCTCCACACAACCTAAATTAAATGGATTTTAAATTTATTGGCAAAGACAGAACAAGAGGGTGGCCAAATGAAAAAGATTTCCCTAAAATGAAAAAGGATGACATCAATATAAACAAGGACTTCTTTTTTAATTTCATACTGCTATTTTGAGGTGCTTACTGAGCATGTTCAGAACCAATTTACAAAAATGTTAAAATTAAATAACTTAGGAATGGATTAATATTTTTGTCACCAAGCCACCAAAAGGCACATCTGTGGGACAGACCCTTTATACTCTGACAATTTCAGACCAAAATTCCAAACCGTTTGGGGCTGTAGCCAGATTCAAAGAAAATCCCATTCATTCCAATGGGGGAAAAACTATGAAAATTACTTTTGTTTTCATCATTTAGAGCTCAGAAACTGCACATCTGCCCAGAACAAAACTTAGCAAATGCAGAGATTTATCACAGGAGACCACACATGCAAAAGTTCATGCAAATCTGTTCAATGGTTGTGAAGATATTAAAGTGCAAAAGTTTGAGTTTAAAATAGAAACTGCTGTTCAACCCTAAATATAGTGGCACTACTGTGCCTCTATAATTATTTTCAAAAAACTTCATTAATGCATCAGTTAGGGTTCAAGTTAATGCCACAAAAGTAGGGAAATATGGCAGTAAGGTTTCCAACCCTAACCCCCCCATTCCCCCAAGCAGCAAAAGGAAAAAAACATTACGGTTTCAGGTCTCTGGAGTCTTGGCAAATCAGTGTTGGGGTTTTCCTTGGGGTTGTCAACCCTAATGTTCACCCCTCCTCTCAGCTCACAGCCTCCTGTCTAATGCACAAAGTACAGCTCCAAGCCACTTCCCCATATTACTGATACATCCTTGAAAGCTAGAGAAGCATCTCTTGCCAGAAGTTGCAAATATAATGTGTAGTAGCTTTCTTCACACAGGACGCTGCAGGATCTGTGTGAAGAAAGAAGTTCATATCTGACCTTGTTTACTTAGAGAACAGGGTAGAAATCATGGTTGAAAACCCCAAGGAAGGCCCCACCACTGATTTGCAAAGACTCCAGAGACCCAAAACCCTAATTTGTTTTGCTTGGGAGGTCGAAGTGAGGAGTTAGGGTTGGAAACCCTAATGCCATATTTGCCTGCTTTTGTGGCATTAACATGAACATTAACTGGTGCATTAACAAAGTATTTTGCAAAGAATGTTCTTTATTTTTGAGAGAGTGGAATCATATCCACATTCACACATGTCCTTTTGGGACCTGCATGAAAACATGCAGATGCACAGGGCTCAGGGGAAGAAAGGGAAAACTTTGTCTGCCTATGGAAGTGTAAGGTCCTTGCATGCCCTGCCGTTCTGTGCAGCAATGGATGCCAAAAATTTATGGGGTTGTCAGCTTGGCTGCAGAAGGGCAAGGCTCTATGATCTTTGTACTTCCATGTAGCTGCAGATACAGACACAAAAGAGAAAGATTTCATCTGTCAGGCAATGCATAGTGCCTTCTGTCACCCATAGGTATAGCCATGCAGGGCCCTATGCCAAGAGTAGAGTTGTCTTCACTATATGTGCAATCAAATTTCATGGTGAGAAACCAGTTTAAGTTGTAAAACCAAAAATTATGATGCTCAATCAAATTTCAAGTTGAGCACATTTCATGTCAAGAAGCCAATTTTCTACTGTGAAATTAAAAATTCTTATGTGCAATCAAGTTTCATGCTGAGAAGCTAATGTTTTGCTGTGAAATTAAAAATGTTGTTTAATCAAATGTCATGCTGAGAAACTAATTTTCAGCTACAAATTGAAAAATTATGATTTGCAATCAAATTTCATCTTGAGAAACCAAAGATGTAAAATTCAAAATCATGTACAATCAAATTTCATGCTGAGAAAAAACTTTTCTGCTGTGAAATGAAAAATCATGGTGCACAATCAAACGTCAGCCTGAGAAACCAATTCTCTGCCGTGAAACAAAAAATGATGTTGCAAAACAAAAAATGATGGTGCTCAATTAGATTTCATGCCAAGAAACCAATTTTCTGCTGTGAAACAAATTATGCTGCAAAACAAAAAATGATGGTGCTCAATCAGGTTTCATGCCAAGAAACCAATTTTCTGCTGTGAAACAAAAAATTTTGCTGAGCAATCAAAATGTGTTTCTAACATACTTTTAATGAATTGCAATTAAACAACAGTTTCACACCTGTAGTTTCTCAAGAACCTGTCAGCATGGCAGTAGTGCTACTGTTTCTGATGCAGGCAACCAAGGTTCAGGAATGAGCCTGGGTTGTCGGGGGCTGGCTGGGGTGAGGAGGTCTGAGCATCCCCTCTGATGCTCTCCTCCTCCATGGAGAGGTGAGCTGTTGCACTGGGAGGCATGGGACCCCTGGTGTGGGGAGGAGAGGATGCCATTAGGTTCTTTGCAGGGATATGCAGTCACACATCCATTGTCTGGATCTCTGTCCTTGTGCCAGCATCCTTGAGGGGGGCAGGACTTCCAGGGAACAAAGGAACAAACCAGCAATGAAAAATATTATGGCCCCCACTACCATGCAGCATCATCCCCTCCACAAGGGAGGGGCAGAATAGAGCCCCAGATGGTCAACATATCCACCACTGAGTCCCTGGTTGGGAGTGGGTGAAAAACTGTGATGTCAACAACAAAAAAAAGAAATTTAGATTGGCACCACCTTAAAGTGGTGACACAAAAAAGCGGATCATGATTCAAAAATGGGAACAACATTAATATGACCAGGAGAACTACATAAAAGTTACTTATAATAATGATTGACTGAAACAAGCCTCAGAATCTGAACCAACATGTTCAAATGTAGACTATTTTTTTTTAAATTAGGGCTGCTGTAGCAAAAGTTTGAATTAGTACTTTGTTAGTGAGGTGAGAAACAAGATGGCGGCTGTCAAGAAACAAACAAGTTTTTGGTGTCATGAACACAACATCCACAAAAATCAAATATGACCCTGAAACACCAAATTGTTGGTGTTGTATCAGAATATTATACAAAAACCCTACTGAGCATGATCAGAACAATAAAACACAACATTTTAAATTAAATCCTTATAACTCTGGAACCACTTAATATTTTTTCACAAAACCTTCCAAAGACATTACCTTGCCACACCATACTTCTAACCATAAAGTTTCAGGGGGGGAATTTTCATTTTGTGTAAGCTGTATGTGAAAGCAAAAAAAAATCTCATATTAAGTATAGGAAAAAATAGATGTCTACAAGAAATGACATATGCAGATCTCAGAAGCTGCACATGCTGCCATAATGAACCTTTTCACAGATTTAGATCTTGCCTACTGGACAACACATGCAAAATTTCAGCTAATTTTGTCAAATTCTGCAAAAGCTATTAAGGTGCAAAGTTAGGGTTTAACATTGAAACTTCTTCTCAATCATAACCATAGGGGTGCTACCACGCCCCTATAATATTATAGTGGAGTAGTAGCACCACTACAATTAGGGTTGAGTAGGCGCTTTAATGTTAAACCCCAGTATTTTGCATTTAATATCTTTGCAACTGTTCAATGGATTTGTATAAAATTTTGCATGTATGGTCATGTGGGGCAGATCTCCTGATATTCTATGGTTCATTTAGATTAGATGTGTGGATTTTGAGCTGCAAATCATGCAAAAATGTTAAAAGATCACTTTTTTTTTGCTTTTTTTTTTTTTGCCATTGCCTAGCACCTAGTTGGTTTAGAATTTTGGTCTGAAAGTTTTAGGTTAGAAAGGACTTGGCTCAGAACAATTTCCTTTGCTGGTCTGGCAAAAACATATTAATCTGTTCCAAAGTTATTTAATTTTAAAATGTTGGGTTCTGAACATGCTCAGTAAGCATTTCAAAATAGCTGTATGAAGTGATTGTATTGGCAATCCTTTGTCATGAGTGTAAAAATCTTTTTTCGTTTGCCATCATCTTGTTTTTCATTTCTTTTTAAATAAAATTTGAAACACTATAAAAATACCACTGTACAGAGAGACAAACACATGTATGTTGGTCATGGGGACCTCACTGAGTGGATTCTGCACTTAACTGTTGGTAAAATGAGCCCCAAAGGTGTTTTTATATGTTATTATATCCTTTTTAGTGAGTGTCTTCTGCTTGCTTCTTATTACATGACATGAACATGTTCTTATCCTTTATGACAAATTGTTGCTTTCTGCCATTGTTTAGTGCCCACAGAGTTTGGAATGTTGGTTTGAAATTTTCAGAATACAAAGGGCCTGATGCACAGATGTTTTCTTTGTGGTTTGGTGAAAAAGTATTACTCTATTCCCAAGTTATTACATGTAAAAAAATTCTGGTTCTGAGCATGCTCAGTAACCACTTCAGAACAGCTCCATTAAGTGATTGTATGGGGCAGTCCACAGCCATCCCCATATGTTGCTACTGTTTCCCTGGTGTCTAATGGCTCTCCCCCACCCCTCCAATCACTGTTCCCAGTTTCCATGGTGTCTAGTGGCACCTTCCCCCTTCCAATCGTGTTTCCTGTATTTTGTAAAATTAAACTTTACCTGGTGTCTAGTGGCACCCCCCAATCATTGTCTCCATATTGTTTCATATTTCCCTGGTGTCTAGTGGCATGCTTACCTCCCTGATTGCCATCCCTATATGATGGCACTCTTTCCCTGGTGTCTAGTGGTGCACCCCCCATTGCCATCCCATTTTGTTCATATTTTCCTGGTGTCTAGTGGCTCCTCCTCCCTTATGATTGTCATCACCCTGTTTATCATAGTTTCCCTGGTGTCTAGTGGCACCCCCCAATCCCCATCCATCTGAAATAAAGGAAATCATCCCTTGATGTCTTTTTTACTGTAAAAAATAAAATGGTCCCTCACAGCTCCACCCCTCCACCCTCACCTCACAGTGAACACCCACAACTCCACACACCCTCCACCCACCACACACACTCACTCACCTGAACAGGCAGCATGGTGAAGATCCAGTTTTCGACTGAAGACATGTCTTGTTGCTGGAACTGCTGACTGTAATATGAGAAACTAAGGTCAATGCTGGTCAATGTGTTTCAATGGGGTTTTCAACTTTGATGCATAACTTTGCCATTTTTGCATATTTTGATCCCTCATTTTTAACCTGGCCATGCTTTGGGACCCCACCTCATGAACAATGTTGGTGGAATTAGGCAAAGCCAACCAAAAAGGCAGTTTCACTGTTGCTTGGTGAAATTACCCTTTGAGCAGTATTTGAACATTTTTACCACCCTTGTTCATGAGGCAGAGTCATAAGAAGGCTATGATGAGTATTTGTGCTCAAAATATATAAACATGGAAAAGTTATGCATATCTGTTGAAATTTTGTTAAACTTGCCCGTAACTTTGGTCATTTTTAATATTTTTGCCCCAAATTTTCAAAATAGCCATTTTTCAGACAACCCCATGAACATGACAGCTGTCATTTTTCAAACTCCTGGCCAAACTGTGTTTTTGCACCTATGGCATGGAATGATGTTGTGGTGGTGCACAATCACATTTTGGTGGGTATTTCAAAATTCACTGTACTGGGTTATGAGGTGGGATAACAAGAAGGCTATGCTAACAGTTTGGATGCTTTTGTCCTATAAATGGAAGCAGTAACATACATACACACATCTATTGAGGGATGGGGGCCAGGAGGGTCCTGCACTCAGACAGGCAAATAAGGATATGATTAAACTATCTCAAAAAGTAAGGAATGTCATTGCAATAAACTTCATTTATGCACTTGTTAGGGTTAAAGTGACAAAAGTATGGAAATGTGGCATTAAGGTTTCCAACCCTAACACCCTACGACAACCATGCAGGCAGCAACATGTGTGGGGTGTGCCTTGGGGTTGTCAACCATAACGCTCACCCCATTCTCATACACTGTATCCATTTCAGTTTACTTACTCATGGAATGGGGTGAGTGTTAGGGTTGACATAGCCATGGCACACATGGCACCTTTTTCTGCCTGAAGGGTGGGACTGGGGTGCTAGGGATGGAAACCCTAGTGGTATATATACTCACACCCTCAAATCATCATCCAAATGCCTGCTGAATTTAATATTTGCACCTGAATGTGAAATCCACCTCTAGTAATGTGCACAGCAATAGCAGCCATTATATGCCATGCAAACAGTGTTTACCTCAATGGGGAATATGAATGATGTTAGGTGGGTGTCCCTTTCTCCCAGATCCAAGAGGAAGATGGCAAATAAGAGAGGAATTTCTTCAGGTGCCCAAACCATTTAATTCAGTAACCAATTAAGTGGTGTTAATTAGAGATGCTGTGAATTTAAACTACTCTAGTGAAGTTGCCGCAAAGCGGATGAAATGTGTCTCCACAAAACTTTGTAAAGTTTCTGTGGAACCTAGGAACTTCCATGTTGCTGAAATCATGAAGTTTTTTTTACCACAAAGTGGACATTTTTTGGCAAAGTGGCCATTTAAATGGAAACTTTGCTTGTCAAAACATTGCAAAATCGGCAAATTTACAATTTGTGAATTCTGCGGAATTTGCTAATGAATTTGTGAAGTGAATTTTGGCCACTTGGGCTATTATTAGTGATAATGGGGAAGGGTGCAGACTGTATGTATGTAGTGACTGACACACAAAGTAGTGACAAGAACAAAGGCATTGTGTTTATTTTGGCTGCCTTCCAAAATGAACTGTTTCAAAATTAACTGTGGTTAGAGAGGCTGATTGGTGGGCTGTGTTCAAGGTTAAGAGAGGTGGAGTGCCCTTGTTAGCCCCCCTATAGAGTTGGCTGTGGATATTCTGTATATGAGCACAGGGCTCAACAATTACTGTAGTTTTAGTTTCTTACTTTCTATGTCTGGCTAACTGTGTCTCCCCTCTAACTAGATTGTGGCCCATCATATAGGAAGGCAGCTCTCTGAATGATGTCTGAAAATTATTGCTTTGAAGTTTTCCAGTATAAAACTTCTATCTGAGGTTTTGCTTCTTTGGAATGTATATTCACCCTTCAACTTTCCTTCTGGAACCCAAACTGTCTTCAATGATGCATTTTGTTTTCAGAATAAACATTAGAGTTTCCATATATTGGCTTTATATCGGCTTATAAAATAAAAAGCAAAAGGTCCTACGCTATCTTGCTAAGCTACTCTGCTAACTTTGCTAGCAACAAGATCAGAATGTATATCAAGCCGAATTGGTCTTTTTGATCACTTTGCACCCACTGCAAATGTTGAGTATCAGTGCACTTGCACATTCAAAATGTTTAACGATAATATTCATTACAATTATTATCACATTTTTTAACAGATGAACATGTAGCGCACTGAGTTTAGAATTTCAGTGTTCTATTTTTTAAGCTATTTTTAGACATTCCCACACATCATTTACACAGAGCAGAATTAAAATGTTAGTGCCACATAATCTGAACTTTTTTAAGTTAATTATTTTTATTGAACAAAACACAAGAAATGCATCACTCAACATTACATAGATAACAACATAATAACTAGAACATATATTGCATTGAAATGTGAAGGGTATACACTCAGACAGGGTAGTGCAGATTAAGGAACAATGTAATGGAATTAACATGATTAAAATGTAAAAGAGTAACAAATACCATATAGAAGAAGAATCAGGATTTATATAGTGCTTTTCATACACAGTATCCCAAAGCACTTTTACAAGCAATGCTAGACTGGTAGTGAAGTGACTGAATGTGTGGCGGCCATATCGCACATCATTACCCACACACAGCCTCAATAATTGCATGAACTGGTTTATTGGAAGGGGAATGTTGGCCAGAACACCGGGAATGTTCCCTGCTCTTTGTGAAGAGTGTCCTGGGTTCTTTTACTTCCACCTGGACACCCACCAGGACAACACCAGGATGGGCAGAAGGGACCTCGGCTTAACGTCTCATCTGAAGGACGGCACACCTCAGCAGTACAGCACCCACAAATACTGCTCTCGGATGCCAGTGATTTTTGGGTGCAAGTCCAATCCTGGTGTGGGACGAGAACCCATGACCTTCTGGTCCAGAGGCGGATGTGCTACCAACTGAGCCATGCTGACACCTAATACATAAGAAGGCGCACACCTACAGTACACCAGGCTAGGATCATTGTGGAAAGAGTTATATCTCCATGAAACCAGCAACTCCTCTACCCCACTATCACTAACAAAGAGAGAGGAAGGTACCGGGAAGGGGGAAGCTGTACTCATACAGGGAGGGAGAGGGGGAGGTAGAGGAAAAGAGCCATTGAATTTACAGAAACATAGAAAGATAGAAGTTGTCAGCAGATAAAGACCACTTGGTCCATCTAGTCTGCCCTATATTCTCCACCTACTGTGCCACCTCAGACCCTACTTGATCTTTGGTCTTCTCTTCCACTTGTTTTGCTTCTAACATCCCCTTGTGTCTATCCCATGCATGCCTGAATCCTGCTACCATTTTAGCACCCACTACTTCTGCTGGGAGATTGTTCCAGGAGTCTACTGCCCTCTCAGTGAAGAAGTATTTCCTCACATCTCCTCTGAACTTCCCCCTCCAAAATCATAGCATGACCCTTGTCCGGGAGCATCTTTTTCTATGGAAAGTACTACCTTTCTGTACCTTTTTAATACCTGCGAGGTATTTCAAAGTTTTTATCCTATTCCACCCCACCCCACACTTTCCCTCCTTTCCTCTAATGAGGACATATTTAATTCCTTGAGTCTTTCCTTGAAGGTTATTTTTGCAGGCCCTGCACAATTTTGGTAGCACTCCTTTGTACTGCCGCCACCCTATTTATTGCCTTCCAGAGGTGGGACCTCCAGAACTGGAAATAATACTCAGGTGGGATCTTGCCAATGATTTATACAGGGGTAATACTACCTCCCTCTTTTTGCTGGGATGCCCCTCCCTATTCACCCAAGCATCCTGCTAGCCTTCCCCACTGCCTTATCACACTGCTTGGCTGCCTTCAGGTCATCAGAAATTATGTCAGCCAGAAACCACCAATATGGTGAGGCCTATTATTCAGGGCTTAGGGGGATAACGGGGAACTGAGAAAGAGGGGAAGCAAGTTCTAGAACCAGGCTGGGGGAGACTGCCATGAGGCAATGAGGGTTATGACTCAGAAAGGTGGCTGGTGCTGTACCAACTTTCTGTTTGTGGAGAAAGAGAGAGATGGAAGATGATTGACTCAGTGGTATATAAAGCACATTTACTTTTTGACATTAGTGGGGAGTCTCAGCCTCCCTTCAGCCTTAGGAGGTCAAAAAAGATCCTTTTCCTTAAGTGGCAGTTGACCAGAAGTCTGAAGTATACAGGGGAGAAAACATAACTGGCTCACATTTATCTTTACACAGTTTTTGAAGAGCAGCTAGCAACTCTTGCAAGGAGCGATCAGCCTCCGAACTCCACCCTATGTAACAAGCATTTGGCCTCAATCCCCATCATTAGCAGCCATCTAAGGAGTGGATCTTCAATAGTTCTGTAGGTTTTATGTTATGATTTGTTTTACAGTATCTGTGTTTACATATGTACTGCAATGCATGCCAGTTGGCCACTGCTTGGATTTGGATTTATCATTAAATGTTTTATTGTTTTGTGTTTCCAGTGATCTGTTAAATTGAACTGTCAGAGGTGCAACTAGTTTTTCCCTGAGCTCCCTTCAATAACCCTTGATGCACCATACTTGGCACCATTGCTTTGTCTACCTTCAGTTCAGTGAGTCCCTTCATGACTCTCTCCTCCAACAAATAACTAGTGTCCACCTCCCTTCCTCCAAAGCTTCTGTTACTTTATTGTGGCCCATCCTCCTCTTCCTCTTCCTCTGTGAACATTAAGCAGAAGTATTTGTTCAGGGCATCTGCCTTTTCCTTGTCTGCCTCTGCACAGTCCTCCCTCTTCCCTTTTTAACCTTACAATCCCACTGCTGGTGTTTGTCTTTTCACTTACAAAAAATGTCTTGTCCCCATTCATTACCTCCTGGGCTACTATTCTCCCTTCATGTTGCTCTTCTGTGCTCCTTACAGCTTTACTGCTTCCCTCTGTTTCCCCTGATGCATCTCCCTATTCTCCTCATTCTGTGTCTCCTTATACCTTCTGAATGCTAACCTTTTAACCATTACCTTTTCAGACACCTCTTTTGAAAATTATAGTGGTCTCGCTTTCCTTTTGATTTTGCTCACTTGTTTGATGCAGAGGTTTGTTGCCTTTAAAATGTTCCCTTTTAGCTTTATCCACTGTTCCTCCCCCACAGCCCCCCCCAACAGGACATCCCTGAGGCAGTCACCCATCTTTATAAAATCTGACCTCCTGAAGTCCAGTGTGCTCTCCCTTGTGTGGTTCATTTCCGCAGTTGTCCTTATATTGAACCACACTGTACAATGATCACTGATCCCCAGGTGGCCTCCCACATTGATATCTGCAATACTGTCTCTGTTGGTGAGTATCGGTCCAGCATTGGACAATCATGAGTGGGTTCTCTGACTAGTTGTCTGAGGAATGTCCCCTTCAGAGAGTTGAGGACAACCCTGCTTCTACCTGAAGCTGCTACTGGGAGGTTCAATCTACATCTGGCTGGTTGAAGTCCCCAACCAGCAGCAGCACCCCCTTTTCTACCATCATGCCAATAGATTCCAACAGTACCTTGTCTAATTCATCTTCCCATTCTGGAGGTCTGTAGATCACTCCAGTGTGTGTGTGTGTGTGTGTATGTGAATAGTGGCGTCATTCCCTGTCTCCAGGATGACCCACAGTCCCTTCCCCTGTATTCTCTGTATCTCTGTCACTTTTATGCTTTCGCTCACATAAAGCACCACACCACCCTTCTTTCCTTCCCACCTGGTCCTTCCTACAAAGAACATAGCCTGGAAAAACTATGTCCTAGACATGGTTTTCAGTGAACCATGACTTGGTAATGGCCATAATATCCAGGCTGGCCTCTGGCATGATGGTGTCTAGGTCCAGAGTCTTATTTCCTAGTATTCTAACATTTACACACATTGCCTTCCAGATTTTGTTTCCACTCTTTTTTTCCTTTTTTCCCCTCCCACCTCTCTTTTTAATGCTCCTGTTCCCTTCCCCATTTGTCTCTACACTCCTGCTTAATTATTAATTTGTATCCTGGGAGTTCTTCTCACCTCAGGTTCTCCTTACTCTCCACTTCAACTTGTGGGGGGGACAGTTTCTGTCTTCACATTTTATTCAGCCACCCCCTCTGCTAGTTTAAATGTTCATTGAAGTAACATTTGAACAATCCACTGAGGCCCGTGGTTCCTCTCCTTGAAGGATGCAGGCTGTCACCCTTGCATAGGCACTTAGCCTCCCAGGTGGGTTCCCCAGTCCCCAATGTAGCCAAACACTTACTCTCTGCACCATTCCTTCAACCATGAGTTGAATCTCCTGGAGCAGAGATCCCCCATAGTAGACTGGCAGTACCTCAGTGAAAGCCACTGAGTGAAAAACCTGTCTAAGACCCCTCTCCAGCTCCCTAAGCTCCCCTGTACTATCCTAACCCCATCCCTAGCCACTTCATTAGTCCCCAGGTGGACAGTAACATCCAGCTCTCCATCCTGCAGTCCTAGTGATCCTCGGGATCTGTTTCCCATTCATCCTGGCTGTGGCACTGTGTAAGCACCTAACCTGTGTCTCTCCCTCTTTCCTATTCCCAAATGTATCCCCCTCACAATTAAGTTCCCCACCAGAAGTTGCTTCCTCTTTCTCTAGGATCCTCCATCATCTTCCTTGGGGCCTCTACCATAGAGTGCCCACACATTTTTCCTGGTCATTACTGTGGGTGTCTGCTCCTGGCAATCCCATCCCACCAGAGTGGTGTAGAAATTACTTAGTGATTCTGGTTGAGGAATGTGCCTCTGTCCCACCACCCCTACCCTTCCAGAGCCCACCATAGTCCAGCCAGTCTTCCTCCCTGGTATCCTCTGAGGTAATGGTGGCAGATTTGGTTGCCCCCTAGGTGGGGGAGGAAGTCCCCCAAATCCTACCCAGCTTGGCCTGGAGTCTAGTGACCTCTTCCCTCTACTGCAGTCTCCAGAAGGACTCTTAAAATTGCTGACCCTCATCCACTGCACTGCATGACTCCCAACATTCTTAACTCCTAGTCTCCCTGTTTTACCTAGAACTACTTTTGTACCCTTACTCCTGATACAGTGTTTCTGGTTGTTGGTATTTGTGTTCCCCCATGCCTTGCTTAAATCTATTTATACTCCTACCCAAGATAGGGTTTTGATCCTATTCCCAGTTTTGGCATACAGTGGTAGACACAGACATTGCAAGCTTGTTCCAGATACTTCGGGAAATTTCTGAAGAGTTTATCTCTGCTGCCCCTACTGTTTAAATGCAAAAAGCATCAGATATTTCTGGAAATATCACAGAAATATTGGGAAATAGCTGGCAGTTTCTGTGGCTGCTACTGTACATTTTACCTTCTGCCCTTGCAAGAAGCGCCTGTTGCACAACAGTGAACAGGTGCTGTACCTCAATCAATTGGCAGAGTCTCTTGCTTCTCTGTTTCCTTCTGCTGATGCCTAAGATGCAAGTCACCTGTTCCACTCCTTCAGATCAGGCAGAGTGGTCTAGCGGTCTAGAGGTTTATAGGTCAGAGCATATATTGGGGAATCAGAAGACCCAGGTTCAAATTCCATGAACCACTTATTTTCTGTGAGGTCTTAAACATGTCACTAAACCTTTCTGTGCTTCAGTGCTCCAAGCTGTGTGACTGGGGAGAAGGTAGGTAAGGCACCACTGTAAATTAGATGATGCATCTCAGCTGTACATTCTTTGCACTTTGTGTAGTTTGCTATAAATAATAACATGCCAAGGGGGTGCTATGGAGTCCAAGCAAGATGGCAGCTCCATGATAGAGCTTGGCAACCAGAAAGTAAGCTTTTAAGTTCAAAAATGATCATTTCATCTTGGATCGGATTAAAAACTACTGAGTATTGCATCAGAACGCCACTATTACAATACAGGGAACTGGTGAAAAGAACAGGCACAGTGATCGGGAGCTAAAGCAAAATATCCCCCAACAGCTCCAGCAAAGAGGTCAACTCAGGACCGACCAGAGGATGTATCAGAGGTGTCAGGAGAAGAAACACTACGATCTATAGGTATAAAACACACCCAACTCATTGCATCAGTGGCTAACCTCTCTGATAAATTTAACAGGCTCACTAACTGACTGTTGACATTGGAGACCAATCTTGATCAGATCCAGACCACAGCGATCTAAGCCTTGAAGCACGCAGACACCACTATGGGGGCTGTTAATACAGTCCTCAAGGAGAGCTCCCATTGAAAATCACATCTGGAAACTTTGGAGAACCAAGTCTGGTCTCCAAATATTCAAATCCTGTGGGTGTCTGAAGGCTGTGAGAGGAATCATCTCCTGGTATTCCTGCAGGAGTGGTTCACACAGCAAATGAGTGAAGGAGCAACCCCTAAGGCCCATCTTTTCCAAAAGGCCTATAGGGTGATGCAACAAGGCTGACTGGACAATCTAGAGGCCCCTAGAACAATTGTGGTGGTGACAGGGGGTGCTGGCACCAGAGATTTCTTACTGGCCTTGGCACACCATTGCAGAGGAACTCTTCTACAAGGATGGCCAGAGGATTCAACTATTCCTGGACATTAGCTATGCCATGTATCAAAAAAGAAAGCAATTTGATGGAGTGGGGTCTATGCTGTGCAAGGCTTCCATATCTTGCAAAATGCTGTAGGTGTTACACTTAAATGAGGCTGATTTACCAAAGAGATATATAAATATGTATATATATTACAGGCAAAAAACTCCATTTAATGCATTAGTTAGGGTTGTTCCACAGCGACAAAAGTGAGGAAATTCACTGTTAGGGTTGAAAACCCCTTGGACCCCCTACCCCTCCAACTGGCATTGGGGTGTGCATTGAGTCGTCAGCCTAACTCTCACCCCATGACATGTGTAAAGCAGCAGAAGTATATGGAGAATGGGGTGAGAGTTGGATCGGCGACCAATGCACACCCCAATGCCTGTTGGGGTGGGCAGAGGGTCCAAGGGGGTTTTCAACCCTAACAGTAAATTTCACACTTGTCGCTGTGGAACAACCCTAACTAATGCATTATAAGGGTCTTTTGCCTCTAATTTCCTTCCTTTTTGAGAATGATAACAAGAAATAGTGAATGTAATGCAGGAGGGAGGCGGCCGGCCCTCTGGGCCCACTTCCCTCCCGTCACCCGGCGGCAGGCGTGGGACCTTCAGGCCCTGCGCTCCAGCCACCTGATGTCTTGAGGCATAGTAACAGGAACAGCAATGCAAACAGAAGTGCTAACAGTGGCGCACATGGTAATGCAAGCGCGAATGAGAACAAAAAGGGTAACGCACACGGTGGCGTAGACGGGAACAGTCTGCCACGTGATGTGTTGTCACATAGTAACATGGTGCCTGCAAATGGAAATTTCAATGGGCATGGTGATGCAAACTAAAACAGAAAGAGAAACAGTACTGTAGACACAAATGGCAAAAAATAACAGAAATGCAATCGAAAATGAAAACACCAAGGATAACGCACATGGTGGCGCAGACGTCAACAGTAAGTGAAACGGGTACGGGACCGCAAGCAGAAAGGGCAACAGTAACAGTAATGCAAGCGCACAGGCTGGTTTTCCCCAAAAGCTGCATAGAAAAAGACATTGAGTACAAAGAATATATGCATAATAATGGATATCAGAGCAGAAAATGAGAACTTGGAATACTAAATAGGTTATATCTCAGGAACCGTATGACATAGAAAAAAAATTTAAAACTCATATTATTTACAACTGTCCTAGCTAATTTTGTACTTAGCCCTAGGGGCTAAGCATTTTTCCAACGAAAAGTCCGTATCTCGAACCATTTCCAAGATACGGGCCCTGAAAGGCGCAGAAGGCTATAATGTTATCTATGGGAAAAAAAGAAGTTGAGACACCATAACTTTGCCTCCCTGTAATATTTTTCACCAAACCACTGGAAGGCACATCTGTGGGCTGTTGGCTGTCTTCCTCAAATTTCAGGAAAAAGACAAACCGTTATTTTGCAGCAGGGAGGCAAAGGATTCCTGTAATGCGTTGGGCGCTGTAATGTTATCCTATGGGAAAAAATGTCAATTTTGGAGTGCCGTAACTTTGCCGCCGTGTAATATTTTTTCAATACAACACTGAAAGGCACATCTGTGAAATGTCAGCTGCGTTCCTTCCAAATTTCAGCCCAAAACTCCCAACCGTTCTTTTGCAGTACAGTGCCAAAGAATCGCTGTCACTTTCCCACAGGTAGAAAACTACTGTAGCAATTTGTTAAAGCTTTCGCAAAAAAGTTCAACACTTTCATGAGCACGAAAGTAATTTGCGAAAGTACTTTTTCCAGAAATTTGAAAAACATATTTCTGGGGTGTTTTACCACAAAATAAAGACATGGCAAGCATCATCAGGGTCCGACTAGGTGAATACAAAAAGAATTAGGTTGCTAGAGGGTCCCAAATTTAAATGCCAACCATTTTTCTGATCACCAACTGAAAACAAAATGGCTGATTTGCGAAAGTAACAGGGCCCATTTGCGAAAGTAAAAATGCATTTGCAACACTGTCGAACTTTTTGTTAACTTTTCCCTTTGACTTATAATGGGAAATTGTTTTTGAATAACTTTTGAACCGTTTAATATTTTTCACCAAATCTTTGAAAGGCACATTGGGGACCCCGGCCGCACATTCCCTGAAGATTTTGGGCCGGTCGCACAAACCGTGCAACCTGTACGCGTGACCGTAGAATTCCAGAAAAAGCGTAGACGTGCGCACAAATCACGCTTAATAACTCCGCAGCCATGTATCTGACCAGTACAAATCTTGGCAGATGCCAAGGCCTATGGTTCTTGATCATGTATTCCAAATTACAGCCAAATCCATCAAACTGTTGCAAAGTTATTAAGGTGCAAAGTTTGGGGGTTTAACATAGAAATGGCTCCTCAACCCTAACTATGGTAGCACTGCCGTGCTACCATAATATATATATATATATATATATATGTAATAGATATACCACTCTAGGGTGTCTTGAGTCGGCGCTGATATCATGCGCCTTGGTGTCTGAATTGTGATGCGAGGCCGCGGGCGGTGCATTCAACTCACCAAGGCGTGCGTATATCGAAGCGACCTAGAGTGTATATCTAACTTAAAAAATAGCCGCATGTTTTGGGGGTGGGTGGAAAAATAATCCCTTTGTCTAGCTGGTAAATGATATGCTGGCAGAGTTCAAAGTAAGTCCTGTGTTTAAAAAAGATGAAAAGTGTGTGCCTCCTGTTAGGTTGTGTTGGTTTATAATAATGCCTCTGTGTATCTAGTAAATTATATGCTGGCAGAGTTAACAAAGTAGTCTGAAGTGAAAGCGAGTGATGAAGTATAGCGTGACCGAGCGGTGCGCATTGCGGGAAGTGAGAAGCTGTTACGAGTTGAAAGTAAGTCCTTTTGAGTTAAAAAAAAGATAAAAAGTGTTTTTCCTGCTTTGACTTTCCCTTAATTTCACTAAAACAAGCTGCAGAGTGTATGTACAATGGAGCGAGGAGACGCCGAGTGAGTCGGCAGCTTTACGAAGGCAGACGCAAGCCAGAGCGAGAGTTGTCGCAACACTGCGCTCTGAGCTGCGTCTGCCATCGCTACCGACTCACTAATCTCGCTATACCTCTGCAACTGTTGAGACAAGTGAGGAAAATCAACAAAAAGAAAGCTACTATGCACAACTCAAAAACTACTCAACTTATAACAACTGTTACTCACGCCAATACGCCTCTTCAAATCCCTCTCTCTCAAATTAGAAAAGTGAAAGTAGTGAGCAGTCGGGCAAGTCTGTGTAGAAAGGAAGTTTTTTTAACTGAAAGTGAGTAGGAAGTAAAGAGAACGTAGTTTGTCTTTTTTTTTATACACAGGTTTCTGTTAAATGGGCTGCATTATGTTGTTTTAGAATTTAGGATGGTGAGACAGTGTGCAGTAGTAACAGTGTGTGTGTATGTGTGTGTTTGTATGTGGCTGCTTAACTGCATTAGGTGTGGAGTGATCTCACTGCTGGTGAGAAGGTTTTGAGGGCTGGAAAGTAGTTTAGGTGTGCGGTCGTACTGGGAGGCGTGCGGTCATTGGGAAATAATGCACGGTCATGTGATGCATTCTGTCCAATCATGTTACTGGAATTTCTATGATTTTACCACCCCATTTTATAAATATATATATATATATATATATATGTATGTATATGTATATTAGAGGCAAACAACTCTGTTTAATGCATTAGTTAGGGTTGTTCCACGGTGACAAAAGCGTGGATATTTGGTGCTAGGGTTGAAAGCCCCCCTTGTAACCCCCCAGCCCACGCCCCAACCAGCATTTGGGTAGGCATTGGGGTCATCATCCCTAACTCTCACCCCATCACATGTGTGAAGAAGAAGAGGTATAGGAGAATGGGATGAGAGTTAGGACCGAAGACCCCAACACGCACTCCGATGCTGGTTGGAGGGTGGGCTGGAAGTCAAGAGAGCTTTCAACCCTAAAACTGAATTTTCTCACTTTTGTCACTGTGGAACAACTACTAATGCATTAAACAGAGATTTTCTGCCTCTAATTTCCCTTCTTTTTGAGAATGATGACAAGAAATAGTAAATGTAATGCCGTGCTCCTGCCACGTGATGTCTTGTGACATAGGAACAGGAACAGCAATGCAAACAGAATCACGAACAGTGGGGCACACGGTAACGCAAATGTAAATGGTAAAGGAAATGTTAATAGAAACACAAGCGCAAAGTGATGCTGGAGCGAACAGTAACGTAAAAAGACATTGAAGCGCAAATGAAAATGCAACTGGTAACACGAACAGTGATGGCAGTGGTATCTTAAATGGACATGTTAAGTGTCATAGCAAAAAGAATGCAAAAGGTAAGAGAAACGGAAACACGAACGCAAGTGCACACATAAACGCAAACTGTGATGCGCACAGGCACGGTACCGCAATTGTAAATGCAAATGGTAAAGCTAACATGAAGAATAATGCCAAAGGAAAGAGAAACAGGAGCAGAAGCATGAATGGAAACACAAACCAAAATGCACACGGGCACAGTACCGCAATTGTAAATGCAAATGGTAACGGTAACAGCAACAATAACAGCAAAGGAAACAGAAGCGCAAAAGGAAATGCAAGCGCATATGGAAATGCAAACTGTAATGCGCACGAGCACAGTAACGCATCTGCAAATGCAAATGGTAACAGTAACAGCAAGGAAGACACAAAAAGAAAGACAAACGGAAAAGCAAACGAAAGTGCTGCCGTAAACTCAAATGGCAATGCGCACAGTGACGCAAACAAAAACACAAACAGAAACGGTAGTGGAAACGCAAATGGTAACAGTAAAGAAATTGCAAGTGTGAATGACAACGCAAAGGGTAACACACATGGCATACACACATGGCATACACAGGAACTGTAATGCAAACGGGGACATAAACGCAAGTGGAAACAGTAACTGTAACAATAACGGAAGTGCATCACCTGTTTTTGCCAAATAGGTTCATACAGAAACACAGTGTGTACAAAGAATGTATGCATTGAATGGGGATTGAAGCTTAAAATGAGCATTGGAAGTACTTAATTGCTAATATGTCAGCAACCACAGTACATAGAAAAAAAATTTAAATTTCACAAAAATCTTGATTTTCCTGGCTAGGTTTCTGCTATAATATAGCCCACAAGGCTATGCAACTTGCAATAAAAATTCTGTATCTCGCACCGTTTTCGAGATACAAGCCCCAAAATGCATGGCAGTCACCACCATGTTAGTCTATGGGAAACAATGTAAACTTTGGAGTACCGTAACTTGGCAGCCATGCAATATGTTTTCACCAATCCACCAAAAGGCACATCTGTGAGGTGTTGGCTGCCTTCCCTCCATATTTCAGCTCAAAAGACCAAACTGTTCTTTCACAGCAGGGTGGCAAAAACATTCCTGTCATTTTAGCCCAAGTCTGAAAAAGTAGTTATGTAATTTGCGGCAATTTATAAAGTTTTGTACAGTGTCATGCCTAGACACTACTTTGTGACACTACTGGTTCCAGAATTTGAAAAACATATTTCTAGGGTGTTTTACCCCAAAATAAAGACATGGCTAGAATCCTCAGGGTCCAACTAGGTGAACACAGAAAGAATTGTGTCCCTAGAGGGTCCCAATTTTAAATGCCAAGCATTTTTCTGATCACTAACTGAAAACAAAATGGTGGATTTGCTACACTACTAGGGCCATTTGCGACACTAAAAAGTGCATTTGCGAAAGTGTTGAATATTTTGTTAACTTTTCTCATTTACTTATAATGGGAACTTGTTTTTTGTATAACTTTTGAACCGTTCAATATTTTTTCACAAATTTTTCAAAAGGCACATTGGTGACCCCGGCCGCATGTTCCTGGAGATTTTGGACTGAGTACAAAAGCGTCACGACCTGCAGGTGAACGAAAATTGCAAGCAGCTGTAATTCCATCTGGTGGGTTGTTGGCGAATGGTATGCTATGGTGCAGACAGAATGCTGTTCTCACTTTCCCAGAGCAGATGGAACAGGTACTGTGTACGTCTGAATTTGCCATCTTGCTCAGGACACGGCTAGTGCGTTATCATCACTCTGTACCGTGTTTCTCTTTCATCTGTCGTCTGCCTGACCTTTCTTTGAAATAGGTCTGGGAAGCTGGCGTGCTTCTAGTGTTGCCTCCCAAATGTTGACAGGCTCACCTTCCACCTGCTTCATTTGATAGAGATCAATGTTGTCTCCTAATCGATCTCGTCATGTAGTGGGTGAATTGTGTACTGTTCATACACATTGTCACTTGTCTGTGTACTGACTTTCTCAATGATTGGTTTATTTTCTAATAGATCATGTTTGCATAGAGACTGGCCATCTGATCTATATCAAGGTCTATATAAAAGAAATTGTTCCTCTTACATAAGCCAGAGCAAGCTTTACCTTTTGCTCATTGACAACATCTTGCCAGATGACCTTGGCCTTTGTAGGTACACCATTTACTAGAATGACCAAGCTATTTTCTGTTGAGATAGCTTGAACATTTTCCTGTAGAGGAAGTAGTAGATACATCACAGAACCCTTTAGAGATCTAACAAGCTCTTTCTGTGGAATCTTCCGTGTCTTTGTGTTCAGACGTAGAATCGTTTGGAATGGTTTCATTGTCTGAATTAGAATGCGTTCAAACATATTCAATGTTGAAATCTCAGTTGATGTAACATCTGTTTCCATGTTGTTTAGCACTGACCTTGCTGGCAAGTGTTGCACTTGTGTTTGAAAACGGTGTTTGTATAGCACAATGGTGTCTTGTGGATGAAAGTCAGATTTCCAGGAGCAAGAATGCTGTGAGTGGAGACCACATGTCATGGTATGGTGACTAGGTTTATAGGTTGACTGTGACAGTTTGTTTGTGTAGCACAAGCGGTTGCATGACACACATACAGAATCAAACTTCTGATACTTTGCAACTCAAACTTAGCTATTTCCTTCCTGTACTGTTTCAGAATGTCATTTTCTAACACTGAAACAGATTTTTTTTCTTGTTGAAGTGTGACACTGGAAATTACTTGTTTCTGGTCCAGAAGGAATGTTGCAGTTTTTAGGAAAGTGATGGCACCCTGCATGTGCACCTGACTGCAAGGTCATTTAAACAAGTGTACTGATGTACAGCTCAGTTGTACTTCATATACTCTGTAGACAAAGTTTGCATGCCTGTTTGATGCACTGCGAGCATCCGTATGTTGTGAAAAAACTATCATAAACACCAATATTGAGATGCCGCTGGAAGTGAGTGACCCATGAGTCCAGTATGTGGCGGTTGCACAATGGTCAATTTCTGTAAATGGTTTCTGTCTCTCTTTGCGATCTGTTATTATGAATAGGTTAACAAAGTGTTCTACTTTTGAAATGATGATTAGCCTACGGTTGCATGTAGCATCACATGGCCATGTAAGGCAATTGTTTATTGAAGACTGTGGTTGGACTACAGTCATCATCATATCAATTGATTGTCATCAGAGATACTGAGGACATTTTTAGTTGCGGACTCATCAATATTGAGCGTCTGTTCTTTCGTAAAGTCATGATAAGACTCTTCCAGAAATATGCTTCTGAGTGCTGTGTGTGCAGCCACTGTCCTGTGAAGACATGGCAGAAGTTGTCAACAGTCAAAACAAGGATACTGTTGGAAAGCTTTTTTAATGCCATATAAGTTTCTTGAATTGTTCAGGACATGGGGACATCTTACGTACAATCGTTTGTACAAATGAGTGCTCTGTTGACAAAAGTCTGTCTTTCAGATGTAAATTCATCAGAGAAATTTGATTCGTGCTTTTTTGTGGGTGTGCAGAGCACAGCAGCGATAAGTCTTCGATCTTAGCTTTACTTGCTAGTGATTGGAAATCTTTCTCTTTCTCAGTTATAAGTCACAATTTTGTATTTTACAGTGTTGTTTTGAGCGTCTGTTGATGGTTACGACTCAAAATAGTTGTGTTTAAATCTTAGAGATCGACTACAACATTTGTGATGCTATACATTTTGTTTTTTGTTATGGATTTTGTTTTTTTGTGCAGTGACTTGATGTAGGGTCACTGTTGCACCTAAAGGTCTGTCGATGTTCATTTTTTGGGTGCCTTTACTGTTTTGTTTGTTGCTTATATACAGCAGTGTAGTACTATTATACTACTCTCGCTTGGAACACATCTCGTCTGTATTTAGTTGGCATTTTGGGTATTATGGTTGACAGTGACAGTAATAATCTTATGAAGTATCAGAGGCACCTATGAGAGAGAAAAAAAAGTTTTAGTATAGGCTGATAAATTTCTTATAACACTGTGTATTAATAGAATGTAGTAGCTAAGAATGTTAACAATTTGGTAAAAACATAACTAAATGATAGTTGTTATAAATGTACATTATGTAGCTGCTACATAATATCAGAAGTTTCATTCTCAATATTTTTGTGCATTTAAAAGATTTTTTCTTCACATGTTGTTCATGATTGTTACGTTATTTTTTACCTGTATTCAGACATGTGTTTTATACCATGTAATGTCATGGGATAGTCAGTATGATGATTAACTATATGATAGAGCTAAAATTGAGAGTGATAGTGTGCATTACCAAATCTGTAACAATTAGTATGTTTACAATTAGGAGAGGACATGCCACTATTACTGTTGTGTGGTAGTGTATAGCTACAGTTGGTAGGTATGCTTGCATGTTAGCTTGAAATTTCAATATCGTTGCTGCATTTAACCAACATTATGTTTTTATTACTCTGTGTATAAGCCATTGGGCTGTATTTTTCACAACATGGGGAAAATTGTTTTCCTGTCATGTACTGTGCAATGATGCAGTTCATTGCTGAAATAACTATTAATGGTCGCCAGTCTTAAAATTACGGTGGCTGTGTTCTGAACAGATGAATTGAATAAGTTGGAAAATGTGTGTGAGAATTCTGAAATATTTCTGATTTACAAGCTTCATGAGTGCAGTTCATATGTACACTAGTAAGTTGTGTTGTGCTTACACTTTTCTGTTGAGAATTTACTATTTTGCTTTCAACCCTAGCGTTGTGAATAGTGCAGATTTCATTAGTCACATCTAGTAATACTGTGCTTTGCTTATGTTTCTTTCGTTTTGGATGAGTTGATGGAGAGAAATGACTGTGGTAGAAATTTTAAACATAAGAGTGCAACTGTTGTGAGCAGAGGTCATAAAATGGATATATGAGGACATTTGAGTGTGAAATTACAACAAATTAGTGTTTTGGAGTCTAGCGTTGCACAGTTGTTATGCATCGTGGAATTGTAAATCTAAAATATCTGCACTGCACTGAGTTTGAGGCAGCTATGCAGCAGATTATGTGTGTTAAAATTGATAATTAAGCTATTTTTCCATAGAATGTGACGTTGTTCAATATATAGACAAACAGTCTGGAAATTACTTTCGGTAACACGCGAAACTTTCAGAAAAATGACTTTCGTTCATTCGCAAGTGTCACAATTGTGCTTTTGCATTCGACACTATGGTCAAAAGTACTGTCGAACATCGACACTTTCGCAAATGTTACTTTCATTGCTATCGAAATTATACTTAAATGTACTTTACGTGTATTCAAAGTAAAGTTAATCTAACACTTAGGGTATGGTATTATTTCGAATCATTAAACAGTCTGTTTGAGTGACAGCTAGCTCTACCAATGAAATTAAAGATTTGTCAGGCCACTTCTGAGAATGAATCAGAGACGGACAACACTGAAGAAGAAGTAAACAGGATCCATTTTGAACATTGCTGAGAAAAAAGCAGTTGAAACTGTAAGTACAGTCTATCTTCACATGATATTTTCTAGTATTTGAAAAACTTATTAGAATATTTACATACTATTAATCAAAACTTTTTTGTGTTTAATCTCATAATGTTAATTGTTATTGTGTAGCATGCTATATTCTTAAGAGAAAATAGTTTAAAGTGAGAAAGCATTTTAGTACTAACTTGTACAGATACAGCTGCAAATGGAGGAGATAGGAAGGTGCACGTGAGTTGTATGACAAAATGGAACCAATCAGACTTAGGTTTGGATGTTGTAATTGTTTAAAACCGTTTGAAAAAGGATACATTTTTCTTGAGTTCTCAGTGGTTTCAGATTTTTGCAGGAACATAGTCTAGTAATACTGAATGCATGAGTTACATTGGTTCATGAAGCCACAGCAGGAGGGGAATGTTTTTTATTTGTGTGTTTGTCTGAATGCACTGAAGCTAGCTTGAAATAAGGAGGAAAATATCAGTTTGATTTTCAGTGCTGTCTGGTCACTGCAGGGTGAACAGTCTCTTCTTAGTAGCTTTCTGTAGAGTTCTGAGTTCAAAACTTAGAATGGCAGAAAATAGCAAAAGGATTTTGTGGATAGTTGGAAGCAGTTACATAAGACGAGCAGCTGAGTTTGCAGTTCATAGTGATTTTGGGGGGACCTGCAGCTCGAATTGCTATGTAAGATGGTTTGGTCGTGGTGGAATGAGATGGGAACATCTTATGCCAGCTATGCTGAGCTTTGAGAACTCCTCTCCTCCTGACATACTGCTAATACATCTTGAGGCAATGATTTGGGCTCATCGTCAGGTAGATTTAGTTACAGAGGCAAAATTGACCTTGCTTCTATTATGTCTATGTTTGCCTGCCTGTATTATCATCTTTTCAGATATTACAGGCGTAGAGTCTGGCAAGCAGAGCATCATATGTATCTGATTGATAGAGCTTGCAGAAAAGTAAATGTACAGATTACTATTTTCTCGCATGCATGGAATGCATATATCGTCACCCGAAATAAAATACTGTAATGATTGGCTATTCCTACAGATGGTGTACATTTCGACATGTGGCAATTGTCATTTCTTGGGAGACCTTCAAGATGGAATCCTGAAAGTCCTTTAAGATCGTGAGACTGTTTGAGGAATATTACAGTATACACAAAGGTTCTTTTCAGAACCATATTACATGTGGTCAAAAATAGATCAAGTGCATGCATCACTCCATATATATGATATATATGTTTGCCATATTACAATAGTTGGGCGCCTTAATAGTAATTTTCCTGCTTCTGTCTGTTCACAATTGTAGGATATGTGTTATGTCTCAACATTGGTAAATAGTTTGAGTATGTTAAATGAGTGTACCATTTACTGTGGCCTTAGGTATTGTAGCTGTACCAACAGGGCTAGAAATAATTTTTTGAGTTGCCTGTCCGAGTACAGTGTGACCTCAATTTTGCCAGTCCCACAAAACCTTTGCCTCGTCCACACTATTTTTATAATTTTTTCCTCTCTGTTTCCCTTTATGCACAAACGTTTTGTTTCAGATTTTTTTTTTTTACCTGTTTTAACCACTAGGTGTGGGTTATGGCGGGATTTTACCAACTTCTGCTGTGAAGTCAAGTCACTGGGACTTCGTCCTCATGACCAACTATACCAGAAGTAGTAAATCACCACTAACCTTCTACACACTACTGTGGATTATTGCTCAATGAATAAGCAAGCACCCAGTGCCCCAGTCCCTCCAAGCTGTAGGTAAGAAGCAGGACCTCACAAGAAACAAGATGTTGCATCTCAGCTGGGCTATCCTGGATAAACTAAAACTAAAATAAAAAATAAAGAACGTTTTGAGCTCTTCAACAGAGTACTGTACTTTTTATCAAGATTTTATTCTCCACTGTTACCTGGCTGCCATGGTGAAGGGAGTGTCTGCCAACTTCTCTGCATCCTCTGCTGTACTAATGCTTCAGTGTTTTTTGGAGTTGGGCAGGTTGTGAGGAGAATATATCCTTCCTGGTTTAGTGTTGAAGGATGTTTGCTCAGTGATAACTCTTACATAATACCTGTAACCTGTCACTATAGTTTCTTTCTCAGAGCTGTAAAAGTGCATGCAGACTAAATGTACTTTTACATTCTGAGAAAAACAACTCATGATGTGGCGAGCTACAGGTATTAGTACAAGTGAACACTGCTAAAACATCCTTGAACACTAGAGCAGGAAGGATATATTAAACCCCACCCTTCCATTTTGTGCTTGTTAACCTGCCTCATGAAGTTTCACCTGTAGAGTTTCGCTTTCCAGCAGCACGTTTACATATTTCATTCCTTTCCTTGCTGCTCGATGAATTGGCTCGCTCACATCCCATTTTGGTACCGTCGTGGTTTATTTACTGCTTAGCGCAGACACACAAGAAGCTACTAGGAGCTATAACTTGTTGCTGCCTCTTAAAGCGGCGGGTGCCAAATTAGCAAAACAGAAGTGCAGATTAGCTCAAGGCTCTCTTTATTTCGAGCCCTGTGTGCATCTTCAGATCATGAGGTCCTGACATCCCTTTTTCCTAAACAGAGTGCCGTGGTTGGGTCCTAGCACCCTAATAGGTGTAAAGTTATAAAAGCAGAACTGCCTGTCAAGGGACAGGTCAATGACATAAATGTCTGTCCCAATAAAAAACGGCTGTCTGAGACGGGTGGACAGCCGGTTATTTCAAGCCCTGTGTACCAACATGGTATGTGTGCAACTTCAATAAAACACAGTGGTACTGTAAAATGTATCTGTTTCTTCACTGGTATGTCAGGATATAGGTTTATTTTTAATGTTACAGAAATGGGTTGTTATTAGTATATGGGCTACAATGAATGCACAACTGCATTATCATGCACTTTTACTTTCAATCACTTTGTTAGCAGTCTTCACATTTATTAAGTGCAGTCATAGGTCTGTGTACAGTTCTGTGATGTGTGGTTAATCTCTGTTTAACATCACATTACAATGTTGTGTGAATACTTCAGTGTAGTACAGATGGATATGTCATGGTGTGCCCAATGTGATGTTTGATGCAGTACTTCCGACCCACGAGACTAGAGTATAGCATGTTGGTGTAGTAGCAGTTGTTTTTACTGTCGAGGTGGCTGAATCCTTTTTTAGCCCTATATAATGGTACTGATCTGTGTTTCTGCTATATTGAAGGACAGGTGCTCTTTGATTTAATTTAATTAGTATTGTATGGAATTCGTTTAAGAAATGATTTATATTGTTACATGATACTAATGTAGATATTTGTTTTTGTTTGTATTTCAGAACTACTAAGACCTATAAAAAAAATGAGGCAGTGGACCTTGAGAGAGGTGTGTGCACTGCTTGAGGCAGTCCAGGCTAGAGGAAATGCAAGAGTGCTGATAAGGAGTACGAATCGGAAACTGGATTCGATGTGGAGGCGCATTAACAGTTATTTGTACATCGCCATGAAAGTGAAGAATAAGTCGGTCGTACAATTGAAAAGAAGTGGGCTGTTGCATAGCGTTTTATGTTGTTGAAACAACAGGAGGTGATACCGGACAACGATACGTGCTGGTACTACCTCGCTCATGAGCTTTGGGAGGCTGCTGGGAAGCCAGCTGCGGGGGAGCGCCTTACTCACCGTAAGTAAATCAGCACTTTTCATAATAGTTGTCCATGTTTTCAGAATTAGTAAAAATCATTGTATACTGCATAAATAAGCAATATGACATCAGGAGCGATTATTCAATGTTGTGTAAATGTGTGCTTATTGGTGTAATGTGGCATGAGGCATGGCCGAGTAGTGCATCCCCCACACAGTGATTAAGTGACCATTGATATAAACAGTCAGAGTGCCTTATTAGTATTATCATAGCAATATTTTGAAAATAGTGTTGAACATTGTTTTGTAGGTGCTTGTCTCTGCATATATGTCAATCAAAGATTGACATACAGCTAATAACGTTTTGATACTAATCAGAAACCAGTATTTCTCACAACTGTTGTTGTAAGTCTTTAAAAATGTACTATGATTTACATCTAACATTTAACTATTTTTTGTTTTGGGTTCATGGTAGAACATGGAGGCATTCCCCAGCTGCAAGCGAGTGGTGCCAGCACTGAGTCAAGCTGTGGAGAGTGGTCAGTCGGACACTGAAAGTGTCATTTTGATTGAGTCCGGCATGAACTTTATTATCACAAATTTCTTAGGCTGTTTACAAATAAGAAATGAGGGTTTCTCATGACACAAGTGTGTGATATTCAAATTGTGCCATTCATACACGCGAAGCCATTGTGTTGTGCAAATTAGCTGCACAGCGCTGTGTGTCTGGGGCAATATTCAAAATGTGACATGCAAATGGGGTATAATCATTGCAAGACGCAGTGTGGGGGCATTTGCATGTCGTTATGGCATGATTTGCATGCTATTACCATGCAGGTCTGCCGATCCCCGAGGAATTGTGCGTGGTGCCCTAACAGGATGCAGCCATCGGGGAACAATACTGCGGTGCAGCCCGATCATAGAGAAAGCAGTGTAGAATACCCCGCAGCACCCCTCTCTGGGCTGATCAGAGGAATGGTTCAATTCTCCCGCAACAGCTTGATCATTAGCAGCTATGTGGCCCCCTTCCGGACATATCCCTGCTGATCCAGTGGACTGAAAAGGTCGATTGCAGGTAGTAAGGTTGATTGCGCCTCTCTGAACATAGCCCTGGTGGGCACTGTATGACCGACACCACGCATTAGAAAGGCTCCACCACCCCGCCTCCCCCTGGCAGCTGCTGGGCAGCAGCATCCCACATGTCTGCCACCCCGCCACCCGCCGAGTGACTGCCTGGTAGGGCTGAACGACCATTGCTGTACAGTACAGCCAATGTGTTAGGAGCCCATGCTGTACATGACAGTTCAGATTTGTTAATGAATGAATTGATTCACAAATCTGGAATGTGATACACAGTATGAGGTGCACGCCCATTGGCTCTTGGTCTGCAGCAATGGTGTGCAACTCTAATGGGCAGTCAGTTGATGGCGGCGGGTGTGTGGATGATGCTGCCCCACCACCTAATTATTGAGCAGGGTGGTGGTGCTTCACTTGGAGTAGGTTGGGTGGGAGACGCAGCCACCAGGGCTATCTTCCAGGTGGGTTATTAAACTAACTGCCCACAATTAGGCATTTTGGTCCCTGGACCAGGACGGATATGTTCAGGAGGACGGGTGGGTTGTTTTGCTTACTGGCTGCAATTGGGCATTTTGGTCCACTTGACCACAAGGATACATTTGGTGGGTTACCGAACTTTCTGGCTGTGATCAGGATATTTTCAGGCCACTGGAGCATCAGGGGATACGCTTGGGGAGGCAGCCAGTGCTGCCCGTGATTTGCCTTGGTGTTGGGGAAGTACAGAATGCCCACAGTCGGGCCATTGGGAGTGGGTGGGAGGATTGCAGTCGGTTAGTTGCAATCGTGCTCAGGGGCATAGGGACTAGGTTGGGACAGCACAGGTGACAGCAGTTGTGTTTCACCACGAAATCTAACAGCTCAGCTGTGGGTGACCCTCGAGTTAGTTTTTTTTTTTGCCTGCAAGTCATGCAGGCTTGGTTAGAGTTGTGGCTACACAGCTCTCCACAGCCTGGGTGAATATTGGTCTCTGGGTTCATTTATGGTTCCTCCGTCCACTTGACCATGCATTCATTTGCATTGTGCTGTTGTTCAGCCAGTTTTCAGTGGCATGAAGTGTGTTTCACTGAATATTGCAGAATGGTGGAATTTTGTACTTGCAGATGTGGAGCCTATTGTGTATGGGTCAACCATCTTGAATATGCCACCCAAAATAGTTCAAAAATGGTGTTAACCAAGTCTAGTGATGTGCAGTGCCACCATGGCAGAAGATCCTGTACTACATAACAAACTGGTATTACTACAGATGTGAGTGGAATACTATTCTTCATGAATCTGAGAATGGATGGATGTGCATGGTGGTAGATGCGGTGACCAGTGAGGGGCAGGTCTTCTCCTCTGCTAATTTTGGTGGTGGTGTTGTTGTACAATGAGTTATAGATAACCAATTCTAATGTTGTAGGTGTCTCAGTGGAATTCAATGGTGTGCTGCTAAATTATCTGTTGGCAATTATGACATGTCCCTAGATTGTATTTAGTTAATATTTCTATATGTCATGCCAATGTTTCATTTTTATTATTGCAATAGTTATTAATGTGCATTATAGAATATCTACATGTTTGTTAATGTGTTTTAATAGCCCTGTAGGGGTAATATGGTTAATAACACATAAATGGCTGCTACATTCAGCTAGAGGGTCATTGAGTGAACAGTGACATTATCGTTGTGTTTGTGTTATTCTTATTATAATAACTCACATTTTAAAACTATTAAAGGAACAGAGCGTCATATAATTAGGGTATGCATGTATGTAAATTGAACATACATGTAATGTTTTAGGATGTTTCTGTGTCACAAACATGCATTATGACAATGTTATAAGTATTGTGATTGATGGGCAGGCACTGCTTGTTCTGCACTGCATACTACCAATTATATATTTGTGAGTTATCTTTTGAAAATACGTTATTGAAGAAACAGTGTTAGGTGAATCACCAGGAAAACAATGAATTTCTTATATTAACTGTTCTGGATTGGATGGAGATTTGTCTTGGAAAAGATATATACATGGTGTAATAATTTAGACTTGTAATATCATGTAATACTGAGTTAACAACATACAACTAGTTGGAGACAGAGCTGTTTCTGTAAAGAGATATGTTCAAATGATAGTTGTATGAATGATGTATATTAGAAATTGATGTTTTAAAGAAAAACACTTTAACCTTGATATTTCATCTATTAATGTGATCATTTTTTGTTTTGCTTTAATAGAGCCGGGGAAGCTGCTGCTGCTGAGCGTGTGGAGGTGAAGCAGGAAGCCGGCGCCAGCCCACCATCGTGAAGTGAAATCTGTGTTGCTATTATCTGCATCTTGAGAAGTACCATAGGGTTGTCAACATTCTGTGTGATCAATGCTCCTGTTGATAATTACATGTTGCTGTCCTACTGCATGATAGAGTGCACTGCTCTGTTGGCATACTCACTGCAAATGTTAGAATTGTTTGGGGTGTGAGCAACAGACCTTCGTTGCTGAGGCAGTACCACTTTCTTTTGTTTGTTGTGGGTGGGCGAATCACTGTTTACATTACTTACTCTACGTGTGCTGTGACCTTATAAGGATGGCAATGCATTGATCACTGCAGATACCCAACCACCCAAAAAACACAAACATGGTGGTAGGATATTGTAGTGACCTAAATGTTGTGCAGTGCATAAAGTGTCCAATAATGATTTTTTAGTTTTTTTCTCAATCTACAAGTTTAAAAGTGTGCCTTATAGTGTTCATGATCCCTTTTTCCCAGTTAAAGTGAATAGCTGTGCAGTGTGTCAGTCTTCAGCCTTGCCAGCCTAATGCTTACCTCTACAATGCAGTGCGATGCTGTTCAGTGCACTGTCAGATATGTGTATTTTTTAAAGGTGATCATGAACTGAGGGAATGTCTATAAAAGTAATAATGTAGGTAATAATGGGACTGTTTGCGTTCACCCTATGAATATCGTACGTTTCTAAATAGCACTATGGAAGTTGTCTCACCACACTTAAAATGCAGTACTATGATAGGTTGCAGTGGTGCAAATTCACCTACATCATACGGATGCGTATTTCTGGGTTGGGTGTTATGAAAAGAAGTTGCTAGTAGTGAAACTGTGCTAAATATTGGGCCACATAGATCACATTGCTACATAATTCAATGATGCATGGCTTAGCTACACAGTGTCATACTTTCAATGAGCACCTATTCTTTAAAACAGTGTTTTTTATACGTCACTATAAGATGCTGTGGCTGTTGTGTGAAATTACTTTTTGGGACAGTGTAAGGAGATGACTGTGAGACTGTATGTGAGTAAAGGTGGTAATATGTCTATTTAAAACATTTGTTTTGAGATGAGCATTATAAGCTATCATAGGCGCAAGCCCTTCTGGTGTGCAAAATACTTGCGCAGGGGTGTGTCCAGGGTGATATTCAAAGGAGTTGTGCTATTGAGGAACTGCTTTGAATATCACCCCCAAGCACAGCCACTGTGCATGGCGTAGTGGAACTTGCAGCAGCGCAAGTTGAGAAACTGCAGCATTCAACTTGTGGTCGCAAAATCCCGATATTCAAAAGGTGATATGCAAATGTGGCTGTGATTCATGCAAGGCACAGGGGGGCATTCACATCTGATTATGGCCCCATTTGCATGCCATTAGCATGCAGGTGTGGTGATCCCCGAGGACTTGCGCTTGGCTCCTTACCAGGTAGCAGCCATTGGGGAAGGACACCCTGTGCAGGCCAATCGCAGGCAAAGAGTGTAAACCCCCCACTGGCCCGATTGCAGGCATACTGTTAATACCCCCCCTCACTAGCCCAATTGGGGGCAGCAATGTGTCTCCCCCTTCAACACAGACATGGAGGTCCAGTGGACCAATAAGCATGATCATGGGATTAAGTAATTAAACACCTCCCACCTCCTGAATATATCCCTGGTGGTCCAGTGGACCGATAAGCCCAATTGCAGGCTGGAGTATTGAAACACCCCCCCACCTCCCGATCATATCCTGAAAATCCCAATTGTGGGATGTAGTTGGCAACCCCAACAAAACACATGAGTGTTGGGGGGCACACATTGCTGCCCGTGATTGGCTTGATGAGGGGCGAGTGCATATCTCAACCATACCACATTGGTAGAATCTTACTCATTTTAATTCACTAAAGCTCCTCGTTTCACATTGTGAGGACTTGTAACATATTCAGTGTTAACATTTTTAGCAAAACTCTATAGTAAATGATGCTAAATATATCAATTTGATTAATTGCAGACTTTATGAACTTAAATGCAAACATTTTAACAGTGTTGTGGGCTTCTAATTTAAAATTAGATTAAGTGTTCCACGTTTTGCCCATTCTTTCCACATTTTGAGAAGCAATGTAACACATTTGGGAACAAGCGGTTGAGGCGATGATGAGACAGAGTGTTGAGGGCCAGCCACAGGTGGCAGCTGCTGTGTTGCATCCTGCAATGCAGCAGCTCACTTTGGGTGGCCCTCAACTTGATCCTTTTTTTTTCTCAAAGTTGTGCAGGCGCAGCTTTGGGGTTGCGCCTGCACAACTCTGCACAGCCCGGCTGGATATCTGGCATGGTTTTGCATCACATCTTATATTAGTGACTTAATTATTTAAAGTAGTGATGTGTGTTGAGGGCTTGAAACACGGGTAAAAAACTGTTTGGTTTCAAAGTATCATTAAACTTATCATGATAGTGTACGCATGAAAAGTATTTTATTATACTGCTACTGTCAAGGTACTTTTTTTCACTGAATACATGACTACACATTATAGGCAGACATGGTGAAGTAAAAATTCTCACACTTGATGAGGATGTATTTCAATTCTATGGTATAATAGTGTCAATAATGCAAAAGTATGTACATACTGAATATTTATGAGTAGTGAAAGAAAATCTAAGAGTAGAATTCTAAGCCACAGCTAACTATACATTTTTTGATGTTGTCAGCTTATTAGATAATATAGATAGTCAAGTATGACAGAGAGAAAAATAAGATACTAAATAGTTTAGCATCATACTTAAAACTATTATCATAACTTTTAAATGAATGCATTTCTGATATTGCATTAGATAAGAAATATTTGAAGTGAAATATTTTAAAGTTGTAGATTGTTGAATTGTGTTATATTCATCATAACTTTTTTTTTATCTTTGTAGGCGCGGCGACTGCGAAAGTGCACAGGCCACTGCACTGCTACAGGCAGGCAGCTCATCGCGAGGTTGTCAGTCCATGGAAGAAAATGCTGTGATCCTTGAGAGGCTGGACAAAATCCAGTCTCTCTTGGATGCACAGCAGCAGACTGTCAACCTCGTGATAGAACCGGTCATAGCAGTGGGTGATGGTGCTGTGCCAAGTAGCAGTGCTTCACCTCCACGGCCACCATCTGTTCCTGCAGCTTCCCTGGGTGAAACTGGCCACCCTTCATAGCAGTCCACTATCTCCTCCTGAGGGCACAACAGTTTCCACTTCTTTTGCGCCTCCACATCGAATCCAGTTTCTAGCCTGGATTGCCTCAAGCACTGCATACATCTCTCGCAAGTGTTCAACACAACTAAAAGAACATTCTAAAATATTTTTTAATATGTTTTTATTTATGTAAAGAAAAAAATATTTTTATTAAATATTTATTTTGTGTATGACATAATACACACTTTTATATGTTTTTTTGGGTGTATATATATTATTTTGTAAAAAAATATTTTTGTATTGATAAAAAAAATATATTTTTGTTTGTTATTTTTTATATCGAAAATATTTTTATAGTAAAAAAAGTTAAAGTATACTCTCTTGTGTTTGGTGTGTTATTGCTATTCGAGAGATAAAGTGTGACATTCAAGTCCCAACATTTTTTTGGGCCAATTGTCATAACCATATCATCTTAACATTGGGTATATGTGGTAGTATTGTAATCCCTAATATAAAGATCAATCAATCAATCATTCAAAATCTTTATTTAATCAGGCAAACATCATTGAGCATAGCTCATTTACAAGATGGACCTGAGTGGTCACAAAGTACAAGTGTTAATACATTGACAAGGGTACCATAAACAGTAATACAATGACAGTGGTAACATAAACAGTAATACAATGACATAAGTGCTAATATATAACAATATACATATGTACACGGCACATTAAAACTATTAATCTGTGAGACAGAAGGCAATGGACACATCAGGAGTAATATGTAGATTATAGGACCTAGCAGGCATTTTGAGGGTGAATCTTGGGACTGGAAACGGGAGTTTTATCAGCATATAGGAACACGAAAAAAGAAAGGGGGTAGGTAGGGCTGGGGTTTAGGCCTTGTGGAAGCAGTTGCAGAGTTCTGGGAATAGGGTAGTGAATAATCTTTTGAAGGATATTAAGGGTAGGAGGTTATTTAGCTTCATGGTTTTTTGGAGTGAATTCCAAACAATTGCTAGTGAGTAGCTGATAGCAGCCCTCCCAAACTGGGTGCAGACATTGGGGACCTTAAGAATGATAATTTTGCTGATCCTTAGGTTGTATGGCCTAGAAGTAATTTGAGTAAAACAGTCTGAGATATAGGTAGGTAGCTTGCCTGATAAGGCTTTGAATATCCAAATTGCAGCATTCCTATTTCTTCTGTGTTGTAATGATGTCCAGTTAACTGCCTTATAAAGGAGCAATGATGGTGCTGAAGGAAGGTCAGTAATGAATCTGATGGACCTGTGGCATAGGGTGTCCAGTTTATTTAAGAGGGGAGTGAACAATGTCCATACAGAAAGTCAGCATAGTCAATGAGGGATAGGAATGAAGCCTGGATTAATCTTTTTTTGGAGTCTCTGTTGAGGTAGTGCTTTATTCTAAAAATAAACCAAGCCTTTGTCTCAGTTTCTTTAGTATCTCCTCAATATGGACAGAATAGTCAAGCTTGTTATCAATCCAGACTCCAAGGTATTTGAAGTTATCAGCAATTCCAGCTTCTCTCCAAGTAAGGTGGTTAGTTGTAGGGTGGTGGATGGTGGGGTAGTGGCAGAGCAACTCTTTGAGGTAAAGAACATAGCTTTTGTTTTTTTGGCATTTAGAAGTAGTTTTTTATCTAGTAGGTTGTGTTGTAGGATGAAAAATTCAGATTGTAGCAGTTCACAGGCTTTAGATAATGAAGGATTGCTAACATATAATACAGTATTATCAGCAAACAGATGGATGTTGGATTGAGTGAGGTTGGCATCAATATTATTAATATAGATGGCAAAGAGGATGGGGCCAAGAATAGAGCCTTGCGGTACACCTCTTAACAGTGGTTTTAAGGTGGATAGGTAGTTTCCATTTTTACCAGTTGTGACCTATCTGATAGATAGCACTTGAACCAATTGAGTGAAGGGAATCCAACCCTAGTGAGCCAAGGGAGGTGATTAATGATTCATGGTCCACTGTGTCAAATGCTTTGCTCAAATCCAGGAACACAGCACAGGTACTGTTCTTCTTATCCATAGCAATCTGCCAGTCGTTGGTTACTTTGGCTAGGGCCGAAATGGTGCTATGCCTTGATCTAAATCCTGATTGTGCTGTATTTAGGAGGTTATTGTTATCCAGGTAGTCCCTTAATTGTGAGTTTACTAACTTTTCGAGCATCTTGGATAGAACTGATAGGATGGAAATGGGCCTGTAATTATTGAGGTCCATGGGATCAACAGATTTGAGTAAAGGAACTACTTGAGCTGTTTTCCAAGTGGAGGGAATGGATCCAGTGGTGAGGGAAAGATTGAAGAGATGAGTGAGGGGGGCAGATAAGACTTGAGATGCAATCTTGAGGAAGTAGGGGTCCAGGGAGTCTGTACCTGCACTTTTTGAAGCATCTAAATTGGAGAGGAGATCTTCCACTTCTTTCAAGGATATTGGGTTGAAGGAGAAGGTTGATGTAGCCTTTTGACCCACGGTGGATTGAAGGTTCAAGGAAGATCTCAGGAGATTTGCAGGTGAAGAGTCAAATGCTAGTCCAGCTGTGGTGAAGTGGTCATTGAAGGTATTTAGGATTTCTTGTTTGTCCGTAATTTCTGTGTTATTTAGTAGCAGTTTGCAGGTTAAGACAGGAGTAGAGTTTTGGCCCAAGATACCCTTTATAGTTCCCCAGAGCCTGGTTGGGTTATTATAGGAGGCATCCAATTCAGCTCTATAATAGGCAGCTTTGGCAGATCTTATTTGTGTTGTACAAGATAGTTCATACAAAGGTTCATACAAATGTTCAAGGGAGTGGAGAAGGCCAGACAGTAAAGAATAGGCCATAGCTGTTCCCAGCCAGTATCCCTTATGTAGTCATGTTAGCTTCCTTCATAAAAATTTCTATCCAGCTGAGTTTTAAAAAGCATCTTTGATTTAGGACAAATAAGTGACAAGGGGAGCTCATTCCAAGGGGCCACCACTCTCTGTGTAAAAAATGCCTTCCTTCTATTAGTATTATACTTTATGGGCCAGATATTCAAACGGGTTGTGCCATGTGTAATAGGGTAGTGCCTGAGCAAGTCCAAACTTGCTCCATTCTGCAATATTCAGCAGGAGGCAGTTGCACCACAGAAAACATGCTGAGCAACAGTGCAATGCAAATGAATGCATGCTGAACTGCAGGGGGAGGAACCATGCATAAACTGCACAGCCCGATATTCAGCCAGGCTGTGCAGAGTTGTGAAGGCGCAACCCCCAACCTGCGCCTGCACAACTTTGAGCCAAAAAAAAATGCTCACGTCGACAGTCACCCACAGGTGAGCTGCTGCATTGCAGGGCACAACACAGCAACTGACACCTGTGGCTGGCCCCCAACCCACTCCATGTGCCCCCCCTGCAGCCCGATCATGGGCAAAAGAGTGAAAATCCCCACCACCACCCCCCACTGGCCCTATTGCGGGCAACAGCAGAAATGTTCCCCCACCAGCCCGACCACAGGCTGCTTTAGTTTAAAAACAACCCCCAAATACATCCCTGGTGGTCCAGTGGACTGAAAAGCCTGATTGCAGGCTGTATCAGTGTAAAATACAACCCCCCTCCTGCCGAACATAGCCCTGGTGGTCCAGTGGACTGAAACTGCCGTTCGCGGGATGTAAGCAGTAACCCCCCCCGAACAAAGCCCTGGTGGTCCAGTGCACCAAAACTCCCGTTCATGGGATGTAAGCAGTAAACCCCCCCGAACATAGCCCTGGTGGTCCAGTGGACCGAAACTCCCGTTCTTGGGATGTAAGCAGTAAACCCCCCCCCGAACATAGCCCTGGTGGTCCAGTTTATGTATTCAGTACCAGAAACCTCTTCCACCGCTGTTCACATGATTGATGGTACCACCTCAGTTGGTAGGTGGAAGCACTCTATGAAATCTCAAGTTACTATAGTAGCATATCCATTTGTTCAGTAGATGAACTAATAGTGCCCATGTCATGTCATATTGTCTTTTAGTTATGTACATCTTTTTATTAACATATGTGCTCACAAACAAAATGAGTAAGACACTTTTACATAAAAACTACTACATGGAACGAGAATGACAAATTATAATTAATAAAGTAATTAAGACAATATGATTAACAGTTGACTACTGTTACTGTTAATAACAGTAAATGCAACCACAAGAGTTGAAATAGTTCTGATATTGGAAGATTGTTTTATATGTATGTGCACTATTCTTAGAACTATAAATCATGTAGTATGCTGAGTGATAGTTCTGAAAAAGACAGGATATTCATGGCAAAAAACTCCGTTTAATGCATCAGTTAGGGTTGTTCCACAGCGACAAAAGTGAGGAAATTTGCTGTTAGGGTTGAAAACCTTAACTCCGAATTCACCCCCAGCACCACACACACACAGACAGACACACACATTCAAGTATGGGGGAGGACCAAGTCAACACAACCAATGACAGACATCCAGCAGCAGGTGACAGAAATAACAAACAATTGTCTAAATGTACTACGAGACATCCCCACCCACCTGACCAGGTACTGCATGCTCAGTGGAGATCAACAGCAAAACTGAGGCCATGTACACCAAACGCAGTACATCTCTGATTGCAGCTGCACACAACGTACCACACTTAGTAGTTGCATGGCCTTACCTACCGATGCCCCACACCACACCACACCACTTGTGGTGGGCCACCTGAGCAATAGAGTTAAGCAAAATCAAGGAGTTGTACAGGTATAATATCTCTGATTATAACAAGGGTTTGAGAAACGCAGCTTTCTAATTGACTGTAAACATTTTAACAGCCTTATGTTTAGTTTTTAATAACATACATGTAGAGCCTAACCATATGATGAACATGGTTTAATGTTGTTTAAAAAACAGTTTTATTATGATAGCAATAAGCCACTCTCAGGTATTATGTTAATGGTCAGTTTATCACTGTCTAGTGACATGTGGCACTCGGCTATGCCTCATTCAACATTAAACCCCTACAGGGTGATTAACAGACCATTTAACATAACTGTTGGTCATGCCTTATTGCTTAATTGTCTTTATGAGTAGATACTCTCCCTCTGCTAGGCACTGCAGCAGCTTTGCAACACAGTGTCCCACCCAGTTACACCATACACTGTCTAGTTGCTGGAGAATGGCTGTGAATATGAACTCATGAAGATGAACAGCGTAACTTGATCATTACAGTCATCGAAACCCTAGTGTGATTATAACTGATAGACTCAGTGATAGAGGATAACCCCTGCTGTCCTAGTACATTTACCCCATTATGAGTTAAAACAATACTAAAAGACATTCTGTTTATATCTACACCATACCTACTTGATTCCTGTTGTAGCAGAATTAACATAGTTATCACTTTGATAGCATCAGTGACAGAAGTGTGGCAAACCCAAACACTAGGCATACAGCCTGAGTATGAAACAACTGTTAAAAAATCACACTGTGTCCATAAGTGGCATAGATCACTCATTGCAACAATAGCAAATGTATTACTATTTGAATAAGTTAGTCATCACAGATGCAATGAGATTGTCTTTATCAGGTACAACATACTCAGTAAGTGCCCACAGGAAAATCTATCCTATATACATCTCCGATACAGGTACGTCATTGTTGGCTCAGTACTGCTATGACATTTAGAAGTTGCTTGGCCTGATCCATGCAATTGCAATCTTTCTTACAAAGAATACTTACTGCATCTTTAATATTGAAACACACTGAAGGTCTATGTATGTACATCAGCAGTACACCTTCATCAGTAAGAATGCATGTGATACTGGCAGTACCAATTTCACAGCGTTGAACAGGCAATGCTTTTCCATATGTTTACATCAGCCTTCTATGTTGAGTAAACCATTGCAGTAAATGTACTACTATGTAAATCACCTACTAAATGTATCACTACTTTTATCTTGAGCATGCTAGTGTCTTAGAATTAATTTATGTGCTTCTCTTAATTAATGTATACTCAGTAATGTTAAAACCTTTCTACAACTGTCATCATGCACCTTCAGCATTTATATTGAATAACGGCACAGTACCAGTTGTGGTGTGGTGTGGGGCATCGGTAGGTAAGGCCATGCAACTACTAAGTGTGGTACGCTGTGTGCAGCTGCAATCAAGGATGTACGCTTGTGTACATGGCCTCAGTTTTGCTGTTGATCTCCACTGAGCATGCAGTATCTGGTCAGGTGGGTGGGGATGTCTCGTAGCACATTTAGACAATTGTTTGTTATTTCTGTCACCTGCTGCTGGATGTCTGTCATTGGTTGTGTTGACTTGGTCCTCCCTCATACTTGAATGTGTGTGTCTGTCTGTGTGTGTGTGGTGCTGGGGGGGGTGAATTCGGAGTTAGGGTTTTCAACCCTAACAGTGAATTTCCTCACTTTTGTCGCTGTGGAACAACCCTAACTGATGCATTAAATTTAGTTTTTTGGCATGATATATATATATGTATATATATACATATATATATATATATGTGTACACACACACATATAGGCATAAATGAGTTAATCCAGGGAGGACAAACATATTGAGGAAACTAAACGGGGGACCAGACAGATAATCCTGAGTATGCATAGATTTGGTAAATCATATGGAAGTAATTTATTCAAAGTAATGTCAGACATTTGCACAATAAAAGTTAAATCCTAGATATTATATGGCACAGGCATTTGGAGACTGGATCCATCTACCGCTTCATTACAGCCAACTCAAAATCTATTTTTAAGATTAAGTCTGGGACTGCCCAGTTTGTGTCAGGTGAAATTCTTAGGTCAGAAACAAATTTTATCCCATTATGTACTCAATCTCAAATTAGAGCATGTGACTTTTGGTTCAAAATCTGTAACAGCAGTGTGATTAAACTTTTTTTACCTGCGTTTGGATGAAGCCTTTGATTGACAAAATTGATATATCATAGCTCAGTCATGGTGACCTGCGGCCAGCTGCTAATCATTAATTTGCTCAACCAGCTATACATAATTTACTGACAAAAATCCACCAACAGCTTAAACTGGTTCAACAACAAGCAGTATTTCCAGGAAATCCAGAATCGTTAATCTAACACAGTTAATCTTTCAGGTTTTGCAAATAGAACCAGATACAGGTTGGCTTGCTGTGAAGGTAACTGATGTTTTTTTGTTGCCTGCAATGTGTGTGGGGGTATTTGGGTGGTATATGGTGCTTCAGAGGTTAGGGAGATGGGGCGAATTTGCAATTGAGAACACTGGGATCAATGAGAAATATGGCATAAGAAGAGAGGTGGGTGGGCTGAAGTCTAGGTGGGTTCTGGGAAAAGGGGAGATTAATTTCATTGGATAGCATCTACCATATATGATGATGGGTGGCAGGATAAACTCAATCTTATTTGTAAAGATGGGGTGGAGGTGGAAGGGGTAGAAGTGTGTCACAATGGGTGCTTCAGGGGTTGTAGAAAGGGGAGATAATTTATTTTGGTGTGGGGGACATGTGAATTAACTATATAAAAATATAGGGTAGCTAACTGTTTTGTAAAAGGACCATTGCTGCTGTCAGTCTTTTTATAGTGTAGATATTACAGGCATATAAAAATAAATAAAAAAAAAAACTTAACATGATAGACATGAAAGATCTGTTCCTTACTTCTTGATGTACTTAACACTACAGACACCAAAGAGCTGTTCCTCACTTCTTGGTCTACTAAATACACTAATGTGAGAAACGGCCATCAGCAGTTAAGCTATTGCCTCTAAAAGGCAAATACCTGTAAATCTGAAGATCTTTGAAAAAGCTCCTATTGCACTTGCTCTCTCAGAACACTTTATAGGTTTTCTGTGTGTTGTGGTATGTACTGACCATGCACCATCTTTAACCACTAATATTTTAAAGTTGGTAAAATTTCTTTAAAAAACTAACAAAAAGGTGCCCAAGTTTATCCAAAGTCTTACAAACTGTCAATGTTCAAAAAGTGTGAGAAAATTGCTGATAATTCCTTTGGGGAAAAAGGAGGAAACAAATAATTGTTTCAGCCCTCAAAATGTACAAAACTACTTGACCAGGAGTCTTCCGGCTCCACCCCAAACTTGTATAGTGATTCCTGTATAAGCTCCGCCTGATCCCCAAGCAAATCGAGTACCATTCACCATTAGAAATGAGGAGAGAAGACCCTAATTAGACACAGAATTCTAGCCTTAGCCATGGTGCAACCAAAAAGGGTGACAAAGTCAGGATTGCAAATGAAAAAAAAAATGCAGAAGAGGAGAAGCCCAAGCATCTAACCCTTGAGGGCCTCAGACTACATGCAGAGACCTGAGGCTGAGGAAGAAGACACAGTCTCATATACTGGGATTGCCTTTGATCAATCCACCACATCTATGGTTCTAAAACTGTTGCAGAAAATTGATGCAAACATGGCAGAAATGCATTAGGACTTCAGAAAATTAGAATAGTGGACCACCATGGTGGAGGAGGTGGGGTCTGAAGTCTGGACAAAGCATACCGTATGGGCCACACTCTAGTGTATCTCTGCAAGCATGAAAGGGAATTATTTGAATGAGCCAAGGACTTGCAGGGGAGGGTGACAGGGAAGAATTTGTGGTTCATTGGATTCCCAGAGCAATGTCAGAAGCTGGACTTAAATGCCTTTTTGATCTCATGGTTCCAACAAGAACTCAATCTCCTGTATGACTGCCAAAGTGAGCTGAGAGTGCCCACCATGTTGTAAGGCCCTGTCTACCTCCTGATGCACCACCTCATTCCATCGTGGTGAAATTTCACAAGTTTCCAGGAGAAGGGGACTTAATGTGATAAACCTGGAGCAAGAAAGATTTGAACTTTATTGGCAGAGGGGTCTGTTAGACCAGGCTTATACCACAATTGCAAGTGTTAAGTGTGATTAAGCAGCTTAAAGAAAAGCAGGTCACTGCACAAATATGTTATCCTGCTAAAACAGTTATAAAGAGAGACTCTGGAGTGAAAAAAATTGATTCACTGATGCAGGCAGCTAAGATACTTGCCACCCACAGAGTTAAAATTCCAGAAGCTCTGGAGGAAGCATACATGAGGGACATAAAGCAGATATAATGGGCAATTGGAGGGAGAAGGAAAGGATATTCCAAATCTGGCATGAAGAGATCAAGAATACCAGAAGACATCAGGCAAAATGTGAAAGAAACTGTATGATGGTCTGAAGCAGCACTTAGCCTGAAAACTGAACTGTTCTTTATTTTTCTTATATTTTTATGGTGTTGCTCCATTAAGGTTCAGCAGCTTCCACCTGAGAACTCTAAAGCTGCACCAACCCCAGGATGGACAGTTTGAATCCCCAACTTTCCCAATCATATACAGGTACTGTTTTTTCTCCCCCTTACAGTACCTCAAACCTTAGAAGCTGGAATTATGTGGAGGGCCAGGGTGACCAAGTCATACTCAGTGGTACTGGGGAGCTCCATGTCAAACTGACAGACTGGGTTGCCTATTACACAACAGCTCTCAGGGAATGTGTGACTTTGTGTCAGGCACTGCACTTAAACTTGAATGATCTTGTCTTTTGTCCTTTGTTTTAGCATACCTGGATTCAGCATTTATATCCTCTGTCAACATTTTACCCTCTGTAGTTGCTGTAACCTTGTATTCTGTATTGTAACAACTCCTGTAACCTTTGTATTCTGTATTATATCAAATCTGTTATTCATTGTTATGTGTCTCCAAATTGCCTGCCTGTAGCTTGTAACCTCCTGGGTCGGGCCTGAAAATAGTCACTCTGTGTCTAATGCCCTTACAAGGTTAACAAAAACTAAATAAAACTAAATAAAATAAATAAAAATATAGACTTTGTGCTCTTGGACAATATTTGATTTTGTTGTCTGTTCACCAACGTATACTTATGTTAAGTTGTTGAGACTGATTGCTATGGTGGGGTGAGGATATTTTTTCATTAATAGCTGGGAATTTTGCAAGATAAATGTGTCCCTATGGGCATTTGACTGATTTGGGGTTGGAATCTCGGAGAGTGGGATTGCTGCCTTCCTGATGAATGAGTGTGGTGGTAGTACATCCCTACACTAGCCATGGTAAACTGGGATGTTTGACAGCCAGGCAAGCTTTTGGGGAAATAGGGAAGGAGTCCTCATAAGAGTGGTGCCCCTAGATTGGTTGGCAGATCTTCAGAATTGAAATTTATGAAAACAAAAATTAAAGGAATGCTTGATGATGGGGGGTGGGTACACTCCAAAGGGATTTTTCATGGATCATGGAACTTAGAAGGGGGATGGACTTAAATAGGTATTTGATGGGGATGGTGGCTGGTGCCCTGTCTCCTATGCCAGTAGTTGCATGGGGTTGGCGGACAAGATGCTAGCCTACGTCCTGGGTGTTTTGAAGCAATGGATCTGGCTTGGGGCTGGCCAAAAACAATCAGATGAGCTCGAGGGAGTTGTAGCCAGAAGTACACCAACCATTTTGCAAAAACTCAAGGCAACAGCATCATGGGGTTTGCAGCAGATGAGCATGACCAATCCCTTGGTGGGTTGATCTTTGGGTCAAAGTGTAGGCCCTCCCTGGGCCTACTAGACAACTGACAGTGCTCACCCCATGGGCCAGTGAGCACAGTTCTTTTTTTTTCCTTGGTACTGGCCTGAGGTTGAAATGCATCTATGTCCACAGTTAATGGTTTGTGTATATAGTTGTTTGTTATAGTCTTTTAACCCTTGCTATGACACAGACTGATATATCATTCCAGAATTCCTATATGCTCTAATTCTCTTTGTAGTCCTTGAGTTAAATGTTCTTGTTTGGGTGATGCTCTGATGTCTGCTGATGTTAAGTCTTACAGGGAATTGCGAGTGAACAGGGACTGAACTTGTTTGTGAGGAAAGGTCCACATAACCATCTGCAGAGATAGATGGTCACACTAGCAGCATAAGTTGGGGGCGGGATGTTATCCTAAGGTGGAGCAGGGTGCCACTCTCTGCAGTTCTTATCACCCTATGTCATTAATTAATCAAAGTGCAAATATATTTGCTAAAATACTGGCAAATAGGTTTCAATCTATTGTGGAGATGCTGGTCCATCCAGACCAGACAGGATTTATCCCAAATTGGCATATATACAGTATATAATAATATCAGGAAGCTTTTAAAGGTGATGGTGACAGTCAGAGATCGCAAGGAACCAAACATGATTGTGGTGATCAATGCCATGAAGGCATTTGAATGCTTTGACTGGCACTATCTCCAACACACCATGGAAGAGTTTGAACTTGAAGAAAGGTTCTACAAATGGGTGGCTGTACTCTACAAAGGCCCAGCGGCATGAATGAGAGCCAGTGGGATATTTTCATGGCTGATTAACATTATGAGAGGCATGAGGCAAGGATGCCCCATCTCACCAGTGTTCTTTGCTCTGAACATAGAACCCCTTGAAGCAGTAATTAGAGAGGCAGATGAGATCCAGGGCATCAAAGTGGGTGGGGTAGAGACAAGGATGATGTTCTTTATGGATGATGCTCTGTTGTTTATTAGATCCACAGAAAAAGATCAATGCAGGCCTGGTTAGCCATTTTGCAGCAATATGGGGAGGTCTTGGGTTTCAAAGCCAATAGAAATAAATTGGAGATTATGCTCCTTAGTGGGGAAGGGGGCATCAGAGACCTGGAGGAAGGGTTGTGGGGTTAAATGGGTGAATATGCAGTTTATATATCTTATTATTCAAATCCACAAAGTTTTATCCAAGCTGTTTGAAGTTAATTATTTACCCTTATTATACACTAAGGTGGCTGGCATAAAAAGATGGAGTGAGTTGCCTCTCTCCCTTACAGGAAGGAGAGAATCCATTCAAATGAACATTTTGCCCCAGTTTCTCTTTCAGTTCTCTTCATTACCAATAGAATTACCAAGAAGCACCTGGCATAGAATCCAGAAGGGGTGGTCTAAATTCATATGAGTGAACACTCACCCACAGGTTAAATGGGTGCTCCTTATGTAGCAGAAGGGTAGGGGTGCCTTAGCACTCCCCAGTCTGCCAGCTTACTGCAGATCTTTTCAGACACAGAACTTGTTTCCATGGCTGCAGGGAGATACAGTACCAGAATGGACACTTGTGTATGGAGGGAGGGGGCAGGTTGGGATGCAAAGCTTTTGATGCTCTAAAGGACAAAAAGATCATGACATTAACAAACCCACGGGCACAGGTCCTGCTCAAAATATGGACAATGGCAATAGTGACTAGGGGAGAAGAACCACATGCAAGCCCACTCACCTATATTAGAGATAGTGGGGGATTTAACCCAGGCAAAGCTGAACTAACATACAGGAGATGGCAACTCAAGGGTCTGGTTGGACTCATGCATCTTTTTAATGAAGGTCAGCCAAAGACATTCCAAGAGCTACAGAGAGAATTTGATCTCCCTCACAGGTATTTTTATTGTTGTTTGCAAATCAGAAAGTATATAACCACAGATCCCCATAAAACACAGCTGGCTAAGGATCCAGGGCCCTTGCAGTCTATGGTGGACGGGCTGAGAAAAACATTTGCCCCGAAACAATTCATATCCCAGTTGTATGGGCTTTGCCATGTAAACAATGAGGAACTGAGGAAAAGAACACAGGAGAAGTGGGGGACAAAGGTGGGGGCAACACTATCAGACAAAGAGTAGTTGATATACTGGGAACATGTGGCTAGAACATCTGCCTCCCCAGAGTGGAGACAGCACTGTTGGAAAGTCCTCTACAGATTTTTCAGAACCCCTGCCATAATGGTCCATTGTGGGACAACTAGTATGGATAAATGCTGGAGGCTCTGTAATAAGAGAGCCCATTGGGAGCATGTGTTTTGGAACTGTGTGGTGCTGGGGCTATATTGGGAATATATCTTCAAAGTAATTTCCAAACTTTTGGAGATTCCTATCATGGGAGAAATTAAAACTATGGTGTGAGGGTTGATACCTGGGGGCTAGAACCAAATGGAAATATATCTTTTTAACTTGTTAATTGTGTCAGCCACTGAAGCAATTGCAGAGAAATAGTTGCAAGACTCACCCCAACTCATGTAATGTGGTTAAACAATGTTAAAAGCCTGTTACTAATCAAGTGGATTACAGCAAAATTGAATCATACTACTGAGAAATGATAGTTCCATTTCCTGGGTACATAGAAGAATTGAAAGGAGCCCCAGTGCCTGAGCAAATGGCCTCACTGACCCAAATGCCATACTCACTTGTAGGTGCATGGTGGAGGTGCCCTGACCTTTTTTTTCCTACTACCCTCAGAAACATTGTGTCTGGCATACAGTACCAGTCCATATGCAGAGTACCTACCTCAGTACATATTGACATGATTATGAATTCAAAGTACAGACATCCCTGAATTATTTTTTTTTGTCATTTTTTTTGTGATTTTCTTTTTTCTTCCTTTGTGATTTTCATTTTGGTTCCTAGATGTTTTCCCCATATACTCTTTGTTTGTGGTGTCTCATTCACATGCAAGGTAACAGGCTTAGGAGCTGCTAGTGCTTGTCAGGTAGACTATCTACTATATGAAATATTAAGACATGTTGCAATATGAATTGTTTGGTTTATATGTGCTACTTTCCTGAAAATTTCAATGAAGTATTATTGCAAAAAACCAAAACCCTTGCTTGACCAATTTACCACATATTGTGACTGCGAGCAAAGCTTGAAACTTTCAAACACCTACTCCTAAAGCTCATGTATCTCTAATCATGGAATCCATGCCATGTGATGCAGTGTGCCAGATAATTAAAGCTAAACAGCAGACACCAAAACAAAGTGATGCTGAATTTGAATAAAAAACGAGGTAAACCTGGACTTATCCAATAATCCAGCAATGGATCAAAAGTGGTAACTGGGAGAGTTATGTGAGCTCCTTGAAAAATATAGCCACCTAGTCCGTAACCTCCCAGCTGCTGTTACTTGAATCCCAGAGATCCTCTCATTACGATGGACCCATGGCAAAATTCAGATTGCTTTGGGTTGCTGTCGACTATATCTATTGAGCTAGATGGGAATAAATGCCAATCAATGACAAAGAAAAGAAAAATAATCCATCAACTGCTCCTCCTCCACTGAATCCCCACAGACACCTAAGTTAGCCAACCACCATGAGAGTAAGAATAATGACAGTCTCCTGAGTTAGATAGGTGGACAGCCCTCACAGAAACAATTGCAGTGAATGTCAAAAGCTTGAAAAAAAATGTTAGCAACACTAAAGACATGATCAATGCCCTTACCAACTGGGTGGTCATTAGGGATGTGCACATGATTTTCAAAGTTACGTGTTCTGGGGGCCTTTTCAAGAATCATAGACTTCACAATGCTTAAAAGTTTTTCAACCGTTTATTGATTCCCCTACATTTCACTCTGTGCCAGATCTTGTTCATGGGGTTCATTTTCTTCTTTTAATCTAGTTAAAAGTATATATAAATTTTATCTTTCCATTCTTAGTTTTTCTTTTTTGCAAAGTTTAATTGATACATTTATTCTGTACCAACAGATACCAATCCTAAAGTTGTCATCATCATGTTTTCTGTCTTGCTTTTTATTCTTAGTTTATACAACAGTCTGTATTAATCCTGTTTGAGGTATTTGCTTCTGTAATTTATAAAAGAAGAATGCAAGACATTTACAGTTGCTGTGACTGAAATGTTTGTTGGCAAATGACTCTAATTATATGCTGCCAAACTGGCTTGCCACTTTTTAACTGTGCATTGCCATACCTTTGTTTTGGTTTTTAAGTTGCTTAAGGTGGAGACTTTCTGGTGCTTGCCCTTTACTGTTGAGACATAAAGTGATTCATGCATTTTTTTACTTTGCCAATAAATGGAGCTTGCTTAGTATGCAACTCAGTTTACATTTTACATTCTTAAATGTTTTGTTAAGTTTTAAGGACTTACTTCCACCTTGCTTTTTATCTCCAAATCCTTTAAATTCATTACTTCACAGTGAAAGACACTTGCTGCTTCTCCTGTGGGCCTGTGCACTGTTGCCTCTTGCCTGTTTTTGTGCTAAACTTTGGTCGCCCTAGTTATGACATCATAACCAGGCGCCGAGTATTTTCGCACATGTTCACACTTTTAAGCACTGTGAAGTCTATGATTCTTAAAAGGGCTCCCAGAAAACATTACTTTGAAATTTGTCTTTGATCCTCATCTGGGGGGCTGAGGAACCTACAAAAGAGTGTCCATTTCCTGCTCACACTGTAAATTCATGGATGTGCAAATGACGCTGGGTTGTTGTTACTCTAATATCAGCACTCTCCATGCAAGCATTACTAGCATTGCTGGGTCATTTACTTTGTGCTACATGCCAATGCCAATATTAGAGAAATGCCAGCCCTGAGGCACATACCATTTAAACCCTGGTAAACAACACACCATCAATTTGCCAAGGTTCTAGAGACTTTAAACCGAAATTTTTCATTTCCCTATATTGTACACTTTTTGTTTTAGCCCTAATACGTACATTTTATTTTATTTAGTTTTTGTTGACCAGGTAAGTGCACTAGATAAATTCTGCCTATTTTCAGGCACGACTCGGAGGAGGGGGATAGAGATGAATGCCAACTGACCTTGAACCAGATTAACTGTTGGTGGTATCTTTAGTGAATGAGGGAAATTTGGCCAGGACACCGGGGAAATTCCCTTCTCTTTTTCAATAAGTGCCATGGGATCTTTAACATCCATCTAACTACCACTAATCCAGGCAGATGGGACCTCGGTTTAACATCTCATCTGAAAGATGGCACCTCAGAAGTGCAGCACCCCTCTCATGCTGCACTACAGTGTCAGCATTTGGGATATTAACCCAAGTGCCAGATGTGGGAACTGCACCCACAGCCCTCTGATCTCCTGGCCTCAGAGGAGAGTGTTCTACCTACTGAGTCACTGACACTGACCTGTGTTGTAATGTTTTTTTTTTCAATTAATTCCTACTTTTTGGAAAAAGACATTTAACAGAAGTTTCACACTCATACTCAGTGAGCCTGATCTAAAGCACCCTGTAAGTCAATGTCCCAATTTTTCTCTGGCACTTTGGTACCAAGTTCTTTGGCAGGATTACTATTTGCCGCAGAACTTCTGTGGCAGTAGTTTGTCATTTCTGCATACATTCTGCAGCACAAATGAACTGTCATGATGCTGCATCAGCCTGTCATCGTGATACCATGTCCATGACAATGGCTATGGCAACCAAGATGGTAGCAAGCACAATACCACTAGTTCAAACAACAAACCCACAGACATTTAGAAATAACATTTAAAATAAAAAGTTAAACATAAAATCTATCACTAATGGTCCTATCATATTCTATAAATGAAATACGCTGAAGGGGACCTTGTGTGATAAATGAATTATTTATACTCATGCTGTTTATGCCACTCATGAAGTCACTACTGTGTGTCTGTAATATACTTATATGCAATCTGCAATATGTTATTTTGGAAATAAATTTCCCTTTTTGTGATCTTTAAATTGTGTCCTTATTAGTAGAGGTCCCTTTGAAAATGGAATAAACAGAACAGTGGATATATTTCAAGACCAATTTTTTATGAAAACCCACTTCTCCTGATACACTACATCACCCTGTCATGCCATGACAGGCACATGAACCATTTGTGAGGGAAATCACCCTGGCCCATCACAAGATGTCACCCTTGTGATAGAACACTGCACCAAGCCTTCCCAGGCTCAGAGCAGCAGTATGCAACAGCACTGGCCCCCATCCTCATGCTGCCCAGCCAACTCTCTGAGCTTGTTCCTGAACTGAAGTCACCAACCTAGAAACACAACATGCTAACTGCCAGCCCAATGGCCTGCCCTACATGCAACATTTCTTCATAAATGTTTGGTAATTATATCAACCCATAATAGTGTAATCAATGACCCTGACAAAAATGTTACAGCACAATTATTCATTTAACAGGTCTGCTCTTTCAATTGATCTACACATCATTATACTTCACCTTTCTAGGCATAATAGTTTTTTTTAAGACAGGTTAATCCATTTTACCAGTTATTCATTTCAGAGGGCTACCCTACACCCTAAAGGCACAAAAAATCTGTACAACGTAAGGTATTTAGTCAACAGGTATATGCAATTGTCAAGTATTTGTTTAAGTTTGCTCCAGTGTGTTAACTTCAGAACTGAAGATTTGGGTTGTAGTACAGGTTGAGCAAATGTCACAGTACTTGATGTGCTCTGCCACTTCCTCAGTGAGTGGAAGCAATGGCAGAGAAGCATTTGTCAATACTGAAAGTTCGCCATTGGTATTGCTGTTGTACTGCAGTCTTGCCAGCAGCACTTGGCAGTGACCCACAGCACCCCAAGGAAAGCAGATAGACTATTTCATATAATTTTTTTTTTAAGTTTCTCAAGATATACCCATTTTATAAGCACAATAACACATTCCAGAGTATGGGTTATGCTCTGATAAATGCACTTCAAGGGCAGTAAAGCACCAGGTCTACAGCTGCAAGCTTCTTTGTGCCCCAAGGGTTGTATATATCAGAGCATAATCCACACCTAGTTGTGTTTTATGACTTACATATTATATTTTCCAGAAAGGGTTCTAAAATGCATCATTTAACACTTACATTCTTTATAATTACCAGGGGTCATTCCCTTGGACCCCCAGAATAGCTTGAATATTTGACCCAGTGAGCTCCGCCTTTTACAACATACTGAATCTGCCCCAGCACTCCACACACATTTTCATTATGATAAGCAGGGAAAGCATTCCACACTTGGGTGACAGTGCACAGTGTTGCAGATTAATGCCATCTCCACTCAGTCTTCTAGAGAAGGTTCGTCCCTTCTCATCACAAGGACCGTGCGGCTTTGTATGGAATTTCCTTGGAAAAAAACGCATCATTATTATCACTATTTTTGTCCTGTTGAGATCAGAGTTACTCAGGAAACAGCAGTTGCTTTCACACAACAGGTGTTCCATCCCATCCTGTCCTGTTCTGCCTGGATTGTAAGGCATTAAGTCACCAGGGCTCCCTGCAGCTGCTGCAAGTTGAAGCTTGACCTTTGATGAAGTCTTGGCACAAGCTGGACAAGTGTACTTCCCCAGAGAGTTGGGGTGGTGAAAAGTGGTGCACTATTCAATCAGCTATGATGGTGCAACAGTGAGGGTACACCCAAAGTGTTTCTCCTGGGAAGGGGCTGGGTAGCTCAGCAGCCACCATGTTCAAGGCACAGTACCAGTAGTAGAAAAGCAAGGCTCCTCCAGGCTTTGGGACTGCATGAGTGCAAGTAGAGCTCAGGTTCAGCTGTGAACTGACCCCAAACTGAATGTGAACTATGCGACCCCCAGACAAGACAAACCGAATAAGAACTCCAGAACAGAAAGCCTCGACGAACTTAATCTGAACTTCAGTCCTACATGTGCCACACACCCACAATCTGTAGCATCCACTCAGATGAAGTGTAGCCAATCCCCCATACACTGTAGCAATATACAGTAAAAAAAAAAAACCCTCTCAGTAAATCAGAGTGCTGCTAAAAAAAGGCAACTCTTAGTTGCTAAGCAACTGACAACCATAGCCCGAAAGCTATCAGTTTGTGATACCCATGCAGGATATTTTACTTTTCTTTGTTCACAGACATGTTAAAAGCAGAGTTTCATTCAGAGTCTACTCTCCACAGAGGCATAATTCAGCTAGTGAAATGTACGGATTTTGCCAAGTCTCTTTGCCTGTTTCTTCAAGCACTGATCATGTTATCGAAACTCCTTATAATTCTAATGCAAAAGACTTATTTCTACAATATTCTCTGTCTGTAATTCAACTTCTTATAAGGTTGTTACATTGAAGTACATCTGATCACTAAGGCGGCTACACTGCACTTCTCATTGTTGCCTAGCAACCATTACATAACCCGGTCAACAAAAAACACAGCTTTGCTGATAAATTTCAACTTCATGAAGAATAGTAAAGAACACAGTATAATGATTTTCTAAGTATGGTCTTCTACTGCTAGTTGATCTGTTATAAACTTGCTTAAATCTATAAAGGTTAGTATTTCGCTGGAACTTATTCAACCGCTTAGAATGGAAAGTTTTGCAGAGAGCTAGTGTTTCTCCCCCCAACCCCTCTCAAACCACACTCTGTCTAATTCCCAGTGATCTGTGGTTCAATTAATATGTCCTACCTCACATCCCTTTCCCTTCATGCAGAAGTGTCATCTCTAGCCGGGCGAGCACCCACAGACCAGACACGGGAGGCACATGCTTCAGCTCTGTCAGTTAGCACACCATGAAGAACCCAAACTGAACCCCTGAAACAGTAAATCCCAATGAACTGAACAGAACCTGAACTCCATCCAGGTGAACCTGAACTGAACTAGAACTGCAGAAAGTAGCTGAACCTGGGCATACGGCCAGTTGGAAGGAGCAGGAGTTAGCTTGTGTAAGTACAGAAATGTTAGCACCCCCTGCTTCTTTTGGGTGCCTTTCATAGTAAAGAGTTGCACTCTGTAAATATACACAGGAGTCAGTGGTGCAGCAGTACAGCACAAGCCACCTGAAGGAATAGAAGGTGACAGATGTAGACAGATGCCTTTATCACCTGAGTAGCTGTAGCTGGAAAAGTGAGCGATTTAAAATACAGTAGTAGTGGGTAAAAAGAAAATATAATTAGCATGGGTGGGAGCTGGCAGGAGTAAACGGCAAAAACTTGTTAGCCTGTGCTTTCCTATACAGGGTGCAGTAGGCAAATGGGTGAAGGTTGTAGCATGTATTGCAATATCAAAGTAAAAGCTGTCAAGAAAACTGGCAAAACAAACCCTGGAAGTGAAACCCATGAAAGGTGTCCCATTGCAAAGGGGCTGGAATTAATGGTAGACTCATTAGCCATTTGCTTTTTGGCAGTCTCACATTTATTACAGGTTTCTGTACACAAGTGGGACCTGACAGCGCTTACAGTACTGTAGTAGGCAAATGTCCAGAACTCTGTAGATCTGCAATTATTGGTCCATAATGGGTGTCACGCTATACAGAGGAAACCTAAGTCATGGAAACCACCAGTGCCATTACCCAATCTATGCTAACCCCCCCTTGGGCAAGGAAATAGTAGCTGTTCAAGTCAGTGAAGGAACTCCTTTATTATTTTTCTGGGAAGCACCAAGGGAGGTCAACAGTGAAAATGCCCATCTCCCCCACAGTGATGGCACAATGCTGATGTTGGTTTTGTGCTGCCCATGCAGTGAGTGTTTTCTGAGGGGGGCTGTGCCCCCCACCACCACATCTGGGGGCTCTGCCTCCGCACCCCCGGACTTTAGGATTCTCAACCCGGATCAGAGTTGGTCGGGGCAGAACACTAATGAGCGAAGCACCAAAAAGGACCATTACAGTGAATGTCGCAGTAATGGTCTTTTATTGTGTTTCACCATCGGGGTGTTGACCTGAAGGGGTGCACCGATTTTTCTGTATGCATTTTTGTCTGTGACCAGACAGAGAAACATAGATTGTTTCAGAAGATAAAGACCCAGAGGTCTGTACAGTCTACCCATTTCCCTGCAGAGACCCTTCTTGGCCTAAGGCTATAGATACCAAAAGGGGGTGACATCAGTCAGGCTGATCAGGACACCAAACAACTGTTTGTAGGGCAGCGTCCTGCAAATCAAAGGAAAAAGCTGCCATATGATTGGTTCAGCTTTTTCTTTTCAACTAAAGTTTCAGCCCATCAAGGGAAAACAAGGTCACAATCAGCCTGGCTGACAATTGGTGTGGCACTGTATCGCTCCTTGCAGACCACTGTGCAATGGATGGACAGTGTCACACCCTTCAAAAGTCACTCTTATAGCAAGAAATTCACTGTGCATGTGAGCATGGTGAACTTAATAAATGATTATTCTTTTCTGTGGCAGAATGCAGCCCTGTCATTAGCTAAAATATGATATGATATCATTGTTAACATCACATACTGAGAATAGAGGGATTTTGGCTATGAAGAGGGGAAGGTAACCAGGTGCTATTGAAAAACTGCAGATGTTAATACAGTATCACCAAGAAGAGTTAATTCTCAGGCACTGCAGATATTCTACAGTGGATTGCAAGTTCTGTGCAAAATTCTGCAGCCACAGAAATCTCGAGGCCTTGCTGTGAGCCACCCATGGAGCAGCTGCATGGTGATACTCACTGCTTCAGATTTGTAGGTTGCCTTGTGTGTGGCCATGCAGTCCACTCATGTAGCAGCTGCACTGTGAAATGCACTGCACCAAATTTGCAGTTTTTAGGCCACTCATGAAGTAGATAAATCATAATGATGCACACTGCACCAGATCTGTAGCTTGCATTACAAAGTTCCCTGTGACCGACCCATGATGAAGCAGCTGCATATCGACACTCACTGTACCAGAGCTGTAGCTTGCTTCATGAGTGACCCCATCAGGCCCCTCTGGAAGCAGCTGGATAGTGACTTGCACTGTGCCAGACCATTAACTTACTTTGCAAGTATCCCTGTGGGCCACTCATGAAGCAGTTGCATAATGATGCTCACTGCACCAGGTTTGCTTCACAGAGGGCCTTGCAGTCTGTATGTGAAGCAACAGTTTTATTGGACTGTGGGCCAGACCTGTAGCTGGCATTGTACAGGGTCATGTAGTCTCCATACTAAGATGGATAGGAAATTGGCTCTCTGATCATAATCAGAAGGTGGCTGTTGGAGGGATAGCCTCATCCCCAAGGTGGGTTACTTGTGGGGTTCCCCAGAGGTCAGTGCTGAGGCCACTCCTGTTCAACACCTATATCTCAGACATCAGGATGGGGATCGGGAGTGAGATGAGTCTCTTTGCAGATGACTCAAAGTTGGCTGCAGTGGTCAATGGAGATGAGGGGAGGGTGGCCTTGCAGGAGAACCTGAAGGCTCTAGAAAGGTGGTCGGGAAAATGGAAACTAAAATTCAATGCGAGGAAGTGCAAGGTTCTGCATCTGGGAGTCAAAAATCCAGACCAAGGGTATACCCTGGGAGGAGACATGATTCAAGTCACGAAGGGTGAGAGGGACCTGGGGGTAGTGGTAGATGTCAAAATGAACAACTTGGAGACCAGTAGGAGGACAGCAGCAAGGGCAAATAGGATGCTGGGATGCATCACCAGGGGGATTACCTCCAGAAAGGTGGAAGTGATCCTTCTACTGTACAACTGCTTGGTTAGGCTACACCTCGAATATTGTGTACAATTTTGGAGACCACATTTAAAGAGGGACATTATACTCCTACAGAGAGTCCAAAGGAGGGCAACCAAAATGATCTGGGGCCTGGGGGAGGAGAGGATTTATGAGAAGATGCTGAAGGAGCTTGACAAGTACACCCTGGAGGAGAGGAGGGACAGGGGGACATGATAGAGGTCTTCAAGTACATGAAAGGGATCAATAAAGGAGGCCCAGTCAGGGTGCTCCAAAGGAAGGAGGGTGGGGCAACAAGAGGTCATGGGTGTAAGCAGGAAGGGGGCAGGCACTGAGGGGAGTGGAGGAGATGTTATTTCACTGAAAGAGTGGTGGAGCCATGAAATGCACTGCCCAGGGAGCTGGTGGAGGTGGAGACTATGGATGGGTTTAAGAGGGGCTGGGACAGGTACGGGGGGAGGGTAAATCTGACCAGGCCCAATACAGATGGAACATCTGGGACTGGGGACAGTATAACCCAAGGGGGAGGGGGGAACACCAATAACGGCCCTCAGCGCGGGTGCTGAAAATCGAGCAGACTCGAGAGACTGTTAGGCCTATTCAGCTGGCATTTTAGTATGTTAGTAATCAAGCACACACATCAGTCATGGCCCAGACCTGCAGCTTGCTTCATGTAGGGTCCTATATGCCTGTGCAAAGCAGCACACCTGATGGTCAGGCATGAAACCTGACAACTGTGTTCATAAGGAGAAGTACTAAGTACCTCATCCCTAAAATGCAGTGAAAAAATATTAAAAAATAGAAAACTTAAAAGTGTTAAAAAAAACTGTTAAAAACTAAGTCAGAAAAAAATGAAAAACAGAAACAGATGATGATGGCAGGAAAGGACCAATGGTACATCTAGGCAGCTCTTATTGCCTTATCATACCCCAGGACATATTGTCTATGAGGGCTCTATGCTTACCCTTATCCCACTTCTGTTGTCTGTGTTTCCACCTCCCTCATCCTGTTGAATAATAACTAAACTCTTAATTCTATCCCAATTGTGCTTAATATCATTGTAGTTTGGGTGCCCACCACCTCTGCCAGAAAGCCATTCCATGGCTCAACCACTCTTCCTATAAAATAATACTTCCTCACATCCTTTTTAAATCTTTCTGCCAGTAACCTCCACTGATGACTCTGTATCCCAGCTTCTCTGTTTCTGGTAAATAGCTCTTCACAGTTCACTTTGCATTTCATTCTAGGAACTTGAAGAAAGGAAAATAAAGTCCTTGTGCATGAGTAATGTGCATGTCATAGGACTTAGTTGTTTCATGAGATCATTTTGTATTACGCCTATAACATTTTTATTTTTTTTTTTACCAAATTTGATTGTGGGTCTTATCACCCATGAACACACAATTGGTAATTTTCCAAATTGCCTTTATGTCCATTTCAGGCACCCCTTTTTCCCTTTAAAAAGCTTAAATCCCAGTTTCATCAGCTAGACATTTTTTTCATTTTTTCTTACTTACCTGCAGGAAGAAGACATCATTGAAGGACATTGAGGAACTGTGACAAGGGTCATTGAGGAACTGTGATAAGGGACCCACTCTGCTGGGGGAAGAAGAGTGGAATGAGTCCTTGAAGATGGGCAAGAGTGTTTTTTTTTAATATGTGTGATTTGTTGGGGAAGAGGATGGGCAGGGTATGTTTGACAGAAAGTGAGAGGTAGGGATGAGGATATCGGTGACAGGGTTGCACACAGGCCACCAGATTTTTAGCAAGTTAGGAAAGACTGAAGGCAGTACTGGTGGCAGGTTTGGCCACCTACCACAAGTCTTTTTTATTCCAGTTTTGAGTGAGTGTGAGAGTGAACTGATTGCAGGGTTGAGCCCCTCCGCTGGATTTTTTCAATTTCTGGCATATGGGCAGGAGCGGGTACCAACAGTGGGCTATTCGCCCACTGTCAGGTCTGTTAAAGGTTGGGCACCAACAGTGGAAAGTTGGCACCCACTGCCAGTTCTTATACAGTTGTGGGTGGGTGGGGGGTACCAGCAGCAGCTATGGGCAGCTGACCACTGGAAAAACTTTGGAGGGTTCTAGTGCCAGCTGTGTGGTTGTACTCCTGACCGCTGGCAATCTGTGGACAATAGGGTCTGTTTCCATGACTCAAAACTGTACAAAAAAGACAGTTTGTAGTCACAAAAGGAACCCTCTCTTACAAAAACTGATATACATCAGTTTAGCAAAATTTCAGTGATCCTTCCAATGTTAAAAAAAAGTTTTGTGCATGTGAGAAAATGAGACTTGTTTTCATTATAGATAAAAAGTACACATCTTTTAGTAAAATCAGCTATTAAAGAATCATCCTTGAGCCATACTTTAACAAACCTGAAAGTTTACTGGATCCAGAGATACTGGCACTTACTCTACATTTACCAAATGTCATGCAGTTTCATCCAAGGATGGTCCCATGTATTATTAAGGCACACAAATCAGTGTTTAACATTATAAAATGGGTCTGGAGTTTTCTGCCTCCTGATCGGCTGAGAGGTACCCTTGGCTGTATCCTTATTGGTGCATATTGTGCCAACTGGTACCATTTTTCAGTCAAACAGGATGCAGAACAGGCTGAGATCCATGGCTCGCACAAATGTAAAAAACAAAATTATGTCTGCCTGCTGACTGGCACAGTCATAGTGCTACCACTCAAGACTTTGGTGTCCTGGGTTCAGGAGCAAACCTCGGTCACTGGAGGGCTGACTGGGGGGAGGAAGAGGCTTGAGCATCTGGGGGATTGCTCCTCTCCTCCAAGGGGTGTGGGGCACTGACTCAGTGCATGTCTGGTCTCTGGCAGTGGCCAGTGGTACAGCAAACCTGAGTCAGAATCGGGGGGGTCTTGACCGACATTGGCATGCACCTTGGTGTCCTAGCACTATCACACCTCTGGGGGGGGGAGTACCAGAAAAATGCTCAGCCCTAGCATGACAATGATGAGAGAACCAAGATTAGCCCCATCTACTGGCGCTGCAACCTGCAAGGAGGAACCTGATGAGACAAAGAAAGTATGAGGGGTAAGGGGGTCCTCCAAATCGTCCCTGCCTAGGTGGTAAACAAAGGCTCCATGGGGGTTCCCCAGGGAAGCAGCAGCAGAAGGGGGGTCAGATACAGTGCTGGAGATGAGAGGGTATAAATAGAAAAAGAAAGTCTGTCTGCAACCTGCTAACAGTCATGTGTCTCATGCCCCCCGACCCCTGCTGCAATACAAGCAAGCTCACTGAAAGAAGTGGTAAAAGAAAATGGTGCCTAATGCTGATTTTTAAAAATGATCATTAACTGCCTGATTAACCACAAATGCCATCTATCCACTGCACTGTCGGCAACCATCATTGCCGCCATCTCTCACTCAGTAACACATTATTAAGAAAATGCTAGCACTTGGTATGGCAGCTGTGAAGGGACATGCTTGCTTTCTACCCTCACCCTCTGAAACCCAGGCACTCTTTTCTTGTTTTTCTTATTTTAAATAAAACATTGACCAAAAATGCCATCTATCTGTCATACCATCAATGACTCTGCGAGCGGCCATCTCTCTTATCACGATGCCTCATATAGCAGCTACCTACCAACATTCTCACTTCCCACTTGCTCCCACTGAAATCTGGAAATACAGCCTGATACTTAAATGAAGCAAAACTAAACAAGCATTTGTCAATGCCGAATGTTTGCTTGCTGGCATTGGCAGTGGTAGTGTAGAAGTTACAGAGCTGCGTGATAGGAATGGCAGTGAAGTATTGAACTGAAGCCAACCCCACCACCACCCTGCAGAGAGTGAAAGGCATTGGGTGTGCCTTTGGGTCATCAGGCATAATGGCCACGCCATTTCACCACAGCCCACCCTGCAGACACTGACAAGTGTCACGGTGTTCCTTGGGGTCTTTGGCCCTTATGCGCACCCCATTCCCTTAGGAAATACGGTGAGATGGGTGCGATATAGGAGAATGGGGTGAACTTTGGAGTTGAAGAGTCCAAGGCATACCTCGATGCATCTCACTGGCTGCAGGGTGTGGAATGGTATGAGCATTACAGGCAAGAATCCTAAGTCACACCCCTGATGCCTGTCATTCTCTACAGGGTTGGGCATTATGGTTGGAAACCCTAATACCTCAGGCATTCATTGGTATTTTCACTCCAAATTTTCAATATGTTTTGTTTGTGACCCACCTCATGAACAGGGGGAATATCAGTTTGTTAGCTGAAAGCTGCTTATGCACAGTGACTACGGCATTTAGCACCACAGGTGCAAATACATTCCGAACAGGATGTAAAAAAAGACAGCTGTACTGTTCATGGGGAGGTGTAAAAAATGGCAATGTTGCAAATCTGCAGTAAAAATATTTAAAAAAATGGTGAAGTCACGAGCGTACATAGAAACTGTGCAACGCACACCCGTAATATAATTAGGTTGGGGATTTTTTTACAGCAGATTGTCAACTCAGGCATTTTGGTGCCTCCGATCATGAACAGTGTCACTGTGATTTTCTTTATCTGTCCCGAACAATGATTTCCCACAGCGACCACGCATTCCTGCGCTGAAAGTGTGAATACACACTTCGGCCATGTTGTGAAAAATGACAGCTGCACTGTTCATAAGGAAGTGTGGAAAAATGCCACTGGTGAAAATCTGGACTTAAAATATTACAAAATCATGAACTTACGAGGTTGCGTGGAAACTGTGCAATGCTCACTTGTAACACTGTCATTCTATGGACTTTTATCACCACATTTTCAACATAGCCATTTTAAGACCTCTGCTCATGGACAGTGTAACTGTGATTTTCTTAATCTGTCCCAAACTTTGCTTTCAGACACCAACAGCACCATTGTGCGCTACATGTGCCAAAACACATTTTGGGTGACATATGAAAAATGGCAGCTGTACTGTTCATAAGGAAGTGTAATAAAATGGCAATGTTAAAATCTGGATGAAAATATTAAATTCGAAACTTACGAGCATGCATAGGAACTGCATAGCTACGCTTCAGTAAAACAGTCATTTTAGGAATTTTTTCACCAAATTTTCAACATAGCCATTTTAAGACCTCTGCTCATGAACAGTGTCACTGTGATTTTCTTAATGTGTCCCATACATTGATTTCGCACATCGACTGTGCCATTGTGCGCTACATGGGCAGAAACACGTTTTGGGCAAGATGTGAAAAATGACAGCTGTACTGCTCATAAGGAGGTGTGGTAAAATGGCAATGTTGAAAATATGGAGTGAAAATATTGAAAATTCACAAACTTATGGCGTGCGTAGGAACTGCATAGCGCATGCTACATAAAACAGTCATTTTAGGAATTTTTCACCAAATTTTCAACATAGCCATTTTAAGACCTCTGCTCATGAACAGTGTCACTGAGATTTTTTTAATTTGTCCCGCACATTGATTTTGCACACTGACTGCGCCATTGTGCGCTACATGGGCCGAAACACATTTTGGGTGAGATGTGAAAAATGACAGCTATACTACTCATAAGAAGGTGTGGTAAAATGGAAATGTTGAAAATCTGGGTGAAAATATTGAAAATTCACGAACTTACAAGCGTCGTGAACTGTACAACATAGCTCATAAAATCAGTCATGTTTTGAAATATTTTCACCAAATTTTCAAAATAGCCATTTTAAGACCTCTGCTCATGAACAGTGTCACTGTGATTTTCTTAATTTTCCCGTGACATTAATTTAGCACTACCGACTACGCCATTATGCGCTACATGGCGGAAACACATTTTAGGTGAAATGTGAAAATGACAGCTGTACTACTCATAAGAAGGTGTGGTAAAATGGCAATGTTAAAAAAAAAAATCTGGGTGAAAATATTGAAAATTCGCGAACTTATGAGTGAGAAACTGCTGTACAACGACACTTAAAAATAGTCGTTTTTTTTTTGATTTTTCAATCAAATTTTCAAAATAGGTTTCTTGAGAGCTCCACCTTACGAACACTGGCAGTGTCATTTTGTTAATTGGTCCTAAAGGTGATTTCACACAGTGACTGCAAAATCACCCTTCGGGCCCGAATAACACCATGACCGACAGCATTCATGAGAAGGGGTCCCAAAAACCCCATGTTGAAAATTTGGTGCAAAAATCCAAAAATATTTCTGAGATATGCAACAAAGTTAAAAAAACCCTATCTATCCCATTATACAGCGTACCGGCATTTCCTCAGTTCGTGGTCGGTTTTGAAGAGTGCAGACGTGTTCCCGGTCCACCAAAGATCATCGCGCGGACTCGGAGGTAAGTATGGGTTGAGGGTGTGGAACGGGAGTGCGCAGTGGGTGGGTGCGAGTTGTGGGGGACAGGGACTTTCGTGGGACCATTTTAATTTACAGGTTGTTTTCTTTAAATTGATGGCGGGACGTTTGCCACGCTGGGTGGGCTCCCAGCAGAGCTCTGAGATGGCTGGTTGAGGGGCATGGAGTCAATGGAGGATTGGGGCACCCCGTCAGCGTAGCAGTGTGCCACACTGGTGTGGGCTCCCCAGTGTGGCACCTGTACTCTGGGGGGAGGACAGTGGAGCCAGCGGGATTGGGCACCCCCGTCAGCTATACTATGAGTCGCCACACTGGGGTGGGCACCCAGCATGGCATGTGGAAGGCTTTTGGGGGTGCAGCACAGCTGACGGGGGATTGGGCACCCCCCGTCAGCTATCTGTCTGTGCGTGGGGGGCAGCATGCAGTATGCGTGCATCGGTTTGTGTGTGTGTGTGTGTAGGGGGAGCTGCGCATGAGCAGGCGATATCTGATCGCTGCTCACTGAAGTGTAGCTCCCCCTTTCAACTGTACTCCACTGCATTTTGGAGCTGTCATAGACAGCTCCAGCATGCATTGGCGGACTGGGGCCGCATCTGCCAACACACTGACTGAATTGGAAGAGGGGATGACACACCTCCGAAAACTCGGATGATAGCACTATGTTTCTTGAGCATGCGTGCAAGCAAACATAAAAATGAAAAATTAAATAAAAAAAAACACATGTGTAGTGGGCAGATGGGGTGAGACACTGACACCAATGCTCTTCAGTGACTTTTTTCTATTTTTTTCTATTTTTTTATTTGTACTAACATACTTTTAAAAACTTATCAGAAATTTTTAAATAAAATGTTTTCATAGGAGAAATCATATAAGCAGGATAAGGCACTCTGAGGTGTGGTTTATGGCCTGATAAGAGCACTTCCCTTGTGTTAAAGGCACTTGTTACAAGTGCCTCATGCCTCATTACATACCTGGGCCGTGCTCTTATCAGGCCATAAACCACACCTCATCATGTCTTATTCCTTACTTAAATTAGGGGTAAAATGGGTTGGACCAGCTCAACTTTCATCTCCTATGTAGAGAAAAGGTGGTGGGTTAAGATATTAGTGGCAGGGTTGTGCATGCCAAGCCAGATTCATAGAGCCCCTGAAAACCCTGCAGTTGTGGGAAAAACCTGGCACAAGTGAGTTGTCACTTGCAGAGCCACAGTTTTTCCCTGCAGCTGCAGTATTGTCAAAGTTGGATCTGGTTTATTTATGGCAGCTTGCAGGTGCTTTTTTCCCACAGCAGTGGAAAATGTTACACCCGGTGGGAAGAGGACATAACATCTCCCACAAATATGCAAGACTGAAACTACACATCTCCATGGCTGTGGAAATTTCAGTCTGCAACTGGAGTTGCAGGGTGGTACTTAATTCCACGTCATTTAGTAAATCCAGCCTGCAGCATTTTTCTTTTCAGCAATAATGTTGTCCGGGCGAAAACATCAGTATACCCATTTTTTTCTTTTTGTTTTCTTTCATTCACAAAGAAAACAATGGGATTTTGAAGTGTTTAAAAGTTCTCGTTCCCATGCCATGTCGTTCAAGAAAACAACTAAATATCTTGGTACAGTGCTGTGCTGTTTATCGTCAGAAACATGTGGAAGTACCATCCAAGTACATCCACAGTATGAGCCTAGTATACACATTCAACTGGTATCCTCACTGGAAGAGATCTTTTAAAATTGTGACCGGCAGCCATATTTAATGACATAAGTAATTAATTACAAAATTAGCCAAAAAAGCTGTTTAAAAATATGTGAGAAAACTAAAAATGCAATGAATATAGATATATACATATGTGTGTAAGTGTGTGAGTAGATGTTCAGTCTTATAATTTAGAGTAATTTATACTTCTGATAGAATTTCTATTCTATTATTCTTGCAACAAAATAAACTGCTGTAATAGTGTTTTTTTGTCACTTCTGAGGACTGGGTACCCAGATAGCATATTTGCATAACTAGAGATTCAGCTAATTTAAATTCTGCAGGTGAAGTGAACATGAAGTGGGCAATGCAAAGTGCTCACTATGCCTTGTCATTACCACTTCGCATTAAAGCGGAATGGCAATGCGAAGTAAGGCGAAGTCGCTGTTTTTAATGGACTTCGCGTTCCTCATTATGATTCTAAGTGATCCACTTAGTGTTTCAGACATCACATGGCTTACAGTACTGTAAGTCACATAGCTTACAGTACTGTAAGTCACATGCTCTTTAGCTAGGCAGGAAGAAAGTGAATCATACAAGCAGACACTTGTACCTTCTCCTGTGCAGATGGAGAGAGAGAGAGAGAGAGAGAGGAGTGTGTTTTGTGACTGCTGATACTTTGAGATCAGAATGAGGAGGAGATTTAAACTTTGATTTAGACCCAACAGCTTTTTTAAAAGCTAACTTTTTTTTGTCTTTGCTGTCTGTACTCTATTTTACTTAATTTGTTCTTTCTGTAAATTTTATTTTTCTTACATAGAGGAACATCAGTTGCAAATTATGTCCATGCTGGAACTGCTGCTGGATCACTATGGGATCCCACATTAGTTTTTTTTTTCCTCACACTATGTGACCCCCCACCTTCCTTGCTGTGTTATAAAATGTATTCCTCCACCATCCCTGACCCTTGTATGTAATTATGCCCTTTTTTGTTGTCTTCCATATGTATTCTGATCAGTGGAAGTATACTGTGCTAAACTGCATGGGTGCAGTTTTCTTTCCAGTCTGTGTATGTACTGCAGACACTGTTCAACTCCCTGACTTAAAAACACTTATTAATGAGTACAGTGGTGGAGTGGTGAAGCCTGGAGAGATACTACAAAACAGGCTTACAATACATCCAAGTAACTAGTAAAAACAATTACTGCTGTGATTCATGATATGATCGTAAATCATAATTTGTGACTGCATTTGTGACCGTGATGATGAAGAACGTGATTTGTATCACGAGTGACTCCTGATGATGGTCCTGACTTAAAAGCACGTATTAATGAGTACAATGTTCATGCTGAATTATGCACCACACCTGTCCAGTACTCTGAAGGGAAGCCAAAGAAACAACTGTGATTTAGTTAGAGATGGAGATTGGGCCCTAAAGAGATGCAAATGTACAGACAAATTAAGATTGCACTACACACTGAAAAGATGCAGATGCAAAGGCACAACACCTAACAGTGCTCACCATCAGAAATTCAAATTTGGAAAAGAATATCTTTGCCAGTTGGGGAGGGCAGTGGGGAGGGGGCTGTGTACTGCACTGCTGCAGTAAGAGTCACTAGTATGAGTACCAGTAAAGATACCACAAAGAAGTACAAAAAATTACACAGCTGCAGTGGATAGCAGGTTCACATTGCTGAAATTATGTGGCACAATAAAAGGTGTCTGATTTGATGACATGCATCACACACATACTCACACACACACTAAGTAATATGCAGCAAATTGAAAACTTCAGTAATATAACCGCATATTTTAAACAAACTAAAATTATGCACTGCTGCACCACAACAATCAGCAAAAAAATGGCAAGAATTATTGAAAATATTACTGTGTGTACATTAACACAGTGATACAAGAAATATCACCAAAACAGAAAGCACTATCTTTTTCTCCAAGTCAGTCTACCTACACCACAGATACGCCCCTCCCCCAAAGCACACTTCCACTGTCTCTCAGTACCCAGACTGAATGTTTTACATTAACATTCAAAATACACACACAAACAGTACACGCTCAATGATATGAGCACAGGAGGGTTTCCTATAATTGAGGAACTAAAGTTTCAGCAAAAAAAAAAAAAATGACTCAAAAAGGCTTTTTAACAGCTTTTAGAAGGTTTGAATCACAGAGAGCTCTCAGAGCAGATTGTCTCATACAGCTTCCTACACACACACTACCCCAAACTGAGGCTGTGCAGAACAATCTAGAGCCCATGTGACCTGAAATCCCATGAATCACTGCACAATTCACTTTTGGAGCTTAAAAACAAGGCAAAGTAAGGCGAAGTACATTGTTTTCAGTGTACTTCACCATAAGAATTAGTGGAGTAGTGCTTTGGAAAGGCGAAGTAACGCAAAGTCATTGTTTTCAATGGACTTCGCGTTACTCATTAATAACGCAAAGTACTCCACTTCGCTTTGCAGAGCACTCCGCTAATTCGCTTTCACTCCATGTTTCACTATGCAGAGCGAATTGGGACCACTTCGCCCATCTCTGTTCATAAAACACACACACACACTCTGTTGAATTGCTTGTCATTTCTTATCTGCAATTTTATCACAGCAGATGTTCTCATGGGGTTCTATTCAATGCTTCAAACAGAAATCTCTGTTACGTCATGCATTTCTTATACATTATTCACAACTGGAAATGTTTTGTCCTATTGTGTGATAAAATCATTTATTCTTTTGATAACATTCAATCTGTTTTCTGTCTCCAGCATCATAGTATTTTTTTCACTTTTAAGCATCAGTACCCAGAACACAATTTCATAAGAATGTCACTGATTAATTGCTTGACATATTTTATTCACAATTCTAACAGAACAAATGTCCTTTATGTGGTTCTATGCAAAGCTGTATCCAGACAGCCCAATTGTAACATGTGTTTCTTATATTTAGTTTACTCTGAATGGACCATTCTTGCAGGTCATCAGTTCTAGTTTATTTGTGTTTCATGTTACTTTTTCCCATCTTTTCAATTCTTTTTAGACTCTGCAGTAAACATAATTAGGGATGTGTTGGTGGATTAATCCAAAAACACTGTCCTACTGTTTTTATACTTGTAATTAAACAGTGTGGTAACTATGTACTTTCCAATACAGTGGTCAACAATTTCACAGCTCCTGATTTCTCTGGCTCTGAGAGGAAAAATGAGCTAAATTTAAGTCCATTGTAGGACTTCTGAAATCTGGCAGTGCCCTGAGCAGTGTACATGCAATGTCTAGACAGTGATGTGTGGCTGAAGTTCCCTGGTACAAGGTGTGGACACATCATTGGTCATGCCCAACCCAACAATGAGTAGGCACCAGGGCTGCTTCACCAGGGTAAATGTTTGTTGTGTTCAGCTGCTTGAGCCAGGAGAGTGTTAATTATTCCGGCAAACCTTTACAGTCTGACCGGTTTTCTTCAAAGTGGCACTAAAACTTTGTGATAGTTATTTACAAATGTTAATAACATTGTCTGTAGTTGTGTTCATACATCATAGGCAGGGTGGTGCAAAAATAAAGCAAACACAATGAGATAGCACTTTCAGTGCATAACAAAACAAAGAGGCAAAGCAGGTTTACTGAACAAATGCCACATTTATTATAAAACACGACTGGCAAAAAAAAAATCACATGATCAAAAAAGCATAAAAATACACAGTTTTATACATAGGAACCATACACCAGTGCAGTAACTAGGAAGGGGAGATCACCACAAATGCTCCAGCACTTCAACCAGCACTAGTCCTTCCTCAGGGAGTGCTCTTGACCTGCTCATTCTCCTTCTCTTATACTTCCCCAAAGTGGAAGCTCCCTCCAATTAAAGTGATGAGATTTAAAATTAATCTAAATCTCTCCCATTTAAAGACACACTCTGTAGCTAAAATTAAAGGTAGTAGCAGTGTAGGCAAGAAAGAAGGGAGCAGGGGCAGTTAACAATTTATAATAATTTGTACACTTACCAGTACACAGTTCCTTCAACCCCCCACCCATATAATTTCAAAGGGAGTAAAAATGCAGGTTAAAGAGCTAAACAAATGCATATAAAATGAAAGATTAAGTACGGATCTGATTCATAGTAGCTATGAAAATGAATGCCCAGGGCAATGGACATGTTTAATATTATATTGATGATTTTTAAACTTACTAGAAAACTTCAATTTAAAGTGAACAGTATTATAACAGACACAAATGTTACTCAATTAAACTTTTTAGTACCACTACGTGATGATCACAAGAAGATAATGATCTCTAGATAGTAATACAGGTGCAGAGGAACTGAATGAAAATATGTTGGAAAAGGGTTTTGAAATGTCATAAATGAGAGTATGGCAAATTTGTATACTGATACTGAGACTGGGGATTTTAGTTTTTAAGACCGAAGAAATGAAACAGATATGGAAAGATCAGAACAAAATATAGATTTTTTTCAAAATTAGATAATAAACAGTGTACATTTTAATAATAAATCATCCTTCAATCCATCAGTGCAATATCGAGTTATTAAAGTATATAGTTTTGTAGTGTAAAAAGAAAGGAGAGCTTATTGAGAAAAACAATGTATTTAAAAACCACAATAATTCCTCCTTAGATGGCATACTTTTCAAGGAATTACTTGGTATTATTAATCAGTTACTGAAGGTGGAAGAAGGCCAAAGCCCATCAAGACTACCTTCTCCACACCTTTATGGTGTATGTTAGTTCCCGATACCAATCAAATAAATATCTAGGGCTTTCTTAAAGGCTCAGATGAATCAATATTGACCAAGTATGATGGCAAGGAGTTCCACTGTTTACATGCTCTAATAGTGAAAAAGTTCCCTATTTTATTTGTTTTAACCTTAGGTACTTTGAGCTGTTTATTGTGGTATCTAATGCCATCTGGTTTAGTCACCCATTCTATGTTGCATTCTTTTGTAAGGTGAGGATCCTTTAAAATATTAAAAGGCATTAGAATATCTCCCCTAATCCTTTGAGTTTGTAAGTCATATAGGTTTAAGACATTTAGGCCCTGTCCACACTACCCCCCTATAAGGTTACAGAGTGCCCAAACCATTACCGCAATGGTTTGCGTTTCCACCTGTAAAGTTACAGAAGGCATTTTCATAACCATTGTTGAAACCACATATGAGGTGGTTTCAACAACGGTTATGAAACTGGTCACTCCTCGGTAACGTTACCAGGCATAGTGTGGATGTGTAGCACTGGTCCCCTAGCACAGCATGAGCTTCATTGTGTTATTGGGTGCCACGGTAATGGCCGCCCTGCTCCCAAAGTGTGGACCGGCAGTGCAGGTCCCATAACGGACATCGCGGCACTGTGGACACATTTCACCGCTCCCCGGTTGTAACGGTTTCTATCCATTACGGGGTCTGAGCGGTGCAATGTGGATGGGGCCTTCATTTGTCCATATACAATAGGATATTTATGGATGGCACAAGCTTTGTGGCCCTTCTTTGTACCAATTCCATGCCTGTGTATCTTTTCCTAGATAAGGTCCATAAAACAATGCAGCATAGTCCATGTGGTCTGACATACATAGTGTATAATGGAAGAATGCATGCCCTACTCCTCTTGACAAATGCTTTTCTAATTGTTGTTATAATTCTGTTTGCTTTAAGGGCTACCTGCTTACACTGGTCAGCATAAGTAAGATCTGTGTTTATAACAACACCCAGGTAAGTCTCAGAGTCAACTGTTTTAATAGGACAGCCACTTAGTTTATACATTGTATTCAGATTTTTTATATCAAAATGAATAACTGAACATTTATCAATATTGAAATCCATTTTATTCTCCTTTGCCCACATATCTATTCTCCCAAGGTCCTGCTGGAATGTGTCAATTTTAAGTGGAGTGTCAACTTCTGAACAAAGCTTAGTATCATTCGCAAATTTTACTATGTTGCAATGCATGCCTGTATTGATATCTCTGATGAAGATCCCAAATAAGACAGGGCCCAGAACCAAGCTCTGAGGTACTCCACTGGAGAACTTTATTTCTTTTGACAATGCTCCTCATATGCAGACTTGCTGAGTTCTGCTTAACAACCATTTGGACACCCATCTAACGATATAGGGGTTCAGTCCTAGTTGGGTAATTTTAATTTCAAGTTGCACATGGGGGATCTTATTAAATGCCTTTTTAAGGTAGAGTAGCACTACATTAACCAGAATACCCTTATCCATACTACTACTGATGGTTTCATCAAAGGAAATTAAGTTGGAAGCACAAACTTTTCCCTTTACAAAACCATGTTGGGTCAGATCTACCAAAATTTCTGCCACCTATCTCTTTTTCTACTCTAGATTTTAGGAGCTTTTCTAGACACTTGCATACAATTGAGGTGAGGCTTACAGGTCTGTAGTTAATGGCTTTATTTCTGTTACCCTTTTTATATATAGGGACTACTGTGACCTTCCTCCATTCAGAAGGAATTTTTCCTGATTGGTGTGATTTATTAAACAAAATAGTGAGGAGAACTGTGTATGGGTCAGCTGTTTCTTTCATGAATTTACTATTAACTAGATCTGGTGCTGGGGAGGATTTTTTCTTTAGTTTCTTTAAGACTTTGTTAACTTCATCCTCAGTAATCGTATTAAATGTGTCACTTCTCAAAACTGATTGAACTGGAATGTCTTCTGCCATAGAGAACACGATGCCAAAAAAGTTGTTAAAAGCATTCGTAATGTCACAAGGCTCATTTAATTCTCCATTTCTTTCTACTAGTGGCCCCAATTTAATATTTTGTTTTGAATTATTTCTAATGTAAGCAAAAAAGGCTTTTGGGTCTTTATTAACAGTTAGCCTAAATTCGATTGTATTAATTTCCTCCCTGATCACTTGTTTGGATTTCTTTAATTCCCTTTTATATATGTTTTTATCATGTTCACTTGGTTCATTTTTATATTTGGTAAATGCTCTTTCTTTCACTTTTATTCGTTTTTGGACTCTACTTGTTAGCCAAGGTGTAATCTTTCCCCTAGAGTTAGAAACCTTCTTTTTGGGCATGAATGTCTCCTCCATGTTGTTAATGAATCAAATCAATCATGTTGTTAATGAATTAAAGTTTTAATAATCACCTCACATGCCTCTGTGTGGGTAGGTAACTGGCTGGGTGGCAGGACACAGAGGGTGGTGGTAAATGGCTGTCACTCCACAGAGGGAAGAGTGACCAGTGGGGTACCACAGGGATCAGTGCTGGGACTGGTCCTATTCAATATCTTCATCAGTGACATTGTGCAGGACCTAGAAGGCAGAATTTCACTGCTCGCTGATGACACAAAGCTCTGTAACAGAGTAGACACACAAGAGGTGTAGACAGAATGAGAAGGACCTGCAGAAACTTGAAGAATGGTCAGGGTTTGACAGTTGAAATTCAATGCAAGGAAGTGCAGATAATGCATATAGGGCACAAAAACCCTGGCACAATATATCAGTTGGGGGTTAGGATACAGCATGTACCAAGCAGGAAAGGGATCTTGGGGTTATCATCTCTGATGACCTCAAGACAGGGAAACAGTTTGACAAGGCAGCAGGTAAAGCAAATAGGATGCTAGGATGCATAGGCAGGGGCATCACCAGCAGGAAAAGGGAGGTCATAATTCCACTATACAAGACACTAGTGAGGCCCCACCGGGAGTACACTGTACAGTTCTGGAGATCTTACCTATGTAAGGACATAGACAGGATAGAGAAGGTTCAGAAGAGGACAACAAAGATGGTGCATGGATTGCATCACAAGTCCTATGAGGACAGGTTGAAGGAACTGAACATGTACTCCCTGGAGGAAAAGGAGGAGAGAGGGTATATGATAGAGAGACATACAAGTATCTTACAGGGAGGAACAGGTGCAGGAATACACTATTTTAAAGCAAAAAGATGTTCCAGGACTAGAGAGCATGGGATGAAGTTGGAAGAAGGACGATTGGAGGAAAGCGTGAGGAAGAATTTCTTCAAGAACAGGTGGTGGGCAAGTGGAACACCCTGCCAGAGGAAGTGGTGGGGGCTGAAACAATCACGGGATTTAAGAATGCATGGGATAGACATAAAGGAATTCTGGAGGTCGGGGTAAGGGGCAACAGACTTCTTGGAAAACATAGACTGAACTTACAAGCTCAAATGGGCAGACTGGGTGGGCCATAGGCCCTTATCTGCTGACACTGTCTATGTATCTATGTATGTATCTATGTTTTACTGTCAGCTGCATGGGAGCCTGAGCTGGACGTCATTGTCCACCTAGGGACAAATGACTTGGCTAATCATGAGATTAAAGCAGTGCAGAAGGACTTTGTAGAATTGGGAAGGGGTCTAAGACAAGTAGCACACACAATATCCTTCTCTGAGGTGCTGCCTGTCAATGGCATGAGTGAGGCGAGGGTACTTTGCACCATGCAGTTTAATGAATGGTTGAAAAAATGGTATGGAGCACAGGGCTTTGGCTTCATTGGGGACTGGGGTTCCACCTGGAGGGACACCAGCCTATACTGGCAGGATGGTCTGCATCTGTCCAGGAAGGGAACAAGTCTTTTGAGCAATCAGTTTAAATGCTTCATTGACAAGCTTTTAAACTAGTCAAGGGGGGAGGCACTGATAAGCAGCAGAAAAATCCCAGCCTCTCCCTACAAAACAGGGTATTAAATGAGAAAAAGACCGAGGTAGACAGGTCAGTGGGGGGTGCTGAAAAGAAGGTAAAGCCATCAAAAAATGGAGAGCAATGAGTACCAATGCCCGTAGTCTGAGTAACAAGCTTCTTGAAATAGTGGCCTTGATGGAGGAGGAACATCTGGATATTGTGGCAGTCACAGAAACATGGTACACTCAAAACCATGACTGGGACATAAACATACCAGGATACACTATCTACAGGAGGGACAGGGAGGGTAAAAGAGGAGGAGGAGTAGCTCTTTACATAAGGGAAGGAATCAAAGCAACAGAACAAAAGGGAAAACAGGGAGGAGAAGAAGCACTGTGGGTAAATTTGGAGACCGGCAATGGCACCACAATCTGCACAGGGGTTGTATGCAGACCCCCTTCTCAGGGGGAGGAAATGGACAAGAAAATGATAGAAAGAAGACTTAGAATGGCAGAAAAAGGGGAAATATTGCTGATGGGTGATCTGAATATGCCAGATGTTAACAGGAGTGCAGTTGCAGCAGCCACTTCAAAGAGTGGGGTTATTCTAGATGCCCTACAGGGGGCATGCCTTAGACAACTAGTATTGGAACCCACTCAAGAGGGAGCAATCTTAGACCTGGTTCTCTCAAATGGAGATGAAGAGAGGATCACAGATGTAGAAGTGGGTAGCCATCTGGGAACTAGCGACCATCGAACAGTATGGTTCACAATAAACGCAGCAATAGAGTCAAGCCATACAAAGGCAAAAGTACTGGACTTTAGGAGGGCTGACTTTTCCAAAATGGGTGAGTGCCCTAGGAATGCACTAGCAAATGGGCAGGAAGGAGGGGTAGAAGAACAATGGGGAATAATAAAAACTGCCATCACAGAGGTAACAAGCCTTTGTGTGAAGCAAATAAACAAAACAAAATGATGTAAGAAACCACTATGGTTCTCAAAGGAAGTGGCAGTGAAGGTTCAAGAGACAAAGAAAGCATTCAGGAAGTACAAGGAATCAGAGAAGAGCAGGACAGAGAACTGTATCAGTTAAAGCAAAAAGAAGCTGGGAAGGCAGTCAGAACAGCAAAGGCCCAAACCGAGAAAAGATAGCCAACTCAGTTAATAAGAGGATAAAACCTTTTATAGGTACATCAGAGGCGAAGGAAGACCAAGGGAGGTTAGTGAGGCTTAATAAAGAGGAGGGAGGGTGGGCAGAGGGTGACTGTGAAAAGGCAGAGATACTAAACAAATATTTTTGCTCAGTATTTACAAAGGAAGTGGGGGAGGTATCTAAAACAAGCAGTAGAAACACTCTGGATACAGAAGTTGATACCAGCCCATTTACAGAAAAAGGGTTCTGAAAGAACTCTTAAAACTGAAGGTGGACAAAGCAATGGGGCCTGATGGGATTCATCCCAGAATTCTAAAAGAACTAAGGGTATAACTAGTGACACCACTGACTACCCTCTTTAACAAATCATGGGAGGATGGGGTGGTACCGAGGACTGGAGAAGGGCAGATGTGATTCCCTCTCACAAAAGTGGGAGCAAGAAGCAGAAGAAACTACAGACCTGTTAGTTTAACCTCAGTGGTAGGAAAATGATGGAATCACTTCTGAAGGAAAGAATTGTTGAGTATCTAGAGGCCAGAGGGGCTCAGGATCCAAGGCAGCATGGATTCACAGCGGGAAGGTCATGCCAGACAAATCTGATAGATTTCTTTGACTGGGTGACCAAAGTAGTAGATCAGGGAGGGGCTGTGGATATGGCCTACCTAGACTTTAGAAAGGCATTTGACAAAGTCCCACACAAAAGATTAATATACAAGTTAGCCAGCCTGGGAAAAGAATTGGCTGGAGAATGGGACACAGAGAGTAATAGTAAATGGAGTCCACTCTGAAGAAAGGGGGGTTACTAGTGAGGTACCGCAGGGTTCAGTATTAGGACCGGTCCTCTTCAATGTCTTTATAAGCGACATTGCAGAGGGACTGGAAGGAAAAGTATGTCTATTTGCAGATGACACAAAGATCTGCAACATAGTTGATGCACAAGGTGGGGTGGAAAGGATGAGAAGAGACTTGGCAAGGTTAGAGGAATGGTCAAATATATGGCAGCTTAGATTCAATGCTAAGAAGTGCAAGGTAATGCACCTGGGAAACAAAAACCCAGGGGAAGAGTACACAATGGGGGGTGAGATACTAACAACAACAAAAATGGAAAGGGACCTGGGGGTAGTCATATCAGATGACCTAAAGGTGGGCAAGCAATGTGAGAGGGCAGCAAGGAGGGCTGGGGGGATACTGGGATGCATAGGGAGAGGCATCACCAGTAGAAAACAGAAAGTTATTATCCCTCTGTACAGACAGTTGGTGAGACCCCATCTGGAGTACTGCATGCAGTTCTGGAGGCCCAATCTCTGCAAAGACATAGACAGGATGGAGGCTGTCCAGAGGAGGGCAACTAAAATGGTGCAGGGTCTGCACCGGAAGACATATGAAGAGAGACTTAAGGAGCTGAATATGTATAGCCTCTAGGAAAGGAGGGAGAGGGGGGACATGATAGAAACTTTCAAGTACCTCAAGGGAATCAACAAAGTCCAAGAGGGTAGCATCTTTCAAAAAAAGAGGTGTGCAAGAACAAGGGCACAATTTGAAGATAGAAGGGGCAGCTCAGAGGTAATTTAAGGAAGTGTTTTTCACAGAGGGTTGTGGATGCATGGAAAGGCCTTCGGAGGAAGTTTGGAGTCAAAACAGTGGTGGAATTCAAGCATGCATGGGACAGTCATAAGGTAATTCTAGGGGGTGGGGGTAGGAAGAAGTAGGCTGCTGGTTAACTAGGGTCTGCAGCTTATCCATTAGGTAGGGAAATGGGCAGACTGGGTGGGCCAAGTGGTCCTTATCTGCTGTCAAAATCTATGTTTCTATGTTTCTGTGTTTCTATGTTTTAAGGACACAGTTCCAATCTATGGACATAAGTATATTACATATATCTCTGTAGTTCCCTTTATTGTATTGATATTGGTGTTGGAAAAAAATATGTGGATTGATGCTGTTTATTAATGCAGAAGATGATGCTATTATGATCACTATTAGTGGCAGAGTGATAGTTATCTTAGAAATTTCCATAGGTATATTTGTTAGAATGACACATAAGATGTTATCACCCATTTTCAGTTCAATTATTAATTGTTCTAATCCTGCCTCAACTGTTGCATCTAAGATTGTAGCTTCATTGTGTGCTGATACTTTGAGTGCATCCCATTGAATGCCTGGAAGATTTAAATCACCTAGGACAACTAAGTTAACATTGACAAACAATTCTGAGATGGTAGAACATAATTCCTGATCATAACTACTATCAGCGGATGGTGGTCTGTAGAATGCTCTCATTACAAGATTTTTACCACTGGAAATTTGGATCTAAATACAACCCCTGTCTACTGTTTCTGAGTTGACTCTATGTTCAGCTGATTCTTTTATTGATCCTACTTCTGTTGTAGAGTGAGAAACCTGGGATGGTATTACTCCAGTCAGATGAATTATCCCACCAAGTTTTGCAGATTGCCACTATTTCTAAATCATGTTGATGTATGATTGTTTGAAGCTCACTGCTCTTTGCCAGATTTAGGCTTCTAGCATTCAGAGTATAAACTCTTAGTCCCTTAATGGTTTCTCTATGGACTGGCATGGATGATGATGATCGTCCCAGTTGCCCCCGTTTTGTTAGTTTAAATGTTTATTTATATACTTAATAATAGATTTTCCCAATAAGGCATTACCCATTTTATGTAGGTGGAGCCCATCCTAACAATAGAAGCTATGATTATCAATAAACTAATCCCAATGAGCTAGGCAGGTCATATATTCTTTCAGGGTCCATTTCCTTATCTATTCATTTACTGTCTTTATTTTGGTAGTTTTTGTTTTGTTTGACCTAGGGACAGGAAGAATTTCAGATGTACATTTCTCAGACCCATATTGTTTTAAGGTGTTTACCAAGGAGAGATAGTCACTTTTAATATAATCGATACTAGAGGAATTCATATTGTTAGTGCCCACATGTACCACTACCTTGGGGTTGGGTCCTGCATTTTTTAGTAAATTTTTGGACATGTTTTCTATGTCCTTAATTTTAGCCCCTCTGAAACTAGAACAAGTTTGAGTGGCCTTGTCTTCATTAAATATTATACAATCCATATATTTTAGATGGAGTCTCCGAGGACTAGTACCTGTCTTGGGGCATCTATGGGTGCAGAGTTTGTTGCTTGGCCGGTGGCTAAGAACTCTGCATCACATCGCTCAATGGTCTGGTGTTCGTTACTAGGATTTTCAGAATTATTTCCACTATGGGCTTGTAACGTGCTGATACCATTTACACTCATTGAACATGAAGGTATTTTATTAATGTTTGCACCATTAGAGCATCCCTCTTGTATAGGTAAATTGGTGTCTGGGTCTAGATTACTTAGTAATTCAAATTTATTTTGTTGTGGTACTGAAAAATTCATGTATCTCCTTCCCTTTTTGAGTGTACATTGTTTACCTATTGGGGACCAGTCTGAATGATTCTCCCTGTCATATTCCCTATTCCTCTTTAGTGAGTAGTCACTGGGACCGTTAGGCTGTGATACAATCTCAGTGTCATATGTTTGAACATACAGTACACATTTTTGGTTTCTTTATTTGTTTTGACAGATACTGTTTTCAACTGTGTCTCCAGTTTATAAATCTAAGCCTTTAATATTTCTATTTCCAGGCATTGTTTATACTTAATTCCATCATGATCTTTATTTTTTGTGATAGAAAAATGGTTACAAAGGATACATGTCATAGCCACCTCCCTTGAGCTTAGTGTGACAAATAATTTATTGATATTAATTTTTTATGGTATAAACTCAATGGGCTGTACATAAATATTTGGTTTATCCTATGTAAGAACCTCAAATACTAAATTCTGCTGTATTGCTAACTATAGTACCGCTAGGATTATGTGTAGTTTCTGGCCCTTTTCCACTCTTGATATGCTAGACATGTGCTAAAACACTTGTGCCTCTGCGCTTATCTCTGCATGTGTCTCCACACATGGCAATCATGCAGTCACCCTGGTCCAGCCTGTCCTGCTCACTCAGTGCTACTGAATTTATACAGTGTGACTTGGAAGTGTCCTTCCGAGTCACATGACCCCATGGACCGTAGCTCTGCTCAAAGCAAATAAAATCAACACAATGATGATATGGAGATAAAAAAGACATATAATGGGGAAAATGTTGCAGATTTAAATAAAAAAATAAATATGTCAATATAGTTGAAAGATTATTGTCAGATGAAAAGTATTACAAGAATTTACAGACAAATCTATGTAGAAAGTTACCCTTCAGTAAACTTTTGAAAATAGAGATTTTTGTACAATTTACAATGGATTTAGGCAGATTAGTGTAAATATTGCAAATATTAATAGCCCTATACGATAGGGAATTCTGTCCCAAGCAGTATGAAAGAAAGAGACCTGAAAGGAAAGCCTACTTGGTGACCTTATAGAAAAAAAATTAGTCAGTTTTGGGAATAGCATAACAATACATTCTGGCAAAAGAACCAAGTGTACTTTTTGTAAAAATAATAATGACCTATAATTAAAATTGTCCTCTGAAGAAAAACAACCAAATGTCCAATAGAGATCACAGTGATGTGTCCCTGAGCTTTGGGATGCCTCAGATACACATAGAGTTCCACTTTCCTCCCCAGCTACTGTTATTTATTTTCATATTTCTAAGACATTTCATGACATTAATAACACTATTCAATGCTATTCCAATGAATGGCCTGGAATGATGTTATTGGTATCATATAATTTTCAGTCAGTATGAAAACAGTGTGCACATTATTACAGATTGTTAACTCCCCTTGCTCCCTTCAACTACTTAATAAAAAAGGTCATGGGCGTATCAGAATATTGCATAGATACTAAAAAGACAACATAAGGACATCTAGAGGTATAAAAAACTATTTTCTATCACCTTTAAGGGGTTACCATCTCACCTTTGTGACACAATGGATGTCCTGGATAAATTGAAATTGTTTGGAGATGTGGAAATTCTGGTTCCAATTTTGATCCACATCCTATTTTACTGCTTTCACTTTATAGAAATTTGGGGGAACATTATAGTATTTTGTTCACATCTCCTTAAATGGCAAATTCAGTCAAACCACCTATTCTGCATACCAGGGGATTGTTCTTCTATCTTCTCTATGCCAATAGCAGGTCAACTGTGATTCCTTGCAGCATGCCTTGGCATTAAAAGGTTAACCCTGTCCTCATGGAACAGTGTTACTGTTCCATCATTTCAGGACTGGGTACAGTATAGTATAGTATATGGGTTATTTAGATTTCAATGAAAGAATCAGCCACTTAGCATAAGGTTCTTTGAATATTTTTGAACACATATGGAATCCTATTCTTATGTATTTATAAACTGTTTGAAGTAATATTTTTATCATAGGAAGTATGTTCCTGCTAGTATAGTTGCTAATGCAGCACTGTTCACTGACTGTGTTTGTACTGGACTGCTACAATTCTTGCTCTTTAATATTTTGTATTATATAAATGCACTTCATTTATTTTATAATCAAAAAACTATTGAAGGAAAAAATTAAATATTTTGTTTGGAAGGAGGGCTATACATGACTGGAGGGTTAAACCAGAGTCTCTATATCCTAGTCACGTGATGAGCCTTAGCGGTTGAATACTTGCTACCCCCCCACTCCTCTCACTCGTAAGCTATTTTTGTTTTATATAAACAAAAAAGCTAAGTTTCAGTGGCTTAATTCTCATCTGCTGACTTACCATTTTAATGAAAGCAGAGGATATAAGCTTAGTTGGAAAACAATGGATGCAAAAATGAAAAATGTGCCTCTGCACCACACTCTCCCAACTACTCCAGACAAATCAGTGAAAAGGTCCAATTCCAAGACCACCCTGGCCACCCAAACAAATCCCAGCTCTGCAGCTTTCATTAAGGAACCTTCCTTCAAGAATATCACCATTAAAAGATTCCTTGCAGACAATAATGGAGGAACTAAAGTATATGTGACTGGATAATGGACATTTGACTAAACGAGTTGCCAGTGATGTAACCTGCATCAGCTCCATCAATGATTGGAAAGACAAAGGGGAGCCACAGGTGATCGCATTGCAGAGGAAAGCTGCCCAGCCTGAAGAAAAGCTGGAAGATTGAGATGGGCACAACAGGTGCAATAATGTGATTTGAGGCTTGCCTGAGGGCTCGAGCACTCATTTTGTTCATAAAAAAGTTATGTGAGAAACTGGCTGGCCCATCACCAGATGGGATCTCCTAAATCATAGAGCATACACACTGGGCCCTCCACTCCATGCCCCCAGCTGGTACTTCTCTGTGTCCTCTAATATTCAAATGCCTCAACTATTTGGATTGGCAGCACATATTATTCAATGTAAGAGAATTAAAGGAGGCTTCTTGGGAGGGCCATAAACTATGAATTGTTCAAGACCTTCCTTTGACTATGTGGCAGAAACATGCAGCATATAGCCCTATAATTTCCAAAGTGATTGCTGCCAACATTAGGTTTAAGATGTTATACCCCATACATCTTCAAATAAACTTTCAGGGCTCTCCAAAAACCTTTTATTACTATGAGGTAGCTAAATCTGAAGTGCCATGCTTGTTCCCTGATCTTTTTAAGCTAGTTAGCTGAATGTACTGCTAGGTTTTGCACTATAGGATCTGCACTGTCACAATGTGAAGTGCATCACCTTTTGTTCAAGGTTCTGTGATTTTAACAGTCTATAGACATTATCATCAGAGGGGAACTTTGTTTTCTGAGTTGGACTTGTTATGTGGTCTGGAAGACTTCAGTTTACTTTTTGTATGATCAAGGTCCACTTGGCTCTATGCTGCTTAAAACTTTGTGGACAACTCTGAGCCTGGATTGTTCAGCTCTGGTTTGAGAATTTGTTTTGCTTTGTTTTACTGTCATTCAACCATGTTCTATTTCATTTGATTTGTCAGTATAGTGCCCCAGTTTTCAACATTGAGAAGATATCCTCTGAGTGACTACTCTGCTTTACTCTATGCTGCACATACTTTTTGATGCTCTGGTGATTATGACAAGATCTCACTTGCACTGACATTGGCTGCCCTTTCTATTTTGGGGTCCCGTTTGATTTCCCTTTCAACAGACAATGCTACCTTTGCTTTATCTTACTGATATGGATGACATTTTATGTTCTATATTTTTTAGCACACGAGTGGTAGTGCGCCTATGTACAGCATTGTTTAAATAATACCTGTATGGCAGCCATGATGTTGTGGCCTCTACAGAAGATGAGGTGATGATAATCACTCAGCATTAGGTGGCTTTGTTATGTTGACTTGGAGATGACATGTGGTTTGGAGGTTTTTTGCTCAGCATGATTACAGTCCACTTGGCTCTATACAGTTACAAATTTGCTGCTGGTCTGTGAGTTTTCTTCTTCAGACCTCTGACAGACACCTCCAAGTGGACACTTTGTGAACTCCTGCTACTTTGCAGTTTTGATAAATGCCCATGTGCTCCTGCTCTTGATGCATTGAAATAATGCCACAGCTTATTATTTTACAGCATTACCATCTGATTGTTTATTTTAATTGTACTGTTGACGGGTATATTTTTTGCTGTTCCAAGGAGCATGATTAGTCTGTAATAATATAGATTTTGGTCACCTTTTACATTTGGGGGTCCTTTTATTTTTTTCTCTCAGTGGGCAAGGCTATATTTATTTATTTTTTTTTTTTCTGTTCTGGATGGCATATTATGACCTGCTCCTTTAAGCACAGGTGCTACAGGATGACTGTGTGAAGGGGAGTTTGAGGGGCCCCTGCAAAACAGCTATTTTGTTGATCCCTTAACTGCAGATAAGGCAGTTATTTTTGAAAATTGTTCTAATTATAATAGCTGTTTTGTATATTACTATATTGGAGGTTTATTGTTATCCTTTGTGTACTCTAGGTCCAAATGCTCACTTTGGTATCTGGCTCATTTTACTTCTATGATAGTCACTTGCAATTTTTGCTGGATGGGGAGAGAGCAGGTGGGTATGCAGGAGTTTTTTGCCATGGGCCTGGTTCTATTTTGGGAGTTGTGGTTGCTTGGACTGGGGTTTGTTCAGGGGTTAAGTATTTTTGGGATTATATTCTGTCTCTGGTTATTGGAGGGAATGGTTTCTTTTATTTAAAATCTTAGTTTTACTTCTTCTTGTTTTTCTGTTCCTAGCTATTTTTTACTTTTTTCCTTCCCTTTCTTGATTAGGGCTTTGGGGTGGGACTTTGGGGGGAGGGGAGGTATTTTCCTGGAGCTCTATAAGTTATTTGAGATATTTCAAAAGCTTATTTGTATGGGGAGGCTTCCCCTAATAATCACTTCCTTTTGATTGGTTCAGTATGTCAAGTTACACGTTTGTCACCTGGAACATAAATGGGGGACAAAATAAACACAAGCGCCACATGATGCTTCCCCATCTCAAGAAGCTGAAGGCAGGTATCGCATACCATCAGGAAGTGCACATTAAGAGTGAGGGCACTCTTCTTTTCAGGTGGACTTGGGTAGGACAGGCTTATGGGGAAGGTTGTAGCACCAAGAGGGTAGGGTCACTATTTTGATAGTCTGTGGAGTTCTTTTTGTCCTGGAGAAGGAATATTGGGACCCAGAAGGCCATTTTTTTATTTTTACATGGTAGATTAGGACCAACAAATGTTGTCATAGGTTCTGTCTATGGCCCCATGTACTCCATCAGATTTTTCTCTGATTTAATTCCCATTCTGACCCCTTTAGCTCATCTGTCACTGTTAATCAGTGGGGATTGGAATATGGTATTCCAATTACATATAGATAAGTCAGGGATGATTTGATGGGGTCTCACCCAGGGCAGCAGGAATTACAAACCAAGATGGACTAGCTGGGCCTCGTTGATCCCTGGTGTATGCCACCCCGGACAGACATTATACATTCTACTTCCTTCCCATAGTACATGTTCCAGACTGGATTATTTTCTAATAAACCAGGAATCTTTATCTGTGGTCTTTTCTTCCAAAATATCCTCCATGGTTATTTCTGACCATGCTCCAGTAAACCTGATTCTTGCTGTCAGTGGAGTCGAGTGCCAAGGCTACACCTGGTGTCTCAATGCCTAGCTACTCCAAGATCCTGATTTGCTGTAGTCCATATATGCCTGGTTGAAGAATGTTTTGGAACAAAATGAGGGGTCAATTTCAGCCATAGACATTATATGGGGTGCATTGAAATGTTCCCTGAGAGGGGAATGCATATGTCTCTCTTCTAAGCACCCAAAAACACATCAAGCTCATCAAATTTGCTTCTCAGCAACATTTGGCAGCTTGAGCATACCCTTACCTCACATTCCTCCCCAGATATCTGTTCCAGACTGCATGACCTCAGAGCTCAGTTTGCTGATTTAGTGGCCCAGAAGGCTGAATTGGCCTTATGCAAGACCTAGGTGAAGAATCTAGAATCGGGCAAAAAAGCAGGCAAACTGTTAGCCCTTCAGCTTTGTGCAATGGAATCTGTCAACTATATTCCTTGTATTTGACCTGCTACAAACACAGCAACCATCACTTATCACAGAGTTACAGCTGAGGTCTTTCACCTATTTTATTCCAACCTATCTGCAAATGATCCTTCTACCCCACTACTGCTAACTAATATCGCCGAGTGTTCATATCCCATTCCCCTTCCTGTGCTTGACTCTATCCAACAAGAGTTCCTCAAAGCTCCTATACCTATAGCAGATGTTTTACAGGCTATAAACCTACTTCCACCAAACAAGGCCCCAGGGCTTGATGGCCTCATTAATAACTCCTGTTCAGTTTGCTCTGAGGAAGTAGCCCCCCTTTTAGTCAGGGTTTATAATTTTTGGTACGAATTGGATTTCTCTAACTCATTTTTCACTGAAGCATTCATAACACTAATTAAAAAACCTGGAAGGGATGAGATCATCCTGGATAATTATCACCCAATATCGCTACTTAACACAGATTTTAAGATCTTGGCCAAAATTTTAACCAATAGAATGACTCAAGCATGGGGGGGGGCAAATTGATTCGGCACTGATTGGCTTTATGAAAGGTTATTTCTCCAGTGATCATCTCAGAAAGTTACATTATCTAGTTTCGGCATCTGGGGAGAGCAGATCTCCCATGGTTCTGGTCTCCCTGGATGTTGAAAGGCCTTTGATCAGGTTGCATGTCCTTATTTGTTCACAATCTTAAACAAATATGGTTTCCCCAGAATATTTAAAGTGGCTTCAATTGTTATATAGTAACCCATCAGCCCGTATTTGTTGTAATGGGGTCCTTTCTGACATCTTTCCCTTACAGCTGGGAACCAGGCAGGGCTGTCCCCTTTCCCCATTCCTTTTTAATCTTTATTTAGAATCACTTATTTATTATCTTCAAAGCAACCCAAAGACTAAGGGACTCTGAGTGGGAGATTGTAGATATGTAATGTCATCTTATGTTGATGATTTGTTATTGCATATCGAAGACCCCTCTGTATCATTACAAACCATTCTTCAGGAGGTAAATCATTTTTCTGATATCTAAGGGTACAAATTAAACCTGCACAAAACAAAGGTATTATTCCTTAATGATTTTGTCTGTAAACAGGAGATTGTTGAATTAAATCTGTCAAGGGAGCTGCGGAATATCACATATCTGGGAATCTGTGTCATCCCAACCTCATCGCACTTGATCACAGATAACTTATCTCCCTTGTTACATATGATCCAACAAAATTTATGGAGATGGTCTCTTCCTCTCTCACTCTGGGGATGTATAAGCGCTGTCAAGATGAATGTGCTCTATGGAAGAGTAATGTGGGAAGCAACAATGCAGACACAGAGAGTCTCAGCTTTAGAACACACGAGCAGGGTAAAGCTTTGCATAAAGCAATTTTCCAGCAAAATAAGAAAATAAACAAAATAATGCACTCAAAATAAATTCAAAGAAAGCTATTCAGCTTCAACACAATCCCCAACCTTGGTTGTATTGCCACAGAGTGGAAGATAACACTTTCTAAACATCAGTGTCTCCACTATCTTCTGTGCTACAGGTATGCAGTACTTTCCCTGCTGCTACCTAAGACTCATCTGTTTAACAAAACATTCAGAGAGATTATATAAAGGTTATCTGTGATGTCACACAGTCAGCTGATCTGCCCCTATTCTAATAACATCAAAATGTCCTTCCTAATACATTAAGTTGGAGGATCAGACAGACCAAAGCTTACAAAAACATTATATGAATATCATCAGTTATTTTATATTCCCCCCAGTGCTATAGATTTGAATTTATAGCCAAAATATCCTTAATTGGGTCTCTGGGAACCATGACTATGTCCCCTGGACAGTATTATGGACTGTCCATGACCTCTTTCTAGGACTGGAATTAGCCTTCATCTGGTCCCGATTTCCCGTAAGGTGCAGTCCCATTTCAAATCATTTGCAGGTAAACAGCAACAAACAGTACCAGAATGTTTTTAGTTTTTTTTAATTCAAAGGACACCGTTTTAAGAAAACCTGCAGCTCTTTTCATTCTTGTAAACTGTTTTTTATCTCTTGGGAACACAGTTTGAGAGGACCTTATATAAATATACTTGCTAACAACAAGTTTATTTCATTTGGGCCTAACCAGAACACACTAATTTATTTCCCCAATTCAGTCATGCTATGAATGACTTAGGAGCTCATTTTAAGAGCTCTTTTTGTGGAGCCTAACTCCTTGTTACCCCAAGAGAGCTGTGTCTGCTCACACACTTGCAAGGACTTGCAAAGTGAACGGCTGTGCAGAGCATGAAGGAGTGAGCCCTTCCTTATTTAACTTTTATTATCTGGGCATTTTCTAACATATTTAGTCCTCTTTTAAAACACATATGCTGCCTGTGCAGCTTCTACATTAAATCCTGCACACTTGTTGGCATACATACAAACCAACAGCTGTGGGGTGCATACAAAGAACATGGGGCTCTTGACCTAGGATTTGCCTTACCTCATGTCTCAGTTCTTTTATGAGCTGAACCTTCCTGCTCCTTAAAATACAACAACAGGCATTTTTTTATTAAGGCAGCCCTATCTATACAGGCGTCCCTGTATACCAGGATCTTTTTATATTCTCACTACCTCTACACAAAGGTGTTTAGGGCCTTTTTACACAATGGAACTTTTAATGCACTAATTACATAAATGCATTGCCAAGGACAGGGGAAAAGATACATATATAACAGGGGAAGAATAGATACAAGGAATTACGCTGGGAGGCCACCTCCTCATAATGGTAAAAGATGAAAAAGGGCAAAAGAGACCCAAAGAAAAGTAAGAGGAGCTACTGCAGTAGATTTAAAGAATGGGTTTAGATAAGAGGAATAGTCCTAGCATAAACTTCATAAGTAAAGGGAGGGGCAATTCTGCCACATGCTATTTTGTATCCCTTGGGCATGTTAAACATATTTCTTCTGAAAGTATAGTTCACTCATTTGAACCATATGATTAGAGTTCCTATGGAAGGGTGGGGCTATTAGATGCACCTATTTCAAACTATCAATTCCCAAGATGAGTGGAGGACTGCAGCTCCCTAATTTTTATACTATGCCACTCTATCTAATAGCAAATCCCTGAAATGGCATGTACAAAAAGATGACCGTCTTCCTTGTGCTTAAGTACCTCAGTGGCTGGATTTGGAGCATTCCCTCTGTAAAAAAATATGGTAGCCAGCTTGTTAGTTTACTTGACATTAAACCATCCCTTTTGCCCTAGCCACTCCATGCCACACTGTTACACTGGTCTCTGAATGCACATCACCAACTAAGTGTATATCTGGAATTGGTATGGGATAGGGCTGCGGCCCAACCACTTATGGGCAATCCCAAAATACAAATTGCCGGTTGTCCTGTCTCACCTTCTTTTTGCCCTCAGTTGTGGGAGTTAACTTTAGGAACTTTCCTTGATGGGTAACTTTTGTTCATTTGGAACTCTTAGAGACCATTTTCAACTTCCTAATTTGGTCAGTTTTAAATATTTTCAACTCATTTATTTCATACCAACATTTTTGAGCCCTGGACCATGGACATGATGGGACTAAGTGGTGCCTAACTCTATCTATTCTGCAGCTCTCGAGCCACACTCAGTGTCCAAACTTTATAAACTTTTTTTAAACTCTGGATTCCAATAACCCAATAGAGACTTATTTTTATTGGCAACAGGCCATTGTTCTCCAGGAAAATACTAAACTTTGGCACTCAGTTTGGTGGACACTTTATAAATACATTAAGTAGGACATGTTTCAACTAATTTAATTCCATATCCTTCACAACCTGTATTATAGACCATCCAAATTATTCAGGATGGGGCAGGCTATCTTCCCCATTATGCACTAAATGTGGCTGTGTGGAGGGCACTCTGAAGCACATGTAATGGGACTGCGATAAGGTGGCCCCTTTGTGAAACAGCATAAGGTACTCCTTGGATCCCCTTTTGGGCTTGGAGGATCTTTTTTCCCCTGAAATTTGCTTAACTGGAATTCATCCCCAGGACCTTCCTTGCATTCATAAAGCCCATATGACAATGATAGCCATAGTTGCAAAGCTTATAATACACAGACACTGGAGGGACACTTCTATGCCTCAGTGCAGAGAATGGCATCAGGAAATTCGGGTAGTTTTGATGGTAGAGAAACACATAGCTTCTCTTTGGAAGTGTCCTGGCCAATATCAGACTAGATGGGAACCATTGTATACCCTAACGTCTTTATCCTTCCCAGGACCAAGCTCATAGTTTTGGTTGATCTATTCAAATTTGGGTATATCATCCTTCAGCTTGTGTTCTTTCTTGTCCTCTGAACTCTTCCTTTATTATTTCATGCTATTAATCTTATGGCTCTTCTCCAGGAGGGGGTGTTTTTTTAATCAGGTGGGGGGAGAGGTCTGTTGTTTTACTTTTGCTTGTTTGTAGTTGTTTATTAATTTATGTGTTATTGCTATTGTTATGTATATTGTATTGTTATACTGAGAATTAATAAAGTATACTTGATTAAAAATAAAGAGTCTCTATATCCTTCAAATGATCATGCAGATGGACTTAGAGCTGTGTAATATTTTTCTACATGGTTTTTAATATAGATATGCCTTGTAACTCTATTATGGAGGCATTGTATTTTCTGCTTTAAAATAATTATTTTGACTTCAACAATCATTTTTTTCTCCTGGTGGGGGGGGCAACAATGGGGCCACTGTTACTCCCTGGTATGCTAAACTTCACCTGGGAAGGTATGAAAATGAAATAAATTGCAATGTAGGGGCCAATGCACACACACACAGCACATCATCATATGATTTCACTATATTGATGATGTGCTCTGTGTATGGAGTGGCCTTGTTAAAAGAACAAATCTGTACAATTCATGGTCTACCTGAATGCAAATTAGGTCAGTTTCATGTCTACATTCATATCTGATGAAAAACACTGATTTTGTTGGACATCACTTTAGAAGGCCATGCTGATAAACTGGTGGTGACCAAGGGATATAGGAAACAAACACATGACAAGATAATCTGGCTAGCAAGTGGTGTCCACCCCCTAGCTTGATAAAGCCAATCCCAAAAAGCCATTCCCTCAGGGTGAAGAATAAATTGTTTTCAGCCTCAGAAATCTGAAAGACTGTCTATGGAATTAAAAGTAAGGTGGGGGGTATGATGCTTAAAATGTATAATTAGCATATGTAAGAGCAAGGAGCACAATAAGGGATCATTTGTTACAGCCTAAAAATAATCCCTGTTTGGAGATACTAGAAGAGATGTTCATCACAGAATTTAATCAACTCACCCCTAAAATATTAGGGATAGTCTGTAAACATTGGAATCTTCTCAGAAGGGATTCAGTTTTAAAGTACTAAATGAAGGATCAATAATACAGTTTTGCAGATCTGCTAATATTGGTGACAAAGTGGTACATAGCTTTTGTTTCAGGTTAAAATAATGAAGAGCCCTTTGTGCCACACTGGAAATCCGAGTTCGGAAATGAGCCTGGGCTATCAGGAGTCAGTGGGGAGGGAGAGGATTGAGCATTCAGAGGACTGCTCTCCTCTCCCAAGAGGGGGGAGGATTTGCACTCCCACCAAATGACTGCCCCCAGGTGGAGGCCTGGGGGAAGTGTGGGGTCTGTGGGTGCACAGGAAGGGTGAGTGCTGTGGGACTTCTGCGCACATGCATATGCCCCCACACACGCACATCTGGTGTGTGCACCCCAGCTATGGGGATTGGGGAGAAAATGGAGGAAAAACAAATCCTTTGACTGCAGGATGAAACCTGACTCTCTGCAAGCTCCATTCCCAGGCCTGGCAGAAAGGTAAGCCCCGGTTATTACTGGAAGTCAGAGCTGGTAGGGTCGGTCTGAAGCAGGCACAGGGGACAAAGGAGCATAACTAGAATATAGGAAAAAAAGTGAAGAGCCAAAAATATCATGGCTACTTCATAAACCATCAGGATATTTGTATTGTGCAAGCTGAAATATCGGTAGGTTTGGAGGTTATGGTAAAAAATTCATTCATCCATGAGACATAGAAAAATACAATTGAGATCTATGAGTTGGTTGATGTGTATATCATGTACTGTTCATGTCCCATGATATACATTGGAAGGACCAGTAGGCAGTTGAAGGTGAGCATCCAGGAGCATGTTAGGTCCATTTTCAGTCAAGAGCTGGACACTGGCCTAGGTGTACACTTTTATAGCTGCCATGAATCAGATATGAGGATACTGAAATTTATAGCAATTGAGAAGATACCAAGAAAGAAGAGAGCTGGAAGCAGTTATAAAACTCTTTTGCAAAAAGAATTTAACTTTGTTTGTAAAATGGACTCATTGGTACTTAATGGCCTTAATTAAGAACTTGACTTTAGTCATTTTTGCTCAGCTAAATCTAATGTAATTTTTTAGACATTATGGTTAATCTTTTCTCATTTTGGCATCATTATTTTAGATAGATTTGGAAAAATCAGCCATCAAGATTTCTATAGGTCAAAAGTTTTTAAAGTCTCCATTCACGTTGAAAGACTTCTCTACTTTTATAAATCAGTGATTAGCTAGAATTCACTGTGATGATGATTTTAGAATTTTAGAGTAGTCAGGTAGCATGGACAGACTGAATAGGCAGATGGGTCTTTTTCTGCCTTCAATGTCTATGCATCCATATATCAAGATATTATTAATGAACCCTATGCACAATGCCAACACACCACATAATCCAGGTGCATAGGCATACATACATGGGAATGCCACACAGCGGGGGCCCTGCAGATACCTTGCGGCATTCACCTAATGTGCACAGGCCAGGTATGTGCCTAATTTCCCAGCCACATGGGCAGCTCTGTGCCAGGGCAGTATGGGGTGAGGGACTGGTACATTGCCACACTATGGGCTATTCACAAAGCAGCATAGTGCTGTGCATGGGGGGCATTGGAGGGTGCTGGATACAGCGGGGGGGCCCTGCCATAACCGCCTTGCATACTCAGTACCACAACCCGGTCTCAGCATCGGGGTGCAATCCCCTATCAGAACCCCACCCCTGTTCCATATGCCAGCCCCCACACACACATCACGCCCCTCAACCCCCAAACCTGGCTCCTCTGCCCTTACATTGGTGGCCAGTGGTCCCCCTGTGGCACCAACAACATCTCCTCTATCCCATGTACCTGCAGGTCTATGCCATGGTGAGGGACAATGAGTGGCACATCCCTCCACACACATCCTTGAATGCCCACCATCCAACTGATGCTGGGAGAGAACTGCCTATAAATAGATAGTGTGCTCCCATCATCAGTTGGATGGTGGGTGGCCATGGAGATGTGCAGAGGGATGCGCCGCTCATCATCCCTAACCATGGCACTGACCCACAGATATGGGGGATGGGGTGGGGGAGATGTTTCCAGTGTTTTGGGGGTGGTGAGGGTCCAATGGCCACCAATGTAGGAGTAGGGAGCTGGGATCGTGGGTCAGGAGTGTGTCACTGACATGCTGACCGGGGACGGGACTGTGAAGTGTGTTTGTGAGGGGAGTTCCCATATGCCAGTACATGGCTGGGCTGTGATGTGTGAGTGGGGGGGTTGGCATTCTCCCTTAATGGACCAGGGCTGGGGCATTGTTGTTTAGGGGATGGTCTGCTGTGCGTTGGGTGAGGAATGGTGCCAAGGTTGGGGCAGACATTGGACAGGAGGGTACACTAGCAAAGGAGTTTCATGGTCATACATTGCTCTGGTGCCTGCAAGTGCTATGAATGCACCCAAATCTGTGCCCTCCCACACAGGGGATCCAGTCTGAGACCCAGGATGAGCATCCAATTGGATGCTTACCTGAGTATGCAACTGTGCCCCATTTGCCCCCAATGCATCTGCACAAGAGGGAGCAGGGCCACGGACAGGTGGCCAGTGATAGTGCATACCAGCATGGCTGCACTTGTATACAGGAGTGGAGCTACACAGGTGGGGTACATGCCTCTGGTACATGCTTTCTACCCATTCATGAATAGGCACCAATATTTGATGTGCACTTTTTCTAATAATTATTTTTAAAAAATTCTTTATTGTTATAGTTAAGGCAGTAATTAAATTGCGCACAGAATTCACAATTTCTGTGAAACCGGCAGTCATCCGTGTAATTCCTGTTTCTTTACAACATAGCATGAAATGTACAAAAAATCATTTTTCAACTTAGTTTTGTCACTGTTTTTCTCATGATGCCATTCATAAAATAAAAAATTAACTGTTTAACAACTCTGAACAACTCTTCTTGCTACTTCAGCTAGTTACATTCTTTCTTTCTTTCTGTTAAACTGTCAATTTGCATTCAATTAACCGAGACCTGTCAAAGTGCTGTGTTTTAAAAGTGACCTGTTCCTAATTAAAACTCTTCTGCTCTCTACATCCTGTGTATCTGTTAATCTGGCAATTTGCAGTCAATAAACAGAGACCTGATCCAAATTAAAACTCTAGCTGTGGCCCATGAAGTCATTAATGCCTGATCACAACTATTTAATCACCACCTTCTACTAGCTGAATTCAAACCAGACACTGCACCGCACACTGCTGAGAGCTCCTTCATTTGCAAAACTTACAGTTTTTCAAGTTGTACTTTAGGATGTTTTAGATTATATGAATTTGTTCAGCTCTTTAACTTGCATTTTATCCCTTTGAAATTTTGTGGGGGTTTGAAAACATTGTGTGCAATGTGATTGATTGCACAAATTATTAAAGTTTGTTAAAAATACCCCACAGTTCCCTTCATTCGTGCCTATGCTACTGCTTTTAATTTTGATGGTGATGGTGCACTGTGGCTTTAAACAGAAGAAATGTAGATTCACCTTAAATCTTGTAATTTGTTTAATTAGAAATACCTCCTACTTTGGAGGGTATATAAGAAGGGGAATGAGCTTATAATGGGCTCTCTCTGAGGAAGGTCTAGTGCAGACTGAAGCACTGGGACATTTTCTGTTGGTCTCCCTTTTCTACATATTGCATTGGTGTATGGTTCATATGTATACAATTGTGTTTATTTTTAACCTTTTTTCATTGTGTGATTTTATGTCAGTCTTGTAACATAAATAAGTTAGTATTTGAGCAGTAAATCTGCTTTGCCCCTTTGTAGTGTTTTGCACTAAGAGTGCTATTACATATTGTTTTTTTGTAATGGTTTGGAGGTCATGGCTACAGATGGTATTGCATTGGTCACATCACCAAAATACAGCTCCTTTTTTACTGGTTTGTTATCAGAGTTAACACCTGTAAAATAGATATATCACACCCAAGTGTGAAAAGTGAAATTGAAAAAGGAATGCTCAATACTATTAAATAAATCAGCTCTTATATTTTTATCTATCTATATATCTATTGGGTTATCGGCATATATATATATATATATATATATATATATATATATATATATATATATATATATATATATATATATATATATATATATATGTATATTACAAAAAACATTTTTAGTGCATCACTTGGGTTCCACTATCAAAAGTAGGGAAATGTGGCCTTAGGGTTTCCAGCTCTAATACCCCATCCCACACTCTTCCCTGGGGGGGGCCGCTTGTGGTCATCAAGCCTATTGCTCACCCCATTCCATTACAAAATAAGGAGACCTGGGTATAGCATAGGAGAATGGGGTAAGGATTAGGGTTGATGACCCGAAGCCAGACCTTCCCCGCCTGCTGGTCAGTACAGGGTGGGGGATGAGGTGTTAGTGTTAAAAACCCTAATACCACATTTCCCAACTTTTGATGGTAGAACCCAAACTGAAGCATAAATGAAGATTTTTGCAATGTATTTCCTTACTTTTTAAGATTGTATAACCCATCCCTCCATACATGCATATGTGCATGTGCCTATGGGAGTGCAGTGCTGTCCATGCCCTGCACATAAATGTTAAGGGTCATGGTGACCAAATTGTCAACATAGCCATGTTATTACCCCACAGTATGTACTGGGCACAGTTAATTTTCAAATCCCCAGGAAAACTTAATTCTGCGCAACAGCAATGCCATTCTGTGCCACAGGTTCAAACACACATTTTGACCAGAATTTAAAAAATGACACCTATGACATGCATTCAGTGGAGTAATAATAATTGTATGTTGAAAATATGGGGTCAAAATATCTTACAGTTACAAAGTTACGAGCGTGCTTAGTAAAATTGCAGTGAATGGTCATAATTCAGGCATTTTTGGACATGTTGACTCCAAATTTTCAACATGGCGTTTTGGGGACACCATCTCACAAATAATATGACAGTCATTATGCAAATCCTAGCCAAAAGGTGAATTCACTAAGCAACCTTGAAAACACCTTTTGGGCAACAGTTGCCAAGCAACATTGATATTGTTCATGAAGTGGGGTCCCTAAAAGGCCATGTAGTAGCAGTAAAAGTAGTAGTAAAAACTTTATTTTTATACAGGATACATGCCATTTGGGATGATAACCCAGTTTACAAGACAGACCTGTTCCTAGTGTTACAGCTAAACATATACACATGGACAATTATATAAAATTTCCCTAACAATCCAATAAGTTACACATCATTTTAAGACATTGCTATCTCTACTACAGCACTGAAAAAACATGCTCTTTATAATTATCTGAACATGTAAATACTATAAATTCAATGACACAATAAAAGTATTACAATTACAAGCCCTGGAGTTATGTAAGAAATCTATTTACTTTTATACAGTAATAATTACTTGGCAGGTGGAATAATCAATCTATTCTACCCTCTAAGTGCAAGCACATCTAAATTTACTTATCTCATTTATTTCTTGAACAAATAGGTCATAATATTCAGCTGTATGTGCTGAAAAGGGTAAAATGTTCTAGTGTTTTGATGCTTGATAGCCCAAAGTTCGTTCACCATGTTTATTAGTAATTTGGGGAACATAATTACTTTTTACATGAACTGATCTCCTAGATTTATCAATTTGTTTCTGTTTATTGAATAATACAGCATTAATGTAATGATTTGGGTAAGACATGCGGTATTTAAAAATTGTTCTCTGCCATGTCATTGTGTGAATAATATCCACTGGCTGACACTGTAGCTTGTTCAGTAGTGTACAACGGTGTGTTCTAAATTTGCATCGAAGAACATACCTTGCCAGACTGCAATGTACTTTATCTAGTTTTAATAATAAATGTTTGCTAGTTCTGTGATACTTAAGTTCTCCATAAGTTATTACAGGCATAACTAATTGTTCAGCTACAGGTTTTCAAGCACTTTTCCCTAGGCACTTTGTTGTCCTACGAATGACTCCTATTTTTTTGTTGCTTTATCTATTAAGGTGTTCACATGCACTTCAAAGGACATTTGGGCATCAAAGATAAGGCCCAAATAGGTATACTGATCTACCAGCTGTAAGAAATCTTCATTGTCTATTTCAATTTAATGTTTTTCTTTTTGCTTTGAAGCAAAATGCAATAATCTAGTTTTTTTCTGTGTTAATGATAAGGCCTGACCTGGTGAACCACTCTCTCAAACTATCAAAGTCTAGCTGCAGTTTTCATTGTAAATCTTGTATGTTTGAACCAGATGCTATTATAGCGGTGTCATCTGCATACAATCTCACCTGTGAATGCTTCACAGCTTGTGGTAAGTTATTACTGAATATCAAAAATAACAATGGTGCCAAAAAGGACCCCTGAGGTACACCCTTTTTAATAGTTCTAGTTAGTGATATTCTACCTGAGATCTTAACTGTCTGAAAGTGCCCTTCTAAGTAAGACTGCAGCCAACACCATGGCCCATCTGTGATACCAATATCTTCTACTGCTTGTAGAAGGATGGAGTATTTCACCAGGTCGAAGGCCTTAGACAGATCTATGAACATTGCTACTGTTTCCAACCCTTGATGTAATGAGGTATTAATTAAGCCATTAAGTTCCAATAGTGTAGAAGTAGTTGAATGTGCTTTTTGGAATCCTGATTGATGAGGGGTAATTAAATTATATTTTTCTATGTAATCCATGATTTTTGTGTGAACATGACGTTCAAAACTTTTAGACAGAATTGAAAGGAGTGCTATCTGTCTATAGTAGTTTACATCAGATGCCACCCACCCCTTTTAAATATAGGAGTTATTCTAGTTTCCCTCCACACTTGAGGGGAAAAAACCTATTTGTAAACTCCAGTTAAATATGTATGTTATGACTGGAGCAATCAAATGTGCAGCTATTTTCAAAAATCTACCCTCCAATCCGTCAGTTCCTGCAGACTTATGTATGTTCAAATGTCCTAAGCTTTTACTCACCTCATTAACAGTTAGTATTCTAAATCTAAAAGGAGGATGTAAGTCCTGTTTTTCTCTATTAGGGTTTGTGCAATACCTCAATCTGTTTTCATCAACATTGTACCCGGGCAAGTCAGCAAAAAAGTTGTTTAATAGATTTGCAACTGCATAAGGCCCATCTATTTGTGACCCTTGAGCTTTGATGGTTATCTTTTTAGATGAATCTTTTCACCCCGGATCCCTTAAGCTATTGATATTCTGCCCAAACTTCCTAGAATTATTATCACCTAGCATCTTGTTTCTATAATACGTGGCTTTTGCTATAATTATTTGTGCTTTACATCTATTTCTTATTTTTTTTTTAAATAGAATCCAATCATTTTGTGCTTTGTTTTCCTAGCCTTTTTCTAGAGTCTATTGTTAACTCTTATAATTTTGGATAGTTTCACATTTATCCAAGGGAGTCTTACTTTTTTGATTTCTATATTCCTTTTAGGGGCATGTTGGTCACAAATCTTATTAAATGTATTTGTAAAATACTGTATTTTTGAATCTAAGTCAGGAATCAGTAGACATCTTTCCCAATTTTTCTTGTTAATATCTGCTAGAATTTTGTTTCTGAAAATGTTCTAGTGTCCCTTGTTCTTATGTGACTATTAAAGTCAAAGTGGTCATAAATAGATAATGTTGAAAATGTTCCCCACATCGGATTGTGATCTCCTAGGTGGGGGGGGGGGTAAGTACCTCTAAGTTCTCAATCTCCATATTAGAAGTTACAAACAGCAGGTCCAGTATAGTCCCTTTCTTTAAGGTATCAGTATATCTTGTAGGGTTTTTTATGTGTTGAGTCACATCTGAAACTGAAACTAGTTTTTTTAGTTTACTGCCCCGGGGACCCAGCCAATTCCAATTTAGGTCACCCATCAGAACCAGCAATCTATCTCCTAATACTGCATGTATTTTGTTTATTACTTCCTCTGTATTTTCCAACTTAGCTTTTGGGGGGAATATATTACTACAAACATTAATCTTAAAGATTTTATCTCAATAGCCAAGTATTCAATGTTATTGTCTCACCCCTTAAGTACAAGTTCCATATGGCCCAAACAGTTTTTAATGTAGAATAACACTCCTCCCCCTCTCTTGGGTCTGTTGGAACGAAACAAGGTGTACCCAGTTAGGTTAAGTTCTTTATCCTCAATTTTTGAGATTAACCAAGTTTCCGTCAGGCCCAAGACATCAGGGGTTTGTTCTTCAATCATAACATTAACTAGGTCCATTTTTGTTTTCAGATTTCATGTATTATCATGTAGGACCTTTATTGTCCTATTCTTAGGTCCAGGATTGAGTTCTATGTCACCCCCCCATAGTAATAAAACTGTTAAGGCTGCCCCCTGTTTTTTTTCTGAATAACTCTGTCAGTTCTACATGGACTTCAAGCATTTACCCTAACACATTGGTTATAAGCCCTCCAAGAATTACTAAATATGTTTCTTCTATGCAAATTTATACCCATTTTGCCCTGCATATGGTTTAGATGTAACCAACAAACTCCATTCATCTTTTCATTCCCCTCCTTTTGTAATGCACACCCCATAAAATATGACTAAAATAGCACACTCAATAATAACCATGTGTACATTTTCTAAGTTTAGTGTATCACTTGTATAAATTTAAAACTTCAGTCCTGTTTCTTGATGTATCACCTCTGTTCCAATAACATTAAAGCTGTTAAATGATCTCTTCTTCTAAGACTTGCAACTCAGTGTTTCAATCAGAAGTATCAAGTCATTCTAACAAGCTCAAGACTGTTTAAATAAAAGAGCTTACTAGACAGTAATTTAAAACAGTGTTCGGCTCTTAGAGCCAGTCCAGGGCATAACTATATTTTAATTAATTCCTTCCCAGCCAATTTGTCTCTAATAATATACAGTTTGCTAAAGTGTTTACAAACTGTTTTGATACCGAGTGGCGCTCACTCCGCTCACGCTCGTGCTGCAGGCAGCGCGGTTCTTTTATGTCTGTTTCTGCCCCTCCTCCTGTAGTGATGTTTTTCCCAGTTCAGCTCTGATTAGCCCCGTTACCGACAGCTGTTATACTTTTTAACAAGGGAACAGTGGGACAAGATAGTATATGATGCACACAAAGCAGCAGTTCTCAGTTCAAATGTGCACAGCAGGAAAAGGTGGTATTAGACAGGTGAAAGCAGCCTCTGTGTACCTTGTTCATTTAAAACAGCAGCGTGGTTCTTTTATGTCTGTTTCTGCCTCTCCTCCTGTAGTGACATTTTTCCCGGTTCAGCTCTGATTAGCTCCATTGCCAACAGCTGATATACTTTTTAACAGGGGAGCAAAGGCACAAGATAGTAAATAAAGCACACAAAGCAGCAGTTCTCAGTTCAAATGTGCACAGCAGGAAAAGGTGGTATTAGACAGGTGAAAGCAGCCTCTGTGTACCTTGTTCATTTCAAATAGCAGCGTGGTTCTTTTATGTCTGTTTCTGCCCCTCCTTCTATAGTGAAGTTTTTCCTGGTTCAGCTCTGACTAGCCCTGTTACCAACAGCTGATATACTTTTTAACAGGGGAGCAATGGCACAAGATAGTAAATGAAGCACACAAAGCAGCAGTTCTCAGTTCAAATGTGCACAGCAGGAAAAGGTGGTATTAGGCAGGTGAAATCAGCCTCACATACCTTGTTCATTTCAAACAGCAGCGCAGTTCTTTTATGTCTGTTTCTGCCCCTCCTCCTGTAGTGATGTTTTTCCTGGTTCAGCTCTGATTAGCCCCGTTACCAACAGCTGATATACTTTTTAACAGGGGAGCAATGGCACAAGATAGTAAATGTTGCAAATTGCAAAGTATGAAAACTAGGTGTTATGGCTCCCAACTGTAGCACCTCCCTCCCACGCTTCACACACCAATAGGCAACATGATGTGCTTTGGGGTCATAGGCCCTAACTCTCACACCATTCCATGTGCAAGGAAGCTGAGATGGTAAAGTATGGGAGAATTTTGTGAGAGTTAGGACCCAATGACTCAAAGGCACACTGTGATGCCTGTTGGTGTGTGGAAGGTGGGAGGGTAGGGTGGTGTTGGGAACCCTAACACCAAATTTCCATACCTTTGTTGCTGTAATAGAAACCCTAACTGATTCATTAACAGATTTTTTTTTCCAATTCATTTCCTTACTTTTTGAGATAGTATAATAGTATCTTTATTTTATTGTGGGAGCGTAGGGTCCGAACATTCCATAGATGTGCAAATGTATGTAGTTGTGGAAGCACAGGGCCCTGTGCTTCCATGTGTCAAACAACAGTGTGTACATTGTCAGCATAGGCATCTTATTATCTCACCTCATGTACTCCGGTACAAAGAAATTATGAAATGCAAGGCAAAATGCAATTATGCGCAACTGCAACACCATTCTGTGCACAGGTGCTAAAACACATTTCAAACAGGATGTGTAAAATGACAGTTGTACTGTTCATGAGGTGGAGTAAAAAATGGATATGTTGAAAATTTGGTGGCAAAATATTAAAAAGTACCAAAGTTATGCACGTGCCTAGAATAAAATTCAGTGGCCGCACGTAACTCGAACATTTTTAGGAATTTCTTCACCAAATTTTCAACACAGCCATTTTAGAACCCCACCTCATGAACACTGGCACTGTCATTTCATTCATCAGTCACAAAAGGTGATTTCACACAGTGACCGCTCCATTCTGCACAACAGGTTTGAAAACATGTTTTGGGCAGGATGTGAAAAATGATAGCTGTACTGTTCATGAGGTGGTGTTAAAAAATGATAACATTGAAAATTTAGAATGCAAATATTAAAAACTGATGAAGTTACAAGCGTGCATGGAAAAATTTCAATGACCTTGCATAACTTGGGCATTTTTTAATATTTTTGTACCAAATTTTCAACATGGGCTTTTTGGGACCCCCTCATAAACACAGACACTGTCATTTCATTACTCAGTCCCAAAAGGTGATTTCATACAGTGACCACAAAATCACTTTATGGGTCCAATTGATGAAACGACAATGACAATGTTCATGAGGTGGGATCTCAAGAAGCCTATGCTGAAAATTTGGTGAGAAAATACTGAAAAATGGCTGAGATATCAACATAAGTTCAAATGCCATTGACAGCCATTATATGGCACTTACCTTGATTCCTCATTTTGAGGTTCGGCTTTGAAGAATGCAGACTTCCCGGTCCACAGAAGATTACAGCAGACCATCTCCAATGGTAAGTATAGGGCAAGGGGGAGTTGTTGGGTGGTGGGTTGCTCAGTTGGAGGGTCAGGGTGGAGAGGGGGATGGAGAGATGATGAGGGACCATTTTCTTTTTTTCAGAAAAAAAAAGACATAGAGGGACTGTTTCCTTTTTTCCAGGTATATAGAAATAAACATTTCAGGATACTGGGGGTGGGCTCCCCCAATGTACCACATTATTGGTGGTGGTGGGGGGTATGACATAACTGGGGATGGGGACACTGGGCATGGGATCTCCAGAGTCCTACCTTCGGGGGGCTACTGCTGACACAGGGATTGGGCACCTCACTGTTGGCAATGTGGGAGACTGTTTTCTTCTGTTGGGGACTCTGGGAGTGAGCTACTCAGTTTCCAGCACTGGTTGGGGGTGTCTAGTGCTGGAGCAGAGATTGGGCAGCCCGATGCAGCAGAAACATTATTTTTTAATAAATATTCCTGCTTTTCAGCTCACAAAGTAGGATCTTACTTTGTATCCTCATCATGCGTAAGAGCCTACTTCGTATTAAACAGTCATGGTACAGGATGTTAAAATGTAGAAAACACACTGCCTTTTAACTTAACAGTTACAAAAAACTAAAATCAGATCAAATAGGGAACTAATGAGGCACAAACATATATTGGAATCTGCATGGCTACACCCTTTTCTGCCCTGAACATTTCAGACCAAAAAAAAAACAAACCATCTGGGTTGTAGGCAAGTTCAAAGAAAAATCCTAGCAAAGTCAATGAGCAAAAATATGTTTTTTTCAACTCTACATAAGCTGGAAACCACAAATCCAACTGGAACATTTCTTGCCACATCAAGAGATTTATCCACAATATTGCACATACCAAATTTTGTGCAAATAAATTGAATGGTTGCAAAGTTATTAAAGTACAACGTTTTGAGTTTAACATTGAAGTGCCTACTCAGCCCTAACTATGGGGCTGATATAAATATATATATATATATATATATGTTATGGGGTGCGGTCACACCCCTATATTTAGGGTTATGAAGGCACGTCTATGTTAAACTCAAAATTGTGCATGTTAATAACTTTGGACCCATTTAAAAGATTTGAATGACATTTGGTATGCACAGCGGGGCATGGTAGATCTCTTGAGCTGACAGATTTCATTTTGGTCGGACTTATGGTTTTTGTGCACAAAACACTGAAAAATGCACTTTTGCCAGTTACGTGGGCAGTTTTTCAGATTTTATCCATGGCACTGTATGGCCGTTATGTGGCATGCTGCTTTATGATTAGGCTTGTCTGAAAGAGCTTGGGTCAAGGAACGTGCCACTTTTCATTTGGTGAAAAAATATGAATCCATTCAAAAGTTATTAAACTTTTAAATTCCCTTTATAAGTCAATGAGAAAATTTATATGCTTATTTTGCGAACAATGAATGGGGTTTTGGCCATCTGGTCCCTCCTCATGATCAAAGAATTTGCAGCCTCATGATCAAAGAATCTATGAGCCCGAGAAATTCATTGATCGTGACAGCAGCCATCTTGTTTTAAGATTCCGGTTGGAAAAAATCTAATATCTTGGCTCAGGAGTGACTACTGAAGTAAATATTGGATGGGGTCTGCTCAGGGGGCTTCACTCTATTGAGCCATGCCTTTGGTTTCTTTCAAAATTGTCAAAAAATAGAGTTTTACACATTTGCATTCTTTGATCATGGCTCGCTAACGATCTTTGATCGCGAGTCTGCAAATTCTTTGATCGCTAGACTCTTTGACCGTGATCTTTGATCGTGAGTGAGGGGCAAGATGGCCAGCTGAAAAAAGCAAAATTCTCAGCTCAGGGGTGGGTTATGAACCCAAATAATGGTGGGTTTTGCTCAGGGGGCTTCGTTTATTTCTAACCATGCTGGTGGTTTCATGCATTTGTGTGTAAAATTTGAATTTCACCATTTTTTATTCTTTGATCATGAGCCTGCAAATTCTTTGCTCGTGAGATTCTTTGACTGTGATCTTTGATCTTGAGGTCATGAACAGATGGTCAGATGAAAAAAAAAAAATAATTACTCAGCCTAGGGGTGATCTAGAAACACAAACTAGGATGGGTTTTGCTCAGGGGGCTTCATTTTATCGAACCATGCTGGAGTTTCATGTATTTCTGTGTAAAATTTGATTTTCATCATTTTTTATTCTTTGATCACGAGCCTGCAAATTCTTTGCTCGCAAGATTCTTTGATCGCAATCTTTGATCGCGGAGGAGGTACTAGATGGCCAGATTTTAATGCAACAGATAGGCCAATTTTAACAATCTTTAACATTAAATATCTCGGAAATGGTTTGGTATTTTTATTTGAAATTTGGAGGTGTTCACAGGATGTCCTGTACATGGGAATTATGATGTTTATGTGTAACACAATATATTTTTTTCTGGAGGTATTGCCTGGCACAGTTTAAGTTTTATGAACAGTGTTTTCCATTGTGCTAGTGGCTTGAAATTTGTAGGGTAGCTAGCATTTCTGCTATGGATGTACTTTTCAGTCATTAAGTGTCTAACATCTTAACAGGTGTGGAACTGTGCAGCTCCAACGAATGAAAATCTCAAAGTTTCACATGTTTCACATGTTATATCTAGGAAATGGTTTAGTCTTTTACATTCAAATGTGGAGGGTCTTCAGTAGATATCCTGTGCATGTGAATTATGTTGTTTAGGTGTTAGAAAATTAATTTGCTGAAGACATATTGTGTGACACACTTTATGTTGTGTGTATGGTGTTCTGCATTGTGGCACTTCCTTCACATTTATAGGGTGCTAGCGTTACTGCCATGTAGATACTTTTCAGTGGTTATGTTTCTGACATGTACACAGCTGTTGAATTATGCCACTCTGATGACTGATACTTTGCTTTCTTTCAACATGGTGGGAGCTTTCGGGCCCCATTCCCCCACCCATATGTGCTCCCAGCAATACATATCATATTCAATACTTCTACTCTTATCTTATGCAGACATTTACAAGTTGGTGGGAGCGCTGGTCGGGCCCTTCCACCAACTCCGCAACTTTGTACTGTTCAATTCTTTCTCAAAATGTAAGGACATTCTATGCAAAAAACTTTGTTAATGCATCATTTAGGGTTAAAACATAAAAAGTCAGGAAATTAGACCTTTAGGCTTGCCCACTCCCCCCCCTTGAACTACCCATCATCCCGAGACTGACAGCTGACAGAGTGTATCCTTGGGGTTGTGAGGCCTAAATCTCACCCCATTCTTGTTTTTTGTGGCTTGTGAATATGATTACACAAGAATGGGGTGAGATTTGAGGCCTCTGAGACCCACCATCAGCTGTCAATCTCAGAGATGATGGGCAAGTCAGGGGCAACCTAAGGTCTCATTTCCTGACCTTTTGTGTTTTAACCCCTAAATGATGCATTGACAAGTTTTTTGCATAGAATATATATATATATATATATATATATATATATGTATATATATATATATATATATAACTATTAGTGCTTGTGTTTGTGTTTTAGCTTGTTTTTTGGTTTTATTGGGCTCACTACAACCCAACCCAGATAGATCAACTTAGGGTAGCTGGTTCATTCCACTGGGTTGTCATACAGATGAGGCACACTGATGAGTCCTGGTAGGATGAAACATGTGTCTGTGTCTTCTGTTTGAACCCTTTGCAGACTGTGTGAGAGGCCTTTTGGCACCATGCATTTCTGCTTAAAGTTAAACCAGCATAATATTTTGTGGTGATTTGCATATACAGCCCATGCTGCTTTGCATTATGAGGGTATATGTGATTATATATATATATATATATATATATATATATATATTCTTTGCAAAAAAATCAGTTAATGCACCATTTAGGATTAAGATTGCAGCAACAAAAGTAGGAAATATGAACCCCTGAAGTGAATTAGGGTGGCGTCTCCTTGGCATTGTCAACCCTAAAGCTCACCCCATTAGACACAGGTGTATATGTTTCAGGAGTGGATAGAATGGGATGAGCTTTAGGATTGCCAATGCCAAGGAAGACTCAACCCCTGATTCCCTTCAAGGATGGGGGCTGGGTTCTTGGGTTGGAAACCCTAAAATCACATTTCCCTACTTTTGTCACTGTAGGCTTAACCCCAAATGGTGCATTAATGGAGTTTCTTGCAAATAATTTACTTATTTTTTGAGCTAGTGTGAGAGCAGAGCCCTCTGGACCCTGCACTTCCATCCCTCCATAGATGCTTGCATTAATAGAAAAACAGCAACCAAATTGTCAGCATTGCCTTCTTATTATCCCACCTCATAAAACCTATATTGAGAAGTTTAAAATTCCTGCCAAAATATCATTCCATGGCAAAGAATACCATTCCTCACCACAGGTGTGAAAACACATTTTTGACAGGATCTGAAAAATTACAGCTGTTACATTTTTGAGGGGGTGTAAAAAATTGTCTATGTTGAAAATAAAATTTGGGGTCAACATATTTAAAATTAGCAAAGTTATGAGTGAGTGTAGTAAAATACCAATGTATGTGCATAGTTTTGCCAATTTTACATATTTTGACCCCAACTTTTCAACATACTGTAGCCTTCTTATGACTGCACCTCGTGAACAAGAGTAGTGAAAATGTTTATATCCTGCCCAAAAGGTGGTTTTGTCAAGCAACCTTGGAATCACCTTTCTGGGCTGATTTGCATAATTCCACCTTCATTGTTCATGAGGTGGGGTGTCAAAAAGGCATGGTGAAAATTTGGTATCATAATATGGAAAAATGGCAAAGTTATGCCACAAAGCAAAAATCCTCATTGAAATACATTGAGCAGCACTTTACCTTATTTTCTCATGGTACACTCCTGTTGGTGTGACAGTCATTTTGTCAACACCAATATGGGCTCAGGCAATAAGTCACCTCACTCTGCAGTGCCAGGTGTTGTGGCTCCCTGGAGCCACAGTGCCAAAGCACCATCCAGGAAAATATTCCTATTTGAAGCCCCACACCCACCGCAACTAAATATAACAAATTCCGTGGCAGGCATGCCCTGAAAGGAAGAAAAATGTTTAGGGTGCCAAAGACAATGGGAGTGCGGGGTAATCAAAAATCAAGATCCCCCTGTCACTCTTGCCCTTGTTGTGGCACCTGAATTGTGGAGACAAAATTCAGTCACCATGTTAACAGGCTACCCTTTCTCATATAGCAGTCAGCTTTTCTAGCAGCAAGATGTGTCTCCAATCAGAGAGTGCATCTTCACCCTGGGACCCGTTCAGGTGAGTGAGAGTATGTGTGTGAGGTGAGGGGTATGTGGTGTGGTGGATGTTGAGAGGAAGGTCAGGTTTAAAAAAAGACATAGATGGACAATTTTGTTTATTACAGGCTGGACGGTAACCAGAGGATGGGGGAAGGAAGGTGCCACTAGACACTAGGGAAATAAATATTCAATAAAAGGTCAGCTTTCAAAGGGGTGAAGGGATGCCACTAGACACCAGGGAAATAGTATTTTTCCCCTATGAAAAAGGATTGCCCCCCCCAAATGAAAAGGATTTCTTTTTCATTTCAAATTGTGTACTGAGAAAGTGAACCATGAAAAAGGCTAAGGAAACGAGTCACAAAAAAGGATGTAAAATGTAACCAAAAGAACATTTTGGGGTCATTTTCAAACAGTTAAGTGCAGAATCCATGTATCAGGGTCCTGATGAGCCAGATAGATGTGTTGGTTTATCTGTAGGATTAAATTGTTGTTGCTTTTGAAACATTTTTATTTTAAAAAGAAAACAAGATGGCGGCAAATGAAAAAATATTTTTTTTCTCACAAAAAAGGATTGGTCCCATATGAAAAAGGATTCATTTGTCATTTCATACAGCCATTTTGAAGTACCTACTGTATGCTCTGAACCAAATTTTTCAAAATTTAACATTTAAATTACTTTGGAATGGACTAATATTTTTTTTGCCAAACAAACAAAAAACACATCTGTGGGCCAGCCCCTTTCTATCCAGTTTAATAGACTGGAACACATAGACCCACTCACCAGCTATTCATACTATTTCTTCTTTTTATTTTATAGTCAAATATTTCACAAAGTGCATCACAAGCCAAATCAATTATTTGACCTGTTCTTCCTACATTTCAGAAATAATCATTCTTCAGGGAATGCACCAGTTTATATCTAAAAATAATGCATATTCTTTTTTATACTGGTTTCTTATTATATTTTCAGAATATTATTTATAGACAGCTTATTATATACAGTACATACCTACATCTGACTTAGATGCTTTTATGCTTTACACATTTCCCTTATTTGCTTTCTCTTTGTTGCCTAAATCCAATAAAATGCTAAATTAACCTATAAAAATATATTTTAATGTTTCCAATATGTCATAATGTATACAGAATAGAGAGGACTCACATGTTCACTCATCACGTTTTACATATTCAATCCCCTATCCATAGTAGTCAAAATCATGCTCCTGTAACAAGTTATAAAGTTTCCATTAATAGAAATCTCTTCACTTCACTTCATAAGCATACATCATATCTAATTTTCATATTTTACCTCATTCAAAGACTCCCATTTGAAATATATCTTGTGTTCTGTAATGAAACCAATAGAAGGACATGTAACACCTTCATTAAATACACTCTCATCTAGTCAAATATAATTTCAGCATCACATTATGCTTTTGTATATTTATATAAGGTTAAAAAAGTGTATTTCCCATTATATAATAGTCAATTTATCCAGTCTCAACTGTTAATATTCATTTTATATATTTTCATGTCAGTTTTCTTTACTATTGAAATGATGGATATATGCATTGCTTGTGCCATGGTTATACCCTTTAATCATATTGTTGCTTTACTATTAAACATGTTCCCTTTACAGATAACATTGGAGATTTTTATTATTTTATGCTCTTCTTTAAATCCAAAACACTGCAGGCACTGTCTATTTTGTGTTCGGTACTTTATATTTTTCTTTTAACAGATTCAGATTTTTCTTAGAGCATCGCCTCAGCACATCTTTCTCCCTGGGATGAAATGCTCACACTATCGGCTCCATTTTAAACTGTCCTAACTGCAGAGAAATCAGGCATGCAAGTGAAAATTTCCACCACATGACCCAGCATTTCAATGGTGGATGGAATTCATGCTTTGCACCCGACCCAATAGTAAAGCAGCTCCTGGCAACAGGCAGCATTTTGCCAAGAGTTCTCTAAATGCTTCAAATTAAAGTAACAGGTTTATTTTTTAACATGCTCTTAAAGCAAATGAAGCACGCTTGCCCTTAGGTATCTTAACACCAAATATTTAACCAGCTCATGTGTATACTTCATCTTATTATAACGTTATATGTAAATTATAAATCCTTTTATATTTTACATTTAAAAAAAAAAGGTTGTTTATATTAATAAAGTTATGGTAAGACAAAGGGGTGTAGGTTCCAAGACAGGAATCCTGGATCATGGGAAATCTTTTCTAAGAATTCATGGAAGTTATTTGATGTTCTGAATTTGTTCTTTTCCTCTATTTATACACATAGTAGAGAGGAAAACAGGGGACATTCATTATGACTTTTAAAATTTAAACTCCAGATCAAAACTGTCATTTCCAAAGAGGATATATTGGTGCCATGTCTATTTTCACTCTTTTGCTAATATAGCCAGAGCAGTTCTACTTTCTTTTCATACCTCAAATCCATGTTCAGTATATTCATCTCGCTCATTCTTTCATATGTAAAAACCCTTTTGTGTATATAAGGCCTTTTGTGTTACACTAATCTATTTAATTATTAGAGAAAAAAAAGTTTTCCCAAAATAGAAAAATGTCCATTCTCATTCTAAATTATTGGATGCCAGTCAATATTTTCATTTAATCCATATTATGGATTCATAGCTTTAAACCTATCTATATAGTATGCTTCCTGTGTCAGTAATTTCATATGGCAATCACCCCCTCTATAGTTAGGTTCTACTTTCTCTAAACCAAAGAACCTTAAGTAGAGTAACTGATGATTTTGTTTCATAAAGTGTCATGCTACTGGAGATGTCATATCTCCCCTACTGACATCATTTTTATGTTCACCTACTCTAACGTTTTTAACTTTCTCACTGCCATTTCTATGTATACCTTATCACAGGGGCATTTAAGGATGTATACAATCCAGAACTCTGACAGTTAAAAAACTGGTTAATCTCAGCATCTTCATCTCCAGCTGCATTTCTAATCTTTTTTTTTTATTATTTTACAAGTATTATTGCAATGTATGCAATGTCTATATGAGTAGTTTCCCTTAAAATTCTGGCTGGACATAGAGTGTTGAGTTCTTATTTCTGGAATTTTGTGTTGTGTATGTATGATCTTGTCTCCAGTGGTTTTGTTTCTCTTTGCTACTACCATGGGTCTATCTTGAAAAATTCTCAGACCCATATTTGTTGCTTGCAATACATCCAAATGCTTATGTATTGTATTTTAGATTCTAAAAAAGGAATCATTATATTTTGTAGAAAATAAAATTGTATTCCCCTTTTTGTCTTTCTGAGGTAAAGTGTTCCCCTGGAGTAGGGTCTCTTTCATTTTAATTTCTACGTTTTGTTTTGCTGCCTCCAATGTAATCATATCATACCTTTGTGCTTTAAACTTTTCAGTCATTTCATTAATCTCAGTTCTACATTCCTGTTCCTCTGTACAATTCCTCTTCACTCTTAAATATTGCCCATATGGTATTGATTTTATAAGTTGTTTTGGATGAAAGCTATCCACTCTCAAAAGAGAATTTTTGTCTGTCAGTTTCCGATAAAGTTTAGTATTCAGTTTCCTCCTATTTTGTAAACCAGTAAATCTAAAAATGGGATCTCAGTTACACTTGAGTTCATTGTGAAAACTAGGTAGTCATTTCTGTCATTCAAATAAGTGTTAAATTCAGTTAGTTGATTAAAGTTACTTTTCCAAATTACAATAATGTCATTGATAAAACAGTTCCATAAGCCTATGTAGTCTTTCCAGTTATTATTTATACTAAACAGAAACTCCCTTTCAAACAAATCCATATAAAGGTTGGCATAGGATGGGGCCATGCTAGACCTCATGGCTGTTCCTAGTATCTGTAAAAAGTATTGTGATTCCATGTAAAATAATTGTGAGACAGAACTATTTCAGCCATTTTCACTAATTGACTGGTGGTTTCTCTTCATGTCTGTCCTTGTCTAATGTATTCTTAAGTACTTCACATCCCTGGATCTGGGGAATTGCTGTATATAGATCTTTAAGATCCCATGTTACCAACAAGCAATCTTCCAAATTCGTGTTTGTATTATTTAAATCATCTAACTTATTGATAATATCTGTACTGTCTTTTACATATGATTTTGTTTGTTCAACTAATGGTCTCATATGATTATCTATGTAAACTTGACAGAGGTTCCAAGATCAAATTAATCACCAAGACAATCATTCTGCCTGGCTGATGTGTCAAATTCTTATGTATTTTAGGTAAGCTGTAAAATAATGGCACTATTGGTGTTCCTCTGAACAAAGATTCCTTTTCCCATTCTGTAATTCATCTATTTTCAAATGACTCTGTAAGTAAAACGGATACCAGGTCTTGTATTTTTTGCATTGGGTTAGATTGTATTTTATGGTAGTTATTTTTATTAGATAGTAAAGATTCACACATTTCTTTACACTGTGTGTAGTCCATAACCACCACTGCTCCCCTCTTATCTGCATTTTTATTATAATAGAGTTATCATTTTCTAAATTCCTCAGTGACCCAAACTGTGCAGCTGTGATATTGTATTTTGTTCTCCTGTCTTAATGTCTGTCCATTTCTAATAGTCTTTCTTTATCATGACTAACTAGAGAAATGTATGTCTCTATATTATGTGGTATAGTTCCTGGAGGGACAAAGAATAATTTTAAATTTAGTTTCTGACTCAATGTTATTTTTTCCTCTTTTTCTTGTACATTCACTTATGTTATTTCTTGCAGAGTACCAAAACATATTTCAGTCTTGTTTTTCCATAGAATCTATTAAGATACAGTTTGATTTCAAATTCATTTATTTTTGTGTGTGGACTGAAAGAAATACCCTTAGATAACACATCATTTTCAATAATTGTCAACTCCCTCTCAGAGATGTTGTAGATTAGCTGTCCCTCTGGGATCTTGTTATCACTTGTACTGATTCTGTCTGTTTCTGTCCTTTTCTTTTTCTTATTGCTCCTGTATCTTGTCCTATTTCTGTTTCTTCTGAAGGTCTTTCTGTTTGACTGTTTCCTTGTACATCCCTTGTATATTGATACCCTCTCTTTCCTCTATTCTGAAAATGTCTTCTGTCTTGATACCTCCCTCTGCCAAAGTCTCCCTCTACCTCTGAAATCACTATTAATATCCATTTCACTACCTGAAGAATAAACAGAAGATTCTGAATCTAAATTATATTGAAATTTTCTATTGAAAACTTGAGAATTCTTATTGTAAGTGTATACCTTATTCTCTTTACAATCATTACGGTATCATCTAAATTTGGACAGCTTGGTGGATCATAACTCCTCTTCAAAGTCAGACCCTTTCTAGCCGGAACATTTTAGATCACAATTCCAAACCTGTTTTGGTGGTAGCCAAGTTCAAAGAAAAATAACAGCAAATCCTCACATCCAACCAAAATGAAACTCGGCACATCCACAGAGGTACCAAATGAAAGTGCACATGCAAACTATCATGCACATCCATTTAATGGGTATAAAGTTATTAAAGTGCAAAAATATGGGTTTAACATTAAACTGCCTACTCAACCTTAAATGTAGGGGCACAGCCACACCCATCTATGTCCATTTTCTATTGTTTTATTCTATCTGACTTGGACATTTGACATTTGGATGCAGTAAAGCGCAGTGTGTTAAGGCTCTGAGCTGCAGATCTGGAGACCTGAGTTTGAATCCCACAGCCACCTAGGTGCCTACTGTATAATCCTGAGCAAGTCACATAACTTCCTTTTGCTCCCAGGTTACATCTGGAAAAAAAACTTCAGCATAGTGTGCTACTCCTGGTTAAACAATTTTCCCTTTGGGGAGTGGGAACTATCTGTTTTGACTGGATCCTCTTGACTCTATATTTGTATTAAGGGGTGTCTATCTGCAAGATTATTTTTAGTAAATGCAACCAGATCTTCTGTTGATGCTTGTCAAAGCCTGCAATATTTGAATCTTTAAAATGGACACATAGATCAGGTGTTAAAGAATATTGCTTTTATGGTAGGTTCTCAGCTTATGTTCCTGCCTCTGCCTGCTACAGGACCATGATACACCTCCTGCAGAATCTGGGGTAAATATCTGTTTTACAGTGTCCACAGAGCAAATGTTACATATCAATAACATGAAATTCTTTCCATTTTACTTTCAATATGTCTGAGGTACTTCCTTCATTGTCTGGCGTTAATGTCCATTTTTTGTGAAAGATTTTTATTGAAAAACTTTATAATACAAAAAAACTAATAACAGTAAGCATTAATTATTATAATTGATACATACATATCGGAGTTGCAAGTAATAACTCACTGTGCACAAATTGTTGTGTGGAGAAGTCCACTCAATTTAGATTTAGGAGTACTGGTAGACCTGCTGGGGAAAAGACCTTGACTCTGCTACAAACTTCTTCCCCACCTGCATACATAGATAACATCCCATGTGAGAAAGTAGCAATACAATTTGGATATACTCTTATTGTATGACAGACATGAAGGGGAACCAAATCTGTTGAAAATGGTCATGCTTCCCCATGGCTGTGTATTGGGCTTTCTCAATAGCCATGAAGGACATGAGATTTTTGATCCATCAAGGTATCGAAGGAGAGGATGTTGCCATAAAATACTGACCAGTCTTTTTGGTATTTGCCAGTGCCAGCTCCCAGAATGGCCTATTTCCTGCCTATAAATCCACCCCCACTCCTGAATCAGAGATTCCAGAGATCAGAAAACCAGGTTAGAAGGGAATGGTCCTCCTCTGGTTACTCTGCTAAAGGATTTTGTAAATGGTTTGCCTCAAGGGGAGCACCTTAGGACATTGAAAGGCCATGTGGTATAATGTTCCAGTGTAGGCTTGACACTTTGTACAAGGGTTATACTTAGAGGGTCAAAAGAATGCAATTTCTCTGGGGAATACTTGGTTGTGTTAAAATACCGTGCTACCATAGTTAGGGTTGAGGAGCCATTTCTATGTTAAACCCCAAAACTTTGCACTTTAATAACTTTGCAACTGTTTGACAGATTTGGCTGAAATCTGGAATATACATGATCAAGAACCATAGGCCTTGGCATCTGCCAAGTTTCGTACCAGTCAGATACACGGCTGCGGAGTTATTAAGCGTGATTTGCGCGTGCGTTTATGCTTTTTCTGGAATTCTACGGTCACGCAGCTACAGGTCGTGACGGTTTATGCGACCGGTCCGAAATCTTCAGGGAATGTGCAGCCGGGGTCCCCGATGTGCCTTTTGTAGATTTGGTGAAAAAATATTAAACGGTTCAAAAGTTATTCAAAAAACAATTTCCCATTATAAGTCAATGGGAAATGTTAACAAAAAGTTCAACACTTTCGTAAAATGCATTTTTACTTTCGCAAATGGGCCTGTTACTTTCGCAAATCGGCCATTTTGTTTTTAGTTGGTAATTAGAAAAATGCTTGGCATTTAAATTTGGGACCCTCTAGCAACCTAATTCTTTTTGTATTCACCTAGTCGGACCCTGAGGATGCTAGCCATGTCTTTATTTTGGGGTAAAACACCCCAGAAATATGTTTTTCAGATTTCTGGAAAAAGTACTTTCGTAAAGTACTTTCCCTGCTGCAAAATAATGGTTGGCCTTTTTTCCTGAAATTTGGAGGGTAGACAGCCAACAGCCCACAGATGTGCCTTACAGTGGTTTGGTGAAAAATATTACAGGGAGGCAAAGTTATGGTGCTCCGAACTTCTCTTTTTTCCCCATAGGCTGACATTACGGCGTTCGTCGCGCCTTTCAGGGCCCGTATCTCAGAAATGGTGCAAGATACGGACTTTTCCTCAGAAAATTTCTTAACTCCCCCATAGGGGGTTAAGTAAGAAACTAGCCAGGACAGTCATAAATCATACGACTTTTAAATTTTTTTTCTACGTTGTACAGTTCCTGAGATATAACCTATTTAGTATTCCAAGTCCTCATTTTCTGCTCCGATACCCATTATTATGCATATATTCTTTATACTCACTGTCTTTCTCTATTCAGCTTTTGGGGAAAACCAGCCTGTGCGCTTACATTACTGCTACCATTGCTCTTTCCGCTTGCAGTTCCATGCCCGTTTCACTTACCGTTGACGTCTACGCCACCACATGCGTCATCCTTTGCGTTTTCATTTGCGCTTGTGTTTCTGTTATTTTTTGCCATTTGTTTCTACCGTACTGTTTCTCTTTCTGTTTCACTTTGCATCACCATGCCCATTGACATTTCCGTTTGCAGGCACCATGTTACTATGTGACAAGACATCACGTGGCACACCGTTCCCGTCTATGCCACCGTGTTCGTTACCCTTTCTGTTCTCATTTGCGCTTGTGTTACCTTGTGCACCACTGTTAGCGCTTCTGTTTGCATTGCTGTTCCTGTTACTATGCCACAAGACATCATGTGGTGGGACTGCGGGCCCTTTGGGCCCCACGCTCCTGCTGCTGCATTACGTGCCTGGAGCACGGGGCCCTATGTGCGTTATCCTTTGCATTTTCATTTGCGCTTGCGTTTCTGTTATTTTTTGCCATTTGTGTCTACAGTAATGTTTCTTTTTCTGTTTCACTTTGCGTCACCATGCCCATTGACATTTCCGTTTGCAGGCACCATGTTACTATGTGACAACACATCACGTGGCAGACTGTTCCCGTCTATGCCACCGTGTGCATTGCCCTTTCTGTTGTCATTTGCACTTGCGTTACCATGTGCACCACTGTTAGCGCTTCTGTTTGTGTTGCTGTTCCTGTCACTATGCCTCAAGACATCACGTGGCGGGAGCCCTGTGCTCCTGCTGCTGCATTACATTCACTATTTCTCGTTATCATTCTCAAAAAGAAGGGAAATTAGAGGCAAAAAACTCTGTTTAATGCATTAGTTAGGGTTGTTCCACAGTGACAAAAGTGAGGAAATTCGCTGTTAGGGTTGAAAACCCTAACTCCGAATTCACCTCCCCCAGCACCACACACACACAGACACACACACACACACACACACACACACACATATGCAAGTATGGGGGAGGACCAAGTCAACACAACCAATGACAGACATCCAGCATCAGGTGACAAAAATAACAAACAATTGTTTAAATGTACTACAAGACATCCCCACCCACCTGACCAGATACTGCATGCTCAGTGGAGATCAACAGCAAAACTGAGGCCATGTACACCAAATGTACACATCCCTGATTGCAGCTCCGCACAATGTACCACACTTAGTAGTTGCATGGCCTTACCTACCTATGCCCCGCACCAGACCACACCACATGTGGTGAACCACCTAAGCAACAGAGTTCAGCAAAACCAAGGAGTTGTACAGGTATAATATCTCTGATTATAACAAGGGTTTGAGAAATGCAGCTTTCTAATTGACTGTAAACATTGTAACAGCCTTATGTTTAGTTTTTATTAACATACATGTAGATCCTAACCATATGATGAACATGGTTTAATGTTGTTTAAAAACAGTTTTATTATGATAGCAATACATCTCCAGGTATTATGTTAATGGTCAGTTTATCACCTAGCGACATGTGGCACTCAGCTATGCCTCATTCAACATTAAACCCCTACAGAGTGATTAACAGACCATTTAACATAACTTTGGTCATGCCTTATTGCTAATTGTCTTTATGAGTAGATACTCTCCTCTGCTAGGCACTGCAGCAGCTTTGCAACACAGTGTCTCACCCAGTTACACCATACACTGTCTAGTTACTGGAGAATGGCTGTGAATATGAACTCATGAAGATGAACAGTGTAACTTGATCATTACAGTCATCGAAACCTTAGTGTGATTATAACTGACAGAGTCAGTGATAGAGAATAACCCCTGCTGTCCTAGTACACTTACTCCATTGTAAGTTAAATCAATACTAAAAGACATTCTGTTTATATCTACACCATACCTACTTGATTCCTGTTGTACCACAATTAACATAGTTATCACTTTGATAGCATCAGTGACAGAAGTGTGGCAAACCCAAACACTAGCCATACAGCTTGAGTATGAAACAAATGTTAAAAAAAATTATTCTGTGTCCATAAGTGGCATAGATCACTCATTGCAACAATAGTAAATGTATTACTATTTGAATAAGTTAGTCATCACAGATGCAATGAGATTGTCTTTATCAGGTACAACATACTCAGTAAGTGCCTACAGGAAAATCTATCCTATAGACATCTCCGATACAGGTACGTCATTGTTGGCTCAGTAGTGCTATGATATTTAGAAGTTGCTTGGCCTGATCCATGCAATTACACTGTTTCACAAAGAATACTTACTGCTTCTTTAGTATTGAAACACACTGAAGGTCTATGTATGTACATCAGCAGTACACCTTCATCAGTAAGACTGCATCTGATACTGGCAGTACGAATTTCACAGCGTTGAACAGGCAATGCTTTTCCATACGTTTACATCAGCCTCTCTATTTTGAGTAAACCGTTGCAGTAAATGTACTACTATGTAAATCACATACTAAATGTAACACTACTTTTATCTTGAGCATGCTAGTGTCTTGTAGTTAATTTATGTACTTTCTTAATTAATGTATACTCACTAGTGTTAAAACCTTTCTACAACTGTCATCATGCACCTTCAGCATTTATATTGACTAACGGCACAGTACTAGTTGTGGTGTGGTGTGGGGCATCGGTAGGTAGGCCATGCAACTACTAAGTGTGGTACGTTGTGCAGCTGCAATCAGGGATGTGTACGCTTTGGTGTACATGGCCTCAGTTTTGCTGTTGATCTCCACTGAGAATGCAGTACCTGGTCAGGTGGGTGGGGATGTCTCGTAGTACATTTAGACAATTGTTTGTTATTTCTGTCACCTGCTGCTGGATGTCTGTCATTGGTTGTGTTGACTTGGTCCTCCCCATACTTGCATGTGTGTGTGTGTGTGTGTATGTGTGTGTGTGTGTCTGTGTGTGTGTGGTGCTGGGGTGAATTCAGAGTTAGGGTTTTCAACCCTAACAGCGAATTCCTCACTTTTGTCGCTGTGGAACAACCCTAACTAATGCATTAAATGGAGTTTTTTGCCTCTAATATATATATATATATTATAGTAGCACGGTAGTGCTACCATAGTTAGGGTTGAGGAGCCATTTCTATGTTAAACCCCAAAATTTTGCACCTTAATAACTTTGCAACCGTTTGACGGATTTGCCTGAAATTTCAAATATGCAATCAAGAATCATATGCCTTAATATCTTCCAAGTTTCATACCTGTCAGATATACGGCTGTGGAGTTATTAAGCATGATCTGCATGCACGTTTACGCTTTTTCTGAAATTCTACGGTCACGCGTACAGGTCGCACGGTTTGTGCGACCGGCCCAAAATCTTCAGGGAACATGCAGACGGGGTCCCCAATGTGCCTTTTGAAGATTTGGTGAAAAAATATTAAATGGTTCAAAAGTTATTCAAAAAACAATTTCCCATTATAAGTCAATGGGAAAAGTTAACAAAAAGTTTGACAGTGTCGCAAATGCATTTTTACTTTCTCAAATGGCCCTGTTACTTTCGCAAATCCACCATTTTGTTTTCAGTTAGTGATCAGAAAAATGCTTGGCATTTAAATTTGGGACCCTCTAGCAACCTAATTCTTTTTGTATTCACCTAGTCGGACCCTGAGGATGCTAGCCATGTCTTTATTTTGGGGTAAAACCGCCCAGAAATATGTTTTTCAAATTTCTGGAAAAAGTACTTTTCACAAAGTACTTTCATGCTCATAAAGTGTGCAAATTTTTGCTAAGCTTTCTAAATATGCGACAGTAGTTTTCTAGTCTGTGGAAAATGACAGCAATTCTTTGGCACTGTGCTGCAAAAGAACAGTTGGGAGTTTTGGGCTGAAATTTGGAGGAAACGCACTGACATCTCACAGATGTGCCTTTCAGTGTTGTGTTGAAAAAATATTACATGGCGGCAAAGTTACGGCACTCCAAAGTTAACTTTTTTTCCATAGGATAACATTACAGCGCCCGACACTTTACAGGAATCCTTTGGCACCCTGCTGCAAAATAACGGTTTGGTCTTTTTTCCTGAAATTTGGAGGGAAGACAGCCAACAGCCCACAGATGTGCCTTTCAGTGGTTTGTTGAAAAAATATTACAGGGAGGGAAAGTTATGGTGCACCGAACTTCTCTTTTTTTCCCATAGGATAACATTACGGCGTTCGCCGCGCCTTTCAGGGCCTGTATCTCAGAAACGGTGCAAGATACGGACTTTTTGTTGGAAAAGTGCTTAGCCCCCATGTGGGGGCTAAGTACAAAACTATCCAGGACAGTCAAAAATCATATGACTTTTAAATTTTTTTTCTACGTCGTACGGTTCCTGAGATATAACCTATTTAGTATTCTAAGTCCTCATTTTCTGCTCCGATACCCATTATTATGCATACATTCTTTGTACTCACTGTCTTTCTCTGTGCAGATTTTGGGGAAAACCAGCCTGTGCGCTTACATTACTGTTACCGTTGCCCTTTCCAATTGTGGTTCCGTACCCGTTTCACTTACCATTGATGTCTACGCCACCATGTGCATTATCCTTATGCTTTTATTTGCGCTTGCTTTGTTATTTTTGCCATTTGTGTCTACAGTACTGTTTCACTTTCTGTTTCACTTTGCGCACCATGCCCATTGACATTTCCATTTACAGGCACCATGTTACTATGTGACAATACATTACGTGGCAGACCGTTCCCGTCTACGCCACCTTGTGCGTTCCCCTTTCTGTTCTCATTCATGCTTGCATTACCATGTGTGCCACTGTTAGCACTTCTGTTTGCATTGCTGTTCCTGTTACTATGCCTCAAGACATCACGTGGCAGGAGCTCGGGGCCCTGCTCCCGCTGCTGCATTACATTCACTATTTCTTGTTATCATTCTCAAAAAGAAGGGAAATTAGAGGCAAAAAAATCCATTTAATGCATTAGTTAGGTTGTTCCACAATGAAAGAAGAATTGTGGTTAGTTGAAAACCCCTTGACCTCTGCTCACCCACCCCAACCGGCATTGGGGTGTGCATTGTGGTCGTCGGTCCTAACTCTCACCCCATTCTCCTATACTTCTGCTGCTTTACATGTGATGGTGTGAGAGTTGGGCTGAACACTCCAATGCACACCCAATGCTGGTTGGGGGTGAGGGGTACAAGGGGTTTTCAACCCTAACACCGAATTTCCTCACTTTTGTCATTGTGGAGCAACCCTAACTAATGCATTAAACTGAGTTTTTTGCCTCTAACATATATATGTACATACATATATATATATATTTATATTGAATTTGGTGTAATCTATTATTTCTGAAGTAGGATAGCAAAAAGCAAGTTACCTTTTCCAAACACACAGTGGAAGGATGGCAGCCCAAATCTAATGCCCAGGAGCTACTTCATTTCTCAAGATGGTCCCAGCAAGGGCTATTAAACATCTTGTAGATCCCAGATTGGATCAGAAAATAAAGGGTTTCTTCAATGCTAACTAAGGTAATATTCTCCAACAAAAAACTTGCCAAATTTTTAGAAATATAAAAAAGTCTGCAACCATTAGATTGAATCTCTGCTTAAGAACAACAAAGGATTCTAACATACCACCACTGAAAAATTGTTCTACCACATATAAACCATGAGTTCTACAGCTTATGGGAACTTTATGTGCTGCTAAGTGTCTCTCTGGTATCAAAATGGATAATGCCACTCTGGGTGACACCTGGGAAGAACAGCCTAAAATGATGTGCACCAATAACCAGGCCTGTGCTGTTACAGAGGTAAAAGGGATTTTTTTTTTTTTATATGGGTCGTGTGGAGCTAGGGACTGAGTATATGCTGGAAGAAACTTTTTTAAGGATGCCTCCTCCATTCTCCACAAGGTCTGTTTGCACATGTTATGCTATACACTTGCTGTTTGTATATTGTTAATATTTATTATTGTTTGTTTTTGTATCATGTTTTGTACTGTTATGTTTTGTCTGGGTCGGACCTGAAAAAGAGCCTTGGCCCAGTGTCCTAACCCGATTAACAAATAAAATGAATAAATAATTGAATGAAAGAATGAAGGCTGATTCTCCCCCCCCAACCAGAGAATGCCAGCAAGGACAATTGCCCAACAATATACATTATGTCAAAGGATGGTAATGTCAGCCTACTGATGGTGACTGGGGCTTGAAGGGTGGGATATTTGATCCTGAATGGTTTTCTTAGCCAAAGGAAATCAGAGATGAGACTACTGGTAGCCCTGAAAAAGTGTTTAGGGATGGACTGCATGAGGCAACAAAAGACTATTGAGGATATCCATTTTCACAATATGCACTCTGCCAATCAGGGTGAGGGCCAAATGGCTTCCACCTGCAACAGGCTGATTTAACTTTCATTTGAAGTAGTGGGAAGCTCAGTTTGCTTAGGTCAGGAATTTTATAAAAGATTTCTATACCGAAATATTCGAGACATATAAAGCAGAAAATAGACAGAAAAGAGAAAGAGGCCTTTGGAAAATTGTTTGGATGTATGGACATTAGCTCACATTTTGCCAGTTGATTTTATTGCTGGAAATAGGCCTGTATGTGGCTAAAGTTTGCATAAATGCAGGAATGACCTTGTGATGGCAGAGGTAAAGCAAGATTTCACCTAGCTGTAGCAAGATGGTGTGCTCTACCCCAACTACCAACACATCCTTCATAACAGGGTCTTTCCTTACTTCATAGTCTAGTGACTATAGAACAATGATGCTTAAGAGGGGAGAAAGACAGCATCTCTTTCTAGTTCCACTGGTGAGTGAGAAAGGGGAAGAGGGAGAGAGTCATTGGTAAGTACTTGGGGCTGATGACATAAGGTGGGGAGCCAACTAAAACTTTTGGAGACAAAATTACATTTCTGTACAGTCTGAAACATAAATCCAAACTCCACCTTGTCAAATGCTTTTTCAACATTCAGAACCAGAAGGCAGATGCGGCCTGCCTTCCAGGTGTGCAATTGCCAGATCATGTTTAATATGTGCCTAGTTTTGGATTTAGCATAGCAACTGGTGACAGAGCACCATTAGTCCTCATGTATGATCTAGGGAGGCTGGGGTTCTATCCTGGATGCAATGACTTTTGCTATGATTTTACAATCAGCATTTAGAAGGTACAGTAGCTAGGGCAATACAAAGAATACTTGGAGATATCCTTACCTGGTTTTTGTAATAGAGTAATAGTGACTTAACTGAGAGAGGAATGAAATGAACAGATTGAAAACTGCTGTCATAATCTTCAGAAATCTGGGCCCTTGCAGCGGTCCAGAGGGAGGCCATCAGGCAAGGAAGCCTTACCACTCTCAGTTAATGAATCACTGATGGTATTTCAGAGAGAGCAAGAAAAGCATCTGTGAGTGCTTGGTCTTGCTGAGACAGACATTAAGTAGGAATACAGTACAGTACTTTGAAGAAAAGCCACCAAGGAAGCCTTTATCTAGGGAGATGCCTCTGTATTGTACAGATGCGATTAGAAATACAAGGTTGGGCACTGCCCTGGGGTTGACTGCAGTTCAGTTGGGTAGGACGGGGATCCTGTTGGTGGCATTGGGCATCTGCTGCTGGTTTTAATTATGGTCAGGCAGGAGAGGGGTACTGGTGGTGGAGTTATGTGATAGCCACTGGTTATTAAAGAATTTTGCTGGGTAGGGGTTGCGGGTATTGTAGATGGGCTCATGACCACCAAAGAAACTTAGGAGGGTTTGGTGTTTGTGGTGTTTATGGGTTCCTAATCTTTGGAAATGTAAGGAAATGGGAGGGTTGTTTTCATGACTGGAAACTTCATGAAAGTGGCAATTTCCAGTCACAGAACTGGGCCTTCCCCCAAACTGATTTACGTCAGTTTCACTAAAATCCAGTTGTCTTTAGAATGTTGAAGAAAATATTCTGTTCAAATGTGAAAATTGAACTTTATTTTTCAAATATTTTACAGCTTTCACATTTTTCAGTAAAGCCACTTATCAAAAGAATTATCCTTGGACAAAGCTATAATGAACTTGAAAGTTTCTGGTTTCAGGAAGCAGAAACGGAGGTTGTGCTCACAGATTTAGGCAATGCATGTTGAAGTGGAGGCTGGCCCCAAGAAATGCAAACAAACAGGATCGGCTGTACAAATGATTTCTGGAGTCAAGGCAAGCTACATAAACCATTTTAATCCAAAACAGAAGTTTAACTTACAGTTATATTTTTACACATTTTAAAGTGATAAAACAGTGACTTAAAGTGCTGGTATATTACCCCAGTGCTTCAATCTGGCTTGGAGCTTCATTGGGGGTGTGGCAGAAACCAATAACTAGCCCCTTTTAAATGTTGGTGAGGTCATACGACCTCAGCACCTGACCTAAAATGGTTAGTCCACATTCATAATGTAGTTTAATAAGACTGCGACTAGGAGGACATACTATTAAACACTAACAAATGAGATGTGTACTGTATTTTGAAAATAAAAAGTTAACACTAAATCCAAAAGTGTTTCAAAAGAATGTTAAAATGAACGCAATTATAAATATTCACCTCAATATATCTCCCCATTATAACTGCTTATCTATAATTCTGGTGATTGTAGAATACATAAATTCATTTGAATAAGTTATTTCAACCTATATTTTAATTCAAACCGCATTAAAGCCAAGTGTGTGTCCCAGATCTTTGATGAGTGAAGGAGCATACTTATCAGAACTGAGTTCCACTTCCTCCTCTGTTTCTTGGGTGTCTCCATTTTCTCAATTGATGGGTATATCTTTGGGTAATGGAAAGTATCTAAAGGCACAAATGGTGTTACACTGGTATTTAACTGAGCATCAGCTGAGTTGGATTCCTCCAGAAGTATAACTTCCATGGTTGTTGTTAACCTCCTAAGCAGGCTGGGGAGATTCACAGTGGCGTAGCATCTCACAAGCTCAAGTTTCTTATCTGAATTGCTCTCTGCTCCTGCCAGATTAACTGATCAGCACTGAAATGTTACTTTCTTTCCTTTTCATCTGCAGATAGCAATACACATTACAGAATGTCTAGGTTGCTTGGCCTCAACTGCATCTGAGATAGGAACAACTTATCCAATGAACACCAGGTGATTCTGATGAATCATTCTTATGCAACCTGGAACATTGAAGATTTGTGGTGAAGGACATATTCTTTCATGCTGGACTATATTTACAGGCCACTTATATAAGGGATATGGCCACAACAGTCAGACGTGGACAAACTTGGGTTCCATAGAAGGACTGTCTCTGGGCAGAAATCCATCAGAGCTTATCAATTTCTGGGTAGAAATTCATGAGATCTGATGTTTCTTTTCCATCACTTCTTGCTGTTTTCATTATTCTTGTTAGTAGTGTCTGACATTAACATGTAGGCAGCATTTAACTGTTGCTTCAGCCTTTGCATATATTTCAGATTAGTCTCTGGCCTCGCTTTCACTGCAGAGACTCCTAATAGCAGTTCACGGACAACATAGATTCTCACCCAATCATCTGACCACCAGCCTGCCCTTCCCACCCCCACCCTTTCTACACACCATAGCATAGAATCTCCAAATATTAAGATACTTCTGGTTATTTCCTTCCCACCTTCCCGACTAGTTGTCACATTCTCAGCTAGCTCTCTTTTCCTAACCAACTCACAGTCCACAGGGCAAGTGAGGTGCCTGTGCCTCCTGCAGTAGTGCAACATTATTTACATTTGGTATAGAATGAGCTTAACATACACCCTCTTGCCTGTCCTTGCCACCCTTTCCTACTATCTTCCAGTCCTCTGGCCTCAGGAGGAGGGTGTGTGGGTGTGCGCATTTGGAATCCAGCTCAGCTGGTGATGCAGAAGGGATATCTACTGCCATGCAGCTACCTGCTGTGCCTGGAGTGCAGCAATTCTTCAATGGAGGGGACAGTTCCCCACCCTACAGAGTACAGCCCAGGGGATGAGTGCTTACAAGTTGCTATCCCCCATCAGACCTGTGCTCTATACTCTCTTTTGTTTCACCAGTGATTGTCTCCCCTTTTCAACAGTCCATTTTATCTTCCTAGCTGCTTCCTTATATCAATCTCCCCTGTTTAGGGTGTTGCTTCCCCTACCAGCTACTGTTTGTTTTAAACTCCTGCCTAACTTCTTTTTTCTTAATAACTGTATTACCTTACCCTGGTAAGGGTACTGACCAATATCAGTTGTTTGCCCCCTTCCCTGTGGCCTTACTTCCCTGATCTGATGGAAAACAAAGTTCTCTGCAGAGCTGCAGACTATTTGCTGATACTTTGCAGTCTCTTCAGGTCAGACTCTATACTCTTGCTCTGTGGAACACCTGCTCTGTGATGCTCATTGGTTGAGATGCTTACCCCTCACAGTCTTTTTCCTTCCTAAGGCCGCCTGATTGTCTTAGGACCAGTTTTCCATCCTGTAGTCTGCATAGCATTTCCACCCTTTCAGTTCTCCAATAAACGCAATAGAATCTACAACTCTAGAGCTATCAAATGCCCAATTCTTGCATTTTATCACCACACAAGGCCCTGCTCACTGCCACACTGTCTCTGTCCTAAAGTCTGGCATTCCTGACTGCTGCTGGAAACCTGTGAATAGAAATATCAGCCTCTGCTACTGCCCTTACATAAATGCACAGCTTTGTCCTGCCTCAGGTTACCTGATTACCTCTGGCCAGTTACCCAGTTATGCCTCCAGCAGCCCACTCGGCATTCCTACATCACAATTCTCTGTCAAATAGAAGCAGCTACAACATAAGGGCTAGGACATTCACAATACTGTCTTTTTATCACCACATAAGGTCTCCACTAGCCCCAAGGCAACCTCTTTCCTGAGGTCTGGTGTTCCTAACTCCCATTGGCAACCTTTGGAAAGAAAGATCAACCTCCGCTACAGCTCTTACACAGATGCACAGTTTTTGAACTTTCTCAGGCAGCCTGATTGGCTCCCACCAGTATACCCCTTGTTAATCCTGGCCAGTATTCCCACTCTCCCAGTTCCTCAACAAACTCAAGCAGCTACAATAAATAGGCTGCCAAATGCCTAATCCTGTCTTTTTTGCCACCACACAAGGCCCCCACTCACCCCCACACTACCTCTGTCCTGCAGTCTGGCATTTCCAACTCCCACTGGCAACCTGTGGAAGAATAATCCATAAAAGGCACAATAAATCCATAAAAATACACCATTACTGATGTCTGAAACATGACTAACACAGTACATTAAGCTTTTTTATTTTAATTCTCCCTGTAGGATTTATGTTTTGTATAATGTAAACCAATTGCTGTAAGTGGGACATCTGCTATACATAAAAAAATACACAGTAAATATCAAGTCACATTTTTCAAGTCTGTCACTTTACCACTCACATCTGTGAGGATAAACCATTCCATTTCATTTTTACAGTGAATATATTTGTAATCAGTCTTGTGAAAATGAGGTCAAAATAGCTTTTTATGTGCTTTTCTTTAGATATCTCACAGTAATATAGTGAAATGAACAACAAAAGACATACTTAACTCCTGGTTGTCCAGTTGAAAAATGCCTGGAAACCACATGAAATGGTACAGAGCACTTGGCTTCACTTACAGTAACAAAGGAGAAAAGTAATTACAACATAATACATTGAAAACAATTGCTTCATCAATTACTATTTCTATAAATGATTACAGTTCTGGAGTATTCTATATGTGCCACTGTAATTTTTTGAACATTCTTTTCCCATTATATATGAAATTGTTTATTCCATGTTATAACATTCTTTTTTTGCAATTTCAAGGTCAGCAGCACTTATAGTATTAAAGTTACCTTTGTGAATATGTTTGCATTTTTGTTTTACAGTACGTAATGGAACCACGCAGTTAACTGCTGTATAGCACTATAACAGAAACCTTATCACTGATAAGAATCAGCTACAGCTAATGGGTTGCACTAAGTAAACAACAATACCTGACATCTACAAGTCTAAAGGTAATTTTTTTAAAGGAGAAAAACAATTCTACTCTGTTACTGTGTGGAATGTTGACATTTTTTTCATTCCTAGTTGTAGTTGTTGGTGGTGGTGGTCACATTGGGGCACTCACTAAGTGAGAAAACAAATGACTGTGATTTTTTCCCAGTTCAGCCTTAGCACAGTGATTTCTGTTATGCAGTGCTACTTTGGGCTGGCACTTGTTTGCTGGGCTCTATTGGCCCCTAATGCACACTCCTGGCATGTCTGTCAGCCAATCAGATAGCTGGATATCTTTAGCCCATTTTTTAAGCAAACAATAATACCCAACAAGGTAGTATTGGGCAATACCAGCCCACGCAGGGACATAATGAGGCACAATGCTGCAGACAGTGGACCATATAGCCCCTGGAAGGTCCTGTGTTACCTATAACACCCACCCTGGAGGATATTATTGCACTTAGAAAATGGGTCGCATGTGCCATTTTTATGTTGATTGTGCGCAGGTGCAAGAAACGTATTGCCGCAGCTTGCTACAGAAGCAGGTTGTGGAGGTGCGGCACTGTTGTGGCCAGTGCCCCCGCAGCCTTTGGAGGCTTGGCCTGCTGTTTCCAATGGGGTGGCATGATGCTGCTGACACTAGTTCAGCCAGCATACCACAACCTTGTAAAGTTTCAGCTGCTGAAATCAGGGCTGCCTCATGACTGCAGCGTAAACCACTGCTACAATGAGGGAGTGACCCGTCATTGCTGGGTGGAACCTTGTTACTGTGATATTCTTTGTGAACATGTTGGTGGCTTGCCACCATGTTCTCAAACAATATTAAAGCACCCCCACCGCCGAGGGGTGCCCAGTCCCCCTCGGCAGCATGTGCCCCCCCACCATGCTTGTTTGTTGATGGGGTCCCCAATCCACATCGGCTTCAGTGCCTACATTCATGTTGCCAATGGGGGAGCCCACTCCCCATTGGCATTATGTCCCCCCTCCCACTTTCATTTGCTTATGGGGGAGCCCACTCCCCATTGGCATAATTCCCCCAAAACACTCAGTGCAGTTGTGCTGAGGGGGTTCCCAATCCCCCTTTGCTCTTGCTTCCCCTCCTTTTGTGCTAATAGGGGTGCCCACTCCCCAGTTGGCTAGAGCTGCCCCCCCAAAATCACTCTGTTGGCATGTTGGGAGCCCACCTCAGCATGCCAAATGGCTCTGTAAAAAAAAAGTCCCACAATGTTGTTTTTTTTCTTGTAACCTGTCCAAAAAGAAAACGGTCCCTCGCGGTCTCCCTGCCACCCCTCCCATAACCCTTACCCATCCACTGTGCACCCTGCCTCCCCACACCCCCCATCACCCCATACTTACCTCCGGAGTTCAGTGCGATGCTCTTCGGTGGAACTGGAACATGTCTGCACTCTTCAAAGCCAACTGTGAACTGAGGAAATGCCGGTAAGCTGTATGATGGAATAAATAGGGTTTTTTCAACTTTGATGCATATCTCAGGCATGTTTTGGAATTTTGGCACCAAATTTTCAACATGGGGTTTTGGGGACCCCTCTTCATGAATTCTGCCACTATCATGGCGTTATTCGGCCCCAAGAGGTGATTTCACAGTCACTGCGTGGAATCACCTTTCAAGACTGAGTAATGAAATGACAGTGTCAGTGCTCATGAGGTGGGCTCTCAAAAAGCCTATGTTGCAAATTCGGTGAAAAATCAAAAAAATGACTGTTTTACGAGCGTGCATTGAGCAGTTGATATGTACGCTTGTAAGTTTGCAAATCTGCAATATTTTCACACCAGATTTTCAACATTGCCATTTTTCCATACCTCCTTGTGAACAGTACAGCTGTCATTGTTCACATTCTGGCCAAAATATGTTTTCGCACTTCCGGCGCAGAATAGCATGGTCGCTGCGGGAAATCAGTGTTCGGGACAGATTAAGAAAATGACACTGACACTGTTCATGAGCAGAGGTTCTAAAATGCCTATGTTGAATATTTGGTGACAATACACCATGAAATGACCGTTACGAGCGTGAGTTGTGCAGTTTGCAAGCTCATAAGTTTGTGAATTTATAATATTTTCACTCCAGATTTTCAAAATTGCCATTTTCCCACACCTACTTATGAAGAGTACAGCTGTAATTTTTCCCATCCTGGCCAATATGTGTTTTCTCACTTCCAGTGCAGAATAGTGCCGTAGCTGTGGGAAATCAGTGTTCGGGACAGATTAAGGAAATGACTGTGATACTGTTCATGAGCAGAGGTGCTAAAATGCCTATGTTGAAAATTTGGTGATGATAGCCCACCAAGTGACTGAGTTACAAATATGCATTGTGCAGTTTCCATGCACCCTTGTAACTTCGCAGATTTGTAATATTGCACACCAGATTTTCAACACTGGCATTTTTTCACATCTCCTTATGAACAGTACAGCTGTCATTTTTCACATCCTGACCGAAATGTGTTTTTGCACTTCTGGCAAAGAACAGTGCAGTCACTGTGGGAAATCAGTGTTCAGGACAGATTAAGAAAATGACAGTGACAAAGTTCACGAGCAGAGGTTCTAAAATCCCTATGTTGAAAATTTGGTGACAAAACTCCATAAAATGACTACAATGTATGGTAGAACGTTGTTATAGGTAGAAACCTACCTTTTTATAACAATGTTTTACCATCAATGTGACATCACAGTGTTGTTAACCCATCGATGATAATTTACATCGATGGGTTAACAACCGGGAACAGTCTGGGCATGCACACAGCTAGATTGGATGGCCTTGAAATGGGTGTGGTGGTGAGGGCAGAGCAGTGGGGACATTAAAAAAAACAGCAGTAAGGAACTGCTTTCTTTTCTCAAAAAATGATTGGTACCATACACTATAAAAGCTAATGCATGGCACATCGATGGTTAACCATTTTGTTAACCAATCTTGAGGCTGCCATGTTGACGTAAACCTCTCGAGCTTCGCTCTTGAGGTTTACATGGTTGCCCTGGCAAACTCTTGATGGTTAACAAACCGGTTAACCATAAATGACCATACTTTATCCTCTATGTGTCACAAGCATGCATTGAACTGTTTCCACACACCCTTGTAACTTCACAAATTTGTAATATTTTCCATTCACATTGTCAACACTGGCATTTTTCCACACATCCTTATGAACAGTACAGCTGTCATTTCTCACATCCTGGCCAAAACAGGTTTTTGTACTCCTTCCGCAGAATAGCATGGTGGCTGTGGGAAATCAGTGTGTGGGACAGATTAAGATCATGTGAGTGAGAAGGGGGAGTGACCGAGCTCAGCTGAGCTCTATCAGGACTGCTGTGGATTTCTTTGTGGTAAGAAAAAGGCCCCAACACAGGAGCCCAATACAATAGGGCAGCCTGCAGCACTGGGAGAAAAGAATGAGAGAGTGAGTGAGGGGGAGTGAGTGAATTCAACGGAGCTTTGTCGGGACTGCTACGGATTTCTTTGTGGGCAGAAAAAGGCGTCAATGCAGGCAGGGGCCCAGTACAAAAGGGCAGCCTGCAGTGGTGGAAGAAACCGTATGAGTGAGTGAGAGAGGGAGACTGAGTGAGCTCAACAGATCTCTGTTGGGACTGCTGCAGATTTTTCTGTGGGCAGAAAAAGGCACCAACGGAGGCAGAAGCCCAGTACAAAAGGGCAGTCTGCAGCACCAGGAGAAACAGAATGAGTGAGTGAGAGATGGGGAGTAAATGACCTCAATGGAGCTCTGTTGGGACAGCTGTGAACTTCTTTGTAGGTAGAAAAGGGCACCAACACAGGCAGGAGCCCAGTGCAAAAGGGCAGCCTGCAGCATGGGGAGACAAAGAACGAGCGAGTGAGAGAGGGGGAGTGAGTGAACTCAACGGGGCTGTGTCAGGACTGCTGTGGATTTCTTTGTAGGCAGAAAAAGGCACCAATGCAAGCAGGAGCCCAGTACAAAAGGGCAGCCTGCAGCATCGGGAGAAATAGAACAAGTGAGTGAGTGAGGGGGCAGGAGCAAGCTCTATGGAGCTGTGCCTGAACTTTAGAGTTGCCCACCCTCCCACCCAGTGTCCTCCATGTTCCTATATTACAGCAGGGTCTCTGGAGTGGAGGCAAGCAATGACTGGATATGCCCACACCTCCTTATGAACAGTACAACTGTCATTTTTCACATCCTGGCTGAAATGCATTTTCACACTGCCAGCACAGAATAGTGTGGTTCCTCTGGAAAATCAGTGTTTGGAACACCTTAAGAAAACCACAGTGACACTGTTCATGAGCAGAAGTCCTACAATGCGTATGTGGAAAATTTTGTGATGAAAGTCCATAAAATGACTGTGTTACGAGCGTGATTTCAATAGTTTCCATGCACCCATATGACTTCGCAAATCAGTAGTATTTTCACGCCAGATTTCCAACACTGGCATTTTTTCACACCTCCTTATGAGTAACATAACAGTACAGTTGTCATTTTTCACATCCTGGCCGAAATGCTTTTTTCGCACTTGCCAGCAGAATAGCGCTGTTGCTGTGGGAAATCAGTGTTCAGGACAGATTAAGAAAATCACAGTGACCATGTTCATGACCAGAGGTCCTAAAATCCCTATGTTGAAAATTTGGTGACAGAAGGCCATAAAATGACTGAGTTACAAGCGTGTGTTGAACTGTTTCCATGCACCCTTGTAACTTCACAAATTTGTAATATTATCACGCCGCATTTTTTCAACACTGGCATTTTTTCACACCTCCTTATGAAAAGTACAGCTGTCATTTTTCACATCCTGGCCTAAATATGTTTTTGCACACCTGCCACAGAAAAGGACGTTCACTGTGGGAAATCAGTGTTTGCAACAGCTTAAGATCAAGTGAGTGAGAGGGAGGAGTGACCAAGCTCAACTGACCTCTGTCGAGACTGCTGCAGATTTCTTTGTGGGCAGAAAAAGGCCCCAACGCAGGAGCCCAGTACAAAAGGGCAGCCTGCAGTGCTGGAAGAAACAGAATGAGCAGGTGAGGTAGGGGGAGTGAATGAGCTCAGCAGAGCTCTGTTGGGACTGCTGTGGATTTCTTTGTGGGCAGAAAAAGGTAACAATGTAGGCAGGGGCCCAGTACAAAAGGGCAGCCTGCAGCAGTGGGACAAACAGAATGAAAGACTGAGAGAAGGGGAGGGAGTGAGCGAGCTCAACTGAGCTCTATCGTGACTGCTGCAGATTTCTTTCTGGGCAGAAAAAGGCAGCAACCCAGGCAGGAGCCCAGTACAATAGGGCAGCCTGTAGCACTGGCAGAAATGGAATAAGCGAGTAAGAGAGGGGGAGTGAGCGAGCTCAAAGGAGCTCTGTTGGGACTGCTGCAGATTTCTTTGTGGGCAGAAAAAGGTGCCAACAGAGGCAGGAGCCCAGTACAAAAAGGCAGCCTGCAGCACCAGGGAAACAGAATGATCCCAGTACAAAACCATAGTCTGCAGCGCCAAGAGAAACAGAACAAGAGACTGACAGATAGGGAGTGAGCGAGCTCAACGGAGCAAAGCAATCAACATTTGGCATTGGCAAATGCTTGTTTAGAGGGTTACAAAAATGAAATCATGCTATAGACATGATTACAAATAAATGTTTACTCCATTTTAGGTAAAGTAGTCCCTCTACTGCTGTATTAGCCAACAGAGGGCACTGTAGTGCTTGCTAGGTATTTTAACCGTGGTCCCTGAAAATGGGCTTTTGTGTTTCCAGTTTTGTTTTGTTTTGAGTTGTGAAACCCCTCCACCCTTTATGTTTCATTGTTGAGTCCTCAACCAGATACCCATTCTGAGTTTCTGTACCACTGGCTCAATGATGAGATCAGCAGCATGATGCCAGCTTGTGGTGGAATGGAGAGATGGTGGGGGCTGTAGGGTGCTGGAAGCATTTTCGAAGCTGAGGGAGAAAGCTGAAAGGGCAGACAGCCATAGAACAGGGATGGTGCTGTTACATGAGGGTTTTCATTTTTCCCTTTTAAAAATGAAAAAAAACAGGAACACTTTTCATTGCTTGTTTGGATGTAGGAAGACTTGGGACTGGGTGTATTACAGTAGCAATCAGCAAGCGACATGCTAGCGGTTCAAGTTTGAAGGTAAACAACTTTTTTTTTTGAATGGGGAAAAACAAATCTACTCTGTTACTGTGTGGCAAGTTGCTGTTTTTTCTTCATTCCTAATTGTAGTTGGTGGTCATGGAGAATCACTTGCTAAGCAAGAAAAAATGGCTGCAATTTTTTTCCGGTTCAGCCTCAGCACAGTGATTTCTGTTATGCAGTGCCACATTAGGTTGACATTTGCTGTTTGCCGGGCTCTATTGGTACTTGATGTACTCTCCTGGCATGGCTGTCAGTCAGTCAAATAAATGGACATCTTCAGCCCATTTTCTTAATACATATAATATACAGTAGACAGGCATAATTAAGGAATGATGCATGACAGAGGATGTGTTGTGGGATTTTCCCATCCCTCTAGTGATGTATCACAAGGTCAAATGATTGTAACTACACAAATGGGCAACTTATACCATAGCTACACATGCCCAGAAGTGCTTTACTGTGATAAAATGGACTCCTGTTAAAAAAAAATACATTTAAAAGCTTTTTTTAGCTTTAAAGTAAATTCATGTTTAGATAAAATTAATACATTTATAATCTGATCCTTGCACCTTAAAAATGGTGCTGTTGTTTTGATTATGTCCTGCCCTGTCTTCCACTTTTCCAAGATTTTTTTTTATATACATTTTATCCTCCAGTCTCCCCTGGCTGCCCCCTTCAGACCGACCCTCCCAAGCCCTGTCACTCTGGCATCCCCGGGACTTACCTTGGCCTACTCCCTCTGCCACAGGGCTGCAGTGTTGCCTGGTCAATGGATGTAGAGCCTGTGAAGTGTTTGTTTATCAGCCTGGGGTGTTTTTCCTCCATTTTTTTCTCCCTTTCCCATCCCTGTCATTGGGGAGCACATGCCAGATGTGTGTAGAGGCTTGCATACGCCCGTGGACGTCCCACAACATGATCCCTTCTGTGGCATGCAACAGACCCACACTATCCTCAGGCTCATACCCTGGGGCAGTCGTTTGGCAGAAGCACCTGTCCTCCCTCCCTAGGAGAGGATAGAAGTCCTCTGGACACTTGATCCTCTCCCTCCCTACCCAACCCCCATGGCCTGCTTGAACCACAAACAGGGTTTGCCTTCATGGCAGGAGTTAAGGTATAGATGCATCGGCCCTCCACACCACTGGGCTGGCTGTGTCTAGAGTCTATTAAGACTGTGTGCCTTCAGTTCTTCATCCCCCACTTCCCACAATCACATACAATGTGATTTTGTTTCATTCTGTTGATGCCCCCTTATTTACACTAGCACCTGGAGCCCCTCATTGCCACTTACCACAGCTTCATCTTCTCTGGGCTGGCTTGCTGCCTTAGATTGCACCCCAGGCAGGGATAGGGGGTCACGAGACACCACCTGATCAAATGCTTGTGGCCTGGAGGAGAGCTTGGTCAAGGCTGAGGGGGCTGGATACATCAGAGCAGTTGCCTCCCTGTGCCATGACCCATTTTTTAATTTTCTCCCTCCACATACACATGCAGTGGTACTATGATGAGAGTGTGCTGCATGTTTCAACATGTCAGCACCCGACTTTGCCCCTTCCCTTGTCTGTGTTCCTCCAGCCGCGCTGCCATCTGGGGTCACCCAGGTGCAGTGTTGAGACAGAAGATACAACTCTCCCTTCCTGGAGGAGAGTGTCCTCTAGGATGCTCAATCCTGCTCCTCTGACTGGTCTCCAACAACCTGAGATCATTCCTTATCCCCAAGTCACTAGCAGATGCATAGGCAGAGGCATCACCAATAGGAAAAGGGAGGTTATAATTCTACCATACAAGACATAGAGTGGACACTTTGAGAGGGTGGTAGAAAGGATAAGCAATGACCTGAGAAAACGTGGAGAATGGTCAAGAGTATGGCAGCTGGCTTTTAATGGAAAAATATGCAAAATAATGCATTTGGAGCACAAAAACCTAGGGACAAAGTACACAATGGGTGGGTGGTTCTGACAACCACCACGTAGAAAAAAGACCTGGGGTGATTGTTTTGGATGACAAAGTTGGCCAGGCAGTGTGACAAGGTAGTTGGGAGGGTGAGTGGAAAGTTGAGGTGTATAGGGAGGGGTATCACCAGCAGAAAGATGAGGTGGTGTTGCCTCTGTATAGCTCACTGGTAAGACCCCACCTAGAGTATTGTGTTCAGTTCTGGAGATTACATCTCAGAATGGACCAGACAGAATGGAGGTGGTCCAGAAGTGGGTAACTAAAATGGCGCAGACTCTTCATCAGAAGCCCTATGAGGAGAGATTAAAGGATTTAAATATGTACAGCATATAAGACAGGAGAGAGAGAGAGAGAGAGAAAGAGGGGTTGATATGATTGAGGCCTTTAAATACCTCATGGGGGTAAACAAGGTACAAGAGGGAAGTATTTTTCTGAAAGAAAGATGCTCAAGAACAAGAGGACATGCTGTGATACTGGAGGTGGCTAGAGTCAGGAGAGATATGAAGTAGTACTTCTTCACAGAAAGAGTGGTAGATTCCTGGAACAGCCTTTCAGCAGAGGTGGTTGGGATGAAAACAGGGGTGGGTTTCAACAATGCATGGGAAAGGCATAAAGGAATTTTAGTGGAAAGAAATGGGGGTAGGAGGAATGGGCCAGAGATCAAGCAGGATCTTTGATGATACAGTAGATAGGGACAAATGGGCAGACAAGGTGGCAAAGCAGCCCTTATTTGCCAACAAATTCTATATTTCTATGTTTCTATGAGAGCAGTTGAGCTGTGTAGTGGTCTGTGGTTGAGGTGGTGGGCGTCAAATGTTAACTGCTTTAAACACATTTGCAATGGAGTTAAAGGTTTAATTGTGATCTCGGGGAGGGGAAGCTAGTGGGAACAAATATTTCAGGCTAGATATTAGGTCTCAGGGTAGGATAGCGTACTACAGGTAGACTGGATGGACCAGTGATCTTTTTCTGTCATCATTTTATTTGCTCTATAAAACTCTCTCTAACTGGGAGATTGAGTGTTTTTTGACTTTCATACATTACTTACTTAAGAATGGTCCCTCTGCTGTTACTATTTCTCAACACTGCAGAATTCTGTCACTTCCATGTATGCACATTCCACATGGTACTGTTTTCACAGATTCCTTTCTACAGCTGCAGTGGGCAGAGCCCTGCAAATGTTTTGCTATTGAAGTAGAAAAAGGGAGCTCTCAAGATTCCTAATGGACTAGATAACATTAGAGGTTTTGAGCTATCTCTTCACTTTACTGTTTATTCAGCTGAGCAGTGTTTGCACTGGACTATTTTGTGTGATAACTACTAGCTTTAGTTTGGCTAGTATTCTTTTTCAAGAAAGATTCATTCATAAACATGACAGTTTAGTCACCCTTTCCCAGCAATGACTCTTGTAAAAAGATTTACATTGTTGTTTTTAACCTCTTAAGACACTATCTGATTAGCAGTGTCTCAGACATAGCTTACTATAGCAGAAGCCATATGTTTCTTTAACTCCTAACTCAAGTAAAGAACTGTTATCTTTTATTATTCATTTTCTATGCTTAAAAAAAGAAAATTATATATGTGTGTATATATATATATATATATATATATATATATATATATATATACAGGTATATTATATAGGAGTGCAGTCACGCCCCTATTGTTAGAGTTATGAAGGCACTTTAATGTTAAACTTGAAACTTTGCACATTAATAACTTTGGACCTGTTCAATGGATTTGCATGAAATTTGGTGTATTTGGTGGGGGCATGGTTGATCTCTTGATCTGCCAAATTCTGTTTCGGTTGGATGTACAGTTTTTGTGCAGTGAATCACTGAAAAATTCACTTTTTGACAGTTTTGTGGGCAGTTTTTTTTTTTATTTTATCCATGGTGCTGCATGGCTGCTGTGTGGTGTGCCAGTCTGAAACCTGGCATCTAGAAAGAGCTTGGGTCAAGGAACATGCCACTTTTTGTTTGGTGAAAAAATATTAATCCATTCAAAAGTTATTAAACATTTTAGCTCCCATTATAAGTCTAGGGAAACATTTACATGGTTATTTTGTGAAAGGAGAATGGGGTTTTGGCCATCTGGTCATTCATCATGATCAAAGAATTTGCAGGCTCATGATCAAAGAATTTATTGATCATGACAGCTGCCATCCTGTTTTCAGTTTGGGGTTGGAAAAAAACAATATCTCGGCCCAGGGGTGACTTCTGAAGTAAAACTTGGATGGGTTTTGCTCAGGGAGCTTCCCTCTTTTGAGTCATGCCTGTGGTTTAACATACTTGTGTCAAACAATTGAGTTTTAAACTTTTAAATTCATTGATCACGGCTTGCAAATGATCTTTGATTGCAAGAATTCTTTCATCCCGAGCTTCTTTCATGAGGGCAGGATGAGAAGGCCAGATTTTTGCTGGACCTGATGTCTCTGAGGGGAACCAGATAGCCCAAATTTCATGACCAGATGTCCCCTCTTCATCAAAGATGATCTTTGATTGCTAGGTCGCGGCCTATTCTCATGATTAAAGACTTTTTAAAGGTGCTAGAACTTTAAAATTAAATACCTTGGAAATGGTTTGGTCTTTTAACTTGAAATTTAGAGGGTGTAGAGGGGATGTCCTGTAGAAGTAAATTGTGGTATTTAGATGTCAGAAAATAAATTTGTTGTGGAATTATTCCACTCCAACGAATAAAAATTTGATCTGTTTCGCTTCAGAAACTTTTGAACCATGTGCATGATTTGTGTGAAATTTGGTATGTAGAAAGAGTCATCATAGATCTTGGATTGTGTCAATTTTTGTGTTGGTGCCAGTTACAGTTGTTGAATTGTGGCCCAGGTTACTGGGAAAACATTTCTGTGTGTTGTGAAAGGCATGGTGAGCATATATTTGGTTGTGTAGGAAGATTTCATGATAAGGTATAGGACAGCTAAACATGTATGACAGATGTATGTGGTTATGGAGTGCTGGGCAATGTGGTAGAGAACGTAGGGACCGAAGGGCCCCGTGATCCCAGTGATATGCGCTCCCACCAATACATATGATATTCAGTACTTGTACTGTGATGTTAGGCAGAAATGGATGAGTTGGCGGCAGCGTGGGGCCCAAAGGGCCCAGCACTCCCACTAATACGTGCTCCCACCAATGTGTATGATGATATTCAGTAGCTGCAGTGTGACGTTAGGCAGAAGTGGTCAAGTTGGTGGAAGCGTGGGGCCTGAAGGGCCCTGTGTGTCCAGCAATATGTACTCTCACCAATACATATGATATTCTGTACTTGTACTGTGATGTTAGGGAGAAATGGATGAGTTGGTAGGGCCCCATGATCCCAGCAGCTGTTAAAGAATGCATTTGAGTGACTTCAGACTGGGTTGTATGCATGGGTCCTGGGCTTTGGTGGCGTCCTTTGAAGATTTCATTAAAAAATATTGCTCCATTCTAAAGTAATGCTTTTTTGGGGGTCTGTCACTATGGTTAATAATGATAATATATATGTGTGGGTATTGTGAAAACAGTGATCATGCCATCATTTGGTGTGCAGCAAGGATGTATTTGACTGACTTCAGATTGTTTTGTATTCATGGGTGCTGGGCTGTAGTGCTGCTGTTTGAAGATTTTGTGAGAAAATGTTGCTCTGTGACAAGTAATTTTTTGCCACTTGTGTGCACTTTTCCACTTGTGCCACTCTGAAACTGTTGAAAATATTTGGATAATATTTGGTATACAGCAGATGCACTGACATGGTACATCTCTTTATTTTCCAATTTATATTTCACTTGTGTATACGTTTTTTGTGCAGAGAAGTACCAAAAAAGCAGTTTCTGCTATTTTTGCACACTGTCTTCCATGACACATAGCACAGTCACTGTGTGGTTGAGTTATCTGAATCTTGACATGTAGAAACCCATTTGTTTAAGGAACATGCCAGTGTTTGTTTGGTGAACAAATGTTGTTCCATTCCAGAGTTATAAGGATTTGACGTTGCCCCCCTCGCAATCAAAGATTTTTTGGTCGCGAGGTCCACCATTTTAGCACATTTTCGTCTGTGAGATCCGCCATTTTGTGGGTTCATATGATCAAAGAATTCTTAAAGGTGCACAAATTTGAAATTAAATATCTCTGAAATGGTTTGGTGTTTTAACTTGAAATTTGGAAGGTTTTGAGGGGATGTCTTGTTAATGTGAATTATTGTGTTTAGGTGTCAGAAAATAATTTTTTCGTAGAGATATTGTGTGATGCAGTTTATCTTTTGTGGATAGCATTCTGCATTGTGCTAGTGGCTTGAAATTTATAGGGTAACTAGCCTTACTGCCGTGGACGTAATTTTCAGTGGTTAGGTGTGTAAAATGTAAACAAGTGTGGAATTATTCCACTCCAACAAATGAAAATTTGGTTTGTTTTGCTTCAGTAACTTTTGAACCGTGTGCATGATTTGTGTAAAATTTGGTATGTACAAAGAGTCATCATAGATTGTGTCCTTTTTTTTGTAGTTCCAGTTACAGTTGCTGAGTTGTGGCACATGTTCATTATAGTTACTGGGAAAACATTTCTGTGTGCTGTGAAAGGCATGGTGAGCATATATTTGGTTTTGTAGGAAGATTTCATGATAAAGTATAGGAGAGCTAAAAAATGTATGGCAGATGTATGTGGTTATGGAGTACTGGGCAATGTGTGAGGAAGGGCGGGGACCAAGGGCCCCGCACACCCAGCAATATGCCCTCTCACTAATACTTATGATATTTAGTATTTGTACTATGATGGTAGGCAGAAAAGGACAAGTTGGTGGAAGTGTGGGTCCCGAAGGACCCTGTGCCCCCACTAACACGTGCTCGCACCAATACGTATGATATTCAATAGTTGCAGTGTGATGTTAGGCATAAGTGGACAAGTTGATGGGAGCATGAGGCCCGAAGGGCCCTGTGCTCCCAGCAATATGTGCTCCCACCAATATATATGATAATCAATACTTGTACTGTGATGTTAGGGAGAAATGGATGAGTTGGTGGGAGTGGGGGGCATGCATTTGAGTGATTTCAGATTGGGTTGTATGCATGGGTGCTGGGCTTTGGTCATGTCTTTTGAAGATTTCATTAGAAAATATTGCTCCATTCTAAAATAATGCTTTTTTGTGGGTCTGTCACTATAGTTAATAATGGGAAAATATGTATGTGTGTATTGTGGAAACAGTGATTATGACATCTTTTGCTGTGCAGCAAGGATGTATTTGACTGACTTCAGATTGTTTTGTATACATGGGTGATGGGTTGTGGTGCTGTTGTTTGAAGATTTTGTGAGAAAATGTTGCTCTGTTGACAAGAAATTTTTTGCCACTTGTGTGCACTTTTCTGCTTGTGCCACTCTGAAACTGTTGAAGATATTTGGATAATATTTGGAATACATGCACTGGCATAGTACATCTCTTTATTTACCAATTTCTATTTCACTAGTGTATACAGTTGTTGTGCAGAGAAGTGCCAAAAAATGTAGTTTCTGCTATTTTTGCACACTGTCTTCTGTGACACATAGCAGGGCCACTGTGTGGTTGATTTATCTGAAGCGTGAAACCTAGAAAGCCCTTTGCTTGATAAACTTGTTAGTTTTTGTTTGGCGAAAAAATGATGCTCTGTTCCAGAGTTATAAGGGTTTGAATTTGCCCCCCTCACAATCAAAGATTTTTTTGGTCATGAGGTCTGCCATTTTAGCACATTTTCGACCACGTGGTCCGCCATTTTGTGGGTTCACGACCGATTCTCATGATCAAAGAATTCTTAAAGGTGCACAAACTTTGAAATTGAAAATCTCTAAAACAGTTTGGTGTTTTACCTTGAAATTTGGAGAGTGCTGAGGGAATGTCCTGGAGATGTTATTTTTGGTGTTTACATGTCGGAAAATTGATTTGCTGATGAGCTACTGTGTGACGCACAGAACATTTTGCGCATAGTGTTCTGTATTGTGCTAATGGCTTGAAATTAATAGGGTAGGTAGTCTTACTGCTACAGAGGTGCTTCTCAATGGTTTGGTGTGTAAAATATAAACAGGTATGGAATTATGCCATTCTGATGAATGAACATTTGGTTTGTTTTGCTTCAGTAACTTTTGAACTGTGTTTCCAATCTGCATGAAATTTGGGATGTAGAAAGATTAATCATAGATCGTACACTGTGAAAATTTATGTTGGTGACATCACGGGGCTATGCTGTTATGTACCTTTGCGCTGATATCTTGGAAACGAAGCAAGATACAGACTTTTCGTTACTGTTGACTCACACCAGGTTTGTGCCGTTATCTTGAAAATGAAGCGAGATACAGACTTTTTGCTGTTGTTGACTCACATCAGCTTTCTGCTGTTATCTTGAAAATGAAGCGAGGTACAGACTGTTCGCTACTGTTGACTCAGATCATGTTTGTGCCATTATCTTGAAAACGAAGCGAGACAGAGTTTTCACTACTGTTGACTCACATCAGCTTTGTGCCTTATCTCAGAAGCAAAGCAAGATACAGACTTTCACTATTGTTATCAGGTTTGTGCCATTATCTTGGAAACGAAGCGAGCTACAGACTTTTCACTACTGTTGACTCATATCAGCTTTGTGGCATTATCTCAGAACAAAGTGAGATACAGAAGATTTGGTACTGTTGGTTCAGATTAGTTTTGCACTGTTATCTCAGCTGCAGCCTTCACATGGGCACCACGCTCTCACCAACTTGCATGAGGATGTACTTTACTATGCTTTCTCAAAAAGCAAGGAAATTCTTTGCAAAAAAACTTTGTTAATGCAACAGTTAGGGTTTTTTAGTGACAAAAGTGAGGAAATTCACCATTAGGGTTACCACCCCTTGCACCCCATGCCCATCCCGCCCCACCAACAGGCATCAGAGTGTGCATTGGGGTCATCAGTCCTAACTCTCACCTCATTCACCTATGCTGCAGCATCTGAGCTTATTTACACATGGAATGGGGTGAGAGTTAGGGCCGATGACCCTAATACACACCGTGATGCCTGTTGGTGGGAGCAGGGTGGGCATGAGCTGCAAGGGGTGATAACCTTAATGATGAATTTCCTCACTTTTGTCACTGTAAAAAACCCTAACTGTTGCATTAATGAAGTTTTTTTGCAAAGAATATATATATATATATGTGTATATATATATATATATATACACACACACACATATTATGGTAGCACTTACCGTGCTACCATAGTTAGGGTTGAGTAGCACTTTTAAGGTTAAAAGGTGGCATTTCGCACCTTAATAACTTTGCCTCTGTTCAATGGATTTGCCTGAAGTTTGGCAGGCATAGGTGGGCATGATAGATCTTGGGATCTGCCCACTTTCATACCAGTCAGATATACAGCTGCGGAGATATTTTCTGACAACCGAATTACGCAATTACTTTTTTTGCAATTATTTTGCTGTCACCTACAGGTCACACAGTTTGTATGACCAGTCCAAAAACTTCAGGGAACATGTGGCCGGGGTTCTCAATGTGCCTTTTGAATATTTCGTGAAAAAAATATTGAACAATTCAAAAGTTATTCAAAAAAGAACTTCCCATTATAAGTCAATGGGAAAAGTTAACAAAAAGTTTGACAGTGTCGCAAATGCACTTTTTAATGCTGCAGATGGCCCTAGTAGTGTCGCAAATCCACCATTTTGTTTTCAGTTGGTGATCAGAAAAATGCTTGGCATTTAAAATTGGGACCATCTAGGGACACAATTACTTTTGTGTTTACCTAGTCAAGCCCTGAGGATACTAGACATGTCTTTATTTTGGGATTAAACACCCAAGAAATACATTTGTCAAATTTCTGGAAAAAGTAGTGTCACAAAGTGGTGTCGCACCTGCAACACTTTCACAAATTTTTGCGAAAGCTTTCACAAATCATGACACTACTTTTTCAGACTATGGTCAAAATGACAGGAGTTCTTTGCCACCCTCCTGCAAAAGAATGGTTTGGTCTTTTGAGCTGACATTTGGAGGGAAGGCAGCCAACATCTCAGAGATGTGCCACTTGGTGAAAAAATATTGCATGACTGCAAAGTTACGGTACTCCAAAGCTGGCATTTTTTCCCATAGACTAACATGGTGGCATACGCCGTGCCTTTCGGGGCTCGTATCTTGAAAATGGTGCGAGATTCAAAATTTTCATTGAGACAATGCATAACCCTATGGGCTATGCATTCAGTAAAAATGTAACCAGGAAAATCATGAATCATGTGAATTTTTTTTCCACATTGTATGGTTACTGAGATATAAGCAATTTAGTATACCAACAGCTCATTTTCTGCTCTGAGGCCCATTATTATGCATGCATTCTTTGTACACACTGTGTTTCTATATGCAGCTGTTGGGCAAAACCAGGGAGTGTGCTTCCATTACTGTTACAGTTACCATTACCACTTGTGTTTCCATGCGTGTTTGCATTACTGTTCCCGTGTATACCACCGTGTGCATTACCCTTTGTGTTCTTCTTCACACATGCACTTGCATTCACATTTCCATTCTCTTTACTTTGCCATTATTTCTGCTGTTAACATTACCATTTGCACTTGCAATTGCTGTACTGTGACCGCGCACATCACGGTTTGCGTTTCCATACATGTTTGCATTTCCTTTTGCGTTTCTGTTTCCTTTGGTGTTATTGTTGCTGTTACCATTACCATTTACATTTACAATTGTGATAACATGACCGTGCATGTTACAGTTTGCTTTTCCACATGTGCTTGCATTCCCGTTTCCGTTACTGTTTCCTTTGGCATTATTCTTCATGTTACCTTTACCAGTTGCATTTACAATTGCGGTACCGTGCCCATGCGCATTACGGTTTGCGTTTCTGTACACGCTTCTGTTCCCATTTACATTTCTGTTTCTTTTGGCATTATTCTTCATATTATCTTTACCATTTGCATTTACAGTTGCAGTACTGTGCCCGTGCGCTTTACATTTTGCATTTACGTGTGCACTTGAGTTCGCATTTCTGTTTCTGTTCCCTTTGCCATTCTTTTTGCTCTAACATTTAACATTAGCATTTAACATACCGGTGCTATCACTGTGCACTTTACCAGTTGCATTTTTGTATGCACTTGTTTGTCCGTTTGCATCACTGTTCGCTTTGGCGTCACTTTGCACTTGCATTTCTATTAACGTTTGCTTTACCATTTACATTTGTGTTACCATGTGCATAACTGTTGGTGCTTGCATTTGCTTGCTGTTCCTGTACTATATGATGACACATCACACCACCGCATTACATTCACTATTTATCGTCCTCATTCTCAAAAAGAAGAGGAAATTAGAGGCAAAAAACTCTGTTTAATGCATCAGTTGATCCACAGTGACAGAAGTGAGGAAATTTGGTGTTAGGGTTGAAAGCCCCCCTTGGACCTCCCAGCCCACTCCCTCAAACAGCATTGGGGTGCACATTGGGGTCATCGGTCCTAACTCTCACCCCATTCCTCTGTACCTCAGCTTCTTTACACATGTGATGGGGTGAGAGTTAGGGCCGATGACCCAAACGTGCACTCTGATGCCATTTGGGGAGTGGGCTAGGGGGTCCAAGGGGGCTTTCAACCCTAACACTGAATTTCCTCACTTTTGTCACTGTGGAACAACCCTAACTGATGCACTAAACTGAGTTTTGTTTGCCTCGTATATATATATATATATTATGCAAAAAACTGTGTTAATGCATGATTTAGAGTTAAAATAAAAAAGTTAGGAAATGAAAAATCTTTAGGGTTGTCCCTCTCCTCCACCCACCAATCATCCCCAGATTGACAGATGATGAGGTGTGTCATTAGGGTAGTGTGACATTTAGGCCTCACAACCCCAATGACACACCCCGTCATCTGTCAATCTGGATATGACTGGCAGGTGGGGGATGGGGCAACCCTAAAAGATTTTTCATTTCCTGACATTTTTTGTTTTAACCTAAAATGATGCATTAAAGCATTTTTTTTACATAGAATTTCCTTACTTTTTGAGGAAGTATACAAAACTAAGTACTTGCACAAGTTGGTGGGAGAGCTGGCCCATCGGGCCCTGCACTCCCAGCAACCTGCGGAAGTTGATGGGAGCACGGGCCCAACCAACCTATGGAACTTGGAGGGAGTGTGGGCCCTTCGGGCCCTGTGCTCCAACCAACTTGAAAACACGTGGGTACCATCAACACCCTCCAAATTTCAACGTAAAACAACAAACCGTGTTCGAGATATAACATGTAAAAGTTTGAGATTTTCATTCATCAGAGATGCAGAATTATGCACCTGTTAACATTTAACAGGCACAACAACAGAAAACTACATCCATGACACTAAGGCTAGGTACCCTATCAATTTCAAGCCACCAGCACAATGCAAAACACTGTCCACAAAATGTAAATTGTGTCATGCAATATCTCCACAAAAATAATTTCCTCTGACATGTAAATACTGCATTTCTCATCTACAGGACATGCTGAGAACACCCTCCAGATTTCAAGTAAAAAGACCAAACCATTTCTGAGATATACTGTAACATGTTAAAATTTGAGATTTTCATTCATTGGAGTTGCACAATTCCGAACCTGTTGACATTTTACAGACACAATGACTGAAAAGTACATCCATGACACTAAGGCTAGGTACCCTATCAATTTCAAGCCACCACGACAATGCAAAACACTGTCAGCAAAGCATAAAGTGTGCCACGCAATATCTTCACAGAAAATATATTGTCCGACCTTTGAGCGGTTATCCCATTCCTTTCACTTATCCTACAAACTCTCCTCTACCTCTTTCCATCCCCATCCTCCCTCTCCTCTCCACACCCCTTTTACTACTACCCCACCCCCCCTCTCTCTCTCCGCACTCCCTTTACCTCTCAGCGCAAGATACTGCTTAGGTACTTTTGGGTTGCTATGTTTATACAGTTGTGTCATGAATAACTTTGTATCCATACTGGAATGAATATGTACTCTGTAATAGGCATGTGCATGTTGCCAGGTGTTGCAAAGTGGCACATAAATGGATAAAAATCCTTGACCTCCTTACTTGTTGGATGCATTATTGTGTTTATGTATCATCTGTATAACTGCCATTGTATTGGTAATGCCCTCTGTGTCTTCCAGGACCATCTTGTAAATGAGACTGCTCAAAGATGTATAGCCTGGTTAAATAAAGTTTGATTGATTGATTGAAACACAATAATTGACATATACAGGGCATGTTATAAACACCCTCCAAATTTCAAGTTAAAAACACCAAACCAGTTCTGAGATTTATAATGTTAAAGATTAGCAAAATTGGCCTATCTAATGTATTATAAAATCTGCCCATCTTTCCCCTATCTAATGATCAAAGATCATAATCAAATAATCTCACAATCAAAGAATTTGCAGGCTCATGGTCATCAAAGAATAAAAAGTGCTGAAAGTCAAAATTTTTAGACAACAGCGGCAAACCACCACCATGGTTTGACAGTATGATGCCCCCTGAGCAGAACCCACCCTCATTTGTCTTCTTATGCTACCCCTGGGCTGAGAAATTTGCATTTTTGAAAAGGCCATCTCATCCCTTGCTCGTGATGCAAGATCGTGATCAAAGAATCTCACAATCCAAAAATTTGCAGGCTCGCGATCCAATTAATTTGCAGGCTCACAATCAAAGAATAAAAAATGCTGAATATCAAAATTTTGACACAAATACAGCAAACCACCACCATGGTTTGACAGAACAAAGCCCCCTGAGGAGAACCCATCCTCATTTGTCTTCCTAGGCCACCCCTGAGCTGAGAAAATTGCATTTTTCAAATGGTCATCATGTCCCTCACTCCTGATTCAAGATCACAATCAAAGAGTCTCAGGATCAAAGAATTTGTAGGCTCACAATCAAAGAAATTGCACACTCATGATCAAAGAATAATAAATGGTGAAACATGAGTTTTTTGATGATTTAGATTAAACCACCACCATGCCTCAATAGAACAGAGCCCCCTGATCAAAACCCACCCTCATTTGTCTTCCTAGGCCATCCCTGAGCAGAGATAATTGTATTTTTAGGTCACGATGCAAGATCGCAATCAAAGAATCTTATGATCAAATAATCTGCAGGCTCGCAAACAAAGATCATTAGTGAGCCAGGATCAAAGAATTTAAAAGCTTATAACTCTATTTTTTACCATCTTGGATGAAACCAAAGGCATGGCTCTATAGATCAAAGCCCCCTGAGTAAAACCCATCCAAGTTTTGCTTCATGAGTGACCCCTGAGATGAGATATTTGTGTTTTTACAATTGGAAATCTAAAAAGAAGATGGTGGATCTAGCGATCAAAGAATTCTCGGGGACAAAGATTCTTTGACCATGAGTCTGCAAATTCTTTGATCACCAGTCAGGACCAGATGACCAGGTCCCCATTGTTTTTTCGCAAAACAACCATATAAATATTCTCATTGACTTATAATGGGAGATTAAAAGTGACATAACTTTTGAAGGCCTTAATATTTTTTCACCAAAAAAAGCAGCATGTTTGGCCCACAAAGCTCTTTCAGATGAGCCATCTCACAGAGTGGCACACCGCACAATGGCTGCACAGGGCCACAGACAAAATCCCCAAACTGCCTCCAAAACTGGATCATTTTGCATTTTTCAGCGTTTTCGTGTGCAAAGACCGTAAGTCTGATCAAAACAAAATTTGGCAAATCAAAAGATCTACCATGCCCCACCGCATCTACCATGCCCCACCATGCATACCAAATTTCAGGCAAATCCATTGTATGGGTCCAAAGTTATTAATGCCTAAAACTTTGGCTTTAACATAGAAGTGCCTTCAAAACCCTAAATATAGTGGCGTGACTGCACCACTATAATATATATATATATATATATATATATATATATATATATGTATTGGGCTTTAGCTGGCAGACACATTATGAAACTTTTAGCCCTGAAAACATCCACCTTTTCTGGTTTCAAATCAAAGTGCATTGCATAACCAAGTACAGTATCTTAAACTTGTTAGTGCCCTCAGCAGTGTCTGGAATGCATTATAGTAAAGCAGAAGACAGTTGCATCTTTAAACCCTAAGATGAGTAAAGAACAATATCTTTTTGTATTCCTGTTGTTATGCTTTGGGGGGAAAAAACATTTAGATTGAGGGGGAAGAGGGGAGGTTGGCCCTGCAAGGGGACCTGGACACCCTGGAAAGCTGGGCTCACATATGGAAATTAAATTTCAATATCACCAAGTGCAAGGTGTTACATCTTGGGTGGGGAAACCCTAAACACAGGTACACCCTGGGAGGGGAGGCACTGGAGGCCTCAACAGGGGAAAAAGACCTAGTGGTCATGGTAGATGCATGTATGAATAACTCTGAGCAGTGTAGGAGAGTAGCTAGCAAGGCAAACAGGATGTTGGGATGCATCATAAGGGCATCACCTCTAGGAGCAGGGAAGTGATTCTGCCGCTGTACAATGGACTGGTTAGACCACACCTTGAGTACTGTGTACAGTACTGGAGACCACACTTGAATAGGGACATACAGCTCCTGGAGAGGGTACAGAGGAGGCCAACTAAGATGATACGAGGACTAGGGGATTTGACGTATGAGGACAGACTTGAGGAGCTCTGCCTGTTTTGATTGGAGGAGAGGAGAGACTGGGGGACATGATTGAGGTCTTCAAGTACCTCAAGGGAATTAATAGGGTAAACATGGAGGGGATCTTTAGACTAAAGCAGGGAGGTATCACTAGAGGGCATGGTTTGAAATTGGAAGGTGGAAGGGTGAGGGAGGAAAAGAGGAGGAGGTTTTTCACTGAGAGGGTGGTGGACCCTTGGAATGCACTGCCTGGCGAGCTAGTTCAGAGATCCACAGTGGAAGGCTTCAAGAGAGGGTGGGACAGACACAGAAAGTGGAAGTATCAGATGATGGCCTGGCCCAGGGGGTTGGGGATGGATGATAGGGGTTTCTGGAACACAAGGGGGGGAAGGCCTCGACACCCAACTAGGGAACTGAGGTTCGAGCAGACTCGATAGACTGTAAGGTCTAATCTGCTGGCAATTAGTATGTTAGTATGTTAGATTGCACTACATTACAGCTGGTAAACAAATCATGTATTTTGTTTCCTATATAGCACTGGGGAGATGCTACATCTAATTCTTATAGCAATCTTTATTTTACACATTTTTGTACTATATTTACTCAGGATATCCCAGATAAGATGCAATATCTTGTTTTCAGTGGGGCCATGATTTTACCCACTTTTACAATATATTTATCCAGGATAGCCTGGTTTAAATGTAACATATTGTTTCCAGCATGTTCTGATTTCACACAATGCAGCATAATAATGTGTAGATGTAGAACCCCACTGAAAATAAGATGGCACATCTTCTGTGAAGTATGCAGGCTAAATATATAGCAATCAGCAGGCATATTCTAGGAAAACACATTGTAAAAATGTGTAAAAGGGAGACCACATTGAAATTGCCTCTCAGCAGATCAGCGTTGTGCAAATTCATTAAAAAAGAAATAAGTAAGAGAATGACCACACTGTAGATTGTATCTTGATTCTCAATGCACATATCCTGTAAAAATTCAGTATTTAAAATGGGTTAAATGCTTTACCCAAATGAAATAAATATTTTAAATATTGGCTTGGCTAGTCTTTCCTCATAGATCTTATCCTGCAGGGTCCAAACCATTTTAGTTACCCTCCACTGCACCGCCTCCACCCTGTCATTGTTCTCAGATCTTTCTCAGATGGGGCCTTCAGAACTGGATGCAGTATTCCAGGTGTGATTTCATTAGCATCTTATACAGGGGCAAGATGGCCTCCCTCTTTTTATTCTTTAAACCCCTTCCTATGCATCTAAGCATCTGGCTCGCCTTTCCAGCTACCTTATCACACTGCCTAGTGTCTCTTAGGTCCTCAGAGATGATAACTCCCAGGTCCCTTTCCTGCTTTCATGACTGTCAGTACCTCCACATCTAGTTCATACTTTGCTCCTGGGTTCTTGTGCCCTATGTACATGATCCTGCACTTCTTTGCATTGAATCCCAACTGCCATTCTTCAGACCATTTCTCCAGTTTTTTAAAGTCTTCCTCCATTCTTTCAACACCCACTGGCATGTTCACCCTATTGCATACCTTTGTATCATCTGCGAAGAAGCATACCTTCCTCTCCAGTCCCTCTGCAATGTCCCCAATGAAGACATTGAAGAGGGCTAGCCCCAACACTGACCCCTGTGGCACCATGCTCATCACCTCTCCCTCTTCAGAGTACTCGCTGTTCAACACAACCCTCTGACTCCTGCCCTTTAGCCAGTTCTCCACCCACAGAACTATTTTAGGATCAATCCCTAGGCTGCACAGTTTGTTAATCAGCCATCTATGGGGGGATGGTGTCGAAGGCCTTTCTAATGTCCAGATAGGCCACATCCACCACACCTCAATGGTCCACTACCTTAGTTACCCAGTCATGAAGTAAATTAGTACAATGAGTTAGTGCAAAACACAGTGCTTATCCTAAATATAGTAAACTATAGGGTTTGATGTATAAGTAGATAAATGCCATATAAGGAACTGTATGTGTGTTAGTATGTGTGTGGCAATGCTCGGTGTGTGCAGACAGTGCATTGCTATGTTATACTGAAATATATATGTATATATGTGTAAAAGTATTAGTCGGTGTGTGTGTAACACACAGATTAGAAAGTGCAGCTAAATGGCTCAGTGGTTAGTGCACAAATTGCTTTTCTATATCCCCCCATCTAGGTCAGTTACAGCCTCATGCATGTCATTGCTGAATTACATGAGATGTCTAGTGGCAAACCCCACCCTATGATGTCCCACAGAGCCTGAAAAGAAGAATAAAGTCCCTCGGAGACTTGTCCTTTAATCTGTAAAAATGTGTGTAGACAGTGCACTGCTATGTTATACTGGAATATATATGCATATATGTGTATATGTGTGTGTGTGTGTGTGTATCACAGCAATTAGAAAGTGCAGTTGGGTGGCTCAGTGGTTAGTGCAAAAATTGCTAGTCTATATTCCCCAGCTACCTAGATAAGTTTCAGCCTTGTACATGTCATTGCTGATTTAAATTAGGTGTATAGTGGCAACCCTCCCCCCAGTTGTCCCTCGGAGCCTGAAAAGAAAAACACAATCCCTCAATGTATTTTTTTAATTTGTAAAAATAGGTCCATTGCTAATGCAACCCCACAGCCCCAGCCCCACCTCCCACTGAGCACCCACCACCCCACACTCCTCAGACTCCCTCACATACCCTCATTCACCTGAAAAGATCCCAGTGTGCAGATCCACTGTCCCATAGAATGACGTGCTGCTGGAACAGGTGACTTCTGTATGAAAAATAAGGTAAGTACAGCTGATAACCCATTGAAATACATTGCAGTGCACTTATCTTATTTCTCATTTAGCCATCGCCAGTTCCAGCAGCAAGATGAGTCTTCGAAGGGAGAGTGGATCTTCACACTGGGACCTGTTCAGGTAAGTGAGGGTGTGTGGGAAGTCTGGGGATGGGGATGGTTGGTACTCAGTGGGAAGTCATGCTGGGGGGTAGGAGTTGTATCACCACCACCCAGTCTGACCTATTAATCCCTCTCTAGTGTGAAGCCCAATGCCAAAACTAAACTCTGGAGCCCCCCCAATACCTCCATGATACTCATCTGTCTATTCAACTCCTTCATAAAATCTATGAACATTTCAGCCCCTACCACCCCCTCTGGTAGACTATTTCAGGTGTCCACCACCCTCTCTGTAAAAAAAAATATTTTCTCACATATCACCTGAGTCTTCCCCCAACCTCATTTTCTGCCCCCTTGACTTGGAACATCCATTACTCTGGAAGATGTTTCCTTTCTGTATTCTGTTTATACTAGTGATGCATTTGTATGTCTCAATCATGTCCCCCTTCCTCCTTTTCTCCAGGGAATGCATATTTAACTCCTTTAGTCTTCTCTCATAGGTCTTACCCCACAACCCTTCCACCATTTTAGTTGCCCTCCACTTCACTGACTCCACCCTGTCTATGTTCTTTCTCAGATGAGTCCTCCAGAACTGGACATAGTATTCCAGGTGTGGTCTCTCGTAAGTGTCTTACACAGAGGCAAGATGACCTCCTTCTTTCTACTCATGATACCCCTCCCTGTGCACCCAAGCATCTGACTAACCTTCCCAGCCACCTTATTCCACTACCTAGTTTCTCTTAGGTTCTAAGAGATGATAACACCCTGGTCTCTTTCCTGCTTTGTGACTGTTACTACCTCCCCACCTAGTTTGTACTTTGCCCCTGGGTTCTAATGCCCTATTTGCATGATCCTGCACTTCTTTGCATTGAATCCCAGCTGCCATTCTTCAGACCATTTCTCCAGTTTTTTAAGGTCTTCCCTCATTTTTCAGCACCCTCTGGCATGTCCACCCTATTGCATACCTTTGCATTGTCTGCAAAGAAGCTTACCTTCCCCTGCACTCCCTTTGCAATGTCCGCAACAAACACATTGAAAAGAACTGGCCCCAACACCGACCCCTGCAGCACCCTGTTCATCACTTCTCCCTCTCCAGAGAACTCTCTGTTTACCACAACCCTCTGACTCCTGCCTTTCTGCCAGTTCTTCACCCACAGAAGTATTTTAGGATCCACCCCTAGGATGCACAGTTTGTTAATCAGCCTTCTACTGGCAACAGTGTTGAAGGTCTTTATGAAGTCCAGAAAGGCCACATCCACTGCACCTCCCTGGTCGACTACCTTAGTTACCCAGTCATGGGATAGATTACTAGAATGATTTAGTTCAAAACACAGTGCTTGCCCTAAATACAGTAAAAGTTAGGGTTGAATGTATAAGTAAATAAATGCCATATAAGGCAGTGTACTGTATATGTATTCATGTGGCTCCATGTCATAACAGCAATCACCAAAAGGTGATCGTCATTATGGTGAGTGTACATTGCAAAATTCTGTTTTGGTGATGTACACCCCCAGTGACAAACAAAACAGTGCAAAGGACTCTACTTACCCCCCTTGTATAAGATTCTTAACTCCAGTGGGGTGCATGTTGGGGGGGTTGCAACATTATATAAAAAAAAAATACTCAGACTGGGTGCAACAAAACATACTTGAGCCCGGACCCAAACCCAGCATCCTTTCCACCCCAGCCCAGCACCCACCCACCACACCATGGAGCCAGCTCAGCAGCTCACCGGGGAACCACCCAAACCCTCATGCCCCTTGCTCAGCATGCTTGCTCCCCCCTGGGCATGTGTACATATAGCTACATCCTGTCACTATTTGTGAACCCTCCCATCCAGTCACCTTCCTTATTCCCTCTCCCTGTTGACATTCACCACAAGTGGGTTGCCGTTTCAGTAGGCGCCCACTTGCAACTAGCGCATGTGACAAGATACCTGTTAGTGCATGTGGCAATGCTCTGTGTGTGCAGACAGTGCACTGCTATGCTATTCTGGAATATATAGGCATATATTTATATATGTATTAGTCAGTCTTTGTGTGTATCACAACAATTGGAAAGTGCAATTAGGTGAATCAGTGGTTAATGCAAAATGTTCTAGTCTATATCCCACACTATCTAGATCAGTTTCAGCCTTATGCATGTCATTGTGGATTTAAATGAGGCATCTAGTGGCAACCCCCACCCTCTGATGTCCCTCAGAGCCTGAAAAGAAGAAAACAGTCCCTTGTTGTTTTTTTAATCTGTAAAAATGTGTGTAGACAGTGCACTGCTATGTTATAGTGGTATATGCATATATGTGTATATATATTAGTGTGTGTGTGTGTGTCTGTATATCACAACAATTACAAAGTGCAGTTAGGTGGTTCAGTGGTTAGTGCAAAAAATGCTAGTTTACACATTTCTCACTACCCATAATACCATTACTTTGCAGCCGTATTGGCTCTTGATAGAATTTGTTTCTCCTACTTAACACTACTTACCCTTTTGTAGGACAGCATATTCCATCCTTATGTCTATCACCTCTCACTGGTCAGCCACAACTCCAGTTCTTGCTAGGAATAAATATTGGATCCCATGCCCTAAAGCCAGAAGCACTAATTATTCATCTGAATGGAAATTAATCCTAAGTGGGAGGTTAGAGTGTTATTTGACTAATGGGAAATCTCTCCCTATCTGGCAGGCTAGATTGTTCCTTTTGCTTTCACATATTGCATAATGATGTGTCACTAATCAGAAGTCTCATATATACTATTTATTGAACACTGTTGAATTATGTCACTTACAGAATTTTACTTCATGATGTGAACTCTTTTCGCAGATTGTCTTAGTCTTAAATACAACAGTAGGTATAGCAGACACAGTCTGAGAAGTTTAGGACCCTTTTAAATAGTTTTTAAATTAAAGGATAATTTCAGACAGCTTTATCAGGGTGGTACATCCAATTTACTGATTTGCAAAAATGATGCGTCACTGTGCCAAATGCCATTGTGATCACTAGTGAATTCAAGTCCCAAATCTTGATGGCCAAGTATGGCCTCCTAAACTTTCAGGTGGTTTTACTTTTTTATTTTTTCATCCCAAACTCCCTGATACAAGCAATCATTTTTGTATAACAAACATTAAATTATGTTACAGTCACTAAACCCCTTGTAATTTATCTCCTGTGAGTTTCAAGGTAAAAAAATGCCAATATCATGGTATATTTTTGACTGGTAAAACAAATGCCAATATCATGGCATACAGTATTTGTGACTATAAAGATTTTTGTGGCTGCACATAATTATTTAAAAGTCAAAGAACCTCAGTATAAAAGCACCAGTAAAAGGGTTAGAGTGAAAAGGGTATTGGCAATAAAGCCATGTTTTATAAAAATGTAAAATTACACATACTCCTATAATGCAAAGCATTGTGGGATGCATATGCAAAACATCATGAAAGAGTTGACACTGGTTCCACTTTAAGCATGAGTGTATGGTGCCAAATGACCTCTCACACACAGTACAAAGGCTAAAAATAGAAACCATAGTTACAAGTTTCATCCTACACAATACTCATCAGTGACAGCCCAGGAGAAGGGTGAACCAGTCATATATTTTGATCTTACTGGGTTGAATCATGGTTGACCCCAAAATAGAAAAGTAATCTAAAAGTCAAAGAACCTCAGCACAAAATTACTGAGACAGTGGTCATCTGGAAAGAGTGCTTCCAACAAAACCAGGTTACATAGAAATCTAAATTTATGCATCTCCCCATAATTCAGAGCATTGTGGGAAGTATGTGCAAGTCACCAGGAATGAGTTTAAACTGGTTCCGTTTTAAGCGAGAGTGTATAGTGCAAAATGGCCTCTCCCACACTCTGTAGAGGCTGAAAGCAGCCTTTGCAGAGTGTGTGAGAGGTCATTTGGCACTATGCATTCATGCTTAAAAAGGAACCAGTCTAAACTCTTTCAATGCACAGAATTATGCTGCTTACCTCATGTGGCCATGCTGGTCTCATTTGATAAACACTGGTGGTTAGAGCAAGTGTTATGTTTGTTAGGTCCCCTGAATAAACTCATTCAGGTGGATGTTGGGATGGCTGACTCTCTCCAGGCCCATTCATATGGATGGTTGTCTTACTAGATGGCATTCCCTAGGTCTCTTGGTGTGGATGAGTACCATGTTGGTCTGCTGAGGTGCCAGGTCTCTCTGGGCCTAGTTGTGCAGATGGCTGTAGTTCTAGCTGGCCATGGTTTCAGCCCTCCTTTGATCCATTCATCCAGGTAGCTGTTGTATTGGCCATCCAGTGTGCCAACATCCTCTAATCTTGCCATCCCAATATGCGTGCTGGCTTGATCTTCCTTGAGTGTTTAATGAGGTTATGTGTTGTGATGGTGGCTCTCCATGGACATTGTAGTAAAAGAAATGTTCATGCTTACTCTCCCAGGGCCCACTCTGATGGGCCTGAGTTGTGCTGACCAGCTGCACTGTCAGGAACATATGGGCACATCTTCATTGTTAGGTGTTATTCCTGCAAGCTGCAATACATGTTCACTTGTTCCTGCTTGTGTAGACTATTGTTGTGTCTGTTGGCCACTGTACCAGCTTTTCCAGAACCCACTAGTACAGGTGGATGTTGTGCCTGCTGACCACAATGACATCTCAAGAGCCAGCTGATATGGGTGGTATGGCTCTTGATGGCCATGATATTGGTTCTTATGGCCAAGGTATTAGTTTCATTGGGTTTGCTAGTGCATTTTGGTTGGTGTGCTGTCTGGATTAAATACCTTTTCTCATTGGGCTCATTTCATGCAGGAGGGCTGGTTGGCATTTGGACTATCCCTGGCTCTGCAGGGTGGGCAGGTGTCCTGCTTAATGACCACAGTGGTAACTTTCACTCAGCCTGCTACTGCTGTCAAATATTTTCCTTACTGTTGGTGGTGCTAGCTCTTACCATGGACTTGATGCTGTAGGCAGGAAACCATGCTGTCCAAAACCAGCAAAATTTCTTCAGGGTTGTAAGAGCCCCCATGCGTTCTTCATAGTAGGCTGTATGAGAGAGAATGGCAAGAATCCCTCCACCAACCCAAGATAACAAAAACAAAACAAAAACAAAATAACTGGCCATCGATGTGATCTGAGCCTCACAAACCACTCCAGACACTCCAGATTGATGTGCTCTGCAGTTCTGGATGGTTGGTGCTGCTACAGGGTATACCAAACCCAAAATATATTATAACACAAGCACAAAAATTCTGTATTCCCCTAGGACCAGTGGGTGTACCTAGAAAACAAAGCTCACTATGTGATGCTGATACAAAATGTATTGTAAATCTAGATATGGCACGGATGCAGTAGGTGCACAGACAACACAAAACCTCAGTTCAGTGCAGACTAGGAACCCTGGTACTTCGATTGTTAGACCTTCATTGGAGCATTACCTATGTGATATTATCAATATCACATAGTGATCTTTGCTTTTCTAGGTGCACATATCAGCTTCTAGGTGAGTGTGGTACTTTTTGGCTTGTGTCACTAACCACTCCCACATTTGTCTCCACCCTCCTCCACTATTGTCACTATCAGATGCTTAGCAAACCCTCTTCTGTTCCAATTGAATAAGAGCAGCCTATTTTTTCTCAACAACTTTAAAGCACTACTAAAATTTCTATAACAGTACTAAAAATACTTGAACACCAATGTAAAGTTTGGACATACCAACACTTGCAGTAATATAAAATATTCATGTAAAAGGTTCCAATTTAAGAAATGAAAAACTCAGTCATAAAGAACCATCTATTCATCATGTTTAATATGAATAGAGCCATTTATAGTTTTAGAAAATTACATTTCTGTTTAAATTTAAAATTGTTAACACTTGACTAGTTCTCAGTCCCTTTCACAGTGACATGAGTTTAATTAAGACATGCACAATGTTATATACCCAATTGACTGCTGCCTCAGATATGAAGATATAACTGTGTAGTAACAACCAAAAATAATTTTGCACTGCTGCTTTTCTTATTGGCAGCCCACTAGTTTTTCACATTTAATTCTAATCACACTCCTGGTTGCCAGATTATGCACTTATCATGGGTGCTAAAAGTGAACATATTGTCTTTTGAAAATCATTTACTGTTAGAGAATACCCTTCTCACCCAAGATTATTCTCATATCTAAGATGAATTAAGGGCTAACTAGACAAGTGTATTTTCTGATCTGGGGCAGAGGTGAGACAGAAAGGATGATATGGTAAATGTGAAAAAAGTATTTGCAGATCACAACTTTTGAAGAAAATATTCGAAATCTAGCTTAAAGCAGTAGTAGTACAAAAAAAAATTGCACTTTTTTGACGGTTTATTCCCTATGCCCTGCTAATCGTATACCCAGTACTCTTTCTTGCCTGCATTGTACTATTGCTGAGTAATTTGCTCAGTTATTCTGTGCTTTTGTTTACACTTCTGCCACTAAGCATGTTGCACTGGAACCCCCTTTGCTGCCAACTGCACATGTGAATGACTTGCAGGGACATCAGGAATGGTCAGCAGAGGGTCCCTCTGCTGTTGTCATAAGATGTGATGTGACCTATCGAAAAAGCACAGCTGAAAATTAGTCAGCCACCATATTTGTTGTAGCACTACAACAATTCAAATAAATTTCAAATATCTAAGAAACTAAAGATGACTGAAAAAAAAACATTTACAGGTATGGAAACTGGAACTTTGGCTGCATGCTTACAGCCAAAAAACATAATTTTGATAACTCACTTTCTGATTTCATTGTACTGCTGCTTTAAATGTATATATATATATATATATATATATATATATATATATATATATAATTAGATATCTATATATAATACATCTATATATATAGTAGAAATGCTGTCTTGTGAACAGTGACATTATCAGTCCTGTAATACTATGTTAAGAGTGAGAAAAATACATTTGGATTCAAAATGTAAAAGCAAACCAACTAAAATTGTAGCTTAGACATTCTGAGCAAAAACTTGCTGCAATCCACACTGCCAGGAGGTGTAAATAATAACATTACATAACACAGTTTGGCATGGACTGTTTGGCTCTGTCCCTGCTGGTAGTACAACATGGTTCAGTGTAGGTTCCTACTGCAATATGTAGTCACCAGGTGGGGTGTACCCTATGCTTACAACACACATAAGCTGTCCCTATATACAGTATATACACCTCAAACCATTTGTTACTGCACTTACAAAACAGCCCTTAAAACATTAGAAACATTTTGAAAGTAAAAGACATTGCATTTGTTAGGAACTGAAAGGATAGAAGATTCAGAAGATTAATTTTTGTTTTGTAGTCAGGTGTAGTAATTAGCAATTATATTTAGAATGGAGGATTAGTGGCTTTTACTTGGTCAGTCCATCAGGTGTAGAAGTTTATGGTTTGGCAAAAATGAAAACAATAGTAGTCTGGAACCGAATGTTTATTTATTTATTTCATAATTCGGATTTACAACCTTTGAGTCAAAGACTCATTTACAAAGGCACCTCATCGCAGGGAGGGTAGACAACAATTGGTAGTGGAGTACAACAATGGAGAACATTACAGGTGAGATACAATAAAAGAACTCACAAAGCAATAACAGTAATACAAAGGTGTACAAAGGCTTCAATTAGTTACAATTAGTCTAGTATATAAATAATAAGGTACCGCTAGGGTTCTAGGGAGTGATACCTGGGGGAATGGGTGGTTGCTGAGGGAGAAGGCAGTCCAGAAAGACTTTGTCTGTAAATTGGGCCAGGCGGAGCTCTAGGTATGGGCCAGTCAGGAGCATTTACAGTTCTGAGTGTCAGTGAGGTGGTTTTGGAGGGTGATTTTGAAGGGGCTCATTTTGGAGATGTTTGTGATATGAGTGGGGAGGGAGTTGTACCAAGAGGGGGCTCTGTGGTGGAATGATCTTTGGGTGAGAGAGGTCCTGGCTCTCGGGACCTGGAAGGTGGCTTTTGTTGCAGTTTGGGTGGTGACCGAGTGGGAGGCCAATTTTAGGGATGCAGCTACTCCCGGTGGGAGAGCCCAAGTAGTGAATTTTTTGCCAGTATACAGGTGTAATAGCACAGGCACTCATCAAAGTTGAGTAAGTTTGAGGAGGAGTAGAGCTGGCATGTGTCCGTTCTGCTGAGGGCACTGGTCAGGAGCCCGCAAGCCTTGTTGATCGAGGTCTGGACTTTGATGAGGATGGTAGGGTCAGCAGCCGCATAGATAGGGAGCCCATAGTCGACTAATGATAGGATGGAGGAAGTGATAGCCAACCAGAGGGCATTCTGAGGGAGGCAGACTTTGTGGTGGTAGAGGAGTCCAATCCAGGTGTTTTTGTCAGTGGACAGGGAATTAAGATGAGAGTAGAAAGAGAGGGCTGGGTCGAAGGTGATGCTTAGATATTTGTATGCAGACATCTGTTGAAGTGGGTGTGTGTGCTGGGGAGGATGAGAAGCAGGGCATTTCTGGAATTACTCTGGCAGTGGGCAAAAAGCATAGATTTTGTCTTCTTGAGATTCAGAACTAGACAATGGTTAAGGAACCGTTTTTCAGCTTGGCTGAGGGTGAGTTGCAGAGAGTTCTGGTTGGGGTGGGAGGTGACAAGAACCACATTGTCAGCATATAGGAGAATTCTGCCTGAGCAGGAGCTAGGAAGGGTGTTTAGAAAGAGACTTAACAATATGGGGCCAGGATGGAACACTGGGGGACACCTGAGTGAACAGGTGGGGCAGCTGATAGAGTACTGTTTATCTTGACCTGTTGGGATCTGGCACGGAGGTAGCTGGAGAACCAGGCAAGGGGGCCAGATGGGATGCCTAATTGATGGAGGGAGTCAAGCAATATGGGGTGACACATAGTGTAAAAGGCCTTAGTTAGGTCAATGAACACTGTCCCACCAGTGTCCCCAGAGTCAAGTGCATAGTGTCCTTGCTGTGAGAACACCAGGAGGGCTGTGGTGGTGCTGTGTACAGGGCAGAAGCCATGCTGTTCTGGACATAGTATGCTGTATTTGGTTAGTTATTCCATAAGTTGAGTGGTTACAATTTTTAATTCCAGGGCTTTAGAGAGTAGGGGGAGGATGGCGATTGGTCTGTAGTTATTTGGTAATGTGCGATCTCCATTCTTATAAATTGGGATAATTCCAGGTGATTTCCAGGTGCTTTTGAATTGACCAAGGCACAGAAACTGGTTTAACAGGTCAGTGAGAGGGGCTAACATGACATCTAGAGTTAGACGGAGAATCCGGGGGTCACAGCTGGGGTTGTGGCTGGAGAGGGCTTTTAGTAGTAGTGGTTTGGCTTCATGGAGAGATATGGTATGGAGGAGAAATGGGGGCGATTCAGGGTGGGGGGTGAGGTAGGGATGGGGTCAAAAAAGTGGACAGGAAGGACTGCGCTTAGGTCAGAGAAAGCTGTGTTGAGGCAGTCAGCAATATGTAGGGGGGTCAGTGGTAATAGTGCTGTTGACAGATATCTGAGGTGGGGGAGCATGTTTTTCCATTGAGCTCCTTAATATTATCCCAGAACATATGTGCAGAGCCCCAGGAGGCGGCCAGAGTGGGTTGGTAGTATTTGGACTTGGATTGCCTTATGGCCCAGGTGCATTGGTTACGAGCGGCATTATAGGCCTGTCTGTCCACTGTTCTGCCTGACTCGACCGCGACATGCCAGAGGTTGTCTCGCTGCCTCAGTTGTTGAATAAGGGAAGGAGAAATCCAGATGGCATTATGTCTTTTGGAGTGGGTACTGGTGAAGGGGCAAAGAGGTCACAGGCCTTGAGGAAGGCTCTGGTGAGGTAGGCTGGCACAGTGTTTACATCAGTTGTGAGTGAGATTGGGGACCAGTTAAGTTGGGCTAGGTACTGCTTCAGTTTACTGAGGCCTCCTGGCTGAAACAGGCAGCGGGAGGTGACTTTGCAGTTGTGTTCACAGATGTTTTAAATGTACATTTATATTCAGACAAATGTACAGTTCCAATAGGGGTTAGGCCAATTAGGCTTCTTGAAAAATATGTATATGTGTGTATGTATAGCTATAGATATGTATATATATATATTCATTGCAAAAAAACTTTGTTAATGCATCAGTTAGGGTTAAACCAACAAAAGTGGGGAAATGAGACATTAGGGTAGAGCCCCTAACCCCCCCCCACCATCTCACTCCCCATCCTTCACAGACCGACAGATGCTGGGGTGTGCCAGGGGGTTGTGACATTATAGGAAAATGCTCTCAAAAACATATTTCTGGAGGGGTTTACCCCCCAAAAAGGTTGTGCTATGTAGCTCAGGACCAAATTATGTAAACACAACCATCAGTGTTTCCTAGGCCCACCTAAATTTGAACTAAAGCCATTTTTGGCCATCACTTACTGCAAACAAGATGGCAGCAGCTCAAAAGCTTATTGACATAGGTTGGAAGCTTTTTTAGTGAAAGCTTTTGTGCTGAACATATAAGGTTTCCCATAGGCTATAATGGGAAACTTTGAACTTTCATACCTTTTGAATGGATTGATATTGTTTCACCAAATCTTCAAAAGGCACTTCCTTGACACAGTCCCCATATACTCTGAAAATGTCAGACCTGTTGGACAAACCATGTTGGCTGTAGAGGAGAGCAAAGAATTCAGAAAAGTTGAAGATTTTTCACACATTTCAATGCTCTGCAGCTCCACAAGTAAAAATCTGACCAGAACAAACATTTCCAGATCCAGAGATCTATGGTACCACACTGTGCATGCAAAATTTCAGGCAGATCGGATAAATGGTTACAAAGTTATTATATTGTAAAATTTTGGTTTTACCATGAATTTGGCTACGCAACCCTAACTATACTGGCCCTATCAGGCCACTATCATATATATATATATATACACACACGCACATATTTATTTATATAATTACTGGTGAGCAATTTTTTGAATGTGTTCAACCAGTTGATATTTGTCATAACAACCACTTGGTTATTATGACATTCACGAGCACCACCACTCAAAAGGGAACTCTCTTTCATTGGCTCCCTGTCTGTGTGAGGGCAATCTAAATAGTCCATAAACATGGTGACTCCGTTGGTAGTGAGGAACCTCCACAACCATCCTCTCACCTTCCAATAATATTTCTTTTTAGTCTGGTTGAGCCTATGTTTAGTATCACTGTTATCTTTTTTCAAGTATCTGATTGATCCTGCAGTTCGACAGCCAGCTTTAGATGACACACACACACACACACACACACGCTGTCAACATGAACGGGTCAGTCCATGTCTAACTACTTCCTAGAGAGGTAAGCATGAGCACAATCGCAATTTAAACTGCAACTGAGTGGGAAAAATTAATCAAAGTGGACACTGAATAAGCTGGAGGTTTCTGTGCTGCGTTCTTGATTCTGTGGGCACAAGAGAGAGGGAATGGGGACTGCTGTACAGCTGGGGAATCTGGAGTGGGATGGGGAACTGCTGCTGCATTTAGTGGGTGGCTGCTGCTGCTGCAAAAGAGGAGGCTGCCGATGCTGCGTTTAGGGGTGCCTGCTACTGCATTTAAGATTGCTGGGTGGGGATTGCCGGAATAGGTAGGTACCAAGGTGGGGGGAGGTGTTATTGAGAGAATGTGTGTTTGTGTGTGTGTGACAGCATTTGGGTTGTAAAAAATTGCTCACCAACAATTATTAAAAAATAAAAGATGGAAAAGTGTCCATATTAGAATTTAATGCACACCCTTGGTGTAGGATGCTTTAATAAACCCCTCAGGCTTCACCCTCGGGGTTTATGTAGCATCCCACACCTCGGTTATGCATTAAATTCTCATATCACACACTTTCCCATCCTTTCTTCTCTCTGTCTCTCTCTCTCTCTCTCTCTCTCTCTCTCTCTCTATATATATATATATATATATATATATATATTGCAAAAAAACTTTGTTAATGCTATAGTTATGGTTAAAGCCACACAACTAGGGAACTGTGGCATTAGAGTTTCCAACCTTAACAGCCCACCCCCACTGTGCACACACAAACAGGCATTGGGGGGTGCGTTGGAGTCATCATTCATAACACTTACCCCATTCTATAAGGAAATAAGCAGAGATGGGTACAATATAGCAGAATGGGGTGATCGTTAAGACTGATGACCTCAAGGCTTATCATGACACATGTTGGTGCATGCAGGGTGGGGGGCTGTTAGGGTTGGAATCCCTAATGCCACATTTCCCTACTGTTGTGGCTTTAACCCTAACTGGAGCATTAACAACATTTTTTAAATTTATTTCCTTACTTTTTGAGATAGTATAATCATATTCTTATTTCCCTGTGGAAGCACATGGCCATCTAGTCCCTGAGCTCCCATCCCTTCTTAAATGCATATATGCATGTACCTCTGGGCCCTGCACTTCCATTTATAGAACAACAGTGACCAAATTGTCAGCCTAACCATCTTATTAGCTCACCTCATAAAACCCATACAGAGCATTTTCAGATTTCCACCAAAATGTAATTCTGTGCAACTGCAATGCCATTCTGTGCCACAGGTGCAAAAACACATTTTGGCCTGGATTTGAAAAATGAAAGCTGTGACATACATGAGGTGGGGTAATAACAAAGTTAAGTTGAAAGTCTGGGTTCAAAATATTTTTCATAACTTTGCCATTTTTACATATTTTGACCCCAAATGTTCAACATAGTCTTCGTATGATCCCATCTCATGAACAAGGGCAGGAAAAAATTTCAAATCCTCCCCAAAAGGTGAATTCATCAAGCAACTGTGACATCACCTTTTGGGTGGAAGTTGCATAATGATAGTCCTATTGTTCATGAGGTAGGGTTCCCAAAAGGCCATGTTGAAAATTTGGGGTCAAAATCTCAACAAATGGCTATGTTATCCATAAAAGTTGAACACCCCATTAAAATACATTGAAATGCATTTACCTTAGTTTCTCATATTGCAGTCACCGGTTCCAGCAGCAAGACATGTCTTAGATTGAAGAGTGTATCTCAAACCTGGGACCTGTTCAGGTGAGTGAAGGTGTGTAGGGGTGTACTGGGGTTGTGGGGTGGTGGGTGCTGAGTGGGAGGTGGGGTGGGGGGCTGATTGATGAGGAACCATTTTTTGTTTTTACATGTTTGCAAAAAAGAAAAAACCTTTTGAAGGACCATTTTCTCCATTTCAGGTTGTGCCTAAAATGGGAGGGTGGGGGTGCTACTAGACACCAGGGAATACATATTTTTGTAATGGGGATGGTGATCGGTGGGTGGAGCAGTCCCTCTAGCCAATCTGGACTGGACCACATTAGGTGACACTTGGGGGGATTGAGTCCTAAAAGAGTCCTGCAGTCTGCAAAGGCTTGAAGGGTAATGTATTCCAATTGGAATATTAGTGATGAGATTTCCCCATGGAGGTGCACTACCCTGAGAAATACATGGGTGGGGGGGATTCTGCCTGTTCAGAGAAAGCATCTGAGTTCAGGTTCATTGGAGCTGAGCCTTATAAGCAGCATCAGATAGCCAGAGATGGAGAAAGGATGGTAGAGAAGGGGTGGTGTGGAATGGAAAGAAAGAAGCCTGACTGCTGGGCTGCTATCTCCAGTCTGTGGTGTGACTGGTTGTGATTTAGGGATATAGCCAGGGATATAGCAAAAAGAGAGCATAAGTATGAGTGTGGGGGCATGTGGAAGCAATCAAAATCAACAGGCAGGGGTCCAAAATATGCCCCCTCATCAATTTAAGTTTATGGCATATAGCATGCCAGCATGTCCTGATTGTTCCTGCATCCATTGATTTTACTTGTTAATCTCAAATGCTACACTCACACTGTAATGGACATGTGAGGGGTGGTGGTGTTCACAACCTTTTTCATCTTGTCTCTTTGATGGAGACTACAGAGGAAAGGTTGGGGGGACACAGTTTCTCATTCCATTGGGAGGAGTACAACGTTTTTCACTCAGGTCTCTTTGAAGGGAGCAGCTGCCATCACTTTCCAGCCCCAAACAACAAATCTATAAAATGAAACAGCTTCTTTCTTGGATTATTAGATGATTGCATACCCACAATCCTGCTCTGAAAGTTCAGGTATGACAAGGATCTCTGCAAAGTTCTGACAGACAAATGCATGACTTGTAAAGTGCAAACTCCACCCAACACAGCACTGAACATTCTATGGAAGCACATTCACCTGTTGCAGAAATAATCCACTCTGTTGCAACAATCTCCATGTTCATGAACACATCCCTGGCTTCTCCCTCTTCCCAGTCGAGGTGTGTTTGTACATGGAGGGAAAGGCTGAATCTCCCAGTTCACAGTCTGACTAATAGGGAGCTGGAACACTGCCTGCAGGTAAAGTGCAGCTTGAACTGCATACAGTACCTTCAAGGAGATTATCTTGCAGTTAATCCTGTGACTGCCTGAGCATAAACACTCCCCTACACTAAAAGTGGAACAGCAGGCTAATATTTCAACAGCATCTAGTGCTTTCATCACATATAAAATCTACAGTAACCCCAGTTCTATCTCAACTATGGGCCTCTGCATTTACATTTAATGACCCTTCTTCCCAATGCCCTTCATTTATGATATCCACCTCAAACTGGAACGCTCAGTTGTGCTTCTTCAGAAAACTGGTGGCAGCAATACCACCAGCAACCTTTCAGCACTGACAAATGCTTGCTCTATAGACTGGTGACCCCTTTGTGCTAACTGCTGTAAAATTCTGACATTTAGCATTGTGCATGAATTGAAAGTGAAACCAAGCAAAGTGCTGTTGTGATAGTGTTAGAATATCACTATAGCAATTTACATGATTAATACTACACTTGATCTAACACCATACTGCTATAACATTTTGATGATTTCACTTGCATTCATGCAACATGCTTTAATACAATAATACCCATATGATTAGTGGGCAGACAGTGACTGAGCCTTAGTAGGCTCAGCACTGATTTTTTGTCACCAGCGATCCGCGGTCAGAGGGCAACTTGAGCAGCATAGCTGTCAAATTCTGTATTGTTGCAGCCCAACTTAAAGCAATGTTGGGCTATGGTAAAGCTGACACTTTTTTTTTTGAGCCCCTGTTTTGAACCCTTGGTGCCCTCCTTCTGGTGTTGGGGCCCCAGGCAATTGCCCATTTGGGCAGGTAACTGATGTTGCACTAGGGCAGAAGCAGTGTGCCTCCAGGGGATGTGAGAGAAGTGAGGGAGAACAGAAGAGCTGATCCAGTGAGGTTAGCTCAATTGTAATGTGACTTGCCACAGACCACCTCTTCAAACAGTAGGTTGCTGGGCTGACAGTAGAAGAGGCAATCATGTCTTTCATTGGGGCTGCCATAGGGTAACATCAGAGAGAAGCTATGCCAATCCAGCCCCATAGCCCAAGCCTGATTTCAATATGGATGGGCATGGTACAGTATGCTCCCTACCTGCAATGAAATCAGAGGGGAAGGGAGGGCAGAACTGCTAGGGGAGAAAAGAGAGCATTTCAGAGTTCTAGTCCAGGACTTACACGATCACTTTGCTTGCATCTGTGGTGATCATGGAACTTTGGGAGTCAGTGGTGTAGACAGCACCTAAGGGTAGGAGAGGGAAAGTTACAGCAGAGTGGTGACTCAATCTGCCTAAGATCTGGAGTCCTCTACTATGACCACTGAGGAGACAGCAGACTGGCTGGGAACATCCAGGAGTATGGGCTGCAGAGATGTACAGTGAGGGGGTGTTCCAAGAGTAAGATTTTACTAAGGGACCAAATCAGTTCCTTGTGGGTAAAGATGATTCAGTTACAGGACTGGCTGATGATCCAGAGGAGGGAGACTCAAGCTGTTGATTAAAGGTTTTCTCATACTCAAACATCTGTTAGCCTTTTGCCATTCTCTGCATAGGCCTTTGTGCTGTTGGACCCACAGGGACTCACTTTCTTGGCCAGAAAAGGGGGGTGGCCACTAGACACCAGGAAACAGTGTCTCACTGCTGTCACTGCAGCCCAGAGCATGAGTTCCAACTGTGGCTGCAGAAGTCAAGAAATTCCCACTGTTCTCATATAGAGAATGCGGGGAATGGCTCATCTCACTAAGCTGGGCACCTGGGATTCTGGGTGCCCAGAAAAGGTATTTATGGTGCTTACTTTATAAAACAAACATGAGAATCTAGCCAAATGAAGTCTGTTTAGCTAGGTTTTGGTGTTTGTTTTTTAAAATGCCACAATTATTATACATTGTTCATGCTTGTTAGTTGGTGAGAGAAAACAAGATGGTTGTTGGCATGGCACCAAAAATGTTTGGTGCCATGCCAATTCAGTGGTGTGAAACCATAAGGAATCATGTATGGCATCAAATTTTTGCTTTCGTCACAGAACGTTATCTGACAAACCCTACTGCACATGCGCAGGTTGGAAAACACTAAAATTTAAACACTTATAACAAGGGAACCCGTTGCAATTTTTTCACCAGACCTGTCAAAGACATTACCTTGGGACATGACACATGTCCCCTGCAAGTTTGGGGAAAAATTCCATTCCATGTAAGCTGTAGGGGAGTGCAAAAAAACCCATGTTAAGTATAGCCAAAAAAGTTATATTTTACTTGAACATGACACATGTGGATCACAGAAACCACAAAAGCTGCCATCACAAGCATTTCCGCACATCAAGACCTCGCCTCCTAGACAAACCATACACAATTGCAGCTCATTTTGTCAAAGAGAACCAAATATATTAATGTGCAAAATGTGAGGTTTACCAATAAATGGGCTATTCAACTCTAACTCTAGGGGTGGTACTGCAGCCCTATTTTATATATATATATATATATATATATATATATATATATATATATATATATATATATTATAGTAGCAGTAGTACCAATATAGTTAGGTTGAGTACCACATTTAAGGCTAAATCTGAAATTTGGCAGCTTAATAACTTTGCCACCATATGACGGATTTGCCTGTAATTTGGAATGCTCAGTCTGGTAGTATAGATCTCTGGACCTGCCAAGTTCATAATGGTCAGATATATGGTTGCAGAGCTATAGAGTGCCAAAAAAACACATAAATTACAGAGTTTTGCACATTTCTTTGCTTGCACCTACAGGTCACACAGTTTGTGCGACCAGTCCGAAACCTTCAGAGAACATCTTTGATGTGTCTTTCAAAGATTTTGTGAAAAAATGTTAAATGGTTCAAAAGTTATTCCAAAAAAACTGTTCCCCATTATAGTTTATTGGAAAAGTTAGCAAAATATTTGAAAGTGTCTCAAATGCACTTTTTACTTTCGTAAATGACCCTTGTAGTGTCACAAATCGGCCATCTTGTTTTCAGTTGGTGCTCAGAGAAATGCTTGGTGTTTAAATTTGGGACCCTCTAGGGACACAATTCTTCTTGTGTTCACCTAGTCGAGCCCTGAAGATGCTAGCCATGTCTTTTTTCTGGGGGGGGGGGGAACACCCCAGAAAAATGTTTTTTAAATGTTTGTAAACAGTAGTGTCGCAAAGTACTTTTGAATATCCAATGCTTTTGTGATTCTGTTTGTGAAAGTGTTGTGATTTGCCAAAGTACTTTGAGACACTATAGCCAAAACAATAGGGAATCTTTGCCACATTACTGCAAAAGAACAGTTTAGTATTTGGGGCTGAAATTTGCAGAGAAGAAAGCCATGATCCCACAGATGTGCCTTTTGGTAGTTCAGTGACAAAATATTAGAGGGCTGCAAAGTTACGGTACTTCAAAGTTGATGATGTTTCCCGTAGGATAAGATTATTGTGTCCGCCGTGCCTTTTAGGGCCCTTATCTCAAAAATGGTTCGAGATACAGACTTTTCAATGGAAAAATGCTTAGTCCCCCACTAGGGGGCTAAGTACAAAACAAGATTGGAAAGTCATAAATAATATGAGATTTTAAATTTTTTTTATCATAGTACAGTTCCTGAGATGTAAGCAATTTAGTATTCCAAGTGCTCATTTTCTGCTCTGAGGGACATTATTATGCATGCATTCTTTGTGTTCTCTGTGCTTCTGAATGCACCTTTTTGGAAAAGAAATGTGTGCATTTGTGTTACTGTTAACGTTAGCGTTTCCTCTCACGTTTCTGTTACCCTTTGTGTTTGCTCTTGCGTTACTGTTACCGTTTGCATTTCCATTACTGTTTTTGTTAGCATTTACTTTTTCATCACTGTGTGCATTAAAATGGTGCTTGTGGTTACATTTCCTTTTGCGTTACTGTTTCCTTTGGTGTTACCATTTGTGTTTCCAGTTGCATTGCCATTACCGTTGGCGTGTCCATTACCATTAGCGTTTGCGTTTTTGTGGGCCTTAGCATTTGCATTTTTCAGTAGCATTTCCATTGTCAAGTGCATTACTGTTTCCTTCTGCATCACCTTTGCCATTACCGTTTGGGTTTGTTATCATTTGCATTTTTGTTACTGTTTTCATTACCATTTTCATTTGCGTTTCTGTTGCCATTAGCGTTTACATTACTGTTTGCATTACCTTTTGTGTTTGCATTTATGTTTGTCTTACCATTTGCGTTACTGTTTTTGTTTGCATCACCATGTGCGTAACCATTTCTGTTTCCGCTGGCGTTACCATTAGTGTTACTATTTTCTTTTACCTCACTGTTGCCATTACCATTTGTGTTAATGTTACTGTTTGTGTTTTTTGCATTTTAGTCACTGTTTGCCTAATCATTTGTGTTTACGTTAACATTTGCGCTTGTGTTTACGTTACCGGTTGCATAACCATTTTCGTTTGTGTTAACACTTGCATTTCTGTGGATTTTTTACATTTGTAATACATGGTCTACTACGGTAGAAGACTTGGTTTGCTGGCCAAGGCATCTAGCTTCACCTGAGCTCTTTCCTTCTAAGACTGCTTGAAAGGCAGAGTACAGAAACTTACCAGAGCAAGGGAAAAGGATTAAGACTTATTTTGGCTAAACAGATTTACTGTGTGGTGTTGTTTTTATTTTTTACTCACAGGGATTGCTACTGTTTGTTGCTAACATTTCATTGCTTTATTTTTCTCTGTAGCAAAGTGTTTCTTACAGCATATATCTTCTCTGAAATTATTACAGGTGGTGCTTTACAGGTTTTACAGTTTTATCTAACATTAGGATAAGTTTCAGGGTTATTTCATTTGTTGTTGACTGATTGTTTCTGCTCTTACCTCCTTGTTCTTTTGTCCGTGGTTCTTCTTTTTCGGCAGGGGAAGGGCCCAGCCACCCATCCCATCCCCAACCACCCCACACTACACTCCTTTTATAGGGTACCACAGTTGTGACATTTCCTGTGGCAGAGCAGGAAGGGTGGATCAGTGGGACTCCACAAGGTGAGCTCATTTACAGGGCACTAGTAATTTAGCTTGTTATAACAAGTTAAACAAAACACAATCAAACCATTACTTGCATTTTTTTCCTTTTTCCTTCTAATTACTCTGACTAGGTTATAAACCCAGCAACTTATCTGGAATGGATATCATTAACTGCAGGTACTGTGGAACAATTTTCAGAAGGACAGTCTTACAGGATTTAGGACACTGTCCAACATGCTGGGCCTTGAGATCTTAGGGCTCAGCTCCGGGCAGCATGTGCAGAGATTGCACACCTAAAATTTCATATTCAAGAGGAAATACATTATAAGAACCACCCACCATTTCCCCAGCATCCAACAGAAAAACCTTGACCGCAGAGGGTAGTTGGTCCAGGAGGTTGGCAGGTGGTTAGGAGGGGCAAATCAGGTGCCCCATCACTCTCCACTCTCCAACATATTACCTCCAAAAACCATATAAACACTACAAACAGGTATCTGCCTCTATCTCTGAAATCAAACAAAGAGGCAGAAGACTGCAGAGCAGGACAGTGCAGCACAGGAGCTAGCACGACAAAACTCACCCAAATCAGGAACCAAAACAAAAAAAGCAAAAAGGAAATCCAAAAAACTTCTGATCATAGGAGACTCCATGATTCGGGGAGTTGATACCCATCTCCAGCCAGGGGTAATGGTCAGATGTCTCCCAGGTACATCAGCATGGAGAGACACTGACCGCATTGCTAAAATTGTTCACAAAGCAGGAGAAAACATTGATGTCCTGGTACACATAGGGACTAATGATCTTGCCATCCGGTCAGTTGTGGAGACCAAGGAACACCTGACCAGGCTGGGTGACAAACTATCATCTATTTCATCTGGCATCTCCTTCTCTGAGATCCTGCCAGTCTGGGAGAGGGGAGGAGATGGACAGAAGGTCAGAGAAGGGGAGATAGGGTAGCTAAACACGTGGCTCAAGGGCTGGTGCCAGGAAAAAGGACACAGATTTGTAGGGAACTGGCAACAGTTCTGGGAGCGAAAGTTCTTTAAATTTGATGGACTGCATCTGACTAAGGAGGGAGTCAGTGCATTGGGGCAGAAGTTTGACGTCTTTGCAGAATATTTAAACTAGCAAATGGGGAGAGGGGTGCAGCACCCTATATGTCGAATGGGAAGAACACCCCTCCCCCCTCAGCTAGTGGTCAAACAGGGATTCAGCATGTTTGCAGTTCATTTGCATCACCAGGTAAGAAAAAAGGTTTGTCTCCCTATACGATGCACAGGAGTAATGCCAAACCTCACCCAACAACTAACACACCAAAATCTGGCCAATGGAAAATCATGTACACAAATGCTCACAGCCTGGGAAATAAGATCCCAGACCTACAGGCAATAATGTCAGAGGCTAAACTGGACATAGTAGCAATTAGTGAGATGTGGTTTACCAGTAACCACACTTGGGAGACTTCAGTACCTGGCTATGTATTGTCTAGAAGAGACCGAGGTGAAAAGGGGGAGGAGTGCCCTGTATGTCAATGAAAATATCAAAGCTACAGAAATTCAGAATACACATAAGGAGCCAGAAGAACTGTGGGTCACCCTGGAAACAGGAAATGGGACAGCCATAAAACTGGGGTTATCTACAGGCTCCCAGACCAGGGGAGGACATAGACACATTACTGTTAGAAGATATACAAAACATGATAGCTAAAGGGAGGTTCTGATAATGGGAGACTTCAACATGCGGATACAGATTGGTCAATACCAGCAGGAACATCTGCAGAACTAGACACATAGTGGATTCCCTGCAGGGGGAGGTCCTCAAACAACTGGTACAGCAACCCACAAGAGACAGGGCTATCCTAGATCTAGTACTGACTAACAAGGAAGGGATCACAGATCTCCAGGTAGAAGGTCACCTGGGGGCCAGTGACCATCACATGGTATGGTTCAATTTGGCTACTACATCTAAATCATCCCATTCCAAGGCAAAAATATGGGACTTCAGAGGAGCTGACTTTGATAAAATGGCCAACAGAGTTAAGCTAGCCCTGGCAAAAAGAAACACAGGTGAGGGGGTACAGGCAAAGTGGGCAAGCATTAAGGATGCAATACTTGAAGCAACATCCCATTGTGTTAGACAGAAAAGGAACTGCAAAAGAAGAAGGAAACCACTTTGGTTCTCAAATACAGTAGCAGAAAAGGTCAGAGCCAAAAGTCTAGCCTTCAGGAAATATAAGGGAACACAGTGGGATGAAGATAGGGAGGCATGCCAAACTGTCCTAAGGGAAGTAGGGAAGGCTGTAAGGCAGGCAAAGTCCCAAACTGAGGAAACACTAGCACGAACAGCAAAAGAAGGTGACAAGACTTTCTATAGATACATTAGTGAAAGGATAAAGTCCAGAGGGGGTATTGCTAAGCTTAATGGAGAAACGGGAGCATGTGGAGGAGGAGGACCCCAAAGGCATCTATCCTAACAGATACTTTGCTCAGTATCTACTGAAGAGAAGGTAGGGCAGGGCCCACAGCCCAGCATCATGGACACGGGGAGTGGAGGTGAGCACTACTCTCTTCACAAAAGAAAGGGTCCTACAAGAGCTTGCTAAGCTCAGGTGGATAAGGCAATGGGACCTGATGGCATACATCCCAGGTACTTAAGGAGCTAAAGGTGGAACTAGCAGAGCCATTAGCAGAACTGTTTAGTGAGTCTCTGAGCACAGGAGAGGTCCCAGAAGACTGGAGAAGGGCTCATGTGATCCCGCTCCACAAGAGTGGTAGCAGGGAGGAGGCAGGGAACTACAGACCAGTCAGTCTTACCTCTGTAGTGGGCAAGATTATGGAGGCACTCCTTAAGGAAAGGATAGTGCAACACCTGGAATCCATAGGGGCACAGGATCCAAGACAGCATGGGTTTACAAAAGGAAGGTCCTGTCAAACTAATCTCATAGATTTCTTTGACTGGGTAACCAGAGTGGTGGACCAAGAGGGAGCAGTTGATGTTGCCTACCTTGACTTCAGCAAAGCTTTTGACACTGTTCCACATAGAAGATTGATAAATAAGCTGGGTAGGCTCAGGGTGGGTCAGAAGTTGGTCAACTGGGTGGCAAACTGGTTGACGGGCAGAAAACAGAGTGTGATGGTAAATGGTATACAGTCAGAAGAGATGCAAGTCACAAGTGGGGTACCTCAGGGATCAGTCCTGGGGCCAGTCCTCTTCAACATCTTCATGAGTGACCTTGCAGATGGACTAGAGGGTAAGGCTTGTCTGTTTGCAGATGACAAATAGATCTGCAACAGAGTAGATGATCCAGATGGGGTTGGCAGAATGAGAAGAGATCTGGATAAACTAGCAAAATGGTCAGAAGAGTGGCAACTGGGATTTAATGCAAAGAAGTGCAAGATCATGCACATAGGGAAGAGAAAGTCTGAAGCCACCTATAGGCTGGGAGGGGAGTTGCTAGCAGTCACAAAGGAAGAAAGAGACTTGGGCATCATCATCATTGATGACCTGAAATCATCCAAGCAGACCTCTAAAGCAGTAGGTAAGGCTAGGGGGGTGTTAGGGTGTATTAGTAGGGGTATCACAAGTCATAAGAGGGAGGTAATAATCCCTCTTTACAAGACACTGGTTAGGCCCCACCTGGAGTACTGTGTGCAGTATTGGAGGCCACACCTTCACAAGGACATTAATCAAATTGAGGCAGTCCAGAGAAGGGCAACCAAAATGGTGCAGGGACTGCAGCAGAAGACATATGAGGACAGATTAACAGAGCTCAATATGTATACCCTTGAGCAAAGGAGGGAGAGAGGTGATATGATCAAGGCATTCAAACACCTTAAGGGCATTAACAAGGTGAAAGAGTCTAACATGTTTAAATATAAGAAAAATAGCAGGACAAGAGGACACAGCATGAGATTAGAGGGGGGCCAATTAAGGGGGAATGTGAGGAAATTCTTTTTCACAGAAAGGGTGGTGGATGCATGGAATGGCTTACCACAAGAAGTGGTGGCTATGAATACAGTGCAGGGCTTCAAACAGGCATGGAATAGGCATAAGGGAGCAATGCAAATGACTATGAATAGATAGGCCACTGACAGAGCAAAGGCCGATGGCACATTTATAAGTTAGAAAAAGAAATGGGCAGACTGGATGGGCCTTGCGGTCCTTATCTGCCGTCAACTTCTATGTTTCTATGGTACTTCTGTGCATTTACCAATTTTCATTTGACATCTGCATATGTTTTTTGCAGAATGAAGCACCCCAAAATGTATTTTTCGTGACTCATGCAAAGACTTACGTTCATGCTGCTCTGCAACTGTTGAAGAGATTGGGATAATATTTGCTATGCATGAAGTGGAATGCTGCATCTATTGATTTACCAGTTTATATTTCACTGGTTCATATGGTTTTTCAGTTGTGCAGTGCAAAATGTAATTTTTTGCTATTTTTCTGCATTGTCTTGTGTGACGCATATTGCAGTCAATGTGTGGTTGATTGGTCTGAAGCTTGGCACTTTGAAAGACCATTTTACAAGGAACATGCCAGTTTTTGTTTGGTGAAAAAATGTTGTTCTGTTCCAGAGGTATTGCCATTTGAAGTTGCCCCCCCTCACTGTTACAGATTGTTCGGCCACCAGGTCCACCGTTTTAGCACATTTTCTGAGGTGATTTCCACCATTTTGTGATGGAAGACTTCTTAAAGGTGCATAATATAAAAATGTATTATCACTGGAATAGTTTGGTCTTTTCACTTGAAATTGGGAGGGTGTTGAGTGGATGTCCTGGAGATGTGAATTATGCTGTTTACATGTTGGAAAAAGTACTCACTGTGGATACTGCATGATGCAGTTAACATTTTGTGCATAGCATTCTGCATGACACTACTGGCTTGAAATTGATAGCATAGGTAGCCCTAGTGGTATGAAGGTGCCTTGCAGTGGTTTGGTGTGTAAAACATAAACAGGTGTGGAATTATGCCACTCCGATGAATGAAAATTTGGTTCATTCCACTTCACTAACGTTTGAATTGTGTATCCGATTTGCCTGGTATTTGTAATGTAGAAAGATTTACAATAGATCTTTGACTGTGACACTTTTCGGGTCACCGGCACTTACAATTGCTGAATTGTGCCTGCACAGTAGTTTGCTCGTGGCACTGTGCAACCATTGAACAGATGTTCACACATGCCTGGATACATGGTGCACTATGGTGCATGTCTTCTTTTACCATTTTTTGGATCAATCGGATATATGGTTCTTGTGTAGTGAAGTGGCAAAAATTTTCTTTTTGGCACTCCTGAGCAGTTTTCCCAGTGTGACGCTGTGCAACTGTTGAAAAGATTCAGATAACATTTCTTATACATGTTGTGGTATGGTACATGTCTTCATTTACCAGTTTTCATTTTGGTTGGTCATACAATTTTTGTGCAGTGAAGTGACAAAAATTCACACGCTTCCACCACTACATTCCATTCACTATTTATAGTGCACATTCTCAAAAAGAAGAGAAATTCATGACATAAAAATCTGTTTAATGCATAAGTTAGGGTTAGTTCCATAATGACAAAAGCAAGGAAATTCAGTGTTCGGGTTACTACCCCTTACACCCCATGCCCAACCTGCCCCCACCAACAGGCTTCAATGGTGTGCATTGGGGCTGTCAGCCATAACTCTCACCCCATTCCATGTGTAAATAAGCTGAGGCAGTGCAGTATAGGAGAATGGGGAGATAGTTAGGCCCGATGATCCCAACAGGTAACAAAAACACAAACGGTAACGCAAATGGAAATGCAAATACAAACCATAATGGTAATGGTGACACCAAAGGAAACAGTAAAGCAAATGGAAATGAAAATGCAAACAAAAATGGTAACGCATACAGTGACACAAACAGAAACGCTAAATCAAACTGTTACAGGAACTCTGCTGGGTAGCAGTTGATGGTCGTTCTGGCAATTGAAGAGTGTCAATTTTGTTTCTTTTTCTTTTTTGGTAACAAATATGATTCTTCTGCAAAATTATTGCTGGTGGATGAGGCTGCTGTTTTGGGACTGATAGAAGAGGTGGTGTAAGTCTAAGAAAGGGAATAAATATGCCTCTGTGAGTGCTGTTTGTGGCAGGAAGGGAAACTACTGCTGAGCAAGAAGTACCAGAGGTGGCATATAGTAGCTCTGATAAGATTCATCACAGTGCCATCTATCTATCTATCTACCTATCTCTCTCTCTCTCTCTAAGATTTATCACAGTGCTCTAGATATATATATATATATATATATGAAATACAAAATCACACATGCCCCACAATGCAAAGTGCCATGGGCTGCATATGCACATCACCAGAGAATATTATGCTGGTTCAACTTTAAGCAGAAATGCATGGTGCCAAAAGGCCACTCATATAGTTTGCAAAGGGTGCTAACAGAAGACATAGACACATGTTTTGTCCTACCAGGACTCATCAGTATGCTTTGTCTGTTTGATATCCGAGTGGAATGAACCAGCTATTCTAAGATGGTCAATCTGGGTTATGTTGTGGTGAACCCAATTAAAACAAAAAACAGTTTAAAAGACAAAGAACTTCTGTGTGCAAGCACTGAGGCAATAGTTTCCCCAAAGGGCATTTGGCTGGGATGCCAAGTTTCAAAGAAATACAAAATCACACATGCCCCCACAATGCAAAGCACCATGGGCTGCATATGCAAATCACCACAGAATATTATGCTGGTTCAACTTTAAGCAGAAATGCATGGTGCCGAAAGGACACTCACACAGTTTGCGAAGGATGCCAACAGAAGACATAGACATGTGTTTTGTCCTACCAGGACTCATCAGTATGCCTTGTCTGTTTGATACCCCAGTGGAATGAACCAGCTACCCTAAGATGGTCGATCTGGTTTATGAGTTATATACTTTGCAAAAAAAACTCAGTTAATGCATCAGTTAGGGTGAAAACCATAGTGACAAAAGGAGGGAAATGAGGCATTAGGGTTTCCAACCCTGATGCCCCACCCCCAGGGTTCCCACCCCTACCACCAACCCCCCATCCCCCCACCTTCCACACAACAACAGGTGTTGCGGTGTGCCATTGGGTCATCAGGCCTAACTCTCACCCCATTCCATTTGTAAACAACCTTACATGCTACAGTATAGGACGATGGGGTGAGAGTTAGGCTTGATGACCTAATGGTACACCCCAATACCTGTTGGTGTGTGGAGGGTGGGGGGATAGGGTTGGATGGTAGGGGTGGGAACCTGAGTGGGCATTAGGTGTAAACCCTAATGCCTAATTTCCCTGCTTTTGTTACTGTGGTAGTCACCTTAACTGATGCATTCAAAGAGTTTTTTTGGCTGGCCCATTGGCGCAGCAGTTGGATTTCTGTCTGCGATGCTGGTGACCCGGGTTCGGGAATGGACTCAGGTCACCTGGAGGGACAGCCAGGGGGGAGAAGGATGGAGTATCTGGGGATAGCTCTCCTTCTCCGGGGGAGAGTGGGGATGAGCACCAGTGCATTCTGGCTCCTGGCGGAGGCTAGGAGCAAAGCAGTGATGGCCGGGCTCGGTGCTCAAGGGGAGTGACAGATATCGGTGTATGCCTTGACGTCAGGACATCACTCCCCACAGAAAGCCAGGAAATGCTTCCTGGTGGGCCAGATGATGGTCTCTCTGTCCTCCACTCCTGCTGATCCCATGACCAACACACCTCAGTGGTACCCTGGGCCAATAAAAGTAGTGCACTGGCCACCCTCACTGGTACCTTCCCTCTCGGAGGAGGGGGACCCATCTGGTGAAGGGATACATCAGGTTACCCGGGGGGACCACCATATGAGGTTGGTAGCTGGTGTGAGAGTTGGGACAGGCAGTCAGTAGGGGTGATGGAGACCCAAAGGAGTGAGCAGCCAGGAAGAAGAGGAGGCACAAAAAAAAAGATTTTTTTGCAAAATATTTCCCTTCTTTTTCAGATAGTATAATTGTATCCTCATTTTTCTTGTGGGAGGTCAGGGTCCTTTGGACCCTGCACTGCCATCCCTCCACAGATACACATCTATATGTAGCTGTGGAAACACAGGGGTCTCTGACCCCTGCACTTCCACAAATAAAGTTACCAGTAGGCATACAGAGATAGCAACAAGTAGTCACAACTGTGCCATCTGAAATGATTTTCACTCCAAATGTGCAAATGAACCTACTTAGCACCTCACCACACGAACAAAATACAGTAAACATTCAAATCCCCATCAAAATGTAATTTTGTGCAACTGTAACACCGTTTTTGCACCACAGTTGCAGGAAAATATTTTTAGCAGGATTTGAAAAATGACAGCTGTGCTGTTCATGAGGTGGTGTGAAAAATGTCAATGTTGAAAATCTGGAGTGAAAATACGAAAAATTGGCAAAGTTATGAGCGTGCGTAGAAACTGCACAATGCACACTCATAATGCAGTCATTGTGTGGAATTTCTTTGCCAAATTTTCAACATCAGCATTTTACAATCTCCCCTCATAAACGATGCAACTGTGATTTTGTTAATCCATCCCAAAAGTTGATTTTACACAGGGAGAGAACCATCCTGCACCACAGGTGTGAAAACATGTTCCGGGCAGGATGTGCAAAATGACAGCTATACTGTTCATAAGGAGGTATGGAAAAATGTCAGTGCTGAAAATATTCAAAATTGGTGCAGTTATGAGTGTGCATAGAAACTATGCAATGCACACTCATAACACAGTAATTTTGGGTGAATTTTTTCACCAAATGTGCAACATGGGCTTTTTGGGACCTCACCTCGTGAACAGTGGAACTGTTGTTCCATGAATCAGTCCAGAAAGGTGATTCCACCCAGTGATCACAAGAATCACCTTTTGGAATGGATAAAATGGCAGTGTAGTGTTCATGAGGTGGGTTTCCAAGAAACCCATGTTGAAAATTTCGTGCAAAAATTCCTAACATTGGCTGAGATGTCAACATAAAAGTCCCCCATTGGCTTCCATTATAAGGCTTACCTTGATTCCTCAGATCACAGTTTGGCTTTGAAGAGTGCAGACATGTCCCTGGTCCACAGAAGATCACCGATCCTGACCTCAGGAGGGTAAATATGGATGAAGGGGGTGCAGGGAGGTGGGTGCACAGAGGGTGGGTGAGGATAGGGGAGTGGAGTGATGATGAGGGAATGTTTTCTTTTTTACAGGGTTAAAAAAAGACTTTGGGGACTGTTTTCTTTGTTTACAAGTTAAACTGTAAAAAAAGTAATTTAAGCACACTGGGGTGGGCTCTCAATGTGCCACATGACTTTGGGGGGTATATATGATACTGACAGAGGGATTGGGCACCTCCATCAGCAATGGAAGTGGGCTGGGGGGTGACATCCAACACTGGGAGTAGGCAGCCCAGTGTCAGAAAGGTTTTAAAAAAAATTACTCTGGGAAAACTGGGTTGCGCTCCCAGTGCACCACACAAATTTGGAGTAGGGGCATACATGATGCTGACAGGGGGATTGGGCACCCCCATCAGCAATGAAACTAGGTTGAGGGGGGCATCTAACACCAATAGTGTGCATGCCGGTGTCGGCAAGTTTAAAAAAAAAACTTTTCATTTATCTGGGCACACTGGGATGGTCTCCCAGTGTACCACAATAGTTGGGGTGGTGGGGTGGGAGATACATACTAACACAGGGATTAGGCATCCTGATGTTGGTGCCAAAAATAGGAATTTGGGGGGACAGGATCCTGAATCAAAATTATTGCACGTTTTGATCCAAGATTCTGCATTAAAAAAAATCTTGCAAAAGTCATATTTTTGCACTGCACCAGGACACTTGTGAAAATGATATTTTTGCCCCTTGACCATGAGAAAGTCAAATTTTTGCATTTGCCCTAATTTGTGCAGATTTTACTTTCATGATAAACCCTTAACTTTTACCACAGTAAATAATGGGAAATTAAAAACTTTAATAACTTTTGAACAAATTAATGTTTTTTTTTCACCAAACCTTCAAAAGGCACATGTGTGACCCAAGGGCTTTCTACAATGAAAATTTCAGCCTATAACATATACAGAATTCCATCCCTTTCAAAATGCTGTTCTACCACAGTTCCAAGGTCATGGAATGTGATTCTACCCTACTGTGGTAGAACAGCATTCTAGAACCTCTAGAGACTGCATGAGTCAGTTTCAATTTGAAAGCAAGAGAACTCACAAAACTCATATTTCTCACAGTACTATACACTATAAAAAATACAGGACGAGCAACTCTATTTACAACCAGTGTGTTTTGCCATCTCAGGGTTCTGATTCCCATGGACCTCTCAAGCTTCACTCTTGAGGTCAGAGGGAGTCAAAACCCTTCTGTGGCAGAACACACTGGTTCTGCATCATTGTCCATCCAGTATTCTCTATATGAGATCCAGAATGAGAAAGAAATGTCAACAAATCCAGATTTTTCTGTTTTTTCAACACTTTGTATCTCAGAAACAACTCAACGGATTCCCCCAAATTTGGCAGGTCCAGAGAACAATCAAAAGAGATTATGCTTGCCAAATGTCATGCAAATCCTTTGAACAGCTCCAAAGTTATTAACCTCAAAGATTGAACTCTGACATAGAAAGTGCACTTTCACCTAGCTATTCTTATATATATATATATATATATATATATATATAATATGTGTGTGTATATATATATATATAAAAAAATATATATATATATATAAATCCATAAAAAAACTTGTTAACATATCAGTTAGGGTTCTTCTACAGTGACAAAAGTGAGGAAATTTGATTTTAGGGTTCCCACCCTTGCACCCCACCCACACCCCCTCCAACAGGCATCAGGTGTGCATTGGGGTCGTCGGCCCTCTCACCCATCCCATGTGTAAACAATGAGGTGCTGCATTGTAGGAGAATGGGGTGAGAGTTAGGGCCAATGACTCAACGACACCCCAATGCCTGTTGGTGTGGGCGGGATGGGGGTGGGGTGCAAGGGGTGGGAATCCTAAAATCAAATTTTCTCACTTTTGTTGCTGTAGAAGAACCCAAACTGATGCATTAATGAAGTTTTTTTGCATAGAATTTCCTTACTTTTTAAGAAAGAATAGAAAAGTAGAAAGTTGCGCAGGCTGGTGGGGGAGCGTGGCCCAACCAACTTGCAAGTGCTGGGCCACATTACACACCCAATGACTAAAAAGTACATGGACAACAACAAGGCCAGCCACCAAACAAATGTTAATCTAGTAGAGCAATAGAAAATTCTGTCCCAAAAATGTAAACTATGCCACACAATATCTCTGCAAAAAAAGATATTGTTTGACACATAAACATAGCTATCGACATCTACAGGACATGTTGTCAACACCCTCCAAATTTCAAGTAAAAAGATCAAGCTGTGTCTGAGATATAACATGTCTAAATTTGAAATTTTCATTCATCAGAGTGGCACAGTTCCACACCTGTTGACATTTAACAGACACAACAACTGAAAACTGCATCCATAACACTAAGGCTAGGCACCCTATCAATTTCAGGCCACCAGCACAATCCAAAACATTGTCTGCAACACGTAAAGTGTGTCACACAATATCTCCGCAAAACAAACTTTCTCCGACAAGGAAATTCACATCTACAGGACATGCTGTAAACAGCATCCAAATTTCAAATAAAGAGACCAAATCATTGCCGAGATATTCAATCTTAAAGACTGGTAAAATTTCCCTATCTATTAAATTATAAAAAATCTGGCCATCTCGTCCCTAGCCCGTGATGCACAATCGTGATCAAAGAATTTCACAATCAAAGAATTTGCAGGCTCATGATCAAAGAATTTGCAGGATCATGACCAAAGAATAAAAACTTTTCTAATTTAAAAAAATCAAGGAACTGCGGTAAACCACTACCATGGTTCATCAGAATGATGCCCCTTGAGTACAACCCACCCTCATCTGTCTTCCTAGGACACCCCTGGACTGATAAAATTGATTATTTAATCTGGCCATCTCATCCCTCACTCATGATGCACGATCATGATCAAAGAATCTCAAGATCAAAGAATTTGCAGGGTCGCGATCAAAGAAATTGCTCACTCCCAAACAAAGAGCGAGGGACAAGATGGCCAGATTAAAACATGTATTTTCTCAGCCCAGGGGTGCCCTACAAAGTTAAATGAGGCTGGGTTTTGCTCAGGGGGCTTCGGTCTGACCCATCTGAATGAAAAAAAATCATGTTTTAAATATCCCTGGTAGTCTAGCACCCCCCTTCTTAATAAAATAGATAACAATCTCTAGTGGCCCCCCAATGTCTATGTCATAAATATTTTTTTTTATGTCCCTGGTAGTCTAGTGGCCCCTCTGATCTGTATAAAATATTAATTGTAATTCATATCCCTGGTAGTCTAGTGGCCCCCCATCATAATAAAATACTGTATATAACCATCTGCAATTTCCTGGGAGTCTAGTAGTCCACAGTGTGTATTTGATAAATATTGCTTTTTTAGATCCCTGGTAGTCTAGTGCCCCCCCCAGATCTGTATTAAATTATAATTATTATTCATATCCCTGGTAGTCTTGTGGCCCCCATCATAATAAAATAGATAAGGATTTCCAATTTCCTGATAGTCTAGTGGCCGTGCTAGCCCACCCAGCACCCCCCAGCCCTACCCCAGCCGGTGACTGGCACAGCCCACCACCTCTCACCTCATGGCCAGCTGCCTACTGTGTGTATTACAAGTGCTAATGCAAGAGGTGCTCTGAAATTATTTCTGAGCACCTCTTTGCGTCATGATCATAATGTGCACAGTGGGCGTCTGGCCATGGAGAAGTAAGTGAGCTGTGCAGTAAGCTGACTGGGAAGAGTGCTGGAGTGAGCTGTATAACTGGGTGGGGGCCACTAGACTACCAGGAAATGGAAATCCTTATCTATTTTATTATGATGGAGGCCACTAGACTACTCAGGGATATGAGCAATAATTATAATTTTATAAAGATTGGGGGGGAACTAGACTACCAGGGATCTAAAAAAGAAATATTTATCAAATACACATTGGGGGGGTACTAGACTACCAGGAAATTGCAGATAGTTATATATTTTATTATGTTGAGGGGGCACTAGACTACCATGGATATGAATTACAATTATTATTTTATACACATCATGGGGCCACTAGACTACCAGGGATATTAAAAAAAACAATATTTATAAACATTGGGGGCCACTAGAGATCATTATATATTTTCTCATGATGGGGGGGCTACTACACTACCAGGGATATGTAAAACATGATTTTTTGTTATTCAGATGGGGCAGAATGAAGCCCCCTGAGCAAAACCCACCCTCATTTAAGTTTCTAAGGCACCCATGGGCTGAGAAAAACAATTATTAAATCTGGCTATCTCACCCCTCACTCGCGATGCACGAGCGTGATCAAAGAATCTCGCAATCAAAGAATTTGCAGGCTCGCGATCAAAGATCGTTAGCGAGCCACAAACTAAGATTTTAAAAGCTCAGAGCTCTATTTTTAGACCAATTTCAATCAAACCAAAAGCATGGCTCGATAGATCAGGGTCCCCTGAGTAAAATCCATCCATGTTTTACTTCAGAAGTGACCCCTGAGGTGAGATATTTGTGTTTTTACGATCAGGAAATCAAAAACAAGAAGGCGGACCTCACAATCAAAGAATTTTAAAAATCATCTGGGACAAAGATTCTTGAACCGTGAGGCTGCAGGCGGGATAAGATGGCCAGAACACCATTCTATGTTCACAAAACATACATATAAATTTTCCCATTGACTTATAATGGGAAATTAAAAGGGGCATAATTTTTGAATGCCTTAATATTTTTTCACCAAATGAAAAGCAGCATGTTCAGCCACCAAAGCTCTTTCAAATGAGCCATCTTGCAGAGCAGCATGTCACACAATGGCAGTGCAGGGCCACATCCAAAATCCCCAAAGCTGCCTCCAAAAACAGATAATTTTGTTTTTTTTTTAGCATTTTTGTATGCAAAAACCTTAAGTCTGACAGAAACGCAGTTTGGCAAATGAAGAGATCTAACATGCCCCACCGTGCATTCTAAATGTCAGGCAAATCAATTGAACAGGTCCAAAGTTAGTAACGCCCAAGCGGTTGACTTTAGTATGTAGGTGACCGCTGAACCCTAACTATAGTGGCATGTCTGCACCACTATATTATATATATATAACTATATATATATATGTATATATATATATATATATATATATATATATATATACATATATATATAGAGAGAGAGAGAAGCGAGAGAGGCAAAAAACTCCATTTAATGCATTGGTTAGGGTTGTTCCACAGTGAAAAGTGAAAGAAATTTGGTGTTAGGGTTGGCTTTGTTTGACCCCACCGTCCACCCCGACCAGCATCGGGGGTGCGTTGGGTTATCGGCCTAACTCTCACCCCATCATATGTGTGAAGAAGCAGGGGTATAGGAGAATGGGGTGAGAGTTAGGACCGACAACCCCAACCACCTTTCCGATGCCAGTTTGGGGTGTGGACAGAGGTCAAAGGACTTTCAATCCTAACGCAGGCCTTCACTATAAGTATGGAACAACCCTAACCGCATTAAATGGAGTTTTTTGCCTCAAATTTCCCTTCTTTTGGAAACGATAATGATAAACAGTGGCTGTAATGTGTGGTGGCGGGGCGTGGGGCCCTTTGGGCCCCTCCATCTCAAATGCTCTTGTCACATAGTAACACGGTGCCCACAAACCCAAATGGTAATGTGCGGGGTGATGCAAAGCGAAACACAAAGATAAACAGTACTGTAGACACAAATGGTTAAATTAACACAAATGCAAGCGCACATGAAAATGCAAATGGTATCGCACAAGGTGCTGTAGAAGGGAATGGTAAGTGAAACAGGTACGGAACCACAAGCAGAAATGGTAAGGAGAACAGTAATGTAAGCACACAGGATGGTTTTCCCCAAAAGCTGCATAGAGAAAGACAGTGAGTACAAAGAATGTATGCATAATAATGGGTCTCAGAGCAGAAAATGAGGAGTTGGACTACTAAATTGTTTATATCTCAGGAACCGTACGACGTAGAAAAAAAATGTAAAAGTCATATGATGTATGACTTTCCTGGATAGTTTTATACTTAGCCCCCATTGGGCAGGCTAGGCATATTTCTGACAAAAAGTCTGTATCTCACACCGTTTCTGAGATTCGGGCACTGAAAAGTGCGGCAAACGCCGTAATGTTATCCTATGGGAAAAAAAGTGAACTTTGGAGTGTTATAACTTTGGCTCCCTATAATATTTTTTCACCAAACAACTGAAAGGTACATCTGTGGGATGTTGGCTTTCTTCTCTCCAAATCTCAGCCCAAAAGATCAAACCGTTATTTTGCAGCAGGGCAGTAAAGGATTCCTGTAATGTGGTGGACACTGTAATGTTATCCTATGGGAAAAGCATCAATGTTGGAGTGCCATAACTTTGCTGCTCTGTAATATTTTTTCACTAAAACACTGAAGGGCATATCTGTGAGATGTTGGCTGCGTTCCCTCCAAATTGCAGCCCAAAAGACCAAACTGTTCTTTTGCAGCAGGGTGGCAAAGAATTGCTGTCATTTTGCCATAGCCTGGAAAAGTAGTGTCGCAATTTGCAAAAGTTTTCGCAAAAATTTTGCGACACTTTCGTGAGAGCTACACTACTTTGCGAAAGTGCTTTTTCCAGAAACTTGAAAAACATATTTCTAGGGTGTTTAACCTCAAAATAAAGACATGCCTAGCATCCTCAGGGTCGGACTAGGTAAACACAAAAAGAATTGTGTTGCTAGATGGTCCCAAATTTAAATGCCAAGCATTTTTCTGATCACCAACTGAAAACAAAATGGTGGATTTGCGAAAGTAAAAAGGCCATTTGCGAAAGTAAAAACAGCATTTGCAAAAGTGTTGAACTTTTTGTTAACTTTTCCCTTTGACTTATAATGGGAAACTGTTTTTTGAATAACTTTTGAACTGTTTAATATTTTTTCATGAAATCTTCAAAAGGCACATAAAGGACCCCAACTGCACATTCCCTGAAGATTTTGGACTGGCCGCGCAAACCGTGCAGCCTGTAGAGATGACCAAAGAATTGCAAAAAAGAGTAAATGCAAGCGCAGATCATGCTTAATAACTCCGCAACCGTATATCCGAACAGTATGAAAGTTGGCAGATCCCAAGGTGTATGGTGCTTGATAGTGTATTCCAAATTTCAGGCAAATTTGTTGAACAGTGCAAAGTTATTAAGGTGCAAAATTTTAGGTTTAACATGTAAATGGCTCCTAAACCCTAACTATGGTAGCACTACCATGCTACCATAATATATATATATATATATATATATATATATATATACAGTATATATATGTGTGTGTGTGTGTATATATATATATATATATATATATGCCAAAAAATCAATTTAATGCATCAGTTAGGGTTGTTCCACAGTGACAAAAGTGAGGAAATTTGATATTAGGGTTCCCACCCCCTTGCACTCCACCCCACCCCTCCTCCAACAACAGGCATCACGGTGTGCGTTGAGGTCATTGGTCCTAACTCTCACCCCATCCCATGTGTAAACAAGCTGAGGTGGTGCAGTATAGGAGAATGGGGTGAGGGTTAGGACCGACAACCCCAACGTACACCCTGATGCATGTTGGTGGGGGCAGGGTGGGGTGCAAGGGGGGTGAGAACCCTAACATCAAATTTCTTCACTTTTGTCACTGTGAAACAACCCTAACTGATGCATTAAATGGAGTTTTTTTTGCCGTAAATTTCCCTTCTTTTTGAGAATGTGCACTATAAATAGTGAAGTAATGGCAATGCAAATGCAAGCACAAACTGTAACGCACATGGTGATGCAAACATGAATGATAACGCAAACGGTAATAGAAACACTAGCACAAACGTTAATGAAAACGAATGCACAAAGGCAAGCTCATACAGAAATGCAAACCGTAATGCACTTGGTCACGGTAACACAATTGGAAACACAGATACTTATGGTAACAGCAACAATGATGCCAAAGGAAACACAAACAGAAACAGAAACCACAAATGGAAGCATGTATGCAAACACAAATGGAAATGCACATGGTGACAGAAAAGGAAATGCAAACAAAAACAGTAATGGAAATGCAAGTGATAACAGTAATGCAAATGCAAGCGCAAACAAAACTGCAAAGGGTAACACACACAGTGGTGTAGATGGAAACGTTAATGCAAATGGCAACATAAACACAAGTGGAAATGCTAACTGTAACAGTAATGAAAATGCACAGCCTTTTTCCCCCAAAAAGCTGCTTAGAGAAACACAGTGACTACAAAGAATGTACTCATAATAATTTTATTTATTTATTGATTTATTACTTTGATAACTGGGTAAGTGTGCTGATCCCAGGGACCATTTTCAGGCACGACCTGGGCCATGTCACATGGCACAGGATGGCAGAGAATACAAGGTGAGCAATAATTACACATGTACTGTAGGAGATCAGATTCAGATACAGTAATTGAAGCACAATACATTGGTATGGTACAAGTCCACTGAGTGACAGCGAATGCTGTTTACAATATGATGCTTGGTACACATACAGCAGTTGTAAGCAAAGGTAGGTACATACGTCAGGTGGGCATGTTGTGACAGAGTATATACAGTGGGTTACAACTATACAGTGCATCATACATAGATATACAGTATGTACAAGGCTGAGAGGTGACACATCAGTAACCTATAGAGTAAGAAGAACAGGCAGGAGGGTGAATTGTAGTAGGGGACTAATGAGGCTAGGTGGGTAACCCCTGGGGTAGGTGACTTGTGTGGCTAGGTGGGTAAACTCCTGGGAGTTAGTAGGCTAGTGTGGACAGGTAGGTACCCTAGGGCAGTGGCAGGAGGAGTTTATCAGGAGCCATGTTTTGAGGCAGGATTTGAAGCTAGAGTGAGTGTAGATGATCCGGAGTTCTGCCGGCAGGCTATTCCACTGTGAGGGGTGGCTGTAGACCATGCCCTGCTGCCCATGTTGGTGGATACCCTGAGAATAGCTAGATGATGGATACCAGTTGAGTGAAGGCTACAGTGCAGGGTACGGCTTTTCAGGAGGTTGGCAAGGGGGGATTTGGTACCCATGCAGATAACATTGTCCACCATGCCACAAAGGGCAAAGTCGAAGTGTCCCTACAGCAGTAGCCATCCCAGAGTATTGTAGGGTGTGCAGTGGTGGGTGGAGAATGGGGCCACTAAATCAAAGTGACAGGCACTATTATAGGCAGTAGGGGGTTTAGCCATGGTGGCAGCAGAGATCCTGGAGTATATGGGAGAGCAGTAGTCCAGAATAGGGAGGAGATTTCCCTGGACAATGGCTAGCCTGGCTTCAGGGGTGAGGTATTGTTTGAACTGATATGTGACACCCAATTTCTGATGGAACCTACAGTACTGATAATGGAGTGGACATGCTCAGTGAAGGTGAGACCAGGGTTGAGCAATACTCCTAAGTATTTATAAGTATCAATGTTTTTGAGGGCTGAGCTTTCGGGCAGAGAACGCTGAGGGGGCATGAGTTTTGTATTAAACAAGGAAAGGCTTAGATCCTAACAGCATGGATTTCATTTTCTTAACATTAACTAAGAGGAGGTTATTAGAAAACCAGTTGTGGGCTGAGGCATAATTGTGAAATAGTACTGAGGAGATAGCGGCCATGGACTTGTTACTGTGAAGAGAACCAGGTCACTTTCACCTTCGGAGCAGAAAATGAACACTTGGAATACTAAATTGCTTATATCTCAGGAACCATGCGACATAAAAAAAAAAAATCATATTATTTATGACTTTCCAGGCTAGTTTTGTACCTAGCCCCCTAGTGGGGAGCTAAGCATTTTTCTTACTAAAAGTCCATGTCTTGAAGCATTTCCGAGATACGGGCCCTGAAAGGTGCGGCGGATGCCATAATGTTATCCTATGGGAAAAATTGTCAAATTCAGAGTATGTAACTTTGCAACCGTGTAATATTTTGTCACCATGCCACATAAAGGCACATCTGTGTAATCTTGGCTGTCTTCCCTCCAAATTTCAGCCCAAAAGACCAAACCGTTCTTTCGCAGCAGGGTGGCAAAGATGTCCTATTTCCTTAAGACAGTGTCACAGCAGTGCTCCAAATCATGACACTTTCACAAAAAATCACGCAGTGTCGCACTGGACACTACTTTGTAACACTACAGTTTACAAAAATTTTAATAACATATTTCTGGGGTGTTTAACCTCCCCCCCCCAAAAAAAAAGACATGGCTAGCATCCTCGGGGCTTGAGTATGTGACCACAAAAAGAATTGTGTCCTTAAATGGTGTCAATTTTAAATTCCAAGCATTTCTTTAACCAGCAACTGAAAACGAAATGGCAGATTTGCGACACTAAAGGGGTAATTTGCGACACTAAAAATTGCATTGGCAACACTGGCAAACTTTTTGTTAACTTTTCCCTTTGACTATAATGGGAAACTTGTTTCTTGAATAACTTTTGAACCATTTAATATTTTTTCACGAAATCTTTGAAAGACACATTGGGGAACCTAGTTGCATGATCCCTGAAGTTTTTAGATTGGTCACACAAACTGTGCAACTTATAGGCACGAGCAAGGAATGTGCAAAAAAGTATAAATATGACTTTTTATGGTGCTTTATAGGTCTGCAACCATATATCCGACCATTATGAAACTTGGCAAATCTAGAAATCTATGACTCTGCTCTGAGTGTGCCAAATTTCAGGCAAATCTGTCCTGCAGTGGCAAAGTTATTAAGCTGCAAAATTTCACACTTTAACCCAAAGTGAGGTACTCAACCCTAACTATAGTGGCACTACAGTAGCACTATAATGTATATGAATAAATATATATATATATATATACACACACACATTATAGTGGCATGGTCGCACCACTATATTTAGGGTTGAGATGTCACTTCAATGTTAAGGTCAACTTTTTGTGCATTAATAACTTTGGACCCATTCAACGAATATGCCTGAAATTTGGAATGCATGGTGGGGGCATAGTAGATCTCTTGATTTGCTAAATTTCATTTTAATCAGACTTATGGTCTTTGCACACAAAAATGCTGAAAATGCAAAATTATCCCATTTTGGAGGCAGTTTTGGGGATATTGTCTATGGTGCTGCATGGCCGTTGTGTGGTGTGCTGCTCTGCATCATGACTCTTTTGAAAGAGTTTCACTAGTCAAACATGCCGCTTTTTGTTTGGTGAAAAAATATTGAGGTATTCAAAAGTTATAGCACTTTTAAGTTCCCATTATAAGTCAAAGGGAATATTTATATGGTTATTTTGAGAACAAATAATGGAGTTTTGGCCAACTGGTCCCTCCTCACGATCAAAGAATTTGCAGGCTCACAATCAAAGATTCTTTGATTCCGAGAGAGGGACTAGATGGCAAGATTTGGAGGGACCAGATAGCCCAATTCTAACAACTTTAAAATTAAATATCTCAGAAACGGTTTGGTCTTTTAACTTGAAATTTGGAAGGTGTTGATAGGATGTCCTGTAGATATGAATTATGGAGCTTAGGTGTCAGAAAATACATTTGCTGTGGAGATAGGGCATGGCACAGTTTACAGTTTGCAGACAGCGTTTTGCATTGTTGTAGTGGCTTGAAATTTACAGGGTAGCTAGCCTTTCTGCCATGGACGTCGTTAGGTGTGTAAAATGTAAACCGGTGTGGAATTCTGCAACTCTGACCAATGAAAATCTCAAACTTTAAAATGTTATATCTCAGACATGGTTTGGTCTTTTAAATTGAAATGTGCAGGGTGTTGAGGGGATGTCCTGTACATGTGAATTATGGTATTTAGGTGCTGGAAAATTAAGTTGCTGCAGAGATATTGCATGACACACTTTACATTTTGCATATAGTGTTTTGCATTGTGGTAGGCACTTTTAAAGTTAAACCTCACATTTTGCAGGTTAATAACTTTGCAACCATTCAACAAATTTGCACAAAATTTGGAATGCCCAGTCTGGTGTGGTAGATCTCTTGACTTACTAAACTGCGTTTCAGTTGGACATACATTTTTTGCTCAGCGAAGTGCCAAAAAATTTACTTTTTACCACTTTTGCACATTTGTTGTCCGTAGTGCTGTATGGACACTATGTGGGCTATTGGTCCAAAACATGGAACGTAGCAAGAGCTTGGGCCAAGAAACATGCTGCTTTTTGTTTGGTGAAAAAATATTATTTGGTTCAAAAGTTATTACAATTTGAAATTCCCATTATATCATAGGGGAAAATGTATGTGTATTTTTGGACTGTCAATGAGAAAGACCAGAGGCCCTAGGAAAGATCAGATGGGCCAGATTGGGATGACCATATCTCAATAACAGTTTTGTATTTTTACTTGAAATTTGCAGTGTTTTGAGGGAATGTCATAGAGATGTGAACTAAGCTGTTTAGGTGTTGGGGAAGTAATTTGCTGCAGAGATATTCAATGACGTTATTGACATTTTCACCATAGGATTACATTGCAGTCTGTGTCATGACTTTCAGCGCCGTTATCTCAGAAAAAAAAGCAAGATACAGGCTTTTTGCAACAGGTGGCTTAGATCACCTCTAGGTGATCTAGCAACTGGAAAAAGATTTGACATTGTAGAGTATGTCTGCAGTGGAATTTTGTTTATGTTGCATGGTTCATGAGATATTGTGAAAGTACTGTCACAAGGGTTGACAGAGTGCCTGTCCAGTGCTTTTTGGTGCCCATAGCTTGGAAATAATGTGGGATATGGGCATGGTCTTTGTAATGTTGCATGAAGTACTTACTGTCATGATTACAGTGATGCTAAACTTTTTTTCTAGCTCTTGTGGTTCCCAAGATATATGCAAATTGCTGTTACAAGGGTTTGGTGCCCTATAGTGCTGCTACATGGCTCCGTAGCTTAACGTAAGTGGGAGCATGGGCCCAGATGCATATAGTTAGGCAAAAATTTGCAACTTGGTGGAAGCTGAGCGCCGCACTCCCACCAATACATGTTTTTGCTACATATATTAATTTTTTTCCAAAAGTAAGGAAATTCTATGCAAAAATCTGTGTTAATGCTTCATTTAGGGTTAAAGGAAAAAAGTCAGGAAATGAGACATTAGGGTTGAACCCCTAACCCCTCTCACACACACCACCCCAATCCTTCACAGTCTGACAGATGCCTTGATGTGTCATTGGGGTCATGAGGCCTAAATCTCCCCCAATTCTCCTTTACTGTAGCATAGGAGCATGCTCGGGCATGGAATATATTATAGGGACATGGTCACGCCCCTTTATTTGAGGTTATGAAGCCTCTTCAATGCTAAACTCAAAATTTTGCACATTAATGACTTTGGACCCTTTCAAAGGATTTGTGTGAAATTTGGTATGCGTGGTGGGGCATGGTAGATCTCTTGATTCCCAAATTTCATTTTGGTTGGACTTACAGTTTTTGCACACCAAAATGCTGAAAATGCACTTTTCGCCAGTTATGTGGGCAGCTTTTTTGATTTTGTCCGTGGTGCTGTGCAGCCGTCATGTGGTATGCTGCTCTGCAACATTGCTCAGCTGAAAGAGCTTGGGTCAAGGAACATGCCACTTTTCATTTGGTGAAAAAATATTAATCCATTCAAAAGTTATTAAAGTTTTAATTTCCCATTATAAGTCAATGGGGAAATTTATAGGTTATTTTGCAAAAGAAGAGTGGGGTTTTGGCCATCTAGTCCCACCTCACGATCAAATAATTTGCAGGCTTATGATCAAAGAATCTTTGATCATGAGGAATTCTTTGATCATGATGGCTGCCATCTTGTTTTTATTTTGCAGTCGGAAAAATTCAAATATCTCTGCCCAGGGGAGACTTCTGAGGTGAAACTAAGGTGGGTTTTGCTCAGAGGTATTGCCTCTATCGAGCCATGCCTGTGGTTTCTTTCAAAATGGTCAAAAAATAGAGTTTTTAACTTTTTTATTCTTTGATCATGGCTCACTAATGATCTTTAATCAAGAGCCTGCAAATTCTTTGATCGCAAGATTCTTTGACTGCGATCTTTGACCACGAAGGTGTGACTAGATGGCCACTTGAAAAAATCAATTTTCTCAGATCAGGGTTGGCTTATTAAGCCAAATGAGGGTGGGTTTTGCTCAGGGGACTTTGTTCTATTGAGGCATGGCTGTGGTTTCATGTATTTCTGTCTAAAAATGGGCTTTTAAAATGTTTTATTGTTTGATCGCAAGCCTGCAAAATTTTGATAGTGAGATTCTTTGACCGTGATCTTTGATCGCAAGGGTGTCTCTAGGTGGCCACTTGAAACAATCGATTTTCTCAGATCAGGGTTGGCTTATTAAGCCAAATGAGGGTGGGTTTTGCTCAGGGGGCTTCATTCGATTGAGGCATGACTGTGGTTTCATGCATTTCTACCTAAGAATTTACTTTTAACATTTTTTATTGTTTGATCATGGGTCTGCAAATTCGTTGATCTCGAGATTCTTTGGTCACGATCTTTGATCACGAGGGTGCAACTAGATGGCCATGTGAAAAATTTAATTTTCTCAGCACAAGGGTCACTCCTAAAGACAAACTAGGGTGGAATCTGCTCAGGGGTCTTTGTTCTGTCAAGTCATGGCTGTGGTTTTATGTAGTTTTCTCTAAAAATTGTTTTAACATTTTTTATTCTTTGATTGTGAGCCTGCAAATTCTTTGATCATGAGTCTGAAAATTCTTTGATCATTAGATTCTTTGATTGCGATCTTTGATCATGAGGGAGGGACTAGATGGCCAGATTGGGAGGGATCAGATAGCACAATTTTAACAATTTTTCAAATGAAATATCTTGGAAACGGTTTGGTCTTTTAACTTAAAATTTGAAGGATGTTGATGGCATGTCATGTAGATGTAAATTATTGTACTTAGGTGTCAGACATTACATTTTCTGCTGAGACAGTTTACATTTTGCAGACAGCGTTTTCCATGGTGGTAGCAGCTTTAAATTACTAGGGTAGCTAGCCTTACTGCCATAGATGTACTTTTCAGTAGTTAGGGGTGTAAAATGATAATAGGTGTAGAATTCTGCCAGTGTGATGAATGAAAACCTGAAACTTTCACATGTTATATCTCGGAAACAGTTTAATCTTTTACATTGAAATTTGGAGCGCGTTGAGGGGATGTGCTGCCCATGTGAATTATGGTGTTTAGGTGTTGGAAAATTAATTTGATGCACCCATATTGCATGACACACTTTATGTTTTGCATATGGCATTTTGCATTGTAGTACTGGCTTTACGTTTATAGGGTGCCTAGCTTTACTGCCATGGAGGTAATTTGTAGTGGTTAGATGTCTGAAATTTAAACAGGTGTTGAAGTATGCCACTGTGATGACTGACACTTTGCTTTCTTTCAAGGTCGTGGGTCCCACACTTCTAACCATATGCGCTGCCCACAATACCTATGATATTCAGTACTCAAACTCTTTTCATAGGCAGGAATTTGCAAGTTGGTGGGAGCACGGAGCCTAAAGGGCTGCACTCCCACTAATTTGTGCAACTTTCTGCTTTTCTATTCTTTCTCAAAAAGTAAGTAAATTCTATGCAAAAAACTTTGTTAATGCATCATTTAAGGTTAAAACACAAAAAGTCAGGAAATGATACCTTTAGGGTTGCCCCATCCCCCCTCATGGACCGACCCATCATCCCAAGATTAACAGTTGATGGGGTGTGTCATTGGGGTTGTGAGGACTAAATGTCACTCCATTCTTCTTTACTGTGGCTTGTGAATATGATTAAAGATGGAATGGGGTGACATTTGATCCTCCAATGACACACCCATCAGCTGTCAATCTTGGGATGATGGGAGGGTCCACGAGGGGGGATGAGGCAACTCTAAGGGTCTCATTTCCTGACTTTTTGCATTTTAACCCTAAATGATGCATTAACAAAGTTTTTTGCATAGAATATATATATATATATATATATATATATACACACACACACACACATATCTGTGTATATATATATATATTTATGGCAAAAAACTCCATTTAATGCATCAGCTAGGGTTGTTCCACTGTGACAAAAGCAAGGAAATTTGATGTTATGGTTCACCCCTTACCACCCCACCCTGCCCCACCAACAGGCATCAGGGTGTGCGTTTGGAGTCATCATTCCTAACTCTCACCCCATCTCATGTGCAAACAAGCTGAGGTGGTGCAGAATAGGAGAATATGGTGAGAGTTAGGACTGATGACACCAATACACACCCCAATGCCTGTTGGTGGGTTGGGGGTGGGGTGCAATGGAAGTGGGACCCTAACTTCAAATTTCCTCACTTTTGTCACTGTGGAACAACCCTAACTGATTCATTAAATTGAGTCTTTTGCAATAAATTTCATTTCTTTTTTAAAAATGTGCACTATAAATAGTGAAGTAACGGCAGCACAAACACAAGCGAAATGCTAACGCAGATGGTGATGCAAATGTAAATGATAACGCAAACATTAATACAAACACAAGTGCAAAGGTTAATGAAAACAGAAACGCAAACACAAACGCATATGGAAACGCTAACTGTAACACACATGGGCATGGTAACATAATTGGAAATGCAGACAGTTATGGTAACAGCAATGATGACACCAGAGGAAACACAAACAGAAACGCAAACACAAAGGGAAGCACGTATGCAAACACAACTGGAAATGCACATTGTGATGCAAAAGGAAACGCAAACAAAAACAGTAATGGAAACGCAGATGTTAACAGTTAAGCAAACACAAGCGCAAATGAAAACTCAACGGGTAATGCACACTGTGGTGTAGATGGGAATGGTAAAGCAAATGCAAATGCAAATGCAAGTGCATATGGAAACACAAATGGTAATGTGCACGGTCACAGTACTGCAATAGGAAATGCAAATGCTAATGGTAACAGCAATGATGACGCCAAAGGAAAAGCAAATGGAAGTGAGCATGTAAACACAATTGGTAATGCACATTGTGATGAAAATGAAACGTAAACAGAAACAGTAATAGAAATGAAAATGGTAACAGTAACACAAACGCAAGCACAAACAAAAAGGCAAAGGGTAACGCACACGGTAGCGTATACAGGATCACTAATGCAAGCGGTTATGGAAACGCAAGTGAGAACGCTAACTGTGACAGTAACAAAAGTGCACACCCTTTTTATCCCCAACAGCTGCATAGAGAAACACAGTGAATACAAAGAATGTATGCATAATAATGGAACTCGAAGCAGAAAATGAGAACTTGGAATACTAAATTGCTTATATCTCAGGAACCGAATGACACAGAAAAAAAATTAAAATTTCATATAAATTATGACTTTCCTCTTTAGTTTTGCACTTAGCCTCCTAGTGGGGGGCTAAGCACTTTTCAGATGAAAAGTCCATATTTCGAAGCATTTCCAAGATACTGGCCCCAAAAGGCACGGTGGACACATAATGTTAGCTCTACGGGAAAAAGTGTAAACTTTGGAGCACCGTAACTTTCCATATGTACAATATTTTGTCACCAAATCACAAAAAGGCACATCTGTGTGATGTTGGCTTTCTTCCCTTCAAATTTCAGCCCAAAAGACCAAACTGTTGTTTTGCAGTGGGGTGGCAAATAATTCCTGTTATTTTGGGCATAGTGTTGCAAAATAGTGTCGTAAATCAAGACACTTTCACAAATGAAATCACAAAAGTCTAGTGAGTGCGACACTACTTTTTACAAAAATTTCAAAAACATATTTCTGGGGTGTTTAATCCCCCAAAAAAGACATGGCTACCATCCTCAGGGTCCATCTAGGTGAACACAAAAAGAATTGTGTCCCTTGAGGGTCCCAAATTTAAATGCCAAGCATTTCTGTGACCACTAACTGAAAAAAAAAATTGCTGACTCACGACACTACAGGGGTCATTTGTGACACTGAAAACTGCTTTTGCAACACTGTTGAACTTTTTGTTAACTTTTCCGTTTGACTATAATGGGAAACTTGCTTTCTGAATATCTTTTGAACTGTTTAATATTTTTTCATGAAATGTTTGAAAGGCACATCGGAGACCCTGGCCACATGTTTTGTAAAATTTTTGTACTGGTCGAGCAGGTGACCTGTAGATGTGAGTAAAAAATGCACAAAAAAGCATAAATGTGCTATAGAATGTTGCTTTATAACTCCAAAACCATATACTGACCATTACAAAACTTGGCAGATCCAGAGATCTATGGCACTGCTCCGTGCCTGCCAAATTTCAGGAAAATCCATTGTATAGTGGCAAAGTTATTAACATGCACAATTTCACACTTTAACCATAAATGGAGTACTCAACCCTAATTATAGTGGCTCTACTGTGCTACTATTATATATATATATATATAGAGAGAGAGATATTTATACGTGGCACTTGCCTCTATAGTTAGGGTTGAGTAGGCACTTTAATGTTAAATTTGAAAGTTTACACATTAATAACTTTGCAACTGTTCAGCAGATTTGCATGAAATGTGGTATGCATGGTGGGGCATGGTAGCTCTCTTCATTTAACAAGTTGCATTTCAGTCAGACATATAGTTTTTGTGCAGCAAAACACTCAAAAATGCAATTTTTGCCAGTTTTGTTTGCCATTTTTTTGATTTTGTCCATGGCACTGCGTGGCCACCATGTGGTGTGCAGCCTGAAACCTAGCACATAGAAAGAGCTTTGGTCAAGGAACATGCCACTTTTTGCTTGGTGAAAAATTATTAATCCATTCAAAAGTTATTAAAATTTTTAGCTCCCATTATAAGTCAATGGGAAAATTTATATGGTTGTTTTGCGAAAGAAGAATATGGTTCTGGTCATCTGGTCTATCCTCATGACCAAAAAATGTTCAGGCTCATGGTCAAAAAATCTTTGGTCATGAGAAGTTTATCAGTCGTGATGGACGCCATCTTGTTTTTAGTTTGCGGTAAGAAAAAAACAAATATCTCAGCCCACGGGTGACTTCTGAAGTAAAGAAAGGATGGATTTTGCTCAGGGGGCTTCCCTCTATTGACCCATGCCTGTGGTTTCATTCAGTTGTGTAAATAAATAGAGTTTTAAACTTTGAAAATCTTTGGTCGAGGCTCTCTAACAATATTTGATCGCTAGAATGCAAAATCTTTGGTCGCAAGACTGTTTTTGTTCATGAGCTTATTTCACCACTTCATGACCAGATGGTCAGATTTTTTCAGGACCAGATCTCCCTAGGAGGGACCAGATAGCCCAAATTTTAAGATCAGATGTCGCCTGATGGCAGAAAATTATTTTTATAGATGGTAAAACTTTAAAATTAAATATCGCTGAAATGGTTTGGTCTTTTTACTTGAAATTTGGAGGGTGTTGAGGAGATGTCCTAGAGATGTAACTGATGCTGTTTAGGTGTTAGAAAATTAGATTGTTGCAGAGATATTGAGTGACGTACTTAACGTTTTTGCCCATAGGATTATGCATGGTGCTATTGGCTTAAAATTTATAGGGTTGGTAAGCCTAGTGCCACGGAGGTGCCTTTCAGTGGTTTGGTGTGTAAAACTTAAACAGATGTAGAATTATGCCACTCCAATGAATGAAAATGTTGTTCATTCCACTTCAATAACTTTTGAGCTGTGTATCCCATTTGCCTGAAATTTGGAATGTAGAAAGATTTATCACAGATTTTTGATTGTGACAATTTTCATGTCATTGGCCCTTACGGTTGCTGAATTGTGGTGTGTGATCATCATAGTTAATGGGAAACTATGTATGTGCTTTGTGAAAACCATGGTGAGCAAATTTTTGGGTGCACAGGAAGATCCCATTATAAGGGCTGGGACAACTCAAAAGGTATGCCAGATGTATATTGTTATGATGGGCTGGGCAATGTGGTGGGAGCACAGGACCGGCAGAGAAAAATACATTTGAGTGGTTTCAGATTGGATTGTATGTATGGGTGCTGGGCACTGGTGGTGCCCTTTGAAGGTTTTGTGAAAAAATCTTGCTCCGTTCCAAAGTTATGCCATTTTTTTGGTCTGTCATTATAGTCAATGGAAAATATATATATGTGCATTGTGAAAACAGTGGCAATGTCATTTTTCAGTACACAATAAGAATGTAGTTGACTGACTTCAGATTGTTTTTTATACATGAGTGTTGGGCTGTGGTGCTCCCATTTGAAGATTTTGTGAAAAAATCTTGCTCCGTTCATAAATTATGCCATTTTTTGTTGTCCCATTATAGTCAAAGGGAAAGTATATATGTGCGTTGTGAAATCAGTGCGATCACTTTTTTTTTGTGCAACAAGAATCCATTTCAGTGGGTTCTGATTGGTTTGTATTCATGGGTCCTGGGCTGTGGTGCTGTCTTTTAAAGATTTTATAAAAAAATATTGCTCCATTGAACAGTTATGCCATTTTTTCTCTACCATTATAGTCAATGGGAAAATATATATGTGCAGTGTAAAAAGATCTGCTCATGCGGCAACATGTATACAAATCGTTGTCCACAGTGTTTCTTTCTCTGAGACACTGTTGTACCATTCCATTGTGCTGCTGGGCCTATATCTCCTGGGTGCCAAGTCATGGTATCACAGATGTGTGTTTTGCCGAGATAGCGCCCCTATCTTTAGGGTTCAGTAGGCACTTTAATGCTAACAGTCACATTTTTTGTGCATTTATAACTTTGTAACTGTTTAACAGATTTGCCTCAAATCTGGAATACTTGGTCTGGTCTGGTAGTTCTGTTGATTTACCAGTTTCCGTTTCAGTTGTAAATATGTTTTTTGTGCAGCGAAGCACAGAAAAATGTACTTTTCACTATTCCTATGCAGCTGTTTGCTCATGGTGCTGTGCATGTTCACCAAATTTGGGACATATGGTCTACTATGGTACATCTCTTCTTTTACCAATTTTTGTTTCCATCATACATAAGGTTGTTGTGCAGCGAAGTGGCAAAAATGTTCTTTTCAGCACTCCTTCACAGTTTTCCACTCTTGCTGCTGTGCAACCATTGAACAGATTCAGATAACATTTGGGATACATGGCTTGGTATGGTACATCTTTTCATTTTCCAATTTTCGTTTCAGTCGGACATATGTTTTTTGTGCAGCAAAGCGAAAAAAATGCAGTTTTTGCTACTTTTGTGCACTTTGTTGCCTGTGAAGCTGCGCAGCCATTATGTAGTCGATTGGACTGAACCTTGGACCATGGAATGCCCTCTACTAAAGGAACATGCCACTTCTTATTTAGTGAAAAAATATTATTGTGTTCCAGAGTTATAAGCATTTGAAGTTGCCCCCCCTTACGGTCAAAGAATTTTCCTGTGCCAGGTTCATTTTAGTGCATTTTCGGCCGTGAGGTCTGCCATTTTGTGGCAGTCACAGCCAGTTCTTACAGTCAAAGAATTCTTAAAGGTGTAGAAAATTTAAAAATGAATATTTCTTAAATGGTTGGGTCTTTCTACTTGAAATTTGAATGGTGTTTAGGGGCTGTCCGACATATGTGAATCATGCTGTTTAGGTGCTGGAAAATTAACTCATTGGGGAGATATTGACTGACATAGTTGATGTCCACCAGAGTCTGTGACACCACTACTGATCCAAAGTGGTGTCTACACTTTCTGGAGGGCAACCAAAATACTTCTACCTTTCTGCCCTGCTGCTACTGCAAGCACTATGTTAGTCCACCTCCTCCTAAAATGCCTCCCCCTCATCTATACTGTGGTACCCACATCCCAGCAACCAGGCAGCCCTCCTGTTACACTGGCTCTAGCACCCACAATTCTTCCAGATGAAATACGATCCCACCCTACACTGACCATGTACCCTTGCTCACAGCACCCATCCCCAGGTTACCTCCCCACTGCCTACCCTGGCTACCTTTGGTGGCTAATCACTCTCACCCTTCCGAGCTTGCAAACCCTGCCCATCCCCTGTTCCCTGAAGGCCTCCTTCCCATCCATACATTCCCACCGAAAGCTCACTCATCACCGCCCCCTGGCCAGATCCTCCTATTACTCTTAACAGGCAATATACAGTACATCCCAACCCAGGCTCCACCCATACTAGCCCACCAACTGGGTCCCCTGGTCTCCGCATAGCCTTCATGAATACATGCAGCATACTGAAAAAATTTGATTCCCACCAATGCTGGGTCATGCTGCATAAACCAGATGTCATAGCACTGGTGGAAACCTGGCTATCAAAGTCCACCTCTGACTACTTTGTCTCACTCCCAGGTTACACCCTATACCGGGAGGATCATGTAGGCAAATGTGGGGGTGGCTGTGCTATCTATACCAGGGACTCACTTACTGGACAAGCACTCCCTGCCCTGGCTCTTGTAAATGGGGTGCAGGCCCTCACTCTAAAACTTACTTCGGACCCCTCCAGGGGCCCTCTATATCTCACTGCTGCATACATTCCCCCAAAGAACCAAAATCCGGTGCTGTTATCCTTAACAGATTATCTAGCAACCCTTCATCACAAGGCTGATCAAATCCTTGTGGGGGACCTGAACGTGAACTGGCTCAGTGCCTCCTCCACCACCCGGGACACCTTCACGGCTATTGATCTGACACAACTCATTTCCCAACCCATTTGAGTAAACACTAAGAGAGGTACCAGCACCCTTCTAGATGTAACCATCATAAACCGCCCCCAAAAAATCCAGGATATCCAGGTCCTTCCTGACTCAGTTAGTGACCACTCCCCTATCCTATTCCCCTGGGTGACCCCCACACCCCAACTCACAGCCCAGTCCACACTTTGTAGGTGTCTCAGACCAAGTGGGCTAAAAAGCCTCAAACAATTTCTTGCCCAGATAATTTGTTACCCATACACCACACTCCTGACAAAGATACTGCCCTTACCTTTTTTTCCCAACCCTTTAACAAAGCCTGTGACCTCTTCACACCCCTCACAGGAGCTTGAACCAAAAAGCATAATGCACCCTGGGTTACCCCTGCTCTACTACAACTGCTCAAGCACAGGGATAACCTATGGCACCTTGCCACAGAAACAGGCTGGATGGCTGACAGACAGGCATACAACACTGCATGGAATAAGTGCACTTAGGCTATCCATAAAGCAAAGGCTGACCACTACCGGCCATGCTCACCTCCTCCTGGGGGTGTGCAAGAACATTCTGGGACAATGTTAAACAATTAAATGGAAGCATGCATCCCCCCATCCCAGATCACCATTGATGGCTCTACCTCTATCAACCCTGCCTGCATAGCTAACTTCCTAAACACATCCTTCATGGACCTTAGCTCGGTCCTCCCCAGTAATTTCTTTGACCAACCCCCCTCTCTACCAGCCCCAGTCATCCAACACCCTAGTTTCCACTTACACAGGGTAACTGACCAGGAAGCCAGTCCACACTGACTCAAAGCATTAAAGAGCAATAGTCCCGGAAGCCACTCCCTGGACCCCAGCATTCTCCGTCGGGTGCTGGATCAGGTCCTTGCTCCACTCACCACCCTCCTCAACAAATCCCTCTGCCTGGGGCAATTCCCATCTGCATGGAAAACTGCCATACTTATGCCCATACACAAAGGAGGTGACAGGTCCTCTGCCAGGAAATACCAACCTATCTCCATCCTCCCACCCCTCTCCAAAGCCCTAGAAAAACTGGTGGCCACTCAAATCACTATGTACCTAACCAAATACAACATCCTCTGCCCAGAACAGCATGACTTCTGTGCAGGGCACGGTACCGGCACTTCACTAATTGAGTTTTCAAACTTTATACACTCCTCCCTGGATGCTGGCTCCCTAGCTGGGGCAGTGTTTGTTGATCTCTCAAAGACCTTCAACACTGTCTCCCACCCCCTCCTGCTGGATGCTCTCTGCCACACTGGCTTCTCTACTGGGCTGCTCTCCTGATGTACTAGCTACCTATCTGACTACTCCCAATGTGTTAAAATCAATGGGACACTTTCCAAAACCTGTCCCATCTGCTCAGGTGTTCCCCAGGGCTCCATCCTGGGACCACTACTCTTCTCGCGCTACCTTAACACCCTGCCCAGCGCATGCACTGGTAGAATTCTGCTGTATGCAGATGATGCCATCCTCTTTGCCACCCATCGCAACCCCATCTCCCTTAAGGACACCTTACAACTATCCTTTAATGATGCCAAAACCTGGTTTAAAGAGCACAGACTTGTCATTAATCTAAAAAAAACCAAAACAATGCTCTTTGCCCACCCCCAAAACAAAGCCAGCAACGTCTCACTCCACATCCTCCCCAGCTCCAAACAACCCCTTGAACAAATCTGCTCTTACAAGTACCTTGGGGTTTCCTTCAACACAGCCCTCACCTACCACACCCATATTAATGCACTTGCTTCAGCTACTAATGTATGGCTAGGTATCCTCTACTGCTATAAAAATTGTCTCCTCCCATTGCCCTCTGACTAGTGTTTACATCCTCAATACTGTCTCTGGTGGACTATGGCCTACCTGTATATGGTGCTGCTAACTCGACCACCCTCAATAAAATCTGTCTCACCCTGAATAAGGCATGTAGGCTTATTATGGGGGGCCCCCAGACTCACTCCTACAAGCCAGCTCTATGATAAGGCAATGCTGCTTAATCTAGATGAATGACTATGATACCAAACTTGCCTCATAATGAAAAAACTCTTCTCGGGCTATCCCTTCCTGGGCTGACAGCCTCCATCCATCAAGCCCAACCATTGGTTTGTACTAGAACCTCTTGCAAGGCCACCCTTCTGATCCCAACATCCAGGACCACCCATGGACAGAGGTCCTTCTGCTATAGAGCTCCATCCTCGTATAATGCGCTCCCTTCCCCCATCTCAGACACCCCCATGATCTACAACTTCAAAACTGCACTCCAGAACCAGTTATTTATTATATGTAGCTGCACCTGTCTCTAACTGAGGCACAGCCCACCATGCACTGACAAAGCTCGCTTGAGCGGCACCTCGCCTCACCTCCCTCAACCTGCCCATTTGCCCATTGAACTATTATCACCATGCTGTTTCTGCATGTTCCCTCATGCAAGAATGTGCCACTGTAACAAAGCTGGTTTTCTCTGTACAAATCATTGTAACTACATCTTTTTTTTTTTAGCTAAAATTTGTAACTGTATGATGTAACAAAGAGTTTGTAATGTATTTGTCCTCAATGTGTCGAGGCACCTTTGGAGATGAGCCTCTGGCTCAAAGGTTGTAAACTGATGTACAGATAAATAAATACATGTTTTTCCCATTGCATCATGCATGCTGGTATTGGCTTGCAATTTATAGGGTAGGTAGCTCTAGTACCACAGACGTGCATTTCAGTGGCCTGGGATGGCAGCAGAAGTGATACAGTGGTGAAACATGATGATGGATGTCTGTTGTGGATGTTTAAGAAGTTGTATGTTATTTCTGTTTCATTATGGTGTGTGTCTGTGATTGGTTGTCTTTGCTTTGTACCACCCCCATTGTGTGTTTTGTGTGTGTTTGTGTGTGTGTCTGTCTGTGTCTATGTGTGTATCTGTGTGTGTGTGTGTGTGTGTGTGTGTGTGTGTGTGTGTGTGTGTGTGTGGCAGTGGGGGGGAGTTGGAGTTAGGGTTGAAAACCCTAATGCGAATTTCCAAAGTTTTTCACTGTAAAAACCCTAACTGTTGCATTAATGAGTTTTTAGCAAAGAATATAGTATATACAAGGGTGTGTAATATATATATATATATATATATATATATATATATATATATATACACACAGCATATATATATATATATATTTACACAATGGGTTGAGAGCTATTCAATGCAATAAGTGGAGATATTCTCACTGCAGTGTGATAAATGCTCACTGCAGTGAGATAAATGCTGATGACATCAGTGGAGTGAGATATATTCAGTTTATCCATACTCTGCTGATGTCACCACTTAGTCACTCACTCACTCACTTACTCACTCACGCTAGCATTCTAAATGAAACTGCTTCAAAAATCAGTTTCTGTGTCTCACTGAAGCCTGCAAATTACTCAGTTAGCACTGCAAAACACACTTACCTGTGTCCCAAAGTTTCCAACACTCCTAGCCAATTTCTGTGCTAATCTTAGCTTCAAAACAACCTGAATTCAAATTAAACTCATTTACAAAGCAGTTTTTCTTATTGCAAGCTGCAAGTAACACAAATAGCATAGCAAAACATACTTACCTGTGTCCCAAACTTTCCAACACTCCTAGCCCATTTCTGTGCTAATCTCAGCTTCAAAACAACCTGAATTCAAAGAAACTCATTTACAAAGCAGTTTTTCTTACTGCAAGCTGCAAGCAACACAAATAGCATAGCAAAACACACTTACAGTACCTATGTCCCAAAGTTTACAACACTCCTAGATCATTTCTGTGCTAATCTCAGCTTCAAAACAACCTGAATTCAAAGGAAACTCATTTACAAAGCAGTTTCTTTCTCACTGCAAGCTGCAACTAAAACGATTAGCATAGCAAAACATAATCAACTGTGTCCCACAGTGCTTCTAACAATCCCAGCCCATTCAGAAACACTCCCACACTCTCAGACCACAAACAAACAGTGCTTTCAGTATAGCCTAGATGTTATAGCAATAAGCTCTGAACAAGCTTGGTACAGCCAGAAGAGCAGACCAGGGTTTGATTCTCACAACCTCCACTTGCATATTGTGTGACTCTGAACAAGTCACTTAACTGCCCTGTACTCCCACCTCACTCCTAAAAACTCACCTGCTTCCCCAAAACAGGAAGAATACCCAGTAAAACATGACACTTCATAAGCTCTCACCCCATTTGTATAAATAGCACACATGATATGCAGATTGTGGGATATGGAAAATATTCTCCCTACCTGCAGAGTGAGTTGTGCATTCTCACTTGTGCCTTTGGCACTCAAGAGAATACAGAGTTCACTCTGCAGAAGTGAGAATATTTCCCATACCCCAGTCCTGCCCATCATGTATCATATATATATATATATATATATATATATATATATATATATATATATATATATGTATATATATAGTGTAGATATATATATATAGTGTAGATATATATATATATATATATAGAAACTTTGTTGATAATCCAGTTAGAGTCACAGTGACAAAAGTTGGAAAATGAAGCATTAGGGTTTCCCTAACACCCACCCTCCCAAACCAGGTAGGAGATCAGGTGTGGTGTGTGCCTTGGGCTTCTCAAGCATAACATTCTCCCCATTCTCATAATGTCTTCACATCTGACCTTATTTACAGATGGAATGGGATGAGCGTTAGGCTTGAGACACCTAAGACACACCCCACATCTGCTTTCCCACCTGGTTTGGGAGGGTGACATTGCAGAGGGTCTGAAAGGAAAGGTATGCCTCTTTGCAGATGACACAAAGATCTGTAACAGAGTTGATACACAAGGAGGGTAGAAAGGATGAGAAGGAACTTGGCAAGGTTGGAGGAATGGTCAGACATATGGCAACTTAGATTCAATGCAAAGAAGTGCAAAGTAATGCACCTGGGAAATAAAAATCCAGGAGAAGAGTACACAATAGCAGGGGAGGTACTTATGACAACAATAATGGAAAGGGATCTGGATATATTCATATCAGATGACCTGAAGGTGGGTAAGTAATATGAGAAGTTAGTAAGGAGAGTCAGGGGGATACTGGGATGCATAGGGAGGGGCATCACAAATAGAAAAAGGGAAGTGGTTATCCCTCTATACAGACAGTTGGTGAGACCCCATCTGGAGTACTGTGTGCAGTTTTGGAGACCTCATCTATGCAAGGACATAGACAGGATGGAAGCAGTCCAGAGGAGGGCAACTAAAATGGTGCAGGGTCTACATCAGAAACCATATGAAGAGAGACTGAGAGAGCTTAATATGTACACCCTTGATGAAAGGAGGGACAGGGGGGACATGATAGAAACTTTTAAGTACCTCAAGAGAATCAACAAAGTCCAGGAGGGTAGCATCTTTCAGAAAAAGAGATGTGTAAGAACAAGGGGGCACAATTTAAAGTTAGAGGGGGACGGCTCAGGGGTAAAGTGAGGAAATTCTTTTTCACGGAGAGAGTGGTGGATGCATGGAACCACCTTCCTGGAGAGGTTGTAGGGTCTAAAACCATGGGGGAATTCAAACATGCATGGGACAGACAAAAGGTAATTATAGTGGGGGGTTGCAGGAAGTAGGCTGCTGGTTAACTAGAATCTGCAGCTTATCCAATAGGTAAGGAAATGGGCAGACTGGGTGGGCCAAGTGGTCCTTATCTGCCATCAAAGTCTATGTTTTTATGTTTCTATGTTTCTAACGTCTTATTTTCCAACTTTTGCTGCTTTGAGCCTAACTGGAGCATTAATGAAGATTTTTGCAACTTATTTCCTTACTTTTTGAGATAGTATAATAGTATCCTTATTTTACCATGGGAACACATCCCATCCCTCCATAGATGTATATATACATAGGCCTTCCAGGTCCTGTGCTTCCATTTTTGGACAACAGTGACCAGATTGTCACCAGCCTTCTTATTACCCCACCTCATGTACCTGGTATAGAACATGTTTGAATCTCCGTTAAAATGTAATTCTGCGCAACTGCAGCACCATTCCACACCACAGGTGAAAAAACACATTTTTGGCATGATTTGAAAAATGACAGCTTTGTCATACATGAGGTGAGGTAATAAGAAGGCTATGTTGAGAATCTAGGTCAAAATATTTAAAATTTTAAAAGTTACAAGCAGGTGTAGTGAAATTGCAACAAATGGTAATAAGTTCAGGATTATTTGATATTTTGACCCCAAATTTTCGACATAGTCATCTTATGACAATACCTCATAAACCTCATAGGTGAAAATGTTCAAATCTGTGCAAAAATGCCATTCCATGCCACAGTTGTGAGAACACGTTTCAGACAGGATGTGAAAAATTAGAGCTATACTGCTCATGAGATGGTGTGAAAAAACAGTTATGTTGAAAAGCTGGACTCAAAATATTGAAATTTACCAAAGTTATGCACTTGTGTGGAAAAATTTCAACAAACATACAGAATGTTGCCATTTTCAGACTTTTTTTCCCAAATTTTCAACATAGCCTTTTTGGGACCACACCTCATGAACACTTGTGGTGAAATGTTATTATTTGGTCCTGAAAGGTGATTTCACTCAGTGACCACAAAATCACCTTCTGGTCCAGATTAACAAAATAACAGTTGCAGTGTTCATGAGGTGGGGTCCCAAAAAGGCCATGTTGAAAATTTGGTAGAAGAAATCATAACAATGGGAACATTATGAACACACATTCAAAATAACATTGAAATACATTATATGGCACTTACCTGGATTCCTCAGTTCATGGTTCCACTTTGAAGAGTGAAGACGTGTCTTGGTCCATAGAAGGTGACAGCCTACAACTTCCAGAGGTAAGTATAGGGTAAGAGGTGGTGTGGGGTGATGGGTGCTCAGTGGGAGGGCTGGGATGGTAGAGGGTGATGGCAGAGATGATGAGGGACCACTTTCTTTTTTTCAGGTTTTTAAAAAATAAAAGACATCGGGGACTATTTTCTTTTTACAGGATTTAATAAAATACATATTTAAGGACACTGGGAGTGGGCTCCCCAGAGTCCCACACTTCTGGGTGGAGGGGCTCTAAATACTGACATGGGGATTAGGCACCACAATGTCAGCAAATAAATAAAATGATGGGCTATGGCAGGGGGTGCATATGACACTGGGGGGTTGGTATCCCAGTATCAGAATATCAGACAGTAGGGGATGGCGATCAGGCAGTGGGGGGTGCCACTAGACACCAGGGAAACATTGGGGACAGTGATTGGAGGGTGGGGGTGCCACTTGACTCCAGGGAAATGGTTGCATTAGAGTCATGGTAATCAGTGGGTGGGGTGTACCACTAGACAGTAGGGAAATGTAGGGGCAGGAGTATTGGAGGGTGCGTGCACCTCTAAACACCAGGGAAAAACATTAGAGTACTGGGGAGGGCAGTAGAAGAGACAAGCAAGCATTTTCAACTAATGAAAAATTATCCATTTTCATGATTGATGATACAAGAAAAAGATTCTTTTTCATATCACATGGTCATGAAAGAAGATTCATTATATTAAAAAAACACATTTCAAGAGCATATTTCTTACTTTGAAGTGCAGAGTGCACCTAATGAGGTCCTGATGGGCCTGCTAGGTGTGGTGGTCTTTCTCCAGGATGTCATTTTTGTGGTTTTTGAAAAAAGAAATTAAGAAAAAACTGAAAAAAGATGGCTCCTGAAAATGGATTTTTCTGTCATGGAAAAGGATTTCATTCTCACGAAAAAGAAATGAGTCTCTTGAGACAGAATCCTTTTTGGCAAGATCAAATTGTTTGTTGATCTTTCTCCCTCTATCCTGAAAAGTGATCTTGCCATTGAAAACACTGGGCAATGAAAAATTTAATATCTTTGCAACAGATAAATATTTTTTCACAAAACAAAATATGCCTGTTCTGTTACACTAGCTGTTGCTACAGTAAAAAAAACACATAAAAATTCCACATCATCTGGACAAAAGGTGATGAGGAAAAAACTGCCAAAAGTGACAACGTTATGACTTTTTGCACTCACTGGATCTCAGAATCTGCACATTCAAATGGAACAAATCTTACAACATCAAGAGATCTACCACACTGGATGGCACATTCCAAATTTTGAGCAAATCCATTGATTGGTTACAAAGTTAATAAAGTGCAAAATCTGAGGTTTAACATTAAACATGCTACCAACCCTAATGATAGGAGATCTACTGCTCCTCTATAATAATAGGGGTGGGATCATTTCCATATAGTTAGGGTTAAATCTCCACTTCAATGTTAAAGTCAAAATTTTGCACTCTAATAACTTTGCAATGGTTTAAGCAATTTGCATGAAATTGTACTAGCACCATCAGAGATCAAAGATCTCTTGATGTGGCAAGTGTTGTTCTCATTGGACGTGTAGGTGCAGTGATATGCAGTGTCAAAAAACATGTAAATTACTGGGGTTTTTTTTGTCAAATTTATTGTCACACCACTGCACAAAAATAGTGTGGAATTCTGGTCTGAAAAGAGTAAGCTATATAGGTGTTTGGTCACAGTGGTGCCTTTTGAAGGTTTGGTGAAAAAATATTAATCCATTCAAAAGTTATTACATTTCAAAGATTCCCATTTGGGAAAAGTTAGATGCTCACCTCGAAAAAGGATTCTATGTCAAAAATAGAAACATAGAAACAGATAATATGTAGGAAGAAGGGGGCCTTCTGGTCCATCTAGTCTGCACATTGTTTGTATTTTAAATTACCCCTCCCAGATTTATTTTATACTACCATGTACCAGGATTCCTTTGTGTCTATCCCAATCTCTCTTGATCTCAATTATTGTTTTTGACTCCACCACCTCTTCTGGGAGCCAGTTCCATGGGTCCACAACTCTCTCAGTGAAGAAAAACTTCCTCATGCTTCCTCTGAGTTTGCCACCCCTCAGTCTTATTTCATGTCCCTTGTTCTAGTTTGACTTTGTATCTGAAAGAGGTTTGTCACTTCCACCCTGTTTATGCCTTTGAGACATTTGAAGGTCTGGATCATGTCCCCCCATCCCTTCTCTACTCCAGCACGTACATATTCAACTATCTCAGTCTCTTCTTGTAAGGCTTTGGGTACATTCCAACACCATCTTAGTCGCTCTTCTCTGGACTGCCTCCATTCCGTTTATGTCCTTCCTGAGTTGGGGCCTCCAGAACTGTATGCAGTGCTCCATGTGGGATCTCACCCGAGGACCTGTAAAGTGTCATAACCACCTAACTCTTCCTAATGGTTCTCCTTCTCCCAATGCATCTGCACATGCTACTTGCTTTCAGTGTTGCCTTTTCACATTGTTTGGTTGCCTTTAGGTTATCAGTTATGATAACTCATAGATCACGTTCCTGGCTGAAGGCAATTTGTTTTTCTCCATTCATGAAGCATTGCTCCTTGGGGTTAGTTTTCTTAGGTGCATGATTTTACATTTTTTTGTGTTGAACCTCAGTTGCCATGTCTTCTACCATTTTTCAAGCAACTTCAGGTCTGTTGCTATTTTAGTTACCCCATCGGGGATGTCAATTCCCATTGCAGATTTTAACATCATCTGCAAACAGGCACACCTTGCCATTAAAGCCCTCTGTGATGCCGCCAATGAACAAATTGAAGAGGGCTAGACCCAGTACTAATCCCTGTGGCACACCACAGGTCACTTCTCCCTTGCCAGAGAGACTTGTGTTCACCGCTACTCTCTGGGTACTTCAATGAAGCCAATTCCCCACCCATCTAACAACTTTGATCCCTACCCTGGAATTATTGAGTTGTTTAAGAGCCTCCTGTGTGGGACTGATTCAAAGGCCTTGCTAAAGTCAAGATAAACCACATCCACTGCTCCTTCTTGGTTGACAACCCTTGTCACCCAGTTGAAGAAGTCTATCAGATTAATCTTGCAGGATCTGCTAGCTGTGAATCTGTGTTGTTTTGAATCCTGCAACCCATTTGTTTCAAGAAACTATTAGCCTTTCCTTTAGTAGGGCTTCCATTAGTTTTCCCACTATGAAAGTGAGACTGACTGGTCTGTAGTTTTCTACACACTCTCTGCTCCTGCTTTTATGAAGTGGTACAACATTTGCCCTTTTCCAGTCTACTGACACTACTCCTTGTTCCAGTGAATTGCTGAATAGTGTTTTCAGAGGTGCAGCCAGGACTTCCCTTATTTCTTTTCAGATCCTGGGAGGTAGTCCATCTGGGCCCATTGCCTTGTCCATCTTTAGTTTATCCAGTTCCCTGAGGACCCTTTCCTCTGAGAAATGGCTGGTATCCATTTCTATGGTTGAGTTTGTTTCCTTGCTTCCCTCTAGTCCATTCCCTTCTTCCTCTTTAGTGAAGCCTGAGCAGAGATATTTGTTCAATATTTCCACCTTTTCCTGTTCTTCTTCCATGTGTCTTCCAGTGTGTCCCTTGCCAGCTTGGTGATCCCTCCTTTAACCTTTCTCACTCTCTGATGTATCTGAAAAAGGTTTTGTCCCCGCTAGTGACATGTTGTTTTATATTCTCCTCCAAGAGTGCTTTCACCTTCCTGATCATTATCACTGATTTTCTTAGTATGTTTTTGGAGTTTTCCTTGTTTTCTTCAGTTTTTTCACCCTTGTATATTTTAAATGCCCTTCATTTTCCTCTTACATTCTTTTGTAAACCATAGTGGTTTTCTTTTTCTTTTAGACTTGTTTACCATTTTTGAGCATTGACTAGCTGTGTCATTTATGGATTCTTTTAACCTGGCTCAACTGGTTTCAATGTCCATTGTATTTATTTATTTAGTTAGTTTTTGATAACTGGGTGAGTGCTCTAGACATGAGGTTACAACAATCAGAAAGTAACAGTACAACAAATGGAAAACACCGGACAATGTCAGAATACGACATAGTAGAGATACAGCGGTACAAGTTTAGCCAACAGTAACATGATTGACTTCGACATTACAAAAGTGCATAAAACAATTGCATTGACTCCATGAAGGGTATCAATTAAGTTTCACAATCACAAGTATAAGGAGATGTGGAGATAGAGGAAGTAAAGAGGCAGGTTAGCAGAAGAGAAAGTCAGCATAGGACAGCCTGTAAAGAGTGAGAGAGAAGAGGAGAGAAATAAGAAGAGGAGAGAGAGTTAGTAGGCGAATGCAGGGAGACTATTAGCGGGGGAGACTATGGCACAGGTACATCACAGGATGGCTGATCTAGGGAGGGTTGAAGCAGGTGCATTGGGTACGTTCAGAAGGTGTGAGTAATTCTTCTTTTTAAATAAAGCATGACTAGGAGCCAGGTGTGTATCAAGGGGCAAAGAGTTCCAATAACTGAGTGCCACATAGGAGTAACCTGAGGTACCTTTGGAAGTTTTACATCTGGGAACGTGAAGTGGGGAAAGGTCAGCAGATCGATGTCCATAGGAGGTGGTCTGGGGGGTAAGCAGGTGAGACAAGGGAAAGTGGCATGTTAGATCTTAGCATGCTGTCTAGTAAAGTCCCAAGAGAGATGAGACGGTGGACCATCGGGCAGGGCCACTTGAGTTTGGCATACATCAGGCAGTGAAGTTTTAGCCTATGGGAGGCAGAAGCATATCGACATATATTATTACAGGTCATATCCCACCTATATAGGGAAGTCTTGGCTGTATTGCTATAGGTGACTGCCCCATATGTAAGCAATGGAGGTAGGATTCCTCTAGCTACAGTCAGTCTCGCTGAGGGGGTTAGTGCATGGCTCGTTTTGTAGGCTATGCCTAGCTTAGCACTGACTGACTTACAAGTGATGGTGTTATGGTGGTCAAAAGTTAACAACTCATCAAGGAGGATCCCCAGGTATTTGAAGGAACTAACTACCTCCAGTGGGGTACCATCAGCACTAGTGATTCTAAAGAGGTCTTGGCAGTTTTTATAGCTTGGCAGTTGAGCCAAAGAGCATTGATTGCATTTTGCCGATATTGAGAACAAGCCTATGGCTGGTTATCCAGGTTTGAACATTGCCGAGAGCCGCAGATGGATCATGGTTAAGATCACGCACGTCGTTGGAGCTGGTATAGAGTACCAGGTGATCAGCATAAAGTAAAGATGAACAGGCGGAGGCATTTTGTGTTATATTATTAATGAAGAATGAGAAAAGAACAGGACCCAGAATCGATCCCCTGAGGCACACCAATGTAGATGTCCATTTTATCAGAAGTTGCTGAGTTGAGTTTTGCAACTTGTGTCCTATTGGACAGATAACTATTGAACCAGCGTATTGATTGTCGTGAGAAACCCAGAGATAGGAGGTTTGCTAGTAGCAGAGGGTGATCAACAAGATCGAAAGCCTTCATGAACTCAATAAATACTGCACCAGTAAGGAGGCCCAGATCCATTGCATGAAGCACATCATTTGTTAGTTGTAGCAGAGCAGTTTGGATGCTATGTCCCTTCCTGAATCTATGTTGATTTGGGGTAGGAGATTGCACTTTGAGAGGTAGTCTGTTACTTGCAAGGAGACTAGTTTCTCAAGTATTTTATCCAATAGAAACATAGAAACATAGAATCTGATGCCAGATAAGGACCACTTGGTCCACCTAATCTGCCAATTTCCCTACCTAATGGATAAGCTGCAGATCCTAGTTAACCAACAGCTTACTTACTCCTGCACCCCACTAGAATTGCCTTATGTCTGTCCCATGCATTCTTGAATTTTCCCACTGTTTTTGACTCTATGGCCTCCTCTGATAGGCTGTTCCATGCATCTACAACCCTCTATGTGAAGAACTACTTCCTCACATTACCTCTGAGATGTCCCCCCTCTATCTTCAAATTGTGTCCCCTTGTTCTTGCACATCTCTTTTTCTGAAAGATGCTACCCTCTTTGGACTTTGTTGATTCCCTTGAGGTATTTGAAAGTTTCTATCATGTCTCCTCCTTTCCTCGAGGATATACATCTTAAGCTCCTTTACTCTTTCTTCATATGTCTTCTGGTGCAGACCCTGCATGATTTTGGTTGCCCTCTTCTGGACAGCATCCACCCTGTCTATGTCTTTGCAGAGATGGGGTCTCCAGAACTGTACACAGTACTCCAGATGTGGTCTTACCAACTCTCTGTACAGAGGGACAGCAACTTCCTGTTTTCTACTGGTGATGCCTCTCCCTATGTATCGTAGTATCCCCTCTGACCTCCTTACTGCCCTCTCACATTGCTTGCCCACCTTTAGGTCATCTGATATGACTACCCCAGGTCCCTTTCCATTTTTTGTTGTTGTCAGTAGCACACTGCACATTATGTACTCTTCCCCTGGGTTTTTGTTTCCCAGGTGCATTACTTTGCACTTCTTTGCATTGACTCTAAGCTGCCACACATTTGACCATTCCTACAACCTTGCCAAGTCCCTTTTCATCCTTACCACCCTACCTTGCATATGAACCCTGTTGTAGATCTTTGTGTCATCTGCAAAGAGACATACTTTTCCTTCCAGTCTTTCTGCAATGTCACTTATAAAGACATTAAAAGGACCAGCCCCAGTACTGAACCCTGTGGTACCCCACTAGTAACCCCCTCTTTCTTCACTGTGGACTCCATTTACTATTACCCTCTGTTTCCTGCTGTCCAGTCAGTGTTTTACCCAGGCTACCACCCTGGGACCCACTCCCAGGCTGGCTAATTTGTTTATTAATCTTTTGTGTGGGACTGTGTCAAATGCCTTGCTAAAATCTAGTTAGACCATGTCCTCAGCCTCTCCCTGGTCTTCTACTTTGGTCACCCAGTTAAAGGAATCTATTAGATTCATCTGACATTACCTTTCTGCTGTGAATCCATACTACCTTGGGTCCTGTGCCCCACTGGCCTCTGGGTACTCAACAATTCTTTCCTTCAGAAGTGATTCCATCATTTTCCTTACCACTGAGGTCAAACTGACAGGTCTGTAGTTTCTTGCCTCTGTCTTGCTCCCACTTTTGTGAAGGGGAATCACATCTGCCCTCCTTCAGTCCTCAGGTACCACACCATCCTCCCATGATTTATTAAAAAGCATAGTCAGTGATATTACTAGTTCTTCTCTTAGTTCTTTTAGAATTCGGGGATGAATCCCATCAGGCCCCATTCCTTTACCCCCCTTCAGTTTTAGGAGTTCTTTCAGAACCCTTTCTTCTGTGAAAGGACTAATATTGACCCCTCTATCCAGAGTGCTTCTATTGACTGGATTAGATATCTCCCCCTGCTCTTTCTTTGTGAATACTGAGCAGAAGTATTCATTCAGTATCCCTGCTTCTTCACTGTCACTCTCTGCCCAACCACCTTCCTCTTAATTCAGCCTCAGTATCCCTGCCTTAGTCTTTCTTTGCTCCCTAATGTATTTATAAAAGGTTTTATCCCCCTTCTTAACCAAGTTGGCTATCTTTTCCTTGGTTTGGGCCTTTGCTATTCTGACTGCCTTCCCCACTTCCTTCTGCTTTAACTGGCACAGTTCTCTGTTCTGCTCCTTCTGTGTTTCCTTATATTTCCTGAATGCTATATTTTTCTCCCTAACCTTCCCTGCCACTTTTTTTGAGAACCATAGTGTTTTTTTCTTTCATTTTGATTTGTTTATTTGCTTCACACAAAGGCCTGTTGCCTCTCTGATGATGGTTTTGATGTTTCCCCATTGTTGCTCCACCCCACCTTCTTGCCTGTTTTCCAGTGCTTTTCTGAGACACTCTCCCATTTTGACAAAATCAGCCCTCCTAAAGTCTAGTACCTTCACTTTTGTATGGCTTGACTCAACAGCTAAGTTTATCATGAACCACACTGTTTGGTGGTCGCTTGTTTCCAGATGGCTACCCACTTGCTTCCTCTCACTGTCCCCATTTGTGAGTACCAGGTCTAAGATTGCTCCCTTCTGAGTGGGTTCCAAAACTAACTGTCTGAGGCATGTCCCCTGTAGGGCATCAAGAATGGCCCTGCTCTTGGATGTGGCGGCAGCAAAGGTGCTTCAGTAAACATCTGGCATATTCAGGTCCCCCATCAGAATTATTTCCCCTTTCTCTACCATCCTAAGGATGCCTTCTATCATTTCCTTGTCCATTTCCTCCCCTTGAGATGGGGATCTGTATACAACCCCTGTACAGATTGTGGTGCCATTTCCAGTTTCCAGGGTGACCCACAGTGCCTCCTCTCTTCCCTGTTTACCCTTTAGTTCTGTTGCTTTTATCCCTTCTCTTACCTAGAGAGCTCCTCCTCCTCCTCCTCCTCCTCCTGTTCTACTCTCCCTGTCCCTCCTGTTGATTGTGTACCCTGGTATCTTGACATCCCAATCATGGTTCTCTGTGTATCATATTTCTGTGACTGCCATGATATCCAGGCATCCCTCTTCCTTCAAGGCCACCATTTTGGGGAGCCTTTTACCTGGACTATGGGCATTGGTACTCATTACCCTCCACGTTTTATGGCCTTATTTATTTTTGCCCTGTCTCTTTCTTTACTGCCTCTGTCTTTTTCTCCATTTACCCGTCTCCCTATCGACTGCCCTATGTTGTTGTTTACCTCACTAACTACCCTGTTTTTGTGGGGGTCTAGGATTTCCCTTCTCCTTTTCAGTGCCTCCCCCCCTTGGCTAGTTTAAATGCTTGCCAATGAAGCATTTAAACCTATCAACTTGGAGCCTGGTTCCCCCCCGGACAGATGCAGACCGTTGCACCAGTATTAGACCTGCATCCCTCCAGGTGGAGCCCCAATCCCCAATGAAGCTAAATCCCTGAGCTCTGCACCAGTATTTCAACCAGTCATTGAATCCCATTGTGCGGAGTACCCTAGTCTCATCCGTGCCATAGACAGGTAGCACTTCCAAGAAAGTTACCATGTGTGCCACTTGTCTAAGGCCACTCCCCAACTCCATAAACTCCTGTTGCACTGCTCTGATCCCATTCTCAGCTAGGTCATTTGTCCCTAGGTGATTAATGACATCCAGCTCACTCCCCCTTGCAGCTGCTCCCATGAACCTGAGGATTTGTTTCCTGTCCCTTCATGCCATGGCATTGGGCAGGCACCTTACCTCCCTTTCCCCTCCCTCCTCCAGTTCTACCCCCAAACAATTGAGACCCCCACAGGAGTTGTTTCCTTCCCCTGTGGGGTCCTGTGCCACCCTAATGTGGGTCTCCATTGTGGAGGTTCCCAGCATCCTTCTTGGTCTCCACTTCAGGTGCCTCCATAGAGGAACCATGTTCTGCCAGAATAGCAAATGAATTGTGGAGAGGCACAACTGGAGGGATGTGCCTTGGTTCCACCACCCTCACCCTCTCTGAGCCCACTGTGGTACAACCACTCCTCTTTCTAGGCAACCTCTGAGGTAGTGGCAGTGGCCTGGGTGGTCCCTGGGTAGGGGAGCAGGTTTCCTGGATCCCTGCCAGGTCAGCATGGAGTTGAGCAACCTCCTCCCTCAGACCAAAGAGATGCCTTCAAATAGGACAGCAATACAGTCTCCAGAATGTCTCCCAGAAGACTGCTTCTCCACAACCAGTGCATTGCGCACTCCCCACATGTCTGTCTCCCTTCCTGTTTCAGATGTGTTTTTTTTTGTTCTTGTTTTAGTGTGTGCAAGCTTGTGAGTGTGTCTACCCCTATTCAGTGCACTGTGCCTTTAAGGATATGAACAGGTGTATGTTGTTAGCAATTTTGGGGAAGTGATGTCAGAACCCCTGCTATAAAGGAAGTTATGCACTTGGGGCAGGTGGGGTGAGGTGCAGGGTGGGTGGGAGTAAACCTGTGCCCTCCAGAAACAATCAACTATGACGCTGACCCTCCACCTCAGGGAGTGCCTTCCTTCCTTTCAGATACCTATTTCACATAATTTAAGTAACAGGTCTAGTCACAAATGACTGCAAATCTCTCCCAGCTACAGTTCATCCCTGGCAAATAAAAGTTAAACTAAGAAAAGTCAACCCCAAAAACAGAGAATCAAAACTAGTTACTTACACAGGACCAACAATTAATAATTCAATTCAATGTAGTCTATTAAATTACCTCCTTGATTTAAGGAAGCTTTTGGCTACTTTCTCTCTCTCTCTCTCTCTCTCTCAGCAGACGGAAGTGTGGCTATCGGCTTATAGTTGGTTATGTCCTTCTTGTCCCCTTTTTTAAATATTGGAGTGACTATGGCTGTTTTCCATATTTCTGGCATGAGGCCTTCACTGATGGACATGGTAAATATTTTAGACAGTGGCCCAGCTATGAAAGGTGCAGCAAATTTCAGGAGCTTTGGTTCAATATAGTCAAAGCCAATGTCGGTGCTATCTATTATAGCATTAAGGAGTTGAAGTACATCCTTTTTAGTGATACCTTTGAAATAGAATGGTGGACCAATCTGAGTGCCATTTGGGATTAAGGAAGTGGAAATAGAGTCCACATTGGGGAAGGCAATAGTATATCTTGACAGTCAGAAAAATGATTATTAAAGGAATTTGCAATAGTGTTGGGATCATTACACTGTACCCCATTCAATATCATATCATCGGTAGTATTGGATTTTTGTTGAGCTCCTAAGAAAGTTTTTATGTGGGACAAGAATTTCCTGGGGTCATCAGCTGCATTTACCAATAGCCCCTCACAATACGAGCTTTTTGCATGCCTGATTAATTTTTTGCACTTAGTACGCTGTTCACTGTAGGAGTTAAAATCAGAGTGCATACAAGAGCTTTTAAACTTTTTCCAGGCCTTGTCCCTGACCTTAAGAGAAGCAAGGAGGTATTTATGTAACCAGTCAGTTTGCTTGCATTGAACATGATGTGTGATAAAAGTAGTATGCATGTCTTGTAGAGTAATAAAACTGTTAAGAAAGTAGTTGAGAGCCTCTTTTGTTTTAATTGACTGGTACACTGCAGATCAGGCAATACAATAGACATCATGTAGGAAATGGGCATGGTTTAGATTAGCATAGTTCCTGAAGGAGATGTAGCATGCGGGAATCTCAGTGACCGTGGAGTGACTTCCTATACAGTAGACAGGTGAATGGTCACTTATAGTGCCTGGTAGAGTGCCCGCAGTTACAATCCTGTCAAGATAATTCGTTAGAATCCAGTCAATGAGTGTGCTGGAACCCTCATTTACTGACACTCTCATAGGGTCTGCTACGATCTGTTTCATATTATAAACCTGCACTAAGGATGCTAGATCCGCATTAGATTTGCCTAACCAGTTTATATTTAGGTCCCCAAGTATAAGCAGTTCATTTTGTCCAATAGTGGAGGATGAGTGTTCAAGTAACTCTATCAGGCCAGGTTGCCCACATTTGGGGGGATTATAGGCACAGATGATATGAAGCTTTTTTTGTTCTTAATTTGATGATGGTGTTACATGAGGTCCCTGCACCCTAACTGGTACCCTCAGAGGTACACTGTAGACAGCGAGCACTTAGGTATAGGTTATACTAATATTTAGGGCTAAGGGCATCTACCATATAAGAGTAGATGTCAGGATATGAACACATATTGTTGTAATACACTTTGCTTGCTAATACACATATATTCTACTATGTATTTTCTGCGTATTTCTTACTTGTCAGATGCCAAGACACCTGTGTCCTTGAAGTAATTATAATACGTAAGACTGCATTGCCATCATTTGGTGATTTGTACTACAACACTGAGTTATGTAAGACTCTGTATAAGAACCCTTTTGTTCTCAAACTGATGACTTTAGACAATAATATAATATTATCTTGGACCATGGAGCCACCTCTAATTTAGCCAATAGGGCTCATCTCTGTAACTAGAAATGTTTCTATCTTTTGGTAACCACAGTAATTATCATAGGTATGTAATGTAATGCACAAGCTTTACACCTCGAAGACCCGAGAGACCCCAAGAGACAACAGAGAAACCTCAAGGTGTAGGGAACGCTTAGCACTGGCCTCTGGTTCATATTTGTAAGAACTGCTTAGGGCAACTGTGATTTATCCCTTGGTAGTAATAAACTTGTTTATTACTCTAATGCAGTGTGTTTGTGATTACTTGCATTCCCAATATCATCAAGAATCTGAAAGTGAGGTTTAGACCTCTCATGGTGACCGTGTGCAGGCGATATTTGGTGTTTGTAAGTTTTCACTTGTTGCTTAAACTTTTTCTCTTTCACACGGGGACAGTAGGTGTACATTACCGTATCACCTCTCCCATTTTAAAACCAGTTTGTAGTCACTTGCAAAGTCCGGCTGATTTTTCAGGTGTAGTCGATGCCGTCTCGACCCACTCCATAGCAGTTTTGAATTGCAAGCCTGCAACTAATACAGTAGCCCGGCTGTGTTTAAAGTACTCATGCTGTAGATCGATACACAGCACGCTGTCTTTTTCACAGTTTGAATTTTTGTTCCCTCTCACACAATGGCCACAGTATCAAATATCTGCGCAGAACTGAGACTCGATGTCTCAAACTTCCTTGCCTCCCATGGATGATGGGCTGACTTTGCGTGGGACACAAGTCAATCCGACAACCCTATACTGGGGATTTCAACCCAGTATGCAGAGATGAGACAATCAACCAATAAGTGTCATGCTAAAGGGTTGATGGTCGCGTCTCTCTACGCTGCTTTAGAAGCCTCCGAAGTGAGGTTTCGAACCCTTGATCTGCAAATTTCATCTCTTAAGCAACAGATGGGTTTGCAGGAATCAGAATGTATTAGACTGCAGCAGAACTTGAAGTCTGAACTCCAAACTCTGCAGAATAAAATGGATTTACTATTGCATCATTCAGCCCAGGCTGGCGAACAGGAAATTTGTATGTTGAAGCAGGAGTGTGAAAGTTTGAGACAGGATAAGAGGCAGGCATTGCAAATGAATGATTTGCTGAGTGCTGTGAATACTCAGTTGAGTGATGAAATGGGTGAGCTGTAGGACGAGATTAACCAGGTATGTAATGATTTAGAAGTAGCTTACAGGGACAATCGCGAATTGAGCGGCTTGTATCGAGTTTTGCAAAAGCAAAGGCAAGGTCAAGTTGATATGGATGTTGCAAGTGTGAATCATGATGAATGTAGATCTAAGATGGTGACACTGCACCATCAGCGAGAGGTTCTGGCTGGACATGTTAAGGCAATGGGAGGCTAGCCCCTGCCTTTCATTTGTCATTAGAGGGGTAGTTATCTGATGATGACGTTTCACAATACAATGCCCAGTCATGCCCCTACTATGGTCCAGACTCCACACCCAGCCATCCACAGCATGGTGGGTCCCCGCCCCCAACTCCCCATGTCACACATCGGCGATGTTGTGATGCTCATCATGGGAGACGCCAACATGGCAGCCCTCATAATGGGGGGGAGCAGGCCTAAGCCTGGTCCCAATGGCACCTCCAGTAGCTGTTATTAATGTGGAAGACAGGCAAGAGATAGAAACCATGATTGAAACTGCAATAGGCAATATCCCTCTTCCTGAGAGGAGTAAAAGGGCTATTAAAACCCAGATTAGGCAGCTTTTCCAAGAGGCTGGCACTCAGGAAGGTATTGTCTGTACTGCTGCTGAAGCTGCAGCTCACGCAGCCTTGGATGGTGCTCGAGACAATCTACCTTTGCCTGATCGACCCACTAATCCCCTACAAATGGCCTACTCTGTTCAGCAAATTGCTGACAGCATCGGTCGGATGAATCCATCTGACAACCTCAGCTATCACTTGGAGAAGGTGCATTCTAAATGCAAGATGCTTAGCCTTGCTGCAGAATATCAGGTCCAAATACTACACCAGGCCATCGATCCTGGTTTATGGGCCAAATTCCCCGAAGCTGTCCGCCAGGATGGGAATGCTACCTTTGATGAGGTTGCAGCTGAGCTCATTTCTGCTCACAGCCCAGGTGTAGTATGAGTGATGCTTGAATACCCTGTGAAGCAGAATGCAAAAGAAAGTCCAGCGACTTACTACCAGAGACTCTGGATGGCCTACCGAGCAGGAAAGCACCTGGCACAAGAAGCTGCTGATGTAGATCTTATTGAATATAAGACCCTGTTCCTTAGGAACATGATTCCAGCAGTAAGAGAAAAGGTAGAGCCATCCACTTACCCAAATATGGATAGGTTTGCCGATATCCTTCAGAAAACTGAGAGAGTGTATCACCTGTATATCCGTGATTTGGGCTTTGGTTCCAAAAAGGTAGCTGCCGTGGAACCCGTTTTGGAGGCCACGACATGCTACACAGTGGAAGGGCAGGCTCAACGCCAACAGGCCCAACATCAGCCAGACCCTCCAGCTGATAATCAACACCCCCCAACAGGCCCATCAACAACAACTGCATCAACAACAGCAATAGGGTGGGAACCAGAATTGGCATAAGAGCAGGAAGCATAAGGGTAGAGGTAAACCCCAACAGAGAATGGGTCCCTCATATAGGGAGATAGCCAAAGAGAATCAGAAATTTTGAGAGCTGCTGGGACAAATGCACTCTATGGTGGATGCTGTTCCTGAACAGGCCCTTGCAGTGGTACAACCGGCACCCAGGCCTCAACTGGCCATGGGGACACCGGAAGTACAGGCCCTCAGGCCTGCACAGTTCTGAACCCAGAAGCTCCTCCCTATATAGCATCAGTACAGCATGGTGAAGTGATTCACATGAGCCAGGCCCAACCTCTGCATGCTTCCAGCAGTATGGATTGACAATTACAGGCCCCAGTCTGTATTGTAAACAAGCTAGTCTTGGATACAAATGGAAGGCCCTGCACTGAGGCCGAGGTCGGGGGCCACCTACTAGTAGTTTTGCTAGATACAGGTGCAGCTGTATCTGTGCTGCATGACAAACACCTGGACACATCCCCTTGGTCCACCAGATGGAGGATCAACATGTTAGGAGTCGAAGGTGCTAGGCTACCTGCATACCATTCTCTGCCCTTACCAGTAGAGCTAGGCCATCTAAAGGCCTCACGCACTTTCCAATTAATGGTACTACATGATCATCCTAATATTATAGGGATCGACTTCCTTGCACCACACGGCTGTGTGCTGGACCTAGCTAACATGCTACTAATACAGATTGAGGGTCAATATCATACCATTTTGATTCCTGACTCACACGTTGTGGCAATGATATCTGCCAATGACAAAGAGTATGACGTCATAGATTTGTTCAAGAACCATGCACTTTTTCCAAAGCTCCTACCTATTCTGCAATGACATTTGGAAGCTTTTGCAGTCAACAAGCATGACTGTGGCAGAATGCACACCGTCATTGACCCAGCACATGAGAGGCAAAGGCAATATCCTTTCCCAAATGAGGCCTTGCCTTCCCTCAGAGAAACGATCAAGTCACTCCTCAAGCAAGGACTAATCAGAACTTGTGTTTCCACTGCCAACTCTCCAGTACGGCCCATGAAGAAACCCACAGGTGCCTGGAGACTTACTATTGACTACAGGAAACTGAATCAGGTCACCCCCAGTTGTTCCCCAACTCTGGCATCAGCACCAGATGTGCTACGATTTCTGACTCCTGATTTGAAATGGTTCAGTGCCCTGGACATTTCCAATGGTTTTTGGTCATTGCCATTGGCCCTTAAGAGTCAATATAAGTTTGCCTTCACCTTTGAAGGAAGACAGTACATGTGAACTTGCTTGCCACAAGGATTCCATAACAGTCCATCCCTCTTCCATCTCCACATGATGGATGCCCTCAAGAGTTTCTCTACCCCCAATGTCTCTTACAATATGTGGACAGCCTGTTGCTGGTAACAGCCACACAGGAACAACATTTGGATCTCTTGGATGAACTATTGACTCTCATTCAGAAAGCAGGCTTGAAATGTAACCCAGCGAAAGCGCAGTTGTGTCAGAAAGAAGTACTCTTTCTGGGTTTGAAAATAACTGACCAAGGTCGAAGCCCTACCTGGAAAAAGGTACAGGGATTGCAAGACTTGCCATTACCTACCAGTGTGGCAACTCTTCAAAAGTTTCTAGGTATGGTAAACTATTCGAGAGATTTCATTTATGATTTTGCTCAGAAAGCTGCTCCTCGGTATGAATTACTCTTATGGGATGTACCATGGACTTGGGGCCCCATTCACACCCAGGCTGTGACGTCACTGAAGCAGACTTTGGCCTCTGCCCCAGCACTGGTGAACCCCAATCCAGCACTACCATTTCATCTGGAGTGTGCCACCTCTGACATTGCTATGTCAGCAGTGCTGGCCCAGAAGGTGCTTGGCACCTTGAGACCCATTACATATGCCTCACAGCTCTTGACCCCAGTGGAACAGAAGTACGGCCTTTGTGAAAGGAACCTTCTGGCCACCTACTGGGCTGTCAAGCACTTCCTGTATATCATTGGGTACTCACCACTAATTATTAACACCAACCACACCCCAACCACCTTCCTGCTCTCAGACAGAGTGAAGGATGGGTCAGTCTCTAACACCAGACTGACACACTGGTCACTTCTTCTCCAGGACAGAGATATACAGGTACAACTGACTAAAGTTCCATCCATGTTAGCTCATGGCCTCCTTTTCCAGGGAGAACCCCATGACTGTACACTACAGTCACCTGATCTTCCTGATCCAGGTCCTTTCCTTCCTGCCATGCCACTACTCAAGAGCACCTCTTTGTGCCGTATCTTTACTGATGGGTCAGCATCCTACTATCAGGGAGAACAAATTGCAGGGATGGGCATTTTGGTGATTTATCCTTATGGGAACACTGTCAAGATATCTAAGTGTTGTAGTGTAGCCTCATCACAATATGCCGAGATGGCAGTGGTGGCCTGTGCCCTTGAGTTCATCCAACATGGAAACTAGGATACCATCATTTTTACAGATTCTAACTGGGTTTGTTGTTTCCTTCCTGTCTTCTGATGGCAGTCCAGTGAAGTACAAGGAACTGGTAATCTACTTACATTCACTGGCACAGAAATTTACACACAAACTCTATGTACACAAGGTTAAAGCCCACTCTCTCCATGACCCCTATCATGCCTTCAATGACACAGCAGACATCCTTACTAAGGAAGGTGCCTGAGGGGGGGACATCTGGATGATGAACCATCCAGAGGCTAATGCAGCTGTACACATTGCAGCACTCAAGAAGAAACCTGAACCCTTTTCCCCTTTGGACCTCTCCACAGCCCAGCAGCTTGATACTGAACTCAAAGAGGTGTTCAGATTCCTTGATAAAGGTACTGAAGAGAAACTTTCAACACATAACCCCTATCGAAGGCATGAAGGTAAGTTGCGCTTGTCATCAGATGACAAGCTCATTTGGTTCCAGCCAGATGATTCTACCACCAAGTTGTGGGCAGTCCCCAGACACCTAAGATCTGAATTCTTGCACTAAGTGCATGACACTCCTACTGGTGGACACCAGGGAGCAGAAAATACCCTCCAACGACTCAAAACCACCACCTGGTGGCCTGGTATCACCAAAGAAGTTAAGCAATACATAGACAATTGTCTTGTTTGTGAGCAAACAATCCCATCCCTACCAAATGAAATGCCAAACTTTTACCACAAAGACATTCTGGCCCTTGGCATGCCATTCAAATTGATTTCATTGGCCCTCTGACCAACACCAGCAGAAACACTAAGACATGTACAGTGAAAACTACTGCCAAAATCCTGGTGGAACAGATTTTCTCCAGGTGGGGTCTACCTCTTAAGGTAGATTCCAACAAAGGAACCAGTTTTACAGGTGAGTTGATGAAAGAATCCCTTGAACTCTTCGGAGTTTAGCAGAAGTTCCACATACCTTACCACCCTCAATCATCAGGTCAAGTAGAAAGAGCCAACAGATGGATTAAGCAAATGCTTTCCAAATTCATTGAGGATAATCTCAAAACCTGGGATTCCCTATTGCCTTTACTCCTTATGGCAATTAGGGGCACACCCTCAGCCACCACCCAGCTCACACCCTTTGAGGTGATGACTGGTAGACAGATGAGATTGCCTGAACACATGTTGTTTGATCTGCTCACCCAACTGCAGACCGTGTGTCTGTGGACCAGTTTGTGGAAAAACTCAGCAAAGACCTCATACACACACACTTGTACGCTGCCAATTGCATGGGCAAGGCCCAGCAACAATCCAAAATACAGTTTGACAAACATGCACAAGAAGTGGATTGGCAAGTTGGAGATCAGGTAATGGTACTTCGATTTGTATATCCCACCCACTCCTTCTCCAACAAGTGGGAAGACCCATACCATATTGTCAACAAGCTCAGTCCGGCAGTCTATCAAGTTAGACTCCTCCACAACAACAAGTTGACTGACAAATGGTTACATGCAAACCAACTGAAACTGTATAAAGGAGCTTAGATTACTTTCCCTCACCAAATTGGGTGGAATTGTACTAACTTACTAATCTTTGATCTTCCTTTTCAGATACACTGACAAGATGGCTATCTTGTTCCATTATTTCCTCCTCTCAGGAGTTATCCCCTGAATCCAAGGCACAGTACCAGACCTCCTACGACACCTTGATCCTCCAGCACCTCCTCCAGGGGGAGTATCCATCAATATACCAGATAGTATGATCACTGTCCAGGAAGGTTCCGATGCTTACCTCACTGCCTGTTAGTTGCTCCTGACAAATTTACCCTTCAAATTGAGGGCAAACCACATCACAAGGACAAATTCTCCTGTGCCAACCTCCAAAGGAACTTTCCAGTGTTGGCCCAATGCTAAATTATCCCCAAATGGTTCACTGTCCTTGTTACAAACTGCATTAAGACATTCTGGTCTGTACAACATAACTGCCTTAATAGATCCTTCTTACTGTAATTCTTTGTCCAAAGATTCTGCTCATAAATTTTGTGCTATACACCACATGGCTTCTGCAGCCATGTACCTCTCTGTGTTACCACCCACTGACAAACAGCTTTTGGAATGTCCAAAGCATACCCCTAGTCCCCGTAGTGGTCTCATAGCCACTGCCCTCCCAGGTTCTTTCATTAATAACTTACAGTTTATGCATATAGCTGTTTTGTTTAATCTAACTTACTGGAACATGAAAGAGTTTGGTATGTGTCACAATACTACTACATCAGCATTTTATAGTACATTATTGCTTGATAGCTAGGTTGCATTTCAGATTTGTACACAAGACCCAGTTGCTGGGGTCCATTCTACTGAACATAGAGGCAACTTCAGGAGGAAGCCCTCTCCTGATAATCTAAATCATAAACATAACAAACGTGAAATTGACAGTTCTGATGTTACAGGTGCAGCAGGTACTGTCACAGGCATTTTTGGTACGGCTATGTCTATCTGGAATAAAGCAGACATTGCTGCTATCAAAAGCCATTCTGACAAGTTCTCCACTGGCTGGGTAAATAACATTTTACCCCCATTATTGCATGATGTGGATGGCCTTAGTCAGGAAGAAAGATACACTGTATACAACATGCATGACATTGCTAAGGCATTCACTGATTCTAAAGAAGATCAGCACACTCATACAACAGAACAATAAGGAAGCAGATAAACAATACATTGCTAGAGAGATACTATGCTCTGCTTATGGCTCCTATATCATCACTACCATCAATAACCTATTCCGTGACCTAGAATCTGGAAGAATTCCTGACATTATACATGAAAGATGCATTTCCAAATGGTATTGTCCAAGGTGTAAAACCACTAGCTGTGTTTCCATGTGTATGCAACAGACTTTGACTATTCCTCTCTCCACAGCTAGGAATTTGGTGTTCGTGACCAGACACCCTAATACTGGTCCCTGCTTTACTGCTAAGAAATATTCCATAATAGATACCATGTTTGTTTCTTTCACTGTCTCCTTATCATGCTTTGATCCCACTACAGATTTGTTCGACAAGCTTGCACTGGTTCACTCGATTGAGCATTTGGACGAAGACATCTACAGAGAACGCCTGGATCTACCACCTCTACTGGTCTACCATTCTTTCTTGGATGTCTGGGTGGCTCTGCACACTGACTGCTGTGCAAAAAAGCAATTTATTTACTTGTGCCGATGTGATGTGTTTGATGTTATCCAACCTGTTTGTGGCTACTCTCCAGACAGCATTGATTGGACTTTCACAATGGATGATGACATCACTGCGAATGGCACCAACTCTTTCAACTCAACTTTAGCTCCTGATAAGCTCTACCAATCCTATCGTAAGGAGGTTCATTGCCTGTCAACACGGATTTCGAAGATGACCGATACCTGCCCTGTCCAGTTGAAAAAGTGGAGACTGCCTACTGTGCGCTCACAGTATAATTCCGATGGTGATTATTGTGTAGTTACGAACTATAAATCCTACACATATGGTTCTGTTACCTGTGCTATTGATTACCCCAATTTCTTTTTTGTCTCCCACCAGAAGACTGTTATTGGACATACTGTTATAACCCTCTTCCCCCTTCTAGATGCAGACCTTATTGATAGTAACCCAGATTATCTACTCACACTGTCAGAATACTTGCCATACTTTAATGTGCACATAGCTCCTTTCACACTTACACTGAAATCACTTTTAGACAGGAAAGACACACACCTCATCCACATCAGCAATAATATGACCAAAGCCAATGAAGCTGTTCTTGCCTTGATTAATGATGGAGATATGAATAACACATTAACTAACACCTGGCTAGAGATTACTTTTAAAGGTTTTGTTATTATACAAGCATTTTTAATTTTCATTTTGATTATTATGCTTTGCTGCCTACGGCGCACACTACTAAAACACCGTGAGCAGCTCGAGTTCCTTACAAGGCTCGCACATCGGGTTTGTAAACGACCCCTGCTCCTGTCCTTTCCCTAGACATCTGCCTGTGTTGCCCTTGGAGGCAACAAGGGAGGAAATGTTACATGAGTTCCCTGCACCCTAATTGGTACCCTCAGAGGTACACCATAGACAGCGAGCACTTAGGTATAGGTTATACTAATATTTAGAGCTAAGGGTATCTACCGTATAACAGTAGATGTCATGATATGAACTCATGTTGTTGTAATACACTTTGCTTGCTAATACACATATATTCTGCCATGTATTTTCTGTGTATTTCTTACTTGTCAGACGCCAAAACACCTGTGTCCTTGAAGTAATTATAATACGTAAGAAGGCATTGCCATCTTTTGGTGATTTGTACTACTACACTGAGTTATGTAAGACTCTGTATCAGAACTCTTTTGTTCTCAAACTGATGACTTTACACAATAATATAATGTTATCTTGGACCATGGAGCCACCTCTAATTTAGCCAATAGGGCTCATCTCTGTAACTAGAAATGTTTCTATCTTTTGGTAACCATAGTAATTATCATAGGTATATAATGTAATGCACAAGCTTTACACCTCGGAGACCCGAGAGACCCCAAGAGACAACAGAGAAACCTTGAGGTGTAGGGAACGCTTAGCACTGGCTCCCAGTTCGTATTGGTAAGAACTGCTTAGGGCAACTGTGATTTATCCCTTGGTAGTAATAAACTTGTTTATTACTATAATACAACGTGTCTGTGATTACTTGCATTCCCAATATCGTCAAGAATCTGAAAGTGAGGTTTAGACCTCTCAACAATGGCATGGAGTGATTCACAAGCTAGGATACCACGGTCTGGTACTACCAATATAATAAGGTTTCTTTTATAATAGATTGAAAAACTACCAGAATGTTTTGGGGATGGACTATCATGCCTGAGTAGGTTGGAGTTAGGCAGCTGGCAACATGTATCAGGGGCTGCATGTTTTAACCAGGTTTCTGATATACAGAGCACACCTGGCTTGTAGATAGTCACCCATGCTTCTAGCTCTGCATGATTGTGGAGCAGGCTTCTGATGTTGTGATGGACAACATGCAGTCCCTTAGAGTTGTAACCCACACCATTATCCAATACTTGTTTTTTATCTGACATACATCTTTGACTTGCTGCTAAGCAGATCTTCATCTTCATGAAGTCCTTTCCTAAAGTCCATAACTTTTGTCTTTTTATGACTTGTTCCTTTTCCCATAGCAACCTTGAAATATATGATCCTATCTCCATTTGTGAAGATTAGGTCCAGGAGACTTCCGTTTCTGGTGAGTTCTGATATGAGCTATATAAGGCTTACACTTTTTAGACCCACTAGCATGTCCTTATTCCTAGATGATGCAGCTGTGAGATTTTCCCTGACAGCAGTGAGATTATTGCAAATGGGAAATCTTTTGTCACAGATCTATCTTCACTTGTACACCACCAAAATATAGCACCACCAGACAGAGTGAGATAGGATCTGAAAGTTAAAAATGGTGCCAGTCCAATCCTCAGCCTGTTCCAGAAGTGAGGAGGGCACGGAGCTCCTACATCTGCCTATATCAGTTGTGTTCCTTGATTTTTGAGGGTGGGGGAGGGTGACTCCACTGTGAGCCGTCATGACCTCTGTGGGACCCTGGATCTAGAGCTTGATTTTCGGGGGTGGGGGGGCAACTCACTGTGAGCTCTTATGACCTCTGGGGACCCTGGATCTAAAGCTTGAGTTTTGGGGGTGGGGGAGGCGACTATTGTGAGCCCTCACAAACTCCTCAGGAGTATGGATCTAAAGCTGTATATACAGTATATGTATATGTGTGTGTGTGTGTATATATATATATATATATATATATATATATACACATACACACACACACTTAGACAAATTCTGCCTATTTTCAGGCATGACCTGGGGGAAGGGATACAGATGAATGCCAACTGACTTTGAACCAGATTAAGCTGTTGGTGGTATTTTTAGTGAATGGAGGGAAATTTGGCCAGGACACCAGGGAAATTCCCCTACTCTGTCTACAGGAGCTCTGTCACGTCCTGTGAACAGGATGGAGGGACCCATTTTGGTGCTGGACACATGTGGAGGAGGAAGTGATGTGTCATCTCAAGATGGAGGACAGCAGTTCTGGAGGAAGGATGGAGGTGGAAGAGCTGAGTGAGCATGTCGGTTTGTCTATGATTTTGCATTGTGAGAACATGGAATCTGGAATTCAGATGATGGAAGTAAGCAATGCAGAAGAAATTACTTCAAATGGTTAAGACAGTACAAATGACATTGAAAGACCTGCAGATACTACAGAGCAACTCAATAGTGAAAGCTCTGTACCAGAAAATGAACCTCCTGCAGTAGCCCTTATTCCAGAAGCTTTAGAACTGCAAAAATAACTGGAGGGAAAAGACAGCATTTTCGATATCGGAAAATGTCCCTGCAGCAGAAGATTCAGCAGTTGCAAAAAGACAGCACCACTGAAACAGGCAAACAGAAATAGCTGTTGTATATGCTGTCTGCCGGAGGGCAAAAAGAGGAAATGACCGCACAGCCTACAGAACAACCCGCAGTGAGTACTAATGCTCAGGGTGCAAACCTTGATTTACAACAAAAAGCTGGGGAAACTGTAATAGAGGAAAATGAATGTGACCAAGCATGGTCAGTTGAAACGGCACTACAAAGTACAGGGTGAGAGAAAAAAACAGGTTATGACCTCTGGACATCGGGCTCTTCTCCTATTCAGATGCCTGTCATAAATGACTTTCCTAAACTAGCAAGAACTTAGAGTAAAGCCACTATCACTGCCATGACTGCAGAGCTTAAGTTGGCAGATCCTCTAACCCTATCTGCAGACTTAGCATTAACACAGCACTGGGTTTTGCAATTTCAGGTGAATGTTCAAAATGCACAAGGTATGGTGAATACAGAGGCACCACTACAGGCTGCAGCTCTGCTAAATATCAGGTCTACAGGACAGAGAAAAACATTTTATTCATTATTTCATTTACCAGTATTACCGACACAGAGACATAACGCAGTGAGGTTATCATATGTAGGGGTATGCCTGAACCCCCAGATTGACTGTTTGTGGCACGCAATCTGTTGAAGGACTCCATTAAATTTTTTTCACACGAGATTTATGCCTTAATACACATTTCCAGAGAGGCTAATTTTGACATTAGCTTCAAAACTACTAAAGGCTTAGAACATTCTTGGGCCAAGTATCATGTGTTAAAAAAACTGCATTGTGGACTCCTTTTTTAGCCATATCATTAACAAAGCCTGCATATAAAACTGTTACCACTGTGTTTAGAAATGAGGGGGTAGATATTTCTGATGTTTTGTACTGGTTGAAATTACGCTGCACAGAACTGGGGGACCCAGAGGCTGTTCTAGACACCGAAAACATATGGACGGAGGGATGGAAGGTTACAGTCTTATTGAAATCTGCAGACACTGGGGTTGCACATTTACCCAATTCTTTCTTTACGGGAAGAGATAGAGGTGTACTTTTCTATCCTGGCCAGCCGAAAGCCTGCTACAGATGTGGAGATCCCTCACATCTGAGCAGTGCCTGTGATAAAATAAAATGTAACCTGTGTGGCAAAATGGGCATCAGAGCGTAGACTGTCTAAACAAATGCAGGTGTAATCTGTGTGACGAAGTAGGCTATACCTATCAGAACTGTACCTGGGCAGCACATAACCAGGAACATCATGATGCAGCTGTAGATCAACAGTTCATTATTTCACAAGTTCAAAAGGCCAGAATCAGAAATAGGACAGAACCTGATGCTTCCCCATACTCCCCACCACTTTTAGTGGGCCTCCGAATGAGAGTTTTCCTGATGTCCTGGGTTTCTAGTCTGCTCCTAATACCACAGACATTACTATGGCATTATGTTCACATGCTGAATTTCAAGAACCTCCAGATCCAACTGCATCCAAAATGCCCTCTCCAAAAGAGGCAGTACCTTGTAGGCGGTCAGCTAGCACAAAATTGAAAGATGCCCCCCTCCCTCTAAAACTACAAAGACTTCCCCTATTTCTTTATCTAACCAATATGAGCCTTTACAAGATACCTCAGCAGAATCAGGGGAAGAATCAGATACATCTTCCCTTTGTTCCTCCCATTCAGAGGGAATGACAGATACAGAGATAGGGACGAAAGGGAGAGGTGCACTAAAACGGAAAGCAAGATATAAAGGGAAAGTACCAGCAGGGAATGGAAGGAAAAAATAGGAAGAATGTTATTTTGGAGGAAACTCACCCTCTTTTTTTGTTATTCTGCAGGCTGCATTATACTGCTGTACTATTAATGTAAACAGTATCAAGAGGAAAGATAAAAGACAAGTGATTTTTTTCTTTCTTGGCTTCCTTGTCAGAAGACATAATATTTGTACAAGATACTCAGTTTCTTACTACCCATGAAATCAGGCAGGCCCAGAGAGAATGGTTAGCAGGCCCTTCTTTTTGGTCCATAGGCCAAGAAACCTGTTCAGGTGTAGGATTATTAATAAAGAACCCTGCTTTTAAATTGCTAAAACTTTTTGACTTAGTCCCCGGTAGAGTCCTTATATTAGATATGGAAGTTCAGAGCACACCTTTTCGACTTATTAATCAATATGCTCCACAAACCAAATCACATAGAATAAAAATGTTAACACACATACAACCATATTTACACACTTCACAACACACCATCTTTGCAGGTGACTTTAACTGTGGGCTCAGTGTGCAGGATAAAAGTCGTCATGCCAAAATAAAAAAAATATACTGTGACTCCAAAGCATTAGGAGCTACGCTTCATAGTGTTCATCTGCAGGATGCTTTCTTAGAAATAACAAAACAGCATACCCTACCTTTCAGAAAGGTACATTAACCACTAGGATTGATTTTATATTTACATCACAGTCTTTACCTATTTTTTTCTGCAGAAGTACTTCTTGCACCTTTTTCGGATCATAGAGTGGTCTCTATCTCCTTGGCAATAAATCCATCTCATGCTAAAGGCCCAGGTCTATGGAAGTTTAATACTGCCCTTCTTTCTGAGCTAGCTTTTAAAAATCAGCTAATTCAGTTTTCATTGGCTCGAAAATCAGTTCTGATTTGTTTTGACTCTCCCACAGTATGATGGGAAGACACCAAGCTGGATTTAAGGAATTTTTGAAACAGTAATACTGCATATTTACAGTATCTCAAACAAAGGGCCCACTTACAAAACCTTTTTACAGTTTTGAAATCTACAGGGCAAAATTTGGGTAAACAAATCATACTAGTACAAAAAGAAATGTTATCCTTTCTTAGGCAAAAAGCACAGCAACTATATCACCAGCAACAGTCTGGTATGCAAGGCACTGCACAAGAGCTTTGCCCCTTTGAATATAACTCTAATAGGATAGAGAAAAAATATGCCCAGCCTAAAGGACTCTGCTGGTATACAGCACACCTTCATAGAAGGAATAATGAGAATAGTTGTGGACTATGCTTCCTCCCTCTTTTCTTTGATTGAATCAGATGTTAGTAGTACTTCAAGTTATCTTAAAGATATTTTCTTACCAGCACCCCCCCCAATACAGACTAAAGTCACACAACCTATTTTTCAGGAAGAATTGATTGACTGTATACAACAATTAAAGAACCATACTACACCTGGACCTGATGGCCTACCCAGTGAATTATACAAGATACTTGGTGAGCACTGAGGGCCAGAACTAGTCACAGTTTATAATGAAATGTTAGATTCTGGGAATATCCCACTACAATTTAATAAAGGGGCATTAATATTCCTACACAAAAAGGGTGACAAAGCAAATTTAAATAACTGGGGGCCAATATGCATGCTGAATACTGATTGTAAACTACTAACTAAACTATTAACTAAATGACTACTTTCAATAGCAGACATATTTATTAGAACTCACCAAACTTGTTCAGTCCCAAATAGAAAAATCCAGGACCAGCTCATTTTGATTCCAGAAATTATAACACAGTGCTCTTCCAGGAAAGTTCCAGGACACATAATTTTTCTTGATCAAAAAAAGGCTTTTGACTCCATTAGTCACAAGTTTTTATGGGTACTACAACACTATGGGGTACCTCTAAAATGATAGGGTGGCTTAAAACACTTTACAGGACAGCTACAGTAGCCTCTGTAGTTAATGGCTGGTTGGGGCCTTTGATACCAATTCAGAGAGGAGTAAGATAGGGGTGTCCCATGAGCCTTCTGCTGTACATTTTGTTTTTAGATTCGTTACTGTGGAAGTTAAATGAGGCACAGACCATTAGACCAATATGTATCTTCCCTGGTTTAACATCCCCAAAAGCGATAGCTTATGCAGATGACTTATGTCTCATGGTAGCAGACCAATCATCAGTTGAGGAGGCTATAGAATGATGCAACACATTTGGTTCCCTGTCAGGTGTAGCTCTAAATCTGGAGAAATGCATAGGTTCGCTTTAGGAAACCCTAACACAGTAAGTAGTAGTAAAGGGCTGATACAGCTCACAGAAGACACGATTTGTATCCTAGGCATAAAGTTTGGTCCCAGGGATACTGAAAGTTTAAACTGGGAGGAGAAACTAGAAATTGGAAAAATAAAGGTAGCCAAATGGAACAGGGGTACACTAGGGAAAAAGAAAAGGGAATTCTTAATTAAAACCTCTTTAGTTCCAGTTGTCCAGTACCTGAGCTATTTATTTCCAATACCCAAGCATTTGGAAACAACAGTGTTGAGACTTTTTTTTTCAAACAGTCTGGGGCAGCCACCTCAATCCCATTAAAAGGAATATAACATACCTGCCAATCAAAACAGGGGGTTTGGACATGATAAACCCCATCCATTTTTTTAATAGTATCGTCTTGATGTCAGATTTAAAACCCATTCTTATCAACACACAAAGAGATTGGAAACATTTTTTTTTTTGAAATAGTAAAGTTTGGTTTTGACAGTGGGAAGGGAATGCAGTATGATGTATTAGAGCCTCTGCTGCAACTCCGTCTTTCCTGAAAGAAAGTTTTTTAAGACTGTAGCAATGGCACATTACACCCCAACAGCTGACTTCTGTTCTGACACATAAAATGTATAAAGCCCTTTTAGATACTTTGTGTCATGTTTCAGAATCTTTCAAGAAGTGCCCCAGTCCCTATTTGCCATCTCTCCGAACCTTGTTACAATCCCCAAGAATCCCAGCACACATGTGGGACTTTCACTGGTTGTCTTGCCATTAGAAAATAAATACAAAAAGCAAACATAAACACAAACAGCTTCAAGACAGGATTTGCAGCAGACTTCAGTGTGCTAGTACACTAGAAACCATTGAGCACTTGTCTCTACTGCTCATACATTACAGGGTTTTGGACATACATAGCAAAACTAAGGCAAGAACCTTTGTATGCTACTATCTCATATGTAAATCTAATGTATGGAGAAGTGTCTCCTCCTTGGAAGAAATGGAATATAGGCACTGTACACCTGATTTTTACTATTATAAAGTGGAACTTCTGGATGGCCTGATGTTTGTATGTATTACAGCAGAAAGATAGTACATATATGGAGCTTGCTAATAAAATTAAACAAGATTTATTTATATTATATGCATCAGAGTATAAAAAGTTATCCACTACTGAACTTTTAGAATTATGGAAAGGTCTTCCCTGGGTAACAGATTCAGATATTCCAGTTACATGAAGTAATGTAAACTTGAGACCTGGTTTCTATACAAAAGACTTAATGTTAATTTCTGTTACACATTGTTTTTCTTTAATTTAAACCAAAAAAAAGTTGCATATAATGATTATGTTTTGCACTAATTTGTTTGGAAGTATTTCAATTTTTGTTCAATAAACTTTCCACTACTCTTTGCAAGAAGTGCCATGGTATTTTTAACATCCACCTTAACTACCACCAGAACAGGCAGATGGGACCTCGGTTTGATGTCTCATCTGAAAGACGGCACCTCAGGAATACAGTATCCTCCTCATGCTGCACTACAGTGTCAGTATTGGGATATTAAACCAAGTGCATGGTGCGGGGATAGAACCCACAGCCTTCTGATCTCCAAGCCTCAAAGGTAAGTGTGCTACCTGCTGAGTCACTGACACTAGATATGTGTGTATGTGTGTGTGTGTATATATATATATATATATATATATATACTGTATATATGTATATATATACATATATATGTATATATGTATATACATGTATATACATATATATATATATATATATGTGTGTGTGTGTGTGTGTGTGTGTATATTTTATTGGGGCACAGTTGTGCCCCTATATTTAGGGTTATGAAGGCACTTCTATGTTAAACTCAACATTTTGTGCATTAATAACTTTGGACCCATTCAACAGATTTGCATGAAATTTGGTATGTGCAGTGGGGCATGGAAGATCTCTTCATCTGCCAAATTTCTTTTCGGTTGGACTTACTTTTTTTTTGTGCACCAAAACACTGAAATATGCACTTTTTGCCAGTTTTGTGGGCAGTTTTTTTGATTTTGTCTGTGGTGCTGCACAGCTGTTGTGTGGTGTACTGGTCTGTAACATGACATGTAGAAAGAGCTGTGGTCAAGGAACATGCCACTTTTTGTTTGGTGAAAAAATATTAATCCATACAAAAGTTATTAAACCTTTTAGATCCCATTATAAGTCTATGGGAAAATTTATATGGTTATTTTGCAAAGGAAGAATGGAGTTTTGGCCATCTGGTCACTCCTCATGATCAAAGAATTTTCTTGATCATGACAGCCACCTTCTTGTTTTTAGTTTGCTGTCGGAAAAAAAATATCTCGGCTCAGAGGTGACTTCTGAAGTAAAACTATGATGGGTTTTGCTCAGGGGTATTCCCTCTATTGAGCCATGGCTGTGGCTTTGTGTAGTTATGTCAAAAAATAGAGTTTTAAAATGTTAAATTCTTTGATTGAGGCATGCTAATGATCTTTGATTGTGAGCCTGCAAGTTCTTTGATCACAAGATTCTTTCATCGCGATCTTCATTCATGAGTGAGGGACGAGATGGCCAGATTTGGAGGGACCAGATAGCCCAATTTTCATGACCAGATGTCCCCTTATGATGATCTTTGATTGTGAATTTACAGTCAATTCTCACAAAAAAACAATTTTTAAAGGTGCAAAAACTTTAAAATGAAGTATCTCAGAAACGGTTTGGTCTTTTAACTTGAAATTTAGTGGGTGTTGAGAGGATGTCATGTAGATATAAATTGTGGTGTTTAGGTGTCAAAAAATGAATTTGCTGTGGAGATATTGCATGATGCATTTTAAGTTTTGTGGATAGCATCTTCCATTGTGGTAGTGGCTTGACATTTATAGGGCAGCAAGCCTTACTGCCACGGAGGTAATTTTCAGTGGCTAAGTGTGTAAAATGGAAACAGGTGCAGAATTATTCCACCCGAATGAATGAAAATTTGTTTTGTTTCAACCTGGTGGGTGCATGCGGCTTTGGGCCCCATGATCCCCTCAATACATGCTCCTACCAATACATATGATGTTCAGTACTTGTGCTGTTATGTTAGGCAGAAATTTCAAGTTGGTTAGAGCTCGGGCCCCCACCAACTTACTTGACTTTGTACTTTTCTATGCTTTCTCAAAAAGTAAGAAATTCTTTGCAAAAAATTGCATTAATGCATCATTTAGGGTTAAAGCACAAAAAGTTATTAAATGAGACCTTTAGGGTTGCCCCCTACCCCCCTCATGTACCCTTCCATCCTCCCCAGACTGACAGATGTCAGGGTGTGTCATTGGGGTTGTGAGGCATAAATGTCACCCCATTCTTCTTTACTGTGGCATGTCAACATGATTACACATGGAATAGTGTGACATTTAGGCCTCACAACCCCAATGACACACCCCAGCATCTGTCAGTCTGGGGAGGATGGGGGGTACATGAAGAGAGGTAGGGGCAACCCTAAAGGTCTTACTTCCTGACTTTCTGTGCTTTAACCCTAAATGATGCATTAACACATTTTTTTGCAAAGAATAGATATATTTATATACTGTATATATATGTGTATATATATATATATATATATATATATATTAGAGGCTAAAAACTCTGTTTAATGCATCAGTTAGGGTTGTTCCACAGTGACAAAGCGAGGAAATTTGATGTTGGTTGAAACCCCTTTGCACCTCTCCAGCCCACCCCCCCAACTGGAATCAGGGTGATCATTGGGGTCGTCGGCCCTAACTGTCACCCCATCACATGTGGAAAGAAGCTGAGGAATAGGAGAATGGGGTGACAGTTAGGACCGATGAACCCAATGTGCACCCCGATTCCAGTTGGGGGGTGGAATGGAGGTTGCAAAGGGGGTTTCAACCCTAACATCGAATTTTCTCACTTTTGTCACTGTGGAACAACCCTAACTGATGCATTAAACAGAGTTTTTTGCCTCTAATTTCCCTTCTTTTTGAGAATGATAATGAGAAATAGTGAATGTAATGTGGTTGCATGAGCATGGGGCCCTTTTCCCACCACATAATGCAGCTGCAGGAGAGGGCCCCACGCTCCCGCCACGTGATGTCTTGTCACATAGTAACATTGTGCCCACAAATGCAAATTGCAATGCGCATGGTGACGCAAAGTGAAACAGAAAGAGAAACAGTACTGTAGACAGAAATGTTAAAAACAACGCAAACGCAACTGCAAATGAAAACGCAAAGGGTAATGCACATGGTGACGTAAACATGAAAGGTAAGTGAAACGGATACGGAACCACAAGCAGAAATCGTAATGGTAATAGTAATGAAAGCACACAGGCTGGTTTTCCCCAAAAGCTGTATAGAGAAAGACAGTGAGTACAAAGAATGTATGCAAAATAATGACTCTCGGAACACAAAAATGAGGACTTGGAATAGTAAATTGCTTATATCTCAGTAACCGTATGACATAAAAAAAAATATAAAAGATATATGAATTATCACTTTCCTGGCTAGTTTTATACTTAGCTCCCAGTAGGGGGCTAAGAATTTTTTGACAAAAAGTCCTTATCTCACACTGTTTTCGAGATATGGGCCCTAAAAGGCATGACAAACACTGAAACGTTATCCTATGGGGAAAAAAACAGAAGTTTGGACTGCCATAACTTTGCCTCCCTGTAATATTTTTTTACCAAACTACTGAAAGGCACATCTGTGGGATGTTGGCTGTGTTCCCTGCAAATTTCAGCCCAAAAGACTAAACTGTTATTTTGCAGCAGGGCGCCAAACGAGTGCTGCAATGCGTCATATGCAGTAATGTTATCCTATGGGAAAATGCATCAAATTTGGAGTACTGTAACTTTGCTGCTGTGTAATATTTTTTCAATGAAACACTGAAAGGCACATCTGTGAGATGTCGGCTGTGTTTCCTCCAAATTTCAGCCCAAAACTCCAAACCGTTCTTTTGCAGCGGGGTGCCAAAGAATGACTGTTATTTTGAGCATAGTGTCGCAAAGTAGTGTCATGATTTGTGAAAGCTTTCGAAAAAATTTGAGACACTTTTGTGATTGCGACACTACTTTGTGAAAGCACTTTTTCCAGAAATCTGAAAAACATATTTCTGGGGTGTTTTACCCCAAAATAAAAACATGGCTAACATCCTCAGGGCCCGACTAGGTGAATACAAAAGAATTAGGTTGCTAGAGGGTCTAAATTTTAAATGGCAAGCATTTTCTGATCACTAACTGAAAACAAATGGTGGATTTGCGACAGTAAAAGGGCCATTTGTGACAGTAAAAAGTGCATTTGCGACACTGTCGAACTTTTTGTTAACTTTTCCCATTGACTTATAACGGGAAATTGTTTATTGAATAACTTTTGAACCATTTAATATTTTTTCATGAAACCTTCAAAAGGCACATTGGGGACACTGGCCGCATGTTCTCTGAAGATTTCGGGCCTGTTGCATAAACTGTGTGACCTGTAGGCATGACCGTAGAATTCCAGAAAAAGCGTAAACACACGCGCAGATCATGCTTAATAACTCCGCAGCCGTGTATCAAACTGGTACAAAACTTGGCAGACCCCAAGGCATATGGCTCTTGATCATGTATTCCAAATTTCAGGCAAATCCGTCAAACGGTTGCAAAGGTATTAAAGTGCAAAAGTTTGGGTTTAACATGTAAATGGCTCCTCAACCCTAACTGTAGTGGCACTACTGTGCCACTATGATATATTATAGTAGCACAGTATTTATTGAATTTTGTTGACCCGGTAAGCCCACTGAGCCTAGAAGTCCCTTTCTCAGGGGTGATACAGATGGTAAGCAACTGAAATTGAACCAGATTAAGCTGTTGGTGGTATATTTAGTGAATGGGAGAAATTTGGCCAGTACACCGGGGAAATTCCCCTACTCTTTAGGCAGGTGGTGCTGTCCGTCTGTCTGCAGAGATGGAGAACCTCAGTCAGAAGGAGGTGGTGGATGAGGCTGGTTGTGGTTTAGGAGCTCAGGAGCTAACCATGGTAGACGGTATGTTGGAAAGTGGAAACCAGAATGGAGACGGAAATCGAGCTGAGGCTTCAGAGTCTATGGATTTAGCATTTCATACTGACATGGATACAACTGCAGAAGTGCTACTACAAGAAGAACTGGACAGAAAGAAACTTCAATTATTGGACTTAATAAATGCAGTGGAAAGAGATTTTCAGACATGCCAGATGAAACTGGAAGCAGAACGCAGTAAGCGAAAACGTTCTCCAACCAGTCCATTTAATAATGGAGGAAAACGCTTTGGGCAACAAGAAGGTGGTAATATTGAGAATTCACAACCCAAGACAGACCTGAATGGAGAAGGTATACCTGATAGTGTGGTTGAGCATTCGTGTTCATTATCAGCATGGTCCCCAGGAGATGCTTTGCAACAAGCTGGCTGGCTGTGGGCTGGGGATAAATGGGTTCCAGACCCCTCAATTCCCATTCCCGGTGGCTCTACTTTAATCTTGCAAGGACTTGCTATACCTAAACCGGCATCTGGGGATAGTCAAATTTCTAAGTCTGCAGTTTCTGATAGTGTGAATGCGCAACTTCAAGGAGAGGCTACTGATTTTTTAGGTTGCGCAAAACACCGTTGGCAACCTAGAACTTCTGACTCCCATTATGAGCAAATGCTCCTCTAAGGATATTTCTGCAACTGAGCTTGATGTAGCAGGGAACGAAACCGAAAACTGCACGCTGCATTTGGACACAAGGACAGTCCTAGGTAATACTGTGAGTACTGTGAAACCAGTAGGTTTGGGCACTAAAACATTTGTAGGCTTGTTTAAAAAGCCAACAGAATCAGCAAAATGCAGGTTTTTGGTGCGCTTGCGATATCAAGGGAAAGCCCCTACGGCTCCGGACAGACTTTGGGTGGGGAAGGTCTTACTGATTGATTCTATGGGCTTTTCACCAACTGAAGTATATGCTTTCATTCATCCTCCAGGAGAACATAATTACGACATTAGTTTTTGTTCTGTTATCTCTTTAGACAAGTTTTGGAGGATTTATTGTGATTTGAAAGAGCAAGAAGACTGGAAGGATTTCCAAGCTATCCCCATCATGAAACCCACGGTTAAAACTGTTACGATCCTTTTCCGAAATGAAGGGGTGAACATTGCAAATATTCTTTTTTGGTTAGAAAAAAGATGTTTTGTTCAGGATAAACCTACGCCTATTCTGGATGGGAATGGATTTTGGACAGGAGGTTGGACAATTCGAGTTCAATTAAAACAGGATGATGAGGGCATTCAACACCTGCCTAGTTCCTTTTTTTTGGGAGGGATAGGGGTATAATTTTTTATGCTGGTCAGCCAAAAAGTTGTTTTAAGTGCGGGTCTTTAATCCATTTGAATACTTCATGTGACCAAATTAAGTGTTTCCATTGTGGCATGTTAGGTCACACAGCAGCTGACTGTATTGCTCCCACGGTTTGTAATTTATGCAATGAAGTTAATCATACCTTTTCAGATTGTCCTTGGAAAAATATGGATACTGAAGATTCCTCAGACCAGGAATATTTTTTATAACAAGCTAAAGATTCTCACCTAGACAAAGAAGGGATAGGGACAGGGCATATGTTTCGAGGTAGACGTAGAGGCAGAGGAAGGGGAGGATTATATTTGGATGGCAGGCAAACTGGAGTTCAAACTGCCCCTAACTTAATGATTCCCAGGAAACCTATTATTGAGGATCCGACAGTAGAACAGACAGAAGTTACTCCCTTAGAATTAACTCAAGAGCCCCGTAGGGAAGAAAAAGAAACACCTTTTGTGACACCACAGGGGTCCCCACAACGGGCATCTGCACTGATGGGTAATGAATCCTGCTTTTTGACTAAAGTAGTAGAACCTAGTAATAGAGGGGAGTGTGAGGATTTACAAGAACTTAATATCAGTATGTTACCTACCGAAGGGAGAGTCAGTAGCGATATGTCTGCTTCCCCATTACCTTTAGGAAACAGATTTTCTGTTCTCTCGTCATGGGGTGATTAGGTAGAACAAGCTCACCCTATTCCTGCCTATATTGAGAAAGCGGTTATTCCAGTGCCATTGTCACCTGTCCCTGGAAGAGCACTAGGAAACAACCAGCCAGAGGTCAGGAAAAGGGTGACTAGGTCCAGCAATAAAATTTTTAAATCCCCACCTTAAAACCTTTTACATTATCGGTAGCTTCCCTAAATGTGAATAGCTTAAAATCTCATATAAAACGTCAAACGACGTTTGGAATTCTTTCCTCTTTAAGATATGATGTATTTATATTACAAGATACACGTTTCAACACGACTTCTGAGACATTCAGAGCTAGCAAAGAATGGCATTGGGGTACATCTTTCTGGTCCTTTGGGGATGAAAGATGTAGTGGGGTAGGTATATGTTTTACTACAATGGATGTGAAACTCATCAGATTGGTAGATATAGAACCAGGACGGGTGTTGCTAGTAGATGTTATAGTTAAAAGTCTTACGTGTAGGTTGATAGCAATTTACTGCCCTCAGATGAAGGCCCTTAGAACAGAGTTATTACATAAGATACAACCTTTTTTGTACACGGGGAGGCATCTATTTTTTTGAGAGGATTTTAATATAAATTTTCTGCAAAAGAATGTACTGGAGAAGCAGTATTGTGATAAGACATGTCTAAAAAACATCCTTTATCTAGCTGCTTTGAGTGATTCCCATCAATTCAGGAGAAATTCAGCAAAGCCTACCTTTTTCAAAGGAGGTTTAGCATCTCGAATAGACTTTATTTTTGTACAAAAATCACTGCTTATAAATAATTTACTTTATGTACCAATAGAAACTTTGGATCATATCATGATTGGTATAACATTAGATTTTCCTCAATGTAGGAGGAAAGGACCGGGGTTTTGGAAGTTGAATACTTCCTTTTTAAGTATCCCATCAGTTATAAAAGACTTAGAAATAATCATTCAAGATCACACCACGACAATTGATCTGCATGATGATAGGGTGAGTTGGTGGGAAGCTTTTAAACTTTGTTTAATAGGATATTTTCAGACACGGGGACGATTGGCAGCTGAATCAAAAAAAGAGGAGTATTTGTCTCTTTGGCATTCTCTGCAAAATTTAATTTCCAGTCAAAGTGAATATGGAATAGATTTATCAAAAAGTATTGCACAGATTAAACAAACAATGATACCGTATCAATATGATCATATGGATTCTCTAATTAGGGAACAATCTTTTGGGACGCAAGGGAAAAATGCTCAAGTTAATCCCTTTTTAGCTTGTAAAACAAGGATAGATAAAATACTTTTTTCTAGTTTAAAAAATAAGGAAAATAAGTTACTAACTGATAATGTAAGTATCATGGATTTTTTGGACCATCATGTTATTAACACTTTTGCAGTTTTACATATGGACTCTGGTTTTACGTCGCAGTTATTAGCAGCAGCAGATCTTCCTCGTGTAGAGCAAGATTTACAATATGCAATGATAGCTGAATTTACGGAGGCAGAATTAGGGACTGTAATTGCATCTCTTAAAAACCGGGTTTCTCCTGGCTCCGATGGATTGCCGGGAGAACTATATAAAATTTTATGGAAACTAATGCCTAAAGAATTATTGGCACTATATAACTCCTTAATTTCTGATATGACTTTGCCAACTCAAATGTATGAGGGATTATTGATCTTTCTCTTTAAAAAAGGAGATCATTCAGAAATAGGTAATTGGAGACCTTTGACCTTATTGAATGTTGATTTTAAAATATTTTCTAAACTTTTAGGGAATAGATTATCTATAGTAATGCCGGATTTAATTAATAACCATCAATATTGTGCAGTTCCTGGGAGGAAAATAACAGACGCTTTGATCTATATTAGAGAAATTATGACTTTAGGGACGGGCAGCATAGGAGGAATGGGATGCTTCTTACTTAGCCTAGATCAAGCTAAGGTCTTTGACAAGGTATCGCAAGAATATGTATGGGAGTGTTTGAAGGCATTTGGTATACTGACTATGTTTGTACAATGGGTACAGTTGTGCTATGCATTGGCAAATGTGATTCCTCTAGAAAATGGATGGAGAGAAGGGACACATAGAGTGTTGAAGGGAGTTAGACAAGGGTGCCCACTTAGTCCCCTATTATACGTTCTTGCCTTGGACCCTTTATTGAGGATAACTGACAGATCTCCATTGATAAGAGCTATTCCATTGGACACGATATGCCTGCCTAAAATTATCACTTATGCAGATGATATCTGTCATATGTTACCCGATGAACCTTCAATAATGTTAGCGTGTAACACCATTACCGAATTGGGAAGGATTATGGGTGCACGAATTGACAGTGCGAAAACTAAATGTATCAGCATTTCAGGGTTTCCTGATTTTCCGTCTAAAGTGGGAAGTTTTTGGATTGAACGCCAACCGTGCAAAATGTTAGGGATATACTTTGGGAGCAGGGATAGTGCAATGGATAATTGGAAACTGGCCTTGCAGGAGGGTAACTCTAAAGTAGCAATTTGGAACAGGAATAAATTATCAAAAAAGAAAAGGATATATTTAATTAAAACTTATTTAATACCCGTCTTTTTATTTTTAAGTAATGTTTTTTTAGTACCCAGAACTATGGAGACTTCCTTAATGAGTTGTTTTTTTTGCGGGGTATGGGGTAGCCACCGAAACCCAATTAAACAAAATACCTTGTATTTAGATGTTAAAGAAAGGGGTTTGGGAATGATTAATCCTGTCCTTTTTTTCTTTTCGAATTTTGTATACTTAAATCTGATTTTCCTTCTTAGAGGTAATCATAAGGTTTGGGACACGTTATTCACGGCACATTTGAAGGGTGTATTACGTGAATGGAGGAATGGAATATTTATGCATCAAAATAAATGGCGCCCTCCATTGATGGACAGTTGGAGGGAGATTTTTGATAAAATAAAGCGTTGGAAAATAAAGTGGGAAGTAGTTTTGAATATATCCAGGAAAGAAATGTATAAAAATGTTTTGGGGCAGTTCTTTTATGAAACTCCTTTTTTTAAATTTACTAAGGAGGTATGTTTAGAGATATCCAAATATATAACTAATCCTCGTATCCCGCAACATATATGGGACATTTCTTGGTTGGGAATTCATGGAAGAATAAATGTACGCAGCAACCTGAAACATAAGTTAATGCAGGAGAGCTATTGCCTGAGGGAAAAGTGTGTATCTATTTTGGAAACTATGGATCATATGTATTTTGACTGTTATTATGCTATAGAATTTTGGGACATAGTTAAACACCGCTGGAAGAAAGGTTTTCTGATTCCACCCATGAAAGAGAGTTTATATTATGGCTCCTTTAATAAAGGAATGCCTGAGGGTATCTTTAGTACATTACAAGTAATATATACCTTTTTTTTTGTATTGGATATGGATCAGTAGATGCAAGTTATTATTGCAACAGCAGGTAATTCCTCCAATTAATTTGGTGCATATAGTGGAGACTAAAGAAGGGAAATTGAAGTTTTTTGAGAAAACTATGCTTCCATTACACTGTTGGGGAACTTTTTGGAATACATTTGATTATTTATGAACATCTATGTGGGAATTATGACAATATGGCAGTTGTGTGACAGTATTTATTTTATTTCCTTTTTTTTCTGGGATGGATTAGCAATGAACTATGTTTTTTTCAGAATTATGTCGACTATCTCAGTTTAATACTTATTTTGTGGAGGAAAAAAAAACTTTAAGCATTTCTCTGCATTAAGTTGCATTTAGCTGTGCTGTAAGAAAACGCATTTGTATTGCCTACAAGATTATTTGTACTATATTATGGTGCAATTATGTATTATCATAGGATGAAATACTTGTCTACCTTATTTTTCTCTTACATTATGATTTAGTGTGGAGCAACACTGTTCTGAATGTATGTATTTTTGCAAGTGTTAATAAAAATTCCCCTACTCTTTTTTGATAAGTGCCATGGGATCTTTAACATCCACCTGAACTACCACCAATCCAGGCAGATAGGACCTCAGTTTAATGTCTCATCTGAAAGACGGCACCTCTGAAGTGCATCACCCACCTCATACAGCACTACAGTGTCAGTATTGGAATATTAACTCAAGTGCCAGATGTGGGAACTGAACCCACAGACCTCTGATATCCAAGCCTCAGAGGCAAGTGTGCTACCTACTGAGCCACTGACACTGAGTAGTGCCACTATAGTTAGGGTTGAGTAAGCACTTTAATGTTAAACCTGAAATTTTGCATCTCAATATCTTTGCCACCGTATGATGGATGTGCCTGAAAGTTTGTATGCACAGTCTGGTGCCATAGATCTCTGAATGTGGTAAGCTGTGTTATTGTTGTATGTACTGTTGTGGAGCTACAGAACACCAAAAAAAGGCAAAAAACAACAGACTTTTTGTGCGTTTCATTGCTCGCGTCCATAGCTGCATGATTTGTCCATTCAGTTTGAAATCTTCAGGGAGGATGCAAAGTGAAAAAATATTAAAATGTTTAAAAGTTATTCAAAAAACAAATTTCCCATTATAGTTAATGGGAAAAGTTAGCAAACATCACAAAACTTTTGCAAATGCCTGTTTTTACTTTAGCAAATAGCCCTTTTACTTTCGTGATCTAGCCATCTTATTTTCAGTTAGTGACACAGAAAAATGCCTGGAATTTAAAATTGGGACCCTCTAAGTTAACACTGATTATTGTGTTCACCTAATGGGATCCTGAGGACACTAACCCTATCTTTTTTTGGAGGGGTTAAACCCCCCAGAAATGCCTTTTTCCAACTTCAAGGAAAATGTACTTTCACAAAATACTTTCACATATGCGAAAGTTTCGTGATTTTTTTTTTTGCAAAACGTTTGTGATTTTCGAAAGTAATTTGCTGAAGTATTCTCAAAATAGCTGCAAATCATTGCCATCCTTCTGCAACAAAACATTTTGGTCATTTAGGATGAAATTTGCAGGGTGGCAAGCCCTGGTCCCATAGATCTGCCTTTTGCTGGGTTGGTGCCAAAACATTACAGGGGCCCAAAGTTACAGCATTCTGAATTTCAGACATTTTCCCGTAGGATAGCATTGTGGTTCCCATGATGCCTTTTGAGGCCCATATCTTCAAAATGGTTCAAGATACAGATTTTTCATCACAAAAATTCTTAAGAAGTAGGCTGCAAAGCCATAAATAACATGAAATTTGAATTTTTTTTTCTACCTTGTACTGTTCCTGAGATATTTGGGAATTAGTGTTCCAATTGCTAATTTTCATGTCTGAGGCCCACTATTCCGCCCACAAAGTAAGCGATCACTATACTTTTTGCTGTCTGTATCCTGGACACAATGCAAGATATGGATTTGGTCAACTTTATCTTGTGAGAACTACTCACTCTCAAGATTACAACCACACTTGATTTTTTTTTCTACCTGCTACAGTTCCCAAGATATTGGCAGATTTGTGTTACAAGGCTTCCTTTGCCTATAGGGCTGCTGTATGGCTCTGTGCTTATGCGTAAGTGGGAGCACAGGGCCACAAACACATATCATTATGCAGAAATGGGCAGCTTCGGGCCCCATGCTCCCACCAACACATACCATTTACTACTTCTATTACACTTTCTCAAAAAAAAGGGAAATTCATTGCAAAAAACTCTGTTAATGCATCAGTTAGGGATGTTTCCACAGCAACAAAAGTGTGGAAATTCGACATTAAGGTTACCATGCCACCATCCCATCCCCATGCCCCATCTTCAAACCCCTAACTCAGCATTCTCCCCACTCCCACACACATGTAAGACACATGCAAGATTGTAAGACACTATACCAGTCAGTTACATCTGAAAGCAAAATAATCACTACACTGTACTCCTTTCACATAACTATATGTAATGAAAAAACAAATACAGTTTGATCAACTCTATACTGCCAGCACAGTGTGATGACACATTATAGCTAGCACATATTTTCATCCAGTGAAACCTAGTCTGCACAAACTTTCTAAATATTGATTCTTATGTGTCCTAATGCTATGACTGTCTCTCTGTAGGTATCGCTGCTACCACATAGGCATGTGGTGGCACTATATGCACCACTGACACATACATAGTACCTTTCAGATACTGCACAGGTATGAAACGAGCACCATCACATGTTGTAATACTGCTGCATTACCTGGAAATACTCATTAGCACCATGTTATGGTTAGCGTTGGATGTTACAACTGTTGCTGTCTCATGTTGCTTGCAAACTATACTACAAAACATTTATTTTATTATTACTACCATTTGTTATTAGGACTGACTTACTCTATCAGAAAAAATATGCACATATCCAATGACTGTTGCTAGGGTTATCCAAACTCTTATTTCCAATTGAGCTATCTATAGATAACATACTGTGTGTTTCATCATTTCTTAGCAATTGACATATAGGCATCTGTGTAAATCTTGCTATTTATGTTTGTAACAGCAAAATGCTTTCTGTGGGCTATCTCCCATGGTTGCCCAGAATGTGTGTGCACCCACAAGGCACTCTGATAGTAGTAGAACTCATACAGTTGCTGGACCATTATGATGGATGTGTCTTGTACTGCCTGCATATGTGTATGTGTGTGTGTGAGTGTTTGTGTGTGGGAATGCAGAGTTAGGGGGTTGAGGATGGAAGAATGGGGGGTGGGGTGGTAACCCTAATGTCAAATTTCCACACTTTTGACTCTGTAGAAACAACCCTAACTGATGCATTAATGGAGTTTTTTGCAATGAATAGATATAGATATAGATATAGATATAGATATAGATATAGATATAGATATATGGCCTACCAAATTTGGTGGGAGTCCGTTGAGAGATTTCTGAGATACAAAGAGTTGAAAAAAGGAAAATCTAGACTTTTTAAATTTTTTGTCAACCTGAATCTCAGAAATGGCTTTATGTTGAGGGCAGAAATTTTCAGGGTAGGAAAGATTTGGGTCACATGTGTGCCTTTTGAAGGTTTGTTGGCAATATATTAATCCTTTAAATAGTTATTACACTTTTAATTTCCCATTATTTCCTATGGGAAAAGTAAAGTGTTCAGCACGAAAATGGAATCTTTTTGAAAAAAGTTTTATTTTTTAATTGGACATTTTTGTTTGAAAATTGGGCATTTTTGTGCAAAGATTGGACCTTGTTTGCAAAAATTAGGCATTCTTGTTTGAACATTTGGCATTTTTTGCAAAAATGTGTCATTTTTGTTCAAAAATGGGGCATTTTTTGTCAAAATGGGCCATTTCTTGTCAAAATGGGGAATTTTTGTTTGAAAATGGGACATTTTTCTGAAAATGGAGCATTCTTTTCTGAAAATGAAGTACTGTTTATGGAAATGGAAGCTTCACATTTTTGGAAGCGAGGAAGCATTTTCGAACATTTTTGTATTGTTTTAGAAGAAAGGTGCTTTTCAACTATTTTCAACAATTTTCACATGCTATGAAGTATTATTTGTGGAAATGGAAGCATCCTATTTTCGTAAGCCAGGGAGCATTTTTGAACATTGTTTTCACAAAAAAAGATGCTTTTCTGACCATTTTCTCCAATTTTCACATGTTATCAAATATTGTCTATAGAAATGGAAGTGTTCAATTTTCATAAGCGAGGCAGCATTTTCAGACATTTTTGTGTTGTTTTTGCAAAAAAAGGTGCTTTTTTGATCATTTTCTACAATTTTCACATTTTACAAAGATGCGGTATTGTTTACAAAAATGTCGGATCTGCTTTCAAAGCCATTCAGTTTATTTTGAACACTTCTCCATTTCCACTGTGACAGATATGGATACATAGAAAAGCAGAACTCGACAACAGTGCTGCAGTGGTGTGGTGGGTAGCACACAGAGCTGCAGTTTGAAACATCCTTTGAATCAAATGAGTAACACTTTTTTTCCTAATTTAAACACTGACAACATTCCTGTTTTTTAGGTCATTTCTTCCAATATTTCTTATTGATGTAACTGTTACTGATACTTCTTAATAACAAGTGATGTTTATATAACCGAAAGAAGGTACAAAATTGTACTGTTTTGATGGACAGATGGGAGCTTCCCACTGTGACCTATGGATACTGTTCTACTATTTGGATGGATGGATGGATGGGAGTGCATGGACCTGTTGTACTATCTGGTGGGAGGGATGGGAGCACAAGGTCCAGAGGACCCTTTGCTCAAACAGTGAAATGAGGATAGAATTATGCTATCTGAAAAAGACGGGAAAGTCATTTAAAAAAACTTCATTAATGCATCATTTAGGATGAGTACCATAGCAACAAAGGCAGGGAAATGAGGTATTAGGGTTTCCAACCCTAATGCCCCAACCCCACCCTCCATCCACAAACAGGTGTAGGTGTGTACCATGGGGTCCTCAGGCCTAACTCTCACCCCATTTCTTATACTGTAGCATGTAAGCTTGTTTACACATGGAATGAGGTGAGAGTCAGAACTGATAACCCAATTGCACACCCCAATGCCCGTAAGTGTGTGGAGGGTGGGGTTGGGTGCTAGAGGTAGGAGCCTTGAAGGTGGGGCATTAGATATTTTCTCAAAGCTCTTTTGTGTCATCCATCTTGTTTTGCTATTAGTGAGAGACAGAAAATAAAGAAAATATGTAAAAATGAATGTAATAAAAAAATATCTGAACTTAGCTAAATGGGACCTGTTTATCTACGTTCTGATGTTTCTTTTAAACTGTGGTCAGAAACACATTTTGTGGGCACCTAAAATCCCTGGTGCTGAGGTTAGTGAGAGGACCACTTCTGCCATGTTCTCTGTATGAGAACAGCATGATTTTCTTGACTTCTGCAGCTGCAGCTGAAACTCGTGCTGCTGACTGCAGGGTGAGGTGTGAGCAGCAGTTTCCCTTTTGTCTTCTGGCACACTCTCCTCACTCCCCAATCATGGTCTCTCTTATTCCATGGTGTCTAGTGACATCCCCCCACCCTCAGATCTCCATCCCCTAGTCCTTCCTTCATTTATTTATTTTTTTACTTTATATAATAATCCAACACCGGGATGCCCACCCCTAGTGTCAGATGCACATCCATGCAGCCCATTGCTTTTTAAATTATAGACAACATTGGGGGGGCTTAATCTTTGTGTTGGCATTTTGACAACCCCAGCAGTGTAAGACACTGAGGAGCCAAACCCCAGTGTCCCCAGATTTATTACTTTACCTGTAATAGAGAAAATGTTCCCAATGTCTTTTTTCCCTAAAACAAGGAAAGTGGTTCCCTCATCATTGCCTCAAACTTCGACCACCATCCTGATCCTCCCACAGACCACCCACCTCCCCACACCTCCCCTTACCCAATACTTACCTCTGGAGGTCATCCACTGTCATCTTCTTTGGACGGGGACACATTTTCACTCTTTAAAGCTGAACTGCAAACTGAGGAATCTAGATAAGTGCTGTAGAATGTATTTCAATGGTGTTTTGAACTTATGTTCATAACTTTGGCATTTTTATGTATTTATTCACCAAATTTTCAACATTTACTTTTTGGAACTTCACTCATGCACACTGTCACTATCATTTTGATAATCAGGCCCAGAAGGTGATTTCAAGGTCTCTGCATGAAGTTACCTTTTGGGACTGATTAACTAAATGACAGTGCCAGTGCTCATAAAGTAGGGTCCCAAAAAGCCAGTGCTGAAAATTTGGTGAAAAATTCCTTAAAATGGCCAAATTATGTGAAATTTGTTTCATTTTTCCTATGCATGTACATAACTTTGGTGATTTTAAATATTTTGACTCCAAATTTTCAACATTGCCATTTTTTTTACACTGCCTCAAGAAAAGTACAGCTGTCATTTTTCACATCCTGTCCAAATGTGTTTTTGCACCTGTGGTGCAGAATGACGTTTTGCACAGATTTCAAAATTTTCACCGATGGGATTTATTAGGTGGGATCATTAGGAGAGTTGAAAATTTGGGGTCAAAATATGAAAAAATGCCAAGTTATGACCATCCATTGCAATTTTGCTACACCAGCTCATAACTTTAGAAATGTTAAATATTTTAACCCCAGATTTTCAGCATACCCTTCGTATCACCCTACCTTATGTATGTCAACGCTGTCATTTTTCAAATCCTGCCCAAAATGTGGTTTTGCACCAGTGGCAAGGAATGGCATTGCAATTGCACAGAATTAAGTATTGGTGTGGATTTGAAAATGTTCTGTACCTGGTACATGAGGTAGGGTAATAAGATGGCTATGCTGACAATTTTGTTACTGTTGTCCTATAAAAGATGGCCCTGTGCTTTCACGACTACATACATACACACATCTTTGCAGGAATGGGAGTGCAGGGCCTAGAGGGACCTGCATTCCCAGAGACAAATAAGGATATGATTATGCTATCTGAAAAACTAAGGAAATTCATTGCAAAAAACATTGTTAATGCATCAGTTAGGGTTCTTACTACAGTGACAAAAGCTGGGAAATGTGATGTTAGGGTTTCCAACCTGAACACTCCACCCCCACCTAGCAGAGACTGACAGGCGTTGGTGGTGTGCCTTTGAGTCATCAGCCCTAATGCTCACCCCATTCTCCAATACTGTTCCCATCTCAGCTTATTTACTTATGGAAGGAGTGAGTGTTAGAACTGACATTTCCAAGGCACCTCCCCTGACACTAGTCAGTCTCTGCAGGGTGGGGTCAGGTGGTAGGGTTGGAAACCCTAACACCACATTTACCACCTTTATCACTATAGTAACAACTCTAACTGATGCATTAGCATTTTTTTTGCAATGAATATATATGTGTGTGTGTGTGTGTGTATGTCTGTGTATGTGTATGTACAGTTTTTATATATATATATATATATATATATATATACACTGTAGCATTCCTATAGTTAAGAGTGAGCAGGGCTTTCCACGTTAAACCCAAAATTTTGCAATTTAATAACTTTACAACCTTTTAACAGATTTGCAAAAACTTTTGCACGCACTGTCTTCTGGGGCAGATCTCTTGATGTGCCAAGTTTGGTTCAGGTCAGATGTGCAGTTTCTGAGATGCAGATTTTTTCCCATCACATTGTACCCATATGGTTTGGAACTGTGTTATGAAATGTTTAGGGTTGAAAGGGCTTGGGTCACAGAAGTGCCTTTCACTTATTTGGTGAAAAAATATTAATCCATTCCAAAGTTATTAAATTTTAAAGTTTCCATTATTTCAAAAGGGAATTTCATTCTCCTGGATAGGTTCCTGGAATGAAAAAAGAATTTGGTCGAACAAAAAAGGATTCTGTTTCATCAAGGGACAATCCTTCTTTTTTTGAGGGAAAAAATTCCTTTTTGATATTCACTCATCTTGTTTTCAGGTTTTACAAAAAAATAGTTGAAAACTGACAAAAACTGAGGTGCTCTACACACACCAACAGATGTATCTTGCTCATCAGAACTCCGTTACATGGATTCTGCACTTATCTATTTGTAAAATGACTCTGGAATGTTTTTTTTTCAATATCTTAATCATAATAATAATAATACATCTTTATTTATAATGCACCTTTCAAAATAACAAGGTGCCATTGCAAAACAATTAAATAAACAGCAATGCCATAAATACAGGGTTTATAGATACTATAAAATGATGGTCAAAACACAGTTTAGTCACTGAGAGCATATCTGATTCCACAAAAAGGTTTTATGGGTCTGTTTAAATCCCTCCATGGTCGATCACTCCCATAGCTGATGGGGTAGAGAATTCTAGAAGGTTGGGACCATGAGCATAAATGCACAGGTCCCTAAAGACTTTAAACAAATCCATGGAATCTCTAGCAACCCCTCATCAACCAAGCTGGGAGATCGCCTATTTCAGGTAGCTTGGGCCCTGTCCGTGTCTGAGCTTTATAAGTCAAAAGTCTGACCTTGAAAGTGATCAATCACTGTACAGGTGCAGCAAGTGCAGCACCGGAGAAATATGACAGGACTGAGGGGTACCTGTCAATAACCAAGCTGCAGTGTTCTGCACCTATTGCAAGTGATGGCTATCCACCCCAGGAAGTCCTACAGTAGGTACAGGGAGTTACAATACTCAAGATGTAAGGACACAAAGGCATGGACCAACGTGGGGGGATTGTCAGATGGAACAAGGTGCCTAATCCTGGAGATGTTCCTCATATAGTAGATAGAGGATTTGATAACTGCCGACACCTGCAATTGCAGTGTCAGCCCCTTGTCAAAAATCACCCCAGGTTATGCACCTATTCAGAGGCAGGGAGTGGAAGGCCCCCAAGGAAAAGTCCTGAGGGTGAACCCACCCTCAGCCCTTCTATCCAGTGCCCCTGGTTCACAACCAACATCTCAGTCTTTCAGAGTTCAACCTCAACCAGCTCAAATTCATCCAGTCTTGATTTCAGTGAGACAGTTGTTAAATATTGAGAGAGCTTCTATCCTGTTCAGGAGCAAAAGAAAGGTAGCGCTTGGTATCATCAGCATAGTGGTGAAACCTCAGTCCGTACCTTTTACAATGTCTCTGAGGGAAGCATATACACTGTGAACAACATGGGGGACAAGACCAACCCCTGAGGAACCCCACAAGACAGAGGAACTGGGTCAGAGGAATGAATCCCCAACACCACCCTCTGAGATCTTCCAGTGAGCAAAAGTCTGACTTTCCCGGAAATTCCACTGGCGGAATTGTTTTTTTGCACAACTCTATGCAATGTGTTTCTATGGGGGTTTCAACTTTTATGCATAACTTTGCCATTTTTAACATTTTGACACCAAATTTTCATTATAGTTTGGAGACCCCACCTAATGAACAATATGACTGTCATTATACAACTCCCACCTTTCATGTGGGATTTGAAAAAATGTTTCTAGCCTTGTTCATTAGGTGGGTCATAAGAAAGCTATGTTGAAAACTTGGTATCAAAATTTTAAAATATGGCAGTCATACCCATTCATTGCAGTTTTGCTATGCACACTCGTATCCTGGAAATTTTAAGTATTTTAACACCAAATTTTCAAAATAGCCTTCTTAATACCCCACCTTATGTTTGACACAACTGTAATTTTTTCAAACCCTGGCCAAAATGCTTTTTCATGTCTGTGGCACAGACTGGCATTAAAGATGTGCAGAATTATGTTTTGGTGGGGATTCAAACATTTTTGTGTTCTGAGTACAAGAGGTGGGGTAATAAGATAGCTATGTTGAAAATATGCAATTAAAATATGTTAAAATGGCAAAGTTATGTTGATTTATTGTGCTCCCACAGGCAAATAAGGCTATGATCACTCTATCTCAAAAAGTAAGGAAATTCATTGCAAAAAAAAACTATGTTAATGCACCAGTTAGGGTTGTTATCAAACTGTAAAAAGTAAGGCAATTCAATGTTAGGGTTTTCAACCCTTAAACCCATGTCCCCTCTGAAGTGATTGAGTGGTGGCATCTTTCTTGAGGTTGCCAACCCTAACGCTCACCCCATTGTAGTAACAGAAAGCTGTTATAAAATAAGTATGTATGCTATGAAAGCATACAATGGGATGAGCATTAGGGTTGACAACCCTAAGGAAAGTTCCACCCCTCAGTTGATTCAGTGGGTGGGGCAGGGGTTTTAGGGTTGAAAACCCCAACATCAAATGTCCCTACTTTTTACTGTTTGATAACAACCCTAACTGGTGCATTAACATAGTTTTTTGCAATAAATTAGATAGATAGACGGATAGATAGATAGATAGACAGATAGATAGATTGATAGATAGATAGACTGATTTTAAATATAAGTGATATGCCATGGTCCTACCTGAAATATCACTGATATTTTTCCCAAATGCAGTTTGACCTAATGACATCATGAGTGGAGACACCAAAAGAGAAATCAAACTTCAAACTGCATGAGAGGAAATAATGGTGGTATATCAGGTAAGGACCATTGTATATTCCTTTTATACAACACCCTTTGTGTGCTACTTTACTATTTGTGCTATGTTTTCTTTTAATTTGCATTTTTATTTTATTCAGGATGACCGAGTGTGATTTTTGGATGTCTAAGTAGTTGGCAAGCTTTTTTTGATGTAAGCAATGCTTGCGTGCATGCGTGCATGCTTGCATCCATGCATCTTCACAGATTTTAAGTTATGGGTTTTCTATAGTGGGCTGTACCACAGAAGGAGGCAGTTAGTTGCTACGGAGAGGCCAGCAAAGGAGTGCTGCATGCCTGCAAGATGATGGAGTGATGTTGGAGATGGGATGCATACTTCTCAGGTATGGTGAGGAAGGTAAGGAGCAGACAATGTGGTTTGGTGTTGGTTTAGGAGGCAGAAGAAGAGAATTACTTGTAAGATATTGTGTTTTGTGGTGATGTTAATATTTTTGGGAGGGATTTTAGCAGTGTGGGAAATTGGGGGAGAAAAGGAAAGTGCATAGTCAGGGGTGCTGAGAAAATGAATGTGACAGCAGGAGTTTGATTCTGCTGCTCATGCTGTCAACCTCGGTCAGTAGGACCTACAGTGAAAATATTTTTCCACCTGGGGACCTAGAGTGAAAATATTTTGATATTCTGGGCTCAATTTTCAGAAGGCATGGATTGATACAAGGGACTTGCGTTAAAAGATTTTGACACAAGAGATGACTTATGTCACAAATTGTATCATTCATGATTTTCTAATGCAGCTGTGTCAAATCCTGCTGCAGCTGCACCATATAACCAGGTGCACTAGGTCACAAGGGGGTTTGCACTATGGTAGGTCTGCAACTTCCCCTTTTTTGACACTTTGGAAGTCCTGCCATGGGCATGGCAAGGGGCTGGATTTAAACCAGCCAGGAGATGATCTAAGCCTCTTGTGCCAGTGCCACACAAATTGGTGAATTGGGAGATCTCTAAAAGTGGGGTCTTGGGCAGAAGGGATCCTGGGAGTGCCATACTGGTGTTGGGGAGACAGTGGGCATGAGAAGGAGTGATATGGCACCCAGCAAGGATGCTGTTAATAGAACCATTGTACCATGGATTGGGTCCAGGGACAAACAACGGCATTGCCCCAGGTGGGCACAGCCCTGGCAGCAGCCCCAGACTAGGGCAATGTTTGTTCCTGGAACAACCCCCCGGTACCATCCCATTTGCTTTATGGTTCTTTTATCGGCACCCCACCAGGTGCCACATCACTCCATGACATGACCATCATCTCTCCAACACCCCTATGGCACTCTCTGTGTCCTTTCTACCCTTGGACCCTTCCTGGCAAGTATGTTTCACCCCTAACCATCCCCACCCATCAAGTGTTGCACTGGGTGGGGGGGATCCCTGTGGTAGTTCCTGAAAGTGTGCCAATTGATTGGTGCCAGCCTGTGGGTACAGAAACTCATGGGTTTTTGACACAGGAACACCTGTTTTTACAGAATATTGTGCAGGGTCCCTGACACACCCAGAGTTCACTGCAGCCTTAGACCACCGCAAATTGTGATGATCTAAGGGCTCTTTGAAAATCATGCCCTCTCACTTGGCATCACAGGAAAGGAGAACTATCACTGATATGTGCCCTTTAATGTGTTCACAGGTGTTACATAAATATATATTATGTATATTATTATTTTATAGAGGCATGGTAGTACTTGTATGTTAGGGCTGAGTAAGTGTTTGTACCAAAATGGGTATTTTGACAGTTTATATCTTGGCAGTCTTAGCCCTTAGGAGTGTACAATTTGGTATTCACAGTCTCAATTCTAATCTTTTGCAAATTTCAGGAAATCAGTTTGGCAGGTTAAAAGTTCTTATTTAGTAAATTTACATACAAATCACCATTTTCAGATGCTTATTTTGCCCATGGCTAGTGCTAAAACTATGCAAATGTAAATTGTACAACTTATATGTTCACTGGATCTTTTCCAAGAATAAAGTATTTTTTGTGGTTTCAAAAGCATATTTTTAAATAATTAAGTTATTAAGGTTAAAACATTCAAAATCTAGTGCATGTGTGCAACACTTGAAACAACTACTGAAAAAACTACTTTTTCCCCCCAAAAGGTCCAATAGCAAACAAAACTTTAAAAGCTGCAAACTTAAAAAAAATACTTAAGTCTAAAGCTTGACATTTATGGGGTTTGTCAGAAAATAATCTAACAAGAGAGCCAATCTGACTTTCAAAATAATTAAGTAGCATTAGCATTTTTATTAGAAACAAAAAGAACATTAATTATTGTCTGAAAAAAACAGTAAGACTGACTTTAATGACTTCAGAGCATGCATAACAGAAAGCAAGTGTACCTAGTAACACATTGCCAAAATATAAATACCAAGAAAAATAAACAGTCTAGTACACTACAGAAAATGATAAACAGTCCTTTTTCTGTTTGTCATAAAATGTACTAAGTTCATCAAGAACAAGATGTTTAAAGCCCCAAACATGAAAACAGTTGATGTTCAGAACTGTGCACCTTGGGTGTAAGTTGCACTTCTGGGATGTGCCCCACAGATATGCTGCTTCCAACTACAGGTCTATGGCAATGTCACATTGGTCTGCTGCTTCATGTAGGACACACAGGGACTGGCATGAAGCAACATACAGGTCCAGGGCTGTCTCCCATAGGTCTCCTGCTTCCTATAGGAGTCACGGAGTCTTGGATGAAGCAAGCTACATGTCTGGGACCATCTCTGTGGGGATGCTGCTTCATGTAATGCCCTCAGGACTTACACAAAACATGCTAAATCAAGGATGGAAATGCACTGAGAAGTGATCTGTTTGTATTACAAAACATAGCTAAACATCCAGGGCAGTGCAGTTCAGGTCTTCTACTTCCTGCACAGTCTAGGCTCTGCAAAAGCAAGGTGCATGTATGTGGATGTGTCCAACAGGTCTTCTACTCTGCTTACCACCCACAAGTTTGGGGCTATGCACAACTGGTCTGTTCCTTTATTCCTACAAGGCAATCTATAGGTCTGAGGCACAGTGAGTCTGCTAATTCGTGTATAGCCCTACATTAAATAGGACAGATTTATAGTACCAATATGACATGGCACCAGACCTGAAGCTTGAAAAAAGGCCCATTGGGGAATGTTCTTGGACTTGCAGATTGACCTTGGGTCATGACTCATGAGGGTAGGAGATTGGAAAGGGGTAGGCATTAGAGCTGAAAACCCTAATGCTGCATGACCTTTCTTTTGTGGCCTTGTAACCTTAATATATCCATTGATGCAGTTTTTTTTTTCAGTTCTATCTATCTATCTATCTATCTATCTATCTATCTATCTATCTATCTATCTACCTATCTCTACATGCAAAGAGAGACTAAAGGAGCTTAATATGTATACCCTCGAGGAAAGGAGGGAGAGGGAGGATATAGCAGAAACTTTCAAGTACCTCAAGGGAATCAACAAAGTCCAATAGGGTAGCATCTTTTAGAAAAAGAGATGTGCAAGAAAAAGGGGGCACAATTTAAAATGGGGGCAGCTCAGAGGTTATGTGACGAAGTATTTTTTCAAGAAGAGGGTTCTGGATGCATGGAATGGCCTTCCTGAGGAGGTTGTGGAGTCAAAAACAGTGGGGGAATTCAAGAATGCATGGGACAGACATAAGGCAATTCTAGTGGGGGGTAGGAGGAAGTAGGCTGTTGGTTAACTAGGATCTGCAGCTTATCCATTAGGTAGAGAAATACTAGGTGAGCCAAGCGGTCCTTTTCTGGAATTAAATTCTATGTTTTGATCTGTATATGTTGCAAACAACATCTTACTGGTCCAGTTAGGGTCAAAGTGACATAAATTGGGAAATGTAGTGTTAGGGGTTCCAACCCTAACAACCTCCCCCCGAAGCAAGCAGGAGAGCAGGTGTGGGGTGTGCCTTCAGCTTCTCAGGCCTAACACTCACCCCATTCCTTTTGTAAATAAGGTCAGATGTGTAGACTTTATGAGACTGGGGTGAGCATTAGGCTTGAGAAGCCAAAGGCAGACCCCACACCTTCTTTCCTGTCTGCTTTTGGTGGGGGGGGGGGTAGAGCTGGAAACCCTAACACAACATTTCCCAACTTTTGTTGCTTTTACCCTAACTGGAACATTAACAAAGTTTTTTGCAACTTATTTCCTTACTTTTTGCCATGGTATAACAGTATTATTATTTGGCTGTGGGAGCACGGGGTCTGTGGTGGGAGCACAGGATCCATTGGACCCTTCACTCCCATGCATGCCAAGAGGCATGAGATGAACCTGAGTGCCTGATGAACTTTGGGTTATATTAATAATGATATATGTGTTTTATGTATTATTGATTTTTGTTAATTTTTTACTTGTAATGTTATCAATTGTTGTGTAAATGAATTCTTGCACCTGCTCTGCTTGTGACCTCTCCTCCCATGCTGCCCCATAGGTCACAGCTGGAAACAAGATTGTTGTTCTTTATCTCTGCTGTCCCACCCACCCTCTGCCCTCTGATTGCCATATATTTCCCACCATAACTGTGCTATCCCCTTTATTTTAAAGTATACCACTGGTGTTCAGTTGTACCCACTCCCATCTCGTTATTGTATATCACTGGAGTCTAGTGGCCCCCCATCCTCTGATTATATATACACACACATATAAATATATATATATAGATATAGATATAGATATAGATATAGATATAGATATAGATAGATATATATCTATCTATATATATATATATGTTTATATACATTAGTGTCCACTAGTAACCCCCACCCTCCGATTCTCATATATGTTTTAATTTAATATTGCACAACTAGGGCACAGCTCATTTATGTCCAGTGGTACCCCCCCACCTCATGCCCCAGTTAATCTGTAATTTAGAATCATTCATCAATGTCTTTATTTTTTTACCTGTTAAAAAAAGTCCACCGCCACTCACAGCTGCAACCCCCCCACCTTTCATCTCACTGTGCACCCATCTACTCATTCCCCTTACACCCTCCCACACACCTTAGCTCACTTGAAGTGCTCAGAATGTGAAGATCCTCTCTCCGACTGAAGACACGTCTTGCTGCAGGAATCGATGACTGCTGTATGACAAGTAAGGTAACTGTGATCAGAATTGAACTGCAGTCACCTTATCTGTCATACAGCAGTTGTCGGTTCCAGCAGTAAGATATGTCGTCAATTGGAGAGTGGATCTTCTCACTGTGAGCACGTCAGGTGAGTGAGAGTGTATGTGAGGGGATATAGGGATGTGTGAGGAGGTGGGTTCACAGTGGGAGGTCAGGTGGGGGATTACGGCTGTGAGCAGCGGTGGACATTTTTTTAAACAGTTTTTAAAAAAAATAAATACATCGATGGATGGTTTTCTAATTTACAGATTAACTGGGACATGGGAGGGTGGGGGGTACCACTGGCCACCAATGGTATAATAACATTAAAAGGGACATGGGAGGGTAGGGGGTACGGCTGGACACCAATGAGCTGTGCCTTAAGTGGTACAGTATTAAATTAAAACATATATGGGAATCAGAGGGTAGGGGGTACCACTGGACACCAATGTCTTAAAAAATATGCATATGGGAATCGGATGGTGGGGATGCCACTAGACACCTGGGATATATAGTAGGGAGATGAAAGGGAAGGGGTATGCCACTGAACACCAATGGAATACTTTATTTAAAAATTAAGGGGATAGCACAGTAAAACAAATTCCTTTTTATGATGAGGATTCCATTTCTGCAAATTCTTTGCCATGTTCTCAGAAAAGAAATATTTTTCCATGGAAAAGGAATCCTTTTTACTTGATCCTTTACTGTAGTTGCAGAAAAGGATTCTTCTGGGGAAAAAGGATTTGGGAGTTTGTTTTTTTTTATCCTTTTTTGCGAGACAATTCCTTTACCACAAATCCTTTTTCGTGGTCATGGAAAAGGATTCCATCACGTGAAAAAGGATTTCGGACTTAGATTATTTTTTAAATCTTTTCTTGTGAGCCGATTTCCTGTTTTGTGAGAATGAAAAAGAACTCATGACAAGGAAACTTAACAAGTCATGAAAAAGGATTGAAATAGTTTAAAAAAATGTTCATGTGCCACGAGAGCTATACAAAATACGCAGTGAAACTCATCAACCACTGATGTGCAAGATTCGTGTTTGGATATCTGTAGACGGCATTCCTGTGCAGAGTTAGGATAGTTGGTGTGTGGAAAAATACAAAACAATGTGGCGGCTCACAAAAAAAAGGACTTTTTTTAATGAATAAGGATTGAACCCTCAAGAAAAAGAACCCTTTTTAATGAAACCAAATTTCTTTTTCATTCCAGGAAGTGATCCTGGAGAGTGATATTCCCCTTTGAAAATAATGGGAGAGTAAAAATTAAATAACTTTGCAACAGATTAATATTTTTTCACCAAACAAATGCAAGTCAGTTCTGTGATCCAAGCTCTTTCTACCATACAAATTCACATCAAAATTCCACACCACCTGGGCACAATGCAATGAGGAATAAACTGTAAAAAATGGCGAATTTTAAGGTTTTTGCATTATCCAGATCTCAGAAACCACACATCTGACCAGAAAGAAACATGGCATGTCAAGAGATCTACCCATAAGACAGCACATCCCATATTTTGTGCAACTCCATTGAACAGTGTCAAAGTTATTAGTGCAAAATTTGAGGTTTAACATTAAAGTGCCTACTCAACCTAACTATAGGCACAACTATACCTCTTTAATATTATACAGGCATGACAGTGCCTGTATATTAGGTTGACTAGCACTTCTGTCTTAAATTCAAATTTCTGCACCTTAATAACTTTGCTCCCATTCAACCAATTTACATGACATTTGGAAAGTACAGTCTCAGTGCCAGGAACTCTTGATCCTGTAAATTACATGTAGATTGGTTGAAGGCAGGCAAAGTTACAGAGGTGCAAAATACCTGAAACTTCTCAGGTTTGATAGAGATTGGTCCTAGGTGTGTGATTTTGTGTTTTTTTAGGTCCCACTGTTATGTAGTTTTTAAAATATTTAATAAAAGTGTTCCTTTTCTGAGCATGTACAGTTCAAAAAATCAACATTCTATTCATAAATGAATTTTTGCAAAAGCAGCAGTTTGCAGTTTATGACAAAGCTGTCTTTAATAAACAACAGCTGTGTTGTATAGTGCAACTCCTGCTGCTGTCACCACTCGCACGTCAGGGACTGGGCCACTGTCATTGTAGCCCTGTCATCCTGATTGTGTCTTAATTAAACTGTTTGTTATCTGCACAAAGGGGGCCCAATCCCCAGTGGCAGGATATTTATTTAATTTATTGTTGTTTATTTCTTTTACTGTTATCTGACACTGGGATGCCCACCCCCGACATTGGATGCATTGCCCCTGTGCAGCTTCTTGCTTTAATAATACTTCCAACATCAGGGGGTCCACTCACTGTGTCAGCATATACACCCCCCGCAGTGTGTGACACTGGAGAGCCCACCCCCAGTGTTTCAAAATACAGAAGTTCCTTGAAAAGAAACAGCGTCCTGCAGTGTCTTTTTTTGTTGTTATTTTTAACTTGAAAAAAAGAAAATGGTCCCTCATTGTCTGCCACCATCTCCCTACCCCCAACCCTGCCCTTCCACAGAGCACCCATCACCCCACACCCCCCTTACCCTATACTTACCTCCAGAGGTCAAGACACATATGATACATCTGTGTTTAATAAACAACAGCTGTGTCATATAGTGCAAGTACTATACGACACAGCTGCCATTTATTAAAGACAGCTTTGTCATATAGTTCCTGCTGCTGTCCTGGTTTGTGCAGTAGGTCAAGGTTGGGACTACTATCACTGTAGCCCTTGCAGCCTGACTGTGGCTTAATCAACTATGATCTGCACACCTGGGGCCCCAATCCCTGGTGGCAATAGACTTATCTATTTATTTATTTAATTTATTTGTTTATTACTATTTTGTATTGTTATCTGACACTCGCATGCCCACCCCCAGTTTTGGATGCTTACCCCCTTTGCAGCCCATTGATTTATGCCTACTGCTGACTTTGGGGGGCACAATCCCTGTGTTGGCAGTTACACACACCCCCAGCAGTGTGGGACATTGGGGAGCCCACCACCAGTGTCCCAAAATACTTAATATTTGCCCAGAAATGGAAAAAACATCCTGCAATGTCTGTTTTGTTTTTTATTTAACCTGAAGAAAAGAAAATGGTCCCTCATTGTCAGCACCATCTCTCTACCCCCAACCCAATCCTCCCACTGAGCATCCATCACCCCATACTCCCCTTACCCTATACTTACCTCCGGAGGTCAGCCGATGCCACTTTCTGTGGACCGGGATATGTCTGCACTCTTCAAAGCTGAACCGCGAACTGAGGAATACAGGTAAATGCAGTATAATGTATTTCCAGTGGTGTTTTGAACTTATGGGAACATCTTTGCCATTTTTTTGAATTCTTTCAACAAATTTTCAACATGGGCTTTTTGGGATTCCACCTCATGAACGCTATCACTGTTGTTTCATTAATGGGGCCCAGAAGGTAATTTCATGGTCGCTGTGCAAAATCACTTTTTGGGACTGCTTGTTGAAATGAGAGTGCCAGTGTTCATGAGGTGGAGTCCCAAAAAGCTCTTGCTGAAAATTTGGTGACAAAATCCTAGAAATGGCAACATTACGAGTGGGCATTTAAATGTTTCTATGCAGGGTCAAAACTTTGGTAATTTATAATATTTTGACTATAAATTTTCAATATCCCCATTTTTTCACACCACCTCATGAACAGTACAGCTGTCATTTCTCACATCCAGTCCAAAATGTGTTTTCGCACCTGTGGCATGAAATACCATTTCAGCATGGATATGAAAATTTTCACCTTTGGAGTTTATGAGGTGGGGTCATAAGAAGACTATGTTGAAAGTGTGGGATCAAAATATTAAAAAAACAAAGAATTTATGAAGTAACACTGTTTGCAAGGATGTCCATTGCACCTCTGGGGAACACACTGCCCTAGCGTACCAGTGATCTGATTTCAAGTGTGAACTTAGTAAGTTGGTTTACTGGGACAAGGCTAATGGGGATGGTGCTACAGCATGCAGCAGCAGTCACAGCCTGGGTGGGGACAGAGCAGTGTTTTGGTGCAGATGCCAAATCCTTTGGGGATCGGGGAACTTCACCCACAAGGTATCGATATGTGTGACAGGGTCTGCTGGGCCCATGTGCTGCATCAGGACTGTCTCCAATATTGTACTTATCTCATTTTACACAGGTCCCAAAGGGATCTGTGCAAATGAGGATACAGTTCCACTATCACAAAAAGAAGAGATGTTCTTTGCAAAAATGATGTTAATGCAGACATTAGGATTGTAATATTGAAAGTGAGCATGACAAGAAACGAAAAAAACATTAGAGATTTGGGTCTCTGGAGTATTAGAAAATCAATGAAGGGGTCTTACTTGGGGTTGTTAACCATAATGCCCACCCCAATCTGGATCAGATGAGGTAAAATGTGATGTCTTCACACAGGGCACATAGGGCCCTGCATGAAGAAAGCTCTGCAAGATTACATTGGCGATATTGTATCACTATGAGACACTAGGTTGGAGCTGTATCTTGTGCTTCAGAAAGGAGTCTACAGGCTTGGGGGTGAGCATTGGGTTTGACATCCCCAAGTAAGACCCCACCACTGATTTGTCAATACTCTGGAGACCCAAATCCCTAATGGTTTTGATTTCCTGTCTTAGTGTGCTCTGCGTTTTATAACCCTAGTGTCTGCTTTTTGCAAAGTATCTATCTATATCTATATCTATATATATATATATATATATATAGAGGCAAAAATTCATTTGATGCATCAGTTAGGGTTGTTCCACAGTGACAAAAGTGAGGAAATTTGGTGTTAGGGTTGAAACCCTCCTTGGACCACTCCAGCCCACTCCCCCAACCAGCATCGTGGTGCGCCTTGGGGTCATCGGCCCAAACTCTCACTCCATCACATGTGTAAAGAAGAAGAGGAATAGGAGAATGGGGTGAGAGTTAGGACTGATGACCCCAATGTGCACCCCAGTGCCAGCTGGGGGTGAGCTGATGGGGTCCAAGGGGGGTATCAATCCTAACAACAAATTTCCTCATTTTTGTTGCTGTGGAACAACCCTAACTGATGCATTAAATGAAGTTTTTTCCCCCTAATTTCCCTTCTTTTTGAGAATGATGACGAGACATAGTGAATGTAATGCAGCGGCCGGAGGACCCCGCACTCCTGCCACATGATGTCTTGTGACATAGTAACAGGAACAGCAATGCAAACACAAGGTGGAAATGCAAATGATAACAGTAACAAAAATGCATGCACAAATGACAACACAAAGGGTAACATGCACAGTGGTGTACACAGGAATGGTAACGTAAATGAGGACATAAACAGAAGTGGAAATAGTAAGTGTAACAGTAGCAGAAGCGCATACCCTGTTTTTGCCGAACAGCTGCATAGAGAAACACAAAGAATGTATGCATTGTAATGGGCATTGAAGCTTAAAATGAGCATTGGATGTACTTCTTTGCAAATATCTCAGCTACAGCAAGATGTAGAAAAAAAATTTTTATTTTCACAAAAATCAGGATTTTCCAGACTAGGTTTTTTCTAGGCATTGTGACTTTCAACAAAAAATCTGCATCTCATCGTTTTCGAGATACGAGCCCCAAAAGACGCGGCACATACCACCATGTTAGTCTATGGGAAAAAAGCCCACTTCAGAGTACTGTAACTTTGCAGCCATGCAATATTTTTTCACCAAACCACCAAAACACACATCTGGGAGATTTTGGCTGTGTTCCCTCCAAATGTCAGCTCAAAAGACCAAACCATTCTTTTGCAGCAGGGTGGCAAAGAACCGCTGTCATTTTGGCCATAGTCTGAAAAAGTAGTGTCGTGATTTGCAAAAGCTTTCACAAGCATTTGAGAAGGTGTCATGAGTGCGACACTACTTTTTCAAGAAATTTGAAAAACATATTTCTAGGGTGTTTCACCTCAAAATAAAGACATGGCTAGCATCCTCAGGGTCCAACTAGGTAAACACAAAAAGAATTGTGTTGCTAGAGGGTCTGGCAAGCATTTTTCTGATCACTAAATAAAAACAAAATGGCAGATTTGCAACACTATTAGGGCCATTTGCGACACTAAAAAGTGCACTTGCGACGCTTTCGAACTTTTTGTTAACTTTTCCCTTCTAATGGAAACTTGTTTTTTAAATAACTTTTGAACCTTTTAATATTTTTTCACAAAATCTTTGAAAGGCACATTGGGGACCCCAGTCACACATTACATGCAGTTTTTGGACCAGTCACACAAACCATGCAACCTGTAAGTGTGAGCAAAGAATTCACCAGAAAGCGTAAATGTGTGTGCAGATCATGCTTAATAACTCTACAGCTGTATATCTGACCGGTACCAAAGTTGGCAAGTCCCAAGACTTATGATTCTTGATTGCGCATGCCAAATTTCAGGCAAATCTATTGAACGGTGGCAAAGTTATTAAGGTGCACAATTTGGCCCTTTAACATTAAAAGAGCTCCTCAACCCTAATTAAGATATATATATATATATATATATATATATATATATATATATATATATATTATATATGTATATATATATATATATATATATATATATATATATATATATATATATATATATATATATATATATATATATTCATGGCAAAAATCCATTTCATACATCAGTTAGGATTGTTCCACAGTGACAAAAGAGGAAATGCAGTGTTAGGTTGAAAGCCCCTTGCACACCCCAGCCCACTTCCCCAACCGGCATCAGGGTGTGCGTTGGAGTCATTGGTCCTAACTCTCACCCTATTCCATGTGTAAACAAGGTGAGGTGGTGAAGTATAGGAGAATGGGGTGAGAGTTAGGACCAATGACCCCAACGCACATCCCGATGCCAGTTGCAGGGGCAGGCTCGGGGGGTGCAAGGGGGGGGGTCTTTCAACCCTAACACCGAATTTCCTCACTTTTGTCACTGTGGAACAACCCTAACTGATGCATTAAAAATATTTTATTGCCATGAATTTCCCTTCTTTTTGAGAATGAGGACTATAAATAGTGAATGGAATGTGATTTTTTTGTCACAGTAACAGAAATGCAATGCAAATTCAAATGCTAATGGTTATGCACATGGTAATGTAAATGTAAATGGTAAAGCAAACATTAATAGAAATGCAATAGCAAGGTGACGCCAAAGCAAACTGTGACTCAAATGGAGATGTAAGTGCATAAGGAAATGCAATTGGTAACACACACGTCATGGTACCACTTCTGTAAACACAAATGGTAACTGTAAAAGCAAAAATAATGCCAAAGGAAACAAACGGAAATGTGAATGCAGGTGCGTACAGAAACACAAACCGTAACGTGCACGGTCACGGTTCTGCAATTGTAAATGCAAATGGTGATGGTAACAGCAACAATAATGCCAAAGGAAACACAGTGACTACAAAGAATATATGCATAATAATGGGCCTTGGAGCAGTAAAGACCGGTCCAAAAGCTTCAGGGAACATGCAGTCAGGGTCCCTGATGTGCCTTTCGAAGATTTCATGAAAAAATATTAAACAGTTCAAAAGTTATTCAAAAAATAATTTTCCCATTATAGTCAAAGGGAAAAGTTAACAAAAAGTGTGCCGCAAATGACCACTGTAGTGTCGCAAATCCACCATCTTGTTTTCAGTTGGTGGTCACAGAAATATTTGGCATTTAAATTTGGGACCCTCTAGAGACACAATTCTTGCTGTGCTTACCAAGTCGAGCCTTGAGGATGCTAGCCATGTCTTTTTTTGGGGGAAGGGTTAAACAACCCAGAAATATGTTTTTCCAATTTTTGTAAACTGTTATGTCACAAAGTATTGTCGCACATTCGACAGTTTTGTGATTTTTTTTGCAAAAGTGTCACAAATCACGACACTACTTTGAGGCACTATGTCCAAAAGAATAGGAAATCTTTGCCACCCTGCAGCAAAAGAACGATTTGGTCTTTTGTGCTGAAATTTGGCAGGAGAAAAGCCTACAACCAACAGATGTGCCTTTTGGTGGTTTTGTGCCAAAATATTTGAGGTCTGCAAAGTTACGGCACTGCAAATTTGACACCTTTTCCCATAGGCTAATATTATGGCATCCGCCATGCCCCTTGGGGCCTGTATCTCGAAAACACTTCAAGATATGGACTTTTTGTCAGAAAAAGGCTTAGTCCCCTGTTGAAGGGCTAAGTGCAAAACTAGCCAGGAAAGTCATAAATAACATGAGATTTTAATTTTTTTTCTATGTCGTATGGTTCCTGAGATATAAGCAATTTAGTATTCCAAGTGTTCATTTTATGCTCAGAGGCCCATTATTATGCACACATTCTTTGTATTCACTGTGCTTCTGAATGCAGCTTTTGGGGAAAAAAGGATGTGTGTTTCTGTTACTGTTACAGTCAGTGTTTCTGCTTGCATTTCATTACCATTTGCATTAGCATTTCCGTTCATGCACCATGTGCGCATTCTCTGCTTATGCGTTTGCACTTGCGTTTGCATTACTGTTACCATTTCTGTTTCGATTACTGTTTTTGTTTCCTTTTCCATCACCGTGTGCATTACCATTTGTGTTTGCATATGTGCTTCCGTTGAGTTTCTGTTTCCTTTAGTGTCATGGTTGGTGTTATAAATAGCGTTTGCATTTCATTGCATTACCATGCCCATCGCATTCTGATTTACATTTGCTTATTCACTTTAGTTTGCGCTTCGCTTTCTGTTACTGTTCCCTTTGGCATCATCGCTGGTGTTACTGTAACCGTTTCCATTTTCCAATTGTGTTACCGTTACTGTTTGCATGTTTGTCACCATTTGCATTTCTGTTAGCCTTATCCTTTGCATTTTCAGTAGTGTTTCCATTGTTGATTGTGTTACTGTGTCCTTCTGCATTCCCATTGCCATTACCGTTTGCATTTCTGTTTGTGTACCCAATTTTCATTTCACTCAGTCATACATTTTTTTGAGCAGCAGAGTGGCTAAAAATCACATGCTAGGCCCCATGTTCCCACCACCACATTACATTCACTCTTTATAGTGCACATTCTCAAAAATAAGGGAAATTCATGGCAAAAAACTCAGTTTAATGCATCAATTAGAGTTTTTCCACAGCAACAAAAGTGAGGAAATTTGGTATTAGGAATGAAAACCCTAATTGCGCATTCCCCCCACCCCCACCACCACCACACACACACATACTTGCAAGTAGGGGAAGGACCAGGGTAACACAACCAATCACACACAAACACCAGCAGCTAACAGAACTAACATACAACTATGTAAATCATGAAACCACACACCCATGCTCCCATCGAGCTGTTGCATGGGGTACTTAGTGCTAACTCTCCTCCCAGTCATTCCACTCACCACTAAACACATATTTCTACAGACAACTGGACATCTTGGGCAACACACTGCCACCAAAACATAACACAGACTACACCTATGGTATTTTGGGGTGCTCAAGATCCAAAACAGGGTTTTGCACAATACCTGAAATACTTTCGATAATCACTTTCGAAAATGCAAAAGTGTCATGCTATGACACTTTCGTGTTTGCCACACTATCTTGTGAAAGTATGCTCCTAATGACTGCACATCTTTGCCATCATCCTGCAAGCAAATGGTTGGGTCCTTTGGCCTCAAATTTGCAGGATGGCAAAACCTGATCCACACATCTGCGTTTTCCTGCTATTGTGCTAAAATACCTAAGGATTACAAAGTTACACTTTTCCAAAATTGAGCAATTTGCCATAGACTAGCATTGCAGCACCCATGATGCCTTTTGCCACCCGTATGCTGAAAACAAAGCAAAGTACACCATTTTTTCTACTGCCAGCTTGGTTCACCTGTATGTCAACTAATCTCGAAGAACAACTTTGTAAATAATCTATGATCTCTCAAGTTGGATTTGTTCAATTCCTACCATAATACAGGTATACACCTCCTGTTGGATGTGTGTGATTGGTTGTGTTGCCTTGGTCCTTCCCGTACTTGCAAGTATGTGTGTGTGTGGTGGTGGTGGGGGGGGGAATGTGCAGTTCGGGTTTTCAACCCTACCACTGAATTTCCACCCTTTGTCACTGTGGAACAACCCTGATGTATTAAATGGAGTTTTTGATATATATATATATATATATATATATATATATATATATATATATATATATATATATATATATATATATATATATATATATATATATATATATATATATATATATATATATATATATATATATATATAGATAGATAGATAGATAGATAGATAGATGTGTGTGTGTGTATATATATATTTATAAATATTCTATGCAAAAAACTTCATTAATGAATCAGTTAGGGTTCTTCTACAGTGAAAAAAGTGAGAACATTTGATTTTAGGGTTCCCAACCCTTCCACCTCGCCCCCACCAACAGGTATCAGGGTGTGCTTGGGGTCATGGACCCTAACTTTCACCCCATCCCATGTGTAAACAAGCCGAGGTGGTGCAGTGCAGAAGAATGGGGCGAGAGTTAGGGCCGATGACCCCAATGCACACCCTGATGCCTGTTGGTGGGGGCAGGGTGGGGTGGAAGGGGTGGAAACCCTAAAATTGAGTTTCCTCACTTTTTTGCTGTAGAAGAATCCTAACTGATGCATTAACAAAGTGTTTTGCATAGAATTTACTTACTTTTTAAGAAAGAAGTAGAAGGTTGCGTAAGTTGGTGGAAGCGCGGGGTCCTTTGGGCCCCATGCTCCTATCAACTTGTAAGTGTCAAGCCATATTACACTCCCAATCACTAAAAAGTACATTGACAACAGCAAGGATAGCCACCAAACATATGTAGATCTAGTAGAACAATAGAACACGCTGTCCACAAAATGTAAACTGTGCCACATAATATCTCTGCAAAAAACATATTGTCTGACATGTAAATGCCTCTATTAACATCTACAGAACATGCCATCAACACCCTCCACATTTCAAGTAAAAAGACAAAACTGTGTCCAAGATATGACATGTCAAAATTTGAAATTTTCATTCATTAGAGTGTAACAGTTCTGCACCTGTTGACATTTAATACACACAACTGAAAACTACATCCATGACACTAAGGTTAGGTATCCTATCAATTTCAAGCCACCACCACAACCAAAATGCTGTCCGCAGAATGTAAATTGTGCCACGCCGTATCTCCACCCAAAAAATATTTTCCGACATGGAAACACTGTAATTTACATCCACAGGACAAGCCGTCAACACCCTCCAAATTTCAAGTGAAAAGACCAAACCGTGTCCGAGATATAGCATTTTAACGTATGAGATTTTCATTCATCAGACTGGCACAGTTCTGCACCTGTTAACATTTAGCACACACATGACTGAAAACTACATCCATGACACTAAAGCTAGGTATTCTATCAATTTCAAGCCACCACCACAAGCAAAACACTATCCACAACATGTAAAGTGCATCGTGCAATATCCCCGCACAAAAAATTGTATCCTACACATAAACATGATAATTCACATCTACAGGACATGATGTAAAGACCCTCAAATTTCAAGTAAAAAGACCAAACTGTTTCCGAGATGTTCAATGTTAAAGATTGGAAATATTTCCCTATCCATTCCATTATAAAAAGTCTAGCCATCTTGTCCATATCTCGTGATCAATGATGGAGATCAAAGAATCTTAAGATCAAACAATTTGCAGGGTTGTGATCAAAGAATTTGCCAACTCATGAACAAAGAATTAAAACTTTTATAATTCCAAAAATTGATGGAAATGTGGTATACCACCACCATGGTTCAACAAAACAAAGCCCCCTGAGTAAAATGCACCCTCATTTGTCTTCCTAGGATAGCCCTGGGCTGAGAACATTTTTTTTTTTTTATCTGGCTATCTTGTCCCCCTCTTGCAATGCATGATCGCAATCAAAGAATCTTGCGATCAAAGAATTTGTAGGGTCATGATCAAAGAATTTGCTCGCTCGTGAACAAAGAGCAAGGGGCGAGATGGCCAGATTGTGATATGACTTTTCTCCACTCACGGGTGCCCTACAATATAATTCAAGGCTGTGCTTCTGCCTAGGGGGCTTTACTCTTCCCCATCTGAATAACAATAATAGTGTATAAAATATCCCTGGCAGTCTAGTGGCCCCCCCCCATCATTATAAATAATCTTATAATGTCTCATGTCCTGGTAGTCTAGTGCACCCATCCAAATTTGTATTTTTTTTAATCCCTGGTAGTCTAGTGGCCCCCTCTGACTTGTATAAAAAATTATGACTATGAATATCCCCAGTAGTCTAGTGGCCCCCCGTCTATATAAATAGTATGCACTTTAATTCTACATATCCCTGGCAGTCTAGTGCCCCCTCCATTACAATAGAATACATAATTATTTCATATTTCCTGATAGTCCAGTGGCCCCCACTCCCACCCAACCATGCCAGCTCACCCAGCACCCCCACCCTTCTCCAGCCGGTGACTGGCACAGCCTATCTCTCACCTCCACGGCCAGCCACCAACTGTCTGCATTATTAGCGGTAATGCAAAAGAAGAGCTCTGAAAATATTTCTGAGTATGTCTTTGCATTAGTTCTCATAATACAGACAGTCGGCAGCTGGCCATGGAGGTGAGTGGTGGGCTGTGCCAGTCACCAGCTGGGGAAGGGTTGGGGATGCTGGGTGGGCTAGCATGACTGGGTGGGGTGGTGGGGGCCACTAGACTACCAGGAAATATGACATAATTATGTATTGTATTATAAAGAAGGGGGACCACTGGACTACCAGGGATATGTAGAATCACAGTTCATGTTATTTATACAGATGGGGGGCCACTAGACTACCAGGGATTAAAAAAATTACACATCGGGGGGCACTAGACTACCAGGATATGAGACATTATAAGATTATTTATAATGATGGGGGGGCACTAGTCTACCAGGGTTATTTTATACACTGTTATTGTTATTCAAATGGGGCAGAACAAGGCCCCCTGAACAAAACCCAGCCTCATTTATGTTTGTAGGGCACCCCAGGGCTGAGAAAACAAATTTTAAAATCTGGCCATCTCATCCCTCTCTCATGATGCATGATTACGATGAAAGAATCTCACGATCAAAGAATTTGCAGGCTCACAATCAAAGAAATTTCACGCTCATAACCAAAGAATACAAAATGGTGAAACACAGTATTTTGATGGTTTGGAACTGAACCAATGCAATTGCTCAATAGAACAAAGCCCCCTGATAAACATCCACCCTCATTTGTGTCTCTAGCTAACCCCTAAGCCAAGATATTTGTAAAAATAGGTCGAGATGCAAGATCGCGATCAAAGAATCTCACAATCAAAAAACTTGCAGGCTAGCGATCAAAGATCATTAGCGAGCCATGAATGAAGATGTTTAAAGCTAATAACTCTATTTTTATACCAATTTGGATGGAACCAATGGCATGGCTCAATAGATCGGGGCCCGCTGAATAAAATCCATCCAAGTTTTACTTCAGAAGTGACCCCTGAGCCAAGATATTTGTGTTTTTGCAATCAGAAATTAAAAAATAAAATGGCGGACCTTGCGATTAAAGAATTTTTGAAAATCCTTGGGGACAAAGAGTCTTGAATTGCAAGGCTGCAAATTCTTTGATCGCCAGGTGGGACCAGATGGCCAGAACCCCATTTTTTGTTCACAAGATATACATATGAATTTTCCCATTGACTTATAATGGGAAATTAAAAGTGGCATAACTTTTGAATGCTTTAATATTGTTTTACTAAATGAAAAGCAGCATGTTCAGCCACCAAATCTCTTTCAAACAAACCATCTCACAGAGCAGCATGCCACGATGGCCGTGCGGGAGCACATCCAGAATCCCAAAAGGTGCCCCCAAAATGGATAATTTTACATTTTTCAGCGCTTTCATACACAAAGACCGTAAGTCTGACTGAAACGCAATTTGGCAAATCAAGAGATATATTATGCCCCACCAAGCATACCAAATGTCAGGCAAATCTATTGAACAGGTCCAAAGTTATTAATGCCCCAACTTTTGACTTTAATATGTACTGTAACTGACCGCTGAACCCCAACTATAGTGTCGTGACCAAACCACTATACTATTTATATATTTTAGTGCCATGGTTGTGGCACTATAGTTAGGGTTGAGTTAGCATGTTAATGTTAAATCTCACATTTAGCACCTTAATAACTTTGCCACTGTACAATGGATGTGCCTGAAATTTTCATGTGCTGTCTGGTACCATAGATCTCTGGATCTGGCAAGTTGTGTTATGGTCAGAGATACCTGTTGCGAAGCTTCAGAATGTCAAAAAATATAAAACCAGACTTTTTGCATGTTTCTTTGCTCCGCCCTCAGTCCACACAATTTGTCTGTTTGGTCTGAAATCTTCCGGGAATATGCAGCAATGTGCCTTTTGAAGGTTTTGTGTAAAAATATTAAACCGTTCAAAAGTTATTCAAAAAACAAGTTTCTCATTATAGTCCAAGGGGAAAAAAATAAATGTGTCTCATGAAAGTGTCACAAGTACAATTTTCCTTTCGCAAATGGCCCTTTTACTTTTGTGCTGCTGCCATCTTGTTTTCAGTTAGTGAGAGAGAAAAATGTCTTGCATTTAAATTTGGGACCCTCTAGGTAAACACTAACTGTTGGGTTTACTTAGTCGGTTCTCGAGGATGCCAGCCTCATTTTTTTTGGGGGAACACCCAGAAATGATGTCTTCAAACTTGAAGCCCCAGAACTTTCACAAATCACAGAAAAATGTGTGCAAAAGTTTTGAAAAATGCAAAAGTTTTGTGCAGTTTTTATGAAACTTTAGTGATTCTGAAAGAACTTTGCCAACAAAAATGTAAATTTTTGCCATCCTTCTGCAACAAAATGGTTGGGTCTTTGGGGCTGAAATTTGCAGGACAGCAAACCCTGGTACCATAGATGTAACTGTTTGTGGTTTGGTGCCAAAATATTCAATGGCCCCAAAGTTACAGTATTCTGAAGTTGATACATTTCCCATAGGATAACATTGTGGCATCTGTTACGCCTGTCAGTGCCTGTATCTCAAAATGAAGCAAGATACAGAGTTTTCGCTATCTGCAGCAACTAACCTGCAGAAACAAGTTGGAAATAATAGATTACACCAGCAGTGGAATTTTTCCTACTTTCTCGATTCTGGAGAGAATGGCAAAAACATGTTTGTTTTTTTAAACTCTTTTCTTGCACCTCACCTCGGGGAACTCTCTCCAGCATCCTCTGCACTCTCCTCTACCTCCCACCTGAGATGCTTCTGTCTCCACCACCTCATCAGCACATCTCCCTGATCAGGCCCCAGGGCTCACCCTATCTGCCCAGGGCACTCTATCTACAGTATAGAGTGCTGGGTTAAGTGAGAGGGTCTAGGAGAGGAGAGCACCTAGTATTGGGAGTGTGGTCTGGGGCTGAGGTGCTTTTGCCTATCCCCGAAGGAGGGGAATTTTCTCTTAGTCTCCCCACCGAGTGTGGGTCATGCAGTACTGTCCAGCCCACTATGTGAGCACTCCTGCACACATCTGGAAGATGGCTGCCTAACGTTCCCCTTTCCCAGCATGGTGTCTGCAGCTGCAGTGCTCCTAATCTCCACTGGGTGCCACTGTCTGTATGAGACTGTTCCCCCCTCCCTCCCAGAAGAGGAGAGCAGTCCTACGGATGTTCCATCCTGTCTTCCCTGGCCTAACCCAGGCATCCTGAGCTCATTCCCAAACCTGGGTCACTGGCTTGGCACAAGGTGTGGCATCCCGAGTCTCAACCCTCAGGGCCACCAGGCCAGCTCAGCAAAAACATGTTCCAAGGGTGCCTTTTCAGTGCATTTCAGTGGCAATACCTTGTAAATGATGTGAGATATGGATCTGGTCAATGCATCTCATGTGGAGTATTAGCTGTCATGATTACAACAGCACTAAAAATTTTTCCTAGCTGCTACAGTTGCTGAGATATTGGCAAATTAGTGTTACAAGGGTCCCTTGTTTTATACGGCTGCTGTGTGGCTCTGTTGTTATATGTAAGTGGGAGTGCAGTGCCCCAAGGGCCCATGCTCCAACATACACATAGCATTATGCAAAAAATGGACAACACATACCACTTACTAGTTACATTACACTTTCTCAAAAAGAAAGGAAAGTCATGGCAAAAACTTTGTTAATGCTTCAGTTAGGGTTCATAGCACAGTGACAAACTCATGGAAATGTGGTGCTAGGGTTACCACCTCTACCACCCCATCCCACTCCTCCACCCTCTACACACTAACAGGCATTTGGGTGCATGTTGGGGTTGTTGTGCCTAACTCTCAACCCATTCTCCTATACTGCACCATCTCTGCTTGTTTACACATGGAATGGGGTGAGAGTTAGGCCGATGACCCCAACGCACACCCCAATGCATGCACCTTAACACCACATTTCCATGCTTTTGTCGCTATGCTATGAACCCTAACTGATGCATTAATGGAGTTTTTTGCCATGAATATATACATATAGGCTCATTCGCGCCCCTATGATTAGGGTTGAGTAGGCACTTTAATGTTAATCCCAAAATGTTGCACTTTAATAACTTTGAAAATGTTCAACAGATTTGCACAAAATTTGGTATGTGCTGTCCCGTGGAGTATATCTCTTAACTTTTTAAGTTTTGTGTAGGTCAGATTGGAGCATTTCATGCTGCACATTGTGAAAAATGATAAAGTGTGTTTTTTGGAGGCTTTTTGTCCTCATCGCATTGCTTCCAAACCATTTGGAATTTTGGTCTGACATTTTCTGCATAGAAAGAGCTTTCCCCCAAAGAAGATGTCAGTGTTTGTTTGGTGAAAAAATATTAATCCGTTCAAAAGTTATTCCCCTATGACATGTGGTGTTGGCCTTGGTACTACCCCCCCCCAGCCTCTGCCAGAGGTCCTTATTGATCTGGACTCTCCCCCACCAGAGAAGGAAAGCAGTCTCTGGGATGCTAAATCCTTCTCCCCCTGGCTGGCCCTCTGACTCATGTCCAATCCTAAACTCAGGATGTCAGCACAGATGGATGTCTTGCACCTGCAGCTCAGCCCAAAATGGTAGAGTTATAACAGTTCATTGGAATTGCGTAAAGCACTATCATAACTTTGTCAATTGAAAATATTTTGAACCCAAATTTGGAACATAGAATTCTTATTACCCCACTAAATGTATGCCACAACAGTTATTGAATATAGAATTCTTATTACCCCACCAAATGTATGCCACAACAGTTATTTTTTAAATCCTGGCTGAAATGAGTTTTCACACCTGTGGCACAGAAATGGTGTTGCAGTTGCGCAGAATTGCATTTCAGTGGATATTTGAATTTTTCACCACTGGGTACATCAGGTGGGGTAATACCATGACAATGATGACATCTGTATCACTCTTAGCCTATACATGTAAGTGCAGGGAGCGCAGGGCACAAAGGGCCCTTCACTTCCACAATTAAGTACATATATGCATCCATGGAGGAATGGGAGGGCCCTGCACTCCGATAGCTATTACATATATGCTTCTGTGCAGGAATCAGAGTGCAGGGCTTGAGGGCCCTGTGCTCTGATAACGATGAGTTATGATTACACTATCTCAAAAGTAAGGAAATAAACTGCAAAAAACATCTTAATGCATCAGATAAGGTTAATGTAACAAAAGTAGTGAAATGTAGCATTAGGGTTCCCAACCCTAACACCCTCCCAACCTTCACAGATGAAGAGGCATGAGGGGTGGCATTGGGGTCATCAGCCCTAATGCTCACCCCATTTTCCTATGCTGCATCCACCCAGCTTATTTTCTAATGAAATGGAGTGAGCATTAGGGTTGATGTCCCCAGTGTCACTTCCCAATGCCTCTTCATCTGTGATGGGTGGGGACTGGTGTTACGGTTGGAAACTGCAATGCCACATTTCCCTACTTTTGTTACTCTAATCCTAACTGATGCATTAATGAAGTTTTTTGCAATTTATATATATATTATTCTAATGTTTTAGCACCAGTGTAGTTAGGGTCGAGTAAGGTGTTTTATGTTAAATCCCAATTTCTGCACCTTAATAACTTTGGTGTCATTCAACGAAATAGCCAAATATCTGGCATGCTTGGTCTAGCTGGAAAGGCCTCAAGATTTGAAAAGCTTTGTGATGGCATCTTTTGCCGTTTCTGAGATACAAAACATCGATTTTTAATAAATTATGGTGTTTTCGTCCTATACTTAATACATGTTTTTTTCTTTCACACACAGCATAGGACAGTACAGAATTACTTTCAGAAACTTTTAGGTTAGACTTGGCATGTGCCAAGGTGGTGCCTTTTGAAGGTTCTGTGAAAAAAATATTTCTGACAATGTTCAGTTGGGTTTTTGTTTAAGCCTCTGATATGAACTATACATTTTCCATTCAGGAGAGCATTTTCAGTTTGCATGACTTTTGGGTCATGAACTGAAAATGATTCTCACAAACTGAATTTTTTTTTTAGTTCCTGATGGCTGCCATCTTCTTGTTTTCCTTTTTTCAACAAAAAATGTGGAAAGTACCTAAAAATGTGTGTTAAAAACACTGAACCTAGTTAAACGGGACCTCTTGAGGTAAATTCTGGTGTTTGCTTTTTTAATCATAGCCACAAATACCTTTCCTGGACACCTGAATGGCAGCCTTAGACAGCAGTGAGGGAGCCCTGTTCTCTGTATTCGGAGATTGGGACTTCCCTCACTGCTGCAGCTGCAAATGAAGAAGTGCTGCTGGCCTGAGTATCAGAAATGAGCTGACAGTCTGTGGGCTGCATGATCAAATAGTAATCACTGCAGTCATTGTTCCCATTTTATTTTTTAGGAGGAACTTTAGGAGCAGCACCAAACCAAACAAAGAGAAATAAGTTCATTTTTTTGACAGGTATTATTTTAATTTATTATTGTGTTGTCAGAGCTTGTAACTTAGAAGCAGAGCCCCATCTGAAGAGAAAATATTTAAATGCACCAGTCTTAGTCAGGGGCAGTATGGGGAGCTAAGTGCAATATTTTCTGGATCACTGTAATTCATGGAGCCCTCACTCAATCAGGGGAGTTTGATTTTCAAATGGTGATGCAGGACTTGAGTGAAGCTCTGTGTCAGGCCCTTTTTCTGGCAGTTACACCAATCACCTTTGGTACAACTGCATTTAATTTTGGTAGGTTAGACGCAGTTGCAGCACTTTACCCAAATCATGGCAGCTTGGTGCCAGCACCATAAAACGGGTCCCTGGGATTGCCACAAGCTAGACTAGAAAAAGTTGGTCTAACTTGCTGCAATTGCCACATGGGATTGAAAATCCTGATCACTGGCTGGGTAATTGCTGCAAGCCCATGCACCATATCTTTATCGCACTGCAGCAGTCATGGACTTTTGAAAATGGAGCCCAGGGGGTTTTAAGCAAACTTATACTTAGCTATCTATTAAAATTGTCCTATCATCTGGAGATTCCCCTGGTCTATTATTGAAGGGTTTTCCCTTGGCCCCTCCATTTGGGCTAAGGATCTGAGCATGGACCTGGACGATGGCTTGACGTTTGATACACAGGTGTTAGCTGTTATCAAAAGCAGTTTCTTCAATCTGAGGAACATTGCCTGGATCCAGGCCCTAATACCAACTGAGGACCTGACCACCCTGGTGCAAAACTTTATTACATCCAGGCTGGAGTACTGCAATGCTCTGTACCATAGGCAACCTCTGGCAATTTCTGCCATCTGCAGCTGGTGCAGAATGCAATGGCTAGGTTGTTGACTGGTGTTTTGAGATCTGACCATATCACTCCTTTCCTCCTTGAACTGCACAGGCTGCCAGTAAGGTGGAGGCTTGCCTTCAATGTCAGATTACTGACTTATAAAGCCCTGTATGGGGGGGATGGACCAGCCTACCTGCAAGACACCCTGGTCCCTCATCACCCATCTCGGGCTCTCTGTTTCTCTGAGGGTTGTCTCCTTGTGGGTCCCAGAGCCAGGTTGCAGTATTCTGGGGACCATGCATTCTTGATTGCAGCACTGACCCTGAGGAACTCCTTGCCAAGACATCTAAGGGAGGGACCCTTGGTGGAAACCTTTAAAAAAGTACTGAAGATGCTTTTATTCAATCAGGCATTTGAAATAAGCTGAAGATTAAAATGAACTGATTGTAGTCTTATTATTGAGTTATTTTAGTGAATGATAGAATTGTATACTGAACTCTGTATTATGTTCAGAAGTGTGTATTATTTATGGATTGTTTTTAAATATTAAGTGCTCCGAGCCTCTAGGAAGTGGCACTATATAAATAAAGTTTCTATCTATCTATCTATCTATCTATCTAGCTATCTATCTATCTATCTATCTATCTATCTGTCTGTCTGTCTGTCTGTCTGTCTGTCTATCTATCTATCTATCTATCTATCTATCTATCTATCTATCTATCTATCTATCTATCTGTCTATCTATCAAACACATTTGAACTCTGGGGATTCCCTCTTTCCCCACCTGTATTTAATAAATGTTATTGAAAACAGTCAATATATGTGCTTTGTAGGAATAACTGTCTTTTGATAGATTTTTTCCAGCTATGTTGCTGTGCTGCAGTCTGCTTGTTTATAAGTCTGCCGTCATTCACAACCTAATAGAATGGCATATTTTACTCATTGCCCCTTTTGTTCATGTAGTCTGTATAAAAAAAAAAAAGAATTATGTAAGCACAGTGGGATTGATTTTCAAAGGGTGATGCAGGGCTTGCATCAAGCCCTTTGTCAAACCCGTTATTTGGCATAGCTGCGCCAAACTCCTTTGACACAACTGCATCCGATTTTAGTACACTTTATGGCAGCTTACACCAAATATTTGGGGCAAGCCCCGTAAGAAGCAGCCCCCAAATGGTGCAAGTTAGACCAGGGAAAAGCTAGTCTAACTTACAACATTTTCTCTTGCGATCAAAAATTCTAACTGCAGGCCAGAGAATGCCTCAAGACCTGTGCACCAAATGATTGGCACACCAAGGACTTGCTGTATTCATGTGGCATTGAAAATTGAGTTCAGTGTGTCGATGGTCACAGAAACAGCCTCAGTGGGTCTTATTCACAGAAACAGCCTCAGTGGGTCTGTTAAAAAATGCAGGAAAATAGTAGCATGCAGAGAACATTAGACTCTCACTTTTAAATATTTTGTGTTGCAAACTAATGTTTATTTTTAACTCCCCAAACCTCTCCTCACAGGTGCCCCTCATGCGATCTTGTCACACGTACACACACACAAAATGTAAAATTTTTTTATGCATTCTGATATGTTTGATTCAGCTGACCCCAACACATGTTACTTCTGTCTTTCTCCACAAGTCTTTGCACAAAGTAGTCAGAATGCTTTGTCATAAATAGTCCACAAAGTTCAATCCTCTGACTCTGAAAATCACTTTAATTCCTGTTGTATTCTAACTCTTTCTTGATCTCATGTGCCTTAGTCCTCCCAGTGCCCTCAAACCCCAAAGAAGGCTACTGTATTGTACTACCTGAACCAAGAGAATCCAGCCCTGGTCACACACTCAGCTCTCTCAAAGTCCATGGAGCAATCCCATGCCTACCAGATCAGCTCTCTCAGAACCCAGGGAGCCATTTCATGGTCACTATCTAGGCTCTCTCTCAGAGCACAGGGAGCCAAATGTAACCACAAACTAGGCACTTTCAGAGCAAAGAAAGGGAGTCATATGTGGTCGTAAACTCATCTCCTTCAGATCCCTTGGGATATAGTTGCTTTTATGAGCTAAGCTCTCTTATAGCTCAGGAAGCCAAGTGTGGCTACAAGCTCATTTCTTTCAGATACATGTGGAGTCAGCCATGATCACAAGTTCATCTGTCTCAATAGCTAAGTGAGTCAGCCATTGTAATAAGCTCAGTTCTCTCAGATCCACAGTGAACCAGATGTGTTTACATAGTAACATAGTAATGGATGTCAGATAAGGAGTGCAAGGCCCATCCAGTCTGCCCATATTCCCTGCCTATATTAGTGGACACTGATTAGGGTTGTCAGAATCCTTTGAAGTGCTGGGTTCTAATTCTAGTCTAGAACTTTTGCAAAAGTTCAAGGATTCTAATCTTTTTTAGAACTTTTTAGAACTCAAACTCTCTTTTTTAATAGTGCTGCCAGTAATGAAGATAATAGAGAAATACACATGGAGATGAGGAAAAAAATGAAATAAAATCAAAATGAAATATGTTCCTCCCAAAGTCCTCCCAGAAACTATTTCTGGCATGCGTTAACACATATCACAGAAATGGGTGGTGGGCTGCACATGCTCATACACTGAGTAGGGTACAGTGCAGTCAAACAGCACACAACAGGATGATGGGCTGGCGAGTACACCATGTAGGAGGTTGAGTCACACAACACAGAGACACTCCAATTTATATATTTATATATATATATATATATATATTTGTACTAGGATTTTTCTGTCTCTCCTCCCAACATGGAAACATTTCTAGCATGTATTTAAAGATTAGAACAAATGTCAGGGGCCAGAGCACCCTGCAAAAAATAATGTGGCACAAACCAAATGAACTAATCACAATAGTTTGTAAAGAATGAATGGAAGCTTACCTTAAGCGTACAAATTTTTTTATTGTGCAGACTAAAGAGGTGGACAAAAAATTATGTACAGAAAACTGTAAATTGCAAGTGCAAGTTAAAATGGTGAAGTCACTATACGACTAAACACTCAAAAAAAAATACACACTGACACCATGGCAGTGTTACTGACGTGGTTACTGGTGGCCTGTAGGACAGAGTGTGTGCACATCACAGGTGACACACAGCGTGCTGACATTTTGGAAGAGAAACCTTCCTGTACATAATTCTTTGTCCACCTCTTGAGTTTGCACAACAAAAGAGTATGTACCCTAAGGTAAGCTCCCAGTAACTCTTTACAAACTATTGTGTTTGGTTCATTTGAGGTGTGCCACATTATTTTGTGCAGGGTACTCTGGCTCCTGACATTTGTTCTGATCATTACATTTTTACTACTACTACTACTGAAACTCAAACTGCGTAAATGTGAAACATGGCAAGGCAATCATAGTGGGTCATATGATGAAACATGGACTATGTGGAAATTAGTTCCTGTATTTGAACAAAGTTTAATTTTCTCAGGCATCGTAAAATACTGACTTACTGCCCAAGTTTATTTCACATTCTCAGTGTGAGCAGGAACCTTTTCATGCACAGCCAGAGCTCTCTCCCCCTCTGTATCTCAATAATGACAGGGTATCTCTCTCATGGCAGGAAAGGCCAGTCTCTATACTTTTTAGTACAAATAAGTACACTGCTACATGCTGTTAATACAAGTCTTGGCCCTATTAAGAAAATGGTACTGGTAAGACAAAGTTGTGCTGTATATTTGGGAGTGATAAACTCATTTCACATTCCAAGTAGGCAGGTTTACAAATTTTCATCTTTTTTTTTTGGGGGGGGGGTTGTTGTAAGCCACTCACAAATGTGCCATTTCATTGATACTGGCTAAGTCCACTTGTGCTGCTAGCTAGGCTGGCACATGCTGCTCCTGTGCTAACCTTTCCCCATGCCTAAAGTTGTTTAGTTTCACATCACAAATAAAAATCAATACCATGCATCTGATTTGAAAAATTTCATCTTTCTTTCTAACAAATGAAAACACCCTGTATAAGTCATGTTCCTCATCAGAACAGGAGACCTGCTCAAGTCCATAGGATTCTTTACAGGGACTGCACAGCCACTCAACCTAGTGACCACTGGCTTACCAAACTTCCAACAGCTCTGCTTGGCTGCTGCTGTGACAGTTACCAACACCATAATCCGCTGCCTGATATTGCTTACAGACAATGTTCGGCTCACCTAGCACTAACCGTCACAAAATAATAATTAAAAAATGTTAAACTTGTTGCAGCCCAGCACCATCTCACCGCCCACCTAAATACTTTAATTGGAGTCGCTGGTCAGCCACCGAACTTGCTTTATCACTGTATTCCATGACTGGAATGGGATGCAGCCTGATACATGACTTAAACCACCACAAATCTCAATGGGGATTGGCGCCAATGCAGCAACTGGGCATGCACGGATGCGAACCCCAACAACCAGACATGTGCATGCCATACACAGGCACCTGATTCACTGTTTGATGCAAATAGCCAGGCTGGAGCTAGAGTGCAACAAGTGAGTATGCATGAAACAAACTACTTCATGCATAAGCGGTGGGCTAGTGTTGATGTAGGTGAGATCAGAGGGCCCCCGGAAAACCCAGACCTTATGCAGACAAGCGTAGGATGTGTAATAGTAAATCCAGTGCTGTTTAATTAGCCATGTCCATGTAATTGGGGAAAAAATAATAATTGTAACCCTTTTGTGAAGCCTCTAGTGTCTGAGTTCTAAATTAGAACTCAAACACCAGGGTTCAAGAAGAGTTCAATTTTTTGCCGAACTATTTCTGACAACCCTACCACTGACCCTACTCGGTCAGTTGCTTTTGAAGGTTTCTATCATATTCACCCATTCCCACCTCTCCTCCAGTTTATACATACTGATGTGTTTTAATCTCTTCTCATATGTGTTTTGGTGCAAGCTATGCATTATCTTTGTTGCCCTTCTCTGAACTGCCTCCACCCTGTCTATATTCTTAAAAAGATGTGGCCTCCAGAACTGTACACCTTACTCGAGAAGAGTTCTCACCAGTGTTTTGTATAATGGCATCACCATCTCTCTTCTTCTGCTAATGATACCCCTTCCTATGTACCCCAACATGCCACTGGCACTCCCCACGGCATTGGTGCACTGTTTGGCCACTTTTAGGTCATCTGAGATGTTACTCCCTAAATTTCTTTCTTCTCTGATAACAATCAGTAATTCCCCTCCCATCCTGTAATTTTTCACAGTGTTTCTTCATCCCAGGTGCATGATTTTGCACTTATTTACATTAAATTTTAATTGACACACCTTGGATCATTCTTCCAGCTTTCACAGGTCTCTCCTTATTTTCTTGACCCCCTGTGGCGTGTACACCAGGTTGCAGATCTTGGTGTCACCTGCAAATAGGCAAACCTTCCCCTCCAGTCCTTCAATGATGTCACTAATGAAGACATTAAACAGGACTGGCCCCAGGACTGGTCCTTAAGGCACCCAACTGGTCACCTCCCTTTCCTCAAATTGGATTCTATTAACCACCACCTTCTGCTTTCTGTCCCTCAACCAGTTTCTAATTGAGTTCTCCACTTTGTGGCCCACACCAAGGCTACCCAACTTGTTAACCAGTCTTCTGTGTGGAACAGTGTCTAAGGCTTTACTGAAATTGAGATAGGCGATATCCCCCCCAATCTACCTCCTTTGTCACCCAGTCAAAAAAGTCTATCAGATTTGTTTGACAAGAACTTCCTGCTGTGAACCCATGCCGTCTTGGATCCTATGCTCAGCTGGATTCCAGGTGCTCCACAATCCTCCCCTTAAGCAATGCCTCCATTTTCTTGCCCACTATTGAGGTGAGGCTGACTGGAATGCCATGTCATATCAGTGAAAAAAAAGCAAGTGCAAAATCAGCAGTGTAACAACCACGATTCCAAAAACAGTGAACTCACTTGCCAGTGCCTTCACAAAACCCCAAACTAGGTGCCAGATGACAAGAGGCATTCTAACTATTTCCTATACAATTTTATTATGTGGGGGCTTTGCCCCACACACCCCCTTTAAGTGGGGCTCTGCCCCCTGCATTCCCTGTAATTTATATAATCAACACCGGGGAGGCTGAACTCAAGGACAGGGAGAAAGGTCAGATTGGGGGAGAGAATATGGCTGCAACACTTGAAAAAAAAAAGAACTACACCAAGGCGGATCACGTGATGCAGAGTGCTGAGTAGATGCTCCTCCACTAAGCTCCTGCATCCCGAATATAAACTCGTCATTTAATACTGTTAAATTTTATCTAATTCCCCTGCCTACGAGTTCTCCTTGTCTCTAAACAGCTTATGCTCCTGTTTTTGGTATCTGTGTGGTAAATGGAGGCTTATATGAAGAAAGCCCCACAGAAACATCCTGAGAAGGCCTCAAAGAAATCCTGAGCCTTGAGTGGCCCAGACAAACCGGACCCTTCGTGTCAAGCTGGGGACCAAGAACCCTTAACACTTATCAGATTCTTGGAGGAATTTAAACCATTCTGGGAAGAGATAAAAGATATGGCAATCGACCTGAAATCCCTCTCCAGAAAGTTAGAGGAAATCTCCATGACAGTATTGGACAACACTGCCCGAATAATTTCGATCGAGAGAAAATTGGAAAGTCTGGATCCTGAGCTCCTATTAATGAAACAAAAGCTATCTTGTCTAGAAGCAAAACTCGAAGATTTGGAAGGCCATAGTTGGAGAAATAATGTGGTAATTCTTGGGCTCCCCAAAGGGGAAGAAGGCTAGAATACCGTAGTCTTTGTCCAGAAGCTGGTAGAAAGGGTAGATGGTCCCTCTCCCTTTGGCCCAACGTATATGATAGAACGGGACCACCTGTCTCTATGACCATAACCCCCACCTGATGCACCTTCTCGCCCCATCATTAGCAGCTTTCTGAAGTACTGTACCTAGAAAAGCAGCATTTTTTACAGAAAGTCAAGGCCCTGCAAGAAGTCAGATGGGAGAAGGAGAAGCTGAGAATTGTTCAAGACATCCCTGGCTCGGTCCAATTGAAATGGAAAGCCTTCCACCCAATTATATCTAAGATTATAGCGGAGGGATTAAAGTTCAGGATGGGGTATCCAGTGAAGTTACAAGTCTCAGTAAATGGCTCATGGCTCAGTTTCGAGGATCCTGAAGTTGCGTTACTAAGCCTTAAGTCAGCATTGCCAGATCTGTTCCGGACGACTTGAGAGGGCCTCCTGATCTTTGGGATTCACCGGGAACTTCTGAGTGAACTGTTACTTAATTTTTTGTCTGGACAATGCTCTTTCTAAAGACAAAATTCAATTGAGTCTATGCTCTCTGATGGAACTGGGCTATTAGTAGACGGTCTGACTTTACTTTTTTCAGGCCCTGGCCTGTTGGTGTGGATACTGCTTCAGGGAGAGTCCTTGCAGGGGCTCCCGGAGGGTTTGTTTCAGACTGCATCTGAGATATTGTTGCTTGTTTAGTTTCTAGGGGGAGCACACAGGGGAAGGTTCTGGGTTATGCCTTCTGATCAGGTTTTATATGTTATGATTTCAGATCTCCGAGCAGTTCCACGCTTTCGGGGCGCCTCTGGCAGGTGGGCTGGATCAGGTTATGACCACAAGAGGGCGGTGTTCACCCATGTAATGCAGGTTCGGTCATTTTGCCTTGAGAGGGACTGCTTTTAACTGCTATGTCATCCTGGTTTTGTAGGGGGGGTTCGGAATTAGGGGTCAGCACCCCTGGGTAGTTACTCCCGTTTTTTTCCCATTTCTGGATCATGTTTCACTTTTCATCCAGTTTTTGCTTTCTCATGTTCTCATCTCGATGATGGGCTCACCCCTCAATGTCAGTTTTTCCTCTGGCTCTGGGTCACGAGGTAGTTCCCCATGGGGAACAAGCATTTTTCAACTCCCTCACTAGATTCTGGTGGTGACCTGCCATATTCACATTTATATCATCCAGTTTCATTTTCCTCTCTCGATAACTAGTGGATCCGCTAACAATTGTTCACAGGTCCTGGAAACCAGAGACTGCTCTTTAGACATTATGTCATCATTTATGCAGTTTATTAACTGCTTTGTATCTTGAGATATGAGGATGATCATTAGCAGGGGATATGTTTGGGGGCGGGAGGAGGATATGATCCAGTGCTGTGCTAAGCATTGCTTGTGACAGTTTGGGGGTTGGGAGGGAGGGCTATGTGTTCTTGTTGGGGAGGGGTGTATTGGGTGGTTTAAACTTGTGCTCCTGGTGAGGGGGCTGGGGTGGTGGGAGGGCCTTACAGCAGCAACGGGTGGGGTTAGATTATTTGTGCTATACACCCTGTGTGCAGGGCCCAATCTATCATTCTTAGTAGTCTTTAGTAGATGGCCAAGGAGGTGACTTTTGCAACATGGAATGTCAAGGGGATCAGGAAAAATCTAAACAATATCAGGTTCTCAAACACTTAAGTCTACTATGTACTCAGGATACTTTTCTACAGGAATCGCACCTATTAGAAGCAGAAGCCTCACAAGTGAGGAGGCAACAAGTGGTGTTGGTGTATGAGGCGCAAGGCTCCTCAAACAGCTGTGGGGTTATGATCATTATAAACAGGGGCATTCCCTTCATTTCAGCTCATATTATCAGGGATCCCGAAGGTAGGTTAGTTTTAGTTATAGGTACTCTCTGGTCAATACCTCTGCTATTGGGCAGGATATATGGTCCTAATGCAGATGATCCTGCCTACTTCATGAGGCTCATAAATGTAATCCTGCCTTTCCTTCTCATAAGGATTATCCTGGGATGTGACTTCAACCAAGTTGTAGACTCAAACCTTGACAGGTCAGGTGGTGCACCGGGGGGGTCTCCCCAGGTCAGAGGGCTTTTAGAGACCGATTGGATCAATGCAGGCTCTGTGATGTCTGGCGAGTCCTAAATCCAGATTCCAAGGAGTTCACATACAGGTCTTTAGCACACGGCTCACAGTCCCATATTGACTACATATTCATTTCTCAGACTCTCCTGCCTGGGGTTAGGTCCTCATCGATACAGCCTGGCCCTGTCTCTGACCACTTTTTGGTGCTGTGTGATCTGACAATCCAGGATGTGTCAAAGAGAGAAACAAGATGGAAGCTTAATGATCAACTGCTTAAAGACTCTAATTATTGCAATACCATAAGGGAGCACATTGAGGCCTTTTTTTGTCCAACCCTTTAAATAGTGCAAAACCAGATATCATATGGGGGTCTTTCAAGGCTTACATGAGAGGCATTCTTATTAGCCTCTGGTGGCTAGAGAAAGAGCTAGGGAAGAGATTATTGTCCTTGTTATCCCAAATTTGGCTTCTCGGATCCAATGTCTCTGTTAACTCTCCAGAAGAGGATAAGGTGAAGCTCCTAGGGTTGAGAGACAAATATTTAGAATTACTCCGGGAAAAGGTGGAGTTAGCTATCATATACACTAAAGCTAGTTATACTGATCAAGGTGAGAAGGCAGGGCGCCTTTTGGCACTCCGTATTAAACAACAAGAATCAGCAAGATTTATCCCTTCCATCAGGGCATCTGTAGATGGGTCTCTGAAAACATCTCCCACTGAGATACTGCAAAACGCTGTACAGGGACATGGAGCACCCCCCCTCAATCCTGTAAGCGTGGAGAAGTATCTGACGGATTCGCATCTGCCCTTCCTCCCAGTATATTACATAGACTCTCTGGTCTCTCCTATAACTCAGGAGGAAATCGCCGAGGTTATTATTGGTTTATCCTCGGATAAAACTCCTGGCCCTGATGGATTTTCTTCCCTTTTTTGTAAAACATTTCGAGAACTTTTATTACCAATACTTAATAGATTATTTCAGCACATCCTATCTGGGATGGAGGTTGACTGGATCTCTTTGAAGCCTTGATAGTACTTCTCCCAAAGCCAGACAAGGACCCTGAGCTCGTTCAGTGTTATATGCCTATATCACTCCTAAATCAGGATATTATGATCCTCTCAAAGATTTTAGCTAATAGGTTATCCGTGGTGCTCACAGAGTTAATAAGTATGAATCAGGTAGGTTTTATGAAGGGATGCTCTTCAGCAGATCATTTGCGTACGTTATCCCACGTCTTCTCGGCTGCCAGAGATGCCGACTTCCCTGCAGGCTTGGTCTCTTTGGATGCCGAGAAGGCGTATGACCGGGTGAATTGGAGTTTTCTCTTTAAGGTACTGAGTGCCTTTAAATTTCCTCCGGTATTCATATTCTGGGTTGTCGCATTATATAAATCCCCTACAGCAAGAATCTAAGATAATGGGGCCTTCTCTAACTACTTCCCACTTCATTCAGGTACTAGGCAGGGTTGCCCCCATTGCCTCTTTTGTTTAACTTATACCTGGAACCCCTCATTCAAAATATTCTCCAAAATATTTCTATACAAGGTATTAGAGTTGGGCATCATGAGATTAAACTCACTGCGTATGCAGATGATTTGCTGAGACATCTCACCCATCCGGTTTCTTCAATACCACCCTTACTGAATGAAATAGCCAGGTTTAGTGAGCTATCCAACTACAAGTTGAATGCTAGTAAATCCTTATTTTTCCCTTTAAACAACAAGGTATTTAAGGATGACATTTGCCCCCTAGGCCTAGGTTGGACTCCTAGAGCAATTAAACACTTGGGCATAAAGCTGTCCCATAACCCCTTAGTGTGAGTTAAAGATAATCTGTATTGTCTCTCACAGGTTATTATTCACGACCTTGACAGATGGTCTAATCTTCCCATATCATTATGGGGCAGGATTAACATTATTAAGATGAATGTATTTCCTAGAATTTATTACTCGTTATCCCTTTTCAACTCTTTTATTCCCATACGCTGGTTTAAGAAGTTGCACGGTATATTTACCAGATTTATCTGAGCTGATAAATATCCCCGTTTGGCCTATTACAAACTAGCTGCCCCAAAATCTGAAGGGGGGCTGAAGTTTCACCATATGGCATTACACTCCTGGACCAGTCATCTACCAAAATGTCTGAGACGGATATCCCCAGGCCCTGAAGTGGCACAACCAGTATGGCTTAAGATTGAGTTAGACATAATTAAATCTAAGCGCATGGATCCCTTAACTTATTTTACCTCAAACTGTTCCATGTAAAGATGGCTGACTGCACCACAATAGGTATTTCTTTAAGAGTTTACACACAGTTATGTTTATTTCTTCACTATTCCCCTCAGACTGATTTAGCTCAGTCTATTTGGAATTCCCCATCCTTTACTTTTAATGGAAAGTGGATTCCTTGCAATTGGTTGCCTCAATTAGGTGATGGAAAACTGCTTTCCCTGGTAGATGGGGAAGGGCACTGGTTGTCCTCACACGGGATTATAGACAAGTTCCTCATTCCGGTCTCATCTCACTTTAAGGTCATACAGTTAAGACACCTTCTCACTGTAGCTCTGGGGAATTCTCCCCCCTCTCAGAAGGTGTCAGCCCTGATTCCTGAAACCTCCCTGTTGTCTGGGTCATCAGGCATAGTATCCAAGCTATACAGGGTGTTGTACTACAAAAAATATGGGGGACTCCTTCGGACCTACTAGCTTCTGGAACTCACTCCTCCCTCAAAACTAGTTGGACTGGCAAACCCTAGATAGATCCTGTCATAAGTATGTTTCCCAAGATAGACTGTGTCTCATGCAATACCATATTTTACATAACATGTATTGTACCTCTATTAAATAAAACAAAAAGGGGGCTTCTCAAATTCTAGTATATGTACCAAGTGCTTACAAGAAGAGGGTACTCTCCTGCATATGTTCTGGACCTGTCCCAAAGTTTTCACCTTATGGAATTCAATTAAGATGTCTCTCGATCCCCTACTGGGCCTACAGGAGTATTTTACTCCGGAGGTGTGTCTTCTAGGGGACATGTCCCTGGTTGGTGTTAGAATCAGGAAATACCATATTTCCATGGTTGCTCTCTCAGTTAAGAAACTCATTCTACGTCATTGGAAGGACCAATCTGCTCGTTCATTCCAGGAATGGTTACATGAAATCATTGCTAATCTTCGTACAGAGAGAGCAATTGCAAGTCTTTATAATAGACTAGCAGCATATGCTAAGATACGGGATCCCCTTCCTTCCTTACTCTTGTTGTCTCATTGAGGTTTATATCACACCTTGGTATTACTCATATGTCCAATAGAAATACAGACTGCACTTTAAGGCGATATTGTCTTGTTGCTGCTGTAAGATTGGTGGGGTGGGAGGGGTGGGTTGGGCAGTTCTTACCGTGTATGTGCTACGGTACATCCTGATTTGCTGTAACTGCCCTTTATAACGGAAATGCATTAATAAAGTTTAAATTATAAAAAAAAAGGAAAAAAATTACACCAAGATAAAACAACAGTCACGGTGGGGATCAAACCCAGTCCTACATACTACTACAGCACACACACACACACACACACACACACACACGCACACACACACACACACACTAACCTAGCTTTCTGTGCTACGCTGCCAGCACACTTCAGAATCTCACAAACAGTCCTCCTATAATCCTAACTACTGCTTCCCCACTACCGACTAGTAGTAAAACATTTGTTGACACTACTGTCACTCTAAAAACAGTTGCCCATATCTCCTTCGCTATTGTTGACTCACTCTTTTTACTTCACTCAAATGTACTCGCTCAGATCATGGGATACCACTGACCAGCCTATAGTTTCCTGCTTCCTCCCAGCTTCCACTCTTTTAGAGAGGAACCGCATTTGCCCTCTTCTAGTCATCTGGAACCACTCCTGTATTGAGCAACTTATTAAACAGGGCTGCCAGTGGTGCTGCTAGCACCATAAGTAGCTCCTTTAGTATCCTAGGGTGTATACCAGCTGGTCTCATTGCTTTGTCTGCCATCAGTTTTGTGAGTTCCTCATGGACTCTGTTCTGGAAATGGACTGGTGTCTGCCTCCTATGTTTCTTATGCCCAGTTGTGGATCCTGAACCTCCTCCTCTTTAGTGAACAGAAGTATTAATTCAGTACTGATGCTTTGTCTTGGTCCCCCTCTATTCCCATCCCTTCCTTCCCTCTGAGTCTTACTCTTGAGTCTGAAAGTCTATAAGTTTGTCTTTTCTTCTAGTGCAGCTGGGGACTGCTCAATATATTTTTTTCACAAAAAGCATAGTAGAAAATGCCGGCTGATTGCTACATATTTAGTATGGGCAATTCACTGAAGACCTGACATATGTCTGAGACAAATCTTATCTGAAAGTGTCTTTAGAGGTTAAAAAAGTATGGAAATTATAGATTTGCTGGGAAAGGGGTGACATTTATAAGGTATGAATCTTTCTTGAAAGACAATACATTTCCAAGTGAAAACAGTAGTAAGAAGCTGTTTAAATGCTAAGTATTTAAATGTGCAAGTTACATAGAAACATAGAAGCTGCTGGAAGAAAAGGACCTCATGGCCCACCATGTCTACTCTAATATCCCTACCGTTCTACTGTAGACCCTAACTGATCTCCAGCCTTACCCCCCAGCCCTGTTACTAAGGTCACTCTGTGTACCCATGCATGTTTTAAACATGTTACCATTTTGGTGCTCACCACCTGTGCTAGGAGGCTGTTCCAGGCATCCACCAGTCTTTCAGTGAAGAACTATTTCCTGACATCCCATCTAAGTCTTCCCCCTTCCAGCTTCATGTCATGCCCCCTTGACCTTGAGCATCTCTTTCTGTTTAATATGCTACCCTCCTGGACCTTATTGATATCCTTGAGGTATTTTTATGTCTCTATCATGTCTCACCTTTCTCTCCTTTACTCCTGTGAATAAATATTTAACTCCCTGAGTCTTTCCTTGTATGGCTTTTGTTGCAGGCCATGCACCATTTTAGTTGCCCTTCACTGTACTGTCTCTACCCGGTCTATGTCCTTCTTGAGATGGGGCCTCCAGAACTGGACACAGTACTCCAGATGTGGTCTCACCATTGATCAACACAAGGGTAACACAGCTTCATTTTTCCGCTGGTGCTACCCATCCCCATGTACCCCAGCATCCTACTAGACTTTCCCACTGCCTTATCACACTGCTTTGCTACCTTCAGGTCATCAGATACAATGACCCCTAGTTCCCTTTCCTGTTTTGTGGTAGTTAACACTCTCCCTCCAACTGATATATTGTTCTTGGTTTTCTGTACCCCATATACGTAATTTCATATTTTTACCATTGAAGCCCAGTTTCCAAACCATTGACCAGTCTTCCAGATTTCTTAGATTTCCTTTCATTTTTTCCACCCCCCCCCCGGGTGTGTCCACTCTGTTACAGAGTTTTGTGTCATCCACAAACAGGCATACCTTACTTTCTAGAATCCTCTGTGATGTCGCTAATAAAGACATTGAAGAGGACTGGTCCCAATGCCAACCCTTGAGGCACCCCATTGGTTACCTTAACCTCCTCTGAGTGAACTCCATTTTCCACTACTCTCTGAGTTCTGTTACTTAGCCAACTTCATGCCCATTTTACTATCTTTGGACACACTCCCAGGCTGTCTAGCTTGTTTACCAGTCTTCTGTGTCGAACAGTGTCAAAGGCCTTACTGAAATCCAGGTAGACCACATCCACCGCTCCTCCCTAGTAACCCAGTCAAAAAAATCCATCAGGTTTGTTTGGCATGATCTTCCCCCTGTGAACCTATGCTGCCTTGGACCCTGCAATCCACTGGTTTTTAGGTATTCTCCAATTCTCTCTTTAAGTAACATTTCCATGACTTTGCCCTCTGCCAAAATCAGGCTTACAGGTCAGTAGTTTCCAGCCTCCTTCCTATTCCCACTTTTGTGTACTGGTACCACATCCACCCTCCTCCAGTCCCCCGGAACTTCCCTCATATGTAGTGAAAGATTAAACAGGGCCATCGGTGGCACAACCAGTTCCTCCCTTAGTTCCTTCAGTATCCTGGAGTGAACCCTATCTGGCCCCTTGCCTTGTTTGCTTTTAATTTTGCTAATTCCTGAGGACTCTCTCCTCGGTAAGGGACCTCCTATTCTAATGCCCTTCTTCACTATCCATGGCCCAGCCACCTTCCCTTCCTTTGTGAATACCAAAAAAAGTACTTATTCAGTATGCCAACTTTCTTATGGTCCTCTTCCACCATCCCCCCTTCCCCTTTTAGTCTTACTATTCCTGTCATGCTTTTCTTCCTTTCACTTATGTACCTAAAGAATGTTTTATGCCCCTTTTTTGCTGATTTGTCAATGTTTTCCTCCATTTGTGCTTTAGTTCTCCTAACTTCCCTGCATCTCTTTGTTTCTCCTGATAATTCTCCCTACCCTCTTCCTTCTGTGACGTCTTGTACCTTTTGAATGCCTGCTTCTTTTCCTTTATCTTCTCTGCTACTTCCTTGGAGAACCATAGTGGTCTCTTACTTCTGTTGCTCTTCTTAGCCTGCCTGACACAAAGGTTTTTTGACTTCTCAATAGCCTTCCATATTTTAGTCCAGTATTCCTCTAGCCCACCCTCACTCCCTTTTTCTGCTAGGGCTTTTGAGGTACTCCTCCATTTTCTTGAAATTAGCCCTCCTGAAGGCCAGGATCCTTGTTTTAGCATGGTTAGGTTCTGGCCGAGTCCTCACACTGAACCACACCGTATGATGATAACTGGTCCCCGGGTGGCTTTCCACTGTGATGTCAGTGACACTGTCCCTGTCTGACAGTACCAAGTCCAGTAATGCCACCTCACAAGTGGGTTCTTTAACTAACTGCCTGAGGAATGCCCCCTGCAGGGAGTCCAGTAGTTCCTACTTCTAACTGATGCTACATCAAGGAGGCTCCAATCCACATCTGGCAGACTGAAGTCCCCCACTAGCAATTCTCACCTTTGTTAGCCATCCCTTGGATTTCTGCAAGCATATCCTTGTTTCCCTCCTCCCTCTGCACTGGAGGTCTGTAGATCACCCCATCCTAATCACATCACCCTTACCTGTCTCCAGGGTGACCCACAGTGTCTCCGCTTTACCCTATCCCCCCTGTATTGCCATCACCTTTATGTTCTCCCTTCTGTAAAGAGCCACCCTCCCCTTCCTTTTTCCCCTACCCTGTCCCCTCTTGAACAGTTCATACCCTGGTATGGCTAACCTCCCAGTCCTGGTTTTCATTTCCCCAGATTTCTGTAATTGCTACTATGTCCAGGTCTCCTGCTGCCATGGTGGCCTCTAGGTCTGCCATCTTGTTGCCCAGATTTTGAGCATTTGCACGCTTGACTCTCCATTTTGCCCTGCCACTTCCCCTCTCCTGCCTTTTTGCCCTCCCCCTTTTGCTCCACTGTTTTCTGTCCTCACCCCCATTCCCTCTTCCTCTTGGTTACCTGTTTATGCTCATTTCCTTTGGGCCTCCTCACCCTTGGGATTCCCACTGCTGAGCCTGTTAGCATGTGGGGGGCAGACTATGCCTTCCTGCCTTATTCTGCCTACCCCTTGGCTAGTTTAAATGCTTACTAATGTAGCATTTAAACCATTCACTAAAGGTCTCAGTTCTTTTGAGTCTTGCACTGCTTAATGTTTTTCATCCCACTAGGTTTTCATATATACCACTGACAAAACTGTAATATGACTAGAAGAGTGAGTTTCAATTGAGACACTTACTGATTCTGCTTTAGTGTTATATTCCGTTCCTACCACTAAATGTTTCTCCATTGACATATTATTATTGTCCAGCAACCAGCATTGTCCTCCTCTTATCTCCTAAGCCAGCTGCCATAATAAACAAGCATTTGTCAATGCCGAACGTTCGCTTGCAGGTATTTGCAGTGGTATTTGGCAGTTGGACATGGCTTAAAAAAATCAGTGACAAAGAAGTACAAGCATTTGTCAATGCCAAATGTTGCTTGCTTCTATGTGCTGTTTAGGTATTTGGAAGTCATTGGAGTGCAAATATTGGAAAATCGTGAACTTACGAGCGTGCATAGGAACTGGACAATGCACGCTTGTAAAACAGTCATTTTTAGGAATTTTTTTACCATATTTTCAACATAGCCATTTTAAGAGCTCTGCCCACGAACAGTGTCACTGTGATTTTCTTAATGTGTCCCATACATTGATTTTGCACACTGACTGCGCCATTGTGCGCTACATGGGTGGAAACATGTTTTGGGCAGGATGTGAAAAATGACAGCTGTACTGCTCATAAGGAGGTGTGGTAAAATGGCAATGTTGAAAATCTGAAATGAAAATATTGAAAATTCGCAACTTACTGAATCGCATAGGAACTGAGCGCGCATACGATCGTAAAACAGTCATTTTAGGAATTTTTCACCAAATTTTCAACATAGCCATTTTAAGAGCTCTGCTATTGAACAGTGTCACTGTAATTTTCTTAATGTGTCCCATACATTGATTTCACACACCAACTGCGCCATTGTGCGCTACATGGGCGGAAACACATTTTGGCCAGGATGTGAAAAATGACAGCTGTACTGCTCATAAGGACGTGTGGTAAAATGGCAATGTTGAAAATCTAGAGTGAAAATATTGGAAATTCGCGAACTTATGAGCGTGCATAGGAACTGCGCAACGCACACTCATAAAAGTCATTTTCAGGAATTTTTTCACCACATTTTCAACACTGCCATTTTAAGACCTCTGCTCATGAACAATGTGGTGGGTGCGGGTTGTGGGAGGGGGCGGGGAGACTGCATGCGACCGATTTTACTTTACAGGTTTTTTTAATAATTGACGATGTGGGATGTTTGCTATGCTGGGGTGGGCTCCCAGCGTGGCAGAAGGATGGCTGGGGGGGCCATGGAGCAGATGGAGGATTGGGCACCCCCTCAGCTGATGACGCGGGATGTTTGCCATGCTGGGGTGGGCTCCCAGCATGGCAGCAAAGATTTGGTGGGGCGGCGTGACACGATGCTGTGTATGACAGCGGTGGTTTTATTTGAAGAGAAGACCACTGCTGTCATACACAGCACCACGTCCGATTGGTGCAGGACTGCCATGCCTGCTAAATGGAGCAGGGGATTGCAGGGGAGGGGCACACCACCTAAGTGTCCCATTCTCCCAAGATGTTCCTTACGCATGCGCGCAAGCGAACGTAAAAAATGAAACCACAAAGTAGAAATAGAAGTTCAAGGCATAAAATAAGTGAGTTTACATCATAATTTGTGATGCAAAAAATGGCAATTGTGAATCAATTGCATTCTTGATTAGCTACAGTTGCTAAACGATTTCCTCTCCTGGGCTATGCTGTTAATGGTTGGGTTTTTTAGGACTCTCTCAGCTATGCCTCTACCCACCGCCTTCATCCCCAGCCGAAAAACTGCTTTGGCATATCTGTTTTGACAGTCCCCTTCTCCCCCAATGCCCACTGCAAGGTACGGCTGCTCTAGAGTGCTGTGCAGAGGCAGATGCATGAGAAAGAGAGAGAGACAGGTGACTGACAGGATCCAGCAATAATGCATGTCAAGATTAATGACATGACATCCACTGTGAGCTCATCTGAGTGTGTTCAGGTAAGTCAATGTCCAGTGGTGGTACAGCGATCAGTCCATAGTCAGGTAGAATTCAGCCCCTAGGTGCAGCTCAACTGAACTGGACACAAGAGGCACAGGGGACCCAACAAGATGGGCCAGGTCATTAATTAATGAAGGTATGTAAACTTTTAAACTACTTGTTCCACTAGGCCATGGGGTTATACACACTGTGATTTGTGCATTCCACTGGTGGCAATAGTGGGAGGGGGGACATGCTAAGTGAGGCTTAGTGGGTGAGTACTGGTGTCAGTAGGTGAAGCAGGCCCCAATGAAGGCCATAACTATGTGTGTTTGAGGGGGAGGTTACTCAGATAACAATTTAGTGCCCTGAAAATGCAGAGAGAGACTGAATTTGCCTGTAAACTGCAAGTGTGAGAACTTCATTGTGATGGTTAAAGACTTGAAGTTTTGTGCCCTACTCTGCAGTTTTGTGTGCCCACCTGGCTCTTTGTTATGAACTTGAAACGTTCTTCCAAATTCTACTTTTCATTTTCTGCCTCCATGCTTGCAAAATATAGCAGAAAGACACTGCCAAGAGCAAAAAGTAATTTAGGCAAAAATAAATAGAAAACTGCCTAGGACTTCCATTTGAGTGGTGACCAAAATGGAGGTGTAAGTTGTTATCTCTATTCCTCAGACACAAACTTAAAAATCCTCCATTTTACTAAACCAAAGAAACTGCATTTTCTTTTTGTTATTTTCATTTCCTTTCATTGTGTAGAAAGAAAATCCATCAAAAGCTCAATGAAAATCACATATTTGTTAGTTAGAAGCGTGACCCTCAAAATACCGTGGTTCAACATAACAGCTGCGCAGGCAGCCACAGTAACTAACTTGGATACAGCAGAGATTCAGCAAATGTTCATCTAAATTCTGAATGAAGTAACACGGATCAAACTTAGCACTGACAACCTGCAGTCTGCATGGAGCAGAGATCTAGAAGGGACAAAAAGACTACCCTCTGTCAACTAGACAGGAGAGCAGATGATCGGATGATCGGGACAGCAAAATCCTGTGCCTTAAAAAAGATATTCTTTTCCTGTGGGAAAAGATAGACAACCTCACGTATCAAGGTTTTTGAAATAACATAAAAACACTGGGAGTCCCAAAAGCATTGAAGGGAAAAATGTCCCTGAATTTGTGCAGCATCAACTCAAAGATTTTCTATGCATCCTAGAGATGAACCTGCAAATACAGTGGTGCATTGCATGCTGGCCCCCCCACCAGCCTACATCAGGTGACAATCCCTGACCCACTCTAGCCTTGCTATTGCAATTTTCTGTCAAAGAATGCCTTATGTAGCTGGGTAGAGAAAGGGGCCCACTGAAGTGGCATGGCCATACTATCTTGCTGTACCATGGTTACTCTGCCAGGGTGAATAAACTGAGAGCTGCATTTACCCCCATTTGATAGGTGCTGTAAAACCTGGGGTTTAAATATTGAATGGCCTGCCTGGATGCTTTTAAAATAGAGTGAAATGGAATGTCTCATGACTTTAGCAATCCTGCCAAAGCAAGAGCCTTCATCCAGCCGTCATGGAGGTCACAACTTGGAGCCACAGCACTACCACCAAAGATGGATTGAGTTGCGTGGTAATGCACCACCCAGGTAGGAACCCTAGATCACTCCTTCATGGATACTGAGGCTTACTCCCCAGCCCCTCCATGAGTACTGCTGCCACAGAGTAATGGCAATGAAAGCCATCCAAGCACAGGCCAGCCACCCAGAATGCTGTTGATATCCCCAAATCAGCTCAGCAGAACCACAGCAGCCAATGTCATGGGTCCAAAGCTTCCCTGCAAAGCTCTTCTTCACTCAGCTATACCCCACCAAGGCAATCACAACTGCCCCAACTTCAAAGTGCCACATCAGATTGTCAAATCTCACATCAGGCCTCCACTACTGAGATGACCTGGGCTGACACAGTTAAGACTCAAGCCAAATATGGATGCCACAGCCTGCTGCATTCCCACCATCAACCTGTGAAGCAGTCTGCTATCTGATTGACTAAACAGAAACTAATTTAATAATGGATCAGAATATCATTATGAGACAGGCTGTTTTATCAGCTTTCTCCTGATGACAAGCTGTGTTCACCTTTTGAGAACTTTCCCTGCTTGAGTGGCATGTCCACCCCCCCAGCATTGACAGCTATCTTTTTTTCTCCAGCCTATGTTTTGTCTCACCTCCTGTCACTGAGTGTACCAGGGAAACACAGTGGAAAATACTGTGCTGCTGAACTGTCTCACTAATTATTCCAACCTACGGCTAACTTTGCAAAACTCCATGCATCATCTTTGAACTGCTCTACAGTGATGAACTGGCTACAGTTAAAGTGTGGGATGTATTACACCTACCTGCTAGCATGGTTTAAAACTCTTAATGACTCTGGACATTTTCCTTGCATTGCTGTATCCCCCCCCCCCCCATAAAACTGTGATCCTCAAACATCCAAGGAAGGCAGAGCTCTGAATGAAAGTGGGTGCTGGAAAACAGCAGATAAAATCACAATAAAAAAACATCACTCCAGACAACAAAAAATTCAGAAAAAAAGATTTTACTGAGAGGAATAAATAAAATACTTAGAAACTGTAAGATGGTCAGTTAGACACACAAATTGTGCAAAAAAAGTGCAAATTGCATGCCCCACACTCAGACCTGCCTCAGTGATCCTCAGCCTATGACAACTGGCATGATATTCTGCTTATCATAGGAACAAGGGAGCTCAAACCGAAATATACACACCTTGCCAAATGTTATAAAAAACAAAAACAAGGTGCTGCGTCAGCATGTGGTCTAAAAGAAAAACAAAATGGTTATATTAAATGCACGCTGACAATAGAAAATAGAGTTAAACATCTACATTTCGACCTTGGGTCTTCTTCAGGACATATCTAAAAGAGAAAAAAAAAACAAGTTAGTGTAGAGGAGAGGTAAAATGAGAGAGATGTATATGTGGAGAAAGAAGAAAGGGGAGGCTCAGGGAGAAGAAGTGATAAATGGTAAGATTAAGAGAGAATCTGTGAAACAAAAAGTGATGATGGGAAAGATAAAGCATAATGGGAGTGAAAGAGCTGGGGAAGTTCCCAGGTGTAGACTAATTAACAGGGCCTAGTAAGAAGGCTGAAAGGTGACAAATGTGTGGGAAGGAGACAGAAATGGAGACATATGGTGAAAATGAAAAATAAATTAAATGAGTACAAAAATAAATAGACTTTAGGAAAAAAAGGGATGGCTGAAAGATGTTAGTGGAAGATGTTAGTGGAAAATAAGTCTATCATTTAAACCAGAAGGCTGCTGGGAGCCAAGGCTGATGATCAGCTTGGCTTCCATGTTTTTTAAATGGTCAGGATCCCAGAAGCCCTGCTGAAGGACAGGGCTTCTGGGATCCTGACCATAGGAAAAACATGGAAGCCACGCTGATCATCCACCTTGGCTCCCAGCAGCCCTCTGGTTTAAATGATAGACTTATTTTCCACTAACATCTTTCAGCCATCCCTTTTTTTTCACTAAAGTCTATTTGTTTTTGTACTCATTTAATTTATATTTCATTTTCACCATATGTCTCCATCTATGTACAAAAATCACTTCTTATAAATAATTTACTTTATGTACCAATAGAAACTTCGGATCATATCATGATTGGTATAACACTAGATTTTCCTCAATGTAGGAGGAAAGGACCGGGGTTTTGGAAGTTGAATACTTCCTTTTTAAGTATCCCATCAGTTATAAAAGACTTAGAAATAATCATTCAAGATCACACCATGACGATTGATCTGCATGATGATAGGGTGAGTTGGTGGGAAGCTTTTAAACTTTGTTTAATAGGATATTTTCAGACAAGGGGATGATTGGCAGCTGAATCAAAATAAGAGGAGTATTTGTCTCTTCGGCATTCTCTGCAAAATTTAATTTCCAGTCAAAGTGAATATGGAATAGATTTATCAAAAAGTATTGCACAGATTAAACAAACAATGATACCATATCAATATGATCGTATGGATTCTCTAATTAGGGAACAATCTTTTGGGACGCAAGGGAAAAATGCTCAAATTAATCCCTTTTTAGCTTATAAAACAAGGATAGATAAAATACATTTTTCTAGTTTAAAAAATAAGGAAAATAAGTTACTAACTGATAATGTAGGTATCATGGATTTTTTGGACCATCATGTTATTAACACTTTTGCAGTTTTACATATGGACTCTGGTTTTATGTCACATTTATTAGCAGCAGAAGATCTTCCTCGTGTAGAGCAAGATTTACAATATGCAATGATAGCTGAATTTACGGAGGCAGAATTAGGGTCTGTAATTGCATCTCTTAAAAATGGGGTTTCTCCTGGCTCCAATGGATTGCCGGGAGAACTATATAAAATTTTATGGAAACTAATGCCTAAAGAATTATTGGCACTATATAACTCCTTAATTTCTGATATGACTTTGCCAACTCAAATGTATGAGGGATTATTGATCTTTCTTTTTAAAAAAGGAGATCATTCAGAAATAGGTAATTGGAGACCTTTGACCTTATTGAATGTTGATTTTAAAATATTTTCTAAACTTTTAAGGACTAGATTATATATAGTAATGCCGGATTTAATTAATAACCATCAATATTGTGCAGTTCCTGGGAGGAAAATAACAGACGCTTTGATCTATATTAGAGAAATTATGACTTTAGGGACGGGCAGCATAGGAGGAATGGGAGGCTTCTTAGTTAGCCTAGATCAAGCTAAGGTCTTTGATGAGGTATTGTAAAAATATGTGTGGGAGTGTTTGAAGGCATTTGGTATACCGACTATGTTTGTACAATGGGTACAGTTGTGCTATGCATTGGTAAATGTGATTCCTCTAGAAAATGGATGGAAAGGAGGCACAAATAGAGTGTTGAAGGGAGTTAGACAAGGGTGCCCACTTAGTCCCCTATTATACGTTCTTGCCTTGGACCCTTTATTGAGGATAATTGACAGATCTCTATTGATAAGAGCCATTCCATTGGACACGATATGCCTGCCTAAAATTATCGCTTATGCAAATGATATCTGTCTTATTTTACCTGATGAACCTTCAATAATGTTAGCATGTAACACCATTACCGAATTAGGAAGGATTATGGGTGCACAAATTAACAGTGTGAAAACTAAATGTATCAGCATTTCAGGGTTTCCTGATTTTCTGTCTAAAGTGGGAAGTTTTTGGATTGAACGTCAACCGTGCAAAATGTAAGGGATATACTTTGGGGCAGGGATAGTGCAATGGATAATTGGAAACTGGCCTTGCAGGAGGGTAACTCTAAAGTAGCAATTTGGAACAGGAATTAATTATCAAAAAAGAAAAGGATACAGTATATTTAATTAAAACTTATTTAATACCCGTCTTTTTATTTTTAAGTAATGTTTTTTTAGTACCCAGAACTATGGAGACTTCCTTAATGAGTTGTTTTTTTTGTGGGGTATGGGGTAGCCGCCTAAACCCAATTAAACGAAATACCTTGTATTTAGATGTTAAAGAAGGGGGTTTGGGAATGATTAATCCTGTCCTTTTTTTCTTTTCGAATTTTGTATACTTAAATCTGATTCCCGTTCTTAGAGGTAATCATAAGGTTTGGGACACGTTACTCACAGCACATTTGAAGGGTGTATTATGTGACTGGAGGAATGGAATATTTATGCATCAAAATAAATGGCGCCCTCCATTGATGGACAGTTGGAGGGAGACTTTTGATAAAATAAAGCATTGGAAAATAAAGTGGGAAGTAGTTTTGAATATATCCAGGAAAGAAATGTATAAAAATGTTTTAGGGCAGTTCTTTCATGAAACTCCTTTTTTTAAAATTTGCTAAGGAGGTATGTTTAGAGATATCCAAATATATAACTAATCTTCGTATCCCGCAACATATGTGGGACATTTCTTGGTTGGGAATTCATGGAAGAATAAATGTACGCAGCAACCAGAAACATAAGTCAATGCAGGAGTGCTATTACCTGAGGGAAAAGTGTGTATCTATTTTGGAAACTATGAATCATATGTATTTTGACTGTTATTATGCTATAGAATTTTGGGACATAGTTAAACACCGCTGGAAGAAAGGTTTGCTGATTCCACCCACGAAAGAGAGTTTATATTATGGCTCCTTTAATAAAGGAACGCCTGAGGGTATCTTTAGTACATTACAAGTGATACATACCTTTTTTTTGTATTGGATATGGATCAGTAGATGCAAGTTATTATTGCAACAGCAGGTTAATTTTAAAATTAAATAAGGTTAAAATTAATTTGGTGCATATAGTGGAGACTGAAGTAGGGAAATTGAAGCTTTTGGAGAAAACTATGCTTCCATTACACTGTTGGGGAACTTTTTGGAATACATTTGATTATTTATGTAAATCTATGTGGGAATTATGACAATATGGTAGTTGTGTGATGGTATTTATTTTATTTCCTTTTTTTTCTGGGACGGATTAGCAATGAACTATGTTTTTTTTCAGAATTATGTCGACTATCTCTGTTTAATATTTATTTTGTGGAGGAAAAAAACTTTAAGCATTTCTCTGCATTAAGTTGCATTTAGCTGTGCTGTAAGAAAACGCATTTGTATTGCCTACAAGATTATTTGTACTATATTATGGTGCAATTATGTATTATCATAGGATGAAATACTTGTCTACCTTATTTTTCTCTTACATTATGATTTAGTGTGGAGCAACACTGTTCTGAATGTATGTATTTTTGCAAGTGTTAATAAAAATTCCCCTACTCTTTTTTGATAAGTGCCATGGGATCTTTAATAACCACCTGAACTACCACCAATCCAGGCAGATAGGACCTCAGTTTAATGTCTCATCTGAAAGACGGCACCTCAGAAGTGCATCACCCCTCTCATGCAGCACTACAGTGTCAGTATTGAAATATTAACTCAAGTGCCAGATGTAGGAACTGAACCCACAGCCCTCTGATATCTCAGCCTCAGAGGCAAGTGTGCTACCTACTGAGCCACTGACACTGAGTAGTGCCACTATAGTTAGGGTTGAGTAAGCACTTTAATGTTAAACCTCAAATGTTGCATCTCAATAACTTTGCCACCGTATGATGGATGTGCCTGAAAGTTTGTATGCACAGTCTGGTGCCATAGATCTCTGGATGTGGTAAGCTGTGTTATTGTTGTATGTACTGTTGTGGAGCTACAGAACACCAAAAAAAGGCAAAAAAACCAACAGACTTTTTGTGCGTTTCTTTGCTCTCGTCCACAGCCTCATGGTTTGTCCATTCAGTTTGAAATCTTCAGGGAAGATGCAAAGTGAAAAAATATTAAAATGTTTAAAAGTTATTCAAAAAACAAATTTCCCATTATAGTTAATGGGAAAAGTTAGCAAACACCACAAAACTTTTGCAAATGCCTGTTTTTACTTTAGCAAATATCCCTTTTACTTTCATGATTCAGCCATCTTATTTTCAGTTAGTGACACAGAAAAATGCCTGGAATTTAAAATTGGGACCCTCTAAGTTAACACTGATTATTGTGTTCACCTAATGGGATAGGACACTAACCCTATCTTTTTGGAGGTTAAACCCCCAGAAATGCCTTTTTCCAACTTCAAGGAAAATGTACTTTCACAAAATACTTTCACAAATGCGAAAGTTTCGTGATTTTTTTTTTTGCAAAACGTTCGTGATTTGCGAAAGTAATTTGCTGAAGTATTCTCAAAATAGCTGCAAATCATTGCCATCCTTCTGCAACAAAACATTTTGGTCTTTTAGGATGAAATTTTCAGGGTGGCAAGCCCTGGTCCCATAGATCTGCCTTTTGCTGGGTTGGTGCCAAAACATTACAGGGGCTCAAAGTTACAGCATTCTGAATTTCAGACATTTTCCCATAGGATAGCATTGTGGTTCCCATGATGCCTTTTGGGGCTCATATCTTCAAAATGGTTCAAGATACAGATTTTTCATCACAAAAATTCTTAAGTAGGCTGCAAAGCCATAAATAACATGGAAATTGATTTTTTTTTCTACCTTGTACTGTTCCTGAGATATTTGGGAATTAGTGTTCCAGTTGCTAATTTTCATGTCTGAGGCCCACTATTCTGCCCACATAGTTAGCTATCACTATACGTTTTGCTGCCTATATCCTGGACACAATGCAAGATATGGATTTGGTCAACTTAATCTTGTGAGAACTACTCACTCTCATGATTACAACCACACTTGATTTTTTTTTTCTACCTGCTACGGTTCCCAAGATATTGGCAGATTTGTGTTACAAGGCTTCCTTTGCCTATAGGGTTGCTGTATGGCTCTGTGCTTATGCGTAAGTGGGAGCACAGGGCCTGGAGGGCCTGTGCTCCCACAAACACATATCATTATGCAGAAATGGGCAGCTTCGGGCCCCACGCTCCCACCAACACATACCATTTACTATTTCTATTACACTTTCTCAGAAAGAAGGGAAATTCATTGCAAAAAACTCTGTTAATGCATCAGTTAGGGTTGTTTCCACAGCAACAAAAGTGTGGAAATTTGACATTAGGGTTACCACGCCACCATCCCATCACTACGCCCCAACTTCAAACCCCTAACTCAGCATTCTCCCCACCCCCACACACATGTAAGACACATGCAAGATTGTAAGACACTATACCAGTCAGTTACATCTGTAAGCAAAATAATCACTACACTGTACTCCTTTCACGTAACAATATGTAATGAAAAAACAAATACAGTTTGATCAACTCTAAACTGCCAGCACAGTGTGATGACACATTATAGCTAGCATATATTTTCATCCAGTGAAACCTAGTCTACACAAACTTTCTAAATATTGATTCTTATGTGTCCTAATGCTATGACTGTCTCTCTGTAGGTATCGCTGCTACCACATAGGCATGTGGTGGCACTACAGGCACCACTGACACATACATAGTACTTTTCAAATACTGCACAGGTATGAAACGAGCACCATCACATGTTGTAATACTGCTGCATTACCTGGAAATACTCATTAGCACCATGTTATGGTAAGCGTTGGATGTTACAACTGTTGCTGTCTCATGTTGCTTGCAAACTATTCTACAAAACATTTCTTTTATTATTACTACCATTTGCTATTAGGACTGACTTACTCTATCAGAAAAAATATGCACACATCCAATGACTGTTGCTAGGGTTATCCAAACTCTTATTTCCAATTGAGCTATCTATAGATAACATACTGTGTGTTTCATCATTTCTTAGCAATTGACATATAGGCATCTGTGTAAATCTTGTTATTTATGTTTGTAACAGCAAAATGCTTACTGTGGGCTATCTCCCATGGTTGCCCAGAATGTGTGTGCACCCACAAGGCACTCTGATATTAGTAGAATGCATACAGTTGCTGGACCATGATGATGGATGTGTCTTGTACTGCTTGCATATGTGTGTGTGTGTGTGTGTGTGTGTGTGTGTTTGTGTGTGGGAATGCAGAGTTAGGGGGTTGAGGATGGAGGAATGGGGGTGGAGTGGTAACCCTAATATCAAATTTCCACACTTTTGACTCTGTAGAAACAACCCTAACTGATGCATTAATGGAGTTTTTTGCAAAGAATAGATATAGATATAGATATAGATATAGATATAGATATAGATATAGATATAGATATAATATAGATATAGAGATAGATATATGGCCTACCAAATTTGGTGGGAGTCCGTTGAGAGATTTCTGAGATACAAAGAGTTGAAAAAAGGAAAATCTAGACTTTTTAAATTTTTTGTCAACCTGAATCTCAGAAATGGCTTTATGTTGAGGGCAGAAATTTTCAGGGTAGGAAAGATTTGGGTCACATGTGTGCCTTTTGAAGGTTTGTTGACAATATATTAATCCTTTAAAAGTTATTACACTTTTAATTTCCCATTATTTCCTATGGGAAAAGTAAAGTGTTCAGCATGAAAATGGAATCTTTTTGAAAAAAGTTTTATTTTTTAATTGGACATTTTTGTTTGAAAATTGGGCATTTTTGTGCAAAGATTGGGCTTTGTTTGCAAAAATTAGGCATTCTTGTTTGAACATTTGGCATTTTTTGCAAAAATGTGTCATTTTTGTTCAAAAATGGAGCATTTTTTGTTAAAATGGGGCATTTCTTGTCAAAATGGGGAATTTTGTTTGAAAATGGGGCATTTTTTGCAAAAATTGGGCATTTTTGTGAAAATGGAGCATTCTTTTCTGAAAATGAAGTACTGTTTATGGAAATGGAAGCGTCATATTTTTGGAAGCGAGGAAGCATTTTCGAACATTGTTGTATTGTTTTAGAAAAAAGGTGCTTTTTCAACTATTTTCAACAATTTTCACATGCTATGAAGTACTATTTGTGGAAATGGAAGCATCCTATTTTCATAAGCCAGGGAGCATTTTTGAACATTGTTTTCACAAAAAAATATGATTTTCCGACCATTTTCTCCCATTTTCACATATTATCAAATACTGTCTATAGAAATGGAAGTGTTCCATTTTCATAAGCGAAGGAGCATTTTCAGACATTTTTGTGTTGTTTTTGCAAAAAAAGGTGCTTTTTTGATCATTTTCTATAATTTTCACATTTTACAAAGATGTGGTATTGTTTACAAAAATGTCCGATCTGCTTTCAAAGCCATTCTGTTTATTTTGAACACTTCTCCATTCCCACAGTGACAGATATGGATACATAGAAAAGCAGAACTCAACAACAGTGCTGCAGTGGTGTGGTGGGTAGCACACAGAGCTGCAGTTTGAAACATCCTTTGTTTGAATCAAATGAGTAACACTTTTTTTTCCCTAATTTAAACAATGACAACATTCCTGTTTTTTAGGACATTTCTTCCAATATTTCTTTTTGATGTAACTGTTACTGAAACTTCTTAATAACAAGTGATGTTTATATAACCGAAAGAAGGTACAAAATTGTACTATCTTGATGGACAGATGGGAGCTTCCCACTGTGGCCTATGGATACTGTTCTACTATTTGGATGGATGGATGGATGGGAGTGCATGGACCTGTTGTACTATCTGGTGGGAGGGATGGGAGCACAAGGTCCAGAGGACCCTTTGCTCAAACAGTGAAATGAGGATAGAATTATGCTATCTGAAAAAGACGGGAAAGTCATTTAAAAAAACTTCATTAATGCATCATTTAGGATGAGTACCATAGCAACAAAGGCAGGAAATGAGGCATTAGGGTTTCCAACCTATCGTTCTTCACTCTACCCTCCATCCACAAACAGGTGTAGGTGGTACCATGGGGTCCTCAGGCCTAACTCTCACCCCATTTCTTATACTGTAGCATGTAAGCTTGTTTACACATGGAATGAGGTGAGAGTCAGAACTGATAACCCAATTGCACACCCCAATGCCCGTAAGTGTGTGGAGGGTGGGGTGGGGTGCTAGAGGTAGGAGCCTTGAAGGTGGGGCATTAGATATTTTCTCAGAGCTCTTTTGTGTCATCCATCTTGTTTTGCTGTTAGCGAGAGACAAAAAATAAAGAAAATATGTAAAAATGAATGTAATAAAAAAATATCTAAACTTAGCTAAATGGAACCTGTTTACCTACATTCTGATGTTTCTTTTAAACTGTGGTCAGAAACACATTTTGTGGGCACCTAAAATCCCTGGTGCTGAGGTTAGCGAGACGACCACTTCTGCCATGTTCTCTGTATGAGAACAGCATGATTTTCTTGACTTCTGCAGCTGCAGCTGAAACTCGTGCTGCTGACTGCAGGGTGAGGTGTGAGCAGCAGTTTCCCTTTTGTCTTCTGGCACACTCTCCTCACTCCCCAATCATGGTCTCTCTTATTCCATGGTGTCTAGTGACATCCCCCCACCCTCAGATCTCCATCCCCTAGTCCTTCCTTCATTTATTTATTTTTTTACTTTATATAATAATCCAAAACCGGGATGCCCACCCCTAGTGTCAGATGCACATCCATGCAGCCCTTTGCTTTTTAAATTATAGACAACATTAGGGGGGGCTAATCTCTGTGTTGGCATTTTGACAACCCCAGCAGTGAGAGACACTGAGGAGCCAACCCCCAGTGTCCCCAGATTTATTACTGTACCTGTAATAGAGAAAATGTTCCCAATGTCTTTTTTCCCTAAAACAAAGAAAGTGGTTCCCTCATCATTGCCTCAAACTCCAACCACCATCCTGATCCTCCCACAGACCACCCACCTCCCCACACCCCCCTTACCCAATACTTACCTCTGGAGGTCATCCGCTGTCATCTTCCTTGGATGGGGACACATTTTCACTCTTTAAAGCTGAACTGCAAACTAAGGAATCTAGATAAGTGCTGTAGAATGTATTTCAATGGTGTTTTGAACTTATGTTCATAACTTTGGCATTTTTATGTATTTAGTCACCAAATTTTCAACATTTACTTTTTGGAACTTCACTTATGTACACAATCATTTTGATAATCACGCCCAGAAGAAGATTTCAAGGCCTCTGCATGAAGTTACCTTTCGGGACTGATTAACTAAATGACAGTGCCAGTGCTCATAAATTGGGGTCCCAAAAAGCCAGTGCTGAAAATTTGGTGAAAAAATTCCTAAAAACGGCCAAATTACATGAAATTTGTTTCAATTTTCCTATGCATGTACATAACTTTGGTGATTTTAAATATTTTGACTCCAAATTTTCAACGTTGCCATTTTTTTACACTGCCTCAAGAAAAGTACAGATGTCATTTTTCACATCCTGTCCAAAATGTGTTTTTGCACCTGTGGTGCAGAATGACGTTTTGGCACAGATTTCAAAATTTTCACCTATGGGATTTATTAGGTGGGATCATTAGGAGAGTTGAAAATTTGGGGTCAAAATATGAAAAAAATGCCAAAGTTATGACCATCCATTGCAATTTTGCTACACCAGCTCATAACTTTAGAAATGTTAAATATTTTAACCCCAGATTTTCAGCATACCCTTCTTATCACCCTACCTTATGTATGTCAAAGCTGTCATTTTTCAAATCCTGCCCAAAATGTGGTTTTGCACCAGTGGCAAGGAATGACATTGCAATTGCACAAAATTAAGTATTGGTGTGGATTTGAAAATGTTCTGTACCTGGTAAATGAGGTAGGGTAATAAGATGGCTATGCTGACAATTTTGTTACTGTTGTCCTATAAAAGATGGCCCTGTGCTTTCACAACTACATACATACACACATCTTTGGAGGAATTGGAGTGCAGGGCCCAGAGGGACCTGCATTCCCTGAGACAAATAAGGATATGATTATGTTATCCAAAAAACTAAGGAAATTCATTGCAAAAAACATTGTTAATGCATCAGTTAGGGTTCTTACTACAGTGACAAAAGCTGGGAAATGTGATGTTAGGGTTTCCAACCTGAACACTCCACCCCCACCTAGCAGAGACTGACAGGCGTTGGTGGTGTGCCTTTGAGTCATCAGCCCTAATGCTCACCCCATTCTCCAATACTGTTCCCATCTCAGCTTATTTACTTATGGAAGGGGTGAGTGTTAGAACTGACATTTCCAAGGCACCTCCCCTGACACTAGTCAGTCTCTACAGGGTGGGGTCAGGTGGTAGGGTTGGAAACCCTAACACCACATTTCACCACTCTTATCGCTATAGTAACAACTCTAACTCATGCATTAACATTTTTTTTGCAATGAATATATATATGTGTGTGTGTGTATGTACGTGTATGTACATTTTATATAATATATATATATATATATATATATATATATACAGGTATATATACACTGTAGCATTCCTATAGTTAAGAGTGAGCAGGGCTTTCCACGTTAAACCCAAAATTTTGCAATTTAATAACTTTACAACCTTTTAACAGATTTGCACGAACTTTTGCATGCACTGTGTTCTGGGGCAGATCTCTTGATGTGCCACGTTTGGTTCAGGTCAGATGTGCAGTTTCTGAGATGCAGATTTTTTCCCATCACATTGTACCCATATGGTTTGGAATTGTGTTATGAAATGTTCAGGGTTGAAAGGGTTTGGTTCACAGAAGTGCCTTTCACCTATCCGGTGAAAAAATATAAATCCATTCCAAAGTTATTAAATTTTAAAGTTTCCATTATTTTAAAAGGGAATTTCATTCTCCTGGATAGGTTCCTGGAATGAAAAAAGAATTTGGTCGAACAAAAAAGGATTCTGTTTCATCAAGGGGCAATCCTTTTTTTTTTGAGGGAAAAAATTCCTTTTTGATATTCACTCATCTTGTTTTCAGGTTTTACAAAAACATAGCTGAAAACTGACAAAAACTGAGGTGCTCTACACACACCAACAGATGTATCTTGCTCATCAGAACTCCGTTACATGGATTCTGCACTTATCTATTTGTAAAATGACTCTGGAATGTTTTTTTTCAATATCTTAATCATAATAATAATAATAAATCTTTATTTATAATGCACCTTTCAAAATATCAAGGTGCCATTGCAAAACAATTAAATAAACAGCAATGCCATAAATACAGGCTTTATAGATACTATAAAATGATGGTCAAAACACAGTTTAGTCACTGAGAGCATATCTGATTCCACAAAAAGGTTTTAAGGGTCTGTTTAAATCCCTCCATGGTCGATCACTCCCATAGCTGATGGGGTAGAGAATTCCAGAAGGTTGGGACCATGAGCATAAATGCACAGGTCCCTAAGGACTTTAAACAAATCCTTGGAATCTCTAGCAACCCCTCATAAGCCAAGCTGGGCGATAGCCTCTTTCAGGTAGCTTGGGCCCTGTCCGTGTAGAGCTTTATAAGTCAAAAGTCTGACCTTGAAAGTGATCCACCACTGTACACATGCGGCAAGTGCAGCACCGGAGAAATATGACAGGACTGAGGGGAACCTGTCAATAACCAAGCTGCAGTGTTCTGCACCTATTGCAAGTGATGGATATCCACCCCAGGAAGTCCTACAGTAGGTACAGGGAGTTACAATACTCAAGATGTGAGGACACAAAGGCATGGACCAATGTGGGGAGATTGCCAGATGGAACAAGGTGCCTAATCCTGGAGATGTTCCTCATATAGTAGAAAAAGGATTTGATGACTGCCGACACCTGCAATTGCAGTGTCAGCCCCTTGTCAAAAATCACCCCAGGTTATGCACCTATTCAGAGGCAGGATGTGGAAGGCCCCCAAGAAAAAGTCCCGAGGGTGAACCCACCCTCAGCCCTTCTATCCGGTGCCCCTGGTTCACAACCAACATCTCAGTCTTTTCAGAGTTCAACCTCAACCAGCTCAAATTCATCCAGTCTTGGATTTCAGTGAGACAGTTGTTAAATATTGAGAGAGCTCTATCCTGTTCAGGAGCAAAAGAAAGGTAGCGCTTGGTATCATCAGCATAGTGGTGAAACCTCAGTCCGTACCTTTTTACAATGTCTCTGAGGGGAAGCATATACACTGCGAACAACATGGGGGACAAGACCAACCCCTGAGGAACCCCACAAGACAGAGGAACTGGGTCAGAGGAATGAATCCCCAACACCACCCTCTGAGATCTTCCAGTGAGCAAAAGTCTGACTTTCCCGGAAATTCCACTGGCGGAATTGTTTTTTTGCACAACTCTATGCAATGTGTTTCAATGGGGGTTTCAACTTTTATGCATAACTTTGCCATTTTTAACATTTTGACACCAAATTTTCATTATAGCCTTTTTGAGACCCCACCTAATGAACAATATGACTGTCATTATACAACTCCCACCTTTCATGTGGGATTTGAAAAAATGTTTCTACCCTTGTTCATTAGGTGGGTCATAAGAAAGCTATGTTGAAAACTTGGTGTCAAAATTTTAAAATATGGCAGTTATACCCATTCATTGCAGTTTTGCTATGCACACTCGTATCCTGGAAATTTTAAGTATTTTAACACCAAATTTTCAAAATAGCCTTCTTAATACCCCACCTTATGTATGACACAACTGCAATTTTTCAAACCCTGGCCAAAATGCTTTTTCATGTCTGTAGCACAGACTGGCATTAAAGTTGTGCAGAATTATGTTTTGGTGGTGATTCAAACATTTTTGTGTTCTGAGTACAAGAGGTGGGGTAATAAGATAGCTATGTTGAAAATATGCAGTTAAAATATGTTAAAATGGCAAAGTAATGCTATTCATTGTGCTCCCACAGGCAAATAAGGCTATGATCACTCTATCTTGAAAAGTAAGGAAATTCATTGCAAAAAAAACCTATGTTTATGCACCAGTTAGGGTTGTTATCAAACTGTAAAAAGTAAGGCAATTCAATGTTAGGGTTTTCAACCCTTAAACCCATGTCCCCTCTGAAGTGATTGAGTGGTGGTATCTTTCTTGAGGTTGCCAACCCTAACGCTCACCCCATTGTAGTAACAGAAAAGCTGTTATGGAGACAAGTATGTATGCTTCATGAAAGCATACAATGGGATGAGTATTAGGGTTGACAACCCCAAGGAAGGTTCCACCCCCTCAGTTGATTCAGTGGGTGGGGGAGGGGTTTTAGGGTTGAAAACCCTAACATCAAATGTCCCTACTTTCTATTGTTTGATAACAACCCTAACTGGTGCATTAACATAGTTTTTTGCAATAAATTAGATAGATAGATAGATAGATAGATAGATAGATAGATAGATAGATAGATAGACTGATAGATAGTTAGACAGATAGATAGATTGATAGATAGATAGACTGATTTTAAATATAAGTGATATGCCATGGTCCTACCTGAAATATCACTGATATTTTTCCCAAATGCAGTTTGACCTTATGACATCATGAGTGGAGACGCCAAAAGAGAAATCAAATGTCAAACTGCATGAGAGGAAATAGTGGTGGTATATCAGGTAAGGACCATTGTATATTCCTTTTATACAACACCCTTTTTGTGCTACTTAACTATTTGTGCTATATTTTCTTTTAATTTGCATTTTTATTTTATTCAGGATGACCGAGTGTGATTTTTGGATGTCTAAGTAGTTGGCAAGCTTTGTTTGATGTAAGCGATGGTTGTGTGCATGCATGCATGCTTGCATCCATGCGTCTTCACAGATTTTAAGTTGTAGGTTTTCTATAGTGGTCTGTACCACAGAAGGGGGCAGTTAGCTTCTACGGAGAGGCCAGCAAAGGAGTGCTGCATGCCTGCAAGATGAGGGAGTGATGTTGGAGATGGGAGGCATACTTCTCAGGTATGGTGAGGAAGGTAAGGAGCAGACAATGTGGTTTGGTGTTGGTTTAGGAGGCAGAAGAAGAGAATTACTTGCGAGATATTGTGTTTTGTGGTGATGTTAATATTTTTGGGAGGGATTTTAGCAGTGTGGGAAATTGGGGGAGAAAAGGAAAGTGCATAGTCAGGGGTGCTGAAAAAATGAAAGTGACAGCAGGAGTTTGATTCTGCTGCTCATGCTGTCAACCTCGGTCAGTAGGACCTACAGTGAAAATATTTTTCCTCCTGGGGACCTAGAGTGAAAATATTTTGATATTCTGGGCTCAATTTTCAGAAGGCATGGATTGACACAAGGGACTTGCGTTAAAAGATTTTGACACAAGAGATGACTTGTGTCACAAATTGTATCATTCAGGATTTTCTAATGCAGCTGTGTCAAATCCTGCTGCAGCTGCACCAAAGCCCCCTTGTGACATGGCTGCATCATATAACCAGGTGCACTAGGTCACAAGGGGGGTTTGCACTATGGTAGGTCTGCAACTTCCCCTTTTTTGACACTCTGGAAGTCCTGCCATGGGCATGGCAAGGGGCTGGATTTAAACCAGCCAGGAGATGATCTAAGCCCCTTGTGCCAGGGCCACACAAATTGGTGAATTGGGAGAGCTCTAAAAGTGGGGTCTTGGGCAGAAAGGATCCTGGGAGTGCCATACTGGTGTTGGGGAGACAGTGGGCATGCCAGGGAGTGATATGGCACCCAGCAAGGATGCTGTTAATTGAACCATTGTACCATGGATTGGGTCCAGGGACAAACAATGGCATTGCCCCAGGTGGGCACAGCCCTGGCAGCAGCCCCAGACTAGGGCAATGTTTGTTCCTGGAACAACCCCCCGGTACCATCCCATTTGCTTTATGGTTCATTTATCGGCACCCCACCAGGTGCCTCATCACTCCGTGACATGTCCATCATCTCTCCAACACCCCTAGGGCACTCTCTGTGTCCCTTCTACCCTTGGACCCTTCCTGGCAAGTATGTTTCACCCCTAACCATCCCCGCCCCTCAAGTGTTACACTGGGTGGGGGGGATCCCTGTGGTAGTTCCTGAAAGTGTGCCAATTGATTGGTGTCAGCCTGTGGGTACAGAAACTCTTGGGTTTTTGACACAGGAACACCTGTTTTTACAGAATATTGTGCAGGGTCCCTGACACACCCAGAGTTCACTGCAGCCCTAGACCACCGCAAATTGTGATGATCTAAGGGCTCTTTGAAAATCAAGCCCTCTCACTTGGGATCACAGGAAAGGAGAAATATCACTGATATGTGCCCTTTAATGTGTTCACAGGTGTTACATAAATATATATTATGTATATTATTATTTTATAGAGGCATGGTAGTACTTGTATGTTAGGGCTGAGTAAGTGTTTGTGCCAAAATGGGTATTTTGACAGTTTATATCTTGGCAGTCTTAGCCCTCAGGAGTGTACAATTTGGTATTCACAATCTCAGTTCTAATCTTTTGCAAATTTCAGGAAATCAGTTTGGCAGGGTAAAAGTTCTTATTTAGTAAATTTACATACAAATCACCATTTTCAGATGCTTATTTTGCCCATGGCTAGTGCTAAAACTATGCAAATGTAAATTGTACAACTTATATGTTCACTGGATCTTTTCCAAGAATAAAGTATTTTTTTGTGGTTCCAAAAGCATATTTTTAAATAATTAAGTTATTAAGGTTAAAACATTCAAAATCTAGTGCATGTGTGCAATACTTGAAACAACTGTTGAAAAAACAACTTTTCCCCCCCAAAAGGTCCAATAGCAAACAAAACTTTAAAAGCTGCAAACTTAAAAAAAATACTTAAGTCTAAAGCTTGACATTTATGGGGTGTGTCAGAAAATAATCTAACAAGAGAGCCAATCTGACTTTCAAAATAATTAAGTAGCATTAGCATTTTTATTAGAAACAAAAAGAACATTAATTATTGTCTGAAAAAAACAGTAAGACTGACTTTAATGACTTCAGAGCATGCATAACAGAAAGCAAGTGTACCTAGTAACACATTGCCAAAATATAAATACCAAGAAAAATAAACAGTCTAGTACACTACAGAAAAAATGATAAAACAGTCCTTTTTCTGTTTGTCATAAAAATGTACTAAGTTCATCAAGAACAAGATGTTTAAAGCCCCAAAACATGAAAAACAGTTGATGTTCAGAACTGTGCACCTTGGGTGTAAGTTGCACTTCTGAGATGTGCCCCACAGATATGCTGCTTCCAACTACAGGTCTATGGCAATGTCACATTGGTCTGCTGCTTCATGTAGGACACACAGGGACTGGCATGAAGCAACATACAGGTCCAGGGCTGTCCTCCATAGGTCTACTGCTTCCTATAGGAGTCACGGAGTCTTGGATGAAGCAAGCGACATGTCTGGGACCATCTCTGTGGGGGATGCTGCTTCATGTAATGCCCTCAGGACTTACACAAAACATGCTAAATCAAGGATGGAAATGCACTGAGAAGTGATCTGTTTGTATTACAAAACATGCTAAACATCCAGGGCAGTGCAGTTCAGGTCTTCTACTTCCTGCACAGTCTAGGCTCTGCAAAAAGCAAGGTGTATGTCTGTGGATGTGTCCAACAGGTCTTCTACTCTGCTTATCACCCACAAGTTTGGGGCTATGCACAACTGGTCTGTTCCTTTATTCCTACAAGGCAATCTATAGGTCTGAGGCACAGTGAGTCTGCTAATTTGTTTATAGCCCTACATTAAATATGACAGATTTATGGTACCAATATGACATGGCACCAGACCTGAAGCTTGAAAAAAGGCCCATTGGGGAATGTTCTTGGACTTGCAGATTGACCTTGGGTCATGACTCAAGAGGGTAGGAGATTGGAAGGGGGTAGGCATTAGAGCTGAAAACCCTAATGCTGCATGACCTTTCTTTTGTGGCCTTGTAACCTTAATATATTCATTGATCCAGTTTTTTTTTCAGTTCTGTCTATCTATCTATCTATCTATCTATCTATCTATCTATCTATCTATCTATCTATCTATCTATCTATCTATCTACCTATCTCTACATGCAAAGAGAGACTAAAGGAGCTTAATATGTATACCCTCGAGGAAAGGAGGGAGAGGGAGGATATGGCAGAAACTTTCAAGTACCTCAAGGGAATCAACAAAGTCCAATAGGGTAGCATCTTTTAGAAAAAGAGATGTGCAAGAAAAAGGGGGCACAATTTAAAGATGGGGGGCAGCTCAGAGGTTATGTGAGGAAGTATTTTTTCAAGAAGAGGGTTCTGGATGCATGGAATGGCCTTCCTGAGGAGGTTGTGGAGTCAAAAACAGTGGGGGAATTCAAGAATGCATGGGACAGACATAAGGCAATTCTAGTGGGGGGTAGGAGGAAGTAGGCTGTTGGTTAACTAGGATCTGCAGCTTATCCATTAGGTAGAGAAATACTAGGTGAGCCAAGCGGTCCTTTTCTGGAATTAAATTCTATGTTTTGATCTGTATATGTTGCAAACAACATCCTTACTGGTCCAGTTAGGTCAAGAATAAATTGGGAAATGTAGTGTTAGGGTTCCAACCCCAACAACCTCCCCGAAGCAAGCAGGAGAGCAGGTGTGGGTGTGCCTCAGCTTCTCAGGCCTAACACTCACCCCATTCCTTTGTAAATAAGGTCAGATGTGTAGACTTTATGAGACTGGGGTGAGCATTAGGCTTGAGAAGCAAAGGCAGACCCTACACCTTCTTTCCTGTCTGCTTTTGGTGGGGGGGGGGGTAGAGCTGGAAACCCTAACACAACATTTCCCAACTTTTGTTGCTTTTACCCTAACTGGAACATTAACAAAGTTTTTTGCAACTTATTTCCTTACTTTTTGCCATGGTATAACAGTATTATTATTTGGCTGTGGGAGCACGGGGTCTGTGGTGGGAGCACAGGATCCATTGGACCCTTCACTCCCATGCATGCCAAGAGGCATAAGATGAACCTGAGTGCCTGATGAACTTTGGGTTATATTAATAATGATATATGTGTTTTATGTATTATTGATTTGTGTTTATTTTTTACTTGTAATGTCATCAATTGTTGTGTAAATGAATTCTTGCACCTGCTCTGCTTGTGACCTCTCCTCCCATGCTGCCCCCAGGTCACAGCTGGAAACAAGATTGTTGTTCTTTATCTCTGCTGTCCCACCCACCCTCTGCCCTCTGATTGCCATATATTTCCCACCATAACTGTGCTATCCCCTTTATTTTAAAGTATACCATTGGTGTTCAGTTGTACCCACTCCCATCTCGCTATTGTATATCACTGGAGTCTAGTGGCCCTCCATCCTCTAATTCCTATATATATATATATATATATATATATATATATATATATATATATATACATACACACATATAAATATATAGATATAGATATATATATATATATATATATATATATATATATATATATATATATATATATATGTGTGTGTGTTATATATATATATATATATATATTTATTACATTAGTGTCCACTAATAACCCCACCCTCCGATTCCCATATATGTTTTAATATAATATTGCACTACTTAGGAACAGCTCATTTGATGTCAGTGGTACCCCCACCCTCCATGCCCCAGTTAATCTGTAATTTAGAGAATCATTCATCAATGTCTTTATTTTTTTACCTCTTAAAAAAAGTCCACCACCACTCACAGCTGCAACCCCCCACCTTTCATCTCACTGTGCACCCATCTGCTTATTCCCCTTACGCTCTCCCACACACCTTAGCTCACTTGAAGTGCTCAGAATGTGAAGATCCTCTCTCTGACTGAAGGCACGTCTTGCTGCAGGAATTGATGACTGCTGTATGACAAGTAAGGTAACTGTGATCAGAATTGAACCGCAGTCACCTTATCTGTCATACAGCAGTTGTCGGTTCCAGCAGTAAGATATGTCTTCAATTGGAGAGTGGATCTTCTCACTGTGAGCACGTCAGGTGAGGAGATGGAGGGAGTTTGGGGATGTGTGAGGAGGTGGGGTTCACAGTGGGAGGTCAGGTGGGGGATTATGACTGTGAGCAGCGGTGGACTTTTTTTAAACAGTTTTTTAAAAAAATAAATACATCGATGGATGGTTTTCTAATTTACAGATTAACTGGGACATGGGAGAGTGGGGGGTACCACTGGCCACCAATGGTATAATAACTTTAAAAGGAACATGGGAGGGTAGGGGTGGTACGGCTGGACACCAATGAGCTGTGCCCTAAGTGGTACAGTATTAAATTAAAACATATATGGGAATCAGAGGGTAGGGTGGTACCACTGGACACCAATGTCTTAAAAAATATGCATTTGGGAATCGGATGGTGGGGAGGCCACTAGACACCTGGGATATATAGTAGGGAGATGAAAGGGAGGGGGGGATGCCACTGAACACCAATGGAGTACTTTATTTAAAAATTAAGGGGATAGCACAGTAAAACAAATCCCTTTTTATGATGAGGATTCCATTTCTGCAAATTCTTTGCCATGTTCACAGAAAAGAAATATTTTTCCATGGAAAAGGAATCCTTTTTAATTGATCCTTTACTGTAGTTGCAGAAAAGTATTCTTCTGAGGAAAAAGGATTTGGGAGTTATTTTTTTTTTATCCTTTTTTGCAAGACAATTCCTTTACCACAAATCCTTTTTCGTGGTCAAGGAAAAGGATTCCATCACGTGAAAAAGGATTTCGCACTTAGATTATTTTTTAAATCTTTTCTTGTGAGCTGATTTCCTGTTTTGTGAGAATGAAAAAGAACTCATGACAAGGAAACTTAACAAGTCATGAAAAAGGATTTAAATAGTTTAAAAAAATGTTTATGTGCCACGAGAGCTATACAAAATATGCAGTGAAACTCATCAACCCCCGATGTGCAAAATACGTGTTTGGATATCTGTAGACGGCATTTCTGTGCAGAGTTAGGATAGTTGGTGTGTGGAAAAATACAAAACAATGTGGCGGTTCACAAAAAAAAGGATTTTTTTTATGAAAAGGATTGAACCCTCAAGAAAAAGAACCCTTTTTAATGAAACCAAATTTCTTTTTCATTCCAGGAAGTGATCCTGGAGAGTGATATTCCCATTGAAAATAATGGGAAATTAAAAATTAAATAACTTTGCAACAGATTAATATTTTTTCACCAAACAAATGCAAGTCAGTTCTGTGATCCAAGCTCTTTCTACCATACAAATTCACATCAAAATTCCACACCACCTGGGCACAATGCAATGAGGAATAAACTGCTAAAAATGGCAAATTTTAAGGTTTTTGCATTATCCAGATCTCAGAATCCACACATCCGACCAGAAAGAAACATGGCATGTCAAGAGATCTAACCATAAGACAGCACATCCCATATTTTGTGCAACTCCATTGAACAGTGTCAAAGTTATTAAAGTGCAAAATTTGAGGTTTAACATTAAAGTGCCTACTCAACCCTAACTACAGGGGCACAACTGTACCTCTTTAATATTATACAGGCATGACAGTGCCTGTATATTAGGGTTGACTAAGCACTTCTATCTTAAATTCAAATTTCTGCAACTTAATAACATTGCTCCCATTCAACCAATTTACATGACATTTGGAAAGTACAGTCTCAGTGCCAGGAACTCTTGATCCTGTAAATTACATGTAAATTGGTTGAAGGCAGGCAAAGTTACAGAGGTGCAAAAAACCTGAAACTTCTCAGGTTTGATAGAGATTGGTCCTAGGTGTGTGATTTTGTGTTTTTTTAGGTCCCACAGTTATGTTGTTTTTAAAATATTTAATAAAAGTGTTCCTTTTCTGAGCCTGTATAGTTCAGAAAATCAACATTCTATTCATAACTGAATTTTTGCAAAAGCAGCAGTTTGCAGTTTACGATAAAGCTGTCTTTATTAAACAACAGCTGTGTTGTATAGTGCAACTCCGGCTGCTGTCACCACTCGCACGTCAGGGACTGGGCCACTGTCATTGTAGCCCTGTCAACCTGATTGTGTCTTAATTAAACTGTTTGTTATCTGCACAAAGGGGGCCCAGTCCCCAGTGGCAGGGTATTTATTTAATTTATTGTTGTTTATTTCTTTTACTGTTATCTGACACTGGGATGCCCACCCCCGGCACTGGATGCGTTGCCCTTTGCAGCTCCTTGCTTTAATAATACTTCCACCATCGGGGGATCCACTCACTGTGACAGCATATACACCCCCCCCCCGCAGTGTGCGACACTGGAGAGTCCACCCCAAGTGTTTCAAAATACAGAAGTTCCTTGAAAAGAAATAGCGTCCTGCAGTGTCTTTTTTTGTTGTTGTTTTTAACTTGAAAAAAAGAAAATGGTCCCTCATTGTCTGCCACCATCTCCCTACCCCTACCCGGCCCTTCCACAGAGCACCCATCACCCCACACACACCCCTTACCCTATACTTACCTCCAGAGGTCAAGAAACATATGATACATCTGTGTTTAATAAACAACAGCTGTGTCATATAGTGCAAGTACTATACGACACAGCTGCCATTTATTAAAGACAGCAGTGTCATATAGTTCCTGCTGCTGTCCTGGTTTGTGCAGTAGGTCAAGGTTGGGACTACTATCACTGTTGCCCTTGCAGCCTGACTGTGGCTTAATAAACTATGATCTGCACACCTGGGTCCCCAATCCCTGGTGGCAGTTGACTTATCTATTTATTTATTTAATTTATTTGTTTATTATTATTTTGTATTGTTATCTGACACTCGCATGCCCACCCACACTGTTGGATGCTTACCCCCTTTGCAGCCCATTGATTTATGCCTACTGCTGACTTTGGGGGGCACAATCCCTGTGTTGGCAGTTACACACACCCCCAGCAGTGTGGGACACTGGGGAGCCCACCACCAGTGTCCCAAAATACTTAATGTTTGCCCTGAAACGGAAAAAACATCCTGCAATGTCTGTTTTGTTTTTTATTTAACCTGAAGAAAAGAAAATGGTCCCTCATTGTCAGCACCATCTCTACCCCAACCCAACCCTCTCACTGAGCATCCATCACCCCATACTCCCTTACCTATACTTACCTCCGAGGTCAGCGATGCCATCTTCTGTGGACCGGGATATGTCTGCACTCTTCAAAGCTGAACTGCGAACTGAGGAATACAGGTAAATGCTGTATAATGTATTTCAGTGGTGTTTTGAACTTATGGGAAATCTTTGCCATTTTTTGAATTCTTTCAACAAATTTTCAACATGGGCTTTTGGGATTCCACCTCATGAACGCTATCACTGTTGTTTCATTAATGGGGCCCAGAAGGTAATTTCATGGTCGCTGTGCAAAATCACTTTTTGGGACTGCTTGTTGAAATGAGAGTGCCAGTGTTCATGAGGTGGAGTCCCAAAAAGCTCTTGCTGAAAATTTGGTGACAAAATCCTAGAAATGGCAACATTACGAGTGGGCATTTAAATGTTTCTATGCAGGGTCAAAACTTTGGTAATTTATAATATTTTGACTCTAAATTTTCAATATCCCCATTTTTTCACACCACCTCATGAACAGTACAGCTGTCATTTCTCACATAGAGTCCAAAATGTGTTTTCGCACCTGTGGCATGAAATACCATTTCAGCATGGATATGAAAATTTTCACCTTTGGAGTTTATGAGGTGGGGTCATAAGAAGGCTATGTTGAAAGTGTGGGATCAAAATATTAAAAAAACAAAGAATTTATGAAGTAACACTGTTTGCAAGGATGTCCATTGCACCTCTGAGGAACACACTGCCCTACCGTACCAGTGATCTGATTTCAAGTGTGAACTTAGTAAGTTGGTTTACTGGGACAAGGCTAATAGGGAAGGTGCCACAGCATGCAGCAGCAGTCACAGTCTGGGTGGGGACAGAGCAGTGTTTTGGTGCAGATGCCAAATCCCTTGGGGATCGGGGAACTTCACCCACAAGGTATCGATATGTGTGCCAGGGTCTGCTGGGCCCATGTGCTGCATCAGGACTGTCTCAATATTGTACTTATCTCATTTACACAGGTCCCAAAGGGATCTGTGCAAATGAGATACAGTTCCACTATCACAAAAGAAGAGATGTTCTTTGCAAAATGATGTTAATGCAGACATTAGGATTGTAATATTGAAAGTGAGTATGACAAGAAATGAAAAACATTAGAGATTTGGGTCTCTGGAGTATTGGCAAATCAATGAAGGGTCTTACTTGGGGTTGTTAACCATAATGCCCACCCCAATCTGGATCAGATGAGGTAAAATGTGATGTCTTCACACAGGGCACATAGGGCCCTGCATGAAACTCTGCAAGATTACATTGGCGATATTGTATCACTATGAGACACTAGGTTGGAGCTGTATCTTGTGCTTCAGACAGGAGTCTACAGGCTTGGGGGTGAGCATTGGGTTTGACATCCCCAAGTAAGACCCCACCACTGATTTGTCAATACTCTGGAGACCCAAATCCCTAATGTTTTTGATTTCCTGTCTTAGTGTGCTTTGCGTTTTATAACCCTAGTGTCTGCTTTTTGCAAAGTATCTATCTATATCTATATCTATATTAGAGGCAAAAAAATCCATTTGATGCATCAGTTAGGGTTGTTCCACAGTGACAAAAGTGAGGAAATTTGGTGTTAGGGTTGAAACCCTCCTTGGACAACTCCAGCCCACTCCCCCAACCAGCATCATGGTGCGCATTGGGGTCATCAGCCCAAACTCTCACTCTATCACATGTGTAAAGAAGAAGAGGAATAGGAGAATGGGGTGAGAGTTAGGACTGATGACCCCAATGTGCACCCCAGTGCCAGCTGGGGGGTGAGCTGGAGGGGTCCAAGGGGGGGTTCAATCCTAACAACAAATCTCCTCGTATTTGTTGCTGTGGAACAACCCTAACTGATGCATTAAATGGAGCTTTTTTCCTCTAATTTCCCATCTTTTTGAGAATGGTGACGAAAAATAGTGAATGTAATACAGCGGCGGGAGGGGCCCGCACTCCTGCCACATGATGTCTTGTGACATAGTAATAGGAACAGCAATGCAAACACAAGGTGGAAATGCAAATGATAACAGTAACAAAAATGCATGCACAAATGACAACGCAAAGGGTAACATGCACAGTGGTGTACACAGGAATGGTAATGTAAATGAGGACATAAACAGAAGTGGAAATAGTAAGTGTAACAGTAGCAGAAGCGCATACCCTGTTTTTGCCGAACAGCTGCATAGAGAAACACAAAGAATGAATGCATTGTAATGGGCATCGAAGCTTAAAATGAGCATTGGAAGTACTTATTTGCAAATATCTCAGCTACAGCACGATGTAGAAAAAAAATTTTTAATTTCACAAAAATCAGGATTTTCCAGACTAGGTTTTTTCTAGGCGTTGTGACTTGCAACAAAAAATCTGCATCTCTCATCGTTTTCGAGATACGAGCCCCAAAAGGCGCGGCACATACCACCATGTTAGTCTATGGGAAAAAAGCCCACTTCAGAGTACTGTAACTTTGCAGCGATGCAATATTTTTTCACTAAACCACCAAAACACACATCTGAGAAATTTTGGCTGTGTTCCCTCCAAATGTCAGCTCAAAAGACCAAACCATTCTTTTGCAGCAGGGTGGCAAAAAAACACTGTCATTTTGGCCATAGTCTGAAAAAGTAGTGTCGTGATTTGCTAAAGCTTTCACAAGCATTTGAGAAAGTGTCATGAGTGTGACACTACTTTTTCAAGAAATTTGAAAAACATATTTCTAAGGTGTTTCAGCTCAAAATAAAGACATGGCTAGCATCCTCAGGGTCCAACTAGGTAAACACAAAAAGAATTGTGTTGCTAGAGGGTTCCACATTTAAATGTCAAGCATTTTTCTGATCACTAAATAAAAACAAAATGGCAGATTTGCAACACTACTAGGGCCATTTGCAACACTAAAAAGTGCATTTGTGATGCTTTCGAACTTTTTGTTAACTTTTCCCTTCTAATGGAAACTTGTTTTTTAAATAACTTTTGAACCTTTTAATATTTTTTCACAAAATCTTTAAAAGGCACATTGAGGACCCCAGTCACACATTACCTGCAGTTTTTGGACCAGTCACGCAAACCATGCAACCTGTAGGTATGAAAGCGTAAATGTGTGTGCAGATCATGCTTAATAACTCTACAGCCGTATATCTGACTGGTACCAAAGTTGGCAAGTCCCAAGACTTATGATTCTTGATTGCGCATGCCAAATTTCAGGCAAATCTATTAAACGGTGGCAAAGTTATTAAGGTGCACAATTTGGCCCTTTAACATTAAAAGGGCTCCTCAACCCTAAGATATACATATATATATATATATTCATGGCAAAAAAATCCATTTCATGCATCAGTTAGGGTTGTTCCACAGTGACAAAAAAGAGGAAATGCAGTGTTAGGGTTGATAGCCCCCTTGCACACCCCCAGCCCACTTCCCCAACCGGCATCAGGGTGTGCGTTGGAGTCATTGGTCCTAACTCTCACCCTATTCCATGTGTAAACAAGGTGAGGTGGTGAAGTATAGGAGAATGGGGTGAGAGTTAGGACCAATGACCCCAACGCACATCCCAATGCCAGTTGCAGGGGCAGGCTGGGGGGGTGCAAGGGGGGGTCTTTCAACCCTAACACCGAATTTCCTCGCTTTTGTCACTGTGGAACAACCCTAACTGATGCGTTAAAAATATTTTATTGCCATGAATTTCCCTTCTTTTTGAGAATGAGGACTATAAATAGTGAATGGAATGTGATTTTTTTGTCACAGTAACGGAAATGCAATGCAAATGCAAATGCTAATGGTTACACACATGGTATTGGAAATGGAAATGGTAAAGCAAACATTAATAGAAACGCAATAGCAAGGTGACGCCAAAGCAAACTGTGACTCAAACGGAGATGCAAGTGCATAAGGAAACGCAACTGGTAACACACACGTCATGGTACCACTTCTGTAAACACAAATGGTTACTGTAAAAGCAAAAATAATGCCAAAGGAAACAAACGGAAATGTGAATGCAAGCTCGTACAGAAACACAAACCGTAACGTGCACGGTCACGGTTCTGCAATTGTAAATGCAAATGGTGATGGTAACAGCAACAATAATGCCAAAGGAAACAAAGTGACTACAAAGAATATATGTAAAATAATGGGCCTTGGAGCAGAAAAGACCAGTCCAAAACCTTCAGGGAACATGCAGTCAGGGTCCCTGATGTGCCTTTCGAAGACTTCATGAAAAAATATTAAACAGTTCAAAAGTTATTCAAAAAACAATTTTCCTATTATAGTCAAAGGGAAAAGTTAACAAAAAGTGTGTCGCAAATGACCACTGTAGTGTTGCAAATCCACCATCTTGTTTTCAGTTGGTGGTCACAGAAATATTTGGCATTTAAATTTGGGACCCTCTAGAGGCACAATTCTTGCTGTGCTTACCTGGTCAAGCCTTGAGGATGCTAGCCATGTCTTTTTTGGGGGGAGGGTTAAACACCCCAGAAATATGTTTTTCCAATTTTTGTAAACAGTTATGTCACAAAGTATTGTCACACATTAGACAGTTTTGTAATTTTTTTTGCAAAAGTGTCACAAATCATGACACTACTTTGCGGCACTATGTCCAAAAGAATAGGAAATCTTTGCCACCCTGCAGCAAAAGAACGATTTGGTCTATTGTGCTGAAATTTGGCGGGAGAAAAGCAGACAACCAACAGATGCGCCTTTTGGTGGTTTTGTGCCAAAATATTTGAGGTCTGCAAAGTTATGGCACTGCAAATTTGACACCTTTTCCCATAGGCTAATATTATGGCATCCGCCATACCCTTTGGGGCCTGTATCTCGAAAACACTTCGAGATATGGACTTTTTGTCAGAAAAAGGCTTAGTCCCCTGTTGAGGGGCTAAGTGCAAAACTAGCCAGGAAAGTCATAAATAATATGAGATTTTAATTTTTTTTCTATGTAGTATGGTTCCTGAGATATAAGCAATTTAGTATTCCAAGTGTTCATTTTATGCTCAGAGGCCCATTATTATGCACACATTCTTTGTATTCACTGTGCTTCTGAATGCAGCTTTTGGGGAAAAAAAGGATGTGTGTTTCTGTTACTGTTACAGTCAGTGTTTCTGCTTGCATTTCAATTACCATTTGATTAGTATTTCCGTTTACGTCACCACGTGCGTTACCCTCTGCTTATGCGTTTGCACTTGCGTTTGCATTACTGTTACCATTTCTGTTTCGATTACTGTTTTTTGTTTCCTTTTCCATCACCGTGTGCATTACCATTTGTGTTTGCATATGTGCTTCCGTTTGAGTTTCTGTTTCCTGTAGCGTCATGGTTGGTGTCATCGTAAACGTTTGCATTTCCAATTGCATTACCATGCCCATACGCATTACGATTTGCATTTGCTTATGCACTTGAGTTTGTGCTTACGTTTCTGTTACTGTTCCCTTTGGCATCATCGCTGGTGTTACTGTAACCGTTTCCATTTTCCAATTGTGTTACCGTTACTGTTTGCATGTTTGTCACCATTTGCATTTCTGTTAGCCTTATCCTTTGCATTTTCAGTAGTGTTTCCATTGTTGATATGTGTTACTGTGTCCTTCTGCATTCCCATTGCCATTACCGTTTGCATTTCTGTTTGTGTACCCAATTTTCATTTCACTCGGTCATACATTTTTTTGCGCAGCAGAGTGGCAAAAAATCATATGCTAGGCCCCACGCTCCCACCACCACATTCCATTCACTATTTATAGTGCACATTCTCAAAAAGAAGGGAAATTCATGGCAAAAAACTCAGTTTAATGCATCAATTAGAGTTTTTCCACAGCAACAAATGTGAGGAAATTTGGTGTTAAGATTGAAAACCCTAATTGCGCATTCCCCCCACCCCTCCCACCACCACACACTCACACATACATGCAAGTAGGGGAAGGACCAGGGTAACACAACCAATCACACACAACCACCAGCAGCTAACAGAACTAACATACAACTATGTAAACCATGAAACCACACGACCATGCTCCCATCAAGCTGTTGCATGGGGTACTCACTGCTAACTCTCCTCCCAGTCATTCCACTCACCACAAAACACATACTACTACAGACAACTGGACATCTTGGGCAACACACTGCCACCAAAACATACACAGACTACACATATGGTACTTTGGGGTGCTCAAGATCCAAAACAGGGTTTTGCACAGTACCTGAAATACTTTCGATAATCACTTTTGCAAATGCAAGCTATGACACTTTCGTGTTTGTCACACTATCTTGTGAAAGTATGTTCCTAATGACTGCACATCTTTGCCATCATCCTGCAAGCAAATGGTTGGGTCCTTTGGCCTCAAATTTGCAGGATGGCAAAATCTGATCCCACACATGTGCGTTTTCCTGCTATTGTGCTAAAATACTTAAGGACTACAAAGTTACACTTTTCCAAAATTGAGCAATTTGCCATAGACTAACATTGCAGCACCCATGATGCCTTTTGCCACCCGTATGCTGAAAACAAAGCAAAGTACACCATTTTTGCTACTGCCAGCTTGGTTCACCTGTATGTCAATTAATCTCGAAGAACAACTTTGTAAATAATCTTTGATCTCTCAAGTTGGATTTCTTCACTTCCTACCATAATACAGGTATACACCTCCTGTTGGATGTGTGTGATTGGTTGTGTTGCCTTGGTCCTTCCCATACTTGTATGTATGTGTGTGTGTGGTGGTGGGGGGGAATGTGCAGTTCAGGTTTTCAACCCTACCACTGAATTTCCACCCTTTTGTCACTGTGGAACAACCCTGATGTATTAAATGGAGTTTTTGCCATATATATATATATATATTTATATAATATATAGATAGATAGATAGATATGTGTGTGTGTATATATATATATATATATATATATAAATATATAACAATTCGTTAATGAATCAGTTAGGTTCTTCTACTGTGAAAAGTGAAAGAATTGATTTCAGGGTTCCCACCTTCCACCTCGCCCCCACCAACAGGCATCAGGGTCGCATGGGGTCATGGACCCTAACTCTCACCCCATCCCATGTGTAAACAGGCTGAGGTGGTGCAGTGCAGAAGAATGGGGTGAGAGTTGGGCCGATGACCCCAATGCACACCCTGATGCCTGTTGGTGGGGGCAGGGTGGGGTGGGGTGGAAGGGGTTGAAACCCTAAAATTGAGTTTCCTCACTTTTTTTGCTGTAGAAGAATCCTAACTGATTCATTAACAAAGTGTTTTGCATAGAATTTCCTTACTTTTTAAGAAAGAAGTCGAAGGTTGCGTAAGTTGGTGGAAGCGCGGGGTCCTTCGGGCCCCATGCTCCTACCAACTTGTAAGTGCCAAGCCATATTACACTCCCAATCACTAAAAAGTACATTGACAACAGCAAGGATAGCCACCAAACAAATGTAGATCTAGTAGAACAATAGAACACGCTGTCCACAAAATGTAAACTGCGCCCCACAATATCTCTGCAAAAAACATATTGTCTGACATGTAAACACCTCTATTAACATCTACAGAATATGCCATCAACACCCTCCACATTTCAAGTAAAAAGACCAAACTGTGTCCAAGATATGACATGTCAAAATTTGAAATTTTCATTCATTAGAGTGTAACAGTTCTGTACCTGTTGACATTTAATACACACAACTGAAAACTACATCCATGACACTAAGGCTAGGTATCCTATCAATTTCAAGACAACACCACAACCAAAATGCTGTCCGCAGAATGTAAATTGTGCCACGCCGTTTCTCCACCCAAAAAATATTTTCCGACATGGAAACACTGTAATTTACATCCACAGGACAAGCCGTCAACACCCTCCAAATTTCAAGTGAAAAGACCAAACCGTGTCCTAGATATAGCATTTTAACGTATGAGATTTTCATTCATCAGACTGGCACAGTTCTGCACCTGTTAACATTTAGCACACACATGACTGAAAACTACATCCATGACACTAAAGCTAGGTATTCTATCAATTTCAAGCCACCACCACCACAAGCAAAACACTGTCCACAACATGTAAAGTGCAACATGCAATATCCCCGCAAAAAAAATTGTATCCTACACATAAACATGATAATTCACATCTACAGGACATGATGTAAAGACCCTCAAATTTCAAGTAAAAAGACCAAACTGTTTCCGAGATGTTCATGTTAAAGATTGGAAATATTTGCCTATCTATTCCATTACAAAAAGTCTGGCCATCTTGTCCATATCTCGTGATCAATGATGGAGATCAAAGAATCTTAAGATCAAACAATTTGCAGGGTTGTGATCAAAGAATTTGCCAGCTCATGAACAAAGAATTAAAACTTTTATAATTCCAAAAATTGATAGAAATGTGGTATACCACCACCATGGTTCAACAAAACAAAGCCCCCTGAGTAAAATGCACCCTCATTTGTCTTTCTAGGACAGTCCTGGGCTGAGAAAATTATTTTTTTTTTATCTGGCTATCTTGTCCCTCTCTTGCAATGCATGATCGCAATCAAAGAATCTTGCGATCAAAGAATTTGTAGGGTCACGATCAAAGAATTTGCTCACTCATGAACAAAGAGCAAGGGGTGAGATGGCCAGATTGTGATATGACTTTTCTCCACCCACTGGTGCCCTACAAATATAACTAAGGCTGTGTTTTGCTCAGGGGGCTTCATTCTGCCCCATCTGAATAACAATAATAGTGTATAAAATATCCCTGGTAGTCTAGTGGTCCCCCCCATCATTATAAATAATCTTATAATGTCTCATGTCCTGGTAGTCTAGTGCACCCATCCAAATTTGTATTTTTTTAATCCCTGGTAGTCTAGTGGCCCTCTCTGACTTGTATAAAAAATTATGACAGAGACTATCCGCAGTAGTCTAGTGGCCCCCCATCTATATAAATAGTATGCACTTTAATTCTACATATCCCTGGCAGTCTAGTGCCACCTCCATTACAATAGAATACATAATTATTTCATATTTCCTGATAGTCCAGTGGCCCCCACTCCCACCCAACCATGCCAGCCCACCCAGCATCCCCACCCTTCTCCAGCCGGCGACTGGCACAGCCTATCTCTCACCTCCACGGCCAGCCACCAACTGTCTGCATTATTAGCGGTAATGCAAAGAAGAGCTCTGAAAATATTTCTGAGTGTGTCTTTGCATTAGCTCTCATAATACAGACAGTCGGCAGCTGGCCATGGAGGTGGAGGTGGGCTGTGCCAGTCACCAGCTGGGAAGGGTTGGGGATGCTGGGTGGGCTAGCATGACTGGGTGGGTGGTGGGGACCACTAGACTACCAGGAAATATGACATAATTATGTATTGTATTATAAAGGAGGGGGACCACTAGACTACCAGGGATATGTAGAATCACAGTTCATGTTATTTATACAGATGGGGGCCACTAGACTACCAGGGATTAAAAATTACACATTGGGGGGCACTAGACTACCAGGATATGAGACATTATAAGATTATATATAATGATGGGGGGGGGCACTAGTCGACCAGGGTTATTTTATACACTATTATTGTTATTCAAATGGAGCAGAACAAAGCCCCCTGAGGAAAACCCAGCCTCATTTATGCTTGAAGGGCACCCCAGGGCTAAGAAAATAAATTTTAAAATCTGGCCATCTCATCCCTCTCTCATGATGCATGATTGCGATGAAAGAATCTCGCGATCAAAGAATTTGCAGGCTCACAATCAAAGAAATTTCACGCTCATAACCAAAGAATACAAAATGGTGAAACACGATATTTTGATGGTTTGGAACTGAAAAAATGCCATAGCTCAATAGAACAAAGCCCCCTGATAAAAACCCACCCTCATTTGTGTCTCTAGCCAACCCCTAAGCCGAGATATTTGTAAAAATAGGTCGAGATGCAAGATCGCGATCAAAGAATCTCACAATCAAAAAACTTGCAGGCTAGCGATCAAAGATCATTAGCGAGCCATGAATGAAGATTTTTAAAGCTAATAACTCTATTTTTATACCGATTTGGATGGAACCAATGGCATGGCTCAATAGATAGGGGCCCGCTGAGTAAAATCCATCCAAGTTTTACTTCAGAAGTGACCCCTGAGCCGAGATATTTGTGTTTTCACAATCAGAAATTAAAAAACAAAATGGCGGACCTTGCGATTAAAGAATTTTTGAAAATCCTTGGGGACAAAGAGTCTTGAATTGCAAGGCTGCAAATTCTTTGATAGGCAGGTGGGACCAGATGGCCAGAACCCCATTTTTTGTTCACAAGATATACATATGAATTTTCTCCTTGACTTATAATGGGAAATTAAAAGTGGCATAACTTTTGAATGCTTTAATATTGTTTTACTAAATGAAAAGCGGCATGTTCAGCCACCAAAGCTCTTTCAAACAAACCATCTCACAGAGCAGCATGCCACATGATGGCCGTGCAGGACCACATCCAGAATCCCAAATGGTGCCCCAAAAATGGATAATTTTGCATTTTTCAGCGCTTTCATACACAAAGACCGTAAGTCTGACTGAAACGCAATTTGGCAAATCAAGAGATATATTAAGCCCCACCATGCATACCAAATGTCAGGCAAATCCATTGAACAGGTCCAAAGTTATTAATGCCCCAACTTTTGACTTTAATATGTTCTGTAACTGACCGCTGAACCCCAACTATAGTGGCGTAACTGCACCACTATAATATTTATATATTTTAGTGCCATGGTTGTGGCACTATAGTTAGGGTTGAGTTAGCATGTTAATGTTAAATCTCACATTTAGCACCTTAATAACTTTGCCACTGTACAATGGATGTGCCTGAAATTTTTCATGCGCTGTCTGGTACCATAGATCTCTGGATCTGGCAAGTTGTGTTATGGTCAGAGATACCTGTTGCGAAGCTTCAGAATGTCAAAAAATATAAAACCAGACTTTTTGCATGTTTCTTTGCTCCGCCCTCAGTCCACACAATTTGTCTGTTTGGTCTGAAATCTTCCGGGAATATGCAGCAATGTGCCTTTTGAAGGTTTTGTGTAAAAATATTAAACCGTTCAAAAGTTATTCAAAAAACAAGTTTCTCATTATAGTCCAAGGGGAAAAAAATAAATGTGTCTCATGAAAGTGTCACAAGTACAATTTTCCTTTCGCAAATGGCCCTTTTACTTTTGTGCTGCTGCCATCTTGTTTTCAGTTAGTGAGAGAGAAAAATGTCTTGCATTTAAATTTGGGACCCTCTAGGTAAACACTAACTGTTGGGTTTACTTAGTCGGTTCTCGAGGATGCCAGCCTCATTTTTTTTGGGGGGGGGAACACCCCAGAAATGATGTCTTCAAACTTGAAGCCCCAGAACTTTCACAAATCACAGAAAAAATGTGTGCAAAAGTTTTGAAAATGCAAAAGTTTTGTGCAGTTTTTTGCGAAACTTTAGTGATTTACGAAAGAACTTTGCCAACAAAAAATGTAAATTTTGCCATCCTTCTGCAACAAAATGGTTGGGTCTTTGGGGCTGAAATTTGCAGGACTGCAAACCCTGGTACCATAGATGTAACTGTTTGTGGTTTGGTGCCAAAATATTCAATGGCCCCAAAGTTACAGTATTCTGAAGTTGATACATTTCCCATAGGATAACATTGTGGCATCTGTTACGCCTGTCAGTGCCTGTATCTCGAAAATGAAGCAAGATACAGAGTTTTCGCTATCTGCAGCAACTAACCTGCAGAAACAAGTTGGAAATAATAGATTACACCAGCAGTGGAATTTTTTCCTACTTTCTACGGTTACGGAGAGAATGGCAAAAACATGTTTGTTTTTTTTAAACTCTTTTTCTTGCACCTCACCTCGGGGAACTCTCTCCAGCATCCTCTGCCACTCGCCTCTACCTCCCACCTGAGATGCTTCTGTCTCCACCACCTCGCCTAACACATCTTCCTGATCTGAGCCCTCCCGGGAGGGCCACCCTATCTGCCCAGGGCACTTTATCTACAGTACAGAGTGCTGGGTTAAGTGAGAGGGTCCAGGACAGGAGAGCACCTAGTACTGGGAGTGTGGTCTGGGGCTGAGGTGCCTTTGCCTATCCCCGAAGGAGGGGAATTTTATCTTAGTCTCCCCTCCCGAGTGTGGGTCATGCAGTACTGTCCAGCCCACTATGTGAGCACTCCTGCACACATCTGGAAGATGGCTGCCTAACGTTCCCCTTTCCCAGCATGGTGTCTGCAGCTGCAGTGCTCCTAATCTCCACTGGGTGCCACTGTCTGTACGAGACTGTTCCCCCCTCCCTCCCAGAAGAGGAGAGCAGTCCTATGGATGTTCCATCCTGTCTTCCCCGGCCTACCTCAGGCATCCTGAGCTCATTCCCTAACCTGGGTCACTGGCTTGGCACAAGGTGTGGCATCCCGAGTCTCAACCCTCAGGGCCACCGGGCCAGCTCAGCAAAAACATGTTCCAAGGTTTCCAAGGGTGCCTTTTCAGTGCATTTCAGTGGCAATACCTTGTAAATGATATGAGATATGGATCTGGTCAATGCATCTCATGTGGAGTACTAGCTGTCATGATTACAACTGCACTAAATTTTTTTCCTAGCTGCTACAGTTGCTGAGATATTGGCAAATTAGTGTTACAAGGGTCCCTTGTTTTATACGGCTGCTGTGTGGCTCTGTTGTTATATGTAAGTGGGAGTGCAGTGCCCCAAGGGCCCATGCTCCAACATACACATAGCATTATGCAAAAAATGGACAACACATACCACTTACTAGTTACATTACACTTTCTCAAAAAGAAAGGAAAGTCATGGCAAAAACTTTGTTAATGCTTCAGTTAGGGTTCATAGCACAGTGACAAACTCATGGAAATGTGGTGCTAGGGTTACCACCCCTACCACCCCATCCCACCCCTCCACCCTATACACACTAACAGGCATTTGGGTGCATGTTGGGGTTGTTGTGCCTAACTCTCAACCCATTCTCCTATACTGCACCATCTCTGCTTGTTTACACATGGAATGGGGTGAGAGTTAGGCCGATGACCCCAATGCACACCCCAATGCATGCACCTTAACACCACATTTCCATGCTTTTGTCGCTATGCTATGAACCCTAACTTATGCATTAACAGAGATTTTTGCCATGAATATATACATATAGGCTCATTTGCACCCCTATGATTAGGGTTGAGTAGGCACTTTAATGTTAATCCCAAAATGTTGCACTTTAATAACTTTGAAAATGTTCAACAGATTTACACAAAATTTGGTATGTGCTGTCCCGTGGAGTATATCTCTTAACTTTTCAAGTTTTGTGTAGGTCAGATTGGAGCATTTCATGCTGCACATTGTGAAACACGATAAAGTGTGTTTTTTGGAGGCTTTTTGTCCTCATCGCACTGCTTCCAAACCATTTGGAATTTTGGTCTGACATTTTCTGCATAGAAAGAGCTTTCCCCCAAAGAAGACATCAGTGTTTGTTTGGTGAAAAAATATTAATCTGTTCAAAAGTTATTCCCTTATGACATGTGGTGCTGGCCGTGGTACTACCCCCCCAGCCTCTGCCAGAGGTCCTTATTGATCTGGACTCTCCCCCACCAGAGAAGGAGAGCAGTCTCTGGGATGCTCAGTCCTTCTCCCCCTGGCAGGCCCTCTGACTCTCATGTCCAATCCTGAACTCAGGATGTCAGCACAGATGGATGCCTTGCACCTGCAGCTCAGCCCAAAATGGCAGAGTTATAACAGTTCATTGGAATTACGTAAAGCACTATCATAACTTTGTCAATTTAAAATATTTTGAACCCAAATTTGGAACATAGAATTCTTTTTACCCCACTAAATGTATGCTACAACAGTTATTGAATATAGAATTCTTATTACCCCACCAAATGTATGCCACAACAGTTATTTTTTAAATCCTGGCTGAAATGAGTTTTCACACCTGTGGCACAGAAATGGTGTTGCAGTTGCACAGAATTGCATTTCAGTGGATATTTGAATTTTTCACCACTGGGTACATCAGGTGGGGTAATACCATGACAATGATGACATCTGTATCACTCTTAGCCTATACATGTAAGTGCAGGGAGCGCAGGGCACAAAGGGCCCTTCACTTCCACAGTTAAGTACATATATGCATCCATGGAGGAATGGGAGGGCCCTGCACTCCGATAGCTATGTACATATATGCTTCTGTGCAGGAATCAGAGTGCAGGGCTTGGAGGGCCCTGTGCTCTGATAAGCACATTAGGATATGATTACACTATCTCAAAAAGTAAGGAAATATACTGCAAAAAACATCTTAATGCATCAGTTAAGGTTAATGTAACAAAAGTAGGGAAATGTAGCATTAGGGTTCCCAACCCTAACACCCTCCCGCCCTTCACAGATGAAGAGGCATGAGGAGGTGGCATTGGGGTCATCAGCCCTAATGCTCACCCCATTTTCCTATGCTGCACCCACCCAGTTTATTTTCTAATGAAATGTAGTGAGCATTAGGGTTGATGTCCCCAGTGTCGCTTCCCAATGCCTCTTCATCTGTGATGGGTGGGGAGTGGTGTTAGGGTTGGAAACTGCAATGCCACATTTCCCTACTTTTGTTACTCTAATCCTAACTGATGCATTAATGAAGTTTTTTGCAATTAATACATATAATATTCTAATGTTTTAGCGTTAGTATAGTTAGGGTTGAGTAAGGTGTTTTATGTTAAATCCCAATTTCTGCACCTTAATAACTTTGGTGTCATTCAACGAAATAGCCAAATATCAGGCATGCTTGGTCTAGCTGGAAAGGCCTCAAGATGTGAAAAGTTTTGTGATGGCATCTTTTGCAGTTTCTGAGATACAAAACATCGTTTTTTAATGAATTAAGGTGTTTTCTTCCTATACTTAATACATGTTTTTTTTCTTTCACACACAGCATAGGACAGTACAGAATTACTTTCAGAAACTTTTAGGTTAGACTTGGCATGTGCCAAGGTAGTGCCTTTTGAAGGTTCTGTGAAAAAAATATTTCTGACAATGTTCAGTTGGGTTTTTGTTTAAGCCTCTGATGTGAACTATACATTTTCCATTCAGGAGAGCATTTTAAGTTTGAATGACTTTTGGGTCATGAACTGAAAATGATTCTCACAAACTGAATTTTTTTTTTTAGTTCCTGATGGCTGCCATCTTCTTGTTTTCCTTTTTTCAACAAAAAATGTGGAAAGTACCTAAAAATGTGTGTTAAAAACACTGAACCTTGTTAAACGGGACCTCTTTAGGTAAATTCTGGTGTTTGCATTTTTAAACATAGCCACAAATACCTTTCCTGGACACCTGAATGGCAGCCTTAGACAGCAGTGAGGGAGCCCTGTTCTCTGTATTTGGAGAATGGGACTTCCCTCACTGCTGCAGCTGCAAATGAAGAAGTGCTGCTGGCCTGAGTGTCAGATATGAGCTGACAGTCTGTGGGCTGCATGATCAAATAGTAATCACTGCAGTAATTGTTCCCATTTTATTTTTTAGGAGGAACTTTAGGAGCAGCACAAAACCAAACAAAGAGAAATAAGTTCCTTTTTTGACAGGTATTATTTTAATTTATTATTGTGTTGTCAGAGCTTGTAACTTAGAAGCAGAGCCCCATCTGAAGAGAAAATATTTAAATGCACCAGTCTTAGTCAGGGGCAGTATGGGGAGCTAAGTGCAATATTTTCTGGATCACTATAATTCATGGAGCCCTCACTCAATCAGGGGAGTTTGATTTTCAAATGGTGATGCAGGACTTGAGTGAAGCTCTATGTCAGGCCCTTTTTCTGGCAGTTACACCAATCAACTTTGGTACAACTGCACCTAATTTTGGTAGGTTATACGCAGTTGCAGCACTTTACCCAAATCATAGCAGCTTGGTGCCAACACCATAAAACGGGTCCCTGGGATTGCCACATGCTAGACTAGAAAAAGTTGGTCTAACTTGCGGCAATTGCCACATGGGATTGAAAATCCTGATCACTGGCTGGGTGATTGCTGCATCCCCATGCACCATATCTTTATCGCACTTGGGGCTTGCAGCAGTCATGGGCTTTTGAAAATGAGCCCAGGGGTTTTTGAGCAAACTTATACTTAGCTATCTATTAAAATTGTCCTATCATCTGGAGATTCCCCTGGTCTATTATTGAAGGGTTTTCCCTTGGCTCCTCCATTTGGGCTAAGGATCTGAGCATGGACCTGGACGATGGCTTGACGTTTGATACACAGGTGTTAGCTGTTATCAAAAGCAGTTTCTTCAATCTGAGGAACATTGCCTGGATCCAGGCCCTAATACCAACTGAGGACCTGACCACCCTGGTGTGAACCTTTATTACATCCAGGCTGGAGTACTGCAATGCTCTGTACCATAGGCAACCTGTGGTAATTTCTGCCATCTGCAGCTGGTGCAGAATGCAATGGCTAGGTTGTTGACTGGTGTTTTGAGATCTGACCATATCACTCCTTTCCTCCTTGAACTGCACAGGCTGCCAGTAAGGTGGAGGCTTGCCTTCAATGTCAGATTACTGACTTATAAAGCCCTGTATGGGGGGGATGGACCAGCCTACCTGCAAGACACCCTGGTCCCTCATCACCCATCTCGGGTTCTCTGTTCCTCTGAAGGTTGTCTCCTTGTGGGTCCCAGAGCCAGGTTGCAGTATTCTGGGGACCATGCATTCTTGGTTGCAGCACTGACCCTGAGGAACTCCTTGCCAAGACATCTAAGGGAGGGACCCTTGGTGGAAACCTTTAAAAAAGTACTGAAGATGCTTTTATTCGATCAGGTATTTGAAATTAGCTGAAGATTAAAATGAACTGATTGTAGTCTTATTATTGAGTTATTTTAGCGACTGATAGAATTGTATACTGAACTCTGTATTATGTTCCGAAGTGTGTATTATTTATGGATTGTTTTTAAATATTAAGTGCTCCGAGCCTCTGGGAAGTGGCACTATATAAATAAAGTTTCTATCTATCTATCTATCTATCTATCTATCTATCTATCTATCTATCTATCTATCTATCAAACACAGTTCAACTCTGGGGATTCCCTCTTTCCCCACCTGTATTTAATAAATGTTATTGAAAATAGTCAATATATGTGCTTTGTAGGAATAACTGTCTTTTGATAGATTTTTTCCAGCTATGTTGCTGTGCTGCAGTCTGCTTGTTTATAAGTCTGCCGTCATTCACAACCTAATAGAATGGCATATTTTACTCATTACCCCTTTTGTTCATGTAGTCTGTATAAAAAAAAAAAGAATTATGTAAGCACAATGGGATTGATTTTCAAAGGGTGATGCAGGGCTTGTGTCAAGCCCTGTGTCAAACCCGTTATTTGGCATAGTTGCGCCAAACTCCTTTGACACAACTGCATCCGATTTTAGTACATCGGGCACAGTTATGACAGTTTCCTCACTTTATGGCAGCTTGCATCAAATATTTGGGGCAAGCCCCGTAAGAAGCAGCCCCCAAATGGTGCAAGTTAGACCAGGGAAAAGCTAGTCTAACTTGCAACATTTTCTCTTACGATCAAAAATCCTAACTGCAGGCCAGAGAATGCCTCAAGACCTGTGCACCAAATGATTGGCACACCAAGGGCTTGCTGTATTCATGTGGCATTGAAAATTGAGTTCAGTGTGTCGATGGTCACAGAAACAGCCTCAGTGGGTCTTATTCACAGAAACAGCCTCAGTGGGTCTGTTAAAAAATGCAGGAAAATAGTAGCATGCAGAGAACATTAGACTCTCACTTTTAAATATTTTGTGTTGCAAACTAATGTTTATTTTTAACTCCCCAAACCTCTCCTCACAGGTGCCCCTCACGCGATCATGTCACACGTACACACACACAAAATGTAAATTTTTTTTATGCATTCTGATATGTTTGATTCAGCTGACCCCAACACATGTTACTTTTGTTTTTCTCCACAAGTCTTTGCACAAAGTAGTCAGAATGCTTTGTCACAAATAGTCCACAAAGTTCAATCCTCTGACTATGAAAATCACTTTAATTCCTGTTGTATTTTAACTCTTTCTTGATCTCATGTGCCTTAGCCCTCCCAGTGCCCTCAAACCCCAAAGAAGGCTACTGTATTGTACTACCTGAACCAAGAGAATCCAGCCCTGGTCACACACTCAGCTCTCTCAAAGTCCATCGAGCAATCCCATGCCTACCAGATCAACTCTCTCAGAACCCAGGGAGCCATTTCATGGTCACTATCTAGGCTCTCTCAGAGCACAGGGAGCCAAATGTAACCACAAACTAGGCACTTTCAGAGCAAAGAAAAGGAGTCTTATGTGGTCATAAACTCATCTCCTTCAGATCCCTCGGGATATAGTTGCTTTTATGAGCTAAGCTCTCTTGTAGCTCAGGAAGCCAAGTGTAGCTACAAGCTCATTTCTCTCAGATACATGTGGAGTCAGCCATGATCACAAGTTCATCTGTCTCAATAGCTGAGTGAGTCAGCCATTGTAATAAGCTCAGTTCTCTCAGATCCACAGTGAACCAGATGTGTTTACATAGTAACATAGTAATGGGTGTCAGATAAGGAGTGCAAGGCCCATCCAGTCTGCCCATATTCCCTGCCTATATTAGTGGACACTGATTAGGGTTGTCAGAATCCTTTGAAGTGCTGGGTTCTAATTCTAGTCTAGAACTTTTGCAAAAGTTCAAGGATTCTAATCTTTTTTAGAACTTTTTAGAACTCAAACTCTATTTTTTAATAGTGCTGCCAGTAATGAAGATAATAGAGAAATACACATGGAACTGAGGAAAAAAATGAAATAAAATCAAAATGAAATATGTTCATCCCAAAGTCCTCCCAGAAACTATTTCTGGCATGCATTAACAGATATCACAGAAATGGGTGGTGGGCTGCACATGCTCATACACTGAGTAGGGTACAGTGCAGTCAAACAGCACACAACAGGATGATGGGCTGGCGAGTACACCATGTAGGAGGTGGAGTCACACAACACAGAGACACACCAATTATATATATATATATATATATATATATATATATATTTGTACTGGGATTTTTCTGTCTCTCCTCCCAACATGGAAACATTTCTAGCATGTATTTAAAGATTAGAACAAATGTCAGGGGCCAGAGCACCCTGCAAAAAATAATGTGGCACAAACCAAATGAACTAATCACAATAGTTTGTAAAGAATGAATGGAAGCTTACCTTAAGCGTACATATTTTTTTATTGTGCCGACTAAAGAGGTGGACAAAAAATTATGTACAGAAAACTGTAAATTGGAAGTGCAAGTTAAAATGGTGAAGTCACTATATGGCTAAACACACAAAAAAAATACACACTGACACCATGGCAGTGTTACTGACATGGTTACTGGTGGCCTGTAGGACAGAGTGTGTGCACATCACAGGTGACACAACGTGCTGACATTTTGGCAGAGAAACCTTCCTGTACATATTTTTTTGTCCACCTCTTGAGTTTGCACAACAAAAGAGTATGTACCCTTAAGGTAAGCTCCCAGTAACTCTTTACAAACTATTGTGTTTGGTTCATTTGAGGTGTGCCACATTATTTTGTGCAGGGTATTCTGGCTCCTGACATTTGTTCTAATCATTAAATTTTTACTACTACTACTACTACTGAAACTCAAACTGCGTAAATGTGAAACATGGCAAGGCAATCATAGTGGGTCATATGATGAAACATGGTCTATGTGGAAATTAGTCCCTGTATTTGAACAAAGTTTAATTTTCTCAGGCATCGTAAAATACTGACTTACTGCCCAAGTTTATTTCACATTCTCAGTGTCAGCAGGAACCTGTTCATGCACAGCCAGAGCTCTCTCCCCCTCTTTATCTCAATAATGACAGGGTATCTCTCTCATGGCAGGAAAGGCCAGTCACTATACTTTTTAGTAAAAATAAGTACACTGCTACATGCTGTTAATGCAAGTCTTGGCCCTATTAAGAAAATGGTACTGGTAAGACAAAGTTGTGCTGTATATTTGGGAGTGATAAACTCCTTTCCACATTTCGAGTAGGCAGGTTTACAAATTTTCATCTTTTTTTTTTGGGGGGGGGGTTGTTGTAAGCCACTCACAAATGTGCCATTTCATTGACACTGGCTAAGTCCACTTGTGCTGCTAGCTAGGCTGGCACATGCTGGTTCTGTGCTAACCTTTCCCCATGCCTAAAGTTGTTTAGTTTCACATCACAAATAAAAATCAATACCATGCATCTGATTTGAAAAATTTCATCTTTCTTTCTAACAAATTAAAACACCTTGCATAAGTCATGTTCCTCATCAGAACAGGAGACCTGCCCAAGTCCATAGGATTCTTTACAGGGACTGCACAGCCACTCAACCTAGTGACCACTGGCTTACCAAACTTCCAACAGCTCTGCTCGGCTGCTGCTATGACAGTTGCCAACACCATAATCCGCTGCCTGATATTGCTTACAGACAATGTTCAGCTCACCAAGCACTAACCGTCACAAAATAATAATTAAAAAATGTTAAACTTATTGCAGCCCAGCAACAACTCACCACCCACCTAAATACTTTAATTGGAGTCGCAGGTCAGCCACTGAACTTGCTTTATCACTGTATTCCATGACTGGAATGGGATACAGCCTGATACATGACTTAAAGCACCACAAATCTCAATGGGGATTGGCGCTAATGCAGCAACTGGGCATGCACGGATGCGAACCCCAACAACCAGACATGTGCATGCCGTACACAGGCACCTGATTCGCTGTTTGGTACAAATAGCCAGGCTGGAGCTACAGTGCAACAAGTGAGTTTGCATGAAGCAAACTACTTCATGCATAAGCAGTGGGCTAGTGTTGATGTAGGTGAGGTCAGAGGGCCCCTGGAAAACCCAGACCTTATGCAGACAAGCGTAGGATGTGTAATAGTAAATCCAGTGCTGTTTAATTAGCCATGTCCATGTAATTGGGGAAAAAAATAATAATTGTAACCCTTTTGTGAAGCCTCTAGTGTCTGAGTTCTAAATTAGAACTCGAACACCAGGGTTCAAGAAGGGTTCAATTTTTTGCCGAACTAGTTCTGACAACCCTACCACTGACCCTACTTGGTCAGTTGCTTTTGAAAGTTTCTATCATATTCACCCATTCCCACCTCTCCTCCAGTTTATACATATTGATGTCTTTTAATCTCTTCTCATACATGTTTTGGTGCAAGCTATGCATTATCTTTGTTGCCCTTCTCTGAACTGCCTCCACCCTGTCTATATTCTTAAAAAGATGTGGCCTCCAGAACTGTACACCTTACTCGAGATGAGTCCTCACCAGTGTTTTGTATAATGGCATCACCATCTCTCTTCTTCTGCTCATGATACCCTTTCCTATGTACCCCAACATGCCACTGGCACTCCCCACGGCATTGGTGCACTGTTTGGCCACTTTTAGGTCATCTGAGATGTTAATCCCTAAATTTCTTTCTTCTCTGATAACAATCAGTAATTCCCCTCCCATCCTGTAATTTTTCACAGTGTTTTTTCATCCCAGGTGCATGATTTTGCACTTATTTACATTAAATTTTAATTGACACACCTTGGATCATTCTTCCAGCTTTCACAGGTCTCTCCTTATTTTCTTGGCCCCCTGTGGCATGTACACCAGGTTGCAGATCTTGGTGTCATCTGCAAATAGGAAAACCTTCCCCTCCAGTCCTTCAATGATGTCACTAATGAAGACATTAAACAGGACTGGCCCCAGGACTGGTCCTTAAGGCACCCAACTGGTCACCTCCCTTTCCTCTAATTGGATTCTATTAACCACCACCTTCTGCTTTCTGTCCCTCAACCAGTTTCTAATTGAGTTCTCCACTTTGTGGCCCACACCAAGGCTACCCAACTTGTTAACCAGTCTTCTGTGTGGAACAGTGTCTAAGGCTTTACTGAAATTGAGATAGGCGATATCCCCCCCGATCTACCTCCTTTGTCACCCAGTCAAAAAAGTCTATCAGATTTGTTTGGCAAGAACTTCCTGCTGTGAACCCATGCCATCTTGGATCCTATGCTCAGCTGGATTCCAGGTGCTCCACAATCCTCCCCTTAAGCAATGCCTCCATTTTCTTTCCCACTATTGAGGTGAGGCTGACTGGAATGCCATGTCATATCAGTGAAAAAAAAGCAAGTGCAAAATCAGCAGTGGAACAACCACAATTCCAAAAACAGTGAACTAACTTGCCAGTGCCTTCACAAAACCCCAAACTAGGTGCCAGATGACAAGAGGCATTCTAACAATTTCCCATACAATTTTATTATGTGGGGGCTTTGCCCCACACACCCCCTTTAAGTGGGGCTCTGCCCCCTGCATTCCCTGTAAATTATATAATCAACACCGGGGAGGCTGAACTCATGGACAGGGAGAAAGATCAATTTGGGGGAGAGAATATGGCTGCAACACTTGAAAAAAAAAATAACTACACCAAGGCAGATCACGTGATGCAGAGTGCTGAGTAGATGCTCCTCCGCTAATCTCCTGCCTCCCGAATATAAACTCATCATTTAATACTGTTAAATTTTATCTAATTCACCTGCCTACGAGTTCTCCTTGTCTCTAAACAGCTTATGCTCCTGTTTTTGGTATCTGTGTGGTAAATGGAGGCTTATATGAAGAAAGTCCCACAGAAACATCCTGAAAAGGCCTCAAAGAAATCCTGAGCCTTGAGTGGCCCAGACAAACCAGAACCTTCGTGTCAAGCTGGGGACCAAGAACCCTTAACACTTATCAGATTCTTGAAGGAATTTAAACCATTCTGGGAAGAGATGAAAGATATGGCAATCGACCTGAAATCCCTCTCCAGAAAGTTAGAGGAAATCTCCACGACAGTATCGGACAACACTGCCCGAATAATTTTGATCGAGAGAAAATTGGAAAGTCTGGATCCTGAGCTCCTTTTAACGAAACAAAAGCTATCTCGTCTAGAAGCAAAACTCGAAGATTTGGAAGGCCATAGTCGGAGAAATAATGTGGTAATTCTTGGGCTCCCTGAAGGGGAAGAAGTCTAGAATACCGTAGTCTTTGTCCAGAAGCTGGTAGAAAGGGTAGCTGGTCCCTCTCCCTTTGGCCCAACGTATATGATAGAACGGGACCACCTGTCTCTATGACCAAAACTCCCACCTGATGCACCTCCTCGCCCCATCATCAGCTGCTTTCTGAACTACCTAGAAAAGCAGCATTTTCTACAGAAAGTCAAGGCCCTGCAAGAAGTCAGATGGGAGAAGGAGAAGCTGAGAATTGTTCAAGACATCCCTGGCTCGGTCCAATTGAAATGGAAAGCCTTCCACCCAATTATATCTAAGATTTCAGCGGCAGGATTAAAGTTCAGGATGGGGTATCCAGTGAAGTTACAAGTCTCAGTAAATGGCTCATGGCTCAGTTTAGAGGATCCTGAAGTTGTGTTACTAAGCCTTAAGTCAGAGTTGCCAGATCTGTTCCGGACGACCTGAGAGGGCCTCCTGATCTTTGGGATTCACCGGGAACTTCTGAGTGAACTGTTACTTAATTTTTTGTCTGGACAATGCTCTTTCTAAAGACAAAATTCAATTGAGTCTATGCTCTCTGATAGAACTGGGCTACTAGTAGATGGTCTGACTTTACTTTTTTCAGGCCCTGGCCTGTTGGTGTGGATACGGCTTCAGGGACAGTCCTTGTGGGGCTCCCGGAGGGTTTGTTTCAGACTGGAGGCAGTATAGCACAGTGGTCTAAGGCTCTGAGCTGCAAATCTGCTGACATCCAGCAGACCAGACCTGGGTTTGAATCCCACAGCTTCCACTTTTTTTTTTTTGTTAATTTTATTTTAACATCAGTTTAACAACCTTTGAGCCAGGGGCTCATTTACAAAGGTACCTCGTCAAAAGATTGGACAATGAAAATACATACACTAGACAAGTTGCAGGTCAGCAGTACAGTTCAACAGTATGGTACAGTCAGATTACAGGTATAGGGGGACATAACATTGAATTAACAGCAAATTCAGATAATCAAGTTCGCAACATAACAGTGAGTTAAACAGCAAATTCGGATAATCAAATTCAGTATAGGCGGCTAAGGGTAGTTGACTTGAGTGGAGGTCCTCGGGGGGAGGGCTGAAGATGAGGGGATGCAGCTCAGAGAGCTTTGTCAGTAGGTAGGGAGGGAGGTCAGGTGCAGCGGCAGGAGTGAGTTGAGCAAGTGACTTCTGAGGCTGTATTTAAAACAAGCTAATGAGGGAGCCTCAGTGATGCTAGCAGGGAGGGAGTTGTACCCAGTGGGTGCTCTATAGGGGAAGGCCCTTTGGCCCTGGGAGGTCCTAGCCCTTGGAACGACCAAAGCAGTTTTTCAGGAGCTGCATGTGCACACCGTGGGGTTAGTATGGTGAACAGAGTTAGCTAGGCCGGGGGGGGAGAGACCATGGAGAGCTTTATAAGTAAGTTGGCAGGTTTGGAACATGAGACTTTCCTCGAGGTTGAGTATGGTGGCCATGGAGTACAGTAGACAGGTGTGGGTGAGGTGATGGGCACTGGTAATAAGTCGGCATGCTTTGTTGAGCATAAGGCGTACCTTGCGGAGGGCAGTCGGGTCCGCTGCGCCATAGACCGGAAGGCCATAGTCAATTATGGATAGAACTGAGGAAGTGACTGCCAGGCGAAGAGTGTCAGTGGGGAGGCAGTTTTTGTGTCGGTAGAGGATACCCAAACGCGCATTGGAGGCAGTGGTCAGGGCAGAGATATGGTCATGAAAGGTAAGGGGCAGAGTCAAAGATTATACCAAGGTATTTATAGGATTGTACAAGTTCTACAGGGAGATTATGGGTGGAGTGGACAGTGAGAGGAAAGTTGCTAGACTTATTTTGGGGGTGAGTAAAGAGCATGGATTTGGTTTTCTTGAGGTTGATGACGAGACGGTGCTCAGAGAACCATGTCTCCACAGAGTTGAAGGCAATTTGAAGGGAGTTCTGGAGTGTGACAGGGTTACTGTCAGAGGCAAAGAGTACTGCATCATCGGCGTAGAGTAGGACATTTCCTGCACACATGTTGGGCAGAGAGTTGAGATAGAGGGAGAAGAGTAAAGGACCGAGGATGGAGCCCTGGGGGACTCCTGAGCGGATAGGGCAGGTGCTGGAGAGGGTGGCACCCACCTTCACATGTTGGGAGCGGTCAGACAAGTAGCTGGTGCACCAGGAGACTGGACCGAGGGGCAAAGCCCACACAGGCAAGGGTAGCTAACAGGAGAGGATGCAAGACAGTATCAAAGGCTTTTGATAAGTCGATAAATACTGCACCTGCGAGGGAGCACGCATCCAGAGAGGTGTGAAGGAAGTTAGCAAATTCCAGGAGTGCAGTATTGGTGCTATGACCGGCTCTGAACCCATGCTGCTCAGGGCAAAGGACATCATACTTAGAGAGGTAATCTGAGATTTGGACAGCTACAATTTTCTCTAAGGCCTGAGAGAGGGGAGAGAGGCTAGAAATTGGCCGGAAGTTACCAGCAAGCATCCTGTCACCATCCTTGTGAATAGGGGTAACAGTGGCGACCCTCCAGACAGAGGAGAATTGCCCTAGGCAGAGGGACTTATTAAAGAGGCAGGTGATAGGTGAGATGACCTGATCCAGGACCTGACGTAGGAGGCAGGGATCAAGAGAGTCATTACCAATAGTATTGCACTTTAGAGCTTTAAGCAGGTAAGGCCTGACTTCTTGAGTGGTGACACAGTGAAGGAGAAAAGGAGGGTGAAAGAAGGGAGGGGCGGGCATGAGAGGAGAGGGATTGAAGAAATTGCCAGGGAGCACTGAGCTAAGGTCTGTAAAGGAATTATTGAGGTGGGTAGCAATGAGGGCAGGGTCTGCAGAGATAGTACCATTGATGTCAAGGAGCAATGGTGGAGGGGAGCGTGCACCACCATTTAGCTGCTTAACATTGTCCCAGAAGGACCTGGGGTTCCCCCATGAGGAGGTAAGGGAGGCTTGGTAATAATTGGCCTTAGCTTTGCGGATGGCCCAAACACACTATTTCGGCAGCTGCGTGAGGCCTGTCTGTCTGCAGGGCGGCCAGTTTCAACAGCGATGTGCCATAAGTTATCCCGCTGCCTAAGAAGAGTGCGTAAGGCAGGGGTGACCCAAGGGGTGTGTCTTACTTTGGACCTCAGAGAGGTTAAGGGTGCAAAGATGTCACAAGCAGAGTTAAAGGTTTGGACAAAGAAGGCAAGAGCCTTATCAATGTCGGGGGAGTTTAATAGCGGGGACCAATCAGTGCAGCCTAGGTAGAGTTTTAGGTCTTTCAGCCCACCAGGTCTTAGACGTTGACGACGAGTGGTATGAACAGCGGACTTAAGCAGGGAGGTAATCCAGTTGAAGAGAACCGGAGAGTGGTCACTAAGGCAGTCTGGGAGGATTTGAAGGTTGTGGACGCGGGATGGCCTGTTGGTGAGGACCACATCCAGAAGAGTGCTAGTTCCCCTACTAGGATTTATTCTAGTAGGCTGAGAGACTAGTTGGGTAAGATCAATAGCAGCAAAAGCCTCATGGGAGGCAGAGGATGTAGGGCTAAGCCAGTTGATGTTCAGATCACCAACCAGAATCCGATCAGAAGAGCGGGGTACGGAGGAGAGATAGTCAATTAGAGGGCCCAGTGCCAGCGCTTGGTTTTTTGGGGGTATGTAGGCGGCAGTCAGGTAGACCGGACCCCTGGCGGGGTCAGGTGATAATTTTAGAGTTAGGGCCTGGGCGTTATGGTCAAGGATAGGGGGAGGAAGGGTTAATCCAGTGATGGTGTCTTAAACATAGATAGCACATCCCCCAACCCTCCTACCAAACCGGTCCAGCCGGTGTAGGGAGTAGCCTGGGAGGGAGACCTGGGCATTGGCAGTGGATTTAGTCAGCCAAGTTTCAACCAAGGCTAACACGTCTGGTTTCTGAACAGTCACCCAGCATTGTAGGGAGTCCAGTTTTTTGAGGAGGCTGCATACATTCATGGATGTTATATGAAGTCCAGTGGGTTTCGGGGGTGGGAACCATTGAAGACAGGCCCTGGGTTTGGATGGATATTGCCAGACAGGAGCAGGAGGAGGAGAGCTGCCCTAGGGAGCAGGTGGCAGATGGACAGTTTACGCCGACTAGGGGCATGGGTATATGGGAGTAAGGTGGTACTGGGGGTAGGTAGGGTAGCACAGACTGGGAAAGCTAGTGTGATAAGATACAAGAGTGGACTAGAGGGTAGGAGAGGGGGTAGCCAAGAGGATGGTGATAACTAGGGGAGGGAGTAGGGTGTGTGAAGGAGGAGGGGTGGTCCGGAGCCGAGGAGGAGAGGAGGGCAGCTGGAGGCATGGGAGTAGCTGGTGAGTGGGCATAAGGTAACCCAGGGGGAGGTAAGGAATATTACAAGAAGGGGAGGGAGTGAGGGACAGGCTGGACAGGGGAAGACAGGCATGCTCAAGGTGGGGCCGGGATTGATGAGAGATACAGGTAGGAACACGATGGGAGAGAGTAGTGTGGACAGGAACTGGAGCTCCAGAGGGGCGTACAGCGGGATAGTAAAGGGAGGCTGCCAAGGAGCTTAGCTTGGGATGTGGAGAATTCAGCGCCCACTGGTGGTCTGCGGGTATAACCTGCAAATGGAGAAGTGGGGACTTAGTATATGGGACACAGGAAGTGATGCCACAGGAAGTGGATGATGGGCGACAGCCAATATAACAAGGGCCGACCCTGGGTGGGTGGGCGGGCTAGCACCCACAGCCAAGTCTTGCAGAGACAATCAGTGGGCTGTGGTGCGGAGCTGCCAGGAGTCCCCGAGAAAACGTCCAGGAATCGCGTTGAGGAGGTCTTAATTACCTGGATGTAGCAGCAGGAGTCCCGAGAACCGCTCCAGGTAGGAGCTTCCGAATCCTTCACACACTGCAGTCGGCAGCGTTCTGTGGGGGGGGGGCCGCCTGGATGTAGCAGCAGGAGTCCTGAGAACCGCTCCAGGTAGGAGCTTCCGAATCCTTCACACGCCACGGTCGGCAGCGTTCTGTGGGGGGGGGACCACCTGGATGTAGCAGCAGGAGTCCCGAGAACCGCTCCAGGAAGGAGCTTCCAAATCCTTCACACGCCGCTGTCGGCAGCGTTCTGTGTGACCTTGAGCAAGCCACTTAACCTCCTTGTGCTCCCAGGTCGCTCCTGTAAAAAAGCTTTCAGCTTAGTGTGCTATACCTGGTTAAACAACTAAATAAATAAAAATAAATAAATAATGTTGCTTGTTTAGTTTCTAGGGGGAGCACACAGGGGAAGGTTCTGGGTTATGCCTTCTGATCAGATTTTATATGTTGCGATTTCAGATCTCTGAGCGGATCCAGGCTTTCAGGGCGCCTCTGGCAGGTGGGCTGGATCAGGTTATGACCACAAGAGGGCACTGTTCGCCCATGTAATGCAGGTCCGGTCATTTTGCCTTGAGAGGGACTGCTTTTAACTGCTATGTCATCCTGGTTTTGCGGGGGGGGGTTCGGAAATAGGGGTCAGCAACCCCTGGGCAGTTACTCCCATTGTTTTCCCATTTCTGGATCATGTTTCACTTCTCATCCGGTTTATGCTTTCTCATGTTCTCATCTCGATGATGGGCTCACCCCTCCATGTCAGTTTTTTCTCTGGCTCTGGGTCATGAGGTAGTTCCCCATGGGGAACAAGCATTTTTACAACTCCCTCACTAGACTCTTTTGGTGACCTGCCATATTCACATTTATATCATCCAGTTTCATTTTCCTCTCTTGATAACTAGTGGATCCGCTAACAATTGTTCACAGGCCCTGGAAACCTGAGACCGCTCTTTAGACATTATGTCCTCATTTATGCAGTTTATTAACTGCTTTATATCTTGAGATATGAGGATGATCATTAGCAGGGGATATGTTCGGGGCGGGAGGGAGGATATGATCTAGTGCTGTGCTAAGCTTTGACATTGGGGGTGGGAGGGAGGCTATGTGTTCTTGTTGGGGAGGGGGGTGTTGGGGGTTTAAACTTGGGCTCCTGGTGGGGGGGCTGGGGTGATGGGAGGGCCTTACAGCAGCAACAGGTGGGGTTAGATTATTTGTGCTATACACCCTGTGTGCAGGGCCCAATCTATCATTCTTAGTAGTCTTTAGTAGACGGCCAAGGAGGTGACTTTTGCAACATGGAATGTCAAGGGGATCAGGAAAAATCTAAACAATATCAGGTTCTCAAACACTTAAGTCTACTATGCACTCAGGTTACTTTTTTTCAGGAATCGCACCTATTAGAAGCAGAAGCCTCACAAGTGAGGAGGCAACAAGTGGGGTTGGTGTATGAGGCACAAGGCTCCTCAAACAGCTGTGGGGTTATGATCATTATTAACAGGGGGCATTCCCTTCATTTCAGCTCATATTATCAGGGATCCCAAGGGTAGGTTAGTTTTAGTTATAGGTACTCTCTGGTCAATACCTCTGCTATTGGGCAGGATATATGGTCCTAATGCAGATGATCCTGCCTACTTCATGAGGCTCATAAATGTAATCCTGCCTTTCCTTCTCATAAGGATTATCCTGGGATGCGACTTCAACCAAGTTGTAGACTCAAACCTTGACAGGTCAGGTGGTGCACCGGGGGGGGCTCCCCAGGTCAGAGGGCTTTTAGAGACCTACTGGATCAATGCAGGCTCTGTGATGTCTGGCGAGTCCTAAATCCTGATTCCAAGGGGGTTCACATACAGGTCTTTAGCACACAGCTCACAGTCCCGTATTGACTACATATTCATTTCTCAGACTCTCCTGCCTGGGGTTAGGTCCTCGTCGATACAGCCTGGCCCTGTCTCTGACCACTCTTTGGTGCCGTGTGATCTGACAATCCAGGATGTGTCAAAGAGAGAAACAAGATGGAAGCTTAATGACCAACTGCTTAAAGACTCTAATTATTGCAATACCATAAGGGAGCACATTGAGGCCTTTTTTTGTCCAACCCTTTAAATAGTGCAAAACCAGATATCATATGGGGGTCTTCCAAGGCTTACATGAGAGGCGTTCTTATTAGCCTCTCGGTGGCTAGGAAAAGAGCTAGGGAAAGAGAATTATTGTCCTTGTTATCCCAAATTCGGCTTCTCGAATCCAATGTCTCGGTTAACTCTCCAGAAGAGGATAAGGTGAAGCTCCTAGGGTTGACAGACATATATTTAGAATTACTCCAGGAAAAGGTGGAGTAAGCTTTCATATACACTAAAGCTAGTTATACTGATCAAGGTGAGAAGGCAGGGCACCTTTTGGCACTCCGTATTAAACAACAAGAATCAACAAGATTTATCCCTTCCATCAGGGCATCTGTAGATGGGTCTCTGAAAACATCTCCCACTGAGATACTACAAAACGCTGTACGGGGACATGGAGCACCCTCCCCCCCAATCCTGTAAGCGTGGAGAAGTATCTGACGGATTCACATCTGCCCTCCCTCCCAGTATATTACATAGACTCTCTGATCTCTCCTATAACTCAGGAGGAAATCGCCGAGGTTATTATTGGTTTACCCTAGGATAAAACTCCTGGCCCTGATGGATTTTCTTCCCTTTTCTGTAAAACATTTCGAGAACTTTTATTACCAATACTTAATAGATTATTTCAGCACATCCTATCTGGGATGGAGGTTGACTGGATCTCTTTGAAGCCTTGATAGTACTTCTCCCAAAGCCAGACAAGGACCCTGAGCACGTTCAGTGCTATATGCCTATATCCCTCCTAAATCAGGATATTATGATCCTCTCAAAGATTTTAGCTAATAGGTCATCCATGGTGCTCACAGAGTTAATAAGTATGAATCAGGTAGGTTTTATGAAGGGATGCTCTTCAGCAGATCATTTGCGTACTTTATCCCATGTCTTCTCGGCTGCCAGAGATGCCGACTTCCCTGCAGGCTTGGTCTCTTTGGATGCCGAGAAGGCGTATGACCGGGTGAATTGGAGTTTTCTCTTTAAGGTACTGAGTGCCTTTAAATTTCCTCCGGTATTCATATCCTGGGTTGCCGCATTATATAAATCCCCTACAGCAAGAATCTCAGCTAATGGGGCCTTCTCTAACTACTTCCCACTTCATTCAGGTACTAGGCAGGGTTGCCCCCATCGCCTCTTTTGTTTAACTTATACCTGGAACCCCTCATTCAAAATATTCTCCAAAATATTTCTATACAAGGTATTAGAGTTGGGCATCATGAGATTAAACTCACTGCGTACGCAGATGATTTGCTGATACATCTCTCCCATCCGGTTTCTTCAATACCACCCTTACTGAATGAAATAGCCAGGTTTAGTGAGCTATCCAACTACAAGTTGAATGCTAGTAAATCCTTATTTTTCCCTTTAAACAACAAGGTATTTAAGGATGACATTTGCCCCCTAGGCCTAGGTTGGACTCCTAGAGCAATTAAATACTTGGGCATAAAGCTGTCCCGAAACCCCTTAGTGTGAGTTAAAGATAATCTGTATTGTCTCTCACAGGTTATTATTCATGACCTTGACAGATGGTCTAAACTTCCCATATCATTATGGGGCAGGATTAACATTATTAAGATGAATGTATTTCCTAGAATTAATTACCCATTATCCCTTTTCAACTCTTTTATTCCCATACGCTGGTTTAAGAAGTTGTACGGTATATTTACCAGATTTATCTGGGCTGATAAATATCCCCGTTTGGCCTATTACAAACTAGCTGCCCCAAAATCTGAGGGGGGGCTGAGGTTTCACCATATGGCATTATACTACTGGACCAGTCATCTACCAAAATGTCTGAGGTGGATATCCCCAGGCCCTGAAGTGGCACAACCAGTATGGCTTAAGATTGAGTTAGACGTAATTAAATCTAAGCGCCTGGATCCCTTAACTTATTTTACCTCAAACTGTTCCATGTAAAGATGGCTGACTGCACCACAATAGGTATTTCTTTAAGAGTTTACACACAGTTATATTTATTTCTTCACTATTCTCCTCAGACTGATTTAGCTCAGTCTATTTGGAATTCCCCATCCTTTACTTTTAATGGAAAGTGGATTCCTTGCAGTTGGTTGCCTCAATTAGGCAATGGAATACTGCTTTTCCTGTTAGATGGGGAAGGGCACTGGTTGTCCTCACACGGGATTATAGACAAGTTCCTCATTCCGGTCTCATCTCACTTTAAGATCATACAGTTAAGACACCTTCTCACTGTAGCTCTGGGGAATTCTGCCCCCTCTCAGAAGGTGTCAGCCCTGATTCCTGAATCCTCCTTATTGTCTGGGTCCTCAGACATAGTGTCCAAGCTATACAGGGTGTTGTACTACAAAAAATATGGGAACTCCTTCGGACCTACTAGCTTCTGGAACTCACTCCTCCCTCAAAACCAATTGGACTGGCAATCCCTATGGAGATCCTGTCATAAGTATGTTTCCCAAGATAGACTGTGTCTCATGCAATACCATATTTTACATAACATGTATTGTACCCATATTAAATAAAAAAAATGGGGCTTCTCAAATTCTAGTATATGTACCAAGTGCTTACAAGAAGAGGGTACTCTCCTGCATATGTTCTGGTCCTGTCCCAAAGTTTTCTCCTTATGGAATTCAATTAAGATGTCTCTCGATCCCCTACTGGGCCTACAGGAGTATTTTACTCCGGAGGTGTGTCTTCTAGGGGACATGTCCCTGGTTAGTGTTAGAATCAGGAAATACCATATTTCCATGGCTGCTCTCTCAGTTAAGAAACTCATTCTACGTCATTGGAAGGACCAATCTGCTCCTTCATTCCAGGAATGGTTACATGAAATCATTGCTAATCTTTGTACAGAGAGGGCAATTGCAAGTCTTTATAGTAGACTAGCAGCATATGCTAAGATATGGGATCCCCTTCCTTCCTTACTCTTGTTGTCTCATTGAGGTTTATATCACACCTTGGTATTACTCATATGTCCAATAGAAATACGGACTGCACTTTAAGGTGATATTGTCTTGTTGCTGCTTTAAAGGGGTGGGGTGGGAGAGGTGGGTTGGGCAGTTCTTACTGTGTATGTGTTACGGTACATCCTGATTTGCTGTAACTGCCCTTTATAACGGAAATGCATTAATAAAGTTTAAATTATAAAAAAAAAAGAAAAAAATTACACCAAGATAAAACAACAGTCACTGTGGGGATCAAACCCAGTCCTACATACTACTGCAGCACACACACACACACACACACACTAACCTAGCTTTCTGTGCTACGCTGCCAGCACACTTCAGAACGTCACAAACACTCCTACTATAATCCTAACTACTGCTTCCCCACTACCGACTAGTAGTAAAACATTTGTTGACACTACTGTCACTCTAAAAACAGTTGCCCATATCTCCTTCGCTATTGTTGACTCATTCTTTTTACTTCACCCAAATGTACTCGCTCAGATCACGGGATACCACTGACTGGCCTATAGTTTCCTGTTTCCTCCCAGCTTCCACTCTTCTAGAGAGGAACCACATTTGCCCTTTTCTAGTCATCTGGAACCACTCCTGTATTGAGCAACTTACTAAACAGGGCTGCCAGCGGTGCTGCTAGTACCATAAGTAGCTCCTTTAGTATCCTAGGGTGTATACCATCTTGTCTCATAGCTTTGTCCGCCATCAGTTTTGTGAGTTCCTCATGGACTCTGTTCTGGAAATGGACTGGTGTCTGTCTCCTATGTTTCTTATGCCCAGTTGTGGATCCTGAACCTCCTCCTCTTTAGTGAACAGAAGTATTAATTCAGTACTGATGCTTTGTCTTGGTCCCCCTCCATTCCCACCCCTTTCTTCCCTCTGAGTCTTACTCTTGAGTCTGAAAGTCTATAAGTTTGTCTTTTCTTCTAGTGCAGCGGGGGACTGCTCAATATATTTTTTTCACAAAAAGCATAGAAGAAAATGCCTGCTGATTGCTACATATTTAGTATGGGCAGTTCACTGAACCTGACATATGTCTGAGACAAATCTTATCTGAAAGTGTCTTTAGAGGTTAAAAAAGTATGGAAATTATAGATTTGCTGGGAAAGGGGTGACATTTATAAGGTATGAATCTTTCTTGAAAGACAATACATTTCCAAGTGAAAACAGTAGTAAGAAGCTGTTTAAATGCTAAGTATTTAAATGTGCAAGTTACATAGAAACATAGAAGCTGCTGGAAGAAAAGGACCTCATGGCCCACCATGTCTACTCTAATATCCCTACCGTTCTACTGTAGACCCTAATTGATCTCCAGCCTTACCCCCCAGCCCTGTTACTAAAGTCACTCTGTGTACCCATGCATTTTTTAAACATGTTACCATTTTGGTGCTCACCACCTGTGCTAGGAGGCTGTTCCAGGCATCCACCAGTCTTTCAGTGAAGAACTATATCCTGACATCCCATCTAAGTCTTCTCCCTTCCAGCTTCATGTCGTGCCCCCTTGTCCTTGAGCATCTCTTTCTGTTTAATATGCTACCCTCCTGGACCTTATTGATATCCTTGAGGTATTTTTATGTCTCTATCATGTCTCACCTTTCTCTCCTTTCCTCCAGTGAATAAATATTTAACTCCCTGAGTCTTTCCTTGTATGGCTTTTGTTGCAGGCCATGCACCATTTTGGTTGCCCTTCTCTGTACTGTCTCTACCTGGTCTATTTCCTTCTTGAGATGGGGCCTCCAGAACTGGACACAGTACTCCAAATGTGGCCTCACCATTGATCAACACAGGGGTAACACAACTTCATTTTTCTGCTGGTGCTACTCCTCCCCATGTACCCCAGCATCCTACTAGACTTTCCCACTGCCTTATCACCCTGCTTTGCTACCTTCAGGTCATCAGATACGATGACCCCTAGTTCCCTTTCCTGTTTTGTGGTAGTTAACACTCTTCCCTCCAACTGATATATTGTTCTTAGTTTTCTGTACCCCATATATGTAATTTCATATTTTTACCATTGAAGCCCAGTTTCCAAACCATTGACCAGTCTTCCAGCTTTCTTAGATTTCCTTTCATTTTTTCCACCCCCCCCCCCGGTGTGTCCACTCTGTTACAGAGTTTTGTGTCATCCACAAACAGGAATACCTTACTTTCTAGAATCCTGTGTGATGTCGCTAATAAAGACATTGAAGAGGACTGGTCCCAGTACCAACCCTTGAGGCACCCCATTGGTTACCTTAACCTCCTCTGAGTGAACTCCATTTTCCACTACTCTCTGAGTTCTGTTACTTAGCCAACTTCATGCCCATTTTACTATCTTTGGACACACTCCCAGGCTGTCTAGCTTGTTTACCAGTCTTCTGTGTCGAACAGTGTCAAAGGCCTTACTGAAATCCAGGTAGACCACATCCACCGCTCCTCCCTAGTAACCCAGTCAAAAAAATCCATCAGGTTTGTTTGGCATGATCTTCCCCCTGTGAACCTATGCTGCCTTGGACCCTGCAATCCACTGGTTTTTAGGTATTCCTCAATTCTCTCTTTAAGTAATTTTTCCATGACTTTGCCCACTGCCAAAATCAGGCTTACAGGTAAGTAGTTTCCTTTCTCCTTCCTATTCCCACTTTTGTGTACTGGTACCACATCCACCCTCCTCCAGTCCCCCGGAACTTTCCTCATGTCTAGTGAAAGATTAAACAGGGCCATCAGTGGCACAACCAGTTCCTCCCTTAGTTACTTCAGTATCCTGGAGTGAACCCTATCTGGCCTCTTGCCTTGTCTGCTTTTAATTTTGCTAATTCCCTGAGGACTCTCTCCTCGGTAAAGGGGACCTCCCTATTCCTAATGCCCTTCTTCACTATCCATGGCCCAGCCACCTTCCCCTTCCTTTGTGAATACCAAACAAAAGTACTTATTCAGTATGCCAACTTTCTTATGGTCCTCTTCACACCATCCCCCCTTCCCCTTTTAGTCTTACTATTCCTGTCATGCTTTTCTTCCTTTCACTTATGTACCTAAAGAATGTTTTATGCCCCTTTTTTGCTGATTTGTCAATGTTTTCCTCCATTTGTGCTTTAGTTCTCCTAACTTCCCTGCCTCTCTTTGTTTCTCCTGATAATTATCCCTATCTTCTTCCTTCTGCGATGTCTTGTACCTTTTGAATGCCTGCTTCTTTTCCTTTCCCTTCTCTGCTACTTCCTTGGAGAACCATAGTGGTCTCTTACTTCTGTTGCTCTTCTTAACCTGCCTGACACAAAGGTTTTTTGACTTCCCAATAGCCTTCCATATTTTAGTCCAGTATTCTTCTAGCCCACCCTCACTCCCTATTTCTGCTAGGGCTTTTGAGGTACTCCTCCATTTTCTTGAAATTATCCCTCCTGAAGGGCAGGATCCTTGTTTTAGCATGGTTAGGTTCTGGCCGAGTCCTCACACTGAACCACACCGTACGATGATAACTGGTCCCCGGGTGGCTTTCCACTGTGATGTCAGTGACACTGTCCCTGTCTGACAGTACCAAGTCCAGTAACGCCACCTTACAAGTGGGTTCTTTAACTAACTGCCTGAGGAATGCCCCCTGCAGGGAGTCCAGGAGTTCCTACTTCTAACTGATGCTACATCAAGGAGGCTCCAATCCACATCTGGTAGACTGAAGTCCCGCACTAGCAGTACCTCAACTTTGTTAGCCATCCCTTGGATTTCTGCTAGCATATCCTTGTTTCCCTCCTCCCTCTGCACTGGAGGCCTGTAGATCACCCCTATCCTAATCACATCACCCTTACCTGTCTCCAGGGTGACCCACAGTGTCTCCGCTTTATTCTATCCCCTGTATTGCCATCACCTTTATGTTCTCCCTTCTGTAAAGAGCCACCTTCCCCTTCCTTTTTCCCCTACCCTGTCCCCTCTTGAATAGTTCATATCCTGGTATGGCTAACCTCCCAGTCCTGGTTTTCATTGCACCAGATTTCTGTAATTGCTACTATGTCCAGGTCTCCTGCTGCCATGGTGGCCTCTAGGTCTGCCATCTTGTTGCCCAGATTTTGAGCATTTGCACGCTTGACTCTCCATTTTGCCCTGCCACTTCCCTCTCCTGCCTTTTTGCCCTCCCCCTTTTGCTCCACTGTTTTCTGTCCTCACCCCCATTCCCTCTTCTTCTTGGTTACCTGTTTATGCTCATTTCCTTTGGGCCTCCTCACCCTTGGGATTCCCACTGCTGAGCCTGTTAGCATGTGGGGGGCAGACTATGCCTTCCTGCCTTATTCTGCCTACCCCTTGGCTAGTTTAAATGCTTACTAATGTAGCATTTAAACCATTCACTAAAGGTCTCAGTTCTTTTGAGTCTTGCACTGCTTAATGTTTTTCATCCCACTAGGTTTTCCTATATACCACTGACAAAACTGTAATATGACTAGAAGAGTGAGTTTCAATTGAGACACTTACTGATTCTGCTTTAGTGTTATATTCCGTTCCTACCGCTAAATGTTTCTCCATTGACATATTATTATTGTCCAGCAACCAGCATTGTCCTCCTCTTATCTCCTAGGCCAGCTGCCATAATAAACAAGCATTTGTCAATGCTGAATGTTCGCTTGCAGGTATTTGCAGTGGTATTTGGCAGTTGGACATGGCTTAAAAAAATCAGTGACAAAGGAGTACAAGCATTTGTCAATGCCGAATGTTGCTTGCTTCTATGTGCTGTTTAGGTATTTGGAAGTCATTGGAGTGCAAATATTGGAAAATCGCGAACTTACGAGCGTGCGTAGGAACTGCGCAATGCACGCTTGTAAAACAGTCATTTTTAGGAATTTTTTCACCATATTTTCAACATAGCCATTTTAAGAGCTCTGCTCATGAACAGTGTCACTATGATTTTCTTAATGTGTCCCATACATTGATTTCACACACCGACTGCGCCATTGTGCGCTACATGGGCGGAAACATGTTTTGGGCAGGATGTGAAAAATGACAGCATACTGCTTATAAGGAGATGTGGTAAAATGGTAATGTTGAAAATCTGGAGTGAAAAATATAGAAAATTCATGAACTTACGTGCATGCATAGGAACTGCGCAACGCACAGTCGAAAAACAGTCATTTTTAGGAATTTTTTCACCACATTTTTCAACACAGCCATTTTAAGACCTCTGCTCATGAACAGTGTCACTGTGATTTTCTTAATGTGTCCCATACATTGAGTTCACACACCGACTGAGCCATTGTGCGCTACATGGGCGGAAACACGTTTTGGGCAGGATGTGAAAAATGACAGCTGTACTGCTCATAAGGAGGTGTGGTAAAATGGCAATGTTGAAAATCTGGAGTGAAAATATTGAAATTTTTGAATTCTGAATTTTCAACATGGTTAGACTTTTCACGATAAACATGAAACATGATAATAGAGTTCAGGGTCCGGCGGGTGATTTCACATGACTGCAGAGTGACTGTGAAATCACCTTTGGGCCAGAATAACGCCATGACAGTGACATCATTCATGAGAAGGGGTCCCAAAAACCCCATGTTGAAAATTTGGTGCAAAAATTCCAAAAAATGCCTGAGATATGCAATAAAGTTGAAAAACCCCTATCTAGCTCATTATACAGCTTACCGGCATTTCCTCAGTTCGCGGTCAGCTTTGAAGAATGCAGACGTGTTCCCAGTCCACCGATGATTGTCGCGCCGAGCTCCGGAGGTACATATGGGGTGAGGGGGGGTGTGGGGAGGCAGGGTGCACAGTGGGTGGAGTGCGGGTTGTGGGATGGGGGCCGGGAGACTGCGTGGGACCATTTTTACTTTACAGGTTTTTTTTTTTTAATAATTGATGACTCGGGATGTTTACCACGCTGGGGTGGGCTCCCAGCATGGCAGAAGGATGGCTGGGGGGGCCGTGGAGCCGACGGGGGATTGGGCACCCCTGTCGGCAGACGATGCAGGACGTTTGCCATGCTGGGGTGGGCTCCCAGCGTGGCAGCAAAGATTTGGGGGTCGGTGTGATGCGGTGCTGTGTATGACAGCGGTGGTTTTCTTTGAAGAGAAGACCACTGCTGTCATACACAGCACCACGTCTGATTGGTGCAGGACTGCCACGCCTGCTCAATGGAGCAGGGGATTGCGGGGGAGGCTCACACCTCCAAAGTGTCCCATTCTCCCAAGACGTTCCTTACGCATGCACGCAAGCGAACGTAAAAAATGAAACCACAAAGTAGAAATAGAAGTTCAAGGCATAAAATAAGTGGGTTTACATCATAATTTGTGATGCAAAAAATGACAATTGTGAATCAATTGCATTCTTGATTAGCTACAGTTGCTAAACGATTTCCTGTCCTGGGCTATGCTGTTAATGGTTGGGTTTTTTAGGACTCTCTCAGCTATGCCTCTACCCACCGCCTTCATCCCCAGCCCAAAAACTGCTTTAGCATATCTGTTTTGACAGTCCCCTTCTCCCCCAATGCCCACTGCAAGGTATGGCTGCTCTAGAGTGCTGTGCAGAGGCAGATGCATGAGAAAGAGAGAGAGAGACAGGTGACTGGCAGGATCCAGCAATAATGCATGTCAAGATTAATGACATGACATCCACTGTGATCTCATCTGAGTGTTTTCAGGTAAGTCAATGTCCAGTGGTGGTACAGCGATCAGTCCATGGTCAGGTAGAATTCAGCCCCTAGGTGCAGCTCAACTGAACTAGACACAAGAGGCACAGGGGACCCAACAAGATGGGCCAGGTCATTAATTAATGAAGGTATGTACACTTTTAAACTACTTGTTCCACTAGGCCATGGGGTTATACACACTGTGATTTGTGCATTCCACTGGTGGCAATAGTGGGAGGGGGGACATGCTAAGTGAGGCTTAGTGGATGACTACTGGTGTCAGTAGGTGAAGCAGGCCCAAATGAAGGCCATAACTATGTGTGTTTGAGGGGGGAGGTTACTCAGATAACAATTTAGTGCCCTGAAAATGCAGAGAGAGACTGAATTTGCCTGTAAACTGCAAGTGTGAGAACTTTATTGTGATGGTTAAAGACTTGAAGTTTTGTGCCCTACTCTGCAGTTTTGTGTGCCCACCTGGCCCTCTGTTATGAACTTGAAACGTTCTCCCAAATTCTACTTTTCATTTCCTGCCTCCATGCTTGCAAAATATAGCAGAAAGACACTGCCAAGAGCAAAAAGTAATTTAGGCAAAAATAAATAGAAAACTGCCTAGGACTTCCATTTGAGTGGTGACCAAAATGGAGGTGTAAGTTGTTATCTCTGTTCCTCAGACACAAACTTAAAAATCCTCCATTTTACTAAACCAAAGAAACTGCATTTTCTTTTTTTTGTTATTTTTCATTTCCTTTCATTGTGTAGAAAGAAAATCCATCAAAAGCTCAATGAAAATCACATATTTGTTAGTTAGAAGCGTGACCCTCAAAATACCGTGGTTCAACATAACAGCTGCGCAGGCAGCCACAGTAACTAACCTGGATACAGCAGAGATTCAGCAAATGTTCACCTAAATTCTGAATGAAGTAACACAGATCAAACTTAGCACTGACAACCTGCAGTCTGCATGGAGCAGAGATCTAAGAGGGACAAAAAAGACTACCCTCTGTCAACTAGACAGGAGAGCAGATGATCGGGACAGCAAAATCCTGTGCCTTAAAAAAGATATTGTTTTCCTGTGGGAAAAGATAGACAACCTCACGTATTGAGGTTTTTGAAATAACATAAAAATACTGGGAGTCCCAAAAGCATTGAAGGGAAAAATGTCCCTGAATTTGTTCAGCATCAACTCAAAGATTTTCTATGCATCCTAGAGATGAACTTGCAAATACAGTGGTGCATTGCATGCTGGCCCCCTCACCAGCCTACATCAGGTGACAATCCCTGACCCACTCTAGCCTTGCTATTGCAATTTTCTGTCAAAGAATGCCTTATGTAGCTGGGTAGAGAAAGGGGCCCACTGAAGTGGCATGGCCATACTATCTTGCTGTACCATGGTTACTCTGCCAGGGTGAATAAACTGAGAGCTGCATTTACCCCCATTTGATAGGTGTTGTAAAACCTGGGGTTTAAATATTGTATGACCTGCCTGGCTACTTTTAAAATAGAGTGAAATGGAGTGTCTCATGACTTCAGCAATCCTGCCAAAGCAAGAGCCTTCATCCAGCCGTCATGGAGGTCACAACTTGGAGCCACAGCACTACCACCAAAGATGGATTGAGTTGTGTGGTAATGCACCACCCAGGTAGGAACCCTAGATCACTCCTTCATGGATACTGAGGCTTACTCCCCAGCCCCTCCATGAGTACTGCTGCCACAGAGTAATGGCAATGAAAGCGATCCAAGCACAGGGCAGCCACCCACAATGCTGTTGATATCCCCAAATCAGCTCAGCAGAACCACAGCAGCCAATGTCATGGGTCCAAAGCTTCCCTGCAAAGCTCTTCTTCACTCAGCTATACCCCGCCAAGGCAATCACAACTGCCCCAACTTCAATGTGCCAAATCAGATTGTCAAATCTCACATCAGGCCTCCACTACTGAGATGACCTGGGCTGACATGGTTAAGACTCAAGACAAATATGGATGCCACAGCCCACTGCATTCCCACCATCAACCCCTGAAGCAGCCTGCTATCTTATTGACTAAACAGAAACTAATTGAATAATGGATCAGAATATCATTATGAGACAGGCTGTGTTATCAACTTTCTCCTGATGGCAAGCTGTGTTCACCTTTTGAGAACTTTCCCTGCTTGAGCAGCCTGTCCACTCCCCCCCCCCCACCAGCATTGACAGCTATCTCTTTTTCTCCAGCCTATGTTTTGTCTCACCTCCTGTCACTGAGTGTACCAGGAAACACAGTGGACAATACTGTGCTGCTGAACTGTCTCGCTAATTATTCCAACCTACAGCTAACTTTGCAAAACTCCATGCATCATCTTTGAACTGCTCTACAGTGATGAACTGGCTACAGTTGAAGTGTGGGATGTATTACACCTACCTGCTATCATGGTTTAAAACTCTTAATGACTCTGGACATTTTCCTTGTGTTGCTGTATCCCCCCCCCACATAAAACTGTGATCCTCAAACATCCAAAGAAGGCAGAGCTCTGAATGAAAGTGGGTGCTGAAAAACAGCAGATAAAATCACAATAAAAAAACATCACTCCAGACAACAAAAAATTCAGAAAAAAGATGTTACTGAGAGGAATAAATAAAATACTTAGAAACTGTAAGATGGTCAGTTAGACACACAAACTGTGCAAAAAAAGTGCAAATTGCATGCCCCAAACTCAAACCTGCATCAGTGATCCTTAGCCTGTGACAATTGGCATGATATTCTGCTTATCATAGGAACAAGGGAGCTCAAACTGAAATATACACACCTTGCCAAATGCTTTGTTTGTCTGCAGTGGTTAAATTGAAAATTGAAAATGTTTAGGTGGGGGAACTCTTATGTCTAGATTTCTGGGTGGTGGAGATGTTGTTTTTTGATGGTGGAGTTCTCTGGTGATGGTTGGTGGGGAGGGGTGGTGGAGGTGGTGAAACTGTTGTGCAACTTCTTGGTGGGGGGGTAGAGTGGCTGCATTCCTGTGGGCTTCTGCTCAGCTTAACCCCTGGTGTTAACATTCTGCTTGTAACTGAGGCACTCGTTGCCTCCTTATTTGTGAGCTGCCTCATGCTTTTCAGTGCCACCTCTCCCCCTGCCGAGTATGCATGCACAGGGGTCTTTATACATATATATATATATATATATATATATATATATATACATATACATATATATATATATATATATATATATATATATATATACCTATTTTCCTCCCCTCCCAGTAGCCTAGTTCATCTTAGTTCTCTACCCTTATGCCAGTGGCTACCAGCAGCTGACTCCATTTTGCCCTCTGCCACCTGCAGAACTAGGCACCTTTTCAAAGTATTGCTACATGAACTGTGTATGCTGCTACCCCGCATTTCTTCTGTGCCTTAATCTACCCAGGCTTGGTAGCATGAAGCAAATGCAGCCTTTGGCAAGTAAGCTAAGCAAATTGCTTGACCGGATCTCAACTCATGGCTCCTGCTGGTAAGTGCTAACTACCATTCAGAGTACCCTCTAGTTCATTTTACTGTCAGCGGTGCTGTCTCCACCCTTAACTTTGTTAAATCTTCTTCTCACTTCTTTACTGCAGAATCATAGCTGATGTCTTTGCATTGCTACCTTCTTCCACTCTTCCTTTCTCTCTTGGAGTACAGACAACAGTAGCTTGCAGGATGTGCTGACAAGCAACAGGAGTGGGAAGCAACCTCCTGCCCCTGATGTTGCCTATTTAACAGATCTTGTCTCAGCCACTCCTCAAAATTGGCTGTATTATATGTAGTAATGGCACTGCTAACCGCGTGGTTTCGAACCGGAGGAAAAGTATATTCAGTTACACTTTGAGTACGACTTTTAAAACAGCACTCTCACAACACAGCTGAAGCTCCCTGCAGTTCTGGGCCATGTTGGGTACAGTAAGCAACCCCTTGGTAGGTCCCACAGGCACTGAGGCCCCAAAAGGAAGGGGCAGGTAACAAACTCTACATACTCCTGCTCACACACGGTGATGGGCCTCATGATGGGATCCTTATTTTTTGGGGATAGTCACTAGCTGACCTCACTTATGCAGAAGCTACTTTATTCCTTTCACAGCAGGACCTTATCTTAGCAGTGCTTTACTCTCCAGTTACATTGGGCTAAAAGTGACAAGTGTCATATGTTGACTGGAGGGCATGAAGTGTTTGCAGTGTTTTCCCCTCCTACTCCACATGCCCATTGTCTACTACCTACTGTATATGTCTTCTCTCCCTTCCTACTTGTAGCCCTCTCCCCCCTTCTTTTTTTAATTTTCCCTCTTGCCACCCCCACCCCCACCCATTTTTTCTTTTTTTTTGGCTGCTGACATGGAACCATCACCCCCCAACTACCTAAAATAATAGGCTACTGATATTTTGATGATGGGCAGGTCACTCCCCACCATAAGCGGCAGGAGAAACTAGAGCCCTTGCCTAACTAGCAATGTACAGCTGCAAACATATGTAAATGGATCAGAATGTTAACCCCATTTCTATTTTGCATGAGAGAGTTAATAGTTACTTGGCTTAGTAACTATGGTCACCACATAGGATCTGATGCCCATCTCCAGGAGGTAGCCACTCCTCTGAGACTTTGGTTGGCATCTGTACCTAAACTTTGTTTTGTGATATGTTTTTATGTGTGCAGTTCATACTCTTTTCTATTTCCCAACATAATTTTTGCGCTGTTCATGCTTATGTTAGTTATGCACATTGTTTGGTTCATGGATATTCTTTTATATTATGTAATACCTTACTGTTTGTACATACAGATGCCTCTAATTGGCATCTATGGTGTCAACTGTTGAGTGTCTCTAACCAGATATCCTTGGGTCTGCATGATCATTACTGTTTTGTTCCTTAATGATCACTCTGAAACTTGCTCTCAAGATGTTATTATCTTACTCTCTATTTCTGTCTGTGGTATAAATGACACTAACACTTTTCTTAACTTGAACTCTTCTCTGACACCTTGCCACTTCTTGCTATACCATGGCAATTAGAAACATAGAAACATAGAAACATAGAATTTGATGGCAGATAAGGACCGCTTGGCCCACCCAGTCTGCCCATTTCCCTACCTACTGGATAAGCTGCAGATCCTAGTTAACCAGCAGCCTACTTCTTCTTACCCCCACCCCCCAGAATTGCCTTATGACTGTCCCATGCATGCTTGAATTCCACCATTGATTTTGACTCCACAACCTCCTCCGGAAGGCCGTTCCATGCATCCACAACCCTCTCTGTGAAAAAATACTTCCTTAAATTACCTCTGAGCTGCCCCCTCTATCTTCAAATTGTGCCCTCTTGTTCTTGCACACCTCTTTTTTTGAAAGATGCTACCCTCTTGGACTTTGTTGATTCCCTTGAGGTACTTGAAAGTTTCTATCATGTCCCCCCTCTCCCTCCTTTCCTCGAGGCTATACATATTAAGCTCCTTAAGTCTCTCTTCATATGTCTTCTGGTGCAGACCCTGCACCATTTTAGTTGCCCTCCTCTGGACATCTTCCATCCTGTCTATGTCTTTGTGGAGATTGGGTCTCCAGAACTGCACACAGTACTCCAGATGGGGTCTCACCAGCTGTCTGTACAGAGGGATAATAACTTCCTGTTTTCTACTGGTGATGCCTCTCCCTATGCATCCCAGTAATCCCCAGCCCTCCTTGCTGCCCTCTCACATTGCTTGCCCACCTTTAGGTCATCTGATATGACTACCCCCAGGTCCCGTTCCATTTTTGTTGTTGTTAGTATCTCACCCCCCATTGTGTACTCTTCCCTTGGGTTTTTGTTTCCCAGGTGCATTACCTTGCACTTCTTAGCATTGAATCTAAGCTGCCATACATTTGACCATTCCTCTAACCTTGCCAAGTCCCTTCTCATCCTTTCCGCCCCACCCTATGCATCAACTCTGTTGCAGATCTTAGTGTCATCTGCAAAGAGACATACTTTTCCTTCCAGTCCTTCCGCAATGTCGCTTATAAAGACATTGAAGAGGACTGGTCCTAATACTGAACCCTGCGGTACCCCACTAGTAACCCTCCTTTCTTCTGAGTGGACTCAGTGTGGATATGCCTCATTTTATCTCCCCCTTTTTTGCCTAGGTTCCCATGCTGATACCAGTCCCTATACCACCTCAGTTACATAGCCCAATTCTGCCCTCTAGTCAAATGGTGGTACAAATAGAGGCAGTTTTGAAAATATCCTCCTGGAATATCAAGGGCATGCACTCGCCTGTTAAAGGTAAACAGGATTTTGCTTATTTGAAGAGAGAACACTATGATATTGCCCTCATTCAAGAAACACACATTTCCCCTGATGAAACGCAAAACTTCAAGAGGGAATGGGTGGACCACATTGTAGGCAGTTCATACGCTACGAAGTCTATAGGGGTTACCATCCTCATTCACAAGAGGCTCCCTGTACATGTACTGTACTCAACTTTACTACTATCAGTGAGGGCTGGTGGGTGCTGGTCAGGCTGCAAATAGGTGATCAAATTCTACTAGTGGGTAGTGTATATGCCCCAAATGAAGACACTAATTCCTTCTTTCCTGATCTAACTCAGGCTTTGGTTACCCTTTTCATGCCTAATGACTGGTTGATCCTAGATGGGGATTTCAGCGAGGTCTGGGACCCCATGTTGGATAAGCTATGTTGTTCCTCCATTATATCTACCAGATCCTGGGCCTCACTCCATGCCATGGCCAACGAACTCAGTTTTAGTGATCCTTGGAGAACGATGTATCCTTTGGGTCATGACTTCACACACCACTTCACCAGACATAACACCAGGACCAGAATAGAGTTCTTCCTACTCAAGAATGACTTACTGCCTGCAGTGCAGATTGTAAGCATGGGGTCTATCAACATATCTGACCAGGCCTGTGTCCACATGTCTCTGGTCCTCTCCCCAATGCTGAATCCTTATCCACAATGTTTCCTCAACTACTTTCTGCTTTAGGATGAAGTATTTAAGAAAGGGCTAACTATGGAGATTGAGGCCTACCTCAGTATCAATGACACCCTGGATGCTTTGTCTGCAACCCTGTGGGAGGCCTTCATGACCTTTATCTTGGTCAGAATAATCATTTATTTGGTCCATGCTAAGAAGCAGAGACAGCATGAGCTAGTACAACTTCAGACTCTGCTTAAAAATGGAAAATGAATACAACTCACAATCCAACCCCCACCTGCAGCTGTCATGGAACATCCAGTGGTTTAAGTACCAAATAAACATGCTTACACAAACTGTGGCAAAAAAGCACCACTCAGAATGGCCCACAGATACTGGGAGTCCAGAAGAAAAAATGGTCACCTTCTCACCTACAGAACCAGAATGCAACAAGCAGCCAAGCATATTCCAAGTGTGAGACAATCCCCACTGAAGCCTCCACCAAAAGAGCTGATATTAGTAAAGCCTTTTACAACTTTTAATCCACCTTTTGTCACTTCTATAGGGAGTCTATGACTCCCAGCTTGCAGGAGTTCCTGCATGGTACCACCCTTCCACAATTCACTATCCCCAAGGTGACTGCCTTTGAAAACCTGGTTTCCTTACAAGAAATATGGGCAGCAGTTAAAGCTCTTCTGAGTTGAACCCCCCCCCCAGATGGCTGGCCTCCTAGTGGAATTTTACCAAACATTTATCTCTCTCCTTGACCATAGGAGGTTGAATGGCCATTCAGCCTCAGTTGCTAAAGGGCAGCTTCTGCCCTCAGTGTCAGAGGCACTAATGTCACTCCTCAAGCCAGGCAAAGATCCTCACCAACTGGCTAATTGTCATTCAATTTCTTTGCTAAATGTGGATGTCAAAGTTTTGACCTAGGCGCTGGCATATAGATGGGAGAAGGTCATTCCCCATATTGTAGAGCACCATAACACTGGCTTTGTCAAGAGCAGAATGGCTTCTGACAACCTAAAACCAGTCATTGATGTAATTTGGGCACATCTCTGCAAGCAAACCCTGAACTCCTTTTTAGCATAGATACAGGGAAGGTCTTTGACTCTGTACAGTGGAACTACCTCTATCAGGCCATGGCTGCAATGGGATTTGGGCCTAGATTTATCAATTGGATTCAGTTCCTTTACTCCAATCCCTGAGCTGGGGTTCTTACCAATGTGTTAATCTCAGCTACTCACCACCTTCAGAGGAGAATGAGACAGGGATGCCCAGTCTCCCTAGCATTATACCTTGCAGCTATGGAACACTTTTTATGGCAGATCCATCATGCACTGGAGGTCTTGGGGATTCAGATAGGGCAGCAGCTGCATAAGACATTCGCACATGTGGATGATCTGCTGCTAGCTATCTTGAGTCCAGAAGCATCCCTTCCCCATGTCTTGCGTATTCTGAGTGAATTTGGCAATGTTTCGGCCTAAAGATCAACTGGACTAAAACAGAGGCAATGCCTATTAATCCCAGGTGCCAACCTGCACCAATTCTAAATCTTAATATGAAATGGTCTCCTAAGCAGCTCAAGTATTTGGGCATGACCCTTAAGACTATCCTGAAACACATGGTGGAACTTAATCTGAGCCCCCTTATAAAGGACTTAGAAATGGATTTTCACAGATGAAAATGCCTTATCTTACTTTTGTGGGGAAGACAGGCCCTTATAAAATGATGTTCTTCCCCAAGCTCATGTTTTGCCTCAGTAATCTTCCCTTGCACATACCAGAAGCCACAATCCATGTACTAGAATGGCTTTTTGAAGCATTCCTCTGGGAAAGACAATGTCCCCAGTTTTGTCAGGCCAAGCTAAGAACCTCTGTAAAGAAAGGGGTCTGGGGAGTAACATGGCTGTGAGATTACCATCAAGCCATAGGCATATGGCAAAACCTCTGGGGGTTCCAGCCTGTGTCCCCCATGATTCCACTGTGGTTCAGCCTGGAGGGCCACACTGAAGCTGTCTTTCCCTGGAGTGGAGGGTTGAACCTCAGAGGCTCCCCAAATGTGGCACTCTCCCCTGTCTCACTTTTTGCCAAACAAACTGGGGCCACGATGGTCCATCATAATGGGACTAGTGCATGCTATCTTGGTAAATGGGAACCACTCTGGAGTAATAGGCACATTGCAGTGGCTGGCAAATCCATAATCTGGCATATCTGGATTGAGATGGGCATACTCATCATTAAAGATTTGACAGATTCTTCCTCTCAAACCCTACACTCTTTCCAAACTTTAGTCAGTCTATAGAGCCTTGCACATGCAGACTTCTGGATGAATCTGCAGGCTATGTACTCCCATCAGCACGCAGGGCCCAACTTTGGGGATTTACCACTATGGTCCCTATTAGCAGTGTGGGAATCCCATCCCCAGAAAATTGGTGGAAGGGTCTATCAGGTTTTATTAGCACCTTATTGTCCTCCACTCATTAACCAAAAATCTGCCTGGGAAGCAGGCTTCCATTTCTCCATTTCAGATAGGGAATGGAAGGCTCTATTAAGTAAGGTGCACACTATTATGAAGGACTATTGTTACTAGCTTGTCCGAAAAAATATTTTAGATAGATGGTACAGCACTCTGAAGAGCCTCATTGAAATGTTTCTCTCAAATAACATGGAATACTGGCAGTGTCAATCACCCACAGGGTCACTGGAACAGATACTTTGGTCCTGCCATTCTCTCTCCCCCTTTTGAACCCAGATAACTGAATTTTGTGAAACTATTCTTGCAGTGTTTCTGTCTCCTAGCTCAAAACTATAGATACTGAGGGATATGCAGGTTGCTACTTACCTCATCAATCTGGAGAAGGCATGGCTCTCTGTGGCAGTATTGGCGGTCAAGAGACAAATCCTTTTGAAATGGAGATTGGATATGCCTCCATCTTTCACTGACTGGACACCAGCCTTGACTAGCTTGGCAGAGTATGAAATAGTCTTGTACTTAGCCTCACACAGCCTTGCCCACTTCAAAGGCATTTGGGACTCCTTTCTTCATGCCGTAGTGCCCACACGTACTCCAGCAGTCATGTAGGAACTAAAAATTCAAACCTTATGTTGCTATTCACGTTAAAACAGCATTATACCACGCATTCCCTTTTTAAACATTACCATTCTCCATGCGCAATGCAGTGCCATGTGTATTCTGTTACTCTGTTGTATTTGTTAAGAGATGTTGGTATATTGAGGTTTACTTAATGTGCACACATAACTTTGTCTATAGACCTGTAATTCTTTGTGTGCTGTTGCCTTTTAAAAGCTATATTTAGTGTTGTACCTTGAGGGGCTTGCCTGGCCAGGATGTTTTGTTACCAAAAAATAACAATTTAATTTTTCCTTTGTATTGTTTAAAGATAAAATCTTCATAAATTAAAAAAAATAGAAACTGTCTCAAAACACTAACTAATGTGTTTATTTTCTTAATATGTAACATATATAATCAGTGGCCCAGATATTCAAAAGAGTTGAGCCATGTGCAATAGGGTTGCACCTGCGCAAGTCCAAAATTGCACCGTTCTGCTATATTCAGCAGGAGGCAGTTGCACCCCCGAAATCATGCTGAGCAACAGCGCAATGATAATGAAGGCATGCGCAACCAAAGGGGGAGGAATCATGCATAAATGGTGCAGTGCGACATTCAACGACTTGCGCCATGTGCAATACAGGAGCAAACGGAAGTTGCGCCTTAGCGGAAATGAGACAAAATAAAAAGGAGCAAGGGAGAGGCGCAAGAACGCTACAGGGAAGCCACATGTGTCAGAAGCAGAGGCAGACAGACAGGGCAGGAGGCACAAACAGGGCAGGGCATGGAAAGAGCAGTATGAACAGCCAGGCACAGGGAAAGTGTGGGGAGTCACACAGCACAGAGGCCAGCACAGGCAGGTGTACCCGGTACAGGGGAGGTAGCAGCCAGGACAGCGGGGGGACTCGAGCGCAACAGCTGCCGGGGGGGTGAACACAAGCCAGAGACATGGCCAGTGCCACCTTCCACATGGAGGCTGTAATAAGGGGGGGTGAGAAGGTGGGCAGCAGGGGGGTGTGGCTGTGGAAGGGCCCGTCAGCTGTATGCCCCCAACAGGCAGTACCGAGCCCACACCACCTTTGAGCTGTACACTGATACTGAGATTGTGGGCTTGTACCACTTGAATAGGGCAATTCTGAGGTGGCTCTGTGAGCTGTGCAGTGATGTGATGCAGGCACCCACATGACGGAGCCGTGCCCTGTCAGTGGAGACTAAGGTAACAGCCTGCATGTGCTTGCTCACCATGGGTACCTTCCAGAGACCAACTGGGGACACCACAGGCATAACCCAGTCGGCCACATCACGTGACCTCACCCAATTCCTCAGCGCACTGCTGCCACATGCTGTGGAGTACATCCATTTCCCCAGCGCAGGGCGGAGTGCACAGCAAACATACAGGAGTTCAACAGGGTAGCACATATGCCTGGTGTGCTAGGGGCAATAGACTGCACCCATGTGGCCATATGCACACCACCTGGCCTGGAGGGGGCCGCACACATAAATCACAAGAGTATGACAGCATCAACTGCCAGGTGGTGTGCGATGCTAGGGGGAACATCATCAATGTCTGTGCCACGCACCCTGGGGAGCACACGATTCTTTCATCTGCCACCAGTCATCACTGTGCCACAGATTCAAGAGTGGGGACATCCCCACTGGCCACCTAGTGGGGGAGTATGCAAACCACATGGACAATCATAGGGCCTGGGGGGGCATGGCCAGAAGTGGCATGGGTAGTGGCCTACATGGCCTGGGGTAGGGTGATGCTGATCACAAAACTAACCTCTGCTCTCTACACACAGGTGACAGTGGATACCCACTCAGTCCCTGGCTGCTTACACCCTACTGGTGGCCTGTGACCCCATCGCAGCAATGCTACAATGAGGCACATGCCACCACACATAAATGTCATCGAGTGGGTGTTCGGGATGCTGAAGGTACATTTCCATTGCCTGGACACCTCTGGTGGTGCCCTACAGTACAGCCCCTCAAAGGCCTGTGGGATATTCCTGGCCTGTTGCATCCTGCACAACATGGCCAATGAATGTGGGATAGCCGTACAGGTCAAGGAGGGGGACAGCGATGGGGACGATGGGAACGCCGGTGACGATGGTGATGGGCAGCCCCCCCATGGCTGATGGGACCCCCGACTGCTCCGGCTGGCACAGCTACACCGGGACACCATCACGGAGGAGAGCACTTCAGCCAACCCAGGTAAGTCATGGGGCCATGCACAACCACCAGTGACCAAGACACAATTCACAAACACGCATGGACACACATGCCATCAAGGGAAGTGGCAGGGCACAGAAGCACACACACAACCAGGGATGGGTGAGGATTGACATGCCATGCCAAAGGACACACACACATGCTCACACACAATGCAACAAAATGTGCACAGCGGGCAGAAGGCACACTGACCCAGAATGCACACCCTAGCAACACACATGTCCACAGGCCACCATGCCCACTGCCTGTCCATGTGCGTGTGTCAGATGCTGAGCACCATTGCACATTGGTGTACAGTGCAATGCAGGCATCATCATGCACATGCAACTGCAGACAGCAGCTGGGAGGGTGTGCAGGTGGACTGTGTGTCCGCATGCAGGGCTAGGTACCCACCCATGCACTGCCCACTGAAACACACAATGCATACAGGGCAGCACCAGACAGTAGCTGCACTGGGAGACAGGTCAGTCATGCGACACAGTGCCCCAGCTGCCACGGATGTGTGGGCGGCCCCAACGAGACCCACCAGCACTGACAGGCTGACCACTGGCCTCATAGGGTGGCACCGATGGTCCCCCAGGGGTTCCACTGTGTGAATGGGACTGTGCTCTCACAGGGGTCTGCAGCACACTGAACATGCCTGCACCAGGAGTGCTTGGGATGCCCACAGCTGAACCCGGCATCGATAGGGTGGGAGTCACATGACACTGGGAATGGGGGGGTGGATGGTGCACTGCATGGTGTCCATGATGCATGGGCACCTAACTGTGTGTCCATTGTGGCCATGACAGCAATGAATGCCTGTGCATGCCTGTCAAAGGCAGTGGTCACATCCTCCCGCAAATGGTCCATCCCTGCCAGGATCAGTGCAGTGTCCCTGCTGTGATGCTCCTCTGCCTGCTCCAGAGCCACACGTAGTGCATCCATGGATATCGCAAGCTGCATCTGCTGCTGGACCGATGCTTGCAGTAGGCGGGTGTGCTCGTCCAAGAGGTCATCAGCCTCCTCAGCATCATGTCCCTCAGGGTGTGCATGGCCCTGATGATCAGCACCCCTTGAAGGTGGGTGCTGCGCACCAGGACCAGGTCTGGCATGTCCACAGGTGGTGCATAGATGCCGCCGCTGAGCCCTGTACCCCCAAGCCCATTGGGTGACTGCTGATGCTGCCCCTCCAGTTGCCACTCCCCAGGGCTCAGTAGTGCCACTGCAGTGGCCGCAACAGTCCTCCTGTCCTGAACAGACACCAGTGCTGCCCCAGTGGTGCTGACAGGCACAGCCTGGACTGTGCTGACAGGCAGGCCTCCACAGTGGTACCACTCATGGCCATGGGCTCGAATTGCCCTGCTGTGTGGCCATCCCGTGGCACACATGTGTAACTGCCCATGACAGTCGTGTCATCATCACTGGTGACAGACTGTGCACTGGCCACAGCCACAGCATGCTGGCATCCGTGGATGCCAGCATGCTGGGACACAGGCAGGGCTTCCTCCACATCTGCTACAACGACATCAGTGTGGACAGCCAGGTGGCCCTACTATCGCAATGATCCACATATACCTGTGGAGGTGGATGGTCCCTCCTCCGACTCCAGCCGACTGTCTGCAGTGGAAAGGCCCACCACCACTGTCCCATGCAGACAATCAGGATCTGTAAGGGAAAGCAAAGTCGCGTTACTGTGTGTCACCTACCCTGCCCCTCATAGACAGACCATGACTTACCATGCAGTGAGGGGCCACCATCCATCTGGAAGCCACCACCCGGAACACCCTCAATGGCACTGCACTGCATGCTTCCAGCAAGCCTATCCTCATCTGGGGTCAGCTGTACCACCTCCAGCTGTCCCCACCTGTGCAACACGTGCTGCCCTGATGGCAACCCCTGTCTCCTTCCCTCCTCCAGTCCATGCCCATCTTTTTCTTACGCTCCTGCACGGAGCGCTGGTGGATGCCATGCAGGTTCACAGCATGGGCTTGAGGGGTTCCCTGCCATCCTCTGAGAAGTGGCTCCTGATCCAGATAGGCCTCAAACAGGGCCTCAGTTTTAGCCTTTGTAAAGTTCAGCCTCCTCCTCCTACCACCACTCTTTTCCTCCTCTCCAACAACCTGCTCGGTCATTATGTAGCCTGTAAGAATGACAGTTGTTACCTGTGACTATGCAGTCCCATGCATGTCCCTGAATCCACAGTCCATACTCCCAAACAGCATGCAACTCACCAATAAACTGCAGTAACCAACTATGGCCACTGCAGCACATTGTTGCACTTTTATAGCGCAATCCATGCAAATGAGGTGAGGAGCAACTTTAAGTAGATGCAAATTGCAGTGCTGTGCCATTGAATGGCTGATGAGATGATTTGCATATGACGGCTGAATATCGCGCTGTTGCACTTTGTGCAATTGTGTTGAACGTGCTGAGCCAATGGCGCAGTTCTGTGACATGCGTAGTACACCTCACTGCACATGCCCAGGTTGCTGATGCAGGCATCTGCCACACTGATGATGTGCTGTGCGCAGTAGACAATGCAGGGTACGGCCACCATTGTGCCAGTGGCGCTATAGCCATAGTCACTACATGGCGCTGTGGCACTGGCCATCATAGGCACAATGACCCAACTGCTCGGTAGTCTGCTATGGCACTGGCACACAGGCAGCCAATCACACTACATGCATTGTCTTCCAATGGCACTGTGAGTGGCCATGTGCCAGAGACCCTTGACCCTCTGCCCGACCTTTGCCCCCTAGGTGCCATGCGTCAGGCATGGGTGAACCTCTATCGCGCTGTTCGGTAACAGCATGATAGGGAATGGCAGCGTTGTACCACACAGCATCTGCACATGGGGAGCCATGCTGCAGAGCGCCATATTGCCTACTATAGCTGCAAGGATGGCACGCAGACAGGCAGTGCAGTGGACAGCCATTGAGCTTGCCAATCTGGTAGCAATTGTTGAGCCACACCATGGGCCTCTCTTCAGGAGGCTCCCCTGGAAAGGGCCAGGACCCAGGTGTGGCAGGAAGTGGCCACTGCCCTGGAAGAGGCCACCGGACAGAGGAGGGGCATGGAGCAGTGCAGGCACCGCTATGGTGACCTGCAGAGGAGGGAGCCGGAGCTACTGGCATGACTGCGGGCATGTGCCAGGAGGGGCATGGTGCCACGTCCAGGTAGGGGTTCCATCAACACACTTTTATCATCCATATGGGTCACAGTGTTGTATGTGTCCAGCACATAGGGGAGGGACCATTTGGGGTTGGCTGTGGCAGTGTTCACAGGAGTGTGGGGTGGGTGGGTCTGGCTGGGTGGGAGTGCATACACCTTGGGGCAGGGGGACTTTGCTTCAGGATTGTACTGATGTTCTTCTCTCCTTGTTTTCCCCACAGGCCAGGACAAATGCCGCAGGTTGCGGGAAGAGTGGCGGAGGGAGGAAGACAGTGCAGTTAGGCGGGTTGAGGACCATCACCACCCACCTGACTGGCCCGATGAGGGTGAGTGCCATACATCCATGATTACTATTGCATGCTGTGTGACAGGGTGGGCAGCGGGGCATGGCCACCATTCATCGACACCACTGCCATGCACACAACTTGTTACAGTCAACACTGTCCAGTGGCAATGCATATCTGGGAGTGCATCAATGGTGGTCCATGTGTGAACCAGGTGCATGGCTGTGCCACTGCCTTTGCACCACATAGCCATGTCACTAAACGGCCACAGTGGTGCTGTGTGTGACTTGGCCGGTGGGTGTGTGCAGCATTCCATATGGCTGTATGCACCTAGGTGGGCAGGTCCTGTGGACGTGATCACTGCGGGGTGGTCACACACCATCACAGTGGTATGTCCCATGGCAGTATGCCATGCACAGTGGACGGGCTATATGGGGTTGTGCATTCACACCTATTGACTGTGCTCCCTTGTCCTAGGTACCCGCCATTTAAGGGACATATGGTACACCGTGCAGGAGATTCTACAGCTGGCCTGGGAATCCCTGGACATACTCCAGAGACTGGACACGACCGGGGTACTGAGGAGGCACAGAGGCCGGAGGTCACAAAGTGCTGAACGGTGGTCCCGCTAGAGATCCCTCAGTCCCTGACTTCCCCTACCCCCTGGACCCACCCTCACACCCCTCCTATTCCATCCCATTTGTCCAACCCTGCCCCTACCCACCCCACCTTGTTTGTGGCCCCTCCAAGCTTGTATATAGTTTTTGTATTCTTGTACATAGTTGACTATTATATTTTTTCAATACATTTGATTTTGATATGAATACTGTGGTGGTCTCTGATTTGCAGCAGGCTATAGGTGCTCATCTGCAGTGGTCTGCATGGTGTCAGGGGTGGTGCAGTCATGGGTATGTGTGTGTGTCCGTGTGGAGGTGACTATGGTGTGGGGGTAGCTATCAGTCAGTGTCTGTGGTGCGTGTGTTGCTCCCTGTGCACTGGATGACTGTGTGCCATGGTCCATGGCACGTGCTCTGTGTCCATGGTGCACCCATCGGCCCATGCAATTGGCCCATGCCCAAAATTTAGTAATGATATATTAATGGTTTGAGAAATATATATCTCAGTAGGATGGTGGGTAGCAATGGACAGTAGGACATAAAGAAAAATACAGTGAGCATGCTTTACACTAAAACTACAACTACAGGTACTTGTTATAGTTATCTACATTACCAATTGGTGATTGAATCTGAATCAGTATCTGAAATATTCAGACATGGAACATGGTATACACTGAATGTCAACATACATTTAATTGAGTTACTGTATTTTAACAAACATATTTTTAACAAGTGGAAAATGCACACCGTGTATACAAAAGCAGTGCATACTAAAGCAGGAAAAAACTGACAGATATATCAGAGCATTTTTTTGTGATGGATCTTGCATAGCCCATTTGATTGGAGACAGACAAATGCAGTAAGCATTTCATACTAGGCAGACTCGTTAGACTAACAATAGTATGTAGTGTGCATTTTGATACATGCAACAAGACGGATATTTTTTCTTGGTTTTATGTAAGTATACAAGATTACTTATATTTTGGAAATTAAGGGTAAAGGTGGGATGTCATAGTCATAGAAAGTGTCAGCACCTTGTATGTGAATCACATTTTGAAATAAAAAAATAATAACAGCAGACATGATTAACAAACTTGGATACATTGAATGAAATGAAATGTAAAGTGCTGACTTTATTCGAGCGCAGCTGAAGCACAAGCAGCATAACAGAACACACTTGGAAATTAACATTAGCAGTCTCAATGCCAGCACTAATAACATCTTCAGTCACCAATAGTATCAGATGTGACCCTCTCCATCCTTACCAAGATTATGGTAACCAAGACCTCCTCCCAAAATGGTATCAGTTGTGACCCCCCCAAGTCCTTACTAAAATTATAGTGACTAAGAGACCTTCAAGAAATGGTATCAGATGTGACTCCTATCCATCCTTACCAAGACTATGGAGACCAAGACCCCTCAGGAAATGGTTTCAGACGTCATCCTCTCTTGAAAGGTAGAGACAACCAAAAAAGTATGCACAAGGAGTGCTGTGCTTACAATAGACATTAATACATACAATGAAAAAACTGGGCACTCGCCACCTCCACACTTGACAGAAAGACATGACTTTTAGTTAATCTAAAAGGCAAAAATCCATTTATTTCAAGTGCAAAGCATATTGAACTAGACTGATGCCCAAAACTTCAGTCGCCCAACTCATTTTGGATACCAATAGTCCTTTGTCAAAGGCATACTGAATACTTGGCAGACCTTTTGAAATAGTTGCCCAAATGGATGACACATATACAATATCATAACCAACTTCCAAATAGTAACAATATGAGTCAACTATATAAAAGAAACTTAACAAGGTATACATAAAATCAACAAATTCATGACTACCAAATGAATATTAAATACAAAATGAAATGCCAGATAGCACATCAAATAGGTCAGCACCATCCATATCATATTTAATAAACTGTATTACAATTCCTTGGTAATTGCTCCAAACATTTTACTGTAACATTTTCATGACATGCCACCAAAGCATATATACAGCAGCCTGGACCAAATGTATTTCAAACAGTTGTTTGCTTGCTATTTCAAACCAGTCATTTGCAGCAAGATTTTTCCCCCTTTTCTGGAACTCTCTCCCACTTGCCCTGCATCAATCTTCCTCCCATGCTTCTTTTAAGAAAGGGCTATATAACCACCTTGCCACTTTCCACAGCTGCATTTGCTTTAAGCCCCCTTAACCAGTTTCATCCTTCCACCCTGCTCCTTTCGTTCTGTCACCTATGTTGTGCCTTTCAACACTAAGCACTTTTCTAGTTTTTTCCTGTCTTTTCCCTTTTTCCTTTCCTCTCACAAACCTCCCTCTATGGTACCTGCTTTGGTTGTTTCACTTCCACTCCTTGCCCCCCTTACCACCATATATAAATTCTTTATGAACAGCCAATTGTTACTTACTTAATGTATTCTCACCACAGATCAGTAATTTATGTTAGTCTATAAACTATCTACAAGATGGTTTTGTGTGTCTCTGTTTCTTGTGTATTTCTAAAAAACTGTTAACTTAGCCAGATTTGTCATGTCATATGTATTTAAATAGTTTCAATCATGAATAAACATGTATCTGTTATGCGTTCATGCCATGTTTTGTACTGTATCCTCCTGGGTCATGCTTGAAAATAGTAATTGCTATGGCTAGTGCACTTACCTGGTAAACAAAAACTAAATAAATATTATGAATACACAGCAGCAAACCTTATAGTTAAGCTGCATTTATTATATTAATGATTAGCTTACAGTTCTCTTTCAGTTATTTTATAATTGTGTTGTCACCATCCCAAGACTCCTGCAGCATAGCCATCTTTTTTTTAACCACTTTGTATAGAATATTAATGTTAAGCTAGAGCAGCAATCAAGCTTGCGAAGTTGTATGGTAACAATCAAACAGTTCAAACAGTTATAGTGCAGCTCAACACCACCAACAGATGTTTCCAGCAGCAAAGCCATCAAAGTTTTCACTTGGCTCAGAGTTAACAGTTTACTTGCTCAAGCAGCAATGAATGCTTATGGTACAAATTTGCCATAGCCCATTAGGGTGTGGCTACAGAAGTCTGGCCTCAGTGGTTTTTGGCATGTTTCAAACTTGTATATGAGTGGCTCACTGGATTTACTATGGCTAATTTTTAACACAAGCATGCATTGTCACTTCAGCAAAGTGCCACCTTTGTGTTCTTTCAAGTGTAATACTGGGATGAAGGTCCATGGTGGAGGCCCTGCAGAGCTATATGAAGTGTCCCAGTATTTTACCTTCCTGATGGATTCACAGGGGGAGGTCTTGACAGACAAACCTGATCAAGTTATTTGATTGAATGACCAGGGAAGTGGATCAGGGAGAAGCAGTAGATGTAGCTTACTTGGAATTCAATAAGGCCTTTGACATTGTTCCATATAGTAGACTGGTGATCAAGTTGGGCAACCTAGGAGTAGGTCCAAAACTAGTACAATGGATAAGAAACTAGCTAAGCTATAGGAGTCAGAGGGTTGTGGTAAATGGGGTCTACTCTGGAGAAGGCAAGGTGACAGGCAGGGTGCCACAGGTGTCAGTACTAGGTCAAGTCCTCTGTAATTTGTTTATTAGTGACATTATGGAAGGGCTGAGGGGGAAAGTATGCCTGTTTATGGATCACACAAAAATATGCAATAGAGTGGATACACCAGGGAGTTGTGGAAAGAATGAGGGATGATCTGAAAAGCCAGAGGATTTGTCAAGGGAATAGTAGCTGGGTTTCAATGTAAAAGGTGCAAAGTCATGCACTTGGGGCACAGAAAGCCAGGGACATCATACCAATTGAGGGGAGAGGTATTAGCAACAACAAAACAGGAAAGGGACCTGGTGTAATAATTTTTGATGATCTAAAAGTAGCCAAGCAGAGTGATGAGACAGTGGGGAAGGGTAGCAGGATGCTTGATTGCATTTGGAGGGGCATCCCCACCTGAAGGATGGAGGTAGTATTACTTCTATAAAAATCACTGGTAAGACACCACCTCAAGTATTGTGTCCAGTTCTGGAGGCCCCACCTCCAGAAGGACATATATAGGAATGAGGTGGTACAAAGGAGGGCTACCAAAATGGTGCAGGGCCTGCATCAAAAGCCTTATGAGGAGGCTGACCTGCTGGACAGCAGTAGGGCTACTGCTCATGACACCAGTGACCCAGATTCAGGAACGGACTTGGGCAGCTGGAGGGCTGGCTGGGAGGAGGAGGACTGAGCGCCCATGGGCTGCTCTCCTCCTCCAGGTGGGGTGGGATGCAGGTCCTGCTGCAATACTGCCACCTTGGTGACCACAGGTGGAGGTGCAGTGAAACAGCATACAAGGGAGGGAGGATGTCTGCCAGGAGCTGGAACGTTAGCGCTTCTTGACATGTGTCGCTCCTTGGCCCCCCTTGCATGCAGAAGTCCTGTGGGCTGGGATCAAGAAAAACAGAAAAACCCTGTGCTGGGCTCCTGTAGACAGTACCCGGTTGTCCGAGATAACCCTTAACCAGGCTTCATAGATGGGGCTGGAGACATCTTCCAACCCATACTTGAGGTGTGAGAGGGGGACTAAGGGGGGTCCCTCTCTTCCCTCCGGTTGGAAAACCAAGGCAGGATGGGGAAAGGCTAACCAGCACTCAAAGAGAGGTACCTGGGGTGGAACTACGGGAACACACAGCCTAGGGATCCCCAAAGAAAGGAACCTAGCACAGCGAGAAGGGGGCATAAAGAGAAAGTATATACATATATACAGTATATAAAAAAAAGCCCTATGCGGAAAGACTGAAAGAACTAACCATGTACTTTCTAGAGGAAAGGAAGAAAAGGGAGATTTTTGGTTTTGCAATTTAGTAAACTTTCTTAAAAGATTTTAAAAAAATACAAGACAACAGTCAAAACAGGTTAGAAAGAAAATGTCAACTTCTAGATGTTAACAACCCACCCCCCAATCCCTAATATTATGACAATCCAATGTATCCAATAGGTCAACCACACTTTCCACCCTCACACTCCTCCCAATACCTAATCCCCCCTCCCTCACCCTCCCTCCCACCAACCACACTATGGGTAGTATACCAGGAGTGCCTATACAGATTCAACCAGGACACACATAACTAAAAAAAAGTCCATCATAAATTGTCAATAGTTCTTGTCACGCTTATTGCTAATATGGAGAGATTGGGTGACTTACTGTACATACCATTTCTATGTGCTGAGTCCTTTCACCTCCCAGCTAAGAATTGTAAAAATGGCTCCCATCTATCTCGGAATGATGACAAAGCATATAACTCTCTCACACTTGGGAGGGAGTCTGAAAGCCAATGTCTCATAATAATAAGCAAAGAAACAGCTGAAATTAATGCCATATAGGTCTTGTGGGTCAGATATTTAATGGCCAAAAATTTACCCACCACACAAATGGTTCTTCCAGTGAGGGCCTCCTAGCAGTTCTAAAGTCAAGGCTGAAATTGGCTGGTGACAGGGCATTCAGTGTTGCTGTCCTGGTCCTGTGGAACTCACTCCCTTTTGGGGTTAAGGGGGCCCCAACTGTGAAGGTATTCAAGGCCTGTCTTAATGCCCTCCTATTCACCCAGGCATGTTTAGGTTAAAGTAACGATTGCATGAATTCTGGTTTTAATTAGAGTAAGTATAGCTGATTACTTGCTGCAATTTAATATTTTATAACATTATATGTATAACTGTATTATGTTATTTTTGTTGATGTTTTTTCTTTGAATATATGTTAATTTATTGTACGGCACACAGAACCTCCAGGAATGGGCATCTTTAAATAAAATATTACTTACTTACTTACAAATGTCCAGGGTAAAATAATTAGTAGAACTCCAACTATTCAGCACTCCAGCAGAAAATATACACCAACACAACAGTCCAATGAAGCAAAATGTTTAATCGGTGAAACTACACATCCACCATTTATCCCAGAGCTTCAGCTGTTAGGCCTTCCTCAGGGAGTTCTGGTTATTTGGAGTTCTGTTGAAATGTTTGGGCTGGCTGCTCGCTACCAGCATCCCCTTCCTATTGCATTTGTGCAGCTTAATCCTGGACCTAAAATAGTTAGTACTTCTGAAAAAGGGACAGAGAAATTGTTTAATTAGCTGCCAAAAGGACTGCACCTTTGAACAAGTCCAAATCATATGAAACAGAGAACTATCCTCCTGGAGACACCTATGACATTTGGAGTCTTGTAGCTTACCCATGCAGTAGACCTAAGTGGGATGTAGTACAAACTATGGAGGACATTAAACCTAATGATCCACAATCTGTCCTGTTTCATATATTTGTAAATATCTGTCCATATTGTTTTCAATTGGGCTGAGTCATAAGAAAGGTTAGCAGCATACTGCTAATAAAAGGCAGTCAGTGAGTGATCTAGCCCAGCTTGAGTAACCAGCAGCTGATACAGCTAAAAGATTGGTCTAGGCTTTGTAACCAGGCCTCTGGGGATCATGGGGAAGCCCTGAGGACTGAAGACACGTAATGCTAAATCTGCATATATTTAAAAGCTGGAAACTCTGGGAGGTGAATGGATTGTCTGAAGTCTGAAAAGGAAAGAATTTTGTCCTCTTTAACCTGGCCTAGCAGGGATGTTACATTAGGATCTTACTAAGAGACTGGAGTAATCACCTTGTTACCAATTAACACATTTAAGTTGCTAATGGCTTTCCCAGATCCTGTTTACAGCTAATCTTAAAGAAATGGCACATTTGCAAATGTGCCTTCACAGCCCAGCCAGTTGGAGAATGCCATAAAGGGGCTGGTAACTTGTTAAATGGCATATAAAAAAGAAAAGGGAGAGAGCCATTCAAGCTATGTGCTTTATAACATTCAATAGTTAACAATGGCTTAGATGAGGGCCCCCTTTCCTGGATACCTAGCCAGTGCAGTTATTTGCATCCCTAGAAGGCAAAGTAATACAGGAGTAGATAAGGGACCTTAACCCCCCGCCCCATATCTCTTGTTCTGCAGAGTTTGTCTAAAGTACTCCCAACCATAGAAATGTTGACCAAATAGAATTTATTTTCTTGAAACAAGCTCTTGGGAGAGCAAGATTCAACATTGACAATGGGTACATTAGTCAGGGAAAAATAACCATTTTCAATATATTTACTCTTCCCCAAAGTGTAAGAGGCAAATGTTGCCACCTATTTAAATCCTGTTGCATTTGAAGAAGCACTGAGTCCAGATTGAGTGCTTTTATCTTCTTTAAATCTTGGGCAATTTCTAGCCCCCAAAATGTGATTGAATGTGAAGCCCGCTTTAAGCCCAGCTCTTCTATATCCACCCTCAAACAGGAAAGCGATAGGGGTAGAACTGTTGTTTTATGCTTGTTCAATTTATAATGGGTCAGAAAACTAAAATCCACTATTATCTTTAAAACTGCCATAAGGGTCTATTTCCAATGAGAGATATGCAAAAGAATGTTGTCTGCAAACATTGATAGTTTGTATTCAAATGGTCCCACCCCATCCCCTTTACCATCGAGGAACTATTAATTTTCCTAGCCGATGGCTTGATGTAAAGATTAAATAACATCCACGATAGTGGGCAGCCCGGACATGTGCCCCTAGTTAAAGGAAAAACACAAGACAGGGCCCCATTGCACATAACCCTAGTGGACGGTCCTCTATATAATATAGAAATCAATTGAATAAACTTTGCAGGCAATCCACATCATGGAAGTATATCAAATAAAAAGTTCCAGGCCATCCTATCAAATGCTTTTTATGCATCTAGGGAGACAAGCACCTTATCAATGTTCCCCTACCCAGACGTGGACAAAAGAAGGAAGATCTTTCTAAAATGGTCACTAGATTGCCTTCCGGATATGAAGTCCACTTGTTCAGGACCTATCAGGATCTCCCAAACCTGCTTAAGATGATATGCTAAGATACTAGCTAACATTTTGATCTTTGTGTTTAGCAGGGAAATGGGTCTGTAGCTGTCAGGAACAGTAGGATCGCTCCCAGGTTCAGACAAGACCATGATGTGGGCCTTAAACAGGGCTGACTCTTTTATAGGGGTATGAAGGAGGTAATTGAATAATTTCCACAAAAAGGTGCCAATTCTAATTTAAAGCATTTATAAAAGGATGGGGGAAAACCATCTGGCCTCTGAGCTTTATCAGCTGGAATTTGGTCTATGGCCTCCGATACCTCCAGGACAGTTATTTCACCTATCAGAGTCTCTTGTTGAGGGACTACAAGCTGAGAAAAATCCACACCATGCAGAAACTCCTCAAGAAGGCATGCCCTTTATCTGGGGGAAGGGCTGTATAGAGGGACTGATAGAAATTTTTAAAGATATTTTATAATAGCTGAAGCATCTGTAGTTACCTTCCCAGAGGCTGGGTCGACTAGATTAGATACCCTTTTGGCCTCTTTCTATTGTTTTAATCTATTAGCCAATAAGTTTCAAGCCTTCTCCCCTTGTCCAATATATGTTGCCTTCCATTTAGAAGCTGAACATAGGTAGAGGTCTAAGAGATGAGCATAATATTTTGCCATCAAGGAATGCAACTCTGATCATAAATGCTCATCTGATGACTTAGACAGTTGGGATTCTAGTTCTTTAATACAGGGCAGCCACTCTTCAACCTGCACTATCAATTTGCTTTTCCACACCGTAGCTATTGTAATAAATTGCCCCCGCCAAACCGCCTTTACAGAGCCCCATAGGGCATTCAGAGCTACGACGGGCAAATGATTTGCATCCCAAGTAAACACAATAAATTTTCTCATATGCTCTATGATTTGCCCATCTGTTAATAGCTATGTATTAAGGGAGCAAGTGACAGAACTTTATGAATGTGGCAACACCACTAAATGAAGCCAAATGGGAGAATGATCCAAAAGTACTCTATGATATATACCAGCTTCTCTCACCCCTTCCAGAGAAGTGGAGCTGAGAAGGGAAAAATCAATTCTAGAATAAACCCCATGGGGTGGGGAATAAAAAGTGCAATCCCTCTCAGTGGGGCAAAAAATTGTCCAGGGATCAAACAACCCTAAATCAGACATAAATTCCCTTAGTGCATATTGCACAGGGGAGAGTCCCACCTTTTTCCGGAAAGACCTGTCCAGATCATTCAAAAAGACTAAATTCCAGTCTCCCCCAAGAAGGCATGGAGTGTTATGAAATGATGCAGTCAGAATTGCCAGAGGGGGAAAATGCAGGGATATCAGCATTAGGGCCATATACTGAGCAAAGGACTACCTCAACACCGGCTAGTTGTCCATGTACTAAAACATAATGACACTCTGAATTCTTCCACACCTTAATTTCCCTGAAAGGGACAGACTTATGAAATAATATCGCCACACCCCCATGTCTGGCACTTGACCTAGCCCCATAGATTTGCCCTACCCATAGTTTCCTTAACTTATCTAACTGATCTGTAGGAATGTTTGTCTCCTATAACATCACAATGTACAGACGATAACGGTTCAAATGCCTTAAAATAGTATATTACTTTGAATTGCCTCTCCCACGTTTAATATTTCATGAAATGATATACCAACTCCCCATATTAAAGATGCACTATTAAATATCCTAAAGGATGAGTCCTGAATAACAACTGACTGTTTTTCTGGTATCATATGAGTTTCCACCTCTTCCTGCAAGAACCCCCCTCCCAGATCTACCCAGCATCCCCTTGACCCCCTCTACCAAACCACCCCTCTGAAAATTCTCCCCTTCCCTACTTATCACACAAGCCAATAGCCTACTCCTAAAAGTTAAGGTGATCATGCTCAAGGAGGAGCAGCCTCTGCCAAAAATAAAGGAAACCAGTTCTATAATCACCAACTCTCAGATACCCGCTCTGACCTACCTTGCCTCTAAAGTGATTAAACTCAGTACCAATTAGAATATCATAGTGTAGATCTAAAAGAGAGGAGGTACTGCCTGGACCAAGAGTCCTATAATTAAGCTGCCGCTGCCTGAGGGACTGTATCATTTCACTGTGTACCAGATGGGAGGGATACTTCCAAAAGGAGGGGTACGGCATCCGATGTTTAATCTTGGTAGCCCAAAGCTTGGTTTGAATTGGACTAAATGTGTCTCTGTCCTACCAAACCTTCAGAGTAAGGTCTGGGACCAGGCATAGTTTTTTCCCTCTCCCATTCAATTCTTTCCTTACCTCTTGCTGCTTTCAGTAAGTAGTCTCTGTCCAAGTAATTTAATACTTTATATATGATGGGATGAGGGGGCTGGTCTGAAGCACATTTTGGCCTAGTAGAGCATTAGGCCATCTCAATTATATATTCAGTTCTATTGGACGAGGGACCAGCAATACTGACATATAGTTTTTGTAAAAATAAGATTGTATTTGAGCCTTCTTCACCCTCGGGGAGCCCAGGAGAACTAAGTTGTTTCTCCTGGAGTGTCCCTCTAAATCATCCACTTTATCTTCCAGTCCACTGTCCACTTCATATTCACAATCTCCTGCTACAGTTTATTAATTCAATCTTCTTCTGAGGAGATCCTCACTTCAGAGTCCGAGACCCGAACCTCCAGGCCTGACAGAGTGGATTTCCAATCTTGGAACTTGGAAATTAAAGAGAAAAGCACAATCTTAATGACTTGGATATCCTCATACACATGCTCCTGTATGTTACCTTTGGATTGCTACTGTGCTGACTCAACTGGTAATGTGCTCTTTGGGGCCTTTTGGCTTCTAGCCCCACCATGGCATCTTGTTCACCTTCAGAATCCTCAAGGTGGAAAAACCCCAACTCCAATGCCATTGAAGCAGTCAACAGGTAACACAAATTAGAGGTTAAAGATGTAACACTGTTGACAGAGATATTGTGGGGAAAAATGAATTTTTAAATTTTGGCAGAGCTCCTCCTGCATGCTACTTACTCCTCCAGAGGCATCATGTGATTGGGAAAGGGGGGATATGATAGACATTTGCAAATGCCTCACAGGTATTAATAAGGTACAGTAAAGTAACATTTTCCATAGAAAAAGATGCCCCAGGACAAGGGGTCACACTATGATGATGGAAGGGGAAGGCTCAGAGGAGATGTGAGGAAATACTTCTTCACTAAGAGGGATGCAGACATCTGAAATAGCCTCCCGGCAGAGTTGGTGGGTTTTAAAATGGTAACAGATTTTAGGTATGCGTGGGATAGACACAAGGGATCTTAGAAGTAAGGCAAGGGAGGGAGGACTGGAGACTGAGTAGGGTCTGCAATGGCACAGTAGGTAGGACATATAAGGCAGACTAGGTGGACAAAGAGGTCCTTATCTGCCAACAACATCTATATTTCTATGTTTCTATATTTAAAACCACATAGAAAAAACAAAAAAAGAGACAATGAAAGAGGGTCTCAGACAGGGGGTGGGAGGAGGACACTGACAGGAATGCTGCATCACCTACTGGCCAAAACAGGAACATCAAAACATATTTTTTAAACTGCATAATTATACAAACAAAAAAAATGGAAATAATGTGTTAAAGATATATATATATATATATATATATATATATATATATATATATATATATGTTTAATTTTAGTTAGAGGAGGTATACTTATTTGGAAAAAAGTCCATAGTTTCTAATCTTGTCCAGCAGGTGGCACTGCTCCTAAATGGTTGCCCTATATTGACTGGTAGCTGTCTCTTCCTGGCTGTATTTCTGTGTTTCTGACACCCGGTTCTCACCCCCTGTGCAACCTTTTTCTGATGCTCATGTCGGGTGAAAGTGGAGCCATGACGTGGAGGAAAAAAAAGGGTCTGTCTTGTGTCTTATGGACACAAAAGTGAGGGCCATGACAGGAATCAGAGGATTGCCCTTGAGTGACTGTATAGCGCAGTGCTGAAGTGTGCATGCGCTGTCACAATTGCGATGTGAAGTGGGGACGGAAAATCCATTAGGAATCATGGCTTTTTTATCTACTGTATTTTGTCACATTCAGGATAGAAACACATTAAGGATGTGCAGTGAACTTTATTTTCTTCCCAGTATTTTATCCCCAAAATAAGCAGCTTCAGTGAACTGTGCGAATGATAGTTACCTTCTACCCAGTTCATTAAAGCCACTCGCTCACTCAAGCTGCTTGGTTCGGGGAGAAAATGCTGTAAAGATAATTAAATTAACTTTCTAAGCTGAAGTTTTCTATTTGATTGGACTGCCCAAGCGAGAGATGGAATTTGGTGTTCAGGGGGTGCTTTAAGCTGTGACGGCTTTAATATTGGTTCGGAGTGGTGGTAACATTTGAAGAGTTGTAGCATGATTTTTCACTGTGTCATACAGTCATGTGTGTGCCTGGACTTTTTACAGTGATGTTGTTGTTCAATAACATCACTGTTTCATGCACACACTGACCAATCACAGAAGAGGAAATTTTCTTGCCATTGTATAATCTAGGATATTTAGTAGCATTTAGACTATATATCCAAAATGCTTACCTCTGTAAAACAAATTTGTCATAATCTCCTCCTCCTCTTGGATTTTTGTTCATTTTATCAATGGCTACAAAACTGAATTTATGTGTTAATGGATTTTAAGAATCATGCACTTGTAAGGCCATGGCATATATCAAATTGGCATAATCAATTGGTCGACAATATTAGCTATCCAGCATTTAAAACTTACAATAGTTTTACTGACATAAAATGCACCACAGGCACAAATTGCCTAATGAATTACTTCTGCAGAGTCGCACATTATTAGTTGCTGAATTTGAATGTGCTAGGATTTTTAATATTTTCTTCCATTTTGATATATTTACAGTAACTACAACTCTTGCATGAATAGCAGCCTCTGAAATTTCTAGTTAACCAAGTTGCTTGCCCCATGGTTCTATGATAACTGTGTTCTAAATTATCCCTTACTGCTTCTGCTCTTCTGTACAGTATTCCATTCTCGGGGGTGTGGTGGTATATTCTGCTAGTCCACTATTACTACTTAATCATAACAATGATATGAAATCATTTTATGAAACTAATTGGCATGCACTGAAAATGTACTTACACGTTACATCTATTACTTTGTTCACATTGTCTTTGCCCATAAATTATACTTTGTCTCTCCTTAGATCTGGCCAAAGTATTTGCTTCTGTAAGTAGATTGCCATTGTAGCCTCTCTCTTTAAATCTCAATTCCAACTCATGAGCACCTTTATCATAAAACCCTAATGTTGAGTAATTACAGTGCAACCTTAAAAATTGTTCCTTTGGAATATTAATTTTAGTATGGTGTGGATGACAACTGGATGCCTAAAACAAAGTGTTATGATCAGTGTCCTTTCTAAAAATGTCTATCACAATAGAGCAATCTGTAGATTTAATCAATTTTAAATCTAAAAAAAACAACTTTTTTTGCCAGCTGTATATGTGAAATGTAAATGGGGATTGGTTTCATGAAGGTACTCAAAATGATTCAATTCTGTCAGGTGCCTATGCCATACTACAATCATACCATCTATACATCGATGCCATAAAATCAGTTTGTCATAAAAAAGGATTTTTCTCACTATCATATACAGTATATATGTGAATTGATTCCCACAGTCCAACGTATAAATTGGCCAAAGATGTAGCTAAAGAGGATCTCATAGATATATCTTTGGTTTGGAGATAAAAACTCTCCATAAACATAAATACATAAAATGTCAAAACAAACTCTGTCATTTTATCTATGAGATCTGTAGATGGGTTTTTATCAGGACCCCTTTGGTTAAGAAAGAAAGCCACAATATCTAATGCCCCTTCACGGGGGATATTGGTGTACAAGGACTCAATATCCAGAGTAACACTGACCCAACATGGATCCTGAAGTATGCCGACAGAGTGGATAGCCACAGAGTGCTATCTGTAATATTTAAAGGGACCCATTCAAATGAGCTCATTGGGCATGCAAGACACTGAGGGGCCATTTGTATGCCCATTATGGATTCATTTGCATGAGCAGCAAAGCAGGTTAGCATGCCCCCCCCCCAACTGATTGGTCCCAAACATCTGTTGATATCCCTGGTGCCTAGTGGTCCCCTCTTCCAATCACCAGCCTGTAGTACCAGTACAACCCTTCCAGGTGCTATTGGCTCCCTTCCCCTGATCACCAGCCCATTGTAAAAAACAACCCCCTCCCTAGTGCTAGTGGTCCCTCCTCCCTCTGATCACCAGCCCATTGTAAAAAAACACCCTCTCTTGTGCTAGTTGTCCCCCCATTTGCCAGCCCATAGTCCAGAGTAACTATATATGAGTCCTTGTCCACCTGAATATCTTCCATGAGCGGCAAAACATCCTGTGTGTCTTTTAAATGAGACCTCAAAGTAGTGACATATGGTCTGATAAAAGAATAAATGTGTTCAGATAAAGGTTCTCTCAGTGATCCTATGCTGCTTATGATGGGTCTGCCTGCAGAATTCTCTATAGATTTGTGCACATTAGGTAAAGTTGCTGTCACAGAATGTTCAGCTGTTGAAAATTTAATAGTTTTTTTTATCGATTTGTCTCTTGTGATTTGCTTTCTGTAACACTTCATCTATACACCAATTAAAATATAGGTAGGCTCTTCTGTGAGTTTGATGTCAAACTCTTTATTTTGCAACTGTCTCAAAACCTCATTTTCACAGTTGTCATTGTCTATGAGAACAATACTTCCACCTTTTTCAGCAGGTTTTGTGACCAAGTCTTTGTCATCATGTTGAGTTTTAAGTTCTTGTCTCTCACTTTTTGTTTGCTTCTGGCAATTTAGTTTAGAAAGATTGTTAAATAATTCCTCTAGGTCTCTTTCAACCATAGTTTGTTTGAAAAGTCAAGATGGCTATGCTTGGGGGAGGATAGAACTTAGACCTCTTGTGAAATTGCCTTCCTATTTCTTCAGTTTCACTTATTTCAGTACATGTTTCAGTGATAATATCGTCAGTCATTGATGTCTCACATTTGATTCTTCTTTTATTGTTATAACAGGTTTTCAAACTAAGATTTTGGCAAGCAATGTTGAGGTCAAGTCACTGTTGAAACTTATTGATCAGAACAGCTGGAGCAAATGAGAGAACTTTATCCAACTGAGACATTTTTGATTCTGGCAGTTCATGTTTTGATAAATATATAACTTTAATTTGTTTTAATACTACTGACTCTGCTGTCTCCTCCACCCTCAGGGGCTCTGTTGTTGTTTCCTGTTCTGTTGTTTATTCTGAAGCTGATCTGCCCTGTTGTCATTTTGACTTCTTCCTCCTCTCCCTCCTTGTTTCCTCTTCTTTCATATTGTGGATTTATTTGTTGAAAATTTTGAAACCCTTGGTATCTGTTTTTCCAGGTGCTTCTCCTGTGCTGCTGATACTGAAATTGTTGAAAAGGGCTTGGCTGGAGGCTCATCTCATTCCCCACAAATTTCAGGCGTCTCATTTTCAGATATATCAGTTTCTGATTCACTTGCTTCAGTACTGTGATTAAAAGAGTCTGTCCTGCCTCTTTTAAGTAACCTCTGCTTTTCTTCTCTTTACTCCATGAATACATTCTATTATGTAAATAATCTTATTTGTCCCATTGAAATTGTTTCTGCTTGCATACTTATAGATCTGCATCTAACTTGGCAATATATTCATTTAGCTTTTCATTCAGAATATCAAAGTTTCTATGATTTCTAAACATCAGGGGCCCGATATTCAAAAATGGGCTAAGCTGAGGGCAAGTATTTGCACTGCACCTTGTACCTGCTTTGGTGCCCAAAAATGCTATATTCAGTGGAGTAGCACACAAGTGCTATTTGACTGAATATAGTGCCATGTTGGCCCGGCACTAAGTCACTTAGCACCGGGGCAGACATGGCCCCTGACATAGGGCACCACAGTGGCTTGCACCTGCTCTAAATTTCTGATACTCAAATGGACCCATGCATGGTGCTAGGGGGCCATTTGCATACCAATTATGGGTTCATTTGCAAGGGTAGCCTGGCAAGTTAGTGAGGTGCCACCCCCCAACCTGCCAGGTCCCAGAAAGCTATCCCTGGTGCTAGTGGTCCACCCCCTTCACCACCAATCGCCGGCCCGAATTTAAAAGGATTACTTTTCCTGGTGATAGTAGTCCCCTTCATAGATCACCATCCTGACTATTAAAAGACTACTTTCGCTGGTGGCCTGTGGTCCTCCCCTCCAATGATTGCTGGCCTGATGTCAAACAATATCAGTTCCTGGTGTCCAGTGGTCCCCCCCCCCTGCTGATTGCCAGCTTGATGTTAAAAAATATCATTCACAGGCATCTAGTCCCCCCCACCTTTCCTGTCTTTTTAAGCATCGTGTTTTTTTCTCTTTTCTCCGTGAATAAATTCTGTTATGTAAATAATCTTCTTTGTCCCGTTGAAATTTGTTCTGTTTACGTGCTTGTAAATCTGCATCTAACTTGGCAATAGATTCTTTTAGCTTTTCATTAAGAATATCAAAATCTCTGTGATTTCTAAACACCAGGGGCCCGATATTCAATAATGGGCAAAGAGGAGAACAAATATTTGCGCTGTGCCTTTCGCTTGCCTGGGTGCCCAAAAATGCTATATTCAGTGGAGTAGCGCACCAGTGCTATTTGATTGAATAGAGGGCCATGTCAGCCATCACTAAGCCACTTAGCACTGGAAAAACATGGCCCTTGAAATAGGGCACCACAGTGGCTTGTGCCTGCTCTAAATTTCCGATATTCAAACTGACCGATGAAAATGAGCTCACTGGGCATGCAAGGTGCTAAGGGGCCATTTTTATGCCCATTATGAGCTCATTTACATGGGTAGACTGGCAATTTAGTGTGACACCTCCCCCTACCTGCCCAGCCCTGAGAGCTATCCCTGGTGCTAGTGGTCCCGCCCTCTCCAATTACTAGACCAAGTTTATAAAGACTACTTTTCCTGGTGGTAGTGGTCCTTTCCACAGATCACCAGTCTGAATATTAAAAGACTACTTTCTTTGGTGCCCAGTGGTCCCCACCCTGTTGATTTCTGACCTCATATTAAAATATATCAGTTCCTGGTGTTCAGTAGTCTATTGACCACACTGATTGGCAGCCTGATGTTAAAATATATAATTCACTTGCTACTAGTGGCCCCCCCCACCAATCACGAGCCTGATGTTAAAATGTACAATTCCATGGCAACTAGTTGCCCCACCTTGCTGATTGCAAACCCAGTGTTAAAATATATAATTCCCTGGTGTCTAGTGGTCCCCTCTTGCCCATCACTGGCCCGATGTTAAAATATATCAGTCCCTTGTGTCCAGTGGTCCCATCCTCCATGTGCACCCATGCCCTATGTGTGAATATGTTCTCCCTGTTGTCCAGTGGTCCCTCCCCCAACCTGGTCACCCACCTGACAAACAGATACCATTTCCCTGCTGTCCAAGTATATCCATGCCATATCCTGATCCTTAGTATAGTAAACAGAAACCATTTCCTGGTGTCTAGCAGACCTTCTCCCTATCCCTGATCCCCTATAGAATGATGTAATGCCATTTCTCATGGCTAGTAAGTAGACCTCACGCTGCAGGTAGTGCCTCACCACACTGCTCTCCCCATCCAAACCTTGGGCTAGCAAATGACACAGCCCTTCATTCTTCACCATGGCTGGCCACTGACTGAGCTGTCAGTGAGCATGTACTGTGTAGAGTATGCTCTCATCAATAGCTTATTTGGTGGCAAGCCATGGTGGGGAGCAGAAGGCTATGCTGATCTCTGGCTGGGGGTCAGGATGGGGGAAGTGAGGTGGTAGAGCACCACCTGCCAGGCTGGATGTCTGCTAGACACCAAGGAACAACATTATGTCAATATACAAGGAACTGGGGATAGGGAAGGGGGTCTGCTAGACACCAGGGAATGGTTTATCTTTACTATACAAGGGTGTGGTGGGGATACACTGGACAGCAGGTAAATGGTGTCTGATTGTCAAGCAGGTGATTGGGTGGGGGGAGGAACCACTGGACACCAGGAAGTACATGTTCACACATCGTGCATGGGTGTGGGTGGGGTGGGACCACTGGACACCAGAGACTGATGTATTTTTAACATTAGGCTAGTGGTTGGCAAGGGGGAACATTGGACACCAGGGACTGATATATTTTAATATCAGGACAGCTATTGGTAGGGGAAGACCACTAGCAGCCACAGAGTGATATGTTATAACATCGGGCCAGAAATCAGTGGGGGGACCACTAGACACTAGGGACTGATATATTTTAACATTGGGTTGGTGATCAGAGGGGAGGGGACCACTAGATGCCAGGGAATGATATGTTGTAACAGTAGGATGGCAATCAGAGTGGGGGGGGGACTACTAGGTGATAGGGAATGATATATTTCAACATCGGGCTGGCGATCGGTGAGGGGGACTACTAGACATCTTGGACTATTGTGTTGGGGTCAGAGTACCACTGCACTTCCTCCATCAATCACTAGAGTTGTGCAGGAGTAAGTCATGGTTTTGATTGGCAGTATGTGTGCCACACAACGGGACCATGCAAAACAACCTTGCATGGAAAACATATTCTGAATATTGAACTGCTCCAATATTCAGGTCCCCGCCCCTTCATTTGCATCTCACCCCCATCTGAATATTATCCAGCTGCAATTCCTGTTTGCCCATGCTAACCGAGCTTTTGAATATGGGAAATCCATGCTACGCCCAGTTTGCGTGGGCAAACTGGTATTTGCACTTAGGCAATGTTTTGAATATCAGGCCCCAGGATTTCTCTTCTTTTTTTGACTTTTAATTCTTCCTTAACTGCCATCTCTGCTTCTTTACCATGTTGTATTATGAGACAGATTAATTTACTGCTAGTTTCTGTTAAAATGGCATACCATTGCCTCATAAATTCTGGGCATTTAATGATTCTAAGCCCACAAGGGATCCTACATTTGTCTACCTCATTTGAATTGCTTCAATTTTTAAAATGAAGCATGGTCCCCACATAGATCCTATCTATAACTGGCAGCTCACAAATATTGTGGTGGACTTAGACTCCCATATTTTCTGGTTTACTATTTTGCCAGCCATTCAAGAAAATTGTTTAGGTGGTTAGGCTCCCAGGTCAGGTACTTGACTATGTCCCCATTTGGTTGGAAGTAGAACTGGAATTAATAGCTAATAGAGGTGTCTCAGCAGAAGTACTGTTTTTTTATTTCCCAGAAGTCCCTTCCTTGCAGCTTATGAGACATGGTCATAGCTGATTCCATTAAAGTCTATTCTCAGTTGTGTTTCTGGTTGAAGTATGTTCGTCATAGAGATGTTTCACAACCTCTTATGAGGAATTTTAACTTTAAGGTTGGGCATCAAATGCTAACTGAAATTTGGCTGCTACGACTTGTGAACAGTAGAGTGTGTGACCTGCTCAGTCAAGGTGTTCTGTGTTCCTCACATGAGATACATGCATAATATCATTTGGACAATACTCAGATTTTTAAGATATATCAACTGAGGCATATATTGACCTTGTGGTTCGGGTTGGATATCTGGGAAGTTGACAACCATAAGCTTCTACTCTTTATCCAGGATCTGACCTCTAAATCACATGCGGTCACTGCCTTATATTCTCTCACCTATTCCCCAGATTGGATGGATCTTTGTCTCATCGGAATACATACTATCATTTAGATGTCTCCCAGTGGCAGAAGATATGAAAGAAGGTTTACATGTTTACGTCCCAGGACAAGCTTAGACTTACTCAATTTAACATACTTAACAACATGTATTTTATGCCTTTGAAAATGGCTAAAATTGGGCAGAATTCAATCTTCTCTTTGTTTTAGATGTGGACGATTGGATGGATCACTTATGCATATCTTCTGGGACTGTCCTAATGTGTCCCTCTGTGGTAATTTACTGAAGATAATGTGGACCCTTTATTGGGTCTTTCTGCTCTCTTTACCCCGGAGATATGTATAATTGGGGACTATAGTCAGATCCTCGTTAGGGAAAGGAAGTTTTGTATGGCACTAATTATGCTTTCAATTAAGAAAGTGGTTCTGAGACATTGGCTAGATCAGGTCTCCCTCTCATATCTTGAGTGGCTACAGGATTTATTGTATAATCTCAGAGTGGAAAGGAAGATTGCGAGTATTCGCAACAGGCTGTCACTTTTTGATGCCCTTTGGGGCAGGTTACACACACTATATACAACTTAGTTTATATTTGCTATTATTTTTTTTATTATTATTTTATTTGGGGACCAGTACATATTGGTCTTTATTTCAGTCCAGTTATTACAGCTTTTTCCTTTTCTGAATAATTTTGGTTAGTTAGTCTGTCTGGATCACTCCACTAGGGTGGTGTGGGTGGGGGAAGGGGGAAGGGCTATGGATGTTACTACTTTCATTGTATTATGTGTTCTAATGTTAATTGGATTCCATTTGCCTCTATAATAAAGTCTATTAAATTTCAAGAAAAAATTAAGTATTGTGTAGTAGTAGTACACTTCTGAATAGTTGCTACAGTGCATATAATGTACTGAGAATTTATGATGTGGTTAAAATGTTCCATTGTAGTGATTCACTTTTATAATGTTTTTAGATTGTTTAATTAGAACACTTTATTTATTTACTATTGAATTTTGGTAACTGGGTAAACCCACTGAGACATTGCAGCCCCTTTTTTAAGGGAGACTCAAGACAGGACAACATGAACAACACATAAATGCAATAAACAGATGAGCGGATAGGTAACAATGTAAAAAAACATACTTAAAACAGTAGTATACAATACATGTGCAAAATTCATGATTGCAGTAATGTTGAGTAGAGAAACAGCAAGACAATGAAAAATCATAGAAGTGCCCAAAATTGGTTTGACACTAAGGTCTAAGTAGTAAACGTTCACAGTATAACTTTAATGGGACAAAGGTATATCCATGTACTGCAAGGGACAAGCCAGTCTTTACATGAGGAACGTATTCAGTGAAAACTGGTGCAAGGAGAGGGGACAAGAAGGTAGCAGGACAATTTGAGCTTGAAATATTTGAGCGAGGTGGAGGAAAGAATCTCATGTGGGAGCAAGTTCCAGGCAGACATTGCGGAGTAGTCAAAATACCACCTGCCTACGGCCAAATGGGGGTTGGGCATAACCAGTAAGGAGAAGGCCGCAGAATATAAGGTGCATAGGTGAAGCTTTCGATTGATGAAATCACTCAGACAAGAAGGGGTGTATCTGTGAACCAGCTTAAACATGAGATACATGGTGGAATAATGAAATTTGCATTCCAGGGGTGCCCAACCCAGGGTTGAGAGGACTTTACAGTGATGATGCCAGGGGTCGGTATCAAGTGCAAAGCATTCAGTCCTCAAATAAAGTTGGTTAAGGCATGAGAGAATGGAGGCCCATGCTTGAAAAAGCAACAGGGCACCATAAGAGAGCAATGGGAGAAGAGTGGACACTGCAATGTTTTGACATGATGCCAATGTCAGGAAATATTGTTAAACATGTTCATTTGGTATTTATTAATTTTATTGATTTTACATACATTGTTGTTTTTTTTTTTACATAGACTCTTATTGTTATTATTTTGAAGTAGGTTACATTTTCAGATACACATCATCCATGTAGGCCTCTGTTTAAACAGATCTGCCAACTATTCCGTATGTCTTTGATGAAAGATGATGGTATCCAAAACATATTAGGCAACTGGGGCCTGATATTCAAAAGTTTGTGTGGGTGCTAATGGGTCTTTGCCCATGCAAACCAGGGTTTGCACTGGATCCCCATATTCAAGAGGGGCTTTTGCATTGACAAAGAGGGGTAGTGCCCACATAGAACATAATGTATGCAGGTGGACAAGGAGAGGAGTGTGGCCATGAATAGCTATGCTACCCCATATTCAGCAGCTTTGAGCTGCTCAAAAGAGTTTAGCTCAGTCCTTTTGTGCAACACAAATACCACCAAACAAAACATCAACTTATTCAGGACAATTTTATCGCCTGCCAGAGGTAATGCAGCCACCTAGCTGGTTGGCCACTAGGGGAACACACCCTCCCTCTGTGGTCTCTAGCACCCCCCATGCCACCAATTGCCAGCCCACAGTACCAGTACAACCCTCCCTGTTGTTAGTGATCTCCCCACCCTCCGATCACCTCACACTTGCAAAAACACCCACCCCCGCTAGTGCTCCCCCAGTTGCCAGCCTGTTATAAAAACACCCTCCCTGGTGCTAGTGGTTCCGACAGTGATCAGTCCATCATAAAACTTACAACCCTGCCTTGCATCCAGTGGTCCCTCCTGGGCATTGATCCATGGTACTGAAGGTCACAATACTGTAATCCCTGATGTCTAATGCCCCTCCAACATAGTACCAAACACCCAGCCCCCAATCACTTTACCAGTATCCTTGGTGTTGCGGGTGTGCATATGGTGACTGGCACAGCCCTCCTCAGCCAGCCACCATATGTCCAGGCAGGGAGTGTGAGTCTCATTTATTGGATAGGATGACACACCCTGTCCTATAAATAAGATGCTCACACCCTGTCTGGTCATATGGCAGCCAGCCGAGGAGGTGGGAGGAGGGCTGTGTTGGTCACCATATGTGCACCTGAGGCACGAGGTATACTGGTACAGTGATTGGGGCATGGGTGTTTGGTGCCGTGGTGTGTGGGGCCACTAGATGCCAGGGATTACAGTATTGCAACTGGTGGGACCATGGATCAGTGCCCCGGGAGGGGGACAATGGATGCCAGGGAGGCTTGCAAATTTTACTATGGGCTGACAGTTGGAGGGGCACTAGCACCAGGGAGAGTGTAATTTATAATGAGCTGTCGGTCAGAAGGAGGGATCACTAACACCAGGGAGGTTTTTGGTTTTTTATAATGGGCTGGTGATGAGGGGAAGGGGGGCCACTAGCACCAGGGAGGGTTGTACTGGTACTATGGGCTGGTGATCGGAGGGTGACCGCTAGGCACCAGTGATATCTACACATGTCTGGGACCCATCAATTGGGGGGTTGCTGCACTAACCTGCCTCACTACTCATGCAGTTGAGTCCATAATGGGCATACCAATGGCCCCTTAATGCTTTGCATGCCCAATGGGCTTATTTGCATGGGTCCCTTTGAATATTACAGATAGCACTCCAGTGCTATCCACTCTGGTGGAACACTTTGGGATCCATGCCAGGCAGCACTACTTGACTTAGCGTTGAACCGCCATGGCCCTATATTCAGTTGAATAATGCCGGTGTGCTAGTCAACTGAATATAGCATTCTCAGGCTCCCAGATAGTACGGTTCAGAATTATCTAATTCTGATGGAATGAAATTTCAGGGAGTTTCCAAAATTCTGCTGAAATTCTCCCAAATTTTGCTGGAAACAGAATGGCAGAATTCCATGGCAGAAAACATGCGTAATGATTTTTTTTTGCAACATTTCCATGGTTCTCAATATTTTCTACAGAAATGGTTGTGGAATGATTTTCCATGGGAAAAAAATGCTGCTCTGCAGGATATTATTCTGTGGATTGCAGTGGTGGAATTCTACAGAAGAACTAGTGAAATTCTGCCAGTGGAATGGTCATTTCATGCTAATTTCACCAGCAGAATTCCACATTTCACACAGCACTACTCCCAGGCAATCACAAGGTACAGCACAAGGTTTTGCACTCTGCTTTGCACTGTTTTGAAAATCGAACCTCTGAAGTTTTGGGTGTCAGTCCATTTCTATATGCTTTGCACTTCAAAATAATAAATAGATTTTTACCTTTTAAATGAACTAAAGAGTGGCATCATGAAAGGTGTCAAATCAGTTCAGCATTGATTCCCCATTTGACTCCTAGACTTTTAAGATCAAAGGGTGGCCCATGCCACCTTGTCATATTTTTCCAGTGGCATATCATTTATCATTGAAACAGTGTGGTCTATTGATTACAGCACTAGCATGGTAAACAAATGATTTGAGGTTCAGACTCTGCTAGAGTTAAATACTCACTGTGTATTCTTGGCAAGCCACTTAACCTGCCAGTGTTCCAGTTCATCCAGCTTCAGAAATGAGTAGAAGCAGCAGTACCCCACAGGAAACAGGATATAGCATCCCAGCTGGGCTGTCCTATGGAAATAAATTGTAAAATTAATACGTTTGACCTGCTCTTATTTGTTATTGTGTTGTGATTTCTTGTTGCTGGTTCATGGGGTAATGTCATCTCCAGTCAGAGCTGGTTTTATTTCTTATTTTTTTTTTTTTTTGTTAATGGCAGTGCTTTCATTGCTCAAGGCCTGTCATTTGGAAACACCCCACTGTTTGTTGTACCTAATTTAGATTCATGATGAGTTTAATAAATGCATGCAAGGCTTGCCTTTGGAATGATGAGTGTAGTTTGGGAACAAGGCATATAATCTGGGAATTCTCTGGGATACACTTCAGTGTAACTCATGGCACAAATTAAAAGCTTGGCAGCATAGAAATAAAGGCACTTACTCCTTCACTGCTGGAGGTCATTGGATAGAGATCTTTGCTTCTGTCACAAATGTAGTGGGCTTGGGGGTTTCAGTTCCTAGTAGACTGTAGCTCATTCTTACTTTATTTCAGCATTGTTTTACCAGCTAAGCATACAGAGATGGACAATAATCTTTATGACACCACACACAACCATGTGACAACCCATTTAGTATTTATTGTCTCAGAGCAGGCCCATGCTGAGTGAGCACAGTGATGGACATGATGCTAACTAGATAAGTTCCACCACATTAGGGTGTCATGGTCAGAGTGCCAGATTTTGGTGAAATTAACATTTCTGTTTGTGGCGGGGGCTGTACCCCCCGCACCTCCCCTTGTAGGGGGCTGTGCCCCCCACACTCCCCCTTACTAAAGATGCCAACTCGTGCTGGGGGGTGGACCTCAGAGAGGGGGCATGTAGAAGTCAGTGTAATTCCCCTCTGGCATTCTGACTGATGCTCTGAACATGGCACCCTAATGACCATTAATGAACTTGGCAGTAGCCTGGAGCATGGGATGGTGGTGAATGCCCCCACCAGATGTTATAGTTATTGAAGTACCCATTTCCAATCCCATTCTGACTTCACTTGTTCCCCTGACTACAACCTCACAAAAGTCAGCTACATCCTGATTCTAACCATTCTTAGAAGGCCACTCCAGCACCTTCCTGCTCTGCCTGTGACTAAATGAAGCACTCTAGTTACCAGCAACCTATCTCTCACCCTTCACAAACACTGCATTTATCCTTCAAATCAACAAAAAAAAGGAAGCTGGACAAATAAGTTTGCAGTACCTCTGTATTGTACAGCAAGTGCTGCAGAAATTGGTGTTAAGACTTCCCTTAGTGTTTTTGGGTGGTATACAGTTTATGTTTTTGGGGACTTAGTTTTTTTTGGGTGGTGTTTTTTCAGTCACCCATAACTTTTTTTTAGTTTTGAACTTTTTATTCAAATGTAAGGTGTTTGACCCCCCCCCCCCACATGATTGCACAATTTAAGGGTTTTAATTTGGCTCCTTAATACTTTTTTGTGGACAACAAATTCAACCCATTTTTTTCCACATGTGATGTCTTTTTTTTCAGAACTTAGTGTTTTTACTTTTTTTTTAATTAGCGAGTGACAGTGGCAGACAATGGAGCAGAAGACACTGACTGACCATGGTGGCAGAAGGGCTATGCTGGTCACCATTATGGGACCACCAGTTTAAATATGTACTGGGGTGGCCATTCGGAGCATGGGGTCTTGAGTATGAGGGTGGGGTTTGATTTACATCCGTGGACTGGGTGCGGAAAGTGGGGGAGGGGGAAGTTCTGCATGGCGAGTGGGGAAAGAAATTTACTTAGGTGTGGGTGGAGAATGGTAGCATTGGTGGCAAAGAGTGGGGGGGCTGTATTTTAATTTCTAGAGGGGCAGTGAAAGCAAGTCACCAGGGTTGGGCACCCAGTTGCCGAAGAACAAAAATAAATGTTTTTTAAAGAAAACTACATAAGCCCAATTCATGAGTTAGGCACCTGGGGCTCGATATTTAAAAAAATTGCCCCAGGGCAAAGTTTGCACTGCCAAGCTGATAGCACTAGCCCATGGCCCAGTGCACACAATATTCAAAGACATAGCCCCCAGGCAATCTTTGAATAAAAGGTGCACATGCAGGTGTGCAAAGTATAGCCCAGAGTGCAGTGCAAAGATTGCCCAGCACTGAAGATAGCAGATGGACTGTGCAAACCACCACTGCAGCGTAGTTCACAAGGGTGGGGCACAGGGAACCCTGACATGGAGCATGTGACTGCACAACAAATGGCAGACTATGTGGGTACACAGGGGACTGATAGCATTGATGCCCAGTTGGACACAGCTACAGATATGACCCATACAGAAGTTTCCATAGCGCCCAGCACAGGAGGGTAATAGTCTGAATGACAGGTACTGTTCTGCTGGCAATGGACAGGAACAGCCAGGATGTGGGCCTAGCCCACTCCGACGCTCAGGAAACTTTTTGTGCTCGGCAGCCTATTTGCACAGGGGCAAAGACAAATAGCCCGTAAGGCAATACTGCTATATTCACACATGCTATGCAAATGAGCTTCTTGGGAAGTCTGTGGGCAATGAAGCCAATTTGCTTGTCATTCCAGAGCCTTCTCCATGCATTAGCATAGCCCAGTGCACCCGGGCTATTTAGGGGGACATATGCACCACTTAGATAGTACGGTGGGACTGCATCCAAATGAACTGCTCAGGAATACAACATAGCAAAGCCTGCAGGATACAGTATATCTACAGACCAAGTTAGGTGTATTGCATGCCAGATACACACAGTGATGTTGGTTATCTTGTGACACACTCTGCAAGGGGATACAGTAAGGGAATAGCTACGAGTACTCTGATTGTTCATATGTTGATTATGTACTGTATTTTGCATTTTCCAGCCTAGCACAGGACTGCACTGTACATTGGGCCCTGACATGATGCCGGTATGCTACATTGTTCTCCTGCAGCAGCACAGGTTGCTAGGAGACATGGGTCACCAGTGGACATATGACCAAGGCCATCCCAGGACAGCCTGATCCATGAACATATATGCTATGGGAGTTTTTTCATGGGATGGGTAGGCCATTGTGGTATGCAGGGTCCCAATGCAACACCTGTCTCAGCCCCACTGATGTGGGAACACATGGCAAGACACTGCCTGACCAGACCATACAAAACAGATGCCTTGGGCCCTGCACTGCGACTGTGCGGGTCACAAGCCACAAAGGACTGTGGTCAACAGCCATCCACCAATATCACTATTGCCCACAACCCATAGGAATGGTGCAGAAAGGAATCACACCCAAGGATGGAGGGATAGTGGTAGGCTAACATACTGGGTCTGCACCATGCATGCCACATGAATAGCACCATCTGACATGGGTCATCCCAGTGTCATGTTTCTACATGCATTGGTGTGTCTCTCCATCCCAAAGAGTACACTTGCATTATGCTGCATGTCACGGTCCTTGCAGCACCATAACCAGGGAGTGGGGATGATGGCTGCACTTGCAGTGTTCATGTTACTGCCTCCCCACCTGGGGCACACCACCCACCAGTGCCATATGCCATGACAGTCCATACACACAGCTGGGCTGTTGCCCACACCCATCTGCTGCACCAGTGTGAATCCATGGTGGTCAAGCATTGAACCCTGCCCCCCCGTGGACATTGCAGACTGCCATACCTGGGGATTTTGCCACTCACACACCTGATATGTCAGGCAGCTACATGTCAGGCAGGTGTATTCTGGGGGGAGACCATGATGTGTCTGTACCTTGCACAGTCCACCCTGCTTGCCTCCAGTACTCTTTACAGAGCATTGTTGCCCTGCACAACCCCTGGATGACAAAGATGGTACAGGGAACACATGTGTTGCTCAATGGCACTGGCACTGGGGCCTGCCTGGCTGGCCATGCATTTTGTGACCCACCTTGTGGTTCTGTCCTAGGTGCCTGAGAGGCCACACCCCTCACTCTGGCATGTCACAGATATCCCTGTGTGCTATTCCACTGTCCTGTTGTCCCCTGTACCCTCACCACCCCTTCCCTTTTCCAGACCTGCTTATGACATGGAAGCCCCAGGGCCCCCCAGCCCCTCCCTGGCAGTCACATCCCTACCTCATCCTCGGGTCCTGAGCATGGGCATGTGTGGGTGGGACCCCTGTTTCACACTGTCAACACCCTTGCCATGCAGTAAGCATTGTACCCATATGTTCTGTACCCTCTGTAATGTCACTACCTTTTTGCACTGTTTCTGCACTGCCACCAGGCTACGTGTATATTAACAATAAAGGAGTAATGCATGCAATAGTGTCCCATGTGTTTGCTACTCACCTTCTGCTAACTACAATGTTTTGTATGATATTGGCTCTATGCTTTCTGAGCCCTCCTGGCCATTAGGATGTCATGTCCCTTGAGTTGCTCCCCTGTCTTCTGTTTCTATTTCTCCATGTTAGATGCTGTTGTTACTCTTGGACCAGCAGGCACATTCCATAGGAAAAGCACCATGTTGTGTAGCACACAACAGGCTAGGAATATGGCACATACCTAGTGAGGAGTGTGTTGTAGGGCACCTGCTGAATGGTCCAGTCACTGAAACTGCATTTTCAGCATGCCAAAGCTGCACTCAGTGATGTTGCAGGTGGCGGTGTGTACCTCATTGTACCTGTCCTCAGCCATGGATGACATTCAGAGGACAGGTATGAGGTGCCAGGGGCACAAGGGATAAGAACTGTCCCCTGCACAGACAGGAAATGTATGTTAACATTTCTTAACAGTTTAGCTACCTGCATTCTGCTGACAGGCCATGGCCTGCGGCGCATCCTGTGCACCTTTCCACCCTCCCAATCCCACATCATGGCATGTGTTTGCTTTAGTGCACCATTACAGCCCCTATGGGGGTTTCATGTGGGAGCGTGCTGTGTGTAATCACTGACAAGGTGTACACTAGGTATGTGTCTACTTTCAACTCTCTGGCACAGGATGGCAGCATGCCATATGAAAGCATCATGGGTTCTGCTAGGGTACCTTGCCATGTCACTGGTGATGCACCCTGTTGTATCACACACCACCTGGCAATTACTCTAGTGGTAGCCTTTCCTGTTAAGATAGGCATCCACTTCATCATCAGTGGGTGCACAGATGAGAACATGGGTATAGTCACTGACACCTTGTTCTGTTGGTAGGTGCACAACCTGGTAGCACTGCTGCATTGCTGCTGTTCACCCGCCTGGCATACTTGGGAGTGTGATGAACTTACCAACATGTGGCAGCAGGGCATCTAGGAATTGGGCTAGCAGGTGCAAGGTGGTGGACTGTGAGACATCAATGGTATCCCCCACAGGTGTCTGGAATGACCCTGTTGCCAGGAGGCACATGGCAGCCATCACCTTGTGCTCCACTGACTTGGCATGACTGTGCTGGGTGTCACTGCACAGTCAGTCATGCAGGAGCTCATATATTTGCCTCAGCATGGCCATGTTGAGGTGGTAATGGCTGACAAGCTGGTCATCAGTGAGACTCTCACTAGATATCCATGGCCAGTACCCTATAAGTGCAATGTGGCACCTCTGTGGCCTACAGATGGACTGGTAGGATTGGGCCCTATTTTCCTCTTGCAGGGTTTCATGCAGCATGTTGAGCATGTGTGCTTCTCCAAAGGCCATCTTGCATAGTGGCTGCAGTGGTTAAGGACACCTCTAGGGTTTGCCCAGAATTAAGTCAGACTTTTAACGGTGGTATTTGTTCTGTGCAAAGTAGTCTGTGCTAAGTCTTTAGCAGAGTGCAAACAATGGCATTGCTCCTGCGATCATGTCTCCACCCGCCCTTTTGCCCACTTCATAAATTATTTCAGTGCAGGGATGCAAACCATTTTGGTCCAGGTAAATTCACCCTTTGAGTGTAGCATTTGGCCACAAACTCTGGGCTAACAATGGGCAATCACTTTGCCTGCCAGGCAAACTTTTGAATGTTGGGCCACCTGGGCCCAATATTGAAAAAGGCACAAACCCAGTGCAAACATTATCGCTGTGTCTTGCAGTTGCCTGGGTGTCCAAAAATGCCATATTCAGCTCAATAGCGCAACAGCAGTATTTAACTGAATACAGTACAATGGCAGCCCAGCGCTAAGCCACTTAGCACTTGGAAGACATGGCTCCCAAAATAGGGTGCCATAATGACTTGCACAGCACTAAATTTCCAATATTCAAATGGACCCATGCAAATGAGCTCATTGGGCGTACAAGGAAGTAAGAGGCCATTTACATGCCCATTATGAGCTCATTTGCATGGGTAACCTGGTAATTTAGTGTGGCACCACTCCCTACTTGCCCATTCCCAGAGAACTATCCCTGGTACTACTGCCCCCCTACACTGATTGCTGGCCAGAAGTAAAAATAAATTTTCCCTGGTGTAAAGTGATTCTTTCCCCTAGCTGCATCTATGCCCAATATTTATATATGTACTCCCTGGTTTCCAGTGATCCCTCCCTCCATCTGCACCCATGCCTGATGTTGAACTAACTATTCCCTGGTGTCCAGTGGTCCCACCCCATCCCGATCCACTGTATAAGGTAGTTAAACCATCCCCTAGTGTCTAGCAGACCCCTCATCCCTATCCTTGATCCCCTGTAAATGGCAGTAAAGCCATTCCCTGGTGCATAGCAGATGCTCCATCTCCCCACCCCAGCAGGTAGTGTCCCACCACCCAGTTCCCTCCACATCCCAACCCCGTGCCAGCTACTGGCACAGGCTTCCACTCTCCACCATTGCTGGCTGCCCACTGATCTGTCAATGAGTGCATACAGTAACAGTAGGTTCTTATTGACAGCTCAGTTGGATGCTAGCCATGGTAGAGAGTGGAGGGTTGTGCCAGTCACCAGCTTTGGGTCAGATTGTGGGGGGAGGGGGTGTGGGGCATTACCTTCTAGGATGGGGTGGGTAGGCTGTGGTCTACTAGACACCAGAGAATAACTTTGCTGTCATTCACAGTGGATTTGGGATAGGGAGAGGGGTATGATAGACACCAAGGAATGGCTTAACTACCTTACACATGGGATCGGGATGGGGGAGCAGGACCACTGGACATCAGGGAATATGTATATAAATATCAGGCATGTGTGCAGGTGGGGAGAGGGACCACTGGACACCAGGGACAATTTCTGCTTTACATTGGGTGGACAATCAGGGGGTGGACCACTAGACACCAGGGAATGTCTAATATATAACATCAGACTGGTGATTGGTAGGGGGCATGACTAGACACCAGAGACTACTGTGTTGGGGGTTAGGCTGGCCACCGAACTTCCTCCACCAGCTACTAGGGTTGCATGGGAGTAAGTTGGGGTTTTGATCGGCAGTAAGTGTGCCATTCAAGGGGACTGTGTAAAATTATCTTGCATGGCACACAAACTCTGAATATTAGACTGTGCCAATATTCAATTCCATGCCCATTCATTTGCATTGTGCCCCCCTCTGAATATTGCCTGGGTGCAAACCCTGTTTGCCCATGCTAACTGGACGTTTGAATATGGAAAATCCATGCAAAAACAGGTTTGCTTGAGCAAACTGGGATTTGTGCGCAAGCAAAGTTTTGAATATCTGGCCCCTGGGGTCCGGAGGAGGGAGGTTCCAATAACGGAGGTGGCTACCTAGAACTAGGGAAAAAAACAGAAATGTAAAGGCTTTTGTTTTTCATTGGTGATTGACTTAAAAGTTAATCATGAAGGAAAATCCTATAATGGATTGTGTTTCACAGTTAGGTATGAGCAGCAGGTAGGGGAAAACACTGTTTTTTTTTAATTTGTGACTGACTTGAAAGCGAGTCATGAATGCAAACAAAACTGCAGTGTTTTTTCATTCTTTTTTTACTTTTTAGTATAAGCAGGCTGCTATGGTTTTAACATCAATATTTTTTTCATTTGACCTTTTTGTCATAAAACAAATAAAAGGCTGTATTCTGGGTCAATATCTTATGAACTTGCATCAATTAGGGTTCAAGGACAAAGCATAAAATGTAGGATAATGCAACATTGGGGTAAAAAATAGTTATTTACATATTTAATGTTTTGCATTACAACAACCTCTGAGCTTGTAGCCTGCATGAAATCTTCTTTATGAAGTGTAGCAGGTAAACACAAGTGCTCTCGGGTATTACTATAGGCAAATATATTATCATTAATTCTGATACTTACCATAGGAATAGAGAAGATGTCTCTGCAACATGCTTTGCATATTTGGGAAAGTTTGTGAATTTCAGGGGTAGCAAAGTATTACCAGCTTTGCATATTTTTCGCTGAAGACCCTTGGCAGTGGCCCTGTACCTCACTTTATCTTGGAACATGTAGATTTCTCAGTACTACCAATGCCCTGTTGTATCTTACTGCTTACATAATATCATCTTTGGGGTTAATAAACTCAAAAAACCACTCACCTTTGGGCTCATGGCTTGATGAACTTATTTTTTCCTTGTACAGTACATGTTTTTATCATTTATTCTCATTCTATGTAATACATGGCTAGGCTTTCCCCTATAGGAAAATTGAAAGTTTACCACATCATAAATCACAGTATATAAGGCCATATATTTATTTATTTAGTTAGTTTTTGTTGACCGGGTAAGTGCACTAGACAAATCCTGCCTATTTTCAGGCATTACCCAGGGGGAAGGAGATACAGATGAATGCCAACTGACCTTGAACCAGATTAAGCTGTTGGTGGTATTTTTAGTGAATGAGGGAAATTTGGCCAGGACAGGCCAGGATATATGAAAGTACTAAAACAATTATAACCTCTGTCACTGTCTTATTCTCTCACAGACCTCAGTCTCTGGTTGCTATCAGTTTCATAACCCTTCAGACACTTGAACAAGTTATCTTGGCAAGCTGCCACCATTCACTGCAACCTGATCCAGTGGCTCTCTAGAGCTGAAATGCACCAGATCCACTGCTCACACACAGTACAGTGCTCCTTGCCAGAAAGCAAATGACTCACCCCTTCTGTTACAGCATTGTATTGTTTGTTAATGTTCCTTGTAAGTGATGTTTTATATGTCAGGCATGGATGAAAAGGGTTCTGGGTGTAAACATTATGGGCAATATATCGTGGCCCATTACAAAGCAGGCAACACATCGCTGTCTACAATGAAAGATGTCGCCGACCCAAACCCCATTGGCAGTGCACTGGATGAATAGGCATGATGACCACCGAGTCCTCCATCCCACTGAACAATGGCCCCAGGAACAGTAACAGCAGCCAGCCTCAATGTGATGGCCAGTCCCCCCAACCTGCCGCCACCAACGATCACCTACCTGTGTCCCATAACACAATGCGGTTTACTAAATCCCTGGTGTCTAGTGGACCCCACCGAAACAGGTAAATGCCCACCCCCGCACCCCTCAACATACCCCGACAATGGGCAGGTGGCCAGCACAGCCCTCTACTCACTGCCATGGCTGACCGCTCAACTGAACAAACTGAATGACAGCATACATGTATACAAACTCATATACATGCGATTTTCAGTCTATTCGACTGAATATAGGGCCATGTCAGCACAGTGCTAAGTCAAGTAGTGCTACCCCGACACAGACCCTGAAGTATGCCACTAGAATGGATAGTGCCAGAGTGCTATCTGCAATATTCAAAGGAACCCATGGAAATGAGTTAATTGGGCAAACAAGGCACTAAGGGGCCATCTGCATGCCCATTACATGCATAAATGCATTGGTAGTGAGGCAGATTGGCTCAATGCTGGCCCCCAATTGCCCGGTCCCAGACATGTATAGATATCACTGGTGCTAGTGCTTCCCCCCTCCAATTGCTAGCCTGTAATGTAAGAAACAAAATCCCTGGTACTAATTACCCCCCCTCCCCAACTGCTGGCCCATAGTGTAAATGCACACTCTAATTACTACTGTTAAAAGACTGATCACATCTATAATCAACTCTTCTCTCTCCCCTTTTTCTACCCCCATATCTGTCCCTTCCACATTCCTCTGATCCTGGTTCCAGCTCTAAATTCTCCATACAGTATCACTATATATCTTTTTATATTAGGTTTTATTTGTGTTCGGTGCACCTGATATGTATATTTCTTTACTTTTATGAAAAATTGTATCCTACCGAAAACTAGCTGCATCTTCTGTTCCAACCCTATACTACTGTCAATGCTACCTGCTGATACTTTGTATATGATGTATTATTGTATCCCATTTTATTTGTATTATTACTATTTTCTTGTGCGTTGCATCCCATGTATATTGTCCCTTGTTCATTGTTAACAAACCCAGGTCCACCTCATAAATGAGCTTGCTCAACAGTGATCGCCTGATTAAATAAACACTTTGATTGATTGATTGATTGATTGAAAGAAAAGAATCCCTGATGCTAGTTTTTAAGATGCTTCCAACAACATCTATGGCTGCCTTTGTTTTGTGTTTCCTGCTTCCATCAGGACTGTTACTGAAATGTCTTGTAGGCAGGGGGATCAAGGGTGAGCCAGCGACTGGGTGGTGTTTGCAAGGGGTGGGACTGCACAGTTTAAAAGCCCATGCCAGCCCTATATCAAGAAAGCATATGACAGCACTTAAATCTGGAGACTGCTGCAGTCATTTTGTGAGAGGCTGCCCACTGACATCTAGGGCTGCCTTTTTTCTGTGTTTCCAGCTTTCAGCAGGACTGTTGCTGAACTGCCTAGTAGGAAAGCAGCTTGGGTGGTGTTGCACAGTTTAAAATCCCATGCCATCTCCAAGCACAAGCATGAGTGGCACAGCAGAGCACCACTTGGAAACAACTTTCCAAAACGTTTGATAACCTCAAGCTTGGGACATTTGTCTAACCTTGAACTTATATGTCCTAAGCCTAATTTATTTTACCATCTGTTTGCTTGCTCTTTCAGACTGCTCAGGCTGCTGTAACATTAAAGGACAAGTAAATAAGGTATTTTCATAAGAAATATTTAAAAAATCTGGCTTCATAGAAATGTAAAAGAAGGGCTACTATTTACATTGATGCTAAATAAGCATTTATGTAATAAGCATTATAGCAGTTTAGAAAATATTTATGTCTTTTTGATTGGTTGAAACTTTTCCTGCAACCATTAATTAATCTTTAATTACTATACATGTAAATCCTTCCTTATAACATGCAGCAGGATGTAAGGTATGAACACCTGTCATGGAATGTTGGAATGTTAACTTTATATGTTCTCCAGCATTCTATGATAGTTTCAAGCAGCAGCCATTATTCAGTTTCGGGTCCATTACCTAGACCATGCAGTGAGCTGTATTTGTGTAAAGTCTCTGGCAGAAAAGGTATATATATAACTGAAAAGGTATAAATCCTTCTGAATAAATGGATGAAATGAATGTAAACTGCAATGCCATTCACATGCAACAATGTTCCCACGTTTGTTGTCATGGTGATCATGGAACTACTGGAAGAGCATTCAAGTTACCCTCGTGTTTGCATGAACCAAGACCCCATTAGTGTTGATGTTTAGCATTGCCATAGTCTTCACTCTCTGTAAAACATACTACTTCATATAATGCCACCCTCCCACTTACTTATGATGTGGCTGTTTGACAGCTGCAGTTGGGGGGGGGACTGAGTGATCACAGCACAGAAAAAGAGCGCTAGAGATCGTGGCAGGCAATGTTCTGTATTTTATGTCACAAAGGCACTCACTATAGGTACAGCATGGTTCCAACTAAAGAAATAAAAAAGAAAAACAAATGCATGTAAAGGATCAAATAAAACTTATGTCGCAGTCACATATACCTACTGTACATTGTTTTCTCACTGAATCTCTACAGAACACTACTTGCCATGATCTTTCTCTCTCTCTCTCTCTCTCTCTCTCTCTCCCTCCCTCCCTCTCCCTCTGCTGGGATGGTTCCTTGTCCTCTGCTGCAGCTGAGGAAGTTTGAAATGAGAGTGGAGCACTGAGCAAACAGTGGCTTGAATTTGCTTCTGTACAAAGTGCTTAGAAGTTCTGCTTGTTGGTAGACAGTCTCTTAGCAGCAGCAGGAAGGCACCTAGCAATGGTGGCTCAAAATTCAACAAATAGAATCTTGCAAGGCAGAGAATCTAATGAACCTGTAATCATGGAATACACCCATCTGAACAAGTGGTAGAATGACTATTTAACACCAAAATCAGGAATAACAGTAAAACAAAATACAAAAATGTAAATTTATATCTATAACTAGCTAGTTAGCTAGCTAGCTAGCTACCTATCTATCTATCTACATTGCAAAACAATCCATTAATGCATCAGTTAGGGTTCATATTACAGCAACAAAAGTATGCAAATGTGGTGTTAAGGTTCCCAACCCAAACAACCCACCTCACTCACCCCCCACACAACCCTACCACCCACGCCCACCATCCACATGCCCACAGTGTCAGGGTGTGCCTTTGGTCATCGGTCCTAATGCTGACCCCATTCCATTTGTAAGGAAGGTAAGATAGTATAGTAGAAAAGAATGGGGTGAGCATTAGGACTGATGACCCCAAGGCTCATTCTGATACCTGCTGGTGTGTGGACAGTGGGGGTGGTGCAATAGGGCTGTGTGGAATGGTGAGGTAAAGTTTTAGGATTGTGAACTGTAACACCACATTTCCATACATTTGCCATTGTAATATGAACCCTAACTGATGGATTAACTGAGTTTTGTGCAGTGAATTTTTAATTTTTTGTGAAAGTATCACCATTGCCATAGTTGTTTATGGGAGGGCAAGGCCCTCTGGGCCTTGTGCTCCAATCTATTCATAAGCGTAGAGAAATTATTATTAACCTTAGTCTCCCTGTTGGAGCACAGGGCCTTTTGGCCCTGCACTCCCATGCTCTGTGATTGTCCTTATTTTATTTTGGGAGTGCAGGGTCCTTTGGACCCTGCGCACCCATTCCTCCATAGATATGTGGGCAAATTATCACCATAGCCCTCCGATTACCCTGGGACATGTACCTAGTACAGATAATGTTCAAATGCCTGCCAAAATGTAATTCTGGGCAACTGCAATGTCATTCTGTGCCATAGGCGCAAAAACATATTTTGGCCAGAATTTGAAAAATTACAGTTGTGATATACAGAAGGTGGGACAATAAAAATGCTATATTGAAAATATGGGGTCAAGATACTGAATATTTCTGTAGTTATAAGTTGATGTACCAAAATTGCAACAGATGGTCATAACTTTGGCTTTTCTTTATAGTTTGATGCCAAATTTTCCAGATAGTCTTCTTATCACCCCACCTCATAAACCCAAAAGGTGAAACATTTGTAATCTGTGGCAAAATCCCATTACTTACCATAGGTGCAGAAGCACATTTCAGGCAGGATGCAAGGAAACATGCAAGAAATTAGTTGAGGCAAGTAGGAGTTCTGTTTTCACTCAATGCATAGTGGAGAGCTGGGAGACTATGTCTTAAAAAAATGTTATGCGTCACACTTAACTGCTGCTGATGCAGTCTCTTTGGAGGTGACTGTATGCTATTTTGTCAGAGCCCAACAGGTTTTGGAGTTGCCTTTTTTCCTTAGGATGTGAGAAATGACAGCTGTACTGTTCATGAGGTGGTGTGAAAAAATGGCTATGTAGTAAATTTAGAGTTCAAATAAAGTTACACAAGTGCATATACAAAATTCAGTGTCCACATGTAACTTGGGAATTTTTTGGTATTTTTTCACCAAATTTTCAACATGGGCTTTTTGGGAGCCCACCTCATTACTCAGTCCAGAAAAGTGACTTTGTGCAGTGACTGTGAAATCACTTTACGAGACTGAGTAACAAAATGATAATGACAGTGTTCACGAGGTGGGGTCCCAAAAAGCCCAAGTTGAACATTTGGTGAAAAAATACCTAAAAATTGCCAAGATAGCGCCATAAGATCAAAACATCATTGAAAGCCATTATATGGCACTTACCATTATTTTTAAGTTTGCAGTTCGGCTTTGAAGAGTGCAGACTTTTTCCAGTCCACAGAAGTTGACAGTGGACAATCTATGGTGGTAAGTATAGGACAAAGGGGGAGCATGGGGTGGTGGGTGCTCAGTGGGAGGGTTGGGATGGTGGAGGGGGATGTAGAGACAATAAGGGATCATTTTCTTTTTTACAGGATCAAAGAAAAAAATACATTGGGGACTGTTTTCTTTTTTTACAGTAACACTTTCAACCATATTTTGGGACACAGGGGGTGCTCCCCAGTGTCCCACAGTACTGGGGGCATAGGACATAGCTGGGCATCCTGCACTGGTGGGAGGGTCTAGTGCCGACACAGGGATTGGGCACCCCGTGTCAGCAAATCTTACAAATAAATATTTTGATATGTGTGTCAGAAAGGGCAGGAACAGTATGCGGACCTCAATGTAAGATGGCCATCAGTGGGTAAGGGACATAATGAGGGAATGGAAAGCATGCCGCGGTTAGGAGGTAGCAGAGGAGTAAGTCAACTTGATAAGAGGTATTGGCATGGCATCTTGTAGTGCTCAGTAGCTGGGTGCTTGCTATATTAACCAAAAAAGAAGTGAACTGGGAACACAAAGAGGCTATGAGATGGTGATTACAGCCCCAGGTAGAACTGTTGGGCAAAGAAGATGTATGTGGTGGCAGTGGATTTAATGGTTCCTGCAGGGGAAAAGACTGGGGATGGTTTGGGGGGAGTGTAAGGGTTGTAGACTGCGAGATTCAACAAGGATGGCAGTGCTGCCTTCCTGTTACCTCTAAGAGAAAAACTTATCTAGTCAATATACTTTCATTAGGACATGAAATAGATAGGAAGTGGTGCAACTTACTAGTAAATTACGCCAAAGTGAGCACAGGCTGTAACACATATAAGTTTCATTGTAGATCTATCAGTGTACTTGTGTTGTCTGATTTTTAAAATAAATTACTTCATTATTTCAAGACACTGGGAGTGGGCTACCTAATGTCCTGCACTGAATGGGGGGAGCTTCTACTGCCGACATGGGGACTGGACTCTCCAATGTCAGCAAAAACTTTTTTTAATGTAAAACATGAGGAATCTGATTCTTACTTTATTTTGGCCAACAAATGGCCAGAAAAGGTTTTCGGTGTTTACAGAGGCCAATGTTTTTTTTTCCTTAAAGTAGTGCCACAGATTGTTGCAGTTCCTGTGAAACAGTGTTTCAAATTGTGGCAGCTTTTGTGCAACAGTGCCATGAGTTGTGCAAAAACTGCCACAAATTGCAGTCATTTTGCAAAAGTAGCATGGCATATTTGCGACACTACCAATGGTCGATGTAAAAAAACATATTTATTTCAACATTTTAATAAAACTAATGACAGAATTGGATTCCTCGGGCCCCAATTAGGTAAACACAAGTGTTACTCTTTACCAAGAGGCAGTATTTTTTGAATTATAGAGTTTTTTCCCTGTTACTAACTGAAACAAGGTGGTGGCCACATGACTCTACTGATCCATTTGCAACAGCAAAAAGTGCTTTTGTGAAAGCAGAAACTGCTTTCACTCAGCATATGTAATTTTTCCCTTAGGCTATAATGGAAAACTTAAAAGTTTAATAACTTTTGAAAGGATTATTATTTTTTCACCAAACCTTCAAAAGACATATATGTGACCCAGACCCCATATACACTAACAATTTCAGACCAGTCCCCAAGCCATTTTGGAAAAATGGTGTGACAAAAAATTTGCACCTCAATGGTAAATTTCACATTTTTTGACACTCTGCACCTCCGCAACTGCACATCCAACCAGAATGAATCTTGCCATATCAAGAGATTTATGGAACCTCACAGAGCATGAAAAATTAATATAAGTCATATGGTTGCAAAGTTATTAAAGTGCAAACCTTTGGGTTTAACATATAAATGACCATTGAACCTTAACTATACTGGCACTACCATGCCAGTAATATATACATATACATATATATATATATATATATATATATATATCAAAACAAAATAGTTATATTAAATGTACGCTGAAAATAGAAAATAGAATTAAAATCTACATTTCAACCTTAGGTCTTCTTCAGGAAATATCTAAAAGAAAAAAACAAGTTAGTATAGCTGTAGTGTATATAGTGTGTATATATATATATATATATATATATATATATATGTATATGTGTGTATATATATATATATATATATATATATATATATATAATAAAAAAAATATATATATATATATTCTTTGCAAATAACTATGTTAATACATCAGTTTAGGGTTAATATCAAACCGTAAAAATGAGGGAACTGTGACGTTAGGGTTTCCAGCTGTGTTTTACTGTTTGCTACAATTGCACAGTCAGTGAACAGGGGGTTCAAGGGAGCTGGCTACTGATGTTGGAAAAGGGGCTAGGATTTGCTGTATTTAAATCCTCGCACTACTCACTAGCATGACTGGTAGTGAGTGACAAGAGTGCCACTTCACCAAGAAACTGACTTACAGTCTGAACAGGAAAATAGTACAATTTTAGAGAGCAGAGGTAATATTTAATGCATCTTTAGGATTATGCTATTCTGGTAGTTACTGAGGGATATCTTGAGCAGAATTATATTAGTTTGAGAAGAGAACTATAATTAAAAGATCTGTTCAGAAGCCCAAATGAGATCATTGGGGTTTGGTAACTGAAAGAGAATGCAATAGTAATGAGGAATGTAAATTTGCACAACATATTGCCCCAAGTTTTATTTAGGTATTTGTAATGTATTTTAAAGTTTTTATTAGGAGTGCATTTTAAAAAAAATAAAACTACAAATGTGGGTACAAGGATAATACTATAGCTTAAATATATTTGGAGTCTGGAAAGGGATAAAAATGAAGGTTACAATAACAATTCATTGTGTATTACTTTTTTGCATGATTGAACTGATTGTGAACTATGGTACATCTTATACAAATTTACCACAAGTACTGGAAGTTACAAAAGAAAAAATACAGGGGAAGTACACAGGGATTTTATTGGCCAAATGGTACCAATTGGGACAACATATGAATAAAAAAACACACGTGCAGGTAAGGAGAAGAAATTCCTTCTACTTTGAGTGGAATCATTATAAATTAGGGCATTCCTCCAGGAGACCAATTTGGCAAAAATATGGATCCCAGTATACAGAATATTGTTTATTACTTTTGGTTGCAAGTGGAGGTACAGAGTTAAATCCTGGGTCTTGACAATCAGGGGGGCTACTAATAACACACAAGAACACTTGCAGTCTGATTAAGAAGGTAGATTTGGCAAGACTATGGGCTGAAAATATCATTCCATATATTATGATCCAGATATAGGCTTTTCTGATTCCTGACTTCAGAAGAATGTTATGGATAGTGAGGTTCTGGTTAAGGGATATGGACCAGCAAGTCAGGACAGAGGTAAACATTGGGGAGGAGTTGTATTATACATAAAAAATAATTTGGGATTGTATAGGATCAAATATGCAGAGAATATAAAGGGTATGGACTGCTTAATAGTAGAATTAACAGTAAGCAAGTTTATGGTATGTATAGTCTATGCACTCCCTAAAAAAAGTTAACCCTTTTTGATGAGTTAGCAGCTTTAGTTTTAAATGTAGTAAAGGGAGCAGATTTTATTCTAATAGGGGACTTTAATGCTGATTGGAACAAGGGTAGGGGCAAAAACTAAAAGAAAGTTTTTATATATTAGGACTAAAACAGGTAATACATGGGACCACCAGAAGCACAGGTAGTTTAGAACAGGAGTCTTTGTTAGACCTTATATTTATATCTAAACTGCCATCAGTAACCTCAGTAGAAATAATACCATTAAATATGAGTGATCACTGTCCAACAAAATGTGTAACTGAGTGGTTAAATCTGGTGTGAGAATTTTTGGAGGTAATATGGATAACAAATTGGAAGGCCTTTAGGACAGAGACTTTTAGGAAAAGTTTGAGTAATGAAAATTAAAAACGAATTACACTAATACCAGACATAAATCTTGCAGTTCAGGACTTTACCAACACAATGGCCAAAATTATTAATAAGCAGCTCCTAAGATTAGAAAGGTGATAGGAAAGAAACAAATGTCGTGGGTCAATGAAAGAATAAAAAAAATCTCAGAATAAAAAATAGACTACGAAAAAAATCCAAAAAAACTAAATCACCAGAAGATTGGGCCACCTTTAAAAAATGGTGAAACAAATGATCCAATATGGTATGAGAGGTTAGAACTCAATACTACAAATCAGGTATAGAACAAGCAACTGACACTGGGAAGTTCTGGCAATATGGAAAAAAGTTACAGTCTCCCATAAACTCTAGAATGTCCATTCAAATAATAAATAATCACCTTTTGGTGGAAAATGATAGTCAGCTAGCTGATATGTTGAATGACTATTATATAGATCTTCCTGATCTGGATCTCATGGCCTCTGACCTGGATTTGGTGGCCCCTGATCCGGAGCTTCTGGATGGGGCCTGACAAGTTCAGGGGAGAAGTTTGGTGAATCAGGGGCTGGGAGATGGGTGACAGGAGGTGATTCAACAAGCTCAGGGTAGGAACTTGTGGGTAGATATGCGACCCAGGTTTAGGTTTTGGCTACTAAATACATATGAAGTAGAAAAAGAACTAAAGAGGTTAAAGATAGGTAAAGCAGGAAGCTTGGATACCATCAGTCCAGAGTTCTTAAAGATAGGAGCTGATATTTTAGCTCCCGTGGTCACCTATTTATTTCATTGGAGTTTGGGTTCAGCCACCTTCCCTGAACAATGGAAATTAGGGAAAATAGTTCCGACAGATAAAGGGGGGATACCTTTTCCCTGACAAACTATAGACTAATCACCTTGCTTTCGGTGTTATCATAGGTGCTTGAGAGATTTGCTTATAGGCAGCTGTCTGAGTACCTGGAATAGTATGATCTAATTACAAATTGTTAGTATGGATTAAGGCCTGGCAGGTCCACGGAAATGGCCCTCATTGATTTGATTTTAACAATCTAATAGCTGTACCTATGAATCTGAACCACAGCATGGGGGCAGTGTTTGTGGACCTCAGTAAGGCCTTTGACTTGGGGGACCATGGTAATGCCTTAAAAAAATTGCAGGACATTGGACTGCATGAAAATTCCTTATCCTGGTTTAGATCATACCTATCACAGAGAAAGCAGTGTGTAGCGGTCAGTAAACGTTTGTCAGCACTACGGGAAGTGAGGAGGGGGTACCCCAGGTGTCGATCCTGGGCCCCCTTTTATTCCACATTTATGTAAATGGTCTCCCTAATGTTATTACAAATGGGGATGCACGGCTGTATGCAGATGACACTGTTGTGGTGGCATTCACACACACCCATCACATCCTGGAGATTCAATTACAGAAGGATATGACATCAATGGAAAACTGGTTTAGAAGGGCTAGATTATTGATGAATCTCAAGAAAACACAATGTATGACATTCAAGAGGAAAACAGAAATCAGATTGGTGAGGATTTAGAATTGTTTTTTATCAATAAACAACAGGTACCTAGGGCTAAAGTTTATAAATATTTAGGAGTGTGGATAGATAGGAGGTTAACTTATGAGGAACATTTGAATTCAATGGCAAAAAAGTGTCATCGGAAAGTAGATGCCCTATGATGGATATTTGCTCCCCTTGGGAAACCAACCAGGATTAAACTGGTAAATCAACTCATACTCCCTGTTCTGAATTATGGTACCCTACTGTATAGAAATGCCCCGTAACCTGTTATAAAAAATCAAATCAAGAATACTATAACCTTGCAAAATTTGCTAGTGATAGCAAATATGGAATGCACTATTGTCAAGTATATGATAGTTTAAAATGGTTTGACCCAGATACCAAAAGGGAAATACAGTGGGCCAAGTGGTGTTTTATGTTAATGAATGAGGCCCATAGACACCCCTTAAAGTCTCAGAATACTAATGGTAATACAGAAATTAGATACGGACTGAGGGAAGCTTCTTTTACGATTGAATGGCCCAGGATAAATAACAGATCTGGTGACATTGCATTGGTTTCTGCTGTAGGATACACATGTAATGCTAAACCAATAGCTATAAAATTGGAGAAAACAGTAAGATTATTTGAAGTGGACTTGGTGAAATACAAATGTAAAGGATGTACATGCTATGCCCACATGTAACTGATCAAGTACCCCAATGTTTTTATAAATTTTTTATATGAACCCAGTATCTTATATATTTAGTAATTAATGTAGTAATATGTTTGTTATTGTGTGATGGAGTATAAATGTTTCGGTACAGGGCATTATCTATGAACAGGGAATTTTCTCTAAATTGTGTTCCTGGATAAAAATAAAAATGTTATCATCATCATCAACCCTAACACTCCACCCTTACTCTGCACACACCAACAGCCATCGTGGGTGTGCTTGGGGTTGTCAGCCCTAATGCTTAACACATTCTCCTATACTGTACCCATTTCAGCTTATTTACTTATGAAATGGGGTGAGCATTAGGGTTGATGACCCCAAAACTCACCCCTGATGCCAGTTGGTGTATGCAGGGTAGGGATGGGGTGTTAGAGTTGGAAATCCTAACATCATATGAATCTCCCTCCTTTTTATGGTTTGATGTTAACCCTAACTGATGCAGTAACTTAGTTTTTTTGCTAATATAATATAATATAATATAAAATGAATAAGAAAAATTAATGCAAATCCAGTGTCCTGATTGGATAAAACATGTCACATGACCATGCATTACCGCACACCTTAACTACTTTCCAGCCCTCAGAATCATCTCACCAGCACTAAGATCACTCCATATCTGGCTCAGACAGGCTGTCACACACAGCTGGCATACCCAGGCTGGCACCCACAGCCATAAGAAAATTAGTATAGTTGTCCCAAACTGTACACATCTGGTTGATCTTGCCATATTTTTCATCCTTTCAATCAAAAGTTACTTTAAAAAATTATCTGGTAGATCTTGCAATTTTCAGCATCTCTTATGCTTTAACTACTTTCACATTACAACTTCTAAGGTAGCATGATTGAGCAGTGTTAATCCTGGTAAAGGACATGCATCTGATTGGTCCTGCCATATTTTTTCTGATGTTTTCAACCAAAAATTACCTTTAAAAAAACTGCATCTGGTTGATCCTGTGATCCTCAGCATATTATGCCTAACCACTTTCACTTGCAACTGTGTAGTGTAGTGTAATGAGACTAAGTGGTGTTAATGTTTAGAAAGGACACACTGCCAGACATTTAAAATACATCTTCTTTCCAAAAAGTATGTAAAATCCCTTTTTTAACTTCAGCTTATTTCAATTTTTGTAAATGAAGCTGACGACTGTAGAGAGAGGTAAGTGAGTAAGTCAGTGGCTTCAGAAGGGAAGACAAAAGCATGAGTGAGTGCTGCTATAAAAATGGTCACTCGAGCTTGTGTCTTCCCTTCTGAAGTCACTGACTTGCTCACTCACCTCTCTGTACAGTTGGCAGCTTCCTTTTCAAAATTCTGAATAAGTTGAAGTTAAAAAAACAATTTGCTATACCTTTTGGAGAGAAGATCTGTTTTTTCTTCATGTCTGGCAGCAGGTCCTTTGTCAGTATTAACACTGCTTAGTCATGCTACACTACAGGAATGAAAGTGAAAGGGATTAAAGGGTAAGACAGGCTGAAAATTGCAGGATCAACCAGATACAATTTGCAATCCTTTTTTTAAACCATGGCAAGATCAACCAGATAACTATCACCTATAAATTAAAACCTCTTACAAATATGGCAAGATCAATCAGCTCACCTGTGAATTAAACATTCACTTGTGCAGACAGGGACTACTTTTTCTCATCACCCCCCAATATGTGTGGTCATTGTATAAGATAAATAACTCACTACAGTGTGTGCAATCCCACTCTGATAAAAGCACATCTTGGGTGGTTGAACACACTCAGCCTGTGGCCTCGTGCATCACAAAGCACACCAAGGCATTCATATATCAGAGCATGACCGCACACCCTTTAATGGGTTATTTATTATGTGTGTGTATATATATGGGAGGCAAAAAACTCATTTAATGCATCAGTTAGGGTTGTTCCACAGCGACAAAAGTGAGGAAATTTGGTGTTAGGGTTGAAAAACCATCTTGGACCCCCCAGACCACCCCCCCAACTGGCATTGGGGTGTGCTTTGGGGTCGTCAGCCATAACTCTCACCCCATCACATGTGGAAAGAAGCAGAGGTATAGAAGAATGGGGTGAGAGTTAGGACCAAAGACCCCAATGCACACCCAATGCCAGTTGGGGGGGTGGCTGGGAGTCCAAGGGGTGTTTTCAACCCTGACACTGAATTTCCTCACTTTTGTTGCTGTGGAACAACCCTAACTTATGCATTAAATGGAGTTTTTTTGCCTCTAATTTGCCTTCTTTTTGAGAATGATAACGAGAAATAGTGAATGTAATGCGGTGGCAGGAGTGCGGGGCCCTCCGGGCTACTGCTGCACCACAACAATCAGCAAAAAAATGGTAAGAATTATTGAAAATATTACTGTGTGTACATTAACACAGTTATACAAGAAAAATATCACCAAAGCAGAAAGAACAGTCTTTTTCTCCAAGTTACTCTACCTACACCACAGATACGCCTCTCCTCCAAAGCACATTTTCACTGTCTCTTACTACATAGACTCAATGTTTTACATTAATATTCAAAATCCACACACAAACAATAAATGCTCAATGATATGAGCACAGGAGGGTTTCCTACAATCGATGAACTAAAGTTTGAGCAAAGAAATTAATAAAAAAGGCTTTTTGAACAGCTTTTAGAAGGTCTAAATCATAGAGAGCTCTCAGAGCAGATCGTCTCTTACAGCTTCCTGCACACACTACCCCAAACTGAGGCTGAGCAGAACAACCTAGAGACCATGTGACCTGAAATCCCATGAATCACTGCAAACTTCACCTTTGGAGCTTAAAAACAAGGTGAAGTGAGGTGAAGTACATTGTTTTCAATGTACTTCACCTTAAGAGTTGGTGGAGTAGTGGTTTGGGAAGACGAAGTAATGCAAAGTCATTGTTTTCAGTGGACTTCACATTACCCATTAAAATGCAAAGTACTCTGCTTCACATTGCGGGGCACTCCACGAATCCACTTTCACTTTGCGATTCACTTCGCAGCGAATTGGGGCCACTTTGCCTATCTCTAGTCATGGCCCTGGTGGAGAAAACAAACAGGCTATTAGAGGTGGCAGATGAAGACCAAGAGAGGGGCGAGGGGAGAAGTGCAAAGTGGGTAAGGGACATAGAAAAAATGGTCAACAAAAAAAAGTTCTGGTGGATGCTAGCACACCCCACCTGAGGGACCCAGCACCCACTCCACTGCCTGAACTGGTGGTCCGTGTTCCTGCCCAAGTACCTGAGCCTGGACTAGAGTAGGCCCCTCTGTCCATACCTGAACCAGCCCTGCCTGCCCTGGCAGGGTCTAGTGGTCCTCGGGTGACACCTCTGCCTTTTGGTTTGCCTCTCCCACTGGACAACATCCCCGTGGGCCCTTCAATGCCAAGACCGACTTGGAAAACTGGATCCACCAAAACCAGGTAATGTGAACCTCTCAGTCGAGAGCAGCATAAAAGATTATGTGGAGCAAATGTTAAAGGCAATGGGGGATGCAGGGATGGGACAGCTTGAAAAGGTATTGAGGGAAATTAAGATGGGAAAAGAAGAGGAGTAGTTTGGGACCCTTTCTGGGGACAACCCTAAGAAGCCAGAAATACCAGAGGTAGGGGCCCCAGGATTTAGGGTAGGGGATCATATCCCAGTAGCGCCAAAAGAAAAACTTTGGAAGGGGGAGTTTGTAAACATCTTTGCTCTGGCCACCACAGATAATTTTGATAAATTTGAAGAGAAAGAGAGTTTCAAGAAGAACATGGTGGCAGCTGTGGTCCTGCAAGGAAAAGGGGAGAAGGAGGAGAAAACAGTAAAACGGAAGACATGGGAAAACTGGTCTACAGGGTTCACTTATTATATTGCCGTGGTCATTAAAAAAAGAAGCTGGAGCTGGCCACACCACTCCTGGCTTACTCATTAATAATAAAGAACACCTACAAGATACAGGGAGGGCATTGCTGGATGAAGTACGATGAAAAGTTTAGAAAGCAGATAGCAGATTTTGAAGATGTATAGTGGGATACCAGGCAGGTAGATTTATGGTTAGAGATTTGCACAGGCATGGGCAGGGGGATCAAATGGGACAAGAAGTCAGGGTTCCTTCAGAAGAGCTGTTTGGGGTACAATAGAGCTTTCTGCTCTTGGCCACATTTCCGGTTTTGGCATGTATGCTCAAAGTGTGGAGGTGCACATCTGTGCCTTTAAATACAGAACAGGCTGGGAAAAAGGGAGCAACAATAATGGTAATCATACCAATACCCATTACAACCAGCTCTTTCAGGCCAGCCATGCGGGGGTGGGGGGGGTACAGTGGACAGAACTGGGGCTTTGGGCAATGCAGAGGCTGTAATGCCAGATAGGGGTACCCCCATTACTGGGGACAGCAGGATAGCTAAAGAGTGGAGATTGGGTACATTTATGCTGGGTTTGATCCACATTAAGGCTCAAAAACTCCAGGAATGGTTGAAATGCTATCCAGATAAGACTACAGTGTGGCTATTAGGGGAGGGCATCACCAGGGGTTTTAGTTTTCAGTTCAAGGGGCAGAGAAAGGGAACCAGGATGAAAAATCTGAAATCAGTTAAGGGCAAGAAGGAGATATTAGAGCAGAAAATTCAGAAAGAAATAGCTGCTGGTAGGGTGTAAGGCCCTTCACCAACCCTCCAGTGCAGAACTTAAGGATATCTCCCCTAGGGCTAGTCCTTATAAAACAGGACTGGGAATTCCAGGTGATACATTACCTTTCCTACCCTGATAGAGACTCAGTTAATGACCACACAGACAAGGCTGACAGCAGGTTCGCATAAACCACATTAGAAGGGGCCTTGCAGTTGTGCTGGGCTACCCCTGGGGCATGGTTAGCTAAAATAGACATTGAGTCAGCATTTAGAATGCTACCAGTGTGGCTTGAGGATTGGAACTTATTAGGTTTTCAGCTAGGGGGGCAATATTATTTTGACAAGGCCATGCCAATGGGCTGTTCCATAGTGTGTGCCACCTTTGAAATGTTTAGCAAGTGGTTACAATGAGAGTTGTAGGCCAGATTCCAGTATATGTCCACTATACATTATCTAGATGATTTTATGCATATGGGGAGGGGGGAGACAACAGAAGGCATAAGTTAGACATCTTCAGCTGGATGTGTCAGGAGTTGGGGGTGCTGCTAGCCACAGACAAAACACAAGATCTGAGCAGGCAGTTGGAGTTCCTGGGGACTGAGATAGATGCAGAGCAAGGATTGTTCCACCTACCAGACAAAACATTGCAAAAGTTGAGGACCTTAATAAGCTCCATGAAAGGGTGTAAGAGGGCTCAGCTGCAGCAGATGCAGCAGCTATTAGGTCATCTGAGCTTTGCATGTAGGGCAGTGGCACCAGGTCGCATGTTTACATGGCACCTGGTGCGATCCACTGGGGGGGTGAAAAGGCTGCACCATTGGGTCAATATCACAAAAGGGACAAGACAGGATTTGGACGTTTGAGAGGAATTTTTATGGGAGTATAACTGCAAGACCTTTTGGCAGGATGACTGGGTCTTTAACACCGACCTACAGTTGTACAAGGATGCAGTGGGAGCCATAGGAATGGAAGCATATTTCAGAGGGCGGTGGATAGCAGAAGCCTAGCCAGCAAAATGGATCAGGAAGGGATTACAAGGGACATAACATTTTTGGAGATATTTCCCATCTGGGTGCAGCTGGACAGGTTCCAGGTGGTGGCCCCAGTGGCAGAGAACAAATGCATGCCAGTACTGACCTCTGCATGGGCAACTGATTGGAGGGAGCTGAATGGCTCTTCCTTAGCTACTGGGCTCTCAGGACATTGAAGCCTTGTGAAGGCTCACTCCTGGTGTGTCTTTCAGGCCTTCAGAGAGAGCCTCAGCTGTGAGGTAAGTGGGGTGGTGACAGACAATCAAGTGGCAAAATGTGTGGTGAATGGGTGTAGACAGCAGATAGCGCACACCACAATGGTAGTGTATTTAGCAGCCGTAGGCATGGTGTTTACCCTAAAAGGATGGAGAGATCCAATAAAAGGTAATCTAGTTAACAAAATGATGCAAGACTGGACAAGAGTGGAAGGGCAGCCAGTTAACACCACTCTGCCAATCATAACATCGCTGTTAGAGGAATTACAGGGGGCATGGATGAACATATGTTTCCCACACAGTGAGGCAGTTTTAGGCCATAGCTGCTACAACGCACCACAAGGTTTTTAAGGTGAGCAAGGTTTTGGGACAGGGTAATAAGGATACTACCAGGGATCTCTTTTGGAAGGATGTCACATGGAGAGACTCCAGCATAAGGCTGCAGTTAAGAAAATCCATGACAGAACAGGTAGACAAGGGAGCACTGACAGAATTGAAACAATCGAAGGGCACAGAAGGGTGTCCAGTTGGGGCCCTGCTTGCGTATGTGACAGTGCAACCAAAAGGATCTGGGCCTTTGTTTACACATGGGGATGGAGCAAGGGCATCTGGGGAAGACTTGACTAGCTTATTAAAGAAGGCCATGGAGTTTCTGGGAAAGAACACAAAATGTTTTTCATCACATTCATTTTGGATAGGAGCAGCAACAGAATTAGGGGTGCTGGGAGGATCAGCCAATGAGATCAAGCGCAAGGGCAGATGGAACTCAAATTGCTTCAGAAAGTATATAAGGCATGTCAAGAAATCACAGCTCTAACCATCTCTTTCTTTCTTCCCCTACATCAACATAGCACAAGAATTTGCACTGTCCCTGGTGTGGGGGTCAAAACGGGGGGTGGGAGTAGTTCTTGTGTGGGGGGAGGAGGTGACATCACAAAGAAAGAAAAAAAGAGGGGAGGGGAGGGCCAGGGATGATGTCACAAGCAAGTGCGAAGGTGATTGGTGGTGAGAGAGAGAGAGAGAGAGAGAGAGAGAGAGAGAGATAGAGAGAGAGAGAGAGGCAATCAAGCAGGGTACAAAATGAGGAGGAAATATAGTGCAGTGGTCTAAGGCTCTGAGCTGCAAATTTGGGGACATCCAGCAGACCAGACCTGGGTTTGAATCCCACAGCTTCCACTTGCATACTGTGTGACCCTAAGCCAGTCACTTAACCTCCTTGTGCTCCCAGGTCGCTCCTGTAAAAAAGCTTTCAGCTTAGTGTGCTATACCTGGTTAAACAACTAAAAAAAAAAAGATGGTGAGCACAGAGAAGGAAGCTCACAGTTTTGCTGTTTTCTCAGATTCCCATCCTCCCAACCCAAAAGGAAATAGGAATTTTAAAAGGGATCAAAGATGGGTATGACTGCTGTGGTTTCTCAGCAGGTCGAAAGGAATGCTGAAGATGGATGGCATGGGTGGGAAGATTAGAATGAGGATGAAAAGAGGAGGGGTGGAGTGGGGAAGGGGCAGTAGTAGATACATATGGCCTTATAGCGCCTGGAATCTGAAAAAGGGGAAGAGTTTATACTCAGACCCTGATACAAAAGAAGATGAGGAGATTGACCCCAGGATGTACATCTCTGGGGGGAGAAGACTGGATACTGATATTTGATAAATATTATGAAAATTCAATGTAATGGATTATTGGATTTGTGGATATATGAATTTATAAATAATCAAGGACATTTTGGAAATTGTAAATAATCAAGGATGATTTGAATGATGATAAGTAAAATAATTGCCAATTGAGCATCCACACAAATATGGTTTTCTGTGTTTTATTTGGTGGGGGGAAGGGGGATCTGATGACCAATAATTAACTTGCCTCCATTCTGCGATTGTTGACAGGGACACCATTCTAGCCTCAGCTCTAAAAAATTCAGCTGGAATAAATGGTGGTAATCCTAGCATTAATTGTTTGAAAAGGTTTTCAATTGATTCTAGATGTATTATTCATTTTGGTTCCCCCAAATTTCAGATCCGTATAAAATAGCAGTGTTTACTTTCAGCTGGAATTTTTTTTTAATAAAGATGCAGCTGAAATATTAATGAACTGTTTAGAAAATGTATTAATTGCTAATACAGCCTGTCTTGCTTGATTTTTATGGCTTTCTATTTGAGTTGTCCAAGTATTTTTTGCAGTAATTATTGACCCAAGGTAACAGAAACTGAACACTTCTATTAATTCACCCTCTATTGTCCATTTATAACGTAAGTTTTTTTTTTTTTTTGGGTTTATTGATCACCATTACTTTAGACTTTCCCACATTTATTTTCAGCTTTAATTCTTTTAATGCATTTGTTATATTATCAAATGCATGCTGAAGTCCTATTGCCGATTTGGAAATTATTATCACATCGTCTACATATAAAATAATATTAATTTTATTTCCCATTATATTCATGGCATCAGTATTATGTTTATTCATCCTATATATAACTTGATATAACTTAATAACAATGATGCTAACAAGCAGCCTTTTTTTACCACCTTTTGTATTTTTAAAGCATTGGTTAATTTACAAGCTGTACTATACCTGACTTGAATGTTAGTATCAGTATAAAAACATTGTAGTAATGAGAGCAGTCTGAGGTCAACTTTTCATCCCTTCAAGATTTTCCAAAGAGTTTTCCTACCTACATTGTCAAAAGCTAATGCAATATCAATAAAATCCAAGTATAATGCATTATTTCCATACAATTTTGTTTCCTAATAAGTTAGTCTACAACAAAAATATAATCTTTTGTTGAATACTGTAGTTTCTTCTAAATCCAAATTGCTTATTACTCAGAATATCATTGTGCTGCACCCATTCCTTTAGTTTTTGTAATTATACTCTTGCAAATATTTTGGCTACTATGCATTGTAGTGCTATCATCCTATAGCTTTCATGCAATTGTCTATTTCCTTTATCTATATATATATTATAGTCACACTAGTTAAGGTTGCATACCCCATTTAAGGTTAAATGGTGAAATTTTGCACCTTAATAACTTTGTCACCATATGATGGATTTGCCTGAAATTTTGCAGGCACAGAGTGGTAGCATAGATCTTGGGGTCTGCCAAGCTTCGTACAGGTCAGATATATGGTTACAGAGTTATTAAGTGACATTCTGTAGTACATTTATGCTTTTTTGTGCATTCTTTGCTCGTGCCTACAGGTCGCACAATTTGCACAACTGGTTCAAACACTTCAGGGAGCTTGTAGCCGGGGGCCCCAATGTGCCTTTTGGAGATTTCTTGAAAAAGTATTAAACGGATCAAAAGTTATTCTAAAAACAAGTTTCCCATTATAGTCAATGTGAAAAGTTATCAAAAAGTTCAACAGTTTCGCAAATGCAGTTTTTAGTGTCACAAATGACCCCTGAAGTGTTGTGAGTCAGTCATTTTTCTTTCAGTTACTGGTCACAGAAATGCTTGGCATTTAAATTTGGGACCCTCTAGGGACACAATTCTTTTTGTGTTCACCTAGTCAAGCCCCGAGGATGCTAGCCATGTCTTTGTTGGGGGGTTAAACACCCCAGACTTATGTTTTTCAAATTTTTGTAATCTATAGTGTCGCAAAATAGTGTTGCACTTGCGTCTCTTTCTTGATTTTTTTTTTTGCAAAAGTGTAGCAAATCACGACACTACTTTGCAACACTATGGCCAAAATAACAGGAATTGTTTGCCACCCTGCTGCAAAAGAAAAATTTGGTATTTTGGGCTGCACAGCAACAATAAAGCCAAAGGGAACAGAAACAGAAAGGCAAACGCAAGTGCATATGGCAACGCAAACTAACATACATGGTCATGGTGCCACAATTGTAAACACAAATGGTAATGGTAACAGCAACAATAACGCCAAAGGAAACAGAAATGAAAATGTAAACACAAGCATGTATGGAAATGCAAACCGTAGTGAGCACAGGCACGGGAATGCATCTGGAAATGGTAATGGTAAAAACAACAATGACGCTAAATGAAAGAGAAATGCAAATGCAAATGGAAGGGCAGCTGCAAACACAAATGGTAATGCGCACGGTGACACAAAGTGAAACACAAACAGAAACAGTACTGTAGACAAATGGTAATAGTAATGCAAACACAAGTGCAAATGAAAATGCAAAGGGTAATGCACGCGGTGGTGTACACAGGAACGGTAACGCAAACTGGTACGGAACCAAAAGTAGAAACAGTAAATGTAACAGTAACATAAGCGCACACCCGGGTTTTCCCCAACAGCTGCACAGAGAAACACAGTGAGTACAAACAATGGATGCTTAATAATGGGGCTCAGAGCAGAAAATGAGGAGCTGGAATACTAAATTGCTTATATCTCAGGAACCATACGATGTAGAAAAAAAAATTAAAATTTCGTATGAATCATGACTTTCCTGGCTAGTTTTGTACTTAGCCCCTTTGTGGGGGGCTAAGCATTTTTCTGATGAAAAGTCCACATCTCACACCTTTTCCGAGATACAGGCCCTGAAAGGCACGGCAAACGCTGTGATGTTATCCTATGGGACAAAATGTGAAGTTTGGAGTGCCGTAACCTTGCCACCCTGTAATATATTTTTGCCAAACCACCAAAATGCACATCTGTGGGATGTTGGCTTTCTTCCTTCCAATTTTCAGCCAAAAAGACCAAACTGTTACTTTGCAGCAGGGTGACAAAGAATTCCTGTAATGCGGAGGGCGTCATAATGTTAGTCTATGGGAAAAATCATCAACTTTGGAGTGCCATAACTGTACAGCTGTTGAATATGTTTTCACCAAACCACAAAAAGGCACATCTGTGAGATGTTGGCTGCTTTCTTTCCAAATTTCAGCCCCAACATCCAAACTGTTCTTTTGCAGCAGGGTGGCAAACAATTCCTGTCATTTTGGCCATAGTGTTGAAAAGTAGTGTCATGATTTGCGACACCTATCACAAAAATTTATGACAGTGTCACAAGTGCGACACTACTTTTCCCAGAAATTTGAAAAACATATTGCTGGGGTGTTTAACCCCAAAATAAAGACATGGCTAACATCCTCAGGGCTCGACTAGGTAAACACAAAAAGAACTATGTCCCTAGATGGTCTCAATTTTAAATGCCAAGCATTTCTATGATCAGTAACTGAAAACAAAATAGTGGATTTGTGACACTACTAGGGTCATGTGCGACACTAAAAACAGCATTTGCAACACTGTCAAACATTTGTTAACTTTTCCCATTGACTATAATGAGAAACTTGTTTTTTGAATAACCTTTGAACTGTTCAATATTTTCTCATGAAATCTCCAAAAAGGCACATCAGGAACCCCAACTGCACGTTCCCTGAAGTTTTTGGACAGTCACGTAAACCATGTGACCTGTAGGTATGAGCAAATTATGCACAAAAAACTTAATTGCATGCCAGAATGTCACTTAATAACTCTGCAGCTATATTTCCAACTGGTACAAAAATGGGCAGATCCCAAGATCTAGGGCTATGCCCTATGCCTGCCAAATTTCAGGCAAGTCTGTTGAACAGTGGCAAAGTTATTAAGGTGAAAAGAGCTCACCATTTAACCTTAAATGGGGTACTCAACCCTAAGTATGATAGCAATACCGTGCTACCATATATATATATATATATATATATATATATATATATATATATATATATATATATGAACAATCTCTACAGTTAATTAATTATTTGGTACCCTAGACATTTTATTAATGTAAGTAAATAATCTGCTTAACATTTCTGTCCACTGATCAATATTATGTTATTCCATCAATTCCTGGTGCCTTATTGTGTTTTTGCTGAGCAATGCAGTTTTCAATATTTTTTTTAATAAGCACTCCCAATCAGATATTTTATCATCCATTATGTTTTTCATTTCTACAATAATTTCAATAGTTTCCTCATTATTATTCACATATAACTTCTGGAAGTGTTGATTCCATACAGAGGCAGGAATGTTAGCATACACATTTGTTTTACTTCTTTGGTTTGCATTGGAAATTAAGTTCCAGAAGGCCTTATTACCTTTCCTTCTTATAGCATCTTGTAATTGGACCCATTTCTGTTTATTGTAATTTTCCCTTTTTTTCTTAACACCATATATTCCTGTCTTAATGGGATTAATGATCTACTATAGTTCAGTTTTGTATTTTCCTTGATAAATGAGTAATCTTGTTTATTGTTTTTTTTTTCCAGGCATTTACATTCTGTATCGCAACATGATGTTTTCTCTTAATAATTACTATAAACTGCAGCAGCTCTAGCACCCTGTTGTAGATTATCTTTGAGGTGATTTTTCAATATCTCAAAGTTATTTAGCAGTTGTTCATCTGAGCATATTAAAAATGTTTCTTTTAATTCCATTCCTTCTTTACTTTTCTGCATCATATCCATCTTTTCAGATGCTAGTGGATCCTACTTAATTTTTTTTCTCTGTAAATATGACTAGATGTTGCTCAGCCTCCTTTTTCTAGTAATGTATTGCCTTTCACTCCCAAATCTTTTGCAATTTGATGTCCTAGTTTTATATTCACAAGTATGGGAAAATGATTTGATAGTATTTCCTCTAATACAGTGAAGCCCACCAGGATGAAGCCTAACTCTGCAGAATTCTGCAGTAGATTTACTGCAGCAAACAATGCAGTTGCAATGGGAGTTTTTCCCTTTTGTCATACAGGGACCCTGTGACATTGTGCTTCATCCTGGTGGGCTTTACTGTACTTCAAATGTGTTAATATTATGACATAAATCCACATCTATTATTGCCAGGTCTAGAGCTGATCCACCTGTCCTAGTAGGAAATGTAAATTCTCCCACATGATCTTTAGTAGTTCACCCATTAAGTATATATAAGCTTTGATCACCACACAATCCCCAAAATTTCATCAACAGCTGACTTTTAACACTTATTTTTTACCTTTAGAGTTTCACATGGGAATATCTTGGTATACATCTCAATCCGTATTACTACCTATGCATCCATATTCATTCAAATTTCCCACACGTGCATTCCAGTCACCCATAGACATTTTATATATCTTTCTTGTTGATTCAGTTGTTCAATACACTCAGTAAGATCAGCTAGACATTTCCCAAATTCTTCTTGCACCAAAGTGGGTGGATAATTACATTGAAAAGGACAATAACAATATCTCTATCCATTACAATTTCAATAGCAATCCTGTATATGTCATAGATTTGTAACAACTACCCAATGTCCAGTTAAATTTAGAGCTGAACAAGGTCATCAGGCCACCTTTACTTCTACCCCTTGTATTCTGTTTAATAACTGAAATTTCATATTTAACAAAACCTTGTACATTTTGATCTTCATCTGAGCTTAACCATGTCTCTTGAAAAATAATTATATATATACCTTTAAAATAATCCAGTCATGAGCCATCATGTGTGTTGTTATTTAAGCCAAATAGTCCAACTCAAAATGTTTGTGCTATCTTCCTTATTAGGCCAGATGACCAAGTCAAACCCTCAATCCTGAATAAATCCTCAGAAATTGATATTTGAGTTGGATCATTTGCTGTGATATTTCCTAATATCTCAAATCTGTTATATAATTCCATACATGTTTCATGTTCCATAACATCATCATTTTCTATTATTTCCAAAACTTTGCTATTGTTTATTCTAGTTCCCCTTTGTTTCCTGCCTCTTATAATTTTTCAAGATGAGGGGTACTGATCAATTCATAATCAGTCTCAACCAGTTTTCTCAGAAATGTAACAATTGTTTATTGATTACCATATACGTATTGATCATCTCCATGTCTCATACTATTTATGTCTCTTTCTTGAATAAATCTGTTTAGTGTTGTGTCAAGTTCAGTTCCCAACTTTCTAGTTTCTGTTGAAAATGATAAGCGTTTCTGTTGAATCCTTTCATTCTTCACTACTAAACAAAAAAAATCCTTTGTTTGGGTCTGCCTGATACCTGGAAAGAGAGGATCTATTTTCCCAGTTAACCATAGCTCCATTATTGATTTTAATGTGTTGTAAAAACTAATCTTCAAAAGGAATGGTGTTTCTCGCCTGGCTTTTGGGATTCATTTAAAATATATATACATGGCAATTTATCTGTTTCCTTCTCTTTTTTTATTTTGCTGATGATTTTTCTTAAGTCTTTTTACTTCAATGAATGATTCCTCCATTTCCAGGTTATTTATATTTGTCATATCTAGTTCTCTCTTTATAACACTTCTAGATCTGGGTGTCATGGTCTGTTTACCTTTATGCTTTATTGGTTTCTTATCAGGATTTTTTGCTTTGTTCTCTTTTATCTGATATTTTTTTGTTTGGGCTCATTCTTGCTTTTCATGCTTTGTTTCTCTTTCTGAACTATCAACACTATGCTTTCCTTTTCCTTTGCTTGTTATGTGGCTAGCTGACTTGCTTTCTGAGATTTTTTAATTTCCATATATTTTATATCAGACTGTAAATTGTCCTTTTCTTGTCTTACTTTCTTAATTTCCTCATTTTGTTCTTCCAATTTTTTTAATGTAGTAGCCATCAAAAGATTATTGCAAACCAACACACACTTAATCTCCTCTATCTGTTTACTAATTAAAATATTAGCTTATACTGTGTATTTATCCAGCAAGTCTTTGTTTACAACATTCATATAGGTGCCATCTAATTGAGCCTCATCTATTTGTTCCTGTGGTGTGTTAACCATTTGAACTTATGTTTCATTCCTGTTTATTGTAATAAATGGTGTTATTAAATTAGTGAAATCTCCTAGGTATTCATTTTCAAAACTTAAGTTCTCTTTCTTTGATTTATTGAATTTATCATCTACTTTATCTTGATTTATTTTCCTTCTGCTTCTTGACTGTCTCTTTCCTGCCTCTGCTTATTGGTTAGTGTTTCTGTTATGTCTGGGAAGGATTCTGTTTATAAATCCCTAATTACTTTCATCAGAACATTTTCTGAATGATTGCTTTCATCATTTACTAAATTCTTAGGGGAAGATGTTCTAGAGACTGATTTATTTCAGGTTTTACTTTTTTCTCCTCCAAAGAAGCAGTAACTTCTGTAATTTTTCTAGTACCGTGTTTCACTTTAAGTTTTGTTTTCCTTCTTTCTTAACATTTTGTTGCAATCCTCAACCTCTTATATTTTTCTTGTAAGTTACTATCTTGTTCCTTCTTACTTATGAAAGATCACTTTGGGTAAAATTAGAGTGCACACACTAATTAATTGATTTACAACTGGATCAATAAACAGCAATAAGACAATAATAATATATTCAAAGGTACATTTTAAACACCACACAAGATTAGGATAACATGTATTAAAATATTAAAGGCAGCAATAACTGTAAACATTAGTCCATAGTCATTAACTATTGTTATTGGTCAGGTTCTAGTATTCTTGTACAGGGCAATTTTATTAAAAATTAAAAAATCGCTTTAAAGAATGTTTTATATGTAAGTCTTTGAACAAGTGTGCCAAAATATAATAACACAGGTGAAAATGCATTTTCCGCTGTTAGAAATTTAAGTCTAAAAATTAGAGGTATTAGTTACCATGACAACTCAAACAGATAAAAAGATAGGAGTTCCAGTGCTGGCCATCTCTGAAGATGGAGGTTTAACTCCAAAACATCAGCACATCCGTATGTAGGCTGACCATGCACCTGGACAGGTTCAGCAGCAAAGTGTAGCCTACAGATGCCCCTGGCCTGGGGATCTAAGAGGCAAGTACACACAGTACATGTAGTTCATTTATCCTGGAAGCCACAGTCAGCTGAAGTTTGTGATTTACACCTTTGGCTCCTATCTGCTTTTGTGGAAGCTCCATTTGGATAAAGTATTTGTATTTAGACAACTGATCAAGAAAAAACTTTTCTGTAGCACACTGGATAAAGCAATTTAGCTAAGAACAGCATAGGGACTGGTACAGTAACATTACTATGTTTTGTGTTATTTGTTGCCTTTTGTAACTTTAAATTTGTTTCAGTGATAAGGAGTTGCACTGAGTTTGTTCTGCCTGAATAATAAAAAGACTCTTGGTTGAGGAAGAAATGGGAGCATGACATTTGTTCACATCTGTGGATGCCAGTATGTTTGAAACTCTGTTGGTTAATATGTTTCTTTGGTGTGAGGAGGAGTTCCAAGGAGATTGTCAAATGAAGGAGTACATAGGATGACTTTATTACGTGCCGCACATTCCAGTCTCAGACTCCAGCAGGAGCAGGAAGGGCTGCAATGTGGGTCTTTGTTGTCTACAACTCCCTCCCCCCCAATTGCTGCATAGTTGAGCTGCAGATCCAGTTGGGTCTCTAGCCCATGCCACTTCCTCCAAACTGTCACTCAACTGCCAAGATGGGTGGAGCATCATTCAAAGTGCCAACATTGAAACTGTGTGCTGGACATTAAATTGTGATTTTGTTACCTACTGCACATTCCAGTGCCAGTCTCCAGCAAGAGCAGTGAGGAGTTGTGAGGTGTTTTTTTTTATTTTCTTCTTCCCCCCTCTCCCCAATGATCACCACAGAGTTGAGCCACAGATCCAGTCCTGTCCCCAGCCCATGCCAGCTCCTCCAACCTGCTACTCAAGTGCTGAGGTGGCTGGAGTTTTTCCAACCATAAGATCAGCTGGTAGACAGTATTGGGTCTCCACATAGTAGGTCAGTGTTGTAAGGGCTGCGGATTAAGGGCATCTACTGTGGGCATTGTCTGTGATAATGGCCATCAGCTAGAAATGCTGCATGTTTCCAGGCAAGTAAATCTACATGGGCTGCCAACACTAATGGCTTTGATGACTCTTGAATTGTAAACAGTGTTCAGTTTCTCTGTCCTGTTCCAGCATACTTTTTCAGTAGGTATTATGATTAGCATCCAGGATAAGATCTAAAACAAGTAGGAGCTTACAAAACTGCTTTAATAAACAACATACAAGAGCTGTGCTTTAACTACGCAGCAGCTTCTGCTGCATCTTTTATGTATTACATACAAGGATGACCCCTATATAGCCTCAGCTAGCTTCCTGTGTAATGTGTAGTAGGAATATCTAGGAAGTAATATTTAATTCATAATGTAGCTTTGCTACCTATGTGGCTAATCACTATGTATCACTCTACTAGCCATAGCATCTCAGGTGACCTTACACAAAATACCTGTAGTAGATGACTTTGAAAGTATTATATGAATTGTACTTTAGTTATATAATGCATCCATAGAACATTCAAATATGATGATTTTTTTTTAAATAGGGTGATCCTTAGCTTGTGTTATTGACGCATGTATTGCAGGACTCTGGATATATTGTTCAACAGTAATTGAAAGATGAGAGCAATTCTTATTGTCTGAGTTTCAGCTTGCCTTATTTTGTTAGGTACTGCAGGAGCCTCTAGAAGTGATCTTAATTTATCATTTAATATGGATAATCCTCTCATACAGTATGCTTCTTATATAACTGCTAAGCCCTCATGAAGTACTTCCCAATTTTGTAAGTAAGCTATAAAAGGTATTAATTAATAAGACTCACAAACAGGGTAATCTTTATTTATCTTATTATTATTGAGAGAATTCTACACAAATTGTACAGTTCCCCTTCCTCAATATGTGGTTCTTCCTTCTCTTACTTTTTCCCACTGGAGTGGGTATGCTTTTACTATGTGAATGTAGGACGCCATATATGAAATGTGATATCCTGACTGATTGAGCTACTCAGTTTCTTGGTTGCAGCTATGGTCTCCTGACACCATTTAATTGGCAAGATACAAGCCCTTGACATTGACTTTTGATAGTTCACTAGCTAACTGGCTTAATACTGCAGTTCATGTACCCTCACAATGCATAGTTAACACCAGACATAGCAAGCATATATACAACAATGCCATATATTTAAGTAAATAAATCTTTATGATATTACTTCTCTGTTCTGGAAACACTAAACAAAATCCTGGCCCTATGTCCTTAAATATAACACTTTCTGACTTTGCTACATCAAATGGGCTAAAATGTATGGCCATAACACTTGTGGTATGGTAAGCAAATTGGGCACATTAAAAAAATGGGTTGCCCATTCGAACTTGGACATGCTTCTGCTAATTGAAACATGGCTTAACACATCCATTAATACTAATGTGATCTTCTCCATTTCAAGGTACAATGTATACAGGCAGGATCACTCACCATATGGTAGAGGAATTGCTCTTTATATAGAAAATAAACTGACATTGTCCTTAACTGCTACTCTATCTAAGCCAACTGAATTTGCATGTACTGCAATTCCTATATCCATTTCAAAACCTGAATCGGTTAAAGTAATTGATTGCTTAGACCTCCTACAGGTGGGTTGGATATTCTACATTATGAAGTGGGGATCATAAATAGAGAAACTGATTGGCCAAGAGTTCTTTGAAGCCATGATGATATCAGGCTACATCATCATGGCTTCAAAAAGTCTCCAGCCTCCTCACTCACAGTAACCTTCTCAGACTGCAATCTTTCCCACATCCCTCACTCAGTGTGGCTAAACAGCTACCGCAAGGAGCTGTGACTCAAGCGGCTGTTCAAAAACAGAAACTACCGCCACCTATGGTGTCCAGAAAAGCTCCTTACTGCCCACCATTATAGAAACTGCAGCATACATATGCTATTCTTTCTTTCCCCAAGAAGCTATCATCACCCCAATCCACATAAACAAAGACAGAAACAGCTGCTGACTGCAGCATACATAAAGCGCTCTGCTCTCACTCTTCATGTAACTGCCGTCACCCTGATCCACATAAAACAATGGCCGCTCACTCAACTTTCAATGAAACATCAGCTTCATAGCAAAAAAAAAAACAAGAAATAGCAACCTTAACTTTCCAAGACCTAATCCATTTAATGCAGACTTCACCACATCAGCGCACAGCTCAGCTTCATTTTAAAAAAAATGTCTCACCCACCACAGCTGCCGACAGCTACTTCCAGCCACCTCTACAATCAACCACAAACAGAACTAAGGACTTTTTTTTCCACATGTACCCCCCCCAAAATAACCAAAATTACCACAATATTTTGCTTTTAAACATTTTTTTTGTTTTCTTAGCAAGTTGATCCACTTCATAATAGCAATAATCCACTCCACAGTGTGTTATATCATGGGATATAGTCACTTCTCGGATCATTGAATGCACTTGACAACCACCCAAGGCATGACGATATCCCATGATATATCACACCCTGTCATGCATTATTGCTTAATTATTTATCCAAAATTACTAATAATTATAACAAATAAACCTTTGTTATGGGGGACCTAAACCTTTATTGGCTAACTTCAAAATCAAGAAATTTAAAGATGTTATTTGACGAATTTGACTTTGTACAACTTGATTCAAAGCCTACCAGACCCAACCAATAAAATCCCTCAAACCAGTCTATATTAGTTTTTATTCTTACAAACATACCTTAGAATATCACACTTTTGGTTGTCCTTGATAATATTTTTTTAGTGACAATAATGTGGCAGTTTGTGATAAAGGGGTGAAACAAATTGTACACTAAGCCCTCATTTATTTACAAATGTTCATTCAACTCATTTCACAGAACAAGATGACCTTTGCCATCTGGCTGGTATAAATTGGAAGGACTTCTATTTAGCACCCTCAGTACATGTTGCATATGACATTTTCACTCAACAAGTATTAAAAGTTATAAACCAACATGCTCCCATTGTAAAACATAGAACAAAAAACAGAAGCTCCCCATGGTTTACTACAATAATTAAAGAAGTTCTGAGGGATAGAGATCTGTATTGGGCAAACACTAGAACCATCAAAGCAGAGCAGGATTGGACAACTTTTCAGGAAAAGAGAAATCAGCATACAAAGTAATTTGTTTGGCCAAAGAAAGCTACTGTTTGACACTGATAGATAATAATAAGATTGGTCCCTCTAAATTCTGGAAAGCCATAAAGGGCAAGGAAGGAGGTCAGCCCCTTCATCACTACCCAGCATGGATACTGAGTTGACATAACTTTTACAAAGCAAAAACAAGGTAATACATATATCCTGTTATCCCTTAATAAATGTATGACAACATGTTTTAAATAAGGGACTTTCATTTGCCCCCACTGCTCCTGTAAATCAATTTGAAATGTATATTGACTTACAAACTGCATGCAGGAACCTTAGCCTGAAATCTTTTTTTAACAGAAAGCATATCAATAATACTAATACTGACTTTGACAGCTGCATGAAATTGATACAGTTACTGACTTACTGAAGCTGTGGAAAATACAGCTGCTATAAATCCAGGCTCTGGCAACTTTAAAAGAAATTCACCTTCTGCCCCCAGCACAAGCAATTTCAAATTCAGAGACTGCTGTGAAAGAGATTTAAAAACAATATTTGATGATTTGCTAGCATTAAATTACTGCAGCTTATCAAACATAGAGAAAAAGGCACTGGAGGAACTAAGGAAAAATTGAGACTTTACTAAGTTGGCAGACAAGGATGGAGGTATTGTCCTTATGAACAAAGGATTATGAAATGGAAGCCCTGAGACAACTTTCTAATGCAAATTTCTTTTGAAAAGTTTGTATGACCCTACTTATGAGTGTAAAAGCTGTATTGATAAATGTATTGGTAAAGCCTTTGAAAAAGGTATAATATATGCTAAAATTAGAGATTATTTAAAAACAGATCACCTTATAAGAGCTGCACTATACCTAAAATACATATACTGTATCTATGCATAACCCCCCCAGGTAGGCCCATTATTAGTGGAATGGGATCTTTGATGGAACCCCTACTGAACTATGTTTATGTTTGCTTAAGACCTTATATTTCACACGTTTGGTCACATTTGAAAGATACAAAGAAGGTACTGAATCTTCTGGGGGATGTTCAGGTGGACAAGGACTCATATCTTGTCACAATGGATATTGAGTCCCTGTACACCAACATCCCCCACATGGATGCCTTGGACACTATTGCATTTTACTTGATTCAAAGAGAGGAAGAGTTTGGCTTGGACACTGAATTCATTATTAAACTTGCAAAATTTTTTGAAATGCCATGTGTTCGATATTAATAATAAATTGTACTGTCAAATAAAAGGCATGGCCATGGATGCTACATTTGCACCTACATTAGTCAATCTTTATGCTGGATTTTAGGAATTTAAATATCTGTATGACAATAACCATAACCAGTTCTTACATAACATCAGTTTGTGGAGGAGGTACCTGGATGATGTAATAATTACTTGGATGGGGAGTTTGTAAGATTTAAGTGATTTTATATCATATTTACACTCCACCATTGAAATCCTTAGATTTACCTTTATGGCTAGTAAACATAAGGTCTATTTTCTGGATTTGGAAATTAGTGAAAATAAGCAAGATGTTATCACAAGAATATATGGGTAAAATACTGATAGAAATACACTATTGGAAGCATCCAGTTGCCACTCCCAGCATGTAATAAAGAATATCCCAAAGGGCCAGTTCTTAAGATTAAAGAGAAATTGTAGCACAAATTAAATCTTTGAATCTGGATCTAAAATTATGGAGCAAATATTTCTATTTGGGGTATAGTAACTAAGTAGTTCAAAATGCTGTAACCTTTGCTAGATGACAGGACAGGGATGTTTGATGCATCAGCAACAGACACAAACTAATGGTGATGGCCATTTTAACTTTGCCACTAGACATTCAGCAGGCTCTAGCCATGTTGAGAGAATTATAAAATCACATTGGGGTATCCTTAAAAGTGATACAGGCTTGTAGGACATTACCCCTACCCCCCCCCCAGATGGCCTTTAGAAAGGCAGGGACCATCACAGATCATCTTGTACATAGTCATTTTATCACCAAGGAACCAAAAACATGGATGGATAGGGGATTTAAGTAATGTTTTAAGTGCAAAAAGTGTAATGCATGCTCAAGTGTAGCTGAAGGTTCTACATTTGAGGGACCAAGGGGTAAAACCTTTGAGATTAGGCAGTTTGCAACATGTGAAACAGAGGTTGTCATTTAATTGGCAACCTGTGGACATGGAGCATTGTACATAGGAAAGAGAAACAGAGGCTTCAGACTGAAAGTAAATGAACACTAGTGAGCAATTAAAATTGTGGATGACACCAAGCTCTGTGGGAGAATGGACACAGTGAAGGGATACAGGACCTACAGGAAGATCTGTATATACGTACTCAATGAATGAATGAACTGTCATTCATTCATTGACACATATATGTTGGTATACGCCAGACAGGGCTCAGTCAGTGGCTGGCTGTGGTAATGAGTGGTGGGCTGTGCCAGTTACCAGCTGGGGATGGGTTGGGGGGTGGAGTAGTCTAGCAATGCTGGGTGGGGGGGGACCACTAGAATACCAGGGATTATGGATTTGGGTGTATATATGTTTACAGTATTTACAGTAAAGAGCCATGAGTGAGCAACTGGCACTGGGGCTTTGGGGGGTACAATCAGCCCTATGGGGCTAGTGGTGACAAAGTATCAAGATCAGGATATGGGGTCTGATTGCCAAAAAGGGCTAGTACATTATTCCGGGACTCAGGGAGGGGGTCCTTTAGCCAGGGGGCACCTACAGAAGGTGTGTGCATAGGTAGGTGCCTCTAGCCCTGTGGGAATGTTTGGTGGGGCAGGGATGGGGCTGGGTGTGGCACAGACTGAGGTATCAGGGCCTTCTACACACATCCCCAGTGGACACAAGTTACACAAGTTATTTGCTGGTGTAACTCTGCATTGACAGATGTCCACCGGTGGGGGTCTTGCAGAATTGCAACATTGGGGACTTTGTTGCTGCCCTTCCAGAATAGGATGCAACAGCTGCCAAAAAACCCCTAGCACCATGTTGCAGGGGTTTAGGGTGTAACTGGTGGTGTAAGTCCAATTTGGAGCAGGCTGCTTTGCGAAATACCACATGTTGCAACTGCTGGCGTAACTTGCTACTTGCACCATTTTTTTTGGTGCAAGTCAAGTTACGCCAGACATAACCCTTTGAGAAGCGGGCCCATGGACTTTTAATTTTTGGTGTTGTCATTTTTAATTTTAAGACGTGGTGAGTGCCAGGTTGCTTAACAGTTTATTTGAATAATCATGGAGGAATTGAATTTGAATTTTGCTTCTGCTGGGAATGCTTTTGAAAATTTGCCCATAGCCAAGATCCCATTACCTATCAAAATGTACTTAATCTGATAACTAATAGCTCAGCCCTATTCCAATTCCAGCAATTTTCCTTTCTGCAAGTGGAACAGCTCCTTCAGAATCTACATGCCCAAAAAAAGTGACACTGCTGATAACATTGAGCCCCTCTTTCGAAAAATGGTTTACTCTATCCTATCTGCTCCTGTAACGCATTTTTTTCAGCTTGTCAATTACAAGTTGTGAAATCTGTCTTCTGTGGTAAACTGCTAATATAATTCTGCTATTTAAATTGGGAAATAAGGCTTCTTTAAGTAACTATTGGTTCATCTCCATTCTATCAGTGATAGCCAAATTTGTTGAACAACTGGTAAATTAACATATTAGAGAATACCTTGATAAGTTTAGTATCATTACCCCTGTGCAATCAGGTTTTTGAAAGCAACACAGTACAACAACTGCAATAGTTAAGGTTACCAATGATTGTTTCCCGCAGTTGACCAAAAATGTACTAATGTAGGAATATTCTTCATCCTTACCAAAGCTTTCAATGCTGTGGAGCACAATATTCTACTGAATAAACTCACAATTACTGGCATAGGTCCAGATGCTGTTGCTTGGTTTAGGGAGTACTTTACCTAGATACAACAGCAGTTAAAGATGGAAAGATTGTCATCCTTCTTTGCCCAGATTTGCAAAGGAGTTCCACAAGGGTCTGTACTGGGACCATTGAAATTTATTATTTATACTAAGGATATGGGTGCTAACACTGTAAATGCAAAGTTGCACTTTTATGCAGATGACACTTTTCTGTATGTTACACCAGAGATGGCTATGAATGTTCTTCAAGTTGCATTAGACCAACTTCAAATGAATGTATGTGCTTCAAAATGCCACAAAACTATGTACATGGTACTCTTCCAAATCTTTCCTACCCACTCCCACAGTAGGCATTACAACTCCAACAGGTGAAAAGTTAGAACTGGTAGACTCCTTTATATATTTGAGTATGTGGCTGGATAACAAATTATCCTTCCTTGTGCATATTGAAAATCTCTGCAAAGGTTATGCCAGAGACTTAGGTTTTATTATAGAAATACATTTTGTTTTAGCCCTGGGGAAAAGAGTGTACTTGTTCAGATGAACTTTTCCCACTATTAGATTATGGCGCTATCATATATAGAAGCACTGCAGTTTCTCATCCAGCAAAACTTGATGTGATTTACCATAGAGCAATCCAGTTTATTACTAGTTTACAGGCCAAAGCACATCATTGTCTTCTCTACATGGAAGTAGGATGGACTTCACTTGAGATTAGAAGGCTCAGAAATCAACATTTATGGTCCTTTAAACCTATGCAGAAGTCATTGCCACCATATGTATCAAATCTCTTTTGGAAGTCTACGGGATTGTACAACCTAAGAAAGCTCGGCACTATTCTGCTTGATGTCTCAAGTCATGATTCAGAATGTGATAAGATGGCCTTTAGCTGGGCATATCCACAGCTTGAAATGCCCTGCAGCAACTGCTAAACTGAATACTTTAGTCTGTCCCTTTTATTTTAAGATTATCCTCGGTCAATTTTGTGCTGACAAATGTGTATGCTATTAAAATACTATGTAAACTATGTTTTACTATATGATAACTACTGCATTTTGTTAGTAGCTCTCTTGATGTATTTTCCTTGCTGCAAAACCTATTCTTATTCACTGCTGTTATTGGTAGTATTTGAATTAGATTACATCTGCTGACCTAGAAACATAGAAACTGACAGTAGGTAAGGGCCGTTTGGCCCGTCCAGTCTGCCCATTTTCATTGTGATTGCATCGGCTGCAGATTCTCCTTGGTCTACACAACCAGTTATTTCACTCCCTTCCTTTACCTTATGATTTCTTTGTGTCTATCCCAGCATATTTTGAATCATACCACTGTTTTTGCCCCTCTCCTCTACTTTCACTGGAAGACTGTTCCAGGCATCCACCACCCATTCTGTGAAGAAGTATTTCCTCACTTGCCTCCTGAACCTACCCAATCCTGCTTCACATCATGACCCTTGTTCTAGAGCACCCTTTTCTCAGAAAAATACCTCCCACCTCTACCTTATTCACCCCATGAGGTATTTAAAGGTCTCAGTCATATCCCACTCTCCCTTCTTTCCTCCAGGATATACATATTGAGTTCCTTAAGCCTCTCCTCATAGGATTGTTGATGCAGGCCCTGCACCATCTTGGCAGCCCTTCTCTGGACCACCTCCACTCTATGTCCTTCCTGAGATGTGGTCTCCAAAACTGGACACAGTACTCCAGGTGGGGTCTTACCAGTGACATATATAGTGGCAGCACCACTTCCCTCTTCCTGTTGATGATGCCCCTACCTATGCATCCCAATATCCCACTAGCTTACCTGATCACTTTGTTACATTCTCTGCCCACCCTTAGGTCATCCAATATGATTACCTCCAGGTCCCTTTTCTGCTTGGATGTTGCAAGTATCTCGCCCCCCCATTGTGTACTTCATCCCAGATTTCTGTGGCCCAAGTGCATTATTTTGCACATTTTTGCATTAAACCTTAACTGTCAAACTTTTGACCACACCTCCAGCCATTTTAAATCTCTCACTGTCTTTACAGCCCTCCCCCCCGGAGTATCCACTCTGCTGCAGATCATGGTGTCATCTGCAAAGAGGCAGACCTTCCCTTCCACCCTTCCAGCTCCTCTGCTGTGTTACAAATGAAGACATTAAAGAACACTGGCCCCAGTACTGACTCCTGAGGTACCCTGCTGGTCATTCTCCCCTCCTCAGAGTGAATTCCATTTATCACCACCTTCTGCTTCCTATCCTGTAACCAATTTGGAACCCACATTACCACCTTATTGCCCACCCTCATGATACCAAAACTTGTTCACCAGTCTCCTGTGTGGAATGGTGTTAAAGACCTTGTTGAAGTCTAGGTAGGTCATGTTCCTCACCCCTCCCTGATCCAGCACTTTGATTATCCAGTTGAAAAAATCTATCAGATATGTTTGGCACAACCTTCTGTCTATAAAACCATTCTGCCTTGGGCCCTGTAGTCCATGACATTCCAGGTATTCAACAGTCCTTTCCTTTAATAGTGTTTCAATTAGTTTCCCTACCAATGAAGTCAGATTGACAGGCCTAGAATTGTCCACCTTCTCTTTGCTATCACTTTTGTGAAGTGGGACTACATCCCCTCTTCTCCAGTCTTCTGGGACCACACTGGTTTCCAGTGAACCGTTAAGCATGTCTGCCAGAGGTGCAGCCAGTTCCTCCCTGAGTTCCTTCAGCACTGTAGAGTGCACCCTGTCTGGCCCCATGGCTTTGTCCACCTTCAGATTAGTGAGTGCTTTCCTGACCCACCCCTCAGAAAAAGGGACAGGTGTTCACTTCCATCTTCTCAAAGTTTTTGGTGCCTATTTGTGGTCCCTCCCCTTCCCCTGCTACTGTAAACACTGAGCAGAAGTATTTGTGTGAGATATTTGCCTTTTCTTGGTCCTCCTCCATACAGTCTTCCACTCCATCTTTAACCATATAGTCCCTCTCTTTATCTTCCATTTCTCACTGACATAGCTGAAAAATGTCTTGTCCCTTTTTGATACTGCCTGGGCTATTCTTTCTTCAGCGTGTGCCTCTGCACTTCTTACTGCTCTGCCTTCCTCCCTCCATTTCCCTAGATACACTTCCCTGTCCTCCTCTCTCTGGGTCTCCTTATACCTTCTGAATGCTATTCATTTTGCGTTCAGCTTTTCTACCACCTCCTTTGAAAACCGTATTGGTCTTCTTTTCTTTCTGCTTTTGCTTACATGCTTGACAAACAGGCTTGTTGCCTTGTGTTTATGAACTGATTTTAACTTTTGTATTATGTGTACTGTATTATATGTATTGTCATTTCACCTTCTGGAATGTTGCCTGCTCTAACCAGGATCTAACCAGAACCTCCATGTTGTGACAGGGTGACCTCTGTCAGGAGTAGGTACCCTTACAACATGTTGGAGGATTTTATCTGATGACCTTAGTGAGCTATGTAAAAGGTAAAATGCCCATTTAGAGCTGGAGCTGCTTTAGGTATTTAGATGTTCTTCTCTAATTCAGCACTTGGCAATAACAAGCTATATTGCCAGTATAATAAAATCAAGCTTCTTGCTCCTGCTCAGGTGTGCAGTGCATCAACAATAGCGAGCGGTTGGCAGGCTGCAAGAATACTATTGCAGCTGCCTCGCTCTACTATAAATAAGTAACATAGAATAATGTCCAGAATGAGTGAAGAATAAAGAAAGAAGGAGCAGACATGCTTATCATTATTTGTAACACTATAATAGTGTGATGTTCAGTGCAAGAGCGAACAAGTGGCAAGGAGCCAGAAGTGTTATTTTGATTGTAGTTTCAAGTGGGGGCAGCAATTGCCTTTAATTTCAGCTGCCCCCACTTCTGCAGTTTTGTGCAGCTATGTAAAGGACAGGTTCATCCTCATAAATATAGCTTTGTATGGGTAACATAGAAGAAAGAGGAGAGAATGAATTGTGTAAGAGAGAGAGAGAGAGAGACACCTTAAATAAAAAGAAAATAGGAGCACACTTGCTCCTAGCTCTCTTTCTCTCTCTCTCTTTCCTCTCACTGTGGCGCAGCTTAATAAGTAAAGTGAGTGGCTTTTGAATCTTCTGGTAAATTTCATCTGCCCGCCTGTATGAAAAAAGAAATTGTGTTCAAGAGGTACGCACTGTGTACAATGAGGCACCAAATGTGTAATCGGAGCAGGATTAGCTCCATGTTTACTTCAGAGCATAATCATGCTCCAAACCATTACAGTATACAACACCAAGCAGTTTTAAAGACAAAGTCTTTATTCAGAGCAAAGGCATGCTCCACAACATAATAGACAGCCACACAGTGTGGCAAGATAGCAGAAAAGCTGCCGAACAAGTGGAACATAGGGACAGAAAGCCCTGTAGGGTCCCACATTTGTAAAGAAATGGCCAAAAGATGTTCTGCAGCACCAGAGCTGTTGTAACTAGGGCTGCCTGTGGAAATAAAGTATGCATTGGCTCACTTGAAATGTCTTGCCGATCGCTGTAATTTCAGCCATTGGGAAAACTGAGAAGGTGCTCTTTAGAAATAGAAGCCTCTAGAAAAAGATACATTAACGCCTGGGGACAATCCCTGATGTGGGGCGTAAGGTGTTGAAATCATAATAAATTAAAGAAAGCAAAGTATTAGTGGCATAAAAAAAGAAACATAACACCAGACAGACTATTTAAATGAAAGGATTGAGACATTGTTTGTTTTGAAGGTGTGCCCCCCCCCATATATAAAACCCTGTGAGGAATAAAATACAGGGTTGTTCTTTATATACAAAAATGTATAACACTTTACTGTGGACTGACCTGTTTGCAGGAAAGCTCATAAATAGTAACTGAAGGCTATAGGAAAGCAGCAGCCCCTAGTTGCATATATTTATATTAACCCTGAATTCAATCTATTTTTTGGAAAGGGAGGAGCTTACAGTAATTAAAGCAAATTGTGTATGTGAGGGCATTTTGCTAAACCAGGATTGGGTTGCATGATACCACAGGTAGAACGGAATGCTCACTATAACAAACCAGGCTTACAAGCAACTTCTATATTTTGTATAGGTGCAGGATGTGAGCCTTGGAAACCTATAAATGTATTAATTACAAAATATATTGATGTCATATGATGGTGATGTCATCAGCAAAAAATATATAAAAACCTACCACTAGGGTAGATTTTTTAGATAGGGAGTCAGTGGAGAGCTGACAGTGAGAGGTGCAAGACCTCAGACATAAGCATGTGGTTCTACACACTAGACTGAGACATATGAGTACTGCTAGGCACAGCAGTGACCTGTTTGTTTTGCTGAACTAACGTTTAATTCTTAATTTCTGTTCCATCATCTAATCATTTTATGCCTGGAAAATAAAATGATAAATACCACCTATAATTTTTTATGCACTACAGTTGTTGTCTGCCTACATTTGTTATCCTGAAATCCCAACTTGCTACACTTGTTAATTAACCAATATACCCCTCCAGGAAAAAAATAGTTCTCTGTTGATAGGCAGACTGTAGTAGCAATGTGTAGTGAGAGGCGATAGTTTAGCACTTTGGCTATATCTGAATGGAGTACTGGCTGCCATTCTTAATAGTCTGTTTCCAGATGCCTTCATTGTTGAAGTGCTATTTTTTTAAAAGTTATTGTGAGTTGAAGGAGTTGTTTTTTTAATGGGGGACATCAATAGATTGATTTACTCAGCAGGAGCATTCAGCGACTTTGCGAGTAGTGATTATTTGGGGAACGTGTGAATGGAGCAGAGCCAACAGTGGAAAGTGAAAAAGGTGAGCTGTGAGGAAGTGGTTTCCTTTCATTTTGGTACTATGTGGAGAACGTAATGTTTGAAGGGGTTAAAAGCAGAAAAGGCCAGTGGTGTTTAAGCGTTTGTGGCAGTTGGAGTGATTTCTGCGGGGGGGTTCTGCTGCGGCTGACTGGTGGCTGGCACCTTTTCCAGTGGGTAGACCAGAGGATTTATCACTCTGAAAAGGTGCCAGCCAACCAAACAGATTGCAGGGATTGGGCATTTGTATTTATCCCATTGTATAATAAGTTTTGCCCAGTTGAGCTCTGTCCTGGTAAAATAAACAAATACAAACACAAAATATGCAAGAAAGCTATTTCTACAGTCCCAGGTACTAGCAAAGTAGGGTGCACTTGGCAACCAAGATTATACTGCAGATAGAAGTGGGCAGCCTAGGGGGAGAATCACCCTGCAAGAAGTTAAAATGATCATTCACAGAGTCTCCAGCAACTTTATTTATTTATTTATTCATTCATTCTTGGATTACAATACATTTGAGCACATAACAGCTCTTTTACAGAGGTTTCATGTCAATGGGAAGGGTGAGAAACATACAACAGTTGGTATTACATAACATTTTGACAAGAAAGTATTTAAAATGACAATATGATATAACGTTGCTACTAAAATTAAAACTATGAATCAGTAGGAAATCAAAAATAACTTAATTAAAGGAGGAAGCCCAAGGTGCTTTGTCAAATAGGTATAGGTAGATTTAGGTGAATAAAGTTCAGGTAAGTGAAGATAAACAGTGGAAAGAAGGTGGAGGGTGAAAGGAGTGAGGTGAAAGATAGATCGGGGAAGGAGACAAGAAATAGGGAAGAACGGTTAGGGTGAAAGTGGTCATTTTCAGAGAAAGGGAAAGAAGTAGGTACACAAGTATGTGTCAGTACTGCTGAGGTAGTGCCATGTCAGTTGAAACAGTCACAGGAACTGTAGGCTGTAAGATGCTGATGAAGAGTGCTTTTACAGGGCATAAACTAACAACCATTCTTGTTCCTGGAACATCAAAGTGGCTAACACTCCAATTAAGTGTACCAAAGTGCTACTCCTCTTAAACAAAATGCATACCTTAGTTGCTTGCCTCCAAGTGTCCCACCTCAAAGGGGTACAAATGAATTTCCAAAGAAGGCAGGGGGCAGGACAAGTATACGGAGTAGGCAGCAGCCCGCATGAAGTAGATGTAGCCATTCTGAAGGCCTGCTGTGTGCAGTTCTAGTTACAGGAAGTAGCAGACCCAGAAGAAAGATACCCTATACTCAAAGGTATTTTGGGGAATGCAAAAATAGTGATAGCTGACATTTATGGCATGATTGAAGACAATCCACCTTTTTTTCATGAACCTCTTAATCCCATTAGTTAAATGACAGAATGCTTACAAAATAATAGCTTGGAGACAGAACCATAGTCTTAGATGCAGAACTGAACCACACAAGAAGTAGAAGAGTAGGCCTATGCCCAGGTCAGAGAGCAGCAAAAGACCTACAGGACTCTGTAGACATAATTGACCCCCGGAGGGTCCTACACCCCACAGAAAAAGAGTTTACCATTTATTTCATTCCACGCTCCACTTAGATCCATATAGATCATTTTTTTATATCTTGGAAACTATTAAGATGGGTTCTAAACAGAGACATTCAGCCCTACCCCTGTGTCATATTAGATAACTCACCAGTGTGCCTGACATATGCTTTCACTCAACCTTCAGATAGCACAGTGGCTTGGACAGTGACCAATCTCCAGTTTTCAGACCCATCAACATCTACCTCAACAGACACTAACTCAAGCACCAATTTTCAAAGATAGTCAAGTTTTCGAGACACTTTCTCCACATTAAGGCAACTTGCTTCAAGACAAAGACACATGGCTCTTTTTTCTTTCAAGCACCAATATAAGTTCAGTGCAACTGTGTATACCTGTGGCACGTATTTGGACACAGTTAGACTACTCTTTTGGTGACATAAACTTCTGCCATATTTCTGTGCAACTGTACAAAAAATGGTATGTGTGTCTTTGAAAAATCATACCTATCATCTCTTAGTGTAATACATTAGACAAGCACAATCGTGAGTCATTTTCTGTGATTTTCTTCAGATGTGACACAATTTATGCCATAATTCTGTAGGTCTCTTTGTATTTGAAAATTTTCCTAATCTAAAGTGGGGGGTTAGAGTACAATGTGTTTATTTTTCAAGGTTTGATCCCATGCCAGAGCTGTGGCTTTAAGAAACCTAGAAATTACAGATAAGCAATCAATGTATTGCTTAGCTCCATGGGCCTTTATTTTGCAGAAGTGATTTAAATTTTATTTTTCTAAATTAAAAAAACATAGATAAGGTGGTAGTCTTTTCTTGTTAGTAAGTATTGCTTATTTGTCAGGTTGACAATCAGTATAATGTAATATTAATGCTAATGGCAGAAATAAAGGTACCTCTTGAAGATAGAAAATACTTCGACAGAGAAATCATAATTAGACCTGGACATTATCATGTCAAATCAGTCTACCAGTTAGAGGTTAGCTGACTGGTAAAGGAACAAATCCCATTAAGACCCTGGCTGAGAGGATGATCAGCTGGTATAGGAATGAGACCATAAAAGCCAAGTTTATCTTTCTAGTGTAAGCCTGTTTTGTAACTGTTGCTGATTTTAAATTCCTTATATTGTTGTCTTTCAGGTGCACTGCCCATTATACCTGTACAGCTGTACAGCAGTACTCAGTGATAGGTTCATTATGACTGAATGTATTCTGATACCATTATTAAAATTCCCCTAGCCTTTTTTTTTTCTTTTGCCCAGGCCTCTGCTCCCTCATGTCACCTACCTAAGTCCCATTTTCTTCTCCTTCTCCAGCTCTCATCTTCACACACTTTCCATGCCACACAGTTCTCTGGTCCTGCACCTCATCTTCCTGTCATACTACCATGTCTTGTTTCTATGATGGGACCTGGTCATCACTGATGATACTCCAAATCTTCTGGTACTCTGATCCAGTTGCTAGACAAGGAGCGGAAGAATTCATTACTGCTTGGCAGCAGTGAGGTAAGACAGGCACTTGACTAACTGTTCATCATGCAAGGCAGTGTTTACCTCTTCTGTAAGTACCTCCCCCTACTTGCTGATTGGAGATCAGTTACATCATTCATCCTATGGACAGATGGTGGCTGACACTTCATGGTCACCTGCAACATTTGTGCCTCCACAAGCCCAATATAAGGTGATACTGGTACAGATGGACCTGCTCTCTCCCCAGGACCAGTGTGTGATGCCTTCACATTGCATCCTATGCCCCACTGGCCGAAACATGGGAGCTCGATCCACTGCTCAATCTTGGGTGTCCCATGTGGAAGTGCAGTGGACAACCTACCAGTGTCATGCGGCTGGGCAATTCCATAGACTTAACTAGTTATAACACTAAAAATTACTATTGTGTGAATGTATCAAGTTGATAGGATTAGCAATTGTTAAATGGAGTTAAGAGTTACTGATTTACATGCCATGATATGGTACAATCTATCACTGAGCACCAATGTATAAGCTGTCCAGTCCATGCTTTATGAATAGGCATGTATATTTTCCAAAGCTTACATATTTAAACATTATCTATAACTTAATTTTGATTGTGGGAACAGCTAATCATTTACTGACATCTCCAGGACCACTTTCTGAAAACAAAATACCAAACACAACTTCATTATTCTAGAGAAATGCATCAGAGTGCTTAAAGGTAACAGTTCTTCCAAGATTTCTGTCTTGTACTGATTAAAGGAAATTGTATAACTGGACATGTTATGTTGTATCGCTAATTGTATGTGGCTTTGGGAGAAAAGTGCATAAAAGTGTACAGAAGAAGAATCAACAGACTAATGACATTGACTTATAAGTTTTAATAATTTTTCAAATAGAATGTTCTTTTTAATAATTGTTCAAATATAATTTGTTCAGCATTTTTAGAAAAGGACTAAGAAAACCATTGCATGATGATGACAGAGATATTAAGCATCTTGTTTCAAGCAATGATCAATTCAAGTTAAAAACAATACAGTAAAAACACAGTGAGCACATGAATTTACAACACTGAATGGAAACAAAGAATGCCTAAATTATCTAAGACACTTACAAGTACCATTATGCATGTCTAGCAATTTTCATAAAAGCAGTAAACTGGGGATGGATTACACAGTTTGGGTAAAAGAGGATTGCAAGAAACAACCACTTGGAAACTAAATGACTGTCTTCTGTAAGTGCTTTTAACTTTTAGGATATAGAGTACTGTACAGTGACCTTCAGTGAACATCCCTTAGTTTGTAATTATTGTCGCACAAAGCAATAATTGACTGCGAATGGTTGAAGACAGGTCTTTAACTGCTTGAAATATAGTAATCAAACATGGCGGATTTTTTTCCAAGTCAAATGCTATTCCATTTAAATTTAATTTGTCAGACATGCTAATGATGTACATCAACTGCAGATCCCAAAGCAAAGCAGCAAATTAAAGTGAAAAGAAAGCCTACCTTGTCTCACATAGTGGAACTAGCTTTTAAATAAATAACATATTTTGTAGGTGATCCCAGATTTGAGCAAACATCTGAAGGTTCAGCCAGAAAAATATATAGATATATTTGCTGAACCAGGGAGATTTCAACTATTTCAGGTGGCACCTTGCATTGGCTTAGCAAAAATGTTTTTGACCTCAGCTTTCAAGAGTAATATTTTCTCTTCATCATTTCTCTTATTCATGCATTTTGACTTGGTCAAACATGGGTACAGCATTTAATTGTTAAACTTTTACCAAAGACTGAGCAGCAGTAAAAATATGTAATGGACTTTTGCAGTTTGGGGAATGGACATTGGTTTAATACTCAAAGGGGAACTGGCATTATAGACATGTACTAGTATAATATATTTTGATGCTTTCAAAAGTTTGCAACATTCTGTTCATTTTAATGTCATATCAAACATGGCATTTCATTAAAAGCAACTGTTTATAATGAACATTTACATTCATATTGGGGCCTATGCTCTAATGCGACTTGGGTATTATGTGAGGCATTCATGATCACTGGGCACCTGTCCATGGCCCTGACTCCCTCCCCAGCATGTGGATATCGGGGCCAGATCAGTATGGCATGGAGGACACTGGTGGACAACCAATCAGATGCCTGACATGATCCTGCAGAAGATCTCCTGCTCCACGTGGAGGAGGGGATTATGGGGTGATATGGGTCATGAATTTGTAAACTTTTGTATGAGTGCTCAAATTGCTTCTCCCTCTCCCTGCCTGACCAGAGGGCTGGGACAGCATGGTGGGAGGAATATGGGTTCCCCTTGCTGGTAGGGGTATGCTGTGGGGGGCGTGCAGTAGTTATGGCTGGTTCCCTGCTGCTGTACCATGCTCCCACCTTGTCCAGCACACCATGCCTTCATGAATAGTGCATAGTGCAGGCCTGCCTCGACACTCCTCTGGATCATCCACATGCATAGCCATGTGACCAGTCTGGGAACCCAGTGTGGAAGGGACATGCATCCTTTCTGTGTATGAGTGCAGGGGTCCTTGACACCCTGGTGCATGGAAATGACACTTAGGATTGCCTACACACTACAGATCCATGACATGTAGGCAATCTGCTCCATAGTGCATAGAACCTATTGTTTGTAATCCTTCATAAATGAATTCACTTTAGCTGATATGTTATTACTAATACACATAGGCAGTGCTTCCACCAATCAATGTACTCCTCTTCCCTATGCATAAGACACTGTTATTTTATAAATAAGCCTCACTCACAGGTATCCTGGAAATTGGCTCATCCAGGCGTTTTAATTTTTTTAAATATCTTATTGATCTACCTTGAGGACTGACAGTACAGTAGTATTGCTATAGAGAACACACTTTTACTGTTGTATGCATTGTTTCAAATATATTTTTAGAGTATCAGAAGCATTCACCTTTGGTTCATGGTTCTTATACCCTAAGAACGTTCATGAGACTACTCTTAATGGCAGTGAGCAGGGAGATGGTTAAGCAGGTGAGTAGCCTGCTGAAAGGAAGAACATAGAGGGTTTAGGTAAATGGGGCATTTTCAGATGAGAGGGAAGTGACCAGAGGGGAACAACAGGGTTTGGTACTGGCTCTCCTACCCTTCAATGTGTTCATAGCAAACAATGCAAATGGGCTGGAAGGTAAAGTATGTCTATTTGCTGATAACACCAATATTTGCAACTGAGTGGACTCCACTGTGGGTGTGAGGAGTATGATTTCAGACTTAAAGCAACTGTAGGAGTGGTCAGAAACATGGCAGCTGAAATTCAATGTCAAAAAGTGCAAAGTCATGCACTTAGGCAGAAACACTCCCAAAGAGGATTACTACCCCAGAGGAGAGAAGCTTGTGCCAATACACAAGGTGGAGAGCAGGGAAGCAAGGGAGAACTATCGCCCTGTCAGCCTCACTGTAGTGGTGGGGAAGGTCACGGAGGCACTTGTCAGGGAAAGGGTAACACAGTACCCGGAGGGGAATGGATTGCTAAACAACAGCCAGCACAGGTTCACTAGGGGGAATCCTGACATTCCAACCTAACAGAATTCTTTGACTGGGAGACCCAGGAAATAGACCGGGGGGGGCAATGGATGTGGCCTATCTGTACTTCAGCAAGGCTTCTGACACTGTCTCCCACAGAAGGTTGGTCAACAAACTAGGAAGTAGAGAGGTGGGGGACCAGATAACTAAATGGGTAGAAAACTGACTAGCAGACAGGACCCTGTGAGTGGTAATAAATGGGGTGCACTCTAGGATGAGGCAGGTGACAAGTAGGGTGCCCTAGGGGTCTGTATTGGGGCTGCTCCTCTTCAGTATCTACATATGCGACATAACGGATAGACTGGAGGGATGGGTGGCACTCTTTGCAGATGATATGAAAATCTGCAATAGGGTGAACACTGAAGGAGGGGTGGAAGACATGAGACAGGACCTGAGGGCACTGGAGGAGTGGGCAGAAACCTGGCAGCTAAACTTCAATATTAAGAAGTGTGCTGTCATACACCAGGGAAACAAGGGCCTGATGGCAGGTTACAAAATGAGGGGAGAGGAGATCAGGACATTAGAGCAGGAGAAGAACTTAGGTATAGTAGTCACTAGTGACCATAAGGTGGGGAAACAGTGCACTGGGATGGTGGGGAAGGCATATGGGATGCTGGCAAGTATAGGCAGGGGAATCACCAGCAGGAGGAGGGAAGTCTGGGTGCCTCTGTACCAGGATATGGTGAGACCACACCTGGAAAATGGAGTGCAGTTCTGGAGGCCTTACATGCACAAGGACATAGATTTGATGGGGAGGGTTCAGCGAACAGCTGCCAAGATGGTGTGAGGAATTGAAGGCATGCCATATGAGCAGAGATGCAAAGAGCTGGGGCTGTACACACTAGAGACCAGAAGGGAGAAAGGGAAAATTATAGAGACCTTGAAATATTTTAAAGGGATAAATAAGTTCCGTCTGGGGAGTTTATTCCAAATGAAAAAGGACACCATGACAAGGAGGATGACCTGAGACTACATGGAGGACACTTCAGAGGGAACATGAGAAGGCAGTTCTTTAAGGAGAGGGTGGTGGATGCCTGGAATGGGCTTCCAGATGAGGTTGTGAGGGTGGAGACAGTGACAGGATTCAAGAGGGCTGGGGACAGTCAAAAACGGTTGCTAGGGAGTAGGGTGGGTAAGGAGGGTGGTGGGTAGTTTAGTATGGGGAAAAGGGCAGACTGGATGGACCATGGTGTCCTTTTCTGCTGTCAAGTTCTATGATTCTATGAAGCTAGCCTCCACCAGCCAGGAGAGGAACCTAGGAGTCATTATGTCAGAAGACTTGAAAGTGGGAAAACTGTGCGAAAAGGAGGCACTAAAGGCAACTGGTATGATGGGCTGTATCAGGAGGGGAATCACAAGTCACAGGATGGAGGTGGTGTTACCACTGTACAGGGCGCTGGTGCACCCCCACTTGGAGTACTGCATACAGTACTGGAGACTGTACTTCAAAAGGGACATAGACAGAATCAAGACGGTACAGATGAGGGCCACAAAAAATGATTCAGGGACTGCACCATATGGCATACCATGACAGGCTGAGGGAACTCAACATGTACTTCCTGGAACAGAAGAGGGACAGGAACGACATGATTGAGACTTTTAAATATATGAGGGGTATATCAATCAGTGCAGTTTATTGTTTGGCTAAATAGCCTTTACAATCAAAAAATAATCACACACAATTATACAAAACAGCTTAAAAAATGCAATATAGAGTTATTAAATACAGCATCGAAAAGAGACACACAAATCATATAATGCATCTATTTTAGGCATATTAAATGCAACCTAATAACAGCCTAAATTCATACAGTAAGGTGCTGCTTCAGGAGAAATAATACTCCTATTCAGACAGGTATGGTAGGAAATTTTATAACCCCTTAGATTACCTTTATTCTTTTTTAAATCTGATTGATAGCATTAAGATATTTAACCATTCTTTCAAGTGTCCAGGCATCTTCTGTATGTATTAAAATACTGGTTAGTAATTCCTTATCCACTTGATAGTAAGTGGAGGTGGTATGAGGAGTATAAATAAGTTTAACATTCCAGAGTGTTTCCAACTGAAAGAGAACAGGAGAATGAGAGGGCATGACATGAGGCTGAAGAGAGGGAGGTTCAGGAGTAGTACAAGGAAGTTCTTCTCTACAGACCCATGGAATAGTCTACCCATGGAGGTAGTGGTGGCCAAATTGACAAGCGAGTTCAAGAACACATGGGATAGACATAAAGGTAGCATTCAGAAAGGCAAAAGAAGGGGGGCACGGCAATTCACTCCAGTCAACTTGCTTCCAGCACACTCGTTCCCAACAACTCGCTCCCACACACACTCGCTCTTTAGCAAATTCACTCCTGCTTGTTTCGCTCCCACCCATAACACATTTTGTTGGCTGTCCACTACACGGGAGGGCCATTCTTGAATTAACACATAAACCCCTTTCTAATTATGAGCACTGCTGACTGATCTGCCTCCCCTCCAGCCAATGCAGGTGAATCCTTTCAGCTTTTAATCACTGTTGTTTTATGTACTGGCTGCTGTTTACTGAACTGGAGTCTAAGTTCAGTTATAGTACATGCCTACCACTGACTGGTGAAATAAACTCACCAGTCAAAAAAAAGCCCTACAAGTCATAGTCCCACAGCCACTTAAGTGATTTAGTTTTCTTTCTTGTTGAGGTATCTTGAGGATGCTCGAGGTAACTACCATTGTCCGGCTCAGCAAGACCATTGTAGGAGGATTTTGCCAGTGGAACACAGGACCACAGACTGCAGAAGGGAAGGGGAGCAGCAGGACTGGAAAACAATGAGGCCAGTACCTCCAGTGGAGTGCATCTGAGAACAGCAGGACACACAGAAGTTGCAATTGAGAAGTGGAGGATGGTTGAGCATTCTATTATTTATTTATTTATTTAAATCTTGGATGACACCTGTGAGCAGATGCTTGTTGAAAGGTTCCACATCAGATACATTAACACAAGAAGACACAATAAAGTTACAGTAATTATACATACAGAGTACAAAAAAATTCAACAGTACATGGGTTGCAATGACAAACAGTTACACAAATTGTGCTAAGACATAGTACATGGTATGCCAGCATCCTGCGGAAGACAGAGAGGCAGAGGTAGACTGTTAGTGTGAGATAGGGAGGGGCAGTGGGAGCTGGGATAGTAAGGGCAGAGGGAAAGGAAAGAGCCAAGTGGTAGAGATTGGAGGCAAGTGCTATGGCAAAAGGGGTGGAAAGCAAGTGCTTGGGCAAAGACTTGACAGGTCAGGAGTTGGAAGTGCTGAGGCCGACTAAAGCTGCAGGTGCAGACTAGCAGGGGCACCTACAGGTACTATTGTTGGTGAGGTGCTAATGGAGTTTGCGCTTAAAGGAACCAAGGGTTGTGGCCACAGCTGTTTCAGGATAGTAGACCATTTGTCCTCAGAGGAGCCCAGTGAGCAAAGGATCCCTGGGCCATAGTTGTGTGACACCTGGAATACTTGTGTAGTCAAGTTCCTGGTGTGTCTGACATGTATAGTTGGTGACAGAAGGCTAAAAACTCCTTGAGGAAGTAAGTTTAGTGAGACCTTTTTTGCAAGTATGCAGGTTTGATAAAGTATTCTGTACTTCAACTGAAGCCAGCCTGATCGTGCATAAAGCTCACAGGTGTGGGTGAGTTTTGGGGCATTAGTGAGCAGGTGGAGGGCTATGTTTAAGGCTGTTGAGAGGCATTGGAGCACTGTGTCAGTAGCAGAGTCATAGACAGCCAGGCCATAGTCAGTCAAGGTGTTGAGTGAACTGTTAATTTCCAAGTTCAGAGCTTCATAGGTCAAGCAATGTCTGTGCCTGTAGAGGATACTGATCCTGGTGTTAAAGGCTTTGGCTGTGATGTCAATGGCTGTGTGGTAAGACAAGGCAAAGTCCAGTGTGATTTCCAGGTACTTGGAATGGGTGACTGGTTCTAGGGTGTTACCGGAGTCATTTTGACTTGCCAGGGGATAGCCTTTGAGCTTGTTTTAGGCTGTGGCAAACAGCATGGTCTTGGTCTTTTTATAGTTCATGACCAGTTATTGCTCTTTGAACCATTTTTAAGCTTTTGTGAAGCCACTCTGGAGGTCATATTCCAACATTGCGGGGTTGAGGTTGCTAGTAGAGATCACGGCATCATCTGTGTAGAGGAGCATGTGGCTGTTGCAAGCAGCTGAGAGGTTGTTTAGGAAGACACTGAAGAGTAACGGACTGAGTATGGATCCTTGTGGTACCCCTAATCTGACCGGTTGACTTTCTGATTGGATGTCCCTGATCTTTACTTGCTGTGATTGCAGGCTAAGGTAGCTACAAAACCATGCTACGGTTTCTAGGGCTAGCCCTATGTCCAAGAGCTGTTCAAGGAAGAATTCATGATGGATCATGTCAAATGTCTTTGACAGGTTAACAAAGGCTGCCTCTACAATGTGCCCTTGATCAAGAGCACTATGTATGAATCTGTTAAATTCCAGGAGAGCCATGATGGCCCTATGGCCGGATCGGAAACCATGCTTTTCTGAGCATAGGAGCTAATATTGATTGAAGTACTTCTCCAACTGGTCATCCACAATCCGTTCAAGGACCTTGGGGGGGGTATAGAGATCGGCCTGTAATTGTTTTGAAGAGACCGATCACCACCTTTGTGTACAGGGGTGGCAGTGGCAGCTTATCAGATTTGGGGGAATTTGGAGTGGCAGTGGGATAGATTAATTATCTTTGTCAGTGGACCAAGTACTTTGTCTAGTGTTAGTTGAACAAATTTTAGGTCCAGAAAGTCCCTGCTGTGCCTTGACTTGTCGAGAGCTTTTACAATGTATTTTCTAGCAGCGGCTTCAGGGACCAGTTTATAAAAAAACAGTGTCTGGGGAAAGAGGGGGAAGGTTGGGAATGACTTTGTTGGTAAATGGAGGTGAGTTCTGGCCACATGGGAATAGCAAAAATATATATTTTTTTAATTAACTAGCTGAAAGATAACGTGACCCAGAAGTCATCAAACAGTTTGACTGAGGTGAATTAAAGGGAAAAGAGCCAAATTTCAGCACATTCACTTGAATACAAATTTGGTATTAGTTTATCTTTAAGTAGGGGTAACAATCCAGCTGAGAAGTTTGGATTTGTAATCAAATTTGGTATGGTCACTGCTGTATGGCAGAAGAAGTAGACAGGATTGACCCTAACCCCTTCTGTCATCACAATACTATTTTAAGTTGTAATGGAAGTAGCGTTGATTTTATCAGCACTTTTAGGTTTGCAGAGTGTTTGCAAATACAAGGAATAGTATTTATAAATCATAAGAGTTATACCAGATCTAAGGCTGAACTCTAAATTTAACAGCAAATTAGGATGACATACTGTAGCTTTACCAAATCTCACAACTTATGCATGATTTGTGGAAAAAAAATATTTAATTCAGTTTATTTAAAGATGATTGCCCAAGGCCCGGAAATTCTAGCTTTGAACATAATAAATCATGGCTGACAGGGTCAAACATCTAGGTCAGCTCCCCAAATGCCACTCCAGGGAGCCTGCTATTTTCGCTGTTCCATGGTCTTTTGAAAGCTATGCTGAGTAGAAGTTAGATGATCATATGCATCAATATAAGAATTAATTTGTTGTTGATGTACAAATCTCTTCTATTTTGACAAAAGCTGAATGGAGAGCCATACAGTAGGCTTAAAATTATTAATTTCAGTGGTAGATCCTTCTTTTGTATTACCATTATGAAGTCCTGCTTCTAAACTTCAGGTACAAGGCCATTGGTGAATGAACACTTAAATCAGTGGTTAGAGGTTTGGCAAACATAGGGACTGCTAATTTAATTAATTTAAGGGAAAGCCAGTTGTTACCTACTGATTTGACAACAGCAATTTGTTTAGTAACACATATACCTTGTTGCACTGACAGCACTCTTACGCAAAATTTGGGCCTGCATAAGGTTGTCCAATAAGATTCAACAGTAGGGATGAAATCAGGAAAATATTTTGTACTGCCACTGTTTTGCCAACTCAAACCAGGCAGCTATTTACTATTTACACTCACATGCACACAATAACAGCACAATAAGTACAGCAAGCCAAAGCTTTATTATAACAAAATATAATACAAAAGGTTATACATTACTGATTTAACAAAGCATCATCCAAGCCCTCTTCCAATGGCTGGGAAGCCCCCTTGTCAGCCTGGCTAGGAGTCTCACGAACCGGGAACTGGTCCCACAGTGATGCGTCCATCCTGCAGGTGAGGCTTCCAACCACAAAACTTAATACATTACCAGTTCCAAAAGCTACATCCAAGCCTGTTCCAATGGCTGGGAAGCCCCCTTCAGCCTGGCTAGGAGTGTCAGGAATTGGGAACAGCTCCTGCAGCAATGCATCCACTCTGCAGGCGAGGCTTCAAACCAGGCATTTGGAAAGTCCCATTTTATATGTTTTATTTGGTATTTAGAAATGCTAAACCACCATGTCCTAAGCCCTGGCCAGGTGCCCAGAACATCACGAGTTCAGCATGACAAACACCACTTAATAAATATTTGGCATTTGTCAGATTATTATGCCCTAAACACTGGCCAGGTGTCCAGAACATCATGAGCCAAACAATGCCAGAGGTTTTAAAAGAAAAGTCTCATAACATTTTGTACAAAACATTTTATATAACTATGATTAAGCATTAAAAGTCTCATAACATCTTGTACAAAACATTTTATATAACTATGATTAAGCATTAAGCATTTCAAAATGGAATAATATTATACAAAATGGAGTGACAATAATCAACACAATACATATATATATATATATATATATATATATATATATTATATATATATATATACTACATTATTTGGTCCTTTGATTATTGTGAATACAATTTGTATGAAAATGGCATCATAAAAGGTCTATTGTCATATATTTTTTGTATACGATATGACAAGTAACAATTCCATATTGTTAATTGAGAACGTTTTCCACACAACACCCCATCCATCGTCTGTGAGCATAAACTTAAATTGTGCATCCTATTAGTACTATCTATATAGTCCCCGTTAAAATGTGGTAACCAAAATTTGGGATTAAATATTGGGGGGCCAAATATTATGGGTAATACTACATATTTACACATTAATTGTGGGTCACTGACATTATAATGGACAATTTGTCCAGAACAATACGTGTCAGTACATTTAACTTTATTAGAAGATACCGATATCCAATTAGTGACTGGTATCCATTGCTTAAACATGGTCCTCCATATAAATTTATTATTACTCATTAAATCACTTTGTACTTTGTTCTTTTGTGTTAATGCATTATCTCTGTAGCTTTTATGCAAAATGAAGTGTTTATTTTCATTAACCGGAGAGTTTCGTTAAAAATGTTCGGTTGATTTGCACAGCAATGTCGTGCCAGACCTCGCTCTGCCATGCACCTATCGGGTAGGTTGCAGCATTTAATATCAGTCATGTTGTGCAAAGAGACTTTATTAGTATTATTGGTATATTGTACATATAATCCTCCTGGGCCACCAGTTGTCGTCCAGAGATTGACCCCTGGTGAAAATGTCATGTTCAGTACCACACACTTCTGTCCGGATGGGCAGCTAAAGTTCCCCTGGGTTTTATTTTTGGTATTATTTTTCCAACTCCAGGTTCCTTTACAACCAGTGTCATTACAGTTAACCCTTTGAATCCTTCCTCCAGGGGTAACTAGCTCTGCCAAATGGACCATAAGACACACCAACATTCCTTTTAGGACCCATTGCAGGACTTAGAAATACACAAATTTTATTATTTTTGAAGATAACATTTGTATTAAAAACATTATAACATACATACACAACTCTACCCTCCAGCGTAACTGATTACTTGCTGAGGGCAGAAGCCCTTGTATTAATAATAGGTGTGGGATTCAACTGTTTGCACTAGAGAAAACAGAAGGGCTTGGCTGGGTTATGCTGTTAAAATACCTGGGTCTTTCTAAAACCTGTAAATAAGAAACAATTATTGCAAATACACTTTTTTTTTTTTACCCTTTGGGGAACAGTGATGTACCTTGCAACTTTGTGGGTATTACACTGGAAGGATGGAGGAAGGGTAGCTTACCCTCCCCCAAGCTCCTACTGGTGGAAGAGACAGCTTGAGGTGCAAGAGACAGCCTCAATACTGTAGTAATAAAAGGTTAGCTGTGGATGGTGACATGATCCCCACCTACTACACTTTAAATTATAACAAGATAATATTACAATACTATAAAGATGGGGAACTTCTTTTTCTCTAGAAGAAAGAGAAGAAACACAGACAAACAACAAAAACAAACACACACCAGTTTAAAAATAAAACAAGATTATTTTTATAGGATAAAAGAAGCCAAGCGTCCCTGGGTTCCCTTATCCTAAGCATGACAAAATGTCCAGATTGATGGTAATACTGTACATACGTATCTCTTAAAATACCTTTTAAAAAGACAAAAAAAATGATTACACCATGGTCACACATAAAAACAAAAGCCATTGCTTTTAACTGTAGATAGTAAACTCTCAAAAACAGCTGTAATAGTCCTTTTTCAAAAGTGTACTATATATATAATAAAAATATGGGGAGATAATGAATAATTCTCCCCTTCCAGCTGGAGTATTGCCTGTGTTGGCTGCAAGTCAGAAGCAGTGAGACGAGAAGAAAAGTTTGTTCCTCTTCACTTAGAATACTAGTTTTGCAATAAAAAGTCAAATTACATGGTTCATTCTTGGTGTGCTTTTATGAAAACATACATTTTGTGTGAAAAGTTGTGCTTTAGGCATAAAATACACATCAAGTTTGAACTGGTAGTAACATAAAATGTTGAAACACAAGAAGGTCAAATAACGTGCAAAAGGTCACAGTGTGCATGCAAGGGTCGTTCAAACCCAGCCATTCCTGTAGTGTCCTTGAACACCACCAATATTAAAATATTTTTAAATAACAATAGAGCACACAATAAAACTGCTGGCCAAGACAGTACACACACATACACATACACAAAAAGAAATACTTAACACAAAGTAAGACTGACATTGTTTCACACCAATTTGCTGAGGTAATGCCCATAGTTCCATTAGAAAACTGTACGTGGTTTAGATAAATGTGCTGCCTCCTGCCTGTCTTGTAACACTGACAATTTTTAAACCAACACATTTATACATATTGCCATGCCAAATCTTTCTAGAACAAAACACTTAAACACATTTTAACTCTGTTAAAATGCAGTACAACATACCATCTGTAAGTGAACACATCTCGGATAACATGATTACACCTTTTGGCACATAACTAAAATATGGCACTCTGCCATTTTGCAAAAGTTTCTGGTTTTAACTAGAAGTATGATAAAGCCATTTATAGCTGTTAACACATTACATTTTCACCTAGCAGTGGCTTGGCACGTTGCTTGCAAACTACAACTCTTTCTGCACATTGCAATTTATATGACGTCATAACTCTTCACCATCAACACTACCTGCTCCACCAAACAAAAGTTTTTCACTGACCCTATCTAGGCAGCACAAATGTTCCATTAAAAATAAAGCCAATTAAAACAGTCAGCTATGAGGCAAAGAAGCTTCTTCTTTCTTTTTTTTACTGTAACATGTTGTGCACTGAAGGCAGTGAATCCTATCTCGCAACCTTGACAACAGAACATAATTACAGAACACAGATATAAGCTAGAAAATGCACAGAAAGACGGAGTATTACCTTGTTTAGTATATGTATTAACAGACAGACATAAAACAACTTTAAATAAAAATTCAGACTTACCCGTGCCAAGGTATTTTCTTCTTCTTTTCCAATACACTAGTCTGAGTAAGAAAACTGACTGCAGGACCTTCATGATAATTTTCAAACACTGTAGCTATTAACCCTTTCAAAGGTTTTAAACTTTCAAAGGTTTTTTGGCCATTTTAGTAACCTGCCAAACCAAGTCTTTTCCAGAGCTCTGGTTTGCAGTTTAAAAACAAAACAAACAAAATCTCTAACAGTACTAGGTTGAGATCCATCTGGTAGAGGTCCCCAGTACTTGGGTTTGGGATCAATGTTTCAGCCTCTATAGGAGGCAAGGGAACTTGAAATTGATACAGAAAACTTGAAACTACACAGATAGGCAACATGGGGGAGGATTTCAAATCATCCGTCTGTAGTCACCTACGCCGTACATCCACAGTAGTTTATTTTTTTTCTAGATGTTGCTTATTTAACTTTACTTAACCAGCCGCTGCTTTTCTCCTAAAAGCAGCCTGAACTGTGAAAGCCATCATTGGCTCTAACTGTATATACTTGCAGCAAGCACAAATTACAAGTACAAAGGGCAGTGCAGTTGCTTGTTTCAGAGACTTTTCCTTAATACATCTTTCCACATATTCTTTCACAGTTTCATCAAAGATAAAAGATAAAAAAAGAACTCTTCCTGCCGACTACGCCAAAAATGTTTTGCCAACTCAAACCAGGCAGCTATTTACCATTTACACTCACATGCACACAATAACAGCACAATAAGTACAGCAAGCCAAAGCTTTATTATAACAAAATATAATACAAAAGGTTATACATCACTGATTTAACAAAGCATCATCCAAGCCCTCTTCCAATGGCTGGGAAGCCCCCTTGTCAGCCTGGCTAGGAGTCTCACGAACCGGGAACTGGTCCCACAGTGATGCGTCCATCCTGCAGGTGAGGCTTCCAACCACAAAACTTAATACATCACCGATTCCAAAAGCTACATCCAAACCTGTTCCAATGGCTGGGAAGCCCCCTTCAGCCTGTCTAGGAGTCTCAGGAATTGGGAACAGCTCCTGCAGCAATGCGTCCACTCTGCAGGCGAGGCTTCAAACCAGGCATCTGGAAAGTCCCATTTTATATGTTTTATCTGGTATTTAGAAATGCTAGACCACCATGTCCTAAGCCCTGGCCAGGTGCCCAGAACATCACGAGTTCAGCATGACAAACACCACTTAATAAATATTTGGCATTTGTCAGATCATTATGCCCTAAACACTGGCCAGGTGTCCAGAACATCATGAGCCAAACAATGCCAGAGATTCCAAAAGAAAAGTCTCATAACATCTTGTACAAAACATCTTATATAACTATGATTAAGCATTAAAAGTCTCATAACATCTTGTACAAAACATCTTATATAACTATGATTAAGCATTAAGCATTTCAAAATGGAATAATATCATACAAAATGGAGTGACAATAATCAACACAATACATACATATATATATATATATATATATATATATATATATATATATATATATACACACATCAGCCACTCAAATTGGATACAGCCTCATTGAATGCATTTACTATGATTAAGGGATCAAAATTCTTCACATCACCAGTCTTGACCAAGGTATTTCTTCTTCCTAGATGGATTTGGCACATTGTTCCTTCATATACATAATTGTTACGGATATCCATGCTGTACACAATGTAGCATCAATATTTTTTATTTCTTACATTTATTTCTTTGTTTTCTGTATATATTCCAAGTACTGAAGAAATTATTATAATTTTTTAGAGCTGCCAAGATGTGTCATACATTTTCATCAGTGCAAGGAGATAACCAGATAACCATTGTGTACAGTATTTGCATCATTACTCTTCTCTTGTTACAGGAGCATGTAGGTTGGTTATCTATGTAAATTCTGAAATACATAGTTACATGGTGATTTACAGCAAATAAGGGCCTCATGACCCATCAAGTCTGGCATATTTGTGAAGAGTACCCTATTGGACATTCACCCCTTCCTATGATTAACTCCCCACTCATTTTCATACTCCCCATATGGCTATCCCATCTATGCTTAAATTCATTTACAGTATTAGAACACAGTGCTTCTTTTGAAAGCTTGTTCCAACTTTCAACCATCTTCTCAATGAAATATTACTTCCTGAAATCCTTTTTGAACATTCCTTCTACCAGCTTCATAAAATTTCCCCTCTTGCATGAGTCTGCTTTCACTGCTAATAAATCATTGCATTCCATTTTGTTTATTCCATTTAAAAACTTAAAATGTCTCTATCATGTCAACTCTTTCCCTTCTGTCCCCAAATGTGTATAGATTCAGGTCTAATAATCTTTCTTCATAAGATTTACCCTGCTGCCCTTGTACTATTTTTGTTGCCCCCTTCTGTGCTTCAACTCTATCCCTACCTTTTCAAGTGTGAATTCCAGAATTGTACACACTACTCCCATTTTGAACTCACCAGGGATTTGTATAAGGGTACTAGTTCTGCATGATTGAAGGGATGCCACAGTCATACCACTGTATAAAAAACAAAAGAAAGAGAAATGACAAGAGTAATTACAGGCCAGTGAGCCTTATATCCATGGTTGGGAAACTTCTGGAGGCATACTCGAGGAAATTGAGAAGTTCATGATAGAAAAATCCTTTTTAGATAAAACACAACACGGTTTTAATAATGGAAAATCATGTCTGGGTAACTTGTTGGAATTTTTTGAATCTATTAGTAAGGCCTTTGACAAATAATTGCCAGTGGATGTAATTTATATGGATATCATCAAAGCATTTGATACTGTTCATCATCATGAACTAGCGTCAAAACTGAGCAGCATGGGCATTCAACAAAATATTATCAGATGAATTAGTAGTTGGCTGACAGGAAGAAGGCAAAGGGTCAGAGTTAATAGTTAACAGACTGGGGAGATGTGACTCGTGGGGTGTCCCAGGGGTTGGTGTTGGGATCAATACTTTTTATTGTCTACATACACAACATGATACATTGTAATGGAGGTTGGATAGCAAATTTGCTGCTGCCACCAAGATATGCTTCATAGTGAGTACACAGGAAGAGATATAGGCATTCAACAAAATATTATCAGATGAATTAATAATTGGCTGACAGGAAGAAGGCAAAGTGTCAGAGTTAATAGTTAACAGACTGGAGAGACATGACTCGTGGAGTGCCTCTGGGGTTGGTGTTGGGATCAACACTTTTTATTGTCTACATACACAACATGATATATTGTAATGGAGGTTGGATAGTAAATTTGCCGATGCCACCAAGATATGTTTCGTAGTGAGTACACAGGAAGAGATATAGGCATTCAACAAAATATTATCAGATGAATTAATAATTGGCTGACAGGAAGAAGGCAAAGGGTCAGAGTTAATAGTTAACAGACTGGGGAGATGTGACTCGTGGGGTGCCCCAGGGGTTGGTGTTGGGATCAACACTTGTTATTGTCTACATACACAACATGATATATTGTAATGGAGGTTGGATAGTAAATTTGCTGATGCCACCAAGATATGTTTCGTAGTGAGTACACAGGAAGAGACTGGTAACCTACAAAAAGAGCTTGATTTGCTAAGTGAATGGCGTCCAATGCCAAAATGAAATTTAACCCAGAAAAGTATTACAATAATGCACACTGGAAAAAAACAACTACACTAAGCTGAATACTATCTAACATGGATTAAGCTGAGAGAAAACACTTGTGAGACAGATCTGAGTGTGGTGGTTACAAACTCATTCAAACATTCATCACAGTTTGAAAGTGTAAGATATATAGGAGACAGGATCCTGGCCTGCAAAGGAGAAATTTTGTTATTGAAGAAAGGGCAGTAGCCATGCCATAATATAGATCTCTTGTCTGATCCCAACTTGGAGTATTCTGTCCAGCTTTGGAGTCCACAATATAAAACACAGGTGGCAAAAATTGAGGCAGTGCAAAGGAAGGCAACATGAACGATTTGGAACTTTAAAGGGAAGGGAAGGATTTTAATACTAGGATGAGGAAGCTGTATTTGCATTCGCTGGAGAGGAAAAGAAGGGGAGAGAGAGAGAGAGGGAATCTGATTGTGGTTTATGAAGCCTCAAGAGATAGTGAATCACAAAGGTGTCTATGTTTGTGACCAAATTTGGTCAGTACAAACTTAAGAGGACATAGGTATCAGTTGAAGGGGGAGCTGTTAAGGACTGAAAGAAGGAAACACTGGTTTTCACAAAGAGTAGTGGAAAAGTTGAATTCTTTCCAGACCCCCCACAACTCAGCTCTCAGCCAACACTTCCAGGAGCTCTATCAGCAATCAGCTTTAGACCCCCTGCAGCTCAGCTCCCAGCCAACACTTCCCCAGAGCTCTATCAGCAAGTTCCAGACCACCTGCAGCTTAGCTCTCAGCTGGTGGTTCACCAGAGCTCTATCAGCAAGCAGCTCCGGACCCCCCCCCCGAAGCTCAGCTCTCAGCCAGTGCTTCCCCCCAAGCTCTGCCAGCAAAGTATAGGCATGGATGAATGAGAACAGCTACTCCTGCACAAATTCAGCATCAGGTGTTTTGACACCATTTTCAAATTCTTTCTCTTATCTCCCTCTGCTGTAACAGTGGCTCCTATAGCCACGATTTAAGCCATAGTGAATACTGATCTCCAGCTTCACCCACCCCCATCCACTCTGGTTATACTTACTGATATAGGGAAAGCTCGGACATGTGGTAGGGTCATGGGAGTGTTTTTTTATATCTCCCTATTTTGCCACTTGCAGGTTGTATTGTTCAACCTGTAGAGGAGCATCAGGCTACAGCACCATTATTCTCTATCCTGAAGTGCTCTTGCTTTTCCCAGTGCTAAACTTGCTTTGCCACAAATCTGAAGCACATGCATTTTCCAGTGATTTAATTACTTTGATATCACATACTTTAGCCACTCCTTTACCACATAAACCATGCTTATCCTATTCATTCTTGTAGCACTGCAAGTAACTATTTAATTATTAGGATATTCATTATACCTTAATAGCTAAGACCTTACAGTGTTCCCTTTCACCCTTGCCTTGTTGTTTTCCAACTGTTATCCTCCACTCAGTTCCATCTCCAAGCTTTGATCTCCACTACCCGCTATGCCACAGTTTATGGAGCTAACATTTCAGCATGTCCACTCTCCAATCCTCCCTTCTATCTCCCAAATGCTCACTCAGTGGGACTTATCAGCATCTAACCTTGCTGTACATCTGACCTCACTGAGTCCCCTACGGGTTTGGGAAATGCTGTTTTTCTATGCAACATACCCATCCTGCCTCCACAGCTTCAGAAATCGGATGCCTTGCTCTCACACCACAAGCATAATTATTCATTACTCAAAATTTAAATTACTAGGTAGGTTGATCAGGAACTGATCCTTCTATTTCTGATCTGCACTGGAAATACTGACATAAACCCTGGTCCCCCAATAACTCCAGCATCTGCCACTGAGTTTGCGGCTGCTAAAGGCATAAAGTGCATATACCTAAATGTGTTTAGTCTGCTAAAAAAGATTGACTTTGTCCAAACCTGGATATCACACACAAACCCAGATATCCTTCTGTTGACAGAGACATGGCTGAAAGATACAATCACTGATCACGCTTCCATCCTATACTACCTTCCTTATTGATAGGCAATCCAGGGAAGGGGGCATTGTCATGCATGTCAAAAACATGTTCACAGAGTCATTAATTCTTGCTGCTGTTTCTATTCTGAAGGAATTTGAATGCTTGGGAATAAATTTAGTACTCTCTGCAGTGGAGTCCATAAATGTAGTAGGCTACTATAGACTGCCAAAGGAGGGGATGGACCACTTACATCATTTATGTAACTTCACAGATTCCAAACAAAACAAAACCATCATTCTTGGTGACCTTAATCTCGACTGGAATAGCACCAGCATTAACCCCTAGGCTGTTGACAGAATTAGAACGTATAGGAATTCTGTACTGATATATCAGTCCATGGCATAGCAAGGGTTAAATGTCACCAACTGAGAAATTTCTGTGATGAATCAGGCTTCACCCAGTTAATATCAGAAATAACCCATCCCAATCCTAGAAACAATGCAAACAGCTCATTAATCAACCTGATTCTTACCAACAAACCCCAAAAATTCTCCCATGCAGCAGTTTTTCATAATAATGTTAGTGATCACTGCACAGTGGTCTACATTAGAGGTTTGGCAGCAACTAATACCACCAGCAAATTTCTTTGAAAAAAGAGATTCTACAAATGTAACCCTGCCCATTACTTAGCTGATCTGAGAGATATAAACTGGATGAGTTTCTATCTGGCCACAAATGTCAACAAAGCAGCATCTGTTTTTAATGACAGCATATGTAGTATTATCAACAAGCATGCCCCTATGAAAAAATGCAGAATGATTTAACTCTCCTGCCCATGGTTCAATGCTGATCTGGAAGTTGCCCTAAAGAAAAGGGACCAACTATGGGCCACAGCAAGGTGGAACAAATACCCTTCAGATTGGGCGGCTTTTGGAACCTGCTGGAATGAATGCACAAAACTGATTAGATCTGCTAAAGCAAATGATTACTTCACAGCCTTTGAATCAGCAAAAGGGAACCCTGCTAAGTTCTGGGGGATTATAAAGTCAGCTGAAGGAAACAAACCATCTCTATGCTACCTGACAAAATTACCAGTCAGGGTAAGATCCTAATCAATAAAACAGAAATCCTGGAAAACATTATGCTCATTTCCCACTACAGGCCTACCTTTCAACACCTCTAAAGCCGATGCTCTAAACTCTAGTCTGCCTCAGTCAACACCCCCCCCACACTAACTGAGAGTACCTTCACCTTCTCTCTGTTCCAGTTTAAACAAGAAGTGGACCTGCTACTTCACCTAGATACAAATAAAGGTGCTGGTAGTGATGGAATAGGTTCTATTTTTCTAAAATCTGGGGTTCATTACTTAACCGCTCCCATTTTGCACATGTTTAATTTGTCTGTTACCTCCAAAATTGTACCCGAGGCCTGGAAAATAGCATACATACTCCTGTTATTTAATTCAGGAGACCCAATGGACTTGAGCAACTATAGACTAATTTCTCTACTTCCCTTACTCTCAAAAATATTAGAAAAGCTAGTAAATGCTCAGGTAAGCGTTTACCTTGATAGATCAAAACTAGTAAATACACCCCAGTCTGGCATCAGGCCAGATCACAGCACAACTACTGCCCTTGCCATGGTGTCAAATGATTGGCTACTTGCCATGGTCAAAAAATGGATCTCAGGTGCAGTATTTCTGGATCTTAGTACAGCGTTCGACACAGTCAATTATACCTTACTCCTTGAAAAACCAAATTGTCATGGTATAACTGGCCTGACACTTAAATGGTTCACTAGCAACCTGTCAGAAAGGATGCAACAGGTAATGGTGGAAGGAGCACTCTCTCAACTCCTCCCATTCACAAGAGGGGTACCGCAAAGCTCAATACTAGGACCTCTTCTGTTCACTATCTATATAAATTCTATCAGTGCCAATGTGAATAAAGCAAAAATACACCTATTCACAGATGACACTATCCTCTATATCTCCAACTCCTCACTGAATTAAGTCTCTACAGTATTTCAGGCTGAATTTGATCTTCTTCAACATAACCTAATAAAGGCTAAACTTCTTCTCAATGCTAAAAGAACTGAGGTCATGATTTTCCACTCTAGAACAACTTACCTCCATTCCCAAAAATCTCTCCTTACTGCCTCCCAACAAAAGCCTCCTTGATGACAATCTAGAAGTTGTTGACAAATTTAAGTATCTAGAGTGTCTGATGGACCAACACCTGTCCTTCGCTGATCATATAGACTCTCTAGCAAAAAAGCTGAAGCAAGACTCGGCTTCATCTTTAGGAACAAGTCCCTTTTCCCAGAGGAAGTCAGGCTGAGATTGGTACAGATCACGTTCATCCTTTTACTGGATTATGTAGATATGCTATAGAGTCAATGCTCAGCTACACTGCTGTATTCACTCGACATACTCTATAATAGAGTAATATGCTTCATCACAAACGCACAACCCTGCACCCATCATTGCAAATTATATGCTTCTTTGAGTTGGTCCTCTCTTTCCACTAGACAGCTATTACACTCTCTCATATCACTATCTTGTATCCCTATCTCCCTCTGCCACAAACTGGCTCAAGGCCTATGTTATTGGCAGAACCCAATCACTTGAGATCTCGGACACCACTTCCCCTCCCCTCCTGATTAGCACTGGCATTCCCCCAGGGCTTTGTATTAGGGCCCCTCCTATTCTCCATCTTCTTAAATGATCTTTCCTATGTTTGCTCCCACTCCTCCACTGTACATATGTATGTATGCCAATGATATAGTCCTGGGTGCATCTGGCTCCTGTCCTGCTGAGGTTACAACCAGCTTACAGCAAGACCTCAACAAGGTTCAGCTTTGGCTTGCTAACCATCAACTTTTCCTCAATGCCAAGAAGACTGTCTCCATGACCTTTGGCACTAGGCAGAGACTCTCTAGGCTTCCCTCCCTACTCACTTTCCACACCCTTGATGTGACTTTACTTGAAGACACATCCTCTTTCAGGTACTCAGGTGTTTGGTTGGAACAACATCTAAATGTTTCTGGACATATTGACACTATCCAGAAAAAACTGTGCCCCAAGCTTGGTCTCCTGTTCAGGAACTGTAGTTGCATCCCTCCTACGGTTAGATGTGAACTTGTTCAGATGATGATACTGCCCATTTTCAGTTACTGTGACATAGTTTATGGTGCTGCCCCTAAGTCCTCCCTGACAAGACTGGACACTGTCTTCAATTCCTTCTGCTGCTTTGCCCTGGATGCCCCTCCTCGTACGCACCACTGAGCTCTTTATCATGCCCTATCCTTCCCCTCTCTTACAAATAGGTGACTCTCCCACTGTGCTAACTTCACCTCCAAGCACTATTGGGTGAGCTCCCTTCCTACTTCACCTCCTCCTTTATAACAACCCCCCATCCTCCCATTTCCTTAGATCAACTGACTCCCACACCGTGGTAGTCCCCCACAGATCCACCCTAATTGGCCAATCCGATTACTCTCACTGCCTTCCAAAAAATTTGGAATTCCCTCCCCCCCTCAAATCTGGCACTTATCCTCTGCCTTCTCCATTAGCTCTGCCCTCAATAGTTACATTGCACTTAGCTGCTCCTGCCATGTCCCTACCTAATTCCCTCCTCTGAGCCCTGATAAACCCTACCCCTCTACTGTCACCTTCATTTTACCCTATGCACCCACACATCCCAAATTTCTACGTCTCCTCCCCTTCCCCCAAATTGCTCCCCTTTACTGGTCTCCCTTGATCTCTCACAGAATGTATGGGGAACCCGAATGCTCCCCATGGTTCCATGCATCCTGATGGACTATTGATAAGGTCCATCCCCTCCAAAGATGCAAATTCTCTCCCCCTCAAGGGTTTAATTCTCCCTCCCTCCCGCTCCTATCACTCTTTTAATCCCTATCTACTGACCTTCCCCAACCCCCTGACAGGCTACGCAGGATCCTGAAGTGCCTCAAGGTTAGTCCCTATTCTTCCTCCTAGCATTTAAGTCACACCTCCTCCTTCTCTTTCTACTCCCTCTTTAATCCCTACAGCCTTATCCCCCTTTCTGTCTAGCCCTATGTCCCCCTTGCAGGGTTCCTCACATCCTGGAGGGGTATCTCTGGGATACTGCCTATCCCCTTCTCTCTGGTTGCCCCTAGTCCCCTTGCAGGGTTCCTCACATCCTGAAGGGATCTACAGGGACATGACTCTTCCCCCTTTCCCACCTCACCCTTTCCTCTCCTTTCCCCCTTCTCTTTCACGTACGAGCTTGTTTACTTATTAACCTGTCACTTATCATTATCCACTCTTCGTATATATTATGCACAACACTGTTTTAACACTGTTTATAACACCTGCCTTACAACTGTATGTTAATGTTGATCTTGTAACTTGAATGTAACTTGAACTTGACTGTCCCCCCTTCCCACCTCACCCCTCCCTCTCCTTCCTCCCTTTTATTTCACGTAAGCACTTGTTTACTTATTAACCCTGCACTTATTATTATTCACTCTTCTACCTATTATGCTCAACACTGTTATAACACTGCTTGTAACAACTGCCTTACAACTGTATATTGATGTTGATCTTATAACTTATATGTTTAATGTCTCACTCCTACTGTACCCCCTTCCCCCCCAGGTCACACTGGGAGATGAGTGACTTGTTGCTCAATATGCCTTCCTGGTGAAAACTTTAAATAAATAAATAAAGTATGGCTGTACAAAGCCCTTCTGCTAAAATTTCCAACATACTGTATAAGACTGGATAAACACTGCAAGCTTGTAACTCGGACGGTAAAAATTAAACCAACATGATGGCTCAAATCTGACCTCCTCTCTAAGCTAAAGCAAAGGGACAAAAGCTGGCTCCACTATAAAAGCTCAAGGCTACCCTCTGACCTAAATACCTACAGGGCCCTACAAAATTCCTGCAAAAAAAACATAAAATAGGCAAAGAGCCAATATTGCAAAGATCTATTAACAAACTCTTACGGTGACTCTAAGAAATTCTGGTCCAATATCAAACTTCTCCTAGGCCAGAATCCAGCATCCACCCCAAACGACAAGTTACTCAATGGAGCCGGCCCGTCGGTGCAGCGGTGGGATTTCCGCTTGCGACACCGGTGACCCGGGTTCGGGAACGGACTCGGGTCGCTGGAAGGGCCGGCCGGGGGGAGAAGGATAGAGCGTCCTATGGGCTGCTCTCCTTCTCCAGGGGAGGTGGGTTGGTGCCGAGCACAGTGACCCCGGTGGAGGCTGGGGAATCGCCCAGCTACGGCCGTGAAGACACTTTGGAGGCGGGACAGGGCGTCATGCGTCATTGCGATCCCGCCTCCCAGAAAAGTGGAAAATGGAGCTGCTGGCGCCTCTATGAAGCCTGCCATGGCTCACTAGCCCCAGGCCTGCCCTCCGACCTATCACAGGCTCAGGGGTGTTGGCCCCTCGCACCCCGTAGCCCCACCGTGGGGGGTAAGCCACGGGGTATCGGAGGGCTCGAGGCCATTCTGGGGGGTGGAAGCCATCGGCCCGTGACTGGGCTGATACCCTGGACGACTGGCAGCTAGGGAGGAAAGAAAAAAAAAAAAGTTACTCAGTGGCGTACACTGCAATAATCCCAGAACCATTGCAAACATTTTTAACCGTAACTTCTCTGACCTAACAATCTACACCTCCTCTTTCCCTACCCAGTCATACATGCCTGCCCTACCAGACGTAAACAGCCCTCATTTCTTTTTCAAGGCAATCTCCAGGTGTGATGTGCTTAAATTACTAAACAATATCTCTGACTACACTGTGGCCAGTTCTGACAATTTAGAACCAAAGATGATAAAAATAGCTGCTCCCCACATTGCTGCCCCTCTGGCCAAGATTTTCACGCTCTCACTATGCCAGAGCTATGTCCCTGGCATTTAGAAGGAAGCTAGGGTTACCCCTGTTTTCAAAAAAGGTGATCATAGGGATCCCTCAAATTACAGACCCATATCCATCCTGTCAGTCCTCAACAAAATTCTTGAGAAACTGATAACCGCCCAAACAATTGATTTCCTGCAGAAACGCAGCCTACTTACCTCTGCCCACTAGCTGCAATGTGGCCAGCACCACCACCGCACTTCTCAAACTCATCAGATGCACTAATGGCTATGGATTGTGGTCTACTCACTGGGGCCATTTTCATTGACATGACAAAGACATTTGACCTAGTTGATCATTCCATCCTCCTAGCCTCCCTTGGATCACTAGGTTTCTCATCAAGCATTGTAAAATGGTTCAGTGGCTACCTATCCAACAGGACCCAGGCTGTGAAATACAGCTCTACCCTCTCAGACAAGACCACTATAAATATTGGGGTACCGCAAGGATCAATTCTAGGCCCTCTGTTTTTCTCTATCTTCATAAATAACATCACCACCAACCTGAATATGACTGAGTCCCTGCTATATGCAGATGACATTGTTCTATAGGCCAGTGCAAAAAACATTGAAGACATAAATAGTAAACTCTCTTTTGACTCTGAGCTCACCCAACAATGGTTATCAAGTCACAATCTTGTACTAAACGAGTCCAAAACCCAATCCATGCTCTTCGGATCACATTCCAAACTCAAGGATGCTCATCCAAAATTTAAAGTTTGCTCCCCAAATGGCTTAACTATCGAGGTGGTGGACTCTTTCAAATATCTTGGTGTCACACTTGACCCATCACTAAATTTTGACCTACACATACAGCTGGCCTGCAAGCAGGTAAACACTAAAATTGGCATAGCTTACTGTACCAGTTATGCACTTACCCCTTCGGCAAGGCTTGCTGTAGCTCGTGGCATTCTACTGCCCTCACTTACCTATGGAGCTGCTACATATATCTCCACATGCAAAACAAGTTTTCAAAAGTGGGACATAACGTACAACAACATTTGTCGCTATGCGTCCTCCTCACATAAGCTAAAACACCACTGTCTCCTTTATTCACAACTGGGATGGCTTCCTCCACTCGAGCTACAGCTTTATACATATGGCTCAGTCATAGAAAATATTGTCAGGCTACAAATATCCAAACCCATTGAGGCCTTCTTCCAAATCAGAACTCCCTCCTATGGCTTGAGATCCTCTGAGAATGCCCCCATCTTCATACCTAGGCATCATACCTCTAAAGTTGTGAGTGCTTTTGCCTGCCATGCCCCACAATACTGGAACTCCCTCCCTCAAGCCGTGCATCAAGCACCATAACATGAAACTTTTAAGAAAAAACTATGTTCCCATCTTGAGTCCTGCTGCATGTGCAGCTGTTTCAACCCCCCTTAGCTCTCACCTCTGCCCTACCTAGTCTCTCCCGGCTTTGCAACTTTTACTATACTATTCAATTGCACTTCCCCTCCACCTGTCTGTCCCACCTCCCACTCCTACCTGTCCCCTATCCTCTTCCTGGTCTTCCTATCTCCCTTACTCCTGTACTCCCTAGTTTCTCCCAACTGTCAACCCCATTTTACCACTACAGCATTTACATTTTATCATTTCCTCGACATATATATTAGGTAATCTGTATTTCTGGATACATTTCTGCTTTACTACTGCAATATTGCTTCTACCCTGTAGGTAGCCACTCTCTCTCTCTTTCTCCATACTTCCTTTCCTCATTCTGTAATTATTTCCTACCTTACCTATTGTCACCATTTTCCTTTCTCTTTTCCCCTGTCCGGCACTGACATGCATGTCATACTTGTAAATAAATATATACCATTGTCATATCTTTTTTTTTGTCATACTTGAATTGTAATGTATACTATTGTAAAGTATGTTGCACTTGTCATGAAATGTCTTTCTGTATGCTTCGATGTACTATACCCTCCCGGGTCGTGCCTGAAAATAGTCAGTGACATGGTTAGTGCTCTTACCCAGTAAACAAAAACTAAGTAAATAAATAAATAAAAATATAATGTGTCTATTCCATCGCTCTGTATGCCCCTGTTCTCTACAAAGTAGCTCATACATCATGTTGGATGTCCCTAACTCTCACTCCCATTTCAGCAAAATGGCCAAGCGCTCCCTGATGCTTGGAAAAAAGTGCAACCAACTCTCAAACTGAAAAAATGTGCTTCCCCTAAATATTTAAAAAAAAACTAGTTACCAATAAATTGTATAACACCTGCAATTGCCACCCCAACTATAACTCAGTTCTGTCAACCTTTTCTTACTCCCTCTTCTTATTATGCCTGTTGTGGTAATCTGTCTAACAGGGCTGTGGGCTCCACAACTTTCTGTCTTTGCTCACATTCTTGCTACCCCTCCATCCCACTCCTTCTAGGATGCAGCCTTCCTTCCCCTTATCTCTGTCCCCTGCTCTTCCACTGTTGTCACATGCTCCATCACTGGGAGTATATATAGAATAGTGGATGGATGACCATCCACAACAAGGCTGTGTTTCCATCGAGGGAGTTGATGAAATCAAGAGACCTCAAGAGCGAAGCTCGAGAGGTCTCGATTTCACCAACTCCCAAGATGGAAACACAACCTTAGTTGTGGATGGTCGCCCATCCACTATTTTGTATAGTATATGGTTCCCCAACACTGTTAAAACATTTATTCACAAGGTTTCATACCTTGTGTTTATGGTCCCAGTTGGTTCCGGCAGCTTTCGCACAGTCCCACTCAGTCGGCCCTGAAGCTGTTTCACTTCCTTGTCCTGTTCTGCTTTTAAAAAAAAAAACGCTCGTTTTGAATCCCGCTGCTTTCCCCGACACTAAAAACATTGTCGGTGGCACTTTTTTTAACGGGGGAAAAAAACGGCCAAATCCATTGATGCCATCTCATGAAGTGGTCGCTAAGCGGCACCGCCATGTTGGGTTGAATTTTTTTTCTTACGGAGCAATGTGTCCACCAATCAGGTGGCAGATCAAGGGGGAAAAGTTGTTGTAGTATCGTTGTGATGTCAGAACGATACTACAACAACTTTCTGTGACCTTTGAACTGCCCTACAACAGGATTTTGAATGCCACTGATTTTTATCCACAATAAGCCCTAACCATATACTATAAAATTATTCTATGAAATGCCACCACAAGTTCTGTGTATATGATTGATTATAACTTTCACTGCCTGCACAAATGGTTACCACACTTTGTATCTGTGTAATACTTACTGTATATATTGTTCAAATGTTTAAAATGTTCTTATGGCTGTATAATTACAATGTCCATTCATGTATTACAGCATTTCACTGTTGCTCCTCATCTACTGAACCATGCTTTTTGTTGATCATTCTTAACCTACTTTGCCCTGTATAGCACTTCATGTTATTGTTGAACTTTCATGTGCTGTACTGTACCGTACTTAAGAGTCTATCTCAGGACCTCCTTGTAAATGAGCTTGCTCAATGGAGTTTTTCCTGCTTAATAAACTTGAACATGAACCTAACTAAAAAGTAAGGATATCGCAAATTAAAAAAAAATAGGTTAGACAGGTATATGGGTAATAGACAAAGAACCTCAGTGCGCAGGCACTGAGGCAATGGTTACCCCAAAGGGCATTGGCCAAGAAGCCAAGTTTCAAAGAAATACAAAATCACACATACCCCCATGATGCAAAGCTTCAGGGTCTGTATATGCAAATCACCACAGAATATTATGGTGGTTCAACTTTAAGCAGAAATGCATGATGCTGAAAGGCCTCTAACACAGTTTGCAAAGGCTGCTAACAGAAGACATATACATATGTTTCGTCCTACCAGGACTTATCAGTGTGCCTTGTCTGTGTGACACCCCGGTGGATATGGGTAATATGTCTCTGAATCAATTGCAGTGATAGCAATGGGCAAACTTGAAGGGCTATGTGCCTACTTTTGTAGAATTAGCTATGAACCTACGAATCTATAATATTACCTCCATTCTTCTACTTCTGTTTCAGCTACCTTTACAGCCCAGCATTTCATTTGATTTCCCCACTGCCTTATTACACTGTGATGATTGCTTTAAGTTCTCATTTATTAACACTCCTAAGTTCCTCTATTCATCCATCTCATCTGTTTTTACTCCATCCATTAAGTAGGTTATTCTTGGATTTTTTATTCCAATATGCATAACCTTACATTTATTTACTTTGAATTTCAGTTGCCAAACCCTAGACCATTCTTCAAGAAATAAGGTAATCTAGTGAAAAACTGAGCCCACTCGTGATGGGGTAATACTGGACTTGGTTCTCACTAACAGGGACAGTATTGCAGACATCAACTGGGAGACCACCTGGGGACCAGCGATCACTGTAGGATGTGGTTCAATATAAGCATGGCTGCAGAATCAAACCACTCATGGGAGAGAGTGCTGGAATTCAGCAAGGTAGATTTTTATAAAGATGAGTGAATGCCTCAGGGATGACCATGTAGATGGGATGACCATGGGGGTGGAGAAACAGTGAGTGAAGCTAAATGGGGACATAATAAAGGCAAAAAAACTCTGCATCAAACAAGTGAGCAAAAGCAAGAAGAGAAAGAGAAAGAGAACACTATGGCTCTTAAAAGAGGTGGCAGAAAAGGTAAAGGCTAAAAGGGTTGATTTCAAAATGTACAAAGAGATGCAGAGGGAGGAGGATAGGGAGGTATATCAGGGGAGACAGGAAAAGCAGTAAGGAGTGCAAAGGCACAAACTGAAGAGAAAATAGCCCAGCCAGTGTCAAAAGTGGATAAGGAATTTTTTAGGTATGTAAGTGAAAAGAGGAAGACCAAGGGAGGGATTGTAAGGATAAATAGGGAAGGAGGGACTGTACAGAGGGGTCCAGGAAAAGGCAGACATTTTGAACAAATACCTCTGCTTAGTGTTCACAGAGGAAGGGGAATGGGAGGGACCACAAAAATGTAACAGGAGCTTTGAAGGGAGGGAGGAGGACAATATCATTTTTTCAGATGAAACAGTCCTGAAGGCACACACTAATATGAAAATGGACAAAGTGATGGGACCAGACGGGGTGCACCCACGGGTGCTGAAGGAGTTCAGAGTAGTACTTTTTTCACCTCTGACAGTCTGATTTAGCAGATCTCTGGAAACAGGAGTGGTTCCAATGGATCGGAGGAAGGCAGATGTAGTCCCACTGCACAAAATTAGTAGCAGAGAAGAGGGTGGAAATTATAGCTCAGTCTGCCTGATATCGGTGGTGGGAAAGTTAATGGAAGTGCTATTGAAGGAAAGGATTGTGGAATATCTTGAATCCAACAGATTAAAAGATCCAAAACAGCATGGCTTCACAGGTGGGAGGTCATGTGAAACAAATTTGATAGAGTTCGTTGGCTGGGTGACCAATGAATTAGATCAATGTGGAGTGGTGGACATGGCTTACCTAGATTTCAGTAAGGCTTTCCACACTGTTCCACAAAATAGTCTAGTATTCAAGTTGGCTGAGTAAAACAGTGGTAAACTTGATAAGAAATTGAGTAGTCAATAGGCATCAGAGGGTAGTGGTAAACAGAGTTCACTCCAAGGAACTGAGGTTAACTAGTGGGGTACCTCAGGAATCAGTGCTGGGCCAGTCCTCTTTAATATATTTATAAGAAGATCTGGAAGGGAAGGGAAGGTCCACGTCTTTGTGGATGACACCAAGATCTGCAACAGGGTGAACACTCCGGGGCAGAGAGGGTGCTGGTAGAAAGGATGAGCAGAGACCTGAGAAAACTCGAGGAGTGGTCAAGGGTATAATAGCTGGATTTCAATATGAAAAAGTGCAAAATAACTCACTTGGGGCACAGAAACCTCAGCACATAGTGCAAAATGGATGGAGTAGTACTAATGGCACCAAGCAGGAAAGACACCTAAGGGTAATCAAATTAGATGGTTGATGACAGCAAAGCAGGAAAGAGACTTAGGGGTAATCATACTGGATAACCTAAAGGTGGCCACGCAGTATGACAAGGCAGTCAGGAGGTCTAGTGGGATGCTGGGGTACATAGTAAGGGGTATTATCAGCAGAAAGAGGAAGGTAGTGATCCCCTGTATAGATCACTGGTAGGACCCAGGACTAGCTCTGTCACTCACCATTAAAGCATAAAAAAGATACGTTTTCTTAAGTGGCAATTTTTAAAACTATATTGTGCCATCAAATGCAAGTTAAAGTAAAACTTGCTTACCACATGGCACAAAAGAAAACATTTTATCGACAATAATGGAGCAGAACAATAAAAAGCCAGAGCTTGCCCCGTAAGAGCCCTTATTGAGTAGTGCATCCAGTTCTGTAGACCACATCTCTGGAAAGACATAGAAATACTGGAGGCAATCCAGAAGAGGGCAACTAAAATGGTGCAGGGTCTGCATCAAAAGCCATACTAGGACAAACTAAAGGACCTCAATATGTACACCCTGAAAGAGAGGAGGGAGGGAGGAAGAGAGGGGGATATAATAGAGATCTTTAAATGCCTCACTGGGGTAAATAATGTACAGGTGGGAAGTATTTATCAGAAAAAGGATGCTCAAGAACAAGAGGACATGCTATGAAACTGGAAGGGGTAGATTCAGGAGAGATGTGAGGAAATACCTATTCACAGAAAGAGTGCTAGATTCCTGGAACAGCTTTCCAGCAGAGGTGGTGGGGGTAAAAACAGTGGTGGACTTCAAGAACGCATGGGATAGGCATAAGGAAATCATGGTGGAAAGAAGGGAGGTGAAAGAACTGAATATCAAGCAGGGTCTGTGGTGAGAACATAGGTAGGGAAAAATGGGTAGACTGGGTGGGCCAAGAAATCCTTATTTGCCATCAGAGTAGATGTTTCCATGTTTCTATGGCATACTATCAAGTTAGGAACAAATGATTATATCTAGAGCAGACAAAATCCAGACAAAGATAATCTTTTAAATACCACAAACTCAATTGCTTTAGGCTTTGGGATGGAAATTCCATTATGCCAGATGCAGAAAACTGGGATATGGTCACTAATGGAGTCAGAAAAATAACCTACTAATTTTACTCACTCTCTCTCTCTCTTTCTTTTCACTATGATCCAGTCTAGGACAGGTTGTGAAAGTTATTCAATCTAGTAGTATCATTAATTCCCTGCCTAAAATTAACTTCATCAAGGATACTACTGAAAGGGTTTACGTTCTTATCACACAAGTCCAGGTTTAGGTCCCCCAGAATAACAGTTACCACAGATCAGATTTTGGGACTATGTTAATACATCATTTAAACCTTTCATGATCCTACACGGAGGGTATATATATATATATATATATATATATATATATATATATATATATTATGGTAGCATGCTAGTGCTACCATAGTTAGGGTTGAGGAGCCATTTCTATGTTAAACCCAAAATTTTGCACCTTAATAACTTTTCAACCGTTTGACGGATTTGGCTGAAATTTGGAATACATGATCAAGAATCATAGGCCTTGGGATCTACCAAGTTTCGTACCAGTCGGATACACAGCTGCAGAGTTATTAAGCATGATCTGCACACGCGTTTACGCTTTTTCTGGAATTCTACAGTCGCGCATACAAGTCGCATGGTTTGCGCGACTGGCCTGAAATCTTCAGGGTGTGTGCAGCCAGGGTACCCAATGTGCCTTTCAAAGATTTGGTGAAAAAATATTAAATGGTTCAAAAGTTATTCAAAAAACAATTTCCCATTATAAGTCAATGGGAAAAGTTAACAAAAAGTTTGACAGTGTCGCAAATGCATTTTTACTTTCACAAATGGCCCTGTTACTTTCACAAATCCACCATTTTGTTTTCAGTTAGTGATCAGAAAAATGCTTGGCATTTAAATTTGGGACCCTCTAGCAACCTAATTCTTTTTGTATTCACCTAGTCGGACCCTGAGGATGCTAGCCATGTCTTTATTTTGGGGTAAAACACCCCAGAAATATGTTTATCAAATTTCTGGAAAAAGTACTTTCGTGCTCACGAAAGTGTCGCAAATTTTTGCGACAAATTGTGACAGTAGTTTTCTAGTCTGCAAAATAATGGTTTGGTCTTTTTTCCTGAAATTTGGAAGGAAGACAGCCAACAGCCCACAGATGTGTCTTTCAATGGTTTGATGAAAAAATATTACAGGGAGGCAAAGTTATGGTGCTCCAAACTTCTCTTTTTTTCCCATAGGATAACATTACGGCGTTCACCGCGCCTTTCAGGGCCTGTATCTCGGAAACGGTGCGAGATACAGACTTTTCATCGGAAAAATGCTTAGCCCGCTAACAGGGTCTAAGTACAAAACTAGCCAGGACAGTCGTAAATCAAATGACTTTTAAATTTTTTTCTACGTTGTACGACTCCTGAGATATAACCTATTTAGTATTCCAAGTCCTCATTTTCTGCTCCGATACCCATTATTATGCATACATTCTTTGTACTCACTGTCTTTCTCTATGCAGGTTTTGGGGCAAACCAGCCTGTGTGCTTACATTACTGTTATCGTTGCCCTTTCCGCTTGCGGTTCTGTACCCATTTCATTTACCGTTGACGTCTACGCCACCATGTGCGTTATCCTTTGCGTTTTCATTTGCGCTTGCGTTTCTGTTATTTTTTGCCATTTGTGTCTACAGTACTGTTTCTCGTTCTGTTTCACTTTGTGTCACCATGCCCATTGACATTTCCGTTTGCAAGCATGTTACTATGTGACAACACATCATGTGGCAGACCGTTCCATCTACGCCACCGTGTGTGTTACCCTTTCAGTTCTCATTCGCTCTTGCGTTACCATGTGTGCCACTGTTATCACTTCTGTTTGCATTGCTGTTCCTGTTACTATGCCACATGACATCACGTGGCGGGATCCGCTGCATTACATTCACTATTTCTCGTTATCATTCTCAAAAAGAAGGGAAATTAGAGGCAAAAAACTCTGTTTAATGCATTAGTTAGGGTTGTTCCACAGTGACAAAAGTGAGGAAATTCGGTGTTAGGGTTGAAAACCCCCCTTGGACCCCGCTGCCCACCCCTCCAACCGGCATTGGGGTGCGCATTGGGGTCATCGGTCCTAACCCTCACCCCATTCTCCTATACTTCTGCTGTTTTACACATGTGATGGGGTGAGAGTTAGCTGATGATCCCAATGCGCACTCCCGATGCTGGTTGGGGGTGGGCAGGGGGTCCAAGGGGGTTTTCAACCCTAACACTGAATTTCCTCACTTTTATCACTGTGGAACAACCCTAACTAATGCATTAAATGGAGTTTTTGCCTCTAATATACAGTATATATATATATATATATATATATATATATGCAGAATATGTTAATTCTTTTAACTTTTCTCCAAGTTGAACTACCATTTGTTCACATAATTATTCTTCATAATACAAAAGGTCTAATTGGATTGTGCTGTTGTGATTGGTAACATAACATTAAACCTCTACCCCATGCCTCTTATCCCGAGGTAGCACTTTATAGTTTAAAATGTCAGTTTCAGTTGTTCATGTACTAGGCATGAGCCAGGTTTTGCTTAATACCAATATATCAGTCAATTCAGTTTAGTTCAGCTGTAAGCCTCAGGCCTTTTGGCAGGAACACTGCAAATATATAGGAGTGCAAATTTCAATCTATGCCGAGGCACTTATTCTTTCTCACCCCTGTGTGCATCTGTTCCATAAAATAAGCACAACACACTCCTGTGTGACTGTTACAAGTAAATATGTGTGTTGCCATTAGGTTGTGCATTTGAGAAAGAGTAAAGTGCTTGGGGTTCGCCCAATATCCAGTTCTCTCAGTGGTGCAGCTGGTTAGCGCAATTCTGAATGGTATTCCAGGTGGCCTGGGTTCAAGTCCCAGCTGAGGCACTTATTCTTTCTCATCCCTGTTTGTATGTGTTGCATAAAATATGCATACCACACTCCTGTGTGATTGTAACTTTTAAACTTTCTAACCTTTGCCACTGAGACTCATTTACATTTGCATTTATATTTAGTGCCTTAAGCTTAGGGTTTCCTTATCTACTGCCAAGGTAAGTAAAGGGAACAAAACTAAGATACATCTGCTCTTCTTATCACTCTGTGAATCTTTTTAAAACCAGATAGACTTGCATTTTATTATCCAGTATGTGTCTAATGTTTTTGTTAAGTGAACCCAGGGATTGAGATACATTAAATTCTGATGGTAAGACATATTAGTGGAATTCAGGCACTGTTAGCTACAGCCAGGGCAGACAAAATATCACTATAGTTTGTGCTACACAGTATTTACTAAAAATCTACTGAATATTAAAACAGTAGGTAGATCCAGTAAGTGTACATCCACTCCCAATATAGCCATTACTACAGCAAAAAAAGCAGGATAAAACACAGTAAGAGTAGATAAGCATGTACATTATGTGAAATTGATTCAATGCATTTATCAAATATAGGCAAAGGTGAGAGTAGGGTGAAACAAATTGTCAGTAAAGACAATCAGTAGGGGTAAAATAATGATTTATAGCCAAGGCAAAGCGCTCTGGAGCACATTTATAGGAGTGCAGCTAACATAATAGGGTAAATATAAACTGGCAAGGTTGCAGGTAGAAATGAATAAACAGGCAAATACAGATAACTCACAAGAGAAGCAGTGTTACAGCAATAAGAGTAAAGAGAAAAAAATGGCCAATGGGGGCAGGTGAAGGTGGGGGATTGTGGTGGGGGCAGTAGTGTCATGCATCCTCTTCTATGCTGACAAGAGGGTGAAGACTCACCCAGGTCAGACTTGCCCCTTTTGCTGTGGTTCCCTTTTGCTTGAAAGCTGATCACATGGGGGCCTCTGGGAGACCAGTCCTCATGACCCACTCTCAATCCTGGATCCCTGCTCACCAAAGTGATACACTGCCTAGGTAGGAAGCAGCAGCACCTCAGGCTTCAACCAGGGTTCTGGTGATCATCTTAGCAGCATGGAAGTGCCTTTGGGTGGCTCAGCACCCATTGTGGAGTATAGACAATAGCTTCTGCTATGAGAAATGGCATCTGGGGGTCCTGTTTCACTTCTGGACAAAGGGAAAGTCTGCGCAGTTAAAGTGCAAGAAGTTTCCACTCGAAGTCCCATATTTGCTTAATGCCAATATGTCAGTTAATTCAGTTTAGTCCAGCTTTAAGTTACAGGTCTTTTGGCAGGCACACTGCAAATATCTAGGTATGCAATTTTTAAATCTTGTAACCTTTGTCACTGAGGCTCATTTATATTCGGACTTATATTTAGTGCAGTAGACCTAGGGGTTTCCTCAATATCTTCTGCTAAGGCAGGTTACGTAGAAAAATAAAATACTTCTGCTCTTCTTATCACTCCATGAACCTGTTTAGAACCAGATAGGATTGCCTTTTATTACCCAGGATGTTGTCTTCCTAATTTCTATAACCCCATTTCCCCCAGAAGAACACACACAATACCAGTTTTGGAGAAATGGCTGCAGCCATAAGTTTGTTGAGCAACTTATTACACTTATGGAGTGACCACCTTACAGGAATGTACCTCACTGGGTAGATTCAAAAAAGGCCTAAAGGCCTACCTGCTAGAGCTCAACCAGTGCAATTGTTACCACTAACTTCCCTTCAAGAGAGCTTGCAGTTGTCTTTTTGATTGTGCCCTTAAGAGTCTTCCTCCTGCCATGTTACACGATACATATACATACATATATATATATATATATATATATATAGACATAATGTTATACGATGAAAAAATGAAAACATGTCTGTCTTACTCTCAGCTTTGTAATTAACACATGTAGGTGCTCCAATGGATGTACTCCTCAGCCATGTCGATTGAAGTATTTAATGTTATATTTGGAAATGTTTCTGTTTGTCTAATTGCCAATTTTGTACCCAAAGTTCAAATGTAGCTGTCTGTCCCTGGCACTTTAGATATCTCACAATATGCTGCCCCTCATTGTGTTTTACCCAGTAATTCTTTGTATGTATGTAACTAATCCTGGGTCACCCCAAAAAAGGGACCTGTATTGTCTCAGTGGTCCTACCCGATCAACAAAATTAAATAAAATAAATATATGTGCACAGCTCGGGAAGTCTCACCTGTCACCTCTGAAACTGCCACACCCCTTCCCATGAGGGCATTACTCATGTACAGACAATGAGAAAAGATGCACCTCTCTAAATTGGAACCTAAGCCTCAGTGAGTAGGAAGGTCATGTGGCTGGGTCGCAAGCAATCACACCCTTCTGGTGGCACCAAAACCACAGGCAATCCCAAAGAGTTGAGCCTTGATCTCCCAAATGGATCCAGGTACTGAGGCCACCTGCCTCATGCTGACCAGGGAAGAAAAGTCCCTCAGAAGAATTTGGCTCCTTCCCCTTTTACCCTTGTGTCATAGCACTGAGAGACTTCCGAGTGGTCACAGGAAAGAGAAAGTCCAACCCACCAAGCTGCTCACTTCCAGTAATCCTCCAAGCTTTAATGGAATTAATCAAGCAACCAAGGCCAACCATTGTCCAACAAATGGATACCATCCTTTGAAAAACTCTAAAGGAAAGCAACCGTGCTGAAAAAATGAAAGGGAAGCACTGAAATAGTGCTGCAGAGTGATGATTATATTAAAACAAAGCACAACTAAGCCCTAGCACTTTGAACCCCTGCAGGCTCTTTCTTAAGGGGACTCAACCAATTAATTTTGGCATAAACTCCCTGGCAGAATGTGTTAATGCTGCTATGCTATACTGCAGCTCCCACTGTGGACTCCATGAAAAGATACATCTTCCTATTAATGCATATATTGTACATGCTTTATTTGTGGCCTGAAAGTTCTCTGACAATGACAGTGATGCTTTTGAATGATATGAGACTAAACGATTCTGGTCCCAAGCCAGAGTTCATAAATGAATCTTAGGCCTGTCTTCATTATAAGAAGCAAGTTGATAACCTTCTGGAGTCCCAGGTCATTCCCACCCAGATGAACCAGCAGTATGTCTGTTGAACTTCCATGCTGGCAAGCCATTGCCAGCCTAGGGAGAAGTTCCCCCAGCACATACTTCTCTGACAAAGCCACTGGATTTGCACTTTCTACAGTGTAATTGCTAGGTTCCTTCCCCCCCAGGTGTCATTCTGCTGTCTCCACTGCCCAGTGTATTAATGATTGTCTACAGATCCAAACCCACTTGAGACTATCAGAGAACCCTTGAGAACAGCAAGACAATGTTAAAGCAAACTTGGCCTTGCATAATGCAAAAACATTTGTAACCTTCACCACCCCAGGGCCTGAATCTGCCCATCCATAAACCCTTTGTACCTGGAATTTGTTGCTGCCCCTATCCAAAAGGAATGGGTATTACATTTCTTCGTGTTCAACTCCACCCATTGCATTGCCAAACTTAAGACATGCCAGAACTGGTAAGTTTTGAACAGAGTGTCATCTCCATGTACAGGAAGACTGACCCCACTTGTGGGCAAAGGGCCATGAAATTCCAGTAACATGGCTCTTACATCCCACACTGACCTTCCCAGGAGCCCACAGGGTGCACCAGCAACTTATGACTCCTTGGCTGATCTTAATCCTGTGGAGCCTGATGTGCACACCCTCCAGAGTCACTCCTACATCTGTGTCCTGCCGTCCTTTGGTGATCCCACTTTTTGCCAGCTGCACCAATTATGACACCCAAAAGACCCCACAGGAGTAAAAAAAAACCCACTGTCTTGAATAACTCGCCTACCACTGGAGAACAGCAGACTACTTGCAGGACCTTCCACAATCTTTCCAGTGTTGCTGGGCTAAGGGGATGTTTCTTGTTGACCCACTTTGGGGTCATCCTTGTCTGGTTCTCAAGAATCTTTCAAACCTTGACAGCTCCAGCAGTGTTGGTGAAGCTCAACACCATGTAAACCCTGTTAGGTTCTGTCCCACCACCCTAGGCGTCAAGTCCTGCTACTTAGCCTAAAGATATAGCTTCATAACTATTCTGTGGGAATCAGCCAATTATTAGGCCAACCAGCATCCATACAGATAATGTGAATGTGTTCCACAACTCACTGATATGCTTCTCTGATCTGAGGCACCATAGAATGTACATATTCTAAACCCTCCTTGTCCTCCAAGTCACCATAGGAAAGGCAGTACCAGACATGGATCCTGATTTGCTGTTGGGTTCGAGTCACTGAATTTCTGCCACTGTGAATGAGATAGAGCAATAGCAATACTGTTATCAATGTTAAGGACATGTACAGCTTTAAAATTAATATTAAGCAGCATGCACTTGAGGACGAAGAGCCTCATCAGGTCTTCAATTGGTCATTGGCTCCCAGTTGCTCATTGATTGCATGGACCACTCCCATGTTGGTGGTCTTAAAATCAACCCTTTTTTCCTTCAACTTATGATCACACACAATGAGTGCCACCACTATCAGGAAAAACTCCAGTGAGGTGATGTGCCTTGTGAGTTCTGACGCTACACAACTTAGGGATCACATAGCATAGCACCACACACACCTCTGAAGAATGCCCCAAAACTCAGTCCTCCAGATGAAGCCACAAACAGTTCCATCTCCTGGCTGTCCACTGCCATGGGCCGCATAGAGACATGGTTAAAGTGGGTGGTGAAGGTTAACTATACCTCAAGGTCTTCCCTGAATCCCTCTATCACATATGTCCAGTGGTGAGGTTTCCAGGTGCCAGACCCAGCTTTGCCATCCATCACTAAAATGTCCTCCCCATCAGAAGGACCCTACAGGCAAAGTTCAAGTGCCCCACCAACTGTTGAAGCTCCATAAAGGTGATCGTCATGGATTCATTTGCATGATCCAGAGGAGCCTTAATTACCTTGATCTTTTCCTGGGGCAAGTAGCATTCTTGCTCTTCTGCATCTATCTCGATGCCTAGGAATGACATGACTGCATTTGGGACCCCAAAGCAGTGGTACTGATGTAGGAAGATGTCTAGTTTCTGTCTGCAGACTGGAGAGTTGGCTGGAACCATGAAAAAGAAATCATCTAGATAGTGTACAATCCCATCACCCCACTTCTTTGACAGTTGTCCAGTGCAAGAAGGTGCTAAAGCACTTGAACACTGTGCAGGCTAATGAACACCACATAGGTATCAATATGGTACTGCCTTTCAAATTTCATCTCCAAGAGGTCTTGGTTGTCTCAATGAAGTGTTAACAGTCAGAATGCTTACTCAGTATCTGCTTTGACCATAAGATGCCTTGGACCCACTACATGTACTGCCTCAACCACCATGTCAAGCAATGCACACTGAACCGCTGTGTGGCGTGGATCAGTGTGGTCATACACCAAGTTGTGCTCAAGATATGACAGGTGGTTGATCAGTCAGTACTTACCCAGGGCTTTGTTTTGAACTAGGCCAATAGGGGTAACATAAAGACAAGGAAATGGTGGGGAGAAATAAGAACCACTAATCTGGGCCAAGCCCAGTTCTTTCTAGATCTCATCCTAGACCACCTGCAAGCAATCTCAACTTCACATTCTGGGCTTCATAGCCCTGCTGAGGTCCCTTGTATTGGCTACTGAAGCCCTGACATAAATCTTTCTACCAGGAGAGTGGCTGCCTCATGGTCCAAGTATAGCTCAAGCCAGTGTATAAGCTGGTCCACTCTTACCAGAGTGTGCAGGTTTAACATAGTTGGGCTTATCTTGCTTCTTCTGAAAAGATTGGTGCCCTCTCTGTAGGGGCTTTTCAGGTTTGCACTTGCTGAAAGGTGCCACTAACCACCGGCAAAGTACTGCACTCATGCTAAAACCTGCATGTTGTGGCATCCTGTTGCAGATCCCTTTGTTGAACCCAATGTATGAATTTGTATCCCATTTGGCTCAGACCTGTGGGAGTCAGATACTTTATTTGATAGAAGAAGAATCAACATTTATATAGCACTTTCCATACACAGTATCCCAAAGCACTGTACAAGCAATGCTAGACTGGCAGTGAAGTGACTGAATGTGTGGTGGCGGCCATATTGCACATCACCCACACACAGCTTGGATAATTGCATGAACCAATTTATGGGAAGGGGAATGTTGGCCAGAACACTGGGAATGTTCTCTGCTCTTTGCAAAGAGTGCCCTGGGTTCTTTTACTTCCACCTGGACACCCGCCAGGAGAACACCAGGATGGACAGAAGGGACCTTAGTTTAACATCTCATCTGAAGGACGGCAAACCCCAGCAGTACAGCACCCCCCCAATACTGCACTCAGATGCCAGCGATTTTTAGGCACAAGTCCAATCCTGGTGTGGGACGAGAACCCACAACCTTCTGGTCCAGAGGCAGATGCACTACCAACTGAGCCACGCTGACACCTGATAGCCTGTTGTCCGTATAAAGGACCCCCACCCCCTGCGTGGTCTCAACCAGCAAGGCATGTCCAGGACACACCTGTCTTTAGATGAGTCATTTTACATATGGTGCAGGAATTCCTCATCATATTCCAGCCAGCCAGCAACCACCCCCTTTCTGCCCATACAGTTGGACAAATCAACACTTTTTTTCCTGGGCTGTCTCACAAATCATACTGGCAAAAACTATAAATTCCATCAAGCAATTATCGAATATCCTTTCAACCTTGACCCTCATCTGTTAGGATTCTCCTTTTTATCTTTATTTTCCTTGGACTCCTTGGGCTGGTTCAATAAAGAAAACATGTCCACATATTTGTGCCACTAAATCTGCTGGCAGATTTTGTCAGACAAGTGTGATCCTAATGGCTGGGCTATGCTGATATAATGACCCAGAGCCAGAGGCACTGATGCCGGTACTCCCCCACTCCTGCTGCCCCTGGCATTGCCTGAAACTTGGCCCCTCCTAGCTGCTGAGCCAAGACTGCTGCTGCAAGACCAACCACAGCCTTCATTAAACTGTCCAGCTTCTGGACTGGAAAGGAAGGCCCTATGGGTTCTGGCAGCTTTTGAGGGGAGGGGGAATGTACAGGATCCATTGTTGTCAGATTGGTCATGGCTGATTGGGAATATCTACCACTACCACATCTGGCTTCTTATCCCCCTGCTCTGAGGACCTCTTTGCCCTTGTGTTGGCTGAGGATCGAGCAAGAAAGGGAATCACTGGATGGGCTCCTCCAAATACTCGGATCACATTTTGTCTGAATTCATTATCAGACAACACATTAATCCCTGGTATTTGTCTTATCTGTCTCTTGAGGCTTTCTGACTACCTTGCTCAGTGGGGGCTACTGGCTCCTTCACTGGCCAATTCCATTTTCCAGGTTTTTGTTTTCCCACTAGGTGCTGGGGTCCCCTCCAAACAAGCATCCAACCAGGTCCAGCCCTTCTCAGTGTACATGACCCTCAGCTAAGATTCCAGGGCAGTAGCTGCTGCCACCTTACCAAATGATGCATTTTTTCTGTTTGTTTGCTGGGCATTCTCATACTGCAACAACTGAAATAAAAAGAACTACTGCCCGTAAATGGAAAACAATGTTAATATTGTTACCATGACCAGTGATCCAAACTCTTGTGGGGCGTGCCCTTGAATGTCCGTCCAGCTTTCTACTAGTACTCCCCCCAACTCATCAGTTAAACATTTTCTGTTCTCTCTTTTAACAATATTCATTGCAAAAAAAACTCCATTAATGCATCAGATAGGGTTGATTTCACACCAACAAAAGTCTGGAAATTCGATGTTAGGGTTACCAACCCTACTCCCCCACCCTACCACAACCTCCACAGTCCAACAGGTGTTGGGGTATGCCTTGTCATCATCGGCCCTAACTCTCACCCCATTAAATGTGTAAACAAGCTGAGAAGGCAAGGTATAGGAGAATGGGGAGAGAGTTAGGCTGATGACCCCAAGGTACACCCCAACGTCTTTTGGCCTGTGGTTGGGGTAGGGTGAGGGGTAGGGCTGGTAACCCTAACATTGAATTTCCAGACTTTTGTTGGTATGGAATCCACCCTTACTGATGCATTAATGGAGTTTTTCCAATGAATTTCCCTTCTTTTTGAGAAAGTGAAATGATATTCATATGGAATACATAAGTTGGAGGGCAGGCCCTCCAGGCCCTGTGCTCCCACCCACCCATCAGTGTAGAAGCATAATGCAGGAGGACCCTGGGCTGCCACAGAAGTTGCCAATGCCATACAGAGTATGGCCAGGGAAAGTAGCCTGGTCCAGACATTTTTCCCTTTGAGTTTTACCAGACCTTTGGTGACATACCTGCCCCTAAACTTGCTTCGGTATTCAATGAAGCATGGGACAAGGGGACTTTACCCCCAGCTTTCCTGCAAGCTATCATCACTCTCATCCCCCAAAAGGGAAGGACAGTATTGTTTGTTCTCAGTTCCACCCTATTTCATTAATTAATGCTGATGTGAAAATCTTTGTGAAAGTTCTGACCAAATACAGTAAATGGAGCCCATTATTCCCCTATTGATCCATTTGGATCAAGCTGGTTTTGTTCCCGTAAGACTGGATTCCAATAATATTCACAGAACACTGGATCCAATTTAGGAAGTAGGTTCCTCTCCTCACCCTATTGCTACCCTGTCTTTAGATGCTGAAAAGGCATTTGAAAGGGTGGAGTGGACCTACCTATTTGACGCCCTGGATAGATTTGGCTTCCATGCACCCTTTATCTCTTTGATTCACCTTCTATACACATCACCATCTGCTACAGTCTTAACAAACTCTGTCTTATTACCTTACTTTCCACTATACAGAAAAACCAGGCAAGGCTGTCCCTTATCCCCATTTCTGTTTCTATTAGCAGTGGAACCACTTGCTTTGAAAATATTGGCTGAACACAGTCTCCCTGGAATTACAGTGGGCAGCTGTTCTCATAAATTTCTTTGTTCATGGATGGCGTGACCCTATTCATGTCCAACCCATCCTCTTCTTTGCCAATTTTGCAAGCCACTATAGATGGTTATTCCTACCTGTCTGGATACAAGTTGAATGGTTCAAAATCCCAGATTCTACCCTTGAATGCAGCCTGGACAGCTGTCATGTTTACTGATTGTCCTTTTCAGTGGTCACCAAGGGGAATTGTGTGTCTGGGTATAGTTTTCAAAGCCACGATTTCTGACACAGTAGTAGCTAATGTACAAAAAATGTACTGTATGACATATTGGATGCAGATCTTCATCCCTGGTGGATACATATTCTTTCTCTGTGGGGCAGTGTCAATGCGCTGAAGCTTATCACAATTCCTAAACTGCAATACATTTTGGCAAAAGCCCTGTCTCTATGCCAGGAGACATTTTTCAATGAATAAATGCTAAATTGTCCACTTTTATTTGGGCAAATAAACCACCAAAAATCAAGCCAAAAACCCTTCAGAGCCCTGGACGGAGGGTGGTTTTGGTTTACCTGATTTAAAATGCTTCCATGACCATAGCCTTATCAGACAGGCTCTAATTAGTTATGATCTGCATCTAACCACAGTACCCATTGGCTGGCTGTCTCACTGGAAATAGCACAGGGTCAATTTCTGAATTCTTCTTCACTCATTTTTCTGAACTAGTTGTTCAAACTGCTATCTCTCCCTGCGCCAGATACACCAAATGTGTATGGAATAAGTACAGTGCAGAACTGGGTTGGAATCAGGCTGCCGACCCCCCTCCATCCTCTCTGGCATAACCCAGGCTTGCAAACTGATGGACAACCACTGTGCTAGTGAGACTGGGAAACTAGGGGTATTCGTTATTTGTGGCATCTTATATGATCCACATACTGGGCTTATGTTTGCTTTCGAATGCCTTCAAGCAATCTACATTCTCCCACACTGCCATTTCTGGAGATACCTCCAGTTAAGAGATATCCTAAAACACAAAATTTCTAAGGATTTGTCTCTACCACAGCCTTCTGTCCCTGTGCAATGGGTCCTCATTAGATGTAGCACAGCATCTTACTGCCAAATGTAAGACATTTCGACAGCAAATTGTTTCCCCAGACCTTACTGCTGGCCCTAGAGAGAAATTGGAGCTGGAATTAGGCCTCACCATTTCCTCACAAGAATGGGCAAAGGTCTGGCACAATGCATATTGGCCATCCAAAGAACATCAAGCCAAAATAGTTGCAGTATAAGATTCTACACAGGGCATACCCCCTCCTGGCTGTATAGGACAGGCCTCCTTGACCATAGTGATTGCTGGAGGTGTTCATCACCACAAGCAACCTTGACATTTATCTTATGGACATGCTCCTCACTAGATGACTTCTGGACTGAGGTTTGGTCTGTTTGTAGGAAAGTTATTCCTACCTTAAGCATCTGTGATCGCCATCTTGCACTATTGGAATGTCTGCAGTCTAACACCATTTTGTCTGAAGCCCAACTCCACTGGCTTAATGGTGTCTTTGCAGCCACCAAACAGATTCTACTATGCCACTGGAGAGAGAGGCTGATGTCTCTTTGCCCAAAGAATGGTTCAGTCTCCTTGCTTTAATCACCCACTGTGAAGGACTGCTCATCAGATCATTGATCAGCTCCCTGTTTTTCAGAAAATGTGGGCTCCTTTCCTAGGCGCCTTCCTCAGGATAACTTTCCAGACCAAACCCAGTGGCTAAGTGGCCCTTCAGACCTATTGTGGCTTTTTCCAAAATACCTCCTACTATGACCATAACCCTCTGAATTTCCTTGTAATTATATTCTCTGCTAAGCCATCCCATCCCATTGAATCATGCTAGTGAGGCACTTAGTGATGGTGCTCCAATGGATTATAACCCATACCCACAATGGGACCCAGTTTTTCTAATAGCCCTGATATTACCCTTGTTTCCCCTTCCCCTACAGTGGATTTACCTTTTACCAATATCTGAAACCTGAAGACCCTATTCCTACCTCCATAAGTGCATACACCTTACCACAGCTTACCTAATTTAAATCCTTTCATAACAAGAATATTGGTGTCTTTGCTCTATAATGACCCTAGTTATACCTCTACTCCCATCTTAATTAGTATATTTCCACTTATTCGTATCATAATTAGCAGCTGACATCTTCAAGATAACTTAAAATATAATATTTAGACAAAGTTCAGTTTATATTTCACATTTGTTCTGCATTTTTCTTCCTCAATATTTATTAATGAGGTCATTTGCATGAAAACAGGGTCTCTGCTCCTGAAGCTCTCATATATTCTTGTTGCTGTCTCCCTACCTGAGATCATAATGTACTGTTTATGGCATCACAGTTACTTCTATGGCAATAGTGTGTGTGATGTCACAACAGGGATTATGACACAAAGTAGGGAGTAAACTATAGAAGCAGATGAACTCTAAGAGGTAAAGATCATGTATTTGTGCAAATTTCCTCTGTAATAAAAGATGGAGAGGAGAAATGTATAGAATATATTTGGAATGTAAGCCAAATTGTACCTAATTTTTATGTTTTCAAAGTTTTCTTTGAGGTGTCAGCAGCTTTTTAAGACTTGGTTAGTAGTGTTTTATATGTAGGGATATTAAGATATTACATTATGGTCTTAAGTGGACTGGGCAATTATAACATAGTATGAATTGGATGACAGTCAAACTTCTAGTCTTATCCCTTTCCCTCAGCTCCTCAGCAGTTGTAATATGTTTGAATTGTTAATATGCTCTTTTAAAGGCCTAATCTGTGCGACATATTCCCTGGTTCAGTATGTTAGCATTTGAATAGATTTATGGATATCAGAGCCTTCTGTCACTCTTTGTTCACTGTTATGGGATCATATATAAAAGTTGCAGATGATTTCTTATCTACCTTGTATTTCTTAATCTATTTCAAGTTTGTGTTCATTGATAATGCAAACCATATGTATTATATTATACTTGCCTTACTTTGGAACATTCACCAGGAACTGATGTATTGAGGATTATCATTAGAATACTTGTTGCTTTATCTCTAATTAAGCTGTTTGTCTTTTTCTTTCCACCTTTTCACTAGTAGTCATGAGTTGAAATGGCTTATTTGTAATGGTTGGTTGACACCATATGTTTTGGCCTTTTGAAGTTCTGTACCATTACATTATGAAAATCTTAATAAACATCTTAATAGCAAAAAAAAGAAAACATGTTTTTTAAAGAATACAAGGACTTCACAAGACATTTAACAGAACATACTGAGAGTATAACTTCTGCAGGTCTGTGTATATGTGCATCATCAACTCCCTGATGCCTTGCACAAGTGGGCTCAAGACCTTTGCAATGGAGTCAAACAAGTTTTAACTTCAGAGAAGAGCAGAGTGAAGTAACCTCATTTACATTTAAATTAGGATTAATTTAGGGGGGTGCAAGGCAGGGAACATTATTTATTCCTACAGACAACACAGGTATACATAAAAAAAAGGTTGAGGGGACTTTCCCCTTTAAGACATATGCAAAGAGCTGGTACATCAGATTCAGAAGAAATGCAGAAATAGTTATGAATCACTTTAAAACTGTGTACCAGTTGTCAACTTCTTGTGATGTGCAAGTTATCTCTAATTTTCTATCTGCTATTCAGTTGAAGACACTTTCAGATTTCTGAGGAAAATTTATAACAGGAGATATTTGAGATCATGTATTCACTTCCAAAAAACAAAAGACAGAAAACTGATAGTCTTACCTTTGAGTTCATTCAGGTGTTTAAGAAGGAACTGATCCCATGTTTGCAGAGGATTTGTATGGAATTGTGAATGGAATGGGTGACCTTACAGACTCCATGAAAGATGCTAAAATTATTTTGATTCATAAGGAGGAAAGAAGACCAAGGGAGTCTTCTGAAAGCTATAGGCCAATAATGCTCTTAAATGCAGATTGTAAGATCATCCATAAATGAATGGCGGTACGAATAGTTCCCTGGCATCCCTATTCCATCCACCAAGACCAAAAGTTTTGTTCCTGGTACAACTATTGCTCCATCTATATGTAATGTTCAGCTACTGTTTGAATATGCCAAGACCCTTACAGGGAAGTATTATGCACCAGTGTTAGACATGAGTAATGTGTTTAAAGTAGTTAATTGTATATATATGGAGAATGTATTGTAGTTATGGGTATCTATGATCCTCTGTTAAAAAAATTAGCTCAATTGTAGAATAGACCTAAGGCATATTTTTTGATTAATGATAGTTTAACTGGAAGTATAGACATATTTAGTGGAGTTAAATAGGAATTCCTCTAATCACCAACTACTTATATTTTGTGTTTGAAGCTACTGTTAGAGGCAGTTAGAAACAATAATAAAATGAAGGGCATTTTGATGAAAACAGAGAAAATAATACTAAGTGTGTATACAGATGACACTGTTCTGCTTTTCAAAAATACTTCCTCTTCAATACCTGCATTACTCAAATTGATTTATACATTTACTTTGTTTGCAGGTTATAGATTAAACCCTAGTAAATCTGTGATTATGGAAATTTCCCAGGGGGACAAGGTCAGTGAGTATATGGCTCTACAGTGTTTTTAAAAAAATTTTCAAATAAAGTACATAGGTATCATTTTTACTAATAATGTGTGTACTAACGTTAACTGTACTTATATAAAATCAATGGGTACATCTACTGGACATAATCTATTGGTCTGGGGACATAGGAGTCTGGAACTACTGTACTTGTGTGTACCAACCAGATCTGAAACTGGCCACTTGCCTGTCCTTTTAGCAGGGAAATTATGTCAAGCGGCTGGAGACAGAAATGATTGTCTTAATGAAGAAGCCCTTGTAGAAATTAAGTATAATAAGAGACCTAAGTGGAATGTACAATTACAAATTGAGCTGTCATTACAAGTGGAGGGCCAAATTGCCAACATTATGGAAGAAGGACAACATGATCATTAGGTTATTGATTTATGGAACTCTGAACTAGACATATTCAAGACTATAAATCACAAATTGTACAAGCAGGTTGCACTAAAACCTAATGCTAAACCATTAAACATTTTGTTTGATAATGGTTGTCTTATTCAAAAACTGTTATTGAACATAAGGATCAGGAAAACAAGATATTCTAATGATGTTAATAGATATAAAACTTTGAATCAACAAAGAAAGTTATATAACACATTTTCAAAAGAAAAAAACAGCAACACCAATGGAACAAATGGCAGGAAATGCTTCAAAGTATAGATGAGGGAGATGGTAAAAAATCTTGGAATTTGGTCTCCAAAGGTACAAGCATAAATAAAACTAAAATTGTCACTTCTATAAAGGAAGAGGGGTGGGTAAACTAATTTGAAGGGATATTTGGAGAATGTGTTGAAGTGGAATGCCCAGTTTTTTTGAATAGTGCTAGATCTCATACAGTGATTACTAGACAAGAAATATACACACATATATATATATACACACACACACACACTGGGTGTGGTACCAAAGAAGCCTTTTGGGGAGTTGGTGGGGGACATTGATAAGAAGGGACTGAAGGGTTGACCTGCAAGGAGGGGAGCCCCATCTTTCATTGCAAGTGGGAGATGGGTCTGTGGAAGGGTTTTTTGGGGAGCAAGAGGAAAGGGGGGCAGGTAGAGGTGGAGGGGGTAGGTACCATGGGCTGGGGACAAAGGAACCCAGGCATGGAAGTAATGGGGGAAGGATATGGAGCCAGTGGGTGGATCTCTGTGTCCACACCTAGCAGGGGAGAATGGTCCAGGTAAGCATGGTACCTGGTTTGTGATTGGAAGAAGGAGCTGGACCCCTAGAATATAGGATGAGGATGAAGAAAATCTGGAGAAGAACCACAAGAGGGAAGACAGGACTGTTAGGTCCTTGAAGTGAACAGGACTGTTATGTCCACTGTATAAAGAGTGGCCTTGTAAAAATGAACTGGAAAAATCTGATGTAAATACAATTATGTCTTTTATTAAACACTGCCAATGAGCATCCAAAGCAAAAAGGTGGCGATCTCAGTCATTTCTGGGTGGGGATCCAGGGACAATTAGACTTACCACTAAAAGGCAGGCCAGGTTGCCCTGGGACCCAACCAGGAAGAAGGCCAGGGGGGGACGGAGAAGATAGGAAGGGGGGAGGGCTGCAAGAAGGGGGGGCCTGGTATGTCACAATGACATCACAGAAGGGGTGGGGGTGCTCACTGGCACTTGGCTGTGGGGAGCCAACAAGGACCAAAGGGAGGGGTCTCTGGGGGGATGTAAGGCCAGGCAACCCTCTGGGAGCCCTCTGTCTTGCTGTAATATTCACACCCACCTGCCCAACAAGATTAGTAGGGAGAAGGAAAGGGCAAGGGAAGCGGCACACTGGAGGAGTAGGTGGCTGGCAGAGGAGGACCTCAGAAGTGGGGGCCCTGTATGGTCATGATGGGGCCACAGAAGAGTGGCCAGGTCCAGAAGGCTAGGTGGAGTCCTGATGGAGGAGAAGAAGGATGGGAAAGACTGGGTGTAAGGGGTGGAAGGGGTTTTAGGGAGCAAGAGGAAAAAGGGGGCAGATACCATGGACTGGGGACAGAGGAACCCAGGCGTAGAAGTAACGGGGAGGGGGAGGGATATAGAGATAGTGGGTGGATCCCTGTGTCCTCACCTAGAGGGGGAGAGTGGTCTGGGTAAACATGGTACCCCATTGGTGATTGGAAGGGGGGGGGCAGATCATGGTGTCCAGACCCCGAGAGGAGAGGAGAGGATAGGATAGGATGAAGATGAAGAAAATCTGGAGAAGAACCATGCGAGGGAAGACAGGACTGTTAGGTTCTTGAAGTGAATAAGACTGTTATGTCCACTGTATAAAGATTAACCTTGTAAAAATGACCTGGAAAAATCTGATGGAAATACAATTATGCCTTTTAATAAATGCTGCCAATGAGCATCCAAAGCAAAAAGGTGGTAGCCTCAGTCATTTCTGGGTGTGGATGCAGGGACAATATAGCAAAATAATTTGATTTGCAGATAAACAAAACAACAACACAAATAACTGTTTTTGGAAAGGGTAAACCTAAAGGATCATGGAAACTAGGAATGGAAAAGTTGGACATAGTTTCATCATATGTCTATCAAGGTCTTACAATGACTCCAAATGGTGCATGGAATAAACATATTGAAAGAATAGTCTCTCAGGCAAAGAAAACAAACTTCAGCCACCTAAACACTGCACATTCTGGTGTTACTCTGCTTGGACCTTAAGCTATGCAATATTAGGGCAACACAAGAGGATGTGTCAGTATCCGGATCATAACAACAAAGCCGGCAATAAATGCAAAAAGACCCATGCTTTTAAAAATCTCTTTGCCAACCTAAAAAGAATTCTGCTCTTCCTACTATTATGCTCAGGAGACATTGAACTTAATCCTGGCCCCACAAAGTTGATTTCCTCACCATCTGACATTGCTGCTCTAAAAGGTATCAGTTTCATGCATGTTAATGTCTGCAGCCTCCTGAAGAACCTGGATTCCATCCAGACATGGATTATTCATACTGCCCCAGACATTCTTGTGATCTCGGAATCTTGGCTGCTGGCATCCACACCAGACTGTGAGGTCAACATCCCTGACTATCTCCTCTTCAGAGCAGACAGAAAGACTAGGGGGGAGGAGTAGCCATTTATGTTAAAAATAAATACACAGTATCTGTATTAGATGCTACTTCCATTGTTGGGGGCTTTGAATGCCTGACTCTTAGGGTTGAACTATCCAAAACTGTGGCACTATGAATAATAGGCTGCTATAGACCACCAGCAGCAGGATCACAGCTCCTGACACATCTCTCATCGCAAATGGATGAGACATCTCTGGAAACAATTGTACAAGGTGACCTTAACTATGACTGGTTATCTAACGGATCACTACCACTAAAACAATTTTGTCATTCCCATGGGTTCTCCCAACTTACTGTATATCCAAAATAACTCACATTAACAATAAAAGCCCAATGAGAAGCACCCTCCTGGATGTCGTCCTTGTCAAAAAGCTGCACTATTTTTCTCACGCTGATATCCTCCCAGCAGATGTTAGTGACCACTGCCTTATAGCTGGCATAAGAATGACCACTAAACCATTAGCTACATCAAAGTTCTCTACCAGAAGATCTAGATGAAATTTTGACCCTCTGACCTACTTCAACGACCTAAAAAATTCTCTACTCTGGTAGAATTTCTACCTGGCCAAATCGGTAAATGATGCATATGGATTTTTTCCACAAAATCATAGCCAGTGCCCTAAATAAACATGCTTCATTAACCAAAACGCGAATAAAAACCAGAACCTGCCGTTGGTTCTCTCCGGACCTAAGGAAAGCTTTACTCAAAAGAGACCAGCTATGGAAAAAGGCCTGGAAATCGCATGCTGTAGCAGACTGGGGTCTATTTAGAACAGCTAGGAATGCTTGCATGAAACTTGTCAGAGAGGCCAAAGCCAACTTTTATCAAAATGAATTGCTGTCTGCATCCAATAGCCCCACCAAATTTTGGTCTACCATAAAGGAACTGTCTGGACATTCACCAGGTAGTGTATTACCTTCCAAAATTACCATTGACAATGCAATTACTACTAACAAAGCCGAGATTCTTCAAGCCTTCAATAACCACTTTGCCACTGCAGGCATGGCATTCGATAATGCACCAGTAAGCAGTCTACATCAACAGCTCAAAGCCCAGCCGCCTGAACCAAGTAATAAAGATATGATCTTCTCCTTTTCCCCAACTACCATTAAGGAGGTTGAAGACCTTCTGCTACAGCTAGATATTAGAAAAAGCACAGGAGCTGACTCCTTTGACCCATACTTTCTAAAAATTGCATACCATATACTTGCCCCACCTATATCATACCTTTTCAACTTGTCCCTTGCCCAAGGTTCTCTCCCCGCAGAATGGAAAACTGCTCATGTCATCCCACTATTTAAAGCAGGAGACCCAAGTGACCTAAACAATTATAGACCTATCTCTCTTTTACCTATACTATCCAAAATCATAGAAAAAATTGTGGATATACAGTTGAGATCATTCCTAGATGACTCCTCCTTGCTTAATCATATGCAGTCTGGCTTTAGAGCAAAGCATAGCACTATTACGGCATTGTCCAAAGTCACTAATGATTGGCAAAAGGACCTTGACAAAACAAAATTTGTTTGTGCGGTGTTTCTAGATCTCAGCAAGGCTTTCGACACCGTTGACCACTGCCTACTTCTCTCAACCCTAAAATCCATAGGTATGGACTCAATCTCATTGGATTGGTTCCAGGACTACCTCTCCAACAGGCAGCAACAAGTCAAAGTTGAAGGTTAGCTCTCCCCACTCAAACCATTAAAAAGAGGAGTCCCACAAGGATCCATACTGGGCCCTCTGCTGTTCACCATCTACATTAACAACTTGGATGCGGGAATCAAGCAAGCCAGTATACACCTGTTTGCCTATGATACGGTGCTCTATCTAAGCCATGATTCTCCTGGAGCCGCATGTTAAGCCATGATTCTCCTGGAGCCACATGTTCAGAATTACAAAAGGAATTTGATACACTGCAGAACCAGCTTCTCCACAAAAGACTACTACTAAATGCAAAGAAAACCAAGGCCATGATTTTTTCACCACATAGCACTGGGGCCTACACTGCTGCCGCTGGTACATTTCCTCCCATAACCACCTTACTAGGCAAAAATCTTGAATCTGTACCCAAATTCAAATATCTGGGCATATGGCTTGACAATAAACTCTCCATTTTGGAGCACACAGAAGTTCTGATAAAAAAAACTTAGGCAGAGGTGTGGCCTCTTCTTCAGAATTAAACATCTCCTGACCACAGAAGCTAAAAGACAGCTTGTTCAATCTACATTCCTCTCATTAATTGACTATGCTGACATTATCTATAGCCAATGCTCCATCTCACACCTTGCAAAACTGGATGTCCTGTACCATAGAGCCTTAAGATTCATAACTGATCTCCTGTCCTCCACACATCATTGCTCTCTATATTCAGCAGTAGGGTGGCCTTCACTGCAATACAGGCTGTGTAGAAATGCAGCCCTCTGGACACTTTGAGCCCTCACCAACAAGCTCCCAGATTACATTGTTGCCTGTCTCCCCTTAAATCCAATGAGTAACTATGACCTACGAAGACACTCACTAATTTCCTTGAAAATCCCCAGGATCAGTAACCATTTTGGTAGGGCTACCATAAGTCACACACTGCCCACATTCTGGAATAAGATACAAAACTCATTGAGACTTAGTTCTTCTGTCAGTATTACCCTTTTTAGCAATATTTATGACAAAGCATTCGCCAAAAACTGCAAGTGTTTCCATAGTCACTAGCAGCCCTGCAGATGTTTACCTCTCTGGTTCCTCCATACCTAATCATGAACCTAGTTCTATCTTTCCCCATTCCACTAGTCACTAGTCAGCTGCCATACTGGCCTCAGAACCTAAGCACCTCTTTTTCTACTATCTTGCTGCCTCTGTAGCAGGAGAAACAGTCCTCACTGTGGGTCCCTCTGTAACCTAGGACCCTCACCCAAGTATATAAACAGTTACTGAGGGCTGAAATGAAAATATTTGTACCCTTGCATGTAGACAATAATAAACATGATGCCTCAACTTCTATGTACATGAAGGTTGTAAATACTGCAATAATAATATGTAACACATGTAGGTTCTCTGTGAACAATTGGAATGTACATATTGTGCCTAACATGTTGCTGTAAGATTGTCTTTCATTTCTTTGTTTGTTTGTTTGTATTCTGTTTATCATTTTGTATACTGCACCTATGTGTATGTATGTATATTTATCCTTGAGCACAGCAGGTCCTCCTTGTAAATGAGCTTGCTCAATAGTGATTGCCTGGATAAATAAAGATTTTGATTGATTGATTGATTGATTGAAAACAGCTTTGGCATTAGTAAAGATTAATATTGCATATGGGAGGTTGTCTATAAAGCTTCTGATGGTAGCAATTAGGGCAAAATATCAAACCCAAATTACATATGGAGCTGAGATATGGGATTTGAAAAAAAGAGAGAAACTTATGGTTCCTATACAAGACTTTAAGGAAAATATTATCAGTAGAGGGATTATTCCCTGTTCCATGCATTAGGGCAGAACTGGGATTAGGTATTATAGAAGCTGTCTTGGATACAAAAAAAAAAATATCTATTGGCTTAGGTTAACAAGACAGGCTCCTGATAGAATTTCAAAATTATGTTAACTGAAGAAGGAAAACTGGGTTAACAGGAACTGTTATAACTCATTATGGCTCAATGTAGTATATACAATGCTTAAAAGATATTAATTAAATGTCTTGGAAAAAAATGTTGCATCTACTATCACCTTAAGCCTACAATATAAGAAATATATTAGTAAAAAGGCAAACGAATACTGGATCAAACTGGACAGAGAAAAAAATCAAAGTATTTAGATTTTCCCACTGGTTTGCAAATAATAGTTAGAACAACTTCAAACTACAGTTTTATATGGACATTTTGACTAATCCTGAACTAATAGCTGGTTGTATTATCTACAAATTTGAAACTTTTGAAAGTAACATTTGGCAGAAAATATATAGTAAGGATAAAAATTTATAAAGGGAATGTGATTGCAAAGTGGGTGGTCCTGAAAATCACATGCATGTAATGTGCATATGTTCTTGGTATAGCAGATCAAGGTTAACTCTTATTAAAACTGTTTTTTTACATGGATACTTTTGAACAACTGAAAACTGATAACTCCACACTTCTGAGAATTTAGATTTATAATGAGGACCCTGTGTCAATGAAGACTCTAACTGTTTTTTTTTTTTCAATACTGTTGCTTGGATTAAAAATAAGATGGTAGCTGGTATAAAGGTGTGACAAACTATCTTATGAAACTTTAGTATGATTTTGAACGAATGTGCAATTTAAATTGAAATGAATGCTATATCAACTATTTGTCAAATAATAATTATGTCTAGTACTTTTAAACAAGGTGGATGTAAGTGCAACATGCTTTATAAAATACTGAAAATTGTGTGTAACCCTGTTCAAATATTTTAACATGTGATTTTTTAAAACTCTGTAATGACTATATTGTTGAACAATAAACTGTAACTATTAAAAAAAAACTGTACTAACGTTGCATTCACTTATGGAATTGCCAAGGAAAAAAATTAGAAACACTTTATTGGATTAGCAGAATCTCTCCCTGTTCCTCTGGTAAAGAGTGGAAGTTCTTAAAATGATGGTTGTACCCTATTTTATTTTTGTGCTACAAGCCATGTTTGGTGCATCAGATGCCAAATGGTTGGCTGATTTAAGGCATATTTTAGTATGTTTTATGGAGAAGTGGTAAGCCTAGAATTGTGTGCTGGCATAGTTCTGCAGAAGATGGTTGGGAGGTTTTGGCTGCTCTGACACCCATAGATATTATTTGGCCCCAGTATTGTTAATATCAGAGGAATGGACATTAGTATCTAAAAAAGGCCATGAGATTATTCAATGTCTTATTGATAGTATCAGAGGTAATATTACAGCTGCTTCTCTCATTTTTCAGGTTAAATGGAACAGACTTAAAGGAATCCCATTGTTAAACTCCTACTGCAACCAACATAAAGTTGCACTACAATATTTTGGGAAGGAACACAGGCCATGGTTAAATGCACAATTACATAAAGTAATTATTTTGAAACCTCAGTTGGTAAGAAATTACTTTCGATTTGTAAATAGAAACATATAGATGGATCAATAGTATGCAAGATAATAATAATACTTCCTATTGTGATTATGTCAATATCACTGGCAAAGGAAAAGTCAGGCATTTTTTGATCTATATGTCATGTAAAAAATTCAAATATGTTCTAAAAACAGATCTTAATATTTCTATAGCAAAATTCAAACACAGAACTGAGCTAGAAGCTAAATTGATTGTGCACTATAAATCAAAGCCATTGTCGAAGGTTTATAGAAAATGTTTTTGCAATGGTTAGGAATGTCAACAGCAGAGTCATAGCAAATGGCAAGATAACTTCAAAGGCCCTCTTCAGATTTTTAATCGGCAAATAATTTATATTTCCACAAGTAAAAACTGCATTTCCTCAAAAAATAAATAAATACAGATAAAAATAATCAACAGAGATTATAGTACCCCAAAAACATTAAATTAAATAAATCCAAACTACTCAAGCCAAAGCTGGCACATTTGTGGAAACACAGAAACTCACTATAAAGTTTTGGAGATGCCCTTTTATTTTCAGCTGGTGGCAAATTTCTTCTGACTTGTTCTTGCACTTATTGGATACTCAAGTTCCATGCCTACCAGTAGAGATGCGGTGAAATGATATTTTGCCAGTGAAATTCTGGTGAAATTGTGAATTTCGCTGTGTGAAATATTTCGCAAAATTAACGCATTCCACAAAATAATTTCCATTTCACACCCATGAAATATTTCATGAAATGCGTGAATTTCATGAAATATTTTGCATAATGAAATTTGCGGATTTTGCCCATCTCTACATACCAGAAGCACTTATCTTTAATGTCTTTGATTTATTAAATCTTTCTAAAAAGCAGGTAAGGGTTTTAATTATGGGTATAATGGCTATAAAGAGAATTACAATGGAACAATGGCACACCCAGAACCTTCCTCTGAACATTAAACAAAATGGTGGGAAAAAATGAAAGAAACCTTTTTATTTGAATGACTATGGTGTTGAGTGGAATATCCAGATGATACTACAATGACATGATGAAATAAGTTACTGTATTAATCTTTTCCCCTTTACTAAGAATGTAGTAACCCTAAGAGAACTTAAATAGAAATACAGTAGTATATATTAGGAAAATGAGTTTATAGCATGAAGTGCAATACTCCAACCCCCAGATTTGTTGTTTACCTTAAGAGATGTGTTATTATTTATTTTTTCTGCTGAATTTAATGTTTCTGCTCTGACTGGATATGTTAATAAAGTAAATTAAAAAGGTTCTCCTGAGAAACAACACTACCAGTAACAACTGGTGAAATCTATTGATTTATCTGTAATTGTAACATGCAAACTGTATACTATCAAATAGAAACACTATGCAGAATGGTTTTCACTCTTCCTGTAACATCATGCAGTAACAAGCAAAGCTTTTCAGCTCTGAAATTCATTAAAAAATGTGTGAAAACAACAATTCACAAGAGCATCTTGATGCCTCCTGATTATTGCTCTAGAAGCAGACAGAACTCAGTTTGTAGAAAATAACACAATCAGAGATTACTTCTGTAACTTATCTAATGAACCTTAACACATAGGATTAAAGCACAACTTAAGAGAAAGTACAGAGATACATACCTCTCAACTGTCCCTGATTTTCAGGGACGTCCCTGATTTTGCCTCAAAAGTTTACTCTGTCCCTTCTAAAAATGGTGTTTCTGTGACCAAACAGCGGGGGTTGTAAGCACAAAATAATGTCAAACATTAAAGTTACAAACTTGTTCTTCCTTAGAAAATGCATTTTACACTAAGCCCTTTATTCTACCAGCTTCCTGAGTGAATACCTCCAGTTTTTAAGAAGTGTCCCTGATTTTGGCCCTTTGTCCCTGATTTTTTTAAGCCTTGTCCCTGATTTATGAAGCAGGAGGTTGAGAGGTATGCAGAGATAATGTGCAGAAATGTTCCTTGACAATGGAGTTATTGACAGTGGTAAGAACAACGTTAACAGACAGCAGTAACAGCAGTATTGAAAAAGAAATCTGGCAAAAAGCTATAGTTTCAGAAGGATCAACACAGTAACAGAACTAAATATGTGGTCTTTGTGTATTGCCTACAGTAATTTGTTTAATACGCAGGGGGGGAAAGTACAAATTTCAGATTTAAACAGACTCCAGAAGTTGAATGAAGACATCCTGAATTATATTTGAAAATAAGCTGCATATGTAACATGATGACTATGACAAACAGGATTAAACAAAAAACATTTATTAAATGTTATAATTTCCCAAAGTTGCACCAGCCTGGTGGCACTGAGGGTTGAGGTGCTGGACACCACACCTTGCACCATGCTGGTGACCCATGTTCAGGAGTGAGTGCAGGCTTCCAGGGGTCAGCAGGGGAGGAGAAGGACTGAGCTTCCAGGCACAGCTCCAGGGAGGAGAGGTAACCAGTCATCAGTAGATGCCTGGCCCCTAGCAGTGGCTGGGGGGCTGACATGCTGATGCTGCAACAAATGGGCAAGAGGCAGGGCAGATGTCTGATGGGGTGTGCACATGGGAGCATGCATGGTGCTGTCACTGGTGTCCCTGCATGCTATGCCACTGGGGACAAGAACACAGCAAACAAAGCTCGTAGTTAGGTAGCATAAGCGTCTGTCCTCCGTGGCGCCGACCCTGAATGGCGCTTCCCCCAAGTCTGGATCCATTTTAGGTGAGTCAAGTTGGGGTCTGCTCACCACCCTGCCATGGAGGGGAACTCATGAAAGATTAAGGGGGAAGTTGGCATAATGTCGTGGCACAGGCTGGGAGGACATCGGGATATCCAGCCAACTAGAGGGCCAAGGAGAGAAAAATAGTAACCAAAAATAAATAAATAAATAAATGATGTCCCAATGTTTATATTAGTGAATAAAATATAATAGTGCAAACTATGGGCAGGATTCACAAAGAAGATGCACTCAGCGCATCTCAGATGCTCCGGCGCAAGTCAGATGTGCCAAGCCCAGGTGGACGCATTCACAAAGGGATGCGCCGTGCCAAGCAACAAGTGCAACACCACTGTAAATCACCACAAGACACAACGGTGCATCCTCAGAAGTGCTGGTGCATCCAGAGATGCCCCAGGGCAGGCAGGCAGCCCTGCAGCCACACAGGGGAGCCAGCAGAACAACTGGAGCAAAACAGCAGGGCAGGAGGAGCAAACACAGAGCCGACACAAACAGACCCATGGACACAGGTGTAGAGTAAAACATGTTTATAAAACGTAATGGCCATAGAAACTGTACAGATCAAATGCCAGAAAAGGAACATCATCAACAACAACATCAACAACAACATCCACAGAAGGGGATGAGGGGTAGCAGAGATGGGTAGGAGGATGGGAAAAGGGACAGAAACAGGGAACAGTGTAGGGCAACTATTTACACAGGAAGGCCCCCAGTCGGTGACAGGGGACACAAGTGGCACCATGCTCTGCCACGCAGCCCCCTGGCATGGCTCAAAAGGTGCAGCCCAACGCCCCACAGGGCAACTGACAGGCGCCGAACAGTTCCAGTAAGAAGGTGAAGGGCTGCCTGGATGGCCACATGGATCCTCTGGTCCACATCCACTGGCACAGTGTCACCACCATCACCAGCTGGAGCAGCACAGCGATCATGGACACCTACAGAAAATGACAGAAGGAACACACACTGAGGGCCAGAACATGGAACACAACCCTGCCCACCACAGCCCACACAACACCAGAAAGACTGCAACCATGTAAAGCGGTACTTACCCACCCCTGGAGGAGCACCAGGCCTAGCACCCATGTATCAGCGATGACACAAATCAGCAGCATGCGTGGCACTTTGCCTGGTCCCTGGACATGCAAAACACAACACAAAGCACCATGAGCAAACACTGCTGCAGTGCAGAATGCAAGTCCCCAGCCACCCCACCCTGCCGGCACTTGGCCATGCAGCAAACAGTGATGCCAGTGCCTGAGGCACCCGATGCAGGTGGGTGCACACAGCCTTGCCAGTCCCCCCCAGCAACAGGGCAAAGCAGCACAGAAGCACCATGGGGGCAGTAATAGACACACAGCATATGCCACAGGATACCGCTGGAGAATACCTACCTGGCCGTGGCAGTGCACCCCTGTGTATACAGCGCCACAGTCATGCCAGCCTCTCTGGGTCCCACCTCTGGAGATTGCCATAGTGATGCCTGCACTGCTAACCTGTGCATGGCATGCCAGTACACTGCACAATCCGTGAAGCAATGGTGGCCCACACCCGGGCCCTGGGCTCATAGAGGTCCTCCCATCCAAACAGGCAGCCCTCCACAGCTATGACCTGTGCCACTAGGTGTAACAGCTCCAAATGTGACCAGTTCATGGCCCTAGGCACCATTCTTCCAGTTCCAGGCATCCTACACTGTGTACATACAGTGGCAAGGTGCAATCAGGGAATGTGCTGTCTACCGACCATTATGCACCATGTGCAACAGTGATACACATGCAGCACACCGTGCACAGAACATGAAGGGCTATTGGCTGCTGCTGATGGAACCATGCATGCACACGCCACCACACAATGGTGTGCTGGCGCCATGTTGCGCACGGCATATGCCAGTAACATGTTCTGTGCATAGTGCGCGATCTGTGGGGAGGGACAGACATTGCAGCCTGGGTGGCTAATTGTGGGACAAGCTGTGTGATATGGTACATGGCACCACAATCGTCAAGCACGCTATGGTGCACCGGACAATGATGTAACGGCGCATAACTGAATATGCGCCATACAACACATACAATGCATCCATGCAGGATGAGCCATGTGGACAGCCCAAGGCCATGCAGATGCGCCATTCAGACCATGTGTGCACTGGCAATGTGCCATACTGTCAGTGGCGCATCACGCAGATGCTCAGTGAAAAGTGAGATGAGCTGGGAGCAATTATGCAGTTCAGAGAGAATGCACCCCAAATAGCCTCATCATCCATGCCTGGGCATCTCTGCCGATTAGCATCTCATTAACAGGTGCTCAGGCCTCACTTGCATGCCCTGATCCATAAATGCTCCCAATTCAGCAGGATGAAACCAGAGTACTGAGAGGAGTCAGTGCCTACAGGGTGAGTACACTGCCACAGTCACAGGGCTACAGCACACACTGGTGTGCCTGCATTGGAGTGTGCACAGCTAATGGTGCCCCAGTGCACCGCATGTGGGACCAGACCACATCAGGTGGGCACCACAGCAACACATAATGTACAACTGCAGGGACGTATCCATGGGGTGACAGTGGACAGGTCCCTGCCGAGGCCACAGCGGAGGACCGTGTCACTGGAACACATACAGCACAGCATGCGCCAGGCACCGCTGCATGATGGATGGCAGCGCGCCGTGGTGGTGCACTGCTGGGGATGTGCAACGTGTACAGAGGACAACACATAATACACAGGGACACAGGGATGGTATGGATGGCTGGGGTTGGACTGCACTGTGAGGTGCAAGCAGCACCATGACATATGTATGTACGCCGCACAGTGCAACACCTCTGCAAGCACAGTGTCAACACTGCCAGCATGCACTCCGCTGCTGTGTATACACTGCGTGCCACCACATGGCAGTCCTCCTCCACCCTGTAGCCAACACAGTGTTGGCACCCAGGTATGATGGTGCACCATGGTGGTGGGACACTCACAGCAGGGGTATTGGGACACACACACACACGGCAGACGGGTTGGTGTTGCACACTCTGTGGTGGTTACTTGCTACCTCTGCTGCATCCTGGGTGCCATGTGTGGCACATGCGCCATCCCTCATGGACTGCACACCATGGTGCATGTCCACCTGTGCAAGGCAGCCCATGCATGGACCACAGCACAGATGACTGGCACCACAGACCATGGTGAGCCTGCAGACAGTGGGAGCATGGTGTGGGACTGTGTGTACACCTGGGCGGGTCTAACACAAAGTTGCTTCTACTCACAGTGTATAGAAAGTCCGAGGAGTCAGGTGCCACTGGCAGGCGGTGACCAAACTTCACACAGGATGAGGAGAGGGCACTCATCGAGGCATGCCATCTATCCCTGGATGTACTTACTGGCAGGGGTGGCAGCAGGACAGCATGTGCAGCAGGCTGGGAGGAGGTGGCCTGGCATGTAAACGTGGTAGCACCATACAACTGCACAGTGCAGGAGTGCAGGAAGTACTGGCATGACAGGCAACAGAGGGCCAAGGAGAGGGTGGCCAGAATCCAGGCCTCCCTGTGGTGGACAGGGGGTGGACCCGGCTCGGTGGCACCACTGAGCCCCAACGAGACCCTCCTGGCTGCCAGTGTGTCAGGGACATCTGTGCATGGCATCCCTGGGGGTGGCTTCCAGATGGGGGGCAGACCATCACATCATTGTAGGTAGCTGTGCACCCTGTCTGCACCCACCATGGACAGGTGTGCACACCTGGCGGTGTGTGGCTGACTGTGCATTGTGCAATGTGCATCCTGTGCATTAACCACATCTCCCTTTCTGTCTTCCACAGCTCCATCGTGACTCCATGGCATAGCCATGGCCGATGGTGCAGCCCCCATAGACAATGATGTAGGCCTACCCCTTGGGGTCGTTGACAGTGACGTGGTCATGTCCATGCTCCACACACCACCGGTCATGGCACCTGTGGCCGAGGGCCCTGCAGAGCCCTTCAGCAGCGATGGCGGTACTGCAGGTGGGTACACCACATGGCTGGGGGACCTGGCTGGGTTGTCTAATGGTGAACCAGAGGGTGTGGTGGACATAGCAGATGCACTCGTTGTGCTTGCCAGTGGCATACAGGGTGAGGGCATTAGCACCGATGCATGTTCCACTATCAGCAACGCCACTGCCATGGGCGACTGCAGTGCACACAGCGTAGGGCCACCTGTGCACGGGACCCTGGGTGCCAACGGCGTCCCTTTGTGCTGGACACCAGTGCAGTGGTGGCACGTATGCCTGGGGCTGTGTGTGCTGTGCCCCCTGCACCACTGCCCAGCACAGTGCTGGCAGCATCAGTGGCATCCTGGCAGGGCACCAGTAGGCACGTACCCGCTACAGTGGGACCACAGGATGACATGCATGGATGGCAGAAAACCATGCCCAGCCATGATACGCACACTGCACAGCCTGACAGGGTGCATCCACCACCCGTGGATGACCCTGGTGAGGCTGCCCATTCCCCAGTTAGGCGGCACCGCCCACATACCGCATTGCCTGATGATGACATGGGTGTCTACCTTGACCTGTTGTGAGCAACTGTGGATGGTCTGGAGGCACTCCGGGCAGAGTTCCTTAGCCATCAGGCTGTCATGGTCCAGGAACATGAGTCCACGGCAGTGTGGCATGCTCATATGCTGGCTGAGAGATGCCTCATGTGGGTGGGCATGACCGCAGCCATGGAATGGATCACAGCCACTGCGGAGGCAGTGGAAGGGACCACAGCATGCTGCAGACAGCATGCATCCAGTCGGATGCCTAGGAGCAAGTCCCGGACACCCCATCAACAGGACCAGGTGGGCCCCCTGCTGCTGACCCCGTTGCCACTGACATCCACCCCCACCGGCCATGGGTCAGCTGGGGGGCGTGGTTCAGCCACCCCACTGAGCACCCGTCCATGATTTCAGTGCAGCAATTGTGTGGGGTCCCTGGGGACACTCCCTGTGGCTGGTGGTCGCACCCCGATCACCAGCAGCCATGGCAGAGGCTGCCCAAGTGTCTGTGGCAGTCATAGAGTGGCCCTGTGATGTCCATGCCCAGGGACCTGTGGTGGTGGGTGGCGTGGTCATGCACACTAGCTGCCCGCCCTGTAGGTGGTGTCAGTGCCACTGTGCATGGTGGTCTTCAGCCACATGGTTTCCTGGCACAACCCCGTGTCGCCTGGGCTTGTGCACCTGTGTGTGTGTGTGTGTCCCACTGCGTGCATGCACCTGCATGTGTGCCCCGGTGTGGCATATGGCGCCTGCCTTGACCCCGCCATGTTGTCCCTACACTGTGGTGCCCACACCTGCACATGTACCAACCTGCATACTCACCTGCATGTCCCGAAGTGTTCCTCCACCACTCTGCTGCGGTATGCCCATGCCCTGGCCACTAGCCTTGGATCCCTGTGCCCATGTCCATCATTGGCTCCATGTTCCTCTGGGTGTACCCCTGCTGCACCCTTCCCTGCCCCTCCTCCTCCCCAGAACTGTTGCCCATGCCAGCTTCGGCAGGTATCCTCTGGTCTTGGGCCATGTTGTGTAGCATACAACAGGCCAGGAATATGCCACAGGCCTTCTCAGAGCTGTACTGTAGGGCACCGCCTGACCAGCACAGGCACTGGAAATGCATCTTCAGCATGCCAAAGACATGCTTGACGATGGTGTGCGTCACAGAGTGTGCCTCATTGTAGCATTCCTCTGCCACTGTTCTGGGTCATCAAAAGGGGGTGAGGAGCCAGGGACGCAATAGGTATGCAGCATCACCTGGTAGGGGTAGATGTGTCTCCATTACTTAATGGTGTTACACTGTGGCATGTGACCTGATCCCATCTCGCCCTGTGTTGTGCACCCCTGTCCTGCCCCCCCTGCCCATGCTGCCACATGCCTGGCAGTCCTGCTTCCCCTGCCCCTGCTGCTCCTGCCTGCCCCAGTCCATCCTGTGGGGCACATTGGGACCATGTCACCCTGCTGCTGCCCCAGCACCATTCCACATCCCTGCTGGCCCAGTGCCCCCAAGCCTGCAGTCTCCCACCCACAGCCCGGCCCAGGTGTCCTGGGATGGTGCTCCCCCCAGTCTGCTGGCGCACAGTCACTTGTACCTAACAGGTTTCCAATTTGGATGTCCCCAGCCTCGAACCTTGCACAGAGCACTGACTGGTGCCATATGTATGCATCATGTGTGGTCCCAGGGTGTGTGGCGCAGATATTGGTGATGGGCCCCGTGGCATCACACACCACCAGGCAGTTCCCGGAGTGGTACCTTTCCGTTTCATGTATGTGATGCCCTCCTCACCAGGTGGTGTGTGGATTGCCACATGGGTGCATTTGATGGCCCCATAACACCTGGCATGCATGCCACCCTGTGGAACCCCTGCATGGCTTCTGCCCACTCTGCCTGTGTGCTGGGGAATCTGATGTATTCCGAAACATGCGGTAGCAGAGCGGTGAAGAACTGTGTGAAGAGGTGGGATGTTGAGGCCTGTGATATGCCAGTGGTGTCCCCTGTATGCCTCTGGAAGGTTCCTGTGGCAAGCAGGTGCATAACCCTTGTCACCTTGGTCTCCACTGTGATGGCATGTCCTTATGCAGTGGGTGCCTGCATCACATCATGGCACAACTCACATAGCTGCCTCAGCATGGCCCTGTTGAGGCGGTATAACCCGACTGTCTCCACCTCTGTCAGCTGTTCTAAGGACAGCCGGGCACGGTACTGCCGTGGGGCCGGCCGCCTACAGTTTTTTCTCGCGCCCTGCCTCCTCCTCCTCATTAGCGCACCAGCAATGGCGACTGCTGTTGGGTTCATCCCCTCTGTTGCTGTAGCCCTGTGGTGTGGCTTGCTGTCTGTGCCTCTCTGTTTATTATAACTTCCCCTCTGTGTGTGTCCTGCTGTTGTTGTTCCATTGACGGCCTGCTGGTGTGCTGGACTTAAATCTCCTTCTTTTTTACTAATCTTTTTAGGGTGCATCCTGGCTTTGCACTGGAGTTGCTCCATTGCTGCTCCTCCTTGGTTTTGCTCTGTGGATAGGGATGCACGGTGTATGCAGGGGTATGCCCCCTGTGCATGCGCCGCATGTCATTACGTTGCTCCTATGGTGCATGTCTTTCGGTGCAGGGCATCTCGTTTGCACTGGCACTTCCTCTCTGTGCCAGAATTGCCTTCTGGCACATTTCCAACTTGTGCTGGTGCATCTGATATGTGTCAGGTGCATCTGTTTTGTGAATCCTGCCCTATATGTTAAAGTAGAACAGTTGGCACCAATGACATCACACCAAAGAGTAGGTCTGGACCCAATTTGCACATTGGGTGCAAACACATTTTTTTGGGGGGGTACTTACTATTTACTATGGTATAGTAGACTAATCAGAATCATTTTCTTACTTCCAAGCTGATATTTTCTATAACTACAAGACACAAAATCCCCTGCAGCTGGCATAAGGGCACAGCTCCAGCAGTTGGAGATTCAATAGCCTGAAGTGCATGTTAGAGCTTTTATAAGCTCCAATCAGATGTTTTCCAGCAATGCTGTTCTTCTGTGGGTATGTACAGGCCTCTGTGACTACTTATCCCCAGAGATGACAGTAGGACCAGCAAACAAAAGATCAGAGCTCATGTAGACTTTAACATGCACTGCAGGCTCTTGAATCTCCAACTGCTGCAATCCTGCTCTGATGTCAACTGCAGGTGATTTGAGATTTTGTGGTTACAGAAAATGTCAGCCTTGAAGTAAAAAAAATTAGACATGCAGTCTTCTTTACTACAATAAATAGTAAATAAAACAATAAGGCCCAGATATTCAAAAGGGTTGCGCATGACACAACAGCGTTGCACCATGTGCAACCCACTGATGTGCCCCGGCATGATATTCAAAAGGGAAAAGTGGCCGCACAAATCCCAATGCTCCGGAGTGCATCAGTAATGTATGCAGGCACAGGTGGGGGGGTGTTCCCATGCATAACCTGCACAGCCCGATATTCAGCATGGGATGTGCAGAGCCATGCTTGCACAACCCCTACTTGCACCAGCACAAAGTTAAGCCAAAAAAAAAAAAGGAACAATTGATGGCCACCCACAGGTGAGCTGACGCAGTGCAGGGTGCAACACAGCAGCTGCCACCTGTGGGTGGCCAGCCGAGTTCCAGCTGTACCTGGCAGTGCCCCCATGCCCGACTGTGGGCATAGGTTTAAAAATAAAGTCCCCGTCCAATATCCCCGGTGGTCCAGTGGACCGCTATGTGCCCGAACGCGAGCATCCGTTATAATAAATAAGCCACCCATCCAATATCCCTGGTGGTCCAGTGGACCGAATGCTGCCCGATCATGGGCATCTGTTTAAATTAAACCCCCCCCTTCAAAATCCCTGGTGGTACAGTGGACCGAATGCTGCCCGATCACGGGCATCTGTTTAGAAAACCCCCCCCAATATCCCTGGTGGTCCAGTGGACCAAATGCTGCTCGATTGCGGGCAACTGTTTCACAGAAAATGTCCTATTACCCTGGTGGTCTAGGGTACACTCCCCACCTGCCCACTGGGTCCCTGCCCGTTCCCCCAGTCGGCCGGGGAGCGGCAGCACCCCCACCTGCCTGCCACCCGCCGCCTGCCGACGACCACCTCGGTAGGCTGCCGCCATTGGTTCACAGAGCCAATGGGCAGTACCTATTGTATTACTACATTCCAGATATGTGAATGATTCATCACATATCTGAATGTGTAGTATCAGGAGGCTACACCCATTGGCTCATGCTGTGAACCAATGGGCATGCAGCCCCGAGTGTCAGTCGGCGGGTGGTGGGCGGCAAGCGGTGGTGCTGCTCCGCCGCCGGCTGACGGGGAGTGGGGCAGTGGGACTCAGTGGGCATGTGGGAGGGGGTACCCTAGACCACCAGGGTAATAGGGACGTTTCTGTGAAACAGATTCCTGCGATCTGGCAGCATTCGGTCCACTGGACCACAAGGGATATTGGATGGGGGGGTTCATTTAAACAGATGCCTGTGATTGGGCACATAATGGTCCACTGGACCACCAGGGATACTGGAGGGGGGGTTTCATTTAAACAGATGCCAGCAATCGGGCAGCATTCAGTCCACTGGACCACCAGGGATATTGGATGGGGGGGTTTATTATAATGGATGCCCATGATCGGGCACATAGCGGTCCACTGGACCACCAGGGATATTGGATGGGGACTTCATTTTTTAACAAATGCCCGTAATCGGGCTGCAGGGGGCATTGGTCCCCGACGGCTGCTGCCTGGCAGGGTGCCAGGCACAAGTCGCCGGGGATCGGCATACCTGCATGCTAATGGGATGCAAATGGGGCTATAACGGAATGCAAATAGCCCCATGTGTGCCTTGCATAAATTATGGCCCCATTTGCATGTCACCTTTTCAGTATTGCAGCTGCTGTGCATGGCACAATGGCACTTGTGCTAGCGCATCTCCATGCTTCACTCTGGCCACTTACGCTGGTGCAGTGCCACTGCACCATGCACAGTGGGGATGGCCAGGGTGCTATTTTCAAAGCTGCTGGGCCAAGGCGCAGCTCCTTTGAATATCGCCCAGGCCACACCCCTGCGCAGCCAAGTTGAGCTGCGTGCAAGCTTGCGCCACAGCCTGGCGCAGTTTGAATATCTGGGCCTAAATGTTTTTGCATGCAAAGTACAACTTGGGACCAGCTCCACACATGGGTGCAGAGCTCTTAGTGCTGACTGTTTACTTTCAAATGATTCTTGATGTTTAGTACTTATGTTTCTCTGAAGCATTCTTGATTCACTTTTTTGTAGCATACAAGATGTGTGGCTTTCATGGAAATGTTCTTAGAACCTGACAAAACTACATAATTTCTTTTCTGTTACATTATGTCAATTGAATAACCAGCATTCTTGTGAAGCACTTGGCCAGACAATACACACTTGCATGTTTATGGTGGCTACTTAGGAAAGATAACTTGGGAGGCAGCCTGATAGATACTATTGACCAACGGAAACATACTGTTGAACCATATGAAATGTGCTGATTCATCTGTTTTTTTGTAATTTAACAGCTGCTATCAAGCTGTAGTACAACTCAACTGAACAGTTTGATGTGCATTGTGGGACTGGCAGGATTGCCTAGAGTTTAGAATAATGAGCTGTGAATGAGCATGGTACAGCCGGAAGACCTGGGTTTGATTCCCACAACCTCCAGTTGCATACTTTGTGACTCTGTTCATCACTCAACCTCCCCAGTGCTCCCGGGTCACCCCTGAAAACAGGCACTTGTGCCTAGTGGGCTTTATCCAGTCACCAAAGAATAATAATAATGAAAAAAAACATGGTCAACATCATACTCTCACACACAGTATCTCTTGTAGGAAGGTTTTCACTTAAGGATGTCTATCATCATAGTAAGGTCTAGTGTAATACATTGTTCAATTAATGTTGAGAAGAACTCTGTTGCATGTCTTGCACATCTTACTACCAGTTTGAATTCTACTGCAGCCTAATAACTATCATGAAACCACAAAAAATGCTGTTTAACTAGATGAAATGGGCTGGTTCACCAAGTTCAACAGTGTTTCTCATGCCATGGTAGACTCAATCAGAATGCGGTGCAACTCAACGGAACAGTTAGATGTGCTAAACAAGTAACAATGTACTTTCCAACATTAACTAAACAAGTTTTTACATTTTGACAACTACATTGGTAAGCACGAACATCATATTCATTTTCTTTAGAAGCATACAAATCCAGTAAGATCTTAACAGGACATATTTATATGTCAAACACACTCCAGCATGGGTTAGCTTATCAGTTTTCATGATACAGCTTCTATTACCATTTGGTAACATACATTTATATTAAATGTATGATGCATTTAATATAGCTGTATCTCCCAAAAGGATACTAGAATCCATACTGCTATTCATACAAATAATTCTCTCATCACATGTTTATATCTCTAGGTGACTGTTGGTCAGTATTGTGTACTAAAATGCACCATTGTTTATCCACCCACATCCATCACACTCACTTCCAGTGTGATCTCATTTCCCATTTTCTGACTAGGATAAAGGCAATCTTGTGGTTGCTTTGTGAAATTACCTTTCTGGCAGATTTGAAAAATTTTACTGCCCTATCATGAGGTGGGGTCATAAGAAGACCATGTTGAAAATGTGGGGTCAAAATATGCAAAGCCGACAAAGGTGTGAGTGTACATTCAAATTTTTCTGTGCTCTCTCATAATTTTGCTAATTTTAAACATTTTGATTTCAGATTTTCAACACAGATATTTTTTCACACCACCTCATGAACATGACAGATGTCATTTTTCAAATCCTGTCCAAAATGCGTTTTCACCACTGTGGCACAGAATAACACTTTTGTAGGGATTTAAAAATGTTCACCTACTAGATTCATGGGGTGGGGTAATAAGGCTATGCTGAAATGCTGGTGTACAAATATGGTAAAATGATCAGGTTGTGAGTGAACATTGCAATATTTCAACACTCATTCATAACTTCACTGATTTTCTGTGTGTGTGTGTGTGTGTGTGTGTGTGTGTGTGTTATTTCTTTATGCTCCCTCAGGCCCCTCACCAACCACTCCTTCAGGCGGCCTAGGGCCCTATCATCAGTCCTTCATCGTCATCCACCACCCATATTATTGCCGTGGCCCAGTTGACCTGATGTATTACTTTGTCGGGGGCCACCCTCCCAGGGCAGGAACCCAGGAGAGGAGATGTGCCCGAAGGCATCCTTCTATGCCTGACACACACAGTGAGGGTTGGCATGGACACTTCTGGACTTTGAGGTGAATGTGGACCAGCTACCATCATCTGGTCAGCCAGGTGGCTATTTCCCGCTTTTCTTCCCAACACATCCTCCTCCCACACATTGGGCTGACCATGGCGATGTCCTGAGAGGGAGGTGTTCAGCGACATATTGAGGCTCACACTGCAATGAACACCAGCCACAAGCCACCACCAGGAGCCATCAAACATGCAGTCCAGGATGGTCCCCCACCTGGCAGGGAAGTGTCCAGAAAATGCTCATAACTCCCTCCCTGACAGACTGCATTCCTGACTACTTGGCTTGGGGCATGAACCTGGGTCACCAGTGTGCTGAGAGAATGCCCATCGCTCGGTGCTATGGAGCTGGCATCTCAGCTGATTTTCCATATTTTAGCTCCAAACTTACAACATAGACATTTTTCCACACCACCTCATAAATGTGACATGTAATTTTTAAATCCTGGACTAGATGTGTGTTCATACTTGTGGTGCAAAATAATATTTTGGACAAAATACTGCAAATGTAACATGCCATGTTTATAAGGGGAGTCATACAATGACTATCTTGAAAAGTTGGGGTCAAAAATGATTAAGAAATGTTGTGTATAGTGCCAGTCTTCACCCTAGCAGCCATGCTTGGTGATCCCGTTGCTGTGAACTAAGTCTGGGGGTGAGCTCATTGACTCAGTTCCATTGGGTGAGAATGCTGGGATAGCACTGTTGTGCAATATCTCCACCAAGCCAGGAAATTAAAGCTGTAGGATTGTCAACACAAGGCCAGGTACCATATGGTGAAGACAGCACTTCTCTTGGGTGAGACTCTGCAACTCTGCCTCTTTGGGTGGTAGAAGACCCTGTGCATTGCCTGACAGTGTGACTTATTATCCTGAGCATCTGTATCTCCAGCCACATGGAAGTGGAAGGACCGGAAGGCTCTGTGCTTCTGCAGCACACCAGACAGCCCCATGAATTCTTGACATCTATCACTAAACTTCTGTAGGTGAACAGAGTCTTCTCTTTTTTTCCATGGGCCCTGCACATCTGCATGTATTTACACTTGCTCCAAAGAGACTTGCATGAATCAGGATACCATTCCACTATTTCAAAAAGAAAGGAATTTTTTTTTACAAAAAAACTGTGTTAATGCACCAGTTGGGATTCAACTTAATGTCACAAAAGTAAGGAAATATGGCATTAGGATTTCCAACCCTAACTCCCATCCCCACCCCCAAGAGCAAAAGTGAAAAAATTAGGATTTAGGATTTCCTGTGTCTCAACAAATCAGTGGTGGGATCTTCCTTGGAGTTGTCAGTCCTTATGCTCACCACTCCTCCACAGCCATAGCCTCCTGTCTGATGCACAAGGTAGAGCTCCAAGCCAATGCCTCATGCTGATGCACTCTTCAGATATACAGTAGTATGTCTTGCCACATGTTGCCAACAAAATCCATTGCACCTATTTTCACACAGGGCCCTGCAGGCCCTGCCCGAAGAAAAAAGATCACATCTGTTCTTGTTTTCTCAGGGAAGGGGGTGAGCATTAGGGCTGACAACCCCAAGAAAGACCCCACTACTGATTCACATGATTCAGGAGACCAAAAATCCAAATATTGTTTTCCTTTTGGTGTTTGGGGAGTGGAGGTTGGGAGTTAGAGCTGAAAACCCTAATGCCACATTGCCCTACTTTTGTAGTGTTATGCTGAACCCTATCTGGTACATTAATACAGTTTTTGCCAAGAAGCTATAGCTATATCTGCATTCCAGTGCAACTGTAACCATTGAACTGTTTTATTCAGTTTCTCTCTGTAGATGTCCTGTGACTTTATACAATGATCTGTATGTATTTTTTTTCAAAACTGCATGCAATTGATCTGTCTTAAATGCCTTGAGCCTGACTTCACTGCACTTCCTCTGGAACTGTTTATTGTACTTGTAATGTTTTTTGTGACTATGTTTTTGATGTGGAACCTTTGTAAATGAGCACCTGTGCTCAAAGGTAATCCCCAGAATTTTCAATAAATAAATAAATAAATAAAATTTGGAATGCCTTTGAACTGTAACAGCCCTCTATGAGACAGAAGTAAAAGGAAGCATTTTGATACACTTTTTAAAATGTTCTCACAAGACAAAGTAGACGTGTGTGTGTGTTTGTGTGTGTGTGTGTGTGTGTGTGTGTGTGTGTGTGTATGTATGTGTTATGGTTTGTATTGTATCATCCCCCAGTTGATGCTGCTCTAACTTAATACTGTGAGACAGCTTCATCATTCTGCTGTCTTTTATGAGGCCATGAAGCTGACTTGCAATGTGCTAAAGCCATCAGAAGGGCATTATTTGTACTACATTTTCTGAAATTTCTATGGCATTACAAATGGTCACTGTCCAACAACTCTACAGACTTAAAAAAAACATCAAAAAATGAAACTTGCCTTATAATTCTTCTGAAATTTAACATGATGTAGGACAGCGTTATGGCTTGCTAACAGACACCAAATTGCACTATTTGGCTTCATTTTTTAAGATTTTCACGGGGGGGTGGGGGTGGGTGGGCATTGCCCAGACTCCACTAGATTGATTTGGATTTTGTGTTCCTCCAAAATTTGGATTTACATGATGTCCCTGAGCAGATCCATCACACACTGCATGCAGCCTCTAGTGTGCTTTGCACTTGGCCTTGAGGGCCACACGTAGGGCATCAAACATACATTTTTCACCAGTCACCTTTAACATGAAACTCCATCTATGAAAATGAACCTTTTGTTCTGTGATGTTTGTGGTAAAGCTAATTCCATCTGCTAAAACGCACAAAACCACATTTTTAGATAGACAAAGTTTCACTGTGAAAACACAACTGTTACAGTGTGACAACTGCACAACAAAACTAAGTCCAGTTTCAAAGACATGGCAAAAGCACATTTCACAGATGAAAAAACTAAGTCTGTTTGCAAGAATGCTAGGCTATATTTAGCTCATGTGCAAATGTAGTCTCCATATGTGCAACCCAGTAAATCTATCTTTAATCGTATCTTTCTTTGGTCACAGCCTTATTTTTTTAAACATCACTAATCTTCTAGTTATTAACCTCCTAATGACTGCCCATCATCTTTCATATCACAGCCTTTTCGTCATCTCTAACTACATGACTCCCATTTTCACAGGTCTGACAACTTTTAAACCCTGTTGTCACAGGTTTGCGTTGACACCAATTAGTCTAAAAGTGTATCTTTGACACTGCAAAAATGGAAGTTGAGTGGTGCATGAATTGCCCTTATCGTTTTTTAATTTTCTTTTTATTAGTTTTTCAAAAGTACATACTTTCAAACTTTAGCCACATTGAAAACATTTGAAAATGGCATTGAAATTGTTGCATGTACTTACCATAGGAGCTGTTACTACATCACCCAGTTTGTTACACCATATGAGAGGAGAAGGGTAATTGCATATATAAGAAAGAATAGTATTTCACATTAGTCAAACATTTGTCTTAATGAGATGACCAGTTTTCCTAAATTTTATAATCTCATAGGTATTCAGCTGATTCAGTCCAGCTGTTAGTCTCTAATCTGTTACTTAATATACACCACATCAATCATTACATCTAGCTACCCCTTCCCCCTTGGAACCCTGTATGTTAATGGCATCTGTTGTTCTTTACTAAGTTAATATAGACAAGTGAAAACTTTTAAGTTTTATAGAACTAAAACATGAACAGTAATCTCTAGTCCTTCAACTGCTCAACTAGTTAACATAAAAAGGGCCTATATTTCAACTTGATGTTAAACAGCCTTCCTCAAGCTAATTAAAGTCCATATGAATAAAGGAAACATCCACAGCATTTATAGGAGCAGATCTTTATTGGAGTTTGTTAAGCTGGGAAAGTCAACCACATTCCAATCTGCAGGAACAGTTCAAGCTATACAGGGCATCGAGCAGGGAGGAGGGCTGACTGACTACATGGTGAGCATTATTTTAACAAGGACAATACCCTCCACCACATTTATTACATCTCCTAAATTACCAGAAAAGTATAAAATAACTATGACAACATATTGGCCATTCTTATATTCATGCTATTGGGAGAACAAATCTTCTATGGTGTGGATGTACCGTGGTCAGGTATTTAACTCCTACACTGGCAGCGACCCATGAGTCAGCATTTGGAATCCCCCTTCCCCATCCACTTAATATACCTGAAACACAGTTTTTAGAAAAAAGTTAATCAGAGTCATTATGTTAACCAGCTCCATAAAATTCAAGTTTTATTTTAAGTTACTATCATCCTTGGTGTTGTTAAATTAGTAGGGTTTGCCCGAGTATATTATCTTGAGCCTTGCCAGTAATTTGGAAGCATAGGTGACTCCAAATGAGCATAGTGATGCACAGATTCCATAGAAACCTTTCCATTGATCTCATGTGGCATAGCTCAGGTCTGGGTAGAATGATAATGTGTTTCCTTCTTCCAGTATGATAGGGCCTTTTTTCCTTGCTACCACCAGTGCTTTGTCCCTCTGTTTCATTTGCCAATATGATCAAAATGTTCTGGGATGCCTTGCTCCCTCTCTGTGCCTCCTAGGTGTTATCCAGTAAGACCTCCATAATGATGGGGTTGGATTCAGTTGAAAAGTGCTCCCCAAGCATTCCTATGCCAAAGTCTCTGACTCCTCTCCTTTCTGAGCTTCAGGCAAACCAAGAACCTAAATGTTTGCAGCCCAGCTCTTGTTTTACAATGTTTCTATTCTTAAGAGAAGGAATTTATTCTCTTTTAGGAATCTCCCTGCTGTCACAACTACTCTAAGCGCTGATCTCATGGCTTCTTTGACCTCAGTGATAGCAGCTGAGGACTTAGTTTTACAAATTAACATGCCGCCATTAAAGTCCTAAATTTTACTGTCTGGAGTTGCCACTAGTATGTTGAGTGCCTTGGTGGTTTTCATAACATTTTTTATTGTAAAGTTCACCATGTCTGTGGTTTCATCTGTCATCGGCTTAGTAGATTTGCATGTCCTGGCCATTTGCTGTCCACACCACCCTCCACTCTCAGATGTTGCTTTTTTGAGGTTCCCCATGTTTAATTCAACCCAAAGTTGCACTCAAGGTCACCATAAGTAAATATATATGGTCTGACTCTGCAAAGATCAAATTTCATAGCTAAAACTTACATATTAAATCTTTTAAGAGTTCCCTGCAGGAAAACTGATAGAAATCGTGTCTGCTTTTGGCAATAGTTGACTACACCACTGATTTGCCCTTATCAAATAAGTCAGCCTTTACATTTTTCACATTTTGCACCACTTCCTATATAAAAAAACACTGAACCAAGGCACATAATGAGATCATGTCCTAGAATACATGCTTTTAAACATTTTGTGAATACCCATAAAGAAATGTAGGAGAAATACAGTAAGTGGCTGAAAATTGCAGTTTAACATTAAAGTGCCTACCAAACCTTAAATAGTCATTGCCATGGTTATTACTAATGCTTAACTTCAGTCATTGAACTTTAAACTAGTCTAGTTATATATAATGTATTTACCTTCACAAGCTGTTCATAATATTGGGAAATTATCTATACTGTTTTAAAATGTACATACTCACATACCTCTCAGCCTTTCATCACCCAATGGTGTAATAAGATGTGTAAGAAATGGGCAAAATGTGCAACATATCATCAAACATGGTATTGCGAGCTCAGAACACTGCAGATATGGGTGCACTAATCTTCATGATGTTGGCTGATAACTGAGCAACATAGATTATTATTAATTTCTACTTTAAAGTGTCAGTGGGCAATTTAGACTATTACCTTCTTCATGTGTGACAAAGGGTTTCTTATGGGTAAAATGAGTGATGTGTAGTACCCCATAATGTGTGACAATTGAGAGGTCTGCTGGTTGATCATGTCCATTCCTATTCTGTTCAGTATTTAATAAAATGATGCTTGACATAGAGCATAGAAATACAGAAACATAGACTTTGACAGCAGATAAGGACCACTTGGCCACCTAGTCTGCCCATTTCCCTACCTACAGGATAAGCTGCAGATCCTAGTTAGCCAACAGCCTATTTCTTCTTACCCCCCACAAGAATTGCCTTATGTCTGTCCCATGCATTCTTGAATTCTCCCATAGTTTTAGACCCCACAACCTCTTCAGGAAGGCTGTTCCATGCATCCACCACCCTCTCTGTGAAAAAATACTTCCTCACATTGACCCTGAACCACCCCCCATCTTTAAATTGTGTCCCCTTGTTCTTGCACATCTCTTTTTCTGAAAGATGCTACCCTCTTGGACTTTGTTGATTCCACTGAGGTACTTAAAAGTTTCTATCATGTCCCCCTCTCCCTCCTTTCCTCAAGGATATACATATTAAGCTTGTTTAGTCTCTCATTGTATGGCTCCTCTTGCAGACCCTGCACCATTTTAGTTGCCTTCCTCTGGACTGCATCTATCCTGTTGACACTTCTGTATCTAAAAAGCAATAAAATATGTTTTGAAAAAGCAAGCATCTATTTCCACAGTGTTCTGAATTTTCTTTAAGCTAGTGCATGGTGACATTTCCTACATTTTGGCCCTTTCCCCCATATGTTGAGGGACAATATCCCACATTTGGGTGATAATAGTTTGCAAAGCATGCTTCAAAGGCAGACTGGTCTGGCACCTGGAGAAAAAAAAGCAATGGGCCTGTGACAGCTAAGCACTGTATCATCATGAGCAGTAATACAACCACTGACTTGTAGGACAGCAAACTGTATCGACCAAAGCATCTATTTTTTTTGTCTGCCTTGTAAGTTTATGTAGTTATCATGTAATACAAAACTGATTTAGTAAGTACTGGATCCAAGATGATCCCCAGGCCTATTATATCTAGAATTGCATTGATAATCTATGGGAAAATCATATAATTTATCATCCGGTTGTTTCAGAGTAAATTGGGTGAACAGAATAGCCTAATCCAAGTGTAATTATCTTTTTGATGGCCACTGGATGGGTTAATGATAATGGTATTATCTGTTTTACTTATGTGTGTTGAATGGTTTATAGGCTTGTTTGATTTGAGTGGCTTGTGTATTTTTTTCCGTTTCCATTTACAGACTATCTTGCTTCCTGTATTTTGGATGTGTCAACTGGCCAGTACAGATGGTTATGAAGAGATCCCACCTGAAGCTTGCTCCTTTGCATAAAAAATATCTTTTTGATATCCAGACATAAAATAAGTGCCCTGAGAAAAGTTAAGATAACAACTGGGCACATCTTAGCACTTGAGGTGTTTTTTCCATTTCGAGTCTGTTTTCAGTTACTGTGGAGCAAGAGCACAGTATGCATACGTCTGACAGGCTGCAGACTGCAGGCTCATGCAGTGAGGGAGGGCAGCATGACTGAATGACTACTTGGCATTTTTTGTTTGCAGTTTGCTTTTTTATATCTTTCCTTTTATCCTTATAGCACTATTTTCTTAACTTAGCTTTTTCTTTTCATTTGCACTGTTCCTAAATTCTTATTTTCTTCTTTGCAGGAAAGTGCAAACATAATTTTTTACAATAATGTTCGTTTATTGTAAAATAAACAGGGATTATACATACGCTGACTGAGTTGAGGCTAATTTACAATGGCATCCCAAATACAGTTTTGTAAACTTTATATCAGACAGTAAAGATTGCATTTAAGTAATGTTGCATTTAGCAGGGAATTAGCTGTGATTTGAGCTGCAAATGCAATGACTTCAGGAATAACAGTGAGTTTTGAAAGAGTCCCCAATGAATCATACATTCTACTTTAAAATGCATTTTTTTAACAGACACTGCATCAGCAATGCATTTATATTTGAAAGAGCATTCTAAGAAGTAATTTTGGAATAAATTGTCTTATTTGGCTGGTAATGAGTTAGAAATGCACTACAAAGTTATTTATATACAGTCTGAACTGAATAATTCAAAGTTCAATGCATACATTCACAATTAACATTTATTATAAAATGGGATTGGGGAAATCTTGCTCTCCAATTGACTGTAGCAAGCTGGCATTCATAACTTTTATCTCATCTCAACCAATGGGTAAGAAAGTATTGTCTCAGCCTGCTCCTTTACTGACATACTGTATCAATGAACAATTTTAGAACCTTCATTTCTTAAATTCCACAATTTTTCTCATAGCCACAGTGTACAGTAAAAGATAAAACATACATCATGTGATACATTATCACAAGTCCTGAAGTCTTACTTTTTAAATTTTTTTTCCCAAATGTTTCCTTATAGAGCTCATTCTCTTTGTGGACTTGTGTTTAATGCCTTTTTTATGCTGCTGAAATTTCCTCCCACATCCAAGCTACAGTATAGTACAGTTACCTGCTTGTTACAGCACTAATGTCCCTTGGCTCTACTCTGCATTTTAATGTAAATACAATGATGAACTTTTTCTTGCATCCTTTTTTACAGCTGCCCGGAGCCTTATCCAACTGCTCACAGCCATGCTACTATTCCTCATTTCACACTTTCACTCCCTCTAAACCACAGAAGTCACTCTGGGAGTTGGAATCCTCTGCTCTTTAACATTAACAACCTCTCTCATGGTTATCCTTCCACTACCCTCTGGTGGCTCCTTGCTAGCATTTACTTATTATTATTACTTGATGTGGGCAAGGCTGCTAGCAGGCATACTCCTTCCTGCATGCAGACAAATCCTCAGTAAAACGATTTTGCTTATTTTTGACTATGGAGGCATTGTCTATAGTGATGTTGCAACGTCCATTTTTTTTAACATAAAAAATTGTATTTCATTTCCAAAATAAAGGAAACAAATACAACGCAGAGCATATGAATCAAAAAAACTGTGAAATGTGCAAGAAAAAGAAAAACAGCAATCTGGGCAGAGACTATACTTATGTTCCAACAGTAATGTAGAAATTATATGCAGAAGAGTAATAAGAATAATTAAATAGTAACTTGACAGTATCAAATAAGAACCCAACCCCCAAAGGGGCCACCATCATAAATAGTAACTAACCAAGAAAATAAAGACTGTCTCCTTCCAAGACGTGGTCTGCTATTCTGAAGGAGGCCTAGCCACTAATCTGGTACACCATTCTGACTGGTTACCTACCTCACTGATTGTCTCCGAAAGGGTGGTACATCTGCCAGCACTGACTCCTCTGCTGTTGTTTATCTAGGCTGTCAGCTGACTACCACTTACACAGCCTTGGTCCCTGCTTTTTCTCTCTTTTAATTCTTAACTAGACACTATGCTCAAACTTACCACTGCAACACTGCCCTTCCTTTGTATCATTCTCTTCTTGTACAGTCACCCTAGTAACACTTCCCCTAGTTAGACTCTACTCCCCAACTGTGCACCAGGGCAAAACCTCCTTTACACTACTGGCTAGACAACTTGGGATTTTTCTTACATCGTAAATGGGCCATGGTCCCCCTTATTTAACTTTCCCCAATGTGATAGCTGGATCTCTAACTACCAACCTACTCTTGTCATCATCTTCTCTGGATCCATTGTCTTCCAGCACCAGGGGAAGAAAGGGAAAATGACAAGGCAACATAGCTCCAAAAGGGCAGTTAAACAGGTGTCTAAACTGATAAGAGAATACCTCCTTTTGCTCGCCCTCCTGCTACAGTACTTCTACTATCTGGCATCATCCACCCTAACCCTGGACCAGCACAACGCACTCCACATGTCTCTTACAGCAAACAGGGAACTCTTCCTCTGGCTACTCTCAACATCTGTAGCCTCCTGTGTAAAATCAACTCCCTTTAAGTTTGGGTATCACAAAACAACCCTGACATACTCTCTGTCATGGAAACATGGTCATCCCCCAAAATACCAGACTCTGCAGTTCACTTACCTGGTTACATAATTTTCAGATTGGACAGGCTGACCAAGCGAGGTGATGGCTGTGCCAGCTAGCTAAAAGACTCTCTAAAGGGCCTAGCCATGCCTGTGACTGACCTCGGATGCCCCACTCAGGTATTAGGGATCAAAGTACTTCTGGGAGCACATCAAAAGACTCTCACAATACTGTCAGTTTATATTCCGCCCAAAGATACTAACACTGGTCTTTATAAAGTCCTGGATTACCTAAAAGCCCCAAAACACATCACAGAGGCAATTATATTTGGTGACTTCAACATAAACTGGCTGTCAGCTTCCTCAGGCCCCATAAAGTATACACTATCAGTGCTACATCTTTCTCAACTAGTCAGCTCTCCCACAAGAATTAACTACAAAACTGGGACAAGTACCACTCTTGACTGGGTAATCACAAACCGCCCTGACCGTATCTCCAATATGACTGTGCACCCTGACTCTCTAAGTGACCTGTCACCTGTAGCTGGACCAACAAATTCCAATCCCCACTGCCCCTGACTATATTCAACAGAGTGATTATACGTGGCCACCTGGAGCTCCTAAAACAACACCATTGCTGACAGGACTGGTCTCTACTGGACTTCTCTGCTGACACTAATGAAGCCCTTCAGCATTTTATCAGTACTTTCAATGCCGCCTGTGATGTACATGTACCCGTCAAGAAAATGAAGGTGTGTGGCTCTGTACATCCCTGGATTTCCCCTGATCTTCTTGTTACCCTCAAAACAAGGGACCACCTCTGGTACTGTGCTAAATCATTGGGTAAACCTCAAGACTGGCAAGCCTATAAAGCTGCAAGAAATTCCTGTACTCGAGCCATCCGCAACATGAAAAGTATTCACCATAGGGAGCAGCTTACCAACAGTTGGGGTGATAGCAGGAAATTCTGGTCAAACATTAAAGATATAACTGGAAAAGACCCAAAAAGGCACCAACTGTGATAAACCTTAATGGCTCCCACATACTGGATCCACTCCAAATTGCAAATACTTTTAATGATGCCTTTACCGATCTAAGCACTGTCCTACCAGAAGATTCTTTGCTGATACCACCTTAAAATCTATGCACCAGCAGGAGAACAAGACAAATGATCACCTTCTATTCTACCCAAGTCAGGAAACTACTGAGTAAAATGCTGGGTAAGACACTGCATAGTAGGGACTCCCTAGATCTCAAACTAATTGCACTTACTTCTGAGAAAGTACTCCCACCTATCACTAAGATTCTTAACCTCTCCCTGTCTTTGTCTCAGTTCCCACAGGTTTGGAAAACTGCCATTGTTACACCAGTTCATTAAGCTAGGGACCGTGTGCAACATAGCAACTATAGGCCTATATCAATCCTCCCTCCCCTTTCAAAAATAATTGAGTGTATTGTTGCCAACCAACTAGTGGACTACCTCAGTAAATAGTCCCTACAGTGTGAACTACAACATGGTTTCTGAAAAGGGCACAGCACCACCACTGCTCTTCTAGAACTCATCAGCTCTGTCCACAAATCTATTGACCAAGGCAGTCTTGTGGGGGCGGTCTTTATAGACTTAACCAAGGCCTTCGACATGGTTAATCACCAGCTCCTCCTTAAACAACTCTCTTTAACTGGCCTCTGCCCTGATTCACTTTCCTGGTTTACAAGCTACCTTGGAGAGAGATCACAATGCATGAAGATTTCCAACACTATCTCTGACTTTAAGCCAGTTTGGTCTGGTGTACCTCAGAGCTCAATTCTGGGTCCCCTCTAGTGATGGGCAAAGTGGCCCCAATTCGCTCCGTGGAGTGATTCGCAGAGTGAAGGCGAATTTGTGGAGTGCTCCACAACGTGAAGCAGAGTACTTCACGTTATTAATGAGTAATGCAAAGTCCATTGAAAACAATGACTTCACATTACTCCGCCTTCCCAAACCACTACTCCACTAATGCTTAAGGTGAAGTACATTGAAAACAATGTAGTTTGCCTTACTTCGCCTTGTTTTTAAGCTTCAAAGGCGAATTTTGCAGTGTTTCATGGGATTTCAGGTCACATGGGCTCTAGATTGTTCCGCACAGCCTCAGTTTGGGGTAGTGTATGTAGGAAGCTGTAGGAGACAATCTGTTCTGAGAGCTCTCTGCAATTGAACCCTTCGAAAAGCTGTTAAAAAGCCATTTTGAGTAATTTTTTTTTTGCTGAAACTTTAGTTCATCGATTGTAGGAAACCCTCCTGTGCTCATATCATCGAGTGTTTATTGTTTGTATATGGATTTTGAATTTTAATGTACAACATTGAGTCTGTGTACTGAGAGACAGTGGAAGTGTGCTTTGGGGGAGGGGTGTATCTGTGGTGTAGGTAGATTAACTTGAAGAAAAAGACAGTGTTTTCTGTTTTGGTGATATTTTTCTTTTGTAACTGTGTTAATGTACACACAGTAATATTTTCAATATTTCTTGCCATTTTTTTTGCTGATTGTTGTGGTGCAGTAGTGCATAATTTTAGCTTGTTTAAAATATGTGGTTATATTACTGAAGTTTTCAATTTGCATGCATTACTTAGTATGTGTGTGTGTGTGAATATGTGTGTGATGCGTGTCATCAAATCAGACACCTTTTATTGTGCCACATAATAATTTCAGCAATGTGAAGCTGCTATCCACTGCAGCTGTGTGATTTTTGTACTTCTTTGTGGTATCTTTACTGGTACTAGTACTAGTGACTGTTACTACAGTAGTGCATTACACTGACCCCCCGGGGCCCACCCCAACCGGCAAAGGTATTCTTTTCCAGATTTGAATTTCTGATGGTGAGCACTGGTTAGGTGTTGTGCCTTTGTGTCTGCATCTCTTCAGTGCACAGTGCAATCTTAATCTGTCTGTGCATTTGCATCTCTTTAGGGCCCAGTCTCCATCTCTAACTTAAGTCACAGTTGATTCTTTGACTTCCCTTCAGAGTAATGGACAGATGTAGTGCTTAATTCTGCATGAATGTTGTACTCATTAATACTCATTTTTAAGTCAGGACCATCATCACGAGTCACTCGTGATAGAAAATCATGTTTTTCATCATTACGGTCACAAATGCAGTTACAAATCACGATTCATGATCATTCACATTACAAATCACAACATGAATTTAAACATAGAAACATAGACTTTGACGGCAGATAAGGACCACTAGGCCATCTAGTCTGCCCATTTCCCTACCTACAGGATAGGCCGCGGATCCTAGTTAACCAACAGCCTATTTCTTCCTACCCCACACAAGAATTGCCTTATGTCTGTCCCATGCATTCTTGAATTCTCCCACAGTTTTAGACCCCACAACCTCTTCAGGAAGGCTGTTCCATGCATCCACCACCCTCTCTGTGAAATAATACTTCCTCACATTGCCCCTGAACCGCCCTCCTTCTATCTTTAAATTGTGTCCCCTTGTTCTTGCAAGTCTCTTTTTCTGAAAGATGCTACCCTCTTGGACTTTGTTGATTCCACTGAGGTACTGGAAAGTTTCTATCATGTCCCCCCCTTCCTTCTTTCCTCAAGGATATATGTATTAAGCTCCTTTAGTCTCTCCTCATATGGCTTCTCTTGCAGACCCTGCACCATTTTAGTTGCCCTCCTCTGGACTACCTCTATCGTGTCTATGTCCTTGCGGAGATGGGGTCTCCAGAACTGGACACAGTACTCCAGATGGGGTATCACCAACTGTCTGTACAGAGGGATAACAACTTCCTGTTTTCTGCTGCTGATGCCTCCTTATACATCCCAGTATACCCCAGCCCTCCCTACTGCCTTCTCACATTGCTTGCTAACCTTAAGGTCATCTGATATGATTACCCCAGGTCCCTTTCCTTTTTTGTTGTTGTTACTACCTCCCCCCCCATTGTGTATTCTTCCCCTGGGATCTTGTTTCCCAGGTGCATTATTTTGCACTTCTTTGCATTGAATCCTAGCTGCCATACTTCTGACCATTCCTCCAGCCTTGCCAAGTCCCTTTTCATCCTTTCCACACCTCCTTGTGTATCAACCCTGTTGCAGATCTTTGTGCCGTCTGCAAAAAAGCATACTTTTCCTTCCAGTTCCTCTGCAATGTCACTGCTGAAGACATTAAAAAGGACTGGACCCAATACTGAACCCTGCGGTACCCCACTAGTAACCCCTCTTTCTTCAGAGTGGACTCCATTTACAATTAACTTCTGTGTCCTGTTGTGCAGCCTATGTTTTACCCAGGCTACCACCTTGGGACCCACTCCCAGGCTGGTTAATTTGACTATTAATCTTTTGTGTGGGACTGTGTCAAATGCCTTGCTAAAGTCTAGGTAGGCCATGTCCACAGCCCCTCCCTGGTCTACTACTTTGGTCACCCAGTGAAAGAAATCTATTAGATTCGTCTGACATGACCTTCCCGCTGTGAACCCATGCTGCCTTGGGTCCTGTGCTCCACTGGCCTCTAGGTACTCAACTATTCTTTCCTTCAGAAGTGACTCCATCACTTTCCCTACCACAGAGGTCAAACTGACAGGTCTGTAGTTTCCTGCCTCTTGGTCCCACTTTTGTGAAGGGGAATCACATCTGCCTTCCTCCAGTCCTCGGGTACCACACCATCCTCCCATGATTTATTCAAAAGAGTAGCCAGTGGTTTCACTAGTTCCTCCCTTAATTCTTTTAGAATTCTGGGGTGAATTCCATCAGGACCCATTGCTTTGTCCACCTTCAGTTTTAGGAGTTCTTGCAGAACCCTTTCTTCTGTGAAAGGACTGGGATTGACCCCCTATCAAGAGTGCTTCTGTTAATTGGATTAGGCACTTCCCCCTCCTCTTTTGTGAATACTGAGCAGAAATATTCATTCAGTATCCCTGCTTTTTCACTGTCCCCCTCTGCCCACCCACTGTTCATTCTATTCAGCCTCACTATCCCTCCCTTTGTCTTTCTCGCTCGCTGATGTACCTATAAAGGTTTATCCTTAACTGAGTTGGCTATCTTTCCTCAGTTTGGGCCTTTGCTATTCTGACTTCCTCCCTGCTTCCTTCTGCCTTAACTGGTACAGCTCTCTGTCCTGCTCGTTCGGTGTTTCCTTATACTTCCGGAATGCTATCTTTTTCTTCCTGACTTTCACAGCCACCTCTTTTGAGAACCATAGTGGCTTTTTCTTTTGTTTTGATTTGTTTATTTGCTTCACACAAAGGCTTGTTGCCTCTGTGATGTCAGTTTTGATGATTCCCCATTGTTGCTGCACACCTCCTTCTAGCCTGTTTGCTAGTGCTTTTCTGAGGCACTCTCCCATCTTGCCAAAGTCATCCCTCCTGAAGTCCAATACCCTCACTTTTGTATGGCTTGACTCTGTAGCTGAGTTTAATGTGAACCACACTGTTTGATGGTCACTTGTCCCCAGATGGCAACCCACTTCTAGATCTGAGATCCTCTCACTGCCCCCATTTGAGAGTATGAGGTCTAAGATTACTCCCTCATGAGTGGGTTCTGAAACTAGCTGTCTAATGCCTGCCACCTGTAGGGCATCAAGAATGGCCCTGCTCTTGGATGTGGCTGCAGCAAATGTGCTCCAATTAACATCTGGCATGTTCAGGTCTCCCATCAACAGTATCTCCCCTTTCTCTGCCATTCTAAGAATGCCTTCTGTCATATCCTTGTCCATTCCCTCCCTGACATGGGGGTCTGTACACAACCCCTGTGCGTATTGTGGTGCCCTTTCCAGTCTCCAAGGTGACCCACAGTGCCTCCTCTTCTCCCTGTTTACTCTTTTGTTCAGTTGCTTTTATCTCTTCCTTTACATAGAGAGCTACTCCTCCCCCTCTTCTCCTCTGCCTGTCTCTCCTGTAGGTTATGTACCCTGGTATGTTAACATCCCAGTCATTGTTCTCTGTGTACCATGTTTCTGTGACTGCTACGATATCCAGGCATCCCTCTTCCATCAAGGCCACCAGCTCAGGGAGCTTGTTGCCCAGACTATGGGCATTGGTACTCATTACCCTCCATTTTCTGGTGGCCTTACTCCCTTTTGCCCTATCCCTGTCCTTCTTGCCTTTGTCACTTTCTCCATTTATCCCTGCCCTTCTCCCTATCGACACCTCTATGTTGGTGTCTGCCGCACTTATTACCATGATTATTTGGGGGGGCTAGGATTTCCCTGCTCCTTTCCAGTGCCTCCCCCCTTGGCTAGTTTAAAAGATTGCCAATGAAGCATTTAAACCTATCACCTAGGATCCTCGTTCCCCTCCTGGACAGATGCAGCCCATCATGCCAGTATAGGCTTACATCACTCCAGGTGGACCTCCAGTCCCCAATGAAGCCAAATCCCTGAGCTTCACACCAGTTTTTCAACCACTGATTGAATCCCATGGTGCGGAACACCCTAGCCTCTCCTATGCCATAGATGGGCAGCACCTCCGAGAAGGTTACCGTGTGTGCTACTTGACTAAGGTCCCTCCCCAATTCCACAAACTCTTCCTGCATTTCTCTAATCCCTTTCTTAGCCAGGTCATTTGTCCCTAGGTGGACAATCACATCCAGCTCCCTTCCCTGTGCAGCTGCTATGGCAATCCGAGGATTCACCCCTGTCCTCAAGCCATTGCACCAGGCAGGCACCTTACCTCCCTCCTCGCCCCTTCCTCCCCAGTTCTACCTTCCTAACAATGAGTCCCCACCAGGAGTTATTTCCTTCCCCTGTAGGGTCCCCTGCCACCCTCCTGTGGGTCTCCTTTGTGGAGGTTCCCAGCATCCTCCTTGGTCTCCACTGCGGGTGCCTCCATAGAGGAACCACACTTTGCCAGAATGGCATAGGAAGTGTGGAGAGGTACCACTGGAGGAATGCGCCTCTGTTCCACCACCCTCACCCTCCCTGAGCCCACTGTGGTCCAACCGCTCCTCTTTCTTGGCAACCTCTGAGGCAATGGCAGTGGCCCAGGTGGTCCCTGGATGGAAGAGGAGGTCCCACAAATCCTGGCCAACTCAGCCTGGAGATGAGCAACCTCCTCCCTCAGCCCAGAGAGGTGCCTGCAGATGGGACAACACCGCATCCTCCAGAATGTCTCACGGAAGACTGCTGCTCCACAGCCACTGCACTGCACCACTCCAATCATGTCTTATTTCTGGCCCCTTAACTGTTTGCAATCCTTACTCTTTCCTCTGTTTTTTTTCTCTCTCCTTACTTTCTGCCTGTGTGCACTTTAAGCTCCTGATTGTCCTGTTCTGAGACAAGAATATCCTATATTTCTCAGTAGAACACTTACTTGCTCAGACGCAGACCTCCAGCAGCTAGAGGGGGCCGGAGAGCTACTCTTGCCCTTCTAGGATGGTGGGTCTTTGGTGGTTCTGTGATTACTCACTTCCTGCTCCCAAACAGGAAGTTCCCGTTGTCAGTCAAATCCTGTGCCTATAAAAATAGAACTAGCTTTGGGTGGGGGGGTGCAGGGAGGGAAGGAGGGCAATATAGTCCCAGCAGAGAAGTCCAGTCACACTTTTTTTCTAGTTACTTGGATGTATTGTAAGCCTGTTTTGTAGTATCTCTCCAGGCTTCACCACCCCACCACTGTACTCACTGATACATGTTTTTAAGTCGGAGTTTTAAGCTACAGCTTATCGGGGAAGTACAGCCGTAGGCTGTAGGCATTCACGTTTCTTCATCATCATGGTCACAAATGCAGTCACAAATCATGATTCACAATCATTCACATTACAAATCACAACATAAATTTTTTTCTAGTTACTTGGATATATTGTAAGCCTGTTTTGTAGTATCTCTCCAGGCTTCACCACCCCACCATTGTAATCATTAATGTTTATGTCAGGGAGTTGGACAGTGTCTGCAGTACATACACAGACTGGAAAGAAGACTGAATGCACACATGCAGTTTAGTACAGTACACTTGCACTGCTCAGAATACAAAGTGTCACGCATATGGAAGACAACAAAAAAAGGGCATAATTACATACAAGGGTCAGGGATGGTGGAGGAATACATTTTATAACACAGCAAGGAAGGTGTCGGGGGGGCACATGGTGTGAGAAAAAAAAATAATATGCAATCCCATGGTGATCTAGCAGCAGTTTCAGCATGGACATAATTTGCAACTGATGTTCCTGGATGTGATCCAGCTACTGCTCCATAGCACTCACCCGCTCATTGCTATCCTCAACAGCACTCCAGAGAACTGCCAAGTCAGCCTGTGTTACATGCAGTTCTCTGGGGTCCACACATTCTACAGGCTGACCTGCTGGTGGTGGTTGGTGGGGGGGTTGGGGTGCTTGTGGAGCAGCAGGTGCTGCTATGGCCCTCCTCTTCTTAGGGATGCTGCAATGTACAGCTGCACCTTCTGCCACAGAATGGCCAGCAGAAGCAGGCATGGTCTGTTCTGTGGCAGCCTGTCACTCCAACTGCTGGTGATTGAACATATGGGTGCACTGGCCCTTAGTCCCCAGGTGAGTCCCCAGGGTGCCATGGCACACCTCCACCTCTCATCGGCGGCACTGCTGTCCCCCCACCCCATAAAAAAACTACCAAACAATGGAGGTGCGGGGAGGACCAGGCACAGGCAGGGGATGGCCAGATGAACTGGCACTGGCTGGTCACAGTGCTGAACAGGGATGGGATCCACACCTGGTCCTGGGGGAATAGGCACATCCTGCTCCAGAGAACCAGGACTTGGTGGTAGTGGTGGTTCAACTGCCTCAGAGTCAGGACAAGAGGCGGTGCTAGTCCTGCTTCCTGGAGGGGGACACTCACAAGTATTGAGCGATCCAACAGGAATGGGTGACCATGCCCTCCACACATGTGCACGGTGCGATGCTTACCACTACCAAGCTCTCCCAGAGCTGCCCCTGCCCCACACATTCCCTCACCCTGGTCCATCTCTCCTGCTGAGCTTCCTCAGTCCGAGCAATTACTACTCACACTGTCACACAACACACACACACACAGTCACACAAACAACTAACTACTTATAAAGGTAAGAAAAATAACATTTACAAAAAGAACAAATTAAGTAAAAAAAGAGTACAGAAAAGACAAAAAAATGTAGCTTTTAAAGAAGCTGTTGGGCCTAAATCAAAGTTTAAATCTCCTCCTCACTCTGATCTCAAAGTATCAGCAGTCACAAAACACAATACTCTCTCTCTCTGTCTGCACAGGAGAAAGTAAAAGTGTCTGCTTGTATGACTCACTTCCTTCCTGCCTAGTTAAAGAGCATGTGACTTACAGTACTACAACCCACGTGATGTGTGGGGGGGGTGCCAAATCTGAAACACCAAGTGGATCACTTAGAATCATAATGAGGAAAGCGAAGTCCATTAAAAACAGTGACTTCACCTTACTTTGCATTGCCATTCTGCCTTAATGGAATGTGGAAATGACAAGGCAGAGTGAGCACTTTGTATTGCCCACTCCACGTAGCGGATTGGCAATGCAAAGTGCCCACTTTGCATTCACTTCGCCAGCAGAATTTAAATTCACTGCATCTCTAGTCCCCTCCTCTTCAGCATCTTCATTAACAATTTACCATCCACCTGCCCCCTGCACACACTGCTCTATGCAGACAATGCTGTCATTTTTGCAAGCCACCCTGACCCACAAGTGCTCGAATGCAAACTACAGAATGGTTTCCTGGACATTGAGCACTGGTTCTCCAAACAGAAACTAGTGCTAAACTACAAGAAGACAAAAGTCCTGCTGTTCTCCTCTGCCCCCAGTAGATACAAAGGACATATTCTCACTATCAGGAATAGCCACGTTGACCCCCCTTGAACAAATACAGCACTTCAAATACCATGGGGTCACCCTAGATAGTCACCTCACCTATACACCCCACATCAAAAATGTAGTCAGATCTGTGAACGTTAGGATTGGTCTTCTCTATCGACTCCGAAAATGTCTAACACTTGAAGCTCTCTATCTGGCAATTCACGGTTCGGTGCTCTCTATTATTGACTATGGCCTTGTTATTTATGGAGCTGCTACTCATACTGCTCTCATTAGGCTGACTGTTGTGCTAAACAAGGCTTGTAGACTGCAAATGGAGGCATCCCACCTCACCCACACCTGCGATCTCTACAATCAGGCTGGATGTCTCAATCTACCTGGGAGAATTAAATACCACACCTGCCTTCTCACCAAAAAGATCCTTCTTGGGTTCATGCCAAAGGATCTGTGTTGTCTACTTCGCAAATCTCTAAAGACCCAACATACACACACCTCATCCACTGAACTCCTACTAGTCCCAAGGTGCTGGACCACGCAATGCCAACATGCCTTTTGTAGCAGAGCACCTTCCTGGTTCAATATACTCCCCAACAGTCTAGCTACCCTTTCTAAACTTTGAGAGTTCAAACACAAGCTCTAAACTCACCTCCTAACTGAAAGCTCCAGTGACTGCTCCACCTAATTTCCAGGTTCCTTTTCAGGACCTCCACCAGTCCACCCCCCCTTCCTGGACCTCCCCTCACTTATACCTCTATCACCTCCATTTTACCACCCTCCTCCCTGCCTTTGCCCCTCTCCCCCTCTTCCCCTCTCCCTCCCTCTTTTCTAAGACTCTGTCCTCCCCCTATCATATTTGCAACTTGACAAGGCTTCCTTGGCTGCTCCTCTCCCTCTTGGTTCTTCCCTCCCCCCTACTTTTCTTCCCTCTGCCCTGATTCAGGTTTTGATTAATGTGTATATAACTGAAGCTCAGTTGTCCTTTAATTTATTGTAATCACATGTACATCTGCTCTAAATTATTCTGTGTGACTTGTCTGTTTCCCTGTAACTGTTTGTAACCCTCCCTACTGACATGGAACCTTTGTAAATGAGCTATCTGGTGCTCAAAGGTATTGTAATTCCTAGAATGAATAAATAAATAAATAAATAAACCATCAGTTGGGGAAAAATGTCATAATGGCTGACAATGACCTCCTACAGAAAGCAGTGAAGTTCATGCTAGTCCAGGTTGACCGTACTCAGCTGAGAGGGATGTGCATGGCTACTGTGAAACAAAAAGTTGAAGGAAGGGTAGAGGCCAGCCTGACAAGCCATGCAACCCACATGAGCTATCCTCCCAAATATCTAATCCTTAGGAGGTGGGTTCACAGTGGGAGTAGTGGCACAATGCATGGATAGGAATTAAGGTGTCTATTCAATTTTTGATAGTAAAGAGGCAGCTTATGATGGGCAACATAAGATAGTCTTTCAAAAGCTGCCAATTGGGTGACTGCAGAGTGTCACACCACCAGAGATGGAGGCTTGGTCTGTCTCCACTTCATCATGATCACCTGTTTGGTTTCCATGATTATGGATAACAACCAGTTGGAGGCCAGGTGAGATCCCCTTGGTAGAAGTGAGGTGTCTCCAAAGAGGATCAGTGCATAATTGTGTGGTATCAGAAACCCCAGGAGTCTACAGCAGTATCCAAGGACTTCTTCCCATAAATTGTGTAACTGTGGGCATTGCCATAGCACTTGGTGCAGGCTTGCTGCTGGGGTATCACATCTCCAACAATTAGAGTGTGGTAAGAGACCTATCTGAAACAAGAAATCTGGAGTCCTGTACCATCTATGGAGAAGCTTCTCCTGGGTCAATTGCCCCTTGGCATCCTTATAGGCCATGGCCCGGATATTCAGAAGGGTTGTGCATGGCAAAACACTGTTGTGCCATGCACAACCCACTGAAGCACCCCAGCATGATATTCAAATTGGGATTGAGCATGGCACAAATCCCGATGTGCCAGAGCGCATCAGTGACTTATGCGGCACAGGTAGGGGTGGGCGTGCCATGCATACTCCACACATCCCGATATTCAACCTGGGATGTGCTGAGCCCAAGCATGCACAACCCCTGCTTGTGCTGCACACAGGTAAGCCAAAAAAAAAAGGAACAACAGCTGGCCACCCACAGGTGAGCTGCCGTGTTGCAGGGCACAGCACAAAAGCTGTCACCCGTGGGTGGCCACCAGAGCTCCGGCTGCACCTTCATGGTGGCACCCCCCATTCCCGATCATGGGCATATGCTGTTAAATGTAAGTCCAATATCCCTGGTGGTCCAGTGGACCGCTTGCAGCCCAATTGTGGGCATCTGTGTAAAAAGATAAGTCTAATATCCCTGGTGGTCCAGTGGACCACTCACAGCCCAAGGTATATTCTCTGCAGATGGAAGGAACCACTTAGCGGTTTGCATCACCCTGTTTGCTCAACAGTACTCCTGAAACCATGGTAAGCCTAATTCCCCCTTGTTTCCTGTGTGCTCTAAGTTTAGTTTTGTTAAGTCTGTTTTTTCCCTTCCCATAACAAGGTGTCTAGAAAGTCAATTCTGTGAAAGATTTTGTCTGACATGGTTAAGAGGAGATTGTTGAATAAGTAAGTTAATCTGGAGAGCAGAAACATCCAGCTAGCTTCGATTTTGCCTTTGAGAGTTAGTCAGATCTTGAGCCATCTTTGCATTTTAGGCTTGAAGGCAGTTAGGAGAGGAGTGAAGTTAGTATCCAGCAGGTGTGATCATTTTGTGGTGAGCATTATCCCCAAGTAGGTGAAGCCTTCCATGGCCCACACTACTGTATATATGTGCCTTTTAGGCAGGTTGGTTCACATGCTGGATTCAGGGGGGAGAAGGTAGTTTTCGTAAGGAATAAGACACAATGAGGTGTGGTTTATGACATGATAACAGCATGCCCAAGGTGTAAAATGAGGCACAGGCACTTGTGCTGAGTGCCTTTAGCACCTGGGAAGTGCTCTTATCAGGCCATAAACCACACCTCTGAGTGTCTTTTCCACTTATAAAATGGGACCCCTATAAAAATGTTATTTAAAAACTTCAAATAACAAGTTTTTTTTTATAATTTAAAGTTTATTCATAAATTTTCCACCATAAAAGGCAGCATACAGAGAAAACTGATAGAGACTCATTGATACATAGTGAAAGGATGCTGCCCCCCACCTCCCCGTACTGCAGTAACCCATCTCGGTACCCGTAGATGCAGAGCCTCTAACCAAAAACCATATAGAAGCAATAACCCTAGTATAGGTTTAGTTTGGAACTAGAGAGATTAGTGAGTGAAGGGGATCCCAAATTCTAGTATAAACTGCCAGACTATTGTGTAGACTGGCTATTGCTTTTTCCGTGCACAAGTTGGATAATACTTCTCTTACCCATTCCTGGAAAGAAGGGGAGGACCTGTCTTTCCAGTGACAGAGAATTATTTTCTTAGCCGACAAGGCAACCATGGAAATGTGAAATTTACGTGTCTTGACTCTAATAGAGGATAGGTCCCCTAACACACATATCTCAGGGGTAAAACAAGGGGTCTAAGGAAGTTTAGATTGAAACCCATAAGGTGGAGATTCTTGGACAAGACCAAAGCATATGAAAAAGTGTACCCTTATTCTGCAAACATTTGTTGCACTTGTTTGAGTCTAGGTAACCCCACTTGTGAAGTTTAGCAGGAGAGTAATATAAGTTGTGCAATACATGATATTGCATGAGATGCAGTCTATCTTGAGAAATAAATTTATGACATGACTTCCAGAGAGAATGCCAATCCAGCTGAAGGTAGGGGAAAAAATGACTCCAAAATCTTGATGGCCCAAATGGGCCCCCAAACTTTTTATGAAACAAAATCTGATATAGTTTAGAAATTACACCAGGAGAGCTAGAAAGTGGGGATACCTTGGGTATCAGAGAAGAGATATTCTGAGAAGGAGGAGTGCTCCCCAGGGTAATTACAAGTAAGTGTTTCAATTCCAGGACTTTGAAATAAGAAGAGGTCAGGATGAGAAATTTCCTAACCATATCTTCCACTGATAACCAATGCCCCCCACCATCAGTAAAAGCCAAAAGCTTCACTCTCTCAGTTGAGGCAACCAAAGACGGGAGATTTGACTCTTGTTAATAGTAAATGGTGGAGAGTTCCAGATAGACTGGGCCAGGTCCAGATGGGGGGAATACTGCAAAAAGGAACATATCTGTGAGTAGACCTTTAAGGAGGTCCTTATTGTGGAACACTCTACGGCCACACTTACTTGGGATAACCTAAGAAAAAATAATGCAAGAGGGTCCAGATTTTTGGCATTGATTGCATCCAATTCTATTTTAAGCCAGATAGGTTGCATTTCTTCTGGGCTGGAAGATACCCACCGCAAACATTTCACAAGATGACTAGCCCAGTGATATATAGCCAGATGGGGGATTCACAGGATACCGGATGGGACAGATGTATTAACAGGTCATCTGCATATGCAGTGACTTTGACTTTGTGCCGCCCAATTCTCACCCCTTGTATAGAATCATTATTGAGAATATTTTGAATAAGAGGTTCCAGATATAAGTTAAATAATAAAGGGGAAAGGGGGCACCCCTGTCTAGTACCCGAGTGAAGCGAGAAAGAATGGGAAAAGGCCCCATTCGTGGAAATTCTTGCTGAGGGATTTTTATAAAGGGTGGCAATCCGGGAGATAAACATAGAGGGGAAGTGGAAGGCCTCCAGAGTGTGGAACAAAAAGTTCCAGTTCACACGGTCAAATGCCTTCTCTGCATCCAGGGAGACCAAGCCCGCAGGGAACTCCACATCCCTGGTAGCCGAGAAGACATGCAACAAGGTGCGTAAATGATTGGAAGATGAGCGCCCTTTCATAAATCCAACCTGGTTTGTACCTATTAACCCAGGAAGAACCAGTGCCAACCTATTAGCCAGTATTTTAGAGAGGATCTTAATATCCTGATTTAAAAGCGAGATAGGTCTGTAACTTTGAACCTGTTAGAGGTCTTTATCAGGTTTGGGAAGCAGAACAATCAAGGCCTCGTAGAGATACGGATCTGTCTCCACCCCAGATAGGATCTGCTGAAATAAGCGACCAAGTATTGGTAAGAGGAGGTCTCGAAAGACCTTGTAAAATAAAGCAGAAAATCCATCTGGACCAGGGACCTTGTCAACAGGTAGCTCACTAATAACCTTAGCAATTTCTTCCCTGGAAACAGGGACAATCAGAGCATCACTACACCGGTCAGGGAGAGAGGGCAAGTGGGAGTCCCTTAGATAGCCCTTTGTGTCTTCAGGACGGGGGGGGTGCTCCATGTCACTATACAGTTTAGAAAAGTAAGCAGCAAATTCTTGAGCTATCTCAGTGGGAGACACCTTAAGAGATCCATCTGCCACTGACCTGATGGGTGGGATAAATCTCATTGATTCCTGTTGTTTAATTCGCAGTGTCAGTAATCATCCCGTTTTCTCCCCCGATCAGTGTAGTTAGCTCTGGTACGAATAATAGCTAGTTCTGCTGTCTCTTGAAGTAACCCCAATTATTTATCCTTTAACTTCAGGAGTTTCCAAGTATCCTCATCTAGAGGATTGGCTGGAAGATTAACTCCCAGAGATCTGATTTGGGTTAATAAGGATTTAAGTTCTTTCTCCCACTCTCTTTTCCTACCAACCGCTATGCTAATCAGTGTCCCTCTCATGAAAGCTTTAAAGGCCCCCCACAAGATATCAGGTTTTGCACTATCTAAAGGGTTTAATGAGAAAAAGGATTCTATTTTTTCCCTAATAAGTTTGCAACATTTAACATCTTTAAGGAGCTGGTCATTGAGTTTCCATCTAGTTTCCCTATTAGATGAATTGAGCAGTACCAAATTGCATATCACTAGTGAGTGATCGGAGATTGGGCTGGGTTGAATCAAAGAGTTCTTCACCCCGGGCAGAAGACACTGAGAAATGAGTAAATAGTCAATGCGGGACTGCGAGCCATGTGCCATAGATCTAAAGGTAAACTCCCTAGAATCAGGGTGTAAAACACACCAGACATTGCAGAGCCCACATTGATCTAATAAATCCCTAAATGCTTTCTGTCCAGGGGTAGCCCCACCCAGGCCACTGCCCAGTCTGTCTAAGTGAGGATCAAGTACTTGATTGAAATCTCCCCCTAAAATAATTTTAATGGGAAGCATTGGGAGAATGATAGATCTAAGCCTCATAAAAAATCCAGGGTCATCCAGATTAGGGCCATAAACATAGCCCAATAATATTGGGATGGACCAGAGGGTACCCTTAACCAGGATGAACCTACCCTCGGTATCATTAATCACTTGTGTGGAAGAAAATGGTATACTCCTGTTAATCATAAGCATGACCCCACAACTATTTGTGGTGCCCTGGGCACTATAAATCGATCCCACCTGTTACTTCCTAATTGCAAAGCTTCCACTTCTAATAAATGGGTTTCTTGCAAAAAGGTTATCTGTGAACTGAACAAACTTAAATGTTTGAGAACCTGATATTGCTTATGTTGTTTTCTGACCCCCTTAACATTCCAAGACGTGAATGTTAACTCATTAGCCATCTAGGAGAGACAATCAAACTAAAATAATTATACTCATCACACAAGATGTATATCCCCTTTACTTGTATCCCCAGGGTTACTGCAGTAACGCCCCCTCCTCCCTAGCCCCCCAAAAAATAGATACTACCCATCCCCTCTATCCCTCACCCTCAAACCATGCCCCAAACCCCACCCATACTCCCCCCACCAAACTATCACAAGCAACGTTCAGCACAGTACTGGTTCTAATCCCTCTACTCCTGCCCCCCGATAATGAACCCAGATAGTTAGCGCTGTTGCACACAAATCGCAGTCTGTAGAATCCAGACACTGCGAGTTATACCCCAAACAAAGGAGAATGGTCCTGGGCCTTCACCTCGGTCCAACCAGAGCATGGACATAAAAGAATTTGTTATAGAGGGACCATAGTGAAACCATTTCATCACCCAGATGTTTGTGATCACCCGGATTGAGACAAGAAGCACAGGGTGAGCCATCTGAAACCAGAACCGGACCAGAAACCCCTAAAGGGAAAGATACCCCAGCTCGTATTAAGAGTGAGAATTGAGATGGGAAAAGCTGGGATCGCTCCACCGGAGGGGAAGGCATAGAAACTGCCTCTACCCACTGAGAGCCTATATCCAATGCATAGGTCCTCCCTGGAAAATTGAGAATTCTACGCCCTAATTAAATAGTGAAACACTGCTAATTCCTCCCCGAGTAGTGCTTCCTCACGAGTCCCCTAAAGTTGGAACGCCCTCTAGTGGCCAATTCCCTGACCCAACTAAATGAAAAGCAGGAATGGAGAAAGCCCAGGACCATCTTAGTACCAATCCAAGCAAGGAAGAACGAGAAACTAGCCCACAACCACTCGAACTGGGCTCTTCCAACCCCCAACAAAAGTAGCCGAAAAAACCTGGCACACAACCCCCCCCCCGAGAAGGCCCCAAACCTGAGTGTCCACTGCTTCAGACCAACATAGGCCTATTATGAGATGGAAAGAAAAGAAAGGTCGAGGCGGTGTGCAATGATCCTCCCAGTCCAAAGCGGTAGATGCAATTTCCCGAGTCTTCACATTTAGAAGATTTCTCTAAGGAAAAAAAAACAAAAGTTCGAACTCTCGACTCCGTGTAGTACTCGATACTGCACCACAACCATTCAAGAGTCCTTAAAGAGATCTGGCAACATAGATTTAAGGCTCCTCAAAGCTTCTTCAGGGTCTTTGTAGCTTTTCCAGGATCCATTAGTTGAAATCTGTAGTCTGGCCGGATAACCCATCCTAAACTTCAAACCTGCAGCAATTAGCTTAGAAACAATAGGGTGGAATGCCTTGCATTTCAAGCGGGCTGAAATGGGTAGATCTTGTGAGATTCTCAGCTTTATATGTTCCCAGCGAACCTCTTGCAAAGCTTGCACTTTTTGTAGGAAATGCTGTCTCTCCAAATAATTCAGGAACTGGCACACAATAGGGCGGGGGGGTTCCTCTGGGGATAGTTTAGGCCGTAAAGCCCTGTGGGCATGCTCTATAATGTAGCCGGGGCCGAATGGAGATGGGCAAGCCACCCGCTCAACCAGCTTCTGAACAAATGCCACAACATATTGGCCTTCCTCTCCCTCCGGTAAACCGAGAATCACTACATTATTTCTTCAGCTCCGACCCTCTAGGTCCTCGAGCTAGCTTCAAAATGAGACAATTTCTGGTGCATCACAATCAGTTCAGGGTAGAAACTACCAATTCTTTTCTCAATAGAAACAATTTGGGCTGTATTATCAGACACAGACAGCAAGAGTTCATCTAGCTTTCTAGATAGCAATTTCAAATCCATTGCCATATCCTTCATTTCTTCTTGAAAGGGTTTAAACTCCTCAAGAAATCTGGAAAGCGTTAAAGGCTCCTGATCACCACTTTGGCTTGGAGGATCAGGCCCAGAACCACCCGAGGCCCTAGATTTCTTAGGGGCCTTCTCAGGAGTTGCTGGAGGGGTATGCTTCTGTGGAGCTTTCTTCATATAAGCCTCCATCCATCCAAGATATAGCCAAACCAGAGTGTGACAGCTATTACACAGTGTTAAATCTTAGAAACAAGGGAAAATAGTGAGTTAGAACACCAAAACAAGATAATATACCAAACGGGAGGCAGGAGCTTCTCGAGGGAGCTGCTACTCAGCACTCTGCATCACGTGATCTCCCAAATAAGTTTTAAAAGCTTCAAAAGTATGTTAATGAAAATAAAAATGGAAAAATAGTCCCTGTCCTTACACTGCATTTGTAAAGAGATCATATGTAAAAAGAAGCAACTAGAGGGTGTTGGTGTCTGTGTCTCACCCCCCCAACACACAATTTTTTTATATTTTGTATTTTTCATTTTTTGGTTTTGTCTCATTTAAGTATCACACTTTGTTCTATCTGGAGCATAAGATGGACAGATTTCAGTGGCAGCAGATGGGAAACAAGCGTCTCCATTGGCAGCTGCTGTACCCTCTTGAGCCAGTTCTGGTTTTATGGTCAGCTTGTATTTTCATTTTTTCATATTTGTGTACTTTCTTTTTATGATGTGTGCATCTATGCCTGTTAAACATACTGGGACATTGACAACGCGATTACTACGGTGCCAATTGTTGAATGAGCTAACCTCTGAGCAAGCCACTTTTGGTTTTTCAGTTTGCTTTTACTATTGTGGTCAGCTTGCTACTGTGTGCTAGATGCTGGGTACAGTTTCTTTACTAAAGAAGATAAGCTGTTTCATAATGTAACTTAATGTAAGGGGGGTGGACACTCAGGGTCAGATAAATGGCCAGCGCTTTGGAGATCAGAGAAATGGCAAGTGCTGGAGCTGCGTATTGTGCACAGTTGTATGTGTGGAGTTGCAGCTACCGAGGAGCCGTGGATCGATGGTCTGCTATAAACATTTATGAACAGACAGAGTAAGAAAGATTAGGTTGTAAGCTTAAGTGTCAGAAACAATGAAATTGAGGCTTTATTTATTGATTTTACTCCTTGCAGTATTTTTGAAATGTGAGAATGGTATTTTTTACAGTTAGGGCACATCATTTTTTACAGTACTACTATGGCTGCCACAAACAAAAATTTCTGAAAGGCATTGATCTCTGACTTTTGGTTGGCATAAGTAGTACCATTTGCCAGTATATGTCATGATAAGGACACAGCAAATGATACCTCTTAGTCAATCAAAACTCAGGAAATTTTCTACCCACTTTTTAATTCTAGTTAACCACTAAACCAGAAATGGATGCAAAGCTGTCCAGTACCTTCATTTTGGGGTGTAGAGACTGCACAGGGTTAGCAATAGTGAAGAGCATGTTATCGGCATAAGTATTAACCAGATAACATTTATCTTTAACTGTGATACCCTGTATGTCATCCAAGTCCAGGAGTTTTCAGGTGAGGGGGTACAGGACAATCAAGAATAAGAGCGGCAACCAGGGCAACCCAGTTTGGTGCCTCTGCAAAGGACAAATGGTTTAGAAATATTGCAGTTTCTGAGGATAGTAGCCTAGGGGTTACTGTACAAAGTGACAATCTAGCTGCAGAAGTAGTGACCAAAACCATAAGCCTCCAAGACAGAATGAAGATAACTCTGTTCAACGAAGTCAAAGGTTTTACAGAAATCCATGGCCAAGGTGGACATAGGACTGTTGGATTTTTTTGTATACCATTTTAGGTTGAGAACAGTTTGAATATTGTCAGCCCTCCTTTTCCCCTTGTGGAACCCAGCCTGAGATGGATGGCTTAAGGAAGGCAAGACCTTCTCCACCCTGTTAGCCAAAGCCTTGACTACAGTTTTAGTGTTGGTGGATAATAGGGAGATTGGCCTGAAGTTGGCACAGTCCAGGGGAGCTGAGGATTTCTTAGGCTGAAGGGTGATTAACCCTTCTTTCAATGTAGGGGGAGGGTGATTTTTGACCTGGCATCCTGCAGGGCAGCTAGCAGGTGGGGAATTATGATGAGGATTTATAATCCTCAGGTCAACCATTTATCAAGTATTGGTACTGCTATATAAATGACTGTATATGCCTATGGGAAGGGAACCAAGCCAGAATACCTGAATTGACTGTATGCTTAAAAAATAATAATTTCAATGTCACATGTACGTGAACAGCAAGTAAGGACAAGCTTGAATTTTTGGATCTTGAATTTTGTAGTAAGCCAGATGAGATTGTCACTACAAAATGTTTCAGGAAAACTAAAGCCACTAACTCATTACTAAAGGTTGGCAGTGCCAATCCCCCAAAGCTTAATGAATTCATTCCTTATAGCTAAATGCTACAGCTGTACAGAAACTGTACCACCAATGAGGTGTTCTTAGAACAAGCAGCTGAGTTAGAACTTGATTTATTGGAAAGGGAGTTTGACAAGGCACTTCTAGGAACTGCAAAAAACAGAGCCCTCATGCTAGACAGGAGAAAATTATTAGGTTTAGACTACATGGGAGTAACTGAAAAAGAAAGGAATGAGGTGATTCTGGTCACTTTCATAACAGAGTTCAAAAACCTAGCTGGAAGTGTGGGTAACATTGTACATAGAAACTGGTCAATTTTAACAAGTTATAGAGAAGCAGACAAGGCTGGAGGAAGGAAACCAAGGATGTCATTTAGTGGGGTACCCAATATAAAAGATAAAGTGGTACACAGCAGGTTAAACAGTGACCCCACAATAAGTTTGAATATAATTTGGTTACCAAAAAGACCAGAAGGACTTTATAAATGCCATCGTTGCAATATGTGCAATTGTGCCTTCCCTAGTCATCAGTTTCAGCATCCAGTGGAAGAAAACATAAAAGTAAATATAAAATCATGCATAACCTGTTATACTCCTTTCACAGTGTATGCACTGAGGTGCACTTGCAACTTGACCTATGTGGGTCAAACTATCAGACCTCTAAAACAGAGATTGCAGGAGTGCATCAGGTCAATTGAAAATGGTAGACAAGATGCTCCAGTAGGAGCATATTTTTTTGAATGTCACAACTCCAACCCTGAGTACATTAATTTCATGGGCATTGAACATGTTTCCAAACTTAACAAAGATGGACACAGAACCAATTGCCTTTTAAAATGTGAAAGTGTTTAGATATTTACACTCAAAAAAGTGTCAAACCATTAGGTTTGGATGATCAATGGGATATTAAGCCCTTTCTATTAGACTAAATATGTTCTCATGTTATTCACCACCCTATTGTAAATAATGCCTTTTGATGGTGACTCTGAAATAGGGTTTACTTAATCTTTGCAATGCTGAGTAATAATATTTTTGAATTTATTTTGTACAAAATCAAAAAGATTGTTGCACCACCTATCTCTAAATTAATGGTATCTTGGTGGTCAATCTACTTTAAGCAAAACTTGTTAGATTTTTTTTGTTTGCCTTTCAGCTTTCTTTCTGTATAGCTATGTATTAGACTTAATGTACATTTGATATTAAGACAAAATATGTCCATGTGTAAATATAAATATGGAGATTCTAATGTGAATTATTTGTTGTCTTACAGTATTTAGTTTCCTTCTGTTCTCTACCCCAGAGATCAGTGTATGCTGATTGCATTTGTGAGGCTGATTGCAGTAGCTTTCCCCAATTCTGTCTTTGGTATGTTGACATATAGCCAGTTTTATATTGTATTTGCAATAAGCAGAAAAAGAGTTTAGGCTGTAAATGAAATAGTGAACTCAATGGTACACTGTGTCAGGCACTTAATTAATTATGATATAAACTGGTGTATATATTGTCTTGAAAGAACTTTTTTATTTATTTATTTTATGTAAATAAATTACTCATTATGGTCATGTTTATTAATGGATTTGTGTATTTAATGACATCATGTCTCCCACTAACCATACCCCTGACAAAGGGTTTCTTAACCGAAGCACCAGGGCGAGGTGTAGACTGTGGATACATCTGTGCACCTTAGCTCTACTATATTTGTGCATTAAAACATTTAAAACTTTAAAATGGGAGTATGGTGAGTTTATTGCTTCTGAGTGCAACCTCTTTGACAGTACTTGGGGAGTTATGATATGTGGCACAAGTTGGTACAGTTCTATGATAAGGCCGTCCCCTCCTGGGGCCTTTCCCTTGGAATGTTGCATTAAGGCATGTCTGAGCTCTTCTTCTGTTAGGAAAAGATCCAGTTCCTCTCATTGATCAGGTGTCACCTTGGACATCTGAGTGGTGCCCAAGAACATCTGCATCCGGAGGCATCAGAGATGCCTACCATCTGTGATGTGTACAGCTGTACATAGTACTGTCACATGACCTCATTGATGTCCTCTGGAGCAGTAACTATTTCCCTCTTATTGTTATGCAATGCCTGAATCAGTGACTCTGCCTTCTGGTTCCAAATCTTAAGTGTTAACAGGTTGCCACTTTTCTCCCCTGACTCCTAGAAATGGGGTTTAGCACAAAGGTATTGCCATTCAGTCAGGTGATGCAATGTCAAATTAATCTTGTACTTGAGGCCCACAATATTGGACTGCAGGGCTGGTGAGAGGGTAGATTCTTGTTTAAAGTAAGCTTTTTTGCACAGCAATTGCTGTCTTAAAGTGTTAAGGTCTTTTTCTCTCACATTATTCTATGCCACAGAATAACAAATGATCTGGCCTCTTAAAAAGGCCTTGAATGCCTCCCATACTATTCCTGGTGCCACCTCCCTATTACCATTAGTATGCAAGTACATATCGGCTTCCAATGTGATCCACTCACAGAATTTCAGATCTCTTAGGAGGAGGGTACTGCATCTCTGTCTTGGCGAGCTCACCTGCACCCCAGTTCTATGTGATAATGGCGAAAGCCTAAAAGCGATCGCCATTATTGTAAAGTCAGAGTGCCGAAAACATTTTCAGCACTCTGGCACAGGAAAACAGTGCTGGGGACTTACTTTTTAATGTTTTCTGTGTGGGGGGCTGCACCCATCCACACACCCCCACATGGGGTCTTTGCCTCCCACCCCTTCTACTAAAGGATTCTCAACTCCAGGGGGTGCATGTTGGGGGGGGGAGTGAAAACACTAAAAAATAAAAGGTTCGGACTGGGCGCAATAAAATCGCACCAGTGCTCAGACCCGAACCCAGTATCTCACCAGCCCCAACCATAGGCCAACTCCTGATGCCATGATGCAGCTCAGCAACCCACCGCAGCACCACCCCCTTCAGCTGCTCCATCCCCTCCCAGCCCAGCTTGCCATGCTCGCTCCCCCCATGCATACATATAGCGATATCGTGTCACTCATTTTGCCCCCCCAATCTAGCCACCCTACCCACCCATCACCATGAGGGATTTGCTGGGAACAAGTTGCCATTACGGATGGCACAATTCCCCATGCGCCCTCCTCACGGGTTACCCCTGTGCCCCCAGTGGCTGGTAAGAAAGTGAGATGGGGCAATATTGGAAATAAGTATAGATTCTATTCTGGGGTGGAAAGACCTGAAGGAGGCCCCTCCATCCACTAACCACAAATCAGTGCAGCTGTGTGTGCCATGTACTGGGGAATAGAAGGAGTAATACCTTCTAGGCGTGCAGCAGTTCTCAAAAAAGGGCCATATTTTTGGAGTTTATGTACCCACCCTACACATACACACACATTATACATCATTTGAAAGCTTATTTTATGCATGTTTAGATGATGTATGATGTGAAGCTGTCAAGTGGAGCTCTAAGCCTGCAGGCAAAGTTAAACAACAGTACCCAAAATGAGAAAGTGTCAGTTTTTGCACAGTTCTAGAAACACTGCAACATGACTCAAGTTTTTGCTGTTTAAGTTAATTTCAGCACCTTAATATGGTGTTTATTGATCAAAGCTACCAAATGATAATGTATTAAAAGATTGTTATTGGTTTTGCACTGGCTACTATTTTTTTTTTCAAAAATGATGAAGCTGATTAGCAAGTGGCAAAAATAGTGAATACCAAGATTTTGCAATATACTAAAACGAAATGTTTTCACATCATAAATTCTTAATTGTCAAAGTGTCTCACAAGAGATTATAATAGTTTCCTATATTTTCAATTGAAATTTGCTGCCCAGATCAGTCGCACACTGATGGTTGTTCCCCAGTAGCAGTAGATTATGCCACCATAGTTTGTACTGCATAGAGGGTAGATAGAAATGTACATGAATTCCAAATGTAATGCTTCTTCATTTGTATACTTTTGTACATACAATGTAGCATCTAGTCTGCCTGATAGAAGGTATACATTTGTAATTGCCTTTGCATGCAGTACTAGCCTTTGAAATGTTCTAGAAACATTTTTTTTCATTCAGTGACACTTATGCACAGGTCAGTATTGGTGTTATAAACATAGATAACAATAGACAGCTTCTTATTATGCTTCACTCAAAGTGCTCACTAAGCAAAAATTGCAGTTGTGATGCTAACATATAGATGCAATATATATATATAATTTAGTACACGTCTGTATGCTTGTACAAAATGAAAAATAGTGGTAATGGTAATGCTAACAATATATTTTTTGAATTTTAACTCCACTGGGAAATTACAGTATATGAAGACATGAAGGATACAAGTCCCGTAAAGCTTACATCAAAGAGAAAAAGCCTCTCCATAAACTTTGAAAAATGTGTTATATGTCAAGAAAATCAACAGAAAGCAAACCTGTCAAAAGACACCAGTGCTGAACAGAATTCTGTGATGCTCTCAGCAGAAGCCGGGAGAGATGAATTGTGTTGGTGGCTACTGGATGAATTTTCTAGTTTACATGATGTGCCACCAATACTCTATAACAGGGTTTGCTTTCAGAAATACACAAGCAAGGTGAATTTGGCACGTCAGAGTTGTATTCAACCCAGAAAAGAAAACAGACTCTGAATCTGATCAGACAGCATCATGTTCATCTGCTTCTATAGCCACCAGAGCAAGCATGTCCTCCAGTGATTGGTCCTGTTGCATTGTTCGCTTGAGAAAAACATACAAGAAAGACAAGAGACTTCCTTAAATTGAAACATCTGAGAGAGCAATCAATCTAAGTGAGATAGCACTTCAAAGAGGAGATGGCAGCTGGCCCAGTGGTGTGGAGGGCTGAGGCATCATGCCTTACCTCCTGCTATGCCAGTGACCCATGTTTGCAGTGTGAGTGAGTCGCTGGGGTTCAGCCAGGGAAGGAGAGGATTGAGCATCCAGAGGACAGCTCTCTTCTCCCGGTGAGGGTGGGGACATGGACCAGCACTTGCCTGACACCAAGTGGAGGCTAGGTGTTGGCATACCAAGTCCCATACTTTGGGGCATGGAGAAGGAGCAGCTGACCGGCGTGCAGCATGCGAACATGTGCGCTGCATGCCACTGTCAACACTGCATGCTCCCTCTCCTCAAGCACTGAATCCATTCCTGGTGGATTGAGTTGCTCCCCACCACCCTGCCATAAAGAGTAAGTTGTGGGGGCATGGAAGGGAGGGAGTCTGATCCTTGGGGGATGGCACTGGGGAAATGGAAGAAGGAAAGAGCACGAAGGGACCACAGGGGAGAAATATTATGTAAAAAAAAAGAGGGAATTACATATTGCACAGAATATCTGAGGAAGACTTAATTGCTTAGGATGCAGTTTATCGCTCAACATGCCTTTCTTCGTACTTTAGTAAAATTAATCTGAAAGCAATGCCATCTAGTTCCACTGCAACAATACAGTCACCTTATGACATTGCATTTTATCAGCTGATTGAATAAATAGACAATGATCTTTTGTACAACAAGAAGACTCGTTTCTTGTCCAAGCTACTACAAACATATAATGCCCTACTCCCCTCATATGTAGACACTGAAAGCTATTCCAGTGGCAAATTACAGGTAAGATTAGAAAAACACTATGGTTCTGCAATTTTATTCCATGCATAGCATGGACAAGGCAAGTCTACCATTATTCTATGCAATGCAATGACATTAGCTGATGCTATCCAAGCTGCTAGTAATCTAAAGCAGAAAGTTAAGTCATCTAAAGTTTTGTGGATGTTCTTCTGGTGAGTAAGCTTAATGAACAACTTTCAAATGAACAAGTGGTTTTATATAATGCCTCTTCAATTCTTCGGTCGTAAATAGCAAAAATGAAACCCTCAGAATATTATCCAAAACCAGGGGATTGCAGTTTACAGAGGTCAGCTACATTTGTGCCCAAATTGGTGCAGGGGTATGTCCTTTGGTTGATAGATATAATTCAGCCAGCAATGAGTATTCCTCTTCCAGAAGACATTCAAAGAAGGTGTCTCTCAGTTGTGGAGAGCATAGTATTTAACTCTTCCAAAATTATCACATCACTGCACATAAGCCTTTCTGTACAGCTACACCATGAGTTTGGGTCTAGCAATATAATTGACATACTACTCCTTCATGGATTCCAGATTTGGATCCAGCCAGGAATATCATGTCCAAAAACATTGCGGCACAAAACAAAGCCAGGAATACATCACAGCCTACAATGTAGGCTTGCAAAATCATTGCCATTCCAAATCACACAGGCAGGTGGCAGGTAATATGAGGTATGGACACATGGTGGCCTGTGGGTCCCCCAGCCCACCTGCCAAGTCCCAGCCCCAGCAACAATAGATCCATTCATGGTCCCCAGTGCTGCCCCCTTGCCATCGCCGATCGCTGATCTGCCACCCACCTGCACCACTGCCACAGTAGACAGTACAGTGTAAAATATCCCTGGTGACATGGCCACAAGCTATATTACCTTGGTGAAATGTAAGGAAATGTCAGCAGCTCATTTGGGCAGTCGACGGAGTGGGTTATCTTCTCGCTTAGGCTCTCTGGGAGGCCAGCTGGTGGGCTGGCACCGGTAGAGAGCCGAGGAAGCGGCTGTGGTTATTTTCTGGCTGCGGTCCCTCTTATGAGATTGTTGGGACCTTTGCTCCTCAGGTAAATGGATCATAAGTGAGGTCACTCACTCAGAAGACCTTCTGCCTACACCTGGTCAGATTGTTATTCTCCTCTTATTTTCTAATTTTTTACTGTTACCTTTGGGCAGTGAGAGCACCTGTGCTGTTAGTCCTCCAAGTAGTAAGAGAGCCTGGGGGCTGAAACTGTTCATGAAGTTATTTATCACTCTGTTTTATTTGTTGGTGTGGACAGACAGTGAGAGTGCCTGTGCCCTGTTAAACTTTCCAGAGGCAGTGAGAGGGCTCGAGGACCTATTTTTCTTCATCCAGAACTTAATTTGCAGTAGATCCAATATTTCATCAGTGACTGAATTACTTCTAAGCTGACTCATTGTTGTCCAAGACTCAGCTGTGATATCTTAATTTATTTTAGGATTTTATGTTGGGGTGGGGTAATTGAAGGAAATTTATTTAATATTATGGGGGATGGATGTTGAGGGTTATTTATTTTCCTTAAGTAAGTGTTAGGGGTTATATTCTGTTATAATTTTGTTTCATTTTATTTTTATCTGATCGTTTTTAAATATTTTAGGGGTATTGGTGGTCTAGTTGATATAAGGGCTGTTTTGATAAATCAGTCACCAGAATGTGTTGGAGGCCTGCCCCCACTGTTGTGCACTATTCTCCTTCTGCTCTTCGCACCCTTCGGCCCTTTTTCTCCCCTCCTACTGCAGTTTGCAACATATCAGCACTGCAGGGCACTGGGTATTGGACATGGGAGAGAGAGGGGGGGACTGGGGGGTGTGAACAGTGGAGAGTTAATGAGCAGGGCATACACATCAGGGTTGTAAGATCTAGGTGATGCCCTGGGGTGAAATGGAACCAAGATTATGGTCCACCATGTTTAGTTTCTATACCCAAGGGCACTACTAATTTTAGTGGATAGGTGGCTCGGGTGGCCTTGGAGGGTCATCCTATTCGGGTGGTGTTATTCAATGGCAGGTCCATCAGAAACAAGACTACAATTATTGCAGATCTTGTGGGAACAATGGACCTGGCTTGCATCACCAAGACCTGGCTGGACGAGAATTCCAGCCCCATATTGGAGGTTTTAACTCCAGCTGGGCACTCGGTGATCCACCATCCGAGACTGGATCGTGGGGGGGGAGGTTGCGGTCTGTTTCAAGACCAAACTTAGTCTCACAAATGTTCCATTTGAGAGGACTGAGTCATTTTGAGTGTACTGTGGTAGCAGGTGTAGGCTGTAGGAGCTCTCTCATCTACCATCCACCTGGTGATGGGACGCAGTTCCTTCAGGAAGTGGCGGACTTCGTCATCGACATGGCATTTGAGTCGCCCAGACTGATGGTTCTGGGCGACTTCAATGCCTGCGTTGATGATGAATTCTTGCAATTTGGATAACACTTCGTCCAGTTGATGTCATCTCTGGGCATTAAACAGATAGTTACCTCTGCTACCCATAAATATGGCCACTCTCTTGACTTAGTCTTCCTCCTGTGGATCAAAGCCTCTGACTTGGGGGTTGAACCAGTTGGATGGTCTGATCACTACACTGTGGGATTTAGTTTTAGCACCCCCCTTCATAGGCCTACCCCTGTGGAGATGGTCAGGTATTGCCCTTTGCGAGATATTAGCTCTGAAGGCCTGGCAGCAGTACTTGACCTATTGTCCTTTCCACAGGCAAACAGTGACCCAGAGGCCCTCGTGGTGGCCTATAATATGGCCATTTTGGCAGCCTTGGATGTCATTGCTCCCAACCACATTTGTCCTCTCTCCCTTTGCCCTCGATCCCCTTGGTTTGAAGGGACTCTGAGGGATATGCGGCGACTAGGACGAAGGTTAGCGTGTCACTGGTGGAAGTCCACCCTTGATGCCGACCACCTTAAATTTATTGATCATTATCATATCTATCAATCTGCAATCACCCATAAGAAGGCAGAGTTCCTGTCTGTGGAGATTTCAGCTGCTCAGAATCGACCAGCTCAGCTTTTTTGCACTGTGGACAGACTGTGCAACCCGCCCATTTACAAGTCCGAAAAGCCTTTTCACAGGTAGAGTGTGATGAGCTTGCTTGATTCTTTGCTATTAAGGTGGCTGACATCAGGGCGATACTCCAACCAGCACACTCTATGGGTGTTGCGCTTGACCAGCGCTTGGTCACTACCCCTCATCATTCCTGGAGTACCTTCGACCGACCGGAGCTCATGGATGTCATGCAGATTGTCTGGGGTGCACAACCTACATGCTATAGTTTGGACCCTGGACCAACTTCCCTGATTTTGGGTTGTATTGATTCCATCGGTCTGGTCCTTCCATGGTTAGTCTGGTGCTCCTTGGAAACAGGAGAGTTTCCTAGCTCCTTGGAGGAGGCGGTGGTAACACCCCTCTTGAAGAAAGCTTCTTTGGACCCCAACTGCCATGCGAACTACAGACCAATCTCTAACTTCCCCATTTTGGGGATTGAGAAAGTAGTGGTCACACAGCTGGAGAACCATTTGACCATCCATGACATCTATGAACCCCTCCAATCCAGTTTTTGAAAGAGGCATATCACTGAGACAGCACTGGTTCAGGTCCTTAATGATCTCCTGATGGCTAGATACCAGAAAAAACATTCCATCTTGGTTCTTCTAGATCTCTCTTCAGCATTTGACACTGTGGACCATGGGGTCTTACTTAATTACCTGAGGCTCATCTGCAGACTGTCGGGTGCAATCCTCAGGTAGTTTACATCTTTTCTCATCGGAAGAACTGAGAGAGTGGTGTCCGGAGTTTATTCTTCGGACCCAGTTTCTCTGTCATGTGGGGTTCCTCAGGTTTCAGTATTGTCCCCCATGTTGTTTGCAGTGTACATGCTGCCCCTCGGAGACATTGTAAGAAGGTATGGGCTGAGGTTTCATTGTTATGCTGACTATTCCCAGCTCTACCTCTCTTTTACACCTGACCAGGAAGGAGCTTTCTCGGCTTTTAACAACTGCCTCACAGAAATCCAGGACTGGATGGACTCGAGCTGGTTGAAGTTGAACTCAGAAGAGACTGAGGTGCTGACTGTGGATCCACCCTGCCGGATAGGGGGGCCAGAGGTTGGTTTATCCTCCGGGCTTTTTCTCCGGGGTTTACCACTTCCGACCTCTGAATGTGTGAGAAACCTGGGGGTAATTTTTGACAAGGGCTGACTCTGCAATCACAGGTGTCAGCTGTCATCAAGTCCTCTTTTTGCTATCTGAGGAATATCTCTAGGATTAAGCACCTTGTTCCATCCGGCGATCTTCCTACGCTGGTCCGTGCTTTTGTGACCTCACACTTGGACTATTGCAACTTCCTTTACCTAAGACTTCCTGGGGTGGAAATCTGCCACCTGTGACTAGTGCAGAATGCTGTGGCTCAGCTCTTGATGGGGACTCCCAGCCCTACATGGACAGGGCCCGGACTACCTGAAAGAGCTCCTGGTTCCTTACCACCCTCAGCGATCGCTCTGCTCAGCCGATGAGGGGTTGCTAGAGATTCCTAGGGTGTGTTTGAAATCTTCTGGAGCCCATGCATTTACACATGTGGCTCCAACCCTTTGGAATTCTCTACTCCATTGGTTATGGGACTGCATGATCATGGAGGGATTTAAGCAGGCATTAAAGACATACCTGTGGCACCAGGCATTTGGTGACTGATCTCTTTTAACTGTTATTATTTGTTCTGTTTTATTGTTTGGATTGTTTGATATGTTGTTTTACATTTGTTAGGTGCCTTGGTTTTTGAAAGGCACCATTTGAAATAAAGAATATTATTATTATTATTATTATTATTATAGCTCTAGGACAGCAAGTTCTTTGTGATAACAGCGAACGCCTAAAGGCAATCACCATTATCGCACAGAGTGCGAAAACATTTTCAACACTCTGACAACCCCAGCCTGAGACAATGTTGCCGGGACATGTATTTTAAAGTCCCCAACTCCACACCCCTTGTGGTGGCTTTGGCCCCGCACCCCACTACCAAAGGATTCTCAGCTCCAGGGGGGTGCATGTCTGGGGGGTGAAAGCATTACAAAATAAAGGTTCAGGCCGGGTGCAATAAAATCACACCAGTGCCCCAACCTGAACCCGGTACCTCATCCACCCCAACCACTAGCCAACCCCCCATGCCACAACACAGCTCGGCAATCCACTGCAGCGCCACCCCCTACAGCCCCCTCCCAGCCCATGCTCACTGTGCTTGCTCCCCCCCGTGTGGACATACATATAGCGACATCCTGTCACCCAGTTCACCCATCCCCTCATCCAGTCACCCTACCCTCCCATCACCATGAGAAATTGTACCAGGAAAGAGTCACCATTATGTACGGCACCCTTCCCCATGTGCCCACCTTACGGGATACCAGGCCAGCAGCATGCTGTTCAGACCATGGATCAGCAACTGTATGCTGTTGCTCAGCAAGTAAAATGGACTCTCCCAAATAACCTTGGTACAAATGTGATTTACCTGGGTGGTTTTCACACCCTGTGTTGTTTTACTGCATGTATTGGGAAATTTTGGGGAGACACTGGATTTCTAGACCTAGTAAGCAATTCATTCATGCTCTGCATGGCTTGACTCTAGCATTTGATACCCTAAATGCTCTGAAACTTTCTTCATTTGTTAAATGGTGTGAGCAGGGAGGAGGTACTCATGGAGTTTCAGCATTTGTCTGGCAGATGTTGGCTGACATTTAAAAGGTGTCTGAGTCTGAAGATATTGAATCCTTGCAACATCATTAAAGATCTTGATGGTGCTCTAACTCAGCATACAGTAGGCTACCACTACTGGAGGAATTTCAGGCATGTGGGCATGCCCAGTCTCCTACATTCATGTTCTGGGATCATTTTCTCCAGGTTATCCAGATGCTACTTCTAAATCCCCATGCGGAGACATAGGATGATTGGAAACTTCACCTACACACACACAGCAGCCATGCTTCCATACTTCTTTGCTGCAAACAGTCCTAACCATGCCAGGTGGATCCCAATCTACATTCGTGATATGCTAAATCTCCCTGAAGAAGTACACAGTGCCTTTGAATCTGAGGAATTTGCCATGCATCAAACTCCTGCTTCTTTAAATGAAATTAGCATTGACATGGGAACAGAGAAAACTGTCATCAAAGACTCAAAGGGCAGCAGTGGGATTGTAGGACTGAAAAGAAAGAAGCCAGCCCTTGTCAGATGGACCCTGACAAGACATGTCCTGAGTGAATATACAAAAGCTGTGAGAGAAATAAATGGCATATCAACAAGTAGTGAAGACAAAGTCCACAAACAAGTCCTTGCCTCTGCACTGAAGAGGGATGAAGACCATGTTACAGCCCTTATCAAACATGCCATCAACAATATGACAAACTCATTTCACCCTGAATCACATCCAGAGGTGCCTATCGACATACCTACTGGACTGCATGTAACATCAGATGTACAAGAGTCTCTACTGAAAATGGCAGATGTTGGTAAAGAACAAATGGAGAGATTTGTGAGAGGTGCTCTTGATTCTGATAGGATGTGAAGCTTTTTCTACCCTGTCCAAACATATGGCATCAAAACATTTGCTGACATTGCTAAGAAGAGCAAATTTTTGTCTGGCATGGGAGGGACAATCACAGCAGGTATCAGTCCAGAAATTGTTATCCACAGCCCTGTTCATAGCAAGATGCAGAGATGATGTTTCAATGGCAACTGTTCTTAGTCACCTAATAGGACCTGTGCCTATGTCTTTCTTCGAAGCTGATGGAACAATGAGAAAAATAGACAAAGCTGAATTAGGGCATCAGCTGGAAGCTGAAGCTGAAAGCATCCATGAGCTATGAGGATGCAACTAAGAAACCACAGCATACATCAGAGATGTCATGGCTGTCATTCAAATGATGGCTGGAGACAAATTCCACACATCTGATGAACTGGCTGCTGGGTACTTGAGGCAGGTCCTAAAAGGATTTGACAAAGTTAATTCTGTAATCGAAGTTCTTGAAGATATGACAACTGGAACTCCATGAAAACTGCAGAAAGACAGCACCAGGCAGGATCTAAGGTTAGATGCAAGCAATGCCAGGTTATTATTGGATGCCCTGTGCCTCCATGGAAAAAGTTTCTAAACATAGCATCCAACAAGCAGTCACTTGCAAAATTCCTCTGTGAATATATTGTTCAAAATGCACCTGAGAGTGTAGGACTAAACATGAACTCTCCTTCTTTCTGAAAGCTTTTCCAATGGAGAAGTAGCAAAGTACATCACCAGTAGATGTGTTGAAGAAGCCTAAGACTTGTACAGTACTCAAGAGGAAGACGACACAAGGATGTGTCTGCATGCTGTATGTGCCAGTATGGCTTTTGGGTCTCTTGGTGTCAAAGGAACCATAGTAAGTAGGTCACCTCACAGGTGTTTTGGTCCTTGTTCTTCACTACTTTCCAAAAATGGAACACATAGATAATGTGGATAGAAACAGGTACCATTACTAGCACAACTGACAAGCGTCACTTCATACCTCTGCATGCAATTTGTGATACACTCAGTCCTGACTTCTGCAACATACTTCCTGCTGTACACGCATTAACAGTATGTTACTCTGTGTTATCTCTATTAGGTACTGGGGAAAAAATCTGTGTTTAATGTTGTCAAAACAAAGAGAACAAAATAAACCGCTTCACAGATCTTGCAAAATTGGGAGAAAGTGATGAACAAGCCACAATTTCTACAGCAAAGAAACTCATAGTAGTGCTGTATGGCCAGAGTGAGAAAGAAAAGGAGACCCACAGAGACCTGAATCGCTTGTGTCTCAATCTAGCTATCAAAAAGGACAAGTCACTGGCCAAACTCCCACCATAAAAAGACAGTTTTGCAGAGCATTTCAAAAGATCATCTTGGCAAACAAAGATTTGAATGTCTTTGCACATACGTAAACTAGATACTGAATCTGCATTGCAACATGAATGGAAAAATATGGATGATAAACTACTTCCTGTATTCTTCAAAGGTCCAAAAGCATCTGAGCTTCTACAAGACCTTATTTGTGCCTGTATTGGTCGCTGCACAATCAATCATTTATTTATAAAAAGCGCAATTCCAATTAAGACCAAAGCACTTGGGACTTCCGGTGACATCAGAGGGCTAATGGCAGTATGGATTTTCAGCTCCGTCTCCCTCCCAGTTACTATCTATTCAAATCATCCATTAAATGTGATGTCTTCACCAGCAAAAAGCAAAAGAAACAGAACAGGGAGGCTACCGTCGACACCGATGCAAAACTTGAAAGAAATGATGCAGGGAGAGGGGAGATCAGACATGCAGGAGAGAGACACAAGGGAAGGCCTGCAACACACCGAAGCTGGAGCCGAAGAGATCCCACTGAGCCTCAGAGAAACCATACTCCAAACAGCCCGTACGGTTGCAAAGATTGATCAGACTCTCTGTGAACTCAAATCGGATTTAGCTATGGTGGACCACAAAACAGATAAGCTTGAGATATGTGCCAATCAACTGGTCGAACAATCAGATCGCCAAGACAGACTCTTGCTCTATCTACTTGCCAGAGACCAAGAACTTACTTGTAAATTAGACGATCTGGAGGGCCGAAACAGAAGACAAAACATAAGACTGTTTGGGATCCCGGAGGGCTCCGAAGGTAAGTTTCAAAGTGTGGCCACTTTTTTACAAAAGATGCTTAAGCAAATTCTTCCACTACCCTTAGACACTGACCTTGCAATGGATCGGGCACATAGGTCTCTAGTCTCCCGCCCCAAGAATCCCGATGCGAGGCCCCGCTCCATAGTTGCCAGATTTACTAGCTACCAAACCAAGGAGGAGATTTTAAAGTTGGCCTGGAAGCAAGGAGCGCTGAGCTATGAGGGCCATAGAGTTTTCTTAGACAACGACCATACCATGAAGGTTCAAGAAGGTAGAAGAATGCTCTGGCCGATCGTGAAACAACTTAGAGCCCGCAACATGAAAGCACAAATCTTATACCCAGCGAGGCTGAGAATTCATACAGACAAAGGCTTAAAAACATTCCAGGACCTGCTGTCTGTCACTCCCTACCTGGAATCATTTGGGCTAACGGTTCCCTCTCTCATGAAGAAAAGACTGGAAAAAGACTTACTCGCCTCGGCTTGGACCGTCTCGAAGAAGGGGCTGTCTTGCCGAGGAAACTCCCATGGAATCCACAAGCAGAATTTGAAAGCAGACATCTCTGCCCTGATAACCCAGCTGGGAGATCCTGCAAATCTCAACAAAAAGGCTCCTCACTTGCTGGAGGAACAAGGAGAGTGTGTGCCAACTGAGACGGCCGAACCAGACGACACAACATGAATCGAGGGGCGAGAAGCCTGAAGGAATCAGCACCTTTCCCCATGCCTTTCGGCGGAGTTTTCTGAAAATGCGTCGGGTTCCCCATCTGGCACTGTGCAGGGATGTCTGTCAGGTCTCTCTACCTCCCCGTGATCTCTTTCCTATGTGCCATCCCTCACACTTTGATGACAACCCCTGGGCGATGTGAAGTGAGTACAATATTCTGATTTCCTTAGTTGTCAAGTAGAACGCACTCACCCAGACTGACCACGCTATATGGATCTCTTCAGGGTGGATGTTTCACACCATCCCACCAGTGTGACTTGATGGCACTTAGAGGCTGCATCGCGACTGTCACTGGCGAGGTGATGTCGGGGGGGGGTCACCGAATGGATAAGCCTGCTGTACTGTGAATTGAACTGATGGGGAACCCGATGAGACTTAAAAACTGGTGAAGTAAAAGTGTTTATACTGAAGAACATTTATTCTAATAGCTTTGTACTGCTGAAAACCAGGTTAAGAGGGCTCTCAGGATGCGTTTTCTGGTTAAATGGCCACATCAAACTAGAACGGACGTAGCCAATGGACCCTGAGCCCCATTGAGGAGGCAGTCTGTCCGCTAACCGCTCTGGCAAAACTAGCCTGGCTGAATACAGACCTCTGAAATGAACTCAAGCAGTACATTTGTATATAGTCGGGGCTATACTCATCCAAATATACTTGTTTCTGGGTTTAGTATTCCCCAATAATTCCCTACCTTTCTATTAATTATTAAGCTAGGGTGATTTTCCAGGTTAAAACAAGCCCATAAGGACCTCAGAGGGAGTCGGATTATGGCTGCTAGATGCCGCTCACTGACTATGTGGCACCCCTTATAGGGGATTTCCCCCTGGGAGGAAGGGTGTATACCCTACCAAGATGGAGCACCCTCCTAAGTAGCGTTTTTGCGCTTGCCCTTTGGTTGGGATTTTCTTCCCAACCACCCCTAGGAAGTCGATGGATAGGTATTTCAGGAGGAACGGGACGGCTCCTTAAGAGCTTGCCCGCCCTAATCCTTTTCTTGCCCAGGCCCTTATATCAGATTGGCCTCAGGCACATGTTTCTGATAGTTGTTCAGACCTTTGTATTCTTGTAGAAAAATTTCTCCTTAATAGTTTTGCTTCAGTTATACGGGTACTTATTGTCTCTTCTTGAAACTTTTAATATTTCAGGCATGTCTAGATGTTTCACCATTCTGCAGATTAATAGGCAGAGTCTGTTTGAGTTACATCAATGGCACATCATAATGTAAAAGTCCTCTCATATAACATTAACGGCTGCTCCAGTCCAGTGAAGAGAGAAAACAAATACAGAAATACATTGCTAGGCAGAACTGTGAGGTGAACTTCTTACAGGAGACTCACTTGTCCCCTGCTGAGGTCCTAAAACTTAGAACCAAGGCCTACCCACAGGTTCATTTTGCCTCACTGGAGTCGGGGCGCAGAAGGGGAGTTGCCATCCTGCTTGCGGAGTCCTTCCCATTTGAGGTGGAGGACACTGTGGCAGATAATGCTGCCAGATATATTATGTTGGTAGGGAAAGTGCAGGATACCCCGGTTACGCTAGTTAATGTTTATGCCCCCCCTGGGTTCCCCTACTGCATTTTATACCTCCCTTGCCCACCTGGTAACAGAGAGGGCTAGAGGCCTCCTGATTATGGGGGGGGGACTGGAATTTGATCTGGGACAGAAATTTGGATACCACATCGGGCATTCAGAACCCTGAATACCGTAAGGCTCAGGCAGTCAAACAAGCACTATGCCAGATGGGACTGGTTGATGTGTGGAGGGAGAAATACCCCAGAGCTAAGGACTATACATGTTACTCGCCCAGGTTCAAGGTATACTCCCAGTTGGATACCTTTTTTACATTCAAAGATAGTGTCCCCGCCCTACCCTCTATGTGGGTTGGAGTGTCTACCCTGTCAGATCACAGCCCGATATTCTTGGAGGTTGCTATTGTCCTTCCTAAAAGAGCAACACACTGGAGATTGAACATGTCCCTTCTCCAGGATAGGGAAGTAGTTGATAAAATTAAACACCACATATTAAACACCATTACCGAAAACTCCACACCTGGAGTTATGCCTCAGATCATATGGGACACATTAAAGACAACAATCAGGGGTCAATTAATAAGCATAGCCTCAAGAAAAAAAAAAGATCGCTTGTTAAAACAGCAAGACCTGCATAAAAGATTATCAGAGCTGGAATCCCAACAAAAGTTGACTTGGGACAGGCAGAGGGACCTTGAGCTTAAATCCCTGAAAGCAGAAATACAAAAGTTACAGAGGGAAGAGGTCGAGAGGAACCTTTTCTTTCTTAAACAGAAATATTATGAGGGAGGCCCCAGAGGCACCAGAATATTGGCAACTAGATTAAGACAACTTAGAGCCAGGGCCACAATAACTAAACTTATCTCTCCGATCACTAGTTCTATTACTTAGAAGCCTGATCAAATAGTAGGGGCCTTTGTTTCATATTACCATAAACTTTATACACCTCAGATGTCAGCATCAGTCTATGAAACCAGAGGTTATCTGGGAGCCATGCCCCTCCCCGCTCTTCAGCCAGATAAGGCACAAACCTTAATTAACCCTATTACCCAAACAGAAATCATAAAAAACATAAAAGCTCTGAAAGTAGGGAAATGCCCCAGCCCAGATGGCTTTGGAGCTGAATTCTATAAAACGTTCACCTCAGATATAGCCCCAATACTGCAGAATGTTTTTTCTGAGGTCTGGCAAGAGGCTAATCTGACCCCTCCCTCCTGGCAATATGCTACGATTACGCTTATCCCGAAAGAGAATAAAGACCCCGTCAAGTGCGAATCCTACCGCCCAATCTCCCTCTTAAACTCAGACTATAAAATCTTTACAGCGATAATAGCATCTCGACTGAATACCATCCTGCCAGACTTAATTAACCCTGACCAATCGGGATTTATACCGGGAAGGCAAGCCCCAGATGGTGTTCGCTCTGCCATTAACATAATAGATGCCATACACCGTGCCTGTCTCCCTGCATGCCTTATGAGTTTAGATGCGGAAAAAGCTTTTGATAAAGTCTCCTGGCCATTCCTGTTTCTGGTCCTAGAACATATGGGCTTTCCGCAGGCTTTCATTGATTGCATTAAGTCTTTATACGCTGATCCTCAAGCATATATCAGGGTTAACGGAGGTCTCTCCAGGCGATTCAACTTAGGGAGGGGCACTTGTCAGGGTTGTCCCCTGTCCCCTCTTTTATTCACCCTATATATAGAGTCATTGGCAGAGGCAGTTCGTGCCTCTCCAGCGGTCCATGGTATTGAAGTGGGGGGACAGCAGAGAAAAATATCACTCTATGCGGATGACGTTCTGCTCTGTTTGACCAACCCGGAGACCTCGATCCCCAACATCTGGTCCATCCTAATGGAGTTTGGTAGACACTCGGGATATACATTGAATAAGACTAAAACTGAAGTCTTATCTTTTTATTATTCCCCCTCACTTAGAGTTGTGGAATCTTTTCCGCTGAATTGGTCGGCGCTTAAAATGTCATACTTGGGTGTCTGCCTAACTAAACACAACTCGCATCTCTTTAAGGCTAATCATGTTCCACTCTCAGGCCAGGTACAGAGAGACTTGGATAGGTGGTCACTTTTGAACATTCCGTTATACCTAAGAATACAGACTGTAACCATGAACATCCTTCCTAGATATTTATACCTCTTCCAATGTCTCCCAACATATATAACTAAATCACAATTTTATGTCTGTCAAAGAATGATTTTAAAGTTTATTTGGAACAATAGGAAACCCAGAGTGAGCGTCCAAATCCTCCAGCTTGGAAGGGCGAGGGGGGGTAGGGCCCTTCCGGACTTTGAGGATTATAATCTTGCTGCACAGATTAAAAGGGCGCTTCAGTAGTCTGTCCCTACCTACGAAGCTAATTGGAAGGACATGAAGAACACAGAGGAGGAGGAGGAGCGGGGACTCCCACTGGGAGTTCGCATCGTTCATGTGGGGAACTCCATGGTTTGCCCACCTCCACTTCTGACCACAGTGAGGGACACCATAAGGGCCACACACAGAGAGTGGCAGAAATATAAAATAAAATTCTCCCTCTAGCCGTTTTACAGGCCATCGTGGGATGCTACTTTTGCCCCATCTCGACTAGACCACACCTTTAGAACCTGGGAGAGAATGGGCCTGATTTATGTCAAACAAGATATGGCAGATGGGGAAGTGTTGGACTTTAAGACCCTTAGAGATAACTATGGACTACGTACCTCCGACTTTTATCGATACCTGCAAGTTAGAGACTACATATGTAGATGTCGTAGATCGGACCCTCAGTTGAGTAGGGCGAACCCCCTGGTGGAAAGTTTCTCTGCAATCCTATCCTCACAGAAAACCACAGGTCTTATTTCTATACTATATAAAGCCCTCGCAGGTCTAAAGATGGACTACTTGGAAAAGGTTAAACACAGGTGGAGGGAGGAAGGGGCAGCTGACATCAGGGGAATTGACTGGGATGCGGTGTTCAGACTGGCTCCCAGGACTACCAGCTCCCCCTTCTGGCAGGAATTTAGTTGGAAAGTGAAGATATGGTACTTCCTGGTTCCCCTCTCACTCAGTCGGAGGGATCCTGAAAGAGACCCCTCCTGCTGGAGAATGTGTTGAGAAGTGGGGCAAACTATTTACATATCATGTGGCTGTGCTGTGGCTGGAGGCCAGTTCTGGGAGATGTCTCAGGTACTTACTAAAATCTTTGGCCTGGAGCCCCCCCCCGGATTGGCCCTGCCTTGTGCTGGATGAGCCACCACAGAACTTAACTGGAGCAGACTCAATATACTTATGGACCCTCCTCTTGGCGGCAGCCCACAAAGCGATTACTAAATTGTGGTTAAAAAAAGATACTCCCACTCTGGGCACCTGGATACAAATAGTCCAGGGAATTGCAGAAATGGAAGAATTAATGTACAAAATAAACCATGGAACAGCAATATATGTTCGGAGATGGACCAGATGGTTACTCTGGTGTCAAATTTCTCCGCCTTGCTCGGGAACCTAATCATAATGGCCCCTTCCATGGTTTCAGGGGGGGAAGCAGGGTGGTGGATCCTGCCCCGTATCTTTTTTAAATACTAATTGAATCAAAATTGCTGGTGGGCTTGCTGCCTGGAGAGGGGTACTCCTTGATTTAGTAAAGAAGTAATGAGGTAAAAATATAAAAATGCCTGATAAACTTGTATTGACTGTACCCTTTGGTTATCAATAAACTTAAATTAAAAAAAAAAAGACCAAAGCGCTTGAACAATAAGACGAAGAGCAATAAAATATAAAGTAATAAATATAAATTAAGTAAAACCAACAAATAAATTAATCCAATAAAAGTTAAATATGATTCCAACTACAATCTGGAAAGGCCAGGCTAAATAAATGGTCTTTCAATGCTGATTTAAAACTTTCGACAGTCAGGGACTCCCTTACCCAGTGAGGTTGAGAGTTCCACAGGGTAGGAGCTGCAAACACAAATGAACAAGCATCAGAGGTCTAAAACCTAACCCTGGAAACCTCTAGCAATCCCTCATCAGAGGAGCAGAGGGATCGGAGAGGGCAGTAAGGATAAAGAAGATTTTGCAGGTTGCTCAGTGACTGGCCATGTAGGGCTTTGTAGGTCAATAATCTGACCTTGAAAGTAATCTGCCAATAGGCAGGCAGCCAATGCAGGCCTGGAGCACAGGCATGATGTGGCACAATCTAGGTAAGCCCATCAACAGCCTGGCTGCCACATTCTGCACTAGCTGCAGATGGCAGATATCAACCCCAGTAGCCCCAATTAAAAGGTATTGCAGTAGTCAAGGTGGGAGGTCACAAAGGCGTGGACCAATGTTGGTAGATCATCAGGTGGGACCAGGTGCTTAACCCGGATGATATTCCTCAGATGGTAAAAAGAGGTTGTCATGACAGCAGACACTTGTGACTTTAAAGTCAGGCTGCTGTCAGAAATAACGCCAAGGTTTCACACCAGATTCGAGGCAAGGAGCTGGGTCTCATCAATCAACTGTGTCTGTAGTCAGAACAATCGTGCCTGCACAGAGCTGTGTACAAGCCAAGGCAATGAAAACTGTGGTAACCTGTGCACTTTAGATAGAGGTAATGATGAACGAGATGAATAATGATGTTGACTAGAAATTTCACCAGCGCTATTACATTTCAAAGATACCTGTACAAATGTATTATTATGTTTTGTTTTACCATTTAGATTGTTGTTGTAATGCTTAAAGTCACAAAGAAATCCTGTTTTATGTCTTGAAATAATACATAGTCATTAAACTAACAGAAACTAATGCAAATATTTCAAAGTGGTTATACTAACGTGTTGAGGGTGTCATTGTTTAGCCCCATTTCTATGGTAGCAGCACCACTTGACAGCTCCACATCACACCTCATCTTAAAGTAGACATAATAAGCTTTCAAATGATGTATGATGTACATGTGTGTAACCAGTGTACATTAAGTCGACCAAATCGGTGGTGTCTGCTACTTGCTTATTCCACATGTGTTAACCCTTCTCCATATGTAAGTCAGACCACACTCATCCATTAATGCCAGAAGTGCCAGCTGTGCCTTGGAGTGGATATCCATGGAAACATGAGATTTATTAAGGAAAGGATCTGGGGCTAAGTTAAACTATTGCCATGGGGGATGGAGGGGTCTTCCCCTTTAATCTGCAACTGCTTGACTGACTTGTGGAAAAAAACCTATGACATCACTATTCAAGGTGTAAACTTCAACAAAAAAAACTGCTCCCTCAGAAGGACAGAAGGGCAACTATCCATCTCTCCAGAGTGTCTGTCTTGGTCTGTTCTACCTTCCACTGCGACACCTTATGAAGGAGTATAACTATCCCTCTTGACTTAAAGGTTGCTGAACTGTGGATTACCTGCCCTTTCCAGGCTTTCCTGATCCAGTGTATTGTCTTGTCTGAGATGTGCATTTCCTGGATCAAGGCAATCTCTGCTTTCAATTACTTTAAGTGTTGCAGCACATTGGTGTGCTTAACTGGATGGTTGAGGCCTTTGATGTTCCAGGAAATGCATCTCAACCTACTCTTCCAGGCCTGACACATTTCAAGGGCTAAACAAACTGAGCATTCTGCCAGAAATACTGTAGCCAGACAAGTGTCCCATAACATGGACTCCACTTGGAGTTTGTAGCTGTTCTGTGACAGAGAGGCTGAGAGGCAACAAACCTTATCCAAAGTTCCATCCTGATAGCTAGCACTGGTTGTCTGCCCTTACAGGATTCATGAGTTATACTGAGTAAAGCTTACAGCACAGTATTAAAGTGTCATAAAGCTCTGCAATTAGCCAGCAGAGTAGGTATGCGAGTCACACTTCAAAAGGTACTGTAACAGCCCTGTTATCTGGGCTAACTGAAATAAGTTGCAACAGTGCACAAGAGTAAAAAACAAGAAAGAAGAACTATCATAAATCTAAGAACTTTTAACAACCAGAAGCTAGTAGTTAAAGCACACAATGTGTATACGAGAAGGCAGACACAAACTGCCTCCACCCCTCACCACAAAGGTACTTAACAGGTGAGCTGAATGGGAAAATAAACAGGTGAACTCATCTCAGCCCCCCCACCCCATTGTTAAAGACTGTAACAGTATGCTGTCCCAAGGGCCAGGGATGTACCATCGGGCTGGAGCATCAACTCAACATCGGCGGCCTCAGAACAGTGTTTCCTGACCACCAAGTGACTAACCACCAGAGGTGGGAGGAGAGTGGGGGGATTAAAACTGCTAAAAAGTGTACTTAGTGGCCAAGCAAGTTCACTTTGGCTCCTAGGGACCAGAGTATGATTATGTCAGGGATGGGGTTTTGAGCAAAGCACAGGAACAAGAAAGCAAGAAGGAAATGTGCTAGAATTAGCAGAGGGAGGACTAGCTGGGGGTGGAGGACAGCCTACCTACTGTCACCCAGTGAGTAGCTTGCCCAGTTGTCTCTGATGGGGAGGGTCATAGGGGGATCCCTTGAAAACTAGGTTTACTAGGTTTTCTAGGTGATAAGGACAAAAATAGGTGAGTTCCCTATTGAAACTGTCTACCACTACTGGTGGGTGAATTTATTCCATCAGTGTCCTAGATTTAAGTGGTTGTCTAGCTTATTTTCAAACCCCAAGAAGGATATCTGGTTAACAATATTTCTTAGCAAATAATTCCATGCTCTCACTGCCCTTGTTGTGAAAAAGTTGTTTCTCTTAGCTGTGTTTGCCCTAGGTATAAAAAGCTAATAATTGTGGGACCTTAAAATAAGTAATCTATTAGAAAATTTCAAAACACATTGATTCATCAAGCATGAAGTGTTCAGCATTTTGTATAGCAGAAACAAGTCACCCCTGTATCTTCTACTTTGAAGCTCAAATAGACCAGTTTCTACACAGTTATTGGTTATGACTTGTATGTTTATACACTTGAAATTTAAAAAAAACTATTCTATGATAAAATAAAATTGACCAGTTTCTTGGAACCTATCATTATGTTTTATCCCTTAGTCTGGGAAGCAGTTTGGTTACCCTTTTCTGGACTCTGTCAATCAGTTCTGTGTCCTGCTTTAAATAAGGGCTCCAGAACAGAGAACCGTAGTCCCAGTATGGTTTAATGTATGTTCTATACAACAGAATCATGCATACCTCGTTTCTTGAAATGAAGATACGCTAAATAGGTTGTAACATTCCATTAGCAATGGACGCTGCTTTCTTACAATGGTTGCTTGAGATTAGACTGTTGTTTACCATAATTCCTAGGTTCCTTTCTTTATTAGCATGTTTTAGTGGAATACCATTTAGTGAATAGGGATATAGTAGATTATTTTTTCCAAAATGCAATACATGGCATTTGTCATAATTGAATGACATTTTATTATGTTTTGCCCATTCCTCCATCACTTTTGGGTCATTTACTAGGGTGAAGTATGTAAGCAATAAGACACGACGAGGTGTGCATTACAGTGTAATAACTGCACTCCTAGGGGCGTAGTTAGGCACAAGGCCAAAGGCCGAGTGCCGGTCGTCCCTAGGAGTGCAGTTATCACACCATAATGCACAACCCCGGAGTGTCTTATTGCACTTATAAAATGGCCCTTTATTTTTAGAAGCAGTTTTTTTATTTTGAAACACATTTTTAAATAAATAAAAATGTACATGAATCTATGCTTTTAACATAAAATAGTCCTTCTGCCTATTGGTGCTAGCTTAAAGTAGTGTTATACAGTGTGTGCCTGCCTGCCCACTTAAGCTTCATATTCCCCTACCACTCCACAACAATTCACAAATGCAGTTTTCCTCATTCTATGTATGACACATAGCCCCTTTACTTTATTTCATTCACCTCACTCTGTAGACAAAACTAAAAGGAAGCCATAACAGAGGCTTCTCAGTTCCCCGATGCTGCAAGCATGAGTGTGGTTCAAAACTGCCACACTCACTGACAGCATCATGAACTGCTCACTCTGTCCTAAAAGCTGAACAGCAGGGTGAGTAATTTGCCATCTTTTCCCTTTGTTTATATAGTATTAGTGCTTACTTTCTTCATTCTGTGTTTTTTTTTTCCCTCTGTGTTTCCCTACATTCAAGAAACGGAATGTTTATCATGGAATACAGGGATTCAAAATTCTGCTCAGTTCCACTGGCAGAATGTTCCTCTTCTAACATACTGTATACACACACACAAAGGCCTTTTCTAGAGCCACAGACTCAATTATCTCACTGTCAGGGAAAGCAGAAGAGATTTCTCTGATGAGCAGATAAAAATAGAAGGGGGATTTTTCACTGTCAGCAAAGAAACAGTTGTAATGAAAACTAGAAACAATACTTATTTTTTTTAATTTGTTTATGTGTGTAAGGAAAGTGTAATGGTCAAGGAAAAATAATTTAATTAATTTGTTTTATTTTTTATTTAAGGTAGTTTTATTTTTAGGGCCCAGTTGAAGGTTTTTACAGTGTAAAGGTAACAGCCATGTTTGTGATGGAAAATCAGTTCTGGATCTAGGGAGACTGATGGAAGATAGTTCTGGTTGTAGGATAACTGATTTGCTTATTGTGTGTTGTGGTTTTGGACCAGGATGACTGTGTGTATATAGAGACTTAATGTACGGTCAGCTGATGTCTCTTGGCCAAAGAGATTTCTAGATTTTCTCATGCCATTTTATAATTTTCAATAGTGTTTACCGCTCCTCCCAACTTTGTATCATCAGCAAACTTTGAGATGAAATTTCCTGGGCTAGTTCTGATGTCACTGATGAAGATGCTGAAAAGGATAGGGTCCAAGACAGAGCCCTGGGAAACCTCACTATTCACTCTTTCTTCCCCCAAAAGTAGCCCATTGACTCGCACACATTGAGTTTGTCCGAGTAACCAGTTTCTACCCATCTAACTAAATACAAGCTAATGCCTATAGTGGCTAATTTATTGACTAAGGTGCTATGTGGAATGGTATTGAAGGCTTTCTTAAAGTCGAGCATGATCACATCCGCAGGAGTTCCTAAATCCAGGCATCTGCTTACTTGGTTATAAAAAACAACCAAGCTCATAGTGAAGGAAAATCCCTGCTTCAACCTGCGTTGGTTATGATCAATTAACCCCAAGGTACATATTTCAGATTCCAAAAGTTTTCTACCAATTTTTCCATAATTTTACTGCATACGGAGGTGAGACTAATGGGCCTGTAGTTCTCAACACAGCTTTTGTTGCCATTTTTATGGATGGGCACCACTACCACCCTCTGCCAATCCCCAGGCACAACCCCCTCTGCTAATGATTTATTAAATATAATTGTTAATAGATGAGCAAGGATAGAGACCATCCTTTAAAATCCTAGGGTGGACATTGTCAGGGCCAGGGCTTGTGTGATACTTAATTTCATTTAGCATTAATAACACTTCATTGGGTTTTTATAGTATAGGCTGAGGGCTGATTCATTTTAAAGTGTTTATTAGAAGTACTTAACTCTGTAAAAACAGAACAGAAGTGTGAATTAAACAAAGTAGCTTTATCCTCATCATCATCCTGGTGTTACTGTGATACTGTTCTGATTTAACTCATATAGAGGCCCCTTTTGTCTGTACAGGGATCAAACTGGACCAAGCAAAATCTCTGGGGTGGCAATCCCCTGCAACCTGCCAGTGCTCCTACCCCAATTGCAGCCCCATCTTGAAAACAAGTTAGAAGTTAAAGGGGATGTAGTAGGGAGTCCAACAGGGGAGGAGGCCTCCACCCAGCTGGGAGGATGGCAATTGTGGTTGAGAAATGGACACAAAACAAAACAGCAGTAGGGGAATGGTGCAGTTGACCTGAGTACCACCTCCATCCCTCCTGCTGCCACCCCTTGCAATGAATGAGCACAGAAAAAAAAGAAAAACAACATTACACAAAGTCAGAATGGAGCTAGGCCCTTGTTAACAGAATGGTAACATCACAAACCCAGAAAAGAGTTTATCCGCAAGTCCGAATATTAACCACTGTCAGTCCAGGGGTCAGTACCCATCTCTTGAACTGGGAAAAAGTCCCAGAAGTGCATGCACTTCAGGTAGGGGCCATGGCTGCCACTTCTGCAAAGAACTTGGCTCCAGGATGGATAAAAGGGGCTGCTGGCTGGCTTGTGTCCATGTCATAAGCATCCGCCACCGTGCTGAGGCAGACATGAGCTCTGTAGCATGGTGTGACACTGAGTACTGGCTGTATGAGCTTCCCTCGAGGAGTCCCTGTCCGATTTCACTGGTGGACACAGAGGTTCAATGGAGCTGGACAGCTCTCTAAGTGAACTGCTCCTTGAGCACTGCTGATTCTTGTTGGCTCTTTCTGATTTTTGGTCACATAGGCCCCTTTGCTGCCTGCCTGCTGCTCTTGCCTCTTCAATTTAGATGACTCTAAGTCTCTGTCAGTGGACACTGCCATTTTACAGTCTCCGGTGTGCACCAGTTCTGGCTCCCCCTCTCTTCTGCAGCCTGTATTATAGATCCCAGCCCAAGCATGGTTACAGTCCTGGTCCTCCCATAGGCTTCTCGGAGAGCTTGTTCATAGCCTGTTATCCAGACAGTTGTGCTGTATCCAACTAGACACCTCCTGGAGGGATCTGCCCTCAAATATCTGGCCATTCCAGTACACACATACATTGGTAAGTTCTTTAAAACAGTACTGTATCCCTGCCTCATATAGGGATTGTTTAAGGGGGTTGTAAGCTTTGTGTCATTGTACCACCTTGTGAGAGTAGTATTGTTAAAGGGCGAGTTTAGCCTCATGTCAGAAGAGTTCTTCCTTCTCCCTGTCAGCTCACAAAAGTTATTCCTTAATTGAGTACCTTAAGAGGTATGCAATTATCAGTCTAAGGCTAGTGCCAGTGGGGGCTGGTGGGCCTCTGGTACAGTGTGCTGTCTCCACCTCTATGATGCCCCGCCATCTCAGCCAAATCAGCTGCAGCAGAAAATCTTGCAGAAACTTTTCCATGTTGGCTCCTTTTGACCATTCTGGGACTACTAGGATCTGGATATTGTTGCACCACCCCCTGTTCTCCTGGCCCTCAGCTCACTCCCACAGATGATCCAGCCAGCTCTCATGGTCTTCAAGGCATCATAAGATTTGTTGCTGTGTATCCCTGAGGTCCTCTGTGAGCAGCTCCACCACATTGACCCTATCAGAAAGGATTTGCACTTCTTGCAAGGCAGCCAAGGAGGAGGCTTTCAACTGAGCCATGTCGGCTATGATGGACTCCAACAGATGAATAATGTAGCCCAAGAATAGTTGGTGGTTGTTGAGATGGGTCCCTCTCTCTGCTCCCGCCATTACAGCTCATTTAATTGACCAGGTCGCAAGTGGGAAAGATAGTAGTGCATGTTGCCTCATGCTACTACAAACCAAGATATATAAACGTAAAATAAAACAGTTTACAGTATCAAGGCAGATCACAGTTGCTTCTATACAGCAATCACCATGGCAGTATACAATACTGGCCCATGGGACTATAGTGCAAAGGGAGAAAACTTAAGTTTATATGAGGGGTGGGATGGAGTATTGTGCTCAGGCAGCCATTTCTGTCAGCATACAGCCTCCAAAGTCCACTTTAGCTAGACTGGACCCTCTCTTTCACTCATTCTGTTACTTTGCACTTGATAAAATTCATGCATACACATCATTGTACCCATATTCTTCCCTCTTCCTCCCGTCTCTTGATGCCAGACACCTTACCCACTCTGTTTCCATTATCTCTAAATTTTGGTTTGGATCTCTCCTCTCATATCTTACCACTCTCCTCTCCTCTCCTTTCCCCATCCATCCTCTTATTCTTTTCACAATGCTTGCTTTTGCTTTTTTGCTCCCCTCAAATAAAACCTACTGATAGCTAAGCTGCCTTCTCATTTTGTTTCTCTAAAGTATCGGGTTCTCTTCCCCCTCCTATTTTCTCTGTTCCTTCTTTCCCTGCTCTAAAAGCTCTCCTCCATGATTTCTATACTCACTCCTGCAGTTGCTTCTGATATTGGTTTGGACCCCTTTAACCTGTAACTCCCAGTCATTTTCTTCAGCACTTCCCACTTCCCTAACATCATTCATTCCCTCTGTTTCCTTATTTTATATGTTGACTACTATTTATTTGCTCTTTTGCCGTTCACAATTTACTGTATGTAACTCACTGATTGTCAATTTTTTATTCTTAAGCATTACTGTCTTGTTTATTTCCATATATTTACATTCTGTGTGTTTTTACTCTGTATTTTGCATCTGTTCACGCCTCGTCTCATCCCCTCCTTCCAGGACACATCTGGAAATGAGATGATACCAGCTCAGTATATCTTTCCTGGTAAAACCTTTGAAATAAATAAATGCATAAATAAACACACGAACAGAGAGTCACATGATGTTCAGCAAGGAGTAGGACATGGTTGTGGTGAGCTCTGTCTATCTACAGCAATTTCACCCTACATTTCAGCTTCTACTTTAAAAAAAAACCTTCAGATTCATTCTAATGTAACCCATATGCCCATTTTTGTAACATGGATATACATATGTCTGTACGGGTTCGGGGAAGGATGAGGTTACCTGGCACAAGAGACCTAGGTTTGACTACTCTGCACAGGGGCACACAAGTAAATCCAACTACAGGAAGCAATAACTGTAATGTCCAGAACCAGAATTGGGATTTTTCAGTGTGGCTTTATTTATTAACTCACTGAACATAAACAAAGCTCTGTATGGTCCCCCACAGGGCTACGTAACTGTAATGCAGATTAGAGGTTAAACACAGCGGTCCATTTGGCGAATGAACACAATATAACAGTTGTCTGGCTTTGGACCCACCAGGCACTCAGCCCGGACTTTGCATGCGCATTGGATACACAGCCTGACTGGCCCGCTCCCCTGCCGGCCACTCGACTGATGGTCCACTTGAAGAATGGACCCAAACTCTACTTGGAAAGACATCCCATCAAACAAGGAGGCTCCCAAGCTGTGGCTCCCCATACCACTTGAAGTCTGCGACTCCTAGAGAGATTTTGTTTTCGTACTTCCAATTCAAAACTCCCATTAAACAGGGAGACTCCCATCCAACAAGGAGTAATGTTCCTATCCTGTGGCTCCCCACACCACTTAGAGTCTGCGACTCCTAGAGAGTTGCGACCCATGTCTGGGTACCCACCCCATCACTGGCCAAGCGCATGAGGCAAGTAGCTAAAACACAGGAGAAATCCGTAGAGGTGGACCTGGTTACTAAAGATGGGGGGTTTTCCCACCTCCAGCTCCAACAGCCCATACCCGGCCATTTCTCTGGACACACAGAACTTTAGACTGTAAAATGTAGATTGACGGTGGATGACCTGAAGCACCCCCTCTACAGTGAACTTTAACACTTTAAACAGATGACTGCTCTATTTGTTTGTTCTAGTTGACATAGTCCTCCCAAATAGCAGTCCCACTTTGAAATCCAACTGAGAAAAGAAGCTGTTTGCCTTCCAATGGGGCAAACACTCACCCATTCGTTGCAGGTGCCCCACAGGCTGAGAAATGTAACCTTTGCTGTTATACATGAACAGACTGAACTTAAATTAAAACAGGCAGCTTTCTTCCAGGGTGGGAGAAGGGGTTGCCCTGGAACCTACAAAGAACTTTCCTCACCCCCAGAGGGAGGGGGTAAACAGACACTACTGGTGTCCTTCTTGTTTGCAGGACAAACTGAAGACTGACTTTGAATTCCCAAGATTCTAAACTTACTCTGAGCTGAAGATTCCAAATGTGGCTCATGCAGCTGCGACAGTTCTATTATGATGTCATCCCTCTAGTCTCAGCTGTGACTGAGGACAGAGTGAGACAGTGTGAAACCCATTTAACTGGAGTTTCACAAGCTGCCTTCCCTGCCTACCACTAGGTCTTACTGGGATTCTAGTAACCCCGGGTAACAAAGGGGTTACACTCACCCTTGACCAGGAAAATGACTGTCCCCAGTCATTATGCACGACCTTAGGCCACCCACCCTATGTGCTGCCTGCGGAGGGGTGATCAGGCCCCTACTGCCCGTGTGCGAGCACAGGTAGGCAACACTAAGGGCCTAGGGCCTGGCTGACATTTCAGCCTCTACTCTATCCACTTACTGGACAACTAGTGGCTCTGGTAGAATCGTCCACAGCATAGCCCTGATAGATCAGCACTGCAGTCCCTATGGCCACTGAGGACCACAGCCTGTCTATCCCCCCTAACCCTCTAGGAAAAACCTATCTGCCTCTTACATAACATCCCAAACAAAAACAAAACCTGGGTACCTCCCCGACCTTGGGCAGCCTGCAACTACAACATTAGGAACACAAACAGTTCTTTAATTTCTGCACAAGCACTGAACGAGGAACTCCGATGAGCCCCTCCTCCTTGTCTTGTCTTCTCTTCTGTCTTCCAGGAACACCTGTAAGAAAAGACAAAAACAACAAAACACACCCTAATCTGCATTTACGATCTACCTAAACAACAACAGTGACAACAACAACCCTTACCATACAGGAAAAACAGAACACTAAACAAGCCCAAAAAGAAAAAAATAATCTTTTTTTTTTTTTTTTATAGAAAAGACAGTATATACATTAAGTACAGAAATGACATTGATAACAATACACTTCTTTGGGGGGATGGAATGCCCTAAATGTCCCACTAGTGACTACAAGACCCGAAGGCCAGTCCATTAAAGAGTCTCTCCTGGGCCGGAACCCCGTGAACATAGTCTTTTAAGGCCATAATCCTGAAGGGGAGAGTCTTTGTGGACAGTTCACACACTGTTTGAAGTCTGTAGTGTAAGGTGTGTATTGCAATGTCATAAAGATAGAATAAAAAGAATTTTGATGACTCACCAGCCTCTTGAAGTATTCGAACGTCACCAACCTGGTCCCTGCCGAAGACTCTCCCTGGCAGCATTTCTTCTGATACAGCTGGGTGGACATCTTCCGGGAACCCACAGGAGTGCACATCTGGAAACAGCTGGGCTGATGTCATAACTGGAGAAGAAACCTTAGAACAGGAACAAAAAGAGAAACAGCTGGTCCGGCATCATCCGATTACCAGACGATGAACAGGAAAACAGCTGGGCTGGTGTCCTCTCTGGATCTGAAGTCATCTGGTGGTACCAGTAAATGGTTGCTGAATAGGGCAGTACACTGTGGACTGAAGAATATGGGGCACCTGAGTTCTTGTTTATTCATATTGGCAGTTCAATAAGGTTACTTCACAGTGTAGATGTGGCAGTACTATTCCTGCTCGCTCTCCATTTGTGAGGCACGGGCTTAATTACTGGGAGGTCCTTGCATTGGAGCCAATAGTAGAGGGGTCAGCGGCTTGGATTATTACTCCATCTGGCGCAATTCATCACAGTAGGAGACTTCGCGTCCCTCTCAGGTCCACTATTCTCACTCTGTCCATAAACAGTGTCCTGCCTCTCTTCCACTGTGTATACTTTTCGTGGAACAGTCTATTCTTTACATGCTGGTTAGCCCAGGATGCACATGTTTCATTGCTTCATCCCAGATCCAGGATTTCCTGCAGTTCTCAATCTCCTCCCAGACTCTCCCAGGAAGGTAGGAAAGGTCATACCAAAGATTTCATTGGCCTTTCTACGAACCAGTCTCTCCTCTTACTTGCTTTGGTCAATCTGAGACTGCTGGCCTGGCTTGGGGTGGTCAGTCCTGGTTCTGCCAGCTGTGCATCCTCAATGAAATTAAAAACGGATCCCTGACTTCTTTTTCTTCTTCTGGTGAAGCCAGGGCAGTGGCATCACCACCTTCTTGAACACATTCCTCCGAGGCAAGATCTTGAGGCGGTGTACCCTTTCCTATCTCACAAGGCCACTTAGGTTCCCCCTCATCTTCCTCTTCACTGAGGATCTGAGCCCAGGAGTGAGCAGTAGTTCTCAACCCTGAGACTATCCATTCATCACTAGGAGCGGAGGTCGACACCTCCCATTCAAAGGCCTCCCTCATCTCATCTTCACCTTCGAGACTTGGGCTAGGCGCCCCCACCCAGGGGACTATTGATGCTTTATCTGAACTTGCTTTCTGAGATCCAGCATCCAATGCTTCAATTTCAGATTCAGTCTCTAATTCTGCACTCTCTAACTTTGTGCCACACTCCCCAGGGACCTTCTTCCACAGGCTCCGCCTGATGCTGTGTGCTGCCAACTGCAGATTCTTGAAGTTGTGTCCATGTGGAGCCAAACCAATTTGAGGCGCTTTACTATGCTTCATATTTCTGTAGACAACCAGCACAGTGAGGAATCATGAAGACATCCTTCCAGCACTAGAGCACATCTGGCATACACTCTGGATAATTAGGAATTGCCACATCAGGAGGGAGTTGCCCTCATAGCACCAATTTTCAATGTTCTCAATCTATTTACTGCTGCTGTTACTGCAACCCGTGCATGATCCGGGTAACGAGCTGGTCCTGAGGCCATAACTGCAGAAAAACAAACAAAAGTTCACTGAAACTGATAGTCCCACTTTAAATGAACACACTCTGTAGCTTTAAAATGGCTCCTCTGCTGCTGTGTTTACTTTACTACCCCACCCTGTAATGGCCGCGGCAGTACTCCTGTGCATCAACATTCAGACTCTGGGTCAAGCCACTACGCACCCGATTTACATCAGCTACTGTTAACATTTATTTCAAACTGCACAACTTGCTCTGTCTGGCTGTTCTCACATTTACAGGATTTTCCTTTGACTTTTCACATGCTGGCAACATTTATTTAATCACAGTCCCTTTTAAAACTTCAGGTTTCAGCACAGGATTGCCTGCTTTTACTAGTGTTGCACTTATTTTACAACCCACAGTCTCTCTCTGGCTGCAAACTTTAAACTGAGGCTACTTTCATTGCTATGCACACATTTAATGGCGTTACAGACTTTCACTTGCCAGCAGGATATCACACAATCGCTACTTGCAAAGCGACATACAGCTGCACTACATTTTATATGGCATTACTGAAAATCACTGATTTGAGCAGTTTTAAATCGTTTACTCACTGTTTTTGAAGCAGATTGCTGTGATGGAGGAAAACGGCCTGCAGCCAGATTTTTGAAGGCCTCGGATTTCAAACGGGCGGGCAGTCTCCGCGATCGTAGTATTAATCACACAATTCACTGATCTCACGACCGATAAGCGTGTTGAGCCCGATTTTGAACTAGAAAAGTCACTTTTCACTGTTTACAGCGCTTTGAACACTTTGCAAACGCTCCTCTACTGCCTGTACACGCACTACTCTCTGTCTCCCTCTCGAATGCTGAAGCAGACTCTGAAGAGCTGGCTGAGGGGCCGGACTAATGGCAAACTGACCAACCACACGACGCCATGCAAATGAGCCTCTTCTTCTTCACGAGGGCTTCCTCTCCGGCGATCGTTGAGCAGGCAAATTTAAACTGAAAAGATGCACTTTTTTTTTTTTCCCAACTGACTCCACGGCGGGAGCCCATTTCAACCATGTAACATTGCCATTAACTCTGCAGTCTCTAGCATTGCACAGAAAGCATTTCCAACATCCAGGGCATAATTTCTCAGTTGCTACCCCTAGTTTTCCACACTTTCCTTCACAGAACTTTATTTTAAAACTGACAAATGCTGTAAACTATGTTGATGCAGGACAAGGACACACACTTCGGCTTTACAGCTCCTTGGTAAACAGTTGGTATTTTTTAAACAGCAGCACAAGATTCACAGCACACAGCACACACTAGGAAAATTGCTTCAACTTTTTTGGGCTACCGACTGCCAGATAGCCAAAACGCTAGCCTACTTGCCCAAGTACCTTCCTTCCTTCCCAAACAAATCCAAAGAGGTGCCTCCATTTTTGTAAGGCATATGCCCATTTTTGTAACATGGATATACATATGTCTCTACCGGTTCAGGGAAGGATAAGGTTACCTGGCACAAGAGACCTAGGTTTGACTACTCTGCACAGGGGCACTCAAGTAAATCCAACTACAGGAAGCAATAACTGTAATGTCCGGAACCAGAATTGGGATTTTTCAGTGTGGCTTTATTTATTAACTCACTGAACATAAACAAAGCTCTGTATGGTCCCCCAAAGGGCTACGAACTGTAATGCAGATTAGAGGTTAAACACAGCTGTCCATTTGAGGAATGAACACAATACAACAGTTGTCTGGCTTTGGACCCACCAGGCACTCAGCCCAGACTTTGCATGCGCATTGGATAGCCTCGACTGGCCTACCCCTGCCGCCACTGACTGATGGTCCACTTGAAGAATGGACCCAAACTCTACTTGGAAAGACATCCCATCAAACAAGGGCTCCAAGCTGTGGCTCCCACACCACTTGAAGTCAAGTACTCTAGAGAGATTTTGTTTTCATATTTCCAATTCAAAACTCCCATCAAACAGGGAGACTCCCATCCAACAAGGAGTAATGTTCCCATCCTGTGGTTCCCCAGACCACTTAGAGTCTGTGACTCCTAGAGAGATTTTCTAGTTGCAACCTATGTCTGGGTACCCACCCCATCACTGGCCAAGCACATGAGGCAAGTAGCAAAAACACAGAAGAAATCCGTAGAGGTGGACCTGGTTACTAAAGATGGGGGGTTTTCCCACCTCCAGCTCCCACAGCCCATACCCGGCCATTTCTCTGGACACGCAGAACTTTAGACTGTAAAATGTAGATTGACGGTGGATGACCTGAAGCACCCCCTCTACAGTGAACTTTAACACTTTAAACAGATGACTGCTCTATTTGTTTGTTCTAGTTGACATAGTCCTCCCAAATAGCAGTCCCAATACTTGAAATCCAACTGAAGAAAAGAAGTTGTTTGCCTTCCAATGAGGCCAAAACACTCGCCCATTCGTTGCAGGTGCCCCAAGGCAAAGAATGTAACCTTTGCTGTTATACATGAACAGACTGAACTTAAATTAAAACAGGCAGCTTTCTTCCCAGGGTGGGAGAAGGGATTGCCCTGGAACCCACAGAATTTTTTCACCTCCCAGAGGAGGTAAACAGACACTACTGGTTTCCTTCTTGTTTGCTTAAGGACAAACTGAAGACTGACTTTGAATTCCCAAGATTCTAAACTTACTCTGAGCTGAAGATACCAAATGTGGCTCATGCAGCTGCGGCAGTTCTATTATGATGTCATCCTCTAGTCTCAGCTGTGACTGAGGACAGAGTGAGACAGTGTGAAACCCATTTAACTGGAGTTTCACAAGCTGCCTTCTCTGCCTACCACTAGGTCTTACTGGGATTCTAGTAACCCCGGGTAACAAAGGGGTTACACTAAAATCGAAGAAGGTACCTTGCAGAGCGAGCAGTCACAGTCTACGGAGGTGTGGAAGCTACTTCACCTCCCAAAAATACAGAAACGCAGGCCACAACAGAACCACCTCAGGAGTCGGAGGCAAAATGCCAGTGCCACAGCTTGACCCCTCAGCAGGATTCACTCGAACCATCGTCATCACAATTTGTGCTGAACTCTCCTCAATCAAGGAGGCTTTACTCAAACTAATAGAAGAAGTGGCGGATATTAAACCTGCAATTGTACAACTCTCCCGAAGGGTAACTGACACCGAAGTAAGGGTCGGCTTGTTGGAACATGCCCAAGAAAAGGTACAACCCAAAATTGTCTCTCTAAAACATACAATCACTAAACTAGAGGATCGTCTTGAAGACTTAGAGGGCAGAAACTGACAAAACAATTTAGTTCTGCTGGGTCTTCCAGAAGGTGAGAAAGGTCCCAATACTATTATATTTCTTCAATGTTTTCTGAAAAAGACTGTTGGGCAATCTCCAAATGGGCCTGAATTTGTTATCAAAAGGGCCCATAGATCCCTTAGAGTCAAGCCTCTTCTGTCAGATCCCCACCGTTCAATTATATTTAAATTGCTCAACTTCCTAGATAGAGAATTCATTTTAAGGGAAGCCAGGAAGCTCACCACAATTCTTTGGGAGGGCAAAAAGTTAAGGATGGTTCAAGACCTGACATTTAAAACCAGGCAGCTCCTGGCTACATTTCAGCCGATTATAACCAAGCTATGGGCTGCAGAAATTTGTCACCGCATACTCTACCCTGCCAGGCTAGAAGTCACACTCACTGAAGGAGTAAAATGCTTCGCCTCAGCTGAAGAGGCTTTGAAGGTCCTTACGAGAGCTCTCCCCGATCTATTCCCCAAATGAAGGCGGTCTACCTTCGAGTTGGGATACAAAGCAATAACCTCTTAAACCAGTGAATTTTTAGTTCTGGCATACCTGGACTGCACTGTAATTCAAATTGCAAGGAACAGATAATGATTTTTAATTTAAGTTTAAAACACCTCTGCTGAAATTTTCTTGGTTAACTGTGTTTACCCTTTCTTTGCATTATCTTTAAATACTCAGCGATGTTTACAGCAGATACTTTTATGCAGTAGGTGACTTATAGTTAAGGACTGGAGGGTTCTTAGCTTTAATTAATTCACTGAGAAGTTTCTGAAGTTAAAAAAGACATTGCTTTTGGTCAGTTTAAAAAGCATATGTATACTGCTATTTTTGACCATTAAGAGTCATAACTGATATATTAATCTTTGAACACTAGATGTTGCTGTCTAATGCAATTGTGTGTATATCTAACCTAGCAATAGTATTACAGTTTACTAGTTATATTTTATTTATTTTTTGATAAGGTTACTTAATAAGTAGATTCGGTGTGAGTTAAATCAGTTCATTCAAGGGTTAGACATGCTAGCTTAGGCAATTTTTTCAGACGACTGAGATATTATTTGGATAGGCTTTATAGCTAGCAGGTGTCAAAGGACAGTGTTATGAACAGAAACACTTCTCATTAGAGAAGATGTTGGGGATGACTTCCTCGAATCTTGACATGGCTAATATGGCTACACTGACAATTCCTTTGCCTCTTGGGAGGTCTCTCCACCCTTTTTTCTTCCTTGTATGTTAAGCCAATTCTATTGAAGCTGAAAATTGATACCTTTTTGTATTTCTCCCTTGCTGTGGATGGAGGGTCACTTTCCCCCTTCCTGGGAGCATTGTGGGCCACCGCAAGGGGTGTGGGCTTAGGGCCGGTGGAGTGAGTTGTATATAGTGATTAATTTATGCAAACCTTTGGCTTTTTGTCAGATTTTGGAGTAGGTTTATATATTCTTTTGAGTTAGGAAGGGGGGAGTGGGTGGAACTCTAGCAAGCACTACTGAACATAGGTCCTCCTTAATTTCTATAATGCCTCTAATAAGATTATGGCTAATTTACTGAAACTCCTTTCTTGGAACGTTAAGGGTCGCAGGGATAATTCTAAGAAATATGTAATTCTAAAACATCTGGGTGGATATAACCCTTCAATTGCCTTTGTCCAAGAGACGCACTTGCCACCAGAGCAAGCAAAATTTCTCCAGAAAACTTGGGTCAGCCAGGTATTTGGGGCCAGTCTTAATTCCTGTAAAAGGGGACTAGCTATCTTGATTGCAAAAGGTGTACCCTTTGTGGCTTCCCACGTAGAGAGAGATCCCGAGGGTTGCTTTATTATAGTACAAGGCAAACTAAGTAATCTCCACGTAGTACCTGGGTCAGTGTATACTCCTAACCTAGACTCCCCCTCCTTCTTTACTAATTTAGCCTCTATCTTGGCACCCTACGCCCATATTCTAACTATCTTGGGTGGGGACTGGAATCTTGTCCAGGCAAATGATGTTGACTGAACCCACCATACAGGTTATGGCCCCTCCCCAGCCCTGCGAGCCTTGCATGAGCTAAGGACTACCTTGGGTTTGATTGACCCCTGGAGACTCCTATCCCCCTCAACTAAAGATTTTACTTTTTTTTCCCCTGTTCACAAGAGTTATTCTCGAATAGATTTTTTCCTTTTGAGTCAACAATTATGTCCTGGTATTATGGACTCTTAAATTCAAGCTAGAGTGATTTCAGATCATTCTCCTATATCGGTTTCTATAACTATCCCAGACCCCTCATTTAGGCCCCATACTTGGTCCTTAAAAAATAGCCTTTTAAGAGATAGTCAGATACTCTCATGATTTTGGGATTATCTTTCCCTTACTATTCAGGAGAACCTGGACTCTATCACTGAAGTGGATAGGGAGTGGGCAACATTGAAGGCTACTTGGCGAGGCGAGCTAATTCATATTGCCACAGTGTCAAAAAAGAAGAAACAGTTTCACCTCAACCAGTATTTAGATAGGATTTGGATCCTGGAATCTAAAGGGTCAGATAAACTCTCCTTTGAGGAATCCCTAGAATTAGATCATCTAAGAGCCCATTATGCTGGTACCCTTTTAGAGAAAGTAGAGAAAATAGCCTCACAGGTCAAAGCAACCTATATAGGCCAAGGAAATAAAGCTGGCAAATATTTGGTTTGGCAACTGAAACAGTGTTCAGCAGCTAAATGGATACCAGCCATTAGGAATCCTTACAATGGTTCTCTTGTATCTGATCCTAAAGAAATACTTCCTTCTTTAGATAATTCTGTCAAAATCTTTATCCTCAATACCAGACTTCTAGTTCTCCTTCACATGATTAAAACATTCCTCCTAAAAGCAGATCTTCCCAGTCTGTCGAAGGAGGCTCAACTTTCATTAGTCAAACCCATAACCCAAGAAGAAATTATAACAGCTATCAATGCAATTAAGCCAGATAAAGCTCCTGGCCCCGATGGTTATACAGGTCTATTTTATAAGATGTTCAAAGTTCAGCTAGTCCCTTTATTATACTGACTGTTTTCTTACTGGGACCGGCATCCAGTCAACGACCCTTCCCTCTTTGAAGCTAGGATTATACTTCTCCCTAAGCCAGGGAAAGACCCATCCCAAATAAGCAACTATAGACATATATCTCTGATAAATGTGGATATTAAAATATATGCAAAAATTTTAGCTACCAGAATAGCTAGGTTTGGACCCACTTGGTAGGACTGGAACAGGTGGGATTTGTCTCAGGCTGGTGCCCTGCAGACCATTTTCGCAAATTGTGTCACCTGATTTCTGCATCCAAGGACCCTCAACTCAAAGCTGTCTTGGTGTCCTTGGATGCAGAAAAAGCATTAGATAGGGTGGCCTGGCCTGATTTGTTCACAATTCTTTCTCAATTTGGCCTTCCTGATGTTTTTATTAACAGAATTAGTACTTTCTATCAATGCCCTTCAGCCTGACTCTAATGCAATAATCTTTTGTCTTACACTTTCCCTCTAAAAAATGGAACTAGGCAAGGTTGTCCACTGTCTCCCTATCTTTTTAATTTATACATTAAAGCTCTGGTGAGGGTCCTAAAGCAGGATCAAGAGATCGAGGGAATAAGAGTGGGATTCCAAGAGTTCAAATTGTCACTATTTGCAGATGGCCTGCTACTCCATCTAACTAAGGGGGAATGCTCTTTATCCTCAGCTTTACAAACCATTACTGAATTTAGTGACATATCAGGCTATAAACTGAACAGGAATAAATCTATTGTTTACCATCTCTCGAATTTGGTGATTAGGAAGCAATTAGAAGCTATGGGCATCCAATGGGAAAAAAACAATGAACTATTTAGGCATAAAACTAACTAAAAATCTTGATAAGTTAAAAGACCTTAATTTTGATCCCCTTATTAAAGATATCAAGGAGGACTTGTCAAGATGGAAAAAACTTCCTATATCATTCTGGGGAAGAACCAATGTTCTCAAGATGGCAGTTTTACCTAGATTATTTTACCCCTGAACAGTCTAGCTACATATCTCCCCCAAGCCACCTTTAAAACAATTAATAGACTATGTTCTGACTTCATATGGAATGCTAAACCCCCACGTAGAGCCTACTGGAAACTCACAGGCCCAAGGCAAAAAGGAGGATTGCAACTTCCAGAATTTTATTTGTATTATTTAGTCATACATGCAAGTAGATTCTTACATTGGTTTACCTCTTATAGAGAACCTTCCTTCAATACACCCTGGCTGCAGCTATATGTAGAACAGGCCAAAAGAGAATGAATCTCTATACAGGCCCTCTTACACTGTCCATGGAAAAAAGTTCCCGGCTAGCTCCAGGAATCCTCAGTTGGATGAAGTATCAGGGCCTTCCACCAGTTCTGCAATCTTAACCATCTATCTATAAGGAAGGATGTCTCCCAACCCCTTTTTAACAACCCTAACTTAAGAATTGGCAATAAAACTATCAGCGCCAAGGCCTTACCAATACAATCAATGATTCATCTGAAAATGTTTTTGCAAGGTACCCCATTTCCCTCTACCCATCAGTTACAGAACAAATGGAAGCTTCCCACTAAAAACTTGTTACCCAGGTTCACCATTGTCTTAAAAGCTTCCAAGGCAAGCCCCCTTGGGTCAACAAAATAGACCCCCTCCTATCACCCCTTTTACATTTAGCAAAGCAAGCAAGGCCTATTTCCAATCTCTATAAAGTGATAGTTAATAATATATGGCAGAACCATGACCCAATAGCTTATTACTGGAAATATAACTTGGCCAGACCTCCAACTGACTCTCAGTGGCAGTCTATTTGGACAGATAACTTCAAGTTAATCAAACAAGATAGATTAAGGAATATTTATTTTAACATTTTACATAACTTATATTTAACACCCAACAAACTGTACAGAATGGGCAAATTACCTTCTCCAGCTTGCCCTGACTGCAGTGCTTCAACTGCTTTCATCACAAGTTATGGGATTGTCCCAAAATTTCCGATTTTTGGGGATTAGTTAATAGGCGTATTTCTGTTTACTTACCTATATCCTCATACTTTACAGAAGAAATATGCTTTTTGGGATGTTACTCTGGGGGCCCTTCTTCTTCTTCCCTGAAAGTACAAATAGCTATGGTATCCATGGTCACTAAACTTTTAATCCTGAGACATTGGAAAGATCCATGGGTCCCTTCCTTTTGAGAATGGTGGTCTGAGTTCTTGATTGCCTTGAATGCAGAAAGGAGCATAGCCAATGCCAATAACTCATGGGAAAGATTTCAAAAGGTTTGGAACCCCCTTTTCTCAGACTTAAAAGACAAATTTGTATACTAGGGCCTGGATATTCAGACTGCTTCAAGCTGTGGTGCAAGCCTGGGTGCAGCGCAACTTGGCTGCGCAGGGGCGTTGACTGGGCAATAATCAATGGAGCTGTGCCATGGCACAGCATCATTGAATATCGCACACTGGCCACCCGCAGTGTACATGGTGCAGTGGCACTGTGCCAGTGCAAGTGGCCAGAGTGGAGCAGGGGGATGCGCTAGCACAAGTTCCCTTGTGCTATGCCCAACAACTGCAATATTTAAAAGTGCACATGCAAATTGGGCCATAATGTATGCAAGGCGCAAATGGGGCCATTTGCATGTCATTATGGCCCCATTTGCATGCAGGTGCACCAATCCTCGGCGACTTGCACCTGGTGCCCTGCCAGGCAGCAGCCGTCAGACCGACGTCCCCTGCACAGTGCGGCAATGTGCCCCTCTGCCCGATCGAGGGCATACGGCGAGTTAAAAATGTCCCATATCCCTGGTGGTCCAGTGGACTGCTAGATGCCTGATCACGGGCTTAAGTATATTATAAATAAAGTCCTATATCCCTGGTGGTCCAGTGGACCGCTGTCAGCCTGATCGTGGGCTCAGGTATAAAAGAATAAAGTCCTATATCCCTGGTGGGCCAGTGGACCACTGTCAGCCCAATCACAGGCTTAGGTAAATAAATATGAAATCCTATATCCCTAGTGGTCCAGTGGACCGCTCACAGCCTGATCGCGGGCTTAGGTAAATAAATATGAAGTCCTATATCCCTTGTGGTCGAGTGGACCACTCGCAGCCTGATCATGGGCATTTGTATTATTAAATTAAGTCCAATATCCCTGGTGGTCCAGTGGTTCCCCCCTTCCCATCCACCCACTGAGCCCCACTGCCCTGCTACCCCCTCGGTCAGCGTGGACGGCAGCACCCCACCCACCTGCCACCCCACTGCCCGCTGACTGACACCGTAGGGAGGGATGTACGCCCATTGGTCCACAGCTTGAGCCAATGGACGTGCAGCCCGTACCGTACTACACATTCCAGATATGTGAATGGATCCATTCACATATCTGAACTGTGTAGTATGGTACGGGCTGCATGCCCATTGGCTCACACTGTGGACCAATGGGTGTACAGCCCTACCTATGGTGTTAGTTGGTGGGTGGCGGGGCGGCAGGTGGGTGGGTTGCTGCTGCCCACTGCTGACCAGGGGGAGCGGAGTGGTGGGGCTCAGTGGGCGGTTGTGTAGCGGGGACTGCTGGACCACCAGGGATATTGGACTTTATTTAATAATACAAATGCCTGTGATCAGGCTGTGAGCGGTCCGCTGGACCACCAGGGATATTGGACTTTATTTTTATTTACCTAAGCCCGCAATCAGGCTGTGAGCGGTCCACTGGATCACTAGGGATATAGAACTTTATTTTTGTTTACTTAAGCCCGTGATCGGGCTGCAAGTGGTCCACTGGACCACCAGGGATATTGGTCTTTTTTATTTTATACTTAAGCCCTCGATTGGGCTGACAGTGGTCCACTGGACCACCAGGGAAATAGGACTTTGTTTTTTTTATACTTAAGCCTGCGATCGGGCTGACAACAGTCCACTGGACCACCAGGGAGATAGGACATTGTTTTTTTATACTTAAACCGGCGATCGGGCTGACAGCGGTACACTGGACCACCAGGGAGATAGGACATTAGTAATTTATACAGATGCCCACGATCGGGCATGGGGGACGCTGCCACGGATATGCAGCCGGAACTCGGGTGTTGCACCCTGCAATACAGCAGCTCACCTGTGGGTGGCCAGCTGTTGTTCCTTTTTTTTGGCTCACCTGTGTGCAGTGCAAGTAGGGGTTGTGCATGCATGGACTCAGCACATCCCAGGCTGAATATCGGGATGTGCGGAGTATGCATGGGCACGCCCCCCCACCTGTGCCGCATACATTACTGATGCGCTCCGGCGCATCGGGATTTCATGCCAGGCAGAAATCCGTTTGAATAATGCATCAAGATTAGTGGTTATGACATGTAAACACTGTTGCCCATACACAACGCTTTTGAATATCTGGGCTTAGCAATATAATTCCAAGTTAATGATGTTTTCCTTTTTTGTGGGCTTACTGTTATCTACTGGAGAAAGAAAAATAAGGAGTTGATTAATAGTACCTATGAGGACAGAGACCTTCTGCTTTTAGGTTAACCTGGGCATGTGCTTGTGGGGGCTTCCCTTTTTTTCATTTTCCTTTTTTAATGGCTGGGGGATGGTTTAGTTTGTCTCTTTTTTTTTTTTCCTCTTCCTTGTACAAGTTATTTAGTTATGTTTCCTTATATGAGATGCTTATTGTGATTCCCAATAGGGGACTAAGAATATACATAGTGTATCATGTTATGATTTCTGTCTGTACTGATTGGAAAATTAAAATAAAATTAACTGCAAAAAGAAAAATAAATAAATAAATAAACACACAAACAAATAATACTCACTGTACACATTTGTGTACAGTTTTGATAAGCACCTGCCCAAACCATGTGTCTTCAGCTATCCATATCTCTAAGGGGCTCTAACGGGCACAGTCCAGATGGGCGGGATACTCATCTGCTTTACCCCTCTACATCATCCATTGCTGCCTCTATATGACCTAATGGTGGTTCTGCTTCTACTTCTTGGATCAGTTTAAGCCAGTCCAAGTTGGGGATCCTCAATACACCCCTGCTCATCAATTCCAGTTTCCCCCAGGGTTCCATCCTTTGCACAATCCTTTTCTCCATCTTTATAAATGAATTCCCTTCCATCTGTGTCTCCTCACATGTACACATGCATGCAGATGACAATGTAGTATTTGCTTAAGGTGTTTTGATTCCTGAGCTAGAATTATCACTCCTGCATGATTTGACAATGCCTAACATTGGTTTCACTTAAACCATCTCTCACTAAATGGCAAAAAAACTGTCTTCCTGACATATGGCACTAGACAGAGATTAGCAAGACCTCAACATACACTTGTCTATGAAACTCCTGATGTCAACCTGCTTGAACAGATACCCCACTTCAAGTACTTAGTGCTGTGGCTGGATCAGAATCTCAGCTTTTCCACCCACATTAATGTCATACATAAGAAACTTCTCCCTAAGCTTGATATGAGATACTAAAACAAATCCTGCCTTCTTCTTTATATCACCATCCTTGAGTCTCAGCTAATCAGGTTTTACAATAGGCAATGATGTTTGCATTCATTGTGATACTTACCACTGAACAGAGTGAGCATCTCTGTGCTGAGTGACAGTTTTCTTTGTTATAGGTACACTTAGGAAATAATGTTTTGGGGGTACTTGGAAGGAAGATGGAGGTGGGGACCAAATGAGGTTTGTGTGGAGGGATTCTAATTCATGATTGGGTTCTGGTCAGGTGGGGAAGGTAGGAGCAGTCCTCTTTGGCATGTGGGTGGGGGAGAGGTGTTTCTTAAACAGGTGCTTGGAAAATAATTTTTTGTGGTGCTAAGGGGAAGAGTGGGGTGGGGGCCCGGGGAAAACAAGTGAGGGGATTCTAATTCATGATCAGGGTTGAATCAGGAGCAAGGAAGTGGGAGAATTGTTTTTGGCATGTGGGCAGAGGGAAGGGACAGACTATATATTACATTACTTGGCAGTGAACTTTGCTGGGCAGGAGCAAGGAATTTGTTTCACTGCAGTGGGTGGCAAGGTGGGGTGAATAAGATTACAAGGATATGTGTGGCAGGAGTGGAGTGATTGTTTATGGTATAGTGAGTGGGGCAGGGATAATTTTTTAGGGTATGCCCCACATACAGCGATACCAACACAGCGAACTACATCCCTGTCGGCAAAATCGACACTTTGCCAACAGGTTGTTGTGCCCAACTGGAGTTGAGAATCCTAAAGAAGGGGGGCGGGGAGCAGAACGCCCCACATTGGGAGTTCAGGGGACAAAGCCCCCCAATAAAAATAATGGACCAGGAGACACACAGGAATCATGTAAACCACAACTTACAGTTGATATGATTCCTGTCAGCGAGATGCCAGTCGACAAAATGGTTGTCGAACCGGCATTGTAGAGTCATGTTTAGTACCTGTTTTTTAAAAAAAAGACATTTTGCATAGTTCTTCACAGGCAAACAACTACAGTACTTTGCAGAGTGAAAACTATGCATATCAGCATTTCACCTGCAAAGTGCCACTAAGCATAATTTTGATTGGGCAAAACACACAAGTCACCAGATGAGGAACTATGCAAAGTTGCTCTTTGCACTTTGCAAAGTCAGACAACTGTGCAAAAAATTTTGTAAAGCAAAGTTTACTGACATCTAACATCTATTGTGTTGGCCTTATTTGTAGAAGTCAAGTACTTTCAAAATGTAGTCAACGGAAGCTCTGCCTGATACCCTATGTAGTTGTTCTTGTTTCCAACAGGTTCAGAATATATTCATAACCTTTTTTGTTTATTTCCACATCTATGCATTAGTTTGAGTAAGTGTAGTTAATGTACCTCAATTCATTGAAAAATAATCAGTCAAGTAGAGTGTAATGGCATTTTAAGTGAGATAAACTGAAAATACATCTCGCCATTCTATTAACCATGGTATCTACAGTAGTTTGTTTTGGGTGTGCAAGCTGCAGCATTGCCATATACTAGGCCTCTCTAGTTTATGAAAGACATCACCATCGTATTAAAAAGTTTCAGTCTGACTTATTGTGATAAACCGACTCTGTTTGTTTCTTATGTATATAAATGTTTTATTGAATTTTAATAACAATAATACCAAGAATGATACCAAACACTGTTCAGAAATGATCAAGTTAAACAACTGCATACAATCATGCAATTCAGCCAGGTAACACTACTTAATAACTTATTACAAGAAAAGGAGAAAACAGAAACATGAACACAGTAAAGTTGTAACATCCTGTGCATTCTTGACCATAACATACACCAGGGACTATGAAAACAGTAAACCTACACCCAGAGAACATGATGAATTGACCCATGGCAACATCTTACCAAAAGGCTTCATCTAACTATACAAAAAACCTTTGAGAAAATTTAGGAATAAAAACCTAAAATTCCACTGTGCTGTGGGTAATCCACTGAGCCATCTAACTTGAAGAGTAGATACCTGCTCCTTAGTCAGACTACTTTAATAGTCAGTCTTAAACATGCCAAAACGGGAAAGCCAGGGTGCCCAGGCCCCTTGGAAAAATGTAAGGTTCTTTCTTCTCCAAAAGAGCACATGCTGATAAGAGGCAGTTTTAGATACTGCCTGTTGTTAGCTAATGCAAGTGGAAGGGATGTAGACTTCTAATGGATTAAAAGTGACCTCTTGGCCTCTAGAGCTGCTGGAGTATCTGTGTTTGAATAGAATAAACATTCTGGGGTCCAGCTTCTCCACGGCTTCAGGTATCCCATTTTAACTGGGAGTCAATGTGTGCAGCTAATTAATGGTAATTATAGACTTCCCGAAGGGCATCTCCTGCATAGATCTGGATAGCTTTGGTACTAATCAGGTTTTAGATAATGTTCTGTGCCAAGCATAGATATATAGATATATAGACAGTGTCAGCTGATAAGGGCCTATGGCCCACCCAGTCTGCCCATTTGAGCTTGTAAGTTCAGTTTATGTTTTCCTAGAAGTCTGTTGCCTCTTACCCCTGACCTCCAGAATTCCTTTATGTCTATCCCATGCATTCTTAAATCCCGTGATTGTTTCAGCCCCCACCACTTCCTCTGGTAGAGTGTTCCACTTGTCCACCACCCATTCTGTGAAGAAATTCTTCCTCACATTTCCTCTGAATCATCCTCCCTCCAACTTCATCCCATGCCCTCTAGCCCTAAAACATCTTTTTCACTTAAAAATAGTGTATTCCTGCACCCTGTTCCTCCCTGTAAGATACTTGTATGTCTCTATCATAACCCCTCTCTCCATCCTCTCCTCCAGGGAGTACATATTCAGTTCCTTCAACCTGTCCTCATAGGACCTGTGATGCAATCCATGTACCATCTTAGTTGCCCTCCTCTGAACCTTCTTTACCCTGTCTATGTCCTTACATAGGTAAGGTCTCCAGAACTGTACACTGTACTCCAGGTGGGGCCTCACTAGTGTCTTGTATAGTAGAATTATGACCTCCCTTTTCCTGCTGGTGATGCCCCTGCCTATGCATCCCAGCATCCTATTTGCTTTACCTGCTGCCTTGTCACACTGTTTCCCTACCTTGAGGTCATCAGAGATGATAACCCCAAGATCCTTTCCTGTCTTGTGCATGTTATATCCTCACTCCCCAGCTGATATATTGTGCCAGGGTTTTTGTGCCCCATATGCATTATCTTGCACTTCTTTGCATTGAATTTCAACTGCCAAACCCCTGACCATTCTTCAAGTTTCTGCAGGTCCCTCCTCATTCTGTCTACACCCTCTGGTGTGTCTACTCTGTTACAGAGCTTTGTGTCATCAGTGAACAGTGAAATTCTGCCTTCTAGGTCCTGCGCAATGTCACCGATGAAGATGTTGAATAGGACCGGTCCCAGCACTGATCCCTGTGGTACCCCAATGGTCACTCTTCCCTCTGTGGAGTGATAGCCATTTACCACCACCCTCTGTGTCCTGCCACCCAGCCAGTTACCTACCCAACACACTACTGTCCTGCCTACACCCTTATTCACCAGTTTGTGTAAGTCTTCTATGTGGCACAGTGTCAAATGCCTTGCTGAAGTTCAGATAGACCATGTCCACTGCCCTCCCCTGATCCACCTCCCTAGTCACCCAGTCAAAAAATTCAATGAGGTTGGTCTGACATGACCTCCCCCTGGTGAAAACATGCTGCCTTGGGTCCTGTAGTCCATTGACAACCAGATGTTCCACCAATCTCTCCTTCAGTAGTGCTTCCATGATCTTCCCCACTACCGAGGTGAGGCTGACTGGTTTGTAGTTCCCCGCTTCCTCTTTGTTCCCACTTTTGTATAAGGGGACTACATCTGCTGTCCTCCAGTCTTTGGGCACCTCCCCTGTTTCCAGTGAAGCAACATGACTTGTGTCTTTTTCAAGTTTAGTGCCAGTCTACTACTTTAGAAATTGCCCTAAACATGATCTTACTCCTGCAGTAGTTTGATCTGCATTTCACTGCTTTATTGCCTATACAGTACTGAATATGTTATCATCATACAAGTGGTACCTAACACTTTGCAGGTGGATTACAGTGTAATTTACATAAATAGAGAAAACATGGTGGCCTAGTACAGAGCACCATGGACCCCTTTTAGTGCCAGCAGGAATTTAGATTTTTTTTCCCAGTGTATTGTCACCAGTTGTTTTTAAATGGGCAGATATATTGTCATCCAAATCAGCTCTTAATGCTTGGACCCTAGCTTGGGACACCTCCTAAATGCTGTACTATGGACAACGGTGTCAATGACCCTGGAGAGTTTGATGTAGATAGCATTTGCCAATGAACCGCTTTCTATTGGAGACTGAATATTATTGGTTACTTTCAAGACTGGTATCATAGTGCTGTAATGGGCTTTAAGGCCAGACTAGTTTAAGTACAAGCTGTTTTGAGCCTGCAAAAATTTATTTATCCGCTGACCCTACGAGCCTCTCCAGCACCTTTATACCACTGGCAACATTAGGATGGAGTGATAATTAGTATGTATGCCTTTCTTCCCAGAGTTAAATACAGACATGATCATAGCCTCTTCCAATCACTAGGTAATTCTTTGGATCTGACAAATAAATTAGATAGGGCTGAAAGGGGTCCACATATTAAAGGTGCATGAACATCCTAGGCCAGGATTAGATAACCTAATACTATTATACAGGTCACCAGAGCTGTCAGCTTCAAATGTTGTAGGTAGATGTTAGCAATCTATATGCCATTATACCACTTTGTTCAATTTATTACAAAATGACATTTTCATGCATAGTGACTACCAGTCAGGTTATAGTTTGTCTCCAGTATGTGAGGGTTTAAATGCATTGAATACATGAATGAAAGTCAATATATTTTCAGGATTTTATTTAAAAGAGGAAAGGGTTGAAAAGTAGCCAGTTGAGTTCATACTCATTTTAATGGCTTCCTAATACATATTGCACAATAAATAAACAGCACATTTATATAGCATCCCCCATTACTAGACAAATACAAATGACTTGATACAATTAATATATATGTAATGAAGTAAAGTACAACACATATATGCAAAACCAAGCTTAAAGATTTAAACAAGAGTAACTGAGTACTTGACAGTTTTCTTTAAACCATGTTTAGAGGGCATGGGATGAAGTTGGAGGGAGGACGATTCAGAGGAAACATGAGAAAGAATTTCTTCACAGAACGGGTGGTGGACAAGTGGAACACCCTGCCAGAGGAAGTGGTGGGGGCTGAAATAATCACGGGATTTAAGAATGCATGGGATAGACATAAAGGAATTTTAGAGGTCAGGGGTAAGGGGAAACAGACTTCTAGGAAAACAAACTGAACTTATAAGCTCAAATGGGCAGACTGGGTGGGCCATAGGCCCTTATCTGCCGACACTGTCTATGTATCTATGTAAGTGCATAAATGCCAGTAGGTGATTAATGCTTTTCTGAAGTGTGCAAGATATGGTGCTCCAAAATGTAGGGCTTTAAAAGAAAGAACCATGTGTTTAAGTAACCATTCTGGGATATTGAATTCAAATCCATTGGTTGCCCTTAATCAAGGTTTTAAGGTGTGGTAAAAGAGGAAATAAAAAATATATCATGATACTTTTGTTTGACATACTTCCATATTAATGTTACTTGCTCCAAGGGAAGTCAGTCAAGGGATATAAGAAGGTCCCACAATGGTGAGTCCATTTTGGGGTTGCAAAATTAAGTGTGCAAGTTTGTGATATAAAGAATCTAACTTCAGAGAATTATTTTAGATGAAGATGCATAGAAAATATATCCATAATCAAACAGAGGCAAGATCATAGTTTGAACAATTTTAATCTTGTATGTAAAGAAAAAAAACATGTTTTATTCCTGTGTATATGAAGCCTGTCCTGGAATTTACTTTTTTTTCAAGAACTTTTAGACAATGATCCCATTTCAAGTTTCCATGTAGTCATAGTCTGAAATATGTTTTATGTGGTACATTTTGCAACTTTCTGTTATTACTTGTGAAAATTAAAATTTGTGCATTTGTTTTGACCTTCACGCTGAATCAAATTGCATCACCAGCATATTTTGTTCATCCAGTTGAAATTTATTTATACTCAAAAATTCTTGAACTTTATCAAAAGCTGTCTGCAGGCTGGTTTGGATTGTTGGGGAATCCAAACTCCCACCATTGACAATTGCATCATCTGCATAAAGGATGATGGTCAAGTTGTCTTGCTATGCATTAAGATCATTAATACATAGTGAGAAAAAGAATGTCCCCAGAACAGAGCCCTGAGGTACTCTGCATCTCAAATCAGTTCTTCTTGAAGTCACACTACCAGTTGAGAACAGCTGACATCTGTTTGTTAAGCAGCTTTACAGTCATTTTCCTAAAGAACTATGAAAAACTAAGCTACCCAGTTTTCAAGCAGAAAGCTGTAGAGTATTGTGTTGTTGCACTGGAGAGGTTAATGAAAATGGTTCTGGCAACCATGCCACTGTCCACCACTCTGTATGGGTCACTTTTAACCTTCACCGGGGCAGTGGCAGAGCCATGGTTAGGCTTGAAGCAAGACAGGTTAACATTAAAATTTCCATTTACAGCTAAATGATTCAAACATTTTTCAATCAACCTCTCCAAGACCTTCAACACAACCAACAGCAGTGATATTGGGCAGTAATTGGAACTTGCCTTTTGTCATCTGACTTGAAGACTGGCGTTACCTTAGCAAGCTTCCATGCATCAAGAACTCTCCTAAACTAATGGACATATTTAAAAGGAAAGTCAATGAACTAGCCCATCAACTCAATGGTAGTGCTACTGCTCACGATGTCTGTAACCCAGGTTCCAGAACAAGCCAGGGTTATTCAGAAGGCCTGCTGGGGGAGGATGGTAGATTATACATTGAGGTCTACTAAATCACTTTCCTGATTGGTCAGCTACTACTTTATGCCATGGGGTACTATTTGCATAACCACTACACAAAGTACCAGCCAACCACACATTAAAAAAAAAAGTAAAATCACTGCATGCAGAATTCTCAGTGTTCCAATAAAGTCTTGCAAAGCTGCCATTTTTTTTCTCCTGCTAATGACACCATTCTGCAAAATGAAAAGCCATTGAGGAATCAGTTTCACTGTTGCTTACTTGCTGTGACCATATGGGAACACAGAGGTAAGCTCTCCTTCATCTCTATATCGCTGGCCTGACCGCACTCCTGACAACTGCTTGACTCTTTGATTGGAACTTTGCTCAACTCATTCATGTTGTGTTGGTCAGCAGTGTTCATGGGCATTGGAGGGCTTCTGTCAAACAAAATTAAACTATTTTGCAGAGGGGAAGGATGATTTGTTAAAATCATCACACAGAATAAAAAAAAAAAAGCTTCTGCTTATGTTTTTTGTACTACTGTCTTCTTTCCTAATGGTACAATTGGAATAACCCATGACAGGGCATGGGTTGGGCTGGGATTTGCCCACAGCTGGCATGGTTGGTCACTTGTGCTGCACCCTCATGACCGAACCACACCAGCCATGGATAAATCCCAGCCCAACCCATACCCCATTGTGGATTATTCCTTAAGCAACCCATTGGATACTCTTCTCATCAGGAAAGGAAGGGCTCCTTGACTCCAATGCAATACAGCCACCTGGGTGACCACAGGTGGTTCTGCAATCTGGAGCCAGTAATTAAGGGAGGGGGAGATTATCGCCCCAGTACCATGTCTTGCTTGTGCATTTGCATCATTCAGGGTCTCCATGACATCCACAGGCTGGGACAGGAAAAATGATAAAAAAAAAAAAACAGCAATGTGGTATATGGTCCACTGACTGCCACAGGCCCTGCACCACCAACTGGACTCTCACTGAGAACAGAAACTTAAAATCTGTTGAGGAACTTGGCCAGACTCCAGCAGCTCTTTCCCTGGGTGGTCATCCAGTGGGCAGAGTTAACTTCCCAAGATGGTGGATGATGGGGCTAGGTGGAGCAGCAGGACCGATGTGGGCCAAACAGGTGTGCAAGGGGGACATAAATCACAGAAAATTAAAAAAATGTCATATTAAGAGGTAGCATATTTCAAATGTCTGGGATGTAGAATATCAATCCCTCTACTTTTATTAGGGTCATATTTTAACAGAGGTACAGTATGTACATCCTCGAAGCAGAAAGCAGATGAAGCAAAGAGAGAATCATTACTAGTTGAGGCCTCTGGAAGTTTATGACACCCAATAGTTAGAGGAACATGAGTGTCATCACACCCAGAGGTCTTCTGATTTATGTCTGATATTAAAAGTATGCATGAAATGCATTTATTATTGTCCTTGTGTTTTCTATGTTAGTCCCATTAATGTCAAACAGCTCTGGAATATTGGAATCTGCTAGCATACAGTATTTAACCTTTCCAGGACAGACTGGGATTCACTGAATTATTGTTTTCTAGTCGGCTTTGGATATACTGCTGCTTGGTCACTCTGATTTCTTTAAGGGAAGAATTTATTTTAGTTCTGTAGTCCTGCCAGTCAGATACATTATTAATTATTTTAGCTTTCTTCAAGCTTTGCTGTGCAATGTGTGCATATTATTTAAATACAGTATGGTGAATACCAAGGAGAGTTATTTGTTGAATTGTGTGCCTTTTACAGGGCATGCATGTTACAGAATTATTTGAAAATACTTGTAAAATAAGAACAGGCCACACTGATATCTGTTTTCCAAGTCTGTCATAAATTAAATATAATCAAATTTCTTTAATGATCTAAATGTCCTAGCGTTTGATTTTCCCTTTATTTTTGGTTGTTTACCAACACAATAAATGAACTGATGGTCAGATGACAAATCCAAGAGAACACCAGCTTGGGTATATTTCTAAGGCTGGTTGGTAAATATTAGGTTGAGTACAGTAGATACTTTTGTATTGTTATGTTTGCTTGCATGCATGTGCAAGAAACATAGTGCCATCATCCGAGTTTTCGGAGGTGTGGCAGCCCTCTTCCAATTCAGTCAGTGTGTTTGCAGGTGCGGCCGCAGTTCTCCAATGCCTGCTGAGCTGTCTTTGACAGCTCCAAAATGCAGTGGCGTACAGTTGAAAGGGGGAGCTATGCTTCAGTGAGCAGTGATCAGATATCGCCTGCTCATGCACGTTCCCCCTACACACACACACACACACACACACACACACGCATGCTGCGTGCTCAGCCTCCCCCCCATGCTTACATTGTATAGCCGACCGGAGGCGTCCAATCCCCCATCAGCTGTGCTGTGCTCCCCAAAACATAGTTCCATATGCCACCCTGGGTGCCCACCCCAGCATGGCTACATGTCGATAGCCGACGGGGTGCCCAATCCCCATCGGCTCCACTGTCTACCCCCAGAGTAGGTGCCACGCTGGGAGCCCACCCCAGCACGGCAACAGATGCTATGGCTGACGGGTGCCCAATCCCCTGTCGGCTCCATGCCCCCAACCAGTCATCCTTCTGCCATGCTGGGAGCCCACCCCAGCGTGGCAAGCGTCAGCGTCGTCATCATTAAAAAAAACCTGAAACTTAAAAGCGGTCTCTCGCTGTGTCTGCCTACCGCGCCACCCACTGCGCAATCTGCCTCCCCACCCCCACTCCATACTTACCTCTGGACTCTGGTGCAATGATCTTCGGTGGACCGGGAACACGTCTGCACTCTTCAAAGCCGACCGCGAACTGAGGAAATGCCAGTAAGCTGTATAATGGAATAGATAGGGTTTTTTCAACTTTGTTGCATATCTCAGGCATTTTTTGGAATTTTTGCACCAAATTTTCAACATGGGGTTTTTGGGACCCCTTCTCATGAATGCTCTCACTGTCATGGCGTTAATCAGGCCGGAAGGTGATTTCGCAGTCACTGCGCAAAATCACCTTTTCGGACTGAGTAACAAAATGACACTGACACTGTTCATAAGGTGGGCTCTCAAAAAGCCTATGTTGAAAATTTGGTGAAAAAATTCCTAAAAATGACTGTTTTAAGAGCGTGTTGCGCAGTTCCTATGACGCTCATAAGTTTATGCGAATTTTCAATATTTTCTACTCCATATTTTCAACATTGCCATTTTACCACACCTCCTTATGAGCAGTACAACTGTCATTTTTCACATCTTGCCAAAAACGTGTTTCTGCCCATGTAGCACAGTATGTAGGTGTGGCGCAGTAGGTGTGTGAAATCAATGTATGGTACACATTAAGAAAATCACAGTGACACTTTTAATGAGCAGAGGTTTTAAAATGGCTATGTTGAAAATTTGGTGAAAAAATTCCTAAAAATGACTGTTTTATGAGTGCGCATTGCGCAGTTCCTACGCACACTCGTAAGTTTGCGAATTTTCAATATTTTCACTCCAGATTTTCAACATTGCCATTTTATTACACTTCCTTATGAGCAGTGCAGCTGTCATTTTTCACATCTTGCCCAAACTGTGTTTCCGCACATGTAGCGCACAATGGTGCAGTCAGTGTGTGAAAGCAATGTTTGGGACACATTAAGAAAATCACAGTTACATTGTTCATGAGCAGAGGTCTTAAAATGGCTATGTTGAAAATTTGGTGACAAAAGTCCATAAAATGACTGTGTTATGAGTGAGCATTGCGCAGTTGTCACGCACCCTTGTAAGTTCATGACTTTGTAATATTTTCAGTCCAGATTTTCACCAGTGGCATTTTTCCACACTTCTTTATGAACAGTACAGCTGTCATTTTTCACAACTTGGCCGAAATGTGTTTTCACACTTTCAGTGCAGAGATGCGTGGTCACTGTGGGAAATCATTGTTCGGGACAGATAAAGAAAATCACAGTGACACTGTTCATGATCGGAGGCACCAAAATGCCTGAGTTGCCAATCTGCTGTAAAAAATCCCCAAACTAATTACATTACGGGTGTGCGTTGCAGTTTCTATGCACGCTCGTGACTTCACCAGTTTTTTTAATATTTTTACTGCAGATTTGCAACATTGCCATTTTTTACACCTCCCCATGAACAGTACAGCTGTCATTTTTCACATCCTGTTCGGAATGTGTTTTTGCACCTGTGGTGCTAAATGCCGTAGTCACTGTGCATAAGCAGCTTTCGGCTAACAAACTGATATTGCCACTGTTCATGAGGTGGGGGTCTAAAAAAACATGTTGAAAATTTGGAGTGAAAATACCAACAAATGCCTGAGGTGTTAGGGTTTCCAACCATAATGCCCCACTCTGTAGAGAATGACAGGCATCAGGGGTGTGACTTGGGATTCTTGCCTGTAATGCTCATACCATTCCATACCCTGCAGCCAGTGAGAGGCATCGAGGTATGCCTTGGACTCTTCGGCACCAAAGTTCACCCCATTCTCTATACCGCACCCATCTCACCATATTTCCTGATGGAATGGAGGCGCATAAGGTCAAAGACGCTAAGGCACACCGTGACACTTGTCGGTGTCTGCAGGGTAGGGTGTGGTGAAATGGTGTGGCCGTTATGCCTGACGACCCAAAGGCACACCCCAATGCCTGTCACTCTCTGCAGGGTGGTGGTGGGGTTGGCTTCAGTTCAATACTTCACTGCCATTCCTATTATGCAGCTCTGTAACTTCTACACTACCTATGCCAATGCCAGCAAGCAAACATTCGGCATTGACAAATGCTTGTTTAGATTCAATCTACTGGGATCAGATATTTGTTGGACAAATCCAAATTCAGGGGTCAAACCACCAAGGATTGTTGAATAATTATTTTTACCCCAATCAATATTAAAACACCTTGTTAACAACATTTTGTGACTATCAGTTTGTTTCTGAATGGTCCTTTCTAAGCTTTCAAATGTGCATGTTGAGTTTTTGGAGTTGGTAACAACCAATAAAACAAATGGGTCTGGCATTTTTGTTACTAACTTCCAGTGCCCATATTTTAGTGTTGTTACTTCAATCCAAATCCGGCAACTAGTTGTCACTATAATCAGTATTAGAATATATAAACATTCCACCCTCTCATTTATTCCCATCCTTAAAGCCATATATTATACCCTCAATGGTTATCATTTTTCACTAACTTTAGTGAATAGCCATGTTTCAGGAAAAAAAAATAAAAGTCTGGATTGTACAAAGAAACACAATTCTGTAATAAATCAGTTTTTGAATGCAAACTGCTGATGCTGTGTACAAATTTTAACTTATTCATTTTCAGAACTTCATTAGTTATCACTAGTGGTGAAGAAATGACTGGTTTGAGGTTTTGGTGAACATTACTACAAATGAAAACAGCTATACCGGCAAGAATAACTTATGCTTATGTTTAAAATGTCTCAGATTCCTACCCCAAATTTTAATGCTCCAACCTTTAGGAGATCCATCCAGGCCTAGGCCAACAATAGATGCACCACAACATAGAAACACAAAGACCCATTTAAAACCAGCAATTGCATATTGTAAGACAATTGAACTTCAGCTAATAACAAGTGTTACCACTTTACTAAAATTCCAGTATGTGCAAGGCATTCTCTTGAAGGGCCTCACATCAACTGAAAATATTTCTTCATGGAGCTAAGAGTAACGTTCAGGCAACAATTACGTATCCCATTTCTAGTGAGCACGTGTTGAGTCTGCAACATTACCAGGGATAATCCTCTCTAATAGCAAGGAGAAGCAGCTCACAGGTTGGTTAACAATCCTGTATTTTCATTTCTCTGTAGGGTGAGTGACATGACACATTGGTAGTGTTCCCAGTAGAAATGTTTATCACATAGCTAGAAGTAGCTACTGACTTATGTATCCATCCACAGTGAATGAGTGTGTTTACTTGGATTATTCCAAATATAATATTTTTTTACTTAGATTGATCAATCGGTGGGCCATATCCAATTTGCTTCCCCAGTTAGTGAGTGAATGCTCTAATTGGCATTACTCCTAGTAGTGAGTTTTCACTTTGGATAACAGTTGGCTTATATATCCCAACTCTAATGAATGCATGTTTTGTATTTAGAAGTTTTGCACACCAGGATAGCCGAATTTAGGTGAAAAATCTGTTTTTCCACAAGGCTTTTGGGGATTGATGCAGCAGCAGTGGCAGTACTATTCAGCTGCATAGTTATAGAGAACAAGAATTTCCAATATTGATGAAAATATAATTCCAAATATTGGAATCATATAGCAAAACTATGTACAGATGTAGAAAAGTGTGTGTGGGTGTGTGTCCATGGAAGGGGGTGCATAGAAAAGGACAAAAGTATTTAACACTCAGCTGGGCTTTTCAGAATGTCAGTCATAGTCCTTTTAAGGTTTTAGCTCTTTTTATTGTATCAGGTAGCAAATTCCTCATTGTTGACACTGCTACGACAGAGATTTTTTCATTAAAAGACTGGTACTTTCTTGATATATGCAGGAGGTCTACTGTAGTCTGGGAGTGCAGTTGATATCTTAGATAGTGTTTGACTAGAAGTCAGCTTAGCTAGGTGGAAGGATGTTATACATGCTTTTGAAAACTGTACTTGCTCATATAAGCTTCATCTTTCTTCATGAGAAAGATGTTTTAGGCTTCTGTGCATGAGGCAGTGGAGTCTTCTTTCATCAAAGTCAAATAGAAATCTGCACATGCTATTGTTAGCAATGGAATGTTTGCATAAAGCTGTGGTATTAGCATATCCGTAGGTTGGGCTCCCATATTGCACCAATGGTAAAAGTGATTGCTTTAGTAGTAGTTTTCTAGTGTTTAGGTTAATGCACTTCAGTTGTAAAGAAGCTTAAGTTTTAGTATATGTTTTTAACAGAGCTATTGATGTGCTTCATATAGGAACGTTTAGTTTCAAGCCTGAAACCCAGGCAGTTAAATTATTTGCACTTCCAGCTCTTGTCTTGTAGAGAGTATGACTAGTTGGGAACTGTGTGGGACTGTCCTTCCACTGAACAACATGGATTTAGTTTTTGAGTTGTTCAATTGCAGGTAGTTTGTACTCATCCAGGTCTGAGATTCAGTGAATACATCTTGCAGAGTGCTATTTTATTCAGAGACTGAATTGGCTTTGCTAGATATTACTATGTCATCTTCAAAAAGGTGGATATAGGTCATTCTGTTTGTGAAGATGGTTGTTAATTCACTTACGAAAAGGCAGAGGATGAGCATAACGAAGATGGATCTCTGTGGAACTCCACTGTTGAGTGCTTGTGGAGGGGAAGTTACTTCATTGACTTTGAAAACTGTGACTGGGACTGGTTTGAAATGTGATTTTTGGTTCAAGACAGGGGCATGTTAGCTAAAAACAAGTCATGTAGCTTTGGAAGAAGAAGAAGAAGAAGGGTATGATTCACAGTATCACAGGCCTTGGTAAAATCAATGAAAATGGCTATGACAAGGTATCCTTCATTCTGGACAGTTGTAAGGACTTTGCTTGCATTTTTTTTAAACTAATGATTTTTTACTACTTATCAAGAGACCAAGTACAGAATGCATACATCTAATACATTTATATGCTGTCTTAATACAGTAGGGGTACTTTTAATCTTTCATAAAGCCAACTCTAAAATAAAATAGGTAGTTTACTGGTGCCACTTCTTTGAGTAATATATATCTGGGGCACTCGTTTTTAAAAACTATATATGCATAACTGTTAACTTATGTGAGAGATAGTACATTACCTTCTGTTTTCCTCTGATTCTTAGTCTAATAATTTGCCTACTCTTTCAAACCTCTGCAGTCTTTATTCTAAGACCTCATTACTGTTTACTACTATAATTATCATCAATCTTTTATTACAGCTGCTAGTAGGTTCAAAGTATTGGTACCCCTCCTATTCTTCAAATGGGACAAAATATGCAACCATTACACTTGAAGGTTCTCTTTTCTTGGCAGAAGCAAGAATGTGATATATTAAATTTGTTTTTCTTGATTACAGATATTTCACCATTCTTGTATTGCTGGGACAACATCGAGTCAGTGTTTAGTGACATTTTTTACTACAATTCAATAAAGTTTCTAAATAATTATTTTTTCTGCATGTTTCACATTCATTTGACATACTGTGCTAAGTTTATTTATGCCTACACCTTATTAAGGTTTGCTGTGTGCATTGTTTACTCCCTCATCCGCTACCTGTATTGTCTCCAATATAGTGAAGCTATTGAGGCATGCAGCCTCCTCCACACCCCATTGCAATCCTCCAATCTCAATAATGGTAACAGACTTTCCCAGTTCTCTTTTATGAAGAGGATCCACTGGCAGTGTGGCTATCCTGCTGTACAAAGCAGAGATTTATCTTCAAAGGTGTTTACCCACATCTGCTTGCACTATATATAGCGTAATTGGGATTAACTCCCTAGTCAGGCCCCTCCAATTTGTGTCCCTAATTATATAACTCCTAAGCAGTTAAGTTGAATGTAATCAATGAAGTCTTGCACCATCAGGAATCAATGCTACTGAAATACCAAATCTCAAATTTGTCACATTTGGAGACCCACAACTCGAGAAAAAATGAACTGAAGGCAATAGCTAGTGCATAAACTGTATTGTTAAGTGTTTCAGGTACAGAAAAAGAAAAACTGCAAGCTTCACATGGCAGTTTGTAGTTTTTGCTTTTGTACTTAAGACACTGAAAAATAAAGTACATGAACTAATCAGTGCCTTCGGATTAATTTTTACTCCTGTTGCTGGTTGTCCAAATGTGTGGCAAATTAACAACCTGTAAGTATCAAAATGAATCAGATCCTCTCAGGAAACTCCCTGACTAGGAGCACCACCTAACTGTAGGCAGCACGGCTGTCCAAGCTTTCCACCACAGCCACTGCTGCCATCCCTTCTCGATGCCTGGAACACTCACCTGGCTTTGAGATCCTCTCAGGAAGATCCCTGATTAGGAGCACCACCTCACTGGAGGCGGTGTGGCTCTCCAAGCTTTCTTCTGTGGCAACAACTGCCACCCCCCCAGCACCTGGAACACTCACCCGGCTTTGAGATCCTCTCAGGAAGCTCCCCGACTGGGAACACCATCTCACCAGAGGTGGCATGGCTCTCCAAGCTTTCTGCCATGGCAGCCACTGCCATCCCTCCCTGATGCCTGTAACACTCACCTGGCTTTGAGATCCTCTCAGGAAACTCCCTGACTAGGCGCACCACCTCACTGGAGGTGGCACAGATCTCCAAGCTTTCCACTGCAGTGGCCACTGCCATCCCTCCCCGATGCCTGGAACACTCACACGGCTTTGAGATCCTCTCAGGAAGCTCCCTGACTAGGAGCAATACCTCACTGGAGGCAACACGGCTCTCCAAGCTTTCCACCATTGCCATCACTACCATTCCTTCTCAATGCCTGGAACATTCTCCTGGCTTTGAGGTAAACCAAAATCACACCCTTCCACAGCTTCACAGCAGGTGTACAGATTGGACAAAAGTGCAGCAACTTGGCCAATCCATGCACTCCGGCTGTTTCCCAAATCGGAGCACCTTTTTCAAATGCTGCTCGATTGGGGATTATTCTTGGGCAGTTTTAAAGTACTGCTCAAGGACCAAACTGCTTACTTTCTGGACTAATTTTCAGACTAATTTAGCGGGGGCCTTGTAACATGGGGTTCAGTGCTTTGGGGCAGGGAATTTGCTTTTAGGCCTCATCTGCTAACTTCAGCTGCATGGATTGTTATAGGGTGGACCAGACTATAGCTTGTGTGTTCCTAGTACTGACATTTTTATTCATTTATTGTCATTTCTACTTGTGCAGTGCAGGGCACTGTAATCTCTTGGGTGGGAAATGTTTGTTTAACTCTCCACTGCTGGGAACTTTAGTCTCTTGTGTGGAAAATGTTTGTTTTAACTTTCCACTGCTGGGGAATGTTGTTTATGTATTAATGAGAGCTTAGACAGGGATTCTTAGGCTGTTTAAAGTTACTAGCTAATCATTATCAGATCCAGCCAATCAGGATTCTCTGTCTTTTGCCACATACTCCCTCTGCCTAAACCTGCTTTAACCTGACTCTTTTGTTTAGTTATCTCCCTCTTTCCATATGCCCCACACACCACTTTCCAGCCCTTTGGCTGCTAATTGACCTTGGCTCCTACCGCCCTGCTGGCCTTTTGTCCCTGTATGCCCCTCACCTGCCCGCCTCCTGTTTCTCTGCTTCTAAATAAGTATCTTTCTCCATTTTCCCCAGCTCCTCTCAGGAAGCTCCCTGACTAGGAGAACCATCTCACCCTAGTTGGCGCAGCTCTCCAAGCTTTCCGCCGTGGCCACCGCTGCCATCCCTTCCCAACACCTGGAACACTCACCCGGCTTTGAGGTAAATCAGCATTGAGCCCTTCCGCGGCTTCATGGCAGGTGCACAGATTGGACAAAAGTGCAGCAGCCTAGCCAATCCATGCACTCCAGCTGTGTTTCCCAACTCAGAGTGCCTTTTTCAAATGCAGCTCAATTGAGGATTATTCTTGGGCAGTTTAAAGTACCGCTCAAAGACCAAGCTGCTTACTTTCTGGACTAATTTTTGTCCCACCCACTCTTCCCCGACACTAATTAAATACTCTTCCTCCCCACTCAGCTCCTACTTCCACCCTCTACCAGCCCTGCTGCTGCCGCGGCCACTCCTCTTAAAGTGACAGCAACTCCTCTTTACCCAACTGTCCTCGGACTCTGTACTCCCTAATTAACACTGCTTGCTTTTACTTTTTACCTTCAAAACTCTTAACCGCTGGCACCTACCCAAGCAATATAAATAACTACATGCTCCTTCTCTTGGCTGGATCCCTGTATGGCTTGCGCTGTGCAACCGATGCCTTCACCACATTATTAGCAGTGGATCAATTGCATCTACACAGCTACACTGTGTCACACCCAACCCCATACCCCTGTCCTCAACTTTCAGACCCGAGTTGTCTAAACTACCGCTTATGACCTTTGCCTCACTGGCCCTACTATCAAACCTAGAGTGCCATCTGATTGGCCTGTTTGTCCACTCCCTCACCCTCCAGTCACTCCGCTGGCCACCCCCCACTATGTTCATCTCCTATATCTCCTTCTTGTCGCTGGTGATGTGGAAAGCAATCCAGGACTGCTGAACACACACATTGATCCCTCTGATGTGACCTGGTCAGGACATAATGGCGTTCGTGTTGCACACCTAAATGTATGCAGCCTATCATTCAAATTCTTCAAGCTCCAGGCATGGGTGTCTCTATACAAACCTCACATCCTAGGCCTGTCTGAAACCTAAGCTAAACTATCCATTGCTGTTGCCTCTTGTCTACTGACCAGCTTCTCCTTATTTCACCACCACAGCCACTGTCATATCCTTCTCTACCCCACCTCGGTAGCCAGTTGATTTTGCTGAAATTGTCCTAGGCAACACAAAAAACTTTTCATAGGCTGTTGTTATAACTCCCCACAAGAGGGGTCCAAGGCCTAGCCAACTTCCTAGATGGTCTTGCGTGTACCTCCCCCTTAAGGAACACTGTTCTGCTTGGGGATTTCAACCTCAATTGGATGGAATCCACAGCACCTGACCATGTACATCTCCTAAAATTACACCACCTAGAACAAGTTATCTCCTCCCCCACTAGGCTAAACATCCACACTCACAGCCATTCCACCCTTGACTGGATTGTCACCAACGAGGCAGACCTGTTCCTTCAGGCAAGTATGTCAGACTCTATCAGTGACCACCACCAACCTACAGCATCCTGTCCTCCAAATAGCCTCCTTCCACCTAAGCTTCTGTCCTTTAGAAAATTTAACTGCTGGGACCCTACACTCATCCTTGAGGAAGCCTGCAACTTAAACTGGTCAAAGCTTTTCCCTTGCACAGACATCTCCACTACAGTCACCATCTTTACCGATGTCCTTCTTACATTCCAGGACAATCATTTCCCCATCACCATGAGACAGGTCAGGGAGGAAATACCTACTGGATATCTAAGGAGCTACTGACCCAAATGAAACTCTGTGACAAGGCGTGGAAAGCCTATAAGGCTTCTCCATCTAATAAGCTATGGAATGCTTACTGGCAAAATACTACACTAACCTGCAATCAGACTCACTTGGCAATCCATGCACTTTCTGGGCCTCCTAGGGTCCCTCTAACCCCAAAGTCCAACAAACAGATAACTCAGCTAAACTCCCCCACTGGCCCCATCACCAGCCAAGGTGTGATCGCAGACACCTTCAACAAAATGTTCAAAGATCTCTCTCCATACACTAGTAAACTCACTGCTCAGCCTCCCTCAGACCATAATAGCTTACCTCATGGCTCCCAGCAGTCTACATGCATCTAAACCCCTCTTTTTTACTTCAGGAGTTGGTCTAAATGTCACTGCAAAAGTGCTGAAGATGCTACCAACAAGAGGTTGCCAAGGGCAGTGATGTGCTTTATCCTGCCCTCTTGAGACTGCTCTCCCCAACCATTCTTCAACCCCTAACCTACATCTTCAACCGCATCCTTTCAAAGTCAGTGGTACCTGATTCCTGGAAGTATGCCAATGTTGTGCCCATTCTTAAGGCTGGTGACCCCCATGCCCCTGAGAACTGCAGACCCATCTCCCTCCTCCCTCACTTGAGTAAACTCCTTGAGAAAATAGTTCACCATCAGGTATCCAATCACCTAGATATATACCACCTCCTCAGCCCTCACCAGTATGGCTTTTGTAAACTCCACAGTACTTCCTCTGCCCTTACCCTTTTCACCAATCACGTCCTCGGAAACATAGACAAGGGCAATGCCACAGACTTAGTGTTTGTGGACCTTTCAAAGGCTTTTGACCTCATTGATCACCATTTCCTCTACTCAGTCCTACTAAATTTTGGCTGCTCACTGGATGCTGTTACATGGTTCCCAGCAACCTCACTAATCGTCCCAGTCTGTACTGATTTGTAATAACTCCTCTGCTGCCTTGCCCATCCACACAGGCATACTGCAGGGCTCTATACTTGGGCCTCTGCTATTCTCTATGTTTATAAATGATCTCCCTGCTGCTAGCATAACCCACGAGGCACTCCTCTATGCTGATGACTTCATCATCTACCACAGCGACAAATCCCTTTTATCCTAATCTGCTACCCTCACAACTAATGATGGGGCCACCCAGAGGTGGTCCCTCACAAAGAAACTTCTCATAAATGAGAAAAAAAACTAAAGCAATGCTCTTTGGTTCCAAGCCATTCCTAACTAAAGTCTCAAAATTGAAGACCTCAGTATTGATCTCTACCACTGCCATCCCTCCCCTTGAAACAGTACCCACCTTTAAATATCTATGTGTGACATTTCACCTATCCCTCACTTTCAATGAGCACACCACCACCATTATGAAGAAAATTCACCAGAAACTGTGGCCAGTCTATAACCTCAGTCAATTCCTGACCAATGAGGCCTACCTAGCCATTGCTATAGAGCAACCTGCTAGCTCTTCTCGACATTGTGCACCCATTTAGACTGCCATGGCCTTGTCTTTATTAACCCAACTTGTCCCCACTTACAATGATATTTGTCACTTTGTCCTCCCAGCCCTATTCTCCTCTCACTATTACATGCTGTATCAGTCCCTAGGCTGGTTCCCTCTTCAAGGTCACTTTGAACTCGCCATGAGTAATTTAGTAGACTGCTCACTTAGGAACTCTCAGAAGTCACCTTACTCTGCCCTTCTGGCTCATAGGGTGGTTCTCCGATACCTTAAGGACTCCTTCCTTCCTCAACTGGAAATTCCTTGCACCTCTACAGCCGTGGGCAGCAAAGCCTTCTCTGTCTCTGCCCCTACTCTCTAGAACCATCTCCCTTCATCAGTCAGGCTATCCCCCTCTCACCTGTCCTTTAAATCCACCCTCTGAGTCTGGCTCCTGTCTGAGACCACATGCAACTGCAGCTGATCCTCAGCACATTAGCCAGGCCTTAATCCCCACCGGCCACCTCCTGCCCACCACACCATCTTCTAGTCTAACTATTCTATGTCTATGGAAAGGCATCATCAATTGTAAATTTGTACACTTGTTTTTATTGTAAAGAGTGTCATACACTTGTATACTGTTGTTTATAATGAATGGTATCAACTGCGTATTCAATACATTTGTATATACTTTGTCTTCAGAGCAAGATACAGCAGTCTAGAGCTACATATTTTTTACGATAAAATCACTTCTATCTCAGCAGGAGTTAGTACCTGTTTGGATTAAGCAAACAGATACTTTATTAGTGGAAGGGGGTCTCATTTAAGTAAAAAAAAATAAAGAAGAAGAAAATCACTGTGTGTTTCTCTGAGGAAGGGGGCTGTATCAGCTTAATTTACTGAGTCAGAGCAGAGGGTGAATCTAATTGGGGGTGTGGCTTAGCAGCTTAGTAGTACAAAAGCAGCTGTCTCCAATTACAGCTTTCGGCTGTTTTTGACAGAAGAGAACTTTGGTTTCAGAGCAAGATGCAGCAGTCTAGAATTACAGATTTTTTACTGATTGCCCTCCTTACCACCCCTCCGCCTACCCACCCAAAGCCAGTTCTACTTTTATAGCCACTGGATTTGACTGACAACATGAACTTCCTGTTTGGCAGTAGGAAAGGAAGGATCACTGAGACACATTAGTTTCATCAACCTTGAAGGAACCTAAAAAATAACTCTTTCTCCCCTCCCCCGGCTGCTTGAGGTCTGAATCCAAGCATGGAAGAAGGAGACTACTGAAGACTACAGGAAGTTCCTGCCCCAGAACAGGAAGGGTGAGAGTTGTAAGGGCACATAGGCAGTAGGAAAGTAAGTGTAAAAATACATAGAGGGAGGAGACAGTAAACATACAAAGCAACAGGAGAGGGACACAAAATAAGTCAAGATGGGAGTCATGCAGTGCAATAGCTGTGGGACAGCAGTGTTCCGGGAGACATTCTGGAGGCTGTGATGCTGCCCTGTTTGCAGGCACCTCTGTGGTCTGAGGGAGGAGGTGACCCATCTCCAGGCTGACCTGGCTAGGATGCATGAAACCTCTTCCCCCACCAAGGGACCACCAGGGCCACCACCGTTACCTCAGAGGTTGCTAAGAAAAAGGCGGTTGGATCAACGTGGGCTCAGGGAGGAAAGGGTGGTGGAACAGAGTGCATCCTCCAGCTGTACCTTTCCATAATTCATATGCTGTTCTGGCAAAGAGTGGTTCCTCAATGGAGGCACCTGCACTGGAGACCAAGAAGGATGCTGGGAACCTTCACAGAGGAGACCCACAGGAGGGTGGCATGAGACCCCACAGGTGAAGGAAACAACTCCTGGTGGGGGACTTGATCATTAGGGGGCAGAAGTGTGGGATGAAGGGGATAGGGAGGAAAGGTGCCTGCCTGGCACCATGGCTTGGAGGGACTGGAAGCTAATCCTCTGGATCACAGTAGCAGCTGCACAAGGGAGGGAGCTGGATGTCATTCTCCACCTAGGGACAAATGACCTGGCTGTGAATGGAATCAGAGCAGTGCAAGAGGAGTTTGTGGAGTTGGGGAGGAGTCTTAGACAAGTAGCATGTCACGGTAACCTTCTTGGAGGTGCTGCCTGTCATGGCAAGGATGATGCTAGGGTATTCCACACCATGGGATTCAATGAATGGTTGAAAACTGGTGTGGAGTTCAGGGTTTTGGCTTCATTGGGACTGGGAGCCACCTGGAGGGATGCAGGCTTATACCAGTGTGATGGTCTGCATTTCTCCAGAGGGAACCAGGATCCTAGGTGACAGATTTAAATGCTTCATTGGCAGCATTTAAACCAGCCAAGGGAGAGGCACTGAAAATAAGCAGGAAATCCCAGCCTTCCCCACAAAACACAATAGTTAGAGAGTAAATGACAAGGTAGAGAAGTGAATAGGAGCAGGACAGGGATAAATGCAGAAAATGGTGGTAAGGACAGGATGGGGCTAAAAGGGTGAAGGCCATAATAAATAAATGGAAGGTGATGAGTATCAATGCCAGAGTCTGTGCAACAAGCTCCCTGAACTAGTGGCCTTGATGGAAGAGGATGCCTGGATATTGTGGCAGTCACTGAAACATGGTACACAGAGAACCATGACTGGGATGTCAAAATACCAGGATACACAGTCTACAGGAGGGACAGGGTAGGCAAAACAGGAGGAGGAGTAGCTCTCTACATAAGGGAAGGGATTAAAGCAACAGAACTAAAGAGTAAACAGGAAGTGGATGAGTCACTATGGGTCACCCTGGAGACAGAAATGGCACCACAATCTGCATGGGGTTTGTACAGACCCCCATCTCAGGAGGAAATGGACAAGGAAATGATAGAAGGCATCCTTAAAATGGCAGAAAAAGGGAGACATTGTTAATGGGGGACGTTAATATGCCAGATGTTAACTGGAGTAACTTTGCTGCAGGCACATCAAGCAGGGTCATTCTTGATGCCCTACAGGGGGCATGCCTCAGACAGCTAGTGTTGGAACCCACTCAGGAGGGAGCATTCTTAGACTTGGTACTCTCAAATGGGGAAGGAGAAAGGATCTCAGATTTAGAAGTGGGTAGCCATCTGGGAACAAGTGACCACCAAACAGTGTGGTTCACAATAAACACAGCCACAGAGTCAAGCCATACAAAAACAAGAGTATTGGACTTTAGGAGGGCTGACTTTGGGAAAATGAGAGACTGCCTCAAAAAAGCACTAGCAAACGGGCAAGAAGGAGGAGTGGAGGAACAAGGGGGAATAATCAAAACAGCCATTGCAGAAGCAACAAGCCTTTGTGTGAAGCAAATCAACAAACAAAATGAAGGAAAAAGCACTATGATTCTCAAGCGAGGTGGCAGGGATGGTTAAGGAGAAAGGATAGCATTCAGAAAGTATTAGGAAACAGAGAAGGAGCAGGACAGAGAACTTTATCAGTTAAAGCAGAAGGAGGCAGGAAGACAGTCAGAATAGCAAAGGCACAAACTGAGGAAAATATAGCCAACTCTGTTAAGGGGATAAAACCTTTTATAGGTACATTAGGGAGGAAGAAAGACCAAGGAGGATACAGAGATTTAATAAAGGGAGGAATGTGGGCAGAAGGTGACAGTGAAAAAGCAGGGATGCTGAATGAATATTTCTGCTCAGTATTCACAGAGGAAGAGGAGGAAGTACCTAAACCAAACAAGGAAGAAAAACACTGAATAGGGGTTGATACCAGTCCATTCACAGAAGAAAGGGTTTTGAAAGAACTCTTGAAACTGAGGGTGGACAAAGCAATGGGACTTGATGGGATTCACCCAAGAATTCTAAAGGAACTAAGGGTAGAACTAGTAACACCAGTGACTACTCTCTTTAACAAATCATGAGAGGATGGGATGGTACCTGAGGACTGAAGCAGGCTAAATGTGACTCCACTTCACAAAAGTAGGAGCAGGGCAGAGGCAGGAAACTACAGACCAGTTAGTTTGACTTCAGTGGTAGGAAAATGATGGAATCACTTCTGAAGGAAAGAATTGTTGAGTACCTAGAGGTCAGTGGGGCACAGGGACCCAAGGCAGCACAGTTTCACAGCAGGAAGGTCATGTCAGATGAACTTAATAGATTTCTTTGACTGGGTGACCAAAGTAGTAGACCAGGGAGGGGCTGTGGATATGGCCTACCTAGATTTTAGCAAGGCATTTGACACAGTCTCACACAAAAGATTAATATACAAGTTAGCCAGCCTTGGAGTGGGTCCCAAGGTGGAAGCCTGAATAAAAACTGGCTGGACGACAGGACACAAGGGTAATAGTAAATGGAGTCCACAGTGAAGAAAGGAAGATAACTAGCAGGGTACTGCAGGGTTCGGTACTGGACCAGTCCTTTTGAATGTCTTTATAAGTGACATTGGAGAGCACCTGGAAGGAAAGGTATGTCTCTTTGCAGATGATACAAATATCTGCAACAGGGTTGATACTCAAGGTGGGGTGAAAAGAATGAAAAGGGACTTGGCAAGGTTGGAGGAATGGTCAAATATGTAGCAGCTCAGATTCAATGCAAAGAAGTGCAAGGTAATGCATCTGGGAAACAAAAACCCAGGGGAAGAGTACACAATGGGGGGTGAGTTAACAACAACAACAAAAATCGAAACAGACCTAGGAGTAATTATATCAGATGACCTAAAGGTGGGCATGCGATGTGAGAAGGCAGTAAGGAGGGCTGGGGGGATACTGGGATGCATAGGAAGATGCATCAACAGTAGAAAACAGGAAGTTGTTATCCCTCTGTACAGACAGTTAGTGAGACCCCATCTGGCGTACTGAGTGCAATTCTGGAGACCTCATCTCTGCAAAGATATAGACAGAGTAGAGGCTGTTCAGAGGAGGGCAAACAAAATGGTGCAGGGTTAGCACCAGAAGACATATGAGGAGAGACTAAAGCAGCTTAATATGTATACCCTTGAGGAAAGGAGGGAGAGGGGGGACATGATAGAAACTTTCAAGTATCTCAAGGGAATTAACAAAGTACAAGAGGTAGTATCTTTCAGAAGAAGATGTGCAAGAACAAGGGACACAATTTGAAGATAGAGGGACAGCTCAGAGTTAATGTTAGAAAGTATTTTTTCACAGAGAGGGCTGTGGATGCATGGAACAGCCTTCCTGAGGAGGTTGTGGAGTCAGGAACAGTGAGATAATTCAAGAATGCATGGGACAGGCATAAGGCAATTCTAGTGGGGGGTAGGAGGAAGTAAGCTGTTGATTAACTAGAATCTGCAGCTTATCCATCAGGTAGGGAAATGGGCAGACTGGGTGGGCCAAGCAGTCCTTATCTGCCATCAAATTCTGTGTTTCTGTGTTTCTATGTTTTCCACACCACCTCATGCTCGAGGTGTGTATTTTTCCTGAATCTGTATGTATTGTTCATTTATCTGTTTTTCCTGTTGCCATCTCCCTGTGGCCTGGGTTGTGCCTGAAAACAGTTCTTTGGATCAGTGCACCTACCCGGTTACCAAAGACATAAATAAAATAAATAAATAAATAATCCTTACAGAACAGATTGAATTTTTGACCCCAAGTCTTTCAGTAGTAATCCTAACCTTTGTGCTTCCATCTAGTAAAAGCAAAGTCACATTTATTACATTTTCTAGCGCATGCACAAGAAACATTTTGTTAAACTTAAGAAATTTAAGAGATGTGTCACTGCCGAGCCCATTACATCTCATACTAGAAGGAGCTCGGCAGTCGAGACCAATGACCACATGCTGTGGTTGTGATGCCACTCACTGCTTGCTGGACAGAAACTTCATGTAGTTGAAAGAACCAAAACCACTCCAATCAGAGGGGGCTTCAGTCCTTTCATTTGCATGAAGCTGTTCAGCAAGCAGCTGATCAGCTTTCAACAACAGGAGCCTAAATTACTGCACAACCAATCATTTCTTTCTTTCTTTCTTTCTTTCTTTCTTTCTTTCTTTCTTTCTTTCTTTCTTTCTTTCTTTCTTTCTTTCTTTCTTCCTTCCTTCCTTCCTTTCTTTCTTTCTTTCTTTCTTTCTTTCTTTCTTCCTTCTTTCTCTATCTGTCTATCTATTGGTCTGTCTGTCTCCCTATTAAGAGAAGTAGGGTGCTCACCCCTGCTAACGCTACTTTCTTCCCATCTCCTTCAAGTCACTCATCCGCCTGCCCTTCCCATCTCTATGAATATTTTTAAAATGTAAGCAGATGGGCTGCTTCCACTAACACTTCTCTTGACCCCCTTCCAGGTTGTCTGCCCTTTCACCAACAAGCCAGACACTGGGGTGCCCAATCCCAGTGCTGGATTGTCCCTGAAATAAAGGCAACCATCCCTCAATGTCTTTTTTTTTGTAACCTGTGAAACAGAAAACCGTCCCTTGCTGATCTGCCCCACACATCCCCAACCACCCAACCTGATCTCCCATTCAGCAGTCACCAACGTCCCCCACACACACAGCCTCCACACACTCTCACTCACCTGAACAGTTCCCAGGGTGACGATGCACTCTCCAGTCGAAGACATGTCTTACTGCAGGAACCAGTGACTGCAATATGAGAAACTAAGGTAAGTATAGTTCAGTGTATTTCAATGGGGTTTTGAACTTTGATGGCTAACTTTGTCATTTTTGCATATTTTGGCCTGAAATTTTCAACATGACATTTTGGGACCCCACCTCATTACCAGTGGTGGTGGAATTATGCAAATCAGGCCCAAAGGTGATTTTGTGGTTGCATACAAAAATTAAGGGTATCAAATGGAGGGAGGGAAGGAGAAGGAGCTCTGTTAGGGCTGAGTGCATGCCTGGCATGACAGCACACAGGGCCAAACACATAGTTCACTCTATAGTAAGGAAGCAAGGTGGAACCCCCACAATGTGGTGCACATGGCACAAATAACTTGGAAGGAAATAGTGTGCTGGTGATACAAGCAAGATTAAGGGAATTGGCCAGAATATATAAAGCTGAAGGAGATACCGTGGCATTTTCTGAAGTTCTACTGGTTCTGAGGGCAAGCACGGACAGAAAGCAGAGGATAAGGGACTTTAATGAGTGGTTGGAAGAATGGTGTCTAGCTATGGGGTTTGGACTGGTTGGAGGCTTGGGAGCAACAGGATAACAAAGATCTATTCACCAGGACAGACTACATCTGAGTCAGGAGTGAAAAGGGGTTCTAAAAAGAACCTGGGGGAGTTTATTGCTAATAAATATGATTTAAACTAGTGGGGGAGCTTAGACTTGCAGGGCAGGTAGGAACGCAAAGATTGGGAGGGCCAGCACCTTTCCCACCAATTGTAAATTTGAAAGGATGAAAAGAACTTGCAGGGGGGAAGAGTAAGGGGAAAGGGATAACTAAGAAGGATAGGGAGTGGGTTGGAAGATGGTCTCCACAAATGCAAGGAGCCTGGGAAACAAATTACCAGAGTTACAGGCATTGATGGTTTGGAGGGTGTAGACATGGCTTAAATTATGGATACATGGGCCACCCAGTACCCCAACTTGGACTTTATACTACCAGAGTACAAAATGTTTAGGAGGGACAGGAAAATTGTCAAGGGAGGACAGGTGGTGTTATTTGTGAGGGAGTGGATAGAGTACAGCAGGGAGGAGGATAAGAATGAGAATGTGGAGATTTTGTGTATCAACTTAAAGGATACTAAGGGCAGGATGGTTACTTTGCGGGTAGTTTATAGGCCAACAACACAGTCTGAGGAACATGACAGGGAACTGGTGGATAACCTAATAACCCACTGTGCCATGGGCAGGTGGTGGTGGAAGACTTAAACCTGCCAGGGGTGGACTGGTGCATTATGGCATCAGCAACTGCTAAAGAACAAAGTATATTGGATGCATTCCTGTCACAACTATTGGTACAGCCAACCAGAGAAGGAAGCTTCTTTGACATGGTTCGTTCAGATGGTGACCAGATAAAAGATGTAGTAGTAGAAGACCCACTGGCAAGGAGTGACCACTCTACAGTATAGTTCTCCCTGGACCTGGGGAGAGAAGGAATTCAGACAAGTACAAAGGTAGTAGATTTTAGGGAGCAGATTTTGGGAGGATGACTGCCATCCTTTTGGGGCACTAGAAAGATTAGTCCAGATAAGGACACAGAACACAGGTGGTCACTATTGAAGTTGGGCTTGTTAGAGGCCACAAAAACCGGCACAAGACCCACTACAAGAAAGTAAGATCAAGAAACCCAGTTGGTGGACCAAGGAGGTGCAGAAGAGTGTAAGGAGAAAAGGCTAGCCTTCAGAAAGTAAAAGAGAACCCATGGGGAGGAGAATAGAGAGGAGTACTATATGAAATCAAAGGGGGTGAGTAGGGTGGTAAGGGCAGCCAAGGCTTCCAAAGAGCTGTGGTTGGCACAGAGGATCAGGAAGAGAGAGAAGGAATGTTATAGATACATCAGTGAGAGAAGAATGTGTAGGGGTCAAATCACCCGGTTAAAAAAAGAAGGTGGGTGGGCAGAGGAGGGATTTGGCTGAGGCACTAAATGAGTACTTCTGCTCAGTCTTTACAAGGGAAAAGGATGGGCCAATTCCACAGGGGTAGGTAAGGTCAGGGTTGGGGATGGGGGCACTAACAGATGGAGAGATCCCGGTGAAGAGAGTGTGGGAGGGCTTTAAGTCCTTGAGGACAGAAAAGGCCCCAGGCCTTGATGAGATCCATCCCAAAATCCTGAAGGAACTGGTGGATGTCCTGGCAGCACCTCTGACAGAATTATTCAATTCCTCCTTCCTATTGGGATGTGTACCACTGGACTGGAGGATGGCACATGTTGTGCCTCTCCATAACAGCAGTCCTAGTGATGAGACATGGAATTACAGACCAGTCAGCCTGATGTCAATAGCGGGGAAACTATTGGAGACCATCTTGAAGGAAAGGCTGGTGGAGTTCCTGGAAGTAAATGGCCTTCATCATGTCTTTCAACGTGGATTCATCCAGGGAAGATCTTGTCACACTAACCTGTTCATATTTTTTGATTGGGTGACAAGGTCTCTACATAATGGTCAGTCAGTTGATGTCCTGTACCTGGACTTGAGCAAGCCGTTTGACTTGGTGCCACATGAGAGACTACTAGGCAAACTGAGAAACCTGGGGGTGGGGGTTAAAATGATGAAGTGGATTGAGAACTGGCTGAGCAACAGGCAACAGTGGGTGGTGGTGGGGAGGGAGTTTTCAACACCCAGGAGGGTCGTAGCGGGTCTTGCAAGGATCTGTTCTGGGTCACTGTTATTTAACACTTTCATTACAGAGGAGTTATGGGCAAAATGATCCTGTTTACCAACAACTATAAACTAGGAGCAGTGGTGGACAGTGAGGAGGGTGGAGGACTCTCCAGGAAGACCTGGAAAGACAGGAACAGTGATCAGACAAATGGCAGCTGGGGTTTAATGCTCAGAAGTGTAGTGTACTGCATGTGTGGGCTAGGAATCCAGGGAACAGCTACCATTTGAGGGAAAATAGTTGACAGTCTCAGAGGAGGAAAAAGGATCTAGGAGTGGTGATCACTGGCAAAATGAATCATTCAGAACAGTTCAGGAAAACAGCTGCAAAGGCAAACAGAATGTAAAGGGTGCATTGCTTGGGGGATCACTTCAAGGAGGGAGGAGGTTATCCTGCCAGTGTACAAATCCTTAGTGAGGCCACACTTGGAATATTGTGTGCAGTTCTGGTGTCCTTACTTAAGAAGGATGTCATGCTCCTGGGGAAGAGTCCAGAGGAGGGCATCTAAGATGATCAGGAAATGGGAGAAGCCCTAGAAGGAGAGACTTAAGGAGCTAAAATGTACTTCCTGGAAGACAGAAGGGACAGAGGGTTATGATCAAGACCTTTAAATACTTGAAAGTTATCAACAGAGTAAACATTGAAGGAGTGTTCAAATTGAAGGAAAGGGACTGCAAGGGGTCATAGCCTAAAACTGGTGGGGTGTGAAGTACAGAAGAGAACTGAGGAAATGTTACTTCATGGAAAGGGTGGAGGCATCTTGGAACACACTAACTGAGGTGATTTCAATGGAATCAGTGGGAAGTTTTAAGAAGGGATGGGATATGTACACGGGCAAGGTACAGGTGAGGAGGGAAGTCACCAGTAAGGAAACTCAAGGTGGAAAACCTTGGGGGGAAGGAGGGAAAAGGGGAGGGGGCAGCAGCAGTAACTGTACTGTAAGCTTTATCTCAAGCAGATGTGCTATACCTTAAGGCATAATCTGCTGGCAATTTCATATGTTCATATGTATGCTCATATCACCTTTCAAGCGAAATTTGAAAATTTAGACTTCCCTTGTTCATGAGTTGGGTCATAAGAAGGCTATGTTGAAAATGTGTGGACAAAATATGTAAAAATGGCAAAGTTATGTGCATACATTTAAATTTTCCACTTTCACTCGTAACTGGTAATTTGAAATATTTTACAAAAATTTTCAGCATAGCCATTTTCCATACCACCTCATGAATGTGGTAGCTGTCATTTTCAAATCCTGGACAAAATGTGTTTTCGTACCTGTGGAGTTGAATGATGTTTCAGAGGCAAGAAAGGATGTTTTGGTGGGGAATTGTACATTTTCAAGTACTGGGTTGTAAGGTGGGTGGTGTATAAATACAGTAAAATTCCCAGGTTATGACTGAATGTTACACTATTTCAGCTTCACTAATTTTCAATATTTTGACTCCAAACTTTTAACATAACCATTTTTCACACCACCTCATAAATGTGACGTGTTCTTTTTTAAATCCTGTATGAGATGTATTTTCGCACCTCTGGTGTGAAATAACATTCCAGCCAATATATTATAAATTGTGCATGTCATGTTTATAAGGCAAATCCTAAAACAAGTATCTTCAAATGATCAAAAAAAAAAATAAACTTTTTAACAATCTTTGTGTGTAGTGCGTATCAGTACAAACACCTGCATAGCACATACCTGCAAGAAAACATTCAGCATTGACAAATGCTTGTTTAGTGTAAATCCTGTACATTGCAAATAGAGGTATAATTATTTTTTCCCACTTCAGGCTTCCGTGGATACCCAACCTTAGCCTCCTGTTATCTTTCACACCTTTTCTGATCTCATCATAAAAGGAGCACTCTGTGGATTGGAGCCAGCCTGTGTCCAGCTAGCTTTGAGCAAATCAAATGAGGATCAGTATCTGTGCTGCACCACAACAGGACTTTAAGGAGACCCAGAACTCCTTTTTCTTTCAGGTGACAGGATACTGCCCAATTTATCCTTGATCTTGTTTTTCTGAAATGAATTGTTTGATCATATTGTTTATGTGTTTCCACCTGCTTTGAGGGATGTGAGGGCTAGCACTTACAAGCTAGAAAAACATGCAGATTGTCCATATACCAGAGAAAATTCAACTAATAAGCAGCAAGGAAAGTGGCCCATCTTTAAAATGAGCCCCAGTTTCCTCTATCAGGCATCCATAATTAGCGTTAAATTATCTCCATAAATGGGTGGAAATTTTAACTCCCAAATGATTATTTCCTTTGTAGCCCATTTTAGTTGGATAAGAGGTGTATGAACTCCCAACCACGATATCTCAGATTTTTCTTGATTCATTTTAAACCAGAGTAGGATCTACAGTGCTGCAGTATTACCCTCAAGGGTTCAAACAATGAACAGGGATCCTTGATATACAAAAAGTGTATCAGCTGCACATAGCAGCACTTTTGTCTCCTCCATTATAACCTGCCTCCCTCAATATCTGGGTTGATTCTATAGAAGGCAGTATAGCACTGTTGTTTAGGACACTGAGCTGCAAACCTGGTGACCTGGGTTTGAATCCCACAGCCTCCACTTGCATACTGTGTGACCCTGAGCAAGTCACTTAACTTCCTTGTGCACCCAGGTCACACCTGGAAACAAGCCTCAGCTTAGTGAGCCTTTCCTGGTTAAACAATTTCCCTTTCCCATTCTAATAGCTTGTGCTATGAGGGTTCATAGTTATTATATTAAATTGTGAGGAGAGTAAGCACCCCTGTCTCATTCTTCTTCATACAAAATTCTTGTGACATTATTCCATTGATCCTTACTCTAGCAGTTGGACTACAGTACAGTATAGCTATCTGTGTCAGAATACATTTCCAAAACACATGTGGGACACTGCAATTGGAAGAATGGCCAAGCAGGTCTGTCAATGGCTTTTTCAGCACTGATCATGATTGCCAGGCCCCTTTCTCATTTGGCCTTCTTCCATACTGACATTATATAGTAGTCTTCTAATATTATCTTTCAGTTGTCTTCCAGAAATAAACCCAGTTTGAAGTGGATGAATTAGTAGGGGATTGCTTTCTGTACCATATCAGAAATTTTGGAGTCAGAGTTTAGGTCCTGATTTAGAAGAGATAAAACCTTAAAATTTATCGCGGTCATCTGTTTTGTTTTCTGGTTTGGGTAGTACTGTTGTCAACACTGGCTACCAGGATAGAGGACAGTGGTAATTCATTACTTTACACAGGGCAGTGCTAGTTAAAGCGGTTTGGAGGAAAACTGGATTCTGCTTCATTGAGGAGGCCACAATCAAGAATGAACTGCATTAGGCAAGACAAAGCAACTTTATTTTGCAATGCACCCTATAATAGGGTCTCAGAGTACCACACAATCAGAGAATATGGGTAAATAGATAAGAATAAATAAAACCATCAAATATGCAATTAAAATTGTAACAACATTTGTTGTATATGCACTATTTTTTCAAGAATCTTGTTGAGTATGGTATCACGAAATCTGATGGTAATTGTTAGGGTCCAAGGGAGGTCCTGATCTGTGGAGTAAGGCAACTATTGTTTTTTTTTTTTTTTTTTTTTAGATTTCTGTATTAATCCAGTATAGACAGAGATATTGAAGAGCATAGTTTAAGGTGCCTACAACTGTTCAGCAGCAGTTCAAAGCACTTGAGGTTCAATCCCATTAGAATCTGTACTTTTAAAGGTATCAGGCTCTTTCAGGAATGTAATAATTTGAGGTAGATTAACTTATTTGGGATAAAAGCTGGGTTTTCATCTTTAATAAGGGTGGAATATATGCACCCAGTGATCGGTGTGTTTTGAAGAGTATGATGTTGTACATGTTTTATTTGCATTGTTGCCAAGAGTTTAATCTCCATCAGATATCTATGAGAAGTTATTGAATAATATAATATCCTCAGTAAGCAATAGTTAGACTTCCATCATTTCCAGGAGTGCATTTTCCTTACATAACTAAAACTTGCTGCCGTGTGGAATATACCCAGTTGGTTGGATACTCTTCCATAAAGCCTTCCCTACCCCTCAAAATTAACACTGTGGCATGAGCACCATTATAAGTAGGTTTTCCCTTTCCTTAATTCTTCCTGATGTAAATTAGGGATAACAGGAAATAGAAGAACGCTTTTATTTCCTCTCATCTTGATGACACATAAGAGATCCCAGGAAATGGCAATGCTGGATAAACTGGTATAAAGGCTTATCTTTTTTCTGTTCAGGGCCTTTGATTATTCTTAATTTGCAGAGAGTTTTCACTGAGAGAGAGACATAGACTAAACCTTGACCCTGGCAGTCAGCCTGAAAGTAGATGAAAGGTGTAAGACTTATTATTATTTTAGTGTGTTTTACTTTCTGAGCTAGTACTATACATTTAAAGATACTTTTGTACTATCTTTTTGGCATAGAAAGTGCTATTTCTGTGTTATTCTTATATATACTTGTCATTTTATTTTTAAATTTTGTTTATTGTTTTTTTTAACAATAAATTCAAGATCTTCATGCAAGAGGGACAATGAAATGACAGTTTCCAGTACATTAATAACATAGCAAGTTAGCTCTTACATTCTGGTACATTAGGAGTTGGGGAGTAAAGCAATATTACATGGTATATAATATACCAATTTTCCCAAAGAAAAGTCCATAATGCCAGCCACTTCAGTGGCCTGGATTGTTGATCATACTATAGGTAGAATATCCAGAAATTATATACCACACTAACCATAGTGTTATAACCCTAAGACCTAGAAAGTTAATAGGAAAACTTTATTGAAACCAGTTACTCCCCTCACACTCCCTTCCTTCACCAACCTCCCACAGAAAATATCTCAACTATTAGTTTTACAAAAGAACATTTGACAGTAGGCTTGAGGAACATCACATCATCATGCTGTATCTAAAATAATTCAACAGTAAAAGAGCTTTAGGTGAGGTGCAGTTAATAATAAAAACATAAGCATCAATGTTGTTTATGCCCTCATTATTTTATAACCTTTATATTTTCTAATAGTAGACCTCTCCACTTTTAAACAGCAACCCTCCGTAACAACCAAAAAACATTCAAATATTCAAATACAGCCTAAAATGGTCAATAATTAAAATCAGTCACAAAAGAATGTTGTAATAGTTCTGGTACTCATCCCTCCAAATATGAGTTATCTGCACTTGGAACCCTCACAGATTTGTTCAAAAATTCTGCCTCCACTTTCTCAGCCCAGTGACCCGCATCCTTGGGGTCAGTAAATTGCCAACTTTTACCTCTGTATGATATACGGAGCTTTGCAGGGGGAGGAAGGAGTGTACACTCCCCAGTGATCGCAATCTCAGCCTAACCATGTCAAACTACTTGCGTCTGGAGCGGGTCTGGTAGAAGAGGTCAGGAAAGCACTTTATGTCACTGCCTTGTATATCCAGAAGGTAGGCCGCATGAGCAGCTTTGATGAGTATATCCTTAACTTCAGGGCTGATAGTCCATAGAATGACTATTTTGGGCTGGGAGACATCTACAGACTGCACCCTCTGTGAAATTCTGTACACCTGCCTGAGATCTGACCACTCAAACTCCTCAGGAATGCTTAAGTTCTTTGCCAGCCAGTTGTTTAAGTACACCAGTAGGTTCACCTCTTCAGCATCCTCAGGTATTCCGAGTATTCGGACATTCCCTGCTCTCATGGCATTCTCCATTCCCTCCAATCTGCTTTTTAACTGCTGATTTTCTTTGACTAGGGCAGCGGAGGTATTCTGAGCTGCAAGAGATCTTTTGTCATCATCCTGCACCGTCGAGGTTAGCGAGGCAAGGGCTACATCATGATTCTCCAATTTAGCCAGGATTTTTTTGATTTTACAGTACATCGTCCTTACTGACTCTAGGATGGTCTGCCATGGAGGTTCTTTGGTGGAAGTCAACCTCACAGGCTGCATTGCATCTCCGGCTATAGCTGATCCCTCACGTGCTTGTTGGTGCGGTAGTGTAGGCTGCTGCATAGCAGAGGAGTGGGGTTGCATTTGTTTTGTGTGACCCATATCAAATTTAGTATCCTCTGAAAGCCCACAGTGAACTGAGTACATGGAGATTATTTTTATGATGAATTTCCAAGAAGAACTTGTAGATGGATCATCAAAAGGGAGCACGATGTGTAGAGCAGCTGGAAAAAACATGCTGCCTTGAAGCTGGCTCTCTAGTGCCCCATATACTTGTCATTTTCATGCATTATGGTCAGGCATGCATGTTCTATGTTTATTATTAAATATTTCAAAATCCGTCAGTCACTCAGCTTTGTCTAAGGGAACAGGTAACAACAAACTGACGATTTATGTTTGATTGCCTAGGTCACAATGATAGTAAGTCCCATCACACCAGTGAAAAAGATCTTAGTTGTAGGAGAACAGATTATTCTCATGTTTCTGTCTTAAACATGTAAACCAAGCTGAATTGTGCAGAAGTCCACTGGGCACCTGTTTCTCTGTGAGCAAGTGCAGAAAAGAAGACAGATGAATAATAAACTGGATTGTCACAAACTGGTCACAGTGGTGATGGGATACTGTCAGGATGTAGACAAAATAGAAAATGATTGCCTGACAAAAATGAATGATCAATCTGTAAAATACCTTTTTTGTGACAGAATAGGAAGAAGAAGAAATAAGAAATTACCTTATACACCTGGGTTTAAGTTTTTTTGTAGGGGAGTGGGAAATGAAGGTTAATCTATAATATGACAGAAAGTAGACATTATGCCAACAACAGCCAATATTACCTTGACCTTACACTATCAGTGACTAACAATGCTTACTCCCTCCATCCACCTATCACCAATATGCTCCTATTTGCTGGAAATTGCACAAAGCAATGCTCAAATCACACTAATCCCTCCCAGACTCTAAAGTACTCAGGATACAGGCAGCAAGACTGATCTGGCTGCTACTGCTCCCATAGGGTAACATACACCCGAATCCAGGTCCCATGGCAACAGGCACAACCCCCCCACCTCATGAAACATAGTTCTATCTCAATTGCATCTATCAATATCCGCAGCCTGTTACCCAAACTCGACTCACTGCAAACTTGGGTAGTGCAACATAAGCCAGATGTGCTATCTGTGGTTGAGACCTGGTTCACTCCAAGGACTACTAATACTGAAATCTAGGTCAATGGCTATACATCATTGGGCTGGATCAAAATGGGAAGAGAGGTGGTGGATGTGTCATCTCTATTAAGTACCATTTACAGTGTCATATCCTCCCACCCATAGAATCAGGTAATAAGGTACAAATATTGCCAATAAAGGTTATCCTTGGGGCCCATGGAAAGGAAATAACTATCATCTCCGTCTACATCCTCCCCCCCAAGGAACAGGCTAAAGGGTTTAGATCGCTCCATGAGTACTCACAAGACTGTTACCAAAACTCAGAAACATTAGTGGTGGGAGACTTCAGCATACACTTGTTGTCCAATGATGATGCTCCCTACAGAGATGCTCTTGCAGCAAACAACTTTGAACAACTAGTAGCTTCCCCCATGAATACCAACTATCATTCTGGGACCAGAACCTTACTGGACTGGGTACTAACTAACCATCCAGATCAGATCACCAGTACAAATGTCCTCTCTGATGCCATAAGTGAGCACTCCCCCATCCTTTGTACCTGGTCAGGTAAGTCATCCAAACTCCCCATAAAGGAGGTCACATCACGTATATATAAAAAAAGGGCAATTGGGACCACTAAGAGAATACCTAAGACATCTAAATTGGTCTGCTATCTATTCGACAATCGATGTCGATGCTGCTCTGGATTTCTTCATAAAGTCATTCAATGCTGCATGTGATATCTTTGCCCTGATCACCAAAACGAAGGTTAAAGAATCCCAAACATCATGGATAACTCCCTCTCTCATTATCCGACTGCATGCTCAGAATAATCTTTGGCAGAAGGCAAAAGGTTCTGCTTCTCCTAGTGACACTCAAAACTATAAGATGGCTCATAACTACTGTATCCAGGCAATTCGCCAGGCGAAAAGACAATACTTTAGGTCTGAACTTGACAACTCCTGGGGTGATGGCCACAAATTCTGGGCAAACATCAAGGCCCTTACAGGTAACCCCAATAAATCACCACCTACTATGGCTAACATAAATGGGGAGATAACCCAGGATCCCAAGGCTATTACAGATACATTCAATAAGGCCTTTACAGATCTCAGTGGGGTTCTCCCCTCAACTATCTAAACCCACTCTGAAATGTCCAGTGTAGTACATCAGGCCCTTCCCTTCAAACACTGTCCTCCATTCTACCTTCGAATAATATCAAAAGCTGAATCAAAAAAATGTCTGTTGAAAGCACTAGGAAAAAAACAGGTACAGTGGGGACAGCCTCAATCTGAAGCTCATAACCCTCACCATTGATGTAATCTTGGCTCCCCTTAAAAGAATACTTAACCTCTCCCTTACTACTAGTCAATTTCCCAAAATCAGGACATCAGCGGTTGTTACCCCAGTTTTTAAAAACAGTGAAAACACAATCCACACTAATTACTGGATGATTTCCATTCTACCCCCAAATTCTAAGGCCTTAGAAAGAATTGTCTATGATCGGTTAATTGATCACTTTGACAAATATCAGCTATGATGCAGAGAGTAACATGGATTCAGGAAACGACATAGCACCACAACAGCACTCGTTGAGTTCACAGGATTTATCCTTGACTCCCTCGATTGGAGGCACTTATGGGGCTACCTTTATTGACTTCACTAAGGCCTTCAACATGGTGAATCATGAACTAATACTAGTCCAACTAGGTGATGCTTCAGTAGCTTCGACATCACTGTACTAGTTTTGGAGCTACCTCTCTGGGCATGTTCAGCAAGTGAAAATTGGCAACACCCTTTCTGACAGACAAAGTGTTAGTACAGGGGTACCACAGGGGTTCATCCTGTGCCCACTCTTATTTAGTCTGTTTCTAAATCACCTCCTGCAAGTATGCCAAGACTGTATCCTCCTCTATGTGGGTAATGCCATAATATATTCAAGCCATCTGAACATCGATACCCTAGAACAAAGTCTGTAAAGCAATTTCACCTTAGGTGAAGATTGGTTCATAAGTTAACGTTTAATGCTCAACTACAAGAAAACAAAAACCATGATGTCTGCCTCAACGCATAGTAGATAGAAATCTGCCAGACTAGTCATTCGCAACAAACAAAATGACATTCTGGAAATGGTTCATAATTTCAAATATCTAGGGGTCATGCTGGACAGCTCCCTATCATAGTTGCTCCATACTGACCTTGTTTCAAAGTCAGCAAATAGAAAAATCAGACAACTGTATAGGCATATGCACTGCCTAACAGAAGATGCCCTCAAACTCACCTTGACAAGCTTGGTCTTCTCCATTATAGATTATGGGCTTGTCATTTACAGTGTGGCCTCTGACATGGCCCTAAAGTGAATCACCCAGACTCTTAATAAAGCTGGCAGGCTTTTCTTGGGTGTCCCATGCCTAACCCACACTTGTGATCTATACTCTCTCATGGGTTGGCTGGATCTGGACAACAGAATTAGTTTTTAGCTCTGTTTTCTGGACAAAAAGACCACCCTAGGCATGATCCCCCCAGGGTCCAGAACATGATAACACCTGCTGCACCAACTAGACTGACTTGAGGAACACATACTAATCCCTATAAGGTACCATACTAATACTATTAGTACACATACTAATCCCTGTAAGGGAATTCCCTACCCTTTCAAATCTGGCACTCATCCTCTGCCTACTCCATCAGCTCTGCCCTCAATAATTACTTTGCACCTAGCTGCTCCTGATATGTCCCTCCCTAATTCCCTCTTCTAAGCCCTGGAAAAACCCTACCCCTAACCCTCACCTTCATTTTACCCTGTGTACACCCACCCCCCAAATCTCTAGCCCTCCTCCCCTTCCCACTAATTGCTTCCCTTTACTGGCCTCTCTTGATCTCTCACAGAATGTAAAGGACACCGAATGCTCTCCATGGGTCCCTCTCCTACCCCCCAAGGGGTTTGCATATCTCATCTACTCCCTTCCCCCATCATCTTAAAGGGATCTCTCTGGGACACTATCTTATCCCCTTCTCTATGGTCCCCCCCAGTCCCCTTGCAGAGTTCCTCACATCCCAAAGGGGTCTCCAGGGACATGACTCTTCTCCCACCTCACCCCTCCTTCCATCCCCTTCCCCCTTTTCTTTCATGTAAGCACTTGTTTACTTATTAACCCAGCACTTATTATCCACTCTTTCTACATGTTATCTGCAATTCTGTTGTAACACTGTTTGTAACACCTGCCTTATAACTGCAATTTAATGATGATCTTGTAACTTGAATGTTTAATGTCTCATTCCAATTGTACCCCTTCCCCCCAGGTCACACCGGGAGATGAGCGACTTGTTGCTCAGTGTGCCTTCCTGGTGAAACATTTCAATAAATAAATAAATAAACTTCTGTAGGCAAGTGGTCCTTTGGATACCATGCCCCTACCTGCTAAACTCCTTACCAAGTGACCTTCATGCTGAAACAAGACCTGGTCTGTTTAAGTCTAAGTTTCGCTCCCATCTCTCTAGTCATATGAAGTACACCTGCTCCTTATAGCATAATCTCATGACTGAGGCCCTGCACTGACCTATTTCTGCACTTAATCTTGTCCTATGTCTACTATCCATGCTTTAATTCCACTCTACTAACGTCTGCTACCTGCACTTTAACTCCACTGTACCCACTGCTCTAATCCTTTCTGCCTACTTTCTCTTCCACACAGCTCCATAACCTTCCCTCTCCACTCTGCTTTCATCCCAATTTTTATCCACACTCCTTTACTACCCCAAACTCTGTCCCCCTCCTTCCTCAGGTCTATCTAATCCCATTATTGCTACTTCCTCCAACTTTCTTCTACCACGACAATGGGAGCCAGTCCTGCCTGTTCCTTGCTTCTTTCCACCCAAACTCCTCCTATTGTTCTCTGGAATTCTCCTGAATTTGCTTGATCAATTTTCAACAAACATTTTCTTATGTAATTATATCCCACCAATGTTTTTTTTATGCCTGAATCTTGTATTCATGTTAATTCCTCAAAATGTTATTTGTATGTTGCATTATGAATTTTGTAATATCTGCTTGATGTGGATCCTCTCTAAATGTGTTCTTAGCTCAAGGTTGTAATCCGAGACGTGAATAAATAAATAAAATAAATAAAACATGTAGACTCTCACAATGGAAAAGACCACCAGGGTGATGAGGCATCAGAGAAGGTTGGCCTGAGTAGCATGTCAGTGGCCACAGATGGCAGGGTGAGCTAAAATTCTGAACCAGGGCAGCACTGCAATGGAACCAACTCATGTCAGTGAATCTGAAAATGGAATTCAGCATGACAGTGATGAACATGCCTACAGATGGGACAGTAAGGCAGCATGAGATCAAGCTAGGCCAGGAGTGAGAGGGAGAGCATAATGGAATCAGACTTAGGTGCAGCAGGAGAGTCAGTGCCAGGACAAAGAAGAGTAAAGCATGGGAGAAAGAAAAACACCATGCTCAAGATGGAACAACCACATTAGAAGGCAACACCATTTAATGCAAAAACTGCCATAGAAGGGTCTTACCAAGAAGCAATTGTTAATATTAGAATGTTTCTAGAATTTTGGAGGAGGATGACCTTGATCTTTTACTGAGGTCTCTTGAAATTTTATGTGACCTGGTTAACTAATATAGAGCTCTTGGACAAATCACCTAACACCATAAGTTATCAGCAAAGCTTTTGTGGTATTTTCCAGAATGGACAGAATAGATTGTAAAGATCATTTGAAAGGGAAACATATTTTGTTTAAATACTTACAATAACTGGTGAACAATTTTTTCAAAGGGCTCAGGCAGCTGATATTTGCCGTAATAACCAGTCAGTTATTACAGTATTCACGTGCTCTGCCTGTCAAAACCTAGGGTACTAGCTCATTGGATCTCATGCTGTGTGTGTGGGTGGGCTGACCAGTTCTGCAAACATGGAGACTCCATTAGTTGGTTAGTAAGGAGTCACTAGTATAAGACTTGTAACTCTCTTTCTCATTTTTTATTTTTGGTTTTTACTATTTAGCTGGTTGATCCCACTCTTACAGTTTAAAAGGGTCTAGCTAGTTTATCCCGCTGTCCTTTGATTTTGGCAAATAGTGACTGCAAACAGGAACAGCGCCATGACTCATTACCTATAGCATGATCCCAATTCCACACTACAAGCAACAAAAAAAAAAAAACAGAAAGAACAAAATCTTCACATTGGACAGGAGGTGGGAGGGTCAAAGAGAGAGACTGTGTGTGTGTGATAGTGAGACTGTGTGTGTGATAGTGCCTCAAACAGGAATGGCACAATGGCCGACTGCCTATAGCACAATCACTATTCCACACAGTAAGTAAAAAAAAAAACAGAAAGAACAGAATCTTTACACTGGACAGGGAAGGAGGGACAGAGAGAAAGAGAGAGAGACAGACAGTGTGTCTGTGTGTGTGTGTGTGTGCATTACTATTTCAAATATGTCTGGTACCACACATATGGTCACAGAAGTCAGGCTGGAAAAAAATTGCTCACCAGCAATTATATTAAATAAAGTATCGAATAGTGTGCATACTCATATTTAATGCACATCCTTGGTGTGAGATGATTTAATAAACCCCTCGAGCTTCGCAGTCAGGGTTTATGTAGCATCCCACACCTCAGATGTGCATTAAATTCTCATAATGCACACTACCTCATGCATTTTTCTCTATTTAACTGGCTACTAAAGCTAATTGACTTAAGTTAATGAACTAAAGCAGCACATGAGGAAAGGTATGCCACAACTTCTGATTCATGTTTTAGAGAGATGGTAAGTTGGGATAAAGGCCACATTAGCCCAGGAGAGTAAAGAAATGTTCTTATTGGAAACATTTATCTAGGTTTTGCCTGAGGCATTTTGTGTATAGCTGCTGAATAGGAACCCTGGCATGGTTAACCAGGCTACAGAAATGACAGACTCTAGAAATGGCAATTAAAAAGTAGAACCAAAATGGAACTTGTTAGTAATGAGGAGGAGGTGGAGGAGGGATGAATATGCAGTGAGAAAACTAGTACATTGGGAAAAAGGGTCACTGGTTTAGTGGGCACTTAAGTATGGAATGCTTATGCAACATAGTTTGAATGTTGAGGCTGTAACAAGTTTGGAATTGTATGGAAGTTTGTGATAAGACATTTGTTACTGTCGACTGTCCATGAACTGTAGGAAGATTGAATACTTACACAATGTTGCTTGGCCATTCATTCTCTCTGTCTCCATTATACAGATTACCATCTTTAGGAGCACAATGAAGACACAGGAACCCTTTTGAGATGGGGTTCTACAACTGAGGTGCTGCAGGAATGAAGCTCCCGTAGGCTAATGGTATCTTACAGAAGATGCTCAAAAAGGACAAAGCTAAAGGTGTTGAACACAATTATCAGAAAACCACTTCCCATAAAAAGAGATGGACAGCAGGTTGATTAATGAATGGAATATTAAAATATGTGCAGACAGGTGAAGTCACCATCCAAACCCATCTTTTGGTGGAATTTCTGTTATTATTACTATTATTATGTTTGCTTGCATGCATGTGCAAGAAACCTAGTTCGGTGATACAAAATGCAGTGCCATACAGTTGAAGGGTAAAGGACTGCTTCGGTGAGCAATGCTCCCCCTCCCCCCCCCACACACACACAAGCATGCATATTGCGTGCTCATGTGCTCCTCCTCCCCCCACACACACACTGTATGGCTGATGAGGGTGCCTAATCCCCTTTGGCTCCAGGCCCCCCTCAAACAGCCTTCCAGCTGCCACGCTGGGAGCCCACCCAGCGTGGCAATGTCCCGACAGGTGCCCAATCCCGCTAGCTTCACGCCCCCCAAAAGCTTTCTTGCCACACTGGGAGCCCACCCAGTGTGGCAAAATTGTTATTGCCAATGGGTTCCTAATCCCCTCGGCTCTAGGGCCCCCAAACAGTTTTCCAGCTGCCACACTGGGAGCCCACCCCAGCATGGCAAACGTCCATGTCATCTTCCAAAAAACCAAAAACAAACTTGTAAACAGAAAACTGTCCCTCTCAGTCTCCTTGCCCACCTGTGACCACCCACTGCACACCCTGCATCCCCACACCAGCCCCTCACCCCATACTTACCTCCGGAGTCCAGCACGACGATCTTCAGTGAACCGGGAACACGTCTGCACTCTTCAAAGCTGACCGTGAACTGAGGAAATGCCGGTAAGCTGTATAATGTAATAAATAGGGTTTTTTCAACGTTGATGCATATCTCAGGCATTTTTTGGAATTTTTGCACCAAATTTTCAACATGGGGATTTTGGGACCATTCCTCATGAATTCTTGAACTGTCATGCCGTTAATCAGGCCTGAAGGGTGATTTCACGGTCACTGCGCAAAATCACCTTTTGGGACTGATTAAGGAAATGATAGTGCCAGTGTTCATAAGGTGGGCTCTCAAAAGCCTATGTTGCAAATTTGGTGAATAAATTCTAAAATGATGGTTTGATAAGCGTATGCTGTAATAGTTCCTATCATGTACCGTAAGTTCATAGATTTTAATATTTCCACTCTGGATTTTCAACATTGCCATTTTACCACATCCTTATGAGCAGTACAGCAGTCATTTTCACATCTTGCCCAAAATGTGTTTCCGTGTGTTATGGCGTGCAATGCGCGCAGTCGGTGTCTGAAATCAATGTATGGGACACATTAAGAAAATCACAGTGACACTGTTCAAGAGCAGAGGTCTTAAAATGGCTATGTTCAAAATTTGGTGAAAAAATTCCTAAAATTGACTGTTTTATGAGTGTGCGTTGGGCAGCTCCTACGCACGCTCGTAAGTTCGGAAATTTTTAATATTTGCACTCCAGATTTTCAACATTGCCATTTTACCACACCTCCTTGTGAGCAATACAGCTTTCATTTTTCACATGTCACCCAAAATGCGTTTTCGTGCATGTAGCGCACAATGGTGCAGTCGGTGTGCTCAATCAATCTTTGGGACAAATTAAGAAAATCACAATAACTCTGTTCATGAGCAAAGGTCTTAAAATGGCTATGTTGAAAAGTTGGTAAAAAATTTCCCAAAAATGACTGTTTTAGGAGTGCACGTTGAGCAGTTCCTACGCATGCTCGCAAGTTTGCGAATTTTTAATATTTGCACTCCAGATTTTCAGCATTGCCATTTTACCACACTTCCTTATGGGCAGTACAGCTGCCATTTTTCACATCTCGCCCAAAATGTGTTTCCGCTGATGTAGAGCACAATGGTGCAGTAGGTGTGTGAAAGCAATGTGTGGGACAGATTAAGAAAATCACAGTGACACTGGTCATGAGCAGAGGTCTTAAAATAGCGATGTTGAAACTTTGGTGACAAAAGTCCATAAAATGACTGTGTTACGAGTGAGCATTGTGCAGTTTCCACGAACCTTCCTAAGTTCATGAATTTGTAATATTTTCAGTCCAAATTTAACCAGTGGCATTTTTCCACACTTCTTATGAACAGTGCAGCTGTCATTTTTCACAACGTGGCCGAAATGTGTTTTCACACTTTCAGCACAGAAATGCATGGTTTCTGTGGGAAACCATTGTTTAGGACAGATGAAGAAAATCACAGTGACACTGTTCATGATTGGAGGTCCCAAAATGCCTGTGTTGACAATCTGCTGTAAAAAATTCCCAAACTAATTACATTACGGGTGTGCATTGCACAGTTTCTATGCACGCTCGTGACTTCACCAGTTTTTTTAATATTTTCATTGCAGATTTTCAACATTGCCATTTTTTACACCTCCCCATGAACAGTACAGCTGTCATTTTTCACATCCTGTTCGGAATGTATTTTGTACCTGTGGTGACAAATGCCATAGTCGCTGTGCAAGAGCAGCTTTCAGCTAACAAACTGATATTGCTACTGTTCATGAGGTGGGGGTCACAAAAAAAAACATGTTGAAAATTCGGAGTGAAAATACCAACGAATGCCTGAGGCATTAGGGTCTTCTACCATAACGCCCCACCCTGTAGAGAATGACAGGCATCAGGCCTGTGACTTGGGATTGTCCCCTACAGTGCTCATACCATTCCACCCCCACCCACACCCTGCAGCCACTGAGAGGCATTGAGGTGTGCCTTGGACTCTTCGGCCCCTAAGTTCACCCCATTCTCCTATACTGCACCCATCTCATCATATTTTCTGATGGAATGGGATGCGCTTAAGGGCCAAAGACCCCGAGGTACACCGTGACACTTGTCAGTGTCTGCAGGGTAGGATGTGGTGAAATGGCAAGGTCGTTATGCCTGATGACCCAAAGGCACACCCCAATGCCTGTCACTATCTGCAGGGTGGTGATGGGGTTGGCTTCAGTTCAATACTTCACTGCCATTCCTATTATGCAGCTCTGTAACTCCTACACTACCAATGCCAATGCCAGCAAGCAAACATTCGGCATTGACAAATGCTTGTTTTTATTATTATTATGACCTTTTGAACAGAAGAGAGGAAAAACCCCTGTAAAGGAAACATCATTTATAGCTATATAGCTGACATAGGACAGGGATCACTACAAGAGGCTTATGTCCCCCCAGATTGGCACAGAGCAGTGGTAATACCAATCTATAAAAATGGTAGCAAGGCAAACCCAGCAAATTATCGACCAATACTCCTTACGTTCATCATGGATAAGATAATCAAGGGCACCATTAAGGATGAGCTTTCCCAAATATTGGCTGACAAAGGGTATGTGGACCTAACACAACATAGTTTCACCAATAACAAGTCCTGCACTACAAATTTAATCAGCTTTTATGACTATGTCGGGCCCAATTTGGTCCAGGGGAGGGCAGTAGATATATTAATGCTGGATTTCAGGAAGGCATTTGACACCCTGTCATCTGATGTCAAAACTAATCCAATTAGGAGTTGATTTAACACTGATCAAATGGCTCCAGAGTTGGCTCTTGGACAGATGTCAGACAGTAAGAATTAATGGATACCTGTCATCCAAAATGGGAGTCACTAGTGGAGTACCCTAGGGGACAGTGCTGGGCCCACTTTTGTTTAATATCTTTATAGACGACCTCAGAATTAATATTGGCAGCAGGTTGATTAAATTCGCAGATGATGTAAAACTGGGTGGTATAGTAGATACAGAGGTGCATAAAAGTAGAATCCAAAGAGACCTAGGGGACATTATAAAGTGGTTAAATGAAAACGAGATGCAGTTTAACTTAGGTAAGTACACTGTAATGCATTTTGGCAGGAACAATACATGCTGGATTAGCATATCCAAGGGGAGAAACTAAGAACAATCAGTAGTGAAAGAGACCTGGGAGTTTACATCAGTAGGGACCTTCAGGATTGGAACCAATGTAGACAATAAAACAGGACACCTGATCAACTGTGTGTGTAGGTCATTGTACTCTAGGTCAGAATAGGTACTTCTGCCTTTGCTTAAAACTTATATTAGGCCAAATTTGGATTATTGCTCTCAGCAGTGGAGTACCTGCCTGAAAAAGGATATGAATGTGACTGAAAGAAGTCAGAGGATATTTACCAGACTGATTCCCCACTGTAGGAATAAACCATATGAAGATAAGCTAGAGGATCTGGGACTATGGCACCTATCCCTGAGATGTATTAGGGGTGATATGCTACTTATGTACAAATTATTGGAGGATCCATTACTAATGCAGGAATTAGGATTAGTATTCAAGGACCTCAAATATGACCTAAGGGGACATAAGCGACAATTGATGGACATGGTACCTAGAACAGAATTAAGAAAACATGCTTATGTTCCAAGAGCTATAAGATTATGGAACCATTTACCTGAGGATCTGACCCATGAAATTTGAGTACATTTAAAACTAAACTGGACTGCTACATTAGGGACGGTATCATTGATTACCACCACTGAGTAGTGGGGACAGCACTTATGGGCTTTGGCCTTCTGTAGTCCTAAACTCCAAGTATTAACCAAAGTATCTAGGGATCCAAGTTCTTAGGCTGCCAGCCTTCCAAGCTTAATATTTTACTATCATTGGCCACAAAGAAGAATATCAGGTATCTGATGTGCTGCTTCATAACATAAAGGGATGACCTTCTCTTCACCTTCTGTCTTAGCTGAGACACCCTCAAGAAGGTGATTCAGGACCCAGCCTTGCTACCAAAAGAGACGAAACATGAGGGCTCCACTTTTAGGAGGGTCTGAAAGGCTTCACTTCAAATGCTGAAGAAATATTTAGGGTTTATAACAGATTCCAAGAAGATAACTTTAGAATATCTGCTTTAGGTATGGCTACCCAGCTTCTCTCTTCAGAAGTACAAGGCCCACTGGAGGTAATATTGCAGCCATACCTTGAGGGGCAAGGGCCCAGAGTAATACAAAATTCTGAAAGGCACCCCTGCATTGGGCTAACAGTTTGATATTGTTGGGGCAAATACTATGTAGTTGGGGCATTTACCTGGTAGTCATTGGTATATGTGCCTTGTAGGTATTATGGCAACAGCCAAAATGTGTGAAAGAGTTAAGGAGTATGACAATGTATGCTGCTGCCTGCCAGGATGAAGCACTCAGCAAATAAGATGATCTTCACTGAGGATATCTCTATTAGTGGGCCCCATCTTGGGACCTTTGGAACTGTAAGCCATTGGCATTAGGACCATTCAGAAACTTTTGCTAACTGAGGGCTGCCCACAATGATGTGCATTATAAGCAACTAATTGTGGCTGGTTCCATTACTCCTTTGTTCTTTTTCATGCTATCAACCTTTCATTGGACCTGCAGAGAAACAACTCCATTGTTTTCTTTGACTGTTATTTTCTAAACTTTAATTTAACCTGTCCACCTTGTCCTTTTATGTCACTGTTGAAAGAACCTTTATTTAGGTTTTATACCAGCAGTTACAAGTTCTATAAGGATGATGCCCATGTAGTTTGTGTTTGCTGTTTGGGCCAGTCCCATAAACAGCCTGGCCACAAGGAAATGCTGAACAAAAGCTCTAGAAACCTTCATCATCATTGAGGCCCTGGAAGATCAAGCCAAGGACTCATATTCAATGCTGGATTCTCACTCCTTTGGGATGCTGTTTCCGATGCAGTCATCAAGGATCAAGGAAAAAGACTAGGAAAAATAATTGCTGAAGTCCTCCTCATTCCGCCATCACCACATGCATAAAGACAATACTCATGCTTCACCAGTGAGGTTGAGGTCTACACTGAAGAAGGGTAGTCCTTCTCATTATCCGCTCTATTGGTAAGGACTACAGCCCCCATGACCATTGCTGAGGCACCAGGGTCAGGGTCAGGCACTGCCATACCTACAATGAATGTTATGCTGCATTCTTCATTGTGTTCTAACCCTTCAACAAAGGTAGTCCCAGGTCCTTTACAGGGTGCTCTGGACTCCTTTGTTGTACTTGCACCATTCTCTGATCTGTTTCACTGACTATTAGTGTTGCTCCAATCAGTGATAGCAGCTGTTCCATGGACTGGGCCTCCCGTGTGAGCACCATCATCATCGATGGGATCCAAAAGCACACCTATCGTTCCTCCATCATAGCTGCCGCCTCTGTCACCAACCCCATCTATTGCATCTGTTATCATTCTAGATGGCAAAGAGGTTGAATGCAATCCTGATCTCATTAGTATGGAGGATGATTTGGAGGATAATGAAAGTGAACATGATCCCTATTGGGGGATTTGCCTTCCAACTCTAACCTTTCCTTGTGCAGTGAGGACTTTGGTATATACTTCCACGTCTCCTCCTGAAGATGCTTCTTTTCAGGTTTTGCTCAGTCAAATCCAGATGTCATACGATTAGAAGCTGAGGAGGGAAACTCCACTAAGAGAAATTAAATGGAGTTTTTGGAGGTTCCATCTGCTTCCTCCATTGTAATTCTTCCTGTCTATCCTGTTTTAGAGGATACTACCTTTGCTGCTTTGCATAGGCCTAATACCCTGCCTGTGGTAAGTAGGAAGGCTGATAAGCAGTACTCTGCTCAATCTACTAAGCCTCATTATGCTTCATCACCTGAACCAGATTCTGTGGTTATCATAGCTGCTCATGATCACTCTATAGCCCTTAGACACATGAGCACATTGACTCCAGACAAATTACAAGGGCTGGATGTTATTGCAAAATAATTTATACCTCTGCATCCTTAGGCCTAAGAATTACAAACTACAAGGCATATATGATTAAATATCAGAATGGCCTATGGAAATCTGCTGTGTCTACTTTTCAAACTCTGCCTGATGGTCCTGCCAATGCAGTCTTACTTAAAGCTGCCTTGGCCAGCATAGATACTGGAAAGCATCTGATACACTCAGCATATGATGCTTCCAATGCTTCTGCCAGGACTTGTGCCTCTGGCATATGCCTTTGGAGGCATTTCTGGCTTCATGTGGCTGGATTTGCTACTGATGTACAACAAGCTGTACTGATAGCCCATTTTAGAGACTCCAGGCTACTAGAGGGTGTTGTTGAAAATTCTCTCTGTGTGAGCTTCAATCCTCCAGAATGACTTTAAGGTCACTCTAGTCTCTGACCTCTCAACCCATTAGAGAGCTTGGTAGGAGCTCATTTCATAAGCCTACTGCCCAGCGTGGCCATGCCTCCAATCAGTAGCCCAATGCCAATGGTGGAGGTCCCCTCCTGGGTCCATTCTCCTCTGGTGCCCATGCAAAGGCACCCAAAAGTATTGGGCAAGGCAGAGTTCCTACCATTCCCAGTACCTTCTGATTCCACACCTCCTCACCTTCCACTGCTGCCACCAGGTGTACAGGTACTGTATGGGGATGTATCTCCCTTCATCTTCCAAAGTGGGGGGAGTTCATAATAGATGAGTGGATCTTGGAAATAGTGGAAAAGGTGCATGCTCTGGAGTTACTGTCTCATTTCATAAGCCTTGTACATCCTCCACCTCCTTGTCATTATCCTCCAGGCCACTTGTCCCTTCTGCTAGAGGATGTTCAGTCACGTCTACACAAGTGGGCTATTGAACCCATTACTTCCCAAAAAAGAAACAAAGGGTTCTATTCCAGATACTTCCTGGTTTCCAAGTGGACATGTGATCTTTGTCTTGTGCTGGACTTGAGAGACCTAAACCTGTTCATCAAATACAAAACATTTTGAATGGTGTTTCTTCAGGCTCTCATCCCTGTGTTGTAAAAGGGGGGCTTACTTTCTTCCCTGGATATGAAAGATGCATATCTTCATATCAAGATTCCCAAATGCCACAGGCAGTACCTCCATTTCATGCTGGAGGACAGCCATTATCAGTTCTGAGTCTTGCCCATTGGTTTATCCTCGCACCTTATTTACCAGATGCTTATTAGTTGCTGCAGCAGCCCTTCAGAGGGAAGGACTTTAAATTTTCCTGTATCTGGATGAAGGCTCCATCCAGGGAAGCTATTCTGCACACATTGTCCATAATGAGACAATTGTTTAAGGAACTGGGTGTCACAGTAAACATATCAAATTCCATAGCCATTCCTTTTCAGCACCTCTAATATATTGGTGCATTGCTGGAAAAGGTTGTGGGCAGTACCTTCCTGCACACAGACATGGCTGAGACCCTTCTTGCCCAGGCCTAGATGTTACACAGAAGTCATTACATATCAGCTCTGATGATGTTGAATCTCCTGGGGCTAATGTCTGCTGCCATCACTATGGTTCCCTGTGTCCATTTCCATATACGCATACTGCATTGGATGCTTTGGGTAAACATAGAAACATAGATATTGACGGCAGATAAGGACAGTTTCACGCAGCTTGTCTGCCCATTTTCTCTACCTACTAAAACACAGCAGATCCTACTTGATCTCCAGCTTTACCCCCCTTTCCCTATCACTAAGGTTCCCTTATGCCTATCACATGCATTCTTGAAGCCCACTACCATTTTTGCCCCCACCAACTCCACTGGAAGGCTGCTCCAGACATCCTCCACTCATTTTGTGAAGAAGAACTTCCTCACATCTCCCCTGAGCTTCTTAGCATGCCCCCTTTTTGAACATCTTTCTTTCTGAAAAATGCTTCCTTCTTGAACTTTATTTATACCTGTGAAGTATTTGAATGTTTCTACAGTATCATATCCCCCCTTTCCTCCAGGGTGTACATATTGAGGTCCTTCAGTTTCTTCTCATACGGCTTGTGATGCAGACCCTGCACGATTTTGGTTGCCCTCCTGTGGATTGCCTCTACTTGTCTTCCAGAGATGTGGTCTTCAGAACTGGACACAGTACTCTAGGTGAGATCTCACCAGTGATCTATACAACGGCAACACCACTAACTTGTTTTGCTGGTGACACCCCCTCCTTATGCACCCTAGCATCCCACTAGCTCTCCCCACTGCCTTCCAACACTGTCTGGCCACCTTCTGGTCATCAGATACTACTCCCCGGTCCATTTCCTGTTTGGTAGTTCATACTAATCCCCATTTTGTACTCTGCCCGGTCTCTGTTCCCAAGTGCATGATTTTGTACTTCTACCACTGAACCCCAGCTGCCACATGCTTGACCACTCCTCCAAGTTTTCTGGATCGCTATTCATTTTTTGACACATCCCCTGTGTGTCTACCATATATTATAGAATTTAGTGTCATCTGCAAAGAGGTGTACCTTCCCTTCTAGTCCCCCTGCAATGTAACTACTAAAAATATTAAAGAGAACCAATCCCAGTACTGATCCCTTAGGCACCCTGCTTGTCACCCTCATTTCCTCAGTGTGAACTCTGTTTACCACCACCCTCTGTCTCCTTCCCCCCAACCAATTTCAAACCCAGTTTACCATCTTAGGATCCACTTCTTGGCTTCCCAGCTTGTTTACGAGTCTCCTATGTCTTTCTCAGGTGTCCAAAATGTCTTGGCACACAGGCTAAGCAGGTCTCAGTCCCCGGTATGTGAATGGGAACTGCTGACCTCTTTGGTAAATGAACTCTTCACAAGATAAGGTTATCTAGAGTTGGACCTTTTAGTTTTTCCACACAGTGTGAAACTGATGCATTTTTACTTGGTCACTCAAGAGCATGGAGTTTTTTGGCAAGACACACTCTCCCTCTCCTGGAAAGGGAGATTCCTTTACACCTCCCTACTGATCCCTCATATTTAGCAGGTTCTGCTCAAGCTGAAGTCAGAGTATGCCACCCTAATACTGATATTTCCCTTCTGACCTTGGTTTCCACTGCAGCTACTTCTGGCAGTGGAGCATCCTGTACAGCTTCCCCTGTGTCAGGGTCTGTTGTCACAAGCTCAGAGGCCCCTGGTTCATCCAGGCCTGCAGTCCTTGCATCTGCATCTGAATGCCTGGCTCTTGAAGATGTAGTCATTGCCCATTTTGTGGTCTCCCCCAGGTGGATGATGTCTTGCTTGCAGCTAGAAAGTCTTCTACAGTACACACCTACTATTTAAAATGGAAGCACTTGTCCTTGCAAAATGTCCTGTTAATACTGTACTAGACTACCTTCTGTCTCTTTCTGACTCTGGTCTCAATTAATTGTTCATTTAGGTGTAGTTGGCTGCCATTTCAGCTTTCCATGCCCCTATTGAATGACGCATGGTGGCACAACTAGAGGTGTGCCATACATTTTCTAAGGGAATTCGACACGTGTCCGACAATTACTACACCAGTTCCATTTTGGGACCTCAGTTTTATTCTGGAGAAACTTACTTTAACTTTGTTTGAATCTGCTGTGGCCTATGAGCTGCTGTTCCTTTTATGTAAAATGCTGTTTTTCGGTCAACACAACTTCTACTCATTAAATTTCTGAGTATCAGGCTCTGTTGCATGAATCTCCTTGTTTGATTTTCCACAAGGACAGGGTGTCTTTGTGGAGCAGTCCTCATTGTACACCCAAGGTGGTTTCTGATTCTGCACTGTATCAAACTATACACCTTCCTGTGTCTTGTCTGGGGCATGCTGAAAAAGGTGAGGCATGGCTACATACACTTGATATACACAGAACATTTTGTTTCTGTCTTGATTGTGCTAAAGACTGCAGAAAGTCCATTCAGTTTTTGTTACATTCACCCTGAAAAGAAGACACCCCGTGTCTATAACAGTGCCTATCTAAATTGTTGGTTACACGGTATTATGTTTTTTATATTTCAGCTTTATTGATTTTCAATAAAACAGATACAAAAAGCACAATTAACTATATTCACAGCTGTACAGAATTAATTTCAGGCAGTATTAGGAAGATAGCAGTTGGACAGACAGTCAGTATTAGCCAGCAATACTGCATCATTCTAATAATGTTAACTATATCATCCATTCTGCCAGTACAAATTTTCAAAAAGATGCTACACAACAAACAACAAAGTGGGTGTGATCTATGTAGTTGAAAATTACTGCCAATATAGTATATACTGTAGATAGTCCAGGATTCATGTTGCAAAAGACAGATCTAGGTCCATTACTTGTATGAACATGGTTGCCAAATGTCCCTAAAGGTATGAAGGCTATTTCTAAGGGAAAAAGATAATTGTTCTGTGTAGCACAAATGGTTCTAAAGGGTACAGGTTTCTTCCCACAGCCAAAGCCTGGTTATGGCTTTATGGGCCATAGCTAATAACATAAACATCAATTTCCTGGAATTACCCTTGAGTCTTATACTCCATGGAAAAATATTCACTAAAACCAAAGGTGTGGTAAGAGATGGGATTTGATTAAATAGCTGCTTCAGCTGAATGTCAATCTCCTTCCAGTAAGGGAGAGCTTTGAGCATGTCCTAAAAATTTATATCGGATCTGCTTGGGTCTCCTCCAACAGAAGCCCTATTGGTCCCCATTTATGAAGCCTGCACCACCAGCGTATGAAAATACCAAGACTGGTATTTCGAAGAGAATTATCTCCAGAAGGAAGAGGAAGTAACTTTAACTGTATTTAAAGCTTTTTGTGCCAGGACTTCTGATCAATATTCTTGGGGAGATCACACTGCTACCTTTCTAAAATTAATCTGGAATAGTGCTTTGCCAGATAATGTAGCAACTACCTGTAACATGTCCCCAGTTTTCTCTTTTATTGCTGATATTTGCATATGACACACTAGGTTCAAAGGATATGTGAGTCTGTCTCTATCTTTACCTTTTTAGCAGGTATACCCAGAACTGAAGATAATTAAGGTGCTCTCTGTTGCTGAGACCATATTAAAACTGGTGATCTTTAAAAGACCAGACCCTGTTAACATATAAAATTGAAAAATATGACTGAGTCTCATGCGTCACCCTTGTGAAAAGTGTGATCAATATTCATGGGAGAAAGCTGGACTGTAAGCCAGGTGGTGACATAGAAACCCTGGAAGTTGAAAGAATGGAGAGCCCACCAGCCATTTCCAAAATCTCAGAGTACATGTGGTAGCTCAGAGAAAGTTTCAAAGGAGAGCGAGAGCCAGTGGAGAGGAGAAGAGGTATTTGATAGTATCATACAAATCATTTAAATGGAATTATTCAATTTAATTCAATTCATCTTTATCTATAAAAAAACTCTATTCATGCTGATCATAGCGCTTGTACAATAAAATTACATAAAATACATACTAACACACTAACATGCCAGCAGAATAGGCCTAAAGGTCTTTTCGTGTCTGTTCGTTTGGTCAGTCCTCCCCTGGGAGCTGACCTTGCTGCCCCTCGCCTTCTCTCTGGCTTCTCCCTTCCCAGTTCCGGATATTCTCGCTGCACTGGATTTTGCTTCCAGAACCCTTCCCGTGTACCTGTCCCACCCCCTCTTGAACCCCTCCACCATCTCTTCCTCCAACAGCCCCCTGGGTAGCGCATTCGATGGCTCCACCACCCTCTCAGTGAAGTAGCACCTCCTCCTTTCTCTCCTGAATCTTCCCCCCTCCAGCTTCCACCCATGCCCTGTAGTTGCCGCCTCCTCCTTCCTTCAAAGCACCCTGACTGCTCCTCCCCTATTTATGCCCTTCATGTACCTGAAGACCTCTATCATGTCCCCCCGGTCCCTTCTCTCTTCCAGTGTGTACATATTTAGCTCTTCGAGCCTTTCCTCATAGGTCCTGTCCCCCAAGCCCCAAATCATTTTGGTTGCCCTCCTCTGGACCCTCTCCAAGAGTTTAATGTCCCTCTTTAAGTGTGGCCTCCAAAACTGCATGCAGTACTGAGGTGTGGCCTCAATAAGCAGTTGTACAGAGGGAGTATCACTTCCCTCCTTCTGGAGGTGATCTCCCTAGCGATGCATCCCAGCATCCTGTTGTCCTTGGCTGCTGCCCTCCTACAAGTCTCTGAGTTTTTCATCTTGACATCTGCCACCACTCCCAGGTCCCTCTCAGCTATCGAGACTTGTAGCATTCTCCCCCCAGGGTGTACACTTGGCCCGGGTTTCTGGCCCCCAGGTGCAGTACCTTGCATTTCCCTGCATTGAACCTCAGCTTCCACTTTCTAGACCATCTTTCCAGAGCCTCCAGGTCCCCCTGTAGGGTCACCCTCCCCTCCTCCCCATCTACTACTGCCCCCAGTTTTGAGTCATCTGCAAAGAGACTCATCTCACTCCTGATACCTGTCCTTATGTCAGATACGTAGGCGTTGAACAGGAGGGGCCCAAGGACTGATCCCTGTGGGACCCCACTAATGACCCTCCTTGGGGATGAGACTATACCGCCAACTACGATCCAGTCCTGGAGCCAATTGTCTATCCATTTGATCATCTGGTTCCCCACCCCCATTTCTCCTAGCTTATGCAACAGGCCCTCTTGAGGAACAGAGTCAAATGCCTTGCTGAAGTCTAGAAAGATGACATCCACTGGTCTACCCAAGTCCAAGGCACTCATCACCCAGTCATAGAACTCCACAAGGTTTGTCTGACACGATTTCCCTGGGATGAATCCATGCTGTCTATAGTCCAGGCACCCTGACTTTTCCAGGTCCCCCCCAGCCTCTCGACAATGCCGTCCATCACCTTGCCCACCACCGATGTCAGGCTGACAGGCCTATAGTTTCCTGCCACCTCCCTTGATCCCCGCTTGAGGATAGGCACTATATGCACCACCTTCCAGTCCTGGGCACCCACCTTGTCCTCAGAGAGATGGTGAAAAGCTCTGCCAGGGGTTTCGCCAGGACATCCGCAAGTTCCTTCAGCACTCTGGGATGTAATTTATCCAGCCCGGTGCTTTTTTCCGTCTTAAGGGACTTGAGGGCTTCCCTCACTCTCTCTGCTGTGATTCACATAATCCATCAACATCTCAGTAACTCAATAAACAGGAAATGCCAGATCAAACAAATATGTTTTAGGGCCGTTTTGAAGTTCTCCACCATTATATTTACTTCTACAATGATGTGCGGATTGGAAAGCCTGTGAAAATCATGTAGTGGGATCCCTTGACATACAGCCACAGATCTGGTAGATTTAATCCTTCCTTATCCATAGAAGTTGCAAAATAGTGAATTAAATTCCAGGGGCTTGCCATTCCAAATAAATTTAGAGATAGTTTGTTCCAAGATCTAAAATAATATGGGGCAGGAGATATTGGTAACGAGGTTTGCAAAAGTGTAACAGACATGACAAACAATTAATTTGAACTATATCTACCCTAGTGAACAAATTTAAATGGAGCATTGTCCATTGGTCTAAATCTGAAATTAGAATGCGTAGTAATGGGTTACAGACTTGAGCAGTGCTAAATGCATCAAATTTTGAGGAAAAAACCCTCTTAATTATTTAATGGCTAGTTTATACTATTGAAATGCAAATGTCTTTTTAAGAGCTGTGTTAGGTGTAAAGTTAAATCCAGGCAGCTCAGTTTTTTGTATATTCACCTTATAGCCTGCTAATTGGCCAAAGTGTTTTAGCTCATGCCCAGTGCCAGCAGGGATTTCTCAGGGTCAAAAAAGTCAGACATATATCATCAGTACCACCTAGTGAAATGCGCTCTATTTTGTCATTACTGCAAATGGCCATAGCTAGAGGCTCTAGGTAAAGAATGAATAATAGTGGGGATAGAGGGTATCCCTGATGAATTCCACTTTCCAAACCATTTGGCTGTGACAATGAGTCATTAATTTAGATCCAGGCCTGCAGGAAATGGTATATATTCTGTTACATAGTAATTAAAGGGACTGGAAAATTGAAGTTCAACAGGGTGTCCCACAGAAATGGCCAGTACACCCTGCTGAATGCATCAAAAGTGATAACTGCCATGAGTATGGCTCTCTGGATCACATATTCCATTAAAAGAAGGGTCCTTTTGATGCTATCTGATGTTTGCCTAGTCTTTTTTTTTTTTGTGGAATGCTGACAGGGAGCTCTGGTCCCTCCCTCTGAGGGACTCGTTCTCTAACCTGATAGTTGGGTCAACATAAACCCTGTCAGTTCCTGAGCTTGCTGTTTTGCCCTGGGCACATGATCAGCAATCGGTGGAGTGACTGGCTCCACCACCACAGAGGCAACCTATACCCTGGATGTGGGCCCTCCCATTCTTGGTGTGCATTTGTGCTGACACCCAGACACTGCTGGGTGTCACTCTACAGCCAGCTGCATGATCACCCTCTCCCAAGGAAGGAGAGTTGTCTATGAATACTCAATCCTTCCTCAACCCTGTTAACCCCGGAGCAAACCAAGTCTGTTACTAAAGTCTGGTCACCAGCATGGTGTGAGGTGTGGCATCCAGCACCTCAACCCTCAGTGCCATCTGTCTGGCCTGTTTGCCTAGTCTTAAAAAATACCTGATTAATTTCCATGTATTAAAGTTGGGAGGATTTTATCCAGGTGGGAGGCCCATACTGACACAAAACGTTTACAATCAGTATTTGAAATGGAAATCAGTCTTCATGAGGGAGAATGTATAGGGTCTTTTCACAGTTTTAAAAAGGCTAATATAGTGGCCAATTTCATGATGGGGGACAGTCCTGTACCTCCCAGATTGTTCCAATAAGCAATAGAAGGAGCAAGTGAGAGAAGGCTTTATGAATATCTGTTGTAAATCCATCTTGGCCCAATATTATACCATTTTAGCATTCTTGAGAGCCGTGGGGATTTCCTCACTTTGAGCAGGTGCCAGCAGAAATTTTTTCTGCACATCTTGTAGAAACAGGGACATCAAATTGGTAAGATATTGGGTGACTAGAGCCCACTCTGAGGGAGAGGCTGTATGCAGGTTCTGATAGTAGCCTAGAGAAATGGTCACTATCCTGTCTGTGTAATGTGTAACCTTACCAGAAGCTGGGTCATGCAAATGGGAGATACATGCTTGCATCCATTTAGCCGGACGTTGCCTAGCCAAATAGCAGGATCCTTTGCTCCCCTTTATAAAACTATTGCTTTAAACAGGGTAAGGTCATTTCAACCTTGATCCATAATTCTCTGTATCTGCCATTGTACTGTACCTGGTGTCTCGCAGTCTCAACTGCCAGGTCCACCTCTCCTTGTAACTGTTGTAATGTGCCCGAAGTTTGCATTGGAGCCTGTAGCTTAGCTTCCCTCTCTTTGATTCTTTTTGCAGCATAAGAAATAATTTCTCTCCAGAGTACAGCTTTGAGTGAGTACCAAAGTATAGGATCTTAAACAGTTCCCTTGCATTTATATACCAGGAATTGTTCAACCCTTTCTCAGACCAGGATCTGAAAAGATTCCTGTCTGAGCAGGGACAAGCTGATTTGCCAAGATGTATGTTTCTTTTGTTTACCCAGGTCTAAGTTCATACACAGTGGGGAATGATCTGATAATACTCTGGGGGTAGTAGTTATATGTCTGACCATCCCCAAATGCTCTATGGTTGTAAACAAAAACAATCATTTGTCAATGCCAAATGTTTGCTTGCAGGTATTGGCATTGGTAGTGCAGGAGTTAGAGAGATGCATAATAGGAATGGCAGTGAAGTATTAAACTAACACCAACCCCCACTCCTGGAGGACTGATAGGCATTTGAGGTGTTCCTTTGGGTCGCCAGTCATAATGCTCAAGCTCTTCCACCTAACTCCACCCTGTAGATCACTGACAGGCGTTGCAGTATGTCCTGGGGTCTTCAGCCCTCATGCTCACCCTGTTACAAGGAAATAAGCTGAGATAGGTGCAGTAGAGAAAAATTGGATGAACGTTAGGGCCGAAGACCCAAAGGCACACCTCAATGCCTGTCACTGGCTGCAGAATGGTGTGGAGTGGTATGAGCATTATGGCTGACAGCCCGAAGTCACGCCCCCAATGCCTGTCAGCCTCTACAGGGTAGGGCGTTATGGTTGGAAACCTCAATGCCTCAGGCGTTTGTTGGTATTTTTGCTCCAGATTTTCAAAATGGGCTTTTTGGGACCCCACCTCATGAACAGTGGCACTATCATTTCATTACTCAATCCCAAAAGGTGATTTTCACAGCTACTGTGCCATTCGGCGCCACAGGTGCCAAAACACAATAAGGGCAGCATGCGCATAGAAACTGTGCAATGCATGTCTGTAATGCAATCATTTTTTGAAATTTTTTCACTAAATTTTCAACATGGTCATTTTGAGACCTCCCCTCGTGAATAGTGCAACTGAGATTTTGTTAATCTGTCCTGAAAGTTGATTTCCCACAGCAACAGCATCATTCTGCACCACAGGTGCAAAAACACAATTTGGGCAGGATGTGAAAAATGACAGCTGTACTGTTCATAAGGAAGTGTGAAAAAATGGTAGTGTTGAAATTCTGGAGGGAAAATATTAAAAAATGGCAAAGATACGAGTGTGAGTAGAAACTGTGCAATGCGCATTCATAACACAGTAATGTTTTTGAATTTTTTCACCAGATTTGCAACATGGGTTTTTTGAGACCCCACCTCATGAACAGTGGCACTGTTATTTTGTTAGTCAGTCCTGAAAGGTGATTCCGTGCAGCAACCATGAAATCATCTTTTGGGACTGAGTAACCAAATGACAGTGACAGTGTTCATGAGGTGGAATAAGAACCCCATGTTGAAAATTTGGAGCCAAAATTCCTAAATATGACTGAGATATCAGCCTAAGTTGAAACCCCCCATTGACTCCCATTATACAGCTTACTGTCATTTCTTCAGTTTGCCAGTCAGCTTTGTAGAGTGTAGATGTGTCCCAGACCATAGAAGATCGCTGCCCTAACCTCTGGAGGTGAGTATGGGGTGCAGGCAGGTGGGACGCAGAAGGAGGGTGGGGTGGGAGGGGAATGGGGAGACAATGAGGGACTGTTTTCTTTTTACAGGAGGAAAAAGACTTCGGAGATGGTTTTCTTTATTTTACAGGTTACCAAAAATTAACATATTTAGGCACACTGGGTGGCTCCCAGTGTGCCACAATAGTGTGTGTGTGGGAGAGGCATGCCAACAAGGGATTAGGCACCCGATGTCAGCACTTGAAATATTCAGGTGGAGGGGTCATTTGACACTGGGAGTGGGCATCCCGGTGTCAGAAAACATAAATTAATAACAATTATTTTAGCACACTGGGGTGGGCGTCCCAGTATGCCACAGATAAGTGGAAGCGGGGATACATGCTGACATGAGAATTGGGCACCCCGATGTCAGCAAATAATATAGTTGAGTTGGGGGGAGTGGGTGCATCCAACACCTGGAGTGGGCATCCCGGTGTCAGAAACATAAAAAATTATTTTGGCACAATGGGGTGGGCTCCCAGTGTGTCACATTAATTGGAGGGAGGGGGGATACATGCCGACATGGGGATTGGGCATCCCAATATTGGCTTTCCAGGGAGTGTGTGGCGGGAGGCAGGAGCCGCCAATGTGGAAAGCCATGCTGCAGCTCATTTATTTATTGAAATGGTTAACCAGGAAAGGCACGCTGAACAAACAAGTTGCTCATGGAGCAAGAGCGACAGAGTGCTCAGTGGCAGGACCTGACAAGAACCATAACTCTGGCCATGTGCATTACTGTGCACTATCATGGGTGTAGGCAGGCATACTCCAAGCACTCCATGGTGTGTAATTTTATTTAAGGGGGGTAGCAAATAGGCTCTGAACTGCTCCCTTTTACCATGAAAACTAAAAGAAAATACTGAACCTTTCTGTAATTTTATTCATAGGAGTCAAAACTAGAAGGACTGGTCACTAATACTCTCTTTGTATGCCAAAGACAATACAATTTTACAGGCTCTGGGCTGGTATGTGGGTGTCTTAGGAACAATGCATGGCATTTGTATTTACCCATGCATGGCAACAACCATTGTCATGGATACAAAAGTTGTATTTATTGTGCCAAAATGAGGCCAAACACAGTCCCTGGTGTACATTTGTATATTGTCTGGCTAAACCCGGGTGGGGTAGCAGTGAGTCCACTTGGTGTGCAGATCTGAAATCCCTGGCTACACCCCTGTGCACTATAATGCACATGGCTGGAGCCTTGTCAGCAGCTGCCAACAGAGAGAAGGTATGTCTGTGTGCCTGGTTGCAAGGGAGGGGGAAGGTACTGCTGCAATGATAAAACTGTCACTCATTGCAATGGCAGATTTCTTTCAAGTAAGGTCCTCTTTCTCAAACAGCTGTCATAGATAGCTTGCCGATTCATTGGTGCCTGAAGGATGAGTCCCATAAAGCATCAACTCATAACCATCCCTGATTGGAGCAGCACTTTTCTTTCAAGTGCAGACCGCTTCTTTCAAACTGCAGTCATAGACAGCTCATCAATTTATTGGTGCCTGAGGGACGTGCCCCATAAAGCATCAACTGCATTAAGCAGAACACTCACACACCTCTAAAATGTTGTACTGTCCCAAGATGTTTCTTGCTCATGCACAACATGCATGCACGCAAGCAAACGTAAAAATTATCTAACCTTGCATTGCTAGAATGTCATCTAGAGTAACGTGTATACAACTGGCTCTTTGGGAAGAGGTCTTGCCAAACATCTGCTATATCCAACTGCCCTGAGTGGTATAAAACTATTTCTGTGTTGGAATCACCCTGATGCTGTCAGGGTAAGCAATATCCAACTAATGGTTTAAGGTCAGATTACTGTCCTCACCCATAATTAGTTGGTCAGATAGCAGAGAGAGAGAATTTATTAAAGAAGGTCTGAACCACCTTCTTATTTGACTGGGAAGGGAAATATACATTAACCAATGTCACCTGGCTTTCATATGCTGTAATTTTCCCCATAATGATAATAAAGTGGCCCTCAGGGTTAGAGTACATATTCTGAATATGAAATCTGGTAGTGCCAGTGGGCGCGATCGAAGAAGTTAATTGAATAGGTCTCCCTTGCAAACTGAAATGTGCCAAAAACTGATTAAACACAAGAACCGTACACTTTCTCCTGCATTTACTTTCCTCCTTTCCATGTCTCTTGCCAATCACACTGTGCAGCATCTGACCTGTACTGTTGTTAGTTTGCTTCCCAGCTGTCCTCATTTCCCAGTCTGAGTAACTGAACAGACCGTCAAATGCTTTTCTTTTTTACTGTTATATTATATGAAAATAAAAAATCCATATGCTCAAGCCTGGTAACCATTTTTTTTACTTGTTTTACTAAGCACACTTGCCCTCCCTCAACATTGCAGCTCTCTCTCATGGCAGCCAGTGGTGACTCATAAAAAAAAAAGAGGGACAGAGGAGCAAGAAAGATATTGGCAGCTGCTAGATAAGATTATGATCAGCAAATGTCTAGAAATCAGCTCTGTTAAGCTCTGTGGCTGGGATATTCAAAGCAGTTGTGCATGGCACAACTGAGTTGCACCGGCACAAGTGAGGACTTGTGCCAAGGAGCGATATTCAGCAGGAGTCATTCCGCAGTGCAAATCCCATTGTGCCAATGTGCAACTATAATGAATGCAGGTGCAAGAGCAGGGGGTGTGCCCATGAATATTCAGCGTAGTACGATATTCAACCGTGGAACTATGGCACAAGTGCAGAGCAAACCTGATGCGCCATGCAGACTTGAGCACAAAAATACAGGGCACAAGCACACAGACAGCACTTGCACCAGGCAAGCGGGGGAGAGAGAGAGAGAGAGAGTGGCAAGAGACGTGGGATAGACAGGCAAAAAGAGCAAGGGAGACAGAGTCAGTGAGAGACAGAGAGACTGTCACAGGCAGCCACAGGGGGAGAGGGACAGAGGTGGCAGTGGACAGTGAGCCAGGAGCAGAGAGAGTGAGAGGGACAGGCAGGCATAGTGCCACGCAGTGCACTAGGGTGGCACATAGCCCACAGCAGCTGACCACCCAGGGGGAGACAGGACATCAGGGGACATGGATAGTGCATCCTTCCTCATGGAGGCCATAATGAGGGTGTGGAGGGGCAGGAGGAACAGTGACATGGCGAAGACGGGCTTGCAGGTACTCCCAGAACAGATGGTACCGTGCCCTCACCACCTTCGTGAACTACACAGATATGGAGATTGTGTGATGGTACCACCTGAACAGGGTCATTCTGAGGCAGCTCTGTGAGCTGTGCAGTAAGGAGATATAGACACCCACAAGACGGAGCCACGCAATGCTTTTGGAGACAAAGTGACAGCTGTCATGTGCCTGCTTACCACGTGCACCTTCCAGAGACCAACAGAGAACACCACAATCATACCCCAGTCAGCCACATCATGCCTCCTCCCACAGTTCCTCAATGCTCTGCTGCCACATGCTTCGGAATACATCCATTTCCCCAGCACACAGGTAGAGTGTACAGCAACTATGCAGGACTTCCACAGGGTAGTACATATGCCTGGCATGCTTGGGGCCATTGACTGCACCCACGTGGGCATCAGCATGCCACCTGACCCTGAGGGTGTGGCCTATACAAATAGGAAGGGGTTCCCTAGTGTGAACTGCCAGGTGGTGTGCGATGTCAAGGGGCGCATCACCAATGTCTGTGCCACACACCCTGGGAGTGCACATAATGCATTCATTTGACACAGCTCTGCGCTGTGCCACAGGTTCGAACATAGGAACATCCCCACGGGCCACCTAGTGGGTGAGTATGGGACAGGCAAGGGGTGCCAGGCAGAGCAGACCATGGGATGGAGGAGGGCAGGGTGAGTGTGCTGGCAAGGGTGCCTGGGACAGGCAAGGGGCACAGCAAAGGATGACACAGGGCTAACCATGTCATTATCCACACAGGAGACAGCACCTATCCACTGAGGCCCTGGCTGTTCACCCACTATTGGCGCCCGTCGTCCCCAGCAGAGGAACACTACAATGAGGCACATGCCAGCATGCGAAACATCATTAATCGTGCATTTGGAATGCTGAAGGCATGGTTCCATTGCCTAGACAGGTCTGGTGGTGCCCTACAGTACAGCCCCTTGAAAGCCTGTAGCCCTATTCCTGGCCTGCGCCTACTGCACAACATGGCCACTGACTATAGGATATCTGTTGAGGCTGATGAGGGCGACTAGTAGTGGGAATGATGAAGGCAATGGGCCAGAGGGTGGGACAGCCTGCCCCCGTGCAGAGGGATCCCCAGCTGCAAAGGGATGGCACAGCAGCATCAAGACACCATCATTACAGGAGCACTATGGTGCACACAGGTAGGTGGCACCAAACCCATGCAAAGGCCAACACACATAGGTACAGCAGACAGGCAGCGTGCATGGCAAGGGGCATGCATGCACACAGAGGTGTGGCAGGGGTAGGGGAGGCAGTGGCGCACATCCACACACAACTGCACACAGCATTACATAGCAACACACACACCCACGCACTCAGGCTCTAGCAAGTGGCGGGGATCAGATGAATTGCACCGGGGCACAGGCGCAACTGGTGCAGAACTGCCCTCATCACACCCACAACACATGGGCCAGTGGCTGGGCAGGCATGCACAGAGGCAGTGTACGGCACAACACACAGGTGCCACACCAATGGTATGCACACACACTCACCACCCATGCGTGCACAGGGCAGCAGCTGCAGACTGTGGTCAGAATGGCATGCACATCAGGGCTGCCATGCGGAACCATGACCACCATGGCCATGGGAAAGGCCCGCCCTGGGGCCAGTCGGTAGTCACAGGCTGCTCATCAGCCACAGGGGGTGTTTGCAACAGCCCCCCAGGGTTTGAACTGCGGGACCATAACCGGGTCCGCGCAGGGATGTATAGGCGCCCAAACAGGCCTGCCCCAGGTGTGCCTGGGATGCCGACAGCAGAGCCCGGCATCGACAGTGAGGATGTCACCCAACACCAGGACAGTGGGGTGGACAGTGCACTGCGTGGGGTCTGTGGTGGTCGGCTATGCCCTGTGGCAGCCAGCAGTGCAAGGTCATCAGTGATCGCATTGGCTATGCGATCCTGGGATGCAGTCGTGTCCTCCCGCAAGTGCTGTACAGCCACCAGGAGCTGCACAGTTCCCCTCTCATGCCACTTGGCCACATGGTGCACCTCCGTGCACAATGCACATACCCCAGCAGCAATCAGCACCTGTTGCTCACAGAGGCCCACAGCAAATGGGTGTGCTCTGACAATAGGTCGGTGCCCTGGAGAACCCATGGGTGCTGAACCACCTGCAGTGACTGACCATGCTGCACAGCCCTCCACTCAGATGGACTCTATACAATGGGGTCCTCATGGGGTAAGTCTCTATAAAGTGCTCCAGCAGTGGACCCCACATCCGGCTGCCCTTTGGTCCCTGCTGCCTGCTGCCATTGTTCATCCAGCCACTGAACACTGCCCAGCGCTTATGCGGGCCACACCACCACATAGCACAGCTGTGGTAGTGCACAGCAGCACCCACAGTGGCAGCAGTCAGCTGTTCCACCGCTTGTCGGGCCGCTGGGCACTGCCTGTGTTGGTGTCTGGTACAGGCGTTCCCCCACAACACCACCCATGCTGTCCAAGATTAAGGTCAGGCCGCATTAGCGCCGGACCCCACCCATCTGTGTCTTCATTCAGAGGACGCCGCAACTGGCATCCTGTAGAAACACATCCAGGGCCTTGTCTGACCCATGCTCAGGACATTCAGCTGGACAGTGGTGGTGTGCTGCAGCCGATCAGGCCCCAGGATGCCCATGGAGGTGGATGGTTGGTCCTCCAGGGCTGGGCCTGCCTCCACGGCTGCTGCTGGTGCCCCATCCTCCACAGGCAGGCATGTTGGTGCTGAAAGAGAAAACAGATGTGTCAGTGATGCAAGGCCCACTTTCCCCCCAACACAGCCACTGCATGCTGTGCATGCCCAACATAGGTACCATGCAGTGATGGGCTGCCACCCATCTGTAATCCTCCACCTGGCACACACCTCCACGATGCTGCGGTGCATGGTGGCTGCCACCCACCCTCCTGCACCGTGAGTTGGGTGCATCAGCAGGCCCTCCGTGGCTTTCCGGGCTGCATGGATGGCTGCCACCTCTTTGATGCACCGCTATCAATGCACACCTTCTGCGGCACTCCTGCACTGACCGCTGGTAGCTCACCTGTTGGTTCACACATGCCACCACCTCCTTCCAGGCCCCAGTCCTGGCCTGTGGTGTGCCCGTGGCACCACTCAACAGTGGCTCTCTGTCAAGGTAGTCCTCAAACAAGGTCTCTGCCTCTGCCTTTGTGAAATCGGGCCTGCGCTTGCGTGCAGGCCCACGATCCTCACCCTTCTCACGTTCTGCCATGCTGCTACCTGTGGACATGGACAGCACAGGGTGTCAGTGTCAGCAACACCCTACTCTGTCCCCTCTGCTGTGCTGGCTGGGCTCAGTGTGACCCAGCAGCATGCACAACTTACCTCAGATGGCTGCAATACTGGTTCATGGCCTCTGCTGGTCAGTGGTGCTTGTAAGTGCACACATGCAAATGAGCACTGGTGCAATGGTAATGACATGCTAATTTCCCCAGTGTGCATGGCTGATGAGCTCATTGCATGTGGCGGCTGGATATCACAGATTTGCTTCATGTGCACTTGGGATTGCTCTGGAGCAAGTCACACAAGAACGCTTAGGCATGCGCTCAGTGCAGGACCACAGTGCGCATGCACTGTCAGTGTGTTGCCACCTATTGCACTCTGTGCACCCACTCGAGCAATAGGAACTGTAACACATGGTGCGCCATGCCTGCTATTGGGCATGTGCGAACTGTGCTTTGGCTGACCCTGACCTCTGGTGTGACCCCTGACCCTGGTCATTCCTCTGCCACATGCCACATCTAGCCACACCCATGTTAGTGATCTCTGGCATTGCGCGATGGTGGACACAGTATGTACCCTAGTATCGCGACATCTGGCGATGTTGTGCATACGCGCACCTCCGGCCACCATTTTGCTTCCCCACATTGTGGTTGGCACTATGGCGTAGCGTGGTGTTCAGTGGGCAAGAAACTGGTCCCAGGTCGAACTTGTGAACTTGGTGGCGTGTGTCCAGCCACATGCCCTACAGCTCTTTGGACAGGTGATCCTGCAGCAGCCAAGGGTCGCGGTGTGGCAGGGGATTGCTTAAACTCTGCTGCAATGCACTGGGATGACCAGAACAGGGGATCAATGCTGCCACAGGTATTGGGACCTTGTGCAGTGGGACCCAGAGCACCTGCAACTACTGCAGGCACGCATCCGTGAGGGGCTGTGCCATGGACAGTAAGTCAGCCCAATTTGCATTTGTGCCCTAGTGCTGTACTGTGGTGTTGGCTAGGCTGCATGGCATGCCCTACATAGGGGTACACTGTCATCATGTGCATGGCGGGAGTGGCAGGAGCAGCACAGCAGGCTGCAGCTGGCCATGGAGGTGGTGCAGGAGCCGGACCAGCACCAGCAGGGCTGCAGAGGGCAGTAGGCACTGTCTTGTTCCTGTGCACTTTACATGGGGGGGCAGCGGGGGAGTGGGTGTGGGCATGGCCACCTGGGCCATGTGCCATGGCAGCTGTGTGTGTCACACTGTGAGTGGTGCATGCCTCTGTGGAGCAGCTATTGCACACATGTGCCAGCTGTTAGTGGGGTGGGTGTGAGCCCAGCTGACACTGTTGTTGCTGTGGTGCTGCTGGTACACTGTGCCATATGACTGTCATTGCACAGTCAGGTGGCCATTGTGTGGCAGGGACCACCTCTGTGCAGCGTACCGAGTTGCTGGCAGGTGTTGGTCCATCCACCTGTGGGTGGCCGTGGCAGGCACTCCAGGGGTGTTTGTTCCTACTGCCCATTGCACACAGGTAGGTATGGTACCTTGGGACATTTTACTGATCACCTGCCCTATCCCTTGTCATAGGTGTCCAGTGGAGGGCAGATACCACCGTACTGCCGGCTGCTCCGCCAGCTGATACTTATCACTTCCACCACCTTGGAGGCAGTCCTGCAGATGCGCTGGTTGATGTTGGCAGACCAGAGGCAGAGAGGGCACCAAGGGGTGGCAGGGCATGGCTGCCGTTAGATTTTGCCCCAGCATTCCCCTGCTGTACCTCCCCCATCAGTCCCCATTCCCACTGTACAGTCCCTGTTCCCTTCCCTTGCTTTTCTACCCTGTCCCTCCCTCTTGTTCATGTACATAGTTGTATTGTTAAATATATATTTTTTGACTTGCTTGCCTGTGTCAGTGTCAGTGTCTACTTTGCAGGTGGCGTGTGGAGTCATGCTGCAGTGGCACAGTGTATGTCCAAGTGGTGTGCATGTGCCAGTACATGCATTGTGCATCTGTGGTTTGCTGCTGTGTGCTGTGGTGTGTCCCACTGTGGTTGTGTCCTGCCCCTGGGCTGGTGGCTGTGTCTTGGGGTACCCATGGGGCTGCTCACAGGGGTGTGTGACATGTGTATGCTTGGTTGCATGGTCATGGATGTGGATTGTTGTGGTCTGGGAGGGTGGGGGCACAGCCTACAGCCTGTGGGGGGGACTCCATTGGTGGCCCTCCATTGTCCATTGGTGCTACCTGTTGCCTGCTATCTGTGCCACCGTTGTGTTCTGGGGTGGGGCGTCTGCGTGCCTGTGTGCGCCCTGCTGGTGGTGGCCTCCTCTGGCCTGACATTGTATTCCTGCCTCTGTCCCAGGGTCTGTTTGCTGTGCCATTGACTGTCCCACCCATCTCACCCTGGCTCAGCACTACCTATATAGGCAATGTCTTGTGACATCACTTCCTGTCTGTCATTTTACTAAGTCCCCACTTTTCCATTTGCAGGTTATACCTGCCAGCCACTAGAGGACCTTCTGACTATTCACCCTCTGTCTCCACCTGAATTTCCTCCTACTCCTCCTACTTCCTGGAACCCCCTACCTACATGCACAACTTCTCCCTTACTCTCATTTCTGCTTCTGCCCACACCTCACACTCACACCCAGCCTCCTAGCTAGCCCTACATACTGACCCCCTGTTCTACCACCGGACCCACACCCAGCCTGCCACTAACCCTCAGTGACCACTAGGAGTCGCTATTTCCACCCTGAATTTTGGCCCAAACCCAGCCTGCTCTGAGTCCCCCAGAACCTGGATCCCAACTCTCACCCAGGTTCTAGTTCAACCGCCCTACCAGGGTCTCGAACCTTGTACCCTGTCCACCAGAGTCTGTGACACTACCACTACTCCAAAGTGATATCCATGCTTTCTGAGGGGCAGCCAAGATACTTGAATGTTTCTGCCCTGCTGCTACCTTAGGCACTATGTTTGTACACCTCCTCCTCAAATGTCTCCCCCTCATTTACATGCTAGTACCCACATCCCACCAGCCAGACATCTTCCCTGGCCCACTCATACCAGCACTCCCAACTCTCCCTGACTTAGTCCGATCCCACCCTACACTGACCATGTACCCTGGCCCACAGCACCCACCCCCTAGATGCCCCCCACTGCCTACCCTGGCTCCCCATGGTTGCAACTCATCCTCGCCCTCCCGACCCTTCAACTCCTGCCCATTCCTTGTTCCCATATGGCCTCCTCCTCATCCCAGCACACCCCCCGGAAGTTGACATACTGCCACCCCCTGGTCAGAGCCTTGGTCTTCCTACTACTCCTATCTGGTAATATACATCCTAAACCAGGCCCTGCCCCCTCCAGCCCACCTGCTGGGTCCACTGGTCTCGTGACAGCCTCCATGAACATATGCAGTTTACTGAAAAAGTGATGCCCTCCAGTGCTGGGCCGTGTTACATCAACCAGACATCATAGCCCTGGTTGAAACCTGGCTGTCCAATCCACCCCTGACTCATTTGTCTCCCTCCCAGGCTATACCCTATACCGGGAGGACCGAGTAGGCAAATGAGGGGGTGGCTGTGCAATCTATATCAGGGACACAATCATCGAACAAGTACTCTCTGCCCCTGTTCTTGTAAATGGCGCCTAGGCCCTTACTCTCAAACTTACTCCTGACACCTCCAGGGGCCCTCTCTATCTCACCACTGCCTACGTTCCCTCATAGAATCAGAACCTGGCGCTGATATCTATAACAGAATATCTCGCCAACCTCCATCACAAGGCAGAACAAATCCTAGTGGGGGACCTTAACGTGAACTGGCTCAGTGCCTCCCCTTCCACTGCCTGAGATTCTTTCATTGCCCTAGACCTGACACAACTCATCTCCCAGCCCACTAGAGTAAACCCAAAGAGAGGAACCAGTACCCTTCTGGACGTAATGATCACCAACCGCCCCCAAAAATCCATGATATTCAGGTCCCAAGGACCCCTAAGTGACCACTCCCTATCCTATTCCTTTGGTGGCTCCCAGTCCCAAACCCACAGCCCAGACCACACTCCACAGGTGCCTCTGATCTGGTGGGCTGATAAAACTCAAACAGTTTCTTGCCCAGATTAATTGGTCCCCATTCATCATGCACATGACATAGACACTGCCCTTGCCTTTTTCTTCCAAACCTTTAACAAGGCCTATGACCTCTTTGCACCCCTCAACAGAATTTGATCCAAAAAATGTAATGCACCCTGGGGTACCCCTGCCCTATTACAAATGCTCAGAAAAAGGGATAACCTCTTGCACCTTGCCACTGAAATGGGCCAGATGGCTGATAGACAGGCCTACAATACTGCTCAGAACAGGTGCACATGGGCCGTCCATAAAACCAAGGCCGACCATTACCAGGCCACCATCACCTCCTCCTGGGGGTGTGCACAGACTTTCTGGGACAATATTAAACAGCTAAATGGGAAATCATGCTCCCCTTCCCCATACCCAGCTCATTATTGATGGCTCTACCTTCACCGACCCTGCCTGCATTGCTAATTGCCTTAATACCTCCTTTACTGATCTTAGCTCTGTCCTCCCAGTAATTTCTTTGACCCTCCCCCACCCTACCTCCCCTGTCCTCCAACACCCCAGCTTTCACCTATGCAAGGTATCTGCCCAGGAAGCCAGACCTCTCCTAATTAAAGCATTAAATAGCAATAGTCCCGGCAGCGACTCCCTGGACCCCGGTATTCTCCGGCTGGTGGTGGATGAAGTCCTTGTCGAACTCACCAGCCTACTTAACCAATCCCTCTGCCTGGGGCAATTCCCCACTGCATGGAAAACTGCCATAGTCACACCCATTCTTAAAGGGGGTGACAGGTCCTCCTCCGGGAACTACCAACCAATCTCCATCCTCCCCCCCTCCAAAGCCCTAGAAAAAGTGGTGGCCATTCAAATCACTGAATATCTGACCAAGCATAACATCTTATGCCCAGAGCAGCATGGCTTCCGTGCTGGTCACACTACCAGCACTGCACTAATTGAGTTCTCCAATTTCCTACACTCCTCCCTGGACGCCAGCTCCCTAGCTGGTGCAGTGTTCATTGACCTCTCAAAGGCCTCCGACACTGTCTCCCACCCTCTTCTGCTGGATGCCCTCTGCCACACTGGTTTCTCTGCTGGCCCACTCGCATGGTGCACAAGCTATCTATCTGCTCGTTACCAATGTGTAAAAATCAATGGGACACTCTCTGAAACTCATCCCATCCACTCAGGGGTACCCCAGGGCTCCATCCTGGGCCCCCTACTCTTTTTACTCTGTCTAAACAACCTGCCCAGGGCATGCTCTGGCAAAATTCTTATGTATGCAGATGATGCCATTATTTTTGCCACCCACTGCAATCTCATCTCCCTCCAGGACACCCTACAAGAATCCTACAATGATGCCGAAGCCTGGTTTAAAGAGCACAAACTCGTCATTGATCTCCAAAAAAAAAAACAATGCTCTTTGCCCACCCCCAAAACAAAGCCTGCAACTTCCCACTCCCTATCCTCCCTAGTACCAAACAACTGCTTGAACAAGTCTACTCCTACAAATACCTTGGGGTTACTTTCGATTCAGCCCTCACCTACCACACCCGCATTGATGCCCTTGCATCCGCCACTAATACACTGCTTGGCATCCTCTACTGCTATAAAAACTGCCTCCCCATGATGCTCTCCAACTTCCGGTTATGTCTTCAGTACTGTCCCTTGTAGACTATGGCCTGCCAGTCTATGGTGCTGCTGACACTACCACCCTCAAAAAAATTCGCCTCACCCTAAATAAGGCCTGCATGCTGATTACTGGTGCCCCCAGGCTCACACATACTTGTCAACTCTATTATGAGGAAAAACTACTTAACCTAGATGAACGGCTACGCTATCAAGCCTGCCTCCTCACGAAAAAAACTCTACTCAGGCTCTCCCCACCCGGGGTGGCAGCCTCCATCCGCCACACCCAACCCACTATCGCAACCCAACCTCCAACAAGACCACTCTACTGGTCCCCAGATCCAGGACCACCCATGGTCAGAGGTCCTTCTGCTACAGAGCCCCATCCTGGTTTAACTCTCCATGCTCCCATCTCCAATGCCTCCACATCTCCAACTTCAAAACTACTCCTTCGAGCTAACTGTTTAACACTCGCAGCTGCTCCTGCCTCTAAATGTGGCCTCGATCTCTCCACACTTGACAACGCCAACTTGGGCGGCACTCCACCTCACTCTCCCCCACTTTTCCCCCATTGCATCCTCCTCTGTTAATTACCAGATTGTGCTCAGCTGTATCACTGTAATTGCTACTAAATTGTATAAATGTATGAAATCATTCTGTGTAACTCTAAGTCAGTGACTTTTATGCTGTAACCTACATTTGTTCTGTCTGTCCTCAATGTGACGAGGTGCCTTTGGAAATGAGCCTCTGGCTCAAAGGTTGTAAACCGATTTACAAATAAATAAATAAATAAATAAACTCATTGCAAAATGCTAAACCAGTGAGTTGGAGGAAAAGTTTAATGTGACTTGTACTGTAATGCACACAACGGGCAAGGCAGCAGTGATGAGATATTGAGCAAACTCAAATACTGGAAGCTGGCAGCAAGGAGAGTCAAATGAAGGAAGCAAATATGAGCAGGAATTGGCAGGACAGGAGACAATGGAAGGACCTAATAACTTCACTTATGCCTGATAGGAAGAATGGCTGGTGGAGACAAAACAGCTGCATAAGCACAATGGCAGAGGGGGAAATTCCCACAAAGCATGATACAGAGGGAAAGTAGTAATATTAAGAATGACTGGAGGGATGAGGTAGTGTGAGAGCTGATGGTGTGCCAACTGCTGAGAAATGAGTGTCCTGAATGCTTGCAATGCACTAAGTAGGACTCAGTGGAGGCATGGTGTGAGTTATCCAATGCCTGACAAACCCCAAGCATAGCCTTATAATTAATGGAACTGCTGCTCATCTTATCTCGTTTTATGTCCTTTTTTTGCTGGTGGCGCAATGATTGGTAGCAGCATGGACCACTGCCATAAATCCATAACTCCAAGCTGTGCCCATGCATACAGATTAATATTTAAGATTTTAATATATAGAATATTTTACATATGCATTCATATTTGCAGCTTAGCAGGTTACATGCTTGTCTTTTGGGCTGGAAGGAGCCGTATTCTATTCCCATACCAGGATCTTGGGCTAATACCCAATACTGACACTGTAGCTGACCACCAGGTGGGGGGGGGGGGCGGATGCACTGTTCAAATACAATTCTTTGTATAAGATCTGAAACCAAGGCCTCTTCTGCCCATCTCTTGTGGCTGTTCAAGAGGAAATTAAAGCTCTCATGGTACAAGCTACCCAATCACTGTAGTGGTGGGGCTGCTTCTCATGCTTTTGGTGACCCAGTTTAGTAATGAGCTTGGGTTGTCAGGGACCAGCTCTGGAGAGAAGGACTGATCTCCCAGGGGATATGCTCCTATTCTGGGTTGGGTGCTTCATTGCTATTCCACAGGTGCTGCTGCAGTTGGAGCTGCTTGTGCAAGAAAGGATGACATCTAGCTCATTCAGTGTAGCCATGCTTTGCATGGGCAACATGGAACCCTTATCAGTGGGTCTTGAGGGATGGGCACAATGCAAAATAAAAAAAAAAAACTAGATGGATGTAGCAAGATATTGCCACACGCAGACCCTGCCAACCTACCACGCAGTAGCTCTCCAAATATAATGGACTTGTAGGGAGCTGATTGGGCCCCAATTGACTCCACCATGGAGTGTGGAGTGTTCAGTGGACAGGAGACAGCTATGGAGCAGAGAAGGAAAGGAAGGGTCTGAGGTTGCCACTCTGAGGTGGGCAGTACCAGTGACAGGGGACATAAGCAAAGTACTAAAAAAGATCCAATGGTACTGTAAGACCCCAGTAGGGCAGGTGTAAATAATGGCTGACTGCATTACCTTTTAGCACCACTGGACTAAGTAGTTATTTTTGGTGGCTCTCAGTCCTGGGATCTTGTCCCACTCATTGGTGAGGGGATTCATAGGTGACAGAGAAAGAAGTAGCAATTCCTTCACTCAGGAAATATTTAAGTGGTCCTGATGATGAGACAGTACAACCCCCCTGGGATTCTGTATAAGTTCACCTACCCACTGTGGTCACACCTCCAGGAGCCCCAAGTAAATACAACAGTTCCCCCCAAATACCATGCACAGTGGTAGTGCAGTCAATGATGAGAGCAGGTTTATGTAACAAAAGCCCAACATTATTAACCACATGCCCTGCAGTAACAAATGGTAATGCAGGCACTGAAACAGTGTTACCCTTTGAAGTGCCTCTTAGGTGGGATCAGCATTATCCACTATCCACCATACACATTAGTCCATGGTTACTGAAGCACTCCAATTATGCATCTGGATGTTACAGATATGGCTACTATGTGAATGGGCCAGCAGGCCTAGCTGACTGGGTCCACAACACATGAGTCAACATAGTAGCCCTGTGTTCTCCTGTACTGGAGGTTGCTCCCCAAAAAGTACCATGTTTTTCTCTTACTAGCACATTGAAAGCTCCCTATACATCATCCCTGGTACATCTGGTAGTTAAAGAGTGGCAGGCCTGAAGATGTTGTTGTAGACTGGTTGGCACTGGTTCACTTTAACCAAGTAGCAATGTGCTCAGATAACAACCCCCACAGGCCATGCCTTTTTTTAAATGCTCATAGACCCTGCAATGTTGGGTATTTGTTGTCTGGATGGATGGCCAACTTGCACCAAACTCCAAAATTTGAAAAAAGGGTCTTCCGTGAAGCAGGGCCAACCTGCAGCATACTTATGGTACCCATGACCTGCTAGGTTCTCCTAGCTCAGCAGGATTCTAAATCTCCACTCTCAGCAGGGTGTCTCCATGTCAGCAGGGCTCTCCCTTCAGCTCCCCCCTCTCTCTCTCTCTCTCTCTCTCTCTCTCTCTCTCTCTCTAGCTTAGGCTAACAGCTGGATCTGTGCATCCTCCCAGAGGTTTGGCTGGCTATTACGCTCTCACCCTGAGCTGCTGATGCCCTGAGCTGACCCATATGTCCAAACTTCAAAACCCTTAGGGTGGCAGCAACCCACCATCTGACTGAAGTACCTGCAACTGAACTATACCAATCACTCTGGATTCTGACTTCATGCTTCATATTGTCTCTGTGTCTTACTTGTGCTAGCAAGCATGTAACTGCCTCACTTTCTCTTCACTAAGATTATGGAGCAGCGCTAGGTTCATCTCCCATAAACTCAGTCATGAATGGTGCAGCTTGAACTCACCCTGGCATGCAGGTCAATCTCTCACTGAGATCTCTACAAAACTGTCAACCTTCAGCTCACTCTCCCCCTTTCTAACACAGTACAGAGTCAGCTTTCATTGGCTCAGCTAACTATCAGTAACCTAAACATCCATAGGTCCATCAAAAGGCACCAGAAGACTAAAACCAGTCCTTATATAGAGGCATTTTGGAACTGTCTCCAGTTTTCCAGCCCTCGTATTGACTGTGCTGCTCAGATCAGGGGCCATCAATATGGTGTCAGCCTCTTGTGGCACAGGCCCTAGATTGTCCTGATTCCATATAACAAAGGAATACAGGTGATAGAAGGCAAGAGTCATAATGAGATCGACAGTGGAGGAAAACAAAGGGGGGAATGGGAAACAAGAGGAGGTGGGCAGCACAATCTGAGAGCTCATGTGTGTAAATGGTCAAAGTCTAGGCAATATGATTGCAGACCTAGAGGCCACTATGGCAAAAGCAGACCTGGATATGGCTGCATTTACTGAGTCCTGGTGCAATGAAAACCAGGATTGGATGTGGCCATACCAGGTATACTCTGGTCATAAAAAGACAGGGTAGGTAAAAATAGGGAGGAGTGGCTCTTTATGCTAGGGACAAAATAAAAGCTATGGAAATAGAGGGAGAGCAGGGAGGAGCCACGGTACTGGTGGGTCAACCTGGAAACACGTAAGGGGCCACTTTTCACATAGGAGTAATCTACAGACCTCCAGCACAGAAGGGAGAAGTGAATAAGGACATGATGGAAGCCATCCAAAGGATAGCATGCAAAGGGGAGGTGTTGCTGGTGGAGGACTTCAATTTACCAGATGTGGATTGGAGTCTACCGGCTGCAGCAATAAAATCAGAAAAGCGTTGTTGTTCGGCCTTTTAGGTCATTGCAATTTTACAAAAAGGAGTACAAATAAACACCTACAATATACAATAAAATTAACTTTGGCAGTAAAGATAATACATAAATACAGGCACATTCAGCAATAGCTTGATTATAAATCTCTCAGGTAAGCTTTTTCATATTAAAGAGCGAAATATCAAATAGTAGTCCATTTAATGCCTGTTAGATTAGTAGCTAATTAATTTCCTCGGAGAATCCTTAGCTTATGCACCACATGGATTTTATTCACCTAATATGCCCGTATTCAGCAGGCTTGAATCAGGATCAATTACCTAATAATCTGTTTATAATAAGGCTCTTTACTTGTTTTATCCTATATGCACTCAGCCTTTTCCTCACAAAATTTCTTAAGAATTTCCGTATTCACTCTCTTCCTAATTGTGCTTAATCAGAGACCCTGTTGAACAGGGTATCATTAGATATAAGCACATATGTCCATTAACAGGTACAGTAGTACTTACTGTAACTTCCAGGTCCCAGCCCTATACTGTAATTGAATTATTTCAACTATTTGCTCTGAGTAAATATTCTCAGCAAAGACTGATACCTATCAGAGCCATTAAGTCAGTTTGCTTACTTTGTCCGTTTAAAAATTAATCGTAAAAGAAAAAAAATGGAACAATAAAAGCATTATCACTTATTCCCTAATCATTTAAACACATCCTAAGTTATATTAGTATATACAATATATGCACATGGGCAAGGGTTCCTTTATATAATTTTGTAACACACCAGTACATTTAAGATGACTACATCTCTTTAATTTATGCACTTCACCAGTGTGAAGAGACCCATAAAACTATTCTATCAACACAGAATCTGCAACACCATGCTTTGTATCAAAGAGTCCAAGTAATAAGTTATCGGTACTGTGCAGACAGTCATTTTACAACTCCATTTCGGTTCGTGATATGCTGCTAATAAAGGAAGTACAAACAGCATCGTAGTTCCTAAATAAAAGATCCAGCCATTAGACTTACAAAGTATACAGCAAGACAAACATTACGTTGTCTCCGATCAATTCCTGCATATGCAAATAGGCCATTAAAAAAATAGTTTAAAGGTCTGGGTATCGGGGACCAAAGGAGTTTTGGGGCTGAAGTATCAGGTCCATGATGTGCTCCATATAACTGTGGTGTAAGAAACTTTAAAGAACAATGCCTGAGGAGTCCTGAGGTTAAAAAAGAGACCTGCAGTAAAACTTTTAAACGCAAGCAATTGAAATAACCATAATGGTGCTCCAGACATGTTTAGTAGATAAATGCACAGGGGAATCTGAGATTTGTCCATCTTAACATATAAGTAGGTATAAATACAAAATTTACTCATGGGCATAACATAAAGAAACTTTCAGCATTAAAAGTAACAAAACCCTAAACCACAGATGTGAATAGTTTGTTAACAAGCCCAGTTACAGTTTCATTCAACACAAGGACCAGCTTCAAATAGGAGTCCCATTTCCATATATAAAAGTTATTTTTTATGCATTTTGTGTCCATAAAATGCATATTGACCACCAGAAATCCATTCCAGTAGAATGCTAACCCTTCAGCGGCTCAGATCATGTTAAAGAGTCTCAAGTAGGCCTTTTCTCTGTTTTAACTAAGATACTTAAGATACTGTGAATTAAAATAACAAATAGCTGAATATAGAAGAGGCTCCATTTGAATACTGGAGTCCCAATTATCGGCACTTCACTGGAACAACATTTATGTGAGACTGGCAGCAGGAGTTTACTGCACACGAAAAGCCATCTTTTGTTTTAAAGAGACTAGGTGTAGTTGGAGTTCAGGCTCCATATTAATAAACAGTAAGACAGTGCAGAAGCATTGAAAACCTGGTTATCTTTATTCACCAGTCAATCTGGGCATTAACTCAGCAGATGATACTAAGCATAAGTCAAGTATCTCATAGGGGAAATTTCCTGTGAGCAACCTCCATGTATCGCTGCACCTGTCACTGCACCAGCATCTTTGTAAACTTTGTCAAGGAAGAGCACTGAGAAAACACAAACTGAGCTCCTTCTGTTAATCAGGAGTCCAGGAGTCCAGTCTCCAAGGAACCACTCCCAATTTCTCGATCATTTTTTGCTCAAATACTCTTGCAGAAGGGGGTCATTGTCCTCTGAATGTCTGTTTAAACACCTCTACAAATAAAAGAGAAAATAACACTCCACTGAATGCAGTAAGTTTCACATCAGTGGAAATACAGAGACCCCCCCATCCCAGGCAATGATAGCATACCTTTAATTAAATAAAAAGAACATGTCAGCACATACGATGTTGTACCAGTGCCATCCAGGTCTGTCTCCCAGCAAGCCGCCTCAGCTCTTCCTGAAAGAGCCATTAAGTCAGTTAAGAACACCACAATCAGCCACACTAAGCCTCTGCAAAATTCTCTGGAAAGGTAGTAAAGCCAGCCGCACTGTATCACACAAGGGAGCAAAAACCATTGGAAGCTCCAGACGCTTCCAGCTCTCAGGTGAATCCAAATGCCCCAACTCCACATCCAGTGCGTATGACCACACAAGACACTAGGACTGAAAAAACTTCAAGCACTCTTATATTGCCGTAAGGCTGCCCAAGTTTGATATGGGGAGAAAACTAAAACAAAAGAAAACCCTTAGTAAAAGTAGGGAATAAAGAGGAGGGTGGATCAGAGCAGCAGCCCAGCCATCTTGCTGCTCCGCCCCACCACACTCCAGCTGCAGCAATAGTCAGAAGTAGGGACTTCCAGGACTCCCTTCAAAGGCATTTCTCAGGCAACTAGTTGAAGCCCTCTTGTTGGGGGTGATACTGAACCTGGTACTGACAAACAGGGACAGTGTTGTTGACATTGCAGTGGGTGACAACCTGGGGTTCAACAATCACTATACAGTGCGGTTCAGTATAAGGACTGGGCCAGAACCAAGCTGCACTGAGACAAGTGTCCTGGACCTCAGGAAGGCCAATTTAAGGAAAATGGGAGAATGCCTCAGAAATGCCCTGTCAGGGATATAGAGGATTGAGGGAATCAACGAACTATGGTCAACAATAAAGGGGGGCATTGAAAAAGCAACAAATCAACATGTTGGCAGGTTAACAAGGGCAGGAGAAAAAATATACCATTATGGTTCTCTAAAGATGTAGCAGAAAAAGTAAGAGCAAAAAAAATAGCATTCTAAAGTACAAAAAGACACAGAAGGAGTAGGATAGTGAAAACTACAGGAGAAACAGAGGGAGGCAGGGAAGGCAGTTAGATGCGAAAAACCCCAAACAGAGGAGAAAATTGTCAAATCAGTAAAAGAGGGGGATAAAACTTTCTTTAGATATGTAAGCAAGAAGAGGAAGATCAAAGGGGGAATAGTGAGGATAAAAAGGGAAGAAGGGGTTTGCAAGGAGAACCAGAAGAAGGCAAACATATTGAACAAATACTTTTGTTCAGTATTTATAGAAGAAGGGGTAAGTGACAGGCCAAAGATAAGAGACAAGGGCATAAATGGTAGGAGGTGGACACCAGTCCTTTTACAGAGGAGAAAGTCCTCAACTTAACAGCACAATTAAAAGTAAACAAGGAAATGGGACCTGATGGAGTGCACCCCAGGATGCTGAGGGAGCTCAAAGAGGTGCTGGTTGCTCCTCTGACAACTCTGTTCAGCGTTTCATTAGAAACAGGAGAGGTTCTGAGGGACTGGAGGAGGGCAGATGTGGTTCCACTTCACAAAAGTGGGAACAGGAAGGAGGTAGGAAATTACAGACCTGTCAGCCCAACTTCAGTAGTTACAAAGTAATGGAAACACTACTGAAGGAAAGGATAGTGGAATACCTTGTATCCAGTGGATTACAGGATCCAAGACAACATGATTTCACAGGGGGAAGGTCTTGCCAGACACACCTGATCGAGTTCTTTGACTGGGTTACCAGGATAGTGGATCAGGGAGGATCGGTAGATGTGGCCTACCTGGATTTCAGTAAGGCCTTCACACTGTCCCACATAGAGGACGGATGAATAAGCTAGGCTGTCTGGGAGTGGGTCAAAAAGTTATGAACTGGGTAAGATGTTGGTTAACTCATTGCCTCCACAGAAGCTCTCTGAAGTTTCAGCACTTGTCTCCTGTATACTGTTAACAGTGAATCCTGGGTCTTTCTAAGCAAAATCAAGCTATAATTGGTATGCCACAAACAAATGCTAATAGCACAAAAACGTAAGTGCTAGCTACAAAAGGTGAGTGGCAAAATTGTTTAGCATAAAATTACCTTTCCAATGGTGGTATGCAAGGAATAATGGGTAATTTAGTTCTATTTCTGTGCTGGTCGAAACAGAAAAACAAAATATTTTTCCACTAAAAAATGCACCATAAATCTTTTTTTGTTGGGAAATATGTAACATTTCAACACCAAATTAAGCATCCAGATGTTAGATGTAATTTTAATAACTTGTTTGTAAAAAAAAAACACAGCTATTTCTGTAGTATTAAACATAATTTTTCCCCATTTGAGTCAAAGTGTGTCGGTGAGGTTTGAGGGAAAAATCTGAACCATACGCACCATACCATAATAAAATGCATATAACTCCTAAAGTATACATGATACACACAACATATCAGTGGCAAAGTTGTTCCACACAAAATTGCATTTCCAACGGTGCTATGCAATCAACTGCACTCAATTCAGTTTTTGTTTTATAGTGGCTGAGATACCCAGAATGTGTGTTTTCTTCAAAGTGCTTAGGGGGTTCTGGATTGACAAAATGTCATAAACAAATGTGAATAACTCCTAATGTGAACATGATACACAAAGTGTCAATGGCAAAGTTGTTCAGCACAGCATTACCTTTATAATGGTACTGTGCAGTCAATTCTAATCAATTCTGGCTGGCAAGTAATATTAAAACATGTGAGTGACTTCTCCAGACGTTTCTAGGGCACACCGGAAGTCTGTAGGTGACTTCTGTAGGCATTCTGAGACACACTGCAGTAGATTTTCTGACACCTACAGGCCTTTCTAGGAAGCAATGAGTTAAGCAATAGGAGTCAAATGGTGGTCGTAAATGGTGTCCACTCTGAAGAAGGCAAGGTGACCAGTGGCATGCCTCAGGGCTCAGTACCAGGCCTGGTTCTCTTCAATGTCTTCATGGGTGACATTACAGAAGGGCTAGAAGGGAAAGTATGCCTGTTCACAGATGACACAAAATCTGCAAATGAGTAAGCACACGGGGGGGGGGATCAAGGATGAGTAGGCACACCGGGGTGATAAGGAATGATTTGAAAAGTTGTAAGAATGGTCAAGGGTTTGGCAGCTGGGTTTCAATGCAAAAAAGTGCAAAATCATTTACTTGGGGCACAGAAATCCGGGGGTAAATACCTACTTGGAGGGGAAGTACTGGCAATTACCCAATAGGAAAGGGACCTGGGGGGAATCATTTCTGATGATCTGAAGGTAGCTGGCCAGTGTGATAAGGCAGTGGGAAGCCTAGCAGGATGTTCAGGTGAATAGGAGGTGTATCATGAGTAGGAGGAAGGAGGTAATATTACCCTGTACAGATCACTGATAAGACCCCATCTCGAGTACTGTGTCCAGTTTTGAAGCCCCATCTCCAGTAGGAGATTGATAAGGTAGAGGAGGTTCAAAGAGGGCTACAAAAGTGTACAGAGCCTGCATCAAAAGCACTAAGAGGAGAGACTAAAGGAACTGAATATATACTCTAGGGAGGAGGAGGAGAAAAGGTTGATATGATAAAACATTCAAACACCTAACAGGTATTAATAAGGTACAGCAATATAGCATTTTCTATAGAAAAATAAGCATAAGGACAAGGGTCATGCCATGAAGTTGGGGAGGGCTCAGAGGAAATATGAGGAAATACTTTTCATAGAGAAGGTGGTGGACACCTGGAACAGCCTTCCAGCAGAGGTGGTGGCTGCCAAAACAGTGACGGGATTGAAGCATGAATGGGACAGATAAAAGGGGACACTGGTAATAAGGCAAGGAGCGGAGATGACCAGAGATTAAGTAGGGTCTGCGGTAGCACAGTAGGCAGGGAAAACTGGGAAACTAGGTGGGCCAAGAGGCCCTTACCTGCTGACAGTTTCTATGTTTCTGTGTTTCTGATGGCTTCTGTTCTTGCCTATAGGGGAAGGTATCCTTTCTGCAATTGACACGAAGCTCTGCAACAGGGTGGACACAATGGATGGAGCAGCAGCAATGGAAGCAGATCTAAGATGCTTGAAAGTATGGTCTAGAAACTAGGAGTTTAAATTCAATGCAAAAAGTGCAAAGTCATGCACATAGAGAAAAGAAACCCATACAGATCATACACACTGAATGGAGAAAAACTGACAGTAACGAAACTTGAATTGAACCTCAGAGTACTGATTTCCAACAACTTAAAAGTAAGCAGGCAATGTGAAAAGGGGGCATAGAAAGCTAATGGCATCCTCGGGTGTATAGATAGTGGCATTTCGAGTAGAAAACAGGAGGTAGTAATGCCACTCTACAGGACATGGGTGAGGCCACATCTCAAGTATTGTGTTCAGTTTTGGAGATTGCACCTCAAAAAGGACATAGATCACCTGGAGGCAGTACAGCGGAGGGCTATGAAAATGGTGCAGGGTTTACACCAGGAACAATATGAAGCTAGACTAAAGCACTTGCAGATGTACTCCCTTGAGCAGAGAAGAAATGGGGGATATGATAGAAACCTTTAAATGCATGAAAGGGATAAATCAAGTAAAACAGAAAAGCTATTCCAAGAAAACAAGAAGGCATGAACAAGGGGACACAACATGCGCCTAATAGGAAGTAGATTCAAATCCAGCCATAGAATGTCCTTCTTTACAGAGCAAGTGGTGGGACCTTGGAATAGTCTTTTCACAGCAGTCATTGAGTCTAAGACAGTCATTGCATTCAAGTTAACTTGGGGCAACTACTGTGGTAATCTAGGAAAATAACAAGGTAGGGAGTAGACAAATTGGGCAGACTAGATGGATCTCATGGACCCCTTTTACCGTCACATTCTTATGTTCTTATGCTTGCAGTGCCCATACCCCTGGAACAAGTGGCAAGGGTGGTGAAGAACTCCAGTTGTCTTGCTACAGTGTTTGTGCAGTCCTCCAGGTACAGTAGCCATCTGCCTTTGACATCCACTAAAACCATAGTTTGCACATGCTCAGGAGGTGACAACTGAACTATGGCTCCTGCCATTCCCTGCAACATTTTCCTGGTCCCATATCAATGGAAACCGGGTCCTGGAGCTGGAGGAGAAGAAGTGAAGCAACATTAAGCTTGGCCTGGGTTTGGGAGTCCCTGGTAAGCTACTTTGAGCAGTTGTAGTACTTAGACATAGAAATATACAAACATGAAATTGTCAGAAGAAAAAGGCCCATGGGTCTATCAAGTCTACCCAATTGTGCAGCTATTAGTTTCATATCACTGCAGCTGCCCCACCCCCACCTCAACCCCTCCCTTCCTCCTCTTTCCCAGTCCTTCCCCTTTTTGTGTTTTTGGCTATACTAACCCTGCCCTTGACTCTATCCCAACCCCGTTTAAAGCTATCAACTGACCTTTGAGCGATTAACTCCTCTGGCAGTGTGTTCTAACCCACCACCACCACTCTCTATAAAGTAGTGCCTCCTCATCTCCCTCCTAAACCTTTCCCCTTCCAACTTCAGACTGTGCCCCCTAGTGACCCTTTCCCCTTGCTAGAAAACAATTCTCCTCACTGACTTTGTTTATGCCTTCAGTGCTTAAAGGTCTCTGTCATGTCCCTCTTACCCTTCTGTCTTTCAGCTAATACATATTGAACTCCTTCAACCTTTCCTTGTATGGCAACTCCCCTAGTCCCATGATCATTTTTGTAGCCCCACGCTGCACCCCTGCAATAATATCACATCCTTTTACAGGTATGGGTACCAGTACTGAAAACAGTACCAAGTGTGGCATCACAAGTGATCTATACAATGGCAGGATGACTTCTCATTTCAAGAGGTGATCCTCTGGCAATGCACCCCAGCATCCTATTTGCCCTTGCTGCTGCCTCCCACACTGTGCTGATACCTTCATGTCCCCTGTGACTATTACCCCCAGGTCCCTTCCTCCTCTGAAGTCATTACCTGCACTCCCCAGCCAGTAGCTGTTCCTTGGATTTCTGGATCCAAGGTGCATTACCTTGCACTTTTAGTGTTAAACCCCAACTGCCACCCGTAGACCAGTGTTTGAGTTTAGCTAGATCCTATCTGAGTGCCTGCCTCTCTTTCTCATTGTCCACTTTTGCACACATCTTAGTGTCATCTGTAACAGGCAGATCTTACTCTTGACCCTCTGCAATGTCTGCAATGAAGACATTGAACAAAACAGGGACAACACTTTACCCTGTGGCACTCCATTCATTACTGGCCAGGGCTGGATGTCTCCTCCCTTACAACTACCCTCTGTTGTCTGCCCTGCAGCCAGCTCTCAACCCACACCACCAGTTTTTCTCCCACCCCCCATGTCCCTCAGCTTGCTGATTAACCTCCTGTGCAGCACAGAGTCGAAAGCCTTGCTGAAGTCCAGATACAGGACATCCACAGCATGGCCTTCATCAACCACCCTAGTGACCCAGTCGAAGAAGTCGATCAGGTTAGTTTGGCAAGATCCTCCCATAACAAACCCATGCTGTCTCTCATCCTGCAGCCCATTGCTATTGAGAAAGTTATTAACCTCCCTTCAGAATAGTCTCCATCAACTTTCCCACTGTGGAAGTCAAGCTCACCAGTCTGTAGTTACCCGATTGGTCCTTGGGTCCACTCTTGTGAAGGGCACCACATCAGCCAGCCTCCAGTTCTTGGGTACATTCCCTGTCTCCAAGGAGGTGTTGAACAGGTCCATCAGAGGGCCTGCCAATAACTCTGCCAGTTCCTTCAGGACCCCTGGGTGTACACCATCTGGTCCTGGTGCCTTATCTACCCGCAAGGCTTTAAGGCCCTTCAGAACTCTATCCTCTTGGATGACCTCGTCTGTTATCTCTGCCCCCCTCCACCTTTGCACCTTTCCCCCAGGTATTGGACCATCCTTTCTTTTATGAACATAGAGCAAAATACTCATTGAGTGCCTCTGCCTGATCTTCCCTTGTTCTGCCCATCCTCCTCTATCTTGAGTCTAATTATATCATCCTACAACCCTCTTCTCCCATATGTATTTAAAGAACCCATTTTCCCCTCTGATCCCCTGGAGCCAACTTCAGCTACTTTGCTGCCTTGGCTGCCCTGACTGACCTGGTCACCTCCCTAGATGCCTTTGAGAACACTCTTCTATCCTCCTCACACCCAGATTGTTTGAACTTAATGAAGGCCAGTCTTTTTTCCCCCTCACTTTCCCCTCCACCTCCTTGCTGAGACAGCTAGGGTTTGACTACAAGAAAGGCATTTTTGGCAGTGTTCTGGCCAACATTCCCCTGTCAATAAAAAAGTCCATGTAAACAACTCCCTGGGATGCACCTGTAATCGAACTGTGAGCTCAGTGGGTAGTTTCTTGATCAAAAGTTACTAACAAACAATCATATCATAACATGTTATGAGCATTTTGCCGGTATGACTTTATCAGTATTTAAATGCAAATAACACAGACCTTAATATAAACCTATTTTGGATGGGGCAAGTTTAATCATTGTAGCCATCAAACTCCTTTGCTATTATGAGACAAACAACAAATGCCAATGTGAAAAAAGGAAAGAAAAAAAACAAAGTCATACAAAGATCTTACAATGGGATGATGAGTGGAAAAGTCAGATCTATTTAAACACAACAGGTAACCTCATAAACTGCAGGGCATGGATGCCAGCATTGCCATATGAGATGATTCTATAAATCTAATTATGTGTTTTCCTTGTGTGAGAAAGCAATACCTTAGAGTATAAGAAATGGCACTTGGCTCAAATTGAAAATATCAGTTGTGAATTGTAAGTGGGCTCTGTTTGGGTTTAAAATTCTGTTTAATATCTCACTAACAGTAGGTAAGGTTATGTTTACCTTTAATACAACCAGCAGCTATGCAGAATTCCAAGATCTGTTCATCAGCTTACTTATTTAGTAATCCCCTCATGCCAGTAAGCTGCTGACATACATATAGTACTTCTCTATCTGTGAAAAGGATAATGAAAATATTGGGGGGTGATTTTCCAAGCCTATATCTGCATGCAGTTTTCCATTGTGTAAAATTTTAACATAAGAACAAATTGCCCCATGCCCAGTTTTCAAAGATGGGAGGCAGTTAAGTCAAATTTTCAAACTCTGACTTAGTTATGTACAGATTGAAAAGTTCAATAAATGTGCCTGCACAAAACTGTCAGACTGAGTGCAATCTGTTCTATTTTTATTTAATCTTATAGCATTTTGTTATCCAAAATTGGATAGGTACAATAGAACAGCTTGGGACTTCTGCAGATAAGTCCAACCTTGAGAAGGCTCATAGGCTCGACATAACTGAAGCCATCAGGACATCCTGAAAACAGGCTTGCCTAGTGACCATATCCTTTTAAAATGTAATCAAATTCAACTGAATTCAATTCAAACTAGCCCCAATAAGATAGAACATAGTGTAGACATACTGTGACAGTTCCTGGCATTGCCATAATCAGAATTTGCATCCATTTTGTGACTTTTGAAAATACCTAGCCCATTATGTTTTCATCTTAAAAAAAACTTGTATATTGTAGTCAGGATTGTGGGAATGTGTTAAACTTATTTATTTATTTGACTTTAACTTGTATTTCTGGAGTTAGAAGAATTTTTGATAACAAGTAGAATTATATGAAAATTTACTTTAAATGTTATTATTTTATGTTGCCAACCATCAGTTTGTATGTCCAGAGAATCATATCATAGAATCATAGAAGCTTGATGGCAGAAAAGGACCATACTCGGCCATCTAATCTGTCCTTTTTTCCCCCTACACCTCCCCCTCCCTGCCAGCTCCCACCCTCTCCCTGTTACTCAGCCCCATATGCTTGTCCCATGCCCTCTTGAATTCTTCCATCGATTTAGCCCCCACCACTCTGCCTGGTGGTCTGTTCCAGGGATCCACCACCCTCTCCATGAAGAAACGCCCTTTCACATTGCCCCTGTATCTTTTTCCTTGCAGTCTAAGGCTGTGCCCTCTAATTTTTGACCCTCTCCTTCCTCTTGAGTAAACCCTCTTCTCCCACTTTATTGAGTTTCTTAACATATTTAAAAGTTTTAATTATGTCACTCCTTTCCCTCCTTGTCTCCAGCATGTACAGATCCAGCTCCTTACACCTCTGCTCATATGACTTTCCCTGTATACCCTGCACTATCTTGGTTGCCCTTCTCTAAACCCTCTCCAATGCATCTATATCCTTGCGCAGATGTGGCCTCCAGAACTGAACCCCATACTCCAGGTGCTGCCTCAGCATGACTTTGTAAAGGGGCATTTTTACCTTCCTCTTTCTGCTAGTAATGCCCCTGCCTATGCATGCCAACATTCCATTGGCCTTTCCCGCCACCATGCTACATTGGATTCCTACCTTGAGGTTCAAAGAGGCTATGATCCCCAGATCCCTCACCGGTTCTGTTACTTTAATTTCTTCCCCACCTAGGGTGCACCCTGCTCTTCTGTTCCTACTCCCCAAGTGCATCTCAGCGCACTTCTTGGCATTAAATTTCAGCTGTCACATTCCAGACCATTTTTCAAGCATCTTGAAGTCCTCCCTCATGTCCTCCACCCCACTGGAGTGTCCACCCTATTGCATATTTTTCTGTTACCAGCAAATAGGCACACACTCCCCCTCAAACCCTCAGCAATATCACTGATGTAGATATTGAAGAGAAGCAGACCCAAAACTGAACCCTGTGGCACTCCACTCTTCACCCTTGCTGTACCGGAGTGAACACTATTCAGCACCACCCTCTGAGTTATTCCTGACAGCCAGACCTCCACCCAGCTTGTTATTTTCCCACCCAACCCCAGGCTGTCCATCTTACTCACCAGCCTCCTATGGGGGACAGTGTCAAAGGCCTTACTGAAGTCCAGATAGGCCACATCCACCGCCCCCCTGCTCAATTATCTGAATCACCCAATCAAAGAACTGAATTAAGTTTATCTGGCAAGACTTCCCCTTTATGATGCCTTGCTGTCTGCTGTCCTGCAAGCCACTGTCCTCCAGGTAATCCACCACCCTCTCCTTGATTAATGCCTCCATTACCTTCCCCACCACTGACGTGAGGCTGACAGATCAGTCATTCCCCTTTTCCTCTTTACTACCTCCTTGTGTAAAGGCACTATGTCTGCCCTCTTCCAGTTCTCCGCACTCTCCCTTATCCAGAGACAAGTGGAAGAGCCTGTCAAGGGTGTGGTCAACCTCCTTCAATTCTCTGATCACCCTAGGTGTAACCCATCAGGCCCTATTCCCTGTCCACCCTCAGTCTATCTAGCTCTGCCCTAATCCTATACACAGTATAGACCCTATAAATATGTTTGTATTATTTATGTTTTTGTGTGATTTAGGTACTGAGATTAAAGCCTCGCTAGATGTGACATTTACTATTTTCAGTGTACATTCAGATAATACATCATTCCATCCGAATTTATTTAATGAATCAGCAGATAATCTTTCCTTCCCTGATTCACAATCGCCCGATTCCTAGGGACGATACCTTTACGGATGATCGGCCTTTGCCTACTATGCCCTCAATTATGGAATTCATTCTGAGCCCTACACGGTCCACCCTCCCATCCTCGATTTAAAAACCTTGGAACTTCCTGAAGGCCTCCACCTGTCCATGCACTTCATAGCCCCCCACACCACGCATGCATGGGGGCCTCAGTCCTCAGGCCAACTGCACTACTCTCCTGACAACTGGTCAAGCAATGACTAAATGGATTACTCATAACTGTATCGCCTGCTCTCCCATTGAATGTAAATTTGACTCACTCACTGTTTGTGTATGCTCTAGTTTAACTCCCGGGTCGTCTGTAACCCCCGCTAGTGTGTTTTTCACTGGTTGTCATTCTTCTATGTATCCTGATATCTCACTGTAACTAAAAATTGTATTCGTCACTGTACCTGTAAATTCAAGTCTGTAACTCTCCCGGGTTGCACCTAAAAATAGGCACTTGGCTGTCTAGTGTGACTTACCCGGTAAACAAAAGAAAATAAATAAATAAATAATACCTTCAACTTTCATTATTTCATGAATTTTAACTTGAAAGTTTTCATTATGGTTTATCCATGATTAACTGGGGAAAATTGTCTTCTGCCTAAATGTTGATATAGCCTGGAATACTTTTTAGGTATCTTATTTGCTTTGTGACCAGTGTGCTCCTTTGTGGAAAAAGAGTTAAATCCAAGCAAATCTCATGGGTTATCCCCATTTAGTGACTCACAGTTGAAGGCGCAGTATAAATTATACCAAAAGGCCAAAAACATTGATTCACCTGAAGCTTTGTAAATTTTTCAGAAATTTCAGAACTATTTTTTTCCAATTAGGAAATCCAAATCATCCTTTTTCAAAGCAAACTTAGCCAATGCTAGAAATAATCTAAAACATGTTGGGACATTGTGTAGTCTGTTTGGAAGATTCCTTCTGAGTCTTCCACTACTAATGTGTCCTGTTGTGGAACTGCCTTGTATTCCAAAGTGGGCATATGTGCTTTATGTAATTCTTTTTTCACTGAGGCCTCAGCAATGCTGTGAAACAAAGCTGGTTTATCTCCTACTGGTATGCATAGGATTCACACTGAGTGGCTTATAGCAATACACACAATAGCTTGGCAGAAGACTCCAGGATAAAGGACTGCTGTGTGACTGAACTTCTCTGCTGGGACTAAAGTAGAAGAACTTTTGTATTTAGACCTTTAATTTAGGGTAAAAAAACTAACATACAAAACAAAACAAAAAAAAGTGTGTGTTTGGGTTAACTGAACTGAATGGGTAACTGAAAAGTCATCTAGGTGTAAATCTCAGGTGACTGAAAGGACTTAACTGTTGTGAGGTTTAAATTACTTGTAGAAAGATCTGGTAAGTAGGGGGTGAAGCAGCTAGAAGGAAGCTACATTTAAAGACTGCCTTAGAAAGATTCTGCTAATAGTTTGGCAGAAGACTCCAGGAGAAAGGACTGCTGTGTGACTGAACTTCTCTGCTGGGACTATATTGCCCTCCTTCCCTCCCAAGTTAGTTCTATTTTTATAGGCACAGGATTTGACTGACAACAGGAACTTCCTGTTTAGGGGCAGGAAGTGAGTGATCACAGAACCACCAAGGACCCACCATCCTAGAAGGGCAAGAGTAGCTCTCCGGCCCCCTCTAGCTGCTGGAGGTCTGCCTCTGAACAAGTAAGCGGTCTACTGAGAAATATAGGATATTCTTGTCTCAGAACAGGACAATCAGGAGCTTAAAGGGTACACAGGAAGAAAGTAAGGAGAGAGAGAAAAAAAAAACAGAGGAAAGAGTAAGGATTGCAAACAGTTAAGGGGCCAGAAATAAGACATGATTGGAGTGGTGCAGTGCAGTGGCTGTGGAGCAGCAGTCTTCCGGGAGATGTTCTGAGGATGCGGTGTTGTCCCATCTGCAGGCACCTCTCTGGGCTGAGGGAGGAGGTTGCTCATCTCCAGGCTGAGTTGGCCAGGATTTGTGGGGCCTCCTTTCTATCCAGGGACCATCAGTGCCACTGCGCTGCCTCAGAGGTTGCCAAGAAAGAGGAGCGGTTGGACCACAGTGGGCTCAGGAAGGGTGAGGGTGGTGGAACAGAGGCACATCCCTCCAGTTGTACCTCTCCACAATTCCTATGCAATTCTGGCAAAGTGTGGTTCCTCTATGGAGGCACCTACAGTAGAGACTAAGGAGGATGCTGGGAACCTCTACAGAGGAGACCCACAGGAGGGTGGCAGGGGACCCTGCAGGGGAAGGAAACAACTCCTGGTGGGGGACTCCATTGTTAGGAAGGTAGAACTGGGCAAGAAAGGGGAGAGGGAGGTAAGGTGCCTGCCTGGTGCCATGGCTTGGAGGGACAGGGAAAGAATCCTCAGGATTGCCGGAGCAGCTGCACAGGGGAGGGAGCTGGATGTCATTGTCCACTTAGGGACAAATGACCTGGCTAAGAAAGGGATTAGAGAAGTGCAGGAAGAGTTTGTGGAATTGGGGAGGGACCTTAGTCAAGTAGCACGCACGGTAACCTTCTCGGAGGTGCTACCCATCTATGGCATAGGAGAGGCTAGGGTGTTCCGTACCATGGGATTCAATCAGTGGTTGAAAAACTGGTGTGGAGCTCAGGGATTTGGCTTCATTGGGGACTGGGGGTCCACCTGGAGTGATGCAAGCCTATACTGGCATGATGGGCTGCATCTGTCCAGGAGGGGAACCAGGATCCTAGGTGATAGGTTTAAATGCTTCATTGGCAAGCTTTTAAACTAGCCAAGGGGGGAGGCACTGGAAAGGAGCAGGAAAATCCTAGCCCCCCAAACAATCACGGTAGTAAGTGTGGCAAACACCAACATGGAGGTGTCGTTAGGGAGAAGGGCAGGGGTAAATGGAGAAAGTGACAAAGGCAAGAAGGACAGGGATGGGGCAAAAGGGGGTAAGGCCATCAGGAAATGGAGGGTAATGAGTACCAATGCCCGTAGTCTGGGCAACAAGCTCCCTGAGCTGGTGGCCTTAATGGAAGAGGGATGCCTGGATATCGTAGCAGTCACAGAAACATGGTACACAGAGAACCATGACTGGGATGTTAACATACCAGGGTACATAACCTACAGGAGAGACAGGCAGGGGAGAAGAGGGGGAGGAGTAGCTCTCTATGTAAAGGAAGGGATAAAAGCAACTGAACAAAAGAGTAAACAGGGAGGAGAGGAGGCACTGTAGGTCACCTTGGAGACTGGAAAGGGCACCACAATCCGCACAGGGGTTGTGTACAGACCCCCATGTCAGGAGGAAGGAATGGACAAGGATATGATGGAAGGCATTCTTAGAATGGCAGAGAAAGGGGAGATACTGTTGATGGGAGACCTGAATATGCCAGATGTTAACTGGAGCACATTTGCTGCAGTGACATAAAAGAGCAGGGCCATTCTTGATGCCCTACAGGTGGTAGGCATTAGACAGCTAGTTTCGGAACCCACTCATGAGGAAGCAATCTTAGACCTCATACTCTCAAATGGGGGCAGTGAGAGGATCTCAGATCTAGAAGTGGATTGCCATCTGGGGACAAGTGACCATCAAACAGTGTGGTTCACGTTAAACTCAGCTACAGAGTCAAGCCATACAAAAGTGAGGGTACTGGACTTTAGGAGGGCTGACTTTGGCAAGATGGGAGAGTGCCTCAGAAAAGCACTAGCAAACAGGCTAGAAGGAGGTGTGGAGAAACAATGGGGAATTATCAAAACTGCCATCACAGAGGCAACAAGCCTTTGTGTGAAGCAAATAAACAAATCAAAATGAAAGAAAAAGCCACTATGGTTCTCAAGAGAGGTGGCTGTGAAAGTCAGGAAGAAAAAGATAGCATTCCAGAAGTATAAGGAAACACAGAAGGAGCAGGACAGAGAGCTGTACCAGTTGAGGCAGAAAGAAGCAGGAGGGAAGTCAGAATAGCAAAGGCCCAAACTGAGGAAAAGATACCAACTCCAGTTAAGAAGGGGATAAAACCTTTATAGGTACATCAGCGAATGAGAGAAAGACAAAGGAGGGACAGTGAGGCTGAATAGAATAAACGTGGGTGGGCAGAGGGGACAGTGAAAAGCAGGAATACTGAACGAATATTTCTGCTCAGTATTCACAAAAGAGGAGGGGAAGTGCCTAATCCAATTAACAGAAGCACTTTGATAGGGGTCGATCCCAGTCCTTTCACAGAAGAAAGGGTTCTGCAAGAACTCCCAAAACTGAAGGCGGACAAAGCAATGGGTCCTGATGGAATTCACCCCAGAATTCTAAAAGAATTAAGGAAGGAACTAGTGAAACCACTGGCTACTCTTTTTAATAAATCATGGGAGGATGGTGTGGTACCCGAGGACTGGAGGAAGGCGGATGTGATTCCCTTCACAAAAGTGGGACCAAGACAGAGGCAGAAAACTACAGACCTGTCAGTCTGACCTCTGTGGTAGGGAAAGTGATGGAGTCACTTCTGAAGGAAAGAATAGTTGAGTACCTAGAGGTCAGTGGAGCACAGGATCCAAGGCAGCATGGGTTCACAGCCGGAAGGTCATGTCAGATGAATCTAATAGATTTCTTTGACTGGGTGACCAAAGTAGTAGACCAGGGAGGGGCTGTGGACATGGCCTACCTAGACTTTAGCAAGGCATTTGACACAGTCCCACACAAAAAGATTATTAGTCAAATTAACCAGCCTGGGAGTGGGTCCCAGGGTGGTAGCCTGAAATAAAACATTGGCTGGACAACAGGACACAGAAGGTAATTGTAAATGGAGTCCACTCTGAAGAAAGGGCGGTTACTAGTGGGGTACCACAGGGTTCAGTATTGGTCCAGTCCTTTTTAATGTCTTCATCAGTGGCATTGCAGAGGGACTGAAGGAAAGTATGCCTTTTGCAGATGACACAAAGATCTGCAACAGGGTTGATACACAAGGAGGCGTGAAAGGATGAAAAGGGACTTGGCAAGGTTGGAGGAATGGTCTGACGATGGCAGCTAGGATTCAATGCAAAAGTGAAATAATGCACCTGGGAAACAAGAACCCAGGGAAGAATACACAATGGGTGGGGAGGTAGTAACAACAACAAAACAGGAAAGGGACCTGGGGGTAATCATATCAGATGACCTTAAGGTTAGCAAGCAATGTGAGAAGGCAGTAGGGAGGGCTGGGGTATACTGGGATGTATAGGGAGAGGCATCAGCAGCAGAAAACAGGAAGTTGTTATCCCTCTGTACAGACAGTTGGTGAGACCCCATCTGGAATACTGTGTCCAGTTCTGGAGACCCCATCTCCGCAAGGACATAGACAGGATAGAGGCAGTCCAGAGGAGGGCAACTAAAATGGTGCAGGGTCTGCAAGAAAAGGCGTATGGGAGGAGAGACTAAAGGAGCTTAATATGTATACCCTTGAGGAAAAAAGGAGAGGGGGACATGATAGAAACTTCAAGTACCTCAAGGGAATCAACAAAGTCCAAGAGGGTAGCATCTTTCAGAAAAGAGACTTGCAAGAACAAGGGGACACAATTTAAAGATAGAAGGAGGGTGGTTCAGGGGCAATGTGGAGGAAGTATTATTTCACAGAGAGGTAGTGGATGCATGGAACAGCCTTCCTGAGGAAGTTGTGGAGTCTAAAACTATGGGAGAATTCAAGAATGCATGGGACAGACATAAGGCAATTCTTGTGGGGCAGGAAGATATAGGCTGTTGGTTAAATAGGGTCTGCGGCCTATCCTGTAGGGAAATGGGCAGACTAGATGGGCCTAGCGGTCCTTATCTGCCATCAAAGTCTATGTTTCTATGAGTGCCTCTTTCAAGAACCACATTTTATTTTAGGATTATAAAGACTGAGAAAGTGTTCAGATTGTTATGATCCTTGAAACAAAGCACAGCCAAGGAAATTGACAACTTGAAAAATTGTTTACTTAAAAACAGCACTGATATTATTGCTCCCCCTTACTTACGTATATAATTTATCCCTATCTGTAAACCTTCCCCTACTATGTTGAAACATTCCTTGGTTATCCCTCTTCTTAAGGGGGGGTGGGATAAAACTATGGTTGACAACTATCAACCAATTTCTTTCCTCCCCATAGTTTCACAGTTTATGGAAAAAAATGTTTTATCTCAGATCAATGACTGTCTAATATATTATCAGGTTCTATCATGTTTTTAGTAAGGTTTCAGGCCTTAATTTTCTACCTAGACAGCAATGATTGACTTTCATGATTCTGTTTCTAGGGTTTATATAGGTGGTGTCTTGTGGCTCTGTCTTTATTGACCTGTTTAAAGCTTTCAACATGATCAATCATCCTCTTCTTTTAATTTGTCTGTCTTTTATGTTTTTCTTCTAATGTCACTAACTGGTTCTTCTTATTTACGTGGAGAATTCAATCTGTTTCTTGAATGATTGTATTTTGCCTCCTCTTCCTGTTTCTAATTGGTCCACAGGAGTCTAATCTTGGTCCTATCTTATTTAACCTTTCTTAAATCCTTTACCTTCTATTGTTGATTCCTGCTCTGTCAGACTTTACACTGATGACACAGTGATTTTCTATGTTCACAAATTCTGCTTTGTTCTTGCCAGAACTCTTCAGGGTTACTTTGACAAAGTGGTGAAATGAGTCTCGGATAACTTATTACACTTAAACAGTAAAAGACTCAAGCTACGGTATACTGTTTGGGTTCCAGCATTCATTGTCCTTGTTAGATTCTTGCTTTTCTATCTACTTGAAAAATCATTACTAGGAACTTGTTAATGAATTTAAATATATTGGCCTTTATTTTGATTCTCTTTGACATTCAAACCTCAGACTGACAAGCTGTATCTAAAATTTGTCAGTGCCTGGGTTGCTTAAATTAAAGATGTGTGAAATTAGGAAATTTTGTTAGGCAAAATAATTTTGTAAATTGGTGTTTCTCAAAATATTTTTTGGGTGCAAAATGTGAAATTCCATCTGTGAAATGCAAAATTTCACCTGCAGAATAGTGAAATTCAGACAAAATGTTGCCATTTTGGGCAAAATTGGGCATTTCATGGAGCAATTCCATGTTCTGTGAGCAAAATTTTGCAACTTTGCACCCGGCCAAAAATGTTGTGGAATGGCGGAATTTCGTGAAATGTCTCATGCAGCAAAATTGGCAGTTTCATGGCAATTTCACTGGCAAAATTTAATTTTGCAACATCTCTACTTAAAATGTGCCAGACACTGTTTGTCAGGTTCAGACTGTAATCACATTATTGGTAAAGCAGTTCTTTCCATTTTTCTTTATGGTGACACTTGAGACACATCTTTTTTCTTAAATACTGTTTATTTGCAGATGTTGCGCTTTATTTTGAAATCAAAATGGGATGAATATCATTGTTGTTTATCATACAGTATAAGTTAAATTGGCTATCACCTTGTTCTAGGTGCAGTTTACGTCAGTTATTTCTCATTAACAGAACAGCAAATAACCAACTCTCAACATATTTATCTGAAAAATGTGTCATCTCTATTCACAAATACAGCCTCAGGGATATGCTGCATTGCAGCTTTGTTCTTTCAAAATCCTCTACTTGTTTGGCCAAAGAATGTTTTTCTTATGGTATCCCTTTTTCATAAAGCAGTTTTTAACCTAAGCTTAGAAACTGTTCTACCATATATTTCCTTCAACATGGTTTAATAAAATTGCTGCTACAGAAACAATTTCTTTGCAACTGCTTTGCCAGCTGATTTATGCAGTGTCTGTAAATGAAATTGAAACTGTCTGTAAATGTTTCCAAGATTATATTTGTTATTAGGTGTTTACAATTATGACTTAGGATGTTTTGTAAATGAGATTTGTTTCTCATGAAACTCATCTTGTGCCTTTAAAACTCAAAAAAAATCTCCCCTGCACAAAGCCCAAAATAACTGAAAAGAGAGAAACAGAAACAAAAGATGGTTAGAAAGACATTGCTTCCACCCCTCCCCCATGCCCACATATTAAAAAGGCAAACAAAAATAAATACTTACTTTTGCTAGTAGGACAGAGTAATACTTAGGTTCACCACCTTTTGGTGAAACAAAAAACAGATACTAAACCACTTCCTAAATCCACCCCTAGTTGCTGAGGAGGCACCCAGCAGGGTGCCATGCTGCAGTGTAACAGAGCCAATTAGCCCTGGTAGAGAGGGGTGGCATGACAGGACCATCAGAACATGAAGCCCAAGTGACAAAATTCCAGGCATCTGCCCCACAGGACCCACAGTCCCCAGTAGTGTAGGTGGAACCTGCTGGTCACAGTAGGGGCTCTGTACCGGGCATGCCATGGTGCCTAGGGAACATACCCATCCACTGAATTCATCTCAGAACCTGCTTCTACTGCTAGCCGATGCATATGGGGGACTGTGGGTTCTGTGGGGTAGGTGCCAGGGTTATTGTCACCCCTGGGATCCATGTCCTGATGTTCCAGCCATGCCAACCTTCCCCCGCATCAGGACTGACTGGCTCAGTTACATCAGGCATGGCACCCCCATTGGGTGCCTCCTCAACTCCTGCTTACTGATGCCATATTACTATCACTCCCATGGTACCTCCACTGATTCATCACCCCAGTCCCCACATTACAAGCATTTTAACCCCACAAACATCCACAGCTCAACTACGCTTGTGCAGGGGGTCATGGACAGGACCTCCATCATATCCCTCAGGTGAACCACATATTTGGTGCAACCCTGTGACTGCAGCAACTTTCAGGACTGTAGCACAGAGGCCCCCATTTTTAGAGAATAGTTGCAGGATCCCTGATGCACTGGAGGTTGCTGCAGCCATATAGTGGTGCACCTTGTGCTACTTAAGGGTCAATTGAAAGTCAAGCCCACAGAGATAAAGGAAATCTCATTCATAGATTTGATCTGAGGGCAAGGTAAATATTATAAATAAAAACAAGGATATGCTAAACAAATTGTTTGCTTCATTTAATGTGTAATATATATTTTGCTAGATCTAATTCCTTTTCATGTCTGTAGTATTACAAAAGAAGTGAACATATTGTTTTAAGAAGAAAAAATATTTAAAATGCTAAAATTTGGTAGAGGTGGAAAGTTTACCAGAAATGAAAGTGAAAGATAACTGAATCTTTATTGTTATAAAGGTAGGCCAGACTTTTGTCCAGTCTCAGTGCAGTGCTGCTTTAAGGAGCCCAGTGGAAAAATTAGGTTAAGTAACTGCTAATGGTCATTATGGCCATTCTTTACACAACTCAGGTTGAATGCTTTTACAAAAAAGGAGCTATGTAAGCAATAATACATGACAGGGCATATGGTTACCTTATAATTACCGCACCCCCATGAGGCATCAGTCAATTGCCTTCAATGGGGGGGTGGTAACTACATGGTAACTGCACACCATGGAGTGTATTATTGTGTTCATAAAATAGTCATCAAACTAGTTTAAAGTTTAAAAAATTTAATTTCTTATGTTACCATCCTGGTCCGGTGTGTTCATGAGAGGATCTGATGATGTAGCGCTCAGTTTCCATGGTGATCATTAGGCCTACAGTACATCCTGACTGAGGGAAATACAAAAAAATACACGATGAATAATTCATCATGTGGGTGTTTCCCTATGCCGACATCTGCTGTTTGCCGGTTTCAGAGTCACTATGTCTGTAGTTTAACATTGTGTGTATAGCACTCTCACCCATTGCTGCACACCATGAGATCACTGTTTGAGTATCTTACAGACTGGTGCAGTTATCAGTCAATTACTGCACCGGTCTGGACAGCAACAGACCAATCAGGAAGAAGGATTGTCCCTGCCCATTTTATGATCTATATTGCCACAGAACATGTTTGTATCTGGGCATACAGCTCAGCTGAAACAATGAAGGATATGACAGAATCTGTTACAAGAGCATCTGAGCACTCAAAAGGGCTCAAAAACCTGACTATCTCTGAGCAAAATCAAATAATCAGATAGGGACCTTGAATTCTGGATTACCAGGTAATAAACCTGACAGGTCCAGACTCTAAACTAGCCTTATCAATTCATGCAAACATTTCCAGACACAAGAATTTATTAGACTAATTTCTGGGCACTAAAGTATACCACCACTGGTGCTGTGATGGGAGACTCGCATGGTGCAGCAACTTATAGCAGTGTGTAACAGCCTGACATATTGATTCTGGTAGTTGAAAAAATAATACGAGTATAGAATTTCTGTATATTGTGCTTTTCCCACACAATTTTCAGTAAAGTGCATTAAAAAAAACTGTGGTTGGTGGGACTGACACAAAGTACACCACACAGAGACATGTAGCAACCTGATATATAATTTCTGGTAGTTGAGAAAAATTCTGGGAGTACATCATTTCTGTATATTGTGCTTTTCTTGCACAACTTCCATTAAATTGCATTACAAGGATGTTGGTGGGTGGGACTGACACACAGTGCACCATGCAGTAGCATGTAGCAGATTGACATATTAGTTCTGGTAGTTGAGACAAATTCTTGGGATATGGTGAGCAGAGCAGCAGTAGCAGTAGTAATACATTACCACCATTAATAATTTCGGGTTCAGGAGAAATTTCCAAGAAGTGAGCAATTTATGTATATTGCTTGTGCACTTGAGTGTACTAAAGTGCTTTATCCTACAGATTGCATGAGAGGTGACATGAACAGTACATCAGCAGCAGCAGCAACAGCAGTAGTATATTAACAAAATAAATAATTTCTGGTTTGGGATCAAATTTTAGGAAGTGGAACTTTATATAGTGTGCCTCTGCACTTGGGCATAGTGCTTCACAATACAGATTGTCCTAAAAACGACTTGAACAGCACAGCAGCAGTCATACATTGCCAATGTTTAATAATTCCTGGCCTGGGTGAAAATTTCAAGAAGTGGGAAATTTATATATTGTACATGTGTACGTGGGCTAAACTGCTTCTACAATACAGACTGTCTGAGTTGGCAATTAAAGATTACAGCAGCAGCATTTTTTCACAGCATTATTATTATTATTGAATTTTTTGACCCGGTACGCCCACTGAGCCTAGAAGTCCCTTTTTCAGGGGTGACCAGGAGGATGGGGGATACAGATGGTAAGCAACTGAAATTGAACAAGATTAAGCTGTTGGTGATATTTTTAGTGAATAAATAATTTCTGGTTCTGGAGAGAATGTCAGGAAGTGCAAAAACACTGGCTGTGGAGGGAATCAGTCTGAGAGGATGACTTGAACAGAACAGAAGCACTATTTTTCACAGCATAAATAATTTCTGGTTCTGCAGAGAATGTTGGGAAGTGAGAATTTTATATCTGTTGCTTGTGCATTTATAGGCACTGAAGCTAAAATGCTTAACAAGAGGGACTTAGTCTGAAATGAAGACTGATATGGAAGGGCAGTTAGACCACATTACTTTATAACAAAAACAGTAGTGAGTGAAAGCACAAAGACTGCACAATTAAGAATTTAACCAAAAGGAGTAAGGAGCACCCACTAACAGCTGCTCAGGTGATAGACATTTGAAATACAGCACTTTGGGAAAAACAAAAAAGCTACAAATGAGGAAAATATACTCACAAACTTGTATTTGTTTATAAACTTCTCAAAGGCATCATTTTCTTTCTTAGTGCAAAAACATTTATAAAATATCAAATATCAAACAGGCATGACAAAACAGTGCCAAGGGAGGAAAACAGGTTAAATTAGGCAGACCTGAGCTACAACATTCACCTGCTGGCGACTAAACCTACGCTTGCCTGACTGGGCAGAGCTTCTTCAGAGGTCATTCTCAATCCCACTCTGGTAGGTAAGCTGGGCAGTGAGTAGGAACAGAAAGGCCCAGCACCAAGAGTAGGTAGAGTTCCTGAGAAGGAGGAGGCATGGGAGGTTGTTGGGTTCTTTCAAATGTACTAAGTGGGGAACTGCTGAGGGAAGGTAAGTCAGGTAGCTAGTAGGAACAGAAGACCCAAAAAAGATTACCTCCTCTAAATCACAGAAAGTATGGTCAGTAGCACACAGGAGAGAAAAAATTCCCAGGTGGAGGAAACCTCTAAGGACCCATGGCCACTGACCTGCCCATCCTCAGGACAAACTAAGAGATGCTCCTAGATGATTAAAATTAGTTTTAGTTTTAGAGTAGGGTATGTTCTTGGTGACGAAGTTCTGTCTTCTAAGTCTGTTGAATATTGAGTTCTGGAGAGTCGATTCTTGAGAATGAAGAGACAGATCCAGTCTGAGGTAATGTCCAGATCCTAAATGTGAAGTATGTCTGGCTGACAAACAAGGGGTTGAAAGAGGTTCATGATTTATTTGTGATATTGGTTGGAATTTGGCAAAGGTACTGACTCAATGTGAGCATGGGGAGAACGAGATTGTGTAGATGGGCTGCCAGACTCCAAATTACTGAATGTACAGTACGACTGGATATTAAATCCTTGAGGTAATTTGTCAGACTTTGAGAAGGTGAAAGCAAGATATGATGCCTAGATTCTTTTGTAGATTGGCAAATATTTTGATAATTGCAAGGTTCTCAGCAGTGCTTGTCTTCGGCACTTGTTTGAGAAGAAATGTAGGAAGCAAATGAAAGCTGGACAATGAGACAGTAAAGCTCTAATGTTTGAGTAAAGTCTAATGGCTTTGAGTTCAGTAAATCCACAATGTTTCATAATATAGACATCTATAGGGAGACGATCAAGGATTTGGGGACAGTGAGGCTTAGGGTATCTGGTAGGAGAGGGTAACCTTAAGTATTTCGGACCAATGAAGGCAAGGATGAAGTATATTGTAAAGACAGTGATTAAAAACCAAGAGGCATAACTGCAATGTTCAGTACAATGGCTTCCAGGTTTGTGAGTTGGGGTCGCAATGGTAAGGTCTTGGAAGGGCAGATATTAGGAAGGACTGCTAGTGCAGAATGGTGGATACGGTTGTTGCTGTAGCATAATAGCCCAATGGCAGTAGCCTGAGTGGCCTTTGTGGCATTGGCTTGCTAGTGGCTCCAATAGAAATATGCTGTGGGAGTGCCTGAAAAGGGGGTCTTCAACTGAGTCTAGCAACTGATGAGAAAAGAAGGAGTTTATGTTGAAAATAGAATATAATGAGTGCAGTGACTGCTTAGTCCAATGGAGATTGTTGTGGAGTAAGACTGCGATAGGAAGATAGCCAGGTCAGTTGCACACATACAGGACAATGAATTAAATGAAGACCTACTCTTGGTAATGGTATTCGCTGGAAGAAGTATAAAGTGGGTGTATCCTATCAGATGAGTTAGGAAGACCAATGGATAGGTTGCTGGCAAAGAGTATCATAATGAAAAGGTGTAGATAAATTCTGAAGCATGGTAATATCCAGATGCCAAAGAGCAGTGATTTTGTATATCCCAGGAGGAAAAGTTCATGAGTCCAGTGTAAGATAATAGGCATGAAGAAGATTCCACTAGAGCTTGGATTCTGTGGAAGACATTGGGAGGTAGGGACGCCCATGCTGTTTGAATTAAATGGAATATAGAAGACAAAATCCAGCAGAGCTGGTAGGAGTATAAGGCAGATGAACTGGTAATAACTGAATGGGCAAATGGATGCTGGATGTCAATAGTCATCAGAAATGCCTCCCCCCCCAAAAAAAATAAAAAGCAGCAAACGTGGGGGAGCCCTGAGCCACCAGGGTGGTGAGAAGGCAGGTGCCTGACTTGACAGAAGGCCAGACAATGGTGATGACCTCTAGAGAGGAGATAATGAGGAAAACCAGGGATGGCCTGCCAAGCAAAGAATACCTCGAGGCTGGAGAGGTGAAGGGTTCACAGGAGTATGGAGGAGAATTTCCAGAGGAGACAGAGCTGGAATGCTGTGGCGCATTGGCGGACTAGATAGTGACTGTAGAGGATTGGGCTGAAGCAGGAGCAGCAGCAGCAGCAGCAGCAAAGGAAAGATAAGCCTCGGGTTCCAGATCAGCAACATAGGAAGGACTAGTCTAGTCATTGATGGACAGGTCGATGTGAGTCTGCTTACTGGAAGATGAAGCATGAATGGAATTTGTTGAAGTTGAACAGCAGCATTTTTGGAATGTGCAGGTAAGGTATCAGATGGAAGGCAATGCCATGGTATGGAGAAACATGAGGAAAGAAATTTGAAATGGGCCCCAGGCAGTAGATCCAGGTAAACTAGGAGGAGAATCCAGATACAAGGTGCTGCAGAGATGAGATATGAGGTTCTCACCTCCGAATGAGATGGTGAATGGGAATTACTGACAGGAACGGGGATATGGTGAGGGGGTATGATATGCCCACACTGAAGGAGATGGCAAGCTGGAATCATTGCTAGCAGACCAAAGGTGTAAGATAAGTGGAGCATTAGGGTAAGAACTGTAAAAAGGGTCTTGCTCCCCTCCCAGAATATGTGCAAAATGTCACATATCCAGCAGGAAGCAAGGGGGAATGCAGGTAGAAACAAGTCCAAGATGAAGGCTGCAGGGGAACATGACCATCCAGAGGAGTAATTATGGAGGAGTCGACAGGATTGGGGCTGAAGGACCTGGAGATTGGAGGAGGCCGAGCTGGAAGGCAAGCTACAGACAACAGTTCATAGGGGCACCAGAAGGTCATTTGAAGGCAAGCAACAATGAGGTCCAGAGTCAGATGGACAGGGTGAAATTCAAGACCGAGCATGCTAGTGAGGTCCAATTCAGAATGTAAGGAGATCAAAGATGAAGAAATCTACAGAAATCTCAGGTGCGATAAGAACCAAGCACAGGAGGCAAGAAGGGAAGGGTTGCCACAAGGCCAAAGCAATCCAAACTTCCACAGGGTAACTGAAGGCCAAAGCCTGGGAATAAGCTGGAGGAGCAAATAGGAAGGCTTGAGAGACTGGGAAGTACATGCTGCAGAGGCTGGAGACAAGATTTAGGGATTGGTGCTCAAAGACTGACAGGTACAGGGTCCATTCCTGAAGGAAAATGGCTAGTTCAGATCACAGGCAGAGAAGCTGCGTGGATGAGGCAGGAGACTGGGAGGGGTACGGTAGTCCCATTCCAGAAGGGAAGTGGTGAACCCAGATTGCTAGTTTAGGCTTGCAGGAAGTTGATATGATGGAGTACAGAGATCCCATTCCTGAAGGGAAATGGCAAACTCAAAATGCTGATATAGAAGGTAGTTGGATGAGTCAGGAGATTGGAGTTTGATGGGGTACAGGGTCCCATTCCTGAAGGGAAGAGGCAACCAGATAGCAAGTAGAGGATGCAGTAGTATGAAACAGTAGATGGAGGACACAGGCTCCCATCCCCGGCAGTCAGGGTGAGCTGATCTTCACTCAATGCCGTCCTGGACAGAGTAAGGGATGGAGACTGTGAGCAGGTGGCATGGTATAGAATTGGTTGAAACTGAAGATGAGAAAACATGATCTCATCCCTGGTAGACTGGGCAATCCCATCTTCACTGGATACCACAGAAAGCAGAGTTAAGGACAAAGATGCCAGGGTGCTGGTATGATTGGTAGTTAACTGTAAAGAGTCCAGTGGGGTAAAATAGTAGATGGCTTGAAAAGTACTCCCATCCCTGACAGATAGGGAAATCCTACCTATGCTCAATGCCTCAAAAGGCAGAGTTAGGGGTGGAGACCAGAAAACTGCTTATATGGGCTGAGCAAGGAAAGAGCAGCCAACTGCTGTGAGGTAAAAGGAGAGTAATCAAAAGGGAGTGGGATGACGGGAATACAGGTAGAGAATGGGAGGAGGACAGTAGGAAACATAAAACAGACATATCAAATAAAGCACATGCTCAGGGAAGATGTGACATATCCCACCTGGTGGTTGGGCCCGAGGCCACCGGCCGAGGGCATCCAACACCCGAGAAGGGATGTTATCCCAGCATAACACCCACCCTGGAGGGTATTATTCCTATTATGCAATTGCTTGTTGTTTTATACAGAATAAAAAAAAACAATTTTGAAGAATGTTTTTGTTAGTGTGTAAAAATATTTTTGTTTCTCAAGAGAAGATGGATGACTATCATAATGAAGATCCAACAATAAATCAGCAGGGATGTTATGCCAGGATAACATCCCTGCTGTGATGGCCAACTGACCAATCAGAAGCCAGGATTCTTTCTTGCCATTGTATAATGAAAGATAAATAATTGGCAACACCACATATGACAGGAAGATATAGGAAGAAATATAGCACTAGAGAAGGACTGTGGAAACACTACGTAGGATCTGGAGGGGAGGTAGGAGTGGGCAGGATCCTAATCGGCAAAGGGGGAGGAGGCAGGTGATTATGAGGGCTGGAAGGTATGAATCACTAGGGAGTACAACTGCAAAATTAGAAACTATAGGCTGAGCAGGGTATATTGACTCTGAGACCGAAAATGGTACAAACTGGATAGAGGCATGAGTAGTATCGGTAGCAGACAAAACTGTAGGGGAAGGTCTTGTGGGATAGATGACTTGGTGCAATAGATGTTGAGGAATTTTAGGCCCACCAGGTGAAACATGGTGCAGGGCTGTTGGAATAGGAAGGAATGGTGATGAAGACGGAGTACCAGTATGAGGGGTGAGAAAGCCCAAGAGAAATAACAGGGAGCAAGGGACAAGAATGAGGGACGAGGGGAGAGAGAGAGAAAAAGGAGGTTGATTGGGTGGCTCTTTGTGTGTGTGTGTGTGTGTGTGTGTGTGTGTGTGTGTGTGTATGTGTGCATGTATGTGCATGTGTGTAAACTGCGGGGAAGAGGAAAGGAAGGAATAGAGCCTTGGTGCAGAAGGAAGGTAGAGCACTTAGGATCAGAAGAAGAACAATAGAGGGTTGCAGGGAAGGGAGAGAAACATGAAGCCAAATGTCTGGGACAGAGAGGGCAGGGAAAATGGGCAGCATAAAGCAGTCACAATGCAGCAGGTCAGGGGAGTGCAAGCAGGAGAAAATTGGGGGAGTTATGTCGAAATTGGGAAAACAATTTGGAAAAGTGAGATAGATGGGTGAGAGCCCAGAATGCAGAACCATAATAGAAGTCAAACACAGAAATGAGACTGTACAGCAGCCAGTAATGGCCATTTGAGATTTCTCAGAAACATAGGCATAAGTTTGAAGAAGTATTTGTCAATGCCAAATGTTTGCTTGCTGGCATTAGCAGTGGAAGTGCAGGAGTTAGACAGATGCAGTATAGAAATGGCAGTGATGTATTGAACTGATGCCAACTCCACCCCCACCCTGCAGAGATGTACAGGCATTCGGGTGTACCTTTGGGTCGTAGCCCATAACAGTCATGACATTTCACCTCATGCTAATCTGCAGACTCTGACAGGTGTCAAGGTGCACCTTGGGGTGTTCACGCTTTACACTCACTTCATTCCAAAAGGAAATACACTGAAATGGGTGCAGTATAGGAGAATGGGGTGAACTCTGGGGCCAAAGAGTCCAAGGCGCACCCGCCGCACCTCAATGATTGTCACTGGCTGCAGGGAGGGGGTGGAGGTGGAATGGCGTGAGCATTACTGTTGACAATCCCAAGTCACACCCCTGATGCCTGTCAGTCCCTACAGGGTAGGGCATTATGGTCGGAAACCCTAACACCGTGGGCATTTCTTGGTATTTTTACTCCAAGTTTTCAACATGGGCTTTCTGTGACCCCGCTGCATGAACAGTGACACTATCAGTTTGTTAGCTGAAAGGTGATTTTGCACAGTGACTGCGCCATTTGGCGCCACAGGTGCGATAACACATTTCAAACACAATGTGAAAAATGACAGCAGTACTGTTCATGAAGAGGTGTAAAAAAATGGTAATGTTGAAAATCTGGAGTGAAAATATAAAACAATTGGTGAAGTCACGAGCATGCATAGAAACTGTGCAACACACACCCGTAACGCAATTATTTTGGGGATTGTTTGCATCAGATTTTCAATATAGGCATTTTGGGACCTCTGCTTATGAATACTGTTACTGTGATTTTCTTAATCTGTCCCAAACACTGATTTCCCACAACGACCGTGCTATTCTGCACCAGAAGAGCAAACACACATTTCAGCCAGGATGTGAAAAGTGACAGCTGTACTGTTCACAAGGAGGTGTAAAAAAATGCCAATGTTGAAAATCTGGAGTGAAAATATTACAAATTCTTGAAGTTACGAGGTGTGTAGAAACTGTGCAATGCACACTCATAATACAGTCATTTTATGGACTTTTGTCACCAGATTTTCAACATAGGCATTTTAGAGACCTCTGCTCATGAACAGTGTCACTGTGATTTTCTTAATCTGTCCGAATACTGATATCACAGTGACTGTGCTATTCTGTGCGGAAGTGCGAAAACACTTTTCGTCAGGATATGAAAATGATAGCTGTACTGTTCATAAGGCAGTGTGGTGTGAAAAAATGCCAATATTGAAAAACTGGAGTGAAAATATTACCAATTCATGAACTTGTGAGGTGTGTGTGGAAACACCTAGCATGCGCTCATTAACAGTCATTTTGGGGAATTTTTTCACCAAATTTACAACATACTGTAGGCTTTTGAGAGTCCACCTCATGAATAGTGATACTGTCATTTCATTAATCTGTCCCGAAGGTGATTCCACACAGTGACCACAAAATCACCTTTCTGGACTGAGTAACCAGATGACAATCACTGAATTCATGAGATGGGTCCCAAGAACCCCATGTTGAAAATTTGGTGCAAAAATTCAAAAAAATGACCGAGATATGCACCAAAGTTGAAAGAAAACTATTTATGCCATTATACAGCTTATCAGCATTTGTTCAGTTTGCAGCCGGCTTTGAAGAGTGCAGACGTGTTCCCAGTCTACCAAAGATAGTTGCGCTGGCCTCCAAAGGTAAGTATGGGGTGAGGTGGGTGTGGGGAGCGGGGTACGCAGAAGGTGGGCATGGGTTGGATGAGGGCGGGCAAGACAGTCAATGAGAGACCGCTTTTGTTACAGTTTTTTTTTTAGCAAAGACGATGCAGGACTTTTGCCATGTTGGGGTGGGCTCCAGTGTGGCACCTGGAAGATTGTTTTGGGTAGTGGAGCCAACAGGGATTGGGCACCCTGTTGTCCATAAAGTGTGGGGGAACACATGACTATGCAGGACTTTTGCCATGTTGGTGTGGGCTCCCAGCTTGGCACCTGGAAGTTTGTTTGGGGACAGTGGAGCCAATGGGGGATTGGGCACCTCCATTGGCCATACAGTGTGAGAGGGGTCGGAGGCACATAAGGACACTGGACCTTTGCCACACTGGGGTGGGCTCCCAGCATGGCACCAGGAAGTTTGTTTTTGGGGGCACTGGAGCCCAGAGTTGGGCATCCCCTCGGCACACAACAAATGGGAGGGGGCTCATCATGCCGGCAGGAGATGCAGTGGTGTACAGTTTGACAGCTACAATCAGCGGTGGTGACGTGTAAGCAATTTGCATACTGCTGATGGCACGGCAGTATGCAAATTCCCTATACATTACCGCCACTGATTGTAGCGGTCTTCCTCTTTCAACTGTATGCCGCAGCATCTGAACTGTTGTCGTAGACAGCTCGGACATTCATTGGTGTGGTGCAATCGTGCCTGCAAAAAGGATCAGGGCATTGGAAGCGGGGGTGCCACACCTACAAAAACTTGTATGGTGGAACTATATTTCTTGCACATGTGTGCAAGCAAACATAAAAATGGGGAGGAGGGGGTAAACAAGTCACTTACAAAAGGTAACGATCATGAGTGGTAGTGGGAATGGGATATGAAAAGGACCTCCTTTCACAAAGCTGATCATTCTTACTCCTACCGACAGGAACTAATCTATCATTGAAATAAAAGTAGCACTTTGCATTCCAACAAGAGTGATATATATAGTCCAGGGACAAGGGCTACTACAGCAACATTTCCCAAGGCTCGCAGTAGTATTGAACAGAGATGCACTATGCACCACTGAAACACTGAGGAAACATCAATGGTGCACTTTTACATAATGATGATACTGTAGTGAAAGAAAATAATTATAATAAATGGCTTTCCCTTTTTCCTGTACGGAAACTGTGGTGTAATTTGCTGTAATAAAGGAGTGTTTATTATGGCAAACATGCACACAGTTTCCCTTGCTCTGCGCATGCTCCTGACACAGCTGTTCCCTTTAGACCATGGATGCTGGCCGCCTTCTCTCACTCCCACTCCTGACTCCCGGTCACTAAACCGCCACTCAGAATTGGCGGTAGGTAACACAAAATCAGTAAAAGAAAAAAACTCAACTTTCAGCTGCCAACAAAAACTGTGACACAAATATTACGAAGACTATGCACTGAAACAACTAGACCATTGCTGCACCAGAACACCTTTATTTTATATAATTGCTGTGGCGAAAAAGGGAAACCCAGCAATTATATAAAATAAAACACGGGTTGGTGTGTGTAAACTCAAAGTTTACATTGACATCTCTGGGGTTAGATGCTATTCATAAACCACTCGAGCTTCACTCTCGGGGTTTATGTAGCATCAAACCCATTGGGTGTGTGTAAACTTCTCATTACTTCTCGACCCATACTTTATTCTATATAATAATAAGTGAACTCCCCAAACTCAATACTCAGAATAACAAACACATCTGCCTGGTATAATACAGCAAATATGCATTGGAAATGCATTCAGGTGCTGTGAGTGAGCATTAGATGAGTGAAAGATGCTGCTGCTGTCCAGAGTGCAAGATACCTTAGCTATAGCACACCAGATCAGGCCATTGCAGTGGTTCAATGTTTGTGTGGTAGGTTCAGGAAGGAGGCATGCTGGTAAAGTGTTGTTGTCATGTGATGGTATGGAAGTGTCGGAGCCAGGGGAGTGAGGTCCAGTTAGAGGAGGCATGTCCTCGCAGTATGCCTGAATGTGAATAAGAGGAAGTCAGTCGAGATAGGGAATGGCAGGACAAGATGGGACAGATCTAGTGGAAAGGAGACAGGCTCCATGCAGAGTCAGGTGAGTCTGGTCACTTGGAAATGGAGCACTACACTTGTGGAGGAGGGCTGGAGCTACTTGAACGACAAGTAAAAGTGGTGTATGGCATCTGAGGAGGTGTGGGACATAGAAACATTGAAACATGGAATTTGATGGCAGATAAGGACCACTTGGCCCACCTAGTCTGCCCATTTTCCTACCTAACAAATAAGCTGCAGATCCTAGTTAACCAACAGCTTACTTCCTCCTAACCCCCACTAGGACTACCTTATGTCTCTCCCATGCATTCTTGAATTCCCCCACTGTTCTTGACTTCACGACCTCCTCAGGGAGGCTGTTCCATGCATCCACAACCCTCTCCATGAAAAAATACTTCCTCACATTACCTCTGAGCCATCCCCCCTCTATCTTAAAATTGTACCCCCTTGTACTTGCACATCTCTTTTTCTGAAAGATGCTACCCTCTTGGACTTTGTTGATTCCCTTGAGGTACTTGAAAGTTTCTATCATGTCCCCTCTCTCCCTTCTTTCCTCAAGGGTATACATATTAAGCTCCTTTAGTCTTTCTTCATTATGTCTTCTGGTGCAGACCCTGCACCATTTTGGTTATCACCTCTGGACAGCCCACTCTGTCTATGTCTTTGCAGAGATGGGGTCTCCAGAACTGCACACAGTACTCAGATGGGGTCTCACCAACTGTCTGTACAGAGGGATAACAACTTCCTGTTTTCTACTATTGATGCCTCTCCCTATTCATCCCAGTATCCCCCAAGCCCTCCTTACTGCCTTCTCACACTGCTTGCCCACCTTTAGGTCATCTGATATAATTACCCCCAGGTCCCTTTCCATTTTTACTGTTGTCAGTATCTCACCACCAATTGTGTACTCTTCCCCTGGGGTTTTGTTTCCCAGGTGCATTACCTTGCACTTCTTTGCTTTGAATCTGAGCTGCCATACATTTGACCATTCCTCCAACCTTGCCAAGTCCCTTCTCATCCTTTCCACTCCATCTTGTGTATCAACCCTGTTGCAGATCTTTGTGTCATCTGCAAAGAGACATACTTTTCCTTCCCATTCCTCTGCAATGTCACTTATAAAGACATTAAAAAGGACCGGTCCCAGTACTGAACCCTGTGGTACCCCACTAGTAACCCTCATTTCTTCACTGTGGACTCCATTTACTACTACCCTTTGCGTCCTGTTGTCTAGCCGATTTTTTATTCGGGCTACCACCTTGGGACCCACCTCAAGGCTGGCTAACTTGTGTAGTAATCTTTTGTGTGGGACTCTATCAAATGCCTTGCTAAAATCTAGGTAGGCCATGTCCACAGCATGTCCCTCATCTACTACTTTGGTCACCCAGTCAAAGAAATCGATTAGATTCATCTGACACGACCTTCTCATTGTGAATCCATGCTGCCTTGGGTCCTGTGCCCCACTGGCCTCTAGGTACTCAACAATTCTTTCCTTCAGAAGTGATTCCATCATTTTCCCTACCACTGAGGTCAAACTAACTGGTCTATAGTTTCCTGCCTCTGTCCTGCTCACACTTTTGTGAAGAGGAATCACATCTGCCCTCCTCCAGTCCTCAGGTACCACCCCGTCCTCCCATGATTTGTTAAAGAGAGTAGTCAGCGGTGTCACTCGTTCTACCCTTAGTTCTTTTATAATTCTTTGGTGAATCTCATCAGGCCCCATTGCTTTGTCCACCTTCAATTTTATTAGTTCTTTCAGAACCCTTTCTTCTGTAAATGGACTGGTATTAACCCCTATCTTCGGATTGTTTCTCTTGTTTGGTTTAGGTACCTCCCCCTCCTCTTCCTTTGTGAATACTGAGCAGAAATATTCATTCAGTATCCCTGCTTTTTCACTGTCACCCTCTGCCCACATTCCCTTCCCTTTATTAAGCCTCAGTATCCCTCCTTTGGTCTTTTTTCTCTCTCTAATGTACCTATAAAGGGTCTTATCCTTCTTAGCAAAGTTGGCTATCCTTTCCTCGGTTTAGGCCTTTGCTATTCTGACTGCATTCCCTGCCTCTTTCTGCTTTAACTGATAAAGTTCTCTGTCCTGCTCCTTCTGTGTTTCCTTATATTTCCTGAATGCTATCCTTTTCTTCTCAACCTTCCCTGCCACCTCTTTTGAGAACCATAGTGGTTTTCCTTTGTTGTGTTTTTGTTGAGTTGCTTTACAAAGGCTTGTTGCCTCTGTGATGGCTGTTTGATTACTCCCATTGTTCCTCCACCCTCCTTCTTGCCTGTTTGCTAGTGCTTTCTCTCATTTTCCCAAAGTCAGCCCTCCTAAAGTCCAACACTTTTGCTTTTGTATGGCTTGATTGTATGGCTGTGTTTATCGTGAACCACACTGTTTGGTGGTCGCTTGTTCCCAGATGGCTACCCACTTCTAAATCTGAGATTCTTTCTCCATCCCCATTTGAGAGTACCAGGTCTAAGATTGCTCCTCCCGAGTGGGTTCCAATACTAGCTGTCTGAGGCATGCCCTGTAGGGCATCAAGAATGACCCTGCTTTGAATATGCCTGCAGCAAATGTGCTCCAGTTAACATCTGGCATATTCAGGTCCCCCATCAACAATATCTCCCCTTTTTCTGCCATTCTAAGAATGCCTTCTATCATTTCCTTGCCCATTCCCTCCCCCTGAGATGGGGGTCTGTATACAACCCCCATGCGGATTGTGGTGACAGCTCCTGTCTCCAGGGTGACCCAGAGTGCCTCATCTGCTCCCTGTTTACTCTTTAGTTCTGCAGATTTGATCCCTTCCTTTACATAGAGCTACTCCTCCTCATCTTTACCCTCCCTGTCCCTCCTGAAGATTGTGTATCCTTGTATGTTGACATCCCAGTCATGGTTATCTGTGTACCATGTTTCTGTGACTGCCACAATATTCAGGCAACCTTCTTCCATCATGGCCACTAGTTCAGGGAGCTTGTTACACAGACTACGGGCATTGATACTCATCAGCCTCCACTTTTTGATGGCCTTACCCCTTTTAGCCCCATCCCTGTCCTTACTGCCTTTGTCTTTTTTTACATTTACTTCTGTCCTGCTCCCTAATGACTTCTCTACCTTGGTGTTTACCTCAAAAATTACCATGTTTTGTGGGGGGAGGCTGGGATTTCCTTGCTCCTTTTCAGTGTCTCCCTTGGCTAGTTTAAATTACGCCAATTAAGCATTTAAACCTCTCACCTAGGATCCTGGTTCCCTCATGGACAGATGCAGACCATCGCACCAGTATAGGTCTGAATCCTCCGGTGGCTCCCAGTCCCAATGAAGCCAAAACCCTGGGCTCCACACCAGTTTTTCAACCATTCATTGAATTCCTGGAAGGAGCACTAGCATCACCCTTACCATAGACAGCCAGCACCTCCTGAGAAGGTTACCATATGCACTACTTGTCTAAGGCCCCTCCCCAACCACAAATTCCTCTTGCACTGCTCTGATCCCATTCCTAGCCAGATCATTTGTTCCTAGGTGGACAATGACATCCAGCTCCCTCTGTCCATGCAGCTGCTCCTGTGATTCTGATGATTCCCTACCTGTCCTTCCAAGCCATGGCACCAGGCAGTCACCACCTCCCTCCCCTTCCTCCCCATTTCTACCCCTTAATGACTGAGTCCCCCACCAGGAGTTGTTTCCTTCCCTGTGGTGTCCCATGCCACCTCCTGTGGGTCTTCTTTGTGAAGGTTCCCAGCATCCTCCTTGATCTCCACTGCAGGTTCCTCCATAGAGGAAGCACTATCTACCAGAAGAGCTTATGAATTGTGGAGAGGTACAGCTGGAGGGATGCAACTCTGTTCCACCACCCTCTCCATCTCTGAGCCCACCCTGGTCCAGCCTCTCCTCTTTCTTGGCAACCTCTGAGGTAGTGGCATTGGCCCTGGTGGTCCCTGGGTGGGGGAGGAGGTTTCACAAATCCTAGCCAGGTCAGCCTGGAGACGGGCAACCTCCTCCCTCAGACCAAGAGGTGCCTGCAAATAGGGCAGCATTGCAGCCTCCAGAATGTCTCCTGGAACATTGCCACCCCACAGCCACACTGCACCACTCCTATCATGTCTTATTTTGTGTCCCTCTCCTGTTTCTCTGTATGCTTACTCTGTCCTGTCCTTACAACTCTCACTCTTCCTGTTCTGGGAACAACAACTTCCTATATTCTTCAGTAGCCTTCTTCCTTGCTCAATGTCAGACCACCATCAGCTAGGGAGAGAACAGCTACTTTTTCCTTTAGGTTGACAAAATTAATGTTTCTCATGATCCTCCCTTCCTACTGCCAAACAGGAAGTTCCTGTTGTCAGACAAATCCAGTGGTTATAAAAGTAGAACTGGCTTAGGATGCATGGGTGGAGGGGAGGGAAGGAGGGCAATTAGTAAGAAAAAAGTCTAGCAACAGGAAGTTGTAATTGAAGTCACCTGCTTTTATATTGTCTAAGCCACACCCCTAATTAAGCTCTCTCCTCCTACTGATTTAGCAAAGTAAGTTGATACAGTACCCTTCCCAGCACAGAACACACACTGACTTTCTTTCTTTCTTTTCTTTTTTTAACCCTTAATAAGACCCCTTCTACTTCTAATAAAGTATCTGTCTGCTTCATCTCAACAGACACTGACTCCTGCTGAGATAGAAGTGTTAAATTAGTAAGAAAATGGTAGCTTCTTTTAGTTAGCAACAGAAGAACAGTCGGCCTGGAAGTGTGGGTGAAAAAGGAACTGCTCAGAGAGAATGCCCAAAAAGGAAACAAAGGGAAAGGACAGAGACGCAGAGGAGGTAAGGAACTGGCAAAACGAGGGACAGAGACAGGAGCGGAGATGGAAGGGAGTCAGGGGAAAAGCAGGGAAAACAAAATGGGGAGAATACAAGAGACGGAGCAAAAAAAAGGTGGGAGGCAGGCAGAGGAAAGATGGGGGTGGGGAACGCAGCAGAGACAAACAAGGGGGAGAAGACAAAAACTGGCAGCAAAGAGAGGAAACCCAAGAGGGCTCAGCCACACAAGCCACACTGGAGGCCAGCACATGCGAAGGGGGTTCTTTCACAATGCACTAAGCAGGGAACCACTGAGGGGAGGCTGGCCTTTACTAGGGATGTGGGATGAGCTATTCCCCCACACTGAACCTCAGGCTTTAGCCTTCCTAAAAACAGAACCTTGCATCACATTTTTTAATGTCTTTTCTGTTTGCAGACAGCTGATAGAAACAAATTGATAGTATAGAGAAGGAACTGTCAGATGTCTGTACCAGTACACAGCAAAGAGACAAGAAAGAATATATAATATATAATGATAACAGCAATAACTGAAGAAGATATTTACAGTATGATCAGAAAAGGACAGGAGGACAGAGTAAAAGATGAAAGAGGACTTTGGCATTTTATTTACTATAATTTTTTTTGGTTTGAAATTTTGTATGTCACCAAGACAAAAAAGAGGTTATTGGTGAAGACAGGAGTAGGACAGAGTTTACCACATCTGTTCTATGGCTGGGGAGGGATAGAGGGTTCACCATGGTGGAGCTCTGCCATTCCTTCCAAAAGCAGACACTAGTTGACTAGCAGCATCTGCATGGCGTCTTTCATTGATAAAATTTGCCAGCTGAGATCCCTTATCTCTCTGCACAGTTTTGCAAGTTCTACTTTGGCAGAATACTTCAGAGATGGCATAGGAGGAGAAGGCTCTGTAGCTCAGGGCACAGGTACTCTCCCCTGCAGCACCTGAGTCTGGCGGAGGGTCTTACTCTGTTCCTTGAGTCCCACTGGCAATGGGCTAAATTGCCTCCTCCTGCACCACTCCCTTCTCCCTGCAGCACAGAAGGAACACTGGGAGCTGCACATTGTGCACGGTCACCCCTCTCCACAGCCTTGCTGTGCTCCTCCCACTGATACAGGTGCCTGACGTTCAGGTAGGTATGCAGGCCACCAGTGCCCAAATGGATGCTCTTCTTTCTCTGGCAGATGTTGCACTTCACTATGCTGTCTTCTTCTTGCACAGTCTCAAAGAAATCCTACACCAAAGACTTGTGGGATCAACAATGGCTCTCATCTTCATCAGACAACATCTGTGGTTTCCGGGGGATGATTCCCTGCACCATCCTCTGGCTCAAGGAGAACAACAGGGGGAATCACTTCCTCCTGTTGCTGCTCCTGCTGTTGTGCTGGGGGGCGACTGCAAGATGCTGCTGGAAATGCAATCTGATGGAAACGAATGAGAGGGGGTGTCCCATACATCAGCTGCATGTCTCAGACCTGATCCATTTGCTTCTCCCCACTCCCACTTCTGACCCTCTCCATACCTCCTCCACTCATTTTAATCCAGCAAACAAACAAAAATATGAAGGAAGAAACAAATATAGTAAATACAGTTCAGAAAAGTATCCTGTGAAATGCACAAGTGCAGGATCACGGTAGTCAAAATAAGCAACCTGAAAACAGTGAGTCAAAAAGAGCGACCCAGAAAAACAGTGATCACCAAAACAGTGACCTCAGGCTTTCCTCCTCCTCCTCCCCAAGTTGTGTCCCCCCCGAGTTGATTATATATAGAATGGGTAGTGTGGGGTGCAAATCTCCCCCCCCAGAAACTCACTGCAGCAGTGTTGTCGCCTTTTTGGTGATCGCTGTTATTCAAGGGTTTCTCCTTTTTTCCTCACAGTTTTACAGTCACTGTTTTATTTATTTTTTTGTAGTCTTTGTTTCTCTCGTACCATCAGACTCTCTCAGGTGCTGGCATTTGATGGAAGCTCTGCTGCCTGCCTGAAGCCCCCGCCACTGGTGTCCTGCCCAACCTGGATCTCCTCTCAACCTTCCCCAGCCACTTGATCCCCCAGCTCTGAGCTTTACAGGGTGGGACCACCATCTCCTCTGGTGCTCTATCTATTAATCTAATGGAGTGACTAGAGAGGCAGAGGGAAACCAGGAACACCAGGATGGAAGGCCCAATATTGGACAAGGGCCCCACCACTAGCCAGTACCATCACCTACCGACAAGGGTTTTTCTGCTGTAGCTGTTTCTCCCCAGGAGCATGAGCATGTAATGTTGTCTGCATGGGGAGCCATAGACATCTGTTGTGCTCCTCCCCTTAACTGCTCCTCGCAAGCGATACACCGGTCTCCACCAGGGGTTGTTGCTGTGCAGGAGACACCCTGATTCCTTCCCAGGAGGGAGAGGAGAGCAGTCCATTGGATGCTTGATCCTCCTCCCTGCCAACCCTGCTGCCCGAGCTTGTTCCTGAACTCAGGTCACCGTGTGGTGTGAGTGTGGTGTCCAGCACCTCAACCCTCAACACCACCAGGCCCGCTTACGATCGATGTTTTGCCATTGTTGTTTTGCACTCACCCAAGTCACATAGAACCATTCAGATGTAAACTAGGAAAAAGAAAAAATATCAAATTATTAAGGAGAAGTGTATGAAAAACACAAGTCAGCAGAAAATGGATAGCAGAGAATGGACTGCAGAACTATAAAAATATAAAACAATTTCAGCTAAAACATGACAAAAACTCCTTAACAAGATGCATGGTAAGATGAACATAAAAGAGAATAAAACGTTTAAACTGAAAAAAAAAGCTTTGCTTTAGCTGCTTGTTTTCTCTCTCTCTCTCTCTCTCTCAGAAAGCAGCAGATCTGCACACTTCCATTGACACTCACAGTCTGCAAAAATGAAACTGAAGGTCAGTGTGTACGTGGAGTTGTACTACGTGACCTGCAGGAACTGCTGCAGGTAACCTTGAGGCACATGTTTAATGGTAGCCTCAGTGTGAGGAAACCTTGCTGTAAGAGTTAAAAGTGGAGTGACCAGTGTAGTGAAAAGAAGTTTACCGGGAGAATTTTGGAGTAAATTGCATAAACTCACAAAGTTTACGTGACTGCGAAATTGGTGACTTCACAGGAACTTCACCATAGAATTAAAACTTAGCTGCGTTCCTAAGCATAACATAGCCTGAATTCTACTGGTAGTAATAACATTATGCCTAGCCCTACTAAGAGTCAGTCAATTTGCAGATAGCATTACTATGAAAAGTAAAGTCAAGTGAGGGGTCCAAGGTGATACCCACACATTTAAATAGTGTGACAGTTTCAAGTATGGATCCATCAGTGCAGGAGACTGTTAATATTTTGGAGCACATACAAAGTTTCTGGCTAGAGTCAAACAGCATGCATTTGGTTTCATTGGAACTGAGGACCAGATCATTAAGGGCCAACTAAGCCTGGACATTAGGGAAATCAGATTTGTCTGCCAGATTACTGTAGTCCGGAAATTTTTTTTTAAAAGCTGTAGTGTAGTACCAGGTCATCTGCATGCAAAAGTGAGGAACAAGAGGCAGAGGACCCAGTTCTCAAAGCAATCAGAATGTCGCATAGAGGTTATGGCAAACTGAATGGTGGAAGTAGTGGTTTGCAATGGGAACTGCACCGAGAGTGAGTCTGAAATGCATCCACAGGCTGCATGTGCCAACGGGGACTAACGCCATCCTTGTGGCCCTTTAAGAGGTACAGCATGGTGCAGGGTGCCGTGCACCAGAGCAATGCCTCAACATCCCCTTATCTGGCATTCTCTATCATGCCCTCTGCTGCCAGAATCAAATACCTACTAGGCCAGCTAGGGCTGATCTAATGGTATCTGTGCCACTGCAGAGCCCTCTGGACTGGAGCTGCATGTTTGTGTCTGGGTACAATGAACAATGATGTATCAGGATTGCTCACCAGCAGCAGCATCTTAGTTACAGTGTGGTCTGTGTCTACCCATCTCCATGGTCCCCCCCCATCCCTGATCCCCATTTATTACAGTTGAACATGGATCTGGTGGTCTAGTGGCCCCTCATCAGCCCTGATTCTCTTCAGTTAATATTTCAGTGATGTCCCTGGTGGTCTAGCAAACCATCCCAAGCCCTGATGCCAATTGTATTAAATAGATACACATCCCTGGTGGTCTAGAAGACCTCCCTGCACCAATCCCAATATTATTAAATATACACATGACTCTGGTGGTCTAGAGGACCCACCCCAAGCCCCAGTCCCCATGTAACTACATCTCTGGTGATCGAGCGAACCCCCCACTCTGTCAAGCTGTGCTCCACCACCTCGCTTCCCCATCACATCCATGGTGACCAGCACAGTCCTCTGCTCTGGTACAATGGCTGGTTGCTGACTGAGCTGTCAGAGATGCGTCCTAGCTGCCAAAGGAGCATGTACTGTACTGACAGCTGTTACAGTATGCGCTTCTTGACAGCTACAGAACATGCACCCTCACTGCTCAGTTGGCAGCCAGCTGTGGTGGAGAGCAAAGAACTGTGCTGGTCAGTGACTCAGGGATGGGGGTGAGTGGTGGGGCACTGCCTGATGGGGTAGGGTGGGTGGTTTGCTAGACCATGGGGGATGTGTTAATTATATTGACAAAGGGACTGGGGCTATGGGGGGTCCGCTAGACCACCAGGGACATGTGTTTATAAAATTGGGACTGGGTGCTGGGGGGTCCAGTAGACCACCAGGGAAGTCATTGAAATATTAATAGAAGGGGATCAGGGCTGGTGGGGGGGGGGTCTGCTAGACCACCAAGGATGTGTGTATATTTAATAAACTTGGGATCGGGGTGGAGGTCCGTTAGACCACCAGGGATGCATGTAAGCAATAATACCTGACAGGGTGCGCAGTATAGGGGAATACCGGACCACCCAGGGGCATGATGAGGCCCGACACTGCAGGCAGAGGGCCTTATAGTCCCTGGAAGGTGTGGTATTCCCCAATATGCTCATCCTGGAGGGTATTATTGTGCTTAGAAAATGGACAAATTGTATTATACATGGTTGGATAAAAATAATTTTCATGTTAAAATGTACAAATTAAGTGTTTTATTTATTTGCTGCTATGTGCTAAGCGCAGCTACGGGTTGCAGATGTCCCTCTCATGGAGCTACTGAATTGAATTCAGGGTTACAGACTTTTTCTTCCCTTGTTTTTTACTTATTCATGTGCTGTGCTACAGAAGATGCACCCTACAGGATCTGTCATCTCGCGCGTGCTCAGATGACTTGTCTCCTGGTTGGTAGCACACAATGGAGAGATGAGAAGAGGCATCAGATCACTAAGTGTTTTTTTGTTTATGAAATTGACTGGTTTCATTTATTGTATAGCATGTCCTGTGTGCAATCAGAACATTAGCGCAGCACCTAGAGGGACATCATCCTCAGAGCCAGTGATCAGCTGGAAAAGACTTTTCTGAGGTACACAACACATTAATTTTATTTGTGTTGGCAGAATGAATGATGTCTGATCTGAGCACTTCCACTAGCACCAGTAACTCTCGCTAAGTGATAGAAAAAAAAAGTGGTGGAGGTTTGTAATTCAGTCAGGTGCTCTCAGCCAATGAGAAAGCATACTGGGCACAATGATATGTGAGTGGGCAAAGGGGCTGGCACTTGTCTGTCGGGCTCCGATGTCAGATAGACCAGAGCTCTGGGAAGAGAACTGGCCAGTCAGAAGTCAAGATTTTCCATGCCCATTTTCTAAATATATTTAATAAACCTGAGATCAGGATGGGGGTCCGTTAGACCACCAGGGTTGTATTTATTATGTTACCACAGGGATCAGGGCTGAGGGGGCTGCTAGATCACCAGGGACATATTTATTACATTATCAGAGGGATTTGGGCTGGGGGGTCTGCTAGACCACCAGTGGTACTGTAGCATTGTGTCACCCGATTGCCCCATGGCTTGCAGCAACCCTCTCAGGTGCACTGTCTGTTTGGTGCAGGGTCACAATGTTCGCAATCCTTGGGACTTTGCCATCAGAACCCTACTCGATAGAAAATTGGGCATAGGGTCCCTGGCGATCAGCAATTGCGTCAAGCTGCTGATGGTGCAGCTTGTGCCACCATTTGAGAATCAAACCCAGAGTGTTAATAATAAGAAAGATGAGCAGAGGGTCAAGAACTGAGCCATGAGGGATACATACAGCAAACAGACTGGATGGGCTTTGTGGTCCTTATCTGCCGTCAACTTCTATGTTTCTGTGTTTCAGCCAAATTAGAAAAGGAGCAGTCAGTGTTTACATGGGGAGCCCTATTTTAAGTGACTTTTGAACCATGATGCAGCTAAGGAAGATCCCTCAATGGTTTGGAGCATGAAAAGGAACAAGGTACAGTATGATCTACCAATCCAAATGCCTTCGACAGATCTACCACTACTATTCCAGACAACATGTATTTGTCCATGTTGACTCTAATATCATTAGTCAGCATTGACAAATCAGTATCAGTGCCATGCTGTTTTCTTAAATCATATTCTGTCAGGGACAGATTATCGTTCAAATGAATACATTCAGTAAGTTGGATACAGAGGCAAGTTTTTCAGGAAGCTTGCTGGGACAGATACAACAGCAATAGGCTGATAGTTATCCGCAGAATTGGGATCACCCTTTTTAAACACAGGGCCCACCTTTACAACTTCCAGATATTGGGCATAGAGATTCAGTGAATTTTTTACTATTCCAGTAAATCTGGTGCGAAGTTGAGAATGGCATGCTATGTGTAGTAAGGCAAAGTTTCCCAGCTTCTCATGGCAAAGGTTTTTTTTTAATCTTTCTGCAGCAAAAACCTACCCCACTAATTGTAGTATACTGTTCTCATCCCCTCCCACCACCCTGACCCATTAGACATATACCTTCACCTCATCACCCTCTAGCACCCTACCACCCTCTCCTGCCCCCCCCCAACAATTTCAGTAATCTCAGTAATGTTTTAATATGTAGTTCAGTATGATAAAATAAACAGTCTGGAAATACTAAAAGGTAATGATTCTGAATATCACCCCCTACTCGCACCAATCAGAACCCCACCCCACCCCTATTTTCAATGGTCAACACAGTATTAGCAACCCCTGCGCAATCACCTCAGCACCCAACTCCCTCCCAAATCCCTAGCCCCTCCCCTGTAAAAAATTAAATGGTCACATACTGGAGTAGTCACCCTCACCATTCAGTGTCTGGTACAATAATGAGTGAATGATGATGTTTTCCTATAGTAGAACCTGAGTAACTGAGAAAAGTGACCAGTCAGGTGTTAGTATAGGGCAAAATTGTAATTCATTATTGTGATTGACACTGAAGGATTTGGTGCCTGCTTCAAAGGTAAGCATTTTATTATCTTCTTTTACAGGAGAGTCATGGATGTATCCTTTCTTTATCACACTGGTGGTGGAGGTGTGTGCTGCAGAGGGTGGTAGGTTGTGAATTGCTGTTACTATTCTGTTTGTTGGGGACCAGGGTAGGTGGGGCGTGGTGATGTGGTTGTTGTGGTGGGGTGAAGGGCTGTTCACAACAGCGACCACTTAGTATTTGCAGTCTGCTTATTAGGCATACCTCTCAACCTATAAATCTTGCAGTGTGGAACAGAGACCATACCAATGTGTGACAAATGACCCAACTGTGGAATCCCCAGTATCTGCAGTATGAGAGTAATGTGGCCATTTTCAATGTAATTATTTTTAACCAGCTATGTGTTTTATTTTGTGTTTTTCTAACAAAAGAACTTGTTATACTGTTGTCTGGACTTTATTTTCATTCTACACTCAAAACAAAAACACATATTTCATGATAAAGGAATGTACCTTATTGTGCACAACGTTACAAAAGCATGCAAATACAGTACACCACATTGCAAAGTAAATACAGTACAACACGTTACCCTCAGTCTTACAAAACAGTGCAAAAATGCATACAGACTGAATACATTTAATTAGTTAGTGGAAACACGGTGCAACACAATGCAAATCAAAGTGTAAACTTCATATAGAATAGTGTGCAATCAAAATAGCAAACCAGTGCAAAATACTAATTAAATATATCATACTGTCCTATCACAATAGTCAATACAAAGCAAAAACAAAAAGAATGAGCAAATAAAGATTAAAAGGCTGTGGTTTGGGCAGCCAGTATAGTGCAAAATACTTTGTTACACAAAGCAGTATAGTTGCATTGAGTCTGTAGTGTAGACCGCCATACATTAGTGAGAAGATTTATGATCTCTATTGTATCCTGCAGGGGCATTTTTTGCAGCATCTAGATCTTCCTTTGGCTGCTTGACCTCAAAATAATCCTTCTTTTCATTCATCTTAATGGCTAGCAGCGAGTTCAGTGCCTTTAGACTTAATGACTGGAGTAGTTCAGTTTTAACCTTCCTCTCCATACTCAAGGCCCTTTCTGCTTCAGCATTTGAGTGCAGCAAGCAAAGCGATATCATCATTGACCATTTGAATAGTGGAAGTCTTTCAGAGTCACATAATTGTTGCAGAACATGAGCCCACAGAATTGAAGTGCAGGAATGTGGCACATTTACTGGCCCTGTCAATTTTCCTCTCTCTTCAGTTCGGTACATTGTGAACTCATCCGGTAGTTGCTCAGAATCTGCATCAGTGGCACAGACTCCCAGACGAATGGCAACAATAACCCCACGTTTTGTTTATATGTCTAGCGTAGTTGCTGGCTTAAGAAAGGATGCTGCATTCTTTAACAGATAATCTTAAACTGTGAATTTTTTTTTAATTTTATAACACAGCAGTATAAAAATAACACATTGTTCTTGTAAAAATTATTTTTTATCACTGTTCCCAAAAGGTCCTCCTCATTATTGTTTATATACTCTTTGACTTCTAATGCAACCATGAGGTCACTGTTGGGCAAGTAACTGCTGGAGTCATTAACATCAGTCTTATCATTTTCCTTCATTAATTTGATGGCAATTACAGGTTTCAGCACTCTACCTGCATACTGCTGCATCAGTTTGTACATATTCCCATGCAGAGTCATAAGCTCACTTTCTGGGCTTTGTAACTGGGTGTTCAAGTGCAGCAAGGGTTCAGGAACATATTTTAGGAACATAAAGACATTTTGCAATTCATGGTTTTGCAGACCGTGACATATTAGGTTGCTTTTTGTTGATCTTGGTTCCATTGTCATAAAATCTGAAAGGAGACTGAGTCGCATGTCCAGGGCTCTGTTTATAACTTTCATAAGACTCATCCACGCATGGCTAATAACCTTAAGTGGGTCTACATCAGTAAGCAAAGCAAATTCCTTTGTTTCTGTTGTCTTTGAGAACTGGATGAAAAATGGACTACCCATCATGGATCAGTTCCTCTACAGGTGACTGTAAAGCTTTTACTCCAGCTTTACTGCAGAGATCTACAAAGTGACAGAGACATCCCATATTAATGATATTGGGATTTACAGTCTTTGAGTGGGACAAGACTGAATTGTTTTGACTCGCTTCTGTTTACTTCTGATGCGTTTTATTAAATAAGATTAAAATGTTATGCAATGTCTGGGTGGGGGTTCTGTTATGCGCCTGATCACTTCTGATGTTTTATTAATATAATTGTACAGTAGCATTGCATTGTAACATTACGATCATATTTAAAAAAAAATATCCAAAGTGATCTGATACAGGAAGCCAGAATCCTCCCAACCATCAAAAAAAGGCAGCGTAACTAACACTGCCTGTTTATGGTTGGGTAGGTGTCTAGCTTGCTGTGTCCATTTGCATCGAGTACCGTGATTTCATGAATAAAGTATTAATACAATATCAGGGGTCAAATATTCAAAACTTTGCCAGGGCCAAATCCCAGTTTGTCCATGCAAACCAGGCTTTGCGCAGATTTCCCATATTCAAAAGCCCAATTAGCACAAGCAAACAGGGTTTGCACCAGGAATATTCGGGGTGCAATGCAAATGAAGGGCTGGACACCTGAATTTTGGCACAGTCCACTTCAGAGTATGTGCTTGCACAGGCCATTTTGCTCAGTTCTTTGCGAGGCAATACACATACCACCAATCAAAACCTCGACTTACTCCTGTACAACCCTAGCAGTTGGGGAAGAAGCAGGTGGCCCCCAACCCCAACATAGCATAGTAGTTCCTTGCACTACTGGTTCCCCCACCAATTGCCATCCCAATGTAAAAATAAACTGTCCCTGGTGTCTAGTAGTCCCCCACCGATCGCTTGCTCAGTGTAAAGATAAACATTCCTGGTATCTAGTTGTCCCTCCACTGATCACCAGCCCAATGTTAAAATGAATCGTTCTGTGGCATCTAGTGGTGCCTCCCTACCGATCGAAGCCCAATGTTATTTCATGGTATCCAGTGGGCCCTCCCCCCCACCTGCACCCATGCCCGATGTGTTCCCATGTATTTTCTGGTGTCCAGTGATCCCCACCCCCACCTGATCACATGCCTGACACACAGACAGCGTTTCCCTGTTGTCCAGTGTATCCCTGCCCCAATCCCAATCTCCTGTATAGTAAAGATGAACTGTGGCCCTCCCATCCCCCCACCCCGGCGGGTAGTGCCCCACCACCCTGCACCCTGCACTGCCATTCCTCTCCTCCATGGCTGTCTGCCGATGAGTTATCAGTGAGTGTATACTGTAACAGCTGATTGTGCAGTATGTGCCTCATTGACAGCTCAGTCAGCGCCAGGTCCGGGAAAATATAGGAACATATCGGGCATGGTTGCAGGTGGGGGGAAGGACCACTAGCACCAGGGAATGATTTATTTTAACATTGGGCCAGCGATCAGTGGGGAGGCACCACTAGACTCCAGGGAAAGATGTCTTTTTAAAATTGGGTCGATGATAAGCGGGGAGGACCATTATACACCAGGAACAGTTTATTTTTTACATCAGGCTAGTGATCAGTGGGGGGAAGGGGGCACCAGCACCAGGGATAGCTCTCTGGGACTGGACAAGTGGGGGGGGTACCACTGTGCTAAATTGCTGGGCTATCCATGCAAATGAGCCCATAATGGCCATGCAAATAGCCCCTTAGTGCCTTACATGCCCAATGTGCTCATTTGCATGGATCTGTTTGAATATTAGAAATTTTGCGCGGACAGAAGCCATTGTGGAGTTCTATTTTGGGAGTCATATCTTCCCAACACTAGGGCATAAGCCGTTGTGGCATCCTATTTTGGGAGTCATATCTGCCCAGCACTAAGTGGCTTAGCGCTGTGCTGATATGGCCATATAATCAGTTGAATAGCGCCAGTGAGCTATTCCACTGAATATAGCATTTTGGGCTCCCTGGCAAGCGCAAGGTATAGTGCAAACTATCGGGCCCCAGATGTTGGTCAGATGCAGCAAGTTGGACCCTCCCCCAAGCACCCCCAAACAAAAGCACACATTTACATTTTAATAAATAAAACACATCGTAAGTAATCAAATGCAACAACTCAGAACTCCCACCACCAATAACAGGCCACACAAGTTACACTGCCTTTTTTTGGTGGGTGGGGGTGGGGACTGATTTGCTGTGTCTGATCACTCCTGGTGCTTTATTATTATGATTATAGTGTGTCACATACCACTTCAATCATATTAATTAAACAGAAGTTGTCAGACATGGTAAGCAGACCCCCACACACCCAAAAATGCATACATCTACACCCTAATACACAGAAATACATCAGAAGAAATTACAAACGGCAAACCAGAACCTGCACTACCAAAAACAGGCCATGCAAGTTACACTGCTGTTTTGTCCAATCACTACTGGTGTTTTATTAATATGATTGTACTGTGTCACATTACCGTTACAGTCATATTAATAAAACATCAGAAGTTGTTGGACACAACAAGCCGCCAGCCCCTACCACCAATAAAGGCAGAGTGGCACTACAATTATATTAATACAAATACAATAGAATTAGCACTACAATATTACTAAAACATCAGGGGCCAGATTTTCAAATGGTGGCACAGGGCTTGCATCAAGCCCCATGGCACAACACTTTGAATCTCTCAGCGTGACAAACCCCTTTGCCACAACTGTGCCTGATTTTAGTATATCGGGTGCAGGACACTTTTCCCCACTTTATAGTAGCTTGCGCCAAATATTTGGCACAAGCCCCATGAAAAGGGTACCTGGGACTGACGTAAGCTAGACCAGCAAAAAACTCATCTAACTTGTGGCAATCGGCACATGGGATAGAAATACTGATTGCCAGCTGGGTGAATGCCGCGAGCTCTATGCACCGTATGTAAGGGGCACCCAGGGCTTGTGGCATTAGCAAACATTAGAAAATCCAGCCGCAATAGTTGGTTGGACTCAGCAAGCTGGACCCCACCATGAACTCCAAACAAAAAAGCATACATTTACCTACTAATGAACAAAAACCTATCAGAAGAAATCAGATGCAGCCATTTTTGATGGGTGGGTGGGAGTCTAGCTTGCAATGTCCGATCATTCCAGGTGTTTTATTAATATGATTGTAGTATGTAACATTACCACCACAATCATGTTAATAAAACATAAGAAGCTGTCAGATGCAGCAAGCTGCCAGCCCCTACCACCACCAATAAAGGCAGAGTAACACTACAAGTATATTAATACAAATATAACAACAGAAGTAGCAGTACCATATTGATAAAACATCAGAAGCAGGTTGAAAGCAGCAAGCTGGAACCCCCAAACACCCCTCCCCCCCAAAAAAAAACATGCATTTACATCCTAATAGATAGAAACACATCCAAAGTAACTGGATGCAGCAACTCAGAACCCCCATCAAAAACAAAGGCAATGAAACTGTATAATTATTAGTAAAATACATCCCAAAAACAGTTCAAAGTATCTCCAGGTACCTACTTCTGGTTATGTTCAGCTGCTCCTCCTCTCACCTCCTTTTGTTGGTGGTGAATGCCTGCATTATAGTGGTTCTTCAGTCAGTGTTATTAAAGATGCTGGGTTCTTACAGTGGCAAGACACTTACTTGGTTCTCTCTCGTGGCAGCAGGTCACTCCTCCTGGCTGGACTACCTCACAACAGCAGACTCCCTCAGGCAGCAGATCGGACTGTGCTGGATGTGGCAACAAGGCAATGCACTCAGGTCTGGAGCTGTGGCTCTTAGTGCAGGGTAGGCAGGTTGAGTCTGAGGCAGCAGCACTTGCACTACCAGGGCCAGCAGAGAAGTGTTTATGACACTGGGCAAGCAGCATTAAGAGACCACCTTACTAGAGCTCAAAACCCATCAGCCAGCAGCTGAGCCAAGCAGAGGTGCCAACTAGACTGGGACCCCTTAACTACAGTACTCTTCAAGCCCTCCTTCCTGACTCCATGAGAGAGCACAAGCCTAAGCAGCAGTCTCAAACCAACAGCACATGGACTGAGCTGGTTGAGCAAGGAGGTCATGGAAAAGGTAAGGAGGAAAAGAGCTGCCTTTAGGAAGTACACGAAAACAGGGAGAGGGGAGGACAGGAAGGAGTACTTGATGGAATTCGAAGGAGGTGACAAGGGCAGTAAGGGGAGCCAAGGCATCTACGGAACTCAGGCTGGCACAAGGCATTAAGAAGGGGGAGAAAGACTTCTTCAGGTACATCAGGGAGAAAATGAGCTGTAAGGACCACATAGTAAGGATTAGGAAGGAGGGGGTTGGGTGGAAGCAGGGTGCGATAAGGCAGAAGCACTAAATGAGTACTTCTGCTCAATACTTACTAAAGAGAAGAGGGGGTGACACCCAAGGAGGGAGAAATGGCAGAAACGGGGGGAAGGGGGTGACAGATGGGGAAATCATGGAGGGCAGAGTTTGGGAGGGTTTGAAGGCACTGAGGGTGGATAAGGTGCCAGGCCCAGATAGCATCCACCCCAGGGTACTGAAGGAGCTGGCAAAGGTCCTTGCAGGACCTTTGGCAGACCTATTTAATGCCTCACTACATTCAGAGTGTGTACCTCAGGACTGGAGGATGGCTCATGTGGTGCCCCTCCACAAGAGTGGCCCCAAGGATGAACTGGGAAACTACAGACCAGTGAGCCTCACATCCATCGTGGATAAGCTAATGGAGACTATCCTGAAGGTGAGGCTGGTAGCCCTCCTAGAGGCCAAAGGACTACAGGACAGCAGACAGCATGGCTTCATATGGGGCAGATCCTGCCAAACTAACCTGGTGGAGTTCTATGACTGGGTAAGTAGGCAACTGGACAGGTGCCATGCAGTGGATGTCCTGTATCTGGACTTCAGTAAGGCATTTGATTTGGTGCCGCATGGAAGGCTGGGAAGTAAGTTAGTAGGCACAGGGGCAGGTGTAAAGCTGGTGAGATGGGTAGGGAACTGGCTTTGGGGAAGGCAACAGAGGGTGGTGGTGGGTGGGGAGCTCTCACGCCTAAGGGTAGTGACAAGCGGTGTTCCACAGGGCTCGGTGTTGGGACCAGTGTTGTTTGGGATATTCATTGCAGACATATCATGGGACATCAAGAGCAAGATCAGTCTGTTTGCTGATGATACCAAGGTAGGAGCGGTGGTGGATGACCTAGGGGATGGCAGGGGTTGCAGGATGATCTGGCAAAGCTTGAAACCTGGTCAGACACCTGGCAACTGGGGTTTAATGCCAAAAAGTGCAAGGTGCTGCATTTTGGGATGAAGAACCCAAGGAAGAGTTACCAGCTAGGGGGAATGCAGCTAGCCCAGATAGAGGAGGAGAAGGATCTGGGGATGCTCATTACAGGGTCAATGAACAACTCAGCACAATGTAGGAAGACAGCTGCAAAGGCCAACAAAATTCTGGGTTGTATTGCAAGGGGTATATCCTCGAGGAGGGAGGAGGTGATTCTGCCACTGTATAGATCATTAGTTAGACTGCACCTGGAGTAGTGTGTGCAGTACTGGCACCCGTATCTGAAGAGGGACATTAAGTTACTGGAGGGGGTGCAGCTGGGCAACAAAGATGATCAAGGGCTGGGGACTTATCATATGAGAGGAGGCTGAGAGAGTTGAACATGTACTCACTGGAAGAGAGGAGAGACAGGGGGGACATGATTGAAACCTTTAAGTACATGAAAGGAATAAACAAGACAGGTACAGAGGGGCTGTTCAAAGTAAGGGAGGGGAGGGACACCAGGGGCCATGATATGAGACTGGAGGGAGGAAGATTCAGGAGGGAGATGAGGAGACACTTTTTTACAGAGAGGGTGGTGGCTGGGTGGAATGCGTTACCTGCAGAAGTGGTATGCAGTAGAACAGTGAACTGCTTCAAAAGGGGATGGGACAGGACAAGGAGGAGGGTCAATGAAGGGGAAGGATGGAAGGGAGGGGCAGCTGCAGAATAAGGGGTGCTAGCTGCACATTCGAGCAGACTTGATAGACCTCTAGGCCTTTATCTGCTGGCAAATTTCGTATGCTCGTATGTTCATAAGTAAATTTACAACATAAAACTGGCTGAGTGCCGTAAGCAGGCTTACCCTTCCCTGCCTCTCTCTCAGTCAACCCAGTTGTCAGTCCGTTTCCTCCCAGCTGGTTAATAGAGTCTCCTGCTCCTCAACTAACAGCAACAAGAACACAAGCCCAAAATTCAAAATGCGATGGTAGTGAATAGAGGGAGCACAGCAAACTGAACTTCCCTAGCAGCAGTGGCATCCCTGATACAGCTAGTGCCTATGGTCTTTTTCTATGTTGTAGGCTCTTCCTGTATGACACAAAGATATTCTTCTTCAACAGTGTATCAGTCAGGCTGAAAACTCCACTGGAGTATGGATACCCTCCAGTCACCCAGCTGCTTTATGGCATGGCAGTGAACCTGAGGGTAAGTGGTCATCAAGCAGTTAATCATTCTGGAGCGGGCTTCAGGTTAGGGAGTGGAGGCTGCAATCAGAAGCACTCAGCAAAGTTGCAGTTGAGCAGATTAGGCACAACTCTGACATCAGCACTATCAGGGGAAGACAGGAAGTTGGGCAACAAAGCAAAGGAAGCAAGTAGTGCATGTTTCTGGTATTTGGGTGTACGGAAATTAAAGGCAGCAATGTTGGGGGTGGTACAGGCTCACTTGTAAAGCTCATATCTTGAACATCAATGAAAATGTGGAGCAGCTGAGAGGTATGTTATTAAGTGATTTATTATTGGACTGCAAAGTCAGTCTTCGCCTGGACTATACGGGGGAGGAAGGTAGGGTGTACCATGTTAGGGTGTGGTGAGGTGGGCATACATAAGTCTAAAGGGTCAGGGTGGGGGGTGAGAAAAGTACACTACAGTGGGTGGGGCATGTTTTTTTTCTGCCTTAATTTTTGTTTTATTAAAAACAACAGAAAGCACTCTGCATGTTTTTTTCTGTCAAAGTGCGACTTCACTTTGAAAAACGTACACATACAGTAGTGGCACTTCACCAACTCTTTCATCAGTGAAGTGCCACTATGGGTAGTTTTCACTGGGCAAAGGTGGGTACTTCACTAGGTGAAAACTACATGAAGTGGGGCTGTGGGCATAGCAAAGCCAGTGAAACTTTATGAAGTTTGTTGCAAACCTAATGTCCCCGACTTCACCCACTTATAATCAGGGACAGAGCCTGTGGTAAGATACAGGTTGATCGTGTGAGCAGTGGATGAGGCCAGAGTAGGGGCAGCAAGCTTAAGAAGCCTCAGCTCTAGCCCATTGAAGCCAGGGCTTTTATATGAAGAGACAGAGCATAAGAGGTTTAGGACAGCCAAGTGGGGCACAGCTGTATGGTGAAATAGGGGTTGATCAGGTGTTGTTGTAGTAGCAGTAGGGATGACTGATCAGAATTTATCAAATCAATGGGGAAAATACTTGATTGGACAGACATGTCGGAAAAGTGTTCATTAAATTTATTAGCAGTGGTAATCAGATTAAAGCAATTTACACCACCTTTTTTTAAATCAGAACCTGAAGGGTTACAGTTAGCACTGAGAAAACCATTCATATGATTCCAAAATGTATGTGAGTCACCCGCAATAGCCAACAGAAGAATCTTACAGTAGGCACTTTTACTTTCTTAAAGGCAGACTTCAAATTGTTGTACTTTATTCCACCCAGTCTTGCTTAGAAAGGAGGACGTGTATCTAAGATCAAACTGTATCCTAGTTTTAAACAGTGCTAGGAAATTGCTACTAAATCACTTGGTGACCAGTCCTATAATTCTCCTGATTACTGGAGCATGCCTCTCCTGAATTTCAGAAAACTTGTCAATAAAGTAGGACAATGTAGTCACAATATTAGAGGTATGATAGAGAGGGGAGAAATCAGTGTTAGCTACTCAGCTGTAAAAGTATAAGGGTTCACTTTTGAGAGGTGCTTAAGCAGAATTATTTTACAGGGCCATTTAGGGGTGGAGGCTTTCTCATCTCAGTAAGTTGGCAAGTAATCACTGATGGAGTTTGAAGACATGCTAGCACAATGGTTGTCATCCCTTCTCTCAGATAGGACCCAGACAATTAAGGTATATCTGCCTTAAGTAGTAGATGGCCTAGTGGGGTCAGCAATAAACTGGGTAAAATAAATTTTACCAGCAATAAGTTCATAGCTTTTAAGTGTAGAACCAAGCCAATCAAGATGAAGGTTGCCCAGGATGATAACTTCATTATTGTGAACGTCAGTACCATTTAGCTCAGTCAGAGCTGTCAAACCAGTGAGACCACCAGAAGGAAAGTTATAGGTACTGACTAGATGTAATTTTTTAGTTAATCTTTTTATCTTACTTCAGTCTTCATCCAGCCCCCATCTGCCTATCTGCCACTGCTCTGTCACCCCAGCATTCCCAGAGCTTACTTCATTTCCTTGTTCCCCACTTTCTTGCCCCATGGCAGGGCTGATAGGGCTCTTCAACTCCCACCTTGGAATGGATCTGGTCCAGAGGTGATGCCATGGTAGCCAAGTGCCAGGCCTGTGAACATCTGACATCATCATGATGATCGGGGCATTTCCACATTGTCTGTCCCATTATCTCATAGGGCACTGGTAACCTGTCAATAGAGCAAGCCATTTTGAGGGAGTTAATATGGGTGAGGTCAAAACAGCGAAAGAGAATCAGGTGATGTGCTTTTAATAGCAATAGCCATTAAGAGCACATTGTAATATGAGCACGTACCTTCATTAGTTATCTGGACAAGTATATGTAGGTTTGCTGATCGGGCTGATGTCGAGCTGGCCATCTAGTGTGCTGGGTAGAGTCACTGCCTTCCAGTCGGGTGACCAGGGTTCAGGACTGACTGTGGACCAGGTATTTTGGTTTTGTTCAGTTACAGTTTTTATTTTTCTAATTTCTTGTTTAGTTCTGTACCCCCCATCTTGGCTTTGTCACCCCCCCACTTGTAGGTTGCCTCCAACTTTCAACCCTTCCAGTGTCTGTACCCCAATTTAGCCCCCTCCCAAGTTTCTGCTCTCCTCATAATCAAGCCCTCCCACAGAGTTGATTAATTATAGTCTGGGAGCATAGCAAAGCTCCCTCAAAAGTAAAGTCAGTAGTTAGCCCCTCATAAATCATATCGATGAATTGCCATTTTAGTGACATTAAGCTATTGTAGTTAATTGTGTGGGTACTATTATGCACATTGCCATTTTGTTGTTACGGTGATGTGCAGTAGCTGTTATAGTATGCACCAATATGCTGGCACTGTTATTACACAGTAGCAAGGGCACTGGCAACTGTGTGCAAGCACCATGCAAGAGTATGTGATGCAGAACCAGCCAACATACTCCTACCCACTAGCCACTCTAACTGCACAGACACCTGTGGTCACCCAGATGGCAGTAGTGCAGCTGAGCTGGCTGCCCTCTTTCCCCAGTGGAAGATATCATCCTCTGGGATGCTCAAGCCTCCTCCTCCTCCCCTCAGCTGGCCCTGTGAGTGACAGAACTACCACTGCACTGACAGGCTGGCTAGATGGATTTTTTTTGTGTTACCCAGCAGAATGAATGCATGTATAAGTTTACATAGAGTCTGCTGAATGGCAGATAACTAATATCCATCAAAGTAAGATGGCTTTTGTAATAGAAGATGGAACCCTCTCTCTCCTTTTGGAGGGGGGGGCAATCCAGTCACATAATGTTGTAATTGGGAAGACAGCAGGCAGAGTCATGAATAGAGGACATCAGCCAGGTTTCAGTAACACCCAGGACATTAGAGCTGTAATGAGATTCCCAGGCCTCCAACTCAGTAAATTATCCATAAGGCTATGAATATTAAGGTAAGCAATTTTTGGTTCTTGGAGGTTATTCCACATAGAAGAGGCTGTATCAGGCATTGAGGAGTCCACAGTTTAGTTCAGAATTGCTAGATAGGATAAGGCTGATTAATCATAGCGATATACTTAAAAGGTGAGTCCTTTTAGTATCAATAAGGGTACTGTACATACCATGGGTACTATTTAAAATACACAGTAATAGGTACAATACCCCTAGATATAAGCATTAGGGAGGCATTGGGAGGCAAATGGATTACAATTAAGGTATTAGAAAATTTGAAATCAAGCAATGGATCATAAACAGGATTACAATTATTAGGGCACAAAGGCAGCAGGAATCAAACAAATAGACAAGTCCTAGTAAGGAGAAAATGATGAGCACAAAAGCAGGTAAGGTACAGAAAATACAAGTTAGGCTGCACAGTACTTACAACAGCACCAAAGTCAGGAAAATAGGATAAGTAGGAAGCAAATTGGAGTTCCAGGTCCATGCTCCAGCTTCATCTACAGACTCCAGCAGACTCGCCACTCAGTGCCATGCTACTCTACTATGGGCCACTCCACAGAGGGCCACTACACCAGGTTCAGTATATAAATGGAGGGGGTAATGTTCATGCAGCTGAGATGGCTCCCTTTGATTGTATGTTTTCCCATTAGGTGTCAAAGTTGATGAAGTCCCACAGTGGCTGGAAGGGGGCTCAGGATGAACAAAAACACCTTATGACCCCTGGGCAGGATGTACTCCTGCCGAGCAAATGATCACTAGCCCAACTGACCTCATAGGACTGCCCTGACAATCCTGAGGTTCCTATTGCAGCTATGCATTCACACAGCTGAGCTAGCACCTTTGGATTGGGTGCCTTCTCAAAGGCAACAAAGCTGAAAAAATCCACGGTGACTGGCAGAGGAGAGAGAGCTCCTGCCAAAATGAAATCTCTCACAACACCTGGAGATGGGAAGTGACTCCTGTTGAGCAGATAAGCACTGGCCTGACTGGCTTTGGGGGACTTCCAGATGAACCTGAGGTGCTTGATGCAGTTAATCCATCATGCACCTGAGCTGGCCCCTTCTTAAATGGATGCTTTCCTAAATCTGCCAAAGATGAAAAACTTCCACAGTGACTGTTGACGAGTAGGAGGGAGGCTTCTGCTCAACAGAACCCCCCCCTGTAACTTTTCATTCACATGTAGGTCTGGGAGAACAGGAGTATGTCATACATTTTCTGCACCTGCATATATCAAAGTTTGGTTTCACAAATACCACATTACAGTTTAATGTTAGGTTTGTTTCATGTTTTGAGACTCTCAAATTACTTTACAGTGAATGATAGAGCATTGTTATATTTAAAAATATATCACTTTCCAAACGCTGTTATGCTGTAGTACAGATGTCAGTTCTAGTTGTTATGCTGCAGTAGAGAAGTATGTAATGCAGCATAATGGGGCTTGCCATTTAAAGGCAAGCCAGGTTGTCCTGGTAGCCAGCCAGAAAGGATTACTAGAAGGGGGAGGGGAGCGAGGTCAGCAGGGAAAGGGGGGGTTTATGACCTCAGAGAAGGGTCATAAGACAGGGCTGGAGCTCGCTGGCCATTGGGCAAGGGGAGGGGCTAGTAGGGGTTCTGAGGTAAGGGTCCTTAGGGGCTATTTAAGGCCATGTAAACCCAAAATTGGCCTCCTTCTTGCTGTTAATTTTAATTGTCAGCACATCATTGGCAGGACAAGGTAAGGCAAGGTAGCTTGGGGGTTATTTGTTAGCGTGGGCGTGCTGGGAATGGGGAGTACCAGCCATGGTGCAGGCTTCAGGGCAGGCCCAGGAGGAAGGAATGTTCGACATATTTTGTGGTTGTTGTTGGTCTGTGAAGGCGAGCAGGCCCAGGGCCAGCCACAGTGGTCGGAAGGCTAGCCCAGGTGGTGTGAGTGGCCTGAGGCCTAGCAGGGTGGGCCTTGCTCTCCGAGTTGGGATTGTCCCGTTGCTCGATGCTGGCAAGGTGTATGAGGGTATGAGGCCCAGCAAGGTGGGCCTTGCTTGTCAAGGCGGATGCATTCCCATTACTTGTTCTTGCTAGGAAGCAAGCGGTTTAGGGGTGGGGAGCAGATGGCAGCCCGTGAGGTGTAGAAATGCAAGGAAGCGACACGCCAAGAGGCCCAGCAGGAGGGGCCCCGCCAGCCTGGTCGGGCTGCTCCCCGGGGCGTGGCTGGAATTTAAGCCCTCAGGAGAGGGGCCTGGGAGCAGTGCAGATGCCGCAGGGATTTAAAAAATATTTCAACAGAAATGGGACACGGCAGGTCGGGTGGCAGCACGCCAGAGGGTGGGGAGCCTGCCCAGGTCAATCAGCAGCCGTGGCTGTCTTGTAGGGATGGATTTGGACATTTGGGCAGAGCAAGAGCAGTGTTTGTGGGGGAAAGAGACAGCGTGGGTGGGAAGGGTGCTTGCTGGAGAGCGTGGCAAGGTGCAGGGTGAGCAGAGGCTCGCAGGAGGACGAGCACAGCGAGAGGCTGACTCGGTAGCCAGAAGAGAGTCATTGGCTGCCTATGGCTAGTTGCTTCATGTACAGAGGGCATCAAGGTGGCCAGAAAGCAGGTATAGTAAGTGCTGCAGCCATGTGGCAGGGGAAAGCTACAGTTTTCGGGCTTTTTGAGGCCTTGCGCCCAGGGAAGGGGAGTATGAGGGCTGGGCGTGGGGGGGGGACTGGGGCCCAGGACCAGAAATGGCGGGCAGCCCCAAAAGAAGGAAGGCCTCCACCACGTGGTCGGGCCTAGGGACTGAACGCATAATGGCTTGACCTCCAGGGGAGCAGTCGGGTTGATGGCAAGGCCAGTAGCTATTAAAAAAAAAAAATTGTAAGTTTGCAGCAGTTACAACGGTAGTGTTTTATAAGTGGTGGCATTATGTTTTGTTTGGTTTATTTATGTAGCCCTACACAGCAATGGGTCACTATCTATTTAAAAGCAGTTTATAGGAGTTACATTTTTGTGTCAGACATCACCGAGGTGCAAACAGAGAATTATGGATCACAATTCAGGAGAAGGAAGCTGTAGAGGGCAAGGCCATAAAGGCAAATGGGTTATCAGTGGTGAATTAAAGGGCATTTAGTGAGCAGGGTCAACTATGGAGAAGAACAGGAGTGGGTGCTGCTTTGAGGGGGAAGAGGAGGATGCGGGGGGCCTACGGGTGGAAAGGCAAGGTAGCTAGGAGGATAATGGAGCATGAAGGCAGCGAATGGGAGAACAGGCAGGAGTTGCTGCTGCGCGGGGGGAAGGCTGATGAGAGCCAGAAAACTGGCAAGAAGAGCAGCACCTGTGGAGCTTTGGCCTGGGGGGGGCACAGATTTTGAACAATGGGGCCGTGAGCCACGCAGCGGGCAGGGGGGGGGGAGACCTGGTGAGGCCGACCACGTAGCACACATGCCCGTCAGTCTGGAGGGATGGTGAGCATACGGGATGGTTGCTGGTATGAGGGATGTTGCAAAAGCATGGAGATTGGCCATTTTTAGGGTGGCCATACCCTGGGGGGCTGCGAAGGAAGAAAGTGACTGGAGGATTTAGGGCTGATTTTGTCATTTTGTGCAGTCTAGGGTCATCAGACACAACGACACCCAAGAGAGCCCAGGCGCTGGCGCGCCATGTTGGTGGAGGCAGGAAACTAATGGCACAGATGACAGAATTGATGGAGGCAGCAAAGAAGAGAGAGGCAGAAGAGGAGGCACAGAGGAAGAGGAAAGAGCAAGATGAGAGGGCTGGACCCAGAAAAGGGAGCAAGAGGATGAAGGGGCACCCCACCTGTGAAGGCTGCCCCGTCCCGCTGGGCACCATCCAGATGGGGGTAAGGATGATGTGGACATGAATAATGAAGCTAATTTGAAAGACTATATGGAGGGGTTACTGGGGATATGGGAAAGGACGGGGTTGTGAAACTGAAGCTTAGCTTTGAAAGCCATCAAGGATGGTGGTGGCAAGGGGGAAAGGAGGTGTGGGCACCTCCAGGGAACACGGAAGCTGTACGAGGGCTGCCTGGCTTTACGCTGGGCATCCCACCTGCTGGCATCAATAAAAGAAAAGATTTGGAAGAGGAAGTATGTGGATATATTTGGACTAGTGGACGAAGACACGGCTAAAAAGTACCAGCAGAGGGGGTCAGTGTTAAGTCAGAGATGGTGGTAGCACTGGCAGTGGTCAGGCAAAAGGGGGAAGAGGCCCAGTTGAAAGAGAAGAGCACAGAAACATGACAAGTGGGCTTCATAATTTATAGCACGCTGGTGTTGGAGAAACAGCCTGATCTAGCGATACCACTGTTGACGTACATGGCAATTATTCGGGACTCCTATCGGACCAAGTTGAGTTTCAGATGGCTCAAATACGATGAGGCTTTCTGAAGGAGGATGGCGGTAAAAGGGGACCTGAGGTGGGATTGTACCCACGCTGAGCTGTGGGTCAGGATGCTGTCTGAGCCAGGCGGGGGACAGATGGTGGATCAGGTGTAGCAGGCAGCCCCGGCGGGGGTGGCCAAAGCATGCTGGGCTTATGACAGGGCTTTGTGCACATGGCCTAGCTGCAAGTTCTGGCATGTTTGCTCATGATGTGGGGATCACACCAGCAATGGCATCCAGACAAGGGGCAACAGAGGGGCAGACCAGCGGGCAGCTGGCAGCACAGTCTTTTGAGGCATCCAGGGGGACCTGGGAGAGGACAGCAGCCCCGGGGAGAGGCGGGTTCACCTCCAACTATGGGTGAAGCTAGGACAGAAGCAGGCGGTGGGCAGTGGGGCTACATGCTGGCCTGTACCCCCATCAAGCTGGACGTGGTGGAAGCCTGGACAACAGGGTACCCCAACAAGAAGGGGGTGGCCCTGCTGAGGGAGGGGTTTAAGGGGGGTTTCCCATTGGGATTCGAAGGGTCACGAGTGGGGATGCGGGCCAAGAATTTGACCTCAGTGAAAGGGAAGGATGACATAGTTCAGGAAAAAATCAAGAAGGCAGTAAGGGCAGGGAGGGTGGAAGGCCACTGGGCAAACCCCCCTACGGGCAGTTCCGGGTGTCACTCCTGGGGGTGGTGCCTAAAAAGCAAGCAGGGGAGTTCCATCTCATCCACCATCTGCCTTACCCAGGGGGGTGGTGGTGAATGCAGGGATGACAGAGGAGTTGAGCACGGTCTCATACGCATCTCTGGATCAAGCAGTCGAGCTAATATGAGCTGCGGGAGGGGCATGGCTCGCAAAGATGGACATCAAATCTGCTTTCCGGCTGTTGCCAGTCCAACCAGTGGATTGGGACTTGCTGGGTTTCCAGTTCAATGGCGAGCTGTACTTCGATAAAGCAATGCACATTGGATGATCCGTGGCCTGCTTGACGTTTGAGGCATTCAGTTCTTGGGTATAGTGGGTATTTGGGTCACGGTACGGCCACAGGAGGGTGGTGCACTATTTGGATGATTTCCTTCTGATACGGGAAAGCCAGGCAGAAGCTCAGAAGGTGTTGCAGGACTTCCAGGACAATTGCAGTGTCATTGGGATCCCCTTGGCAGAGGGTAAGATGGAGGGCCCGGCCGGCTAGCTGGAGTTCCTGGGGACTGAGGTAAACACTGAACAGGAGTGTTTCCACTTGCTGTGGGACAAAGTGGCCCATTTGAAGGGGTTATTGGCATTGGTGGGGTGGAGGAGGAGGGTGCCGATGGTACAGCTTCAACAGCTGCTGGGGCACCTTAATTTTGCCTGTAAGGCCATAAGCCCAGGCAAGGCCTTTGCAAGGAGGTTGAGGAGGGCCTCAGGCATGGCCAAGCAGCTCCACCACTGGGTAGACATTAGGAAAGGGGGTGTGGGAGGATCTCCAAGTTTGGAAGATTTTCTTGAGTCATACCATGGGGTGACATCCTGGCAGGATGAGGGGCCTCAATGCGACCCCAACTGTTTACAGATGTGGCGGGGCTCGGATGGGAGCCTACTTCAAGGGGAATGAGTATCAGAGGCATGGCCAGAGGAGGGAAAGAATGGGGCTGGACCAGGATATCACATTTCTGAGATCTTCCCATATGGATGGCCTTAGAAATATGGAGAGTGAATGGCATCTCTTTCTGGTGTGATAACAAAGTTGTAGTGGAGGTAATCAACAGGCAGAGTGGCCATACAGAATCGGTGGGGTGGGTACTGAAGAGTCTGGTGTTGTTTTGGGCTGTGCTTGAACTTGTCCCTCAAGGCGCAGCACATCAAAGAATACAGAATGAAGTGGCTGACTGTCTCTCTCACTTACAGATTGATCATTTCTGGGAGTTGGCACCACAGGCCGCACCTACTGGACTAGGGTCCCACCTGGATGTGGGGGTTGGAAGAGGACAGCCAGGGATTTGTATAGAGGGTCAAGGGTGGCCAACACTTAAGGCCTATGAGAGGGCGTGGAAAGTCTTCCAGGCATTTTGGATGGGGATGGGGTGAGGGATGGGGGAGCGGCAAGAGGAGCAGGTAGGTGGTGAGATACATTGTGAAAAAATGGGAGAAGGGGGTGGCCTACGCCACCACGGTGGTGCAGCTGGCAGTGATCAGCTGGGTGTGCCAGGAGTGAGCATGGCTGGATGTGGCAGGCGGGCCATAAAACAGATGGTCATGGGGTGGCAAAGGGGGTAGGGAAAGTGGCAGGATGGGAGGAGGCCCATTCGCAGCCCCCTGCTCATGAGATTGCTACAGGTACTGGACCACATTTGCACCTCCTCAAATGAGGCTCGTCTGTTTTGGGCCATATTTGTAATCCTGGCCAGGGGGCCTTTCAGGTGGGGGAGATGGTGGCGCCACAAAAGGGCAGCCACAGCGGGCTTACAGGAGCAAAATGTGTGGGTGGAAACAGAGAGGGTGGTCATCCAGCTCCCGAGGTCCTAGACAGACCAGGGGGGCCACCATGGAGATATGCAAGCAGGTGAACAGGGCACCTTGCATAGTCCAGGTCATGAAGGAGTATAGTAGAACACGGGGGCTATTAAAAGGGGCCTGGTTCATGCATGGTGATGGGTCCCCGGTGACAGGGTATCAGGTGGGAGCAGTGCTGAAAAGGCGATAGCATTTGTAGGTGAGGACCCCTCTTGGTTTGCCCCGCATTCCTTCTGGATTGGAGTGGCAATGGAGCTAGCTGCTGCTGGGGTGGGAGAAGCCGAGGTCAAGCGGGGGAGATGGAAGTCTAATTGTTACAAGCGTTATGTGAGGTGCTGACAATGGCTAATCGGTGTCCTTTTCTCTCCCCACAGCAGGTTCCAAGCAGCAGGTGGATCGTGGGGCACTCTTTTCATTTATTGGGCAGAGAGGTTCACTGCCACCATGAAGATAGGGATGCAGCTGTGCCCGGGAGTGGAGCACACCAGAGTACAATGAAGGGGCCTGAGAGGCATGAAGTGGTCGCAGTTGATCCCCTACTAGGAGTTCTGTGCATGCATTGGGGCTGGTCAGACTGCATTATTGTTCATCTGGGTGGCAATGACTTGGGACATTGCACTGGGGCCCCTGGTGAAAGATATTATTAGACTTGGAAAAGGTGATTAATTGGTGGCCCAGGGTGGTATTGGTCAGGTCAGGGATTACCTCTAGGAGGGTTTGGAGGAGACCAAAGAGTCCAAAGGCAATAAAGGTGGTGCAAAAGAGACTGAACAGGAAGGTAGCCTGGGCAGTGGTAGAGATGGATGGGGTCCACATTACCCATAGGGACATCTCCTACGAAGAGGAGGCAGTGTTCCAGCAGATGGGGTGCATCTGACTGAGTCTGACATGGGTTTGTTCCTCCACCTGTTTGGGGATCTAGTAGGGGAAATTGACAAAAAAGGTTTTAGGGGGTAACCCACAAGGGGGGAGCCCCATCTTCCATTGCAAGCTGGAGATGGGTAAGTGGAAGGGCTGGGAGCTAGAGGGAAAAGAGGGGGCAGGTAGAGGGGTGAAGGGCTAGGTACCACAGGCTGGGGACAAAGAGAACCCAGGCATGGGAGTAATGGGGGAGAGTGGTGGATATAGGACCAGGGGTGGATCAGCTGTGTCCACGCCTAGTGGGGGAGAATGGTCTGGGTAAGGTGGTACCTGATTATGGTGATGGAAAGGGAGACCCCGAGAAGTAGTGTCACAAGAGGAGGAGGGCCAAAAGGAGAACCACACAGACAGAAGATGGGACTGTTATGTCCCAGAAGAGATTAGGGACTGTTATGTCCAAACTTGTAAATATGGAATTGTTAGACTAAAACGGGATGTAAATGTATGAATTTAACCATGCCTTTTACTTATAAATAAATCCTGCCAGTGAGCATCCAAAAGCAACAAGGTGTGGTCTGTTTTATTTCTGGGTGGGGATCCAGGGACAACAGATTCTAACTAGCTCTCACATGCTGTGTAGCAGTGCTCGTCAATTCCAGCTCACAAGTGAGACACGAAACAATATCAGCCAACCCCTTTGCCTTCATGAATTTTGGTAACAACTGTATGTTCCAGCAGGGATTTTTTGTCCTGATATTTAGGTACCCTGCTTGTGGCAGAGTAAACTGTGTTCAACCATGCGCCGATACAGTCCAAGGTAAGCACCTTTCAAAAAAATGGCATGCCATGTGCTTTGCTCACATTCAACCTTTGGCTCAAGACCTTTTTATTTTCTCCTCCCACAGGTCAGACAATTTTATCATCAGGGGAGGACGTAATGGGTCAACGCATGAATGTCAGCATGTCCGATTGAATCTAAACAAATACAACACTTAGATACTTTTACTACTTGACTGCCTCACCATTTTGTTTTATTTTTAAATTTAAACAGTATGGTTAATGTTTCATGATTTTATTGCATACCAAGAATCCCTATGAACATTTTATGCCTGTAGTGTTCGCTGGAGAAGTAAGTAAAGCTCTCTTTCTTTTGAATCAATACAACTCTGTCTCTATTTTTTTAATATGTAGATGTACTGCAGCCTGATATAATTCATTATAAAACAATGAATGACTACTCATGAACATGCTGGTCAGTGCATCTTGAGGTTGTTATGGTGACAGAACCTCTGAGCTATGCTCTTGAGGTTCATAATGTAGTCATAGCAACCTCTCAATGCACTAACCAGCATGTTACCGATAAGTAGTCATTCATTATTCTCTATTTTACTGTACTGGAATCTCATAAACGTGATATTATGCCCTTGTTTTCTTGTCATCCAAATGGTATAGAGCAACTTATTCACCATTTCACTGGTCCAGCGATGGGTAAGTGCATAGGATGTTTGTGCATCATAGTAGTGCTCATGCAACAGTGGAAAAGGTTGTGTTAGATTTGTGCAGCCTTTCACACTCCCTGTTCCAGAGGAACTACAACCCGTTTGGAGTATGATGGCATGGCACCCTCTTGAGGAGGGAGCCATCCCTAGAGGTGCTGCAGGAGCAAGGTTCTTTTGTCCAAAGTTACCTTGTGGAAGCTGTCCAGATGGAGAGAGGCAAACCACCAGAGAAAAGGGGTGGAAGGTGAAAGCAACTAACTGACCATCCAGAGAATGCTGGGATATGCCTGCTACTTACAGTGCTTAGTGAGTGGGTGTGGTGAGGTAACCTGCTGCCCCATCAAACCTCAGGCAAGTTTGTAAGTTCACTGGTCCAGCGGACAACTACATATGTAGGATGCTTGTGCAATATGATAGTGTTTGTGCTACAGTGGAGTAGGTTGTGATTGGATTTGTATGGCCTTTCACACTCTCTGTTCTGGAGGAACTACTGCCTTTTTGGGGTATGATGGCATGGAACCCTGTTGAGGAGGGTTCAACCTCTAGAAATGAAATAGAAGCAAGGACTCTTGGCTGAAGGCACCTTAGGGAAGATGTCCAAAATCTCAGAGCTGAAGGCATGGAAAACCATTGGGACATCGTTTCACTATTGAGTAAAGGGAAGGCCACAACTGTACTGAATGAAGGAGCCGCCATCCAAATCCCAAATTGACCAGCAGAGTAAACTAAGCATGTAGCGTACCTATTTGCTTTTTATGATCTTCAGTAAGGAGGAGATGAGAGGAGAAGCCACCTTTGGAGGAAACCTATTGTGATCCAAGATTTTAGGTCACCATCCCTATAGGTCATGCAGTTGTCTTTTATGTTTAGATGTTGGAGAAAACACTGAAAACTGACTACAGAGAAGATGAGGAAAACTGTTCAGTGAAAATGATTGAGTTTTGTGTAATCAAGAATGGAACAGGGGACTGACATACTTGGAGGAATTGAAACATTTGAGTGTCATGGAGTGTGAGCCCAGGCAGTAGTGTGGGGAAGGAGCCCAATGGCTATGAGATGTAGCCAGATAAAACCTATTTGTTGAGGGAATGAGCCTGGTAGAAAAGGGTATAAGCCCAGTTGTAGTAAGATGTGAACTCAGAGTCCTTGGGGTGTGAGCCCAGGTGTCAGTGGGGCATGTGGCTGGAGTCATAGGGCAAGACCCTGATGGTGGTTAAGGCATAATTTCACTAGCTGTTGAGGTGTGAACTCTGCAAAAAGGATTTGTTTTGGGCTGCCAAGGAATTCCAGATGGCGTTGGTCACAACCATTGTGTAGAAGCCTAGTTCAGGATCAGGTCGAGGAATGGAGGGACTTGCAATGGGGACACATTCGCATAAGGATTCAGGGGTCTGAAGGTCTGGTAGGTTCAGTAAGGCAGGAAGGATAGTAACTGTAGCTGGTGCTGGAATTCTAGAATGACCAGGAATGGCTAATCCTGGTGTGATTGGCACAGGTGGGGAACAAGATGAGAAGGTCTTGGCAAGGAATAAGTTGAATGTGATAGACAAGCAGGTTGGAGGGTATGGGATCAGTGTCCAGTGGCAGAAATTATTCCATGGTTGTAACCTTTGTTTTGAGCCTTTTCATGTTAGCATTGACCTACAACATAAGGTTCTTTAGCTTGTCCAAGTGACTGAGAGGCACAGGTGTCTCTTGCAGAAGGTTGTGCGGCATTAGCTTTTAGATAGCAGAATAAAGTTCAAAGAGGTCCTTTCTGTTGCTTTAGTTGAAAATGGAACCCCAAGTTCTTTCAGAAAAGAGACTAGTTTTACTGCAATCCAATCTCTACGTTTGATCAAGGACTTTGCAGTGGCTTTCTTAGGTGTCAGTTCAGAACAAATGGACTCCTGATACTAGTTCTTTGATGGAAAACGCTCTTGTTCACTAGCTGATTCCGACCTGCTCAAATGAAGCAAAAGCTGACTACTGTTGTAGTACTACAGAAGGCCACAATGTGACAGGAGCATGACTAAAATCCCTTCTCTGGCCCACACCCCCTTGCACTTGTTAGCACTGTATTGAGGTCTTAGAGTCTATAGTATCCCTTGCCTCCTGTCACAGCATGTGGTAATAAACTTCAGACGAGGCAAATTTACAGGTTTAAAACACACCTTGGTGTGATATTTATTTTTCAATAGTTTGAAAAGTAAATGAAAACAAAAAAGTTGCTAAGAATATCACTACTGAACATCAGTAGTTTCTCACACAATACAGTCCTGGATTCTAGAGCTCCTAAGACCCTTCTCATCTGCATTCAAAGGTGACAGCTTGTCTACAGTAGCAGTAGAACCTCTCTCCTCTCTTTCTCAGGGCTGAGCCCCTCTGGGCTGAACTGAAGTAAACTCACTGAAGAGGTATTTATATCATTTTGGTGGGATCACCTGACTGATCCCTCTTCTAGTTACAAGTCTGGACATGTTGTTTCACGTCTGAACATATTATTTCAAAACCAAAGGAGGAGGGGTTATTTCAGGGGATTTCCTTGTTCAGTTAAAGGTACAGTGTATATCTCCACAGATATTGACTCCCTATATCTTTGATCCATAGTGATTAAGCACTTTTATAAAGTATACCACATTTTCATACATAGAACCTTATACAGTAACAAGTTTATAGTGTGACTTTATGAAAATATTGTAAGGCTTTCTTATAACTGTACTAATCATGACACTATTATTGTTTTATATGACTTCTGAATCCTTTTTCTTTAAAAAGGCTTTACTAAATGTATTCATTCCTATTTAAAACAGCCTTCATGCTTTTTGTACACAAAATGCTCTTATGCACTTTACACAACACTTGACTGGGTATTTGGCATCATTCCATGGACTGGATGGTTGGAAATGGAAAAGAATGAAAAGAGAGAATTAGTAAGAAGTTTAGTAGGGACAGTAAAGAGCTATGCTAGATGGCCAACCTAGTGTGGGGGTTAGGGAAGAAGAAAAGCAAAGAGAAAAGCATTAACTGTTGCTAGGAAATAAGGAGATAGAAAAGTGGTCCATCAGTCACAGCCAGGGTGTAGCCTAACTCCACCACACACCTTCCTCCTTAAGAAAAAAAACAGTTCTCAAAACTTTACTGTTTTGTCAAAAAAACCCTCTCAGTCATAAATATCTACCAAAACAGTAGAATGGGGGTTGGTTGAAGCTTTCTCTCACCCACTATGACAGCTTCATCCCAGGGTCCCTTAATTCAGCTATTTTTAGTATTGTCCACCATTCCAACTTACTGCAATATGACAATACTTTCACAACATTACCCTGGGGCTGTCATACAGTTTAGCACAGTACCCATCTGTGCTTTCAGAGGACTTCATTCTGTAGTTACAGTCTACTCCGTAACTATTTCACCCTGGTTATTACAACTCAGACATTTGATATCTAATATCAGGCACCCATCAATAGGCATCGTTTCAGCACCCACTACTTAACATTGTTTCAAAATGTATCACTTGGCATCATTGTGCACCGCTAGCATACCTTCATTATTACATTAAAAAGAGGAAGTAATACACAGCAGTTTTATGCTGACTTCAAGCTTCCTCCATACCCATCACTTGGCATCATTTTACCCTGTGAACACACTTATCGTACCTTCATCAGTACATTAAAAAAGAGGAAGTAATACACAGCAATTTTATGCTGACTTCGAGCTTCCTCCATACCCATCACCTGGCATTGATTGTACTCAGGGGCCCAATCATAGGTTCCACCCCATACCTAGATCCTCCATGACCCTAGGTTCCTCATTTTATGTCTTACAGTATAGACATTTCTTTTATGTTATGCATTTCTTGTAATTGTTTCATACATCTCATTTATCCATTTCTTCATGTATTTTCTGGCAGACAAGGAACCTTCTCATGCTGAACATCAACCAGCCAGTTACTAACTAAAAACCTTTGAGGTTTCCTTTCAACCCCTATTTTTAACATACCAGGGGTTTTCTTTCAACCCTTACACCATTCTGGTACCCTCAACTGACTGTACTCAGCACCAACCTTAATGATATATTCATTTTAAACATTACATGTTTCATACATTTCATACCATATCACATGGAGGTTCAGAACATGGGAAAGTCAATTTAACCACCATGGTGTCTTCCCTGTTGCTTGTAGTCTTCACCCCAGTATGAAAATGTCCTGAAACATTCTTACCTGGGGCCTTCATCTCATCATCCTCCAAGTAGTAGTAGCTTAGAAAAATGAGCAACAATGGGATTTCAAAAGTGACTGGCAACAAAGATTCCATCAGGGGTCCTCCTCCTCCTCCTCTAGAACCCACGGATCCTGGTCCTCTGCCTCCACCATGAAATCCTCCAGTTGGGAACCCTCCATCAGCACCTGGCAGTGGTGCTTCACCTCTCTCCAGTGCTAGTCCACCTCTGTGTTCCATCAAACTCCAATCCAGGCAATAGCTCTTCTCCAGTTCTCCTCACCTGGGCTCTGGTAAGCCTCTCCTCCTTCAACTGATCCTTGGCATCAATGAGATCCTAGAGGTACAACATCCTGCTCTTTGCCCCTGATGTCTAGATATTAGGGCTGGTATCTGGGTACTGGTGTCCCTCTTGTTTCTCTGGACAACCAGTACTATCCCACTTCTGACACCAAGTTTGTCACAGCGTGTGGTAATAAACTTCAGACAAGGCAAATTTACAGGTTTAAAACAGACCTTGATGTGATATTTATTTTTCAAAAGTTCGAAAAATAATAAATGAAAACAAAAAAAAAATTGCAAAGAATATCACTACTGAAAATCAGTAGTTTCTCACACAATACAGTCCTGGATTCTAGAGCTCCAAAGACCCTTCTCATTTGCATTCAACAGCTTGTCTACAGTAGCAGTAGAACCTCTCTCTCTTACCTCAGGGCTGAGCCCTCTGGGCTGAACTGAAGCAAACTTACTGAAGAAGTATTTATATCTATTTGGTGGGATCACCTGACTGAGCCCTCTTCTAGTTACAAGTCTGGACATGTTGTTTCATGTCTGAACATGTTGTTTCAAAACCAAAGGGGGAGGGGTTATTTCAAGAGATTTCCTGGTTCAGTTAAAGGTACAGTGTATATCTCCACAGATATTGACTCTCTATATCTCTGATCCATAGTGACTAAGCATGTTTATAAAGTATACCACATTCTCATACATAGAACCTTATACAGTAACAGGTTTATGGTGTGACTTCATGAAAATATCTTAAGGATTTCTTATAACTGTACTGATCTAGCACTATTATTGTTTTATATGACTTCTGAATCCTTTTTCTTTAAAAGGCTTACTGAACTATAGTCTTCATGCTTTTGTACACAAAATGCACTTATGCACTTACACAACACCTGTCTGGGTGTTTGGCATCATTCAGGGACTGGATGGATGGAAATGGAAAAGAATGAAATGAGAGAATTAGTAAAAGTTTAGTAGGGACAGTAAGAGCTACGCTGGGTGACCAACCTAGAGTAAGGGAGGAGAAGAAGAAACACAAAGAGAAAAGCTAACTGTTGCTAGGAAATAAGGAGATAGAAAATGGTCCATCAGTCACAGCGGTGTAGCCTAACTCCGCCACACCTCCCTGTTCCATTCTCACCCTCCACACACACATCTGCCAGAGCCTGCTTTATTCAACTTTGCAGTGTATATACTGTATCTGCCTGTAACTAGAAGTTTAAACTTAATATGTGCCATATGTGCTCATTTACAGGATGTAACTAATACTGTCTTGTACAATGAGTCTAGGTATAGTGTGCATCTTTTATATTACACAAATTTAATTTTATTTGATATCTGTCTGTGTAATGGAATGCTGCTTTATATGCCACCTGATGAATTATCTTACTGTTTTGAATATTGTATGTGTAACTAACTCTGGGTCACTCCTGAAAAAGGGATCACTGATCCCAGTGGGTTTACCCAGTCATCAAAATTTAAACAACATAAAATAAATATTTCTGAATTGCAGGGATGTCATGAGAAGGCACGACCTGGGCTCAGATGGAAAGTGGGAGCAAGGTCCCAGCTGTAGGGCCAGCTAGTTGCCACAGAGGGCAGCAAGGTCTGGAGCATAGAACAGCTCAGTGGGAGCCAAGAAGCAGGGTCATGGAGGCAGGACCCAGTATCAGAGGTATGGCATGGGGCTTAACTGATCTAAGGAGCCAGGTCCGGGAGGAAGAGGTCCACCTGCAGTTTGATAAGGTAGCAACTTCTGAAGAAAGGCAAGGCACAGCTTGGCTGGGGGGGCAAGGTCCTGAAGCAGGGTCAGTTGCAGGGCACAGAGACAAGTAGTGGAAGCAGGGTCCCAGTGGTAGGCAGACAGGCTATAGGTAAACAAGGTCCAGAAATGCAGGAACTCACTGGGAATCAGAAGAAAGGTCTCAAAACAGGAACATATGCAGGGTCCAAAGGCAAGCAAAGCAGTGTGAGAAACATCCAGCTGCTAGGTGGACAGGCTTTGGGGGAGTGAGGTCTGGAGCTTAGACTAGCTCATGGAGATTCAGGGAGCAACTTCCAGGAGGCAAGATCCAATACCAGCGGCATGGAACAGGGCTCAGACTGAGCCTGGGAGCAAGGTCCCAAACTAGGAATGGCTGCATGGTCCAGAGGCAGGAAGGGGGAGCAAGGTCCCTCCCAATACTAGGCAGGCAGGTTGTGGAGGAGTGAGGTCTGGATTTGTAGCAGCTTGCTGGAAGGTAGGAAACAAGGTCTGGAAGCAGGAACATCTGCAGGGTCCAGAAGGCAGGTAGAGGGAGCAAGGTCCCAGTGGTAGGCAAGCAGACTCTGGAGGAGCAAGGTCTGCAGCTGTACAGGCTCACTGGGAGCAAGGAATCAAGGACCTGAAGCAGGAAAAGCTGCATGGTCTTGATGCAGGTAGTGGGAGCAAGGTCCCAGTGCTAAGCATGCAGGCTTTAGAGGATCAAGGTCCAGAGTTTAAAATGGTTCAGGGTGAGCTATGGAGCAAGGTGCAGGAGGCAAGGTACAAATCTGGTAGCATGGAATTGTCTTGGACTGAGCCAGGGAGCAAGGCTCTGAAGCAGGAATGGCTGCATAGTCAGGGAGGCAAGCAGAGGGAGCAAGGTCCCAATATTAGGCAGACAGGTTGTGGAGGAGCACAATCTGGTGTTACAGGGCTCACTGAGAACCAGGGAGCAAGATCCCAAAGCAGAAACATCTGCAGGCTCCAGAAGGCAGGTAGTGACAACAAGGTCTCAGTGTGAGGCAGGCAGGAAGGCAAGCTCTGAGGAATGAGGCCTACAGCTGTAGGGGCTTTCTAGGAGCCAGAGTGCAAGGTCCCAAAGCAGGAACAGCTGGTGGGTCCAAATGCAGATAGTGGGAGCAAGGTCCCAATGCTAAGCAGTCAGGCAGGCTTTGGTGGAGTGAGGTTCAGTGTTTGTAACGCTGTCAGTATAGCTAGAGGTTAGAGTAATGAGCTATAAATGAGCTTGGTACATCCAGCAGACCTGGGTTTGAGTCCCACAACCTCTACTTGAATACTGTACGACCCTGAACAAGTCACTTAACCAGCCTAAAGTTCTTTCTTGGGTCGCTCCTGAAAACAGGCAGTTGTGCCTAGCAGTCTTTACCCGATTAACAAAGAATAAAATACTTAAATACTGTCTTTATAGACTTAACCAAGGCATTCTACATGGTTAATCACCAGCTCCTCCTTGAACAACTTTCACTAACTGATGTCTCACCTGCTAAGTTGCCCTGGTTTAGAAGCTATCTTGGGGACAGATCCCAGCGTGTGAAGATTTCCAGTGCTATCTCCAACCAGAAGCCTGTTTGGTCCGGTGTACCCCAGTGCTCAATCTTGGGTCCACTCCTCTTCAGCATCTTCCTCAACAACCTACCATTTGCCTGCCACCAATGAACTCTGCTCTATGCAGATGATGCTGTCATTTTTGCCAACCACCCTGACCCATTCTTCCTCGAAAGTAACCTTCAAAATGGCTTTATGGAAGTTGAGCATTGGTTCCGCAAACATAAACTGGTGCTGAACTACAAGAAGATAAAAGTCCTGTTGTTCTCCTCTGCCCACAGTCGACACAAAGCTCATGCTGTCACCATCTGAAATACCCAAGGTGACCCCCTCAAACAAATACAGTACTTCAAGTACCTAGGGGTTACCCTTGATAGACATCTTACCTATACACCCCACATCGAAAATGTTGTCAAAGCTGTCAACACCAGGATTGGGCTCCTCTATCAATTGAGAAAATCACTAACACCTGAAGCCCTAAATCTAGCTATTCACAGCTCAGTGCTCTATAATCGATTATGGCCTTGTCATTTGGAACTGCCTCCACTACTGCACTCAAAAGGCTCACTGTTGCACTGAATAAGGCCTGTAGACTCCAAATTGGTGCACCACGCCTCACCCACATTTGTGATGTCTATAAACAGGCTGGGTGGTTCAACTTACATGGGAGAATTAAATATCACACTTGCCTGCTTGCAAAAGAGATTCTCCTTGGACACATGCCTTCGGGTTTGGGATGCTTACTCCACAGATCCCCCAAGACCCAACATACGTGTACCTCCCGCTCTGCACCCCTACTAGTCCCAATGTGCCAGACTACTCAATGCCAATGTTCCTTCTGTATCAGAGTGCCTTACTGGCTCGATGGCCTCCACAATGGTCTGGCTAATCTTACTAATCTCGAAGAATTCAAACACAAGCTTTGTCAGCACCTCATAACTGAAAACTCCTGTGATTGCACTATCTAACATCCTTGTCCATCCATCTCGGACCTCCCTCTCTGTTCTTCTGCTGTCACATGCCCATGATTTGCCCCTCACTCACCTCTCCTTCCTACCTCTTTCCCTTTCTCCCACCCTCCTCAATAGTCGTTCTTCCTCTGCTATCCTAGCTGCTAACCTGACAATGCCACTGGGCTGCTCCCCACTTCTTTGTATTTAATCCCCTCATAATTCCTCCTCTTCCTACTCCCTGCCTCTAATCATTGTTAAACTTGCAAGGGTTTAATTGTGTTTTTTGTATTCTGTATTCTGTATTCTGTATTTTATTCCCATTTCCTTAAATGCTATGTGAAACATGTCTGTTCTCCCCATTCTGTATGTATCCCCTCCCTATTGATGTGGAACCTTTGTAAATGAGCTGCCTGGTGCTCAAAGGTAATTGTAATCCTAGATTGAATAAATAAAATAAATAAATAAAATAAAAATAAAAAATAATGTCTCAGGGAGAGCTAGAGAGCAAGGTACCAGAGGGAAAGTCAAATACTTGTGGCATGGAAAGGGTTCTGACTGAGCAAGGAAGCAAGGACCCAAAGCAAGAATGGCTATGTGGACCAGGAGGCAAGCAAGGGGAGAAAGGTCCCAATACTAGGCATGCAGGTTGCGGAAGAGTGAGGTCCAGAGCTGGAAGGGCTCACTGGGAACTAGCAAGCAAGGTCCCAAAAGCAGAAACATCTGCAGGGTCCAGAAGACAGGTAGTGGGAGCAAGGCACCACTGCTAGGCAGGCAGGCTCTGGTAGAGTGAGGTTAGCAGCTGTAGGGGCTTGCTGGGAGCCATGGAGCAAGGTCCCAAAACAGGAACACCTGCAGCATCCAGAAGTAGGTTATGGTAGCATGGTCCCAATGCTAGACAGGCAGGCTTTGAGGAACAAGGTCCAGAGAACAGAATGGCTCAGGTGGAGCAAGGGAGCAAGGTCCCAGAGGCAAAGTCCAACCTGTAGTATGGAACAGACTCAGACTGAGCCAGACAGCAAGGTCCCAAAGTATTAATGGCTGCATGATCCAGGAGACAAGCAGGGGAAGAAAGGTCCAAATACTAGACAAGCAGGTTGTGTAAGAGTGAGTTCCAGAGTTGCAGTGGTTCACTAGGTGGCAGATTGCAAGGTCCGAAAGCAGGAAGGTCTGCAGGGTTCAGAAGGCAGGTAGTGGGAGCAAGGTCCCAATGCTAGGCAGACTTTGGAGGAAAGGGGTTCTGAGCTTTTGGGGTTCACTGGGTGCAAAGGAGCAAGTTCTTAAAGCAGGAATGGTTACAGGATGAGGCAGTGGAGTAAGATTACAATGCTAGGCAGGCATGCTTTGGAGAAGCGAGGTCCAGAACTATAGCACTCACTGGGAGCCTAGGAGCAAGGTCCAGAAGCAGGAATGACTGCAGGGTCTAGAAGCAGGTTGTGAAGCAGGTCCCAGTAATAGGCATGTAACCTTTGCAGTAGTGAGATCTGGAGCTGTAGGGGCTTGCTAGGAACTAGGAAACAAGTCTGCATTGTCTTGTGGGCTGCCTGCTGCAGAGAAAGATCCAGAGATGTAGAGGCCGATAAGAGACAGAAAGCATGGTCCCAAAGTAGGAATGGCTGCAGGGTCAGGGAGGCAGATAGTGCAGCAGGTGATCATGTGTTCGTTGCAGTGCAATGCTGTAGAGGTGATGAATTCAGAGCCTGCAAGGGGCACGGTAAGTCCTGGAGGAGACTTGAGTTAGTTGCAGTACGATATCTCGAGGAGTGATGCATACTGGATCCTGAGGTTCTTGTTGGGTGAAAATCAAGACTTGTGGGGCATGAGCCCATTAGTCATTGGGTGATCCTGGTAGTCATCAGGGTGTAAGCCCAGTGGTAGTTGGTGAGAGCCCAGTAGTCATGGGGCATAGTCCAGTAGAGATGCTTAAATGGTACAAGGCAGATAGGTAGGGAGCAAGGGCCAAAGAAAACAAGAAGTAGAGCATGGCCACACCACAGTTGGAGGGGCTTGAAGGCAGACATCACAGAAGGCAGACAACAGGCAAATTCAAGTTCAGCTTTCAAGTTTCAGATTATTTCATATTTCCATTGTCAACCCCAGTCACCACTACAGAGATTCAGGAAATGGAAACACTCTGAGACGTATCACCTCAGTTCCTCACACCACTCATTATTGCTGCTTGATCATCCTCTTACCACCATAGTTGGGTCTGTACATGTCAGTTGATACCAAATGTTCCAGCGAGCCCACATCCCTGACTGTCCGAAAAGAGTCCCACATGAACAGTGACTTGGTCCTCTACCCACCGCTGAGGTCAGGTCACATCTGCAGCCAACACCGAGGAACAATAAAAAAAAAACAATATGTTTTCTGTATTGGTCCCACTGAATGGATGCCATTCAGTGAAGCCCCACTTTGAGGAATTCAAAGTCATAATACTATGGTTCTGATGTCAGAATGATAGTGTTATGAGTTTCTGATGTCAGAACGATGGTATGATGACTTTCATGTTACACTGCTTTTCTATGGAAAAACATTCAACCATATATTACATTTACATATTATTGATACAGTCTAGCTTAGTGGTGGGCAACCTGAAATAACTAGAGGCCGTGATATGCAGACCTCAAACTCCTCAAGGGCTGCATGACCACGCATGACCCAGATTGGACCCATTTTACCACAAAATTCATTAAAAGTGACAGATCTGAATGCACAAAAAACGTTATTTAATCGACTGGTGACATCATTAAAAGTTTAAAACAGTATAAATAGTATTAAATAAAGTTAAAACTCAGTTTATTTATCTTTTGTGCAGTGTAATGCAATCCCATTGTAATTGTAGGAAATATTTCTAAGGGCCGAGTTTAACCTCGGCTGAGGGTCGATGCGCCTGTGGGCCATAGGTTGCTCCACCACGGTCTAGCTAGTTCCTCCTTCCAGGCTGATGTGCAGCTGTGGCATACTGATGAGTCCCAACAAGGATGAAACAAGTACTGTGCCTATAGTTTGCTGTTTTCAGCCTTTGCGGATTGCTTGCAAGCTTTATTGGCACTATATGGTCTAGCTTAAATGTATGCCGGCTGTAATTCTTTCATATTAGTTTGCATATGCTACCCATGATGCCTTGCATTAGGGGAGTATGTGTAACTATGTATTTGATTCATACCTATATGAACATATTTACAACACAAAAGATAAGGCATGGAGTGTTTATGTCATCTAAAAAGGTAGGCCACTGTTTTTTTTAGAAACTTTTGTGAGAAACAGAGCTAAGAAAAATCGATAACAGAAAAGACATGTTTGTTTCTTGGGATTTATATTTCCACTTTGGCCAAAATGTAATTTTCAGGTCTTAGTGGGGAAGGGATGATGGTGTCTCTCTAAAGTAGCTAGATTATCATTCTCTAGGTTTTTCACCCAAGCAATTTTAAGTGCCAGAATAATCACTGTCTTCCGTTTATCTTCTGATATTATCACAGCAAGGAGCTGGCAACTGACATTTCCTTCTGTAAGCTGAAAAACTACTCAAAATATTGTTTCCCAGCATGGAACAGTTTATAAACAAGCTCATCAACAAGTAATATTTTTGAAATGTGCGCTAGCCTTCACTGCTGGAGACCTAGCATTGAACCTTTGCTCACATCTCTGCTTGGTTTCTCATGGGCAATAGTCAACATCACAAAAAAACAATACACAATTTGGCATGTTCTAGAAAATAATAGTATCTACTCAAACGAGTCTCCTGACTGAATGAGCATATTGAGCAAACAAACAGCTAACACAAGAGAGGCTGTATTTTCTAGTCAGTAATGAGGTACTTTGGTGGACAAGTATTGGAAAGCCTGCAGTGCACACACCCTTTGCCTAATAATCACAGGCTTTATATTCCTGTGCTATTAATACCTCATGTTTCATGAACATGAAATTAGTCACTCAAATTGTTTAATAAAAATGTGAAATTGGTTAAAGGGGGGTCCCTGGTGGTTTTCTGTTTAAAATTATATGCACTCCATGCCATGGCCTTGGCTGGATTCATATTCAGAGAAAGGCTAATTATCCTGCCAAATCAACCTGGTTGCCTTCTTTGAGGCAATAACTAGGGAGGTGAATAAGGGTTCTGAGGTAACTGCTGTCACTCTGGCCCTCTGCAAGGCTTTTGATTTACATACTGCATGGAAAACACATGGAGAAGGCAACAATCTGGGATTCATAAATTATGCAGAAAGTGTATACAAATTGGTCCACATGTAGGAAGCAGAGATTGACAGTGGAAGGTCACTGTACAGGATGTAATGAGTGAAGTACCACAAGGGTCAGTGCAATGCCATTTTTCTTTTACTTATTCATCAATAACCTGGAAGAGTGTGTTAGTAGCAGGATACTAACATTTTGTGATGGTGCACAATTTGCCAAATGAAAGTAGATGCCATAGGGGTGGGGTGTACTGCTGGTGTACATGTACACATTGGGGACATAGACTGAGAAATGGGGGCTAATATTTAAGGTGGAGAAATGTAAGGAACTTCACCTAACAGTGGGGAATCCAGGTTGCACATCCACTTTGTGTGGTACAACAGGAGACATCCCAACTGTGGAAAAGAATTTTGTGGTAATTAGAACAGAAAGTTAAAGCCATGCTGGCAATGTACTGCCACCATAAAGACAACAAATAAAAGGTCGGGATGCATAAGAAGGAGAAAGGAGCAAATAAATGAGGTGATGCCCCTACAAGGGCTTGGGTAGAATGCATTGGAATTATTGCATCCAGTTTTGGATTCACAATACAGAAAATATGTTGAAGTGATTGGGATGGTATACCCGTCATAGTGACTGAAACTGAGGACCTAGATATGAGCAACCTCAAGTTCAGTGTTTGTTCTGTGAGCTACCCTGAAAGGGTAGTGACAGAGTGAACAGGAAGGCGACCGGAACCACAGGATGGGGAATGGAAGAGGAGGGAAGGTATGTAGGAGGTAGTGCAGCAAGAGACTGCCAAGCTGGCCATGTGGTGTGGTGGTGAGGGTGGCTGGCTACACTGGGGAGGGTGCAGGGTTTGGGGCTGAGGAGGAGCCCCGAGGAGCAAGAGGGAGTTTATTTGTTTTTCAAGGTTCTCCCCTTCCCTGACATGCAACCCCCTTGAGTTGGTAATCATTATTAAGGGGGGGGCAAAGGGTACAGCCCCTCATAAATAATAAAATAAAATATTTATTTTTGCTGTACTTTTCCTTGCTGGGAGTGTACATTGCCATTTTTTTTCAGCGATGTACACTTGCTGCATTATCTCATGGAACAAGTTGGGATGGTCCAGCACAGAGCCTCCAAACTGACATGGTTTGGGGAAAGATATATAAGATAATATTGAACAAACATTTTATAGCTTAGTCAAGAGGAGGCTGGAGGAACATGATAATGGTAACAAATGTTAAAAGGATAGACAGGTGGAGCACCCAGAGCTGTGTGAGCTGCTGAGTGCAAGCAGAACCAGATGGCAGGTACGCATGCACTCCATGTGCCTGTGTTCAAAGGTATAGTTACTACTTGGGCATTACAAGTAATTCACATTGATTTCCAAATACATTAAATAATAAAAATATTTGTAATGCACGACCAACTAATGAATTCCATGCAGAATTTGGGGGTATTTAGGTTGTGTGGCATTCTTCTGAACTACAAAATTCAATTCTTGGAAATTTCCCAAAAACTGTGGAAATGTTTATGAAATTCACCTAAACTGTGGAATTTTGGCATATATTGCAGAATAATGTGGTGAATTATGAAAACTATTTCTGCAGAACTGACTGCTTGTTTATCAGAAACTTGTGTTACTTTGGGACCATACAGTAACTGTGAAGTGGAGACACTGATGTAAGTTGGAGGAGAAACTGAACTGTGAGGTGACACTGCTGTAACTGTCACTGGTGTAACTGGGAGTAGATACTGGTGTACCTGCAGTAGTTCCTCATAATGTGTCTGTTGCACCAAATGTAGTTAATAGCCACTGTAACCCCCCACCCCAGGCTCTAGGGGTGTGCCTGATGTTAAAGTCCCCGGGAAGGGTGGTCACTGAAAGCCAAAAACACAGTGTCACAGAAATGTTGCTGCATTTATCTGGTTCAGATTGTTGTTACATTGGGGTGCCACAGTTTCTTGTTTTAGACCTGTGTGGGCATGGCCCTGTAGTCCTATTGGGAGGACTAGAAAAGCAGGTTGCAAATGCAGAACCTCATGAGGTGTCAAAAGTGCCTCGGAGACTGTGCACCACGGTCCCACTGTGCTGTCACAATAATTTTTTCCCTTTTCTTTAAGGTTTGCACTGGATGAAAAAAAAATCAGTAAGAAGCACTCCCTCCAACAAGCAATGATCCTGATCCCTGATCCCTTTGTTATGCGCCGAATGAAAAAAAAAAAACAATCATTAAGGCACGCAACTTGAAAAGCTGGCTCCAGAGCCTTTAACAGGTAATCCTAAAAAACAAAATGAAAGAGCACTCCCTCCAACAAGCAATCCAGAACACAGTTAATCAGCAGCACGTCTCCTTTCTTCTTTTGGTCACTAGTAAAGTGTGCCATTTCCTCTCGGGTATGCCTTCCCATCCCCATGTTCTCCATGCTGTCCATGCTCCTCCTGTTCATCCCCAAACAAGGAGCTGAGGGGCCACTGATGGTAGGAGGTAGGCGGCCCCCTACATCCTGTCCCTTCTTCCTTGATACCAGTGCACTACACCGCCACCACCGTCCCACCATGAGAGCCTAGGAGGTAGGGTGTGCCATGCAGTCTGGATCTCAGGAATTTCTCTGAAGCCCTGGCACAGAGGGCTCTGCTCCTTCCCTGCCAGGACCAGATGGGTGCTTCTGAAGTCCGACTCAAAGTGATCCCATGCTGTCGCACTACTTTTTTTTAAGGTTCAAAAACAGTTTTTTACTGTGGGGGGAGGGTTATAATTTAATTAGGGGACTTTTTCCCTTACTTTATAATGTTGGCAACAGTCTTTTCCACTGTGCCAGAGAACGCTGAAAGTGAGAGCATAGGAGAGAAAGAGATCAAAAAAGTAGAGCGTTTAGTATTTTAGATTAAAAAAAAAGCTTCCACTTGCTGCACCAAGGCTATTGTAGTAGAGGGGAGGGAAGAGGAGCGAGGACCAGGGAGAGAGAGTGCGATGGGCATCAGTAAAGCTGCACCCAGCTGCTAATGTTGAAGTGGGGTGGGACAGAGGAGCCGAGGACCGAGGGAGAGAGAGCCACACTGTGGTTAATGTTGAAGCTGGGGAGAACTGGAGCATAGGAGTGAAAGAAAGCAAAGCGAGAGAGCTCTTAGTATTTTAGATTGTAAGCATTTGTCAATGCCGAATGTTGTCTCGCTGGCATTGACATTGGTAGCCGGAGTTAGAGACGATAATAGGAATGGCAGTGAAGTATTGAAATGTCGCCAACCCCACCCCCACCCTGTAGAGACTGACAGGCATTGAGTGTGCCTTTGGGTCATCAGCTATAATGCTCATGTCAATGTACCACCCTACCCTGTAGACCCTGACAAGTGTTGTGGTGTGCTTTGGGGTCTTTGGGTGTTATACTTACCCCATTCCATAATGAAATACACTGAGGTGGGTGCAGTATAGGAGCATGGGGTGAACTTTGTGGCTGAACAGTGCAAGGCACACAGCAATGCCTGTCGCTGGCTGCAGGGTGGGGGTGGAATGGTGTGAGCATTACAGCCAATGATCCCAAGTCACACCCCTGACACCTGTCAGTCTCTGCAGGTTGGGGTGCTACAGTTGGAAAGCCTAACACTGTAGTCATGTGTTGGTATTTTCACTCCAAATTTTCAACATGGGCTTTTGTTCCACCTCATGAAAAGTGGCACACTCTGGTTTGTTAGCTGAAAGGTGATTTCTGCACAGCGCTATGCCATTTGATGACACAGGGATGAAAACACATTTTGACAGGATGTGGAAAATGATATTGTTCATGTATTATATTGTTCATGAGGAGGCGAAAAATGGCAACGTTGAAAATCGAAGTGAAAATACAAAATTGGTAAAGTCATGAGCATGCATAGAAACTGTAACACACATCTATAACCCAATTATTTTTGAAGTTTGTTAGCCACATTTTTAACATAGGCATTTTGGACCTTTCCTCATGAACAGTGGCACTGTGATTTTGTTAATCTGTCCCAAAGTTGATTTCCCACAGTGACCATGCCATTGTATGCCACAGGTGCAGAAACACATTTTGGGCAGGATGTGAAAAACGACAGCTGTAGTGTTCATAAGGAGGTGTAAAAAAATGCCAGTGTTGAAAATCTGGCATGGAAATATTGCAAATTTGTGAAATTACAAGGGTGCATGGAAACTACGCAGCTCTTGTAACACAGTCATTTTATGGACTTTCGGCACCAAATTTTCAATATAGGCATTTTAGGACCTCTGATCACGAAAAGTGTCACCGTCATTTCCTCAAACTGTCCTGAAAACTGATTTCGCATAACACACACTATTCTGGCGCTGGACATACAAAACACATTTTGGCAGGATATGTAAAATGACAGCTGTACTGTTCATCAGGAGGTGTGGAAAATGTCAATTTTGAAAATCTGGAGTGAAATATTACAAATTCATGAAGTTATGTAGTGTACATGAAAACAGTGCAATGCACACTCATGAAACAACCATTTTGGGATTTTTTCACCAAATTTGCAACATAGGCTTTTGAGAGCCCCACATATGAACAGTGGCACTGTCGTTTTGTTACTCGTCTCGAAGGTGATTCTACGAAAGGACCATGAAATCACCTTTCGACTGAATAATGCCATGACAGTGATTGAATCTCTGAGGAGGGTCCCAATAATCCCATGTTGAAAATTTGGTGCACAAATTCCAAAAAATGCCCGAGATATGCACAAAAGTTGATGAAACCCTATTTATGCCATTGCACAGCTTACCGGCATTTTTTCGGTTCGCAGTCGGCTTTGAAGAGTGCAGACATGTCCTGTCCACATCAAGATCGCCCACCCAGACTCAGGAGGTAAGTATGGGGTGCGGGAGTGTGGGGAGGCAGGGTGCGCAGAGGGTGGGCGGGTGTGGGAGAGGGCAGGAGACTGCAAGGACCGTTTTCTTTCTTTCACAGGGTTAAAAGAAAAAACAAACATTATGGGACAGTTTTTTTTATTTTCAGGGATTTGGCATGCTGAGGTAGGCTCCCAGCATGCCACTTAAGTGTTTTTTTTTTTGGGTGGATGCTGTAGCCAATGGGGGATTGGGCACCCCCATCGGCACACAACAAAAGCAGGGGGGGGAGAGCCAAGGGGGATTGGGCACCCCCCTTGGCACATAATAAATGGGGGAGTGCATTATGCCGATGGGGAGTGGGCTCCCCCGTTGGCACATACATAGAGTCCCAGCATGCTGACAGGAGGGATTGGGCACCCCCGAAGTTGGCATTGTGCCACCATTTGTAATCTATTTTTCACCAGGGAAAGCACATCAGGAGGTCCACTGCATATGACGAGCTTTGCTTGCATTGCAGTGGACATTTCATTAGATGTGCTCGTCACATTATGTATTCATGGTGTGGCACCGGCATGCAGGCTTTTTGGGGAATGAGGGATGCACCTACTGATGTGTGCCCTGCATTAGCCCAACAGTGACTAATGGTACCCTGACAGTAGCTACTGTATGCAGTAGAGCTGAAAAGCTGAGGACAGTCTGTGCTTTTCTTATTTTTTGGAATTTACTTCCAGCTCTCCTGATTTCAGGATGCCTCAGATATTTGACAACAAATACATTTTTGTCTTCTTCCTGAAGTTCTCATCTCTGTCATTGTACAGCAGGGAGAGGCACACACATGTCAAACATTTACAATAAGTTACAATCCTATTATTTTAAAATTAGATTCTTTATAGGAATAAGTTATTCTTAATGCTTCTTCATTTATTTTTAGAATCTCAGATGAACTGTCCCTGATACATATGTCCCTTTTCTTTTAACAGACAGTTGTGTGGCACTGTCAGGGGGTAGAGGCAAATGTTGGATACAAAGAAGATGACCTTGCAAGAAAGCTTTCAATTTTCTTATAAACCTTCATGTGACTTTTTGTTGTTGTTCAGTTTGCTGCCTTTAAGTGCTTTGTAAAACCATTTTGCATTATGCAATTCATCAGTGGCTAGTAGATTCCAGAACCTTTGACTTTGAGGAGAAATGTGCGTTGTTGCTGGAGGAAGGAAAACTGTAGAGGACTTTAAGAAACTATTCTGCCACCTGGGGTGTTCCTTCCCAACACACCCTCCCGCCTCCAGCATCTGTTACTACCCTGCTTTCTGTTCCCATGCCAATGCTGGCCCCTATATCTGTACCTGCCATTAGTCACAACTCCTACCAAAGGCTGAGACTTTCTTGAGCACCCTCCCACTTCAGGGGAGGATGATCAAGACCTGGATAGATTATGTTGCCCTCTAGTTCTTGAATGGCAATGCTCAGAAGCAGAGAAATGAAAGAGGTTGAGTGAGTGCTCCAAAGTCCTGCCCTGGCTACCATCCATGTCAAGCAGGCCAATAACCCTGAAGCAACTGCACAGAACTATCTTGATGCATTGGAAAATGTGTATGGGAGCCCGGATTCAGATGAGGATCTGTGGTGGAGAGTAAGAAATGCTCAGCAGTACTCAGGGGAGCCATTGTCTGTGTATGTACCTTGGCTTGAAAAGCTGCTACAAGAATATCTCAGAAAGGGTAGTTTGCTGTCAAATTAATTAGATCGAACTAGGCTGGACCAGATCCTTAAGCCTGCTTCATTTTCAGAATTGTTACTGCTTCAGTTGTGCCTTGCCACCCGACTGGAATCACCCCCCTCCTATGATGAGCTAATGAAAGAAATTCGGGGGGTTGAGCAACGGCGACCCCATGGAGGAATTGCACCCATATCTGCTGCTGCTGCTGCACAAGTGACCAAGAGTGATCAGCCAAGTGAGGCTCAAGAGCAAAAGTCAGCACTTAACGAGCACTCTGAGAATGCAAAGGACTTTCTGCCCTGGGTCCAGCATTGGAAAGATGAGCTACTAAAGGAAGTCCGAGAGTTGAAGATGGGTGCCTCTGCAAGGGTTTCCCCCATGGAACAAGATTGTGGTCCCTTTCAGGATGTGACTGCCGTGAGGGTGGGGTGCACCCTCAGGCATCCGCTACCAAGGGTGGCTGCAAGGCTGAGATCACCAGATTGACTGCCATTCTAAAGGAACTGTTAAGACACATAGCACCACTCTCACCACTGCAAGCAGATACTAGACCCCAATCTCTTACTACTGCTTCAGTTCCTCATACGATGTTCTCTCCCAGGATGACCCAGGAGTCTATCATTTGTCACAACTCGCGGAAAGGATGGCCATATGAAAAGAGAATGCCAGTCTCAGAAGGACTTAGAAAGAGTAATAAACATACTCAAGGGAGCTCCAAAAGCAAATCAATGGCCAAGAGGTGCCCAAATGACTGCAGCGAGGTTCAAGAAACCCTAACTCAAATTTCTTTGGGCTAAATCGTCTGTCCAGGCCTCTGCTAGTAACTCTCCAGACTGGTCCAAAATAGTGGGACCTTCAATGGAGACTACGGTGACTGTGAATGGTATTCATACTTGGGCTGTGCTTGACAGTGGGTTGCAAGTGAACATTGTATTCCAGGACTGGTATGACAAACACTTATCTGATGTGCCTTTGCAATCCCTGGAAGGCCTACATGTGTGGGGCCTAAGCGACAAGTCTTATCCCTACCTAGGGTATGTCCGCCTCTGGTTGTCTTTTCCTGCAACTGAAACAGGTGTAGAGGAGTGAGTAGAGACATTGGTCCTAGTGTGCCCCCCCACTGGACTGTATGATGGGGTCCCTCTGTTAATTGGGACAGACACCCATATGTTTGGGAGACTAAGCGTAACTCTGTCATGAGAAACAAGGGCAACAGACTGGGAGGGCCCTGAGAATTCTGGCTGTGATCAAGAGGGCCTATGATTTGCAACAGAAACCCAAGGAAGTAGATCAGGATGATCTGGTGGGGATTGTGTGGAAGAAGGATCCCGATTCAATGGTACTGGCCCCTAACGCCCAGTGTACCATTCAAGTGGGGGTCTGCCTCCGGAAAGATGTCAAGAACAAAATACTGATGTTGGATGTGCCAGGTGATGGAAAATTGCCAGAAGGATTATTGGTCAAGCCTAGCATCTTGCCTGCTCATGCCCATGCCTATGCATGACGAGTGATGGTCCAGATTCATAATATATAAGATTGGGGGATCAGGGTGAACAGAGGGTGCACCCTAGCTATGGTATACTGTGCAGACACTGCAGTATTGCCCAGCAGCAAGCACCATGGTGAGAAGGAGAGAGTGACCCCAGACTTGTTTGACTTTGGTGACTCCCAATTGCCAGCTGAAAGGAAGGCTAGAATTAACAAGAGACTTTCCCAGAGAGACCGAGTGTTTTCGTTGAAGGAATGGGATGTGGGATGTGCCCAGAGTGCGGAGCATCACATACGCCTGCACGATGAACGGCCATTCCGAGAGAGGTCCCAACGCCTAGCCCCAGCAGACATAAAGGATGTGAGAAGACACCTGCAGGAAATGCTCGCTGCTGGCGTGATACAAGAATCCAGGAGCCCATACACCTTTCCCATTGTGGTTGTGTGTAAGAAGAATGGGTCTGTGAGGATGTGTGTTGATTATCGAACCCTGATCTGGCAGACCAACCCAGACCAATACACTATGCCTCATATACAAGATGCCCTGGACTGCTTGAATGGGAGCAAATGGTTCTGGGTGTTGGATCTTCGCAGCGGATACTACCAGATCCTGATGGCCCTGGAAGACCATGAAAAAACACCCTTCATCTGTCCATTGAGGTTCTATGAGTTTCTGAGGATGCCAGAGGGGATATAAGGTGCTCCAGCCACCTTTCAGCGACTGATGAATGTGCGGTGGGAGATATGAATTTGCTGGAATGCCTTGTGTACATGGACGGTGCCATTGTGTTTGGGAGCACCTTAGAGGAGCATGAGAACCGACTGTTTAAAGTCCTAGACCGACTGGAAGACTTCGGCCTCAAGCTGTACATTGACAAGTGCCAGTTTTTCCAAACCTCCGTGAAGTATGTGGGGCACATAGTATCTACAAAAGGGATAGAGACTGATCCTGGTAAGGTTGAAGCACTGACTATTTGGCCCCAGACCCATAATCTGAAAGAACTACAATGTTTCCTGGGATTCTGTGGCTACTGCCTCAGGTTCATAAAAGACCATTCCAAGGTGATTCACCCACTCTTGAACCTTACCCAGGATTACCCTCCTTCCAATCATAAATATAAAAAATGGGCCATTACAGAGCCAGAAAAAGTATACTTCCACCCAGGTGAACTCTTTGGACCCTGCTGGATGCCCGATTGTGAAGCAGCCTTCCATGAGATCATATACCAGCTCACCCACGCCCCCATTCTCACCTATGCTGACCCCACCAAACCCTATGTGCTGCATACGGACACTAGTCTGCAGGGTCTAGGAGTGGTGCTGTATCAAGACCATGAGGATGGTCTGAGACGAGTAGCTTTCGCCAGTAGGAGCTTGACCCTGCCTGAACGAAACTGCCCTGTGCATAAGATGGAGTTCCTTGTGCTAAAATGGACCATCATTGACCAGTTTCATGAATACCTCTATGGGGCAAAGATATTGGTGAAGACTGACAATAACCTGTTGACCTATGTACAGACTTCAGCTAAGTTAGATGCCAGTGGGCACCGGTGGCTTTCTGCATTATCTACCTGTGATTATGCTGTCGAATACAGACCGGGCCTGAACCATATTGATGCTGATGCCCTATCACGAAGGCCCACTTCCAAGAGTGATAGAGATGAACAGATGTCTGAGGACACAGTGGACTGTTTATTAGATTGCTTGGGCCCTTCTGACACCTGCATACCAGCTGCTTATTGCCACTACTCTGCTCTAGATATTAGTGCACTACCTCAACTTGACAATGACAGCATTCAGTGGGATCAATCCCGAGATCCTATGATTCAGCAAGCACTTGATGCCTTGCGTGCGGGGAAAGATGTGTCTAAGTTACTTTCCACTGACTTGCGAACTGCTTTATTGTTTAAAGAAGTCCTCAGATTGAAGTTATTTATTTATTAAATTTATTTATTAAATCTTGTTAACCGGGTAAGCCCACTGGGCCCCAAAGGTCCCTTTTTCAGGGCGCAATCGGAGTTAGTTATATAATTTGCGCATTTATACAGGTAATACAGTGTGTAGGATATACCACAGAAATTACAAAGACAGCATACAGTTTTTGGTGGAGATGGCAGGAGGAACATTACAATCAATGAAAACAGCAGAACACTGTAGTACATATAATTTAGGGTTATGCTGACAGCATACAGTTTCTGTGGAAGAAGGCAGATGTGTTACAATACAAAGTACAGCCGTGCCAGCAGATAGATGTGGGGTGGTAAGTGCTTAGAGGTGCACACTAGAGGGTCCACATAGGATAGAGTATGAGTTTATTAGTTGTTATCCTTATAGGGGAGCAAATTTTGTAATAACACAAATGACACAAGGTATGGTAGGCTAGCCTATGGTACAGGGGCAGGGACTAAGGTTAAGGAGGTGAGTGCACAGTCCCTTTTGAAATATGGCTAGGGTGGGTACCTCCTGAAGGTGGCTGGGGAGATTGTTCCATGATACAGGAGCCAGATGCATAAAGGATTTACTCCCAGCTACCAAGCAGGCCAAGGGAATTTCCAGTAGGTTTTTGCTTGAGGAACGGAGTGGTCATCTGGCCCGCTTTGGGGCAAGTAATCCGATCAGTTCTGCCAGAGGTTGGGCATCGAGGATCTTGTAGGTCAGGCTTAATAGGGGGTACTGGAGCCTGTTGTTCAGAGATGGCCAGTTGAGGGCTGTGAGGGCTTCACAGTGGTGGGTCATCGGATGGGATTTGGAAGCAAAGCGAGCTGTCTTGTGGTATAAGGTCTGTAATTTGCCATGGTCCAGTTTAGCGACACCGAGAATGATGGGGTCAGCGTAGGTTAAGGTAGGGAGGAGGATGCTTTGTGCAATTGCCAGTCTCATCTCTGGTATCATGTTGTGGCTTAGATGATAGAGGAGGCCCAACCTTTGATGGATGCTTTTTATTACCCGATCCACGTGGGGCTTCAATGTGAGCCCCTGATCTAATGTGAGGCCCAGATATTTGAGAGACTGTATGACCTCTATTTTGGAGCCAGATGTGGTAGCGAGTGGGAGAAGATGGGCCTGGGAGGGACCCAGGGATTTTGGCCCAAACAGCATTGCCTTTGTCTTGGTGGGGTTAAGGACCAAGTGATTCTCAACTAGCCAAGTCTCAGCCTTAGTGAAGTCTGCTTGGAGCATGGGTCCTAGGTCAGATGTGTGGACTCCTGTTCTGTACAATACTGCATCATCAGCGTACTGTGCTATGGAGCTGCCCCCTCAATGGCCGTGGAGGTAATTTATGAATAGGGAGAACAATAGCAGGCCTAAGTTATAGCCCTGTGGAACCCCCTCAGTTAAAGGTAGTGGTTCGGAGGTGACCCCTCTCCACTTGACCTGTTGAGCATGGTCAGTGAGGTAATAACTGAACCAGGTGAGGGAGTGCTGGTCCAGCCCAAGTTGGCTAAGCTTTGTTAGTAGGAGAGGATGATCTACCAGGTCAAAGGCCTTGGAAATGTCAATGAACACGGCCCCAGTGGGGGTACCCTTGTCCAAGGCAACCAGAACATCAGAGGTAAATTTAATGAGGGCATTGTAGGTACCATGCTTTTGTCAAAAGCCATGTTCTGAGGGGGCCAGGAGCCTGTTGGCTTCCAGGTATTCCCTTAGTTATCAGTATACTAGCCGGTCCTGGATCTTTGGCAGGTGACATAGTATGGAGATGGGTCTATAGTGGCCTATCATTTCCCTAGCTCCGCCCTTGTGTATTGGGACTACATTGGTCTGTTTCCATATTGATGGGACTGTTCCATCCTGCAGGGATCAGTTTATTAGCAGGGCTACAGATAGGGCAATAGCTGGGGCAGCGCCCTCAGTAGCCTAGGGTCCAGTCCGTAAGGTCCTGGGGATCCGTTGAGTTTTAGGGATTGTAGGAGGGTCAGCACTTCTTTGGCTCACACTGTCCACATTTGAAAATGGGCAGATGGAGGGTGATGGGATTCAGAGGCTGGAGGGCCCAGGGAGCTATGTGGGGGGCTGGATCTGAGCGCCCCAGGTCAGTGAAGAAGTGATTGAAGGCTGAAGCAGCCTCCCCTGCATCCGTAAGTGGAATGTTGTTACAAATTATGTTACCCTACTGGGGAGTTTTTGTCCCTTTAGTAGGAGTTGATGCTTATCCAGAAGGACTTAGGGTCAGATAGGGTTCGCTGCTGGAGGGATTTTAAGTAGTCCCTTTTGGCAGATTTGGAGATTTTTTGGCACTGGTTCCGTAGCGATCTATAGGCAGGCAGCGAAGTCTGCAGGGATGGCAGAGCTCCTTGCCCTTTTCCATGCCTTTTCTCTAGCTATCATCAGAGACTTTAGCTCACGTGAAATCCATCTGTGGCAGTGGCCCTTAGCTAGTCTTCTCCTAACCGGAGCATGTATGTTGGCCACCACAGAGAAAGTGCACTGGAAGTACTGAGCTGTGTCGTCAGTACTGCTTAGGAGTTTTATCGGTGACCAGTCTATATTTCTCATGGAGCTCTGGAAGGCCTCAGCAGGGAATCCAGAGAAATCCCTGGCCACTGTGAGCCTGGGCGGAATCCTAGGAGGCCGGTTTTTCCAGATACAGAAAGTGGGTGAGTGATCGCTTAGGGCATCAGACATCACGCCAGTCACTTATATGTTGGCGGGGTTGGAGGCAAGTATCCAGTCAAGGAAGGAGTGGTTCCCTGTTTTTTGGTTGTGCCTTGTGACCTCGGTGATGACCTGGGTCAGGTTTGCATCAAGAATTGTGGCCTTGTAGTTTTGCTCGGTGGAGGGTTCCCACTTCAAGTTGAAGTCCCCAAGGACCAGTAGCTCTGTGTGCTGTGCCCCCCTTAGGGAGTGAACTAGGTTCTGGAGTGCTGGGGTGCCACCAGTGGGAGGATTGTAGATATAGCCTATAGTTAGATGCTTTGCACGTCCCAGTATTATTCTGATAAATAGTGATTCTGGACCTGTAGGGCTTGGCATGTCAGCATGGGACAAGGAAGCTGCCAGGGAGTTGCTCACATAGATAAGGACACTTCCTCCTTTTTTCCCTTCTCTGTCCTTTTGGAAGGAGTCATAGTGGTCTAGTGCCACTTCGTGAGGGAGTATGTGTGGCTTCAACCATGTTTCGGATATGGCTAGTATATCAGGCCTATATGTTTCTACCCAGGATTACACCTCAGGCATCTTAGGTCTTAGGCTGCAGACGTTCATATGAGCCACCCCAGGCCTATGGTGTGACACCATTAGGGTCACTTGAGGATCCCAGGATGGAATTGATGGGTGGGGCCCAGGGTTGGGGTGAATGTCACCTGCCCCAATATTAGTATTAGCAGGATGAGGCAGAGTGCCATTGGTCTACTGAGAGAAGATTGTTTTGATAGTTTGTCTGGCACACCAGAGAAGATGATGTAGCAGGCTCCCTTGTGTGCTAGTCCATGTTTTAGGACCAGCGAGTGCAGTACTGTTGATCCTGGGCAATCTGTGAGGGGAGGTAGATGATGATCCTGCACACCCCTAAGCAGGTTAGGGTCTTGGCAGTGACTCATTTTTGCATCTACCCACCCTAGCGCAGCTGCGTACAGGGGCAGCACTACTGGTACTCTGAAGTTGGCAGGGTTTTGGTTCAGCCGCAAGCACCATCAGTGCTGGTAATGTGGCTTGGCTACTTCAATGTGGTTCATATTCCTCCAAGCCTCCAGACCCAATAGTGGTGCAGTGGGTGTGGGGTACCCTGCTTTTGAACCATTCTGTTTTCCTTATGGGGTGTGTTTGCCTTACTAAGTTATGTCTTGGATTAGGGTTGCTGGTAGGAGCCTCTGCGCAGGGGATGTCAGCAGTAGGCAGCAGTGGGGGTCACGTTGTATCACTGGCCCCTCACTCCAATACTTCCCTTGGGTGTGGTATTTGAGAGTAATCCCCATTTATGCTGTAAAACTGGTCAGAGCCCACAGCTGAGAGGAGTGTTCTACTGTGGAGCTGGTGGCAATACTAGTAGGATAGGCAGCCCTGCTAGGGCAGCCTCTAGCAGCAGTCGATGATAAGCTGCAAATGGAATAGTGAGCTGATAGGCTCAAATGTGCACGTGGACTCCACTATGTAAGGCCGAGTCCACCAAGGATGGTGGTGGGGAAGCTGACGTGGAGTGTCAGCGGGGATCTCAGTCAGAGAGAACAGCAGCCATAGTTTGGACCATGTGGTGTCTCGCAAACTTGCAAACTTTGCCGTACCTCTGTCAGCCTGTATGGAGGGCTATCTTCTGTGGGCCCTTGCGACCTTCCTCCCATCGGGGGGGGGGGGTGTCTGCAGTGTTCATTCCTTGGTGGTGGACTGCGGAGGAGCAGAATAAATGGCAGGTTTAAATAGGTGAGTTCCTTTTGATTTTCACAGGGGGAGGGAGTGAGCATAAGAGGGAGGGCTGGATTTGCCCTGGGTTGATGTCCCAATATGTGCCAGCCCTTAGTGGAGCATTGTAACAGGCTGTTGCTTTTTTAGGGCAGGGAAAACTAAATAAAATAAAAAAAAAAAAAAACTACTGATCCTGCTGTTAATTCTGCAGTTTGAAATTAGGGCTCCTTACAGTAGTGCAACACTATCACCTCTGCAGTTTAAAATTAAGGTGCCTTGCAGTAGTCACGGTTATCTGTGCTAGGGGAGACAAAGCAGTGCTATCAACTCTGCAGTTTTAAAATTAAGGCGCCTTACAGGAATCGTGGCTATCTGTGCTTGGGGAGACAAGGCAACATACAGAAAACTCCACATGTGTGGGGATAACAATTACAATTAAAGTCACTGAATCCTGAAAATGGCACCAATCAGTCTCAGTCGGAGAGAACAGCAGACGTAGTTTGGATTGCGAGGCATCTAGCAAACTTGCAAACTTTGCCATACCTCTGTCAGCCTGTAGGGAGGGCTCTCTTCTGTGGGCCCTCACGACCTTCCTCCCATTGGGGGGGCGTCTGCAGTGTCCGTTCTCTCGGTGGTGGTCAAGTTGCTCAATCAGTTGTTGTATAGAGAGATGTATAGAGAGACAGTAGATCATAGTGGCAAAGTAGACAAGCAACAATTGGTCCTGCCCATGGCCTTTAAAGATTTGGTACTGAGGTCTCTCCACAATCACATGGGGCACCTCGGTATTGACAGAACCCTTGATCTGATATGATCTTGCTTCTATTGGCACAAAGTGGGAGCTGATGTTGAGCACCATGTAAAGACTTGTAGTCGCTGCCTGCAAAGAAAATCCCTGCCTCAGAGGGCTGCCCCCCTTGTTAATATTGTTACCAGTGCTCCCACGGAACTAGTCTGCATAGATTTCTTGTATTTAGAGCCTGATTAGTGGAACACCGGCAATGCGTTAGTGGTTACGGATCATTTCACATGGTATGCACAAGCTTTTCCCACCAAAGATCAAAAGGAATCTACCATGGCCAAGGTGCTAGTGGAAAATGTCTTCGTCCACTATGGTGTCCCCCAGCAGATTCATTCTGATCAAGGCAGAGACTTTGAGAGTCAGCTAATCAAATAAATGCTCTCTCTATGGGGCGTGCGAAAGTCAAGAACCACCCCCTACCATCCGCAGGGAGATCCTCAACCTGAACATTTTAACCACACCCTTCTAGACATGCTGGGCACCCTCCATCCAAAAGACAAGCATAAATGGAGCCAGCAGATTAGCACCTTGGTACATGCATACAATTGCATGAAAAATTATACTACTGGGTTATCCTCCTACTGCCTCATGTTTGGGAGAGAGGCCCGGCTGCAAGTTGACGTCTGTTTTGGGGTCTCTCCAGATGGGGTCTGAGCCAAAAACTACTTGCAATATGTACAAAAACTGAAAGTTCAATTGAACCATGCCTATCAACTGGCCCAGACAATGGCTGCCAAGAGAAATCTAGCCAACAAAGAGAGGCATGATAAAAAAGTAAAGGTGCAAGAGCTTCGACCTGAAGACTGTGTGTTGTTACGCAATTTGGGACTGTATGGTAAACACAAAATTGCTGATCGATGGCACCATCTTCCCCATGTAGTAGTTGGAAAGTTGGATGATTTATCTGTGTACAAGGTGTGTCCAGAGAACAAATCCAAAGCTGTCAAGACCATGCACTGTAACCACTTGCTACCTATCAGTCAAGTAATGATTGAGGCCAAACCCCCAACAATTGAGCCCCCTGGGCCGGTGACTCATGCTGCTGCAAGAGAGAGATAGAGTCAACCTACCCCAGTGGTCACAGATTTAAGGTTTCCTTCACAGCAGGCCCAGAATGATAGTGACTGTCAGTCCACTTCTGACGAATGTGAATACGACCATGCCTATTACCCCTGTTATGAACTGAGTCAGCTGTTTTGAGGTAACCCCCTGATAAATTGTGGGGATGAAGCTGAGCATTTTGGACTGCCTTACCCCCCAGCTTCATCCTTGGAGCCAATGTTCCCAGAAAGTGAAGTGCAAAGTATCACATCTGAAGATGTTGAGTGTGTATTGTGGAACTGTATGATTTGCCTGAAGAAGGGGCTGAGGGTTTGAGTCTTTCTGGTGACATACCAGAACTTGAAGAACACTATGAGAGTGCTGACCACCCCCCTTCAGTGACTCAAAGCTTGATTGTGCCTGAGCCTTCACAAAATGAGTCAAGTGTTGAAGGAACAGAGCCTGCAGAGCAAGGAGCTGACAGTGCCCCAGGTTTGCACGTTCCCATCCAGGCAGAGGCACCCCTCACAAGTGACGAGAGTCCCCAGACCAGTTCTGAGAGTACAGAGACTGTAGTTGTGCCCCTCAGAAAGACTGGCCAAGCTGTCAAGCCAGTAGTACACCTCAGTTATGATTCTGCCGGGAGGCCAGTGGATTTGCCTCTCAATGTGGTGCACAAAGATGTTTATGTCTCACCAAGCTCACTGCCTAAATTGAGCTTGACAGCCAATTCCAAGTTACTTGTCTTTCCCTCTCACCATGCTGCCCCTGCCCCATCTAGCCCCAAGTTAGCTGATAAGGAAGGGCCCCCTCTTGCATTCTTTAAGGTACAAGAAGTTATTACCTGATTCAGTATAGTAATGTTTAATTTACCTGTGTGAAATATGCAAAATGTATTGTCCGAATGGACAAAGTATTGGGGAATTTAGTGAATATGTATAGTAAAGTAATAAGTTTATGTTAACTGTTGCATGATGGTACAAACTTGACATGGACACCAAGTTTTCTCCAGGCAGGTAAGGGTGTAACCCCCCCCTACAAATGGGGGTTCCCGAAAAGTCTTCCTTCAGCTTGCCTAAATGCTCACTGCCAGGCTGGTGTCCTGTGTTTTAGCAGTTTAAATGTGATTGCCAGACAGTGCCTGTATAGCCTCTGTGCACTATCTCTTTAAGAGCTGCCTGGATTGCAGTCATAAGTAATCTGAGAGGGAGCTCTGTTGAAAGATGTAACTATTTGCTGAAAATCATTTAGAGTGATAATGATAATGTAGTTTGTCTAACCTGCCTTCTTTGCAGCAAGGACTGTTTTGTTTATCTCCACTATCTTGGTCCTGGACTGTGAATTGGACCAATTAGTACTGGTGGGACCTAAAATGGAGCCAGACTACAGGAGCTGACTGGAGTCAAAATCTGTAGAAATTGTAGTTTTGGGCTTTTTGCACCTTTTTGCACCTGAAGAGGGAGCCTTTGTTGTGACTGACAGGAGGATCAGCCAACCAAACCTTTTGGATCTTGAGAAATTTCCCAGGCTGCTGCAGCTAGTTTCAGTTTTGAGCTAAGAAGTGAAGAAATAATCAGCTAAAGTGATTTTGAGCAGCAGTTCTGTGTAGTTTTGCATGGGAGAACTGTGAAAGGGCTGAGTTTTGGCCTGCCTGTCTGCCTGCTGTCCCTAAGAAGGAAAATAGCGTTTATTCGAACTGAATCCAAGTTGTGAGGACTATTTAAGCCACTGGACTGTGACCAGGCTTTAACCTGAAGAAGACTGCAGATTTGCTGAATGCGATTGGCCTGTCAGGATTTCCAGCTGCTTTTGAATCCCCGGTTTGTGCAGAGACTTTGCTATCGTGACCGGAGAGCAGTTTGCCTGGTACAGTAGAATTTCCTTACATGTAAATGTGCTGTGTATTGAAAGTGGGTCGTGATTTGGTTCCCCACTGTGTGAACTGTGTTCTGCTTGCTGGAAGCTTTATCCAGCCTAATCGGACTGAATCCGCATTCAGCTCCTTTTGGCCTGGGCCATGTCATGCTGGCCCTGCCAGTCTACCCCACTGCACAGAGAAAGCCATCGATGAGAGACCTGCCTGGGGATCAGCCCCCTGCTCCATGCTTGAACAGGAACAACTCCTCGGCAAATCGTGTGGGCCCTGCTTCTCCTGGCACTCCAGATTAACCACCTGCTATCTCGCTTTTCGTCCAGCCTGTGTCCAGTCTTGGGTATCATGAGTAATCATCAGAGTAGCTCCCTGCAACAACAGCCTAATCTAAAAGTGTGTCATCTGATTGTCTTGTTGCTTTCTTTTCACAAACTGAGCCCTCCAGCTCCGGATTACAAATTGTGTGTGTTGTGCATGTTGTTTTCTTCCATCACAGGGCTCCAACCGGGCTGCAACATTCCTGGCTAGCCCACCATTCTCCATCTGGGTACCCAGAGTGTGTGACTGTTTATGGACCCTGAAGTGCATGCATAACTGCTTGATTAATACAGCCTTTAAGCAAATTAACCTGATTACATCCAACCCTTATTCAAGTCCCTTAAATAAATCAGATCTAACTCTTTTTTGCATTTACCCTGTCTGTGGTTCCAGTTTGTGCAAGAGTACTGTACTGCTGTTATTTGTTTTGTATAACCTTGTTTTACAGGAGGTCCCCAGGGCTGGGTCAGAGGAAAGCCCTGGTGGTAAGTGCAAACAATGCGGGTACTTGTGTGGTGTATCAGGGGTATTGTGAAAGTGATTATTGTGTATTGTTCTGGCCACTAGTAAGGAAAGATGGGGGTTACAGTGTCCTGGAGGGCTGTGTCCAGGTTAGCTTGACTACTACCAACCCTGACCTCCGGGTGGAGGCACCCGTTTCAGAACTCAGGCCCATTAACCTGCTACTAGCCAAACAGGCAGGGGTAGTAGCCCTTGGGATAGCACCACATAGGGGTTACACCTGTACTATCCCTGATCCACATTGTACCTGCCATTGTGCATAAACAGAGTGTTTCAGTTTCTAGTGCTCCAAGTCCATGCCATTACATCAACACCACATACATTACAGTGTGGGGAATCCAGTTCTTTCCCTGGTCTACACTGTACCAATCCTTTTAGGTAAACAGAGGGTTCAGTCTCCAGGGTTGTCAGTCCCTCACCTTTCACCAGCAATAAATACATTGCAGTGTGGTGGAGACACAGATTGTCCTGGCTCCACACTGCTGATGTCACTGTGGATAAACAGAGGGTTTCAGTCCCCGTTGCTGGCTGTCCCTTGCCTTTCACCAGCAGAAAATACAATACAGTGTGGGAAGCCTGTACTTTCGCCGTCCCTGGAGATAAAAAGAGGGATAAGTCTCCAGTGCTGCCACTCCTTCACCTTTCCCTAGCATTAAGTCTATTACACTGTGGGGATGACTGCATTGTACCTGGCCCCCACTGTCCCTATCTCTCTTGTTAAGCAGAGGGTTCAGTCTCCAGTGCTGTCAGTCCCTCACATTTCAATGATACAAAATACATCACAGCTAGGGGGAGACACAAACTGCCTCAGCTCCACACTGTATATGTCCCTATGGATCAACAAATGGCTTCACTCTTCAGTGGTGGCAGTCCCTCACCTTTTACCAGTAGTAAATGTATTACAATGTGCAATGTGGAAAACCTGCACTTTACCTGTTCCTGCGGATAAAAAGAGGGCTTCAGTCTCCAGCATTAGTCAGTTTCTGACCTTTCACTTGTACTGAAAACATCACAGTGTGTGGGAAACACACACTATTCATGCCCTACACTGTACACTCTATGGATAAAAACAAAGTCTTCAGTCTCCAGTGCTGTCAGTCACTCACCTTTCATCCATACTAAATACACACTACTCTACCTGTCCCTGTGGATAAACAGAGGATTTTAGTCTCCAGTGTTGTCAGTCACTCACCTTTCACCAGTAGGTAATACATCACTGTGTGGGGAAGCTTGTACTGTTCTTTCCCACATTGTACTTGTCCCTCTTGATAAATAGAAGGTTCAGTCTTCAGTGCTGTCACCACAACAGCTTTCCCTAGCAGAAACACAATCACAGTGTGGGCATGTCTTCAACTTACCTGCCCCACACTGTCCCTGTGGATAAACAGAGGATTCAGTTCCCAGTGCTGTCAGTTCCTCACCTTTCACCAGCACTAAGTACATTGCAGTGTGGGATCCTGCCTCATGCTGTACATGCCTCTGTGGATCAACTAGCATAGCTTTAAATACTTGTAACTTGCAATTGGCTTACTTGACCATTCATATAAAAACCTAGAGAGACAATGTCAAAATACGTATTCAAATATAGAAACATAATAGATAAAATCAGAAAGTGCGCTCCCCTCACCATACACGTTCAATGCCTGCATAGTGCTAAATAACTCTTATCTTTGAAACACAATTCGTACCAGTTCTAAAGCAAACACTATTTAGGGATGTCATGCTGTGAAATCTCATTTCCTTTCTTTTTTATGTTGACTTATTTGCTTTGTAAGGTGCTCCGCTTTTGGGAGTGCATTCCACACATTGCAGTCTACAGAGCTGACAAGCTCTTTCTGGGCAAATGAAACAAAATAAAATAAATACTGTCCCATGGGAGGGGAAGGAAAACAAACATCTGTGTTTCTATCTTTTAGCCTGGAGGGAAATGGCTCCTTATATTCCCCTTTAGCACTTCTTACATCAGGAAATATTTGCATTCAGCAGCTAAAGAAAAAAACTTTGTGAATAAGCTTCCTTTCTCTGACAGAGAAAAAAAAATGTGTTACAGGGACACACCAGCCTGCTTTAACTATAGTGTTGTGATTGTGCTCAAACTCCAACTTAGTGAAGCCTGCTCAGAATCTGCTGAGCTTCATTTTATTACTGTGATAGCAAGATGTCTGCAGAGCTCCACCCTGCAGCCATAAAAATGGACTACTGAGATGATTGCAAAAGAATTTGCATTAAAATAAAACAGCCAAACATATGGGCACAAGGAAAGAGAAATGAAACATGAAGAGGAACAAGCATTGAACAATAGCGATCTGAGGATACAAGGTACCAGTAGAACTGTATGCATGCCTTTTTAGCCAGCAAGTGATAGGTTCCATGTATCGCCATCATTGTGCAGTTTTAAAGATTATTGTTATGCTTACTGTGTGAGAATCAGTTCTAAAATCTGAGTAGGGACATGACTATTTTTGTTATATATCATCTTTTATGCAGATGTTAAAGATTTTAATTATGTTTAGTGTGTTTGAGTCAGCTGTGTACAGGACTGAGTAGTGAGATGTCAATAAGAATGTAGGACTAAGTTTTTAGTCAGTATATACACACACACACGCGCGCACACACACACACACACACACATATGTTGTGTTTGATGCTTTTGATTGCAGAATTTGTTTACAGAAACCACACAAACCGGAAAGTATCTGCTTTCTTATATCATTTTTGCATTCTAGAATAAGTATTGTTTCTTTTCTTTCTGATCAGCATTTAAATTATATTATCTCATTCCACCACTCACTATAATAATAAAATGACTCGTATAACACATAAGTAGCAGTAGTGGTCAAATCTTATACTTTTAAATTCCATATGTTGCTTCTAATTAGCTGTTACCATTATCATTGTTAGGCTGTACCCTTTTCTTGATGCTGATGGTATGAAAACAGTGTTGTAGCTCTATGCTGTTACATATTATGTAGAATACCTGGTGAGTTCAGATGTTCCTTTATTATCTACTTTTTCTATAAAACATTTAGCTGATGTGGCAGGTATGAGGGCAACTTAAAATAACATTTTATTTTCCCATTTTGCTGTCCCAGGCATGGGGGCATTCAACTGGGTGGAGATAGCTGAGCCCCTTTGATCTATAACACGCTGAGTCCAATATTCAAAGGTTAACACACCCACTAAAAGGGTTAGTCAGTACACTAACCTAGGTTTACACTGGCGCTCCCAGCTGGTACATGTTCAGAAGCCCAGGAAGCATCAGACAAACCCAGTAGTACCAAACCACTAATGTACCGCTGTGCCTAAACAAATGAAAGTGTTCCCTCATGCATACCAGTGCAGTAGTATATTCAAAGTTTTGCAGTGGTGAGAAAAATCCCCCAAAACAACACTGTTTACTGCCACTGAAAATTACCTCTTAATGGGTTGTTAAGTCTATGTCCCTACCCTCGAAGACAGCACAGCTGTACTGCAGCCATTTGCCCCTAATCACCTGTTCAAACCCCAGTAACATCATCCCTTGTGGTCTAGTGTGACCGCCTGCCCCCGATCACCTGTTCAAACCCCAGTAATAACATTCCTGCTGGTCTAGTGTGACCGCTCACCCCAATCAACCGTTATCATGTAGAAAAACATCCCTGGTGTCCAGTGATCCCCCATCACCCATTTAAACTCTGGAAAAGAAACCCTGGTGTTTAGTGGTACCTTCTCCCATCACCCGTTCAAGCTCCACAAAGGACACCCAGCTGTCTAGTGGTACCCTTCCCCCACTGCAATCCAAATTCCATAAAATACGTCTGATCTCTAGTGATAAGCCCCATCACCTGCTCAAATTCAAAAAGAAACCTCAGTGTCTAGTGGTGCTCCCCAACCCAATCACCAGTTAAACTCTTACAAGGTAGCAGTAGTGGTCCAGTGCTCCCCACTCAACTCACCCATTCATATACCACCTCCCCACACCCCACTCATTACCTGGGTGACTGGCAATTATCAAAGCCCAATATGGCAATTGGCACAGCTCTCCTTTAACCTCCATATGAGCTGTCAGTGTGCACATGTCCAGTATTAAATTGAGCAGGTGATCTGGGGTTCGGAAGTAAGTAAGTGTTTGTTTATTAAGCACCCAATCCAGGAGGCTCTGGGTGCTTTACAAAAAATAACAAAGACATGCACAATATCAACAAAGTGGATAACAGGTCATGATCAGGTCAGTAGATACAAAAAATGAATATCAATAAAATAACAATATAGAAACACATAGAAACATAGAATCTGTAAGCAGATAAGGACCATACGGCCCACCAAGTATGCCCATTTCCCTATTCACTGCTGCAGCCCCAGATCATATCTTCTGCTCTGCACATCTACAGGGTAACCGTATGTCTAACCCATGTGCTCTTGAACCCCTGTATTGTTTTCACACCCACCACTTCTGCTGGAAGGCTGTTCCATGGCTCCACCACCCTTTCAGTGAAAAAGTACTTCCTAACATTACCCCTGAGCCTTCCACCCTTCAGCCTCATATTATGCCTCTTTGTTCTCCTTGTTCTTGTGCAGAGTTTTCTTTGAACTATGCTTTCCACCTATACCTGTTTATTCCCTAAGGTACTTGAAAGTCTCTATCATATCTCCCCCCTTCTTTGCACCAGTGAATTGATATTAAGGTTCTTAAGACTTTCCTCGTAGGGCTTCTGGTACAGTCCATGTACCATCTTCATTGCGTTCTCTGGACTGCCTCAATTTTGTCAATGTCCTTCTGGAGATGTGGTCTCCAGAACTGGACACAGTACTCCAACTGAGGCCTCACCAGTGATCTGTACTGTGGCATCACCACTTCTTTCCTCCTGCTTGTTATGCCCCTCCCTATGCACCCCAGCATTCTGTTTGCTCTTCCCACCACTTTTTCACACTGTTTGGTCACCTTCAGGCCATCAGATATGATAACCCCAGGTCTCTGTCCTGATTTGTGGTGGCCAGAATTTCCCCACCCATCCTGTAGTCCTCCCTTGGATTCCTGTGACCCAGGTGCATGATCTTGTACTTTTTAGCATTGAAACTCAACCGCCAGACACCCAACCACTCCTCTGACACTCTTAGGTCCTTTCTCATTTTTTCCACCCCCTCCTGAGTGTCCACTATCTTACAGATCTTGGTGTCATCTGCTAAAAGGCAAACCTTTCCCTCCAGATGCTCTGCAATGTCACTAATGAAGACATTGAATAGGAATGGCCCCAGCACTGACCCCTGTGGCACCCGCTGGTCAACTCCCTCTCCTCAGATTTCATGCCATTTACCACCACTCTCTGAGTCCTGTCCCTTAGCCAGTTCCCAATCTGCTTTACCACCAAAGGACCAACTCCCAGGCTCCCCAATTTATTTAGCAATCTCCTGTGCAGGACAGTGTTGAAAGTCTTGCTGAAATCCAGATAGGCTACATCCACCGCCCTTCCTGATCTACCACCCTGGTTACCCAGTCAAAGAAATCTATAAGATTTGTCTGACAGGACCTTCCCACTGAGAATCCATGCTGCCTTGGATCCTGTGCATCACTATCCTCCAGAAACTTGCAGATCTCGGTGTCATCTGTGAAGAGGCACACCTTTCTCTCCAGATGCTCTGCAATGTCGCTAATGAAGACATTGAATAGGACTGGCCGCAGCACTGACCCCTGTGGCACCCCGCTGGTCACCTCCCTCTCCTCAGATTTCATGCCATTTACCACCACCCTCTGAGTCCTGTCACTTAGCAGTTCCCAATCTGCTTGACCACCAAAGGACCAACTCCCAGGCTCCCCAATTTATATAGCAATCTCCTGTGCAGGACAGTGTTGAAAGTCTTATTGAAATCCAGATAGGCTACATCCACCGCCCTTCCTGATCTACCACCCTGGTTACCCAGTCAAAGTAATCTATAAGATTTGTCTAACAGGACCTTCCCACTGAGAATCCATGCTGCCTTGGATCCTGTGCACCACTATCCTCCAGAAACTTCATAATCCTTTCCTTAAGTAAGGACTCCATTAGTTTCCCCACTACTGAGGTTAAGCTTACAGGCCTGTAATTACCTGCCTCCTCTCTGCTTCCACTCTTGTGTAGAGGGACCACATCTGCTCTCCTCCAGTCCTCAGGTACCTCTCCTGTCTCTAGTGATGTGTTGAAAAGGGCAATGTATCAATAAAATAAATTACATCTAGTTTCCAAATGCTTCTCTAAATAGATGGGCCTTCAGACCCCACTTAAAAACCTCCACCGATGGAGCCTCCCTCAAAGATCTTGATAATGAGTTCCATAGGGCTGGGCCAGCCAACTCAAATGCTCAGTCTCTCTAGACTTTCAGCCTGGCCCTGGGAACTACTAGAAGGCCCATGGAGGAAGAGCAAAGGGAGCACACAGGGCAGACAGAGAACAGGAGATCACTCAGGTAACCAAGGCCCGAACCATATAGGGCCTTATAGGTGAGCAAGCCCACCTTGAAGGCAATTCTGCACCTCACTGGCAGCCAGTGCAGGTCACACAGGACCAGGGTCACATGGCAGGTCCTCCTAAGGCCTGTCAGCAACCTGGCCACCGCATTCTGTACCATCTAATGTCATGCACATTCTAGTGAAGATTTTAGATATTATGTTAAGTGCATCTGAGTTGGCAGTGCTGTGGTCAGAGTCATGAGATTACAATAAGAATGTAATACCAGCTGGCCTGCCAGGATGGCTGTAGTGCTACCACTTAGGATGCTGAGGACCCCATTAGGGAAGGAGCATGGGTCATCGAGGGGCAGCCATGGGAGGAAGGGTTGAGCGCACCAAGAACTGCACACATTCCTCAGGTAGAAAGGGATACTACTCCTTTTGTATGACTGCCATCTGGTGGAGACTAGGTAGGAGTGCAGCTGAGAAGCACAGAAAGAGGGGAGGAGTAGCAACAAGTTGCCCAGCATGCATGCGTACCATTTCAAACATGTGTTCTCATGTCATTGCAAGCTGGCACTCATGGGGAGAAAAGCAGATGAAGGAGGAAAAAGCTGATTCCACCATATGGTGGTGCATGCACAGCCTCTTGTACAATCAACAATGTAGGCTACCCACCAAAATATATGTTCCTGGGTAAGTGGTGGACATCTTATAAGTCCATGAGAAGGTCACTGACAGGGTGCCGTTAGGTGGAATTAGGAATGAGAAGAAAGCTCTATGGAAAACAAAGTATGTTGTACCAGGTTTTCTGTAGTCCATTTACCCCCAACAGCCATATGGATTTGTATACCCATGATGCTTTGAGCTGGGTTTGAGGCTTTTGACTGCATGCAGATTTGCAGAATCAACACAAATTAAAAAGTACTTGTCTACCAGTATAATTTATGCAATATGCAGTTTGGTTGTTTTTACTTTCTGATCAACATTTAAATTATTTTGCCTCATACCCCAACTCACTGACTTGAAGAACACATAAACATCTGCTAATTATTATAAGAAACATAAAACTTGACAGCTGATAAAGACCACTGGCCCACCCAGTCTGCCCATTTTTACCTCCCTACAGTGTCACTACAGACCCTACTTGATCTCTTTTTTTTCTCCCCCCTTCCTTTCCACTGATTCACTTATGTTTCTCCAATGCACTTTTGAACCCCACCACTGTTTTTGCCCCAACCACCTCCGCTGAAAGACTGTTCCAGGCATCCTTCATGCTTTCTGTGAAGAAATACTTCCTCAGATCCCTCCTGAATCTATCCCCCTCCAGATTCATTGCATGTCCCCTTGTTCTTGAGCATCTCTTTTCTGAAAAATACTCCCATACTGTACCTTATTTACCCCTGTGAGGTATTTATAAGTCTCTATCATATACCCCTCTCTCCTCTCTTCCAGGGTGTACATACTGAAGTCCTTTAGTCTCTCTTCATGGGGCTTCTGATGCAGACCCTGCACCATTTTAGTTGCCCTCCTCTGAACAGCCTTCGCTTTGTTTATGCCTTTCTGGAGATTTGGGGCCTGATTCTCAAAAGGCCCTTAGATCACTGCAAGCTGCAGTGATCTAGGGCTTAAGCAAACCCAGGTGCTCCAGTTATCCTGCACCTGATTCTCAATCAGGTAGGGTCCCGGCCGGAAAGTCCCATTGCTTGCGGCAACCATAGCAGTGCAGCAAACAGAGGGTGTACTTGGATAGGTTGCCACAAGTCATGGGTGGCCATTTGGCACTGTCCCCAGATATTCCTTGGTGGTCTAGCAGACCCCCCCCCAATGTCCTCAAGAAATAGGTATTTAGCATACTTCCACTGTGGTCTAGTGGGCCCCTGATCACCAATTACCCCCATATAAAGAAACAATAAAATAAACTCCCTCCCTGGTGGACTAGTGGATCCCTTTCCCTAATTTCCCCATGAATTTATTATAAGTCCCTGGTGGTCTAGTAGACCCCCATCCACGATGCCCCAAGATGTAATTATGCATTCAAATTCCCTGGAGATCTAGTAGCCCACCAAAGCCCCAATCCCCTGTTATGCCATATTATGACATCATTGGTGGTATAGTAGGCCCACTACTCACCCCCCATCCCACACCAAGCCGTTGACTGGCACAGTCCACCACTCACCACCATAGTCAGCTGCCAACTGAGCTCTTAATGAGCGCATACTGTGTACAGTAAGCACTCAGTGACAGCTGTCAGTCACTGAGCATGTACTGTATACAGTACATGCTCATTCAGAGCTCAGTAGGCATCTGGCCTTGGCGGTGAATGGTGGGCGGTGCCAGTCACCGGCTAAGTTTGGGGATGGGAGGAGTGGGGTGGTGAAATACTGCCTGCTGGGGTGGGGTGACATGATACCACCAATGATGTCATAATATGGCATAACGGGGGATCAGGTCTTTGTAGGGGGTGCCACTAGATAACCAGGGAATTTCAACACATAATTACATCTTGGGGACATCAGGGGTCAGAGAGGGAAGTTCGCTAGACCACCAGGTACTTATAATAAATAATTATTTCATGAAGCCATCAAGAAGAAGGGTCTGCTAGTCCATCAGGGAGGCAGTTTATATTACTATTTCTTTATATGGGGTAATCAGGGATCGGGGTTCTAGTAGACCACCAGGGAAGTATATAAAATTTCTATTTCTTGGGAACATCAAGGAGGCGGCTCCACTAGACCACCAGGGATCCTTTGTTATTATAGCAGGGGATCGAGGATGGGTTAGGGGGATCATGGCACATTGCTGCAAGTAAGTCAACTGTACCGGTGGAGAAATTTTTAAGTATCCTTAGACCAGCCCTGGCTGGTATAATGCTACTTAGAAATTTGCCCTCTGGGACAGTTTTATAGATCCCAATTCAGGGGATTTGGCAGCCTGCGTCTACTGAAAGCCCCTAGCACCATGCTGCAGCCCATTTTGTGGCTCAGGGGCAGTGCAAGCCCCATTTGGTGAAGGCTGCCTACGGTTGACACAGGCTGCCTTTGTGAATTGCTCCCAGCACATCATTTGGCTCAAGGTGGTACTTTGAGCCATTTCTTGCGATACTAGCCCCTTGTGCTTTGCCAGAAGCTTTGAGAAACATGCCTGTGGTATCCAGAACTGGACACAGTACTCTAGGTGGAGTCTCACCAACAAAATATGCAGAGGCAATACTGCTTCCCTATTATGCTGGTGATACCCCTCCCTGTGTACCCCAGCATCCCACTAGCTCTCCCAACTGCCATGTCACACTACCTGGCCACCTTTAGCTCATCAGATATGATTCCCTACAGGTATCTTTACTCATTGGGGGGCTATCACTACCTTTCCATCCCTTTTATAACTCTTCCCCTGGTCTTCTGTGCCTGAAGTGCATGATTTTGCACTTTGTCACAGTTAAACCCAGCTGCCATACTCTTGACCACTCCTTGAGTTTTCTCAGGTCTCTGCTCATTCTATTAACCCTTCTGGAGTGCCCACTCTATTACAGATTTTGGTGTTGTCCACAAAGAAGCAAACCTTCCCTTCTAGCTTTTCTGCAATGTTACTTATAAAGACATTAAAGAGGATTGGTCCCAGTAATGATCCCTGAGGCACCCCGCTGGTCACCCTCTCATCTCCAGAGTGAACTTTGCTTACCACCACCCTCTGTCACCTATCTCCTAACCCATTTCTTACCCAATTTACCACCTTTGAACCTACTCCTAAGCTGCTAAGCTTCCTTATGAGTCTCCTATGAGGAACAGAGTTGAAAGCCTTACTAAAATCTAGGTAGGCCACATTCACAACCCCACAGTGATACTGTATAATTCCCTGGTCACCCAGTCAAATAAATCTATTTGAGAAAGCCTATGCTGATGCTGGAATTTTATCTATTAGCTTTAATTAAGCAGCAGTGAATGACAGTGGTTAAAATGTTGACCTATACTTTTTTAAGTTGCCCCTTATCTCAAGTCTTGAATGATACCCTGATTTTGACACTATTTGCATTTACAGAAACTACACACATTGAACTTATTTGCCTTCCCTTTTGTGCAGTTTTTAAGGGACAAGCAATGCTTGAATCACATCATGTCATCTCTACCCTTTTATTCCAATTTTAAAGATTATGCTATGTTTACCAAACATTAGTTGGCTATGTTGAGGCCAGACTACTGAGATGGCAATCAGAATGTAGTACCAATCTTTTTTTAGTCAGTTTACCCCACACACACACACAAATACATAGATTTGCATACCCATAATGCTTTGTGATGGACTTCAATCAAATTTTATTTAGTATAGCGCACATTCTCATTTTGAATCAAGGTACTTTACATGCAAGACAGAGAACAGTTTAAAACAATATATCATCAATAAAACAGATTACAAGAATACAATTTTCAAATAATACAACTAAAACTAGCTGTAGGAGGAAAAAGTCAAAAGAGACTTGCTGGGTGTTTCATATGTTAATAAATCCAGGTGCACAAACCAGAGTGAACACCATTACTGTAAACAAAAAGTATGGCTCAAAACCTTTTGAGTTCTCATGGTTGGCACTTATTTCTCATCCAAAAACTGACTCCTAAACCAAAGTCTTTAGAACAGAAAATGGTTCTTTTATTGCACATAAACTGGTTACGTAAGTGTGTCACATGTGGTGTTGCTTGCGTCAGCAGTTCCTGGTTAGGGGAGGCGCACGTTTCTGTTTTAAACTTTTATTTATGTTTTGAGTTTAGAAATTCCTGTTATGTTCTCCAAGAATACTTATGGACATGATATGCTGGCAAGTTGTATCTAGACAAGCCTATTGTGATGTAAGATTTGTTCTATAACCAGTTTACGTGCAATAATAGAACCGTATTCTGTTCTAAAGAGTTTAGCTTAGGAGTCAGTTTTTGGATGAGAAATGAGTGCCAACCATGAGAGCTCATAACATAGAAACATAGAATCTGACAGCAGATAAGAACCGCTTGGCCCACCTAGTCTGCCCATTTTCCTACCTGATGGATAAGCTGCAGATCCTAGTTAACCAACAGCCTACTTCTTTCTACCCCCATTAGGACTGCCTTATGTCTGTCCCATGCATTCTTGAATTCCTCTACTGTTCTTGACTCGACAACTTCCTCAGGAAGGCTGTTCCATGCATCCACAACCCTCTCCATGAAAAAATACTTCCTCACATTACCTTTGAGCCATCCCCCTCTATCTCCAAATTGTGCCCCCTTGTTCTTGCACATCTCTTTTTCTGAAAGATATTACCTTCTTGGACTTTGTTGATTCCCTTGAGATACTTGAAAGTTTCTATCATGTCTCCCTTTCCCTTCTTTCCTCAAGGGTATACATATTAAGCTCCTGTAGTCTGTCTTCATATGTCTTCTGGTGCAGACCCTGCACCATTTTGGTTGCCCTCCTCTGGACAGCCTCCACTCTGTCTATGTCTTTGCGGAGATGGCATCTCCAGAACTGCACACAATACTCCAGATGGGGTCTCACCAACTGTCTGTACAGAGGGATAACAACTTCCTGTTTTCTATTGTTGATGCCTCTCTCTATGCATCCCAGTATCCCACCAGCCTTCCTTACTGCCTTCTCACATTGCTTGCCCACCTTTAGGTCATCAGATATAATTACCCACGGGTCCCTTTCCATTTTTGTTGTTGTCAGTATCTCTCCCCCCATTGTCATCTGTAAAGAGACATACTTTTCCTTCCAGTTCCTCTGCAATGTTACTTATAAAGACATTAAAAAGGACCGGTCCCAGTACTGAACCCTGCGGTACCCACTAGTAACTCTCCTTTCTTCACTGTAGACTCTGTTTACTACTACCCTTTGTGTCCTGTTGTCCAGCCAATTTTTTATCCAGGCTACCACCTTGGGACCCACTCCAAGGTTGGCTAGCGTATGTATTAATCTTTTGTGTGGGACTCTATCAAATGCCTTGCTAAAATCTAGGTAGGCCATGTCCACAGCCCCTCCCTGGTCTACTACTTTGGTCACCCGGTCAAAGAAATCTATTAGATTCATCTAACACGACCTTTCTGCTGTGAATCCATGCTGTCTTGGGTCCTGTGCCTCACTGGCCTCTAGGTACTCAACAATTCTTTCCTTCAGAAGTGATTCCATCATTTTCCCTACCACTGAGGTCAAACTAACTGGTCTGTAATTTCCTGCCTCTGCCCTGCTCCCACTTTTGTGAAGAGGAATCACATCCACCCTCCTCCAGTCCTCAGGTATCACCCCAGCCTCCCATGATTTGTTAAAGAGAGTAGTCAGTGGTGTCACTAGTTCTACCTTTAGTTTTTTTAGAATTCTTGGGTGAATCCCATCAAGCCCCATTGCTTTGTCCAGCTTCAATTTTACTAGTTTTTTCATAACCCTTTCTTCTGTGAATGGACTGGTATCAACCCCGATATCCAGAGTGTTTCTCTTGTTTGGTTTAGGTACCTCCCCCTCCTCTTCCTTTGTGAATACTGAGCAGAAATATTTGTTCAGTATCCCTGCTTTTTCACTGTCTCCCTCTGCCCACTTTCCCTCCCCTTTATGAAACCTCAGTATTTCTCCTTTGGTCTTTCTTTGGTCCCTAGTATACCTATAAAAGCTTTTATCCCCTTCTTAACAGAGTTGGCTATCCTTTCCTCAATGTGGGCCTTTGCTATTCTGACTGCCTTCCCTGCCTCTTTCTGCTTTAACTGATAAAATTATTTTGTCCTGCTCCTTCTGTGTTTCCTTTTATTTCCTGAATGCTATCCTTTTCTCCTTAACCTTCCCTGCCACCTCTTTTGAGAACCATAGCATGTTTTTCCTTCATTGTGTTTTGTTGATTTTCTTCACACAAAGGCTTGTTGCCTCTGTGATGGCTGTTTTGATTACTCCCATTGTTCCTCCAACCCTCCTTCTTGCCTGTTTGCTAGTGCTTTTCTGAGGCACTTTCTTTTTCTCAAAGTCAGCCCTCCTAAAGTCCAATACTCTTGCTTTTGTATAGCTTGACTCTATGGCTGTGTTTATCATGAACCACACTGTTTGGTGGTCGCTTGTTCCCAGATGGCTACCCACTTCTAAATCTGAAATTCTTTCTCTATCCACATTTGAGAGTACCAGGTCTAAGACTGCTCCCTCCCGAGTGAGTTACAATACTAGCTGTCTGAGGCATGCCCCTTGTAGGGCATCAAGAATGACCCTGCTCTTGGATGCGCCTGCAGCAAAGGTGCTCCAGTTAACATCTGGCATACTCAGGTCCTCCATCAATAATATCTCCCCTTTTTCTGCCATTCTAAGGATGCCTTCTATCATTTTCTTGTCCGTTCCCTTCCCCTGAGATGGGGGTCTGTATACAACCCCCATGCGGATTGTGGTACCATTTCCTGTCTCCAGGGTGACCCAGAGTGCCTCATCTGCTCCCTGTTTACTCTTTAGTTGTGTTGCTTTGATCCCTCCCCTTACATAGAGAGCTACTCCTCCTCCTCTTTTTACTCTCCCTGTCCCTCCTGTAGATTGTGTATCCTGGCATGTTGACATCTCAGTCATGGTTTTCTGTGTACCATGTGTCTGTGACTGCCACAATATCCAGGCATCCCTCTTCCATCAAGGCCACTAGTTCAGGGAGCTTTTTACACAGACTATGGGCATTAATACTCATCACTCTCCATTTTTTGATGGCCTTACCCCTTTTAGCCCCATCCCTATCCTTACTGCCTTTGCCTTTTTTTGCAGTTACCTCTGTCCTACTCCCTAATGACTTCTCTACCTTCATGTTTACCTCCCTAATTTCCTTGTTTTGTGGGGGGGGAGGCTGGGATTTCCCTGCTCCTTTTCAGTGCCTCCCCCCTAGCTAGTTTAAATGCTTGCCAATGAAGCATTTAAACCTATCACCTAGGATCCTGGTTCCCCCCCTGGACAGAAGCAGACCAGCACACCAGTAAAGGTCTGCATCCCTCCAGGTGTCTCCCCAATCCCCAATGAAGCCTAAACCCTGAGCTCCACACCAGTTATTCAACCATTCATTGAATTCCATGGCGTGGAGTACCCTAGCATCACCCTTGCCATAGACAGGCAGCACTTCCGAGAATGTTACTGTATGTGCTACTTGTCTAGGGACCCTCCCCAATTCTACAAACTCCTCTTGTGCTGCTCTGATCCCATTCCAAGCCAGATAATTTTGTCCCTAGGTGGACAATGACATCCAGCTCCTTCCCTCATGCAGCTGCTCCCATGATCCTGAGGATTTGCTTCCTGTCCCTCCAAGCCATGGCACCAGACAGGCACCTTACCTCCCTCCCTCTCCCCTTCCTCCCCACTTCTATCCCCCAATGACTGAGTCCCCCACCAGGAGTTGTTTTCTTCCCCTGTGGGGTCCCATGCCATCCTCCTGTGGGACTCCTTTGTGGAGGTTCCCAGCATTATCCTTGGTCTCCACTGCAGGTGCCTCTATAGAGGAATGACTATCCACCAGAACAGCATAAGAATTGTGGAGAGGTGCAGCTGGAGGGATGCACCTCTGTTCCATCACCCTCTCCCTCCCTGAACCCACCTTGGTCCAGCCACTCCTCTTGCTCGGCAACCTCTGAGGTAGCAATGGTGGCCCAGGTGGTCCCTGGTTGGAGGAGGAGGTTTCACGAATCCTAGCCAGGTCAGCCCAGAGATGGGCAACCTCCTCCCTCAGACCAGAGAGTTGCCTGAAAATAGGGCAGCATTGCAGCCTCCAGAATGTCTCCTGGAACGCTGCCAACCCACAGCCATTGCACTGCACCACTCCCATCATGTCTTATTTTGTGTCTCCTCTCCTTTTGCTCTGTATGCTTACTCTCTCCTCTCCTTACAACTCTCACCCTTCCTGTTCTGGGAAAACAACTTCCTGTATTCTTCATTAGTCTCCTTCTTCCTTGCTCAGAGTCAGATCTCCAGCAGCTACGGGGAGAAAGAGCTACTTTTTTCCTTCAGGGTTGACAAAACTAATGTCTATCTATGATCCTTCACTTCCTACTGCCACACAGGAAGTTTCTGTTGTCAGTCAAATCTAGTGGCTATAAAAGTAGAACTGGCTTAGGGTGGGATGGAGGGCAATTAGTAAGAAAAATGGTAGCTTTTTTAGTCAGCTGCTTTCTGCTCTAAAAGCAAGATTTATGTCTTCCAAAAGCTAGCAGCAGGAAGTTGTAATTGGAGTCACCTGCTTTTCTACTTCCTAATCCACACACCCAATTAACCTCTTTCCCCTCCTACTGATTTAGCAAACTAAGTTGATACAGTACCCTTCTCCAACTCAGAAACACACACTGACTTTCTTTTTTAACCCTAAATGAGAACCCTCTACTTCTAATAAAGTATCTGTTTGCTTAATCCCAACAGGCACTGACTCTTGCTGAGATAGAAGTGGTAAATTGGTAAGAAAAATGGTAGCTCTTTTAGTCAGCTGCTTTCTTCTCAAAAAGCAAGATTTCTGTCTTCCAAAAGCTAGCAGCAGGAAGTTGTAATTGGAGTCACCTGTTTTTCTACTGTCTAATACACACCCCCAATTAACCTTTGTCCCTTCCTACTGATTTAGCAAACTAAGTTGATACAGTACCCTACCCCAACATAGAAACACACACACTGACTTTCTTCTTTTTCTTAGCCCTAAATGAGACCCCCTCTACTTCTAATAAAGTATCTGTTTGCTTAATCCCAACAGGCACTGACTCCTGCTGAGATAGAAGTGTTAAAATAGTAAGAAAAATCATAGCTTTTTTAGTCAGCTGCTTTCTGCTCTAAAAGCAAGATTTCTGTCTTCCAAAAGCTAGCAGCAGGAAGTTGTAATTGGAGTCACCTGCTTTTCTACTGCCTAAGCCACACCCCCAATTAACCTCTCTCCCCTCCAACTGATTTAGCAAACTAAATTGATACAGTACCCTTCCCAAAACACAGAAACACACACTGACTTTCTTTTTTTTTTCTTTTTTTTTTAAGGGTTTGAGTTGTACTTCTTGTTTACATTAAAACTAGCTCTAGTCAGGTTGGAAGGCCTGACTAAATAAACATGTTTTTAATTCCTTCTTGAAAGATTCTAAGGTGATCAACTCTTTTATTGGATGAGGGAGAGTGTTCAAGAGGGTTGGTGTCATATATGAAAAGGCATGAGCACCAGATGTTGACAGACAAACCCTTGGAACCTCTAAAAAAACCTTGGGCCCGATTCCGGAAGGAGTCCTTGGAGTGACGCAAGTTGCGCCACTGCAAGGGCTACAGCAATGCTGGGTGTACCAGGAACCCTGTGCCATATTTTGAAAGAAAGCAGGGTTCCTGCAACAAACACCCCATGATTGCCACAAGTGGGGGATTGCACCCAACCAATGGAGCACCAACATCACATGCTGCAAGGCTGTGGCACTCCTTATGCTGGTGCAGCTAGGTGCGGCCAGCACTGATGGCAATGGTGTGGGGGGGACACAGGTGCCCAGTGGGTGTGTGGGGGTGGGTGGGGTAATAGGGAGGGTTGGTGTGCCAGCAGGGTGGTCATGTATTGCTGTGGCATCCGGCAGGGTGCAAATGCCCATGATAAATCAAATCAGGGCATTTGCACCTCCCAGGTGCCACAGTGATCCTTCACATCCCTGCTGCCACACTGACCCTCTCTATGCCCCTTTGTGTCTCTCCTGCCCACGGACCCCACATGTTACCCTCATTGTACAGTGTGCCAGTCAGTGGCAAGGGGCTTAGGCCATCTCCTGGCAGGTCTAAGAGGAGCCCCTTGTGACATCCATGGTGATGCTCTTGGAATTGGAATTGTGAGTCCCGTCATGGTGCAAGCCCCCTTGTGACCTGGAGTACCAGGTTGCAGGTCACAAGGGTGGTGCAGGGATCGTTCAGCACAGTGGATTCCCAGTTTGGTGCAGGCTGTGTTCTGGAATGGGGATGTTGCAATGGGAAATGCAAGGTGCAACTTGCAACATTGTTCTTTGTCACAAGCACTTTGCATCTGCCATAACAGCTTCAGGAATTGGGCCCCTTGAGTCTTTTTATTGCATGCGTGTTTGCAGAGGCCATGCAAACTAGAACATATCTCTCTGTCTGTATCATTCATGCATCATACATATTGTTCCACTTCTTTTTGACTAGCATTTAAATTATTTTGTCCATTCTGCAAATCACTGCAAAATTAAAATGACTTGAGATTATATAAGAATATGTAGCCACCCAATGTTGTAAGAATTAGTGTAAGCTGTAATTTTATTTGTTTTCTATAGTTAGGGGTGCTGTTTATTCCTTCTTTTGATGCTGATGATGTAGAAGCTGTGGAACAGCTTTAAGGTGTCATGAACTATGCAATGTAGTCAGCTAGGTTAGAGTCTTGCAGGGAATGTAGAATATTGCAGCTTGTGTTTTTTTTTTTTTTGCTATGGCACTCTGTATTTTTAGTGTATTTTATTAGGGAACAAGTTTAGACAATTTGCTATTATGCCTACTCCCCTGACACACACACTGACATGCATACCCATTATTCTTTTGAAGTTTCTGACTCTATTGGTGCTTACAGATCCACCTACATTGAAATGATCTGCCTCTTTTTTGTACAGTTTTAAGTGGCAAGTTATGCTTGCATCACCTCATGTCGTGCCTACCTTTTTGTGCAGATTTTAACAATTATTGTTATATTTAGTTATGAGTTGGCTGTGCTGAGGTCTGAGTAGTGAGATGGCAATTGGAATGTAGTACCAAGCCTTTTGTAACCAATGTACCTCACCCCCCACACACACATGGATTTCCAAACCCTTGAGGCTTAGTGTTGGGTATGAGGGTTTTGATTGCATATGTTTTTACAGAAACCATAGCAATTTAAAAGTATATAACTTCTTGTGTTATCTTAGCATCCAATATTTTGCTCTTCTTCATTCTGATCAGCATTTAGTTTTTGTTTGCCTAGTTCTACATCTCAACTATGATATTAAAAACAAAGGACTACACATGAACAACTGCAACTGCTCTTCTTTGTGGAATTTAGTTTCCCCTGACTTTGGAATGCTATGCATTGGACACAGTTCAGCATTTATTTTTACTTTTGTCAGATTGTTTCCTTTTCATTAATTTATTTATTGAAATTTCGGAAAACACTTTTGAGCAACTGGCTCTTTTTCAAAGGTTCCACATCATGGACACTGCACAATTTAAGACAAGAACAGGCAAATTAAGAACAAAAAATATTACGGTATGGTTACAAAACAGGGAGCCACCAAAGGCATTGTCATGGATCAAAAATATGAATTAAGTAAGAAATGCAATTGGACCAAAACAACAATAGTTGTACACAGTAAGTCTGGGCTGATACCTGAGAAGGTAAAGAATCTTGTAAGTGCAAAGAGAGGGGCAGGGGTAGCTTTGGGTGTGAACTTAGAAGTAGGAAACAAGTAAAGATTGGGGGAACAGAGGGAAGAAGGTTGGGAGAATAAGACGGAGGGAGTAAGGAATTAGATGTGAGGTTGAGAGGGGGAGGAAATTGATAGAAAGGTTGGAGGGGAAGATGAGAGGGAAACAAGGCAGGATAAGAAAGGAGAAGGGAGGAGAGAAGAGAGAGAGAGAGAGAGAGAGAAAATTAGGACTAGGTGTGAAGAAAGAGATAACAGAAAGTGAGAGGGGTGTGGGGAGAGTACATAAGCACAAGGGGAAGTCAGGTGAACAGGCAGAGTAGTTTAAATGGAGCAGTCGAAGTAGGCATTGGCAACCAGATGCTGCTGAAGTTTGTGCTTAGAGGAGCTGAGATTTGAGATGTTAGAGATTTCCACAGGAAGGGAGTTGAACCACTTAGAGGACCTTACTTTGTAGGAGTGCCATCCTTGTGTGGTCTGGCAGTGGGGAGCAGAGAAGGCTAAGCTTTCTGAACTTCTGGTTGTGCGGGTTGCACAGTGAGGGGTCAATATGGACTGAACCCCTGGTGGCAGGAGGCCCAGCAAGGTTTTGTTTGCAAGGATACAGGTCTGATACTTTAGTCTGCCAGACAGCTGCAGCCAGTTAGCCTGTTGGTAGACATCACCTTCTCTTCTGTACAACTTCAGGTTGCAGCCTATGTTTGCATCACCTCATGACATGCCTAAGAACTGTTGTCACATTTAGTGTGTGTGAGTCAGCTGTGGTGTGGCCTAAGTAGTGATATGGCAATCAAAATGTAGTACTAAATTATTTAGTCAGCCACACACACACACACACACACGCATGCACTCATGTACGCACACGCACTCACACACACACACACACACACACTGATATGCATATCCATGGTGCTTTGTGCTGTACCTGCTGTCTTGTGGCATTTACACATCCCACTTATTTGTTCTCTTCATTCTTAACAGTATTTATTTTTTTGTGAAACCTTGTTCCATCATTCACTGACACTAAAAAATTGGTATAACACATAGGCGACTGTGACTGCCCTAACTTTAGGAACTCTGTGTAATAAAGCATTTAGACATTTTGCTCCTTTCTTGAATGATGTAAAACAATGGAGGGGTTCTGTAAGGTAAAACAGTGGAGTGGTTCTATGAGGTAAAACAATGGAGTGGTTCTGTGCTGTCGCAAATTATGTTTTTTTTTTTTCCAGACAGCTTAGACTCTTATAGGTAGTGTAGGCTTGTCTCTTCATGCAAGCTCTCTGTAACTTATTACTGCAGAGGTTAGTTACAACGTTTAGGTATTTTGCTGGTCAGTATACTCTCCACCACAGATCTGTATAATCATCATGCTTTTCATGCTTTGTATTGTATCTGTATTTACAGAAACTAAACAAATTGGAAAGTATATGCCTTCTCTTCTATGCAACTTCAGGTTGCAGCCTATGTTTGCATCACCTTATGACATGCCTAAGAACTGCTGTCACATTCAGTGTGTGTGACTCAGTTGTGTTGTGGCCTAAGTAGTGATATGGAAATCAAAATGTAGTACTAAACTTTACTTAGTCAGTTACACACACACACACACACACACACACACACACACACACACACACGGATATGCATATCCATGGTGCTTTGTGCTGGGTTTTAAGCTTTTGATTGCATATGTGTTTACAGAAACCGTGCACATTGTGATGTACCTGCTGTCTTGTGGCATTTACGCATCCTACATATTTTTCCTCTTCATTCTGAACAGTATTTAATTTTTTGTGAAACCTTGTTCCATCACTCACTGACACTAAAAATACTGGTATAACACATAAGCAACTGTAACTGTGCTTACTTTAGTAACTTGGCATCATTTGACAGTGGAATTTCATTCATGGGGTGTAGATAAGGGTTGGTTTTGTCATTGTCAGATTTTGTTGATGTGAATATAGTGGTGCGGTTCCATGCTGTCACCAATTATATATTGTACTCGTCCAGCTAAGACACCTTAAAGTGTTGTAGAATACATTAGCTTTTACTCTTGCACTTCATGTAATAAAGCTGGACATTTTGCTCCTTAGCCCCCCTTCCCCAGATTTTTATAGTAATTATGCTTTGGGGGCTTTTCAGTCTATCTGTGTTTTATCTGTATTTAGAGAAACCACAGAAACTGAAAAGTATCCGCCTTATCTTTTATACAGTTTGTATGTAACAACCTATATTTGCCTCACTTCATGTCATGTATAAAGATTTTTGTTAGATTAAGGATGTTCCCTGGTGTTTCAGCAACCCAATGACAAATTCATAATGTTTTTCCTGGTATATAGCAATTATCTAAACATTTAAAATTCACAGCAAAAGACATGGGTTGTCATGAGTGTTTTTTTTAACCTGCCCTGCTCCCACAGCTTTCAGAGGGGGCCTCTTAACCCCTGCTACTCCATCCACCTGGGCAATCCTCAAGACTGCCCCACTCCAGTTTCATCTGTGCTCAGGGGACCAGGGTGTATGTATTTTTTCCCCAATTTTTCTCCCCTGAGAACACCGGCACGTAGGATGTATGTCCAGGCAGATGACATGTTGACACACATTGTCATCAAGTGCCTGCAGCATCCTCCCTTCCCTGACTCCAAAGAGCCACTGGTGCCCTGAAAGCCAATGCTTCCACTGGCCTTAGGGGTGGCGGGTGCTGAGAAGCACCCCTGGTAACCCACCCCTGAAACAGGAGAGCATCCGTTGGGACACTCAATCCTCCTTCTCCCCACAGACCCCTGCCACCTGAGTCCATTCCCAAATCCGGGTTGCCAGTGCCATGCTTGTTTTTAAGTGACATGACAAGACATAATTCCTTTTCATGGAAAATAATCTGTAGATTAGATTGTTTTATGTATTCATAACATCAATGTTTTAGGTGTCAATGTGAGATTGAAAGACAAAGTGATGCAAGAACACATAATTTGTCATGATGTTTGCTTCATTTTGTCCAAAAATGCAAAAATAAAAAGTAACATCAATACCATGACACCTTATTGAACTAAAATCCCCAAAATGGGGCACATTGTATGTTTTTGCATGTTGTTATGCATGAGACCACTTCAATCCCTTGTCATTTTCATAAACCTTTTTTGATAGATACAGAATATGGTTGTGAATAAATAAATGAAAAGTAAGACATATAAGGTTTGCCATGATTCTTTTCATTATATCTGCTTTCAAGGTTGCACTTTCAGAGGTGGTGGGCTCAGGTCAAAAATAATTGAATAATTCCAATAAAAAAAAATAAAACTTGCCAGAAAACTATTCAAACAATTCAAAAATACATTCAGAAGGACAAGGACTTTAATATACTGTAAAATAAGCATAGAAGCCAAAGACAGACAGACATGTTTGTAAAGTGCCTAGAATGGTGCCAATGACTACAATTGTGAGAGCTAATATCCTCACTGCCATCCTGTATATATTTTTAATGGGAGATGACATAATAGGATAAATCATTGTTCTAGTAATGCCTCCTTGTATTTAAGAATATACTTGTGCCAGTAAACAGCCTCAAAAACTTTTTTGAGTATATCAAATGATAGGGAGTTTGACACACCAGGGAAAGTCTTCAACTCTGTATTAGTCAGCTGTGGTGAGGTCTGAGTAGTGATATGGCAATCAGAATGTAGTTAAATACTTTTCTTAGTCAGTTCTGCCCTCTTCCCCCCACACACATAACCCTACATTCTAATAATGTTTTGTGCTGGGTTTGATAGTGTGATTGTTTACAGAAACCACACAAATTAGAATGTGTCTGCCTTCTTGTATCATTTATGCAACCAACATATTGTTCCTTTTATTTTTGATTATCATTCAAATGACTTTGAATTGTTCCACTCACTATAACAATAACAAAGCCTTTAATAATAAATAAGCAACTGTTGCTACTCATCCTTATGGGATTTAGCTTAAGTTGACATTGGAATTCCATTCAGTGGCTAAAGTTAGTGATCACTTTTACCACTGCCAGGTTTCATTCCTTTCTTGAACCTAATGGTATGAGAACAGCTGTGCAGCTATATGCTGTCATGAATTATGTAGTGTTAGAAAATGGCAAGAATAAATTCTCACACCTGATTAGCTGACACAGGCTCCAAGCTGGGCATTTATTTTTCAATAGATGCCCAGCTAAAAACAAGTGCCAATTCAAGGTGCCCCATTAGTTTGCATATTATTGGGCACCCAGAATTTCCTAATTGACCAGCCACCATTTTTTTTCTCGCTTAGCGAGAGAGTTGGTCAACAAGTTGGTGGGTGGCTAAGTCCCCCCCAACCCCCCTCCAATCTGTATAACTTTAAATTGAAAGACTAACTACACTTTAAAAAAAAAAAAAAGAATATGAAAAAGGAAGCTGACAAACCAATTGGCTTTCCTTACATAACCGGCAGCCAGCAGAGCGACATTTTAAAAACAGCAGCACGTGCCTCTCCATCATAACAAAATTCACATCTGCTGCTTGCTTTCGCTACCATACACCGTCTCTCGTACGAAAATACCTCTCTTAGTAGCTTGCTATACCCAAGTACCAGAAATCACCCCCACAACAGTAGCCTTCACATATTTAAACAAACAACCTCATTTTTTTCTACAGAGCTCAGCAGTCAACATCTGTGTCCCCTGATCATGTGTGACAGGACAACACACCATTCCTACTCCACAGGGCAACCACTCGCACAGAACCACCTCTCTCAAAGGACTCACTATATCCGACTGCCACAAATCGCCTTCACATTTCTAAACAAAGTGCACTTTTTTCTGCAGACCTGAGCAGCTGACTTCACATCTCCTGATCGCATGTGTCATTCCCGCCCATGGAGCAGCCACCGCCTCCTGCTCACACTCTTGCAACAGAAATTTTTTTTATCTCCATACCACGAATAGTAAACTCGGGGGTGGGGGGGGCAATGAAAAATGAAAACAATGTTCTGGGTAACTAACAAAGTCCTGGAAAGGTGACATTCCAAGCTTACACAAAAAAACTGATCTCAAAAACAGCCAGCACCCTCTAGTGGCACTAAACTGGTAAAGGGATTATTTTACTGAACCCAGCATTTCTGTTTTTTTTTTTATATTGTACACTTTTTTGTTTTTGTTAAATCATTATTTAAAAAAAAAAGAATAATATAAGCCCATTTTCTAAGCGCAATAATACCCTCCAGGGTGGTCATTATTGGGAAATGCCAGACTTTCCAGGGGCTATAAGGCCTTCCACCTGCAGTGTCGGGCCTCATTACACCCCTGGGCGGTCCAGAGTTTCCCAATAATGCCCACCCTGTTGGGTATTATTGCTTATTTCGTGTACTCAACCAGCTCAGCCACATGCAGGTGATGCAGAGCACTGCAGAGTAGCTCCTCACTCTGCATCATATTCTTGTTGTTTCCAGTTGGGAAAAAGTTTAGACGTTTTGCTACTTAGCTTGCCCTGCAACAGACACACAGATTTGCAAACCCATTATACTGTCTAGACTTTTAGTTGTATTTGTGTTTGTAGGAACTACACAAATTAGAAATCATCTGTCTTCTTCTTTTGTATTTGTACTCTGCAATCTGCACTTTTTGCAAACTGCATCTGATTCTCATATGTGCGGAGTGTAATGTGTCTGTAATAGGTATAGATGTTTTTTTACCAGGAGGATACATTTTCAGATATATCCTTCATTCTCTATGGCTGACAGTGATTATTTTATGAGCTCATTATTCACTGTTGTCTTCTGTTGTTAATCGAGCAAATTGATGTGCAATATAGTCCTAAAATCTGGGAAATCACATGGATGAATATAAAGCAAAATGAGAAAGATTACTTTAGCATCTCTTGGCATTGTATGCATTAAAATTAGTGGTAGTCCATGGACTCTACAACAAATAGCACAGAATTTACATTTATGTAAGATATGTCTGGGTCAGCTAACTCTTACACAAGTATTTGAAGACCCACAATGCTTTGCACTGGGTGTTATGCTTTAGAATACATTATCTTCTTGAACTGTTTACAGATTCTACCTACTTCCCATTTTGCAAACTGCCTTTGCTTTTCTTGTATGTCACAGCAACTGGAATTCTTCAAAAGCTGTACTTAATCTGTAACCAATAACTCTTGACTTGTTAGTAGGGCTAAGGCAGCACAATGTTTCCTGATATCTTAGCGTGTTAAATAAATTATAGTAGAGGCATTTGTTTTGTTTTACCCAAAAAAATCTGTGGCCTATGAGGGTCCTCTCTTTATTTCTTATTCATACAAATTCCACATTTCTAACCCATATGGCATGCTGATTGTTACATCTTAAAGCTCATCTTTGAGTCCTTTGTCTCTGACTGACTACCTGGGTGGGTTGTGGCATGCCTCAGAGATGTATACCCCCTCAATCACCTTTACCAGGTGAATAAACTACCATTGTGGGGGATAATCTCTGAGGCACTTCACACTCTTTACACATGGGTTTTGATGTAAAAAGCAGTACCCTAGTGAGAAGGGTGGGTAGTCAGTCCATTGTGTTATGTTTGACCTTGCTGCTAACAACACTATTTAAGTAAAGCTAGTTTTTGCTTCCAGGGCTATATCTACCCTGTAGTGTTTAGTGAATGTGTGTGTTGATGCCCATGTAGCGGCAGCACAAATTTTCTCTATTGTGGCCATGTTTCTCTTGGCCCATTATGTGGCTATTGCTGTAGTGGAATGGCCTTTTTTATTTTATCTTTTTTGGTGGTGTATGACTTGAGACCTTTTGCACCTCTGTGATGTGAGACTTAAGCCAATATGTGCCATATGTCTGCCATTCTTGTAATATAAGTTTACATTAGTTTCCTCATGACTAGCAGATGATGTTGAGGTGCCCTATCTACCTTGTCTGCAGGCATATAGACAGGTATTTTGATATCCCATATGGTGTGAAAAAGTGTGCATATTTTAGGCTGAAAGGAAGGGATCAACTTTTAGTTGATCTTGTCCTCATGAAATACCAGATAAGGCAGTCTGTGGGATAATGCTTGTAGTTTGCTTATGCATCTAGCTGGACATATAGTGCCCATAAGGGTTAAGTGTTTGACCTGTGAGTGATAGTGATAGTAGAGGTTCAGATGGTGAGTTGGTCATTGCCCTGGGTATTAAGTTGAGGTCCCAGGGAGTGGTCTATTTTTTTTATCTTAAGATGTTGATTGGATCAATTGCTGCCACTTGCACTGTTAGGGATGCTAGAGATAGTCCTTTATCTGGACCTTGCTGAAGGATGAGAAGTATGTAAGAGGCTGTATTAATTAATTAATTTATTTATTTATTTTCCCCCTTTTCTTCTCACCATCTGTGGAATAATCTTGAATGCCTCTGATATTTTGAGATAATGGGGTTTCAGTCTCTCTTTTTCAGGAGACAGGCTGTTAGTTTGAAATTGTTCAGACTGAGGTGACATACTGGTCCCTGGTGAGAATATCTTCCCTGAATGGTAGTATCCATGGGTGGTCTAATGCCATTTTTACTATCATGGTGAACCATGTTCTCCTGGGCCAATGAGGGGTGCTGATTATCACCCAGGTTCTGGTTCTGATTCTGGTACTGCATATCTTTTTCAGAACCTGTAGTATCGGTGGAAAGATGTAGGTTACCTGGAATGACCTTGTAGCTGATAGTGCATCCATTTCCATGGATTTGTCATCCCTGAAGTGGGAGTAGAATCTGGGGCAGTCTAGTTCTATTGGTAACCAATGTCTGTTGATCATTTGGAATATGTTGGAATGAATCTTCCACTCTCTCGGATGTATTAACTGGCGACTTAGCAAGTCTGCGGTGGTATTCAGCCTGCCTGCCAATTGTATAGCCAATATGCTCAGCATGTTTTTGTGTCCAAGGAATGAGTCTTGATCCTCTCTTTGCATGGCTCCACTCTTTGTTCCTCCTTGCCTGTTGATATAGGAGATGATAACCTGATTGTCTGAGCTCACGAGGCGATTTCCATTTTTGCTAATTAGCCTTGTGAATTGCAGTGGCACACAGAATAGTGCTATGATTTCCAGAATGTTTGTGGCCATTTTTTACTCTTGCATGTACCACTTTTCTAGGCTCCCCAGTGGAGTGGCCACTAGGTAAAGGCTATTCCAGTGTGTATGGCATTATTAGCAGGCAAATGGTGTGGGCAGTGTGCCATTAAGATGTGGGGATTAACTTGGGTAGTGGGGTAGGAGTTGATGTTACAAACCCCACCTTCATCATTGTATTTCATGCTAATGGCTGCATCTGATCAGGTAAACACCATATGGATGTTAGTGTTTGTGCAACCACCTTCATCCCTGTTTCTAGATCGGAGTGCATTTCTGAATCCAGCTGTGGTGAGTGGGGTTCTGGCCCTGCCAGTACCTGACTTTATTTCACATGGTGTTTTACACTAGTTGTGCCTGCATTGGTTGATTATTTTGGTGGGGAATTGTTGCTGTGTCTAAATACTGCCCAGCAGAGGATTTGGGATTGCAGGTGCCATTTTTGTTTGTGCCTTGTCTTTTGTGTTTTCACTGGTGTCCTTCCCAGCGTCCTCCTGGTCAAATGGCATGGGTGCACCTTCTACATCTGATGCACACAGTATGTTTAGTTGTTTTGGGGCTAGTGGCACATTGCGTTGGCTGCTGCTCTTGTTTTGGCTATTGTAGTAAGTTGATAAAGGATACATATAGAAAGTGGAGTTGGGGGGATTAGATATAATGTTTTATTTGTTTATTATTTTCCTTAATTTTTTCCCCTGCACAGTAATCAATAATGTTCTGCACTGTACAGGCTATGGTTGTGCCTGTGCATTAAAGTGTGCACTGTCCCTATAAATGTGGATAGAGTGAATGAGGGACTCAGTGTTATGCTGTCTTGCCCATAGCTGTGGTACTAGCACTGCCTCTGATATATTTACCCCATTATTGATTTTCAAATCATTGCCTCTATACTTCATTATATGCATTGTGGTCTGCTGTTGCAGATTGGTTGGTGCTTTTAAGTTATGCCTTCTGTGCTGGTTGGATGTTTGTGAGCATAGTTGTGCTCTCCACAAGATGGCAGAAGTAACTCTCAGTCAATCTACACTGTCTGGTGGCTGCCTACACTCTTAGTCCTGCATAGAAAATGAAGGATTGGAGAGCTTTTCTGAAATCACAGCAGCAAGTCTCGTGATGATATTTTTCCTGGCTGCCAATCTGGATAGCAAGTTAGGTTAGTCCCTCAATGCTCCTCCTCCTCAAGGGACCTACTTTGTTTGTGGTGTTTCAGTCGGGTAGATGATAGAGGAGTATCCTCTACCTTTTGATAGAAAAGGTGATGAGTTTAAAAGACATAATGTGCCATAAAAACCTATTGTGAGCACATAATTTTGAGGTGAGGTACAGAGGGACTGAGAAAATGCTCCAGAGACTGTTGTGTGATTATGTCTTGAGTGAGCGATTCAGGTGCTACTATGCTTGTAATGGGAAACTGTGGCACATTACCTAGTATTTTAATAAATCTGGGATGCTGGCAGGGTACTACCAATGTTCTAAGGTGGCCACTTGCTCATTTAATACTGGATAGACTCTGGAACCACTGGCAGGGGCTCCAGGTCATCAGGCACCTTAATAAAGTGGTATGCTTGTCCTGACCAGCATTTAGGGGAACTCAAGAGTATATGCCCATTTAAGGATTGAGAGCCTTTAATTATTTTGTAGCCCCTGATGTACTGAGCTCCTGGGACTGCTGATTAGGGGCTTCCAGGTAACTGTGGCTGTGAAATATATTTGGTCATCTGTGAAAGATCTCAGACAATAGATGGCTCTGTTAGCATCCTTTAAATTCTGCATCCTTTAAAATTTTTTAAAATGTGATAAACTATTTTTTTTATGAAATTAATGGGGCTAAGTCAGGTATTCACATTAGTACGCATTACTTTGTTATACACAGTACATAGTAGCAACTCCTTAGTTAATTTGTGACGGTGCCTTTAAGAGAAGGAAAAAAATGTCGATATCAGTAAAATAAATGCCTATTAAAGTTCACTATTTCCCAAATAGTTATTTTATTGTAATCAAATCTCCTTGTATGTTGACCCAATATAAAACAGTACTGTGTTTTTTTTTTTTTTTTTTGTTGTTGTTTTTTTTGGTCCCTTTTTGTATGCCTTGGTATTCTTTGGGATAATGTAGGCATGTGTTTTTACGAGGGAGGAGGTGGGCAGGATGTCTTAGCTAATCCTTTCCTTGGGTGGGGTAAGCTGAGTGAGGAATCATCTGCATTGCTGCTATGTAATAGGACACAGTTTGGGGGCAGAAGCATTTTTTTTTTCCTTTTTGTTCTTTTAAACATATCTCTTCAGTTCTCCCTCATGGTCAGTGTTAAAAGTTAGGGGACTTAGGTTGAGAAGTTGTACAATTTCTTGCTCCATTCTCCACTGCAAGATATGTTTGATTTAGTCCAATCTTGTGTGTTTATCTTCCGCTGAGATGGTGGCCAAGATATCATGAGAGTTAAGAGCCAGTCATCTTGCAGCTCTCATGTAGCAGGAGATTTGTAAACTATGAAGAAGAATGGGGGATGGTCATGCTGCTAGGAGCTTTTTGAGTAGCTATAAAATAACATTTGGGTGGCTCCATTTTGGTCCCTAGAGCTTCCTTTTCTCTGAGGGAGTGTTTTTGGATAGAAAATAGCATGAAATGGTCACAGGTGATTTTATTTAATGCAACTGAATTTGAGGAATGTCTGAATCCAGCACAAGCATTTTAAGCATTGTCCAATGCAAGGAAAGTTTTCTGGATGATTTTGTGAGTACCTTTTTGCAAGTTAGTGATGCTAGTGGGTCACCAAATTTTTGTTGGTGATTAATGCAACTCCGGAACCACTGGAAGGGGAACCAGGTTGCTTATTATTATATTACCTCCTGTAAATCATTGCCTATATTCTGTGTTCATTTATGTGGGTCAGATATTGTTTTTAGCTCCTGGCACTGCTAGCAGGGGTGTTCAGGTAGCTATTAATCCCTATGCTTGTATGATGTGATAATGTTCATAATTTGAATACTGTGCTAGCAATTTCTCAGCTAATATTTTTCTAGACAACCGACGCAGTAGAAGCTGCAGAGCTAACATCTCTAAGACTGCCAGTTTTGCAATTTTAAACGGTTGCATATCTGCTGAAACATACTCTGGAGCTGCTGTGTTAAAATATTTTACAGTACATCTAAACACAGGTACTGCTACCAGGGGTACCAGGTTTATTTTGCAATAATGTCATCATTTATTGTCTGCCCCCAAGGATAATCAGTTACTGTGCCCAGTCATTCAGTCACCGTGTAGTTGAGTCAGGATCTTGCTAGGGAGAGGAAACATGCATCAACTACAATCTTTGTGGATGGGCTAACTGCAAATGGACTGCACACCAGAGAAGCAGGCTTTCTTCCCCCCAAAATGAGGGATGTAAGGTAGGAGCAATATGTTTTGCAGAAATCCATTCATGGATTACAAGGCTACAGAGTAATGTGAGGCATTCCCGAGAAAACTACCCCTATGGCTGCTAGCAGGAGTCATAGGGGGTTCTCTGTCCAGTACTATGCAGCGGTGGGTGCAGGAACTACACTGGGAGAGCTAGCAGGGCTTCACAGAAGCCTGATCATATTTCTTTTCTCTTATCATCTTAGACTCACTAGCAGAGAGTCCAAGGAATAATCATGAAAGCATTTTGAATTTTTTTCCCTAAAATATTGCTGCTTGGTGTGCAGTGCAGAATAGGGTTAGGAGCTGTAAATTGGGAAGCAAGTAACAGATTACAAGTTATGATCTATATCTGAGATTGGGTACATTACAAGCTTATTTTGGCACATTGTAGCATTGCTTCCTGTAATATCTAACTATTAGTCTTAAATAGTGATGCAAACACATTGTACAGACTGCAAGCTAGCTGGCTGATACTGGTGAATATAATTTTCCTTGTATTAGCGTAGTCTCTTAACTTTTCCTTGTATGTGAAATGTTGATTTTCTAGGGAGCTGATTAATGTACAGCAACCTGTACCGATGCACATTGAGAACTGATCCTGGAGAGGCAGCATCACAGGGAAAGGGTGTTGGACTTATTTGAAGTCACATGTGCATCAAGCAACCTATCAGGTGGACACAACCCATGTGTAAGAAGTGTGGAATGCCTCAGAGATTATCCCCACAATACCAAAAGGATACATTGTAAAGTACTGTCTTGGTTCTCCATGGTTGGCAGTGATTATACAAGCTGATTGTTAACTCTTGTGCCCTGTTACTGACAAGCACATTGGCAAACAACAAAGCCTCACAGTTCAGAAGACGTAATGTAGGAAAAGTTTGAAAAGTGATGTTGAAGCGATTGAATAAAACAGAGCAAAGTGAGAAGGATAGCTTAACATCTCTCAGTAGGAGTGGTATTTTAAACAGATACTTCCAGTATGTGACCTGTAGAATATATAGAATTTACATTTATATAGTGTTTTTCATGCATATACTGTATCCCAAATGATTTACAAGAAATTTATTTACACAGGCTATCCTAGGAGAGATGCCATATGTCATTTCCTGTGGGGTGCTGCTTCTGACTGGGACAGCTTGCTACCACTCAGTACCATTTGTACCTTAATTACTTCTGAACTGGCAGTTGTATAATAAAAACCATGCAGTACTTTTAAGAAATTTACAAGGCATGAAATATTGACTATACTCTGAGCAAAAGCACAGTTACTATATGTTGGGGACAAGTGCTGTGTGACAAAAAAAACTTCTGCTGGTGGAATTTCCCCGAAAGTCAGACTTTCGCTTCTGTGAATGTTCAGAAATGAAAATAGCAACCTTTATGGAAATCCCAACTTTTCACTGGCACCCTACTATTTAATATTTCCCTGGTGTCCAGTGCCACCCCCACCTGAAGACCTGCTCAAAATAGAAATAAAATTCCCTGTAGGCTAGCAGTCCCTCCTCCCACCCAGTCACCCACCTGATGTGGACATCATACGCGCTGGTGTCCAGAGCAACCCCCCATCCCAATCCTCTCTATCATCAATATAAGCATTTCTTTGGTGGTCTAGTGACCCCCCCCATCCCCAATCCACATAAATGTTAATTCACAGCTATTCCTTAGTAGTCTAGTGCCCCACCCCCACCCCAGCATGTAGTGTCTCACCACTGCACTCCCCCATCCCAAACCCAAGGGGGTGACCAGCACAGTCCTCTGCTCTCCACCATGGCCAGCCACCCACTGAGCTGTCAATGAGTGAGCACATACTTACAAGTATGTGCTTATTAGCTCACAGCTCAGTGGGTGGCTCATTGGTGTAAAGCTGAGAGTTGTGCCAGTCACCCATTTGTGTTCAAGATGGGAGAGGAGCAGGTAATGGGGTGCCAGCTGCAGGGTGGAAGGGCACATTAGACCACCAGAGAATAGCTGTGAATTAATGTACCATGGATCAGAGATAGGGAGGGGTTTCACTAGACCACCAGGGAAATGTTTATGTTGACTATATGAGGAATCAGGATGGGGGGTTACACTGGACACCAGGGCACATGATGTCCAGATTGGGTGGGGGGATGGACCGTTAGCCACCAGGGAAGTAATTTTTTTTATATGGGGCGAGTGATCAGGTAGGGGAGGACTGTTTGCCACCAGGGAATTTTATTTCTATTTCAGGTAGAGCTTTGAGTGAGGAGGCACTGAACACCAGAGAAATATTAAATTGTTGGGTGCCAGTGAAAACTTGGAATTTCCATGAAAGTTGCTAATTTGATTTCTGAACTTTCCCAGAAGTGAACATCTGACTTTTGGGGAAATTCTGCAGGCAGAAGGTTTTTTTTTTTTGCACAGCTCTAGTCCAAACAAAAGGGGTGTATGTTTCCTGGAAATGCTTTCCTACTGCTACAATTGCTTCTACTTATAGAAAAGGGGGAAATGCTAAAATGCATGTACATTAGTAACAATTGTTATCAGTTCCCTTTAAACAGTCTTCTCTTACTTATGTGAATCCAGTTTTTCTACCAGAACAACCTTAATCCTTTCTTCTAGCAGGAGTGATTCAGACAGGACCAGGCAAGAGTCTTTGACTTCCCACCTGTAATCATATCATTTACTAGCTAGTGGTTCTGGCTGGACCATAATTTGTCCTGAAGACAAAGTGTGTACCCAAAATAGAATATTCTGTTATAAGGCTAGTCTCCTGTGTTCTGCAAGCAAGCTTGTGGAGGTTAAAATGCATACTGAGGTCAACCCCCTACATTCCAGATTGATATTTTTTTTTTCAATAAACCTCAATAGTTTTCTGCAATCATTTCAGCAATAAAACTTGAAACTATACACACCTGCAAACCAAAGGATACTTTTTAGTTTCAGAATATGTGCATTTCAGTTCTCTATACAAAGAGTTTTTTTCCCCTCTTCACAGAACACAACACATTTCCTTTTTCCTGAGCCCTGGTCTGGATTTCAGTCAGCTGTTCCTTAAATACATTTTGAGTTTGACTATAACTGGAGTCAGAATGCTTCAGATTTAACCCTCCTTAGTCAGTATTAGTTTGAAAACTGGGTCAGTCTGAATTAGCACATTATTACAGATGGCTTTATTTTGTAAGGGAGTAGCTGCAAGTTCAGAGGCACCTCTTTTGGAAACTTGCCTCCCCAGCACTAAGTTCAGACCAGTGAGGGTGATCAGATAGTTGTCAGGATTCTATGCCTCTTAAGGGATGATTTCAGTACCCCAAAACTTCTCTAGTGTGTAAGGTAGGGGTTCAATCACATTAGTACACTCCAGACCCTGAGGAATATCCAGTACCACAGTGTACTTCTGCCATAAATCTATCCCTATCAGAAAACACCTTTCTGCACTGTCATAAATTTGCACTGGATGAGAAATATGCCTACCAGCCACATTCGGGTCCCACACACATGTACCCAAAGTGTTAAGCTCTGTTTTATGGCAGGAGCTATCCCTACATAGCAGTTGCCTGCCTTTTAACTCAGACTATTGCTGATTTAACAGTAGGTTTTTCCTACTGAACTGCATCTGTAAGATTTCACTGCAGTTTCACTGTGGTTATAACTGTATGACAAGACTTAACTCAGACTGTTACTAAATTAAGATACTTAACAGTTAACAGATGTGTGTGACTGAGCTGCATCTGTAAAAGACACTGCGGTTTACCTAAAGTCTTATGATTATGAGACAGGCTTGAATTAAACACTGTTGACTGTCATTTTTTTATCTGTATATCCCTGATTTTTCATGTCTTTCAAGGAGTTTCTGCCTATTATTACTCAGCAAGATTTTCAAAGAATCAATTTATTATCCATGACTAGGCAGTCAAAGATCTGTATTTAATGATATTTTGGATTAATATCTTGGTGTATATCCTCCCCCAGGATCCCAATTGATCATTTGTGTCCTGTATCTGCACTCCATGGTGGAGGGAAACCATGCGGAAATGACCACTACAACCTGTCCTTTAAGGATGGAGAACTCTTTCCTAATTGTTGCCTGATCCTCCCTGCACCGTGTGTGATCAACTGGAGTCACTTTCTTAACTTCAATACTTTGATTCTGATGTACTGTGTAAGCACTAACAATATTACTTTTCTCCATATGTACTTCAACTAATGCTCTTCTACATTTTTCTGCCTCTCTTTGTAATTCATTTTGGTTTTAAGTGCACTATGATGGTTATGTGTGAATATACTATTGAAGATTCCAAGTTTTTATTCTCTTTCTTTAGTGTCTCTATCTCCACCTCCAAATTTTCACATTTTGCTTTATGACCCTTCAAAGTATCGTTAAGGCATCTAATTTTGTTTTCCATAGCCATGCAAGCAGCATAAAGAGCTGCTAGAACCATGCCTTTCTTTTCCTGATCTTTCTTTTTGGTGCCAAGTAGTTGTTTTATAAGCAGGTCCATGACAAAGGACCATGGATCATTCCTGTGTTTTGCATCCTGCTTGAAATCACAAGTCCCATAGGATGTGATATATTGTATCACAAATTTGTCTAATTCTGATTGATTTGTCATCTTTCTTCAGTCAGTATTTATCTGACTGCATATATCTTCCCCCTAGAGTTTTACCAGTATTCCATAGGTTCTTTTAATACACGTGAAACATGTTATTGTGCCTGGTGTGTGTGTGTTGGGTGGCGCCAAATTACAAATGCATTCCACCTATCAGCAACCTTAGTCAGGGGTTAGGTTTTGATTCCTTTACTCTTGACCTGTTACCTTTACTGGACCAAAACTGAAACTGAAACTTTGGACTCCATGAAGTGGCTTGCCAATGTTACTGTATAAATCATTTGCCTAAATTCAGTGCCCAGTGAAAGCCTGTTCAGTTTGTAAATTGCAGCAAAATGTATTTAGTACTTATAATTTCATGCTAACAGAATATGACACATATACTCAGTAAAAATCAACTACAACAGACTTAATGAATCAAAAAATATATGCATGCAACAAAATTGTGTTTTAACTGAGCTCAGAGAGAACAGGCACAAATATGTGATGTCTTGCTATCTTCTAAATATCCTGTCCTAACAGAAGTTACCAAGTCTTCACTTACATAGCTAGGTTGTTTACAACTCAACAGACATTTTAGGCACTTTCCACCTAGTACAGGGACTTCAAAATGTTTCTCTACTTTTTGCTTCAAGTCAGTGTAAAGCTCCTCACAGATGCTTACAACAGTTGTTCCATTTACCTCAATGTAAAGTCCCTGTACATCATTGTTGCTAAGTAACATAAACTACAACTTTCTCAGATTCGGCATATAACATAGTCCTCGTCTAACCACAGACATCAAAATATAAAAAACTTATATTCAACATGTAGCAAAATACAAAATGGAAGAGTGAAACAAGATGGGAGTCTACAGCAGCTATACTGGTCTGTACAAACAAACTGTTTTCAAGGTGACATTTGCATGTTTACAGTGCAACATGGATGGTTCCTCATCTGAATCATTTGATTCTTTAGTGGTTTGAATATTCAGCATCTGTTCATGCTCCTGGACTGTGTGTACAATGGTGTCATCGGCCAGATGTTCTTGACCATCATTATCATGGTCACAGATCAGCCATGGTGTTAGTCTTCTTCTGTGTTGCCAGACTGGCAAGCTACTCAATTTCTTCAGACTGATCAGCTGGGCCATTTCCTCATTCCATTCATCCATGATGGTTTACAGCAGGCACTTTCTTCAGTTGCACTTAAAGATTTCTAGAATTCCCCAATTGCGGGGTTGCAACTTAGATGTTATGTAAGGTGGGAGAAAAACACAACTTACTGTGCTGTCTGGTGTGGCGATGACAGACTTCCCTGGGCATGTAGATGAGTTGTCTAATAGGAGAAGTACCTTGATAGGGAGATCCTTGCTGCTTAGGAATCTGTTTACATTAGGCACAAAATCATTACTATGCCCTTTAAAAAGAGGTTGCCATCCATCTATGAGTTTTTTTGTTGTCTGTATATGATGGGTAAATTAGACATGGTCACATGCTTAAAGCATCTACGCTCCCTAGACTTCCCAGTTAGAAGCAGCCTCAGTTGGTGTTTATCTGTTGCATTGGTGCTCCCAAGTATGGTCACCTGCTTGTTGTATTTCATCTAACTACGTGCCTCTCTGTCACTTTCTCTCTCTCTCTCTCTCTCTCTCACCACCATGGGCTAGGTTCTTATCCAGGAAACAATGCCAAAACAGTCCTGTTTTGTCCAAATTATACCTTTGGTCAGGGACGGACCCCTCTCATTGTATGATGTGATTTCACTTTTGAATGAATGGCGTGACCCCCCCCATGATACTTAACTTCTTGCCACACAAGTGTAATTGATAAATTTCATGTCATTTCTTGAAATGATCTAACCAGCAATCACTTGCCACAAAATCTGTTTGGCATTCCAGCTTGTGACAAAATTGTGGTGCCTTTTCTTTCAAAATGGGACTAGAAATTGGTGGTCCTCTTTTCACACTTCTACTGAAACCACATGTAAGTGGCAGCATCCCTCTCATCCTCCTAACAGACCTTCATGTTTTTATGTTGCTCAGTACTGATGGAGGTCTCCATTGTCATATCAAACTCTTTGAGGTGATTCTTAACTTCCTTCATGTCACTTGTGGTGTAACTGATAACAGCATACTCTATGACAAGCTCTATGGTCTCTCTCTCTCTCCACTATCACTCTCTCCAGCTTCCAGCCTGTCAAATCTGCTCAATTTCTATGTGACTGTAAGGACATTTAGCTTTCGTTTCTTGTCTGCCAGAGCAGCAGCCACGGTATCCCAGTAGAGACCGATAGCAGTGCAGTGTAGAATCAAAAAGGTTTGAGATTAAATACAGTACTGTAATTGACTGTAATTGACAGACATCAATTAATCAATCTACTGTGCACAGGTAAGCAATAGCAACAGAATAAAACAGCAAAACTAGTGGGCAACATGAGATCAGTTCATTAGCTAGGGAGGTTCGCTATATGGGGGTTTGTTAGATCAGGATTGCACTGTAATTGCAACCCCGTGCTTATAAAGCCAGAGAACACAAGTTCTTGGTGGAGCTGCATGCATGTCTTTTTCAGTAAAACCTCAGTAATGGCCTAGATTAAACTACAAATCAGATTCAAATCCCTTACATAAAAATGGAAGTGCCTGAAATTTATCATTTAAAATGTATCTGTGTATGGCATACTCTTTACATATACATTTTAATGCACTTTTTAAGAAATCAGATTAATGTAGAGCTGCCCCTAATTTGAGATCTAGATTGTGCCTCTAAGGAATATTTTGAAATGATCAGGCTGTGAGGACATACATAAATAGATTATTTGCCATACTGGTCCTTGTAAGAACAGATTCAGAAGCAAATGGTTTGATACCTTTTATTGGACCAACATAGATGTTACAAAAAGAAAACAATGTCTAAGTTTTCGGACCAACCAAGTCCTTCCTCAGAGACTTATGACAGTTGTTCAGAGAGTGACATTCTATTAACACCTAGATCATACATAAAAATAAAATAACAGAAAAAAAATGCTCATTGGTTTAAAGTACCTGTTTAAAAAAATCAGAAATTTAAATGGAATGAATAGCAGCATCCCATTAGCTTGCTACTACTGAGAATCTTTTCAAGGCATTTGACATTGAAAAGATTCTCAGTAGTAGCAAGCTAATGGGATGCTGCTATTCATTCCATTTAAATTTGTGATTTTGTTAAATAGGTACTTTAAACCAATGATTTTTTTTTTATGTATGGTTTGGGTGTTAATAGAATGTGACTCTCTGAACAACTGTCATAAGTCTCCGAGGAAGGACTTGGTTGGTCCAAAAGCTTAGACATTGTCTTCTTTTTGTAACACCTATGTTGGTTCAATAAACGGTATCAAACCATTTGTTCCAGGCTGTGAGGCAGATTTCCAATGATAGGAGTTTGGATTTGTATTTTTATTTGACATCAGGTAGAATGGTTAGTATGTTTGAAATAAACTGGAACTACAAAGGTTCATACAAAAAGAGGATTGGGGAGAATTGGGGAGCTGGTAGGCAAGAGGCCCATGATTTTCCTTTAACTGTAGTATTTCAGAATGTTGACAAAAGCTAAATACTCAGCTAATCTTTTTTTTTTTATTCTATGAAATTTTACTGATAATACCCTCTGTTGAAAGTGAGTTCCAGGGATTAACCTCTCTATGAGTGAAAAAGTATTGCTTTTTTGTGTTACGGTGTTTTCTATGTATCTGAAGTGGGTGCCCTCTGGCATTTTCTTACAGGAGTAACACACTGGGAACATAAACCAGAAGGCCCTATACTTAGCTCAGCATATTGAACATGGAACTATAATTTTGTTTTATATTATGGTATGACAAATTGATTCAGTCCTTTGTAAAGGCAAGACTGATGTGAAAACATGCATCAACCTATTTAATGTCATCTGGTATACCTTGGGACATGACTTGTTTATTATTCAAGATTAAAGCTTTTGAGAAATCTTATGAAAACACATTGCTTATTTAGTGGTGCTATTTTCCTTTGCTGTCTTTATTTGCTGCAAATTTTGTCTTGTCTCATCTGTCTTGCCCTGTAGTTTGGGGGAAGGGTGCTAATTGTCTGACCTCTAGCCTCAGCTATGTGATAACTGGAGGCAGGGCTAAGTCAGATTTGAGATAGCAGGCTGATTTTTGGTTTCTCAGAAGAGGCCAGAAGGGGAAGGATCAACATTCATTTCAGTGCAGTGCAGTAACTGATCATTGCTGTTTTTGTTTTAAACCTAGATTTTTGTGCTTTTAGTGGTGCTGTTATTTTGTTGCTGTCTTCACTTGGAATTGTTTTGTGCTGTTGAAAATTTGAAACCTAGTTTGGTGTGCTTTTAGTGGTGCTGTTTTCCTTTTCACCCACCCTTCCTCCCCCACTTCCCACTCTTAATTAAGAGCCCCATTAAATCTGATTGACAGGAGCCAAGCACAAGGAATAGCAGGGGTTGTGAAGTAGGAGGGGCATAAGGGCAGGAAGCTTGCCCTCGGCACAACAAGTGTTTTGACTCATTTATAGTTGTTGTTGTTTTCTTCTTTAAAAAAAGGTATCTGAGGATCAGTGACAGGATTTTCAGGACAGTAAATTAATAAAGAGGGAACTAGAAGGAGAGCTTCAGTAACAGACAACTATTGGAACAGCTGTATAACTGCAGTATAATGTGGTGAGTGGTACAATGCAATGGATGCAGGACAGCTGTATTCAGGCAGACCTTCTGGATGCTGAGGTTCTGCCCTATCTCCAGGCATCTCTCTGGACTGCAGGATGAGGTAGCCAGACTCAGAGTGGAAGTAAACTGGGTCAGGAGTAGCTTCGCCCCTATCCAGAGACCACCAAGTCCAACGCTGCTGCCTCAAAGGATGACAAGAATGAGGAGCACTTCGATGATGATGGGCTTGGGGAAGGTTTGGGTGGTCAGGCAGAGGCACATCTCAAATCCTATTCCACTCCAGAACTCATATGCTGCATTGCAAATGGGGACAACCAAACAGAGGTACACAGAGAAGTGGAAGGGAAGAATGTTGAGGTCAACTGAGGAGGTGACCTCAGTGGGGAAAAAAGTGGACCCCAGAGGAGGAGGAAGTGAATCCTGGTGGGTGACTCTATGTAAGAGGGATCCAACTAGGAACACACGAGGGGGGGGGACAGGGAGGTGAAGTGCCTACCAGGTGCCATGGTGTGGAGAGAATGGAGGAAGATCCTGGGGATCACAGGGAAGGCAAGATGGAGGGGTGAGCCGGATGTCATTATCCATGTAGGTACTAATGATCTGGCAAATGGGGAACCTAAGGAAGTTCAGGAAGAGTTTGGGAAATTGGGAAGGGGTCTCAAGCAAGTAGCTACATCTGCAACCTTCTTGAAAGTACTGTCTGTGAGAGGCATGGGAGAGTGTAGGGGCACACTCACCAGGAACTTTAACACATGGTTGAAGAACTGGTGTTGCAAGGAAGGGTTTGGATTCATTGGTGACTGGAGACCCACCTGGAGGGATGGGGCTTGTTCAAGCCTAATGGTCTGCATCCATCATGGAGGGGAATCTAAGCACTCAATGATAAGTTTAAATGCTACATGGACAAGCATTTAAACTAGCCAAAGGGGGTAGCAGACCAGCAAGATGGGTACCTAATTGCCCACCCCCCATAGCTAGCAGTGGAACCAGTAAACAGGAGGAGGGGATATCTTTATAAAGCAGTGTGCAAAAGATGGAGATAGGCAGCCAAGGGATGGATAGTCAGAAAGGGGACAAAATTCAACAGAAAGGTAGACAGCAGGGAGAACCAGGGATAAAGGACAACCAGGGAAGGGGCTTGAGCAGAACAGCTGAACAGTCCAGGGAGTTCACATCATGGAAAGCCACGTGTGCCAATGCCAGGAGCCTTAGCAACAAGATGGAGGATCTGGAGGCTGCCATGGTGCAGTCAGACCTGGGCATTGTGGCCATGAGAGAGACCTAGTATAATGATAACAACAACTAGGAGATGGACATACCTGGCTACACCATATTCAGAAGGGACAGGGCAGGAAGGGAGGAGGAGTGGCACTTAATGTGAAAAATGACAAAAGGCCACACAGATCCAGGAGGAACAAAATGGGGGAGAGATACTGTGGGCTAAGCTAGAAAGGACAATGGGGTCAACCGTCTGCACAGGGGTGGTCTACAGACCACCAGCCCAGGAGGAAGAGGAAGATAAGGAGTTATTGCTAGCCATCCAAAGGATGGCAGACAAAGGGGAGGTGGTGCTGGTTGGAGACTTCAACTGGCCACTAGCCTGCTAACCTCCTATCTGAAACTCTCTGAACTAGTTCCCACTGGGAGCTTAAATATATATCTGCAATTGAGACTCCTACCGTGAATCTATTATTATTCTAAATGTTAGCCTGTTATTGTACCCCTTGTATCATGCCTGTCTGCTTATGTACCTTTGTATTTCTCTGTACTGTTCTCTCATGTGGTGCCTGTACTGACGTGGAACCTTTGAAAAAGAGTCTTTGATTCAAAGGTATTTTCCGAATACTCAATAAATAAATAAAATAAATAAATATTCCAGATGTGGACTGGAGCCTCCCAGCAGCAGCAGCAGCATCAGCCAGGAGCAGATTTATCCTGGACTTCCTTCAAGGTGCCTTCATTAAGCAACTGGTCTTGGAACCAACTTGGCAGAAGGCAATACTGGACCTCATGCTTACAAACGGGGACAGTGTAATAGGGATAACAATGGGGGAGCACCTGGGGAGCAGTGATCACCGGTCACTGTGGTCTGAAATCACAGAAGGAGCAGAACCAAACTGCACAAAAACACGTAACCTGAATTTTAAGAGGGCAGACTTTGGGAAAATGGGGACATGCTTGAAAGAGGCACCAATGGGAATGGGGAGGGAATCAGGGATGGAGGAACCATGGGCAATATTTAAAACAGGGATTGCCAGAGCAATAGAATTATGCATTAAGCAGGTTAGCAAAGGGAAAAGGAAAAGGAGGTCATTATGGTTTTTCAAGGAGGTAGTGGAGAAAGTGAAAGCCAAAAGGATTGCATTCAGGCAATACAAAAAGACGCAGACATAAATTGATAGGGAGAAGTACCAGGAGAAGCAAAAGGAGGCAGGGAAGTCAATAAGGGAAGCCAAAGCTCAGACAGAAGAATACATTGCAAAATCAGTGGGTAAAGGGGACAAACCCTTTTACAGGTACATAAGTGAAAAAAGAAGGGCAAAGGGAGGGATAGTGAGACTGAAAGGGGAGGACGGGGGCCACGTGGAGGATAACAACAGTAAAGCTGACATACTGAACAGTTATTTCTGCTCAGTCTTTACTAAGGAAGAGGAGGGTAAGGGTTCAGAAGGGAGTACAAGGGGTGGGAACAGTGCAGAAATGGACACAAGTCCCTTTACATGGGAAAGGGTACTAAAGGAACAGGAAGGAATAAGAGTTGATAAAGCAATGGGGCCAGATGGGGTGCAGACCAGGGTCCTAAAGGAACTAATAGAGGTGGTTGCTGAACTTCTGACAATCCTGTTTAGCTGATCACTGGAAACAGGGTAGGTACCCGAAGACTGAAGGAGAGCAGATGTAGTCCCCTTATACAAAAGCAGGAACAGATTGGAAGGGGAGGAACTACAGACCAGTCAGCCTGACCGGGGTAGTGAGGAAGATCATGGAAGCACCACTAAAGGAGAGATTGGTGGAACATCTGGTTGCCAACGGACTACAGGACCCAAGGCAGCATGGTCTCAATGGGGGGAGGTTATGCCAGACCAACCTCATTGAATGTTTTGACTGGGTGATAGGGGAGGTGGATCAGGGGAGGGCAGAAGACATGGCTTATCTGGTTTTCAGCAAGGCCTTTGACACTGTGCCACATAGAAGGCTATTAAGCAAACTGGGGAATATGGGACTGGGCAGGACAGTAGTGTGATGGGTGGGTAATTGGCTGGGTGGCAGGACACAGAGGGTGGTGATAAATGGCTGTCATTCCACAGAGGGAAGAGTGACCAGTGGGGTGCCACAGGGATCAGTGCTGGTGCTGGTCCTATTCAACATCTTCATCAGTGACATTGTGCAGGACCTAGAAGGCGGAATTTCCCTGTTCGCTAACAACACGAAGTTCTGTAACAGAGTAGACACACCAGAGGGTGCAGACAGAATGAGGAGGGACCTGCAGAAGCTTGAAGAATGGCCAAGGGTTTGGCAGTTGAAATTCAGCACAAAGAAGTGCAAAATAATGCATATCGGGCACAAAAACCCTGGAGCAACATATTAGTTGGTGGGTGAGGATATAGCATGCACCAAGCAGGAAAGGGACCTTGGGGTTATCATCTCTGATGACCTCAAGGTAGGGAAACAGTGTGACAAGGCAGCAGGTAAAGCAAATAGGATGATGTGATGCATAGGCAGGGGCATCACCAGCAGGAAAAGGGAGATCATAATTCCACTATACAAGACACTAGTGAGGCCCCACCTGGAGTACAATGTACAGTTCTAGAGACCTTACCTATGTAAGGACACAGTCAGGGTAGAGAAGGTTCAGAGGAGGGCAACAGAGATGGTACAGGGATTGCATCACAAGTCCTATGAGGACAAGCTGAAGGACTTGAATATGTACGCTCTGGAGGAGAGGCGGGAGAGAGGGGATATGGCAGAGACATATAAGTACCTTACAGGGAGGAACAAGGTGCTGGACTACACTATTTTCCAGTGAAAAAGACATTCCAAGACTAGAAGGCATGGGATGAAGTTGGAGGGAGGGCAATTCAGAGGAAACATGAGGAAGACTTTCTTCACAGAAAGGGTGGTGAACAAGTGGAACACCCTGCCAGAGGAAGTGGTGGGGGCTGAAACAATCACAGGATTTAAGGATGCATGGGTTAGACATAAGGGAATTCTGGAGGTCAGGGGTTAGGAGCAACAGACTTCTAGAAAAATGTAAAGGGAACTTATAAGCACAAATGGGCAGACTGGGTGGGCCATAGGCCCTTATCTGCCGACAGTGTCTATGTATCTATGTATCTATGCTTTTAATAAAGAAGATTTCACTTAACAAATGAATGCTTTTGTGAGTGCCTGTTGGTTTGCTGCACTCCTTTTTAGGAGGACAATTTTGTGCTTTGTGATAAGGATTGTGAGCATATAATTAGCCTGCATAAGAGTGTAATACAAAAGTACATCATGGTCTTCCAGCCAAACTAGAAATATATAAATAAAGAAACAACTAACTAAATAAATGTTAAGCACTAATAATCAATTGCTTGTCCTATATCGAATACCCCACCATATGTAACCAATAATGCCACTTTAACAAACTAGTAACATTGAAAAGGCATTTCCATGAAAAAAAAAATGTTTTGACTGCTTATGTCTCAACTGCCATTTGGTGTGCTGACATGAGATTTGGGAGGCATTCACTGTGGCCCAAGATATTAGGATTTGCTGAGTTTTGTGAAATTTGGGACAGTGTTTCATTTTGTGCTATAGAAAGGCGGAAAACAGCTAAAAATATGAAAAGGCGTGATTTATTTTTCTAAATGTTAGCTAAAACCAACCTGGGATTTGAAAGATGATACATACTAGTTTGTTAAAGAGCAACTATCTACTATAATAAAAAGCCCACCTACACTAGATTTATACCTATTAATTATGCTTTAACCATTTGTTTTCTATTTGTTATGTTTTTTGTACTTTCCCCTGCTATAGATCTACTAAGTATTATAGGTAATGCAGCACTTATTTTGCTGAGTTTTTCAAAATATACATGACTCTCCTCTGGTAACCACACAATAGCCGCTTTGTGACATCACAGTCTGTTGCCACGGTGAACACTATGATGTAATAAACAAAGGTATTGTGAGGATAACAGAGGAAATGCAAATGTCCTTTATACAGATTTTTAGATAGACTACTAAGATGTGCTGCAAACCTTGAAAAGGAACACTGAAAATGAAAATAAAATGTATTCTCTAGTCTAGTAAATTGTAATAGCTGAAACATGTTATTTACGAACATACATGCTGAATTCTTGAGTTGCTCTTTAAAACCTGTCCCAATAGTGGTACTTTTGGTGCTTTGGAAATGAAAACAATTAAAGTAAGTTATAAAGAAAGTAAAACATGGGATTTGCACTTGCAGTTAAGAGTAATTAACTCTGTCAAATAAAGCTAATCCACACACCACAGATTAAGTTGCTTTCACACATTAAAAACTGTGGAAAACCCACTTTCACAAATACATATACATAGCTTACCTACAAAACTGTGGAAAGTCACTTTCATAAATTCTTAAATGTACTGTATACTGGGAGGTCACGTGACCAGTAAACAAGATGGCCTCTTAAAGACTTCGCTGAATCTGTCAAGATTTTGCTTAACGTCTCCTCACAATATAACCCACAGATGCTCTCTTTAACCTCCAAATCACCATGTTTAGATGCATACCTCTGTTTCTTGTTTTGCTATGATTCCAGCATGAGAGAATATTAAGTACTGGTTGAGGTCTGGAATCTCTCCTCAGCCTCTCATGGAGCATCATGTCAGTGGGATGATTTCAGCAGATGTCACCTCTTTTTTTTAATTTTTTGTAGACTTTGTTTCTTCACCCTCCTGGAGGAACTCTCTCCAGTGACCTACCTGCCCGTTCTCTACCTCCTGCTGTGGCACTGTGTCTGATCTCCTCACCCCAACCCAGTGAAACCCCTGGATGTGAACTCTCATGGGGAAGGGCCACCTTATCTTCCCAGGGCACTCTAACTAGAGTATAGATTGATGGGCCGGAGTGATGGGGGATGGAGAGGGAGAAGCGCCCAGTGTTGGGATTGTGGAATGGGAGGCATCACCTTCATTTATCCTCCAGGAAGGGTGTTTTTACTTTTTTACTTTCCCCTTATTGGCCAGGAAGTGCAATGCACTCCAGCATGCTGCATGTTCGCTTCCGAGAACATCCACAGAAGTGACTCCAAGCCAATCCCTGATTCTCTGGCTCCCGACTGCTGTGAGCCCCCGGAACCACCAGAGGCCACTAGATAGCGGGAGCAGGAAACCCCCCTCCCCAGGGAGGGAGAGATGTCCTCCGGATGCTCAATCCCTTCCCTTCCATCTCCTACTGACCCCCGACAGCCCAAGCTCATTCCCAAACCTGGGTCGCCAGCGTGGTGTGAGGTGTGGCATCCAGCGCCTCAACCCTCAGCACCACCGGGCCCAGATGTCACCTCTTAAAAGAGATGATGTGCACTCCATTAAATTATATGGTACCACTCAATGTCAATATTGACTCTTTACAATCGCATCTATAGGTCATGGTCAACTGAGTCAAGGAAACTGAGTAGAGGATTGGAGCACCAGAGAATTTCAACACCCACCACTGCCAGACTACTGAACAACATTGCAGAACAATATAGATCCTATGAGACTGAACTGAGAACCTGTAAAACTGGGGATGCTGCCACAGTATGCAGATGGCTGGCATACCAGAGGGCACTGAGGGAAAGAACATGGTTCAGTAGTTGAATGTTTTTCCTCCCTTGGCTGCTCAAATTTCCCCCGAATAGCTGCTGCATATACAGAGAGCTCACAAACTGGTAAAGAAGCATCCTCTGCCACATGAGTACCACCAAGTAATATTTGCCAGTTTTTTAGTTTACCTCAAAGCAGGACAGGGGACCTACTCCAGTTGGTGAGAGAACAAGGTCTCCTGTTCTGGAAGAGCACCAAAGTCTCACTTTTCCAAGATTATTGCAAGGTAAAAGCAGATTAACAGTAGGAGCGTACCCAGTTGTAGTAGGCACTATAGAATGCAAGCATCCATTATGCATTCCTAGTATTGAAAGACTTTCAAATCAACTGAAACCAGAAAGCACACTTCTTCCAGACTCCTGGGAAAGGATTTGCCTTTGCCACTCAAATCTGGCCCAACTTGCCCCCTTTGGCCACCCAGCCTTGCAGCCCACACAAGCAATGATAAACCCCAGTAGATGAAATGGAAGTGGCTCCAGACCCAGGACCAGCTTATGGTCAGAGGGTATACTGTCCATACAGTGAAACCAGGAGAGTGAAACCAACACAGCTGCAACAACCCATTCGACATCCACAGTGTCGAACGGGTTGTTGGAGCACTGTACAGATACAGCAACTCCCGGTGTTTGCCTCTCCCCCAGAAAACTGCTCCCTGGAGTTGATTATATATATATGTCTAGCTGGTGCTGAGGGCAAAGCCCCCCCACAAACAGTCTGAAGTACTCCTATTGCATAGGGCACCACGGTGGTCAGTTGACACATTTGCTGGACGATGTGATTGCCATCGGCAAAAGTGTGTCGCTGTGCTGATCATCGATGAGACATTGTGGATCCTGGTCAAAGAACCTCCACTACAATACAGGTCACTTCAGTGATAAATAGAAATATTAAACCAGACTGACTTCTTGTAGACCCCATGAGGAAATGCTGTACCAGGATCAAGCTACATAAAAATCAGATACCGAAGTCTTCAGCTCACAGTAGAAGGAGATTGGGGTACATTTCCACTGCTAATCTGCTTCTACCTTGCAATAATCTTGGAGTAAGGGTACCATGGAAACCTGCACCACCTCACCATCTAGCAGAAATGTTCATGAACCCAGTGACAGTAAGAAAGTTGTCAGGTCTTCTCAAGATGGAAGCAGTTCTGACTACAAGAGTAACAACAATTTGGCACTTGGAGAATGGGAAGTCATGTCTGGTATTACTCCAGCAATCACACCTATCTTGCCACCTGAGGGGAATGGACATCAGCACCATTGATTCCCTACATCATATGTACTGACAGTAGCAGTGAACCCATACTAAGGCAACCTAAGAAACAGATAACCATTTCTGCCTTTGCACATGTGTTACAGGTTGGATCTTAGTATAGTAACAGGAGTGGACTCAAACTCTTTTGAACCATTTCCTTGCCCAAGTGTGAGCATGCCGTTACACTTAGGGAGTAATATATATATATATATGTATGATGCTCATAAGATTTACTTCACAAACTAATTCACAAAGGTACAGTATGCCACATTGGAAAGTTAATTTGCATGGCAATGGGGCACTTCAAGAAGTTGGATCCACTTTGTGGAATTACAAATTAAGAACTTTGCCATCAAAGTCCTCGGGGCCCCAGGTGACCTTCTCAGGCAAATAGGCAGAATGAGGCTAGAAGTAAACAACATTACATGTGACTAAAGAGACTGCAGGCCACGTGATACTAAAACTGAATGTAAACAATGTGGAGGCTGTCTTCATTGTAGTCTTAGGGAGTGTAGGAGCTAAGTATTTCCCTCTGGGTGTCTTAGTATCCACTTAGATAAATCCCTCTATAGTGCTTCATTTTGCTTCAAATGAACACAGAAGTGATCCACTGTGCAGTGTGCAACTGGTGTGCTTTTTGTGGTGCTGTATGACATTATTTACTTTAGAAAGGTTGGGGGGGGGGTTTGAGCACATGTGCAAGCTCTGGATGAGAATGGATGCCTAACACTACAGGTCCTTCAGCCCTGGACTACAATCCATCAATAATCCATTATTAGACCCATGCTATCTACCCTAATCTTACAAAAACAGGTAGAAAAAAAATCACCCAAATTAAATTTGTAGCCTAACCTTGATCAGTACGCTTGATGGTCAGCAATCGTCAGTATCAGTCAACAACTCAATCGGGTAACTTTGCCCACGGTGGAAGCCCATACCCAGATCTCTGTCATAATGGAGATTAAAGGCATGCTGCTGGTGGTACTGAAGGAAATCTTGTCTTTCAAGTCCTGGTTGTAGACCTAGAAGAAAAAATAAAATCATTAAACAGTTGGACCAGAGACACAGACATGCACCTCTCCTATATTGACAACAAGGATTCATGCCATGAGGCACAGATTCAGGAGTTGGTGAGAATGGTGGTCCTTCTCTGAAGCTGGACTAAGGATACTGAAAATCATAATAGGAGGAATAATGTCTGATTAGTAGGCTTTCCAGATGGGGCTGAACAAAAGGATGTTGCTGGTTCCCTACAAGAGCTTCCTTTACTACTTAAATACAACTGGTTCCCTCTCCTTGATTGAGGGGGAACACAGTTCCCTTATCACCACTGAAGATGGTGGTGGTGGGGTGTTGACCATATCAAATTCTTGACAAGTTCTTATGGTTTCCTGAGAAAGGAAGGAAGGAAGGTACTAACTCCTAGCAAGAGAGCAGGGGCCCATCAGCTGGCATGGGCACAGGATCTTCTGTACCTTTATAATGCTTTCTCCACCGAATGGGCACATCACAGAAAGTGTTTCACTGAGGCTCATAAACATTTCCAAGCCTTGGGAATCCCTTATTAATTGTAATACCCTGTGACTCTCCACAAAACCTACAAAGTTGTGCTAAACTGCTTTGACACCTCAAAGGATGCTGAGTACTATATTAAGTAGAATTGGCCAGAACAGTATGAGCAATATCAGCTACAGAACTCTGCCAGTTCAATAAAATCGCAGCAGGGGGCCCAAACATACTGGAGCAGCTTCTCATAACCTGCTATCCAACACTGCACCCTAGGAGATGTAATGTCAGGTGAGCTGGGCCAAATGTTCCAATAGACATGGCAGAGAAAAGCACTGGAGTGTCCAGATGACCACAAGCCTGAGGCAGTGGGAACAAGGGTGTATACAATGAACACTAACGCTGCCAGGGAGCTGATGCTAAAAAGACTGAAGAAAGATGCCTCTCAAACAGAAGGATCTCCTCAGCTCACAACCCTTCTCACCCCCCCTTTCAAGTCAACCACTGCAAGGTTCTCTTCCAGTAGCTCAATCTTTGACTAGTTCCTAGGCCAACATTGCCAGCACTGAAGCCCACAGCTCCACTGAGCATGAGGTAGTTGCTACTTTTGATCTCTCAGACAGGATGCAGCCACAACTACAGGTGGTAGGCACTTAACTGAGATCCAGTGTGGCTATGGCCTTTACTACAACCTTAAACTGTAAAACGTATGATGCTCACATGAGAGACCACAACTTTTGGTGTGTAATATTGTTTAAACTGTTTTCATCTCTTACGGGTACCCTGGGATGTGGCCTTCTAATCACTACTCCCTTTCCCCTTATCCCTGAGGTTTCCCTGATCTCCAGGGTCAGCAGGGAGGTTTCAGCAGAAGGAACAATGAATTAGTGAAAGGCAGTCCAGCGCAAACGAACAAAGCTCTGACTACAACCACCTCTCCACTGTTCGCTGATACACTAGAATGTCCTAGCTGTCAGAGCCTTCACATGGCAGAATGGGCCCCTGACAACCTCCTATCTGACAGCCTGAATTGGTAAGAAGGCCCGATTGGCCTTGGGTAAAATACCCTCTCACCACCCTCCTAGCTGTATGGTCACAGCCCTCCTCCCATCTGGTCTTTAGTGGTACTGCAAAGCCAACACTGCATGTTGAACCTGCCCTCTTCCCTTCCCATCGATGATTCTCCCAGAGTGGGCCTCAGCTGAACCAGTGTCTGGTACCAGGCACCTACCTAACTGCTTTACACCAACCCACAGATAAGGTATACCCAGTGCCGCTCACCCTCATAACTACTCCTATAATGTTCACAATTTCTGCGGAATTGCAGGTATGTTCCTGATTCTCCTAGCCTTGATATGGAGCCCACCTTCCCTCTGGAGCTATTCCATATGGACCACCTTTTTCCCCTCCCATTCTAGGCAACTCAGTGTAGAGGTAGACAGCCTCAACATTTCTGTCACACTGTGACCAGTGTGACACTATTGGAGGTGATTGGGTTAGATTCTTTTTGACTCCCACAACAGATACTTGGAGGTATGCTAGCCCAGCTACTTCATTTGTCCAGGAGCAATGCAAGAGTCAGGTAGACCAGCGGGATTCAGGATTCTACAGGGGAGAGTGGGCATCCCCCTCTTTCTTTGCTGTACAGTACAGGAAAGAGGTACAGGGATGCCTGTGGGGCTGCCAAAGATATTATTTCCAGCAGCACCCACCAGTACCTTATCTGGCATCTTCCATAGTTACACTCACCTATACACCATGACTGGTTATTCTAGGCTCCAGCACCCGCAGGCCACTGCAAATACTGAGGAGGGTTCCCCTACATATGTGCATGCAAGAAGTGGAATACATTAAGGTCTCACAGCCATGTTTCTGGTGTGCTTATTAGCATTAGCCCTCCACCTGAGATACCCCACAGGTATTGAGTCCCTATTGGCATGGGCCTGGTCTACTCGTAATGACTGAGGCACAGCGTACCACTGACCACCTAGATGTACATGGACCATGCCCCTGTAGGGTCACTGGAATGGCTAGACTTGGGGGCTTATCCCCAAACTGGCCAGTATTCCAGCAACCAAAAAAGTCTGAGGGTTTATCAACATGTGTTGTACATTTACATTTCTGCAGTTTTCTGCTGGTGAGATTACAGCCCAAGTTCTGTTTTTGAGGTTCCCATTTCACTATCCTCTAGAAATACTAATTGACTTGAGTGAAGTGTGTACCCCATTAACTCAGTGGACTTTCTGTGGAGCAGAGTGCCAGGGCCCTGATCTTGAATTGCTGTCTGTGTCTAAGATAGCCCTCTAGTCATTGTCCCCCATAAACCATGGCTAAGCAGCTAACAAAATTAGTTTTACAGAACATGAAGGGTACTTACTTCCCCCTTTTGAGAAGAAAAATCCTAGAACATTTGTGGAGATTAAGGATTGGGATGGCATTCATCAAAAAAAACAATCTCCCACAATTAGAAGCCATGATGTTTAAATCGGGTTGGGTCTCCCAAGTGTTTAGCAGCTCCTTTAACTCAAAGAGCCGGGGGTAACCATCCTGATACATAAAGCAGTAGACTTTACACTTGCCAAGATTACCAAAGACACTGATGGGTGGTACGTCATTATCCAGGGGGACCTGAATGGGCATCAGGTTACGGTGTGCATAACAGGTGTATCAAACCCCATTGACATCTCCTTCTTCTTCACCATAACACAAAGACTGTGCGAGCTGGGGACAGAGGAGGTCCTGAGATGGGGTGACATGAACACCATATTCAATGAGCTCCTTGACAAGAGCAAATTGCCTAAAGGCCCATGAACCCAAGCTTCCCTAGCACTTCAGGACTTAACAAGGGGAGACTGGGTTAATGTCTGGTGACTAATCCACCCACAAGAGAAAGACTACTCTTTTTTTTCTCACAACCCCACCAGACATACATGAGACTAGATATGTGGCTGATACCTGTGTTATGCGTACAGGATAAAACAGAAACAGATACTGGCACAGTGCTGATCTCAGACCATGCTGCTGCCTCCTTTACCTAGCTCCCCCCACCCCGACTCACAGACCCACCAGCCAGGGACACAAGTGCCTAAATCATCCACCCAGAAAGATACCTACTTCTGCCAGAAGCTCTCAGCTGATATCAGGGAATTTCTGGAGGTAAACAGACCAGCTGACACCTCAACAGCAACCCAGTGGGATGCCTTTTAGGTCTTTATCTGGGGCAGACGTAATAGTTACACATCACACCTTAAGAGAATGAAACTTACTTTTGAGTCACAACAGCATAAGTTGAAGGAGCTTGAGGACAAGAACAGGTCTGATATCCTTAGTAACAAGGTGTGTCTGGTGGAGATCACTTGGACTAGGTTTGAACTAAACATGTACAGTATCTGCATCAGAAAGCTGAATTTGCACTATTTAGGGTAAAATGATCAGAGATGATCTCTGGCATAAAGCAGTCGCATCCGGCAAGCCTATAAAGCAGCTCATAACAGATGCACTTGGGCCATCAAACAGGCCAAATCAGGCTACTACAAAATGACCCTTGCCTCCCCCTGTGGGAGTGCTCGGTTGTTCTGGGACAATATCAAGGAACTCAACGGCAAATCTCGGCTCCCCTCCCTCCCTACTAACTGTCAACAATGTCCCTACCACCGACCCGCTGGCCATCGCCAATTGCCTCAACTCATCATTCTCCAACCTTATTGCAGTACTCCCAAATAACTTCTTCGACCCCACTCCTGCAACTCCGCCCCCAAACACCCAGCATCCCCCCTTCTATCTCTGGGTGATCTTTATGAATGAGGCAAGGCCTTTTCTCATGAAAGCACTTAGTGTCTCTTGCTATTACAAAGCTTCTTTTGATATGAGAATCCTACATCTAGTACTAGATACAGTCCTCTCCCCACTGACTGACTTCATTAACTGCTCCCTAAGTCTGGGGCAGTTCCCAGCAGCCTGGAAGACTGCCATAGTCACCCCAATACTGAAGAGTGGTGACAGCACCTCCCCCAATAACTACCATCCCATATCCATTCTCCCACCACTCTCAAAAGCCCTCGAAAAAATTACAGCCACCCAACTCACTGAGTACCTACTTGCTTATAACCTACTTTGCAGGGAGCAGCATGGCTTCAGATCTGGGCACAGTACAACTACGGCTCTCACTGAGTTCTCTAATTTTATTCACTGTGCCCTGGATAGAAAACACATAGCTGGAGCTGTCTTCATCGACCTGTCAAAGGCCTTTGATGCAGTCTCCCACCCCTTACTCTTAAGCACACTCCGCCACATAGGTCTGTCCCAAGGACCCGTCTCCTGGTTTACCAGTTACCTCACAGCTAGATCACAATGTGTCAAAATAAACAACACCCTCTCAACCACCCTGCCAGTCTGCTTTGGGGTTCCCCAGGGCTTCATCCTCGGCCCTCTACTATTCAGCATCTACCTAAATACCTTACCCAATTCCTGCTCCGGCAACCTACTACTCTATGCGGATGACGTGGTTCTTTTAGCCTCACACCCAGATCCCACAGTATTGAAGTCCTCCCCCCAACACGCATTTAACCAGATTGAAAACTGGTTCATAGACTAAAGACTTATGATCAAGGTAAAAAAAGACAAAGACTAAGCTCTTTGCCCATCGACAGAATAAGCCCAAGAATGCACAGCTAACAATCCTTACCCACTCTCTCCTTCCTCTAAAATGGGTCCATAAATATAAATACTTGGGCCTTAAATTTGATTCCAGCCTTTCCTTCCATTCACACATTGACACTCTATCATCAGCCATAAATGTTCGTATAGGCCTATTGTATCGGCACAAGGATTGCCTACCTCCGGAAGCCCTTAATCTGGCTGTCACCTCCTCAGTCCTCTCCCTAGTCAATTATGGGCTCACTATCCATTCAGCTGCTGACCACACAGCCCTTAACAAAATCCACCGTGCCATAAACAAAGCATGCAGACTCCTCACCGGGGCAGACAAGCGTACCCATACCTGTACCCTATATGCCCTGACAAATCTCTTTACCCTGAATAAAAGGCTATTTTATCAAACATGCCTCCTCACAAAGAAAATACACCTGGGGCTTACACCCTTTGGGGTTTCTGCCTCTCTTCTGTCCTCCCACGCCTCGGTGAACACCTGCACTGCCAACAGACAGGTGTGGTCCATCCCGAGGGTTAGATCCTCCTTAGCCCAAAGGTCATTCCCACACAGGGCCCCAGCCTGGTACAATGAACTCCCCTCTGACGTCTCCTCCATCTTCAAATTAGGACCTTTCAAGTCAGCCCTCAAAGAGCACATTCTCGCTTCACCGCACTGCCAATGTACCAGCTAGTGCTGGGTCATATATCTATCATCTTACAGGACCACCCTACCACTGAGCTCCTACCGATAGGGCTACCAAACATTACCTATTAACAATGCCTCCTTTGGCCGCACTCACAAGGTATCTGTCTAATTGTCTACTTTGCTGCAAATATCAAACCTGTTACTCTCTCCCTCTATCAGCAAACTTATTGTTCTCTTGAAAACTGTAAAACACAGCTCTCGGTAACACGTTCAATGCAATGTATTGCTGATCTTGATTCTTCAATATTGTATAACTAAAAGAACTGTAACCTTTAGCTGCCATTCTATGTCTATATGTATTAAGTGTTTATGTTTGTTTTTCTGATGCGGAGCCTTTGTAAATGAATCCCTGACTCAAAGGTTGTAATCCTAAAGTCTGTTAAATAAATAAATAAATAAATAGGCTTTCTGGGAAGCAGGGAAAATGTCAGATTGCCTCTTGGCTTACCAAATGAAGAAGTGACAGGAGCACTCTATAATAATGAGCATCAATAAACCAAGTGGCACCATGCCCAAAGAGCTAGCAGGTACCAATCAGTCCTTTTCTTTGAGTTTTAAAGGTTCCTGTATGCCTCCCTGACCTTATCCATGGAAGCAGATCTAGACACCTTCACCAAGAACCTGTCACTTCTCTCTCTCTCTTTTTCAAGTTCAGAAAAACAATCTGAATTGCCCCTTCACCCACTAGGAATTGGAAGCTGTGCTGAGTGGCAATCCAGTGGGGCAAGCCCCTGGGAGTGATGGCCTCCCAATGAAGTTTTATGCCACCTTCAGACAAGAGCTCCTTAACCCTGAGGCAGATGCCTTATGCCCTTTTGGAAGCTATCAAAACTGGGTCCTGCTGCCATCCATGAGCACGGCCCATATAGCCCTCATACCCAGTGTGGGTAAAGACCCTCTAAACTGCAGAAGCTTCCACACCATCTCACTCATAATGGCTGACCGCAACAATATTCACCAAGATGCTAGGCACTAGAATGAGAGAGGTACTCCCCTCCCTTATAGATATGGACCTGGAGCACTTTGTCCCAGACTGCAGAGGCACAGACAATACCAGGCACCTCCTGAACCTCATTTGGTATGCTTCTTGAACCCCCCCCCACCCCAGGTGGTACTCCTCTGACTTGATGCTGAAAAGGCATTTCATTGGGTGAAGTGGGGCTACCTTATCCAAGTCTTACAAATCTTAGGTTTTAGAAGACACTTACCAGCTGGTTCAAAACACTATAGCAGTGAACCTCTGCAGCAGTACTTACCAAAGATCTCCATCATCAGCATTTCCACTGTGCAATGAGTCCCAGCAGGGATGCCCCCTCTACCTCTTCTCTTCATCTGGGCCCTCAAACCCCTGCTACAGCTGATCTGCTCACACCCTCAGATACATGGCATGTACTTGGGCAGTGCTCACAAAGAATTAGAATACACAGATGATGTTCTGTTGACAATGTCCACACCAGAGGATTAAGTACTTATCCTCCTTTCCGTCATATAGGAATGTGGACGCATGTTGGAGTTTAAAGTCAGTGTCTCTAAATCTCTGATTCTCCCCTCCAGTGTAGCAGTCAGTCACCTCCCCCACTGTCTTTATGGGCTTCCACTATCCCCCAACCATCTGCAATACCTAATGGTCAACCACTCCTGGGATCTCATGCAGATTGAGGAGTTCAACATTACTCCCTGTTGGCTAGTCTCAACAGAGATTTGTCAAGATGGAGCCATCTGTATCTGTCCCACTGGTGCAGAGTGCACACACTCAAAATGATGTCGGCACATAGGATTCAATACATATTGGCAATTCTGTCACTGGTCCTAAGCCCCAAAGTCATAAAGAATATACATACCAAAATGCTGTCCTTTGTCTGGCACAAAGGCCCCAGGAGGATCATCCTAAAAAAACTGATGCAAGATATTTCAAGGTGGTGGGCCTGAAAATTTCAGATTTCCCCTCACGCCTACTGCACAGACCATTCAGCAGTTGGAAAGAACTACAGCTGAAATGGGTGCATCACAAAACAGATCTGTCATGCATAGCCACTGGCACCACAGAGATCTTCAGTATACTGCTCACGCACCTCAAAGACCATGCCACTTTGTGACTCATCCACAAAGCACTGTCACAGATGGCTAAGCTCTTGGGATGATTCCTCTGGAAATCACTTCTTTTTCCCATATGGAACAAAATGGGAGGGGCAGTCCACTAGCTCAGCTGATCAAGTGCCAGATTCAGCCAGCTGGGGGACCTTATTGACACTGCCTCTGGGTATCTGCAACAGAGGCATGCCCTCTCCAGCAAACTGGGCCCCCAGTACTTATTCCAAGGCCCCAACTCTCTGAATCACCTTCTGAGCCCTCATGGCTACAGACCCCTTCAGAGCAGTTAAATTTACAAAGAAATTCTCAACCTCTTCCCAGACCTCACAACTGTCATGGCTCAGAAATGGAACTAAGAATCGGGATGCAACATTCCCCCCCCCCCAACTCTGGGTGAGGAGTTGGTCTTCACTCCTTAGGGGAGTAAAATACACAGAAAATTGTTTCACCCATTCAATATTCTACACAGATGGCATAGAATGCCCCAGAAGCTGAATGCTTGGGGCTGTTACCCTCAGACAAATGCTGGAGATGCAACCAGGGTACTGGGGCAATTACATGTATCCTCTGTGCCTGTCTAGTTTTAGTTGAGTTTTGGGCAGATGTTCAGAGGGTGTTCTGGACCCTTATATCCCCAGACCTTTCCCTCACTACCTCACTTGTGATGTTGGGGGTGCATGACTCCACAGCAGGTACCCAAACCTGCTCCTCGAAATGGCTGACCACGGCATTAATCTACTACCAGAAGAATGTTGCTCAGACATTGCTGGGAGCAGAACAATCCCAGCATGGATGAATGATTGTCCAAGCTGGGAAATCAGTTAGCTATAAAGGAGTCCAGTATGTCACAAGGTGCAGTCTAGAGGATTTTATGGTCATTTGGGGCCATTATCTCTCATTGGAATCATGTAATATTACCAAGAGTCACTACCTTCCAACCTAACTACTCCCAATAGAACATAATGCACAGATAAATACCCCAGAGCAGAAATTGGCCCTCACCACCCATTTTCTCTCTCTTGCATTATGGACTAACACATGAGCTAACATAGACAATGAATGGCACACAGCTCACACCCCTAGAATTCTACTACAGCTTCTACCAAACCCCTACACCTAAGGTGAACAGTAAAATGGAGCTCATAGAAACATAGAATTTGATGGCAGATAAGGACCGCTTGGTCCACCTAGTCTGCCCATTTCCCTACCTAATGGATAAGCTGCAGATCCTAGTTAACCAACAGCCTACTTCCTACTACCCCCCAATAGAATTGCCTTATGTCTGTCCCATGCATTCTTGAATGCCTCCACTGTTTTTGACTCCACGACCTCCTCAGGAAGGCTGTTCCATGCATCCACAACCCTCTACATGAAAAAAATACTTCCTCACATTACTTCGGAGCCATCCCCTCTACCTTCAAATTGTGTCCCCTTGTTCTTGCACATCTCTTTTTCTGAAAGGTGCTACCCTCTTGGACTGTTGAGTTCCCTTGAGGTACTTGAAAGTTTCTATCATGTCCCCCCTCCCTCCTTTCCTCGAGGGTATACATATTAAGCTCCTTTAGTCTCTCTTCATATGTCTTCTGGTGCAGACTCTGCACCATTTTGGTTGCCCTCCTCTGGACAGCCTCCAGCCTGTCTATGTCTTTGCGGAGATGGGGTCTCCAGAACTGCACACAGTACTCCAGATGGGGTCTCACCAACTGTCTGTACAGAGGGTAACTCCTGCTTCACTTGAGTCTGTTAGATGAATAACCATCTAGTGTTTAGATTAGAATGGCTTATTCATACCTGAATCAGCTAGTCAGCTTGCCTGTTGGCCTGTTCCAAAATTTAAAATGTTATTTTAGTTATACAAGCTTATGACTTAAACTGTAACTTGAGAGTGGCATTAGTAGCCATTACTAGGAATATCTCTGTACAAATGTACTAGCTTTATGAAATCAATAAAATTTACATTATAAAAATGGAGGTTTTTGTTTATATTGTTTTTAATTCAGACTTGGCACTTCCACTGCTGATCTCTGCGGGGTGTGGTGCTATCTGTGAGACTGCACTGACTAAGTAGTCTAGTACAGAAGACATCTATCTGTACTGTCACTTTTGTTCTGTCTGTATCATTATGTTCCTCAGCAGGGTTTTGCTGTTACTGTGACAGGGCTCTTTCAGACTTGTTGAGTTAACTTAATAGTTGTGAATTATGGTGACTTGAGTGTATGAAAGTCAAGTTATTTTTTTCTGTCTCTATATTTAATTTTTTACACTTGTTGAGCTCTTCAAGTGATAGTGCTCTGTCACGTAGCTGTTAAGATGTAAGTTGTGATGTGTGGCTGTCACGTTATAACAGTTTTTATATAGTTTTCTATAATAAAAAGTTATTTTTCATTCCTTTTGTTGCAGTCAACACTGCTAATCTCTCAGGGGTGGGGGTGGTTGTTGTTCTCTTACTGCAGTCTTGCTGCAATTTCTGCATCAGTTTCAAAATATTTTATTTTCTTAAATGATGTACTTTTTTCTCTTTTGCTTTATTTTCTGATTATTTTTGGTGTATTTTTGTGGATCAGTCACTTTTACATATCTGATCTACTGTTTAAGAGACCCAAGTGTTTTTATTTATTTATTTATTGAAATGTTTCACCAGGAAGGCACACTGAACAACAAGTTGCTCATTTCCTGGTGCGACCTGGGGGGGGGGGGTTACTATTGGATGAAGAATTAGACATACAGTTTAACATTTAAAACATACAAGAAATTAAACATTCAATTACATTTGTAACAAGACAGGTACAAAATATCATAAATCATTCAGTCACATTTATAACATAACATACAATTAAATATATTGTACCTGTAAAATATGCATTTAATTACAAATGGCATATCTGAGGAACATAGTACATAGTGGTGAAAGGGGAGGAGAGTGTGCTGAGACACAGGCTGGGGGTGGAAGCTTTAATAGGTGATGTGAGTCATGGAGAAGAGTAGAGGCATAGGAAGACAGTTGAAGAGGGTTAAAGCAAGAGCAGTTAGATGAGAGAAAGTTATGTATGGCAGAGGAAGAGGCAAGTGAGTGGGAGGAGGAGCAGGTGTGCCATATTTGGGGGGAAGGGAGTTCCAGATTTGTGGGAAACGATGGGTAAAGCCTGACTGACCAATGAGAGTGGTACGACAGGGGACCAACAAAGTGTGAGTGACAGAGGATCTGAGGGAATGGGAGGGAGGAGGTGGGGGAGAGAGCAAACTTGAGAGGTAGGAAGGAAGTTCTCCAAACCAAAATTTAGAAGTGAGTTTGGCACAATGAGTGAGGTACCTGTTAGCAAGCAGGGGAAGGGAAATTATTTTTATTTTTTTATTTTAGTCTTTGGTAACCAGGTAAGGCCCACTAGGCACAAGAGCCTGTTTTCAGGGGTGACCTGGGAGCACTGGGTGATTAAGTGACTTGCTCAGAGTCACACAGTATGCAAGTGGAGGTTGTGAGAATCAAACTCAGGTCTGGTCTGCTGGAAGTACCAAGCTCGTTCACACCTCATTCCTCTAACCTCTAGGCTATACTGCCAGCCCTGGTAGAGGTCACATTGATGAGTGCATGATGGAGCATCAAGGGCAAATCGACAGAAGGAGTTAAATAGAGTGTCAAATTTGGTTAGGGAGGATTTAGGAGCAGCACTCTAGACTACATCACAGTGGTCGAAAATGGGGAGGATAATTTCTGGACTAGTTCACGTCACACTGAATAAGGGATGCAACTATGGTTTCTGAATAAGGCACCAAGCTTGGGGCACAATTTTTTCAGGATGGTGTCAATGTGGCCAGAGAAGTTGAGGTGTTGGTCCAACCAAACCCCAAGGTATCTGAATGAGGAGGTGTTCTTTAATATTGTCCCATCAAGGGTATGGAAAGATGGTAAAGAGTGGAGCCTAGAGAGTCTCTGCATAATGCCAAAGGTCACGGAGACAGTATTTTTGGCATTTAGGAATAGTTGACGTGAGGCAAACCATAACTGAACCTGGTGGAAGTCAAGCTGAAGGGTGGTTGCAACATCAGCAGGGCATTTGCCAGATGAGAACAGGACAGTGTTGTCAGCATACATATGGATAGAGGTGGAGGGGGAGCATACTGAGGGCAAGTCATTTACTAAGATGAAGAAGAGAATGGGCCCTAGCACTAAACCTTGTGGGACTCCAGTGGAAATAGAGAGAGGGGAGAGATTGTATCCTGGATCTTGACTGATTATGTTCTGCCTGAGAGGTAAGCTCTAAACCAGTTTTGGGCAGAAGTAGACAATCCAGCAGTCATAAGGGAGTCAAGAAGTAGGGCATGGGAGACTGTGTTGAATGCCTTGGCGAGGTCGACACAGATGGCAAAGGTAATGAGGCCATTATCCATCCCAGTGAGGATGGAGTCAGTGAGCTTGAGTAGGGAGGTGGTAGTAGAGTGGTTCTTCTGAAAACCAGATTGGAACAGGGTAAAATAAGAAGAGTCATTCAGGAAGGAGGTTAGCTGAGAGAGGACCAAGTGTTCTTGGAGTTTAACAAGGGCAGAGTGTGGGGAGATTGGGTGAAAATTTGCAGGGGAGGAGGTGTCGCCACTCTTTGGGAGAGGGAGGACCACAGCATGTTTCCAGGATCAGAGGACAGATGAGGATGAGAAGGAAAGATTTAAGATCGAGGAGAGAGTGTAAGCTATAGCAGAAGCTAAAAGGTAGAGGAGTTTAGGGTCAAGATCATTCAGCGATGAGCCTTTGGAAGGATTAAGAGAGAGAGAAGGACCATTAGTGTTTCTTCTGGGGAGATTGCAGAAAAAGAGAAAGAAGGATGGGCATAGAGAGGTTGAGTATTGGGTGTGGGAGGATGAGAAGGGGGGAGGTTAGAGGGGAGTGACCTATGAAGTGCTGTGGTGCAGGGTGTATAATAGGAGTTAAACTCTTGAGCCACTGCACATGGTTTGGAGACCAATGAGTTGTTTATTTTAAGCACGGGGGGGGGTGGATGTGAAGGGGGGGAGAATAGGGCATGGACCACTTTCCAGAATTTGGAGGCGGAATTGGTGTTTTTGAGAAAAGATGATTTAAAATATTCAGACTTGGCAAGTCTGGTAGCTTTTGTGCAGGCATTTCTTAACATGCAATACCTGGCACGGTCTAGGGGAAGCTGGGAGGCCTTATGTTTCTTCCAAGCTTTGTCCCATTCCCTGAGACAGGTGAGTAACTCAAGGGAGATCCAGGGATGATGGCTGCCATGAACTCTAGTGCAGTTGAAAGGAGCATAGGAGTTCCATGTAGTTAGAAATTTATCTTTAAAATAAGCTAGGACTTGGTCAATGGAAGGGGCAAAGGCAATAGGGGACCAATTGGAGCTGAAAGTGTGATGAAGTGTGATAATTTGAAGCACCTGGTTGTGATTTTAATTGTGAGCACATCTTTGTGACTTATATTTAAATGAGTGGGACCTGTAACTGTTCCATTAAAAGAAGAGGTGCAGGGCAGGCAACAAGGATGGCAGGAACTTTGGTGGGATGAAAGGGTGGAGGCGCACCTACTGCAGGTAAAAAAAATCCTAAGTCTGCAGCAGCATATTCAAGAGCAGCAGGTAGTAGTGCAGCAGTAGGTGGTAGTGGTGGAGTTAGTGTTACAAAGTTGTTGTTTTTTCCCACTGAGGTGATGGCATCCATGGTGGTTAAGGTGAGGAAAGCAGGTGGCAGAAGGAGCAGTACAGGAGGTGGCAAAATGAAATGACAGATGGAGGAGGAGGCTGAGGATGTTACTGTGGCTGCTTCTGCCACCAGCACTGGTGCTGACCTGATTATGTAGGAGCCACATGATGCTGATGAGTGTGACCATGTACAAGGGGCCAGATATTCAAAACTTTGCCCCAGGGCAAAATTAGTACTGCCCAGCATGCTAAAATAGCTCAGAAACAATAGCCGCTATATACAAAGGGATAGCCCCGGTGCTAAACCTGCTGAATATGGCATGCTAATGAAGCCAGGCAAATTGGTCTGGAGATGCAGTGCAAAATTACCCGGGAAGTAAGACAGCACTGAATATAGTAAATAAGACAGCTCTGAAAATAGCAAGCAGTCAGGCAGTGCAAACACCCAAAGAAATACAGTACAGAGATGAGCCAACAGTGCCCTGGAGCACAGGCAAAGAAGCACAGCACTGAATGTGACTCCAAGAGCAGACAGCAGTGTACAGCCCAGAGAATTCCACACACACCCAGCCATGGCAATGGCATGTAACATCACATGACCCAACAATGGAACTCCATGCAAATGACAAACCCCTGAATATACCCCATGCACCCGATAATGACACCAGACAAAGTAATGTAAAAAAGCAATATATATGTATTTCAAAATGCAGCACACCAGTGAGAAAAAGCAAACCAACGTAAACAAATCAGTAACGGGAAACAGAAAATAAAAACAGAAATGGCAATACAAAAACTAAAGAAGGGATGACAGGCTGGCAAAATGAGAACACAACAGCAGCACCCCAGTATTGTGTATGGGGAGTCAGAAAACCAAAATTGGGCCAGAGCCCTCATTGTTCAGCAGGCTGCTGAGCAGTTGGAGCAGGCAATCCCACCTCTAGTATGGCTGTCACCATCCTGGTCTCTGATATGATGACGGCCTGCTGCTCAATGACCGTCCTCTGCTGCCTCACTATCCTGCGAAGGAGTTCATCCCAGCCCTCTGACTCCTTGAGTCATGTGGCCCACAGTGAGTGCCTCTGGGGACCTACAGGATGAAGGAGGACCATGTCAGAATGGTACACTGACAGAAAGGTGCAATACACATCCCAGGCCGATGGCCCAGGGGCAGACAGCATGTCCCAACAACCATGCCCATGCAGCCATACAATGGGGAACCACACAAGCCACCCAATATGTGCCTGCATACCACAAAAGGAAACCACAGGCAGCACCCACTCAGCCAAAGTACACAGGTGGACAGGGAATGCCAAGGCAAACACCACAGAGCAAGGAAGCCCATGGCCCAGTGGAGTACACACAGGCACAGTGCAACCACACAGGTGCCCCCTCCAGGTGACCAGGACAGCAGCCCAGAGAACAATGGAAGCCATGTATCAACATATCAGTTGGTACATGCTACCCAATGGAACAGTATGATGACAGCTAAGCAGAAACACCCCAGGAATGCATACAGCCATGCCACACTGCTACAGACTGTGACCTGTTCTGGACAGAAGCAGGCCTACAGGCAGACTGGATGGGCCAAGCAGTCTGTAACTGCTGACAATATCTATGGTCCATGAATCTATGCAGTGGGTCCCCCCCCCCCCCCACCCAACAGCAGGAGCAGGACGGCAGTATGCGATGTGGATATGCAGTGGACAGAGTACCCCAGGCAATGTGGACACACAGCCCAGCAGACCACCCCCCCATGGCAGGACAGCAGTACACCACTTGCCTATGCCATGCACAAGGTAAACCAGGACAAGTCAGTAACGCAGCCCCACCAAACCCCTATAGCAGGACAGCAGTACACCACTTGCCCATGCCATGCACAAGGTAAACCAGGACAAGTCAGTAACACAGTCCCATGCTCCCCCCATAGCAGGACAGCAGAACACAATTTGCCCATGCCATGGACATAGGAAACTAGGCCATCACAGTAATCAAGCCCCATCAACCGCCCCAACCCCCATGTGGTGTAGGTGACCACATACACAGTGGACAACTGCAACACCCGCAGCACAGGATGCATGGTGCAGCAGTGCAGGCCATGCAGGTATATGTACCACCTCAACTGCCCCATTAACTGTGTGACCATACTAGCATTGCACAACACCAGCCCACCACAGCCATTGCAGGGTGTAAAGGTCATATAATGCAACATCTGTGCTGCAGGACACAACCATACCACTGTACCCATAGCCGAGTAACATGGACTAGGATATGTGTTGTTCAAAGTCACACCGGCAACCATCATACAAACAACTTGCTGCACATGCACGATAGTGTGTGAACAATGTATGGTACTCACGCATTGTACCATGCCAACCATCACTGCTCTCCTCTGCCCACTTTGTATGACCTGGCACCCTCCTGGGGCTTTCAGTCATTGTGGTCTGCAAGGTGAAGAGGGAACACCACCGTTAGTACTTCATGACTGCCACATGAACATGCACCAATGCCTGTGACACATGGTCATTGTACAACCCCAGCCCCCCCAGTGCCACATGTTGCATGGCACACAGTATAACATCTAGAGACGTTCCCCCGGTGCAGTGTACATACACACCACAGCATGCATACCACACAATACCATGGACAGAGATATGGTGGGATCAACCATGCCCACTAGTGAACACACTGTGAACTGCACCCATGTCTGCCTGGTAATGAACATGCACAGTGTGAGACCCTGCACAACCCAAGGGCATCATACACACAGATGTGGCATATGGGGGGGGGGGGACATTCACATGCATATAAACTGACCCAGAGACACACACCCATTCTCACACACACACACACACACACACACACTCGATAAGCAGTCCTGTGGCACAGGTATACACCTACCTGGCACTGGCACTGTCCCATCCTGGACCATGCGCCTGAAGCGATTGAGCCTTTGTGCCTCATGCCACTGCATGTCCATGTAGAGATGTCTGCACTGCTCCCCATCCCATGTAATGCCTGTCCGCTGTGACAGGTGCCTGGGAATGGACACCCACACCTGCCTGCATGGCCTGTCCTCCTCCCTGACTACACTAAAGAGCTGCCTCTCCTGTTGCAGCACCAGCTCCACAAGCTCAGTCTCCTCCCACCTATGGTCCCTCTGGACCACTGCCCTGACTTGTCTTTCTGATGGCATCTCCAGCAATTGCAGTGCTTAATCTCCAGGAGCTACACACTAGCACCACTGCAGCTTCCTGCTCTGTAGGCCTGCAATTTGTCTCATGCTTACCATTGCACGGTGTTATGTATTTCTGTGGCTGCACAACTGCATTAGTGTTGTGCTAACCGGAAATGCAGGAACTGGGCATGCACGACTGCCACTGTGACCCCCCCCATGCATCCCGACATGTGTGCACATGCATAGTATGCTGCGCAATAGCTACATTGCACAACGCACAGCACGTTTTCACAGTGCAAATGGCGGGCGCTAACTTTGCCCAGGGAAAACCTGTTTGCCTGGCACTAAACTTTTCCATATTCAAAGGCCGTATGCAAATGCATACAAATGGGCCTACATGTGTAGTTGGTGGGCAATCCACCACATTACTATATCATTACAGCCTTATCTGCATGATTTAGTGTGTGGATTGCCCGGCTGGGCTATTTAAGGGCTGCCTGAGCGCCACCTGAGTGGCATACAGGTACTGCAGGCCGTAGTAGGAGTATATGCAACACAGTAGCAGGCCCAGCATGTCGCAGGAGGCAGACAATGATGAGCAAGGTAGGTTTCTCACATGAATGTCATACAGAAACTGCACCACTACATGGCTTTTACAATGGTACTCTGTACTGGTGACACATACTGTATGTGTGGTTGTCATAGTGGGCCTGTGTGTGTACACGACATTGTTGCCTGCTATGCACCTTGCAGCAGGCCTCTGTATATACAGTGACCGCAGGTGCAGCAGGCAGGTGTGCACAGGCACAATGCAGCACTGTTGTGGCATGGCCAGACATGCATACACTGTGACTATGGCCCGGTACGCATACACAGCACCCCATATTTTGGCTGCATTGCCTTCACTTGGTCATGCAATGGTGGGGGGGGAGGCAACATTGGGGAGGCCCACATGGCCGTAGTGTGCCACAGGCATATGTGCTGTGTGTAGTGTACTGCATGACACTGGGACACAGACACATGCCTCCACACAACTACACACAGTCAGTCATAGCGCACAGCATGCCCTGACCAATGTTTGCCTACATTCCCCACAGGTGCCCCTGAGGGACGTGCATGGCTGCAGTCCCACAAGTTCTCCAACGATGAGTTGAGGGCACTCATGCATGGCTATCTGTCATGGTTGGAGGTGATGCAACATCACAGGAACACAGACGCCACTGCCAGGCTGATGTGGGACCAGATAACAGTGGAAGTCAATGCTGCGGGTGGCCCGTGGGTGCACAGTGGAAGCTGTGCAGAAATGGTGGAACAATATGCAGCATCGGGCAAAGGAGGATGAGGTGTGACACCCAAGGAGACTGCACGCCATAGGTGGTGGCCCAAGATAGGCAGCACTGATGACCATGGACTCCATAATGGAAGCTGTGGCAGCGACTATACGTACAGTGGCCATGGCTGGTGTTGAGGGTGGTGTATGCGAGACACCACTGTTTCTACAACATACATGTGAGTACATGTCTGCTGTGTGCAAACACACTGGGGGGCAGTCCTGCTGCCACGTATGCCACTGTGTGCAAGTACTGTCACTAGCATCATAGTGGTGGTCATCACTTGTGTGTCGCGGGTGTGGCATTGCACATACTGTGTGCATTGTGGGGTCTGCACTATAGTATACACATGTATGTCTATGCATGCACATTATATGTGTGTGTGTGTATATGTGTGTGTGTGTGTTGGGTGTGCACAACGGTGTTGGGGTGCACGGTGTGGGACTGGTGGCACTCTGGACTACTGCATGTTGTTACACTGGTGTAGGTGTGCATAGTGCTATCCCTGACACTCACAATATGTGTTCTTCTTTCCACAGCCCAATGTGCTGGACCTGCAGATGTGGAGTATGCTGAGGATGATGGCTCATCAATGTCAGGCATCCAGACAACATGCCCTCAGGGGGTGGATGGGGCTGTCACCATGTCTGCCAGGACTGCAGCAGCTACTACCATTCTGGATGTGTCTGACGGGGATGTGGATGAGGAGGGTGACAATGAGACAATCATCCCAGGCATGGACTACATAGGCGTAATGGCCAGGGGGTGGGTTGTCAGCATCGGGCAGTAAGGTTATGGCTGGGGACATGTCAGGGCTGGACATCTCTGGCCACATGGCCATTACGGATGCATCACCAACATGACAGCCAGTGCCCCTGCTGCAGACCAGACCACCTGTGTTGTGTGGCCCCAGGCCCTACACCACTGCCGTAGGTGTCACCACCATCTCCACAGTGGTGGGTGATGTCTGTAAGAGGTCCACAGCAACACATACATGCCAGGCCCCAAGACTGCCACCAGTGGGTAGCACAATGGCCGGGCAGGCGGATTGTCCTCGTGATTTGTGTGTTGCAACCAACACTGCTGTGGAGCCGCAGGATACCGCACAGGCCATCCATTTGCTATGCACCGCTGAATGCCTCCCACCACCCCCACCCACTGTCCCTGCTGATCCTGCACCCCAGGGCCATGTGGGACCTGAACCATGTGTGCTATTGCAGTCTGCAGTTGTATCACAGACAGCTGCATGGGAGGAGCCGCATGCCTTCAGGCATGAGATGTGACTGGAGCTGTCCCTGCTCCGGGAGTCTGTGAACATGGGCCTATTTTGTGCAGAGCAGCAAGCTGAGGAGCGCCATACCTGTAACAGTGATACACTCCACAATGTGTTTGGGGAGCGCACAAGGGCTGTACAGGAGCTCACAGACGCTTTGCTCCCTGGTGGTATTGCAGGGCGGTGGCCCAACACCAGCCAGCAACATCGGAGGTCCACAAATGGATCACAGCGTGCTTCCACTGCACGTTCTGGTCAGTCTGGCTCAGCCAGCACTGCCGCATTGCACTCACTCATGGGGATGCCATGGTCATGGGATGCAGGTTATCAGCCACACCAAGCCCCCATTGGGGCCGTGGTCATCCAAGGGTGACGGCCTCACCATTGTCCACATCCAAGGTCTCCTCTACCCAGAGCACCCCACCTTTGTGGTTGTGAAGTCATGAGTCTGTCCGTGTCCATGGTGGCAGATTACACTGATGGCATGTGCATGCCACTGCATCCTGCATCCATCCCACATCCACACATGCACCTTTCTGCCTAGGCACACATCACACTTCAGTCCCACAGTCACACGTGTGCCTGTGCATGTAGTGTGCCACATTGCTTCAAATGTCACATTTGATTGTACTGTAAATAAACATTCCATCACATGCCTGTTGTCCATGTTGTGTTTACTCACCTGCCCATCTGGGTGAAGGTTGCAATGATGGCATTCCTATCCTCCTGGGACCTCCTGGCCATCTTGGGGTCTCGCAGGTCAAGTTGCTCCACTATCCCCCTGTCCCCTGGCTCTGGGTCACTGTCTGACTGTTTCTCAGGTTTCGATGCACATATTCCATGGTTCAATGCCATGTTTTGCAACGTGCAACAGGCAAGGAATATGCAGCATACCTTCTGAGGGCTATACTGTAGGGCACCGCCACCTGTCCAGACAGCGGAACCTCATCTTGAGCATGCCAAAGACACACTCAATGATGTTCCATGTTGTGACATGTGCCTCATTGTAACATTCCTCTACCACTGTGGATGGACCGGGAACAGGTGTCAGTAGCCAGGGTCTCAGGGGATAGGCACTGTCCCCTGTGGAAACATAGCCATATGTCAGCACGTGTTTACTGTATCAGTCACCCAGCTTGCTAGACATCCTTCTATCAGGTCTATCCTCCTTGCATCTCTTCCCCCTACTCCACACCCTATCTACTGTTATGTGGCACTATTATACCACTGGTTGTTGTCCTGTGTGCCTGCTGCGGGTATTCACTGAAATGTGTCCACTTGGTATTACTCCTTGCTCAAATGCCTGGCACAGCCTTGACCTGTGCCAGATGTAGACATCGTGGGCATTGCCGAGGAGCTTGGCAAGGACATTGATGATACACTCAGATGCATTGCACACCATCTGGTAATTGACGGAGTGGTAGCCCTTCCTGTTCATATAGAGGTCTTTGTCATCACCAAGTGGTGCTCAGATGGCAATGTGGGTGCAGTCAATGGCACTGAGTACAGCTGGTAGGTGTGCAACCCAATAGAACTCCTGCATCGTCTCTCTGGGCTCCTGTGCCATGTTGGCGAATACTATGAATTCAGCAGTATGTGGCACAAACACTTCCAGGAACTGGGTCAGGAGGTGCAAGGTGGCTGACTAAGACACACCAGTGGTATCACCTACTGGGGTCTGGAATGTCCCAGTGGCGAGAAAGAACATTACAGCCATCACCTTCTGCTCGACTGACATGGCATGGCTGAGTTGGGTGTTAGGCTGCAGCTGTTCATGCAGGAGCTCGCACAGCTGCCTCAGCATAACCCTATTCATTCTATACCAGCCCACGAGGTGGTCATCTGGCAGGGTCTCAAATGATACCCTGGGCCTATACCTCCTGTGTGCAGCATATCTCCTCCTTGGCCTACGGTATGGCACATGGTGGGCCTGGTCCCTCTCTTCCTCCTCCACTACAGCTGCCATCAGGCACACCACCATAGCATCACATGCAACAGCCATATTGGTTTCTGGTATCTCCAGGCTACACCCCCCCTTTTCTGGTTTGCACTGTGTTTAGGCTGCCTTTTTATAGGCAGTAACTATCACCATTCATAGTGCTGCACAATTGCGCCTTGCACCATGCTGAGGCTTTGAATATAGCACTGCACTTGTAGGCTTGGTCCCGCCCCTCACTTTGCCCCATGTGTACATTATCTCACTGCGCTAACACAAACGGGCTGTGCCGGCACTATCTGGTCTTTTGAATATCGCATGTTGGTGCTATCCTGGTGCAATTCTGGCACAATTGGAAAGCTTTGAATATCTGCCCCAAGGTGTGGAGCATGAGCCCAAAGATGCAGATGAGCAGTCAGAAATAAAAATGTGGGTGAGGAGGTTAAAGAAGAGGATAATGCAGATGCAGAGGAGGATATGGGTAGTACCAGTGATGATGGTATGGATCCCCTGTGGGAAATTGACCAAAAAAAGTTTGTGCTAAGGCAACACTCAGGAAAAGAAACACCCTCTAACATTTGGTTGTCTGATAAAAAAAAAAAACATGTTTATTAGTTAAAATTGCATTGTGCAGCACATCCACAGAAAATGCCAAATGTTTTTGAGCATACACTCATGCTCTTTCTCAAGGTATGACTTAGTGGTCTGCTACCTGCACCTTAAAAGGTGGGCTCTTAAAGTTACATACACTCTAACATGTTACATAAAATGTATGTCGTAAACATTATTCAATGGCCTACGCAGCCAGTAAGCATTATGCTTGGGCAACTGTGTTACTTAGGTTTTGGCTGTTTGCATTATCTATTCCAAAGGAATTATCACCCTGTAAGAGTACTAAAGGTAAGAAACCCTCTAGAGGGTTCCATCCCTAGAGGTGCCGTAGGATGCTTCCCTTGGCTAAAGGTACCTTAGGAAGAATCCCCCAGAGAGAGGCGCTGCCACTGGAGGAGGAGGAGGGGAGGTGGAGGATGGTGGGGCAAAGGAAAAAGTGCTTCAGAAGAAGAATGAGGAGAACTGCTTATATAGCTCAGGAAGTGGGAGTGGCTGGCTGCTTGTCCATTGAACCATAAGCGGAGCCTTCCAATTCAATGGCCTACGCAGCCAGTAAGTGTTATGCTTGTGCAACTGTGTTACTTAGGTTTTGGCCATTCGCACTCTCTATTCCGGAGGAATTACCACCCTGTAGGGGTACCAAAGGCAAGAAACCCTCTAGAGGGTTCCACCCCAGAGATGCCGCGGGATGCTTCCCTTGGCTAAAGGTACCTTAGGAAGAATCCCCAAAAAAGAAAGTAATAGTATGAAACATATGGGCAACCCAAAAGGAAGTAATAAGAAATGTATAAACAATCAGAAGTTGTGAGCTGGTAATAAATAAGCATGAGGCAGTTTGATCACATAATAGGAAAGCAGGGTAGCCATGGCATGAGTCTGATGGGTTGCAAAAGGGGAGAAGGGGACTTCCCAAGGAGATAGGGAACAGCAAGTAAGGGACACCATACCCCTCCATCCAACAGCGGATCCTATCTAATGAAAATAGGAAATACTACACTAGATATTATGACCTTCGGCATGGAGGAGAGGAAAAAAACCCTTTGAGGAGGAAATCTCTGTGGATCCAAGACCTAGGTCACTTTCCCTCAAGGCGTGGCATAATTTCATTAGTGACGGTTCTGCTACTGCAATTTGGAAGCCCCCAAAGAATAAGGATGGAAAATATTCCAATTTGGAGGGAAGCTCACACTCTATCCTTCTAACAGGAATGTCGTGGAGGGTTGCGAGCACCACTCTACAACAATCTACGACCACGGTGGGAAGAGAGCAATGACCCCCCCCAGGCACGCATCCAGCCTACCAATCCAGAAAACAAACCAGATGAACCTGAGGTGGTTGTAGGGAGAATGCGGTGAAGGTGCCTTACCAGGGGCTATAACCTTCCTTCACGGCAGAGTCATAAATTCTACAACTTGGGGTGCCGTCAGTATGGTTGACAACTGAAGGTCCACCCGGAGCGAGGACATTCTCAGATGTGGGCCAGGTGAGAAGGACCCTGCCCCAAGCTTCGCATGCCCAAGCTGCGGACTGTAGATGTAGAATGAGACCATCGGCTGCAGTGGAACCCCATGCCAGAATGCTATGGCTGGCTTGCCCAGGGACTACTGATGAGCTGAATAAGCACTGAGTGCTGAGACCTTCCAGAGGACAGATGGCAGGGAGCAGGGATCAGGGAGCAATGATGGTGTAAGCAGGGGTTGATCTGCATGTAGTTCATTAAAGCAGGGTAGTTGTTCAGGGAAGCATAATAGCAATCGGACCTGCATGTAGATTAGTAAGCAATAGGAATAGTTAGACCAACACATAGGTCTGCAAAACGTAGTAGCAATGATGGGACATGAACGTAAATGGGGGCAGCATGATAGTGGGGCAAGTCAGCCAGGCATCGAAAAAGCCAATTCAAGATTAACTGAAATATTTGAATAGTTTGTAAGTGAAATTAGTTTTATGTGTTAAAAATTATTACCTTGAATTAGAACTGTTACATTGTAACTTTGGTGGCTTGGGGATAGTTGTTTGGCAGGGATAATTAGAGGGAAATTTAAATGTGTTGTTTGCCTGGTGTTTGGAGAAACCTCCCACCCACCCTGTTTTGTAGGCTTTCTTAAATACTGAAAAGCCACTGGGGGTTGGGATTGAAGGGCTGAGTATTTCTGTTTGGGACTGAAATTCGAAGCAACAGGAGCTGGTGGGCCTGTGACATCATACAGTACCTGATGTCTGCTTACACACACTGTTAGTGGGACCGAACACACACTGGACTGTATGTGTTTGTGAGACTTGGGAACTTTATTGGTGGGGTTGAAATTGGGTTTGTAAATAACTACAGTCAGTATAGAGAGAAACTGTACTCCAGGGGAAAGGGACTGAGAAAAGGGGGTGTGCTATTATAAACAGAGGGGGATAATCAGGGTGGCCATATTCCACCATGAGGCATCTTCGAAGGGTTGTAGGCTGCACAGGCTGTGGGATGGCAATAATTCTAAATTGGGCCTGGAGAGAGGCTGCCCACTCTGTAGACAGCTATCTTGTATCAGGAGTGAGGTATATTGGTTAAGGAGTAAGCTGTGGGAGCTGGGGGTGTTCAAGGATAAGGGTGTGGATATGGGCAGCAGAAGGGTGGGGCTGAGGGAGGCTGGGGCAATGCTCTGAAATTACAGGACGTTATGTTACAGCAAGCAGGACGGGGATATTAGGGACAGAGGACCCTTAGATAGGGAAGTTGATGCTAAGGGAAGCGTCACAGGTGAACATTCTGAATACAAAGAGACTGGAGGGAAGAGTCAGGAGGGGCTGTTGTGCGGAAGTCTAAAACAGCAGACTATGGGAAGGGAGCTCCTAAGGTGAACAGTGCAAGAGAGGAAGAAGAGGGTCAGTTTAGAGATGCAGTCAGGGGAAACTCGGGTTACTTGATGGAGGCTGACATAGAGTGTCACAATAAATTTGAGCTACTAAGCAACCTAGAGGGGGAGGAAGGGGTTGGTGGAAATGAGGAAACTTATACAGAGGCCGGGAGGGAGTCGGATACCATAGGGCATCACAGACCAGCTATGGAAAGGATAGACATAGTCCCAGAGGAGAAGGAAACATATATGTTAAGCAAATGGGAGATGCAACATATTCCAGACATGAGGGAGGAAAGCATGATTGGAGAGAAACTGGGAGACAAGGAGGTGGGAGAGGAGCCCCCCTTCAGCAGGGAGGTCAGTACCAAGGATGGGGCCCTAGCTAAAGGGGACCCACAGAGAGCCTCTGGAGGCAGGGGTACTATTACAAGGGGGGAGGATGGTGGTGTGGGGAAGGGAAACCATCAGGGCCAGGATAAATGGTTCAGATAAGAGAGGGTTAAAGGGGACACCTATTCAGAGGGGGTTTGAGTTAAGTGGGCAAAATAGCAAGGGAGGCAGAAAGGGGAGGGTGACAAGGGGGTCTCTAATAAGGCAGGAAGACTCCCATGAAATTGAGATCATGAATAAAGGGGGGGAAGGGGGGCTGAGAGGGCATAGTGGAGGTAACCATAAGGATGATGGCGGTGTTAAGGTTCTGTTACTGGGAGACTCGATGATTAGGGGTATCCATTGGGAGGGACAGAGGGGTGGATGCCATAGCCAGGTGAAGGTAGTGAGTATCTCTGGGCTGACAGTGCACAGAGCAAAGTTCATGGTGTATGAAATGGTTAGGGATTGTGGAGGGAAACCGGATTTTCTGGTGCATTTGGGAACTAATGATCTAGAGGGAAATAGCATTTTGGAAATCCAATCAAGGTTCCAAGAACTTGCCAGAGTCTGTCGGGATAATGGATGTAACATTTCCTTTTCAGAGATATTGCCAGTACCAAAGGCCTCAGTGGAGAAAAAATGAAGCTTACAGAGGTTAATGACTGGCTCAGGAAGTGGGGTGAAGAGAATGGGTTGGGGTGTTAGGAACTGGAATGGGTTTGGGAGGATAAGGGACTATATGCCAAGGACAGGTTTCATCTTGCTCCATTAGGGAAGGAAGTCCTTAAACAGGGATGGCTGACTACATACAAGAAAGGTGGGGTTTAAACTTGTGAGGGGAAGGGATGAGGAGGGCTGACCAGAAGCCCTCTCTTCCAGATAGGGAGGTAACCTTCACGCCCAAGAGGGAGGAAACAGCCTGGAGGTGAAGGTTTCAGGAGGAGCAGGGGAGGATGGAAGTATAAGGAATCTGGGTGGGGTTCGACAAAGAGGATCAGGGATAAGGGGGTTGGTGTTAGTAAATGCCAGGAGCTTGGGAAACAAGTTGCGGAGTTCCAGGCCACGCTATTCGAGGGGTGGGGTGGATGTGGCGGCGGTCACGGAGATGAGCCAGCAAAACCATGACTGGGACCTAAATGTACAGGGTACACTATGTTTAGGAAGGATAGAAAGGAGGTCAGAGGGGTGGAGTGGCTATGTTCATTAGAGATGATATAGAAATTGCTATGGTAGAAGAGGCAGAGGGAAACGTGGAGGCCTTATGGGTCACCTTACGATCCCCAGCAGGAGATAAGGTCAAGCTGGAGTAGCATGTAGGTCCCCGGGATGAGTGATGTTCTAGAGGATGGTTTGCTGGACAACATCATTGCCCAGTGTGGTCCAAAAGGGAAGGAGTGGTGTTGATGGGGGACCTTAATATGCCAGGTACAAACTGGGGAACCATGTCCTAAGGTGGCCAAGGAGCAGAGGCTGCTGGATGGCTTCCAGGATGTGTTCTTAACACAGCATGTGATGGAGCCCACAAGGGAGGGCATGTCCTGGATGTGGTTCTGGCAGATGGGGATCTGGTAAGGGACATGGTTGTGCAGGACCCCGACTGGGAGTGACCACAATACTGTCTGGTTTCAAATAAGCATGGGGGGAGTGGGGTGAGATCTAGGACACTGGCAGTGGACTTCAGGGGGGCAGACTTTATGGGCATGGGAAATATTCTCAAGGATCACTTGAAGGGGATTACCTCAACGACAAGTGTGGAAAGGAGATGGGAGGTCATAAAACGGGGACTTCATGAGGCAGTCAGGATCTGCGCTAAGTTGAAATGTAAGGGAGCAAGGTCACGTAAACCATGCTGGTGGTCCAGTGAGGTACAGGTAGCAGTCAGAGAAAAGAAGGCGGCCTACAAAAAATATAAAACAACAAGAGGGGATAGGGATAAGGAAATGTACCAGCTTGCATCTAGAAAAGTCACCCATATGGTGAGGGGAGCAAAGTCCAGTAAAGAGCAGCGGCTGGCACAGGGGATGCATGGAGGGGAAAAGGGGTTCTTCCGGTACATTGGGGAGCAGAGAAAAACTAAGGGCCATCTCAGCAGATTGAGATCAGAAGGAGGGTGGGTGGAAGAGGCGATGGACCAGGCAGAGGTATTTAACAAGTACTTTGCCTCTGTGTTCACTAGGGAGGGGGATGGGATATCTACAAAGCAAGGCATAAGGGGATAGAAGCGGCAGGGAGTGGGATCAGGGGAGCAACAGAAATGGAGCAAGAGGGAGGGAAAGGTACCCCAGGGGTGTCACATCTGGATAAGGATAAAAAGACCAGTAAGGTGGAGGGGACGGATGATGCTATCTCCACCAAGGGTGTGGTTAGCCCTCAAGGCCCTAAAGAAAACAAATCTCCTGGGCGGATGGCATTCATCAAAGTACTATAGGAATTGGTGGACATACTGGCTGCACCCCTGGCGGAGCTTTTCAGCAGGTCACTTGAGACAGGGAGGGTACCTAGGGATTGGCGAGAGGCACATGTGGTACCAATCCATAAAGGGGGGTCGAGGGAAGTACCAGGTAACTATAGACCCATCGGTTTGACCTCGGTGGTGGGAAAATTAATGGAGAGTATACTAAAGGAACGATTGGGGGTGTACTTGGAGGAGGTGGGAGGTCTGGATAGTCGGCAACATGGGTTTGTGCCAGGTAGATCATGTCAAACCAACCTTGTGGAGTTCTATGAATGGTTAACATCAGAACTGGACAGGGGTAAGCCTGTGGATGTATTATTCTTGGACTTCAGCAAGGCGTTTGACTCTGTCCCCCACAATGGTCTGGTGGAGAAACTGATGGGGTTAGGAGTAGGCCCTTTGATGGTCAGATGGATTGAAAACTGGCTAGCTGGATGCACTCAGAGAGTGTGGTCTGTGGGGAGCTCTCGAACCCTAGAGTTTGGTAGTGGGGCACCACAGGCTCGGTCCTGGGTCCGATCCTGTTTAATGCATACATATCGGACATCAGGGAGGGTATAGGGTGTGAAATTAGTCTCTTCGTGGATGACTCCAAGATGGGAGCAGTAGTTGAGGAGAAGAGGGAGGTTGGCCTGCAGGGACCTGGACACCCTGGAAAGCTGGGCTCACACATGAAATTAAATTTCAATATCACCAAGTGCAAGGTGTTGCATCTTGGTCAGGAAACCTAAACACAGGTACACCCTGGGAGGAGGTGCTGGAGGCCTCAATAGGGGAAAAGACCTAGGGGTCATGGTGGATACATGTGAATAACTCTGAGCAGTGCAGAGAGCAGCTAGCAAGGCAAACAGGATGTTGGGATGCATCGAGAGGGATCACCTCTAGGAGCAGGGAAGTGATTCTGCAGCTGTACAATGGACTGGTTAGACCACACCTTGAGTACTGTGTACAGTACTGGAGACCACACTTGAAGAGGGACATACAGCTCCTGGAGAGGTACAGAGGAGGGCAACAAAGATGATACGAGGGCTAGGGGATTTGACTTATGAGGACAGACTTGAGGAGCTCTGCCTGTTTTCATTGGAGGAGAGGAGAGACAGGGGGACATGATTGAGGTCTTCAAGTACCTCAAGGGAATAAATAGGGTAAACATGGAGGGGATCTTTAGACTAAAGCAGGGAGGTATCACCAGAGGGCATGGTTTGAAGTTGGAAGGTGGAAGGGTGATGGGGGGAAAAGAGGAGGAGGTTTTCCACCGAGAGGGTGGTGGACCCTTGGAATGCACTGCCTGGTGAGCTGGTTAAGAGATCCACAGTGGAGGGCTTCAAGAGAGGGTGGGACAGACACAGAAAGTGGATGTATCAGATGATGGCCTGTCCCGGGGGGTGGGGATGGATGATAGGGGTTTCTGGAGAACAAGGGATGGGAGGGTCTCGGCACCCAACTAAGGATCTAGATTCGAGCAGACTCGATAGACCATAAGGCCTAATCTGCTGGCAAATAGTATGTTAGTATGTTAAGATGACAAATACTCTGAGGATCTTTGGTGGCGAAGGCAGGATTTAGAACAGAAATAATTAGCTACATGGGGCTACAACTCCCCAAACACTTCCCAGTCCCTGCCGTAGGACAAACAGTGATGGAAGGGTCGAGAACCACATTCAGATATTAAAGCTAGTTATCAGCATCAGCAGGAGCTTTAGCTGACCTCGGAGTATAACAGCAGTGTACAAACAGGGAATAGCATCAGATATAAATGGTTGTAGTCTTTAAGCATGGAAGGAGAAAAGCATGATGCTGTGAAAAGAGCTATGACCACAGGGGAGGTAAATCGAGCAGGGAAAACATGATTGAACTGCATAGCAAGGTTCAGGGGGTGCTTGAATCAGGTGAAAACAATTAGGCTTGATAGCATGGGGAGCAATTAGGCCTGTAGCATGGGGAGCAGGTGTGGTTGTGTAAAAGCACGTATGCTGGTTACAGTAGCAATGGGAGTAAGCAAAAGCAGTATTTGGAGCTACAAAGGGCCAAACAGTAGAGCAAGCAAATGGTAGGAGCTGAGAATCAAATCCCCCAAAAAGAAAACAAAAGTTCAAACCCAGAAGAAACAGGGAAGGAATAAAAGAAAGCACACAGCTGGAGGCAATATATAAACTGGAAGCAAAGGAACGAAGCGCAGAGTCCAACAGAAGAAGCAGCAAGGCGGGGGGGGGACAGGACAGAGCCTCCAGCCGCAAAGAAAAAATGCTTCAGAAGGAGGCTGAGGGGAACTGCTTAGATAGCTCAGGAAGTGGGAGTGGCTGGGTGCTTGTCCACAGAACCATGAGTGGAGCCTTCCAATTATTAATCATGTCCTAGACATTACTTTGTGCTTTTGCAAACCACCACTATTAATAAACCACATAAAACCTTAAAAGTACATATTAAACACTACTATTTAACCATGTGCAAAAACTCATGCAATGTGGATGACAGTGAAAGAAGGGGGAAGAAGGGAAAGGCGGTTGTGGGAAAGGTGGGAAGGACTACTATATACAGGGCAGGAATGGAGGACGGGGGCAGACATTTAATTTATTCCTAAACAATGTTTAAAAATTGCGAGATAAAGTCTTTTTATTATATTTCACTTAGCACCAGTAAACTGGAATGTAGAGACCTTATTATTATAATTGCAGTTATTGTAAGTATATTTTTCACTGACGTCCAGGTGTAAGTACACTCTAGTGCAAGTTGCTGTTATGATTCTTTTAGAACTGGGGATAGCTAACATTTTTTATTCGGGCCCTTGTTCATTTCACTTAACATATACTGCTAGTAGCTCTCGTGTATAAGCAAGATACTATCAACATCATCACCTCTTAGTGGGAGAAAAATTCTTTTGATGCCCTGAAAATGGAAAACATTCTGGGGACTCTTCCGTAATATACACAGCCATGGTTTTGTTACCATCTCTCTATCAATTATTCTAAAATGTTCCCCTATTTTCAGTTTAAATGTTCTCATTGTTTTTCCTATATAAAAGCATTTACATACACATGTTGCTTTATATATTACATTCTGCATGTTGCAATTTACAAATTCTTTTATTTTGTGTATTCTGTCTCTATATGGATCTTGAAAGGTGTCCCCATTAGTTATGTGCTTACAGTACAAAAAATGCACTTACCACACTTGAAATTCCCAGCTGACAGTAGGTTATTCCTAGCACATTGGTTAGGTGTATAGTGGCTCTATACTAAATGATCTGCTATGTTTCTGCCTCGTGTTCACCACCCTGTGAGGACCAGAAAATAAAAAGAGGAGGGGCAGTTTTGAATCTGATGAGTGGGTGGGGCCAGTTCAGAGACCTGTATTATTTAAGACAAATCCTAAAGTCTGCCCATAATCCCCCACATGTATGACCCCCTGATGTTGAACCCAGTACACCAAGTGCCTCAACAAGGCAAACAGGAGTTTGCAAAGTGCCACACAACACCCCAGCTGCTCCAGCCACTATCATCATGCCCCATGTAAAAACAAGGGCCTCCAAATTCCTACTTTGGAATTTCTATGTACTTGATCCACAGGATGAGACAGTGGCAGTATGTCAGGTTTTGAAGCTCATGTCAGCTGGGGAAAAATGATCAGTCACATAGGCACGGTGGGGAACAGACACTTCCAGCCATTGCAGTTTGTACACTGGACTCAACACCAGAAGTTAGTTGGTGCAGGTGCAAGGGGATGAGCATCGTGCAAGGCAGTTATAGGTTTGGAAATATACCGGGAAGAGAAGAGGCTGTGGCTCATGTGTGTGAGGAGGAATATATAGAGGATGAGGAGTCTGTGGACTTCCTAGTAGTTGGCATACTGGTATCAGTAAGTTGAGTAGTACATCTCCTTGATACAGTAAAACAATTTCATCAAATGTGCAGCCCCCAGAGTCAAATATTACCCCACTGACACTGCTGCCATGATGAGTCCATCTGTTTGGTAGTCCCACCACAAGAATGGTGCAGTGTACACTACCAAGCATGTTTGAGTGACATGCAAAATAACCACCAAATCATGCTATAGCACACAGGCGGAATGTAGCAACTGTTACAGTGCTGGCAATTGATAGTCTACAATATTCCTTTACTGAGAATGAGGATTTTCAGTGGTTGATGGGCATTGCCTGTCCCAAATGACAGTTTTTTCTGTACAAACATATTTCTCACTGTGTGCCATTTCAGAACTGTATGGGACAGTGTTAAGTGCATTAATCCATGCCCTGAAGCATTCTGTTTCTGCATACATACACCTTAGCATGGATATGTGGACTAGTCATCAAGCAGCTGGTAGTGCCTATAATGTGCATTATAGCACAATGAGGTAGTAGTTGACTCAGGATTGTGGAGCATGCCACTCTGGCATTGAAAAGTCTCTTGGGAGCACACTACTCAGCAAATCTTGTCAGTACTCCTTAATCAGACTGATGAGTGGCTTCATTTTTGCTTAAGGTGGGTCTTATTGTGAACGATAATGGCTCCAATGTCGTGAAGTACATCTGCAATGTAAGTTTTCAGGGTGCCATGCCTGGCAGACTATCTGAATCTTGTTGTGTAGAAGCTTCATGCACATCCTATGTCATGGCAATTTTGACTGTGTCCCATCAAATCTGTGCCCACTTTGTCTATTCTAGATAGGTCCATGGTCAGCTGCAGCAGCCACGGGTACAGAACAAATTGCCTGAGCACAGTATAAAGTTGGAAGTCATCACAAGATGGAACTCGACACTGTACACGGTAGAATGCTTGTACAAGCAGTATAAAGCTGTTAGGAAATTCATGAGTTGTTGATTATGTGGTATAATGTACAATTTTTTTTTCCTGGTTTCTGCTTTTTTGTTTTCCTCACCCTTTATATGCCAATCCCCTTCTTCCTGCATTCCTTTTTTTATTTTCTTTCTTTCTGTTTTTTTTTCACCTGGTTTTCACTTCTTTCTATACCTACCCCACCCCAACCTATTCCTCATCACTCCCTGCTTTCTCTACTGTTTCACCTTTACAGTTTTCTGTCTAACTGGACTCTGATATTTCATTTATTTTCTCTGTCTCTTTCTCTATCTCTTTTTTCAGACCTGCAGGATCCTGAGAACCAACAGATCCCCCACATCCAAAAATTGTGAGAAAGAGGGAACCACGGGAGGCAGCAGCTTTTCTAGTGAATACTAACATACTAAACTGCCAGCAGACTAGGCCCAGTGGTCTATAGAGTCTGCTCGAGTAATAGCCTATAGTCCACTCACTGTGGCTGCCCCCTTCCCCTTTGTGATCCCCTGCAGACCCATTACCTTCCCTGCTCCTCCACACCTGGACAACACCCCTGTGTCTGTCCCACCCTGTCTTGAACCCACCCACTGTCTCCATCCTCACCAACTCCAATGGCAACAAGTTCCAGGGCGCCAACACCATCTCAGTGAAATAGTGACACCTCATCTCCCCCTTAAACCTCACCCCCCACCAATCTCAGGCTATGCCCCCTTCGTGACTCCATCTTTCCTCAACTGGATCAGTCCATCTGAGCTGACCCGCTTAATCCCCTTCAAATATTTAAAGACCTCTATCATATCCCCCCATCCCTCCCCTCCTCCCAGGGAGTACATGTTCAAATCCCTTTGTCTCTCCTCATAGGACAGATCCCTCAGGCCGTGAATAATCCTAGATGCTCTCCTCTGGACCATCTCAAGAAGGGCTGCATCCCTCCTCAAGTATTGGTACCAAAACTGCATACAGTACTCCAGGTGCGATCTAACCAGGCAGTTATACAGGGGCAGTAAGACCTCTCTCCTCCTTGAAGTTATCTCTCCGGCTGTGCACCCAGGCATCCTATTCACCTTCACAGTTGCCCCCCTGCACTGCTCAGAATTATTCATTTTGGCATCTATTGCCACCCCCAGATCCTTTTCCTCCCTGGAGACTACCAGCTTTACCCTTCCGAGACTGTGGTTTTACCCGGGGTTCCTGGCCCCCAAGGGGAATACATTGCACTTCTTGACATTGAAACCCAGCTGCCAAGTATGCAACCAACCTTCAAGTGTCTTCAAGTCCTCTTATAAATTTAAACTTTATTTAATTTTCCAAATATACAGCATAACAACATAACATACAGTAACACATCAGCAGTGTACACATCAGAAGAAAACCCCTGTCATGCCACCCCCCTCCCCACTCCACCCCTTCCCCCAGCTTCACACTGACACATTGATAAAGTGCTCCAGGTCCTCTTGCAGCATCCTTCTCCCCTCATCTGTGTCTACCGCTGCTTCCAGTTTGGAGTCCTCTGTGAACAGACTCAGCCTGCTCCTAACTCCAACCCCAATGTCTGAGATGAACGCATTAAATAGGACCGGCCCCAATACCGATCCCTTGGGGATCCCACTAACGTCCCTTTTGGGAGACAAGACCTCACCCCCAACAACCACCCACTGGTGCCTATCCATTAACCAATTCACCCTAGTATCTTCTTCTCCAACCCCAAGCTCCTCAGCTTCTCCAACAGTCCATGGTGCGGCACCAAGTCAAAAGCCTTAGTGAAGTCCAGGTACAGGACATCTACCAGCTTCCTCTGGTCCAGAGACCTTGTGACCCAGTCATAGAATTCAGCTAGGTTCATCTGACACAATGTACCCAGATGAACTCATGCTGTCATTCATCTTGGAGATCATGGGCCTCAAGGAACTTCACCACCCATTCTTTAAGATGGTTTCCAGCAGTTTCCCCACCACGTACATCAGGCTAACCAGTCTGTAGTTTCCCGGCTGCTCTCATGGACCGCCCTTGTGGAGCAGCATGACATGCTTTCCTCTAGTCATGGGGGACCCAGCCAGTTTGAAGGGAGGAGTTGAATAATTCCATCAGTGGTGCAGCCAGGACATCCGACATTTCACTTACTACCCTGGAGTGAATCCCATCTCATCCTGGAGGCTTAACACACCTCTGGGACTTTAGAGCTTCTATCACCCTCCCAAATGGTATCTTCCCATCTGTGAGTGCCTCCCCCACCCCTCCCTCATTCCACCAACCCCCTGTAGAGATGGTTCCTTCCCCTCCATCACAAAGAACAAGCAGAAGTAGACCCATCCCCACTTTTTCTTTAACTTATAAATCTGCCCTCCCCCTGTCACTTTCCTCCCCTCCCTGATATATCTGAAAAACCTCTTCTCCCCCTGCTTGATCCCCTGCACTAACCAAAGTTCCTTATCTGCTTTGGCTGCTCTCACCACCCTACCAGTCTGTCTGGAGAGCCTCTGATACTCTTCCCTGTCTGTGTCCCTTCTTGACTGCTTGAATCCTTGGAAGGCCAGCCCTTTTTTCTCTCACCACCTCCCGTACCTCCCTGGTCCACCAGCTGGGTTTTCTAGCCCTAGCATTCTTGTGGACAACCCTAGTGCAGACTTTAATGGACTCCAGAATACCCTCCTTTATTATTTCCCACTTGCTCTCCATGTCCATGTCTAAAATAATACCACCTAGGTGTCTTTCCAAGACTGCCTCCATGCGCACAAAATCTGCCCCCCTGAAATCCACCACCATTGATTTTGTACAATTCCCAATCTTGCCCAGGTCTAGGGAGAACTAAACAGTGGCATGATCACTTCCAGCCAGAGGGTCCTCCACAATCAAATCCATAACCATGCCCCCATCTGTCAGCACCAAGTCCAGAATACGTCCCTCTCTGGTTGGTTCCCCCACCAGCTGGGATAGGAACGCATATTGGAAATCATCCAAAAGGCACTGCTCCCTTGCTGACGATGACACCACGGTCTCCCAGTCAACCCCAGGCATGTTCATCTCCCCCAACACCACTGTCCTACCCCTGCCTGAGCTACAGTGGGATTTCAGATTTTTCACTAATTCCTCATCTAGCTCCTCTGATCAGGTAGGTGGCTTGTACACCACCCCCAGTATGACCCTCCTATCCCTAGGATCCTACAGGGTAACCCATAACACCTTGATGTGCCCCTCAGCCACCTCCTCCCTGCTGAATTTAATACCATGCCTAACAAACAGCGCCACCCCACCACCCTTACCTGTAGTCCTATCCTTTCAAAGAACGGTGTACCCTGGAATATCCACCACCCAGTTGTGATGCTGCATGGCCCACATCTCCATGACCGCAGCCACATTCAACCTCCCCTCGGTCATTAATGCCTGTAATTCAGGCATCTTGTTCCCCAGACTTCTCGCATTGATCAAAACCACCCTTCACCCGGTCCCCTTCCTTATCCCTGTCCCCCTTTCCCCCATTCTCAAGATCCCATGCGAGAACATCTGCCCTACTCCACTGCCTGTTGAAACTGTTGAAACTGTCAGGAGGAAAGGCCTAAGCCCTCCCATGCTGCAGTTGTCCACCTGTCCCACAAGCCCCAGCCCTCCCCCTGCTACAAGTTTAAACCCCACCTAGTACCAATATATTTCCCAAGCTTATGCTTTAGGACCTCCTTCCCCATTATGCTCAGGTGGAGTCTGTCTCTAGTGAACAGTCCCTTGTCTTCCCAAGTAGATCCCCAATCCCCCCTTGGCTCAGTACCAGCCCCTTAACCATCTGCTGGCATCTTGAATTTTTAGTTTCTTCTCCAAACTAGCCCTCGGTACCGGAAGAACCTCCGAGAAAGAGACCGTGCACCACTCAGCTAAACTGACCCTGGCCAGCTCCCTGAACCTAGCCTGCACTTCCTCCACACTGTTGCCATCCATGTTGTTTGTACCCATTTGCACCAAGATGTGAGGTGGCCCCCCCCCAGCATTCCTCACCAATGAGTGCACTAGGTATGTTGCCTGAAACACAGTCATACCTGGCATGCATTCCACTTTAACCCCACTCCCCCTACCATCCCCCCTTCCCCCCATCTGATACCCCTGATTATAGAGCCCCCCAGAACTAGGACCCTAACCCCTTCTGAGCCCTAGTGATTAAGTGATTCCTTGACAAGCCTCTCCCTCCCTGGCTCCCCAATAAGTTCCTCCATCTCCCTTCCCCCATGCCTCCTTCTTCCCCGCTCCTACTACCCCCTCAGGTGGTTCCTCCCACTACACCTCCACCCCCTTGCTTTCCCCCACCCCCTTTACTTCACCAGATGCCCCTGAAATCCCAATGTCAACTACTGCATCCATGACCCTCTGGAATTCTCTACCCCGTTGGCTGCAGGAGTGCACGACTGTGGGAGGTTTTAAATAGGCATTAAAGACTTTCTTATGGTGCCAGGCCTTTAATGGTATCAAATGAATGAAACTTGTCAGACTTTTGTTACTATCTTGTATTGTTTTTACTGATTTTATTATTCTGGTTTTTATCTTTTGTAAAGCGCCTTGATATTTGAAAGGCGCTTATGTGAAATAAAGTTTACTATTACTATTATTATTATTATGACCCCAACCTCCACCTCCTGTCTACCAGCTTCTTCTATCCCCACCAATACTATCCCAGGATCCTGTGCAAGAACCATCTCCTCCTGTCTGGCTTTCTGAAGAGCTACTCCCCCCTCCCCACCCTGCCTGCACTTCCACTGCTGGCTGCCAGATCCCTCACTAGTAGCTGCTAATCCCCCCCTTCCCACAGCTGTGCTGACCTGCACCCTGTCATGACTGCCTTCATTATCCCCTTTCTCATTTCCACCTTTGAAATCCCTGGTACTATTTTCCTCCATCCCACCCAAACCCTCCAGCAGAACTTCATGAGCCTTCCCCCCTCCTGCTGTGCTGTCCAGCCCCTTCTCATGACTGTCTACGCTATCCCCTGCCTCATTTCCACTTCTGAAACCCCCGGTACTATTACTTTCTATCTCACTTGAACCCTCCAGCAGCACTTCCTGCACCTTCCCCCTCACCCATCTTCCCCCTTGAGCCGCCTGTCTCCAGCAGCACTTCCTGCACCTTCCCCCTCACCCATCTTCCCCCTTGAGCTGCCTGCCCGCCTACTCCACTCCCTCCCCACAGGCCCTGGGACTACCTTCCAAAACTTACCCTCCTTTGGTTTCTCCCCTCCTGAATCACCTCCTTCCCTCCCCTGTTGTCCATCCTCCCTCTCCTTCTAGCTCCCCCCAGTCCTCTGACCAAGTCTGCTCTTCCAGACCCCTCAGTGTACCCAGAATTGCAAACCTGTTTGTGGTTCTGATTCCCCCTTCAGTAGTAACTGCACCCCTGTTATGGTTAGACTTCCTCCCAGCAGGGCTTCCACCCCCTTCCACCACCCACTCACCATCTGCCAGCCTTCATCTTCCCAGAAGCCTGGGTGACTGTCCTCTATTGTGGCTTTCCTCAGCCCCCCTCTCCTGAACCTGTACCAATCCGACTCCTGTCCCATTCTCCCATCCACAAGGGCTGTGCTGTGCCATTCTATCTCTGCCCTCCCAGTCATGGATAGCCTTACTATCTCCCTCCTCAGGCAATTTAATTGTGCTTCCAACTGTCCCAGTTTCATGCGGATCGGACACCCCCCAACTCTCCACAGCGTGCCCATGAAGACTGCTGCCCCACAGTTATTGCATCCTACTATCCTCCCCTGAACCCGCCCAGCCCTAATCCCCTGCCCCCTCTGTCTGCTGTAGCCTCCCCACTCCATCCTCAGCTGGATCAATTCAAAAAATAATAGATAAGGTTATTAGCTACAGTAGAGCTGTAACTGTAGGCCAAGAATTTTTTAGTGAATATTCAAAGATCCTGTATAGCTTTCCACCCCCACCAGATTGCCACAGTGCCACACTAATAAAGTGAACTAGAAGTATCAAAAGGCAGAACAATATAGCCCTATTTGCAGGCCAAGAAAATATAGTAAATATTATAAGATCCAGTATAGCCTTCCACCCCCACCAGATTGCCACAATGCCTCAATTTATAGTAAATATTTATCCTAGAATGTCTGAGCCCCTGATCACTCTTGTACCTTTTCTATGGCTCTGGTAACCTTCTAGTGGACATCAATTAATTTCTGTTCTTGTATGTGTTTCATTATGCTAATATTTCTACTATGATATTTTTGTTACCATGCACTAGTCTATCAGACTCTCTCATATCATTTGTTGCCATAGAAAGCATAGTGTTTGCTCTGAGATGATATATATAGTGCCTGTGTGTCTGTCTTTTGAATCTCATTTGTCTTTGCAGCACAAGAATACTGTACTTTAACAGCAATATACAACTTCTTACTGTGATGAAATGTGGTTTTGCTGTTTCTAATTACGTATGTTGTCTCACTTTTTTTTTAGCTCCTCCAGAGCCACTGAATCCTGATAGCACAAATAGCATTTGCATCTTTGTTAATTGCTCTGATTAGCCAATTTGTTTGAGGTGATCTCCATGTGCTATTTAATGAGGTACTTTGGTCTAAATCCCCACCCCATGATGAAGCTCTAGCTAGTAAAGCACCAGGGCAGTATTGGACCAGTGATGTTTGTATTGCCTGCACTTGAGCCTACATTTAATACATGTGACATTTGAACTGAAACTTCAGTTTGTGGTTTTTATCTGTCATGCAGGTGGCTGTCTGGAGTTTGATGACTTCCTTGGTTGTTTTCATTATGTAAGCTGGCAGCCCCACTGCAGCACCTGGACCCTGCACCAGAGAGCACATGTGCTTACCTGCTTGCTTTATAACTAAAGGATGGCCTGATAAAGCTTCTCAGGCACTTTAAGCTTGCAGCAAAGACTGTGAGTGGAGACACTGCCCATAAAGCAGGTCATACCTCTTCTACAGGGGCAGAGGTAGGCTTTTGTCTATGTATAGCAGCAGGTAGTGATTCTGGCAGTTGTGCCCTGATGGACCTCATGCTTTGTGTGATGGACTGCAATACACATATTTCCAGCACCCCACAGTCAATTGAGTATGAGATCACCACCGTGCTGGACCCATGGTATAAATGTGGTTTTGCACCTATCCTTGAAGACAGCCAGGATCAGGTGCAGAACTTGACTAGGTTTTTGGGTACATGGGGAACACATGCTGAAAAACAAATTATCAAAAGCACAAGAGACTGAATGTTGCTGCCACTGCACAGGCAAAACCAGAGGTCAAAACATACAAGGGGAAATACAAAGTCCTAACCAATCCAGCACAGGATGTTTTGTCACAGATTGGGCTGGAAGAATCGGATCCAAAAGCAACACGTTGTATAAGGAAACTGCCAGTGTAGACCAGGATAGCCAATTCACAACACTGGTATAGACAAGAGTGGCTGCACTTGAGCTGTTAAAGAAACACACATCCTAGTCACTGCATATGCAAAATTATCCGTATTAAGGTGAACTACAAGAGGAACACCGACAGCTCCAGCACTTTGACTAATACGGGACTTTAACAGAGGCTGCAAGAATTGGAAGAATAGAAGGAGGAGGCAGATTATGAAGTTGTATTGTATGCAGCCAAAAGAATGGTAGATGCCTATTTGGTGGACAATAGGCACCTCAGCATATAATGAGAGCCTTTGTTGTACTGGGGTGACAAGGTTACTGACTGGCCAGCACTGACATCAGTAGCCGTGAAATACATGAGTTGTCCACCATTGATTGTCAGTGTTGAGAGTATCTTTAGTTCAGCAGCGGCCATCATGAGGAGCAGGTGCACCAATTTGTCACCCAAAAAATGTTTGCATGCTAGCATTTATTAAAATGAATGCACAGCACCTTCCATGGCATGCCACTATATCTCCTTTCAAACCACATGAATTTGATGGTAGTCATAATGATGATGACCATGGCATTGGTGGTAGCAATGGTGGACTGATAGCATGTGAGGTGGATAAAAACCTTTTGGAGCAGGAATTTCACATTGGTTACAACTCCAGTCTAAAAGACTGTGAAGGTTGCTTCGTCATGCTTGAAGAGGCAGCAAGAGTTATTGTATTGTTTACTGTTCTGAATTGTTATTCTAAAATTTCTCATTTCCTTCTTATTCTCATTTTCTATAGTGGTCTTATAATCCTTCCTGTGCTGTGCATTACCAGTCATGATGATTCTCATTTCTTGCTCATGTTTAATGCCACAGTACATATTTTACTATCATGTTGTTCAGGGCAGAGGTCTGGCATAGGTATGGGGCAGGGATGTACCACAAATCAAGAGAGTCAGACATTGTATGCAACAGCAGTTGTTCAATGTTGTTTGTATTGAATTAGGTACTGGATACCCTTTGCAATGGTCCTTATCCTTCCTGTGCAGTACCTTACACGGTAACATGCTCCCCTCTTCCATTCCTCTTTCGCATTTCCGTCTCATTCTCAATTTCTCAATAAATACTGTGGTATCATACTGCTCAGGGGTTTGTGGAGTATACCACAAATTAAAAGAGTTGGACACTCTCAATATCTTTATTGTATAATGGCAGATGTCTCACTACAACAATTAAGTAGTATTTTGAACTATTGCATCTCTACATATAATTAAGACCATCAGCATATTAAAATCATATGCAGACAGTTGTAAATATAGCAGAGTTGTCTTTGATATGAAGAATACTACTCTAATCCCACCCTGATGATGATGATGATTATAATAATGATGAGTCTGACACATCCAGCAGGTAAGCTGTTAATAGGGTGCTGCAACTAGGGCTCCAGATTGTGGGCATCATGGTGAGGGTGTCTGTAATGTGTGCATTCAGGATATGTGAGGGCCTTGTATTGCGAGCGTGTCTTTAGTGGTCATTATGAAGGAGGATGTGACAGTTTCTTTCTGCTGTACTGTGTTCATTTGTGCTCTGTAAGAAACCTGACACATACCTCTTTCATTTTGATAGTGTCCTTCTTCTTGCTTGGATCCACTTTTTAGGGCCGTAACTGTATTGCTGTGCTGCTGCACATTATGTCACTTGTGGTGGTGACTATATATATTTAATGTAGGGTGCCGGGGTTTGAAGCCCCCTCCAATGGGGGAATGGTGTGTAGGGCATGTTTTGTTCCTGCCGGTCATCCCCTCTGGTGTGCTGTGTGCTGTTACTCTAAAGTTTGTACAAGGGGGCCTGATTGGGTGGGATATTCAACATGTCTGTCAGGCGATACAATTGCATGCTGCTCTTTTTACTGTTGTCCTTTCCCTGCTATCTGTTTTAACGAACTTGGATTGCTTTAGCCCTAAAGTGAATGACCACATTCATCTATATATTCAGCTGACAGACCTCACTCATGCCACTGTGTGCAAGTGTATATAACTCTGGCCACTGGATTCATGATGCATTGGACTACACTACCTTTAAACATCAAAGTTACCACTTCACAGAAGTACTGCTCTTGATGGATTCTGACAGAAACTATCCACAACAATAGAGCTGACTGCTGCTGATGATGAATTTGCAGATGTGTGATGTCATTACCTCACTGGGCACTGTTGTGCCATTTCAGGAGGACATGGTCATCTCTAACTGGTAAGTATCCTTTCTAGCTGAATTTTCTGACACTTAAATTGATAAAGGGACATTGGCCTCATGAGTCTAAAGAATTTCTCTCTTGTCTTCCCAGGTCTCTTCTATTGTCCTGCTGCCTCCTCCTCTTCTCATCTGCCAGATCACCACCTGAGTCTCATGGGCACTGTTGTGCACTAAAGTACCATCACTGCTGTCACAGACATGTCAACTCAACACTACAACCACAGTTAATCACCAGTCATTTGATGTGACATCCTCTTGTATCCAAGTCAGTTGCTGCCTCTACCACCTCATCATCTGATGCCAAGAAGCTACAGTCCCAAATACTACTCAACATTAGCACACAGCAGAATTGCAAACTAATACCTGCAGCCTCAAGCTACTCACTCAGCTGTCACTTTATTTTGCCACCAAAATATCATCATCTGCCAGTGCCACTTCCTACACCTGCCACATGCATTGCCATCTGTACTGTGCATCAGTGGAACTGCAGGGACTGTGCAGAAACAGAAGTTGGGATTTACAGTCACACTTGTACAGGGAATAAGGACTAGGTTATAGGGGCATGGGTGTTTGCTGGGAAGGAAACAGAGGTGTATTTCTTGGACTGTGGCAGGAATTGGGACTTGTAAACAAGAAACAAAAAATAAAATAAATGCTGCTCTGGTCACAGGATGGACCCTATCCTACCCCCCCCATGGGCCCCCATTGACTACAGTGATGTTGAGGAGGACTACAGCCATGAGGTACACAGTCAATAAGTCTAACGAATGTGCATGACTGAATAATAGCGGGTCAATAATAGCATGGAAAAATAGTGCATGGTTCTTATTGCCGCTGGTGTTTTTGCCATAGTCAGCTGTAGTGATGTCAGGAGTTAGTATATAATAGTACGAGGGGTGCGGGTGGTAGAGTCCCCTATTTTGGGGTATGCAAAGGAGAAGAAAAACCTCCTGCATAAGCATGTGAGGGTATTTGTTTTTGCCATGAAGTTTGCAGTTGTTCTGCTTGGAAGCTGTGCTGGCTTCATGTTGTAGTGGGGAGGGTGTGTTGTGGGTAGGGTGTTTAGGTGTGTTAGTGTAAGGGTTGGTGGTTCAAATCTCATCTGGTGTGTCTGGATTTACTAGTATTGTAGCACTGTAGTGTGTGGTTCTATATGTTAATGGGTGGATTCTGTATGTTGTTTCCCCATTTGTTTTATTTTTATCGAGTGCTAATTATGTGTTTGTGAAGTTTAGTTGTGTGTAGTTGTTGTGATTGGTTTGTGTATGGTATAGCTGCTTCTTGTGTGCTTTTTAAGGGTATGGGTAGTTTTATGTGCTCATGTGGTACTGTATCTAGTGTATGTGGGTTCAGAGATTTCTGTGTTCCGTTATGCCTTTGCATTTAGTACGGAGTCAAAAGGGAAGTTCCCTTTTGCTGCACAATGGATTTTTACTTTGGGTTTTCTTTGGAGTTGTTTGTGTGTTTTTGACATCTCAGCATTTTCACAGGTACTGTAGCTATGTTTGCTGACCCTATATTTCATTAGCGTTTGTTGTCCTCACTGTATTTGTTTTAGGTATATTGACCCGATGCCCAGCCATGGGACCCCCAGCAATGGCTCAAGGTAAGGGGAGGGAGGTAAGAGTGGTGGATGGGGAAGGCAATTTTCCTGGCCCATTAAGGGCATCACTGTATTGGGTGTGGGGGGTATGGTTACTAAGTATGCAGATTCAGATGTAGAACTGAAACATTCAATTCCATCCCCTATTCTGCTTCTTTGGCTCAGTTGGAGGCAGAAGGGAATCAGAGACAGAACTGGAATTTCCAAATTCTACAAATGTAATCGATTCCTGAGAATCCTCCCAGACTAAATCATTATGGGTATGCAAATCCTATTGTAAGTCTGGTTGATGAGACTTTGCCAGAACAGACATCACGTTTTAAACATGCTTCTACATCTGATCCAGTTGAGGCTGAAAATGGGCTCAGAGTGACAAAGTAGACACATGCTTCATCCTCTTTGGTACTCCAATGTGTATTACAGTCATAGGGCTGGATTTCTGAAAGGCTCTTAGAGTGATGCAAGATGCATACAACCACCAGTGTGCAGCTAGCCTAGTGTGGCAAGGACCCTGCACCAGATTTTGCTAAAATAGTAGTCCTGGAGGCAATGTCTACACAGCTGCTGCAAGCAGTCCCCTGCATCAAACTGAAGATGCAAGTGAGGGGTTTGGCGGAAGCTGTCATCAGCCCTTTGGTATCTGTTGAATCTCATGGGCATGTCACCAAAACAGAAATGTATCCAGTGTCACTGCAAAACAAGAACTTATACGTATGCATAAATTCATCTCTGTGTCTTTGCATGCCGCTGTATACATATGGATATACTTGGATGAATGCTAGTTCACATGACATAATACTAAACAGCAAATCATTACTTTACTGGGGAACAAGGGAGATGGCCTTTTGGATACAAATGGAATGTGAATGGCAATATGTTAATATTACAGCTAAATAAGATCTGTAGTTGGGAATGCAGTTGGTCATTTTGGAGGCAACTATTGGAGCACTAATGACTAGTTTCAGGTGTAAGTGGTGATGCAATGAAAAACAAAACACAAGCCCATTTCCATAGCAACCAGGTAGTTGACAAGATGCCATAATCACACTAGGAAAAACTGAGGGCTAGCCAATGTGCTGAATAGGCTACCAATAAGTATGCAGTGTGTTGTACCTTGATAGCCAGCACTACTCATATAGCGTGCACATGCAATGTGGATGACTGTCAGGTTGCTATGGAAATGGGTGTCCTGTTTGTTTGTCATTGTATCAACACTACAATCTGAAACTTGTCTTCAGTGCTCCAATATGTAACTCCAAACCTACCCAATGCGTTCCCCATTAAGGAGTTTATTGTGCTGTGTGATTAACATATTGTCATTTGCATTCCCTGTATATCCAACATATCACCTACCATATTCTCCAGCAGAGTATTTCTGTGCTCATTGGTCCCAGTGTATTATCTCAGGTGAACCAGACCTTTTTGAAGTATCTTCATATCTATACAGCAGACAAACAGAGGTGACTAAATGCACATATGGTCATGTTTTGCAATGACAGTAGCTGAATTTCTGATGCGTTGATGTGACCGTGGGATGCAATGGATGCCACAGTGTATAAAGCATCAAGTACTCTGTTGACATCCACTACAATGGCAGCTGTGATGGCCCTGTCTGGCAGATTATGCCAGAGTCTAACAACTCTGCAAAAAAAGTGCTTTCTCACATCTAGTCTCTAGTCTGACACCATCCAAACCAATGACCTCATGTTCCACATTCTCTCTTCACATGTCCAATTAATTTGCCAGTTTCCAGTTTTATACACTGTTACAACATGGGCCCTGGAATATCTGGCAATATGACTGATGTGCTTGGCATGCAGGAATCCAGATGGAGAATTCTAATCCCATTTCCTTTTACCATTATTTATTAAGTATATGTGTGGGCATACCTCACAGCCTTCTGCCTCAGACAGTAGACACATTTCAAACCACATCATTGTGCGCATAAGAACAATTGGGGCACATATCAACATGTTAGTGCCAGCACACTCACCTGATACATTATGCGGCATACTGCAAAACATATGTTATAACAAGCACATAACTATACTCTGACACACATTTCCTCCTCATCCTACATTCCAACATGATACATGAATAAAGGGTAACATGTTATTGTCCTAAACTAGACCTCTTTTCCTTCACATTGCTGCCCCATCTTCCACATTCTATTAGACCAGCTCTGGCTAGTCTAGCCACCAGCAGGACCTGCAGGCTTTAGGAATCCCACAGTAGGGGGATGCTACATAACTTTTGTGACACAGGCAGACATTTGCTATAAGCATGGCACAAGCCAGTCCAGCACACGCACACACCTGCTTCTGCCATAGGCCCTGTTCAGATACTGGGCCTGGTGCAGGGTCTGATGCAGTGTGCCCCATGCATGACTTCTGTTTGATGCAAGCACATTGCATCCTCCCCTGACCTTTGAACATGCAGCCCATAATCTCAACTACCTCCATGTCAGACCTCCAATGCAATGTCCATTTAGAACACTCAGAGCTAGCATACCAGAGAGACAGTTTGCAGGGAAAGCAGTATATGGGAACCATAATAGGATTCAAGGAGAGAAGAAATATCTAAATAGTTTGAATCGTGTGATATCTCCAAACCATACACAGACCAAGGCATCTTGGGTATGCAAATTATTTTGCAAGTCAGATTGACAAAGCATCACTAAAACAGACATTACCTTTTAAACAGGCGAATAAAGGTGATCCAGTATAGGCTGAGAATGACAATGTACAAACAAGTGTTCCAAACTTATTGGAACTCCTCAGTGTACTGCAGTCACAATCTCAACCAAGCACTATATCAGAACCCAATGGAATGTCCATTGGACCACTCAGAGTGAATATGCCAGACAGGCACTTTGCAGTAAAAGCAGTATATGGGATCCATAATAGGTTGCTAGGAAAGAAGAAATATACAAATAATTTGTTTGCATCTCTCTAACCCATCCACATACTCTCAAGTGTCATTTACTGCCCAAAACATTATTCGTATACAAAGCGTTGCCCTAATCGGGCTGACAGGGCTTCACCAGAACAAACATTGCCTTTTAAACAAGCTTGTATATGTAAGTAACTCTTTTTTCTCTTTCTAGGCTTTACATATCAGCAGAGGGACACACTGAACTGTTCTGACACAGGGTACCTTTCAGCAGGTAGTGTACATGTGGAGGTTGGTAGGCAACAGGGAAGGGGCTGGGGGTTGGGAGGAAGAGGATGTCCACATAATGCAGTTTGTGCAGATAGTGCTGGTGTGGGGCATGGTGAATGACCCAAGTAAAATGTTATATTCACAACTGACTGGGAGGTGACAAATAAAACCTTCACATCTCCATCCCAGGAGCTGGCATGATTGAAAACTCAGGATACTGTCTGTCTCCCCTCACTTTCTAATAAATAATCCATATCTGGGTTCATCTGGTGGTACTGCCTACTTCCCCTGGAACACATAGCATATTTATGGGTTCCTGATCCTTCACCTTATGTACCTATCAACATTAGCACCCATTCTACAGGGGGTCATATAAAACTAAATGTTTTATGTTGTATTAAGTCTGGTAACAAGATGCTGTCAAGGTAGGCCCTTGATTAAAACTTGTATGTATATAGTCATGTAGGGTAGGGTCTCCTAATGTTACACTCACCATGCTGACTTGTTTCCGCTATTCAGTGTTTTTTCAGTTTAGTTCAAAAAAGTTGTCTTGAAACATATACATAAAAACATAGAATTTCATGACATATAAGAACTGCTTGGCCCACCCAGTCTGCCCATTTTTCCTTACCTACAGTATCACTGCAGACCATACTTGATCTCTGGCTCTTCATCTCCCTCTTGTTTTCAATGAAGATTCCCTTCTGCCTGTCTGGCGCATTCTTGAATCCCACCATTGTTTTTACCCCTACTACCTCTACTGAAAGACTGTTCCAGGCATCAACCACCCTTTCTATGAAGAAGTACTTCACATTTTTCCTGACTCCACCTCACTTCAGCTTCATTGCACGTCTCCTTGTTCTTGAGCATCTTTTTATCTGACAAATAGTCCCCTCCTGTACCTATTTACTCCGTAAGGTATTTGAAGGTCTGTGTCATATCTCCCCTCTCTCTGCTGTCTTCCTGGGTGTACATATTGTGGTCCTTTAGTCTTTCCTCTTAGGGCTTTTGATGTAGACTCTGGACCATTTTAGTTGCCCTCCTCTGGACAGCTTCCACACTGTCTATGTTCTTCTAGAGATGTGGTCTTCAGAAATGGACATGTAGTACTCCGAAGTTAGCCTCTCGCTTGCCCCCCGACCCACCGACCCCTCCCCATCACTTTGTTTAGTTTCATGCCATTCGGTGCTGGGAAGTGGGGTCGGAGGCAGAAGACCCTCCCTGAAGGGCCTGCAAGGGCCAATCTCCTGGCCAAATGCCAGGACCTCCCCTGCCCTACAAAAGGGCAGGGGAGTGGTTGTCCAGAGGAGTTCGTAGCACACTGAGGAGGGTGGAGGATGCAGGGAGCACAAACAAAAGAAAAAGGTACATGCAAGGTGTCCATGGCTCCCTCAGTGTTGCTTCCATCCACCCTTAGTCCAGGGTGCCAGCAGTGGCATTGGCAGCAAGATCCACTGGGTGGGAACATGGCTCCCCGACACACTCGGTGTGTCTTCTTCTGAGTCCCGAGTGTCGTGGGGAGGAGTCTTGGGTGGCTGGACCAAACAGTGCCACACCAAAATAGGTCCGGGCGGTAAAACATGCCCCAGACCTTTAGGCCCGCCCCCACCCAGCAGCAGTACAGGACAGAAAGAGAGCTGGGTGGGAGTGTGACTCCCCAGTGGTACCCCAAGCACTTTTCCATGGCGCTGAACTCCTGGGCCATGGTGATGAGTGAACCAAGTGCTCAGCCCTTTCTTCTTTTTTTGTTGTTGTTCTCATGCCATAGGAAGCATAGGAAGAGAAGGGAAAAGTCAGAGGCATCTTAAGTGAAGGAGAAAAGGGCAGGGTGCCCAAGAAAATTATTTAAAGGACCGGCGCCCAGGGAGAACTGGGGGGGGGCTTCTCAAGGCCGCACAGCATGCAGGTGGGCCTTTGGGATCAAAGCCCAGGTCTCCATGCTGGCAGCTCAGAGCCTTAAACCACTGTGCTACACTGCCTGCTAGAATAAAGGGGGCAGAGTACCCCCAAAGCAACAAGGGGCACCACATGGCATGAGCCCCAGGGGAGGCTAGCTAGGGTGCTGGATCAGTACACTAGGGGAAAAGCAGGGCCTAGGTGGATCCCTCCCATGGGACCAGGCAGGGAGTGGGGAGGGGCAAGTTAAGGGAGAGGAGTTTTATTTATTTTTATTTAGTCATTCATAGGAATTGAAACCCTTAAAGGTTGTTAAAGGAGTTAAAGGTCCGGAGCACAAAAACAAGGAGAAGGGAGGCATACGAGCTCCCAGGGAGGGTGGGCTGCACTAAGAGAGGGGATAAGCTGGTGGCAGTGGGCCAAATGCCCAGAAGGGGTGGGGTTAAGGCCCCATCACCTCCTTTAGTGCCATTCTGTGCCAGAGTACAGGGCTGGGAGGTGGAAACCCCCGGACTGGCTGCCGTAAAGGAGGGTCTAGCTGTGAGGGTCCAGCATTCAGGCCATCAAGCATAGGGAATAGCAGACAAGGCCCTACCCGAGGCCCAGACAGGCTATTACCATTCACAAAGTGGAGTAGGGGGCAGCAACCTCTGAGAAAAGGGGAGAGGAAATAGTCCTATGGCCTAAGTGACCCAGTACCCCAAACCGAACTGTGCTGTTGCCTGCCCAGCACCCCCTAGAGACTGTACTTCCAACAAGAACTAAACTGTCGGCCAAAAACTGAATTGTTTGCTTGTTACTGAACTGGGACATCAAGTTGTGTCCTGGTGTACCTGATGTCCAGCTTCACCTTTGTCGCCTGGAGCAGCTTCGCCAGAGCCTGACGCTGACCGGGGTCACCGGCCCATCCACAATCTGCAGCAGAACCACCTCCAGTGAGTCCTGCCACAAGTGTTCCAGCATCAGCCCTGTGATGGTAAGTGGTAGAGAGCTGCTAGTGAGGTATCCAGTAGATAGTTAGCTTAGGAGCTGCCCTGGCTCAAGCTTGAGGGACCTCAGTTGATGTCGTGCATGCCCTGTTATTATTTTGTCAGCCGTCCGTAAGTGTGTGCATGCCTGTGTTGCTCCGCACAGGCAGCCTGAAGATCATCCCATCTGCAGTCACCTTGTTGAGAGATCATCTGGTGCTGGGTACCTGCCAGTGGTCATTGCAGTGGATCATCTAAAGAACCACTTACCAACCAGAATTCTGCAGCTTCCTGCCCAGAGCCACAGATGATCGCCAATTTCTTCATTGACAAGCTAGCCATGTTTCTCATGTTCTGTTCACCCGGGAAACACCCCATTATGGCCTGTTTACAAAAGCACTTTGTGGGGTCAGTGCCCACCTGCTGATCAGCCGACACAGAGAAAAGCCCAAGCTTGGTTCATCAATAGTTTTGTCATCTAGGCCAAATGCATGCAGGACTTAGACTAGAAGGGGTTAACCCCCCTGTTCTTGGTTCAACCAATTGTTGGTCTCAAATGCATTGTTTTTTTGTTTATGTCAATTATCTTGTACTATTGTAAAAAATAGTTATTTTATTTTATTGTCCCTTGCAAATAAACTGTTTGCATCTTGGTCACTGAGTGAGCTTCCTGCTGCTCCTTCCAGATTCATCTGGCCTCTCCGAAAAGATTGTTAGGGAACCTTTGGCCTGCCACAACTTGGTGCTGTGAGCAGGGTAATAACATCAAGGAGTCCAAAGCTTGAAGGTACCCATACCAAGATGCCTAAGCAAGGAGAGAACATTGCTAATGAAGAAGGAAGACCCACAGAGAAAGTCTGGAACATACCGTTAATGATTCCCTACTGATACGGAGCACCATGGCTTCAATGCTTTACGGGAGCAGAAACGGAACCAAACACTGACCGGCTGCAAGAATTCACTGACAAGCTGGAAGCCTTCTTCTGACTGTATGACCTGCCTGAAGAGCAAAGAGCCAAGGTCCTGCTTGCGCAGCTCCGAGGTACAGCCTACCAGGAGGCGTCATGCTGGCCAACTGAAGAAAAGGCTACTGCGGAACAAATTTTTAAAAGGCTATACCACATCTTTGGTCCCAAGAGTCTGTCTGTGCCAATGGTTTGATTCTTTGCCAGGGTACAGGGAGAGGCCAAGACCCTACATGACTATGCTCTCAGCCTGCAGGAAGACCTCCATGCCATCCTGCGGATTGACCCTGAAGTGTTCCCCAATCCGGATGGAATCCTGATAGACAAATTTGTCGAAGGGGCTAGACTTCAAATCAGACTAAGCATGCTACAAGACCAATATCCTGAGGTAGCATTCCTGGATTTCAAGGAGAAGGCCATCAGGATATTTGAACCACTGCAACATGGGAATAGTGGTCCAGAATGGCAGCCGGGCATGCCGGTAAGGGGCAAGGAATGACCTAATCCTCACATGGAAGTCGCTGGGTGCAGTCAGTGTACTGGTCATGCCCAAGAGGAGGGGGACACCCACTGCAAAGAGAGAGAGGATCTGGGCTGAGGGAGGAGGTTGCTCATCTCCAGGCTTAGTTGGCCAGGATTTGTGAGACCTCCTCTTCCATCCAGGGACCACCAGTGCCACTGCCATTGCCTCAGAGGTTGCCATGAAAGAGGAGCGGTTGCACCACAGTGGGCTCAGGGAGGGTGAGGGTGGTGGAACAGAGGCGCATCCCTCCAGTTGTACCTCTCCACAATTCCTATGCCATTCTGGCAAAGTGTGGTTCCTCTATGGAGGCACCCACAGTGGAGACCAAGGAGGATGCTGGGAACCTCCACAAAGGAGACCCACAGAAGGGTGGCAGGGGACCCCACAGGGGAAGGAAACAACTCCTGGTGGGGGACTTCATTGTTAGGAAGGTAGAACTGGGGGAGGAAGGGGAGAGGGAGATAAGGTGCCTTCCTGGCGCCATGGCTTGGAGGGACAGGGAGCGAATCCTCAGAATTGCCAGAGCAGCTGCACAGGGGAGGGGGATGGATGTCATTGCCCACCTAGGGACAAATGACCTGGCTAAGAAAGGGATTAGAGAAGTGCAGGAAGAGTTTGTGGAATTGAGGAGGGGCCTTAGACAAGTAGCACGCACGGTAACCTTCTCGGAGGTGCTGCCCATCTCTGGCATAGGAGAGGATAGGGTGTTCTGCACCATGAGATTCAATCAATGGTTGAAAAACTGGTGTGGAGCTCAGGGATTTGGCTTCATTGGGGACTGGGGGTCCACCTGGAGTGATGCAAGCCTATACTGGCATGATGGGCTGCATCTGTGCAGGAGGGGAACCAGAATCCTAGGTGATAGGTTTAAATGCTTCATTGGCAAGCATTTAAACTGAGTCAAGGGAGAGCACTGGAAAGAACAGGAAATCCTAGCCCCGCAAAAAAATCATGGTAGTAGTGGTAAACACCAACATAGAGGTGTCGATAGGGAGAAGGGCAGGGGGCAAATGGGGAAAGTGACAAAGGCAAGAAGGACAGGGATGGGGCAAAAAGGAGTAAGGCCATCAGGAAATGGAGGGTAATGAGTACCAGTGCCCGTAGTCTGGGCAACAAGCTCCCTGAGCTGGTGGCCTTGATGGAAGAGGGATGCCTGGATATTGTAGCAGTCACAGAAACATGGTACACAGAGAACCATGACTGGCATGTTAACATACCAGGGTACATAACCTACAGGAGAGACAGGCAGGGGAGAAGAGGGGGAGGAGTAGCTCTCTATGTAAAGGAAAGGATAAAAGCAACTGAACAAAAGAATAAACAGGGAGGAGAGGAGGCACTGTGGGTCACCTTGGAGACTGGAAAGGGCACCACAATCTGCACAGGGGTTGTGTACAGACCCCATGTCAGGGGGAGGGAATGGACAAGGATTTGATAGAAGGAGGCATTATAGCGCAGTGGTATAAGGCTCTGAGCTGCAAATCGGGTGACATCCAGCAGACCAGACCTGGGTTTGAATCCCACAGCTTCCACTTCCATACTGTGTGACCCTGAGCAAGTCACTTAACCTCCTTGTGCTCACAGGTCGCTCCTGTGAAAACGTTTTCAGCTTAGTGTGCTATACCTGGTTAAACAACTAAATAAAAAAAAAATGATAGAAGGCATTCTTAGGATGGCAGAGAAAGGGGAGATACTGTTGATGGGAGACCTGAATATGCCAGATGTTAACTGGAGCACAATTTCTGCAGCCACATCCAAGAACAGGGCCTTTCTCGATGCCCTACAGGTGGCAGGCCTCAGACAGCTACTTTCGGAACCCACTCATGAGGGAGCAATCTTAGACCTCATACTCTCAAATGGGAGCAGTGAGAGGATCTCAGATCTAGAAGTGGGTTGCCATCTGGGAACAAGTGTGGTTCATGTTAAACTCAGCTACAGAGTCAAGCCATACAAAAGTGAGGGTACTGGACTTCAGGAGGGCTGACTTTGGCAAGATGGGAGAGTGTCTCAGAAAAGCACTAGCAAACAGGCTAGAAGGAGGTGTGGAGCAACAATGGGGAATCATCAAAACTGCCATCACAGAGGCAACAAGCCTTTGTGTGAAGCAAATAAACAAATCAAAATGAAAGAAAAAGCCAGTATGGTTCTCAAAAGAGGTGGCTGGGAAAGTCAGGGAGAAAAAGATAGCATTCTGGAAGTATAAGGAAACACAGAAGGAGCAGGACTGACAGCTGCACCAGTTAAGGCAGAAGGAAGCAGGGAGGGAAGTCAGAATAGCAAAGGCCCAAACTGAGGAAAAGATAGCCAACTCGGTTAAGAAGGGGGATAAAACCTTTTATAGGTACATCAGAGAGCTTAGAAAGACAAAGAGAGGGATAGTGAGGCTGAATAATATGAACAGTGGGTGGGCAGAGGGGGGCAGTGAAAAAGCAGGGATACTGAATGAATATTTCTGCTCAGTACTCACAAAAGAGGAGGGGTAAGTGCCTAATCCAATTAACAGAAGCACTCTTGATATGGGGGTCGATCTCAGTCCTTTCATAGAAGAAAGTGTTCTGCAAGAACTCCTAAAACTGAAGGTGGACAAAGCAATGGGGCCTGATGGAATTCACACCAGAATTCTAAAAGAATTAAGGGGGAAACTAGTGAAACCACTGGCTACTCTTTTTAATAAATCATGGGAGGATGGTGTGGTACCCAAGGACTGGAGGAAGGTGGATGTGATTCCCCTTCACAAAAGTGGGACCAAAACAGAGGCAGGAAACTACAGACCTGTCAGTTTGACCTCTGTGGTAGGAAAGTGATGGAGTCACTTCTGAAGGAAAGAACTGTTGAGTACCTAGAGGCCAGTGGGGCACAGGACCCAAGGCAGCATGGGTTCACAGCAGGAAGGTCACGTCAGACAGATCTAATAGATTTCTTTGACTGGGTGACCAAAGTAGTAGACCAGGGAGGGGCTGTAGACATGGTCTACCTAGACTTTAGCAAGGCGTTTGACACAGTCCCACACAAAAGATTAGTAGTCAAATTAACCAGCCTGGGAGTGGGTCCCAGGGTGGTAGCCTGGGTAAAACATTGGCTGGACAACATAACACAGAAGGTAATTGTAAATGGAGTCCACTCTGAAGAAAGAGGGGTTACTAGTGGGGTACCACAGGGTTCAGTACTGGGTCCAGTCCTTTTTAATGTCTTTATAAGTGACATTGCAGAGGGACTGGAAGGAAAAGTATGCCTCTTTGCAGATGACACAAAGATCTGCAACAGGGTTGATACACAAGGAGGCGTGGAAAGGATGAGAAAGGACTTGGAAAGGTTGGAGGAATGGTCAGAAGTATGGCAACTAGGATTCAATGTAAAGAAGTGCAAAATAATGCACCTGGGAAACAAGAACCCAGGGAAAGATTGCACAATGTGGGGGGGGGGGAGGTAGTAACAACAACAAAAAAGGAAAGGGACCGGGGGGTAATCATATCAGATGACCTTAAGGTTAGCAAGCAATGTGAGAAGGCAGTAGGGAGGGCTGGGGGTATAATGGGATGCATAGGGAGAGGCATCACCAACAGAAAACAGGAAGTTGTTATCCCTCTGTACAGACAGTTGGTGAGACACCATCTGGAGTACTGCGTCCAGTTCTGGAGACCCCATCTCCACAAGGACATAGACAGGAAAGAGGCAGTCCAGTGGAGGGCAACTAAAATGGTGCAGGGTCTGCAAGAGAAGCCGTACGAGGAGAGACTAAAGGAGCTTAATATGTATACCCTTGAAGAAAGAAGGGAAGGGGGACATGATAGAAACTTTTAAGTACCTCAGTGGAATCAACAAAGTCCAAGGAGGGTAGCATCTTTCAGAAAAAGAGACATGCAAGAACAAGGGGACACAATTTAAAGATAGAGGGGGGCGGTTCAGGGGCAATGTGAGGAAGTATTTTTTCACAGAGAAGGTAGTGGATGCATGGAACAGCCTTCCTGAGGAGGTTGTGGGGTCTAAAACTGTGGGAGAATTCAAGAATGCATGGGACACACATAAGGCAATTCTTGTGGGGGTGGTAGGAAGAAATAGGCTGTTGGTTAAGCAGGATCTGCGGCCTATCCTGTAGGTAGAGAATTGGGCAGACTAGATGGGCCAAGCTGTCCTTATCTGCAGTCAAAGTCTATGTTTCTATGTTTCTATGTTTAGCATGTCTGGTGCAGGAAATGGCGACACTGGTGGCAGAGATAAAATGAGAGGTCCGGTGCACAGTTGTGCAGCGTCCATACTGGCCTAAAAGAAGATTGAACTGAGGTCAAAAGCACACTGACCAGAGAGTGGAGCAGGGCAGGGCCATACTGCCAGGTGAAAAAGTTGTGGGGTCCATACAGCAGCCATGTAAGGGGGAAAAGTGCCTGAAACAGTGAAATCCACGCAGCTCGATGCCAGTTGTATGTGGACACCAGGGTGGAGCTGAAGAGGATTGAGCAGAGAAACCAGGCTGTTGCATCACTTGCAGGAAGTCCATCCAGAGTTCCAGATGCTCAAGTGAAGAAGCCTGCCCGGATGGTGAGTGCCGTCACCCATGATATAAGCCAACAGGTTCCAGGTCGGGATGCCCAAAGGGAGGCATCCGGATTTCACCTGGCACCCAATGCTGAACCAGATCCAGTTAGAGCCACAGTGACTGCACCTCCCATCCAGACACCAGACCTGGCAGTTGAATGGCACCAACAAGAGGAAAAAGGAACCCCTCTGCCAGAAGAAGAAATGAAACTGCCAACCAGCAAAGAAATGTGTACCAACCAAGACAACAGGAAAGTGTCCAGCAATGCCAATGATAAGAAAGCACACTTACCCATAGGAGAGCAAGTGCTAGTAAAGTCAGAGTGGCATGGTGGAACATGGGAGCCTGACCCATATGTCATCATAGATGACAGCCCATGGCTGGGATGGCATGCCTACCAGGTCCAAGCTTTGTACAGAAATCAAAAGTTAATGCACCGAATTCAGTTAAAGTCATGTCCAGTTCCTGTTAAGATGGATGGACGGATCAACAAGGACAGGCAGGAACCACTCCCAAAAGGTACCTCAAGGCCGACCATCCCTCTACAGGGTTCATTTTGGTTTGAGATGTTAAAAATGTTACAGTACGCCAGGTAAAAAATTAATGTGTCAAGTAAACTAGCTGAATAGTTTACAGTACTAAAGTGCTGTTTGTGTATTAAAATTCTAAATGATATTTAACCCCCATACATGGGGACATGTATGTTTAAGGAGGGGTGGATTGTAGTACCCTGAAGTTAGCCTCTCGCTTCCCCCCCCAGACCCACCAAACTCTCGCAATCCCTTTGTTTATTTTCACGCCGTTCAGCGCTGGGAAGGGGGGTCGGAGGCAGAAGACCCTCCCTGAAGGGCCTGCAAGGGCCAATCTCCTGGCTGAATGCTAGGACCTCCTCTGCCCTACAAAATGGCAGGGGAGTGGTCGTCCAGAGGAATAGGCAGCACACTGAGGACAGTGGAGGACGCAGGGAGCCCTGACAAAAGAAAAAGGTACCTGCAAGGTGTCCGTGGCTCCCTCAGTGTCGCTCCCCTCCAGTATTAGTCCAGGGTGCCAGCAGTGGCAGCAAGAGCCACTAGATGGGAGCATGGCTCCCTGACACACTCTGTGTCTCTTCTCCCGAGTCCCTAGTGTCATTGGGGGGGGAGTCTTGGGTGGCCAGACCAAGCAGTGCCGCACCAAAATAAGTCCAGGCAGCATAATGCACCCCAGACCTTTAGTCCCCCCCCCCACACACACACAGCAGAAAGGAGCCGGGTGGGAGCGCAACTCCCAAGCCAGGTACCCTGGCTTCTCTGCCTGCAGTACTGAACTCCCAGGCCGTGATGATGAGTGGGCCAGTTGCCCAGCCTTTTCTTCTTTTTTTTTGTTATTGTTCTCGCACCATAGACAGCAGAGGAAGAGAAAGGGAAAATCCAGAGGCACCTTAGAAGTGAAGATGATGAAAAAGGGGCAGGGTACCCAATAAAATTAATTAGAGGACTGGAGCCCTAGGAGAATTGAGGGAGGGCTTCTCAAGGCCACACAGTGTGTAGGTGAGCCTTTGGGATCAAAGCCCAGGTCTCCACGGTGGCAACTCAGAGCCTTAATCCACTGTGCTACACTGCCTCCTAGATTAGAGGGGGAAGAGTATCCCCAAAGCAACAAGGGGCACTGCAAGGCATGAGCCCGGGGGGGGGCTAGCTAGGGTGCTGGATCAGTACCGTAGGGGAAAAGCAGGGCCTAGGTGGATCCTTCCCACAGGGCCAGGCAGACAGTGGGGAGGGGCCAGTTAAGGGAGAGGAGTTAAAGGGCTGGAGCACAAAAAACAAGAAGAAGGGAGGCATAGTGAGCTCCCAGGGAGGGCGGGCAGCCCTAAGAGAGGGGATAAGGTGGTGGCAGTGGGCCAAATGCCCAGAAGGGGTGGGGTTAAGGCCCCATCATCTCCTTTGGTGCCATTCTGTGCCAGAGTACAGGGCTGGGAGGTGGAAACCCCTGGACTGGCTGCCGTAAAGGAGGGTCTAGCTGTGAGGGTCCAGCATTCAGGTCCTCAAGCATAGGGAATAGCAAACAAGGCCCTACCCAAGGCCCAGACAGGCTATTACAGTTCACAAAGTGGGGTAGGGGGCAGCAACCTCTGAGAAAAGGGGAGGGGAAGTAGTCCTATGGCCTAAGTGGCCTTTACATCAAACCGAACTGTGCTGTTGCCTGCCCAGAGTCCCCTAGAGACTGTACTTCCTACAAAACTAAACTGTCAGCCAAAAACTGAATTATTTGCTTGTTACTGAACTGGGCCATTGAGATGCACCCTGGTGTATCTGATGTCCAGCTTCACCTTTGTTGACCGGAGCAGTTTCGCCAGAACCTGACACTGCCCTGGGAGGGGTTCCCGGCCCATTCACCATCTGCAGCAGAACTGCCTCCAGTGATGCCTGCCTGTGCTGTAGTGCTGCCACAAGTGTTCCAGCATCATCCTTGTGATGGTAAGTGGTAGAGAGCCGTTAGTGAGGTATCCAGTAGTGAGTTAGCTGACGAGCTGCCCCGGCTCAAGCTTGAGGGACCCCAGTTGACGTTGTGTATGCCCTGTTATTATTTTGTCAGCTGTCCATAAGTGTGCGCGCACCCATGTCACTCTGCAAAGGCAGCCCGAAGATTGTCCCATCCATAGTCACCTTGTTGAGAGGTCATCTGGCGCTCGGGACCTGCCAGTGTTCATTGCAGCGGATCATCTAGAGAACCACCTGCCAACCAGAAGTCTTCAACTTCCTGCCCAGAGCTGCAGATGATCACCAAGTTCTTCATTGACAAGCTGGCAGTGTTCCTTGTGTTCTGTTCATCCAGAGGATGCCCCATTATGGCCTGTTTACAAAAGTACTTTGTGGGGTCAATGCCCACCTGCTGATCAGCCAACGCAGAGAAAAGCCCAAGCTTGATTCATCAATAGTTTCATCATCTCAGCCAGGTGCACGCAGGACTTAGTCTAGAAGGGGTTAACCCTCTGTTCTTGGTTCGACCAATTGTTAGTTTCAAATGCATTTTTTTGTTGTTTATGTCTATTATCATGTACTATTGTAAAAAACAGTTATTTTATTTTATTTTTCCTTGCAAATAAACTGTTTGCATCTTGGTAACTGAGTAAGCTTCCTGCCTCTCCTTCCAGATTTGTCTAGCCTCTCCTAAAAGATTGTTAGGGAACATTTCGGCCTGCCACAGACACAGTACTCTAGGTGGGTCTCACCAGCGATCTATACAGAGGCAATACCACTTCTCTCTTTCTGCTGGTTATACCTCCCCCCATGCACCCCAGCATCCCACTATCCCTCTCAACTGTCTTGTCACACTGCCAGACCACCTATTGGACATCAGATATGATTACCCCCTGGTCTTGTTCCTGCTTGATGGCCGTCACTACCTGTCCACCCATTTTGTACTCCACCACTGAGTTTCTGTGCCCTAAGTGCCTGACTTTGCACTTTTTAGCATTGAAACCCAGCTGCCATACTCTTGACCACTCCTCAAGTTTTCTCAGGTCTCTGGTCATTCTTTCTACCCCCCCCCAAAGTATCCACTCTTTTTCAAATTTTGGTGTAATCCACAAAAAAGCAGACTGTCCCTTCCAGCTCCTCTGCAATGTCATTTGGAAAGACATTAAAGAGGATCAGTCCCAGTACTGATCTCTGGGACACCCTGCTGGTCACCCTCCAGTCTCTGGAGTGAACTCCATTTTCCACCCTCTGTTGTCTATTCCCTATTCAATTTCTTACCCAGTTTACGATTTTTGGACCCAGCCCTAATCTGTCCAGTTTCCTTATGTGTCTCCTACATAGCACAGTGTTGAAAGCCTTACGGATCTAGGTCGGCCATGTCCACCACTCCATCTGATCTAATTCCCTGGTCACCCAGTTAGAGAATGCTATTAGATTCATTTGACATGACCCCCTGCATGAATCCATGCTGACTCAAGTGTTGTAACCCATAGGATTCAAGATATTCAGCAATCCTTTCCTTCAACAGTGATTCCATTAACTTTCCCAAAACCAATGTCAGGCTGACTGGTGTATAGTTGCTGGCCTTTTCCCTGCTACCAGTCCTGTATGGGACTACATCTGTTCTCTTCCTGTCCTCTGGAACCATTCCTGTTTCCAGTGAGTTGTCAAATAGGACTGTCAGAGGGGCAGCCAATACCTACATAGATACATAGAATTTGACGGCAGATGAGGACTGCCTGGCCTATCTAGTCTGCCCATAACCCCCCCCCAAATGTCCCTTGACTACCCTTTCTGCACTGTCTCTAGGGTTTCCTTATGTCTGTCCCATGCAATTCTGAATGCCTTCACTGTTTGCACCCCTATCACTTGCTTGGGGAGGTTGTTCCAGACATCCACTGCCCTTTCAGCAAAGAAGTATTTCCTTGCATTTCCCCTGAATCTACCTCCCTGCAGTTTCAAATTATGACCGTGTGTTTTTGAGCCTTCATTTTTCTGAAATAGGCTGCCCCTGGTCCCTATTAAAACCCTTAAGGTATTTGAAGGTCTCTAACATATCCCCCCTCTTCCTTCTTTTCTCCAGTGAATACATATCGAAGTCTACTAGTGTTTCCTCATATGCCTTCTGGTGCAGGCCCTGCACCATCTTTGTAGCCCACCTTTGGACTGCCTCCAGTTTGCCTATGTCCTTCTTGAGGTGGGGCCTCCAGAACTGTATTCAGTATTCCAGATGAGGTCTCACCAGTGACATGTGAAGTGGCATCATCACTTCCTGTTTTCTGCTTGCGATACCCCTTCCTATGCACCCCAAAATACCACTGGCCTTCCTTACTGCTTTCTCACATTGTCTGGCTACTTTTAGATCATCTGTTATAATCACCCCAAGTCTCTTTCCTGCTTGGTGGTTGTCAGAATCCCCCCTCGAATATTTTTCTCCCGGATTCCTGAACCCCAAGTGAATAATTTTACATTTTTAATGTTAAATTTCAGCTGCCACACCCTTGGTCATTCTTCTAGTTTGCCCAGGTCTCTTCTCATCCTTTCCATCCCATGCAGAGTATCGACCCTATTGCAGATCTTTCTCATCTGCGAATAGACACACATTTCCCTTCAGATGCTCTGCAATGTCACTTAAGAAGACATTTCAATGTCCTGCGAAGATAGTATAGTGTTATGCTTGTGCAATTGTGTTAGTTTGGTTTTGGCCATTTGCAGTCTCTATGCCAGAGGAATTACCACCCTGTAGGGGTACGAAAGTCAAGGAACCCTCGGAGAGGGTTCCACCCCTAGAGGTGCCATGGGATGATTTCCATGGCTAAAGGTACCTTAGAAATCCCCCTAATGAGAGAAGTGCTGCCGCTGGAGGAGGACAGGAGGATGGTGAGGCAAAGAAAAAGTGCTTCGCAATGACACTGATAGGAACTGCATATATAGCTCAGGAAGTGGGAGTGGCTGGCTGCTTGTTTGTTGAACTACAGGCCCAGCCTTCCAATTCAATGTCCTGCACAGCCAGTATAGTGTTATGCTTGTGCAACTGTGTTAGTTTGGTTTTGGCCATTTGCATTCTCTATTCCAGAGGAATTACCACCCTGTAGGGGGTACGAAAGGCAAGGAATCCTTGGAGAGGGTTCCACCCCTAGAGGTGCCATGGGATGATTCCCATGGCTAAAGGTACCTTAGGAATACCCAAAAGAAATGTAGTACAAGCATATCCCAAAAGAATGAGGCAACACATAACATATGAGCAAGCAGTAACTGATGTAGTAGCAGTAACTGTGACATAGTAGTAGAGAAGCATAGACAGTTTGATAACGTAATGAGATGCTCAGTTTGATAACATAATGAAATGCCCAGGTTTGCATAGCATGATACTAATGGTTTGCATTGAGAAATAGGGGATCCTCTAAGGAGAGAGGGAATGGCCGACACCTCCACCTCCATCCAACAGCGGAACCTACCTAATGAAACTAGGGGACACAACTATGCTAACTAACAGTTATGACCTGAGGCAATGGAGGAGAGAAAAGAAAAAAAAACATATGAGGAGGAAATCTCTGGGGTTCCAAGGCCTAGGTCACCTTTCCTCCAGGCTTGGGATAGTTTATTTAGTGACGGCTCTGCAGCTGCAATTTGGAAAACCCAATTAAAGAGAGGTAGAAAATATTCCAATTTGGAGGTAGGCTCTCACTCAAACCCTCTAGTGGGAATGCCGTGGAAGGTTGTGAGAAAACTCTGCAACAATACTTGCAACCAAGGTGCAGGAGGAGAGCAACGACTGCTGAGGTACTCACCTGGCCTACCCACCCTAAACTCAAAACCTGGTGAACCAGAGACAGTTGTAGGGAGAATGCAGTGAAGGTGCCTTGCTAGGGGAACCACTAAAGTCAATGGCTAACCATTATAGTGGAACACTAGAGCCAAAGGAGGTAACTTTTTCCACCCTTCACTGCTAGCCTTAAATTCTACACCAGGAGCTGCTGTCGCATAGCAGACAGCTAAAGCCAAGCCCGGGGCGAGAACATTCCTAGCTGTGAGCCAGGTGAGAAGGATCCTGCCCCAAGCTGGACATGCTCAAGATGCAGACTAAATGCAGAGTGAGACTGTTGGCTGCAGGAATCCTGCACCAAAATAGAATGGCTGGCATGCCCCAGAAATTGATTGAGAGCTGAAAAGCTGGTGAGTTGAATGAGCACGTCGTGCTGAGATTGTAAAGAGCATTAAATGCTGAGACCTTGCAAGATCGAATGCAGAACTGAGTGCAGCAGAATCCCAGAGGCTGAAGCCGAGGGGATGGCAGTAGGCATGAAGCAATGGTTTGTGTAAGCAAGGAGCAATGATTGCATAAGTATGTGTGGACCTGCAGGTAGGTCAGTAAACAGAGTAGTAATAAGTGGACCTGCACATAGGTTTGCATAACATATGGCAATGAAATAGCACTGAATAGTGGGGAAAGCCAGCCAGCATTTAAAAGCCAAATCAAGGTGACAATTACTGTGAAGATTTTCAGCAGTGAAGGCAGGATTTAGAACAGAAATAATTAGCCACATGGGGCCACAACTCCCCAAACACTTCCCAGTCCCCACTGTAGGACAAACAAGAAAGTGATGGAAGGCCAAGAACCACATGCAGATATGAAAGCTAGTTTAACAGCCTTAGCAGGAGCTTTTTGGCTAACCTCAGAGTAGAAGAGGTTGAATAAACATAGAAGCAACAATTTGTATAGAGTACACAGAGTTGTAAAACTGCAATAAAACATGGAGACATAATGCTCTGAAAGCAGCTATAGCCAGGCAGTGCAATGAAGCTGCAAGTAGAATGAGAGCATAAATGAGCAGCATAGCTAGGGTCAAAGTAAGCCTGTGTCAGGTGAAAACAATTGAGTATGCAACATGGAGCTGCTATGGTTCAGCTGAAACACACAGATAATGATTGCAGTTGCACTGCAGTAGTTTGAGAGTGGTGTGCAACAGTGTGAAAAACACAAGCACTGGGTACAATAGTAATTGGAGTAAACAGTAGCAGTGGCTGCAGTTGTAAGTAATTAAAAGCAGCAGTATGAGCTCTGAGTAGCAGTATGCTAGGAGCTTAGAAACAAAGCCCCAAAATACAAAACTAAAACACAGCAACACAGAAAACAGGGAACAAGGCCCCAAAACAAAACAAGACACACAAAACACAAAGAAGCATACAGATGAAGGAAAGATACAAACTAGAAGCTGGAAAACAAATACCTAAGTCCAGCAGAGATGCACAGAAACAGTAGGCGGGGGGAGGGGTACGCCCCAGCCAGTTTGGAGGACAGACCAACAGAGCCTCTGGCTGCAAAGAAAAAGTGCTTCACAATGAGGCTGAGAAGAACTGCTTATATAGTTCAGGAAGTGGGAGTGGCTGGCTGCTTGTTCATTGAACTAGAGGCCCTGCCTTACAATTAAAGAGGACTGGCCCCAGCACCGATCCCTGCGGCACCCTGCTTTTTACCTCCCTCTCCATGGATTGAACTCCATTCAATACCATTCTTTGTGCCGTCCAGCTTAGCCAGTACTAACCCAGTTAACTACCTTGTGCCCCACACCCAACCTGCTGAATTTCTTTATTAGCCTTCTATGTGAGACAGTGTGCAGACCTTACTAAAGTTAAGGTAGGCCACATCCACCCCCCAACCCCAGTCCACCACTCTGGTTACCCAACCGAAGAATTCTATCAGGTCTGTCTGGCAGGACCTGCCTGTCATGAAACCATGCTGCTTTGGATCCTGATGGCTACTGGATTCCAGGAAATCCACAGTTCTTTCCTTTAGCAATGCCTCCATCAGTTTCCACACCACTGAGGTAAAGCTGACCTGTCTATAAATACCATCTCCTCCCTACTCCCACTCTTGTGGACAGGAACAATATTTGCCTTTCTCTAATCCTCCAGGACCACCCCTGTCTCCAATGGTTTATTGAATAACTCTGCCAGTGGGGCTGCCAGTTCATTTCTGAGCACTTTTAGTATTCTGGGGTGAATTCCATCAGGCCCCATTGCCTTGTCTAGTTTTAGCTTGTCAAGCTCTTTTCTGACTCTTTCCTCTATGAATGGGCTAATGTTTACTCCCTGTCCTTGCTCACCTTTCTCTTTCAATGGCAGTCCCTTGTCCTCTCCTTCCTTCATAGATACTGAGCAGAAATATTCATTCAGGATTTCTGCCTTTTCACAATCCTCCTCAGTGGACCCTCTCCTTCCCTTTTAAGCCCAGAGCCGAATTAACCCTTTGTGGGCCTCGGCACCAAAATATTTTGTGGGCCCCCGCCCTCCCCCCATTTTCATGTGTTCTGTTTATTTTTTCCAAATTCCTCTGTATTCAAATAACATGGAAATAGGCAATTTAACCTTACCAAAGGAGAACAACCAAAACTGTGCAGGGCCTACATCAGAAGCCTACGAAGAAAGTCTCAAGGATTTAAATATGTACACACTGGAAGACAGGAGAGAACTCCAGCTTGGACACTGGTTTGGAAAAAGCAACGGCTGAAATAAGTTATTGAAACCAATTAGTAAAATATGAGGTCCCAAACAATGTAAATGAACAAAAGTGCCAGTTTACACTGTACCATTTTTCTCATTTTAAGACTGAAAAAGTGCATCCCAGCCATGTCTTTGTTTGCAGAATCATTATGTGCACGTTTCTCATGTATCAGTACAAAGACTATCATAATCACTTTTTAGATGTACCTTGATTTATGTTCACAATGATCTATGGCTATTAAAAATACTTGGGGCCGATTCTCTAAGCCCTAAGTATAATGCAAGGTGTCTGCATCAAACATAAATGGTGCAAGTGGCACCGTACGTCAAATACTGTCCCCAAGCTATTCACAAAAGCAGCCTGCGTTGAACCAAAGGGGGCTTGTGCCAGTCTTGTGCCACTAAACTGGCTGCAGCATGGCACAAGGGGGCATGCAGCTGATGCAATCAGCCACATTCCCTAAAATGTTATTCTCGAAACTGTCATGGGGGAGAATTTCTAAGTATCCTTAGACCAGCCAGAGCTGGTCTAATGGTATTTAGAATATGATCTTCTGGGACAATTATGTATTTTGCAGCAATGTGCTCTTGGTCTACCATCCCTGATTCCCCCTTAAACACAGCTGCCCTCACTGGAACTAGTGGCCCCCTTCCCCAATCCCCGTAAGTGCACATATTAAAATATTGAAATACAGCCGCCCTCACTGGCAGTCTAGTGGCCCCCTCTCCCAGAACCCCATGCTGCCCATATTAGGTAATAAATAACCCATCCCCTTGTGGTGGTACAGTTCACCCCCCCATCTCCCAGCCCTAATGCTGCCTTACTAGTAACATATTATCATGGCACCCCCTTATCCATGCCGCCATAATCAATCAATCAATCTTTATTTATCCAGGCGAAACACCATTGAGACAACTTATTTACAAGGTGGATCTGGTCTGGTACAGACACATTACAGAACAATAAGAAAATAGTATGTGCACAAGATAATAGTCACAGGGTGCAAGGAGACAAGTTATACATGTGCTAGAAAGATATAAATTTGGTAGTCAAATCCATCGAACAGGGTTCTGTAAGCAGACAACCATTTATATTAGAGAATGGTTTGCACATTTTTACACAATTACTACAGCTTCAGTAGGCAATAATTCATGTGGAAGAGGAGAGGAGAGAAAAAAGAGAGAGAAGAAAAAAAAAAAAAAGAAAGAAAAGAAAAAACAGGTGGGGTCAGTAAACTGCTAGGGTAGGGGGATGTTAGTGAAAACAGTTGCATGTTTCATTGAAGGCCTGCCCAAGGAGTTTTTTAAAGTGGGTCAATTTCATGGGAAGCTCAAGTCTCAACATTTTTTGCACATGGTTCCATAGGACCGGAAGAGAGTGACTTATAGCCTCTTTACTGAACTGCGTTCTAACCTTGGGAATAAGGAGGGAAGTATATGAGAGGCTTCTTAGTAGGTAGTTTCCTGCAGGGCAGACAGGGATACAGTCAGAGATGTATTGTACAGTACTATAGAGTACAGCACTCAATGACAGTTCAGTTGGCGCTGGCCGCAGAGGTGAGAGGAGGGATGTGCTGGTACCAACTCTGTTACAGAATGGAGGGGAGCTGGGTTGCGGGCACTAACTGCTGTGGTGGAGGGGCTGGGCAGGCCACTAGATCACCAGGGAAAGAAGGTCATTTGCAATATTATGGGAATGGCAACACTGGGGACTGGGGAGGGGGGCATTTTATTAAGTACAATGATACAGTGGCATCCAGTATCTGGGAGGGGATATTTTATTACTTAATTATTATGGCCGTATGGATTGGGGAGGGGTGCCATCTTAATATTTTAATAGTAAGGCGGCATCAGGGATGGGGGGTGGTGAACTGTACCACCACAGGGGGAAGGGTTATTTATTAATTAATATGGGCAGTATGGGGTTCTGGGAGGGGGGCCACTAGAATGCCAGGGAGGGTGGCTGAATTTCAACATAATGCTATGGATATTTACAGGGACGGGGAAGGGGAGGCACTAGACTACCAGGTAATGGGAGTGAGTTCATTTATCTCTATATCAGGCAGCTCAGGGAAGGGGGGCACTATTCCACCAATGCCAGAGGACTCCTTGTACTGACTGCCAACATAGGGGATCAGGGGGGCCACTTACCCTTGCTGCAAGGGGCTTGCGGCAAATCCTCCCATGTGCCATGTGTTTGCTACATGGGAGAGGTTGCCACAAGTGTGGGGACTTAGCTGCTGGGATCCCTCCTGTACCAGAATCTGGTGCAGGATCCCTGGCACACCGGGCTTTGAAACAAGTTGCTGTTCACTGCAGCTTGCACTGAGCCAAGGCCGGTTTGAGAATCGGGCCCTTGGAGTAGCCAGGTTGTAGCCTGAAGGCCTAGGCCTTCATTTGGATTCAAATATTTTCAGTAAATATGATTTAATTTAGATGGCCATGGCTATCAATGTGCTGTACACAGCATGAACTTATGCTTGGGCCTTCAGTTTTTTATGTCCTGGCTACTCCCCTGGACTTTGACCAAGGATCAAAACTGCTAGTGATCGTCTCACCCAGCTGCCCAAATATACATTTCATTAGCCCCTTCTACCTAGTAAACCACATAGTCAAATTCCCTGGACAAACTAAAGATGATATCAACAAACAATATCCTGCCAAAGGTTAATAATGTGTTCAGGGCATGGCATAATTATGCAGATTTCTAAGGGATATAGATAAGGAAAACTTGGGTTTTAAACCAGGTTCCTTTTTTTTGTTAAGGGGAAAAGCCATCAAATAATAAGTTTCATTTTTAATCCAAACTTCAGTCTCTTCATCTTAATCCAACAAAGTAAATTACTTACTGCAAAGGATGATAAATCTATGGGCAGCAAAGAAAAAGTAATAAGACACTAACTTTTTTTATATTCTACAAGAAAAATATGAAAGCTTGAGGGCAGTTGTGCAGCCCCCCCCCAAAAAAAAAGAAAAGGATTTGGCCAAAGATGCACAAGTGCAAATGGAAATACTATTTGCCCTTTCAATATACACAATTCACAATTTACAAGTATAATAAATGTATATGTAACCCCCCTGTTACCCAGGGTTTCTAGAATCCCAGTAAGACCTAGCAGTAGGCAGGGAAGGCAGCTTGTGAAACTCCAGTTAATGGATTTCACACTGTCTCACTCTGTTCTCAGTCTCAGCTGTGACTGAGGGATGACATCACCATAGAACTATTGCAGCTGCATGAGCCACACTGGAGTGCTGCAGTTGGAAGTTAGGATAGAATGTTGGGGATTTTGAACATAGTCTGTGTGCAGTCTCAGAGAGAGGAGCAGCACTGCAGTTTGTGTACAGGTTCTCAGAGCCTTAAGCTCTGTTTTAGAGCTACTGTTAAGAAGGTGTGTGTTTCCACCATAAGAGGAACACAGTAAGCTGATTGTTGAAGTGGTGGAGACCGCTGTTAGCGGTCCATGTACCCCATCCCTGAGGGGATGGGGGTGGAAAGGTTTGCCTTTTTTCCAGGGGCAACCCTCCTGGTTCCGGCTAAGGAAGACGCTGCCTATTTCAAGTTGTGCTGCAGCACCAGAAGCTGTGGGAGAGAAATTCCTGTGAGGAATCGCCTGTGGGGCACCTGCAACCAAAGGGTAAGTTTTCTCTGACAGAGGGCCAGTGTTTTTCACCTGAACTGTTGGAACATGGGGACTGGATTACTTAATCTGTAGGAGGTCTAGTGTAATAGACATTGCTGGTTAACCCAAGTAGGTTCAAGTCCAGCACCAAAGAGTGAAGTAAAGTGGGGATTGGACTGCTGAATCAGTGGGGGGCCTAGATCAATGGGCTATGCCAATTAAAAGTATGTTCAAGTCCAGTACAAAGGGAAAGCAAGACAAGTTGAAGAAATGTGACATACATTTAGCCTTAATCTACATTGCCAAGCTTTACAGTAGGAGGTGTTTACTGTCCAGAGAAATGGAAGGGTATGAATTGTGGAAGCGAGAGGTGGGAGACCCCCCATCAGTAGTAACCAAATTCACCTCTACGGATTTCCTCTGTGGCATCTTTACGTTCTCTCAGGTACTTGGTCAGTGCCTGAGGAAAGTACCCAGATGTGGGATTAAAAGAAGAACTCCCTGATAGAGCTGAGGTGCTCTTAGGTGGTTTAGGGAGCCACCAGAAAATGTTTCCATGACATATGGAAGGTGTCCGAATGGCCCGCAAGGGAGCCGAGCCAGGGAAAACCCAGGTCAGCGTACAAGTTTGGGCTGTGTACCCAAAGCAGCATGCAAGTCCAGGCAGTGTGCCCAGTGGGTTCAGAGCCTGAGGGCTAAAAGTGTTGAAGAAGTGTTCTTGATTCTTTTAATCTGCATTACCAGGAGTGTAGCCCCGTGGGGGTCCATCGATGCTTTGTTTATTCTGTTTGGATGTGAATAAAAGCCACACTTTAGAATATCATTCCTGGTATTGGACATTACAGTTATTGCTTCCTATGTTTGGAGCTACTTGGGTGCCCCAGTGCAGAGTAGCCAAACCTAGCCTTTGTGCCGAGTGACCTATTCCTCCCCGAACCCAGTCCCCACCTGGTACGGCTGTCAGATTCAAACAACATACTACCTGTCATTTGCAAAAGGATGGGGGTTGGGGTTACATATAATTATTCATCAGTATTGCTTTTTTGCAAATACTTTGCAAATTGATGAACATCAAGCTATATATTAATCTGAAGGATCTTATAAGCATATGTCCTTTTTAAATTGTCAATGAATCCTTAAAGCACAAAAACCCACATTAGTTTTATAGCACTTTTCTTTTCACATATTTAATTAATTTTAATAGCATCATAACATTATTTTCAAAGGTGGTGAATGCAGAACTAATGGATTTCACTTATGTACAAGTGATTATTTTGCAAACTACCATGTTTTGTTCTCTATCACTTGCACTGAACTGCTAAATCTGTTCCTATAAAAGGGCTACCAGCAGTTGCATTTTTAGTCACTTACAGCATCAAAGTGTGGAGCCTACTGCTAACACAGGGCTGATTAACAAGAGTCTCAATTTGAAATGTCTAGTGTTTGACTCCATGACAATTTCACCAGTAGAAAATGAAACCAAGCTATCATTTCAACCATTACCCGCCCCCCAAAAAAAACTAAACATGGTTAAACGCCGGATGAGAAAACTGCTTAAATTTGTAGACCCAACTTGTATCTAATGGAACATTTGCTGTAGTACATAAAGAAGAATGTCAAAACAATGGGAGAGGGAAATTCCCCAAGAGAAACTTGGAAATTCCCCGAAAGAAACTGGGAAAAATGGTTAAGAGTGGGATGGAGAGTTACATCTTCCCCAGGTTGGAAAGAATATTTCTGTAAAATCTTAATTCGATATTTCGGCACCCCCACAGTAACTCACCATTTTCAAAGCACCTATACCGCCCAATGCGTATGAAACTGTGGTGATGTTGGATCCCACTATCATATTTTTTGGGCCTGCCTGATTATTAGGGTCTTTTAGTCCTCAGTGAGAGAGGCAGTGCGGCAGATTATACAAATCGACATTCCAGATGACTTTACTTACTGAGTTCTGGGCACCCCCACTGTCTTGGGGCTTCCTCCCTCTCAGATAAAATTGGCCCTTACTTTTTTAGTGGCTATCATAAAAAGCATAATGCCTTACTGGCTGAGTACCAACCCCCTCACCCTTCAGGAATGGCATAATAGGATGTCATATATGTGTGATATGGAGAGGTTGACTGCCAGATTACATTTGTGAGAAGAAAAATATCTGGGAATGTGGGATCCATGGCTTAGATGGGCAGAGGACACAGGGCAAAGTAGATCCAATAACTAACTTTTTAGAGTGGTCTTCCATTCCACCCCGACAGGTACCTGGGAGAATAGATAATTAGGATCACTCCTATCCCAATGCCTAACCTATAGGTCAACTTTTTACTTCTAGTGTAGAATTGCTATTGTATAAGGGTTCCGCCTAGCCCCCCCACTACCACCACCACTTTCCCTATGAGATTTTAAAACTAAATGAAAGGGAGAAATGAAATGTCACCCCTGTAATGTTTAATGTTGCCATATTATGGATTTTTCAAAATTTCCATTTTTTAACTCCGTATGATATCCAGGCTTGTTTGTCTATTTTGTGCTAATATCCGTTTTCCTACCCTAATGAGTTATTTAAGAGTTTACAAGTTTATAATAATAGTTTTATAGATTTGGAACTTTTATTAATTGGTACACATGACAGAACATGTAGTTCAAAGCTAATTTGGCTGGAACCAGACTACATGTACTTAATTACTATTAATATTTTTTGCATTATTGAGACTGTGATATGCAGTCTTGGTTGAACTCTCTTGAGTTTAAAAAACAAACAAACAATATTTTGTCCCATTTTGCCCTAATTGCAGCATACACTTGGTCTCAAAAGCAAACCATACACGGGCAGAGAGACCCGTGTTCATCAACTTTTTCATGCATGCCGCACCACTAGGATCTTGGGAGAGGCCGCATGTCTGACCACAACCCCGTCCTCTGGCTCTAAACGTGCACTCCATCCTAGCACTTATCTCATTCCCATACAAAAAACCTTCACCCTGCAGCACTTCTCTCCTACCAACCACCCCAGCAGCCTGTTGTTTGCTGCCACTCCTCCTGATGCCACAGCATTTTTGCTTTACCTTCACGGGTCCCACCATTCACTAATCCAAATATGAGTGCCTCTGCTACAGCTGCAGCTCTCTTGGCTTTTTTTCCCTCAAAGTTTTAATTCTTCCACAGATATTCATCCATTCCTTTTGCTGGTCTCTCATCAGCTTTAGTCAGAGCTTTCCCCGCGGTTCAGGGCCCAGTTTTCAGGAGTTGTGCTGCACTATTCATGACCCTGGATACTAGTGCAGTGGGAAAACAGGTGGGCAGCCCCTATTTGCACCACACACCAGTTTAAAGTTGGTGCATCAGTGCATATGTAATACGGAGTGCACCCGATTGGTTGTTAGTGCGCATTGCTGATGTCAGATGCTAATTGGCATCTCAGATACAGCACTTAATGTCCGCAACTGGAGGTGAGCAAGCTGAGGCACCCCCCCCCAATTTGGAAAATGCTTGTGGGGTCCCAGACAGAGGGACAGATCCAGTCCAGTGGGCCCCTTTGACTGTAGGGCCTGGCTCCATGGTGCCACTGGTGCCATTGTAAATCCGCTACTGTTTAAGCCTCACTATCCCACCCCAGTCTTTCTTTTTTCACTGATATTATCTAAAAAAGGCCTTGTCTTATTTCTTAATCATCTGGGCTATCCCTTCCTCTGTATTTGCTTTGGTCCTTCTAACTGCGTTTCTGGCTGCCTTCAGTTTTTATAAGTATGATTCCCTATCTTCCTCTCCCTGTATTTCTTTGTATTTTCTGAATGCCTTCCTCTTTTCATTCACCCTCCTAGATACCTCCTTGGTGAACCATAGCAGTTTCTTCCATCTCTTATTTTTATTCAGCTGCCTGATGCACACCTTAGTAACTTCTGCAATTGCACCCTTTAGATTTGATCATTACTTGTCCACCATCTCCTCTCCCTTCCTACTCTGTAATGCTTCCACTGGACATCTCCCAAACTTTGCAAAATCGACCCTTTTGAAATCCTTGATTTTTACCATTGTGTGGCAAGATGCCTCCTCTTTTTCCACAGAAAGCCACACCATGCAGTAATCAATGGACCCTAGATGGTTGCCTACCCATGCATCTGTAACCTATCCCCACTGGTAAGCACCAGGTCTAGGATAGCTCCCCCTCCGGTGGGCTCCATCACCAGCTACTTGAGTCCTGCCCCTTGCAGAGCTTCAAGGACAGTCATGCTCCTTGCTGTGGCTGCCTTATATGTTTTCCAGTCAATGTCGGGCATATTGAAGTCACCCAGAACTAGTACATTCCCTTCATCCATCATTTTGTAGATGGAACCTCCCTGAATTTCCTCAATACTCATGGATGCACCCCATCTGTCCCCATCACTTTGTTCACTTTCAGATTTGAGAATCCCTTCAAGACTCTCTCCTCTGAAGAAGGACTATTGTCTACCTCTCTGCCTCCAAAGCTTTTGTTACCTTTTTGTAGCCCCTCCACTTCTCCTTCCTCTGTGAACACTGAACAAAAGTATTTGTTCAGGATATCTGACTTTTCCTGATCCCCTCTGCACAGTGCCCCCCATTTCCTTCTTAACCTCACAATACCTCCCCTGGTCTTGTGCTTTTCACTTACATACCTAAAACATTTCTTGTCCCCTTTTGTTACTGATTGGGCTATTCTCTCTTCAGTGTGTGCCTTCATGCTTGTTACTGCTGTCCCTGCTTCCCTCTGTTTCTCCTGATTCATCTTCCTATCCTCCTCTCTCTCCGCATATCCTTATACCTTCTGAATGCTACCCCTTTTAGCCTTTAATTTTCAGCCACTTTCTTTGAGAATCATAGCAGTCTCTTTTTCCTCTAATGTTTGGTGAATTGCTTACCATAAAGGTTTGTTGAGTTCACTACACCTTCTTTTAGCTTCACCCAGGGTGCAGCAGCCCTAATTATTTAGACTGGGGATGGAGGCTGTTCCTCTGCCACACCCAGGTCATCCCTACGTCAGTCACCCATCTTTTTAAAATTGCCCTCCTGAATTCCAGGCCCCCTCTTCTTGCATGGTCCAGTTTCGCAGACTTCCTTATGTTGAACTATAATGTATGGTGATCACTGGTCCCAGGTGGCCTCCCATCTTTTTTTTTTCAAACATATTTTAATAGTAAAGGTTAGCAATCACATTGACTACAGGAACAGTGTTTTATATATGCCGTGATATGCAGCTTTGAGCAGGTGCATTCATACAAGAAGGATGGTATCATAAAGGAGTTAGACTGATATGTAGAGTATAAGGCTGTGCAGCATGGAAAGTCAACCCATATGTATTGCAATGTTTCCCCTCAATGGAAAAGAAAAACTCCACACTCTAATTTTACTCAACTAGCTTTCTGTCATTCCGGCTGTCCCACCCAGGGCTTTGTACCAACCTAAAGCCAGAGTTCTCATAGCCTGCAAGTTGACTGGAAATAGTTCCAAGAAAAGCTATGTGGGTCAAATGCCAGAGTTCATTGCTGCTAGTGGAGGGTCCCAGATTTTATGGAAGAGCATTCCATGACCATTGGCTGAAAGCTGAGGCCTTTCCAGTTTGAGACAGCTTCCCACAATAATGGTCCATTGTGTTATGGTGGGAAGGGAGTCTGACAACCATGGCAGGGCTATTGTTTTCCAAGTATTTATAAGTGCAATAGACCAAAGCCTGGTTGCACCACCTAGTCTATTATGGTTCAGGTCAGCCCCCAGTAGTAGGAGCTTGTTGCATCTACAACAGGTTACAAGGTGGGAAGCCTCCCTGATCCATATCTCATCAAATATTGAAACACACATGTCCCCCTCTCACCGGCTACAAATGCTAACTGTAGTGGGTGGGGCTCCCCCATAGAGGATACCATAGTAAACAGCAAGGGGTTTGAGGAGGGGTTGGGGCTTATATTGTTCCCCCACAAGGGGAGACATGGGGCTAAGGAACACAGTGCTTACCCATCCTTAACTAATACTCCAGTACTTAGAATATGATTTATTCTCAAATAAGCAAAGAGTCTGGCCGGCAGTAACTTTAGATCTCTTCTTACCCCTTTGAAATCTGTAGGGAGACTTCCTTCAAATAATTGGTTGATGTTCTTCCATTTAAGCATGACTTGGCTCAAGAAAACATTGTATTGTGGCATATCCTTCAGAATAACCTGTAAGGAAGTCTGGCCCGAGGTGCCACTTGTCCATGATAAAGCTTTATGGGCAGCAACCCAAACCCCTGCCAGTGCCTTGGTGAATATACTGGCAATTGGAGGGAATGTCATGTGTCTCAAGGAAGCTGACAGTAGTCCCCTTTTCATGTCTACCCCTACTTCTTCATCCTCCACAGCCACCCATTCTGTGTGATCTTGGGACTCTCCAGTATGAAAATAGCTGGATGCCCAGTAGTAGTTTTTGAAATGGGATAGGGACACCTACCCTCTCAAGCTGGGATCTGTAATATGGTTCTTTTCACCCTGGCTGGATTCCCTCTCCATCAGAAATTATGCAGTATACTATTCAGCTAGGTGAAAAATCCCTGTGGAATATGTAAAGGGAGGGACCGAAGCAAGTAGAGACACTTTGGTAGAGTGCACATTTTTACTACATTTACCCTGCCAATAACAGAAATGAGAGATGCACCTCTATTCCATCACCCTCACCCTCTCTGAGCCCTCCATGGTCCAACCACTCCTCTTTCTTGGCAACCTCTGAGGTAGTGGTGGTGGCCTGGGTGGTCCCTGGGTGGGGGATCAGGTTTCCCGAATCATTGCCAGATCAGCATAGAGGCGAGTAATCTCCTCCCTCAGACCAGAGAGGTGCCTGCAAATAGGGCAGCAAAGCAGTTTCCAGAATGTCTCCCAGAAGACTGCTGCTCCACAGGCAGTACATTGCACCACTCCCCACATGTCTGTGTCCCTTCCTGTTAGAGATGCTTTTCTTTTGTTATTTTTTTGTTCTTGTTTTAGTGTGTGCAAGCTTGTGAGTGTCTCCACCCCTATTCAGTGTGCTGTGCCTTCAAGGATATGAACAGGTGTATGCTGTTAGCAGTTTTGGGAAAGTGATGTCAGAATCCCTGCTACAAAGGAAGTTATGTGCTTGGGGTGGGTGGGATGAGGGGAAGGGTGGAAGGGAATAAACCTATGCCATCCAGAAACAATCAACTACACTCTGACCCTCCCCCCGGGGAGTGCCTTCCTTCCTTTCAGACACCTATTTCACAGATGTTAAGTAACAGGTCGAGTCACAACTGACTGCAAATATCTCCCAGCTACAGTTCCTCCCTGGCAAATTATAGTTAAAACTAAGACACGTCAACCCCAAAAACAGAATCAATACTAGTTATTTACACAGGTCCAGAAAGTAATAATTCAGTTCAGTGTAGTCTAGAAAACAACCTCCTTGATTTAAGGAAGATCTGGCTGCTTTCTCTCTCTCTCTCTGTCTGTGTGTTTCAGCAGACAGAGACCACAAGCAACTCCTGTTTGAAGTCCACAGCTCAACTAGACCCCTTTCAGCTCCTCCTCTTAACAAACACCTATTTCACAGAGGTTAAGTAACAGGTCTAGTCACAAATGACTGCAAATATCTCCCAGTTACAGTTCCTTCCTGGCAAATTCAATTTAAAACTAAGACAAGTCAACCCCAAAAACAGAATAAATACTAGTTACTTACACAGGTCCAAAAAGTAATAAAGGAAGCTCTTGCTACTTTCTCTCTCTCTCTCTCTGTCTCTAGTGGTCACTCCCCCATTCTCTGATCACTATCCCTGTATGAGAAAATAAATTCCCTGGTAGTCCAGTGGTCCCTCCCACTTTCTCTGATCACCATCGCTGTATAATAAAAAATTCCCTGGTAGTTCAGTGGTCCCTTCCCCCTTCCTCATTGTCCAATTACTGTCCCGATATAATAAAAAAAATTTCATGGCAGTCTAATGGTCCTTCCCCCTTCCCCATTCTCCGATCACCGTCTCAGTTTGAGAAAATTAATTCCCTGGTAGTCCAGTGGTCCCTCTCCCCTCCCCCATTCTCTGATCACCGTCCCCATATAATAAAACAATTCCAAAGTAGTGTAGTGGCCCCTTCCACTTCCCCATGTTTTGATCGCCATCCTCTTATATATTTCTTAAACTTTCCTTGGTAATCGGGGATGGGGAGTGGTCCTCCTCATAACCAATTGCCATCCCATGCAATACTAATTAACATATTTGTAGTGGTTTAGTGGACATCCCACCCCAGCAGGTAGTGCCCCACCTCCCTGCTTCCCCCATCCTGAAACTGAACTAGTGACTGGCACAGCCCTCCTCTCATCACCATGGCCAGCCACTGACTGAGCTGTCATGGAGCATGTACAGTATACAGTACATGTCCATTGATTGACAACTGAGCACAAATAGAGGCCTTGTTGGCCAAACTCATATGGTCTGTGCCCACTATTTGGGTAATTACAGTGGACCCCTTCCCTAAAGCCTGTCTACTTGGGATCTTCCCAGATGAAATTTATAGGTCAACAAATGCAGATTATTTCACCAAACCTAGCATATATGGCCCTCAAATGCCATTTCACCAGAGTTTGGTACACCCGTGGGACCCCCCTCTCTCTTTTTTTTTTGTACACTCTATTTTTGCACCCCGGGTCCGTGGAACTCTCTCCAGCAACCACCACACCGACCTCTATCTCCCAGTCTGAAACTCACCTCTTGCCTCCTCACTCTGGGGGATCCCTCAGCTCTGAGCCCCCCAAAGTGGGGCCACCCCCCTGGTGCTCTATCTGATAATCTAATGCCCCAGAGTTAGGAGAGAGATAGTTCCAGAGGAGAGTCCAATGGAGGGAGTGTGGGTCGGGTATGGAGGTGACTTCGCCTATCCATGGTTGGGGGATTTTACTCTTTGAGGCCCCGGAGCTCAGACATGCAATGACATCCTGCTCGGTGTGTGCTCATTCCTGAACACACCCAAAAGTTGTCCACTGCAGCTTAATCCCTTATGTCTGCTTGCTGAGTGCTGCAGTCCCCCAGTTACCACCAGGAGCTGCTGATGCACCAACTAGGATGAAACCTCTCCCCAAAGAAGGAGAGCAGTCCATGGGTTGGTCGATCCTTCCTCATCCCCACTGACCACCAGTGACCCGTGCTTGTTCCTGAACCCAGGTCACCAGCATGGCACGAGGTGTGGCATCTAGTGCCTGAACCCTCAGCACCACCAGGCCGGCCCATGAGACCCCTCTCTTGGATAGACAAAACAAGAATTAACCAGTTACATGCCTACAGAACAGATTATCTGCTAATAGCACCAGAAACTAGCTGTTGTTTATAGCCACTGGAGATATTTCATGCTAAGGCAAGGCAAATTTAATTGTTAGGAACCCATCCCAGTGGCTCTGGAACTATACAGTTCTCATAAGACATACAATTTAGATTAGTAAAACAAACTATGCAAATGATGATGTCTAATAAAACCATATCAAAACACTCAGTTAAGGCTCAAATCTATTTTCTAGTTTGACATGAAAGCTTGAGCAAATAGGTTGCTTTTTAACACTGGTTTAAAACTAGTTACAGATGGGTCTTGATGCACTAGTGGGATGAAGGAACTATAAAAAGATTAATCTCAGAGAAGTGAAGGGGGCAGATTGGAGTATATTCAGAAAACAACAAAAAGAAACTGGGCACACACCAAATCTGCTGCTTATCAATATTTTATTACTCTAATTTACCACATCAAAAGCATGGCTGAGACCAGAGCTAAGACACTTATGTATCAACCCAATCACGTGGCTCTTCCTCAGAGGGTAGAGTTAGCCAGTCTGTGTACTGTTTAAATACAACCCTTAATAAAATTCCTTATTAATTAATTAATTTATCAAACAGTGACATAAATGAGAAAAACATGCTTAAACACCAGGCTGGTAACAATAAATGACTGTTTCAATATCCATGCAAATCTCATATTTATTTATTTATGTTTCAGATTACACCTTTGAGCCAATGTGGCTCTTTTACAAAGGTTCCACATCATGGACATTGGACAGAGGGAGAAAGGGGAGTGCGGGTAAGAGGGAGGGGGAGAGAGAGAGAGAGTGAGTGAGTGCTAGTAGGAGAGAGTAGGAGAGAGGGAGACGGAGAGAGAGAAAGGCAGAGATGGAGAGGGTGAGAGAGAGAGAGAGAGAGAGGAGAGAACTAGTAAGGGCAGTTTGGATTTGTGCTATAAGAAGGTTCGGGGAGGCTGAGAGAGGGAAAGGTGTCAAGGGAAAAAGGGAGTGGGAGGGTAGGGGAGGCATGCCAGAAGACAGGGGAGGCAGAGGTGCATGTCCATTAGTTTAGTGGAAGCAGTCACAGTTGGCATTGGCCACCAAATGTTGTTGAAGCTTGCGCTTAAAAGGCGTAAGGTTCAGGATGTTGGTGATATCCACAGGAAGTGAATTGTACCAGTTTGGGGCCCTAGCTTTGAAAGATCATTGTCCTTGTGAGGTCCAACAATGAAGAACAGAGAAGGCTTGGTTTACAGAACTCCTGGTGAGGCAAGTGGTGCAGTGAGGGGACAGTATAGACTGGACCCCTGGGGGCAGGAGGCCTAACGAAGCCTTTTTTGAATGAAGGCTGCTTTGATACTTTATTCTGTCAGATAGCTGTAGCCAGTTTGCCTCCTTGTATAAGTCACATGTATGTGTGAGTCATGCAGCTGAGGTGAGTGGCCAGCAGACCTTGTTTAGAGTTAGGACTATACACCAGAGGGCAGTATCAGTAGCAGATCCATAGACCACCAGACCATAGTCAATTACCAAGGTGACTGAGCTGTGTATGGCAAGCTTCAGTGCCTCGGTTGTCAAGCAGTGCCTGTGCCTGTATAACAGTCCTATGCAGGTATTAACAGATTTAGCAGTGTTGTGAATATGCATGGCATATGACAGAGTGCAGTCTAGGGTCACACCTAGGTATTTGAAATGGTCTACCTGTTCCAGTATGTAGCCGCTGCTATTTTTGATAGGCAGTTGCTGGAGTTTGTGCTTGCTATGGGTGCCATGAAACAGCTTAGCTTTTGTTTTTGAGTAATTTAGGTCACGCTTGTGTGATTTGAACCAGGATTCAACTTCAGCAAAGCTTCACTGCAGTTTCTGTTGAAGGAGGTAGGAGTTAGAGTAGTTTGTGAGAATGACTGCATCATCAGCATAAAGGAGAATTCTGTCTTGGCAGGAGGTAGAAAGCTCATTCATGAAGATGATAAATAACAAGGGGCCGAGGGCTGATCTTTGAGGGATGCCTGACCACATTAGGCAGGAGGACGAGATGGTTTCCCCAATCCTGACCTGCTGGTCTTACAAAATATTTCATGTTACAATAGATATCAAATCCCACTTCAATCTGTATAGATTAAAAACTATAAAAATATAATTAGCCACTCCAAGGCTATTGGCAAAGTTACTTTCTTAGTGGCAATAACATATGTTGCTAGTTCTGCACTTGGGCGAGCACATTCCAGGAAATCAGTATCTACTAATGCATACTACACTAAAGGTTGTACCTGAAGAGAGGGATTTGGACATTCTAGTAGACAGAGAACTAAGCTTTAAAGGACACTGTAACAAAGTTATAAAAAAAGCAACTGGGGTCTTGGGTAGCATTGGCAGGCACAGGAGTAGGAGGAGAGAGGGGCTGGTTGGACTATAAACTTTGCTTGTGAGGCCACACCTTGAGTACTGCTCACAGTTTTAGGCTCCAGAAAAAAAAACAGAAATCAGGGCCTTGTAGAAGGTGCAGAGGAGAGCCACCAGAATGATAGGGGATTTAAAGATCATGTGCAAAGGTTTTTGCATATTGTTAATAAAGTTTGAATTCAAATCCCTGTGTCATGATTAGTGTTTCCTGAAAAATTCATGCTGTTTGGTTTTGGGGTTTTCTTTAAATCAGCATTTGTTAATGTGCTCTACAGTGGATGAAAACAGTGGCATTATTTCTGTCTCTCTCAGTCAGGCTTCGAAAACGATGACATCATCTTGGAGTACTGTAGCTTGCTGCTTCAGATTCACAGTCACAGTAAGCTTGCTTTCCAGGTTTCTTACAAACTCAGTCTGTGGTTTGTGTTTAGATATATTAGCTTAAAATCTATCATTCTCCTCTTATAAAAGCTGATCATTTGAGTTTCAATGCTGAATTGAAGTAGTGGAAATCTTTCTCTGTGAGAGATCACCTTGTCTGTTCCACAGTTCTCCATTCTTTCTATCAAAACTATGATTTTTTTCTAACTATATAACACAGGGTTTAATGAATATAAAATAAGTCTAAATTTTGTTCTTTCATAGAAATAGTTTGTCCTTAATGTAGCCTTCATAAATACATTCATGTAAGAACTTTTTTCATGTCAGATTGACAAATGCCTGCCACACTTTACTGTTTCAAGCACGTGTACTGCCTGAACTCACAAATTTCAGTTCTTTGGTGGTTTCTGTGTGAAAATACATCAGAAGTCCAAAATGAAGGACAGGGTACAGCAGCCATGCCTGTTTGTGACAAGGGATGTGGGCAGCAGGGTGTAGCAAAGGGTCTGATTCAGGTGGCAGAGGGGCAGCAGGGTGAAACTGCCTCAACTGTGGAGGCACACAATAGAGTGCAGTAAACGCCCTGACTCTTGAGGCAAGTGGCAGCATGGTGTAGCATCCCTATCTGCAGAGGCGTGGGACTCTAGGGCACAGCAGGCCACAGCAACACCAACTGTGTAGTCTGGAGCAGGGTGCAGCAGTCCTGGCTGGGGTGACAGGGGACAGAAGACAACATAGTGCAGAAGCCTTGACTGTGGGGCAAGGCATCAGGGAGCAGCAGCACTCACTGTGAGACAGGGTGTGCATGGTGCAGCAGTCCTGCCCATTCAGGTCAATGGAAGTGGGTAGCAGGGTGCAGCAAAAGCCCCACCTCAGGTGGCATATGGCAGCATGATGCAGCAGCTCCAACTGTGGAGGAGGGAGACCTAGGACTCTAGAGCTTAGCAGAGCACAGCAGCCCTGACTGTGGAGACAGAACTAGGGGGCAACAGGTGCAGCATCCCTGACTGTGGGGGGGGGGGAGACAGAGAGGGCAGCAGGGTGCAGCAACTCCAACAGTTTTGGGCAGGGTGTAGCAGGGTGCAGCAGCCCTAATTATTTAGGCTGGGGATGGAGGCAGCAGGGTGCACAATCCCTGACTGTGTGGAAGAAGACATTGAGAAGCAGGTCGCAGCAGCCTTGAATGTGGAGCAGAAGGCAGGGGGCTTGTGGGGCAGGGGACAGGTGGCAACAGAGTTCAGCTGCCTCAACTGTGGGGAAGAGACATGGTGCAACAGGATGCCCTATAGTGTCTCTGCTTATACACATACATGATGTATTTTCACACAGAAACCACCAAAGAACTGAAATTTGTAAGGTCAGACAGTGCATGTGCCTGAAATAACTGAGTGTGACAAGCACCTGTTTGTTTGTTTGTTTGTTTATTTATTTATTGATTGATTGATGTCTTTGATAACCGGTGAGCAAACTGATCCAGAAGACCATTTTCAGTCAAGACCTGGGCCACCAGGCTGCAAACATAACAAACATCAATACAATACAGAGATACAATTAGAACGAAACAGGACTGCTGAATACACTTGGTATGAGGTCAAATTACATAGTACAAATATTTCAGACAAATCAGTATGTACTGGTATATGTCTGACATGGAAAAAAACATTTTTTACATGAATGTATTTATGAAGGCTACATCAAAGACAAACTATTTCTATAAAGGAACAAAATATAGATTTATTTTATATTCATTAAACAACCCTTTATTATAGGCAATCTATAAAATCAAAAATATTCTCTGCTTCCTCACCCCAGACACATTCAGTTCTCTCAGTGATGGTCTTCAAAATTTGTGGACCATTTTCTAAAGCAAGTAGTGGTCAAAACATCTACATATATTAGAGACACCATGGATTTATTGAACAAAATAGAGGGATTTGTTTGGGCAGACACATATTATTGGCTAACAATTGACATTACTTCACTTTATACGAGTATCCAGCATGAAGATGGTCTGAGATCTAGCCGGGAGTTTTATTTATCTTTTATTTTAGATTTGTTAAGATTTGTGCTAGAGCACATTTTTTTCACATTTGATGACAAGTATTATCGTCAACTTTAAGAGACTGTGATGGGTGTTTCACTAGCACTTCTTCCTCACTTGGTGGGAAAAACACATGGTGTTTGGTAGCTCGAACTCCAATCTCAAACACATCCTTCAATGGTATTGCTTTTGTTGACGAAATCATATGTGTCTGGGGTAGGGGAGCAGAGAATATTTCTAGAATCAGCATTTGCAGCATTTATATAGCACTTTTCATACATTCAAAGCGCTTTACAAGCAATGCTAGACTGGTAGTGAAGTGACTGAATGTGTGGTGGCGGCCATATCGCACATCATCACCCACACACAGCCTGATTTTATAGATTGGCTCAATTCCAATAATCTTAAAACCAGGTGTACATATAGGATGGACCAATAAGAAATAGACTTTTTGGATGTGAAGTTAAAAAAAGAGAATCAAGTCATCAGCAGCAACTATGGAAAACCAGTTACAGGAACACCATGTTGCGATCTGAGAGCTGTCACCCTAGATCTCTAGTACAAAGCATTCCTTTTGGACAGTTTCTGAGAATACATAAAAACTGCGCTTTAGATGAAGCTTTTCAAAAAGAAGCATGTTTGTTATGTAAACGTTTCAGAGATTGGATTTACAGTGCCAGATTGTTTTGGATGCATTGGATAAAGTGAGGGGACTGGACAGAAAAACATTAATGCAGCCAAAGGTGAGAGAACAGACTATGACATCCATGTCTGACAGCCAGATAATCTTTATTACGGACTATAATTATAGATCCACTGAGATTAGTAATATAATTAAAGAGAGCTGGTCAGTCTTTCAAGGAGACAGTACAATAGATCCTATTCTGCTAAATGCACCTTTAATTTCCTATCAAAGAGGTCCAAATCTAAAATATGTTTTAACATTCAGTCATTTTCACAAACAAAGGTTTTTTCAGATATAGGCACTGCAATGATTATTGCTAGTCTAAAATGGGGGAGCAGTTTACACGTCTTGTTAATGGGGAAAAGTATGAGCTACATGAATACTTGGATTGTCAGCACTCCTTCACTGTTTATGCTGTGTAATAATAATAATATTTTTATTTATATAGAGAGGTGGGCGAAATAGGCGGAATTCGCTTTGAAGAGAAATCCGCAAAATTCTGCCTATTTCGCATAATGGAATGTGAAATTTTGCCTGGTGGAGTGGCAAAATTTCATCTGGCAGAATGGTGAAATTTCTCCTTTCATGATGAAATTTCACCTTCCACTGCCAAATTTCGCCTTCCGTCCACAGGTGAAATGTCACCTTAGGAGGGTATATTAAGTTAAAATAAGTAGATCCCTGATGGCTAGTGGTCTCTCCCCCTACCTGCTGTCCCACATGTAGAGAAAAATCCTAACCCCTTCCCAGTCTATGAATTACATGACACATAAGTTAAATATAGTATGCTAACCCCATCCCAATCTATGGATTATGTGGGTAATTTAGCAGATAAGTTACAAGAACTTGCATACATTGTGTAACCTCCTCCCAGTCTACGGGTGATATGGCATGTGGGTTACAAGATATATCACATTCACATACGACTAGCAGTCCCTCCCCCCACCAGTCCCACACATAATTGTAATTAAATAACTAAATTATCCATGGTGGCAAGTGGTCCTCCCCTCCACCCGGTAATAACCCATCTTGCTGCCCACCACGGAAATGTTCGGTAACCCACCCTCACCCACATCCCGACTGAGCTGTCAATGAAGCTCATTCATTGACAGCTCAGTCAGTGGGCTAGCCGTGGAGGAAAGAGGAGGGCTGTGCCGGTCTGCTGCTGCCTTGCCGGGATTTAGGATGGGGGCAGGATCGGGGTTGTGGCAAGGACATCTGGCTGCTGGGGAGGCTGAGTGGGGGGCACTGGATCACCAGGGAATGAGACTGGGAACTGGGAGGGGATCAGATTCGGGAGGGGATTTAAAATAAAAAAAAAATACTAGACCACCACAGATGTTTTTTTTAACAGGATAAGGAGTGAGTGGACTAAAGAGGAAATATGGAGGGATGAAAGGCTCATACATTTCCGCAGTGGGGCGGGTTATTACCAGGTGGAGGGGAAGGATCACTAGCCACCATGGATAATTTAATTATCTAATTACAATTTCATGTGGGTCAGGTGGGGGAGGGTCTGCTAGCCATATGTGAATGCAATATATTTTGTAACCCATACCACCCATAGACTGGGAGGAGGTTACACACTGTATACAAGTTCTGTAACTTATGTGCTACATTACCCACATAATCTATAGATTGGAATGGGGTTAGCATACTATATGTAACTTATGTGTCATGTAATCCATAGACTGGGAGGGAGTCAGGATTTTTTTCTACATATGGGACAGCAGGTGGGGGGAGGGACCGCTAGCCATCAGGGATCTACTTAATACACCCTAGTCTAAAATACTGTCTAAGGTGAAATTTCGCCCATGGAGGGAAGGTGAAGTTTCACAGTGGAAGGTGAAATTTTGCCCATGGAAGGTAAAATTTCGCCTAGGCGAAATTCCGACTTCTGCGGGAAAATTTTGTGAAGTGCTCCGCTATACAAATTTGCCCACTTCGACGGCATTCCATGGGCAAAATTTAAATTGTGTGCATGACTATTTACATAGCACAATTCAGAAATCAAACAGCTATACATACATATATATCATAAAACAATTCAATAAGATCTTACAGATAATTCAGCTTCAGTTATAATTACCCACAATCCATAAAATATCAGATATTAAAAGCCTGTTTATACAGATGTGTTTTTAAACTGGTCTTGAAGCTCTCCATGGTCCTGCATGCTCTAATCTAATGAGGTAGAGAGTTCCACAGGGATGGTGCCATGAACATAAAAGCTCAGACCCTAGACCTTTTCAACTGCACCCTATGGTGTCAGTGTGTAAAAAACTCTATGTAGGGAGAACAATCCACACTCTAAAAACTTGCATACAAGAACATGTAAGGCAATTATCAATATGAAGTTTGAAAATGCCCTGGGAGTTCATTTTTTGAAAACACAACAGCAATCCAAGGGGTCTGCTCTTTCATGCAATCGATCATACATATACCTCCTCTAGCACAAGGAGGAGATAAATATGAGACCAGATGGATTTTTAAGTTGGGGGCACTTCTACCAATTGGTCTGAATAATCAAATTGACAACAAGTCGTATTTGTGATTTTACCTTTTTGTACATTTCTATGACCTTCCATATGCGGTCAGATTATAAATGAATGCTCACTTCTGGCTTATTGACTACAAATGTGGCATTCAATATATAATTATAAGGCAGCATTTTTTTTGGTTTTAAGCATGAATTTGATGAGAAAAACTTTATTTCAAAATTAAATGAAATTGTATTGCTCTAAGTATTTATTCGGTGACTTGTAAATATCTAGAAATATATGTTAATGCCACTAACAAAGTGATTTTGCCAATAGCCTGGGAGTGGCTATTTATATTTTTGTATCCATACAGATTGAAGTGGGATTTGATATCTATTGTAATATGAAATGTTTTCTAATATATAAGATGTGTATGGATATTGAAACAGTCTTTTATTGTTACTAGCCTGGTGTTTAAACATGTTTTTCTCATTTGTGTCACTGTTTGATTAATGAATTAATTGATAAGGAATTTGATTAAGGGTTGTATTTAAACAGTGCACAGACAAGCTAACTCCACCCCCTGAGGAAGACCCACTTGATTGGGTCGATATGTACAGGTGTTATCTCTGGTCTCAGCCATGCTTTCATTGTGGTAAATTAAAGTAATGAAATATTGATACTCAGCAGGTCTGGTATTCGCCCATCTCCATTTTGTTGTTTTCAATGTTTTTCCTTGCTGGAACACTTTTAAGTGGCTGATGTGCCCTCTTTTTCCTGCTTGCTACCTGGGAGTGTATTTCAGATAACCCTGTCTCTGATCATGCAGGTCCTTGCATGCAACATGCATATCTTGATATTGATACATCACCTCACTGTCAGCCAGTATAGCTCATGCAGCACTGGAGTGATATGCTCAGACCATGAGATCAATGGGGCAGCAGCTGCAAGTGATTCCCCAATCCCACAGAAAATCCTAAGTATAAAACATTACAGTGATCCAACCTTGAGGTAATGAATGCATGGAACAGGGTCACCAGATCTTTTAGCATAAGATATATTTTATATGGGTGATATTGTGCAGGTGATAAAAGCCACTGAGGACAACAGAGGACACCCTATGTTCTAGTGTTAGTCTACTGTCCACAATGATGCCCAGATTTTTAAACCTATCCACTGTTCATAGCATAGTCCCATTTAAAAATAGTAAGTGGGACCTATAACTATTCAAAGCTACCTCACATTATGGGGGTGGTACAGCAGGAGTGGAGCACCACAGATGTGGTACTGCTGCACAAGAGTGAGCCAAGAAATGACCAATGCAACTACAAGCTGGTCAGTCTGACTTCCATAGTTGGTAAACAAATGGATAAAATTCTGAAGGAAAGGCTAGTCAAGTTCCTGGAGGCAAATGGCTCTAGGCCGGATGACAGACAACACAGGTTCATGTCAGGGAGATCCTATCAGAACAAACTGATGAGCTTCATTAACTGGGTAATGAAGGCACTAGACAGGGGCCAAGTGGTTGACATTCTGTACTTGGATTTCAGCAAGGCCATCAACTAGGTGCCCCACAAGAGGTTGATCAGGAAGCTGTAGAATCCAGGGTCAGTAAATAGATTAACAAGGTGTTGGCTAACTAGATTAGAGGTAAGAAATAAAGGGTTCTGGTAGGGGGAGCTCTCTGGTACAAGGGATGTCACCAGTGGTGTCCTGCAGGGGTCAATGCTTGGCCCAGTGTGTTTTAATGTGTTCAAATATTACAATAGAAATGGCATTAAAGGCAAAATGTGCCTCTTTGTGAATCACACCAAGCTCTGTGGGAGGGTGGACACAGATGAAGGGTTACAGGACCTGGAAGAAGATCTGGTGAAGCTGAAAATGTAGTCTGGCATATGGAAGCTCAGGTTCAATACAAAGACATGCAAAGTCCTGCACATAGCAGTAAATAACTTGTGGACTGAATACCGCCTAGAAGGAGCAAGGTCACAAAACTGGAGGAGAAAAATAACTTGGGGTATATCCATCGCTAGTGATGTAAGCAAGCTATACAGTGTAGAAAGGCAGCAGTCAAGTCAAACAGAATGCTGGGCTGTATTGCAAGAGGATTCATAAGTTGCCACTGTACAGATTCTTGGTGCGACTGCAGTTGGAGTACAGCATGCAATACTGGAGCCCCTACTTGATAAAGGATATCAACAAGCTCAATGGAGTTCACAGAAGGGCAATGAAAATAGTTCAGGGAAAGCAGGGCAAAGCATATGAGGACGGGCTGTGAGAACTCTACATGTACTCACTCAAGGAGAGGAGGGAGAGAGGGCACATGACCTAAACCTTCAAGTACTGTAAAGGTATTAACAAGGTGGATATAGGGAACCTCTTTTGTTTCAGTGGTGACAAGACCATAAGGGGCACTGCTATAAGCTGGCAGAGGTTAGGTTCAAAACTGAGGTCAACAGATACTTCTTTGCAGAGCAAATGGTTACAGGGTGGAAGGAAATCCCATCTGAGTTTATTACTGAAAAGATGAAGGTGGGTTCAAGAGGGGGTGGTACAGGGTGAAGTGGAGGGTCAAGGTTGTTGGGGATGGGGGCAGGGCCCACAGTAATAGCTGGATCCAGGGCTCTCCAATATAGCAGACCCAGCAGACCATAAGGCTTTCTTCTGCTGGCTATTTGATATGTTTGTATGTACATATAATAATAATAATCATCATCTTTATTTTTATAGCGCAATTCAAAAAATATCAAAGCACTGTACAAATATTGACAGTAAAAACACATTAAAACAATAACATTTTAAAACACAGTGCAATTCTAGATTTCATACCAATATATATCAGAACAATCTATTACATAAAATCTCCAAAACCGAGATGAACCAGATGGGTCTTTAGGGCCAGCTTAAAGCTCTCCACGGGCTGGCATTCTCGAATCTGATGAGGTAGAGAGTTCCACAGGGTGGAGGCCACATACATAAAGGCTCATGACCCCAAAGTTTTCAGCCATACCCTGGGAACCTCTAGCAACCTCTCAGCTGAGCGGAGTGGTTGGATGGGGCAGTAAGGAATCAGGAGCTCTCACAGGTAGCCCAGACCCTGTCTGTGTAAGGCTTTGTAGGTCATTAAACTGACCTTGAAGGTGATCCACCACTGAACAGGCAGCCAGTGCAGTTCGCACAGCACAGGAGAAATGTGACTCAAATGACCTGGCTGCCATGTTCTGCACTAGCTGCAAGCGGTGGATGTCAAGCCCCCAGAAGCCCTAGGTAGAGGGAGTTACAGTAGTCCAGGCGCAAGGTCACAAAGGCATGGATCAATGTTGGAAAGTCACTAGACAGAACATAGAGGATAATGGATTTGGATTTATCGGTAACCGTGCAGTAATTGCTTCGAGAGGTTACTGTGACAACGTAAACCTCAAGAGTGAAGTTCGAGAGGTTTACAGTTGTCATGGTAACCTCGAGACGTGGATTCAGTGAGGTTACTGATAAATCCCCATCCATTATATTTTATAGTGTATGGACTGAAAAATGTAGATGTTTCTTACTAAGTTTTCGGTGGTGCCTCTCCAGATTACAGCCAGCTCTCACCGTCACACTGTCCGTTTAGTGCCGCTTGTGTAAAGGATGCACAGATCTACTCCCGTTGTTATGGTATCGATGTGATGTACTCAAGAGGGGTTAACAACCTCTTGATATCACATCAATACCATAACAACACTATAAACTTGCTGAATTCGGACAATAACAAGAGCTCCCCATACATTATAAGATTCTTAACCCAGACAATGATCCTCAGAGTTCGACTTCAACCAGCTGGTCTTCGTCCAGTCCTGGGTTTCTACTAGGCAGCTATTAAAGACTGATATTGCACTATATTGGTCAGGCACAAAGGACAGGTAGAGCTGGGTGTCATCTGCATAACAGCGAAACCTCAGTCCATACTATCTCACAATGTCTCCCAATGGCAGCATATACACTGTGAACAGCATTGCGGACAGCATGCAGCCCTGGAGGACCCCACATGGCAGAGAGAATGAGTCAGAGGAATACATCTCAGACATGACCCTCTGAAAACTTGTCAGTGAGAAAAGATTGAAACCATCTGAGGACCATCCCTGACAGACCACAGATACCCCTCAAGCACTCCAGCAATTCCCCATGGTCCACAGTGTCAAAAGCTGAAGAGAAGTCAAGAAGAACCAAGATGGAGAGGCACTTCTGATCTCTTGCAAACAGGAGATCATTAAGCACCCGAACCAGAGCGGTCTCAATACTATGTCTTTTCTGAAGACTGGACTGGAGAAGATCATAGATGTCATGGATGGTCAAGTGGTTCTCCAGCTGCAGCAAGACTACTTTTTCAATCACCTTCCCTACAAAGGGATGGTTAGAGACTGGCCTGTACTTAGCAGAACAGTTTGGGTCAAGAGAAGATTTTTTTAAGGAGTGGTGTCACCACTGCCTCCTTCAGGGAGTTCTGAAACTCACCCAACTCCAAAGAGCACCAAACTATCTCTGCAAGGACAGGGCCTATGATATCCACACACCCCATTATGAATCGTGTTGGGCCAGGGTCCAAACTACAGTAAGTCAGCTGCATACTCTGGACAATCTGCATGATATCTGTGATCTCCGGCTGGTCAAAGTGTACCCAAGTAAAATGAGGGGTAGTGACCAAGAACTGACCACTGACAACTTCCTTAGAATGAGCTGATCAGATTTCAGCCCTGATGTCGACCACCTTATCAGCAAAGAATCGAGCAAACTCATCACACTTATCTTGTGCAAATGCACTTCAAACTTGCAGTTAGGTTGGATTGCACAACCTGTCTACAGTTCAAAAGAGCTGAGCTGGTTGATTCTGAGCTGCAGCAATCTCCCCAGACAGGAACTCTACCTTCTTATGAGAGATTGCTTATTGATTGTCCCAAAAAATGTTCCATCAATCTAAGGGCAGATTTCCACGAGCACCATTCTAGCCTTTGTTCTACTCTTCTCAACTACCTCAAGGTGCCATCAAACCAAGGGGACCGAGGGTGAAAAGTGAGAGGACGAATACAGACAAGAGTGATAGAGTCCAGAGCTCCCACCATGACCTTATTATAGGCCTGGACCAGATTCTCTGGACTCTCACTTGCACCCAGAATCCCAATAGGTCCAACACCGCCAAAAGGCCATCAGGGGTCACATCCCTCAAAGGGCGGTATCTGACCATCTCAACAGGGCAGGCCTATGAGGGGCAACCTGGAAATTGAACCTTATAGTATAATGGACAGACCATCCAACTGGTTCCACCACCAAATCGGATGTCTCCTTTCCCAGGAGGAAACCAGGTTGAGTGAGTGACCCTGATTATGGGTTGCAGAAGCAACTACCTGTGTGAAGCCCAATGAAATCATAATTGGGAGGAAGTCCTGACCAAATTGAGAGAGTTCATTGTTGTCACAGTCATTGAAGTCACCCAGCACCATCAACCTAGGCAACTCCAGCACCATGTCAACAACAAAGTCCGAAACCTCATGTAGGAACAATTTCTCATCCCCAGGTGGATGGTAGATGAGAATGATCCTACATCCCACACCTGCAGCTGCAGTACACTCAAACAATCCAAGTTCCTCAACTGGCACCTCTACAACGCCCAATTCTGTTTTAAAACAAATGGCTACACTCCCGCCCCTGTGGTCTGATCCTGAGTGATGTATCACCAAGAACCCAGGAGGAATAGCTGCCTCCAAAACTGGACCGGCATTCTCATCCAGCCAGGTTTTGGTGATGCACGTCATGTCTGCTGTCCCATCAAGGTTAGCTAGCCGTCTTGTTCTTTATATACCTGGCATTACATAACACCGCTCGAGTGGGACTAGATTCCGGGGCAGTATGGACTACTGTCCCTATAACACTGGAGCCCTTGGGTATGGGGACTAGATATGGAAGATCATGTTCTGGAACCCATTTCACTCCAGGGAATCTCTTGGACCAAACTATCCCAATCTGGCCACCCAGCTCGCCCCTCCCCCAAGGTTCATGGCCCCCAGCCCCCCTGTGCCTCATACCCACTATTCCCAAAGCCCTGCAGCATCTATAGACTGCCACCAGCAGTGAAGGACAACTAAAAGTGCCGAGACCCTGAAGCTCAGAGGAGGAGGAGTAGAGCCTGACTGGGAGAGCTACCTGTTAGCATATCTCCACGTCAGACAAAAGCTACTAACAAAATAAAAATAACCAAAAAACTAAACTAAATTCACCCAGTCTAACATATAAAATTGATTCTATCAATTCACCCACTCTCACTACACCCACACATAACACACAGTACTACAAACAAAAAATATAAAACAGTTACACAAAGTTGCCAGTCCTTAAAGCTGCATGAGATAAATAGTGGGGAATAGAAGAGAACCAGTCACAGTATATTAATCCAACTTGAAATGTGAACCCAGAGAGCTCCCACTACTCAGGGTAAATGTGAGGACTGTGATTCAACCTCAACGCCACCTTTCACATTGTACGGGAAGAATCAGCAGTAGCTTAGAAGTAAAATAAAAGCAATATGCTAGGCACTCTCACCGCCCATACAAAACCATAGTAGAATTGAGGTGAAGGTTTGAAAATATGACCTGTTTTCACCTCTGTCTAAAAAGGGTTCAGTCTGAGCCAGCTGGCAACCATCCAACTCTGAATTTCAGTCAGGCCCTCATCTAATATAGCCAGAGCATTCTCCCCATAAGGTGCACATGACATGTATATCTGAGTATCATCTGCATAGCAGTGAAAACTAGAGCTGTGCAGAATACAAAATTCCACCAGTGGAATACCAACAGAATGATCATTCTGATATGTAGAGTTTCACATAATTTGCATGGAAATTCTGCAGAATTGCACCATATTTTTAATGTCACTTATTTTGGTCTAGGTTTAACAGTATGCATCTAAATGATACCAAGTGTGGCAGGCATACATGTACTAGGGGCCTTCATAAGCATGCCACACATCAGTGTCCTAATTTGAAAGGGAACTGAGTTATGGGTGGCCAAACATTTAAACCAAATTTTATCTTCTGTTATTTCCATCTAATTTTAAAAATTCTTACCCAAATGTCTCTACAGTTTCAGGGTTTAGAGAAACATTCAACGTAGGTAAGTGCACCAAATTTTAAGTCTGAATCTTTAAAGGAAGCTGTACTATAGGTAGCCAAACCTTTTGTCACAATAAAACTTTTAGCTATTTTAGTATAATTTAGAAAATATTCATTGAAATGTTATAACATTTTTCAGGTATGCAAGTTATTACTATATTGTTATATGTACCTAGTTTCAGATTTCTAGATCCAAAGGTACCCAAGTTATATGCAGATACAAATGTTCAAGAAATTTCCCACAGCAAATAAAATGACAGATTTTGAGCACCTATCATTTGGGGACAATGCATCCTAATATCATGGGCCCAATTCAAGAACAGGTCCAGAACAAGGCAGGGAACTTGCGACACAGTGTTTGATGCAAGTGCTGACTCACATCAAACATGCAGTTCCAGAAGCTAATGCCGTAAGTCCCTGATGCCCCCAAAGTTAGACCATCTCCCAGATGGTGTAACGTTGCGTCTATGGGTGGACCCTGGCAATGGGGAAGGCTCTCGTAAAGCAGGTAGACTGTCACAAATGCATCAATGCTTCTGGAATAGCACAGGTTTCTGTCCAGAAGCCTTGATGCATTTGTGGGGCACTTTGCAGCAGACACAGGGCTTGCCGCGTGGCCTGCGTCCTCCTTCTGGAAGTGGGCCCATGGCTTTTGGTACTGCATTAGAAATTCCATCAACATGTAAACATGCCAAATTTCAGATCTCTAGCTCAATAGAAAGCTGAGATATAAGTCCAATTAAAGCAGCAGTACTGGATAATCAGGAAATGATTACCAAAATGTTGTTTTTTGACTGGAAGCATGCAGCCGTAGTTCCAGTTTCCATATCTGTAAATATTTTGCTCTAGGGTTCTTTAGTTTTTTAGATATTTAAAATGTATTTCCGTTGTTGTGGATTCACAGCAAATATGGCTGGTGCCTAATCTAATTATCAGCCCAGCCCCCCCCCGACAAGGAATCACATCTTTTGTTTACTTCCATGGGACCCTGTACTGTGTGTTCCCACTGTCCCTGTGTAGTACTGCGAGTCATGCGCATGTGCTGTTTGCAGCAGAGGGTTCCAGTTCAACATGGTGGGTTGGAGAAAAAAACAAAGACAAACAGAGCAAATTATGGGGTGATAGTACAGCAAAAACAAAAAAGATTACCATGTAAGTGCCCAACAGAGCACAGTGAACAAACTGTTGCAAAATATATATTTTTTTTATCTAGTATTGCTGGTTTAATAAACATCAAAAATTCCACAGAATTTCACCAAATTTTAATTTTTTTATTTTGGTCTAGTTTTCAATGTACATATCCAAGTGATAATCTGTCAGGTATACAGGTAATAATGGCTTTCGTAAGTGTACCACATTTCAGAGCCCTAGATTGAAGGGGTGAGTTATAGGTGGTCAAACATCTAATCAAAATTACATTTTCAGTTATTTCCATCTAATTTTGAAATTTTTCATCCAGGTTCTAATTTTAAAATTTCTTATCCAAGTTTCTCCACAGTTTCAGGATTCAGAGAAATATGCAACATGGGTTTGTGCACCAAGTTTTAAAAACCTTTGAGAACTGAATATGTTTGAACATACTGAGATTCTTGATGTATATATATGCCCACTGTCCTCTAAGGGTTAAGTCTCAAGCTTTAAAGGGGGCTGTGCTATCGGTATCCAGACATTTTGCCAACATTTAGATTTTAGTTATTTTAGTATAAATTTGACAGCATTCATTGAATAGAGAATAATGGATAGGCAAGTGTGTGTTATGAATATTTTTTTCACACCCGAGGTGTGTGATGACTACATAAACCTCGATAGCGAGGCTCGAGAGGTTTATGTAGTAATCACACACCGAGGGTGTGAAAAAAATATTCATAGGCACACACTTCCTATCTTTTATTTTTTATAATTACTGGTGACCCCTTTTAATAACCTGAACCCTGGTGCAGAACAACATGCAGAGTACTGTTTTTCTTTGTAAAATAAAACAAATTTTGAACTTTCATATAAGAGTTTACATTTTTGAACTGAGTTTGTCATACTTTTTAAATGTTGCAACTTGCAAAATAGGAACATGCTGTATGATGAGATTTAAGTCTTTTAAATACCAGTTGTAACATCCTTCTGAAGTCAGTGAGTATATTGCAGAATCCGGTGAAAATGTCAGACAACACGATGAAAGAGTAAAACTAAACATTTAATTAACGGGCGTACAGATATACGTATTTTAAATGCTGATATAGTTGTTTTAGTCATGGCTTTCCCGATCGCTGAGAAGGAAGTTATACTCGCAATTAAGATCTTCCGGTTGCTATGGTTACCTAGGGACCGTGTTCAAATAGTGGAAGTTAGCAGTGTTTCCGTTTATGTAGAATTCAAAAAACTGAGGGCTTTGGGGCATTTTTTTGTTAGGGAGATATGCTGCAGAAGACACAGAACGAATGAAGCCTGCTTAGGTGGAAAGTGTGATGTGGTAGGTAGAAGGGCTTTGCGGGCGGAAGTGATTGTTTTGCTGCTTGGACTGTCTCGAGCGCAGCTACCACTCGAGAGACGTGTCAGTGAATGTGGATGTTTTGAAATGCCGTAATAACAAGATTTCGGGTTGTTACGGCATTTCTGCTGTGACTGAATTCAGGTTATTAAAAGGGGTCACCAGTAATTATAATATTATAATACTCTGTAGGTATGTGGATTATTACTACTACATGTATATAAGTACATAGTTTCAGATTTCTAGCTCCAAAGGTGCCTAAGTTAAATGCAGATAAAAATGTTCATGAAATATCCCACAAAACAATAAAATGACAGGCTTTGAATACCTATATATTTGAGGGAATGCGTCCTGATGTCATAATATTTGGTACACTGTTAAAGCACCTCTCATCAAGTAATAATATCAAATTGAAGATCTCTAGCTCAGTAGACAGATGCCCAGTTATGACCAAATTAATACACTTCATAAATGCAGCAAAATGGTGATGAAATTCTGAAGAAGTTCACATAATTCTGTCTGAATTCCAGAAATGTGGAATTTTCTCATTCTGTACAGCTCTACTGAATACTCAAATCATACCTTCAAATGATCTCCCCTAATGGCAGCATGTACACAGAGAACAACATAGGAGCCAAGAACAATCTTTGAGGCCCTCCACAGGTGAGAGCAGCAGCTACTGAGATGTTCCTGCCTAGTACTACTGGCTGCACTATACTGGTCAAGTAGGGCTCAAACCAATCAATTCCGTACCTGTGAGTCCTACATAGTGCCTCATTTGATCTAACAGGTTCCATGTCATAATAATGACTTTTCAACGGTGACTCGCATAACAACGAGTACATTTTGCTGAACACAATATTGGCTTCGCACCCATCACACCGAACAGCAATACAGCCATGACACTATACAGTGCAATACAGGGACAAAATAATTCAACTTTTAATGAGGGTACTATGCCCCCTGCACCCTCATATAAATATCATTAACTCCAAGAGGGGGTGGAGACTGGGGAAAAAGGGAATACACGGGAGGGGGCTACAGTGTGCAGGGGTGATGCCATAGCTGGGGCAACAGAGTCGGGGGAACCACAGGAGGCAAAACAACAAAAAATTAAGTGTAACGGCCATCACAATTCTAAAAAACATTTACCTGCAGGCAGTCCCAAACCCAGGACCATCAATACTCCCGGCACTGACCATGCCCACCACACCAGGTGGCCAGCGTGGCAACAGCAGTTTGCACTACTACCTTTAACCCACAGCACTATTCTATGTCCCCCATCATTCACCCTCGCTATTCCATCACTCTGCATACGCTATTCCCTTCCCTCGCTCCCCAACCCATTTGCTACTCATTCAGGCACGCAGATTGAGTTGCTCATATTTGAGTCACTCAATTTGCTTCACCCATATAATGGTATACTGATCTAACAGCAACCCATGGTCCACTGTGTCAAATGTTGAGGAAAGATCCAGCAAGACTAAGATGGAACAATGACCGCTGTCTCTCGCCAAGAGGAGATTACTGAACACCTTAACTGGTGCCATCTCAGCACTATGGCAAGTCCTGAACACAGACTGGAGAACTTCATAGATCTCAAAACATACAATGTGCTCCTGAATCTGAGCCGCTACCATTGTCTCAATAACTTCCCTAAAAAGGAAATGTTTGAGAAAGTTTTGCAATTTGTCAGATCCCTGGGGTTCAAAGATAATTTCTTCAGGGGAGAGTTTACCACTGCTGTCTTCAGTTTGGTGGGAAAAACACCCTGTCACAAGGAGCATTTGATTATTTCAGCAATGACTGGAACAAGTGCCACCCAAGACCATGAGAGAGTGCTGATAGGTCTTGCGTCCAACAAAAGGTAGATAGGGTGCAAGCTCTTGACCACCTGTAAGACCTGATCTGCTAAAAATTGCTTACACTTAGCCCTGGGTGGTAGAGTGCATTGGCTCTCTGATGGGTGAAGTTGGAATTTTGCTTTCATGAAATTTCAGAATTCATGTTGATAATTTTCAGAAAATTCTGACTTGCAGCAGAATGAATATATGACTTGTGGGCTGATGTTTTTCTTTGCAGAATAAAATTCCGCAGAACACATCACTCAGGAGTACAAAATGATTGCATATATTGTGAAATGGTTTCTGAATGGAATTCCTCAGAACTGTCATTCCCCAGTTCATGTGTATAATTTCACTGCTCATCCTGAAAATTTTGCAGAATGGGGCAAAAATTCAAGGAACACTTTTAGCGGGTTAGGATGTTGCCCAATTCAAAATTTCAGAAAATGTGAAATTTACGAAATTTCACTTAATTTTCATGAATTCAAAATTTACAATTTATGTATTTATTTATTTATTGATTTAGTTTTTGTTGACTGGGTAGGTGCACTAGACATGAAATGTCTTTTTTCAGGCATGACCCAGGAGATTACAAAAGAATGGGATGAGCACATGTGTCACAAAATACAAAGAAATACAATGTTTACAGGAGTGAGAATTACAACAGTTAGTACAAAAGCATCATCAGACAAGGAATACAGCAACAGAAGGAGGAGGAGTCATATGAGATTCTCCACATAGTAACAGGATTGAGTCCACAAATATCTGCTTAGAAACTGGAAAGGCAGTTGCAGGCAAAAGTACTTAGTAGATGCTTATGAAACGCATTTTGAAAGCCCCAAGGAGTTGCACATCTTCGAATCTCGGGGGAATGTTGTTCCACATCCTAGGGGCAAAGTTCTGAAATGCAGCCACTCCAAGATTATTCCTTAATTTGGGTACAAGCAGGTCAAGATATGTAGATCTTAAGAGTTAAAAGCTATTCTGTGTGTGTGAAGTAAGGCAGCAAGATAGTGATGCCATCGACTGTTCAGGATATTATAGACAGTGCCTCCTGTGGCTAAATCACACATTGCACTGGGAGGAAGTCACTCCAGTTTTTCAATAAAGTACAGTGATAATTAAACCTATTTGTTGCAAGTGCAAAATGGCATATGTTATTATAGGTGACTTCCCATTTGCCTAATGCCAGCTTTGAAGATGAAGATACGTAAAACAGCTACATTTTACATTAACCTATTTACCCTAGCACTATACATATGTTCTGCATAATGCATGTCAACAGTACTGCATGCTACTGGCCAGGCCTCTGACAGTCATCATAACAAAATAAGGGCCCTTGGTGGGGAGACAGTAAAGAAAAAGAGAGGAGATACGTAAACATCCCAGTGAATCATTATTAACGTGATCTGGATGAGCACACATCCCACGTCACAGGCTGTAGACTATCTGCACGTTATGGACTCTTAGCTGCATGATTTACTATTATGATTCTGCATTTTGCATATTTTATATGTGCATTTTAGGTTAAGCATCCCTTTCTGTTTAAGTAATAGGGATTTAATCCATACAGGATCATGAATGAATTACAAACCCACTGAATTTGGGATTTAAATTGATGCTGTCAGCTTTTTTTTTTGTGACTTAGTGAGCTTTTACGTGTTATTGTATCTTTCACCCCTTTAGTAACTGCAGTGGTCACAGAATGTAAATAGGGGCTCGATTTTCAAGTGGGCCCTTGGATCGACACAAGTTGCAGCAAACAATAGTTTGCATCAGAGCTCAGTCCACCAGAGGCCTGGCACCTGATTTTGGTACAGATGGGATCCCAGCACTGAACACCCTTCAGTTGCTGGATCTGCTCTCATGCAACAAGCAAATGGCACACAGGAATGGATTGATTGAAGGCACTACCAGCCCCTGGCTGGTTATGGTCCAGCTCTGCAGAAGACACCCAGCAGGAGACCGACAGGGGTGGGGACTGGCAACAGCATGCCAAGCCCTGCTCGGTCTGTGGTGTTGTGCATAGGAAACCACACAGAACAACATACCAAGTGGTGTATGACTACCAGCCTCTCTTGGGGAGCAACACAATACCAAAGGAACTCCACACCCCCAGGGAGCCAATAGGTGCGGGCACTGCACTTATGGTAGTAACGGCAAACAAAGGATGGACCTGGCCATCCAAGATGGTACACAGTGTGGTATGAGTAGGGTGTATGATGTGCTGTCCTGGTTGTGTGAGTCACACTAAGGTGGCTCAGGGTGCATGTCCATAGTACATTGTAATCAACACTTTCCTTGCTTAGTTGAACCATCCACCACCTTTGCAGACAGAAAGTGATGTACTGACCCTGCAGTCTCTGGGGGCATATCAGTATCCAGAGGCCACCCTAGGACTGCTGATACTGTTGGAAAACTATCCCCAAGTCATTACACATTGAGGAATTTCTCCTGAATACCACATGCTCAGAGTAGTACTTTATCTTACTGCAGAACACAACATGCCTTTCTTATGGTTACGTCAAGACCACATCAGTCCCCAGCACTGATTCATTACAAGGGAAAAAGCCACAAAGAGGCAAATGTTGAGACACCCATATTGGGCCCTATTTACAAAAGTATGGAAAATGCACGCAAATGCAATGTATCATGTGCATGTAGCTATGTGCTGCGGCCAGTCAAAAAAACATGTAGAATTCACAAACATGCATGCAGGCAGAGCTGAGGCAGAGGGAAAGCCAATGGATGCATGCAATGCTGCACTCAGGGACAGCAGGGTGGCCCGAACATAAGTGTCCCTGCAGCTTGACCCCAACATATATGGGCATGTGGACACAAAGAAGTGAATACTGTGATGGAGAAGTGTGCAACAGTGGGAAGCAGAGATGGAGGTGTTGTGCTGGTGGCACATGGACCCCCTCAAATGTATGTATACCCAGGCCAGGGACAGGCCAAGGGTTGTGGAAGGTGCATGTCGTACAGTGCCAATAGGTCATGTTCAAGCAGCTTCACAGGTGGCAGCCATGGTGGTTGACATCTGTGACCACTATGTGGTTCTGGATGGAGCAGAGTCCTTGAAAACCCCCAGCTGAGGTCAAGCCCCATATATGACTGGATATCCAGGCTTCTGTCAATGTGGCAGATCCAGAGGCAAGGACACTTGCAGCTATAAATCATAAGTGGAGTGACCCCTGGTCGGCTGTGAAATGAAAGCTAGCTGCCACTGAATGGGTACAGCATGGCATGGGTGAGAGCCCTCCACACAAGTACCCACACTCTTACCCATCAAATGGATGGTGGCTGACACCTTTTCCAAGGTCAGCCTACACAGGGAGATTGTGGGAATTGACACCTTGACAGGTATGTGACACAGTGCATAGACACAGTGTGGAAGATATATGACTAAATGGTACAGCCAACATCCCTGTCTTGCATCCTGCAGATCAACACACCATGTCCATTACCCATGTGCTGTCAGTGACCTCTGTGGAGCTAAACACACAATGTACTCTTGCCAGCATGTTCAGTGCAGTGGATACTGGACATGGCGGTAGAGATGGGCACCCTCAAGGACATGGACACAGATACCTGCTGAAGACACCAGAGGCCATGCAAGACCTGGACCAGGCACCAAGCAGGAGCCAAAAATGCCCCCCCCGCTCTGAACCAACCCTACAGCCACCACACAGCCAGCTACCCAGTGCTGTGGGACTGGGCATGAAGGAGCAGCCAACACAACCCTACATGACTGGCCATGCAGGACAACCAGCCAACCTATTCACATGAGCCAGGGACAGAGGGGGGGGCTACCGTGCTTCAAGGACAAACCAACAGAGGGGAAAAGGGTCCCTCAGTATGCCCAATCTGCTGGGCACGCAGGATGATACTACAGTCTGTCATGCAGACCTATTATCCCAAACTGTACCAGCTGGAGCGTGACCACCTGCAGGCACAGCAGGAAAACACAGAGGCCCTGAGGGACCTGACTGGAGGTTCATGGGCTGCAGCATGCCACTGAAAGAATAGGGTACATTCTGAGTGAATAGCTGCCCATTTGCTATCTAGGGCTGGCACAGCCAGCCAGGTAGTCCCCACAGCAGGCTGGGATGTGTAGCTCCAGAAGCCACCAGGCTGACACACAGGGCTCAAGGCACAGCTGCATGCCTTCACCCCGCTGACACCCACAAGCACTTTGGATGCCATGACACAGGTTACCATCATGCACCAGCAGTCACCTGCCTGCCCCACAAGGCCAGAGACACTTATGCAGGGTACAGACACAGAGGTATCTGCTAGCCCACAAGGAACATAGGAGGTGGAGGCTGCCACAGCATCCCAGGGGTCCAACGCCACCAGCATTTGAACACAGGGACAGTAGGTACCGAGGCGATCTGAAGACTGTAGGCCACATTGGGGGGCAAGGCGAAAACAAAATCAAGCCACCTACACACACACACTTCTTCGCATGTCTGGGTGGTAAAATATCCAGGAGACTGTAAGGCTACCCACACACACTGCACAGTGACACTAACATCTGCAACTAGACCCGACACAGCCTCACCACACAGCCCTGCACACACACCCATCATGGCCTCCATCCCATGATCACACTACACACCTATCACCCCCAACCCCCTGGGGAAGGTGCCACACCTATGAAACCTGCCCTTCCAGCACAGGGGTCACACCTATGAACCCTGTCCAGGGGCTGGGGCTGCATCTATGACCTCTGCCCCTTGGGCTGGGGGAACCATTGCCACCATCATAACTTGGCCACTGCCACAGTCCCCCCCCACACAGCCCATAACAGCTGGATCACAACACAAAGTGCCATCCCCCCAAACACCACCCATTGACATGGACAGTACCACGCAGCACACATGGGATGGGACACTTAGACCCCCCATGGGCACTCAGGATGTATAGCCCTCATCACTGTGCCACTATGGTGTGTACACCATATCTTCTGAATGACCCATGCATGAGCGCATGGCTTGCCACTCGGTCAGACAGTCTCTCAGGGCAATGGTACTGCAGGTCATTGTCTCCTAAACACCCTCTGAGACTGCACCCTGGTGTTTGGGCATAGATACCCTTTTGCATATGGCCATATTATGCAGCATGGGGCATGCTGTGGTCACTCTGCAGGTCTTCCCAAGGACAAGCATCATCACACCACCACTGTGATCCAGGCAACAGAACCACATCTTCAGCACCTTGATGGTACTCTTAACAATGACACATTTCCTCCTGTGTGCCTCATTATATGTCTTTTCCTCCATGCCATTTGGCACTGGGAATTACATCATTAGGTATGGTTGGAATGGGTATATGTTGTCACCTAGGCATTGAGTACAGAATGGACATGTTAGTGTCCTGTGGCAGTGTGCACAGTGATGCAGTGCATGTTACAAGTCCATATTCACCCAGCAGCCACCCATTGACACCCCCACGTGCTGCGAGTTTGCCACCCAGCCTGGAGCCATTGAATATGTAGGCATCATGGGTTGACCCAGGACACTTGCCACACACATTGATGATGATACCATCAGCATCTCAAACTATCTGGCAGTTGATGCTGTGGAATTCCTTTCTGTTTCTGTATGCCTGCTTTCCATGGTATGTACTATGATAGTTACATGGGAGCAGTCTATAGCATACAGTACATTAAGCATGCCATGTATGGTGTGGAATGCCTCCTTCATGGCACGGATTTCTACATCTGACATGGGAAATCATATGTGGTCATGCACATGCTGGATTTAGGTATCTATGATCTGGTGCAGGGCCCATGACACTGAAACTGTCTGACCCCATGACATCCCCAGCAACCCTCTGGAAGGCTCCATGGCATAGTATGATAGGGTACACAGGATCTTCATTTCCATGGACGTGGAATGTGACCAACATGTTATGAGTTCCAGCTGATCCCTGAGCATGTGGCAGAGACCAGAGATCATATTGTGGTCCAGGTAGAACTCTCCCATGTACTGTGTATTATGGAGCTGAGCCACAGTGACACTAGGATTGAATATCCAGGGCCTGTGTCATCTTCTTAGATCCTTTTCCCTCTCATGTTTGCCCTCCCACAGTAGAAGATTCATGAGTAATCTGGTGCATATCCTGTACACCACCGTGTGGTTGTAGTACCTTTTATTTGGACAGCTATAACGCATGGTACACTGGACTGTGTACCATGTTGAGCAGCTGCTGCCAGAGCTACAGGTCTCCCTTTAAGTGGTCTGTGACCTGACATGCCTGAGGGGTCATGCACGTTGGTGGAAGTCGATGCCCTGCATGCCATTCTGTGACATGACATGGTGGCGGTAGGTTCAATGTCATTCTGTAGCCATTTCTGCACCTGAGGCGGGGTGGGGTAGACCCCCACAAGCTATGGCATGTGCCCTCCCCACCTGTACTCACGACCCCCAGGGTGGTAACATTTGGGTGGTGATGGAACCAGGGGAGATAAGTGGATGTTTGTACCCTACTGTGTGGTACTTGTTATGTGCATGTCCCACAGATATGGGTCATACAGAGTACCCATGGTGTGTACACCTGTTACATGTTGCACACCCTACAGTGGTTTTATCCTTCTTCTGTCCACCACAGGTTCCACTGTGTGGTGTGGCCTGTGTGGTGCTCCTACTGTTGGTGTCCGCATGTGTCCTGTGTGTTGTGTGCTGTGCTGTTAACATGTTGCTCTCCCCCTGTGTCTCCACAGGACTACCATGGGTGGCTGAATTTCATGGTCCTTGAAAAGGGGGAGCAGCTGGATGGGGCTGTATCCCTGGTGGTGGCACTAAATTGGAGGAAGATTTCCCTCCACCTCCATACTTCCTCTTTTAGCAGATGGACACCCATGATGTCCACTACAAGGATGAGGTGGGGGAATTATGGGCCATTGCAGAGCCCTTTGAAGTATGTTGTGCTGTTGACTATGGTGAATGTGTATGTCTGCTGTTGTCTACATTGTCTTCCCATGTTCCCATCACTCATGGCTGTCCTCTCTCTCTTTTCTTCCAGGAATACTGTGGACCACTATGGCACATTGTCCTTGAGCTGAGGGGGGTATATCGCCACCACACCACCTGGGTTCAGTGGGGATTCAGACAACACTGAAGACTGGGGAGAGGTTGCGTTTGGCTTGGGGATGGGTGCAGCCTGTGGGGCCCCTGTTTTATTGTAAACACAATAAAAATGTACTTTCCCACATACACTGGTGTTCTCATCATTCCGGGCAGTGGTGTGTGTCTGCTGTCTGGGTATGTGGTGGGGGTGAGGGTAACATGGGCCCCTGCATTACACAGCTCTGCTGGGAGCCCACCACACCTGATGCTGCTTGTGGAGGGGGGGTGCCTGGTTGTGTCGCAAGGGGCTGCACTGTCTCTGCATCCATCCCTTTGGTCTGTGCCATGCTCACACCGTTGACACTCATTGGTGATCCCCAAGGTGGGACAGAGGGTTTTCCATGTTCTTCACGGTGCTCACCATGTGTGGCAGCAGCCTGCACTAGCTGTGCCTGAGTCCACACATGGTCTGCACATCTGTGTTGGTGTTTGTTTCCCTGAAGGGGTGAACATTGCTTATATGGTTTCTGTTCTGCTGCCCTTCCCTGCATTCCACGAGAACTGTGTGGGTGCATGGGTCGGGGTGATTCCACCACCACCTTTGGGTGGTGGCACCTCTGAGTGGACATCACCCAATGTCCACAGTGCCCCTTGTGGCTCTCCCTGGTGTTTTTCGATAGATGGTGTGCCATACTGTAAGTTTCATATTCTGTTTCTCTGTATAGCACTATGTTGTGCTAGCTGTCCTGCACATTCACTGGTGCCAGTGAATGCCATGTGCCCCACTGGGCACCCTGACTGGTGTAACCCTGCATCTTGGGTGCAGTGAGGTGTCCTAGCAATGGTCCTGTCTGATGCTGTGCCCATGGAGCTATGCATCATGGCCATTCCCTACTGCACATTGTGTGCTTGTGTTACATGGCTGAGGTTTACAGCTGCCATCCACCTCATGTACTGTTGAGCTTCATGGTCCACATGCCTGCATTATGTATTGCATGTTGTGCATGCACATGCAATGCCACGTACACGCTACTAGGAGGCCCTGCCCCCCAGGCATGTGAATACTGTGTGTAGTGCATAGCTACACATCTGCCCTCCATGTGCATGCCGCAATGTCATCCATGAATGCTGCCATGGTGTAACATGCATGGTATACTGTCATGTACCATTGCGCACCTCACTTATGCGCTGTGCATCTGTGGATGGGGCTTCATGAATAGGCCCCATTGTGCAGTTGGCAGAGCTCTTGTATATAGCAGATTGTGACTATTGGCTGATGTGCCATGCAGGAACACTATGATTTTGTCACCTATGTGCACAGCTCTGGTCCAGTGGGTACTGTATCCATCATGTCTGCTATCACCCAAGTGTACGACGGGGGCCAGAGTGTGTTGCAAATGGTGTTGGATGATCCAGCAGCTGCAGCAGGGGTTGGCGCATTTGTCCATTAAATCAGTTCTGGCTGGTCTAACCCAGGGCAGGTCCTGTGGACTTTGGGAACCTTTAAGAATCCCACATTAGATTCCATAGATAGAGTCAGACACATATTAACATTGCATAGTATAACACTGTATACATGTCCAAAAAAGCAGTAGTTCATATAATAATGTATAAGGCTGCAGCAAGTGCTGTTGTATGTTTTGAAAATTTGATAAACTCAAATTCTAATAAAAAAAATAATTCCATATTAGGGAACATAGCAGCAGCGTTCTGGCACACAGCCCTGTCCACTATGGTGTACCCCATGTCTGGTGTAGGGCTGGCACAGTGCTAGTCTGGTGCAAGGGCACCCAAGTTCAGTGCAGTCTGCATATGAAAATCAGGATTGCCATAAGTTCTGGCACATGGTGCCCCTTGCATCAATTCTGTTTTGTGCTTCCTTGTCAGGGCTTTGAAAATTGAGTCCTGTGTCTCTAGCTCCCATAAACTGTTACAAGGACTCATTAATTTTGCAAAAAAATACTTAGTGGTCAGTCCAATTTTCAGTTCCACAGGCCAGTGCTCTGGGGTGTCCTCGCTGACAAAAGCATTGATCCAAAGGGTACACTCGTTTATGAATGAGTCAACAAAAATATGCACTTTAGCAATGAAACACCCTCCCAGTTTGTTTATGGCTCACTGAACTCAGGAAAATAAATCCCATTTTAAAATGAGTGATCTAATCATCTTTTATTTTATGCTTGAAAATTCAAATTGTGATTCTGGGCATGCACATTAGACAATACTGTGCATGTCCAGAGTCACAACATGAATTTTCAAGCGTAAAATAAAGATGGTTACAGCACTTGTTTTAAAATGGGATTCACTTTCTCGAGTTCAGTAAGCCATAAACAATCTGGCAGGGTGTTTCACTGTTAAAGTGCACATTTTTGCTGACTCATTTGTAAATGAGTGTACCCCTTGGATAGGCACATTTTGTCAGCGAGGACACATGGGAGCATCGGCGGTGGGACTGAAGGTTGAACAAACCATTAAATGTTTTTGTACAAAATTAGTGTGTCCTTGTAACATTTGTATTGTATGACCACTGCAGTTATTAAAAAGGTCAAAAATAAAATAACATGTATAAACTCAGAGGGGCCGGATTTTCAGAGGCCTGAGAAGGATGCAAGATGATTGTGTCAAACAGTTCTGATGCAACTGGCATGTTGTGTCAAAAGATGTGGAATTCTGGATTCAGAAACATGTTCTATATCTGAATTGGGAGCTGCTGCATCAGACTGGCACTGCGCCCCACTTGCAACACATGGCAGGGTGCAGCAGGTCATGAGGGGGCTTGCACCACAGTGGGGCTGCACCATTCCCTTTCTGGAATTCAGCAAGCACCACTGTGGGTGCCACAAGAGGCTTGAGATAGACCAGCATGGAGGTGATCTATGCCCCTTGCACCAGTGGCACACTCTTTGGGGACTTGGGTGGGGGGAGGCCCTGAATATCACCCTGAAAATGGCTTCCTATGGCTGAAGGGGCATAGGATGCAATTGTGGGTGTTGAAGAGGGAGTGGGCAGTCAAATCAATGAAGTGGCACCTGATGGGAATGCTGATTAGACAGCAATTACACGGATGACATGGTATTGGGGCAGTGACACAAAGTGCCATGGCTCCACATGGGCACAGCCCTGACAGCAGTGCCAGCCCTAGGGCAGCTGCCAGAGCTGTGCCCACATGGGGTCATGACCCTATGTGTCACTGCCCTCCTGTACCATGTCATCAGTGCAACTGCAATGTAGTCAGAACCCCCACCGGGTGTCACTTTACTTATCTGACTGCCCACAGTCTCGTCAACACTCACTATGGCACCCTATGCCCCTTCCGCAGTCTGACCATTCCTGCCAGATATATTCTGGTCCCCACAACCTTCCCAGCTCCTCTGATGTGTAAGGCAGGGGAGCAGCTGGATCCCTGCAGCATTTCCTGCTGGTATGCCATTTGTTTAGCATTCACCTTCGGGAGCGGTAACTGTCAGGTTTGTGGCACAAGGACCCCGATTTTTACTGAATGGGGTGCAATGTCCCTGATGCACCCAGAGTGCACTGCAAATTGCAGTGATCTAGGGGCTGTTTCAAAATCCAGTCCAGTAAGTCAATTAAAAAAAAAGCTGATAGTGTCCCTTTAACACAAAGATATGAGGTTACTAAGTTAGTATGTTATTATTTGCATTGCTCATGTAAGGTAGTACTATCCTTTTTAGAGTTCCTTAAATTCTTAAATACCTTTTAATTCATGGCTTCAGTAGGCTGTGTTTTTAATATTAAATTTTTTGTTCTATGATATATCTTTAGGCAGGGAACACAAAATAGAGACAAGATGGAGATTGTTGATGGCTTCATGTTAATCCTTTTAAATATGACAAGTTTATCCTTCACCTCTTAATGTTGAAGAAGCCCATGGTATGAGTATTACATACCAACTTGAGATTATTATTAAATTATAATGTAGTTGGAAGAAAAAAAATTTATACAAACGGGATGTGAAACTGAAGGTGGAAAAATTGTAGGTAGGAATTTGAACTTAAGTAATTTGACTAAAGAATCAGCATTAGTTCCTACCATCTGTGACTTGTTGGGTAATGTTGAATTAAATCCTGGCCCAGAAGTGCAGAGAAATATTTCAGTAATTGCAAATGATCGCAACTAGCTTGAATAAAAAAAAAATTATGATTGTATAATTTTTAATACTTGCAGTTTATGTGCAGAAAGGGAAAAATTGCAAATCTGGCAAGGATATAGTCTATATATTTTCTATTAACTGAGTCTTGGTTGAAGCCTCATGTTAAAGATTCTGATGATAATACAGTATATAGGGTTCCATCAAGTGAGAAAGGACAGGGAAGGCAAAAAAGAGGGAATAGCTCTTTATTTAAAAACTAACATTTGCTTTAAGGTTAAGGTAGATGAAACTGTGATTTCAGAAGTTGGGAATCAGATTTAAGAGTTGAACTTTGACTGGGTGGCATTAGAAAAACCCAGGCTATGTCCTTGAAATTACAGCTTTTGTTTGGTTTGAAATATACAAAAGAGCTCCCCAGCTCACATAAATGACAAAAACTAAATATGTTCTGACAATCCATAGGGGCTTTCAGATTTCAGGTTTGTTGACTGGATCAGGAATGATATATAATGAGAGCTCCACACTGGTTCAGCCCCAAAATATGTTTTTCTGCTGAGGTCCCATATCCTGAAAAAACAATGGGCTCTGGAGCTTTTGGGTTTGCAAACCTCATGGTGGGAAGTTGGAGTGACCATTCCTGAGACATTTCTAGGTCACATTGTACTCATGAGAATGGCAGACCACAAAAACAAGCTACAGTATTGCATCTCATGGGGCAATCCTGCTATCAGTTTGACACAAATTATATTTGCAGGACCTAAACTGGCAACCTTGTAAGTGAAAGTAGTGGATAATTAAGTTGTAATGAAACAATACTCATCAGTTTTGTTAAAAATTGCCACCAAGCTTGCTTTGTGTTATCACGTAGTAAGGGACAACTTGACATGCTGGTGACTTGGATTCTCATTGCAAGTCTGGGATATCAGGAGCAGAGGCTATAATGTGAGGACTGAATATCTAGTTTGAAAATGGGCTGGAAATTTCCCTGTCTCTGATTGGCTGAGGTCTTTGCCGGGAAGGTACATTAACTGCTAACAATAAGAGGGAAAGAACTAGTACCCTGCTTACCTGCCTTAGCATCAAGTATATCACTGTCCCAAACAGAATTTTAAAAAACAGAGTCAGACATTTTTTTCTGTATTTAACTGAGCAACAACTCCTCCAAAAAGGAACGGCAACATTTTGAGCTGACACACACTGTGCCAGTTTTATTATATTTCCTACCACTAAAAAAAGAAACAATTTTTTTTTTTAAATTAAAAGTGCTAACGCACTTCATGCTCTCTGCTACTCATACACAGGGTTTCACTAACTTTGTCCCCAGCTTGTCCTGGCTCCAACCCCACTCCACCAAGACACCAAGAAACATGTTTAGTGTGTTTTTTTTTACTTCAGAAAAAGTCACTGCATCTGACTTTACAAGAGCCACCAATCATACGTACCTCAGCTGCCATTCCTGATCACTCTCCTCCTCTCAGTTGCCATGTCTGTCAGCCACCATGCCACGAGCAGATACACTCTGTTCACATCCGTGGTCTCCCAAAGAGTTAAAAAGCTGTACAAATGATAAAACAGAGCACAAGCAAGCATGGGGAGGGGCACATTTAAAGATGCGAGGGAAGGAGGGTATTCCCAGCAGTAAAGGAAACAGTATAACTCTAAACTAGCTGCAAAACACTATAGTGCCCTCTATTGACAGGTATATAACTATAGGGACTACTTTACTAACAAAATAACTTTAACTTAATTTTTAGTCTTTTTTATATTTTTTTTCCTTTTTATTTCTTAAAAGTTACATATAAAGTTCACATGTAACCCATTTTCTAAGCATAATAATACCCTCTAGGGTTTGTTATGGGCTATAATAGACCTTCTAGGGGCTATAAGGCCCTCTGGCTTTGGCAACAGGCCTCATTACAACCCTGGACAGTCTGGTATAGGCTAGTATTGTCCACCTTGTTTGGTATTATTGCTTGCTTAGATACTTTACACACTCTCCACCATATGGTTGCCACCTAGCAACAGGGAGTGGTATTATTCAAAGACAGAAGAGAAACATATGAATTTCATACAATAGGAAAGCTGATACTTAGTGTAGTGTGCTAGCATACTGACTGTGTGACCCAGAGGATGGACAAGGGTGTCATTTAGGGGTAACTGGGGAAGCAGTTGAGACCCCATATTATTTCTTTGCAACCCCTATTATAGCCACCACTACCCATAGAAACTCCTAAAAGGAAGTTTCCTTAGGGTATGATTACATAAAATTGTAAGGGTGGGGGAACTTTGCAGCCACTTTAATTATGCTGAAATGGTGCCACTGAGGATAGGAGATACACATGCTGGAAAAGTGCTGATCCTGTGCATCTGATGGGAGCTGCCTAAGCCCCACCTGCATCATTAGGTCTGCACTCTTCAAGGCCATCTTCCTCTGATATCCCAGAGTGCCTCTGACCAATCACATGTTTTTTCTTTTTCCCTTCATGCACCCTGTCCATGTGTGTGGCCAGTTAGGGATAGAAATAGAGCCAAGGTTGCTGTCAACCTCTCAGAGACCCAGAGAGGAGGCGTCTGGGATGCAATACTATTTGTGGCAGTTACAGAACTGACAGGGCCTGAAGGAGAGCCACTGTGAAGGAAAGGTGACAAATGAAAAATACTGTTCCTTTGTTGAACTGCAGGTGCAGTATTTTAAATGCCTACTGTACATTAAAACATTAAATCTCAGCAGTGTCAATTGCTCAGTAGATCTCATGTTTACCTTTAGGTGTTGAAAAATTGGAAGATCTTAGTCTAACTTGGGCTAATAAGCAATACTGACACTGTAGTGCAGCACTAAGTGGGTGCTGCTATGTTGAGGTACCATTCTTCAGACAAGATGCTAAACAGAGGTCCCTTCTTGCCATCTCTGGTGACTGTTCAACTGAAAGTTAAAGATGCTATGGCATTTAGTGAAAGAGAAGATTTTTTCTGAGTTTTGGCCAGCTTCCCGCCTTCTATAAAACACGTAGACTTATAACTCCCTGTCAACCAAGTGAGTAGTCACAGATCAGTATTCCTTTCCTGGCCAATACATTAGGAAAAAAAAACATCAATAAATGCCATCTCTACATCACAAAACAGTCTTTGGTGTACCTTTGTTTTACTTTGGCTGCACTGATTTTATGTGTCTATAAATGTTTAACACACTCCACCAGTATAACCACCTTGTTTACAGGAATTTTAGTACAGTTTTTATTGCACTCTTTGTCTATGAGCATCTAGGTGGGAGCTTGCCAAGTGAGGAATAACTGTCATCAACTCTCTCAGTGCACATCCAAGTTAATAATCAGTGGGGCCATCAGAAATCCTCAGTTGTTCAAATTAAAATCCTTTTACAATAAAAGCATGTGCACAAGAAAAAAAGCTCCCATACCACTCACATGAAGGCTTTAAAGATAAAGCAAAATTAAGGTAAATGGAAAAATTAGCTGCTTTGCTTTCACCCATTGCTTCAGTATCCATGGCAACAGAAATGTATGTGATAGACAATTTAACACACAATGGTAAGTTCTTAAGGATTTAAAGACCAACTGGATTATTTTCACATGACCTGATGTATCATGGGGCTAGCTGATGTGTCATGTTTGACTGTGGCAGATGTGGGATGCTGCAATTGTTGCACAAATGAGAGCATTAACATAGGGTATGATTCGTTTGGGGGGAAAGTGGTGGACAGCAAAGGTGGTATATAATCATGAAGAAAAGTAATAAAGAGAACACTGTATATGTAAATCAAGATAGGGTTTACTAGGTTTTATTATGGAAAAAAAAGAGGCCAAGGCCCATCTTGATTTCCCCCCACACATGTGGGCTAATATAGATGAGTGATTTAATTTAACCCAGTTGTCATGGTGATTCTTAAAGGTATCAACATTTGTAATCTCCAATAATTCTTGAGGTAATAGATTCTATAGTCTAGATGAATGTATAGTTATATAATTATTTATTTTGTTTGAATTTGCTTTCTTGAGAATAATCTGCTTTTTATGTGACCTAAGTGTTCTCTTGTTTGAGCAGATAGAAAGATTGCACTCAGCTAACAATGATGGAGATTGTAATACTTTGTAAATAAACAGAATGTCACCCCTGCAATGTCTAGTTTGGAGGGTATGGAGGACAGTCACCTCTAACCTCTCAGTGTCTGTCTTGTTGGTCAAACTAGAGACCATCTTTGTAACTCTGCATTGGACCTGCTCCAATAAAGCTATATCACCTGCTAAATAGGGGTTCCAGATGGGAGATCCATAATCCAAATGAGGCCTAAAATGTGATCTGTACAAGTGAATCAAATACTGTTTAGTTCTTGTAACAAATGATCGTTTGATTTGGCTCAGCAATGAATGTGCTAAATTGGTGACTTTTAAACAGTGATCGTGTGAAGAAAGTTTATTGTTAACAAGAATTCCCAAGTCTATTTCTGCTGTTGATGATTTTAATGGGATATTGTTTATTTTCTATATATTCTTTTGGTTTGTCCTACCAAAGTAGAGAACAACACATTTATCACTATTAAATTCCATGGAGTTTGAAGTTGCCCGCTGTTCAATGGAAAGCAGATTGGAAATTAGACTTTTTAGGTTAGTTACTGTGTCCACATAACCACCAAGTTTAGAGTCGTCAGCAAACTTAGAAAGCCAATTTTGGGAAGAAATTATCATGTCACTGATATATAAATTGAACAGTATAGGTTTCAAGACAGAGCCCTAGGCACTCCACTAGTAACTAGACATTGGTTTGAGATTGCGTTATTAAAATTTACCCTTTGCGTTCTATTGGACAACCAGTTCTTTATCCACTTTGTGAGACAAGATTAAAACCCAAATGATTCCAATTTGTAAGCCAGCCTATTATGTGGTACTTTATCAAACACCTTACTGAAAAGCAAGAGTATGACATCGGATGGGATATTATTATCTAAACCTATGTTTATGTTGTTGTAAAAAGCCACTAGATTAGTAGTACATGAGTACCCAGTTTTGAACCCATGCTGGGAGTTGTCAATCAAATTCAGTTCTCCCATTTCTTTCTCAATTAGGTAGTTTGATAATTTTCTCCGTGATCTTACAGGTAACAGATGTAGGGCTTATTGGACGATAATTTTGAACATTAGCTTTGCTGCCTTTTTTGTGAATGTGTGTAACTGTTGCTGTCAGACAATCTAGGGGAATTTGTCCAGTTTCAAGAGATATATTAAAAATTATTTTAAGTGGAACTACAATTGCCTCTGCTGTTTCTAGTAAAAATCTTGGTGTGATGTTGTCTGGACCAGGGCTGGATTTTTTTTTATGGTATGTAAGGCAGTCAGAATCATTTGTTCCAAAATATTGTAGTATGTGGATTTTGTGGGCTGATCCTGGGAACTTGGGGATGCAGTATCTTTTAGGGAAAACACAGGCAAAATATGAAGTAAATATATTTGTGGTGTCTAGATCTGAGCTAATAGTATTATTATTGTGGACAATAGGTCCAATCTTCCTGGTGTTACTATTCTTACTGTTCAGGTAAGAATATAAAGTTTTGTGAGAATCCTTGGTGTGAGCTATTTTAAATTCTAAAGAAATTGTAGCTTGTTTTATGGTGTGCTTCAGCATGTGTAGTGTAGATTTGTATTTTAAATAAGTAGTTTCCTTGTTTTGTAATTTCTTGTTTTTAAGTTTGCGAAATAGTCTAAATTTTTTATTGATTAAGGATTGAATTTTTTTATTAAACCATCTTGGTATCTTCCCCTTTGTATTGTATTTTTTAACTAATGGGATCCATGCCTTCTCAAGTCAATGACTTAAAGTTTTTAAGAAGTTCCAAGTATCGTTTACTGAAAGGTGCTGCATAAGAATAGTGATTCTATAAAAATGATACACCTTGGGTGAGAGAACTTCAATCACATGCAAAGTGCATTCATTACACTCTGGTATTTAATATTCCACTGATACAAACATACATATGCACATATGAGGGGCTAGTAAAAGAAAGCTCAAAGGTCTATTGAGTCTTCTTGATGCAGAGCTCATGCTCGTATGCAACATGTTGCTCCACTGCTTCCTTGTCACCCTAATCTTTTCCTTGACTAAATCCCACCCTCTTTTACATCCCAACGGTATTGTGATTTACTAACCCCTCTCGCTGTGCATTCCATCCTGCCACCATACTTTCAGTGAAAAAGTGCCTTCTGGCCTCCTTCCTGTACCTCTTGCTAAGTTTTATATTTGAAAAAACAGCTCACTTGTATTAAATAGTAGATATATTTTTGTCCATTCTGTTTATTAATTTAAATTGTTAATCATGTGAGAAGGGTTACGAAATATTTCCATTTTCAGCTTTATTAGGGGGAGGTTTACAGGAAGAACTAATTAATAGAGATGTAAAAATATCTTATTTTGAATATTCACTAAGCATTTGTATTTGGGGCTATTTGTGCTTTGTTATTCATTATTCAGGCAGTGGAAGTGGCTGTGAGACTACAAGGTCTTCTCCCTAGATCCCAAACTAGAAGGTAATTTTTGTCACCCTTTTTGTGTGATGATTTTCTGTGTCTCTCAGGAGAACTTCTAGGATTCCCACCAATGTTGTAGTCTATTGACATGTGATGAAGTGCTTGCTTCTGTTCTAGCAATCTAGAAAGTATCAGGTAGAATGAATTCAATCTGATACTCACATCTTGGGCTTGATTTTTGAAGGTGGCTTGGAATGAAGCAAGTTGTGTCCAACAGTGTGACTGTGTTGTATGCAATTGCGTCAATGTGGCTGCACTGTATTTTGGAAAGTTCAGTAACTGCATCGATGCACCAGAGAATGATGTAGGACAAACTGTATTATAAAAAGTGACGCAGTGCAGTAGGTTGTCACATGTGGATGCAAAGTGGGACACAGAGCAGAGTGTGGCACAAGGGCGTGAAAGAAGATGGCCTATGACAGAAGAGAAGGAAGGAAGGGAAGGAAAGGAAAGGAAGGAAGGAAGGAAGGAAGGGAAGGGAAGGGAAGGGAAGGAAGGAAGGAAGGGAAGGAAGCAGCCACACAAGAAAAACTTTACCTAGGAGGAGAAAGACATCTGAATATAGGAGGTGGAAGCTCAAATGGGCCTCTTCCTCAGCTGAGGGGGTACAGTGCCCACAGATTAAAAAGGAAGCAAGTGTAGGAAAGTATTGCCAGCCATGTGAATGCAATGGGCAGGGTCAAGTGGTCAGTGCATGAGCTGCAGAACAGGTATAATGAACTCCCATGGTTCTCCAAGGACAAATTGGTGAGAATCTGTCACAGCAGTTGGGCCACTGGTGGAGGACCATGGAACACAGTGCAGCTCAGTAGCCAGGAGAAGAGGGTGGCATCCCATCTGAGTAGGAAGAGCACTGAAGGGAACAACCATTTGGATGCATTCAGGCTGTGGAGCGAGACAGGTAAGTAGGCTATGGCAGTGTATGGTGCATACTGTTGTGTGTGTGTATACATCCCACCAGATGCCTGTTGTGGGTGTATGGCCTGGGGAATGCATGTGTGCTGATGCTCACCACATGCAGATCCTGCAACTACAATATTAGCACCACTTGTGAGTTTTGGGGGGAGAGGGAAGTGGCATGGGCAATGATGTTGGGCATAGCAGCAGGAGCAGCCAGCAGTGGGGGGCATGGAGCTGTATTTGTGAGGTTACATGCAGGGTGGCTGCAGATGTAGGGCTCCCTGCTGGTGAGCATGTGATGCATATGTCATGGTGCCCCCCCCCGTGTGACAAGGTGCAGTGGTGGGCAGGGAGGTAAGCATGGGCACTGTATTGGGTGTTGCAACTTGTGATCAGTGTGCAACCACCAGGCAGAAGGTGTCCAGGGCCTAGTCATGCTGTCATGTGGTGGCCCCCCCAGGTGGCGTGTGATGCAAGTCTCAGCCACCCCCCCCGGGTAGGAGCAGGGTCCTTCGCTCATGGCAGGAGTAAGCACACTGTTGGACACAGGTGTGACATGTGTACACATGTGTCGTATGTCCATGTGGATAGACTGGACAGTGGCATGTCAGTGCTTCTGAGGGCCATGGGAGGTATGGCCACAACAGACGGGCCTTGCTGAGTTATGGTGTGAGAGCGGCCAATGTCTATAAAGCAAGCCATGACAGGAACCACAAAATGCAGTACAGTGTATGTGCAGGTGAGTGTTGGGCACATGGATGGCACACACCACAGGTCATCAGATGCTCTGCTGCTGGATTAGTCACACAGGATGAAGGCCCAAATGGAGCCCCTAATGCCATTGCGGTGTGTTGGGAAAGTGACTCTAGACAAGTGTTGTCTTGTGGGGTCACAGCCCCAGGTATAAAAGTGACTGGTGTACAGGTACTGGCAGAAATGCCCTGTTACCACAGCCACTGGTGTACATGACTGCTGTCTTCCCTCTTTTTGTAGGTAGCAGTGGTATGTCACACCCAGTGGAGGCACAGACAGCAGGCTTATTCACAGATGCATAATAGAGTGGCCATACAGAAGACAGTGACCTGGGGGCATGTAGTGGGGCACTATCATTGAGCAGGGGGGACAGTGACACAGAGGGCAGCCCTGACAACACTGAGGAGCAGGTGGTGGATGTGTTGATGGATGACACTGCAGTAGGTATCCATGAGGAGGAAGGGGGCCTCTAAACAGTGAGACTAACATGGAGGATGACATTCCAGCTAATATTACATAAGTCTTGTCCCCAACACCATCTATGCTGAGGGGGGGTGAGGTAGTGAGGCCAACTTCCCTAGTGTGGTAATGTCCATGGATGATGTCAACCAGTTGTGCCAAAAACATGTTAACCTCAGAGGTGACTGTGTCATAGGAGCTATCAGCCATTAGACAGCATCTTGAAGGTTGCCAGAATGCTGCTCAGGAACAACACCAGTACATGCAGGCTGACATCACAGGGGTAAGGGATGTCATCACTCAGGGGCTGCAAAGTATGGCAACTCAGTGGCAATGACAAGCAGACATCCTGCAGGGCATACAGGTGTTGGATGAATGGCAAACTGCCATCTTGGAGTGGGTGTCAGGTGCCCTCAAGCGCCTTGTGTACTTGCAGGAGTCAACTGGCCAAGTGTTGGACAATGCCACCCCCCAGGCCTTTGATGCCTCTGGGTAGCTGTACAGGCCCAATCCTGTGGGGGGCCCCCCTCACAGAACAGATGTTGTGGTACAATGTGGGAGTGTAGCACCTGGCCTACCCAACAGTTGTGGCCAAATACCGGCCCAAGGGGGTCATCCCACAACTCAGGTGGTATTTACAACTCATGTAGTCTTGGTCCCGTCTTGGAAGGATAGTGGTGTTGCATGATCTAGTGACCCTTGGACAACCACTGGATCATTGGATACCAATCACATTGAGGAACTATGGGACAGGAGTTCCCCAGGAACCATTGTACACCAGGCAATGCAGGGGACAGTGACATGGTCATGCCAGGCACATAGGATGGCCATCCTTGTGCTGGCCACACCCCACCACCAAGGCTGAGTTTGGCACCCACAACCCACAAGGGTGACTGCCAGAGGGTGCAGCCCCATGGCAAGGCATGCTTGTAGTCGTGGCTGATGAGACGTCAGTGTCATTGTGGGCAACTGTCATCACCAAACGGAGACACAGAAACAAGCCCTGTCACTGTTGTCCTGGTGTTGGACAAGTCATGTGCAGTCCCTGCAGACTCCACAGGCCACTTGGGGGACACTTCAGGCCACAGGTGCACACGCAGTGCCTGGGATGTAGTCCAGCTAACACAACCCCACAAGATGGTGTCACGGCCAGCGTCGCATGCGTTCTTGGCCCAGGTACCACTGCAGGGAAGGGTGGACATATCAGAACCTTGCAGCAGCCATGTCCCCCAAGCTACGGCATCTGGCCTGGACACACTGAGCCATCCAAGGAACAGTGTGGACCTCGGACATGGTGACACCTCTGTGGTAGGGCCTGCCACCACCACCCCAACAGCTGAGACAGAGGGGAATTGTCCTGCTGCAGTGGGCATGGTGCTGCTGTCAATGGTGCAATAGCAGCACAGGGGACAGAGGCCACATAGCACTGTGACCATCACCAACCCTGCTCCTGGAGCACAGGTGGGTGTGCTGCCAGAAGGTCAACAGTCGGCCTGACACTCCGGGCAGCAATCGACAGTCACTCAGGATGTTGACGGTGCAGCACACACACCTGCAGGTACCAGTGGCACTATTGTCCAGGGTGGGGGTAGGGGTGCGCACATCAGGAAGTGGGATGCTACCACTGCTCTTACATGTACCAAGTGGCCCTGATCAGCTGGTTGGCAGCATAGGATGATACCCGTGTTGGGGGTGTGCACAGTGAGGCACGGCAATGGGTGTTGGGGGGAATCACTGCTGTGAGTGGTGCACATGTAACAGGCTGTGAGTAGCAGGAGGGGCAACCACTGTGTGGGTATACCAGGGATGTGGAGTAACATGTCACCAGGCTGTACATGTAGCTGGGGGGGAGGGAGAGAGGAGGGGCCTGGGGTGTCATACAGTTCAGTCACTGTGGGTTCTGACCACTGTTGTTGTCAACATACCCTGTATTGTTCCAATAAAGGATGCTTGCACTGTGGCAACGTGTGTCCTGTACTCTCCATGTTCCACAAACCCCTGCACAACACAGAAGTTGTGCTACAGCACACCAGAGTGGCACACCTCCATGGCAGGCTGTGTAGTTGCCAGATCACCCAGGGGATTGGGCAGTGTCAATCACACCCCCAGCCATGTATCAAAGCTGGGCTAGGTCCACAACCCCAATAGTAACATAGAAACATAGAAGTTGGTGGCAGAGAAGTACTGCCAGGCCCACCTAGTCTGCCCATTTTCTCTGCCTTTTTGCAGAAACCACAGACGCTACTTGATCTCTGGCTTTGATTGCTTACCTATCACTAGGGTTCCCCTACACCTATTGTATGCATTCTTGAATTCTGCTACTAAATGTTCCCTGACCACCTCTGCTGGGATTCTGTTGCATGCATCTACTACCCTTTCTATGAAGCAATACTTCCTGTTGTTATCCCTTAGCCTACTCCCTTCAGCCTTATGCCATGACCCCTTGTTGTACAACATCTCATAGGTCTGGAAGATGCTACCACCCTGTACCTTATTTTAGCCCTTGGGATATTTGAAGGGTGTGAAGAGATGTAAGCGAGCTTTATTGAGCGTCTCAATCTAAGTGACTCAATAAAATCGCTTGTAGTAAGAACGAGTCTTGAATAACGCCGATGAGTACTGTAAAGTAAGTGTAGCAGTGAGCTACACTCGCTAATGGAGGATATGGGGATTTGCTTGGCCAAGCCCTGCTAAGCTAGCAATTTGGTGTAGTGGCTTCAGCCACCGCCTCTGGAGCTGGTGGACCTGGGTTTGGGTCTGGCTGCAGAAGAAATGTTTTTCTTTTTGTCATTCTTGTAAGTCCACTCCCCCCGGAGTTGAAAGTATTTAAATTGGGGGGTGCTGGGGGGCACAGCACCCCATATAAAAAGCTTTATTTCGCCTGCCATCCTTGAGAGAGTAAGAGACCATCACTGTTTGCAATGGTTGGTGTAATGTTGCTCGACCTTTTTGGTTTGGGCACATTTGTATTTGCTCTTTTTGTTTGGCGAGATTTAAAACTTGCCTTTATCACATAAAACCATTTGAAGGTCAGTATCATATCCCCCCCCATCCTCTCCTTCAGGATCTACATATTGAGGTCCCTTAATATGTCTTCATATGACTCATGGTGCACTTCTTGCACCACTTCTGTTACCCTGCTCTGAACAGACTCTACCCTGTGTATGTCTGTATGGAGATGCAACCTCCAGAACTGGACACAGTATTCCAGATGAGGTCTCACTAATGATTTGTACAGAGACATCATCACCTCCATACTTCTGCTGGTGATACCTCTCTCTATGCACCCCAGTATCCCACTGGCTCTTCTCACAGCCTTGGTACATTGCTTGTATACTTTTAGGACATCTGATATGAGAGCCCCCAGATCCCTGTCCTGTTTGGTTGCTGTCAGTATCCCTCCCCCATCATGAAAGTGTCCCCTGGGGCCCTAGTACAATGTGTGCACAGTGTAGGCTGCACGTTTCAGTATGGAACACCACACCGTGGGTAGGCATCCCCTTTCAGGCTCACCATGGTTGCATGGCAGGGTACATTTGAGGTACACAGGGGACACGTGGCAGTGTACTGGCATGCTGTGGTGGTAGCCTGTGTTCTACAGTGCTCACCAAGTGGCTGTACCCTTCACAAATACTACCAAGTGTTCATGGGCTGCAATGCCTGAGAGGTCCCCCTCTGTGAGATGCCCTCTCCAGGTGGCAGGAGGATATGTGCAAATATGACAGGGTCCACATACATTGTACTCTGCCATGCCTGTACTCAGCAATAACAATGGGCCAAGCACCTGGGTGTCATGCAGTAGCTGGTGAACATGGTGCCAGAGCACCTGGGCCTAGCCGAGCTGAGCACATGCCTATGGTAGTCAACCCCCACCCTCCCGGGCACACAGCTGTCGTCTGCCTATTCCACCCCTGTTGTTACATGCACACCATGACCAGGAAGAACAGAAGACACAGGTGTGTGGTTCAAAAAATGTGCATTGTCAGAAATGCACATTCAACAAGAAGTATTAAATAACAGTGATAACATCAAACAGCAGCAAAAGGAACAAGGAAGAAAGTAAAAGTGCACAACAGGTGCAAGAAGTCCAGACAGTGGTCCATCCAAAAAATGCAATCACTTACAACTGTTCCATCTCAGGCACAGTCACAACCCCATGGGCACTAAATCCATCTCACTGGAGGTACAAATGGATGGCCTCATCCATGGCCTCCACCCTGCCCAGCATCAGATGCAGGTCAGATGCCAGATCCGGCAGTGCAGTGTGCATGATGACAGCCAAATGTGCAGTCCTCTGGTCTTGGTGAGGGATGCCTATTGTCACACAGTGTGTCCTCCAAGTTGTCATCCATCTAGACTCCTGTGTTGGTGGAAGTGGGCACTGGCATGTCCTCCAGCATCTCCACGTCTATGTCACTGGCATACTGACATGGCAGTGTGGTCCCACTGTCCTCCTCCACAACCTCGGTATACCTCCTGTCAGAGTGGTCAGCGTCCACTGCCTGCCCATCATTAGCCGTCCCTTGCTGCTGGTCCCTCTGTATTGTAGGGTGATGGTCTGTACTTCCTGTGGTACTAGAAGCTGGTCCCATGCTTGCCCTCTGTTACTGCAACAACCTGAGACTTGTGCCTCTTCAGTCTTATCATGGCCCTCTCCATGGCACGCCATCATAGGGAGGGTGGTCTGGCATGAACCATGGCACTGCGGTCGGCACCTGTGGAGGGACAAGAGGGAAGGTATTATTGCACAGACCATGACACTATGACAGGGAGTTCCTGCCACTCTTGAGGACCAACCTTTTCTGAAATCTGTTGCAATAGTTCTTCTATTTCTTAGTCTATTCTATCCTTTACAATTGTTGGTCCATAAGGTTGGCCACCTATAGGCACCCCTTCCCTTTCTTGACTATGCTACAGTGTCTTCTTTAATTTTCCTTTTCCCTCTCAGATCCTCGTACAAGGAGGTTATTGTGGTGACCTCCGAGCGTATGTAAAACAGGTTGTGTTTATCATTGTTGGATTTAGTATGTAATAGCACTATTCCATAGAATACCTTGATGTATATATCTCATGTTTATCAAACCTGTAAATGTTGAAAATACCATGGCACTAGATGTTTTTGATAATGGTAAAAAGTACTAGGAGATTATTATAGAAATTAAGTTAGTTGTGCTATTTAAAATGCATGTAAATTGCTGAAAACTGAACAAGTCTGAAATGTCATGGTGATTTACATATATCCCATGATGCTTTGCATTATGGAAGTATGTATGATGTTGTATTTCTTTCAAACTTAATTTGTTGCCAAAGTCCTTTGGGGTAACCCCTTATTTCAGTGATTTTACACAGAGGTTCTTTGTTTTTAGCTTGTTTTGTTTTTGTTCCTTTTCAGCCTCCACTACCTAAGCAAACGGGCCCCACATAGAGATGAAAAGTTTTCACTGAAAAGTGGTGAGATCAGAGATCAGTGTCAGTAGATCCTGGATAAGTGCAGAGAAAGGACATACATAGTCTGTTGCTGCAAACTGATGTACTGAAGAAGGAATATGCTATAGTTGAAGCTTATTTCCTATATTTTCAATAAACATCACACAGAGATTGTTGTTGAACCTGAAGTTAGTGGTCTGGTCCATCTGTTATCCCACAACCCCTCAACAGACATGATATCCCACACAACATGACAGTAACATCTGGGATGGGGTGTTGGATGGCCTGGGCCTCCCAGATATGGATGTGACTGCCATGCACCATATACATACTGTAATGGGAGCTTGTGTGAGATGCTGGCCTACAGCCTTGCACTGTATGGATGACACCATGCCTGCCATGCTGCAACAGTAATGCCCAGCAGCACCTGCCCCCCCCAAAAATGTGCCCATGCTAATCAATGGGCCAGCCTGCAGAGTCACACAGGGATCCCCTATATAGAATATGTGCTCTGTGGGGATACTCCCTTACCATGTCTTGGATCCTCCCCTGGGCCCACCTGTCCCCCCCATCCAGAAACACAGATTCTGAGATGCAGCAGGGAAACTATGTACACACCAAGGGGACACCCTGGCATGCAGTGGGATGATGCATGTGATCTGCACACAGGGCACTGTGGTTGTCACATGACACATGGTACTGGTTCCCCAGGTGGAGGGCAACATGGGGGTACAGGTGTGCCGCCAGTTTGTGTGGGGGCATGCCAGACTACATGGCTGGCATCATGCATGCCACATTGCCCATGGCAGTGTCCCTAGTGTCCATGATGCCAGCTGCAGGACAGCAGCTGCACTGGGCACACATGTTTTGGTGTTGGATTTTGCACATCACATTGGGCATCCTGGGGGTCCCATGTGTCACTCTCACTGCCGTGGCATGTCAGAGGAGTCCAGTAGCACACTAATGCACTGTTGTTGACATGACACCCTGTGGGTTCCATTCCATGCAGTGGGGATTGCCCATTGTCCTCTGTCCCGCAGGTGCCGCCATGTGTCCAATGCAGCTGTGCACATACTGCACCTCTGGCTGACACAGGCTGTGGCTGTGTGAGATTGCAGCATGGGTGCATGGCCCTTGTGCTTCTCAGCCCTGTATGCTGACTCCTGCAGCTGCAGCAAATACATGTGGCTGCATTATTTACTTCTGTGTTCTGCATCACGCCAATGCGGCTGATGCACAGTGCAGCTGTGAGATGTGCAAACTGCATTTTTCATCAAACCTAGCAATAAACACAATGAATATTGCATTGCAGCCTACTGTCCCACAGTTTGTGAGATGTAACAATGGGGACACATGCAAAGACCTCTCCCAGTTGCACCCCACACATTCACAGTGCCTCTGGGCACAGGCATGGTGTCATCACATATTGGAGGGAGCCACCCAACCCACACGTCACTGGGAGATATATGCCAGCTCTGTCCAGCAGGTGATCTAGTGGGAGTGCCTCTTGTGAGTTCTGGTTCTTGTCTTCCTCACCATGCTTGCTTCTCTTGTTGCCCATGTCACTGCTGGCTTCCCTTCATGTATTTATTAAGGACCCTAGGAGTCCTCACACATGCTGCATTCCCATGGACCTAGTTGTGGGGATGTCCTAGGCACCATAATCATGCCCCACTGCCTTTCCTGTATCTACCCTGTGGGACTTGAGACTACCTATTAACGCTGACAGTGCATTACTTCATATGCTCCTGATAATATCCCATCAGCCCATCCCACCACTAGAATGTGCACATGATCCTGGGACTACCACACTTACCACATGCTCCTCTAGAGGCCACATCACCTGGAGTGGACATGCACAGGACACTTGCCAACCCACTGTAGGATGGCAGTACTGCATAGATTCCTGAGTGTCACCCTCCCTCTGCTATCTCTGCACACACCTGACATACTGCATGGGGCAAACCAGAAGTGTGGGAACACACCACATGTTGGAGGGGATGTCCTCTTTACTGTTTGCAGCTCCTGGCCAACCAGCACTGGCTTGCAGGCCAATGGGGGTGGCCCTTGGTGTTGTAGCCCTAACATCCTGCCATCAGTGAAACACATTGCAGCACTGATAACTGCCCCAGAAGGGCCACACCATGTCCTGCCATGGCACTGAGGTCCTGTTCACATAGGACAGTCATGGGTAGCCCAGGTCCCTGCCCAGACCGCCAAACCTGTTCAGTACATTGGGCAGCCATACTACTGTCACCCTCACTCTCTCTGTCTCTCATCACCACACACACTTTGTACCTTGCATACCACACCTCTGAAGGGGCACTACATCTTCCTGCATCACTAGCTCTATATGTTACTCTATTGGGTCTACCCTGCATACCCATGACTGGGACGACCATGTGAGATATCACATGGGTAGTGGCACCTCCCCATCCAACTGCTCCCAGACACCCTTGCTGCCCACATGCCCCACATGAAAGCACTCCTACAGCATCTGCCAGGCGGTGCAGCTACCCTCCTCCCTGGTCCACAAGGATACATCTGTTCCACTACAATGACCGTGACCCTCCCATGCATGTATCATGTATCTATTAGCAGCACTCTACAGGCAGCCCATGTGGTTCACACATTGTACCTATGTATTCATCTTGATCTGCATGCTCCCTGACAGGGCAGTACCTCACAGCAGGAGAAACCACCAGAGAGTGGGTACATTGCATGCCACGCACCAGCACTCCCAGGTGGCTCCCCCAAGTGGTAGGTTGACATTGTCAGGAGCCACCTGGGGACACCGTGGTCAGCATGCCATGATGGTAAAATGCCTGCATGGATAAGGGTTCTGGTGGGTGATCGACATTGTCATGTGAAGTGGCTGTGGATGAGGTCAGATCTGGTGTGATGTCCAGCCATTGCTATGCTGCCACGTCCTGAGCCCTGGCTTACGGTTATATCACTAACTTGATCCTCCTCATCGAACACCTCTCCAAAATATGGTTCCTCCACCACATCAGGCATGTCTACATGGTGTACCAGTGCAATGTTGTGTAGTATGCAGAATGCAACAAAGATCTTACAAGCTATCTCTGGTGAGTACTGCAGTGTCTCTCCAGAGTGGTCCAGGCACTGAAACCTCATCTGCAGTAGGCTAAAGGTTTGCTCGATATTAGTAGTAGTAGTAGATGATTTGTTTGTTTTGGGCACCCTTTCCCAAAGGCTCAGGGTGCCCTTACAAGACATTACATCAAAATCAGTACAACCACACCTCCTTAAATGAAAAACCAAACAAATATAATGTATACATAAATAAATACATTAAAATCAGCACTTAAACAGCAGTATTCAGTTGTTCTTAACCAGTTAGATTCCACATACCTGAGTAAACAAAAAAGTTTTAAAATGCTTTTAAAAACTAACATTGAGGGAGCCTTCTGGAGGTATTCTGGCTGCCAATTCCATGGGATTGGGGCAGTCACTTCAAATGCCCAATCCCCAGGAAGATCTAAGTTTCACTCTGGGCACCTCTAGGAGGCCATCCCCTGCTGATCGGAGAAAACGCCCTGGGATGTAGAGATGCAGAAGATCACTCAGGTAACTTAGACCCGGCCCATTTAGGACCTAATAGGTCAATAGACTTACCTTGAAAGAGATGCGTCAGTGCACCGGCAGCCAGTGCAGTTCACCCAACACCGCATTCTATGACAGGACCTGGAAAGTCCATCAAAAGCAGGGCCACAGCATTCTGTAGCTGCTGTAGGTGCTGTATCACATGTCTACTGACCCCTAGGTAGAGAGCATTGCTCTGGTTCAGCCTCAATATGGCAAACACATGTATCAGAGCTGCCAAGTCATCCCAGGGGAAAAGAGGTTTGATTCAGGCAATATTCCAGAGATGATAAAACACAACATGGACAGTAGTCAACACCTGAGCTTCAAGCATCAGCTGACTGTCCAGGAATGTGCCAAAATTCTTCGCCTTTGCAGGTTCCTCCAGTCTGTTTGGGTTTATAAATAGGTCCAGGTCCATCCCAGAGACACACTCACTCCTCCCACTGACCCAGCTGCACTACCAATACTTCGGTCTTCCCAGGATTGATCCCCAGCGAGTTCACTGACATCCATGCCCAGATCTTAGACAGGCACTTATTAAGCACATTGACCACACCTGGTCTTCCTGGTGCAAAGGACATGTAGAGCTGGGCATCATTGACATAACAATGAAAATCTAGCCCATATTGATTTATGACCTCACCCAGGGGCAGCATGTACACTGTGAATAACATGGGGGATAGGACAGAGCCTTGCAGTACTCCACAAGGCAGGGCCCTTGGGTTTGAGGAATAATTCCCCCAAATCACCCTTTGGGAACTGCCCTGGAGAAAGGACTTAAACCAGCTGATGACCTTGCCGGTGAGTCCACCATATTCCCGTAGCCTTTCCAATGATGCCCCATGGTCCACAGTGTCAAATACTGAGGAGAGATTGAGGAGAGCAAGAATCAATCACTCTACTCTATCCCTAGCCCTGAGCAGGTCATTCAGCATCTGTACTAATGGTGCCTCCATGCTGTGCCTTGCCCTAAACCCGACTAGAGTGGCTTGAAAATCTGAAAGTCTGTGAGGCAACTCTCCAGCTGTTCTGTGACTACCTTCTCCAGAATCTTCCCCAAAAAGGGAAGATTCAAGTCAGGACAGAAATTCACAAAAATGTTGGAGTCCAAGGATGGTTTCTTCAGCAGGGGCTTCACCAGAGCTTGTTTTAAGGGTTCCGGAAAAATTCCTGTTGTTGATTACCCTGGTGATGGCGTGGGCCTGGTTGTATCATTCATTGGTCTCTGACTGTGAATGCTTTACTGGCGTGATTTATCATGGCTGATGGGGGTACCCACTGTCACCTGTTGGAAGGTTAGGGCACAGTTACACACCATCTTGTGGCCCTCTGCCCAACACCATCATCTATTGTTCCCTACTGTACTGCAGATGTCCATGCCAAACCTACCTTCCCCCCAACACACAGCACTCCTGGTGTGCATGGCATGAGGCTCACATGTTGAGAAAACACTACCCCCTTACCAGTTCTGCCAAGCCACAGAATCCATGTCATCCATCTGGGGCTGGGCCTCATGCCTCCAGGACAACTGGGCCACCTGCTACACGATGCCTGGTTGTCAGAGGCCCACAGCACACCTTCCAGTGTCATGTACACCACTGATGCCAGCCTACATGAATGTCACCATGGAGGAAGGCCTCATACAGCACACTCTGCTGGAAGATGTAGGAATTATGGCAGGAGCCTGGGAACATGGCTACAACATCAAGGATCTGACATTGGCTGTTGCACACCACCTGTAAGTTAAGGGAATAGTACCGCTTCCTGTTTATGTAGACCTCAGGATCATGGGTTGGGGCATGGATTGCTACATGCATGCAGTCCAAGGCACCCAGCACATGGGGGAAGTGCATGATGCCATAGAAGCCCTGCTTCACAGGCACTTGCTTGTCTGCCTCCACAGAGAAGTTGATGTACTGGGCTATCCTCCTCAGCAGGGGCTCAAGGAAGTGATTCAGGCATTTTGACACTGCAGATCGGGAGGTACCAACAGTGTCACCCATTGAGGTCAGGAATGTGCCCATTGCCAGGAAGCAGAGTGCTGCTGACACTTTTGTTTCCACTGGAAAGGGATGACCCCTCCATGTGTGGCTCTTTGGATCCTCTCTGAGCTTGTCATAGAGCTCCTGTATGGCATCACAGAGTGGACGGTATCTTGCCAGGCACTGCTCCTCTAAGAGGTCCTAGAAAGATTGCTGCTGCCGTTATACCCTGGCTGGGTACCTTAGATACACCCTGTCCACTGGCTACTCATGGGCGGCTTGCTGGGCCCACTGGTGCTGCTGTTGGGCACACTGGTGGTGCATCTGTAGTACCAGTCATATGGGTAATAGAGCTGTTGCCCTGGCATTCTTAGCTGTCATCCCACTGGTGCATGTGCTGTAACAGAAGCTCCTCACTAGTGACACACTCCAGCTCTGCAGCAGGGCCCTATTTATATGTGTTATAGACCAGCTCCTCCCTGGTCTAACAGGTATGTCTAAGGGAGGACACAACACTGTGACATTTGTGACACTTGGACAGCTGGTTCTGATCACTGTATCATTTTTTGTAATATAAAAATGGGTATGGAATGTCTCCCATGAGAAATGCTGAAACAGCATCTGAGATCACACACACACACACACACACACATATGTTTTAGATACAAGGTGTTACCTGGAAGGCCAGAAGCTAGTTACAGACTTTTCTAAGTTAATTATAGCTTTAACTGCTAAGAGGGAAATCAGTATCCCTTTTATGATGTTTCGAGGGGAAAACCAGGTTTAGTACACTGATGCGAAATCATAAATGCTTTGATGTCTGTGTGAGAGGGGATACTGCTCACAGATCAAAGAAAATCATTTGAAGAAAATGAGTTGTGCGGAGGATTACAGAATTTAATACTTTGAAAAGACATCCTGTTTTTGTATAAATATATTTTTTTCTATATATTCTGACAGGGAGGAGCTAGGTGACCTCATGAAAAGAGGTGGGCAAAGTCAACTTTTAGACAATATTCTGTTTTACTTCAGAGACATTTTTATCTAGAGTCTGACAAAGAAACATCTTCAAGCACTTTAAGCAGGTATTTAGAGAGAGACAAATCTAAGTACTGTAGTAGGAACTGCACTGTTTAAAATGTGTTCTTTGAAAAGATTTGTATGTCTTGTAATATAATAGTTCTGTATTTTATGTTTTACATATTTTTTTATCTATTTTACTAAAACTCTATTTTTAGAGCCTACTTGGTCTGTCTTTGATTTCTTTCCTTTACAAGTGGAGTATATTTGGTTAAGCAGACACTGCACATAAGATTGAATGGTGATACCAAACTGGAGAAAGGTAAGCATTTTAAATCTGAGGTCTTTATTAAAGTTTTTAAGGGTTCATTTCTGTAGACCTGGTTAGGTGCCTGTAGGCAAAGATATCTGGCCCCCAAAGACAGAATTAACTGAGCCTATACATTGGGTACATCAGCAAGAAGTTCACAGTTTGAATCCCTCCAGAACTGAGACCAAAGATTGATCCAAACCCACAATAACAGACAGGAGGGTTACCCTGTTTCTGTTAACTGTTCACAAGAGTATGCTTGGAGGTTGGCACTTTGGGAGTAGAGGGCTAACCTGCTGAGTGGGTTTTTGACAGATTGGTTGGCAACAGTGGCATAATTTTGGTATTCCAAGCTTTTATTGTTCAGCGTGTCAGCTTAAGACTGTTAGCTCACTTGCAAAGAAAGAAAAAGGCAGTGATTTATTTTTAAAAGGAAACAGAACTATATCACTTGGCGTAGTCAAGTTCCTACCCATTTTAATTTTTTCCTAAAGTGCAAGTCAGAGTTGCAGTAGTCAGAGAAAATGGTTTCCAACTACAGCAGGCACACTAGACTACTTAAGGCAGTTGTGTGGGGACAGAGGAGTCCCATTCGAGGCAAAAGCCAGCAAGCAGAACCTCATAGATGCCCTGATGGTAGCAGATACCCAGAGCAGCGAGTCACAGACCATGACTGAAAAGGACCAAACCTTTAGTGTGGCAGGACTTGTGGCCAGTGCAGTGTCTAGATCCAGTGAGGATGACAGCAGGTCCACTGTCAGTGAAGGGCTACAGCAGCAGGGGAAGGTCACCAGTATCCTGGATCCAGAAGTACTCAAGCTGCAAACTGAGTTGTGCAGAATGGAGCTGGAGTTCCAGAGAGAAGAGAAGCATGAACAGGAATCTACAGAGGAGGAGAAGAAGGAGCAAGAACACCGTGAGGCAGAGTAAGAATGCCAAGAGGCAGAGTGGGTACAAATGGAGGCAGACCGTGAGGACCGTGAGCACCAGCAAGCTGCAGAGGAGAAGAGAGAGTGAGAACACTATGACATAGACCATGATAAGCAGGAATGCCAGAGGCAACATGAACTGGAGAAGCTACAACTCCGACCAGTGGCACCAGAGCAGGTAAGTGGCTTGGATTTAACTGGGACTGCAGGACTGGGTTACAAATTGAACTCCAAATTAATAGCCAAATTTATTGAGGTGGAGGATATGGATGCCTTTTTAAATTCTTTTGGAAAAGTTTGTATTCAGGCTAAAATTCCTAGAGAGTCCTGGAGCTTCAAGCTATCCCTGCTACTTACCGGGAAAGCTCAGGATGCATCGGGTCAAATGGACAATGAGGACAGTAATGATTACAGCAAACTAAATGCTGCACTGTTAAAAAAGTTTGAATCAACTGCTGAATCATACAGAGCTAAATTCCGTAAGCTCAGGAGAAGCCCTGATAGGAGCTATGAGGAGCTAGCCATGAAACAACATTAGTTTTTAAAATGTTGGTGGGAAGGAATTGAGGCAAACTCTGTTGATAAAGTTGAAAATGTGATTTTATTAGAACAGTTTTATTGAGCATGCCCAGCAGAGCTGAAAACCTGGTTAGAGAACCAAGATCCCAAAACAGTACAAGAGGCTGCTGAACTCTTGGACCACAATGCCAAGTGCAGACCTGCTCTGAGAGTGAATGGGATGGGCGTGGCAGCATAGAAAGGGAAAAGTGTGCCTTCAGTGCAGCTAAAATCCTCACTACCTCCACTGAAACCAATTAGCCCCAGGTTTCAGAGAAAAGATGTCTCTGAGAGAAGAAATGAATGTTGGTTGTGTAAAGAAACTGGGCATATTGCTAGTCAGTGTCCCAAAAAGGCAAGCAAAAATACACAATCATGTGCTAGAAAAAAGGTGGGTTGTTTGTGTGTCCCTGGAAGCATGCCAGTGAACATGAGGGAACACATGCACTCAGCCATGTTGAATGGTGTACAGATACAGGGGTTAAGGGACACAGGGGCATCCCTGACATTGGTGAAAGGGGATCTGGTACAGCCTGGTCAGCTTATACTCAAAAAATATGTCACTGTACAGGACTTTGTGGGTGGGGAGAAAACATTGCCTCTTGCTAGTGTTCTCCTAGACTGGGGTGAAATGGGGAACTGTGTAACAGGTGGCTATAGCTAAAACATTAGCAGTGGATGTGATCCTGGGCAACAATCTCAAACAAGGGATGGTATGTGCAGTTACCCATAGCCAAGCAGCAAGGGAAAATTGTAGTTCCCTGAACCCCACAGAAACCATTGTGGAAACCACTGAGAGGCTGGTTCCCCAGTCTGTGTCTCCAGATGGGGAGACTAATGAAAAGGGGGTAGAAATTTCCCCAGTAGCAAGTAACCACACAGCTACAAAGGTTTACTCTGAAGAGGGAAGGGTGACCCATTGTCAGGGGGTGAGGATTGACAGTGATCCTGAGTGCCCTTACGCTAGTGCTAGGGACCCTAGTTTATTGACTGAAGGGTACCTGTCCCATGCCTTTGGAATGTGTGTGGGGTTTGCAGCTGCTCAGAGAAGTGACTCTAGTTTAGAGAAGCTGAGGGCTTGGGCAGACTCGGACAGCACACAGGGAGTTGAGGGCAGACATAAAGTTTATTGGGAAAATGGACTTATGTATACTCAGGCAGTACAGACAGAGGGAGGGATGCTAGGCAGGCAGCTTGTTGTTCCCCAGGGGTATTGTGAGCAGTTGCTCAAGATTGCACATGATATTCCCTTGTCTGGTCATGTGGGAATCATGCACACCACACAGTGGTTGGACCAGAATTTCTATTGGCCTAACTTCACCCAGCAGGTGAAGGAGTATTGCAGGTCTTGTCACTGGTGCCAAGAAATAGGGAAGGTGGCAAGAAAACCCAAGCTGTCCTGATTCCCTTACCCATAGTGGCGGAGGCATTCCAGCGGGTGGGAATGGATATTGTGGGGCCTTTAAATACCTCCAGCTCCTCAGGATGGAGATTCATCCTGACTGTGGTGGATTAAGCCACCCGATACCCAGAGGCAGTACCCCAATCCTCACTTAGGACAGACAAAGTGGCAGATGCCTTACTTGGGATTTTCTCCCGTGTTGGGTTTCTGCAAGAGGTTATCACTGATTGAGGGGGTTCCTTCATGTTGGACCTGATGAAATGTTTATGGGAGAAGTGGGGAGTGGTGCAGAGATGCACAACACTGTATCACCCACAAGCCAATGGGCTTGTGGAAAGATTCAATGGTACCCTAAAGTCAATGCTCCGGGTGTTTGCTGAGCAGCATGGGAAGGACTTGGAGAAATATCTTCCCCACCTGCTGTTTGCATACAGGGAGGTGCCCCAAGAGTTGACAGGATTTTCCTCCTTCAAACTCTTATGTGGATGTCAGGTACATGGGCCCCTAGACTTGATCCGGGAGGACTGGGAAGGCAAGCACGCCACCCAGGGAACTCCCATTGTGGATTACATCTTTAGGTTTAGGGAAAGGCTAAAGGAGCTTATGGGGACAGCCCAGAGCAACCTGGCAGCTACCCAACAGAAACAAGAAGTGTGGTACAACCGCAGAGCCAGAGCTCACTCGTACATGGTTGATCAGGAAGTCACGGTCCTTATTCCGGTCCAGAAAAACAAGCTGCAGGCTTAGTGGGCAGGACCGTACAAAGTGGTAAGGGAGGTAAATGATGTGAACCACATTGTGGAGTTACCTGACCGAAAACAGACAGAAAGGATGTACCAGGTCAACATGATGAAGCCATATGCAAATAGGGCTGACATGGTGTTTGCAGTGTGTAGTCATGGGGAGGGGACAGACGAAGGAGACCCCCTTCTGGACTTTCTTCAAGAAAGTAAGTGAGAATCCTCTGTGGAGGCAGTTAAATTGTCTCCCCAGCTGGCCCCGGACCAGATCCAGAAAGTAAGGGAGGTTTTAGCAGACTTTGCCCCATTGTTTAGCACCAAGTCTGGACTAACCCCCTTAGCGATACACAATGTGGAGCCAGGGACACAGACGCCCATACCGCGGACAGCATATTGGATGTCAGAGGCTGTCCAAAAGGACATTAGGAGGGAAGTGGGGGAAATGCTGGATTTAGGGGTAATCCAAAGATCCAACAGCCCCTGGGCCTCACGCGTAGTCCTTGTGCCTAAGCCAGATGGCTCTACTCCTTTCTGTGTGGACTTTTGTGAACTGAATGCAGTCATGAAGTCAGACACCTACCTGATGCCCCAGATGGACGAACTTCTGGACAAGCTGGGAGGGGCAACCTACCTTACGACCATTGACCTGACAAAGGGGTATTGGCAGGTAGAGTTGACAGACAGAGCTAGGGAGAGCTCAGCCTTCATCACTCTTATTTGAGTTTAAAGTAATGCCTTTCGGAATGAAGAATGCCCTGGCCACTTTCCAAAGGTTGGTGAACCAGGTGTTAAATGGTGCTGAGGAGTACGCTGTGGCATACCTGGATGGCATTGCCATCTTTAGTACCAGCTGGGAGGAACACCTATCCCACCTTAGGTAAGTGCTGGGCAAGATACAGAGGGCCGGGCTCACTGTCAAAGTCAGGAAGTGCCAGGTGGCCATGGGAGAAGTGGCATACCTTGGGCATGTGGTAGGCTGGGGACAGCTCCATCCTAACCAAACAAAGATAGAGGTAATCCTTGTGTGACCCAGACAAAAAATACAAAAGCAGGTCAGGAGTTTTCTCGGGACAGCAGGATACTATAGGAAATTTGTACCCAATTACAGTGCCCTGGCTGCTTCCCCTATCTGACCTAACAAAAAAAAGGATGCCCAAGAAAATTACCTAGCACCCAGCCTATGAGGAAGCCTTTTCCAAACTAAAGGCGGCACTGTGCAGTGCTCCTGTTTTGACAAGTCCTGACTATAGAAAAACCTTTATAGTTCAGACTGATGCCTCAGACGTGGGTATTGGGGCAGTACTGAGTCAGACATCCAGCCAAGGGAGGGATCAGCAATAGCATACCTGAGTAAAAACTTACTTCCCAGGGAGAAAGCATACTGCATGGTGGAAAACTAGTGTCTTGCCATAGTGTGGGCCCTAAAGAAATTAGAGCCATACTTATATGGGCAGCATATTGTGGTGCAGACTGATCACAACCCCTGGTTTGGTTGACACAGATGGGAAAGAACAATGATAGATTGCTAAGATGGAGTCTTGCTTTGCAAGGGTATGATATGACAGTATTACATAGGGCTGGAGCCAAAAATCAGAACTCAGATGGGCTGTCTAGGGTCTATGAGGAGTGAACTGATTTGGGAATCTCATCCCATGCAGGGGATAAAGCCCCCAAATTCAGTCTAGGTGGAGAGGAATTGTTACACTTGGACAGCTGGTTCTGATCACTGTATCATTTCTTGTAATATAAAAATGTGTATGGACTGTCTCCCATGAGAAATGCTGAAACAGCATCTGAGATCACACACACACACACACACACACACACACACACACAGGTTTTAGATACAAGGTGTTACCTGGAAGGCCAGAAACCAATTACAGACTTTTCTAAGTTAATTATGGCTTTAGTTGCTAAGATGGAAATCAGTATCCTTTTTATGATGTTTCGAAGGGGAAACCAGATTTAGTACACTGGTGCGAAATCACAAATGCTTTGATGTCTGTGTGAGAGGGGATACTGCTCACAGATTAAAAAAAATCATTTGAAGAAAATGAGTTGTGCGGAGGATTACAGAATTTAATACTTTGAAAAGACATCCTGTTTTTGTATAAATATATTTTTTTCTGTATATTCTGACAGGGAAGAGCTAGGTGACCTCATGCAAAGAGGTGGGCAAAGCCAACTTTTAGACAATATTCTGTTTTACTTCAGAGACACTTTATCTAGACTCTGACAAAGAAACATCTTCGAGCACTTTAAGCAGGTATTTAGAGAGAGACAAATCTAAGTACTATAGTAGGAACTGCACTGTTTAAAATGTGTTCTTTTAAAAGATTTGTATGTCTTGTGATATAATAGTTCTGTATTTTATGTTTTACATATTTTTTTATCTATTTTACTAAAACTCTATTTTTGGAGCCTACTTGGTCTATCTTTGATTTATTTCCTTTACAAGTGGAGTATATATATGGTTAAGCTGACTCTGTGCATAAGCTGGAATGGTGATACCAAACTGCAGAAAGGTAAGCGTTTTAAACCTGAGGTTTTTATTAAAGTTTTAAAGGGTTCATTTCTGTAGACCTGGTTAGGTGCCCGTAGGCAAAGATCTCTGGCCCCCCCCCCGAAGACAGAATTATCTGAGCCTGTACTTTGGGTACGCTAGCAAGAGGTTCACAGTTTGAATCCCCTCCAGAACTGAGACCAAAGGTTGATCCAAACCCACAATAACAGACAGGAGGGTTACCCTGTTTCTGTTAACTGTTCACAAGACTGCACTTGGAGGCTGGCACTTTGGGAGTAGAGGGCTGACCTGCTGAATGAGTTTGTGACAACATTCATCTTCTAAAATTCCATTTATGGGGATATGGCAGCCTGCGTTGATACACATAATATTTGCATTGGGTCTCATCTCTAACTTTGATGCATCTTTGGATGTAAGGACCTTGGATGCAGGCGTACTGTGTCTGACACAATAAGCAATGTAAAATCTTGTTTGATGCATCTTTGGATGCAAATCGCACTTTGCATCAAACTTCTTAATGAAAGTTGGCTGTGTCCTTCCAACACCTTTGAAAATTGGGCCCCCTGTATCAATTGGTGTTGAGACAGACTAAGCCATTGATGCACTTCTCTTAGTTCGTTAGTTGCCCTTACAAAGTGAAGCAAATGCACACAGATGGAGAGTGCTGTGGAGGCAGCCTTGCTGACCTCAGAGCTATGATGTAGTGCAGATGTGACCACTAGATTTAAAGGGTGGATCAAGCAGGAGACATAGGCTTTTACACACACTAGTGTGCAGTCAAGTAGAGATAAGCATGCATGAAGTTTGCACTGCTCCAGATATCTGAGGTGCAGTGGAAAAGTCCCCCCAAAGCCTCTGAGAGTAGTGCAGCAATTGCCAGTTTGGCTCCACAGTCTGTGAAAATGTGGGACATGATGGGTTCTGGTCAGTGGTTAAATTGGCAATGTTAAGAAGCAGGAATTGTAATCTCTACCTTTGTATGAGGTGGAACTCTCCTTATTACTGAATGGAGAAAGGTGTCAGAGGAGATTAAACTGAGTTCCCGTGATTTCCTGCCCAGTTTAACCCTTGGGTGTGTTGAAAATGTGGAACATGAATCTGGTGAAAAAACTGTGGAATATAACTGTAATGTGTCAAAAATGTGGACCATGACTATAATGTGTTGGAAATGTGGAATTTGAATCTAATGAAACAAACATTTGTCAATGCCAAATGTTGTCGCATTGGCATTGGCAGTGGCGGAGGTGGAGAGGCATAGAGCTGTGAGTTTGTTAATGTGTCCCAAAAGGTGATTTTGCACAGCCAGTACGCAACTGTGTGGCAGAGCTGAGGAAATGCGTTTTGGGCAGGCTGTGGAAAATGGTAGCTGGACTGTTGATAATGAGGTGTGTACAAATGCCAGTGGTGAAAATGTGGCATGAAAATATTGCAGATTGACAAAGTTACAAGGGTGTATGGAAACTGCACAATGCACGCTTGCAACACAGTCATTGTCTGGACCTTCGACACCAAATTTTCAGCATAATCATTTTAGGACCTCTGCTGATGAATAGTGTCACCGTCATTTTCTCAAAGTGTCCTGAAAAGTGATTTCGTACAGTGACCATCCAATTCTGCACTGGATGTGTGAAAACACATTTCAGCCAGCTGTACTGTTCATAAGGAGGTATGGAAGAATGCCAATGATGAACAGCTGGAGTGAAAGTATTACAAATTCGCAAAGTTACGAGTGTGCATGCAAACTGCGCAATGCGTGCTCGTGAAACACTCATTTTATTGATTTTCATCCCTAAATTTTCAACATAAGCATTTTAGGGCATCTGCTAATGAACAGAGTCACTGCTATTTTCATAATGTGTCTCGAACACGGGCTTTCCATAGCAACCACGCTACTGTGCGCCAGAACTGCGAAAACAGATTTTGGTCAGGATGTGAAAAATTACAGCTGTAATGTTCATTAGGAGGTGTAAAACAATGGCACTGTTGAAAAAGTGGAGTGAAAATATTATAAGTTTGCGAACTTACGAGCATGAGTGCAAACTGTGCAATGCACACTCGTAACACAGTTATTTTATGGAGTATTGTCACCAAATTTTCAACACAGGCATTTTAGGACCTCTGCTCATGAATAGGGTCACTGTCATTTTCGTAATTTGTCCTGAACAGTGATTTTGCACAGCAACTGTGCTATTCTGCGCCGGAAGTGCGAAAACACATTTTGGCAAGGATGTGAAAAATGACAGCTCTATGGTTCACAAGAAAGTGTGGTAAAATCCCAATGTTGAGAATGTGGCATGAAAATATTGCAAATACGCTAACTTACAAGCGTGCATTGCGCAGTTGCTACACACAATCTTAAAACAGTAATTTAATGGAGTATTGTCACCAAATTTTCAACACAGGCATTTTAGGACCTCTGCCCATGAACAGTGTCACTGTCATTTTTGTAATGTGTCATGAACACTGATTTTGCACATTGACTGCGCTATTCTGCACCGGAAGTGCAAAAACACATTTCGGCCAGGATGTGAAAAATGACAGCTGTATGATTCACAAGAAGGTGTGGTAAAATGCCAGTGCTGAGAATCTGTCATGAAAATAGTGCGAATGCGTTAACTTGTGAGTGTGTAGTTGTGCAGTTGCACAAGACGCCAGAAAGGGAGTCATTTTTTGATTTTTCCCACTAACCTTTGTCAACATAGGATTTTTGAGAGCCCCTCTCATGAACAGTGGCACTGTCATTTTGTTACTCACTCCTGAAAGGCAATTCCATGCAGTGACTGCGAAATCACCTTTTTCCACCGAATAATGCCATGACAGTGCAAGAATTCATGAGAAGGGGTTCCAAAAACCCCATGTTGAAAATCTGGGGCCAAAATTTCCAAAAATGCCCAAGATATGCATAAAAGTTGAAAAAACCCTATTCGTTCCATTATGCAGCTTACCAACATTTCTTCAGTTCACGGTCGGCTTTGAATAGTGCAGGCGTGTTCCAGTCCACCAAAGATCATTGCACCAGAATCCATGCAGGTAAGTATGGGGTGGGGGGTGAGGGGAAGCAGGGTGCACAGAAGTTGGGTGTGGTGGGGGAGGGGCATGGAGACTATGAGGGTCTGTTTTCATTTTACAGGAAAAAAAACATTGCAGGACAGTTTTTGTTTTGCAGGGGATTTGGCATGCTGGGGTGAGCTCCCAGCATGCCATCTAACTGTTTGGGAGGTCTATAGCTGACGGGGGATTGGGCACCCCATCGGCACACAAAGAAAGCGGGGGGGTGAGCCGAGGGAGATTGGGCACCCCCTTGGCATTCAACAATTCGGGGGGTTTATGCCAATGGGGAGTGGGCTCCCCCGTCGGCACACAAAGAAAGTGGGGGGGTTAACCGACAGGGGGATTGTTCACCCCCGAAGTCGGCAGTAGTTGGGCGACCACCTGCTTGCTGACCATGCTCATAATGTCGGTGAGCACGTAGGAAGGGTTCGCTGCCTAGGAAGAGCTTTGCTCGGATTGCAGTGGACCTTTTCTTAGATGTGCTCACCACATTATGTATGCATGGTGTGGTGCCGGCATGCAGGCTGATTGGGAAATGAGGGACACACCTACCAGTGTGTGCTCTGCATTCACCCAACAGCAACCCCACCTCCAAAGCTGCACTGTCCCACGATGTTGTCTGCGCAAGCGCGTCAACATAAAAATGTGGAACATGACTGTAATGTGCTGAAACTATGGAATGTGACTGCAATATGTTGGAAATATGGAACACACATCTGATACAAAAGTGGAATGTGACTGTAATGTGCTGGAAATGTTGAACATGAATATGATGCAAAAATGTGTAATAAGACTGTATTATTTTATTTTATTTAGTTTTTGTTGACTGGGTAAGTGCACTAGACAAATCCTGCCTATTTTCAGGCACGACCCGGGAGAGGGGCTTACAGGTGAATGCAACTGACCTTGAACCAAATTGAGCTGTTGGTGGTATTTTTAGTGAGTGATGTGCCTGTGACTGTAATGTGCTAAAAGTATGGAACATGCCTGTTACATATTGGAAATGTGGAACGTGACTCTAATAAAAAAAGTGGAACATGACTGTAATGTGTTGAAAATGTGAAACACCACTGCAATGTGTTGGAAAAGTGGAATGTGAATCTAGTGAAAACAATTTGAGATGTGGCTGTAATGTGTTGAAAATGTGAATCATGACTTATGGAAATGTGGAATGTGAATCTGATGAAAAGATATGGAATGTGACTGATGTATTGGAAATGTGGAATGAGAATCTGATGAAAAGATCTGGAACATGACTGTAATGTATTGGAAATGTGGAATATGACCTGAACATGAATCTGATGAAAAGAATGTGGAATGTGACTATAAGATATTGAAGATGTGGAACGCATGAAAAGACAGTGTCACAGCACAGTTTCCTGTGTGACAGAATGGGCAGGAGCACTCCCTCCCCACACTGACACCATTGCACAACCATGCCAGGGGCAGAACAAGGAATAACTGCCCTGGCTCCCGGTAGGCAAAGGTGGGGTAAGCGGATGGCCCACATGCCCAATGCCAGGTCTCTCCAGTCAGCCTCTGGATCTCCTCTGTGCCTGATTGCTCTATAAGATTCTAGATAGAGCACCGGGGAGTCAGTGGTCCCACCTCAGGGCACTAAGAGCCGGGGGATTGAGTGATCAGATTGCGGTGGAGATTGGGCAACTGGGGCTGATCTGGGGGACTTCAGGTGAGCGGGAACAGTCCATGCCTAGTAACTCATTGGAGAAAGTCCGGGAATCAGAGAAGAGGAGGAGTATAAATAGAATTCACAAAAAAATAAATAAATAAAAAAAACATGGAGAATGTGATATATAAGGCCACATGTGTCTGTAAATGTTTTTATTAGGGATGAGCTACCCGTCGGGTAGCTGGAGCAGGTAGGTCAGGTATCTGATTTTTTTAGGGTTGGGTAGGGTAGTTCGGGCAAGTTACTACCCCACCTGACATAACAGGGCATTTCACAAGTTGGGTAGTGTGGCCATGGGTAACAGGATGGAAAGGGGGTAATAAAAAAACAGGGATTTTCTGCAGAGCCTGTGGGATCCAAGGATTCATGTACCACTCCAATCAAACATTAGAGGCAGCCTGTGGGGTACTCACACCAGACAGGAGCACATGACACCAGCCTGTCAATCTGATTGGTCAGTGTTGGTGTGTGAGCTCCCCTGTTTGTGAGAGCACACTGCAGAAGATGGTCGCAGCTTGGAGGAGAAGGAGTGATCGGTCAGTGACTTGGCACTCATTGCTGAACTTGACTGAGCCCCCCCAAAAAACGGCAAAAAACAATATTAAAAAAAGGCACATGGAGACTAAGAGGGAACTTGGGGACTGAAGGGGGAAGGGAAGGGATTGGGAATCAGGATTGTTTGTTTGTCTGAGTGACTCAGTAGGGGGGAGGGGGCTAAGCAAATAGGTGCCCTGAACCTGTGTGTCTCTGCAGTAGTGAGAGCTCTTTACTGAACCTATTGTCTGTGCCTGAGCTCTGTGTGTGACACCTAGCACTACTCTGTGTCTCTGCAGCCATTTTAGGCTGTGTAGTCAGTGTTTGTTAGATGTCCCTAGCCTTGTGTGTATCTGCTAGTCTGTGTGTCTACATAAAGCCACTGCGGCTGTATTATACATAGTCTGTTAAGTGTCCTGAGCCCTGTACTCTGTGTATCTCATTGTGAGAGCCATTTAGGTTGCCTGGCTGTATTACACAGTGTCTGTTAGGAGCTCCAAGCTCCCTGTGTGTGACATCTAGCTATTCTTGTCTCTGAAGCCAATTCTGTTAGTGCCCCCAGCCCTGTTTGTAGCTACTAGCTACTCTGTGGCTCTGCATAAAGCCATTTCAGCTGTATTATACAGTCTGTTAGGTGCCCTAAGCCCTGTGTGACAGCTACTCTGTGTCTCTGCATAAAGTCATTTTGACTTTATTACACATTGTTAAGTGTCCCAAGCCCTGTGTGGGACATATAGTTATGCTGTGTCTCTGCATAAAGTCACTTTGGCTGTATTACACACTGTCTGTTACGTGCACCAAGCTCTGTGTGTGACATATACGGTAGCTACTCTGTGTCTGCATAAAGGCATTGCAGCTGTGCACACCTGTCTGTTAGGTGCCCCAGCCATCTGTGTGACATATAGCTACTCTGTGTTTCTGCATGAAGAGATTTCAACTCTATTACACACTGTTTGTTAGGTGCCCCGAGCCCTGTGTGTGACATGTAGCTACTCTATGTCTCTGCATAAAGCCATTTTGGCTGCATTACATGCTATCTGTTAGGTGTCCTAAGCCCTGTGTATGACATATAACTACTCTGTGTCTCTGCATAAAGCCCTTTCAGCTGTATTACACAATCTGTTAGCTACCCTGAGCCCTGTCTGTGACATAGCTACTTTGTGTCTCTCTGCAGTATAGAGAAAGCCATCTAGGCTATATTACACTGTCTGTTAGCCTGTTGGGCGCCCTGAGTCCTGTAATAGCTACACTGTGTGTGACGTCTCTCTGTGGCATAGTGAAAGCTATGGCTGTGTCTGCTATGTCTCGTATTTCCCAGACTAAGTCTACTAAAAGGAAACACAGTGCTGATGCACTTGCAAATGAAAATGTTTTTGCAGTATGAATCCTAGCACTAGTGAAGAACATAGTGACAATACTAGCAATAACATCACCAGGACTGGCACTAAATGTCCTCCTGAACCAAAAAAGCATGTTAACAATGAAATGATAGCAGAGTTTTAGAAAGAATTGACAGGAGTTACTCGTAGAGGTACTGAACATTTTGCCACATGTGCCAGGAGACTTCCAGCAGCTGAAGCAGCATGCAAGCAGGGGGAGGCATCCACTTCAAATATAACCTCAGATGCTGAGGTGAATGCTGATAAAGATGGTGGTGATAATGGGAACTGAGAATGGGATAGCCTATGCTATATCCCACCTGATGATAATGGCACTTCCAGTTCTTCTAAGTCTTTTGACAATGAGGTCAGTACTAGTTTCAATGAGGGGGCTGGAGAGGATTCCACTGTAGGGCATGGGAAGCAAGTGCAGGAAAAAAAATCAAATGTTAAACGTAAGAATAAGAAAATGACCATGAATGAGAACAATTCATGTGAATAAGAAAATGGCAGTATAGAATTTCCTTCAGGTCCCTTGACTGTACAAGAAATAGTGTCAGGCACTGTAGTACAAAGTGCAAAGGGTAAATCTTTTGTGTGTGGAATTTATTTTATATTGACCCTGCAGACAACTCTCGAGTTGTATGCAGTCTGTTTAAAAAGAGTGTCAGCCATGGTGGCAAAGCAGGGCATTTTAGAACATCAGTAATGATATAATATGCAAAGGCAAAACACCCAATTGAGTGGGGCAGAGCAAGAGACAGTGTAGTTGGTATTGGTGGCAGTAGAGGTGGTGACTGTAATGACAATGATCTGGAAGCAGGAACTGATACTGAATCACTTAATGTGTCCTTGCAGTCTTCCCAAACAAACATAGATTGTTTTTTTCTGACACCATCAAGTACTGCAAAATCCCACAGTAGTACTCCAAGTGAAAAAGGTGTGAAAAGTACAATCCCCCCACAATTAAAAATATCTTGTTTTTCTCATCAGCTAATATTAAAAGAAAGTGTTGCAAGGACATCAAAATTTACCCGCAAGCATCAAACATGCCAACTGTTAAATAGAGCCATTGCAGAGCTGGTGGTCAATTGTCAACTCCCTTTTCCCTTTGTTGCCCAGAAAGGTTTCCTCAAGTTTGTGAACCAGAATGAACCATGGTACTGTACACAGTTCCCTGTCATATATATTTCTCAAAAAAGGCTGTTACTCAGTTGTATGACTTGGTGTGAAGTGCAGTCACTAAACAGTTGAAACTCCGAGGTGAAGCAGGTTCAAATAACCATGAATACATGGACCAGCAACCCAACAATTGACTACATGACTGTTACAGCTTATTGTGCAAGTTTTCAGTCGGAAAGTAATAATTCCCACTCTACCATGAATAGTAGGATGCAGGCTGCTTTGTGTGATACACTTTTGAAAAAAAAAAACACACTGCTGTGAATATTTTACAGGAGCTGTAAAATCAGTTCCTGAAATGGCTTACTCTGTATTCCTTATCTTTAGGGTTTATAGTATTAGATAATGGTGCCAACATAGTCAAGGCTGTTAGAGATGGTAACTACCAATACATACCTTATTTTGCACATTGTTTAAATCTTCTTTCCTATAGTTTCTTAAATGGAAACAGAAATGTTGAAAACCTGTTACATCTTGCTAGGAAAATAGGTGGGCACTTGAGCCACTCTGTGAAAGTTCAAAAAATCCCAAGTGGGCTGCACAGGTCAATAACATTGCATACTTTAAAGCAAGAAGTTCCAACCCACTGAAATTCAACGTTTTACATGTTGGGAAGGCTTCTTGTACAGAAAAAAGCTGCACATGACTACACCATGCAGAATCAAATAGGTAAAGTAGACCATGTTCAGTTCCAGCAGCTGGACTCTACTGGAATCTTTGGTCACCTTACTGGAGCCATTTGAGGCTGCCACACATGATGTCAGTGCAGATAGTACAACTCTGAGTCAAATTCTTCCTCAAATTAGATTTCTCCATATTTTCCCAGCTGACATAAAGAAAGACTTTCAGGCAAAAGATGACACCACTGCTGTCATGCTGGCAGATGACTTGAGTCAAAGACTGTTGACTAATCAGAGAATAAATACCATGTTTAAGAATGACACCTACGAGATCACCAGTTCAAGTGGAACATCGAAACCATCCTTCCTGCAGCAGAAGACACTGAGTATTGAAAAGATCTTCTGCTAACCAATTGTGATATTAACCTACAAACACCATTAACTGATGTACAGCAATCAAACCCTGCCGAACCAGCACAGTGCGCCTTTGGCACAGACAATAGCACATCTGTCAATTCTTCACAATCAGCAGTGTCATCAGAGAGGGAAAGGACATCTACGCCTTCATCTACTTCTTGGGCATCCTATGTTCAGGGTCAGAAATGCAAATCACTTCTGAGTTGCCTATAACAACATGGACTGGTATCCTGTAAAGAAAGTGTAGCAGGTTCATCTGTCAGATTGGTAACTGTCTCATGCAGCACAATGATCCTGGAGTACTTTGCAGACCATACTGTGATTGGTCTCGAGGAAGATCCATTGCTGTATTGGAAACAAAAGAGAACAATATGGCCAGAGATACCAGATCTTGCAATAATCAATCTAATCAAATCAAATCTTTATTTATCCAGGTGGACACCATTGAGCAAGCTCATTTACAAGGTGGACCCGCATCACACAAGGTCTGGTGCAATATACATAAGTACAGGCATTAAGACAAAACATGGGAATATATAATAAAGCAAGCAAAATAAAAGTAAGATAATCACTCCATTTAGGCACACATTGTAATATATCTAACTACGTACATGTCATGTTTCAGAAAAATGAGAAAAAGGAGTTGGGGTAAGGGGGCTATACATGAAGAGGGGGATACAAGGTCAGGAATTAAATGGAACCTCACTGAGGTGTAGGTAGAAAAGGGGTACATGGGTGCAGGGGCCAGGGGCCAGCACGGTGTGATGTACAGAATACTCACTTATGGCTTAGGGCTTATACTATAGGGTTGAAGGCTTCAGGGTCACTGACGGCCCAGTGGCCTTAGTTTCCAGCGGCGGATGGGTTGGGAGCCCTGAAGGGTTCTCAGCTCTCAGGGAGTGGAGTATGATCAAATGGATACGGGCGGCGGCTTTGGTAACACCAACCACCTGGTGACTGCGGTTGTCTGTGGCATCCAAGCTGGGGCCCTGGAGGGTTCTCAGTTCTCAGGGAACGTAGTCCGATTGAGTGGTCTCAGGTGGCGGCTTCAGATTTTGACAATACAAGCTGGGGGCAATTTATAATAATGGCTTGAATGAAATGTTTCAACTTGTCCCTTTCTTTAAGAAATCATAGAAAGCAACATGTAGGTTGATAATAGTTGTGCACAACTACACTTAGACCATTGCACTGACTTAGGTATACATATTTCAGGTCTCATACTTGTGCTTTATTCTGTATTTTGTTTCATAAAAAGATTTTGAATAAGATCGGATTTAATATTTATACAGCAGCTTGCAATTTTACTCCCCCACCCTCATACTGGCAGTGTATTCCTCCTTCGCCCATACCCTAACCTTACTAGCTTCTGTACCTTTCCTATCTCACCATTTTCCCCTTCCTCTTCCTCACCCCCATCCCCATGACTCTCCTATTTTGCCAGTATGGGATTTTGAACATATCATTATCAGTGTTTGAGATCTGAGTTTTATGGTGTTTAACAGTTTGCATGTTTTTATGATCTTTTCTATATTCTTTTTGTATGCTATAGTCATATGGTTCTTTAGTGGCATATGGTTGTTTGGCACTTGAATTTAATTGTGATTTTTCTGCTATTGAAAATGTTATGTACCTTTAAGGACTTGCTATATAAGTGCAGACAGCCCCACCACTAATTTACACTTTGAGAAAGAGCACTTGAGTGCTTGAAAACATTTGGCATTTACAGTGGTTAAGCTGCACCAGCAGTTTTAATCAATAAACATGGTTTTTGAATCAGACGCCCAAACATGGGTTTTTTCTGCTTCATGACAGTGTTGCCTTAGCACGAACGTCTCTTGTAAAGTCATTGAAGTTACAGATGTCAATTGACATGTTGAGAAGCTTCACAAAGTTGAAGATTTTTAACTTTGTGGCAACTTCACTGTCAAGGTTTAACTTCACTGCATCTCTAGTAGTCACTCAAGCCACAGTAGTTATGCTGAGCTGACACATCCTACTCACTATTACTCAACCCTGACTAAATTTCTAGAAAAAAATTTATTTTAAAATTTCTTCTTAAGCACACAGCTACAAACTTAGAAAAATGTCTTGCGTGCATAGCCTTGCACACACACAGAACAAAAAATGCAGCTAACTGAAGTGGTAGGAGTCAGCCAACTAGTCCCACCCTACCAGCTATGCTGAACTCACACTTGCTTAAGTGGCCATGGAAGGACTGAAGCCAGGGTTCCTCACATGAAGATTTCTTATAATAAATTATATTTATTATGAAATCAAGTAACTCAAGTCACTACAGCAATGCTGAGCTGACAAGTCTCACTCTCATCTAATAAATTCTTCAAAACATTTTTTTTTCTTTCTTCTTGGACACACAGCCACAGACTTAGGAAAACATGTCTGAAGTGCTCAGCCATGCATGCACACACAACAGAAAAGCAACTAACAGAAGATGTGGTAGTCAGCTGACTATCCCTACCCTACCAGCTACTGTCCACTTGCACTTGCTTAAGTGGCTATGGAGGGGCTGAAGCATGGGTTCCTCACTGGAAGATTTCTGATATTCAATTATATTTATTATGAAATCAAGTCACACAAGTCACTGCAGCAATGCTGAGCTGACAAGTCTCACTGTCAACTAATAGTCAAGCCTGACTAAATTCTCAGAAAAAAAACATTTTTTTTTATTTTTTCTTGGTCATGAAATCAAGTCATCAACAACAATAGAAAAAAGGTGCCTAAATTAAGTGCATTTCAGTTAGACTACTTGCCTTGTTCTTTCTTTCAGACAGCTAAGTTAGAAAAGCCTAAATTTTGAATCCAAATAAACCCCTACTAAACATTCCTTACTCCCTTATGCTGTTAGTCTTTAAAACACACTATACTGCGGGTTTAAATCGTGTTTGCGTAGGACAGTACACACACACACACTCCCATGTGTGTGTGCGTCTGTGCATGTGTGCTCTGTTGAGGCCTGCCTACCTGTCTCTCTCTCTCTCTCACTCTCAACAAGTATTAAACAGCATATTTTTCCTTTTTTAACAGCCTCCTTTTCACCCTACTATGTAGACACCTGGGATTTAGAAAGAGGAACCAAAAATGTAAAGATTTCTGATTTCTGTCTACTTTTAACAAATGGATGGAAGTAAATTATTTGCAGCAGATCAAGTCATCTGTCTCTCTTGCCTGAAGTATGCGAGTTCTGGGTCACATGAACTGCCTTACTTGAGCTTCCAAGGTGGCCTCTGATTGGAGAGAAATTCTTGGGAGATCTTGAACTTCATCAAACAGCAAAGCACCTAATAACTATGAATAACACTGGCTATTTGTTTTTCTACCTGAGTAACGAATAGCCTATTATTCATGGTATTCAGGAAATGATATTCATTACTTGCACACCACTAATTGATATTATATAGAAACATACCATTTGCCAGCAGATAAGGAACACTTGGCCCACCCAGTCTACCCAGTTTGTTACTGCTTGTAGTGTCACTGCAGACCCTACCCGTTCTCAGGCTATCCCCCCCCACCACTTTCCTACCAAGATTCCTTTGTGCTTATCCTATGCATTCCTAAAGCCCACCACTGTTGTTGCCGCCACCATTTCTGCTGGACAACTGTTCCAGTCATCCTCCACTCTTTCAGTAAATAAGTACTTCCTCACATCCATCCTAAATTCCCCCCTCCCAGCTTCATTGCATGCCCCTTTGTTCTCATGCACCTTCTCTTCTGAAAATAGTCCCCTCCTGTACCTTATTTTCCCTGTGAGGTATTTATAGTTCTCTTATATCTTCCCACTCTCTTCTCTCTTTGAGGGTGTACATATCACGATTTCTCACTCTCTTCTCATGGGGTTTATGATGCAGACCCTATGCCATTTTAGTTGCCTTCCTCTGGACAGCCTCTAGCCTATGTCATTCATGAGATGTGCTCTCCAGAACTGGACACAGCAGTCCAGGTGGGGTCTCACTGATGATCGATACAGCGGTAACACCACCTCTCCCCTTCTGCTGTTGATACCTCTCCCCCTGCACCCTAGCAGCCTGCTGTTCCTGCCTACTGCATTGTCACACTTCCATCGCCACCTTAAGGTCATCAGATATGATGATCCCAAGGTCCCTTTCCTGTTTGGTGACTGTCAATATCTCTTCCCCCATTTTATACATTGCCACTGGGTTTCTGTGCCGTAGGTGCAAGATTTTGTACCTTTTTGCATTGAAACCCAGCTGCCATATCCTTGACCACACCTTGAGTTTTCTAAGGTCTCTGCTCATTGTCTCCAGCCTCTCCGTAATGTTTAACCTGTTGCTGATTTGGTGTCTTCTGCAAGGAGCCATACCTTTCCTTCCAGATCTTCTGCAATGTCACTTATAAAGACATTAAAGAAGACTGGTCCCAGTACTAAGACATGAGGTACCCCGCTAGTCACTCTTCTTTTCCCAGAATGAGTACTGGTTACCATCACCCTCTATTGCCTATCCATCAACCAAATTCATACCCAGTTTATCACATTAGGCCTCACCACCAAACTGCCCAATTTCCTTATGAACCTCCTATGTGGTACAGTGTTGAAAGCCTTGCTGAAGTCTAACTAAACCACGTCCACCACCCCACCATTATCTATTTTCCTGGTCACCCAGTAAAGGAAATCAGTAAGGTTCGTCTGACATAACCTTGTCCCAGAATACTTGCTGCCTTGAGTCCTGTATCTCACTGGATTCAATATACTCCATTAGCCTTCTTTTAAAAGTGTCTCCATTAACTCCCCTACCACTCTTGTCAGACTGACTGGCCTATAGTTGTCAGACTCCTCCTCACTGCCATTTTTTGGGCTGCAGTGGGCAGAGCCCTGAAGACCTCTTGTGATCAAAAAAGGACTTGCACTGTGACCGAACAACACATAGGAGTTACATCACAGTTGCCTCTGTGGTCTATGAAGCACTCTGCTGTGTCAGTGCAGTCTTCTCATATGCACTATTTTGTTGCCATCCAGAGGACGGTACTGCACTATTTTATCTGCAGTATAGTTTGGTGCATGTGCAGTATAGTTTGGTGGCCATCTTAGACACAGTGAACTGTGCCGTGTTCCACCCTGACTGTCGCAAAAGCTTTTATGTCTATATATATTTTCTCCACCACCAAACACTCCCTAGCAGCATCCATCACCTCACCCCCCCGAAACATAACAGTGACACTGGGGGTGCTCAATCCCCCAATGTCATGATAAGGATTTTCCTCCCCCCACTGAGCCCTCCATCTCATCACCCCCCCAAAACATAACAGTGACACTAGGGGTTGCTCCATCTCCCAGTGCAGGAATCCTCGGTCATTCTTTTTTTTTAACCTTTAAAAAAAAAAACATCCATGATGTCTTTTAGTGACATGGGGGGGTGCCCAATCCCCCAGTGCAAGACTCCTTGGTTGTTTGTTTTTTTAACCTGAAAAAAAGTCAACTGATGTCTTTTGTGGCCGTTATAGTCCTCCCACCTGACCCTTCCACTCATATCTCTCAACTGTCCCTAATTTTCAGGGTTGTCCCTGATTTTGCCTCAGAAATTTCTTTTGTCCCTCCTAAATTTAGCATTTTTTCACTGAAGAGTAGGGATTTGGATCACAAAATAATGCCAGCCATTGGTGTTACAGCCTAGTTCTCATTAAGAAAATACTATTCACACTAAGAAGCATGTTGCACACAGCTTCTGGAACTAATATTACTATTTTTTTAGATGTGTCCCTGATTTGGTCATTTGTCCCTGATCATTTTAAGCCTTGTCCCTGATTTATGATGAGGGAGGTTGAGAGGTATGCTTCCACTAAGCACCCACCACCCTGCACCCCGCCCAAGCCCTTACTTACCCATCGGGGGTCCAGCATTGTAATCATCTCTGGACTGCAGCCACATCTTCACTCTTCAAAGACAGACAGTGAACTGAAGAAACAGGTATGCAGTTCAATGTACTTCAATGATGTTTTAAACTTAGTGGCATAACTTGACCATTTGTGCATATTTTTGGCCCACATTTTCAACATGCCTTTTTTGGGACCCCACATCATGAACAATTGCACTGACATTAGGCTAATCTGTCCCAAATGGTGATTTCACTGTCCCTGTGTGAAATTACCTTTCAGGCAGGAGTTGAACATTTTCTTTACCCTTGTTCATGAGATAGGGTTATAAGAAGGCTATGTTGAAAATTTGGTGTAAGAATGTTAAATAACAACAAAATTATGAGCCTACATTGAATTTTGTGAATGCAAGTTCATAACTTTGGTTATTTTTAATATTTTTACCCCAAATTTACAACATAGCCATATCTTTACAGCATCTCATGAATGTAACAGCTGTCATTTTTCAAATCCTGGCCAAAATGTTTTTTTTTACACCGCAAAGGTGATTTTGTGATCCCTGCATGAAATCACCTTTCAGTTAGGAGCTGAAAATGTTCTCAGCCATTGTTCATGAGGTGGGATCATAAGAAGGCTGTGCTGAAAATCTGGTGTAAAAATATTTAAAAACAACAAAGTTATTAGCCTATGTTGAATTTTGCGAACGCAGCCTCGTAACTTTGGTAATTTTCAATATTTTTACCCCAAATATTCAACATAGCCATATCTTTACTGCACCTCATGAATGTGACAGCTGTCATTTTTCAAATCCTGGCCAAAATATTTTTTTTACATCGCGAAAGGTGATTCCACAGTTCCTTTGCAAAATCACTTTTCGGGCAGGAGTCAAAAATTTTCTCTGCCCTTGTTCATGAGATGGGGTCATAAGAAAGCTATATTGAAAATCTGGTGTAAAATATTAAAAACACAACAAAGGTATGAGCCTACATTTTATTTTGCAAATGCAGCCTCATAACTTTGATAAGTTTCAATATTTTTACCCCAAATTCTTCAGCTGAATCCCTATCGGCTCTGGCCAGAGTTTGTTATGAAACAGGACTACATCTGCCCTCCTCTAGTTCTCTGGAACGACTCCTGTTTCCAGTGAATTGTTGAACAGAGCTGTCAGAGGTGTAGCCAGTACCTCGCTGAGCTCCCTCAGCACCCTTGGGTGAACCCCGCCTGGCTCCATAGCCTGCCCACTTTCAGGTTTGCAAGTCCTTTCAGGACTCTTTCCTTCTTGAATGGACTTGTGTCCACCCCCTTCATGTTCTTGCTGTTTTTCTGTGTTTCCTTCTCCTTCCACCGTGAAGACTGCACAGAAGTTTCTATTCAGCATATCTGCTTTTTCCTGATCCTCCTTAGTGCAGACTCCCCCAGCTCTTCTAAACCTCACAATCCCTCCCCCTTTCTTCCTCTTTTCACTTATGTATCTAAAAAGGGGCTTGTCCCCCTTAGTTACCCATTTGCATCTCTTTTTCAGAGTCTGTGCCTTTGTGCTCCTCTCCACCTTCCCTGCATCCTTCTGCATTTCCTGGTACATGTCTCTATCCTCTTCCCCTTGTGCCTCTTTGTATCACCTGCAAGATGCCCTTTTAGCCTTTACCTTTGCAAGCAGTTATCTCAAGAAAAATAGTGATCTTTTCTTCCTACTGTTATTACTCACTTCTTTGATGCAGAGGTTTTTGCTTTCACTATGTCTTCCATTATCTGGGCCAACTGTTCCTCACCCCCCCCAAGGCAATCCACTCCTGCCAGGTCGTCCCTGAGGCATTCACCCATTTTTTTTAAATCTCCCTTCCTGAAGTCCAGGATCCTCATCCATGTGTGACTTGCCTCTGCCACTATCCTTATATTAAACCACACTCTAAAGTGACCGATGGTCCCAAGATGGCATCCCACCTTGACATTTGCAACATTGCCCCTGGTTGTGAGCACCAGGTCCAGTACTACCCCACCATGAGTGGGCTCATTTACTGGCCTGAGAAATGCCTCATGCAGGGAGCCAAGGATACCCCTGCATCAAGTCAAGGCCATGGCTCAGAGGCTCTAATCTATATCCAGCAGACTGAAGTTCCCCACCAGCAGCATCTTCCCTTTTCTGCCATGATGTTGAAGGCTTCCCCCAGTACCTTATGTAGTTCTTCCCCCGTGTTGTAGGTTTGTTTATTACCCTAGCGGGAATAGTGGCTCTGGCTCCTGCCTCCAAGGTGAGCCACAGTACCTCCATCCCATACTTTCCACCATTCCATTGCACTTCTGTCACCTTGATAAATAGTACAACTCCTCCACCTTTCCTTCCCTTCCTATCCTTCCCAAACTGAGTGCAGACTGGTATGGCCATGTCCCAATCATGGGTCCCTCTGCACTGTGACTCAGTATTGGCCACAATATCCATGTCTACATCTGCCATGAAGTTTCAGCTGTGGATGTATTAGTGAACAGGGAAAATCTGACCTGGATACTGGGGAAATTCCCCTGCTGTTGTTAAGAGGTTCCATGGGATCATGTCCATCCACCCCAATAATCTGATGAACAGACAACCTTTACCAAAATATGGCCACTCATGCTATTTAAGCCTCAGTGCCACTGTCCATCAGAAATTTGTCCATGTGTACTCACTTCTGTAGTTTGAGGTCAAAGAATGCTAGACTCAGGGTCAAACTGGCAACGGTGCAGAGAACCTTCTGCCCCACCCAGGGGCCACCAAGTCTGCCACCATTGCCATGGAGAATGCCGAGGCACAGTGACTGAACCTTGGTAAGCTCCAGAGGGTGGGTGTGGTGGTAAGGGTACAAACTCCTCAGACTGTAACACCACAGAATTCCTTTGCCATACTGGTGGGGTGGGACAGTTGTGAGGAGGCACCCATAGCAGTGGAAAGAGAGGAAGTGTGGAGGCGTCATAGATAAAGGAAGAGGCTCCCAGCTGAGGAGGAAGCAGCTGCTGGTAGGGGACTCTGCTGTTAGGGGAACAGACATAGGAGTTGGGGGAGAAAGACAGAGGGAGGTGAAGTGCCTGAGAGGTGCTTCAGCTTGGAGGGATAGAGAGTGGATCCAAAGGATCACTAAGGCTGCAGTAGATGGGAGGGAGTTAGATGTCATTGTCCATCATGGGACAGTGAAGGGGGAGCTGGGAAGAGGCCTCAAGCAGGTGACAAACATGATGGCTTTTGCTGAGGTGTTACCTGTGTATTGCTGAGAAGAGGAAAGGGCACGCCACACCAGGGCATTTTTTAATTTGTTAGAAGCATGGTGCATGGAAGAGGGCTTTGTCTACATTAGGGACTGGGGGCCAATGTTGGTGGATATGGTCCTCTACAGGGGAGATGGCCTGCATCCATAAGAAGGGGACCATAGTCCTTAGTGAGAGGTTTAACTGCTGCTTGGATGAGTATTTAAACTAGCTATTGGGGGAGGCTGCAAAATAAATGGAGGCAACAATTGCCTTCCAGATAATGAAGCAGTAGGGAAGGATGGTCTGAGGCAAGTAAGCTTCACTGGGGCAGGTGTGCAAAAGATAGTGGTAGAGACAAGCAGAGGACAAGAGGGATATAAATCAGAAAAATCAAGAAGAAAGGAGTAAAGATGGCAGGTGATGGAGAAGGTAAAATGGAAGAGGCAGAGGAAGCTTCAGGGAACTGTACAAGTGTTGTGGGGAAGCAAGGAAGCAGTCAGGGAGGGATTGAAGTATGAAAAGCCATGTGCACCAATGTGAGGAGTCTGGGAAGTAAGATTATGGACATGCACAAAACAGGGACAGTTCACAATAATGCTACATCCCATTCTCAAGAACACAGGATTTTTGGTTATTATTACTATATTTATTTCACAGCATGCTTATTTATTCACTTTAGCTTTGTCTGTGCATGTTTTTTAATTACCAGTTAGCTTAATATGAGATAAGGTATATAATGGAGTCTGTTTGATGTGCCACTATTCCCATGATTAAGCATCCAGTATAGGAGTGAAATGTTAAGTTTTCCCCATTTTCCCTGTGTGTGGTTGGTACTGCCATTATTAAATAAATTGACTTTTTGCACTAAAACAACATGATCAGCGAATTATCTCTATACCAGTAGAGCTGATGTTGGCCCTTTTTTTATTTCCAAATGTAACCCCCAGGGGACACTATCCCAAGGGCTACTACCCCTGCCTGATTTGCTACTAACAGGTTGAGGGGCCTGGATCCCATGGCAGGTGCCTCCACCCAGAGGTCGGGGTTAAGACAGTCTGATATGACTTAGTCACAGCCCTCTGGGTCACTGCAACCCCCATTTCTTCCCACTAGTGGCCCACACAAATCAATCACAGTACCCTTGCAATATACACTTACCCCCAGGATTGGTTCAATCAGCTTGACTCTGGGGACCCCCAGTAAAGTAAGATGCAGTTATACAATAACCACTGTACAGTAATTCAACATAGACACACAGTTCAAGCAGTGTAACTTTGCTAAACAACCAAATCTGATTTATTTAGGGGATAGTAACAAGGACAAGGGGAGATCAGGTTAATTAGCTTACCACTCTACTACAAATATATATATATATATATATATCTATCTAGGGCACTGTGCACAGGCCAAACCCTATAAGTCACTGTCTCTGGGTTCCCAGACCATAGAAGGCTCACCTCTCGATGCAGTTGGTTGGGGCCCTGACGCAGAAAACAAACACTTGATTCCTAAGAGGATTAAGCAGAGCCAGCAGGCTTAGTTTGTATAGCCAATAAAGCAGCCAGACAAATCTTGCCCTCACTATGAACATCTGACAGGGAGCTACCCTGATTTAGTACTCACAACTCCAGCCAAAAGAGAGCTGTCACACCACTCGCAGGACTGAACCTGGAATTCAAACACTTCTCCACACATTTATATGAAGAGCAGAGGGGTACCATATCAGGCAGCTGCTGTATAATCCTGATCGCTTTCACTACAGTACACCGGGCCCAACGACGCAGCTTCACTAGTCCTGACAGACCGAGCACAATTGAAGCAGATTCTCCAGTCCTCTACAGGGTGAGCCTGGTAGGTAGCTGCACTTTCACACAGCCTCCTCTGACCGCTGCCTAGTGGATTTGGTCTGACACTTGCTGGAGTTCAAGCCACCTGAATCTGGCCTTCCACACGTGCTTCCCACATGAAAACTCAATGGCACAGAAGCCCAGAGCTCTTTCCTCGCTCACAGCCACAATGACTCTGCCCCTTGGCAGTTTGGGCAGAGCATCTCAGTTTGGGCACCACCCGATCCCATTGGTGGGCTGCAGATGCCCATCACTTAATTCTGCCCTCACTGGTGCAAAAAAGGCGCCACAGTCCAGAACTTCATTTCTGAGAATTACTGGCTGTATCCCTTATGGCCAGCCAGCTCCAAAGACAGTCCTGATCCTAACTGGCTCAAGTGGTCTACATTTTAGTTATCCCTCTCTACCCCATTGGCCCAACTCAACAGTCCAGGTCCAAAATGGAGGGGCCAAGCACACAAAGTCCCAGCTACAAAAAAAGCAGGTTAGACAAACCATAATTTCACTAATACTCTAAATGATTATAGTCAAACAGTTACATCTATCAGAAAGGCTCCCATTGCGATTACAGCGGCTACAAAATTGGGACGATTTCACTGCAGCTCAGGCAGGATTCGAGGAAGGAAACTCCAGTCCCTCTTGTACAAGCCACTGGACCCTGCGAGCAGGCAGCTCTTAAAGAGACCGTACTGGAGACTTTAAAAGCACTCACAACGGTTGCAGTTTGGTGGCATTGCGCCGGACACCAGTTAGGCAAGGAGCTATTAAGCAGCTCTGGGAAGGCTTTTAGGAACCCCCATTTGTAAGGGGGTTACACAAATAAAATTCCTGACCTGTCTAACATCAGGTGGCACTACTTCACCCAACTGCCTCTGATTTAGGTCAGGCAACCACCCAGCATCTCTCACAAGCCTTATTCTGCAACATCTGTCTATCCCCTAACTTTCCAAGGGTTCAATTAATTATCATGCACACCCATATCGCAAAACCCCCACCTGCCTGGACCCTTCTTGTAGTGACACTCCTCGCTATACTGTCACCCCAAATGACAGGAGTTAGGGGCACTCTGATCTAACAATTATTAACAAAATAAACCCCAGATTAAAACCTGTCCCTTGGCAGACAGGGTGTGAAATTGCTATTGCAAGTGAGCTGCAGAGAAGACCCATATGCTACTCAACTATAACTAGCCCTTCCAAGTCACTGACTGGGGACAGCACCTCTGCCACGACTTCTATATGGGCTAAACCTCCTAGGGCCCCTAGCCCACAGCAGCGTAACTTAAAACAATGACGGCACCAGCAATGGTGGTACTTTCTCAGATTGGTGCTGCATATCCTATTATTAAGATCGAGTAACATCCACCCCAACCCTGGTCCACCCGAAGGGCTAAATTTGGCCCAGGCCCCCAGGTTACCTTAAAAATTGCCTCCCTGAACACTGGCAGCCTCCTACCAAAGATGGTTCAGTTTGAAGCCTGGGTGAGACAAAACCAGCCAGACATGATCTCACTCACTGAAATGTGGCTATCCTCTAAAACCCCCGACAACTCTATCTCCCTACAAGGGTATAACCACTTCTAGTTTGACCATATACGTAAGCAGGGAGGTGGATGCCTAGTCTACCTACAGAACACCTTGCAAGGTTATAAAATCACCCTAGACAGGACTAATGATAGCTGTGAGTGGCTAGCAGTACACCTAATATTAGGTAATATTAGGAAGAATCTAACCCTTATGACCGTTTACATTCACCAGGGAAAGCAACAAGCTGGACTAGACACTTTTGCCTTGCATTACAAGCAAGTAGGCTAGAATCGAGAAACTGTAGTAGTAGGTGATTTTAATGTCAATTGGAAGGCAAAAGCTAGCACAGGTTGCAAAGACCAAATACACAACCTTTGCCTTACACAAGCTGTTACAGAAAGCACCAGAACTAATTACCAAACAGGCACTTCAACCCTTAAAGACTAGGTCCTCACCACCCACCCAGATAGATTGAAGGAGGTTACTGTGATGCCTGATGTTCTGAGTGACCACTCACAAATTGTGTGTAGTTGGTCCTCCAAAGTAACCTGGCCAGCTCCCAAAACAGCCTACAATAGGGTACTCCGCAAAGGGGCACTGAGTGCATGCAAAGCACACTTGGCCCAATTAAATTGGAGCCAGCTAGATTACACCACCAACATTGAGGCAGCCCTCAACCACTTCATAACTGTGTTTAATGTCGTTTCAGATAAAGTTGCCCCTTTCAAGAAGCAGGTCGTCCAATGGGACTTTGTCACATCATTTACACTGTCACTGCTTGCTCAAATGCGGGACAGGGACAGCCTATGGCACAAAGCCAAGGAATACAGCACGCAGGCATACTGGCAGGAATATAGGGCAGCTAGGAATAAGTGTATTAAGAATATCAAACAGGCTAAGGCTAACTTTTATAAAGAGCAGCAATCTAGCTGCTGGGTAAAGGGGAAGGAGTTCTGGAAATCGCTAAAGGATCTCCTGGGTAGGGGTGATAAAACATCACCAACAATGCTCAACTCAAATGGAAGCATCACACTCGACCCTGTTGAGATAGCCAGTTCATTCAATCAAGTCTTCATCAACCTTAGTGCCATCCTTTCACCTGAAGAGAAACCCACTGCCACCACTGCATCCCATGACGACACCCAAAAAGACCAATGTAGGCCACAATTCCACTTCAGATCTGTCTTGGTAAAGGACACGATTCTCTATGTTAAGCGAGTAATGAGAAAAACAAGGATGAGAAGTGACTAGCTCTACGTTAAACTAGTTGCCCTGGTCCTGGATGAGCTCACTGTCCCCCTGACTAAATGTTTTAATGTCTCCCTCAGATTATCTCAGTTCCCTAAGGAATGGAAAACTGCCCTGGTCACCCCATCCATAAAAGTGGAGACCACACATTAGTTGCAAACTACAGGCCTATATCCATTCTCTCCCCACTGTCCAAAGCACTCGAGAGAATTATATCTGATAAACTCATCTCATACCTCAGCCAATATAATGTTCACTGTGAACAACAACATGGTTTCCGTAAAATGCACAGCACCGCCATTGCACTGATTGAATACACAAGCTTACTACACAAGGCTCTTTGTAAAGGACACCTGGTGGGTTCTATCTACATAGACCTCACCAAGGCCTTTGATTTAGTAAACCACCCGTTACTACTAACAAAGCTACCTACATTAGGTCTCTCTCTGCAGACATTGTGCTCTGATTTAAAAGCTCCCTCTCAGGAAGATTGCAACAGGTTAAGATAAATGGGGAGCTCTCTGATGCCAGGCTTGTCACATCGGGTGTGCTGCAAGTCTCCATCCTGGGGCCCCTTTTGTTCAGCTCCTCTATCAATAACCTTCCCAAAGCCTGCCCTAGTTCCACTGTCTTACTTTATGCAGATGATACAGTCATCTGTGCAAGTAACCCCCTGCCAGGACTTACTTAGTCGAGACCTTCAACGCAACTTTACATCCCCCTTAGAAACATAGAAACATAGAATTTGATGGCAGATAAGGACTGCTTGGCCCACCCAGTCAGCCCATTTCCCTACCTAATGGATACGCTGCAGATCCTAGTTAACCAACAGTCTACCTCCTCCTGCCCCCATTAGAATTGCCTTATGTCTGTCCCATGCATTCTTGAATTCCCCTACTGTTCTTGACTCCACGATCTCCTCAGGAAGGCAGTTCCATGCATCCACAACCCTCTCTCTGTGAAAAACGACTTCCTAACATTACCTCTGAGCCGTCCTCCCTGTATCTTCAATTTTACCCCCTTGTTCTTGCACATCGCTTTTTCTGAAAGATGCTACCCTCTTGGACTTTGATTCCCTTGAGGTACTTGAAAGTTTTTATCATGTCCCCCCCCCCACCTCCTTTCCTCAAGGCTATGCATATTAAGCTCCTTTAGTCTCTCATCATATGTCTTCTGGTGCATACACTTCACCATTTTAGTTGCTCTCCTCTGGACTGCCTCCATCCTGTCTATGTCTTTGCAGAGATGGGGTACCCAGAATAGAGATGCAGCAAATTTAAATTTTGCCGGCAAAGTGCCCTCAAAGTGGACACTTTACCTTGTCACTCTGCTATGTGGAGTAGCCAATGAAAAAGGCTCACTTCACCTTGTGATTATTACTTCGTGTTGTCATTCCGCCTTAGCGTGAAGTAATGCGAAGTGACAATAATATTGGCAGACCTTCACACACACAGTCACCAGAATCAATGTGCATCCCGCAAATGCTTATGTCTTGTGTCCAGAAAACTCCCCAGTGCTGACGGTGATGAAGTGAAATGAGAGCACAGGAAATGCAAAGTCTCCCAGAATTAATGGCGCACTCAGACGTCATCTGTGCAGTAGTCACACAGTCACCAGAATTAATGTACATCCCCAAAATGCTACTGTCTTGTGTCCATAAAATTCTCTAGTGCTGTTGAAGTGAAATGAGAGTGTAACAAGAATTACAAAGTCTCCCAGAATTAATGGCGCACTCAATCATGTGCGCAGTGGTCACACGCAGTCACCAGAATTAATGTGCATGCCCAAAATGCTACTGTCTTGTGTCCTGAAAATTATCCAGTGCTGACGAAGTGAAATGCAAAGTCTCCCAGAAATAATGGTGTGATGCAAATGCACAGGCAGATTAAGATTGTGCTGCACACTCAAGAGATGCAGATGCAAAGGCACAACAACAGCTAACCAGTGCTCACAAGTCACAAATCCAAATCTGGAAAAGAATACCTTTTGCCAGTTGGGGAGGTACTGCATGGCAGTAACAGTCCACTACTAGTAAAGATACCACAAAGCAGTATAAAAAATTCATGCAGGTGCAGTGAATAGCAGGTTCACACTGCTGCAATTATTCTGTGGCACAATAAAAGGTGTCTGATTTAATGGCATGCATCGCACACACACTCACACACACTACAAGTAATGCATAGCAAATTGAAAACCTTTAGTGATATAACCAAATGTTTTAACAAACTGAAATTATACACTGCTGCACCACAACAATCAGCAAAAAAGTCAAGAATTAATGAAACTATTACTATGTGTACATTTAAACAGTTAAACAAGAAAAATATAACCAAAACAGAAAGACTGCCTTTTTCTCCCAGTTAATCTACTACACGACAGATACGCCCCTTCCCTAAAGCACACTTCACAGTACACAGACTGACTGTTCCAAATTAACATTCAAAATACACACACAAAAAATAAACACTCAATGATATGAGCACAGGAGGGTTTCCTACAATCGATGCACTAAATTGTGAACAAAAAAATTGCTGAAAAAGGCTTTTTTAACAGCTTTTAGAGGATTTGAATTGCAGAGTTCTGAGAAGAAATTGTCTCTATATTCCACTACACACACTTCACAGAACTGAGGCTGTGCAAAGCAATCTCGAGCCCATGTGACCAGCAATCCCATGAAGCACTGCAAAATTCACCTTTGGAGCTCAAAAACAAGGTGAAGTGAGGCAAAGTACATTGATTTCAATGTGCTTCACCTTAAAATTGGTGGAGAAGTGGTTTGGGAAGGCAGAATAATGCAAGTCATTGTTCTCAATGGACTTTGTGTTCCCCATTATAAAGTGAAGTACTCCGCTTTGCATTGTGGAATACTTAACGGATTCCGCATTACTTCGCAAATCACTTTGCGGAGTGAATTTTGGCCACTTTGCCCACCACTACTCCAGAACTGCATGCATTACTCCAGATGGGGTCTCACCAGCTGTCTGTACAGAAGGATAAAAACTTTCTGTTTTCTACTGGTGATGCCTCTCCCTATGCATCCCAGTATCCCCCCAGCCCTCCTTACTGCCCTCTCATATTGCTTGCCCACCTTTAGGTCATCTGATATGACTGCCCCCAGGTCCCTTTCCATTTTTGTTGTTGTTAGTATCTCACCCTCATTGTGTACTCTTCCCCTGGGTTTTTGTTTCTCAGGTGCATTACTTTGCACTTCTTAACATTGAATCTAAGCTGACATACATTTGACCATTCCTCCAACCTTGCCAAGTCCCTTCTCATCCTTTCCACCCCCACCTTGTGTATCAACTCTGCTGCAGATCTTTGTGTCATCTGCAAAGAGACATACTTTTCCTTCCAGTCCCTCTGCAATGTTGCTTATAAAGACATTAAAGAGGACTGGTCCTAGCACTGAATCCTGCGGTACCCCATACTACACAGTCCAGATATGTGAATGGATCCATTCACATATCTGGACTATGTATAATTAAACATAGTCTGCATGCCCATTGGCCCACAATGTGGACCAATGGGCATACAGACCTACTGTATCAGTCAGTTGGTGGGCGGTGGGGCAGCTTGCGGGTGGGAAGCTTCCACCCGCCACTGACTTGGGAGCAGAGTGATGGGGCTCAGTGGGCAGGTGGGGAGGGGGTACCGCTGGACCACCAGGGATGGAATGGTATTTAATATTTTAAAACGTACGCCCGCGTTCGGGCTGGACATGGTCCACTGGACCACCAGGGATATAGGACAGTTTTTTTTAATACTTATGCCCACAATCAAGCTTGAAGAGGTCCACTGGACCACCAGGGAATTAGGAGTGTTATTTTAATACTAATGCCCATGGTCGGGCATGGGGGGCTCTACCACAATGGATGGGGCCTCCGGAGCTCGGGTGGCCATCGACAGCTGGCAGCTGCCGTGTTGCACCCAGTGATATGGCAGCTCACCTATGGGTGGCCAGATGTTGCTCCTTTTTTTTATTGCTCAGCTGTGTGCAGCACAAGTAGGGGTTGTGCCTGCATAGGCTCAGCACATCCCGGCTGAATATCGTGATGTGCGGAGCATGCATGGGCACGCCACCCCCCCACTTGCACCACATACATTACTGATAAGCTCCAGCGCATCGGGATTTGTGCTAGGCACTTTCCCCTTTTGAATATCGCACCGGGGCGCATCAGTGGGTTGTGCATGGTGCAACTGTGTTGCGCCATGTGCAGCCCTTCTGAATATTCCACCCAATATGTATATCTACTATCTTTTTGTATTATTTACAGTTCCCTCAGAAGAAGCCATTCTTGGTGAAATGTTGGGGTCTTTCTGAAACTTCTTATGAAATAAAAAGAAAGATTACATGAATACTTATTTGTGTTTGGCTATTTTCTAGCCAGAGCTGGTTCAGCTTCTTCCTTTTTATGATGTGGACTTGGGCCTTCTAACTCCAGTTTGGACAAGAAGCAGGGCCATCCTTTACTCCGTACAAGATGCTCTTTAAGACTGCTAGTCAATGAACCAATTATGGAAGGGGCAGTGCTGGACCTGGTGCTTACAAACAGGGACAGAACTGCAGACCTCATAGTAGGCAGTACCCAAGGTACTGTACCAGTGATCACTGCACAGTGTGCTTCAACATTAAGATGGGAACAGAGGCAAATCATATGAGGACGAGGGTCTTGGACCTTAGCAGGGTGGATTTTAAAGAAACGGGAGACTGTCTCAAAACCTGCCTCATGGGGAAGGATGCCAGGGCAGGGTAGAGACTAGGTGGGGGGAAATAAGGGAGGGCATAATCAAGCAACCAGCCTCTGTGTGAAGAAGTGAATGAAAGCAGAAGAAAAAAGAGGCCGTTATAGTTCTCTAAGGAAGTGGCTAAGGTGGTGATGGAAAAAATGGTGTCATTCAGGAGGTACAAAGAAACACAGATGGAGAAAGGCCGGGATGTGTACCAAGTAAAACAGAGGGAAGCAGGAAAGGCAGTGTGGGAACAAAGGTGCAGACAGAGGAAAGGATAGCCAAAGGGGTAGCTAAAGGGGATAAGACTGTCTTTGGGTAGATAAGTGAAAAGAGGAAAGCAATTGGAGAGATTGAGAGAACACAGAGGGCAGCAGGGGGAGACTGTGCAGTAGAGGACCACAAAAAACAGACATCCTGAACAGGTGCTTCTGCTCAGTCTTCACTGAGGAGGGAAGCAGAAAAGGAAAAAAAACTGGAGCACTCCGCATTCCCAAAGGCGCTACTGTCCAAATCAAATAAAATGAAAAAGTATTAGTGCACACATCAGATACAAGATTCAATTATTTATTGGTGCACAGCTGAGAAATAGCCAACCCCTACTCCTAAGTATTGCCTCCTCAATGAGGTTTCATCAGGGGTCCCCTTAAGAAGCCTCATTAAGGAGGCGATGCATAGGAATATAGGTTGACTATTTCTGAGCTGTGCAGCAATAAATAATCAAATTCCATTTCTGGTGTGTGCACTGTTCTTTCATGGGAGTGGACTACCAAGGAGCAACAGGAACAAAGGGGGTGGGGGTGGGGGTGGGCACAAGTTCATTTTTGTAGGAAGAATCCTGAAGGGATTTGTAGTTTTGAAAATGGACAGGGCTGTGGGACCAAAAGGATACACTGAGAAGTACTAAAGGATATCAAAGTGATGCCAAGTGCCCCATTGATGGCCTTATTCATCAACTCACTGGAAACGGGTGTGGTTCCAGATGACTGGAAGAGAGAAGATGTAGTCCCTCTCCAGAAGAGTGGCAGCAGAAAGGAGGCTAGAAACTGTAGGGTGATCAGTCTCAGCTTAGTGGTCAGGAAATTAGTGGGAATCCTTGTAAAGAAAAGGTTTGTAGAGTATCTTGAATCCAATGGGTTTCAAGACCAAAGACAGCATGGATTTGGGGAGAGGATGTCATATCAAATGAATCTGATTTATTTCATTGATTGGGTGACCAATGAAATAGATAAGGGAAGGGCAATGGATGTGGCCTGTCTGGACTTTGTCAAGATCTTCAACACTGTGCCTCACAGGAGACTGATAAATAAGTTGAATAGGCCAGGAGTGGGATTCTCAGTGGTGCACTGGATCAGAAACTGGTTAATGGATAAGCAACAGAGGGTAGGGGTAAATGCCACTCACTTTAATATGGGAGAGTGATCAGCAGGGTGCCACAGGGCTCAGTACTAGGACTGTCCCTCTTTAATGTCTTCATAAATAACATTGCAGAAGAACTGGAAGGGAAGGAATGTCTTTTTTCGTGTGACACCAAAATGTGTAATAGGGTGGACACTCAGGAGGAGGTGGAAAGAATACATAGGGGTATTGGGGAAACTCAAGGAGCAGTCAAGAGTATGGTAATCGGGGCAGAATTGCAAACAGTGCAAAATGATGCACCTAGGGCATAAGAGCTCAGGAGATGAGTACAGGATGGAGGCAGGTACTGACAGTCACTAATCAGGAAAGGGACCATGGGTATATCATATCTGATGACCTAAAAGTGGCAGGGCAGTATGACAAAGTAGTAGTTAGGCCAGTAGGATGCTGGGATGCATAGGTGGAGGCATCTCCAGTAGGAAGAGGGAAGTGGTGTTGCCAATGTATCACACACTGGTGAGATCCCACCTGGAGTATTGTGTCCAGTTTTGGAGGCCACATCTCAGAAAATACATAGACAGGTTGAGGCAGTCCAGAGGAGGGCAACTAAATGGTACAGTGGCTCCACTAAAAGCCCTATGAGGGGAGGCTAAGAGATCTCAACATGTACACCTTGAAAGAGAGAAGAGTGAGGGGAGACATGATAGAGACTTACAAGTACCTTACCAGGGCAAAGAGTGTGCAGGAGTTGAATCTCTTTCAGATAAGAAAGTGCAAGAGGTCCAGAGGGCATGCAATGAAGTTCGAGAGGAAGTACTGAAGAAGGATGTGAGGAATTACTACTTCACTGAGAGAGTGGTAGACACCTGGAACAGATTATCAATGGAAGTGATGGAGGTGAAAACAGTAGTAGGCTTCAAGCATGAGCAGGATAGACATTGGGGAATATTAGTAAATAGGCAGGGAGGAGGGAGGGTCGCTGTAGATCAGTTAGGGTCTGCAGATAGAGACTAGACAGGGTCATCTGGGCAGATTGGGTGGGGAGGAATGTATTTTTCTACTGACAAATTCTATGTTTCTGTTTCTTGTTTATGTTTAAAGGCCTAAACAATGCTTCAGTAGCTTTCACACTACAGTCTCACTGGATAGACTATTGCACATGTTAACTGCCCTCTGCGTCGAGTTATTATTTCTATGTTACTCTTATCCTTCCCTCCATCAGTTTTGCTTGCATTTACCAGCTCAATCACCTACAGTATCTATGCTCAGACATCAACATCTCTATCCCCCTTAGTATTTGAAATACTGTAATCACATCCCCTCACAGCCTGGGCAGACTAGATGGATCAAGAGGTCCCCTTCTGCCGGCATATTCTTATGTTCATGTGTGTTTATGTTTCTTCTCTTCTCTAGGCTAAATTATCTTAATATGCCCGATTTCTCCTCGTAACTATTGCCCCTTAAGCTGTTTATACGCACGGTGGCCCTGTTCTAGAACATGCACAAAGGCATGCACACCAGAGAGAGGAACAATACTATTCAAAGGCAAGGCACCATGTATTGCTGCAGAAAGCATTTACTATGTAAAAATGAAGCAAAACATACAGAAGGCAGAGTACAAACTGCTTCAAGTCAAAATGTTACTCTTCATCAGGGGCAGTCCCACTGTTGTCATTGTAAACTTAAATAGTGGTACAATTGAAGCTGTACGTACATGAGAACCAGTTAGCTCAAACTAAATTGGCAAAGGGACACTTTGGGGCATTGCCAACATAGAATTTACAAAAACCATTAAATGCATTTGAAACCAAATCCTGTATTTAAAAAAAATATACAGTATATTTTTTCTAACTGATAAACCCCTAATCGAAATGGTAGTATATACACAAGAACACAAACAAAAAAAGGCTCAGTAGGGCATAGGAGATATAAAGGAAGCAGGATGCCACAAAATTTGCGCAGAGTTGTAATGAACATAAAATGAATGAGAAAGTAGTTTGATAGAGCTCAAAGGAGAGTGAGAACATAACAAGAAGTAAGAGCGCAATTGTGCAAAAACAGGCCAGGTAAGTACTGCTCAAGGTCATATAAATAAAGCAAGGAGACACACAGAAAGATGTTGTACAGTGTAAAAGAGTTTGGATGGAAGTCCCTCTACAGCATGTGCTGGTAGCCAGCTAGTGTGTATCTATAAAATTGGCAAAAGCAAAGGAAATACATGATGAACAAGTGCATGAAAACAAAATAAGGGCTGGAAAACAGGATGGGGTAAATGAGGGTAGAGAGCAGCTTAAAGAATAAATTGAGAAGATTAGATGCTTTTGAATGTAAAGTTAGGATTAAATAACAGAAACATGGAAACAAAGACAATGATGGCAGGAAAAAGACCATCGGTCCATCCAGTCTGCAGGTAATAAATTATCTTACCCTGACACCTGTAGCCTATATGGGGATTTGGTCCACACTACCTGCCCCCATGTTCGCTGCCTTGCTGTTACCCCCACTAATGTTGAAGATGGCAGCTAGTGAGATTTCAAAATCTTTGACTTATTTGTTAAACTTAATTATTAGTACAGGGATTATGCCTTCAGTCTGGAAAGAATCTACAGTGGTACAAATTTATAAATCTGGTGAAAGGACAGATGTAGTACGTTATAGGCTAATCTCACTGTTGATAATTTTGGGAAAGTTGTTAGAAAAGCATGTATTTAAACAACTAGTGTCTTATTTGGGTGAATGTGGGTTTTTTGCAGAACAACAGCATGGGTTCAGACAAGGGTAAGGTATGGAGTCATCTCTGGTCAGGTTGATGAGCAATGTACTTAATGCCTGTGAAAAGGGCAGTATAACTGGTGCGATGATCATTGACCTGACCAGGGCCTTCAACATAGTGAACCATGAGGTGTTGATATCAAAAATGGAGGCTTATGGAATATCTGCAATAAGCTTGCAATGGGTTAAAAGTTTCTGGGTGAGTGAATACAAAAGTAAGGACAGGAAGCTTCATGTCAGAACCATTGCAGGTGAGGATAGGGGTTCCCCAGGGATCAGTATTAGTTCCCCTATTGTTCTCTATTTTTGTGAATGACTTGCCTAAAGAGTTTGTCAACACAGAGTGCATTTTACATGCAGATGACACGGTCTTCTTCAGCTCTGGCCCCTCTATAAATGTAATACAAGGACAGCTCCAAGAACATTATACACAATTGACAGAGTGGTTAATTCAGAATAAGTTGCAACTGAATGAAAAGAAAAAGCTAATGTTGTTTGGAACAACACAGAGACTAACCAGAGAGGAAGAAGACCTGTGCATCTTGGGCAGCAGTGCAGATGAGATTTCTGGGGTAACCTCATTTAAGTATTTAGGTGTATATTTGGACCCTGCCCAGAAGCTACTTGGACATCTAGATAAGATCAGTAAGAACATAAATGAGAAACTACCATTCTTATATAGAAATATCAATGCTCTAACTGATGAGGCCAGAACTATAATAGCCAAGCAAATACTAATACCAATTTTAGATTATGGGGCAGTTCTATTTGTAAATCAAGGACATACATTTATTACAAAATACCAAATGATTTTGAATAACATTTTTAGGTTTGTTCTGAGGGCTCCTACAAGGACCGATCATTGTCTATTACAAAATAGAATGACAATTTTGCAACCATGCTGCTGTGTCTGCACAGAGGATTTACCAATGTACATTACCATGGATCCACGATGGGTGTTCGACAAAAGTCTTGTCAAACACCCCAACAGTGAAACCAACAGGTTAACCGCAATTTGCAGTTGCCTGCGGTTTCCCATGCCACCAGTGTTGTCTTCAGGGCCTTGCCCCACCAACCCCTCCACGGGGGCTGTGCCCCCTGCACCTCAGGATTATCAACTCCAAGTCAGAGCTGATTTGGGGGAGTGCAGGACCCCCGACAGACAGTGCCCGGTTTCAGTGGGTTCCCTACAGCTGCATGGTGCTGTGGTCGCTGTAGGGGACTTCGCTGTCGACAAGTCGCTGTCGGGTGGGTAACCGCATTACCACATTGCTTATTTAAGAAATTTACTAAATATCAGGCACCAGATATGCTGTTCTACCCCAGTTCTATAAAACTGGCTACAAGTAAGCATTCTTTTTCATGGCATGACTTTATCACCTCAAGAATGGCACCTTACTAAATGAGATAACAGCAATAATCAAAATTGTACATAACTCAAAGCACTTTAAGAGACAGTAGAGAGCACATTATGATAAATCCAATTCCTATACTTGTATATTTTTCTATTGTTTGTGATGTTTATTGTTGTATGTTAAATGTCAGGCGCAACTGAAAAGGGGTTGAGCCCAGTTCCCCTCCTGATTAAAAATAAAAAAATGAAAAATGAAACAATTATTAAGCCCCTAACTCTATCCCAGTAATGCATGAAACCAAACATGGTTTCAACTCCCAAAACAGTAGCTGGCAGGCTGTTCCATGACTCATCTACTCTCTCTGTAAAAAAAAAACTTCCTTACATCCCTTCGGAATCTTCCCTGTGCCAGCTTCCACTCAAATCCCTATGTTCTAAATTTGGAATTCCTGTTTTATATTTCCTTCAGTTTACTTCATTCATTCTTCTGAAGAACTTGAAGGTCTCTGTCATATTGCCTCTCACTTCTGACCTGCAACGAGTACATATTCAGTGCTCTAAGCTGATCTACTGTACATAGAATCTACCCTGCTGGCCTGAATCATTTTGTTTTTTCTATGCTGCCCTGGTTCCAGCATATCTTTGTCTTTTCTTAAATGAGGACTCCAGAACTGGGCATTGTACTTCAGGTGTGGCTGCCGGTGATCTATACAGAAGTAATAATACCTGTTTCTTTCTGGTATCGAAACCCCTCCTAATACCCTCTAGCATCCTGGATGCCTTACTGTAGGCCTTGTTACATTGGCTAGATTGTTTAATGGAGTCACTTATGATGACTCTTAGGTCCTTTTTCCCAGAAGCAGTGGCCGTCCTAACCCATCCCATTCACTACTCTGTCCTGGGGTTCTTGCTACCTATGTGCATCCCCATGCATATTATAACATTAAATTTCAACTGCCAAACCCTGAATCACCTTTCCAACATGTGCAGGTCCCTCTGGAGCTCCCATTCCCCTACCTTGCTGTCTACTCTACCACAGAGCTTAGTGTCATCTGTGAAGAGACACATCTTATTCTGAATTCCTTGTCCTACATTGCTGATAAACATATTAAACAAGACTGGACCCAGGACTGATCGCTGTGGCACCCCACTTATGGCCTCCCTCTCCCTGGATTTGGCCCCATATACCAGTAACCTATGTGGTCTCCCCTCCAACCACCTACCCACCCATCTAACTATGTTGTTCACTGCACCTTGATTCCCTAGCTTCTTCAGCAACCTTCTGTGTGGTGCTGAGTCAAATGCCCTGCTGAAGTTGAAGTAGAGTAAATCCACTGCATTCCCCTTATCTACTGCGTTTGTTACCCAGTTAATGTATACTATCAACTTGGTCTGACAAGACCGTAATGCCACAAACCCATACTGTGTACTATGCTGGAGCCTATTTCACTCCAGGTAGTGAAGAGGTCATCTCTGACTAGAGTCTGACTAGAGTCTGTGTCACTGTACCCACAATGGAGGTAAGACTGACAGGTCGGTAGTTACTTGGCTGATCCTTGTCCCCACCTTTGTAAAGTAGAACTATGCCCGGTATCCTCCAGTTTTTTAGAACCACCCCTGACTCAACTGAGCTATTAAATAACCTAACATGGGTTCAGCCAATTCTGACGCCAGTTCCTTAAGCACCATTGGATGCCTCCCATCCAACCCCAAGCCTTATCCATCTTCAGGGCTGCAAACGCTTTTCTGACCCTTTGACTTGTAAAGTCCTTCTGTTTCATTTCTGGGATCCCATTTCAGCATCCCTTAAATCATTTTCTGGTAAAAGCCCACCTTCATTCCTTGTGAATACCCAGCAGAAGTAGTCATTCAAAATAATTGCATTCTGCTCATCTTCTGCTATCAGCCTAACAATTCCTCCTCCTATCTTTCTATTTTTCCTAATACTGTATATCTGAAAAACTGCTTTTCTCTGCCATTGAACCACCTATGTAATATGCAACTCAGTATCTGCTTTGATGTCTTTGACTGTCCTCTTGGTCTCCCACATTTTTACTTGTTAATCCCTCCATTTTTCATCCCCCTGCTTCTGCTTGCAACTAATGATGACTGTTTTCTTGGCCCTCACTGCCTTCCTGGCCTTCTGAGAGAATCAGATTTTTCTTTTGCACCTGTTCTCTTAGTAACTATCCTCAAGCATGACTGTATCGCCTCAAGAATGGCCACTTCAATTTCTCACCCTATTTCCTCCACTCTTCTGATTCTGTCCACTCCAGCCAACCTATCATGGACTAATTCCTTCATCTGGTTAAAGTCTGGTCTTCTGAAATCCTAAACTTTAGCCATTGATGATTGTATAGTGGTACAAAGTTTAGCTTGAATGATATGGTATTATGGTCACTGGACCCCAGTGGTTCCCCAACCTGTACTCCACCTACCATTTCTGAGTTGATGAGCACCACAATGAAAATGGTAGCCTGCCTTATGGGTTCCCTAACCAATTACACCAGTAGGCAGTCCTGCAACATGTCTATCAGGGCATTATTTATGATGCCCTTATCTGCTGGAATGTCCAATCTGTGTCTGGCAGATCGAGATCCCCCACTACCACTATCTCTTCCTTAGCAACAAATTTAAAGAGACTAGAAGTCTCAAGGTGCAGGATAGATGATCAGGGGTTTTAATGGGAGACTTTTTAGACTATACATCTTTCTTTCTTCCTTCTCTTTTCTGATTCAGTGTCTGCTTAATACACAGATAACTAAAATTATTTTATGAAAATGATTTTTATACTGTATTTATGATAAATCATGAATTATTGTCCCTTTTTATTGTGTATGATTATTGTATTGCTTATAGGATATAATGGATTTAGTGAGTTAAAGATAATTCAGCTTTGTAGAGAGACCTGATCCAAATACATTTTAAATTCACTAAATTAACATCTTTCAATTATGACTGGAGATTACCCATATGCTAAATGTTTTAGGGAGTGTTGGTATTCAGACCCAAAGCCTTACCTTGGTTTACATGCTTCCTGATATTAACTGTCAGTAGAAAGCATTGTCTAATGGATTTGGATCCTTCTGCTCTTTCTATCTGGGAAGCTAACCCTCTACTTGCATATGCTCTGTTTTATAATTATTGCATGGTTGTACCTTGTATGTTGAAATTGATGGTGTGTCGTGTGACTTATGATATGCAATTTGTAGTTGATACTTTTAAAATATTAAGCAAATTGTCTTGTAATAACTCTGGCTGAACAAGTAAGGCTCTCTCTCTCTCTCTCTCTCTCTCTCTCTCTCCCTTAGCAACACCCTTTTTTTGTTTCTGCCTCTAGTTCCCTATCACTCTCATGCCACTGTCACGGTGGTCTTTAGACCACCTTCAAGAGCACTTGTTTACCTGATGCCATCATGAGCTGAAGCCACAGCAATTTTATTTCCCCATTCCCTCCCCTGATGGACCCATCCTCCACTGCCTCAGTGGCTTCCTTGACACAGAGGCCTAATCCTGCTCCTTTACATTTCCCTCTATCCTGCCTATACATGATGTAATCTGGGACAGCCTGCATGGAATAAACATTATCAAGAGCAGACAAAATCTGATACTGATAAAGAGACGTGGTTGAGTAAGCATGAGAATCAGTAATAGTGATGAATTATCTATATGAAAATCCCAGATGGAATAACAGACATGCCTGTAGTTCATTCTGTTCATTCCCCGTCAATATCTATATTACTAATACCTCCACCACCTCCATCCTCCGGCTCACTGACTCCATTCTTTCAGGCATGGAACAGGGATGTTTCACCTCTCCCATCTTTGTTGACTTGGCCAAAGCCTTCAACACTGTCTCTCATTCCCTTCTCCTCAGCAAGCTGACTGCGGCCAGCCTCTCTGATTCAGCCACCTGCTGGTTCCAGTCCTACCTTGTAGGTTAATCGTAGTTCATCAGAGTAGGCAACTCCCTCTCCCCTCCCCAACCAATCAACACAGGTGTTCCCCAATGCTCTGTACTTAGATCTATATTGTTTTCTGTCTTCTTAAATGACCTTCCCAATGCCTGCACATTGTCTTCTATCCATAGGTACACAGATGACACTCTATTATTCTCCTCTGGAAACTCCCCCTCCGAGGTGGCCACCAGCCTTGAGCTGGACTTCAGTAATGTCCAATGCTGGTTTAATGCTAACCAACTCTCTGTGACTGTCAAAAAACTGAATCTATGACCTTTGGTTCCAGACAAAAGCTGGCCAGGCTTGATTCCTCTCCCTCCTTCCACACATTCTCTGGCTCAACACTGGATGATGTAGCCATGTTTAAGTACCTTGGGCTTGGCTAGACAAGAATCTAGACTTCAGAGTACACATTGATGCCATCCACAAGAAATACTCGCTAGAATTGGTGCTCTGTACAGACACCAAAACTGCCTGCCACTGCAAGCTAGGAGAGCACTCATCCAAAAGTTGATTCTCCCTGTCCTTGATTTCAGGGACATAGTCTATAGCTCTGCCCCTAAAACCACCCTATCCTGACTAGACACTCTCTTCAATTCATTCTGCTGCTACATGCTTGGGTGCCCCCCATGCACCCATCACTGTGACCGCTATTCCACACTCTACTTCCCCCTCTCTCCATGCCAGGCACCTGTCACACATGATCAATTTAGTTGGAAAGTTCTGGTTTGGTTCCCTGCCACCCTATTTGTCCTCCCTTTTATCGACCCCCCCCTACCCTCCTGCTATACCATCTGCTCCTCTACACATAGAACTCTAACCCTCCCACCAAGGTGCACTACATCTGGTTGTGATGCCTTCTCATACAAATTCTCTGATGTCTGGATCTCCCTGCTCTTGAAATTTGCTCCTCTCAATCCTGTCACTCCCTTTCTTTCCTCCTCCTCTGGACACACACAATTCATCACTGCAACTGCACCTAATTGCCCTTCCCCTTCCATTACACTATCCTAGTCTTCCCCTCCCAATAATGTGTTTCCTCTCCTATCTTCCCTTCCCCTTTCTACACCACCTCTAGCAATATTGTTTAATATTTCAATTTCAAATCAGTTTGAGGCTGTAGCTAGCCAAGAAGACTGACTGAAGAGTTTAGGGATATTACACTCTGACACTGATTATATGAAACTGACCTTAATTTCCTGGAATATCTCAGAGTTGTCTAATAGATTTGCAGATAAGGAATGGACCAACTTTATTTCTAAATTTAGTATAATCTGCCTTCAAGAGACATGGCATTTTCAGGATTCAGATGTATCTCTAAATGGATGCACACTTTTTCAGGTGCCAGGATCAAAAGCAGTCAAAAAGGGGAGACAGGCTGGTGGTCTGGTATCCTGGGTAAAGATTGAGAAAGATACTCAAGTAGATTTGCTATATTCCATTAATAAAGTAATTATTCTTTTTCAGCAAATTAAAGGGAAAACATTCTGTTTGACAAATATATACGTCTCTCTATCTAATTCCAAATTTTATAATTCAATCATATGAGAACAGCTTGATGATTTTATACATAAAAGCTGGGCTGTTACTTCTTGTGAAGAATGAATTCTATGTGGTGACTTCAATGCAAGATTTGGCCTTTAGGATGGTTATGCAGATAATGATTTTCACAATTGGTGCAGCTTACAGGCTTATAATTTCCCTAAATACTCACAAGACATCCAAGTGAACACAATGGGATACAAACTAATAGAGATCCTAAACAAATACAATCTGACCATCATAAATGGTAGTTTACAGGGAGACCAGCTAGGCAACTATACACACTATTCTGCTAGAGGTCCCTCCATAATAGACTATATTTTCTGGAATGGTGATACGTCATTATGGGACACATTTTTGGTTCCCCTAAAGGTTGAACGTGATCATTTGCCCTTAGAATTGCAATCCATAAATACTGATAAACCGATAGTAAACTTACTTCTACCACAAGACCTAGAGATCAGAAACAGGAATGTGATATGGCATGAGACAGCAGCCAGTCCAATTAGGGATCTGCTACAAAAGCTTATTTTCCAGTCCTTGAGGACAATTTTTACTATCTTAAGATAAATCAATGTATTATGTTTTGCACTGAGGAAGAAATATCTTATTTACTAAATAAAAATAATAACAACAAAGGCATGACAAGATGTAATTCTACCTGGTTTGATGCTGAATGCCATAAGGCTAAAAAGAATCTTAAATACATAGTGAGATTGGTCAACATTCAGAATTCTGGTGTTACACATAAAGATCTAACTAAAGCTAGAGAACAGTATAAGTGTTTTCTTACTATTAAGCAAAAATAATTTCAAATGAAACAATGGAATCATATGCTAAGGATAATAAATAACCAGGATCTTCAACCCTACTGGCTTCTTGTTGCAAAGGGCACGAACAACCTAAAATACCAGATTGATACATACATATCTTTGGAGACATGGACACATTTCTATTCTTCCCAAATTTTTTTGTGCAGATCATAATAGACCAAATGTTAGTCTACAAGCTAACATGAAACAATCTGGGCTATTTACAATTTCTGAAACTTATTTTGTTAGTGCCTCTCTGAAAACCAGAAAGGCACCTGGTCCTAATCTCATCTCATCTAAGGTATTTGTAATTGCTTCCTCTTTATGGGCAACACTTCTAACATTTTTTTTCAACCAGTGCTGTCAAGGGCTGAAATTTCCATCTTCTTGGAATGGAGCCACAGTAATTTATGTATATAAAAAGGAGGACAAAACTGATCTAACTATGTGTAAAGGGCAATTTTTCTACTCGATAATATGGGAAAAATGTTTGCAAAATTAATTTTGGATAGACTTAGAAATCAGTTGTTCTTGCTAGGTGACCTATCAGAAGCCCAGGCAGGTTTCAGAGCAGGCTATTGTACTTCAAAACAATTATCTTATTATTAGACACTTATAAGAAAAATATGTAGTCCTCTGCAAACAAAAGGTCTATGCGGCCTTTATTGACTTTAGTACAGCATTCAACATTATTTCGAGAAATATGCTTTGGAATAAGATGAAGAATAAGGGTTTCTTGCATGAGATTATAGCAATTGTTAGGGAACTCCATACCAATACATGGGCCCATGTTAAATTAGGCACTTCTGGCCAGCTATCCTCTACCTTTCCAACTAATATGGGGGTTAGGCAATGCTGTGTTCTTGCACCAATTCTTTTTTGAATATACATTGATAAACTTTTGGAAGAATTAGAATGTTCAAAGTCAGACTCTCCCAATTTTTTAGGCAAACACTGTGCTAAGTTGGCTTATGCTGATGACCTGGTGTTATTGTCTTTGACCCAGTCTGGGCTGCAAGCTAAACTGAACATACTGTTTGATTATGCTAAGAGATATAACCTGAGGATCAATGATCAAAAAAGTCAGGTTGTGACTTTTGGGTTAAATTCTACAAAAGACATGGCTGATAGGGGCTAACAAAATTAAATCAATTAAGCATTATACTTATCTGTGTTTAACTCTAGCCATTGATGGTAAATGGTTTAAACACTTCAATATGCTACATACAAAGCTTAATCAGACAGCTACATCCCTGTGCATCTTTAATAGAAAATATGGAGGTAATTCCATTAAACCTCTATTGACAGCAGCTAGAGCAAAGTATAATACTCAGGCCCTGTATATTGGAGAACTTTGGTATTCTCACTCTGTCAAAAAACTTGAATTCCCATTAAATAAGTTATTTAGGTCTTGCTTTGGGCTAAATGATTACGTACCTGCCTCTCTGATTCCTGCAGAGTTAGGCATTTCCTGTATCAGAGCCATTTTCTTAGCCAGGAAGGTACATGACTGGATTAAGGTGTCTCAGCATAAACACACTAGTTTACTTATCTCTGTTTAAAGGAAAAATATTCTTGGCTTAATCTGGGTCACCTGAAATCAGAATGGCTTTCTTCAATTTTTCATATACTACTTGAAAGAGTGACATAGGTATTACCATAAGCTTAAAATACCAAGAATTTGTCACTAAAAGAATTGTAGGCTATTTCAAACTTAAGGGTCTGGAGAATAACCAAAGGTTGAAAAATTCAACTTGATCAAGACTGAATGATAATGTACATTTTTATAGAAATTACCTAGATGTTTTAGTTTAACATGATCAGAGAATCCAATACACCAAGTGTAAACTAGAGTTATTTCCCCATAATATACTAGATGCAACATATACAAAAGATTACTCTGGTCAGGCCAGATTGTGCTCCTGTACTTCTTCTCTAGAAAATTTAAAGCATGTTGTATTTGAGTGCCCTTGGTATAAGACCCTGAGGGGGAAATGGATAAAACCACTTTGTAACACCATCCAAACTTCTGATCAAGATCACCTTCTGAGGATATTTTTTACTATGAATGATGAGACAATAATTGGTACAGTAGCCCAATATCTAGTGTGTATTTCAAAAATTTGCCTTAAATTTAAAGGTGCTAAAGTAAATGAACAAGAATGTTAAAAATGATGGGCCCAATTACAAGACAGCTTATGCATAGCACAAATCGAGTTATGCCAAATCACATGGCGTACATCACAACTTGCGCCATACGTTACACCATTTCCTATTTCAGAAGACTCCTTGTGCCATGCCGTATGCAGGTTGTGCCTAATGTGGGTTACACAACCCACTATGCCTGCAACCCACAATGGTATGCTACAAGGGTAGGTTATGGCAGCAACTGCACCCTATTCCAAAAGGGCGGCTACCATGACCCACTTATACTATTCCAAGAGCCACAAAGGTACAGTGGAATTAGACCATCATGAAAAAGGTCTAAGGGGCATACTGTATGTCCATGCAAATTGATGAATGCCCATTCTGCAGCACTGCGGCAAAGGAGCTGCAGTGCTCCCCTGAACACATTAATGCCCCCAACCCCTGAATGTTGGGGATCCCAGGGTCTGAAGTTTGAATTGCCTCCCAAAAGACAGTGCCAACTGTCCAGCCCCTCCATGCCCCCGGTGCCTGCAATGGTGTTCCAGGGTTGGGGGGACTCTGGGGGGCAGATGTATGCATGAAAGGCACCGGTGGCACTGAGGTCCGGTGCACCATGCATTTCGCACTAGCCTGCAGTTGCTGCAATTCATGGATGTAGGTGCCGGGGACCCTGCCTTTGCTGGAATATGGCACAGGGTTCTCGGCATAGCGCCGCATGGCGCAACTCGCATATGTCCACGAGTTGTGCCATGCCTCTTGGAATCAGCTCCAATGTATTTATAGTTCAACATGATGTAAGATGCTCTATGTGCAATTTGTTATCCTAATCAAATTAGATCTTCAGTTTGTATGTGAAATAATTTTTATATTTATTTATAATCAAGTATTGTTTCTACCTGTTGTGACTTTATATATTTGTATTTTCTTTTACATTGAAAAGGTCATATGACTGATCAATAAACTGAATTGAATTACATTGAAATTGACTACCTCTATTTGCTGCCTCCCCTTCCCACTTCCTGGTTTACCTCTTCACCTCCCACCCTGCCACCCCTCCCCCACCACCACCCCCTTCACCTTAACTGCCTGGTCCTGTTCCCTTGCTGGGTTCTCAGCATCCAGAGGGGACTGGTTCTTGGAGTGCCTCTTCCTCCCCTCTCTCCACCTGTCCCCCACCCCACTTTCTCCACCCCCTCTACACCTTATTTGCCTGGTCTGTTCCCTTGCATGGTTCTCTGCATCCTGAAGGGGGCTAGTTCTTGAGCTGTTTCTCCTACTTCCTCTCTCCTCCCCCTCTCGCTTTCTACACCTTACCTGACAGATCTGTTCCATTGCATGGTTCTCCGCATAATGAAGAGGGCTAGTTCTTTGGATGTCTCTCCTACCTCCTCCCCCATCCCCCTCTCTCTCTTCACATTGTCTGTCAGGTCCAGAAAGGTACCAGTTCTTACATTGCCTCCTTTGCCTCCCTTCTTCCCTCCTTCTCCCACCCTGCACTTCCCCCTCCACCCCCATTTTGCTACAACTGCCTTTTTGATCCTAAACTTGCTCTTCATAGCCCAGAGTTCTACCTACCACTGCTAGCACTTCCAGGCATTCTCCATCTCCTATCCTAATCCTTATAGATTACCTGTCCTTGGGTCAATACAGTGTGTGTTGTACCTGTATACTATGTTACCTTCCCTGGTTCATCTCATCTGATGTCTCTGACCTTAGCTTAGTTATCTATACATGCTCCTGTTATGCAGTGTTGTCTGTTTGTCTTGGTTTGAAATGTACTGTATTAATAACTGTATTATTTACTGCACTTTATGTATTTAATTGCACTGTATGTACTGTTATATGCCATGTTGTTTTTTTGTTTGATCCCCCCTTGTTTGTAATCCTCCTCCCCCAGGACAGTTTAGGAAATGAGCTTTTTACAGCTCATGTTGTCTTTCCTGGTGAAACCTTTTCAAATGAATGAATAGTAATGATCTGAAATAGAGAAGAAAACAGCAACATGCTTAAATAAATGAAAAAAATGATATGCTGACATGTCAACAAAATTTGCCATGAAACACTTCCAATTTACAGAAATGGGGCACTATTCAGATTGTCACTGAGACCAGAAAGTTGCAAGGTCCTAAGGATAAAGACCATAGTGCTTTATGCTGAATCTTCTGACTGTAATAAAGCAATATCTGTGCTAAAGACACCAGTGCCTTTAGTGTCAGATCTGGCAGTATCAATGTTCCTATCAAAGTATGCAGCAATTTTATTTCTTTATTTTTTTATTCTTTTTGGTGCCTCCCCCCATTGTTGTTCAGCCCCCAGCTTCCCTGCTCCTCAACACTTCCCCAGGACTTACCTCAATGCAGTGATCCTCCCTGGCTTTCACCCTGTGTGGGGCCACTCAGTAGATATGCCCCTGCCAGAGACTGGCATCAAGTTGTCTGGCAGGCTGGCTACTGCCAGTGTTACTTGCTGGCTTATCCCCCAGGGTGGGGCCATGGGATCAGGCTGTTCCTGACAGATGACTGAACTTGGTCACTGACTGAGGATTGCAGTGGGCACAGCGGGACTGGGAAGCAGGGTGTCATCAGCAGGGTTGGCGTTTTTCTTGCTTTTGTGTCCTAGGTAGGCATGGTGTGCAATGACATAAGATGCTGAAGTGCTGACACCGGCATGCCTCCCCAACAACCCAGCTTCAGTCGCTCCTCCCCCGGCCTCCACCAGGGGTCAGTCAAGCACTGATTGCTAACTCACCCTCCCTCTGGAGGAGGAGCGCAGTCCATGGGACACTCAATTCTCTTCTCCCTGGTTGGCCCTGCAACTACACGGGTCCGTTCCCAAACCCTGGGCATCGGCATTGCAGGTGGAAGCTCTACTGCTACGCTGGTGGGCCAGCCAGAGAAATGCTTTTGAATATCTAAATATAAACATACTTTTCAGGACTAGGAATGTTTTGGTAGCCCATAGTGCCTTGATTTTGAAATAATTTTCCAATTCAGTTTCCTGAAGGCCTTTTTTTAGATTTATGTAGCTCTGAAAAGCATTGAGTTTTGGACTGGGAATAAATGTAAGTCATCTGTTGATCACAAGGATATATTGTTCAGATAGTGTAGTGCCTGGCAGACTGACTTCTTGGAAACTTTACTGCTCCTGGTATGTGATGTTATTGCATCCTCATCCCCCTCTGCATGTTCTGTGCTTTCACGTTTTTCATTTTGTCTTTCTTTTGGAACTTGGTGTTGAATTTCTTCTGTGGATCTGAATTGCTGTTCTCTTAAAAAAGAGCCTGCTTGGAGGCTGTTATAACCACAGTGGACTGAGGGTCTCTAAAGGTAAATCTAGCAGTCAGTTTGTTGTCTACATTTATCTGAGAGTGATCTATTTCTTGTTAGGTCATAACTTGGTAGCCTAGGTGGTAGTTACCAAACAAATGCTTGGTTTTACTTGTAGTCAAGCGTACCATGTATAAATTTGTCCTTTTGCATTCTGATACATCTTTTTTCATATGTTATCAGTTTCTTTTGTAAGTTCAGTTCAATATTCTTGAAGTCTGGTTGGTCTCTTAAACTAAGCAATTGACTTTTTTAAACTTCAGTCTCTGTGTTATGGTAGCATATTGTTCTTCATCCTGGTCCAGTAAAATGGCTACCAAAGTAAATGTGCAAGTAAACAGAGGCAGTATTCTTCCAGCAACTCTTACAGTTCCCTTGTAAGAATCCTCTTGTAGGAAAGTTTTCAAACTGCAATCCACATAGGGTGCAGACCCTTTATTGATATTGTTTAAGTAAAGCTTTGATGTAGCAAACGTTTGTGGTAGAAAATGTTTATTTATTTAAATTTACTTTAACAATTCTAGAACCCCTTCATCTCTTTAATGTCCTTTCAGAATTCCAGTGACAAGAACTGAAAGCAGTTCTTCAGGTGTGGTGTAACCGAGGCATTGCACAGGAGGAGGATCACCTACCTTGTTCTGCTTCCTAAGCACTCTTCCATGTATTCTATTATTACATTCACTCTTGTGAATGCAGCAGCATATCACCCACCTGGCTTCATCTTGCAGTCCAAAATCCTCCATAGATCCTTTTATTTAGTTGTGCTACTGAAGCTACTAATGCACCTCACTTAGTGTATGCATGACCCTTATTCCTCATCTCAGTGTGGTACCTTGCAATTACCTACATTAAATCCAAAACCCTATTATTTAGTCCATACCCCCTTCTCTAACTACAGATAGATTTTCCCACCAGATAATTAGTTTTGTAGATGAAGCATTTGGTTATCACTAATCTCCTTCCACTAGGCATTTGAGCTTAGTTTAATATTTTGAAGGTGTTCATGCCAAATGGAAATGACAGTCACTGTATATCACTGAAATCATGGAGCCGTATCAAATGCTCTGAGGAATAATAAAATATTAATATGGATACACAAAATTAAGTGGCTTTAAAAAACTGTTGTCTATCCCATGAGTGGTTTTTAAGACCCTGATGTCTTGCTTTAAACATGTCTATTCTTAGCCAGCCAAAACCACACGTAATGTGACCTAAGTAAATGCCTTACTTATATAGGATACACTGATGGAAGCCAATTATTTCTGCTTTCCAACAGCATGTCAGCTTTAAGAAAGAGCTTGTTTCCTTATTCTTGAGTCAAGTTTTTTTTATAACACATGGTAAGATAAGGAAGACAGCTTCACTCCTCTAAGTATAAAAGCATTCATCTTTTAAGCATCTTCCTTTTAAGAACACCAATAAAATTGTGATATAAAGTAAATAACAGGCAATGCTGTTCTAAACATAAGTTCTTTATTTTTTATACGCTATTAGATGTTGAGAAATTAGGTATACATTTTGAAACTTGAGATATATAAAATAACTAATAGAAATGTATACATTATATAGGGTTTTCATTGATTTTTGCTTTCCTAATGAGTCACAGAAGTGAGTATATATTTCATATTTAATAATTAATAATAACCTACCCCTGTGACTACAACTATGCGCACATAATTCCAATGGAGCCCTGTGAAAACTGGTCCTTAAAGTACTATATTTGAAAGTACTTACATAAGTACACCACATTTAACTGCAGATTTATGACCACCATTTATAGTACTGAATTTGTAAACTTACTGTTCTATTCAGAGTATATAAGAAAGCCAATCTGACATGTGCTGTGAACCGAGGGTATGTTACTGAGGTGTCAAGTTCCTACTAGTTAAATCAGTGAAAAATATTTAGTGAGTGGGGGTTGGTGGAAACCCGAGTCATCTGGGATGAGTTTTACCCTACTGATTTGATGGAGATTCACCAGCTGTTGTCCAAACTGTGCCTCACTCAATGTGTGCTGGAACCTGTTCCCGCCTCTCTAATTAAGACTGGAGAGGTGATGATCAGTCCAGCCCTTGTTGAAGTCATAATGCCTCTCTAAGGGAGGATTTGTTTCCTACTGCCCTGAAAGAGACAATGATTCGACCTCTGCTAAGGAAGGTTAATTTAAATCCAGACAATTTTGCAAATTATAGACCTATCTATAACTTACCTTTTTTAGGTAAAGTTATTGAGAAAGTGGTGGTGGCATGGCTTAGGGTGCACCTGGAAGAAGTCTCCATCCATGAACCTTTCCAATCTGGTTCCATTCTCAGCACAGCACTGAGATGGCCCTTGTAAGGGGTTTAAATAATCTGCTGCTTGCAAGGGATTGTGGAGAGGTGTTTTTCCTGGATCTTTTGGATTTAGCATCTGCATTTGACACTGTGGAACATGTGGAGCTATTGGAATGTATGAGGTTTACTGTGGCAGTAGGGACAGTCTTTGACTGGTTCTGATCCTTTATTAGTGATCACCAACACCCAGTGATTTTTGAGGAAATTTCAGTCTTGTTTCTCTTTTGCTGACTCTAGTGTTCCTCAGTGTTCCAGCTTGTCTCCTCTTTTGTTTGCAGTGCTTTTGCTCCCTGTCGGAGATGTGATCCAGAAATATAACTTAGGTTTTCACTGTTATGTAGATGATACCCAGCTACATGTTTCATTTAAACCTGGACAGAGCTTCCCAGTGAGGATGTTTGAGAAAGCTCTATTGGAGATCAGTGTGTGGATGGCTAACAATGAGCTGAAGCTTAATCCCATAATGACTGAGTTGTTGCTGGTGGGATCAGATCATATTAGGTCATCCACTTTGGAGAACCTGGATATCCCTAGGTTTCGAGAAGATAGTCTCCAGACCAGACAAATAGTTCACAGTCTAGGAGTCACTTTTGACCTGGGGCTGACCCCTGTGCCTCAGGTGTTGACGGTGGTCAACAGTGGCTTTTATCCTGTAAAGAACATATCAGGATTGTGTCTTTACCTTGCCTGGGATGATCTGTGACACTAGTACACACTTTCATTGTCTCACACCTTGACTACTACAGTGTGCTCTACTGGGGCCTTATAGCAGGTCAGATCTGCCATCTCCAGCCAGTGCAGAATGCAGCTGCTAGACTTGTTACATCTGTAAACAGGAGTAATTATATCACTCCAGTACTGTGCTCCTATCACTGGCTTCTTGTGAGATGGTGGATCACCTTTTAAATTCTTCCATTCACTTGTAAGGCCCTTAACAGAATGGGACCCCAGCCCCATTGTGAGCTTCTTGCAACCTGCCCTGATATCCATTAGCTGTGCTCCACTGGTACTGGGCTGGTGGTGGTTCCAAAACCAAGATTAAACTCAGCTAGTGATAGAGATTTCTCTGTAGCGGCCCGTTACTATGGAATGCATTATCTGTGGATATTCGTGTTGCCCCTTCAGTTATCATCTTTAAAAGTAACTTAAACTTAAGACCTGGTTGTTTTCTCAAGCTTTATTAGCAGTCTGAACTGTTATGTGGTGCACATTGTTCTTATCACTGTTATTGTCTATTTTTTTCTTGGATTTATTACATAATTTTAAGTAATGTGCCTTGGTTTTTACAAAGGTGTTTTTTTAGATAAAGTATCTATCTATCTATCTATTTTTAGATAAAATGTCTGTCTGTCTGTCTGTCTGTCTATCTATCTATCTCTCTATCCCAGGATACAAGATACATACTGATGTAGGGCCAATCCACAACAATATATGTGGGACTAGATCAGTGCAAAACTGAATCGCTGCATTGGGTGTTTAAGGGGTTGTGGGATACAGAAGTCCTCCAAGGTACCCCTTGCCCTTATGGAGTTGCAAACATACAATTTCATAATTTAACTAATATTTTTGCTGTCACCTTGGTTTAACAAATTGTATATTCATTAATATAGTCAGCGATGTTTTGCTGTAATAGAAATTTAACAAAACTCAATGGATAATGCAACAGGAAAATATGCAGTCCCACACACAGTCATAAGCTCTCTCTCTAAGTTTTCACATTGAGACATAGTGACAATCCCTTCACTTGCACCCCATTGTGCTATGCACAACAGGTAGTCACAAACCTTTCCTGTGTGGTCAAGAAACATGATAAACAATATATGCAAGGGGCTTGGGCCTCCATAAAAATAACTGTAGGGCCAACTGCAATACATGGCAACACTGAGAAGCTCTGTTATAATGTTTTAAGACAGCACCTGCTTGTAAAACAATTACAGTCAGGTGGTAGTAGTGTCTCTACTCTGCAACAAAGCTCTGAAGAGCAAGAAGAGTTGAATATCATCATTGCACTAGAAGTGATAAGCAGCTATCAGTGGTACAAGGCTAGGAAATGGGGTTCTACTGGAATCAAGAGGAATATGTGAAACTGAGTAGTGGGTGAAGGTCCACTGGACCACTAGGAAATTAAGTCTAAAAGTGGGAAAAAAGAAAATCTTCATGGCGCAAAAATGAGCCTACAGGTAAAGGTTGGGAAGGTAGGAGGAAGCTTCTTGCGGTAGCCCCCGATCCCTGAAGTTCTTGACATGGCATAATGCCTTGAAACTGGTGCTATTATAGCTGGGTGAAAGTTGTGAATTCTGCTTTAGTTTATCTTTCACGAAATTTTGCAACTTTGTAGGAATTTTCTGAACTTCAGCCTTTGGTGAAATCAGAAATTTTCTGAATGTGTTTGACAAATTTTTGCCCTGTTCAGTGACATTTTCTCACTGAACTTCAGAATAAACCCCATGAACTATGAAACTAATGCATTAATCTGCAATTCATGATAGTGTTGCTCATTTCAGTGGTCAGTTCTGCTCCATCACCAGTAAATAGAAAAAAAAAAACTTTACACGGCATCGAGTGGCACTCCCACCCTTTGACTTTTCCATTAGCAGATTATATCTTTAGCCACTAGAGGACCCAGTTATAAGCACACTTACCCAATCCAACCCAATACAATACAATACAATTCCTGTCTCATTTCCCTTATTGTGTGGTCAGTCTATCACTATTCATCAGTCTTTCCCCCCTCATTCTTCTACTGATTGATATTGATTGATTGGCCACACCCGGCCAAGTTCCTACCCAATCCTTCTGTGTGCTTCTACTCCTCCTTAGAGCTACTGATCTGCACACCAGGCTTGCTGTCTCTGGCAGGCATGACACTTCCTAATCCTGTCTTCTCCTATCCACTTAACCAACTGTGTCCATAACTCTCCTAGCCCTCGTATTTGGGATGCCATGGCATGGTCCTCACGCTCAAGCCTTTTCTTATTCCTAACCACCTTATTCATAGTGGCTCACCCCAACAAAGAACAAGGAACAGGTCCACCTCTGGAAATTTCCAATTCTGTAACTGGAACCTCATCCCACTGCATCTCCCCTTATTTAATATCTCCACCTCTCTTTATCCTCGGCCCATATCCTTCACCCTTACACTTTCTGCTCCCTTCATGTATGTTAATCAGAACACTCTCCTTTGCTTCCCTTCACTACCACCCTAGCATTACGTTGCACCCATCATCACCTTGCGGAAGGTCGCAAAGGAAAAAAAGCACTCTTATCCTGCAAAACTGGATCAAGAAACTGCTTCTCTTGCTCCTTCTCTGTTCAGGTAATGTGGAGCTAAACCCTGGACCCCCATTACCACTTGTATCTTCTGCAGAATTTGCATCTGCACCCAGACTTAAGTTAATGTTAGTCAACATATTAAGCCTGACAAAAAAGTTTGATCAGCTCCAAGTATATGCTGCCCATATTGAGCTGGACCTCATTATTATAACCGAATCTTGGCTCAAAAAGTCAAACACTGATCAACAAGTCTCCCTTCCTGGCTACAATCTGCACAGGGCAGATAGGAAGTCAGAGGGGGTGGTGTGGCCTTCTACACTACATCTAAGTTTACAGTCAGTGATATTCACTGTAAATCTAAACCTAAGAAGCACAAAATCATATCTCTCAAATTACACCTTCCATCCACTGAATGTCTCACTATTATTGGTGGTTATCACCCCCCCCCCCAATCTGGTGGCACTGACATCCTCACTATACTTGAATCATTAATCGCCTCTGCCAACACTGATACTTTAATACTTGGGGATTTTAATGTGGACTGGCTTACTCCCAAGTCACACAGACTGAAATTGTTCTGTGTCGAAGTTGGCTTAGCCCAGTTAGTCAGTGAACCCACTAGAACCAATACATCCAATCCCAACAGTTCTCTCCTTAATGTCATACTTTCTACACATCCCCACAAAATTCTTCATTCTGCAGTCTTCCACAATGGCATGAGTGATCATGGGGTGGTTGTTTGTACAAGATCACAAATTATAGCCTGACAGCAACTAACACTCATAACTAAGTGGTCCTTTCGCAAGTTTAATGCATCAGACTACTTATCTAACTTGAGCAAAATTAGATGGCAAGACCTCTACCTTGCCAAAACGATCGATAAGGTGGTCACTGTCATTAACAATGACCTCACTGTGCTGGCCAACAAGCTTGCCCCTTTGATCAAAGTCAGGGTGCGTAAAACATCCAACCCATGGTTTACATCAGATTTCAAGGCTACACTCCTACGTTGTGATAAACTTTGGGCTAAGGCTAGAAAATCCAAAAGCCCAGCTGACTGGCAAGCATTCAGAGCAGCTAGAAACACCTGCATTAAACAAATCCGCACAAGCAAAGCCAACTATTAAGTCTCCACTCTTGAACAGGCAAAAGGGAATTCCCAAAAAACTTGGAAGACACTCAAGTCCATTGAAGGTCGGCCTGTAGCCCCCTCCATCCCTCTGAAGATCCCCAGCAATGGTAGGACTGTGGAAAACAGCTGCCTAATCCTCAAGGAAATCAGCAATCACTTTGTAACTGCTGGCTTAGCTTTCAAATATTCACCTTATGCAGCCTGTGGTAGCAACCAAGACTCTAATAACATTGACTCACAAACTTCGACCTGCCCACTCCACTTGTGCCTGCTTAGCTACAAAGAAGTTGAAGATTCACTTCTTAACACAGACATTCAAAAAAGTGCAGGGAACGATGGTCTAGAAACTTTTTTTCTGAAACTAGACTATCTCAGCCTCACCACCCCTATCCTCCACATATTCAGTCTTTCCATTTCCACTGCCACTGTTCCTTCCTGCTGGAAATCTGCCCACGTCCTCTCATTATTCAAGTCAGGGGACCCATGCAACCTAAACAACTATAGGCCCATCTCAATCTTATCTGTCTTCTCCAAAGTCCTCGAAAAGCTAGTTTACTCCTAAGTGAAACTCCATATCGAATCATCTTCATTTCTCAACCCTGCACAATCTGGCTTCCAGCCCAACCATAGGACAGTCACTGCTCTAGCCAAAGTTATCAATGAATGGATCACAGCCATGGACTCCAACAAAGTTACTGGTGCAGTATTTTTAGATCTCAGCAAAGCGCTCGACACTGTTGACCACAATCTGTTAGTCTCAAGCCTAATAAAAGTAGGTGCCACCCCCCTTGCTGCCCAGTGGTTTACCAGCTACCTATCTGAAAGGACCCAGAAGTAGAAGCTGGTGGCCTCTTTTCTGCATCCCTCCAGTTGTCAGGGGACTCCCTCAAGGCTCCATATTAGGTCCCATCCTCTTCTCCCTGTATATCAATAACCTTGACGCACATATATCCCAGTCCCATCTGCATTTCTTTGCTGATGAATACTGTACTGTATACATCAGGCCCTACACTGGCTGAAGTGAAGGATGTACTCCAAGCTGACTTTACACAACTAGAATTCAACTTAATCAATGCCAAACTACTCCTCAATGCCAAGAAACCTAACACCATGATCTTTGCCTCAAACACCACCTCCACTTCCCTTGCAAACACGCACAAAGAATTCATCACTACCTCGCTAGGTGAACCCCTTGAAATCACCTGCAAATTCAAATATCTTGATATGTGGCTAGACAACAAGCTTTTCTTTCATGACCACATCGACAATCTGGCAAAGAGGCTAAAAATTAGGCTAGGTTTCTTCTTTCATAACTAGTCCCTCTTTCCATTGGATACCAGAACTAGGCTGGTCCAGGCCACTTTCTTGTCGCTACTTGACTATGGAGATCTAAGATATTCCTCTGCAGTGGCCTCAGGACTCAACAAACTAGATGTCCTCTACCACCATGCCATATGGTTCATGACTAATCTACCCTACTGAACCCTCATTGTGATTTGTACCTAGCCGCTGGCTGGACATCACTCTCAGCTAGATGCACACTTCAGGCTGGTATCTGGACTCTTAAGCTACTCCTGAACAAGATCCTGAACTATCTCACAACCCTTTTCCATATTTCCCATAGCACCTAATCCCTTAGGAAAAATGACCTCCTCCTCCTCCTCGATGTACCGAGAACTTGCACCTCACTTGGCAAGCGGCCATATTGAGCATACTCCCAACTATCTGGAACCATCTCCAAGGCATACTGAATCTTCCCGGTACTGTCCCTGTCAGACTACTTAAAAGGTTGACTGCAGCAAAAATAAAAGATACATGCAGCTGCTTCTAAATCCTAGCTCACTGATCTATCCCTAGCCCACTCCTTCCTCTTACTAACCTAGAAAATAGCTGCCTTGATACTCCAAAACAAGCACTTTTTACCTTTTTCCTGTACTTATATTTGTCTATGTCATTGTCATTTTCATGCAACATGTTAAAACTTGCCCATAATTCTGTACTTGAATTTGTACTGTTTTTTCGATTATGCAATCTGTAACTACCTGTCTATGTCAAAGGACCGCCTTGTGAATGAGCTTGCTCAATGGAGTTTTCCTACAATAAACTTGAACTTGATTGCTGGCCCTATATTAACTGAAAATGTCCCTGGTGTCTAGTGGCACCACCACCCACCAATTGCCAGCACTGTATTAATTGAAGGTTTCCTTGGTATCTGGTGGCATCTCTCATCCTCTGATTGCCGGCCCCATATTAACTGAATGTTTTCCTGGTGTCTAGTTGCACCCCCACCATCTGATCACTATCCCCTATTCAAGAAATGCTTCCATGCTGTCTGATGGCACCCTTCACCCCTGATCACCATCCCCCATTAAATAAATGTTTCCCTAGTGTTTATTGGCACCCCCATCCTCTGATTGCTGGCCCCCTACTAAACAAATGTTTTCTTGCTCTCTAGGGGCACCCCACCCTCCATTTGCTCATTGCCATTGAACTCCCTTGAGTCTGGTGGCCCCCCTGCACACCCCATGCTGGGTTGGGTACAGTAACCTGCCACTCCACCATAGTCTTCAGTGCCATAGGGAGACCATGCATTGACTGGCACAACCCTTCTCTTACCATCTTGGCCGGACACCATATACAATGATGGTGAGCATACAACCCCATGCTCCGTGTCATTGCATATGGCAGCTGGCTGAGGTGGTGAGAGGACAGCCATGCCAGCCACTGTATGGATTCTCTGTGGCACTGAAAACTATGGAAATGGGAGGGTAGCAGGTTGGTTTATACTGTGTGGGCAGTGTAGGGGGCCACAAGATGACAGGGAGTTAAATAGCAGCAAGTGAAAGGAGGCTGGGGTGCCACTAAACACTACAGAAACATTTATTTAATGGGAGGCTGATAACTGGAGGGTGGAGTGCCACTAGACACTAGGGAAACATTTATTTAATAGGGGACTGGTGATCGGAGGGTAGGGGTGCCACTAGATACCAGGGAAACAAATATTTAATAGGCAGCTGGTGATCGAAGGGTGGGGGGTACCACTAGACTCCACAGAAGTGTTTGTTTAATAGAGACCAATGACTGGAGGGTAGGAGGTGCCACTAGACACCAGAGAAACATTTGTTTAATAAGGGCCTGTGAACAGAGGGTGTGGGTGCCACTAGACACAACGGAAGCATTTATTTAACATACATACAAACATACAAAGAAGCCATCAGAAGAAGGCCATTTGGTCTATCAAGTCTGCTCACATTGCAGGGTCCACAGCTTGAGCTAATGTCCCTGCCCTCCGTCCCTACTCCTCCCATCCTCTCTACACATAATCAATACCTTCCCCCATGCCTATTCCAGCCTCTTTTAAAGCTGCCCACTGTCTTGAACTAGATGACCTCTTCTGGCAGCACATTCCAAGTGTCCACCACCCTCTATGTGAAGGAATGCTTTCTGACCTCCCTCCTAAACCTCCCACCCTCCAACTTAAGACTGTGCCTCCTCATGTTATGGTTGCCACTCAGCTTAAAGAGACTATCCTTATCAACCTTATTTATTCCTTTCAAGTACTTGAAGATCCCAATCATGTCCCCTCTCTCTCGTCTGTCTTCCAGGGAGTACATATTCAGTGCCTTCAGTCTCTCCTCGTATACCTTACCCTGCTGATCTGCTATCATATTTGTAACCCTCCTCTGGATCTTCTCCAGCAAGTTTAATATGGGGATGGTGATTAGAGGGTGGGGGTGTCACTAGACACCAAGGAAGCCTTTATTTAGTAGGAAGCTGGCAATTGGAGGGTAGGGATTGCCACTAAGCACCAGGGAGTGGACTCCAGCGCCTCAACCCTTGGCGCCACCAGGCCGGCCAACAGACCTATTATTTAGACAAGAAAAGAAAGAAAGAAAGAAAGAAAGAAAGAAAGAAAGAAAGAAAGAAAGAAAGAAAGAAGGAAAACAGCAGTGGATAATGGGAGTTTTTAGAAGTTAGGAAAGTAACAAGAGGAGAACCTCAGTGGCCAGTGCTGGACTTGGTAATTTTTAATGTGTTTTCTTGGGCCTGGTCCTTTTCAAATTGTTCATTTTGTCATAGACGAAGGCATTAAGAGCAAGATCTTCCCCTTCCAAATTACACAAAGATTTGCACCAGGGTATACATAGATGAAGGGATATGGGTACTTAGGGAGGATCTGGTCAGGTTGGAGAACTGGATGAAGATCTGGAAGCTAGACTCCAATTCTAAAAAAAGCAAGGTGATGCACACTGGTAAATGGCTCCCAAGAGTGCAGCATGAAATGGGGTGGGGTGCTGGAAAGCACCATGGAGGAACAGGACCTAGGGGTCATTATATCAGAGAGTCAAAAGACAATAGTACACTGTAACAGAACTGTGGGGAAGGAAAACATGAACTGGGATACACAGGGAGATGAATAAGTAGTAGAAGCTGGGAGGCAATTTTGCCATTATAAAGGTCAGTGATGCAACCACATCTGGAATACTGTGCAAAGCACTGGAGTCCACAATTGAGGAAGGACTGCAACAAAATGTAGGCAGTACACTGCAGGGCAAGCAAGATGGCTTACTGATGAGGGGACAAGACAGACAAGGAGAGGCTGCAGGGCATGAACATGTATGCCCTCAAGAAAAGGAGAGAAAGGGGAGACATGATCTAAACATGCAAGAATCTGCACTGCATAAACTGAGTGGATATCAATTTATGGTGCATGTATATATATATTCATTGCAAATATTGTGTTAGTGCACCATGGTTCAGCACTTCTGTAGCCATGAATACATATGCAAACTTTAACACATACACACCCACTTCAAGCCGTAGAACCACAAAGAGTTTGAAAAAATTGTAATTTGTACGAAATGTTGATCCCAGTGCACTTATAAATAATTGGCATTTCTCAATGCACTATTATCACGTTACTGTCATTTCATTGCATAGACATTAGTATGTAATCATGATTAAAGACGAAGCTTTGTGGAAAAATATTGTCCCTCAAGTGGTAATTGGTATTTACGTCACCCAAATGCTTTGAGGCCAGTAAATATTACTGCTTGAGTGGTAATATCACTTTATATCTCTGCAAATACCTTCTAACCTGTAAATATAACCATTCAAGTCGTAATTGGAGTTCACAGCTTGCAAATACCTTGCAGCCAGTAAATATTACAGCTCGAGTGATAGTATCACTTTACATCTCGCAAATATCTTGTGGGCAGTAGATATTGCTGCTTGAGTGGTTATCGATGTTTACAGCTCTCAAATTTTTGGTGTCCAGTAAATATTATAACTTGAGTAGTAATCAGTGTTTACATTTTGAAAATACCTTGGGGCCAGTAAATATTTACATTTGAGAGGTAATCGGTGTTTACAGCTCACAAATACTTTGCGGCCAGTAAATATTACAGATTAAGCAGTAATACCACTTTACATGTCTCAAATACTTTGTGGTCAGTAAATATTTACTGTTTGAGCTGTAACATCACTTTACATGTCACAAATATCTTGCAGCTAGTAAATATTACTGGGTCAAAGGTAATCATTTTTACAGCTTGCCAATTCCTTGCAAGTAGTTAGTCTTACTGCTCGAGTCATAATTAAGCAATAAGTTATGACAGGGGGTGCGTTTTGGTGAGGTAATGGCCCGTATCAAGTATGTTGATAAAGGAGTCAAAGCCGAGCACTTCCACCACCTGAGAAAGGCCATTACCCTACCATAGTGAACCCCTTGGAGTGCCTCATTGTGATTATGAAATATAAGCATAGAATCTGACAGCACACAAGGACTGCTTGGCCCATCCTGTCTACCCATTTCTCCCTACCTACACTATTACCACAGACCATGACCAATCTACACCTATATCTCCCTCCCCTTCCTTTCCACTATGATTCCCTTGTGCTTATCTTATGCATTCTTGAACCCCACTACTGTTTTCACCCCCACCACCACCACTGGAAAGCTGTTCCAGGAAACCACTAGAAGTATTTCCTCACATATCTCCTGAATCTACTCTCTTCCAGCTTCATAGCATGTCACTTGTTCTTGAGTACCTTTCTACTGAAAAATACTTTCTTCCTGTACCTTATTTACCCCGTGAGGTATTTAAAGGTTTCTATCATATTCCTCTCTCCCTCCTCTGTTCCGAGGTGCACATATTGAGGTCCTTTAGTTTCTCCATGTAGATTTTTGATGCAGACCCTGCACCATTTTAGTTGCCTTCCTCTGGATCATGTCCAATCTGTCTATGTCCTTCCAGAGATTTGGGGCTAGATTTTCAAAGCCCATCTCAGTCCTGTGGCTATAGGAAAACCTGGTTCAAGTGGGTCTTCACATGTGGAGCTGCAGTTTTTCCTGAAGCAGCAGTATTTTCAAAGGGGGAGCCAGTTTTATGGCTGATTTTTTGTGCAGTTGCAGGGAATCATTATGCCTTGTGGGACCTGGCATACCATCCCCGATGCACCGGTTGAAAATAGGGAACTCAGAAGGTGCAAAAGTTTCGGTCCACAGTTGCTGTTGTGGATTGGGACTTAGTCCTGGGATGGGCTGAAAATCCTGCTCATGGTCTTCAGAACTGGACAGAGTACTCTAGGTGGGGTCCTACAAATGGTCTATACAGAGGCAATATTACCTCCCTTTTTCTGCCGGTGATCACCTTCCTTATTCTCCCCAGTATCCCACTAGCCCTCCCTACTGGCTTTTCACACTGCCTGGCCACCTTTAGGTCATCCAATATGATTGCTACCAACTTTCTTTCCTGCTTGGTGGTCATCAATACCACTCAACCCATTTTGTACTCTGTCCTTTGTTTCTGTGCTCTACGTGCATTATTTTGCACTTTTTCACATTGAAACCTGGCTGCCATACCCTTGACCACTCTTCTAGTTTTCTCAGGTCTCTGCTCCTCCTCTCCACCCTACCAGAGTGTCCACACTATTGAAGATTTTGGTGTCATTGGCAAAGAGGTAGGCCTTCCCTTCCAGCTTTTCTGCAATGTCACTTATTAAAACTTTAAAAAGAACTAATCCCAGCCCTGATCCCTGAGGCACCCGCCGGTCACCTTCCCTTCCTCGGAGTGAACTCTGTTCATCACCACCCTCTGTTGTCTGTCCCCAACCAATTTCTCATCCAGTTTACCACTTTTGTTCCCACTCATAAGCTACCCACCTTGCTTACTGTCTCCTATGTGGAATGGTGTTGAAAGCTTTATTGAAATCTAGATAGGCCATGTCCACTGGGTACTTGAATCCTTTCTAGAGTTGAAGTATGAGACTTTACCTTGTGGTTACACCAGCTGTGAATGCCTGTTAGCCCACTAAAACAAACCCATTGTCATGCCTGATTGAGACAATAAAATATGTCAGTTTAACATATTGTAAATTGGGGTAGCACTTCTAACCAACTGGTGCACTTCTTTACTCTGCATGTGACTCACTGTTATTCTGTGAAGGGTGTGTCAAACACCAATATTCTGCAAACTGGCATGTTGGAATAAGTCTTTTCAAACAAATTAATATACTATTGATTGAGAAACATCCATAATGAATTAATGCTATGGTCAAGACCAATGTTTTAGTTGTATGTGTCATTGCAATTAAATTTATGGGGTATGAGAATTAATCTGTTGCATTTTGTGTGGTTTATCTCTTAACAATGTGAATGGATAACTGTTGCAACTGTGAGAATGTTTTTTGGTGGTGGTAGTTTCATGCAAATGTCCCCAACATTTTTTGGGTGCAAAATTTACATTAAATCATGATTGCATAGTGCTAGCCCAGTGGTGTGGAGGGCAGAGACACATTTGCCTCACCTGCTGCCATGCTGGTGACCTGGGTTTGGGATCAAGCCTGGGCGGCTCAGGGGCTGGCAGGGGAAAGGAGGACTGAGAGTTCTATTGATGCTCTCCTTCTCCGGGGGGGGGAACTGTTTCACCACTGATGTCCCATCGGGTTCATACTGGTGGTGCAGCTTTGGGGCAGCGGTTCTGGGTAGGGATGCTCCAGCAAATGGCATGGAGTGTCCTTAGATGCATCTACATCAAGCTGCCATTCTATTAAAAATTACCATTCACGTGAATCATTTAGACCATTATTGAACATAAACATCATACATATAATATGTTAACAGAAATGGAGACTCATACACAGGGCATCAATTTAAAATATTTTATCAATAAAAAAATGCCAAATTGTACTGCAGTGTTCCCAGAGAAGGCAAAAATGAAAAGCAGTAAAGAAAAAGCATGCAACATAGACAGCCATCTTGACTACATGTTAAGATGGATAACTGTTGTATTATCATAATCCTTAAAGTATAACTATTTACTCTATCTACTTGGAAAATTCCTCCTCAACTCCTTAATAAGAATGGTGTTGGCAGATGGGGACTATTTGATCTATCTCATCTGCCCAAGGTGACTACTCTCCTCCCCTTTAATTGTTCAAGCCAAGCTGTCTACACTGTCTGACCCAAGCTAGTTTAAATTCTCTTACTGTCTTAGCTGCCACCACTTGTGCTGGCAGGCTGTTCCGTGAGTCTGTCATCCTCTCCGTGAAGAAGTACTTTCTATAGTTGCTTCTGAACTTGCCTCCCACCAGAAGCATGTTGTGCTCCCATGTCTGAGTTCCCTTGTTTACTTGGAAGAGGTTCTCCGTCCTGTTTATTCCCTTGACATACAGTATTTGAACATTTCTGTGATGTCTCCTCTGTCTCTTCTCTGTTCTAGTGAGTACAATTTTAGTACCTTGAGCTTAGTTTCATATGTCTCATTGTGCAGCCCTTGTACCATTTTAGTAATCCCTCTCTGCATTGTCTCTGATCACCGCATAGCCGAAAAGGGAACCAGGAGGCCGGGGGAGAAAGCCAGAAAGCCGGCCTGCCCTCGAGTACACACACACCAGAGGGGCTCCGAGCCGCCAGCGGGCGGGCGGCCACCGCATAGCCGAAAAGGGAACCAGGAGGCCAGGGAGAAAGCCAGAAAGCTGGCCTGCCCTCGAGGACACACACACCAGAGGGGCTCCGAGCCGCCAGCGGGCGGGCGGCCACCGCATAGCCGAAAAGGGAACCAGGAGGCCGGGGGAGAAAGCCAGAAAGGTACGGGAAAGCCGCACAGCCAATAGGAGGGCGACCGCCGACTTTGCCAGCCTCTGATTGGTGCGCCTTCTCCCATTGACTTTGCTGTATCTTTGCACCACCAAAACTGGTCGAGATTGCTTGTGTTTGTACTGTAAAGTTAACTTCTCTAAAAAAGGGCTGTTTTTGCTGTTTTACTGTGTACTTCTGTGAAATGCATACTTACCTGTTTAGATAGTAATTACAGTCTTTGGTCAATTTTGTGTTGGGCTGAGGCTCAGGCGCTAACCCCCCACCCTCCCAGTCTTTGTTGTGCAAAGTTTTACAATCTAGCACCTCTAGCAAGCCACTGCCTGCAAGTGCTTCTTCTGATTGCCCTCTCCTCTGTCCCCTCCCTTCTAGCTGGCCTGCCCTCGAGGACACACACACCAGAGGGGCTCCGAGCCACCAGCGGGCGGGCGGCCACCGCATAGCCGAAAAGGGAACCAGGAGGCGGGGGAGAAAGCCAGAAAGCCGGCCTGCCCTCGAGGACACACACACACACCAGAGGGGCTCCGAGCCGCCAGTGGGCGGGCAGCCACCGCATAGCCGAAAAGGGAACCAGGAGGCCGGGGGAGAAAGCCAGAAAGCCGGCCTGCCCTCGAGGACACACACACCAGAGGGGCTCTGAGCCGCCAGCGGGCCGGCGGCCACCGCATAGCCGGAAAGGGAACCAGGAGGCCGGGGAGAAAGCCAGAAAGGTACGGGAAAGCCGCACAGCCAATCGGAGGGCAACCGCCGACTTTGCCAGCCTCTGATTGGTGCGCCTTCTCCCATTGACTTTGCTGTATCTTTGCACCACCAAAACTGGTCGAGATTGCTTGTGTTTGTACTGTAAAGTTAACTTCTAAAAAGGGCTGTTTTGCTGTTTTACTGTGTACTTCTGTGAAATGCATACTACCTGTTTAGATAGTAATTACAGTCTTTGGGTCAATTTTGTGTTGGGCTAGACGATCAGGCGCCTAACCCCCCACCCTCCCAGTCTTTGTTGTGCAAAGTTTTACAATCTAGCACCTCTAGCAAGCCACTGCCTGCAAGTGCTTCTTCTGATTGCCTCTCCTCTGTCCCTCCCTTCTAGCCGGCCTGCCCTGGGGACACACACACCAGAGGGGCTCCAGGCATGTGGTGGCTGCCACCGCCTGCGAAAGGGAACCAGGAGGCCGGGGAGAAAGCCAGAAGAGTACGGGAAAGCCGCAAAATTTTTGCCCCCCTCACACTCCTTCAGGGTGTTTCTTTATACACCTTCCGCCAAATCTCATCCCGCCCATAGCTATTCTCCCAGCCAATTCCGAGCTCATTTTCTTCACATCATCTTACTTTCTTTAACCCTCTCCTCCTCCACCATGCTACTGCACCTACTACTGCTGCTTTGCTTCTCACCTTCCTTAGATCCAGATGAGATAACTGTTGGAACCCATACCGAGGTGCTTAGGGCAACCACTCAACACTGCCCCCCTCTACTGTCCCCAGTGGATACCCCTAAACTATACATACTTATACTACCGCTTCTGCACAATAATCCTTGGGGAATCCCAAAAAAAGGCTCACAACCAGTTTGGAACTCCTCTATCCCCCTGCTACCATACTGGCACTACAATTGCTCCCTACGCCTGTCCATTAAGCTGGCAATCTATGATAAACTCGATAACCATGCAGCAGGATCATCACCCACTATATATTGGATCCCAAGAAAGAAGAAAACTGCCTGACTGCTCACTACTCCTATCACTTGGTGCCCTCATCAAGTTAATCTTCTTCTGCTGGTCTGTGTTGGCACTGTGGAAATCAACCCTGGACCCACTGAAAGCTCAATCTCTCCAACTGACCTAACCTCCATAAATGGATTGAGTTTCTTCACTTCAATGCCTGCAGCCTCTAAAAAGTTCTCATCAATACAGGCCTGGCTGTACACACCTCACCGGACTGTCTGGTTATATCTGAAACATGGCTCAAATCTGCAACAAAAAAGATAGTGAAATAAACCTTCCCAACTATCAGCTCTTCAGATCTGACTGTCTATCCAGGGGCGGGGTAGCCATCTATGTCAAAGCAAATATCTCTGCATCCTGCCTCAATTCTACATCTCAACCAAAGGAATTCGAATGCTTGTCTATTAAAATAACCCTTCCCAACACATCTTCCTTTCAACTGGTTGGTTGCTATAGGCCCTCTCTGCAGGCCTCAAACTCCTATCCCATTTAGGATCCATACTTAATCTGGGCCCTGAAGACACCATCATCTTAGGAGACATGAACTTAAATTAGCTGATAATGCATCTGCACTCGTGGTAACCTTCTGTGACACCTATGGATTCTCTCAATTAATCAAAGAACCAACAAGGATCAACCCAAAGAATACTCTCAACAGCACACTCCTGGATATTATATTGGTAAATAAACCTCATCATTATCCTATGCAGGAGTACTTCTCAGTGACATAAGTGACCACTGTCCCATAGCTGCCATTAGATCAACAATCAAGCCACCCAATCCTGCAAAATTCCTTCCACGAAGGTCAAAAGAACTTTAATATTACAGGATATCTCCATGATCTGTGCCACACCACACGTTGGCAAGAATTCTATCTCACAGCCTCAATAGAGTCAGCTCTTCAAATCCTAAATGATATAATCATAAGTGCCCTCAATTCACATGCACCTCTCACCAGTGTCAGAACCAAACTCAAATCCTGTCGCTGGTCTCTCTGCCGACCTCAACCAAGACTGCTTGCCAGAGACAAACTCTGGAAAAGGGCAAGAAAGACAAAGGACCCAAATGACTGGCTCCAATTCAGAAAAGCCAGAAACTCCTGCACAAAACAAGTAAGAAAAGCCAAGGCAACCTTCTACACAGCTGAACTAGATGCCTCCTATAACAACCCTTCCAGGTTCTGAGGTACCATAAAGGGCATCCTAGGTCAAACCTCTACCCTGTCTTACCATCCAAATTCAATTAAATAATATTGAAATCACCGACAAGCAAAATATCTTGAATGCCTTCAATGACCATTTCACTACAGCTGGCCTGGCTTCGACTCCTCTCCTGCAAACCTATTAAGATCATCTCTAAACCTACAATCTACTGAGAGTCAAAGGTTGCTTCCACATTCTCATTCAAACCAATATTGTTCAAAGAAGTAGAAGACCTCCTACTCCAACTAGATACCACCAAAAGTGCAGGTGCAGACTCCTGGATCCCTACTTTCTAAAAGTAGCACTGTATGCCTTAACCGCCCTCACCCACCTCTTCAATCTATCACTTGTCACTGGTACTATCCTCAATATGGAAAACAGCTCAAGTGTTTCCATTACTTAAGGCAGGTGATCCCATGGACCTCAATAATTATAGGCCCATCTCCATCTTACCAATACTATCCAAGATGCTTGAGAAGCTGGTAAACTCTCAGTTAACTGCCTACCTTGATACCAACAATCTCCTAAATCCAGCTCAATCTGGGTTTAGATCTATGCATAGCACCATCTCTGCACTAGCAAAGTCACAAATGACTGGCAGACTGCCCTAGACAAAAGAATAATACCTGTGCTGTGTTTCTGGATCTAAGCAAAGCCTTTGACACTGTGGATCATGATCTTCTAATCACCTCACTAAACTCCATAGGCCTTGACTCACTCTCTATTAAATGGTTCAGATGCTATCTCTCTGGAAGGCTACAACTGGTAAAGAATGATGATGATCTATCTACCCTAAGCCACTCCTAAGAGGTGTACCGCAAGGCTCCATCCTGGGTCCCATCCTTTTGCCATTTACATCAACAATATTGACTCCAATCTCTCTTCTAATATCCACCTTTTGCAGATGACACTGTACTTTATGTGAGCGATCCTCACCATCAAAAGCCTGTGAGCTCCTACAGTCTCAATTCTCCCTCCTCCAGCATAACCTATTAAAAAAGAAATTATTACTAAATGCTAAGAAAACCAAAGCTATGTTCTTTGCCCCCAAGAACTGTTCTTCCACTATCCCATCATTCACCCTCCCACAACTCTCTACCATCCTTGGTGAAAATCTGGAATATGTTGACAAATTCAAATACCTAGGAGTATGGATAGACAATAAACTAGACTATACTACCCACGTTGAAGAGCTCCTGAAAAGCTAAGACAAAGACTTGGTCTATTCTATAGAATCAAACACTACCTGACCAAAGATTCCAAACAAAGATTAATCCTTGCATCATTCATGTCCCTCATTGATTATGCTGACTTCCTATGGTCATCGCTCCCTCTCCCATCTAAACAAACTAGACACCCTGTATCATAGAGCTATTAGATTCATTACTGACCTTCCCTCTAGCACCCATCATTGCTCTCTCTACAATGCAGTCAGCTGGACATCCCTGCAACATAGAAGAAGAAAAATGCTGCTACCTGGATCTACAAAGCTCTGACAAACAAACTCCCTTCCTACATCTCAGACTGCTTCAACCAGATCACATCCAGGCCCTACACCTTGAGGATCAACAAACTGATCCTGCTGAAGATTCCTATCACCTGCACCCAGTATGGAAGAGCTGCAATCAGTTATTCCATGGCACTTATCTGGAATTCTATCCAAAAGACATTGAAAATGGAAACACTGATCCCCCTTACATCCTTCAAAAAGCTGTACACCAGCCTAATCCCAGATTCATGCAATTGCTTCCACAAGGCCTAGTCCTCCCACCCCCACCCCCCACACCCTCTCTCTCCCCACCCCCCTTCTAAAGCTCCTCCCTATTCTTCTATCATTCCTCTGGTCCTTTCCACATCAAACCTCAAACATATATGCCCACCCATGTACCATTATCCAAGCCTTATCCCTACCAGACTGTTTGTTTCTCACCTTTAATAGGTTTTGGTTTACTGTCCTTTGCCTTGTATATATGTAAATAATTGTACATCTATCTCACTCATAAATGTTTGTATTTGTGCTATTTCAATATCATGTTTTTGTATACACTCTGTAACCTTTTTTGTTATGATCACTCAGGTCCATCTTGTAAATGAGCTATGCTCAATGATGTTCACCTGAATAAATAAAGATTTTGATTTTGATTGATTTTCAGGTGTGGCCTCCAAAACTGGACATGGTACTCCAGTTGTGGCCTTACCAAGGATCTGTTCAGTGACATGATTACCTCTTGCTTTCTGCTTGTAATGTCCCTACCTATACATCCGAGGATGCCACTTAATCTCTGCACAGCTTTTTCATACTGTTTTATGACTTTGAAGTCATTGTTGACTAGTACTATAGGAAGGCATAGGACTAGACAACACAACACAGTGGTTTGAGTATGAAACACACAAGTCTTGTGTGATATTTATTTTCCTTAAAGAAAATATTCTTAGCTTCAGAATAAATAATCCAAAAATAAATCAAAATCAAGAAAAATAACTATTAAACTGTAAATAAAGTAAATACTAGCTCTTCCAAGCTCCAGCAATGTTCTTCCCAACAAAGCTGCCACAGAGTGAAAAAAATTACTGAAAAGTAAATTTCACTATCTTCTGTGCTCTCCATATGCTAGCTATACATCCTCTCAGTACAGCTCTTGCAGCTCTACTGACTTTTAGATATTTAGGCAGGGTTTATATAGTGATACCTGGTGACATCATCTGGTCAGCTGACCCACCCTAATTGTAGTGCAAAGTATATAAAATCTAATACAAACATTTGGGGGTTCAGCTTAACCACAAACATTCATATCTTTACACATATAAGGTTTCATCCTCCTGCCACAATCTAGGGGCTTTGAAACATTAATAGTATTGTTATACAGTTTAAGGGCCACTTAAGGGCTTAAGCCCCTCCCTCTTCTGGTGACATCACCCATGTTCCTTACTACAAATAGGGCTTAGTTTGGGCCCACTTGCTCTACAGAGCTCACCAGATGGAGTATCAAGGAACAGGTAATACTTAGAGCTTCTGCCCTTATTTCAACACTTGCATTCAGTTTTTGTTGTTATGAGAGTCACTTATTTTACCCTGCATAACAACCCAGTGAACCATACTGCAATGTATTTAGAAAAAAGGGTTTGTTTTCTAACATTTAAAATATATAAAGGCAACACTTTTCTGCTTCTCCCCAAGTTACAAACTAGCCTTGTGTGCTTATGTGTGGGGCAACTCTTAGAGACTTAATTCTCTGTATTTGGGGTAGAAAGGAGAAGTTCTTTCTCTGTCAGCAAGTACACGCTCTTTTCTCCCTCGGAGAAACATTTGGGAAAACAGCTGCTTTCAGAATTCTCCTATGGGGCAACTTCCACAATACTGTACCTGGCACCTCATTTTCTAAACATCTCGGGGGGGGTCATTCAGTCATTTCATACAGGTGTCCCTGTATTACTACTACCTCTCTCATACCAACAGATATTTATACTGACTATTAAGCCCTTTTCCAGCATAATGGGGTTATCAACAACTTATAAGCTCCTCATGTTTTACAGGCTTTGTGAACCATAAGACCTAAGTCCTTTTCTGTACATCATCAGGCAGAAATGAGAAAGATAGCAGGGTAGAATAGTAGAGGACTACAAAGGAAGGCCACCCCCTTGTAGCTGAAAAGGGAAAAGGGTCAAGAAAGACCCTAAAGCAGAGATTGCTACTGCAGTAGGCTAGAAAATAAAGGGGGTAGAGGAGAGGACATCATGTCCTGTGGTGTGCATTCATTTTAAAGAACAGGGGGAGAGGGTAGCAAAGTGGACAAACTGCCGCAAGTACACCCAGGTCCCTTTCCATCTTTGTCACTTCCAATTGGTGCCCATCCAGAGTGTACTTTACCCCTGGGTTTTGCTTTCCCAGGTGCATGATCTTACATTTCTTGGTGTTAAATTTTAAGTGCAAGTGTTTTCACTATTCGTCTAGTTTCCGGAGGTCAACTACCATGCTTGTGACCCCCTCCTTTGTATCCACTCTGCTGCAGAGGTTTGTATGATCTATGAACAAGCACACCCTCCACTTCAGTTCTTCTGTAATGTCACCGATGATGATGATGAAGGGGATTGGACCCAGCACTGACCTCTGTGGTATGCTGCTGGTCACTTCCCCCTCTTGTGACAAAGCCCTGTTGACAAAGACTCTCTGCTTCCTATTCTGTAGCCAATTCTTAACCCAGTTAACTATCTTATGTCTTAACCCTGCATGCACTAGTTTATTTCCCAGTCTCCTGTAGGGGACGGTGTCAAAGGCTTTGCTAATGTCTAGGTACACTATGTCCACCACACCACCCTGGTCTATTGTTTTGGTAAACCAGTCAAAGAAATCAGTCAAGTTTGTTTGACATGATTGACCTTCCATGAAGCCATGTTGCTTGGGGTCAAATTTTCCATTTTCCCTCAGGTATTCTACTATTATTTCTTTTAGTAGTGCCTCCATACATTTTCCCACTATAGAGGTTAGGCTGACTGGATGATAGTTTCCAGTATCCCCTCTACTTCTTCCCTTGTGCAATGGCAAAACTGTTCCTCTTCTCCAGTCCTGAGGTATTGTGCCACTCTCCAGTGATTTACTGAATAGTTCTGCTAGTGGTGCTGCAATTTCATCCCGTAGCTCCTTCAACACCCTCGGGTGAATACCATTCGGACCCATTACCTTTTCAACCCTAAGTTTGTTTAGTTCTTCTATGACCCTTTCCCTTGTGAAGGGGCTAGTGTCAGCCTCCTTGTTATTATGTTCTGTCTGTTTTAGTGGAGGTCCTTTTCCACTATCTTCTATTGTGGATATGGAGCAGAAGACTTTGTTCAACACCTCTGCTTTGAGTTTGTTTTCTTCTACCATCTGGCCATCTTGTGCTGCTAATCTGACTATTCCTCCCTTACTCTTTCTCTTTTCCCTCATGTACCTGTAGAAGGTTTTGTCTCCCTTCTTGACTCCCTGTGCAATTCTTTCCTCTGTTTCTGCATTGGCCCTTCAAATGGCCTTCCTGCCTCCCTGAGTTAGTTCCTGTAATTGTCCATGTCAGCTTCCTTCTAGTACTTTTTGTATTGCTTAAAGGCCTTCATTTCCCTTATTTTTCCTGCTATGAACCAGAGAGGGTTTTTCCTTCTTTTTGATTTACTGATTTGACATGCACAATGATCAGGAACTGTAGTCATGGCCTCCTTAAAATGTTTCCAATCTTCTTCCACGTTCCCCGAGCTACCTTTGGATAGCATTGATTTGATTCTTGAGCTCATGTCTGGAAAGTTTGCTTAATGGAAATCAAGGATCTTGATTTTTGTGTGACATATTCCCTCTGCGTTGTTGATTGTCAACCAAACTGACCTGTGGTCACTGGTCCCCAGGTTGATGCGCACATGTACATTTGAAACCCTTGAGCTTATGATCATCAATTCTAGGGTTGCATTGTCTCTAGTGGGTGAGTTCATTAGTTGGTTGAGTCCTGCACCTTTCAGTGTGATCAGGAACTCCCTACTCCTTTCAGTGGATGCTGTGTATGAGGCCCAGCCTACATCAGGCAGATTGGAGTCTCTGACTAGTTGTAGCTCACCATTGTCAGCCAACATTGAGAAGGCTTCTAGGAGTTTTTTGTCAATGTCTTTTTCCTGGGACGAGGGTCTGTATGTAACCCCCACTCAGATGGGGTCCTTGTCCCCAGCTCCAAAGGTGACCCACAGAGCTTCTGCATTTCTGTTTTTCCCCCATGTTATCCATTGCACTGATCCCTTCCCTTACATAAAGAGTTACCTCCCCACCCTTTTTCCCCTTGGGGTCTCTTCTGAAGAGCATGTAACCTGGTATGACCACATTCCGGGTATGGTTCATGGTGAACCATGTTTCTATGACTGCAACCCAGTCTAGTGGTGTCTCTGCCAACATGGCTATGCGCTCTGGGAGTTTGCTTGGTAGGCTATGGGCATTAATGCACATTGCCTGCCATCCCTAGAATTGCCTTTGTTAGGTCTAGATATGCAGTTTCAGTTCATCATTTATGTTTCATAACTCTACCACTTCTCCTTGGTGGATTACCCTTTTTTGTTTCATTCTGATTGAAGGTTTCACTTTCCTTATTGTGCTGAGATGCTGTTTTAGTTGAGGATGGGGGAAGGGTATATGGCATCTTCTTTGATACAATGGTCGCCATTGTTTTATCCCCCTCCAGTAGTGTAACTAAGTGATATGGACAACAAACTTTTGCCCGATCACTCAAGTCTCCTGCCTTGTGAGGTATAGGCCTATGAAAGCAAAAAACTCCCTCTTCCATGCTCCAAAAACAATTAACACACACTGCTGATCTGAGTTTCTGACCCTGGCAGGTGAATTATCCTGCGTGTTTATCCCTGTAAAAACAAACAATACAGGTCTCCTTCAGCCAGGTCTCCTCCTGAGAGAGCAGCACTTGGCAGGGTCTGAGCAGAGCAAGTGAGAAAAGAAGCAGCCTCAGCGGAGAAAAGAGCTCTGACTGTGCACTCCAAGTGGGATTCACTCAGGTAAAACTGCTGTCAAGGAATCTCTTTTTCTGCACCTGACAGAGTCTACCTTCCCAGGGTGATTGGCCTCTCTCCCAGTTAGTGAAAATCAGTGAAGCTCAGCAGAAAGCAAGGCTAGGTGCTGAACCACACTTGGTGTATGCTTCCTTGAGTTGTCCTTTGTATCTGAGTTGTTGCTTCTGGTTGTTTCTGGCTGAGAGTTTTCTCTTAGCTGACCACTATTATAGTAGTGGGTACACTAGTCAGTGAAGATCAGTGAAGCTCAGCAGACAGTAAGGCTAGGGGCTGGACTGCTCTTGGCGTATACATCCTAGGGGTGCACTTTGTGTTTAAGCTGTTGCTTTCAGCTAAGAGCATTCTGTTAGCCGGCCACTATTTCAGTAGTGAGTATAGCAGTACACATGCTGATTTATATACAGCAGCCAGGAATTCTGGGTAAGCGTTCCAACAGCTCCTTTTGCTGAGAGAACAGTGCTTGGCTGGGTCTGAGCAGAGCAAGCGAGGAGAGAAGCAGCCTCAGTGGAGAAAGGATCCTAGACTGTTCACTCCAAGGGGAATTCACCCAAGTAAAACTACTGACAAGGAATCCCTGCTTCTGTGTCTGTCAGAGTCTGCCTTCCCATGGTGATTGACCTCTCTCCCAGTTGGTGAAGATCACTGAAGCTCATCAGACAGCAAGGCTAGGGGCTGGACCACACTTAACGTAAGCCTCCTAGGGTTGTCCTTTGTGTCTGAGCTGTTAAAAGGTCTAATACTATAACAAAACAGAAACAGTGCATAATTGGCATACTTGTCTACTTTCTGTATGTATATTCTTTGCAAAATGCTTTGCAAATGCACCAGTCAGGGTTCAAGTTAATGCCACAGAAGTACGGAAATGTGGTGTTAGGGTTTCAACCTTAACTCTCCACCCCCCACTCCCAAGTAGCAAAATGAATAAACATAAGGGTTTTGGGTCTCCAGAGACTTTGATAAATCAGTGATGGGGTCCCTTTGGGACGGTCAATATTAATGCCCACCCCTCTCAACCCAGCCCATAGAATCCTGTCCAAAGCAGAAGGTACAGGTGCAAGCCACTGACTCATAGTGAAACACTCTTCAAAAGTAGAGAAGTATGTATTGCCACATATTGCCAACACAGTCTGTTGTAGGTACAAAAACAGTGCTCCACCTCAAGGAGTCCTTGTTTATCAAGTCTATTTGCATTCATAGAAACATATAAACATGCACATTGATGGCAGATAAAGAAAGCTGGGGCCCATCCAATCTGCTCATTTTCCCTACGTACTGAAAAAAAACAGAGACCCTCCTTGATCTCTGGCTTTACCTTCTCATTCCTATTGATAGGGTTCCCTTATGCTTGTCCCATGCATTTTTGAATTCCCCCACTGTTTGCCCCCACCACCTCCATCAGGAGTATATTCCATGCATCCACCACCCTTTCAGTGATGAAATGCTTCCTCAAATTACCCCTTAGTCTACCCCTTCCAAACTCATGTCATGCCTTCTCATTCTTGAACATCTCCTTTTCTGAAAGATGCTACCCTCTAGTACCCTATTTATACCATTTACATATTTGTAGGTTTCTATCATATCTCCCCCATCTCTTTTCTCCTCCAGGGTATACATACCGAAGTCTTCCAGTCTCTCCTCATATGATTTTTGGTGCTAGCCCTGCACCATCTGTTTTGCCCTTCTTTGAACTGCCTCCACCCTGTCTATGTCCTTACACAGATGAAGCCTTCAGAACTAGACACAGTACTCCAAATGAGACCTCACCAATGATCTGTACAGTGGCATCGCCACCTGTTTTCTTCTGCTGGTGATACCACTCCCTATGCAACACAGCATCCCACTGGGTCTCTCCACAGCCTTGGCACATTGTTTGGCTGCCTTTAGGTTATCAGATATGATTACCCCCAAATCCCTTTCCTGTTTGGTGACAATCAGTATCTTACCACCCCATCATGTAATCCTTCCCTGGGTTCTTGCAATCCAAACGCATGATTTATGTTCTTTTTCACTTTGAATTTCAGCTGCCACACGCTAGGCCATTCAGCCATTTTACCTAGGTCCCCCCTCATTTTTTGCACCCCTCCCTGAGTGTCCAGCCTTCTAGCCCCTTTGTAATGTCACTTATGAAGACATTGAACAGGACTGGCCCCAAAACTGATCCCTGAGGCACTCTGCTGGTCACCTTCCTTTCCTTTGATTGTGCTCCACTTACCACTACCCTCTGTCTTCTATCACTCAGTTAGTTCCTAACCTAGTTTACCACCTTGTGACCCGCTCTCAGGCTGCCCAGCTTGTTCACAAGTCTTCTATGTGGAACAGTATCAAAGGCCTTACTGAAATCCAGGTAGGCTACATCCACAGCTTCCCCCTGATCCTCTTCCCTAGTCAAACAGTCAAGGAAATCAATTTAATTTGTTTGACATGATCTACCCACCATGAATCCTTGCTGTCTCAGATCCTGTGCTCTGCTGGATTCAAGGTGTTCCACAATCTTTTCTTTAAGTAGTGATTCCATAATTTTCTCCACTATTCAGATGAGGCAGGCTGGTCTATAGTTTCTAGCCTCGTCCCTATTCCAACTTTTGTTAAGAGGGACAACATCTGCCCTCCTCCAGTCCACTGGAACCACTCCTGTATCAAGTGACTCATTGAACAGGGCTGCCAGTGGTGCTGCCAGCTCTTCCTGTAGTTCCCTTAATATTCTGATATGTATCCCATCTGTTCCCATTGCCTTGTCCACTTTCAGTTTTATGAGTTCTTTTAGGACTCTCTCTTCTGTAAATGGACTGGTATCCACCTCCCTCCCATATTTGCACATGTTGCCTAATTTTGGTCTCTCACCTTCTCCTTCTTCTGAGAATACAGAACAAAAATATGTGTTCAGTACTGATGCTTTTTCTGGGTCCTCTTCCACACACTAGTCTTCTTCCCTATTAAGCCTTACAATCCCACCTCTGTTTTTTCTCCTTTCACTAATGTCCTATAAAAAGTCTTGTCCCTTTTTTGACCTCCTCTGCTTTTTTTCCTCCATTTGAGCCTTCATGCTCCTGACTGCTTTCCCTGCCTTCCTCTGTTTATCCAGCTACACTACCAGGTCCTTGTCCTTTTGCATTTCTTTGTATTTCCTGAAAGCCATCTTTTTCACCTTCACCTTCCCACTCTATTAAGCAAAGAAAGAAAGTGAAAGGAGAAATTGTTTAACCAGGAAAAGGCACACTAAGCCAGGGCTTCTTTCCAGGCGCCTGTTCATCTAAACTGCCACCTCTACCATATGGAAAGAGATCTGGAAAGCATTGTGCTCCCAGTGTACTCTCCAATGTATATTTTATGTATTTACTTATTTATTTATTTCAAAATGTTTCACCAGAAAAGACATAATGACCTGGTAACAGCTCCTTTTTCAAGATGCATTCTGTGGAAGGGGATGGAGTACATCATATAAAGAATTTACAATAAATATGTAGAAAATACAGTATTACAGTTTAAATGAAGAAACAATAACACTTAAAATACAGATCAGAATAACAATATATTGATACAGTTTTCTTCTACCTGTTTAATGTGGTTATGGTCAATGTTGTCAGTCACAGGGTCTTTAATGTGGAGTGGATCAATAGTATATTGCTCGTATACATTCTTATCTGTGATCATTGAGACTTTGCCTTGGTTTAGTGGGTAACTGTATTCCACAGTGTGCATCAATGTCATTCATAGGATCATTGTTTAAATCTGCATAAAAATAATTAAAAAATTATGGTGGCTTTTGGGTTCCTACTCTGCCCAGTAAGCATTTACAGGAGGATGCTTTCAGTAGCCAGGCCTTCAGGTTTGATTTGAAAGACTCATGGGATGGTGATGTACAAACGGGTGCCAGAAAACTGTTCCAGAGGGAGAGTGCAGAGACAGAGAAGGTTTTACTGCCCATGACTGTGGAGACACGGGGAACCTCAAGGGTTTGAATGTAGGAGACCTTAGTAGGTCTTGTGGCCATTCTGTATATGAGAAGGGGAGTGTAGGGGAAAAGTCTGTAATTTCTAAGAGCACTGTCCATCAGACAGCCTGTGGCATAGTCAAAGTGTGCCTGGAGAGGGAGCCATCCAAGGGGCTGGTAGAGTGAGCAGTGATGAGTTAATGAGGGGGCTTTGAGAACAAAGCGACAGATGTCATTATAAGTCATGGTGAGATGGGAAAGTTGCTTTCTGGACAGGTGGAAGTAGATGAGGGAGCAGTAATCTAGGTGGGGGAGAAGGTTGCCTTGAGCAATGGCAAGGTGAGTTTCAGGAGATAGCAAGTGGCTTGCATGGCATGCCGTGCCTAGTTTCTGATTGATCTTACTTATGGTCTGGGTTGTGTGATCACAAAAGGTGAGTGATGGGTCAAGAGTAACACCATGATATTTGAAAGAGGTGACCTGTTCTAGTGGGGGGCCTGCAGGTGGACTTACAGTGAGTACAGAATTTGATTTGGTGGCTTTATTTAGGAAAGGCTTGGATCCAAAAAGCATGGCCTTAGTCTTTTTCCAATTTACTAGGAGTTTTCTGGATGTAAACCAGCCTTCAGCTGCAGCAAAGTTGCCAATGATAGTGGAGGAGGTGGACTCTAGGGACTTTTCGCTGTGGTACAGGACTAGGTCCTCCCCATAGAGGAGTGTACTGCAGTTTAGGCTATCTACCGGTAGAGCATTGATAAACATGGAGAAGAGAAGGGGGCCAAAAATTGATCCCTGAGGAACTCCAATGCAGGTGTGAAGGGAAGCTGAGGCAACTTTACCTATGAGCATTGATTGGGATCTGTTCATGAAGTGACTGTGAAACCAGGCTGCAGGTTCAGGGGCACAGCCAAATTGTTCAGCAGTGGCGAGGAGAAGATGATGATCAACTAGATCAAACGCCTTTGATAAATTGACAAAAACTGCACCCCTGGCATTACCCATGTCCATGTGTCTGTGGACATGGTTTGAAAAGGTTGCCAGGGCAGAGGAGGTGCTGTGGTGTTTGCAGAAACCACGCTGAAAGGAACTTTAGAGGTTATACTTACTGAGGTGTTCTAATAGTTGGGAATGGACTACTTTCTCTAGAAGTTTGCTATGATGTGGTAGTAAGGAGATGGATCTGTAGTTTTCCGGGGCTAGGGGGTCTCTCACCTTGAAGATGGGAACCACATTTGCATGTTTCCAGGAGTCGGGCACTGTTGAGGTAGACAGTGCAAGGTTGAAAATGTAGTTAGAGGTCTGACAAGGGTTGGGGAGATGATCCTCAGGAAGGCAGGGTATAGCCCTTCACTTCCTGGGCTACCACTGGAAGGTAGGGCTTTCAAGAGTTTTGAGATGGCCTTGGTGCCAATGGCTCTGAAATAGAAAGGGGGGGTAGTTGCTATGGGGTTCTGAGTGGTGGAGTGGCTACTTTTCCTGTTTAGGCTGGAGGGGGGTGAGGAGGAAGCTTGTTTAGGTACAGGGTCAGCTCAGTGAACATAGCATTTAGGAGGTTAGTGATGTCAGCAGGGTCATTTATGGTGCCTGATGGGGATGTGAGTTCAGTTATTTGCTTGCTGGTCTTAGGATTTAGTATGGATCCTATTGAGGCCCAGAATTTATGAGGGATTCCCAGGGTGCTTTTTGGAGCTCAGTAAAATATTTCTTTTTTAGTGACTTTGTCTGCTGCTTTCAGGCATTTTGCAGTTGCCTGTAGGCATTCCGTAGCTGGGGTGGGGGGTGGGGACTCATTGAATGATCTCCAATTGGAATCCCTAACCTTCATTTCAAGTAGTAGTTCTTTTGTTATCCAGCGCATGCAGCCACCTCTAACCCTTCTGGTTTTGATGGGAAAATATAGATCCCGTAGTTTCTGCATGGTACTGGTAAAGAGAGTGACAGCAGAGGAGACATTATCACTCCAGTATAGGGAGGACCAGTCTAAGGACATTGCTACCCTAGTTACCAGGTCATGATTCAGGCTGTTGAAATTTCTGAAAGTCAGTAATTTTGGTGGAGGGCGAACTGTCTTTGAGTTTACAACGACGTGTGTTGGGGTGTGGTTACTAATTGCATCAGACATGGTGCCTGTTTGGAAGAGTAGGTCAGATCAATTTGTTATAATCCAATCAAGGATAGAGTAGTTTGGTGAGTGCTGATTGAATCTTGTTGTGGTAGAAATTACTTACTCCAGGTTTTGTGATCTAAGTAGGGCTGTGTAGTCAGGGTTTAGACCTGCTGCCCAGTTTAGATTAAAGTCCCCAAGTAGGAAAGCATCCCTAGTTGGTGTGGTGCAGGCTAGACCGGAGAGAAAGCTAGGCAGTCCCTGGATACTAGCTGGATGGGGGTTGTAGCAACAGCCAACATAAAGATTTTTTCTTGGACTGATGGTAAGCTCAGCAATAATCCATTCACTTAAGGAGATGGCCGTGGAGTACACAACAATGACAGCTGATACATGTTCCTGGACATACAGCACAATGCCACCTCCTCTCTTCCTACCTGGTCTATCCAGCCAGAGGAAGGAATAGCCTTGAAGATGGTACAAGGCACTGTCATGGTATGGCTTCAGCCATGTCTCAGAGAGACCCAGTACTTGGGGCTTATATAAAGTCACCCAGGCCTCTATCTCAGTGAATTTGGAAGGGAGGCTACATACATTTAGGTGGAGAATTTTTATACCGTTTCTTCCTGCCAAAGTAGCGTTTGTGTGATCAATGTGTGTGTTTGCCAGTCCAGGCTTGATTTCTGCATCCCCCTGCTAGCAAGGTAAGTAGAAGGAGGGACAAATGGGAGCAGGTTGGAGGATGGCACTGTTGTTTTCAGATCATGATGGAGTGAATCAGATAACCTAATTGTCTTTGTTCATTATTTGATAGGGATGTCAGAAGTGCAGACTCTATTGATGTGACCCTATTTAGGGCCATATCAGGCATGCTAAGGGGAAGAGGTGGTGGGTGTGTAGGGGTGTAGTGATAAAGACATCTTTGTTCTGTGGCTAGAATTCCTGCTGAGAAATCTGTGGCCATCAACTATCCCGTCAAGGTGGAAGTAACAAGCAGTACAAGCCTTACATTCAATTGTGGCAGTGATGAGGACAAGCACTTATAGTTTGTAGGAGATATGAGGAAAAGGATAGACCAAAAAAACATGTTCCTTAGAGTGCAAGTATGCAGCTTTAAGGGGAGTATGAAAAGGCTTTGGAGGTGGGGATGGAGAAAACACAGTGGCCACTGGTGTTGGTTTTAGATAGGCTGCAGATGGGGAAGTGTGCTCATTGTTTTTTTCCGCACGTGATACACAGTATAAGTTCAGATGTCGACCAAGGGTGGTGGTGGGGGTGGGGCTAAAACACAGCACAGTCAGTAGAGCCACTGGGGCAGTTGGTACTTCTGGAAGCATGTACCTGTGGGGCTATCTGTGAGCTCAGTGACTGGGGAGGGCACCTCTAACCTTCCTGGCCCTCGGTACCACTGTACAGCTGTGGAGGGAAAGAAAAGGAGTAAATTTATGGAGGGAGGTAGGCAGATGAGTGGCTGTGAAAAGTGGAGAGGGCTACAAAATGGATGTTCGGCCTAAGTCAGAAATGGGCACCGAGATGCTTCACTTCTAGTGCCTGGCAAATTGATTTTATAATGCTTCTGTTTCTGTTTCTGGATTTGGCAAGTTTCATTCCGGTCAGATGTGCAGTGTGAAGATAGAGAATATCAAAAAAACATGAAAATTCTCATCTCTGTGTAATTCTTTGTCATGCCGTTTCTCAGAAAAGGCTTGGGGGTTTGGTCTGAAATGTTTAGGTTACATTGGGCTTGGATCACAGATATGCCTTTTGAGGGTTTGGTGAAAAAATTTTAATATGATGAAATGTTATTAAAGTTTCAATTTTCCCATTTTTCCCATTGGAAAAATTAGATGTGCCATGTGAAAAAAACAGTTTTATTGCCACAAAAGTGTTTTCCCCCCACAAATGTGGAATGTAGTGTCGAGATTCCATCATCTTGTTTTCAGTTAATGAGGTAAACAAATTTAAATTTTTCTAAAAATGCTTGCAGTTGGTTAACACCAACTGTTGTGTTTAACTAACTGATGTCTGGGGAATCAAATTCAGGGAGCAGTTTTTAAAAATAATGCCCAGAAATGTAATCATTTTATCTGCAGAGGTTTTACTGCTGCAAATTGCAACACTATTTTTGTGAAACGGGGGTTCTGCTGCAAATTGTGGCAAAAGGATTCCATGTTGTGGCATAACCCACCCCTTGTTTCACAAACAGCTGCAATTTGCAACAGTAAAACTTCTGCAGATAAAAGAAACATATTTCTGCCAAAGTTGACCACAAAATGAGATTCCTCGGCCCCCAATTAGGTTAACACAAGTGTTTGTGTTTACCATTTAAAAGGAAATCCTCCACAGATAACATTTCCTTTTGATAGAACTCATCTTCCCTGGCTGGTCATCCAGCAGTGCGTTTTGAAATCTACTGTTTGTGCTTTCCTCACTAGTTGATAAAATATCTCATTTACTTCTCTTTTGTTATATGTTAAAATAAAAGAGCAGTAATGAGCTATAATATGGCCCTGCACATACTATTGTTCCAGTCCCATTACCAGTGATGATGATCCAAACAGAAATGATCTGTGATTGGACTGTCTCTTTCATAATTTCTTACTGCAGTACTTCTCCCTGGCATCAGAGAACAATCTCCTGCCCCCCCCCGCAGTCCCTGTTAGTGCACTTCACATCTTCCCTGGCCAATCATTCAGCAGCACACTTTGAACTCTGCTGTTGGCACTTTCCTCCCTAGTTGTTCAAATAGCTCATTCACTTCCCTTTTGTGATATGTTAAAACAAAAGAGCAGTGATGAGCTATAATATGGCCCTGCACATGCTGCTGTTCCCATCCTATTACCGGTGATGATGATCCACCATGACCTTCCTGCTGCAGAACAGAAGGGAACATGATTCGGATTTGGAAGATTTGGATCTCTCTGTGTCTGCTTGCCGCCTTTCATATACTTTTGAAGAGCAGCTCCCCAGCTCCACTTAGGACAAATGGTCACAATTGCTTTTACATTTCATGAGTGTGCTTACCTGGTCATTAAAGGCTACATTAATAATAAAAATAAAATAAAATAAACACTAATACCCAGCTCCTCCCTCTGCTTGCTTTCCCACCTCTTCTCTCGATTTCTGGTACCTGGCTTGAGATACAAAATCCCATTCCCTCCCTCTGCTTGCTTTCCCACCACCTTCCCTCCATTTCTTGCTCAATTGTTACAAAAACTGCACTCCTCCTCCTTGGGTGTCTTTGAAGCTCAGGTCCTTATTGAGCTTCTTAAATGTGTCCACTGTATAACAAATTCAGGTATGTTTAGCAGTGCAGTTCTAGTCCTGGATTGCACTACTTTGAAAGCTTTTTCACCAGTCAGTCAGGGAGCAGGATATTTTATTTTATAAATCCTAATAGTGCCAGGCATGCAGGTTTCCAGAAACAGGGACCAACACCCAACACCCCTCGCCCATGCTGCTGTGAATCAGGCAGACTCTGAAAGTACACATTTGTGGTATAAAGCTGTACTCAGCCTCAGCAGCAGTATAATGTTTATTGTCACTGACCACTGACTGACTGCATGATGCTGTTCAAAATATCCACATATAGAAATCACCTGTCGGACAGCAGTCAGAAAGCCAAATTCATGTAGAAAACATATGGTTCTCTGTTGCATACACATAAAACTGCATCATACTGTTGGACAGCAGTCAGAGAGCCAAATCCCTGAGCTCCACAATCCTGCTGACTTTCCCAGAAACTTCCACATGAAAACACAATTCCTGTTGGTGGCAATATATTCATAAATCAAGAAAATGATGTGTTTCAGCTAGCCTACTAAGAGCAGACCTCCCCAACAGCATAATTTCTGCAGTACATTATATAAGTTAACAAAAAACAAACAAAAAAAACACAAAACACTGAGACCCTCAGTAGGTGATCATAAAAAAAATCAACCTTATAGACTGCCTACTACTACATCGATGTCAAGCGCACTGACCTATAATTTTTCATGTTCTTCCTGTCTCTCCACTCATGTGCAGGGGGACATGTTTAACCTCCTCCAGTCCATCAGCACTTTGCCCATTTCCAGTGATTCATTATTCTGGCCTGAAAAGGTTATTATCAGATCTTGTCTTGTCTTTCTCAACAACCTAGGGTACATCCCATCTGGCTGTAAAAAAAAGTATCAATGCTTAGGTCCCACATTCCTTTCAGCACTCACTCTTAAGACATCTGTCCTACATCTGGTATTGTGCCTTTGGCATCAATCAGCACGTTGGATTCATGTATTGCAGGATCCTATCACTGCTGCTTTTTTAGTGAATCCCTGGAATTTGGCCATGTTATTTTGGGACTATTATGCTTCCCTGTATGCCAAGGACTCATTGATTGAAGATATGGATCTGGTTCTCTCTGTCTTTCTTGCTGATGTTCCACTGCCTCATATTTCTGTAGAACTGCAGAGTGGCCTGAAGGGTCTTATTCTGGAGGATGAGGTGCGGGAGGTTATCTGCTCTCTCCCGTCTCACAGCCAATTTCTATAAATTTGTTTATAGATGAGGCTGCCCCTTTACTGTTTGACCTTTTTAATTATTTACATTCCCACAAGCTTCAAGAGTCTCCCCTCCTGGAGGCCCTCATTGTTCTGTTGCCCAAACCCAGTAAAGATGATACTAGTCAAGATAAGTATAGATCTATCTCACTAATAAATGTGGACATGAAGATTTTGGACAAGATTGTGGCTGCCTGGCTGGGTAAAGTTTGGTCTGGGCTTATTGGGCTGGAAAAGGTGCATTTTATGGCAGGAAGATTATCTAGTGATCATGTTAAAAAGCTATTGCATTTAATTTCTGTGTCCAGGGAGGCCAGGACAGATGCTGTGCTGTCTTCCTGGATGCTGAAAAAGTCTTTGATAGAGTCTCATGGTCTTGTTTATTTTCACTATTAAGTTGTTATGGGTGTCCATCTTCTTTTGTTCGAAGGTTGCATATATTAAACTGTAATCCAATGACACATATTTTATGCAATGGTGTTCTTTCTGACCTTTTTCCCCTCTCACTCGGGGTATGAGGCAGGGCTGTCCCTTATCCCCCTTTCTTTTCAGTTTATACATTGTACCTCTGATCCATAAAATTCAGTTTAACCCTCATATAAGAGGTGTTTCTCTAGGCCCATTGGAATTGAAACTTTCCAATTACATGGATACTCTTCTATTGCACCTCATGGATCTGTTGCCCTCATTGTAGGAAGCCCTCTGTGTGATTCACCTTTTTGGTACTTTCTCTGGATACAAATTGAACCTTTCTAAAACAGTTGTATTTCCACTTTCTCCACATCTTGATGAATGGGAATGTTTAAATCTTGGCCTTCAGTGGAACTCTCACTCCCTCCCATATTTAGGTATCTAACTTGCCCAAGTTATTACGGCTCTGAAGGCTCTTAACTTTGATCCCCTTTTATCTCAAATTAAGCAGGATTTAGTTAGGTGGAGAGCCTTGCCTCTGACATTATGGGGGATAGCTAACATTATAAAATTAATATTTGACCTCGGCTATTATAACTGATGGGTATGATAAATGTTGTTCTCCTTCTTACTTGGTTCAAGACATTCCATTTACTGCTGTCTACATTTTGTGGCTTGATATGCCCCTGAGGAGGGCTTATGTTCCTTCTTGGTTACTCACTGAGAAGGACCTCTGCACCCAGTATCATGTTTAACTTCTTCCTTGCTTTATCTTCTACGTGCATGGCTCCCTTGGGGGTTTTGCCAAACTCTGCTTGGTTGATCTTTACAAGCCCTTTCGCAACTGTGTAGACATTTGAAGTTATCATACGTTCTGGACATTGGTCAACCTTTATTTAGGAACCTTAATATTCGTATAGGCTAGAAATTATTAGTGGCTTCCCAGTGGTGATGGCTTCCTAAGTGAAATTTGGAGGAGTTTGAGTCTGGCGATGTTCTTCCCACATTTGCCCTGTTTCAGGAGAAATTCAGTGTGCCTTCTAGTAAATGTTTTCAGTTTTGTCAACTACAGCATTGCTTGTCTCAATTTCTAGGGTGCCTTCTTTAGTCTAATAAAGCTGGTCTTCTTTTGGAATAGAAGCATGGCATCAGATCAACATCACCACAGTGACACCACAAGCACGACCACAGGAAGCCCGACGGACACAACAGCAATGGGAAAAATGGACCGACAAGTCCCCCACAGTGTCAGTAGGTGCTATTTGGCCAGGCTGTCAGGTGTTTCCATAGGTGGTGCAGGGAGAGTGCCCAGCGGATCTGTGACCTCATTGGTCAGTACACACAACACAGCTGCAGGGACTGCCTCATGGGTCTAGCCCTAAACATTAGTCTGAAGGTGTAGTCTCCAGGATGGGGGTGGCACTGCTACTGTCCACCTATATGTCCCTGCCTAGCTGCCACCGGTGTTCTGCTTGTGCCTCTGCTGTGCTACAGGACCATTGCCTGTACCCAGTGGCCATGCTGTTGCCCACATCTGACTTGCCCCTGCCAGCCATGCTTCATGCTCCCTCCTGTCCATTACTGTCCACCTCTGTGTCCATCTGCAGTTCACTGCCTGTCCTGTTTGTGTGCCACAGGCCATGCACTGCCTGCCACATTGTCCTCATCTCTGTCCTTGTGCCACCTGGTGCATCGCCCTACTGCTCATCAAGGGTCAGTCGCCTGCACTGTATGTGCATTCTGGTTGCAGGGTCGCACACAGTGTTGATGTCTGTGGCCAGGTGCACTGGTGGCTGTTGTGGGGTCTGTGCCAGGTGCAGAGTCCCTATTGTGGTCGTCGGTCTGCAGCGTGTCAGATATCTTTATGGCTTTCTACTTGTGTCACTGTGGGGGGCGTCGGTGTTTTGCCTGCCACCGTGCTGTAGTGCTTCATTTTTGAACAGTTGTAAAATGTGTCCCGATAACCGCATTCAGTTTCTAATTCGTATAAAACCACTGGTCAATATTTTAGGGATGCTATATCTTCCTATAGCATTTTATTGGGATACTATTTTGGGTCTTCATTGGTTGGTGAACTACTGGTTCGATATCTGGACTAATGTTTATAAATATATCAAGCAAGACCGAGTGAGACTTTATTTATTTATTTCAGTTTGGGATTAACACCTTTGAGCCAAAGGCTTGTTTACAAAGTTCCAAGTCAAACAGAACAGAATAAAAAGCAACAGCAGTATATACACAGAAATACATTGGCATACAAAAGATAACTTAATTTCGAGGTTACATAGGTTATATAAAAAACAATTGTTAAGTTACACTTTGGTTACAGATTGTCTTGAAATTTGCAATGAAATTTCATCATCAGTCCTACATATATAGACAGGTAGTTCAAGTCTGTTCCTTGAAGAAAGCTGCCCTATGCTGAGTGCACAGGTCAGCAAAAGGATTTCAAGAGCTCGTGCTTGGGTAGGGTAGGGCCACCAGAAAGAAAGGCTTTGTTGAAGATATGCTTGAGTGGCAGCCTGAGAGGGCTTTGTCATTGGAGATGAAGGGTCAGTGGTGAGGGATAGGGAATGGGAGAAATAGGAAGGGAGGTCAAGGGGGTTGGCAGTGTAGGGGAGGGATAGTACAGGTGGGGATGGATAAGGTGAGGGAAGTAATATGTGGGGTAGGGGTGGAGGAGAAAGCAGAGGATGGGACCAAGGAGGGGGGTAAGGGGTAGGAGGTGAGGAAGGAAGGGGGATACATCTATAATAATGTTGCAGTGGGAGGTTGGAGGGGATGTTTAGTGACATTCCAAGTGCTTGAATTAGAGAATTAAGGGGCCTCTCAGTTGTTAGTGTAGGGTTAGGTTGTGTTGGAACACTCAAATACACAAGTGAGAGCTAGGAGTGCTCAGAGACCAGCTCTGCATTTGCTGACCTTGCTACATTCAGTAAGGACATGGGGGGGATATCATTTACACACTTGGGTCTTCTATAGGAGATAGATCTCTGGGCTATTGACGTATGCTTAAGAGGTACCACCAGCCCCCCCTTTGATGAACTTCATGCACTGACAGTTGGTTGATCTAGTTTGAATAAACAAGAGGCAGATTCAGGAGCTAGCCCAAGCATAGCTGTCTTTTCCAGAAGGCAGGCCTTGTATTGAGCCCTGAACTGAACTGGTAGCCATCCAGTTGCTTTATAGAGGTCACAAGTGTGTGTCCAGTGATCTGCTCCCAGGATCAGCTGACATGCTTTATGAAGAAGGGTTTTTACCCTTTTGAGAGCTGTGTCAGTTCTAGCACCATGGATTAGAAGGCTGTAGTCAGTGGTAGATAGGACTGTACTGCTTGTGACCAGCTTTAGGGCCTCAGGGGGAATGTAGTGATGTGTCAATAGAGAACTCTTAGTTTTGCACGGGCAGTTTTCACTACTTAGTTTACATGAGTTGTGAATAAGAGGGCATTATCTATGTGTACCCCAAGATATTTAAAGATGTCAACCTGCTCTAGTATATCTCCTTTGCTACTCTGTACCTACAGTTTCCCAAATTTCTTTCGGTTCTGAAGAACCATAAAAAACAAGCTCTTTGTTTTTTTATAGTTGAGCAGCAATTTAGGAAACTTAATATCCGTATAGGCTAGAAACCGCTGTTGGCTTCCCAGTGGCAATGGCTTCAGAAGCAAAACTTGGAGGAGTTTGTGTCCGGCAATGTTCTTCCCACATTCATCCTGTTTCCAGGAGAAATTCAGTGTGCCTTCAATGATTCAATATTCTCCACAAACTTTATTTTTCTCTGATGAGGTTGTATCAGATGTGGAAACATAATTCTTCACTATGCCCTTGATATGGTAGTAAGGATGGTAATTTATTTCATATTTTATGGCAGTTTCCCCACATTCGTCCTTTCTGGGAGTCTATTCACTCTGGGTTGAATCCTCTTCTGTGCCTCCAGGAGGCTTTTACTCTGGAGATTTGTATTATTGGTGATTATGGTTCATCTCTTTGGGAGCCCAGAAAATCACATATGACATTAATTTTGGCAGTGGCCAAACTTTTGGTTTTACTTCATTGGTTAGACCCCACTCTGCCACCACATCTAGAATGGGTGGCAGAAATGTTACAGGCTCTTAATGTGGAGAGATCTATTGCCTTTTTATTCAATGTATATCATACCTATAAAGCTGGATGGGGGTATTTACATGCCTTTTTGTTGTTACCTTGACTGTGGGTCTTTTTTGAACTGTTATGATTTTTCTTACATAGTGTACTATTGCTGGGATACCCTGTGAAGAATAATGCTCAAGGGTCCTTTCTTTCATTTGGATTTTCTTGTTTGTATTATTCAGACCAGTACCCAGCATGTCCATGGGGCTTGGTTGGGGGTGGAGGGTTGGGTTGTTATTGTTTCATTGTTGGTGTTGTTAAGTTGTGTTGATTGGTTCAATGTGGGTTCTTTTGTTGTTTGTTGGTTGTGCGGTACTCTTCTTTTTTAATAATTCAGTAAAGTTCACTTAATTGCAAAAAAAAAGATATCTGCCATTTCCCGATTTGTGACTATCTGTACCCTCAAATTGCATCCTGCTGTTCAGAACTGGTCCTGAATTTTCCACCATAAACACAGAACTAAAATACTTATTCTACATGCATCCTGTTCTTACATCGAACATTGCCTGTAGCTCATCCAATTTATTCCCTAAGCTCCTTGCAATTGTATTGATCACTCTCTACTTGCAACTCCTTTCCCCTCTCATATTCCTGTACATGGTGACTGTTGAACACCCACTGGTCCTACATTTTCCACTGCCTGCCTCCCTCTTTTTCCCTTATACTGTGTGTACTGGGGGAGAACCATCCTGGCTCCCTTTGTGTATTTGGGTGCACTCCTGTACTATGCTTTAATATTGACTTAACTTGTAACTTGTTTAAATACTTGCTGGTTGTTACATCTAGTCTTTGCCCTAGCATGTTTGTTCCACCTCTACTCAGATGAAGGCTATCCTTTGCAAAAAGCCAGCTATTGTTCCAGAAACATCCTCTGCCCCCAATAATTGGAACTTCTCCTTATCTGGCAAACCCATCAGCCACGTGTCAAACACTTTTATTTTATCTTTCCTACTCTTCCCTACACATGGCACTGGAAGCACCTCTAAGAAGGCAAACATATCAGCAACTGTCCTCAGGTTAGTACCTTTCCCTGAATCTAACCTTAACCTTGTGTACTCTGCTATTCATCCTGGTCATTGGAACTCTGGTGTATCACAATGTCTGGCTTCCCACTCCTTGCTTTTGTCAACCTTCTGCCCTGTCTATTTCCTAATTTGTAGTTGCCCCCTAGGAGACACAAAATGGTTACTACTTCCTGGTTTGAGTTGCACATCAGTCTCTATACCCCCTGACTAGCAAATCCACTATGACCAGGACCTGCTTCTTGTTCCTTTCACTCTTCCTGAGTCCAATCCCAGTGGTGCATCCTTACTGGAAAAAAGCCATCCCCTCTTGGTTAATGACAGCTGCTTCCTTACTAGAGTAGTCATCCATGAAATGATTCTGCAAGTAGTGTAAAATAATTCAGAGTCATTAACCTTCATGTTCCTCCCCACCATTTCTGCTCTTCCTCTTCCCTCTGCCTACCTTCCCCACTGAGTCCCTTCACTAGTGCAGACTCCTGGGGTCTATTGTGGTTTGTGGGATTGCAGCTGTTAGTGGACCCCATACTGAGCTTCATCTGAGGAACAACACTTCAGCTTTGAGGCCAGCTAACTCCTCACCAAGGTCCATGTATTTCCTTCACACTTGGCATCACTGACATTCCAGAGCACTCTAGAAAATAATTGAGCCAAATTCACTCCAGTTACCAAACTTTCCTCAACCACCTCCTGCTCATGGGAACATGCTATAGTGTGTGTGGAGATGGCAACTGAAAAACTTTAATACCTCAGTTCAGCAGTTTCTTGCACTTGCACCTCTTACCCTAAGTATTATTAACATTGTATATCAACCTGCTATCATGTGAAGCTAAGAAATATATATTTTTTTAGCAAATATCAGGAAACAAAAGCATAACAAAAATATGATTAAATACTTAGGCTTGCTACAGACTCTGAATAACAAGAATTCTCCTCCAGAATTTTTGTATGACGTGTGTGGTTTTGAATGACATTTTGTTTCAAGAAAACATTACTCAGCTCTACTGTAGCTTTGCTTCTTTCAGAGGAATTTATCTTTAGCCACATACACACACACGTCCTCCCCTGCCTGTGCTATAGGGGCTTAGTACACATTCTGACTTGCCATGCTGGTGCTTTCACTCCAGCAGGAAAGATTTAAAGGTTGGAATGAACCACATATGAACAGTAGTGGCAGTCATACAGTTGCAGTCTGATTGAACAGCTCTGGTTCCCGGGTCTTCAAACCAGGATAATGCTATATGTATCATTATGGAAGAATATCTATAGAAGAAACAAAGCTGAAGGTAAGGCACTTTTTATAGATACTTCACTACCAGTCTCTCATTGTGACTTTTTCATGAACAGGTGGGAAGAAAACACCAAAGGCATGTATCCCACCCACGTAGCTCTGCACCCATGGAAAAAAGTGCAATGGCCATATTCACGGCCAACAGCCACCGTGCTGTTTCCATCCAGGGCCTGGCCCCCCCAGTGGCATGAAGGTGTGCTGGGGCTATTCAGTGAACATGGGTGGGCATCCAGTGGAATGCCCGAACATGGTCCACCACTGGATCCCTTTCACCCATGGTGTTCCACATATGGCAGACAGCATGCAGTTCACCTGTAGCAACATGGCAAACAGGTGCCCAGTTGGCTGCTCCAGCCTTCCTTGTGGTCCCCAAGGGCTGCAGCGGCATCTTGGGAGGGGTCCGCTGTGCCACGACATCTCCGCTGCAGCCAGAGGTGGTATCCTGTGGGGGGGGCATGTATTCCTTATGGCTATATCATCCAGCATAACTTGCAGCCCCCTGCCCCAGCACTCTGCACCTTTGTCAATGGTGTGGAGTGTAGTCACACCCCTGCACCACCCTCTGGACTAGCCCCGCAAGGTTATCCATGGCCGGACGGGGGACTGGGTGCATATGGGATGCGCATCCCATTAGTGAATCCCATGCAAAGGACACAGTGGTTGTGGTGGATACACACCACAAATATGCGATGCATAGGCACTCGGCACTTTTGACAATAAGGTCCACTATTTGTAAAATGTTTTGAGATACAGTGTGTATGAAAATCACTATATAATGATTCTTCTTCTTCCTCTTTTTCACACTTGTGAAATGCCTTTCAAACATAATAGTAGAAGAAATATAAAGGAGTTTTATTTGTTTAAAAGAAGACATGATTTTTATTGGGCAGGAAGTCCTACTCCATATATTTTATCATGTGATTTTTAAAAAGAGATTCTGGCCTGGCCAACAGAAAAACAAACTGTAATTTGCATCAACAGGAATTAGTTACATAATGTTCAAAAACACTTGAATTTGAAGCCATTCCATTCTTTGCTCATTTAACCTTGGCAGCCATTTTGTATTTAGGTTAAGCAATGTATGGTTCAGACTTCTAACAGAGCTATTGGAAGTAAAAAGTTTTAATAAAGACATCAACATAAAAACTGGATCTGAGTTCCTTATAGTTAATGTGTAACTAAGGCATGTCCAGAAGCTGAGGTTACAGCAATATATATAGACTAGTGGATGGGTGACCATCCACAACAAGGCTATATTTTCATTGAGAGAAGTAATGACATCATAGAGACCTCAAGAGTAAAGCTTGAGTAGTCTCTATGCTGCCATCACTCACCCATCCAATGTTTTTATAGTGAATGTTGTCTCTGGAGTATCAATTTCTTTTTTTACAAGGTTTTCTACATTGTGTTTATACTACCAGTTGCTTCGATGCCTCAATCTGTCAGCATGTCACTGCCAGCTTGCCAATGATCCATCTCCCGCTCCTGACTCTCCTTCCATCTGGAAACACTGAATCCATGACCACATTATTTATTATTTAAAAAAAAAATTGACATGGACAATGTTAGAAAACATACCAAAACTCTCTTTGTGGCCACTCACTAAGCAACACCACCATTTTGCTGTGAGTTTTTAGTTCTGAGCACCTCTTCATCCCACTTAAGGAGGAGCCCACCTGATGTTTCTGGAAAGGCTAATAACTCGTAAACCAGCTTGAGTCTCAGGATCCCCTGTGCTATGGTCAGCCTCGCTGTGCATGATAGACTATGACAGACCTTATATGCCGGTCCTAATTGTATGTTAACCGATTTGATGGCTGTAGCTAGATGCAGGTCAAAGTCTAAGGCAGGATCCAGGGCAACTCCGAGGTATTCAAAGGAGGTAACTGTGTTGAGCGTAGCACCGTCAAGCATTCTGATACATAAAGGTTAGGTGCAGGTCTGGATTTCTGATCCAGAACCAAAGAGCATAGAGACAGTTTTATTGTTATTGAGGACAAGCCTGTTTTGCATCAGCCAGATTTGAAAGGTACTGAAATTAAGGTTGAGGTTCCGGTTGATGTCCAAGAGGTCAAGTGAGCTGGAGTAAAGAATCAGATTGTCAGCATATAACAGGGCTGAGCAAGGTCTGGCAAGTGGGGAGGAATCGTTTATGAAGATTGTAAACAGGAGCAGACCAAGTATCGATCCTTGGGGCACTCCAATCCAGGTGTGGGGGAGAGAGGACTAGGCACCTCTGATCTGGACAAATTGCTGATTCTCAGAGAGATAATTTTGGAAACAGGTGGTTGCAGAATTGGAGAAAGCAAGTGAAGACAACTTGAATAGGAGCAGCTGATGATCAACTAAATCAAAAGCTTTTGTAAGATCAACAAAAGTCACCCCAGTGAGAGCCATTGTCCATGGAAAGTCTGACATCATTTGTGAACTGTGTGAGTGTAGTGGATGTGCTGTGCCCATGATGAAAACCATGTTGATCAGGTGTGAGAAGGTTGAAAGAGTGAAAGTGGTCAGAGATCTGGGCAGCTATGATTTTCTCCAGGATTTTAGATAGGGTGGAAAGGATGGCAATAGGGTGGCAGTTGTCCATGTTAAAGGTGTCAGCCTTTTTATGGACAGGGACCATATGAGCCATCTTCCAGAGGGAAGCAACAGAGCCTGTGATCATGACAGGTTGAAGAGTTGAGTCACAGGAAAGACTATAAAAGGGGCAATGGTTGTCAGGAATTTCAGTAGGAGTCCATCTACCCCTGCTCACCCAGCAGGAGAGATGGACTCAAGTAAGCTCAGGGTTTCAGTTTCAGAGGTTGGGCATAGGTTAAAAGGGGGTTAGTAGGTTTTATGTTGTTTCGAGAAGGCTCCAGTGAGGGTCCAGGGGGTACCGTGTAGGATAAGAGGTCAGTGAATCAGGAGTTGAGAGCATTAGTGATAGTGAGCGGGTTATTGCAGCTACAACCATCCACAATCATTTCTGAGATGGCACCTTTCTTGTTTTTACCCAGAATAGAGTTAACATGGCTCCAAAAACCACAAGAGTCACTGACAGAGGTGTGGAGAAGCTGACGGTGGTAGTTAACTTTAGCAGCTCTGACAGATACCCTACAGAGGTTGCAGAGTCTTCTGTACTCAGTCCAGTCAGATGAGGAATGTGACAACTTTGCTTTATAGAGGCCAAGAGTGTAGAGTTTTTCCAATTGTTTAACCAGCTGAGACACACTAAGCTGAAAGCTTGTTTACAGGTGCAACCTGGGAGCACAGGGAAGTTAATGACTTGCTCAGGGTCACACAGTATGCAAGTGGGGGCTGTGGGATTCACACCCAGGTCTCCAGATTTGCAGTTCAGAGCCTTAAACCACTGCGTTATACTGCCTCCTTAATTTAGCCAGTGGGTAGCAGTTCCACAGATACAACACCTTTTTAATGGGACATATTTGTCATGTAGGTTCAGAAGTGTGGAGACAAGGTATTGTGCAGCATGTTCCATGTTGCAGGTATTGTATATAGGTGCCCAGTCAGTTTTCTTTAACTCCGAAATAAAGGCTCTCTTATCCAGTTTTGAGAAGTCCCTGAACAGAATTTCTCTGAGTGGATGTTTAGGGGCCCTTGCTTTCCAGACACAGTAGACCAGGGAATGGTCACAAATTGAATCCAGGAAAACACCCACAGCACTGATCTGGTTAGGCCTATTGGAGACAACCCAGTCAAGAAGAGACTGGAGATGGCTGGTACTAGACAGTCTGGTCAGGGAGGTAACCAACTGGGACAGGTGGAGCCTGATAAGCTCGGCAGCATAAAGATTGAAGCTTTTACCCAGCCAATCTATGTTAAGGTCACCCATTAAGATGTGCTCTTGCTGGCTTTTTAGACAGGTCAACTGGTCAATTTCATTAGTCAAACCTGTTAGCCCATTTTTGGGAGGGTTATAAATGCATGCAATGTTTAATTTCTTAGTGAAACTAAGGGTAACAGCTATGTGTAAAGTTTCACATAGATAACTAGTATTGACCTACAGACTGTGACATCTAGATCCTCTCTGGTACAGAACATAACACCTCCACTCTTCTTAGCATTGGAACAATCACATCTATGGAGCTTATAGCCATTAATCATACATAAAGAATCAGGCATATGGGGTTTTAACCAGGTCGCCAATAAATTGAGAACATCAAGAGAGTTGTGAGCCATCCAGGCCTCAAGCTGTGCAAAACTGGCTGTCAAGCTTCTTATATTCATATGTGCAAGCCTAAGCCCCTATTCAGTGAACCAACAAGAGGTGTCAGAAGAAGCAACAACATCAGGGGGGCCTGGATTTGGCTCTATGTCATGAGAGAGAGAGAGAGAGAGCGACAGAGACAGAGACAGAGACAGAGAGACAGAGAGAGACACAGAGACAGAGCCAGAGACAAAGGGGTACCCAGATTTCAACAAATGAGGTACGGAGTTTAACCCCTAGTGGCATATGGAAGGGTGTGCAAATAAGGTAGTGAGCTATTTTAGCAAATGGGATAGGTTTTAGAAGCCAGGTTTCAGGGATGGAGGTATCACCCTTGATAAGTTGGTTTGAGAAACAATAGCACTAGACCACAGAGTTGTGGAAGTAGTGAGAGTCAGTAGATGGCTGAGCGAGGAGATCTGCCGAGAAATGGAGGGCTAGCAATAGAGATACCACTTCTACAGAGTAGCAGTAGATCAAAGTCACCCTCCTGGTGCACACAGATTTAAGGAGAGGTTGAGAGTAGATAACAGGCAGAGCCAAGGGTAGAGAAAAGTACTCGAGGAGAGAGAGGGTGACTACTCAGCAGGGTGTATAGTGATTTGCAGAAGACAGCAAAAATTAAGGACAAACTAAAAAGAAAATAAACAAACTAAGTCCAGGACTCGGATAATGGTGTAGCCCGAGGAATGGATCAGCAACACAGGGGTAACATAACTAACCAGAGCATTTGTACAGAGAACAGGGTATCACTAGGTATCTGAGCTGAGTCACAATTACAAACAGGCAAGCTTTTAGGTATGCTCATATGTAACCAATTTCTTGACCTAAATATGAAACAGACTGGAGAAAAGTACCAACACATGGCTCAGCTGCCCTGATTCCACCCCAAGTGGTAGTCCAATCAGAAATAAGACAAAGGGCTACCGCCTCCCGAACACGCAAGAGATGAACATTTAAAAGCAGCAGGGGTGAGGGTGGGCGAGCAGGAGAAAAATCTAGCCAGGCTGGTTATTCTGCAGGGTACTAAAAATACAAAACTGCAGAGTAGACAGATAATTACTGTACACTAGGAAATATATGCTATCCTTTTATTTTTGCTATTTTAGCATTTTCAATAAAAGTGCAAATTTAAAATGATAGTGAGTATTTCTGATTTATGCCAACCTCCATGTTGCGGTGTTGGTGTAGGTGACAACTGATAGATTCTACAATACCAGAATACCATAAAACTGTATTTATCCATTGCCTTTATTTAATCAATGAAATCCGTTCTCAGCAAATTCAAAGCAAACTCATAACAATTCTCAACTGAAAATAAATAAATATAATGCAAAATGCAAAGACACCACAGTTTATGCAGACAGCAAGCAATAGATCTCATGCAATCTCAATTGCCTAGTTGATCTGCTGACAAGTTATCTGAAAGACGTAAATGAGGGAAAACATGATTAATAAACAGAAAAAATGCTGCACTAAAATGTTACAACTAACTAACAGAATTGAATGGAATGGATGAGAGCACTCACCTAATGGTCTATCCAAGCTTTTTTCATGCACTTCTCTAATACCCGATTCCACAAATCCACAGACACAATCATCTCTTTTCTCTTTTAGTTTATTAAAACTAGACTCCAGCCAGCGTGCATTCTTCTTTTTTGACAACTGACATCTTTAGATCGACTCGTACATTTGCTGCTCCTTCAGAAATCTGTGCAGAGATTAGGCTAGCATACCAGTCTGTAAAACAGTGTTTTATCTCATCCTTAAACAATTTATTCAGCGTTAGGTTCAGTGGTTGAAGTAAGTCTGTACAGGATACATGCACAAAAACAGGGATGCACCCTGCCTTGTCCAGTTGTTGAATTACTGATGCCATAGTGTGTGCCCTGGACAAATCCATAATCAGAAGACCTTTTTGCTCGCATGGCAGCCCAAGAGACAGCTTTGTTTTCTCTAGATGGGGGCAAGTACTGATTCTATGAATCCTATTGTTGTGATCTCATTATCCCAGTGGTATGGTGAGGGGGTGATAGACCAGTCGTTGGGGAATTTATAAATCGGGTGGCAACCAGAAGTTTTGCCACAGTAAATGACTTGAGGCAGTAGCAGATCTCCTGAAAGGGTGCATGCAAGCACAAGGTAGGGCAGTAATATACCGTAGTCATGACAGCCGACTGATTGCTGTAATTGACAGCGCTGACACCAGCAGATTACTGGTTTAGCAGACTGATTGCAGCAATTTACAGAAATGCTACCAGCAGGTACAATTAGCAATTAACTGACTAAATTCTGTGCTTCAGTTTGAATCTTTATGTTTTCCACTCCTATGAAATTTAGCACACCATGCAAAATGCAAACATTAGCGGGCACGAATAAATTTCTGCAACCTGGAGTGCTAATATTAGCAGACGTGATTGGATTCTGTTGTACAATACATGCAGTAAGAAATCTCAAAAATGTCCCCTCCTGTCTGCTAGTAATTAAACAAATTCCTGCTAGAAATCGAAGCTGGTATGCAGAACTGGTATCTGCTTGGGAAAAGGCACCCAAAAATTCAAACTGGGCTGCCTGGAGTCTTCATGGTACCTTGCTGGCTTTGGGGTGGGCTGGTAGGTATCTCGGAGGTCCGGGAGCTGCACGGTGCAGCACAATGGCCCGATCAGGTACACACAGGAGCCTAGGGGAGAGGAGAGGGGTTACAAATTAAAATAGCCCAACAAACAAAAGAAAGAGGCAGGGACAGACTGAGATTAACTGGGAGTGACCGACAGAGTACTTCACTAGGCAGGAGGGAATTAGAGAGTGGGAAGGGATGAGGAAACAGCAGGAGATCAAATTCAGCTTAAAAACAGGAGAGAACCTGGGAAACAGAAATGTTTTACAGCCCCTTAAAATATTATTTTCTTTTACAGTTTAGGAAGAAATACAGTATTTCAGTAGAAATTAAATCACAATCTAGTCCGGCTGACTACTTGGAACTACACTGCAGAGCAATAAAACTACAAAACTGCAGATTAGACAGATAATTACATGGAGCTAGAAATCTCAGAAATGTCCCCTCTTATCTGCTAGTAATTAAACAGATTCCTGCTAGAACCTCACTCCAAGTCTAAACTTCAGTGGTCAATATTCAAATAATTTTAAAACAACAGAATTCTGCATGTAAAAGGAATACCTTTTGATGTAAATTACAAATGCAGGATTCAAAAGATATGTGATTGCTATTTCATAGAATTTTGTAGCAATGTCATGAGTCCGCTGTTGAGTGTGAAGATCAACAATTGTAGTAGAACAGTTAGGCCAGCTGTAAAAAAATAAAAGTTCAGCCTTTTGAAGATTAACAGAGTTAGTAAACCACTAAAAAATCATACATTGAGTGTGTGGCAGTAGTTCTTCTATTATACTGCTGCATTAACTCTACAAGGCTGAAACCATTTGGTTTGTGAATCTTGGTCAGATGGCTCTTTCTTCTTTATGCATGTCTTTGCCTCTTCATGTGATGACTATGGGCCAGATTCCAAGTCGGGTTACGCCTGGTGCAAGGCGATTTACACCAAACCCGATGGTGCAAATCGCACCTTATGACAGGCATAACACAAGTCATGATTCCAAAAGGCGACTTGCACCATGCTCTATGCAGGTTGTGCCAAAGGTGGGCTATGCCACCCTCTATACCCGCAACCCACAGTGGCATGGTGCAAGGGTGGGTTATGGCAGCAACTGTGCCCTATTTCAGAAGGGTGGCTGCCATAACCCACTTACACCATTCCAGGACCCCGTATGGCATAGTAGGGTTAGACCAGCTAGGAGGTGGTCTAAGGGGCATCCGTCCTGGCACAGTGACGGATGCCCCCCCACAGCCCTATGGAAACCACATGACTGTACCCCCATGCCCCCCTGCTCTGTCATTTCCCCAACCCCTGAACTTCAGGGACCACCGGTTCCATTTTGCATCATGCCTCCTCGATCGCCTATGCCAACCGGTCAGCCCCCCCTAAAAGCCCCCAGGTGCTTGCTGGTGCATTTCAGGGTGTGAGTGCTCCAGGGGGCAGTAGGAACTTGCAGCACCCAGATCCAGTGCTCCATTCCCTTAGCGCTAGCCTCAGCTGCTGCAAGTCATGGACATTGGTGCTGGGAACCCTGCCTGTCTTATAATCGGGCATAGGGTCCCCGGCGTACCGCTGCATGGTGGAACGCGCATACGCCCATGAATTGCGCCATGAGTCTTTTAATTGGGCCCTATGTGCATGTCTATATAACAGTGTCTATATGAGTGCATGATTGACAGCATGTAGTCCCTGTAAATATGTATGTCATTTTGTGTGTCTCTGTGAGTGTGTGTAGATATGAGTATGGCTGCGTGTCTGTGTGTAGGTGCTTGTGTGTGTGTGTGTGTGTGTGTGTGTGTGTGTGTGTGTGTGTGTGTGTGTGTGTGCCTTTGTACCTGTGTGTTTGTATGACATTCTGTCCCCATGTACGCTCATAGAAAACACAGTTACTATACCTAACTCTTGTTGACACCAGTGAACTTTGTGTGTGTACATAAGATTCTTTGTTTTATGTTTCAGAGTGTGTTGTGTAGATATGTTGTATAAGTACCTGTGCATATGGGATGATGTTCCTCTGTGTCTCTGTGTATATGACAGTGTGTCTGTGTATACTGCAGCATGTCTGTGCATATATGTATTTGTGAGTGTCATTGTGGAAGTGAGTGTACTGTATATGGGTATTGCTTCATTTCCATGGGAATGGATTTTGTGTGTGATTGTGCATCTCTGCAGCTGTTCTTCCTAAGCTTTAGTTCATGTGCTGCAACATGTCATGCCGCCCATTACTGTTCTGCTGAGAAATCATCCTTAAGATGGTCCTTCTGCTGTTGGATACCATGGATATGATAATAAGGACCATTTTAAAATTCACGACAGGTATACTGCACTCCTTCTTCAATTTCTTTTTGCATGCTACTCTTAACTGCACTTCCTCCATGCACCACTACTCACCCTTCTCCAACCTCTACCTCCGCACTCTTTCAAGACCCATCACTTTTCCCATAAGAAAAAGTTTTTGAAATTCATCATGGTAAGAACATTTATTATACATGGCATGAATCATTCTAGTGCTCTGATTGGCTGCCGTACCCTTGAGACAGTGGCGTTACCTGACAGTTACATCACTGAATCTAGGGCAGGCACGAGGATGACCACATAACATTGAAAAAAATTCCTCCCTGCTCAATTAATCCTGATGTGGGCTTCCCCTCCCACCAAGTCACAGAGTCCCCCACCACACAAAAATATTTTTTCCCCACATTTAGTCCCTTTCAACTTTTCTTTCAAACATAGCACTGCAGGTTGTGTGCATACCTCTCAACCTCCTGCCTCATAAATCAGGGACAAGGCTTAAAAAAATCAGGGACAAAGGACCAAAATCAGGGACACAACTTCAAAATTGGTGCTATCCACTCAGAAAGCTGGTAGAATAAGGGGCATAGTGTAAAATGAATTTCTAAGGAAGAACAAGTTTGTAACTTTAATGGCTGACATTATTTTGTGCTTACAACTCACACTGTTTGGTCACGGAAGCACAATTCTTAGGAGGGACAGGGTAAAATTTTGAGGCAAAATCAGGGACATCCCTGAAAATCAGTGACAGTTGAGAGGTATGGTTGTGTGTTTAGCTGTTTTGTTGGGACTGAGTGACTTTTCTGAACTGCGCTGAATTTCAAAGAGCAGAAAGTATAAGTAAAAGTTGCAAAGTCCAAACTACCACTCTTCATGTTTCAATGGACATGCTGCCCTGTCTGATCCCAACATGATTGTCAAATAATAAAATAAAACTGTAACTGAACTTGGCATGCTTCCTGCTTGGCATTGTGATTCTTCAGGTATAGGAAAGGGAAAGGGAAAAGGGAAATTGGTTAACCCTGAAAGGCACACTAAGTCAGAGCTTGTTTCCAGATGCGACCTAGGAGCACGAGAAAGTTAAGTGACTTACTCCTACAAGAGCTTGCTAAGCTCAGGGTGGATAAGGCAATGGGACCTGATGGCATACATCCCAGGGTACTTAAGGAGCTAAAGGAGGAACTAGCAGAGCCATTAGCAGAATTGTTTAGTGAGTCTCTGAGCACAGGAGAGGTCCCAGAAGACTGGAGAAGGGCTCATGTGATCCAGCTCCACAAGAGTGGTAGCAGGGAGGAGACAGGGAACAACAGACCAGTCAGTCTTACCTCAGTAGTGGGCAAGATTATGGAGGCACTCCTTAAGAAAGGATAGTGCAACACCTGGAATCCATAAGGGGCACAGGATCCAAGACAGCATGGGTTTACAAAGGAGGTCCTGTCAAACTAATCTCATAGATTTCTTTGACTGGGTAACCAGAGTAGTGGACAAGGGGAGCAGTTGATGTAAGCCTACCTTGACTTGCAAAACTTTTGACACTGTTCCACATAGAAGATTGATAAAATAAGCTGGGTAGGCTCGGGGTGGGTCTGAAGTTGGTCAACTGGGTGGCAAACTGGTTGACAGGCAGAAAACAGAGAGTGGTGGTAAATGGTATACAGTCAGAAGAGATGCAAGTCACAAGTGGGGTACCTCAGGGATCAGTCTTGGGGCCAGTCCTCTTCAACATCTTCATTAGTGACCTTGCAGATGGACTAGAGGGTAAGGCTTGTCTGTTTGCAGATGACACCAAGATCTGCAACAGAGTAGATGATCCAGATGGGGTGGGCAGAATGAGAAGAGATCTGGATAAACTAGCAGAATGGTCAGAAGAGTGGCAACTGGGATTTAATGCAAAGAAGTGCAAAATCATGCACATAAGGAAGAGAAACCGAAGCCACCTATAGGCTGGGAGGGTTGCTAGCAGTCACAAAGGAAGAAAGAGACTTGGGCATCATCATCACTGATGACCTAAAATCATCTAAGCAGACCTCTAAAGCAGTAGGTAGGCTAAAGGGGTGTTAGGGTGTATTAGTAGGGGAGTATCTAAGTCATAAGAGAGAGGTAATAATCCCTCTGTACAAGACACTGGTTGGAGGCCCCATCTGGAGTACTGCGTGCAGTGTTGGAGGCCACACCTTCCTAGGCCATTAACCAAATTGAGGCAGTCAGAGAAGGGCAACCAAAATGGTGCAGGGACTGCATCAGAAGACATATGAGGACAGATTAACGGAGCTCAATATGTATACCTTGAGCAAAGGAGGGAGAGAGGTGATATGATCAAGCATTCAAACACCTTAAGGGCATAAACAAGGTGAAAGAGTCTAACATGTTTAAATATAAGAAAAATAGCAGGACAAGAGGACACAGCATGAGATTAGAAGGAGGCCGATTAAGGGGAATGTGAGGAAATTCTTTTCACAGAAAGGGTGGTGGATGCATGGAATGTCTTACCACAAGAAGTGGTGGCTATGAATACAGTGCAGGGCTTCAAACAGGCATGGGATAGGCATAAGGGAGCAATACAAATGACTATGAATAGATAGGCCACTGACAGAGCAAAGGCCGATGGCACATTTATAAGGTAGAAAAAGAAATGGGCAGACTGGATGGGCCTTGCGGTCCTTATCTGCCATCAACTTCTATGTTTCTATGTTTCTATGTTACTCAGGGTCACAGAGTATGCAAGTGGGGGCTGATGAACATAAGACTCTTTGTTTATGTTTTGGAGTGTGTTGTGTGGCATGTTGTATACGTGCATGTGCATATGGAACAAGTGGGGCAAGTGGGGGCTGATGGGATTCAAACCCAGGTCTCCAGGTTTGCAGATCATCGTCCTTAATAACTACGTTATACTGCCTCTCCAGGCATACATGCACAACAGCTCTACACTTGCACCACTGCCAATTGTCTCAGTGGCCACACTGTTTTGTGTTCACATTACAAATGGCCACACTGCTACCACAATAAAAAAACAATATGACAAAATCTTACAGTTGAGGACAGGGCCAGTATGTGTATAAGGACACTGTCAGAGACAGAGGGACTGACACAGACCTGTGGGGAAAGAAGGAAGGAAACCAGTGGGGAAGAAAGTAGAAGACTGTATGTGGTGGCAGCACCATCTAGTGGACAAAACAGAAACTGTGGACTTTTTTAAACATATACCTACCCACAAGAACATTAAAAAAATATACTTTACATTTCTTTAATCTTTTTTTCTTTATAAGTGAGCCATTGTATACTTTTAATAAGGCACTTCAGGGATGTGTGTGGTGTAATAAGGTCACTTCTCTGGCACTGAACGCACTCGGCCTGTGGCCTTATCCTTGAAACCACTTGAGGTGTGATGTATTACACAACAGCATACACCCTGTCATGCCTTATTACTTAATTGGTATGTTTTGATGCACACTGATACATATTAATATACTGGAACATGTAGTGCTGCCTTCAACCTTTAATTAAAAAAAATGACTTCCTAGCCCTAACAGTTTCAATGTTATATGTTCTGGAACTAGTTACCTTTAGGAATGTGCAGCATAACTAGTTAGTTAGCTAGCTAGTTAGCAAGTTAGTTTGATATTTCTTGACTGGAAAAGGCAGGCAAGGCAATATTGCTTTTTTCCAGCCTTGTCCAGGGGGTACAGATGCAAATCAACTAAAATGATACCAGATTAAGCTGTTGGGGGTGTTTCAGTGAATGGAGGAAACTTGATCAGGACACTGGAGAAATTCCCCTGTTCTTCTAGCAGCCCCAACACCTGGTATGCCAGGCCCTGGCCACAACTCACTACCTCCAGCTACTGTGGTTGCCTCACCTTATCACAGGCACACTCACCACCGCTACAGCCTCTCCCTGCCCCCTTGAAGCACTTACCCCTTTCTTTCCCATCTCCTATCTGCTCTATCCCCTTCCTTCCCTCCCCCTGATTCTTACTACCCCTTTCTCTTCACATCTCTCCCTTCCCCTCACCCCACCTCCCTTTTACCTGCACTCCTTCCCTATCATCATCTGACAAATGCCTCCGGCTGCATCTACGTCCCCCCCACTTCTCCTCCCTGTCTCTGTGCCCTCTCCTTGTGTTGCTGAACCGGGACATACCGTGGTCACTTACTCTCTAAATGTGTTTTTCTCTTTCAATAATAACTGTTCCAATGGCCCTGTAACTACCCAATATTGTTATTTCCACTGAACCTACCATTTCCCAATTTGTCTTTATTCAGCTGCATTGTTGTTACTTCAATAGATATGTTGTTATTTCTATTGTATCCTCTGTACAACTGACATGGAACCTTTGTAAAAGAGCCTTGGCTCAAAGGTAATTGTAATCCTAGACTCTAAATAAATAAAAACAATTATTAAGTCTCTAGAGAAGTGCCATGGGATCTTCAATGTCCACCTGAACAACCACCAGAAACTGGCAGATGGGACATTGGTTTAACGTCTTATCTGAAGGACAAAATAATCTTGACAGGACAGCATCCCACTAGTACTGCACTTGGCTGCCAGCATTTGTGGTATGAGTCCATGCCCTACTATGGGACCATAACCCACAACTTTCTGGCTCAGAGGTGGATGTGCTACTAACTGAGGATCACTGACAAACTCAAACTGTTAAGGATAGGAACATGAATTAAAAAAAGTGAAAGTTTAAGATGAGTGCTGCATGATGGAGTCATGGCAATACATTTACCATGTATCGACATGCATTAAAACATCGATTCATGTACTAACGTATATTGCAGCATACAGGTGTTGTAACATGTATTGATACACTGCAGGTGTATCAACTGACCCCATCAAGTAGCACTGACTCCATGCTTTCATATTAAAAAATATGTTCCTAGCCACAATAGTTCCAAGGTTATCACTTCTTGAAGTAATTGCCTTTAGAAAAGTATAACTCTGGAACCATTGGGGGACTTTTAATTTTTTTAATTGAAACCTTCAAGTCAGTTCTACATGTTTCAGCACATATCAAGATGTATTGATTTTGTTTTCCCATATAGAAAATTAAAAACAAAGAAAGTCATGAGAAAATTTATTCTAATACATTCTGATACATAGTGATACACTGCAATATACTGAGAAATGTACTGCTGACTCCAAGTTTTCATTTAACCCTAACGGTTTCAAAGTTGTCAGTTCTCAAAGTAATTACCTTTAGAAGGGTATACCTTTCAGGCCACCTGATGGCCCTGGGGAAGCTGCACTATGCTCCCACACTGATGATCCACGTTCAGGAGCAAACCCGGGAGTTGGCCAGGCAGTATGAGGGTCTATTATGTGTTGCTGCACAGCAGTGCTCCCAGCTGGGGCAGGTTAATGCCAGGTTCTGCTGCTGTAGAGACCCCTGCGGTGTACCAAGGAGTGCAAGTGTGGCCTTCCAGGACACTATCTGACAATGTGTAAGTGGGTGGTAGGTGGATAGAGCCAAGGGAGTTTGGTAAAAAGCAGAAAATGCCCTCTGTACAGTACCAAGAGCCACCAGTATGATGATCACTGGCACTTCTGGTCCTCACCTCATGTGGATCCCAGCTGGTTCTGACAGCAGAAGTAACACTGGGCAGGGCTTGGAGGTGACCAGTACAGGATGCAATGGGAGGTGAAGGTCAACAATTTGGGGCAAACAGCTACTGTATCTGAAAAAAGAAAGCTATAACTTTGCAACCACTATGGCTAAGAACCAATTTTTATGTTTGCCATGCACACACATGCAGTGACCATTTTGTTAGGAGAGTGGCTTTTGGGGGTGTGACACTGTCAGTCCAGAGTGGTCTGCAAGGGAGCTTGTCAGTGTCACACCAATTATCAGCAAGGCTGGTCACAGCAGTGTTCTGGCTAGCTGGGCTGAAACTTTGCGTATTTCAAAGGAAGAGCCGACCCAGTCAAAGGTCGGCTCTCTTCTTTGATCTACATAACACCAGTGAGCAAGCACAGCTGATCTGTCATGATCAGTCTGCTGAAAACAGAAAATCATCAATCGATGTCTGTTGCTGCCACAGCCATAACTGTCTCCCCCCCCCCAAATTCCCAATCACTCATGCTGGTTGCTACCCCCTACCCCTTTTTACTTCTGCAACACCACTGAGCCCACCCCCAATACTGCCAAAAATAACACTAACACTGGGGGTGCTCAATCCCCTAGTGTCTCCACCTGAATGAAAGAAAACCATCCCTCTTAGCATATTGTTAAAAAATACACCCTGTAACAAAAGAAAACCATCCATCGATGTCTGTTGCTGCCCCGTTGTAACTCTCCCCCCCAGCCCAACTCATGTTAATCTTTCAGTATGAGGGTGCCTAATCCCTCATGCTAGCTTCTACCCCCCACCCTGCCCATTTTGGTTCTGCAACACTGGGGAGCTCACCTCTTGTGCTGCCATATAGAACACTGACACTGCGGGTATCCAATACCCCAGTGTCACAACCTGAAATAAAGAAAACCATCCCTTGTAGTTTTTTTTAAATAAACCCTGTAAAAAGAAAAGCATCCATGATGAAAATTTTAGGTAAAAATATCATAAAACAAGAAAGTTATGAGCCTATGTTAAATTTTATGAACGCAGGCATGTAACTTTGGTAATTTTCAATATTTTGATCCAAATTTTCAATATAGCCTTTTCTTCACAGCACCTCATCAATGTGACAGCTGTCAATTTTCCAATCCTGGCCCAAATGTGTTTTCATACTTGTGGTGTGAAATCACATCTTGGGCTGAATTTGAAAATGTTCTCCACCCTTGCTCATGAGGTGAGCTCATAAGAAGGCTTTGTTGAAAAGTTGGGGTAAAAATATGAGAAAACAAAGCTGCAAGTCGACGTTGCAATTTTTCAACACACGCTCATAACTGCTGTAATTTTCAATATTTTGACTGTAACTTTTCAGCATAGCCATTTTTTCACACCACCTCACGAATGTGACAGCTGTCATTTCAAAAATGATACTTCAGCAACCAATTTGTAAATGGCTCCTCTCTTGCGCTGAAGGAATGATCAAAAAAAGACTAGGATGAAAGTCTGGGGTAAAAATGTGAAAAAAACAAATAAGTTATGAGCAAACAAATTGTTTCAACATTCACTCTTAACTTCATTATTTTGCAGATTTGGGCCTCTAATGTTCAACATATCCCTTGTGTTACCCCACCTCCTGAACATGGCTGGTGTCATTTTTCAAATCCCCTCTGAAATGTGTTTCCACAGTCACACAGCAAAATTAGCTTTTGGATGGGATTTTAAAAATGTCACCTGTCTTGATCATAACATCAGGTCATAAAAAGACTCTGGGACATTTGGGCTCAAAATGTGGGAGGCCACTTAAAACTAGATATTGGCTATCAGCTGCCCTGTCTTGGGTAATTACAGTCTAACAAAGTGTTAAAGCAGGATACCACTGAAAGTGAGGCATGGCATCTTATCTGTTTTATACATAGTAAAAATGTGTACAAGCAAGTCCTGGTAGAACAGCAATATCAGTGGCGAACACTCAACATTGGCAAATGCTTGTTTTTATGAAAGCTTTTGGTGAGTGCTACATTTGTCATCAAATTGATGAATATCAATATATGCACTACACAATAATTTATATTGATATATGTTTTTCCCTATAGGAAAAACATTTTTACAGAGTTTTATCTCCCCTGACAAGGTTCACCAAGGACTGATGCTGTTTAGACCTGTTGATCCCCTGTCTCACTGGGTTCAAGCAGCAACTGGCATCTCTCATGGCTTCCCCTTCAAAGAAGAGGATCTGGTGGAGGACTGCCCTCCCATGGCAGTCCAATTGTGTGGGCAAGGATCCAGTGATAACAGGAACTAGGATCCATGGATGTCCAGGGACCAAGGCCTTCATATAGGTGGTATATCTGTTTTTCTCCATGGTTTTCTCCCTTGGCATGGGTAGAGCTTCCTGATGGTTTCAGCTGCAAATAGCAGCATCATGTGGAGGAAGAAAGCTCCTCTGGCCCTCCACAGGGGTGGCTGTGGCATCAGGTGCCTGATGCAATCTCACCTGTTTGCAGTGGGCACCTATTATAATCTGGTCTGCCTCCCGATGCGGCATCCTGAGCTGACCTCCAAACTCTACCCATGGGTCATTGGGTTAGCCCCATATGGGATTTGTTTAAAAAAAACTGTCATGGGCAAACCTACTGGATAGCAATATCTTTTGATGCAGGTTGAAACATGGTGCTATACTGAGACATGTAGTTCTGATGCTAAACTTTCATTAAAAAGTGTCCCACCTCAAACAGTTCCAAAGTTGTTATCTCTTAAAGTAATTACCTTTACAAAGATATAACTTTGGAACTTTTAAGGAAATTAAGTTAATTTCTGTTTAATGGAAAGCTTACGAAGAGCGCTACACAAAGAAGTCAGAAATGTTTTTACAATGTATCATTATGAAACAGATTGTGGTTTAACAAGCTGCAATTTGGAATTAGTGGCACTTCTCCTCCTCCTCCCCACACTCACCCTTGTCAATCCTAACCTCTTTCACCCTCCTCTGTTCCTCCAGTCAGATTAAAAAAAAACGACTCAGCCACCACCTGGCACAGCACCATTGGCTGCAAATTATTTTCTTTTATAAAACAAAGTCTAAAGAGGGTGGAGGAAGGTTTGAAATGACCCAGGTGGTTCAAGGAGTGGCCACTGAACTAGCCCTGGCCACCTGGAAAGGACTACAGTGATTTTGTGTCAACTGTCTGAAGGTTAAAGTGATCCTGATGTGGACAAAACATACAACTGGGATGAGTTAAAGGTAAAAGTGCCGAATTTCAGAACATTCAAAGAACACAAATTTGCTATCAGTTCATTCTTAATGCTCACTCCAAGTTTTCATTAAGAAAAAATGATGATCTTTTTTGAGTATATCTCTTTTATCAGGTCACACCTCTGAAACTAATACAGCATCAGTTCTAGGACCACATGGAAACTTTTGTCAGCAGTCAGCCAGGGCCTGCCCAAGGCAACATCATGTATCAGCATTCATATAAGATGTGGGTGGCCCCCTCTCTTCTCAGTTCTTTTCCTGAAGTTAATTATGCTCGTCTGACCTACCTGCAGAAATCACAGCATAGAAACATAGAAATATAGACTTTGATGGCAGATAAAGACCACTTGGCCCACCCAGTCTGCCCATTTCCCTTCCTACTGGATAAGCCACAAATTCTAGTTAACCAACAGCCTACTTTCTGCAACTCCCCACTACAATTGCCTTATGTCTGTCCCATGCATGTTTGAATTCCCCCACTGTTTAGACCCAACAACCTCCCCAGGAAGGTTGTTCCATGCATCCACCACTCTCTCCATGAAAAAAAATGTCCTCACATTATCCCTGACCCGTCCCCCCTCTATCTTTAAATTGTGCCCCCTTGTTCTTACACATCTCTTTTTTTGAAAGATGCTATCCTCCTGGACTTTGTTGATTCCCTTGAGGTACTTAAAAGTTTCTATCATGTCCCCCCTGTCCCTCCTTTCATCAAGGTATACATATTAAGCTCTCTCAGTCTCTCTTCATATGGTTTCTGATGCAGACCCTGCACCATTTTAGTTGTCCTCCTCTGGACTGCTTCCATCCTGTCTATGTCCTTGTGTAGATGGGGTCTCCAAAACTGCACACAGTATTCCAGATGGGGTCTCACCAACTGTCTGTACAGAGGGATAAACACTTCCCTTTTTCTACTTGTGATGCCCCATCCTATACATCCCAGTATCCCCATGGCTCTCCTTACTGACTGCTCACATTGCTTACTCACCTTTAGGTCATCTGATATGACTACCCCCAAGTCCCTTTCCATTTTTGTCGTTGTTAGTACCTCCCCTGCTATTGTGTATTCTTCTCCTGGGTTTTTGTTTCCCAGGTGCATTACTTTACACTTCTTTGCATTGAATCTAAGTTGCCATATGTCTAACCATTCCTCCAACCTTGCCAAGTCCCTTCTCATCCTTTCTACCCCCTTGTGTATCAGCTCTGTTACAGATCTTTGTGTCATCTGCAAGAGGCATACCTTTCCCTCAGACCCTCTGCAATGTCACCTATAAAGATGTTAAGAGGACTGGACCCAGTACTGAGCCCTGAGGTACTCCACTAGTAACCCCCTTTCTTTGGAATGTGTTCCATTCACTATTACCTTCTGTATCCTGTTGTGCAGCCAGTTTGCTACCAGGCTACCACCCTGGAACCCACTCCCAGGCTGGCTAACTCAATTATTAGTCTTTTGTGCGGGACTGTGTCAAATGCCTTGCTAAAGTCTAGGTAGGACATATCCACAGCCCCTCCCTGGTCTATTACTTTGGTCACCCAGTCAAAAAAATCTATTACATTTGTCTGACGTGACCTTCCTGCTGTAAATCCATGCTGCTTTGGGTTCTGTGCCCCGCTGTCCTCTAGGTAGTCAACAATTCTTTTTTTCAGAAGTGATTCCATCATTTTCCCTTCCACTGAGGTCAAACTTACAGGTCTGTAGTTTCTTGCTTCTGCCTTGATCCCACTTTTGTAAAGGGAAATCACAGCTGCCCTCCTCCAGTCCTCAGGTACCACCCCATTCTCCCATGATTTGTTAAAAAGTGTGGTCAGTGGTGTCACTAGGTTCTCTCTTAGTTCTTTTAGGATTCTGGGGTATATCCATCAGACCCCATTGCTTTGTCCACCTTGAGTTTTAGGAGTTCTTTCAGGACTCTTTCTTCTGTAAATGGACTGGTGTCAACCCCCCCTACCCAGAGTGCTTCTGTTGTCTGGTTTAGGTAACTCGTCCTCATCTTCTTTTGTGAATACCGAGCAAAAGTATTCATTCAGTATCTCTGCCTTTTCACTGTCTCCCTCTGCCCACCTCCCCTCTCCTTTATTAATCTTCATTATTCCTCCCTTAACCTTTCTATGCTCCCTAATGTACCTATAGAAGGTTTTATCCTCCTTCTTAACTGAGTTGGCTATGTTTTCCTCGGTTTGGGCCTTTGCTATTCTGACTGCCTTCCCCACTTCTTTCTGCTTTAATTGATACAGTTCCCTGTCGTGCTCCTTCTGTGATTCCTTATACCTTTTGAATGCAGCCTTTTTCTCCTTAACCTTCCCTGCCAACTCTTTTGAGAACCATAGTGTTTTTTACTCCTTTTTTTACTGTTTATCTTGTGAGTAACTTCAGAAGGATTTAAATACTGCATTTGGGTAGACCCTTGGAGGTAGCTAGATTGTCTACTAGGATTTTCTGACAGTTAAACTATTTTTAAATAAATTACAGGTGGCTGAAGAGTTGAAAAAGGAGCTTGCAAACTCTGCTTATCTTGGAAGTAACTTCACAAGTGTTTGAATACTGCATTTTGGTTGTCCCTTGGGGGTAGCTGGATTGACTACTAGGATTTTGGGACAGAAACTATTTTTAAATAATTTACTGGTGCACAGGAGTTTGTGATAGTTAAACTATTTTTAAATAAGTTACTGGAGGTTAGTTGAATTACTATAAAGGGCAGTACTCACCAGGGTGGTGGAGTAGTGGTGTATTTGATTGCTTCTAACAGTCACCTGTAGTTGTGGACTACCCACCCCCCTTCCCCACACCCCACTAATCCCAGGTGTGGCATTTCCTTTATAGCCAAAGTTCTGACATCACTGCCTCAACAGGTCTTGGGGCAGAACTGTCATATTCTTAATAACCCATCACGGTGCATAAAGGGTAAGTACATACCACCAAAAAAATATATATATATATTACATATTGTATATTATAAGGGAGAGGGACATGTGGGGAATGGTGCAATGCACTGGCTGTGGGGCAGCCATTTTCTGGGAGACATTCTGGAAACTGTGCTGCTGTCCTATTTGCAGGCAACTGTCAGCTCTGAGGGAGGAGATTGCCCTCCTCCAGGCTAAACTAACAAGGACTAAGGAGGCCTCCCCCACCCAAAGAGCACCACTGCCACAACCCACTGCCTCAGGGTTGCCAAGTATGAGGCGGTTGGGCCATTGGGTTCTGGGAGGTCACGGGTGGTGGAACAGAGCGAAGCCCCTAGTTTGTAACTCTACACAAATCATCGCCAGTCTGGCAGAGCAAGGTTCCTCTGTGATGGCACCCTCAGTGGAGACCAAGAAGAATGCTGAGGACATCCACAAGGGAGACCCACAAAAGGGTGGCAAGGGACACCACAGGTGAAGGAAACAGCTTCTGATAGGGGACTCAGTTGTTAAGGGGGTAAAACTGGGGAAGGGAGAGGAGAGGGAAGTAAGATGCCTGCCTGGCGCCATGGCTTGGAGGGACAAGAAGCGAATCCTCACAATTGCAGAAGCAGCATCACAGGAGAGGGAACTAGATATCATTGTCCACCTTGGGACAAATGACCTAGCTAGACATGGAATCAGTGCAGTGCAGGATGAATTTGTGGAGTTGGGGAGGGGCCTCAGACAGGTAGCAAGCACAGTTACCTTCTCAGAGGTGCTGCCAGTCCATGGCAGGGGTGAGACTAGGGCACTGAACACCATGCAGTTTAATGAATGGTTGCAAAACTGGTTCAGAGCACAGGACTTTGGCTTCATTGGGGACTGGGGGTACACCTGGATAGATGAAGGTCTATACTGGCACGATGGTCTGCATCTGTCCACGAAGGGAACCAAGCTCCTAAGTGACAGGTTTAAATTCTTCCTTGGCAAGCTTTTAAATTAGCCAAGGGGGGAGGTGCTGATAAGAGGCAGGAAATTTCAAGCCTCCCCCTCCAAAACATGGCAGGTAGTAAGGTAATCACTGAGATACAGAGCTCAGCAGAGGGTAGGACGGGGTAAATGGAAAAATAGACAAGGGCAATAAGAGCAGGGATGGGGGAAAAAAGGATAATGCCAACATTAAATGGAGGGCAATGAGTACCAATGCCCATAGTCTGGGAAACAAGCTTCCTGAGCTAGTAGCCCTGATGGAAGATGAAAAATTGGATATTGTGGCAGTAACGGAAACATGGTACACGGAAAACCATGACTGGGATGTCAACATACCGGGGTACACAGTCTACAGAAGGGACAGGGAGGGTTAAAGAGGAGGTGGTGTAGCTCTATATGTAAGGGAAGGGATCAAAGCTACAGAACTAAAAAGTAAAGGGGGAGGACAAGAGGCACTCTGGGTCACCTTGGAGTCAGGGAACGGCATCACAGTCCACACAGGGATTGTCTACAGACCCCCGTCTCAAGGGGAAGAAACAGACAAGAAAATGATGGAGGACATTCTCAAAATGGCTGAAAAGGGGGAGATACTGTTGATGGGGGACCTGAATATGCCAGATGTTAACTGCGTGACAAGTACTGCAGCCACATCCAAGAGCAGGGTCATTCTCGATGCCCTGCAGGGGGCAGGCCTTAGACAGCTAGTGTTGGAACCCACTCGGGAGGGAGCAATACAAGACCTGGTACTCTCAAATGGAGAGAGGATCACAAATTTAGAAGTCAGTAGACATCTGGGAACAAGTGACCACTGCATGGTGTGCTTCACAATAAGCACAACCATGGAGACAAACCATACAAAAACAAGGATACTGGACTTTAGAAGGGCCGACTTTGGCAAAATGGGTGAATACCTGAGGAATGCACTAGCAAATGGCCAAAAAGGAGGGGTGGAAGAACAGTGGAGAAAAATCAAAACTGCTATCATAGAGGCAACAAGCCTTTGTGTAAAACAAATAAAGAAAACAGTACCAGTTGTTATTTTTATTAAAAAAGTACAAGTAGCACTTTCAGCTTTTTCTATGCCACCAAAGGAGTCTTCAAAGCTCTTTCACTTTTGTAACTGTGGGGAGAAAACTTATAAAGACAGTACACACAGTGTGTGTGTGTGTTTGTTGCCTAGGCCCTGATCACAATGTTCAAGCCTGTGAAATCTGCCGCGTTTTCAACTCCACTACCCGGCAACAGAGGCAATGGGCCCTCAATACATTTCACCTACAGAAGGCCCCTAGTGGCTATGGAGAAACAGATACAAGAGAAAACTGCATTCAAACAACATGAAGTCTTGCTGTATTTTGACATATGCAGTTAGGTCCTGCCTTTCAACTGCCCCGGAGTTAGGTCCTGCCTTTCAACTGCCCCGGAGAACAAAGAAATAAACTTTCCATGGCCAGCATGGAATGTTCACCATAAGCTCGGTTGAAGCCCCTGTCTGCTGTTGTTTAAACTGCAACCGTCAGATTCTTTACTCCACCTCACTGAACAGTCCCTCCTGAGATTTCTCCTGCTGCTCGGTTCAAAAAGTCGGTTGAAGTGTCGGTTTTTCGGTCGGTTTGTACTGAATTGCTGTTACCGCTTAGTCTGTCTGTGGTACCATGAGTACTAGATAGGTTTTTTGTTTTGTTCTGTGTGGAACTTGTAAATTGTGGATCAGTTCGTCTGAACTGATCAGTCTGAAGTAAAAAAAGCTTGAGCTTGGATGTTAAAAGAACACTTAGCTACTACATAGAGTGTACCAAGGGTCACAGGTTTGAATCCCTCCAGTTGTTCCTTACGTATGGAGAAGTTGGTAAGGGCAAACCTGCCACTAAGAGATCTATTGCCAGGTGGATTGCTTCTTGTATACAATTCTGTTATGAAAAACTGGTTAGAACTCCACCCTCAGGCCTGAGGGCTCATTCCACTAGAGGTACAGCTGCTTCCCAGGCTGCTGCCAGGGATATTCCTCTCTTAGAAATTTGTCAAGCAGCCACCTGGAAAACAGTCCATACTTTCACCAAGCATTACTCTCTGGATATCCAGGCTAGGAGTGATGCTCGATTTGGCACAGCAGTACTTCAGAGCCTGTTTCCAAAATAGGTTCTGTCATGGAGGTACTGCTTGGTAGTCTGCATATGTCAGAATACAGCAAGACTTCATGTTGTTTGAAGAAAAAATTACTCACCTTAATAATGTTGTTTCTTCTAATGGAGTCTTGCTGTTTTCTGAGCTCCCCCCCCCCCGCATCCCCTCTCAGAACCTAGATTTTGGGATGTGGGTGGGCAGGAGCAGTGTTGGCACCTAGGGGTGTTCTTTTTTCACCCTCTTTTGGTTTGGTAGAGGGGTTGTGTTTTGGATGTGTTTTGTTTTTGGGTTTCCTGACTTGAGACTCCTTTTGAAACCAAAAACCTTTTTATATAGATTTATTTGCCAGTTGGCTAGTAAGAGTTTTACAGTTTCCACACAGAACTTCTAGTGAGTATTGCTCATAAAGATCTGATGGTTACAGTTTAAACAACAGCAGAACGGGGCTTCAACAGAGATCGTGGTGAACATTCCATGCTGGCCATGGAAAGTTTAACTCTTTGTTCTCAGGGGTAGTTGAAAGGCAGGACCTACAGTAACTGCATATGTCAGAATACAGCAAGACTCCATTAGAAGAAACAACATTACTAAGTTGAGTAATTTTTTCTTGTGCTCTTCTCCAGTCTACACTGCAGAGAAGCACCAATCACAGAGCAAAGAAAGGAAGTCCTCAGGGAAAGACCACAAACACAAGCAAGGGGACAAAGATAAGGCGAGCTGGGTGAGATCCAGATTACCACTGCGGCCCTCAAGGTTACCTTCCTCACTGTCACCTCCATTTCTGCGCCAGTGATTCTAGCCACTCTGACTGCCCTCCAAACACTTAGAGCAGGGTCAGGTTTGGGCATTACTGGGCCTACTATTGGCGGTAGCTCACTGCCATTGATGATCACTTGTCTGCTATCGACTAGTAAGATAGTGGCTTCTAGCAAGGGTGTCATCACTCCTGATCACTGAGCCCTCCAGACCTCCCTTTTGACAAGGTTGAGATCAGGCTTAGGTGCAATCAGGCCTAACAAAGTTGGTTAGTGGCTGTCATCGATGGACCTCCCATCGTTGGCCATCATCATCATGCCTTTGTTAAGGGTGTCACCGATGAGGTTTGTTCAGCCACTCAGACCTCTCTTTTGATGAGATCAGGACCTGGTTTCAGTGACACTGAGATTATTATGACCAGTAGTTCATGACTGTCGCCAGGCCTGAGTCTGCCGATGACCTTATTGGATGAAGACCCATTAACAGATGCAGCCAACACTGTGGTTTCAGTCCCCTCAACAGTCCAACAGACTCCACAATTGCAGATGATCTTCAGTACTTCTGAGCCATCCTCAGCCAGTGCACAACCATCATCATGCATCCAACAATGGGTGCTGATGCCATTGATCCCAACTTATAACCAGAGTGTTGTTGACGTTCAACCTGACTTTGCATCTTTCTTGGTGATGCTACCTTAGAGTTTGCCTGGATGGCAGTACCAGTCTGCTGTATTATCATTAGGGCCTGTTAGCATATCCACCCCACTGATGCACCCACTATGTACTTTAATTAGTGGGTCTCCTTCATTAACACTTGCATTGTCCATGCAACCCCTCCACCCTGTCATCAGTGGGAACAATGATGAAGGGACACATACTCCTTCCATCCAGAGGGACATGGGGTACAAGGCAGCTACAGCCCAGGTCAATGCTGATTCCACACCATCCTCATGTAGTGAAGAGTCAATGGTCTAGACTCTGAGGTCTACAGTAGAGGATCAGTAGTTCTTGCCCATACTGCAGGGCATGCAGGTTGCCATAGGGATCCCTAGGGAGAAGAAAGATTACTCAGTGTCAAATCTTCTTGAATTCCTGAAAGTCTCAGAAGCTCCCACAGTCATCATTCCTCCAGTATACCCAGTTTTCGAGGATGCCACCTTCATGGCTTTGTACTGGCCAATTACAGTGCCACCTGTTCCTATGAAAACAGAAAAAACATATTCTGCCCCTTCTAATAAGACATATTATGTCCAGCAGCTAGATACAGATTTTGCAATACTAACAGCTGACCACCATTGCTCTCAGGCACCCAGTTGCCTCAGCTCTCACTGTCCTGAGAAAGAATCCAGGAAGCTGGGTATCTTAGGCAAGCATATGTATGCCTCTGCCTCCTTGGGGTTTTGGACTGCTAACTATCAGGCACGGTGGCAAAAGGCACTGGTCCCTGCCCTGGGGCTGCCAGATGGTAAAGCTAAGCAGGATCTGTTACAAAACCAGGAGACAGCCACCTAAATGGACAAAACCTCATCTGATCGGTATATGATGCCCCAGATGTCTCAGCCAGGGCTGCAGCCATGGGCATTTGTTTAAGACACCATGCCTGGCTTAGTCTCAGGGCTTCTGGGCTAGATCCAATGAATGCTGTTAAACACCCCTTTCAAAGGGCAGAAACTATTTGGATAAGAGGTGAAAGAGGCCTTAAAAGACCTGCATTCTACCCAGCTGTTACCAGGGTACCCTAGGTGACCGAATCATGGCCTAAGCACACCTAAGGGTACAAGCTGTGGGCATAGGCCTATTATCAGCAAGTGTGACTGTAGCCTTTAAGCATTCTGGCTGCTCCTCCTTTGGTCCCCTACAGCAAATAGTCTCCCTCTACTCTCAATCCTACCTTCTTCCCCCTGTCATCCCTGACATCTCTATCCTTATCAGCCGTCCTGCCTCCCTCCCATTTGTGACTCCCCTCTCCCTTCCTTATCTCTTCCCACTCCCTTACTCCACCCCTGATTTCTTCCCCCCATTACCACCTTCACCTACCCCTCAACAATAATGTCTTCTTCTCTCCTTATGCCCTCCCCTGTACTTTATGGCTCTTAGCACTTAAGGACAAAGTCATTCTGACTGCCCCATGGCCCCACTCTAACTCGTCATTCTTTCTGCTTCTTCTATGTTTCTCTCCGCTAACTACTTTCATGATGTGTACGCCTATTTTCTCTTTTGTATAACTTGTATTTAGCGCATTGTATCCCCTACACCTCTGAACCCACTGGTTGATGAATCATGACTTACCATGATGTTATGGTATGTTATAATGATGAATTGTACAGCGCATTGTTATCTTCCTTCTTGTCTATAATCTGTATTTGACACGGAACCTTTGTAAAAGAACCCCTGGTTTAAAGATCATTGCAATCCTAGTATTCAATAAATAAAATAAAATTGGTACACACAGTCAAAAATCTCCACAGAGCGATACCACCAGGGACACCAGTTTCTTGGCAATCCCAGCTCCTTCAGGTACCACTGTGGGCCTGTCTAAAGAAGGTGGTACCTCCATGGCTGTACTTACCCTCAGTAGGCCCAGGACCAGAGCAAAGGGGTCATCCCCCCCCCCTTTTTTATCCCTAAAAGTTACAGAGAAACAGAAAAAAGTTTTATGGCAGATAAGGACTGCTTGGCCCACGTAGTCTGCCCATTTTCCTTACCCATTTCACATACCGCAGATCCTAAATGATGTGCAGCTCACCCTCTCTTTCCTATCTCTAGAGTTCCTTTATTTCTGTTCCATGTGTTTTTGGACTCCCCTACAGTTTTCGTCTCTATAACCTCTGCTGGAAGGTTGTTCCGTGGATCCACCACCCTCTTCATGAAAAAATACTTTCTCGCGTTATCCCTAAGTCTACCCCTCTCTATTTTCATATCATGGCCCCTTGCTCTTGAACATCTTTTTTGTTTTGAAGTTGCTACCCACTTGTACTTTATTTACACCCTTGAGGAATTTCAAAGCCTCTATCATATCCCCCCTCTCTCCCCTCTCCTCCTGGGAATACATATCGAGATCCTCCAGTCTCATGTCATACAGTATGACTTTTGGTGCAGCCCCTGCACCATTTTTGTCACTCTTCACTGAATGGCATCTACTCGCTCTATGTCCTTCTGGTGATGCAGCTACCAGAACTGGACACAGTGTTCTAGATGAGGCCTCACCAATATTTTATACAATGGCAACACCACCTCCTTCCTTCTGCTGGAGATACCTCTCCCTATGCACCACATCATTCTACTGACTCTCCTCACAGCATTCTTACATTATTTGGTAACTTTTAGATCATCAGATATGATTAATCCTGGGTTCCTTTCCCTACTGGTGGATGGCAGTACCTCCCCCATCATACGAACATGCAAACATATGAAATTGCCAGAAGAAACAGGCCATAATTGTCTATCCAGTCTGCTCAAATGTGCAGCTCAGGTAATTCCCTGGAGCTGCCCACCTTCCCAACTCCTCCTGGAGTCAAGCCCCGCCATCCCATTTCCTTTCCCTATCCACTTCCCAGTAGTGTTCCCTTTGGTCCTCAATCGCTAATAGCCTGCCCTTTGAGCGACCACCAGCGTCATTGCCATCACCTCTTCTGGCAGCTCATTTCACCCTTTCACCCACCCTTTTGGTGAAAAGTGCTTCCTCAGTTCCTCTTGAATCTACCCCCACCAATTTTGGGCTATGTCCCTAAATTGCAACCTCACTTTCTTAAGCTAGATATGCCCTCTGTATCAGCCCCTGTTTTTGCCTAAGGTACTTGAAGGTCTTAATCCTGTCCCCCCTCTCTTTTGTCCTTCAGAAAATACATGTTCAGATCCTTCAGTCTCTCCTCATGTGCTCTGTCCTCCATACCCTTAATCATTTTGGTTGCCCTCCACTGGACCCCTCCAGTAGTCTGAAATCCATCTTCAGGTAAGGGTGCCAGAACTAAACACATTATTCCAGGTGTGATCTTACCAGCAACCTGTACAGTGGCAGAATAACTTCCTTCCTCCTCAAGGTGATTCCCCTGGTGATGCATTCAAGCATTGTATTTGCCTTGACTGCTGCCTTATGGCACTGTGTTGTGTGCTTCATATCACCCCTAACTATTATTCCTAGGCCCTTTTCCTCCTTCAATACTGTCACCTGTGTTCCCCTCAGCCAATATCTGGCCTTTAGGCTTTTGGCTCCCATGTGCAGTACTTTACATTTCTTAGCATTAAACCCCAACTACCAGATGCCTGACCATTCCTCCAGCTTTGCCAGGTTCTCCCTTAACACCTGTCTCCCCTCCTCCATGACCACTCTCCCACAGAGTTTAGTATCATCTGTAAAAAGGCAGATCTTGCTACTAACCACTTCAGCAATGTCACCAATCAATATGTTGAACAGCACAGGATCGAGTACTGAGCCATGTGGTACCACACTGGTTACAGAACTAGGTTTGGACAGTTCTCCCCCTTATCACCACCCTCTGGTTCTTGCCCCTTAGCCAGCTCCTGACCCACCCCAGCATTTTGCCCCATAATTCCAGGTCCCCCAGATCACTGATTAGCCTGCAATGTGGCACTGAGTTGAATGCCTGGCTGAATTCCTGGTACAGTACTTCCACTACCTTCCCCTACCCAGAGACCTCATCACTCCGTCAAAGAAGTATATCATGTTGGTTTTACAAGACCTCCCCCTGACAAACCCATGCTGCCTGTCCTACTGGAGACCTTTGTCTTCAAGGAAGGACACCAGCCTTTCCTTTAGAATGACCTCCATTAATTTACCTACTATGGAAGCTAGGTTAACTAGCCTGTAGTTACTTGGCTCATCCCTGGGCCCACTCTTATGGAGGGGTACCATATGAGCTGTCCTCCAGTCCTGTGGCAAATACCCCATCACCAGTGAGGTGTTACATAGGTATGTTAGAGGTGCTGCCAATACCCCCATTAGCTTCTTCAGCTGTACCCCATCTGGGCCAGATGTCTTGCCCACCCACAGTTCCATGAGTCCTCTTAAAACCCTGTCTACCCCAATCTCCCCCTCATACTCCTCCCCTGCTAAAGGATCCCCCTAATCTTCCCCTGTGGTATAGGCCCATCTGCTTCCTTGGTGAAGCCTGAGCAAAAGTACTCATTTAGTACCTCCACTTACTGCTCCCCTTTTTCTGTCCATCCTTCTTTCCTCTTTATCCTAACTATCCCATGTCTTGTGCTTCTTCTCTCCTTGATATATTGGAATAAGTCCTTCAACCCCTTCCTTACTCCCCTGAGCCAGTCTCGGTTCTCTCTCAGCCTTGGCTGCCCTGATCTCTCTACCTGCCTCTCGAGATTCACAGCGTATGCCTCTCTGTCCCCCTCCCTCGAGGTAAGCTTGTCCTTCAGGAAGGCCGCCTGCTTTTTCCTTACCTTTTCAGCTACCTTCCTGTTATGCCAGCTAGAGTTCACGGTTCTGAAGTTTTCTTCTGGGCCATTGTACAGGTGCTGGTGGCCTTGAATATTCCTTCTTAATGATGGTCCTTTTCTGGTCCACATCAACTCTGGCTTGGTTTGCCAGGTGCTGCTGCTATGCTCCCCACCTTATTGAAGTCTGCCTTCCTAAAGTTCATCACCTTCATTTTTAGACATGGCTGCTTCCTTCCTCATGTAGATGGGAGAACCACACTATCGTGGTCGCTGCTTGCAAGGGGATCCCTTACTTTCACATCTTGGACAGTCTCTCATCTGATAGGATTTGGTCTAATATGGTGTCCGCTCTTGTTGGTTCTATGACTCTTTGTTCAGAGAACAGTCCTGGATAGCATCTGGCAGGACTTGTTCCTGCAAGCAGGAGGTAGCAGAGGTGCTCCAGTCTACTAGGTAGATTAGAGTCCCTAGTATAACCGATGTCCCCTTACCCTCCTTATCTGTTCTCCCAGCTCCCAATCCAACTCTATTTCCTGTGAAGGTGGTCTGCACACCACCCTCATGTGGATCCTTCTCGAGCAGTGTTCTGAAGTACCACACAGTGAGCTTCTGCTGTCCCATCCTCTCTGTTGAACATTATCCCTTCTTACATACAATGCCACTCCCCTCCCTCAGTCTGTCCTTCCTGTGTAATTGGTATCCAGGGATCACAAGGTCCCATTCATGGTACTGGGTTGCCCATGTCTCTGTGATGGCTGCTACTGTATGTCTATGTTCCCTCCACCATTAGCTCTTGTATATCTGTTGCCTTGTTAGCCAGGCTCCTTGCATTCAAGGGCACCACCTTCCAGTGAGACCCCAGTCCTTCTTTACTCCTATTCCTTTTGTGCCCCCCCAGTCCCTTCTATTCCTTCTCCTTGCTCCCCACTTTCCTTTTTATCTTCTTCTGGGGCAGACCTTGGGACCCCATCTCCTCATACCAAGTGCCTAGCACTCTTTTGCCCCACCCAATCAGTTTAAATGTAGCCTGTCAGACAAGTACCTTTCCAGATTGCCTTTAAGGACCTTTGTGCCTTCCCTGCTTAGATGCAGCCTGTCTGGTGCATACAGATCTTTATTGTCTCATGTCCTACCCCACTCCCCCACCTACCTGTACCCATTTGTTTTGCACCATCCCCCCAGTCGTGAGTTAAATTCCTCAATCCTCCCCTTCCTTACAGTGCTGGCCCTTGGGACCGGCAGTACCTCTAGAAAGTTACTGATTGTTCCACCCTGCTACAGATCTTACCAAGCTCAGTGAACATTTCTTGCACTATCTTCACTTCACAGCCCACTAGATCATTTGTTCCCAAATGCACCACAATGTGAGGCTTCCCATGCCCCACACATTTTTGGAATAATTACCACTGCCTTTCCTGCTGTCATGCCTTGCATGCACTCTACCCTCTCTGCTGCTACTCCTGTATTCATCACCCCATTTACTCCCTTCAGAATAGAGTCCCCTATTATTGCAACTGTCCCCGGCATGATTCCCCTTTGACCCTGCTGACATGAGTGCCTACCCTAGTGTACTCCTCCCCATGTTTCTATGCCCCAAGTGCATGATCTTGCATTTCTTTGCATTGAATCTTAGTTGCCACACATTTGACTGCTTGCTAGGTCCCGTCTCATTTTCTCTAACCCTCCTGGAGTGTCAATCTTGTTGCAGATCTTTGTGTCATCCGCAAAGAGAGACACCTTCCCTTCTAGTCCCTCTGCAATGTCAATTATGAAGACATTAAAGAGGACTTGTCCAAGCACTTATCCCTGCGGGACCTCACTGGGCACCCCACTCTTCAGATTGAACTCAATTCACAACCACCCTCTGTGTCCTATTTTTCAGCCAATTTTTGACCCAGTTTACCACCCTGGGACCCACTCCTAGGCTGCCCAGCTTGTTAACTAGCCTTCTATGTGGGACACTGTTGAAGGCCTTGCTGAAATCCAGGTTGGCCACATCCACCACCCCTCCCTGATCCTCCTCCGTACTGACCCAGACAAAGAAATATATCAGATTTGTTTGGCAAGATCTTCCTACTGTGAATTCATGCTTGCTTTGATACTGTACCCCATTGGATTCGAGCTATATCATAAACCTTTCTTTTATTAGTGATTCCACTCGTTTCCCCACCACTGAGGTCAGGCTGATTGGCCTGTAATTGCCAGCCTCCTCCCTGCTCCCACTTTTGTGGAGTGGGACTACATTTACCCTCCTCCTATTCTTTGGTACCACACCTGTTTCCAGAGAACTGTTGAACAGGGCTATCAGTGGTGCTGCCAGCACCTCCTTGAGTTCCCTTAATACTCTGGGATGTATCTTCTCTGGCCCCATTGCCCTGTCTACTTTTAGAGTAGTGAATTCCTTTTAGACTCTCTCTCGCTCTCTCCCCTCCTTAAATGGACTGGTGTCCAGCTTCCTCCCAGTGGTGCTTCCATCACCTAACTAATCCACTTCCCTTTCTTCTGTTAATAGAGAGGTGTTTGAGGGAGAAAGGAGACACCCGTGAGATGCTAGGGAATGTCTAGAGGCATTTGGTCCTCCTTCATCATTTATTTCTGAACCTAGGCATGTCCACTGTAGGAACTTTACTTATGCTTAAACCCTAATGGCTGTCATGGTAATGTTGTATCTTTTTCCTTGCCAAGTCACAGTAAATTCCTTCCAATCTGTTATAAATAATAGGACCATAAGCTTTCTTTGTGGCCCATGGCCCCAACAATGGAGCCATAAGTTTAACCAAACTGTACTAAATACACACATCTCAGATGCCCAAGTGGTCTTGGTAGGAAGTTCAGGTGGTCTATAGTACCTAGAGCTGCTTTCAGTGTCAGGGACTTTCACTTTTGTGAGACAGTGCAGTTTTCAGCATGCCCCTTTGCCTCCACCAATATACCATGGCAGCAGATGAGATCTATTGGTGCTACCGTCTGGGTACAAGAGCCTGTTGTCCCTGAATGAGGGATTGTTTGAGTGTTCTGGCTCTGAGGTACTTACTGCAGCATGTCTGATTCTTCCAGCCATGCCCTTTGCCTCCTGGATTCTCCTCCAATATGGCAGCAGCCTTGGTAACCACCAGGCTTCCTCTGCTAGGACCCCTTCTTAAATAAAGGAGAGTGCATCACTCTGTGACATGTTAGCAGACACTTTGACTTCTGCACCTGCTCAGTGATAGGATGCTGGACTACTTTCCTGCTTCCGATTCTTGACAACATCCCTCATTATAGGAGGTTTGGAGGGGGCCTCTGTTAGCCTTTCATATTAGTTCAGATAGTCCTCAGGTTCTTTGGCTTAGGATAGCCCACACCTTTTAACTGTTTTTTTACACTGTCACCTTTAGCACACCCTTCTGGTCCTGGTCTGGGTTCAGCTTGTTGTCCTGGAGTATTTTTGTGTGAGTTCCTTATGAGTCTGATGCATAGCATGAGCTATGCTCAACTTTTGTTTTCTAGAAAATGTGATTTTTATTTGTTCTAGTAGTTCTGTTTAAACTTGGACTTCTTATGTGTTAACAGTGCCAATTAGAGCCTTTACCTCTGTTCTTCACCCAGTTCATCTTTTCTTTTCCAGAGCATGCCAATCCAAAGGAAGTATTGCTCCACCTTTGAAATATTCTATTATTCACCCCAAGGACTGAGGAACTCCTCTTTGTCTTTTGTTTGCAAAACAAAAAAAATTGCAATGAGGAGAGGACATCTCAGGATCCACCACACTGCCTGCCTCATGGGTTGGTCACTTGTTTTCTTTCTGTCCTAGGAAGTATGGGAAGGTTCTTCTGGAAGGGAAGATGTTGTGTTGTTTCTTTAGAGGATTATCCACATTTAGGGCATGTTTCTGAGCTATATTCACTGCAGCAATTGGTGCAGCCACCATGTGCAGTACCATTAGGTACTTGCAGGTGGGTCCGGCTGGTTATTTTGTCATGTACAGGAGTGGATGTTGGCATCCCTGTAGAGTAGTGGCTGTCCTCTTAGCATGGAATGAGTCATTAGTAGTACCAAAAGCATCAGTTCAGGCAAATTTAAATTTGCCTGAACTGATGCTTTTGGTACTACTAATGACTCATTCCATGCTAAGAGGACAGCCACCACTCTACAGGGATGCCAACATCCACCCTGTACATGACAAATAACCAGCCGGACTCACCTGCAAGTACCTAATGGTACTGACATGGTGGCTGCACCAATTGCCTGCAGTGAATATAGCTCAGAAACATGCCCTAAATGTGGATAATCCTCTAAAGAAACAACACAACATCTTCCCTTCCAGAAGAACCTTCCCATACTTCCTAGGACAGAAAGAAAACAAGTGACCAACCCATGAGGCAGGCAGTGGGTGGATCCTGAGATGTCCTCTCCCATTGTAATTTTTTGTTTTGCAAACAAAAGACAAAGAGGAGTTCCCTCAGTCCTTGGGGTGAATAATAGAATATTTCAAAGGTGGAGCAATACTTCCTTGGATTGGCATGCTCTGGAAAAGAAAAGATGAACTGGGTGAAGAACAGAGGTAAAGGCTCACATTGGCACTGTTAACACATAAGAAGTCCAAGATTTAAACAGAACTACTAGAACAAATAAAAATCACATTTTCTAGAAAATAAAAGTTGAGCATAGCTCATGCTATGCATCAGACTCATAAGGAACTCACACAAAATACTCCAGGACAACAAGCTGAACCCAGACCAGGACCAGAAGGGTGTGCTAAAGGTGACAGTGTAAAAACAGTTAAAAAGGTGTGGCTATCCTAAGCCAAAGAACCTGAGGACTATCTGAACTAATATGAAAGGCTAACAGAGGCCCTCCAAACCTCCTATAATGAGGGATGTTGTCAAGAATCGGAAGCAGGAAAGTAGTCCAGCATCCTATCACTGAGCAGGTGCAGAAGTCAAAGTGTCTGCTAACATGTCACAGAGTGATGCACCTCCTTTATTTAAGAAGGGTCCTAGCAGAGGAAGCTCTGGTGGTACCAAGGCTGCTGCCATATTGGAGGAGAATCCAGGAGGCAAAGGGCATGGCTGGAAGAATCAGACATGCTGCAGTAAGTACCCCAGAGCCAGAACACTCAAACAATCCCTCATTCAGGGACAACAGGCCTTGTACCCAGATGGTAGCACCAATAGATCTCATCTGCTGCCATGGTATATTGGTGGAGGCAAAGGCATGCTGAAAACTGCACTGTCTCACAAAAGTGAAAGTCCCTGACACTGAAAGCAGCTCTAGGTACTATAGACCACCTGAACTTCCTACCAAGACCACTTGGGCATCTGAGATGTGTGTATTTAGTACAGTTTGGTTAGACTTATGGCTCCATTGTTGGGGCCATGGGCCACAAAGTGAAAGTTTATGGTACTATTATTTATAACAGATTGGAAGGAATTTACTGTGATTTGGCAAGGAAAAAGATACAACATTACCATGACAGCCATTAGGTTTAAGCATAAGTAAAGTTCCACAGTGGACATGCCTAGGTTCAGAAATAAATGATGAAGGAGGTCCAAATGCCTCTAGACATTAACTAGCATCTCAAGGGTGTCTCCTTTCTCTCCCTCAATCACCCTCTATTGACAGAAGAAGGGAAGTGGATTAGTTAGGTGATGGAAGCACCACTGGGAGGAGCTGGACACCAGTCCATTTAAGGAGGGGGAGAGAGAGAGAGAGAGAGTCTTAAAGGAATTCACTACCTAAAAGTAGACAGGGCAATGGGGCCAGAGAAGATATATCCAGAGTATTAAGGGAAATCAAGGAGTGCTGGCAGCACCACTGATAGCCCTGTTCAACAATTCTCTGGAAACAGGTGTGGTACCAAAGAATAGGAGGAGGGTAATGTAGTCCCACTCCACAAAAGTGGGAGCAGGGAGGAGGCTGGCAATTACAGGCCAATCAGCCTGACCTCAGTGGTGGGGAAACGAGGAATCACTAATAAAAGAAAGGTTTATGATATAGCCTTTAATCCAATGGGGCACAGTATCAAAGCAAGCATGAATTCACAGTAGGAAGGATCTTGCCAAACAAATCTGATATATTTCTTTGTCTGGGCCAGTACGGAGGAGGATCAGGGAGGGTGGTGGATGTGGCCAACCTGATTTCAGCAAGGCCTCTCAACAGTGTCCCACATAGAAGGCTAGTTAACAAGCTGGGCAGCCTAGGAGTGGGTCCCAGGGTGGTAAACTGGGTCAAAATTGGCTGAAAATAGGACACAGAGGGTGGTTGTGAATTGAGTTCAATCTGAAGAGTGGGGTGCCCAGTGAGGTCCATGAGACAAGTGTGGACAAGTCCTCTTTAATGTCTTATAATTGACATTGCAGAGGGACTAGAAGGAAGGTGTGTCTCTTTGCGGATGACATGAAGATCTGCAACAAGGCTGACAATCCAGGAGGGTTAGAAAATGAGACGGGACCTAAGCAAGCAGTCAAGTGTGTGGCAACTAAGATTCAATGCAAAGAAATGCAAGATCATGCACTTGGGGCATAGAAACATGGGGAGGAGTACACTAGGGTAGGCACTATGTCAGCAGGGTCACAAGGAATCATGCCGGGGACAGTTGCAATAATAGGGGACTCTATTCTGAAGGGAGTAAATGGGGTGATGAATACAGGAGTAGCAACAGGAGGGTAGAGTGCATGCCAGGCATGACAGCAGGAAGGGCAGTGGTAATTATTCCAAAATGTGTGGGCATGGAAGCCTCACATTGTGGTGCATTTGGGAACAAATGATCTAGTGGGCTGTGAAGGAAGATAGTGCAAGAAATGTTCACTGAGCTTGGTAAGATCTGCAGCAGGGTGGGACAATCACTAACTTTCAAGAGGTACTGCTGGTCAAAAGGGCCAGCACTGTAAGGAAGGAGAGGATAGAGGAATTTAACTCACGACTGGTGGATGGTGCAAACAAATGGGTACAGGTAGGTGGGGAGTGGGGTAGAACATGAGACAATAAAGATCTGTATGCACCAGACAGGCTGCATCTAAGCAGGGAAGGCACAAAGGTCCTTAAAGGCAATCTGGAAAGGTACTTGTCTGACAGGCTACATTTAAACTGATTGGGTGGGGCAAAAGAGTGCTAGGCACTTGGCACTCAGGAGAGGGGTCCCAAGGCCTGCCCCAGAAGAAGATGAAAAGGAAAGTGGGAGCAAGGAGAAGGAATAGATGGGACTGGGAGGAGAGGCACAAAAGGAATAGGAGTAAAGAGGGACTGGGGTCTCACTGAAAGGTGGTGCCCTTGAATGCAAGGAGCCTGGCTAACAAGGCAACAGATATACAAGAGCTAATGGTGGAGGGAACATAGACATAGCGCAGCCATCACAGAGACATGGGCAACCCAGTACCATGAATGGGACCTTGTGGATCCCAGGATACCAATTACACAGGAAGGACAGACTGGAGGGAGGGGAAGGAGTGGCATTGTATGTAAGGAAAGGGATAATGTTCAACAGAGAGGATGGGACAGCAGAAGCCTACTGTGTGGTACTTCAGAACACTGCCGGAGAAGGATCCACATGAGGGTGGTGTGCAGACCACCTTCACAGGAAATAGAGTTGGATTGGGAGCTGGGAGAACAGATAAGGAGGGTAGGGGAACACGGTTATACTAGGACTTAATCTACCTGTAGTAGACTGGAGCACTCTGCTACCTCCTGCTGCAGGAACAAGTCCTGCCAGATGCTATCCAGGACTGTTTCCTGACACAAAGAGTCATAGAACCAACAAGAGCGGATGCCATATTAGACCAAATCCTACCAGATGAGACTGTCCAAGATGTGAAAGTAAGGGATCCCCTTGCGGCAGCGACCACCGCGATAGTGTGGTTCTCCATCTACATGAGGAAGGAAGCAGCCATGTCTAAAATGAAGGTGATGAACTTTAGGAAGGCAGACTTCAATAAGGTGGGGAGCATAGTACAGCAGCACCTGGCAAAACTCAAGCCAGAGTTGGATGTGGACCAGAAAAGGACCATCATTAAGAAGGGAATATTCAAGGCCACCAGCACCTGTACAATGGCCCAATAAGAAGAACTTCTAGAACCGTGAACTCTAGCTGGCATAACAGGAAGGTAGCTGAAAAAGGTAAGGAAAAGCAGGCGGCCTTCCTGAAGGACAAGCTACCTCGAGGGAGGGGACAGAGAGGCATACACTGTGAATCTCGAGAGGCAGGTAGAGAGATCAGGCAGCCAAGGCAGAGAGAGAACCAGACTGGCTCAGGGAGTAAGGAAGAGGTTGAAGGACTTATTCCAATATATCAAGGAGAAGAAGCACAAGACATGGGATAGTTAGGATAAAGAGGAAAGAAGGATGGACAGAAAAGGGGAGCAGTAAGTGGAGGTACTAAATGAGTACCTTTGCTCAGGCTTCACCAAGGAAGCAGATGGGCCTATACCACAGGGGAAGATTAGGGGATCCTTTAGCAGGGGAGGTGAGGGGGAGATGAGGTAGACAGGGTTTTAAGAGGACTCATGGAACTGGGGTGGGCAAGGCATCTGGCCCAGACGGGGTACAGCTGAAGAAGCTAATGGGGTATTGGCAGCACCTCTAACATACCTATGTAACACCTCACTGGTGATGGGGTATTTGCCACAGGACTGGAGGACAGCTCATGTGGTACCCTCCATAAGAGTTGGGCCCAGGGATGAACCAAGTAACTACAGGCTAGTTAACCTAGCCTCCATAGTAGGTAAATTAATGGAGGTCATTCTAAAGGAAAGGCTGGTGTCCTTCCTTGAAGACAAAGGTCTCCAGTAGGACAGGCAGCATGGGTTTGTCAGGGGAGGTCTTGTAAAACCAACATGATATACTTCTTTGACTGAGTGATGAGGTCTCTGGTGGAAGGTAGTGGAAGTACTGTACCAGGAATTCAGCCAGGCATTCAACTCAGTGCCACATTGCAGGCTAACTCAGTGATCTGGGGACCTGGAATTAGGGGAAAAATGCTGGGTGGGTCAGGAGCTGGCTAAGGGCAAGAACCAGAGGGTGGTGATAAGGGAGAGAACTGTCCAAACCTAGTTCTGTAACCAGTGTGGTACCACATGGCTCAGTACTCGATCCTGTGCTGTTCAACATTGATTGGTGACATTGCTGAAGTGGTTAGTAGTAAGATCTGCCTTTTACAGATGATACTAAACTCTGTGGGAGAGTGGTCATGGAGGAGGAGACAGGTGTTAAGGGAGGTCCTGGCAAAGCTGGAGGAATGGTCAGGCATCTGGTAGTTGGGGTTTAATGCTAAGAAATGTAAGTAGTGCACATGGGCCAAAAGCCTATAGGTCCAGATATTGGCTGAGGGACACAGGTGACAGTGGAGGAGGAGAAGGGCCTAGGAATAATAGTCAAGGGTGATATGAAGCACACAACACAGTGCCATAAGGCAGCAGTCAAGGCAAATAAAATGCTTGAATGCATCACCAGGAATCACCTTGAGGAGGAAGGAAGAGTTATTCAGCCACTGTACAGGTTGCTGGTGAGATCACTCCTGGAATAATGTGTTTAGTTCTGGCACCCTTACCTGAAGATGGATCTCAGACTACTGGAGGGGTCCAGTGGACAGCAACAAAATGATTAAGGTATGGAGGACAGAGCACATGAGGAGAGACTGAAGGATCTGAACATGTATTTTCTGAAGGACAAAAGAGGGGGACATGATTAAGATCTTCAAGTACCTTAAGGGCAAAAACAGGGCTGGTACAGAGGGCATATTCAGCTTAAGAAAGGAGGGTGCAACTAGGGGCATAGCCTAAAATTGGTGGGGGTAGATTCAAGAGGAACTGAGGAAGCACTTTTCACTAAAAGGGTGGTGAAAGGGTGGAATGAGCTGCCAGAAGAGGTGATGGCAATGACGTTGGTGGTCATTTCAAAGGGCAGGTTGAAGAAGGATGAGGACCAAAGGGGACACTACTGGGAAGTGTATAGGGAAGGAAATGGGATGGCAGAGGTTGACTCCAGGAGGAGTTGGAAGGTGGGCAGCTCCAGGGAATTACCTGAGCTGCACATTTGAGCAGACTGGATGAACAATTATGGCCTGTTTCTCCTGGCAATTTCATATGTTTGCATGTTAAGTATGATGGGAGAAGTACTGCCATCCACCAATCGAGAAAGGAACCCAGGATTAATCATATCTGATGATCTAAAGTTACCAAACAATGTAAGAATGCTGTGAGGAGAGCCAGTAGAGCGATGGGGTGCATGGAGAGGTATCTCCAGCAGAAGGAAGGAGGTGGTGATGCCATTGTATAAATTATTGGTGAGACCTCATCTAGAACACTGTGTCCAGTTCTGGTAGCCGGACACCAGAAGGACATAGAGAGAAGATGTCATTTAGAGAAGAGTGATAAAAATGGTGCAGGTGCTGCACCAAAAGTCATACTGTATGAAGTGAGACTGGAGGATCTCAATATGTATTCTCAGGAGGAGAGGGAGAGGGGATATGATAGAGGCTTTGAAATCTCAAGGGTGTAAATAAAGTACAAGTGGTTAGCAACTTTTGAACAAAAGATGTTAAGAGCAAGGGGCCATGATATGAAAATAGAGGGTGACTTAGGGATAACGCTGAGAAAGTATTTTTTCATGAAGAGGGTGGTGGATCCATGGAACAACCTTCCAGCAGAGGTTATAGAGACAAAGCTGTGGGGAATCCAAAACACATGAAACAGAAATAAAGGAACTCTAGAGATAGGAAAGAGAGGTGAGCTGCACATCATTTTGGATCTGCGGTATGTGAAATGGGTAAGGAAAATGGGCAGACTACGTGGCCAAGCAGTTCTTATCTGCCATAAAACTTGTTTCGGTTTCTCTGTAACTTTTAGGGATAAAAAGGGGGATGACCCCTTTGCTCTGGGTCCTGGGCCTACTGAGGGTAAGCAGAGCTATGGAGGTACCACCTTTCTTTAGACAGGCCCACAGTGGTACCTGAAGGAGCTGGGATTGTCAAGAAACTGGTGTCCCTGGTGGTATCGCTCTGTGGAGATTTTTGACTGTGTGTACCAATTTTATTTTATTTATTGAATACTAGGATTGCAATGACCTTTAAACCAGGGTTCTTTTACAAAGGTTCCGTGTCAAATACAGATTATAGACAAGAAGGAAGATAACAATGCGCTGTACAATTCATCATTATAACATACCATAACATCATGGTAAGTCATGATTCATCAACCAGTGGGTTCAGAGGTGTAGGGGATACAGCTAAATACAAGTTATACAAAAGAGAAAATAGGCGTACACATCATGAAAGTAGTTAGCGGAGGAAACATAGAAGAAGCAGAAAGAATCACGAGTTAGAGGTGGGGCCATGGGGCAGTCAGAATGACTTTGTCCTTAAGTGCTAGAGCCATAAAGTACAGGGGAGGCATAAGGAGAGAAGAGACATTATTGTTGAGGGGTAGGTGAAGGTGGTAATGGGGGATGGAATCGGGTGGAATAAGGAGTGGGAAGAGATAAGGAAGGAGAGGGAGTCACAAATGGGAGGGAGGCAGGAAGGCTGATAAGGATAGAGATGTCAGGGATGACAGGGAAGAAGGTAGGATTGAGAGTAGAGGGAGACTATTTGCTGTGGGGGACCAAAGGAGGAGCGGCCAGAATGCTTAAAGGCTACAGTCACACTTGCTGATATAGGCCTATGCCCACAGCTTGTACCTTAGGTGTGCTTAGGCCATGATCCGGTCACCTAGGGTACCCTGGTAACAGCTGGGTGAGAATGCAGGTCTTTAAGGCCTCTTTCACCTCTTATCCAAATAGTTTCTGCCCTTTGAAAGGGGTGTTTAACAGCATTCATTGGATCTAGCCAGAAGCCCTGAGACTAAGCCAGGCATGGTATCTTAAACAAATGCCCATGGCTGCAGCCCTGGCTGAGACATCTGGGGTATCATATACCGATCAGATGAGGTTTTGTCCATTTAGGTGGCTGTCTCCTGGTTTTGTAACAGATCCTGCTTAGCTTTACCATCTGGCAGCCCCAGGGCAGGGCCAGTGCCTCTTGCCACTGTGCCTGATAATTAGCAGTCCAAAACCCCAAGGAGGCAGAGGCATACATATGCTTGCCTAAGATACCCAGCTTCCTGGATTCTTTCTCAGGATGGTGAGAGCTGAGACAACTGGGTGCCTGAGAGCAATGGTGGTCAGCTGTTAGTATTGCAAAATCTGTATCTAGCTGCTGGACATAATATGTCTTATTAGAAGGGGCAGAATACGTTTGTCTGTCTTCTTAGGGACAGATGGCACTGTAATTGGCCAGTACAAAGCCATGAAGGTGGCATCCTCAAAAACTGGGTATACTGGAGGAATGATGACTGTGGGAGCTTCTGGGACTCCCAGGAATTCAAGAAAATTTGACACTGAGTAATCTTTCTTCTCCTTGGGATCCCCATGGCAACCCTGTATGCCCTGCAGCATGGGCAAGAATGACTGGTCCTCTACTGTACACCTCAGAGTCTAGACCACTGACTCTTCACTACATGAGGATGGTGTGGAATCAGCATTGACCTGGGCTGTAGCTGCCTTGTACCCCATGTCCCTCAGGATGGAAGGAGTATGCGTCCCTTCATCATCGTTCCCACTGATGACAGGGTGGAGGGGTTGCATGGACAATGCAAGTGGTAATGAAGGAGACCCACTAATTAAAGTAGATAGTGGGTGCATCAACGGGTGGATATGCTAACAGGCCCCAATGATAATACAGCAGACTGGTACTGCCATCCAGCAAACTCTAAGGTAGCATCACCAAGAAAGATGCAAGGTCAGGTTGAACGTCAACAACACTCTGGTTATAAGTTGGAACAATGGCATCAGCACCCATTGTTGGATGCATGATGGTGGTTATGCACTGGCTGAGGATGGCTCAGAAGTACTGAAGATCATCTGCAATTGTGGAGTCTGTTGGGCTGTTGAGGGGCTGAAACCACAGTGTTGGCTGCATCTGTTAATGGGTCCTCATCCAATAAGGTCCTCGGCAGACTCAGGCCTGGCGACAATCATGAACTACTGGTCATAATAATCTCAGTGTCACTGAAACCAGGTCCTGATCTCATCAAAGAGAGGTCTGAGTGGCTGAACAAACCTCATCGGTGACACCCTTAACAAGGGCATGATGATGATGGCCGACGATGGGAGGTCCATTGATGACAGCCACTAACCAACTTTGTTAGGCCTGATTGCACCTTAGCCTGATCTCAACCTTGTCAAAGGAAGTCTGGAGGGCTCAGTGATCAGGAGTGATGACACCCTTGCTAGAAGCCACTATCTTACTAGTCGATAGCAGACAAGTGATCTTCAATGGCAGCGATCTACCACCAATAGTAGGCCCAGTAGTGCCCAAACCTGACCCCTTCTCTAAGTGTCTGGAGGGCAGTCAGAGTGGCTCGAATCACTGGTGCTGAAATGGAGGTGACAGTGAGGAAGGTAACCTTGAGGGCCGCAGTGGTAATCTGGATCTCACCTAAGCCTTATCTCTGTCCCTTGCTTGTGTTTGTGGTCTTTCCCTGAGGACTTCCTTTCTTTGCTCTGTGATTGGTGCTTCTCTGCAGTGTTGACTGGGAAGAGCACAAGAAAAATTACTCACCTTAGTAATGCTGTTTCTTCTAATGGAGTCTTGCTGTATTCTGACATATGCAGTTACTGTAGGTCCTGCCTTTCAACTGCCCGGAGTTAGGTCCTGCCTTTCAACTGCCCGGAGAACAAGAGTTAAACTTTCCATGGCCAGCATGGAATGTTCACCAAGCTGTTGAAGCCCCTGTCTGCTGTTGTTTAAACTGCAACCATCAGATCTTTATGAGCAATACTCACTAGAAGTTCTGTGTGGAAACTGTAAAACTCTTACTAGCCAACTGGCAAATATCTCTATATAAAAGGTCAGTAGATCTCTGAAAGAATCTCTTCATCAGGTCATGCCATCCTCCCTTCGTCTCCCTTGGGTTAGTAAGCAATTTTTCTGTATCTGTTTCTTCCATATCTGCTCTTTTCAGCACCCTCTGTTGCCTGGTATGCAGGATGCTAGTCTAAGCTCCCAGTTCCCTGGGTCAAAGTTCTCCAAGCATAATCTCCAGTGGGGAACTAGAAGAGAGGGGATGCTCACCTATGACACATGATATCGTGGGCAGCCCTTGGCAGACTGATGGCAAACATTTCCATGTGGTCCTAGTACTGACATGGTATTAGTTTTCAAAGGTGTGACCTAATGAGGAGAAATTTGTAAAAAAAAATGGAAGAGAATTACTTAAAGGGAATTTATCTGGTTTATCTAAGTTTATCTGGGCCTTTGTTCTTTTGTTTCTTCTAATTTCTTAGCTTCCATGCATTTCTTAAACATTTCCTACCTGTTTTACCCTTTCTGCCTATATTCAGCTCCTTGTATCTCAGATCATTCTTATCTGTGTTCCTGTCTGGTCATTTTATTACCCTTTCTAGCTTCCTGTTCCTATTAATTGCCCCACCCCAGTTCTTCTCACATATCATTTTACTTTGCTAGTTATATAGATTTATGTAATGCCCCAAAGTTGGCCATTACAGGAAAATACTGTAAATAATAGAAAAGTGCTCTGTGCACTTACAGCTTTGTAAAAGTCAGAATTTAAAAGCAATGGGTGTCATAATAGCCTGGATGGAATGCTGTGCTGGGTGGCTCATGCACAGCATTCCAATCCAGCAGATCTAGAACCTGGGGAGGTTCAAGTTAAACAAGCATTCCACAGTTAGTCTGTTGGTCACAGTTAATCCTTGGCAGAGGTTGAGGAGCTGGGACCCAGAAGTCAGGGGGACAGTTTAGGCTTTCCTTTTCATTGGAGCCATCCCTCTGGACTTGCTGTGGTCTGTGCTGCCTCCTGCCCGAAGACTTCCTCTGCTTCTTCAGTCTGTCGTGGGGTGGTGCCATCGGGGCACCATGAAGATGAGAACGCCGTTCCGCCCACGTTTTATGGGCTTAAAGCCCTCCGGTTACTTATTTTACCCCAGTGATTTTAAAAGTAAATCCGGTCCCACGCCGGCGTGCAGAGAAGCGCCTGCATCGTTGTCGGGCCATCGGAGGCCCCTGAGTCATCCCTCTTACCGCCAGTATGCTCCTCCCACTGCTCGCAATTCTCGCACCTCCCTGTGACTGCTAGCAACTCCCGGAGACTGCAGAGTGGTGAGTCGGTGGCAGACACGCTGTGCTGACCGCCAGTTTACTAAAGGGTGACTGAATTTGTTGTAAAAGCACAGTAGGCGCTGGAAGAGGCAGAGCACCGCAGGGGCATCGGGTCATGAGGACCTGGGATTTTAATAGTAAGTTTGGAGGAGGGGCTAGTGACACCTATGGGGCAGGGCCAGGCATTAAGGCCAGGTAAAAGGCCTTTGAATATTTAACAGGGGTGGAACGGAGGTGGGTTTACAATAATGACAGCAGGCACTGGGAGCCTGCAGATTTATATGGGTAATAGCATTTAAAAGGGTCGCCTGCATTAGATATAAAGTAGGGCATTAGATCCATTATAAGTTGGGGCACCAGGACCAATTTAAGGTGGGGCACCAGGCACAAAGCAACGTGGGGCACCAGGCCCATTACAGAGTGGGGCACTAGACCCAGTATTTCGAGGGGCACCAGGCTCATTGTAAAGTGGGGCACCAGGCCCAATCTAAGGTGGGCATGAGGCCCAAGCTAACGTAGGGCATCAGGCCCAAGGTAAAGGTAGAGCATTAGGCCCGAGGTAAAGCCTGGTTCATAGAGAGGCCTCGGCCTAGCAGAATAGGGCAAGCCAGCCTAGTGGTACCATAGGGAGGCCCTGGCCTAGCGGAATAGGGCAAGCCAGCCTAGTGGTACTACAGGAGGCCCCGCCCAGCGGAATAGGGCAAGCCAGCCTAGTGGTACTAAAGGATTCCCTACCACAACGCATAACAAGGGATCCCTATTCCAGAATACCCTACATATAGAAACAGGGGTTCATCTAAGAGTGCTCGATTTGCCTATATTGTGAAACTACTGTAATTACTGTACTGCTTATGCTGAACTATTGTCCTAAGTACCTGAACTATTGTTCAAAGTACCTGAACTATTGTCCTAAGTACCTGAACTATTGCCCTAAGTACCTGAACTATTGCTCTAAGTACCTGAACTATTGTCTTAAGTACCTGAACTATTGTCCTAAGTACATGAACTATTGTCCTAAGTACCTGAACTATTGCCCTAAGTACCTGAACTATTGTCCTATGTACCTGAACTATTGGTCCAAGTACCTGAACTGTTGCTCTAAGCACCTGGACATTGGCCCTTATCAGTAACAATTACCCCTGAAGTTATAATTTGCCCTCTTCTGGCAAATGATTGCATCATTCCACAGTTCTTGGGCATTCTTCAGTTATATGTTTACTACTGCTCGAAGACAGTCTCAATCTTCTACCACACTGCAGTCTCTTAGTGTGGACTGTAACACCACGTGCTCAGAATCAGTCTCTACTCAGAAGAAGACATCCTTCCAGCATTCTTCACTCCTGGGAGATCATCCATCAGCTCATCCTGTCCGTTTGTGTCATCCGCTGAAGTTGAGTCCGTCAGTCGCATAAGTTGTACCTGCCGCTTTTTGTTTCACAGCTTGAAGTACGCCTGCCGAAACGCATCACAACAGCGGCCAGTGTTGTCTGTATGGCTCCTGTTCCAGATGTCCCGAGGTTGGTCGCCCTCTACAGAAAACAAGAGAGAGCTCATCCTGGAGAACCTGTTCTGCGCCCCCACCTGGTCGTTCGCCGAAAGTCGAGTCCGTTGAAGCCCAGTCCGGGACGCGTCCGCCGTTTCTTTGTTTTGTGTTAGTTCCTGATGCTAGGATTGCAGAGTCAACCATCATCTCTTCAGATTCTTATGGTTCCTGGTACTGTCAGAGTTCCTTCCAAGTCCAGCTGTCCCTTGGAGTGCCGCAGCATCAGTCAGGTTGTGGTAGTCCTCCATTGGATTCATTGCCACGAGATCTTGGTCTTTCTTCATCCTTGGCAACCCTAGAAGTGGGTTTTGGCTGAGGTACCTCTTGCTTCAGTGTGTTATTTCAGGAACCAGTTGCTTTGGTTCTACATTCTGGCAGCCTCGGAGAGAGTGTGCTTTTTCGAAGATATATGGTCTGTTTACCAAACCTCTCACCACCCCAGTGGCCTTATCTAGGTCCTTGCTGGGAATTGAGATTAGGGTTCTACAGTTCTGTTTTATTTCCTTGTAGCTACCAATGAAGAACGACAGTGTACACGAGACGCTGGATCTCTGGACTCTTGTAAAATCTGGACTTTTATGGAAAAGTATGATGCTGATCACCCTAATGCAGTGCTGAGTAGCCTATGTAACTGGATTCTCGTTTAGAGTATAGAAGTACAGTATGACCTAGTATTAGAATAAGGGTGGCAGTAGGCCTAAAAGTCTATGCTTGTAGTAGTACCGTAAAAGTGGTAGATAAAAAGTATTTCAGTATTTCCTGTTCCATTGCCCTATTGTTAATCGGGCACCCCTCCTCCTTCTTGTGACTGTGTCTGTCTATCCCTGGTACCAAATAAACGCCCTGCGAATCATCAAAATACTAAGTTGACTCCTGCCTCTCCTTGTCTAGATAGCAGTTATCTTATCCAAATTAATTCGACCTTGGCTGCTCTCTTCTCACATCATCTCTTGAGCAGCAGCATCACAAAAATTGGCGTAGTCGGCAGGATAGAGATAATTATCCGAGGAGTCCAAAGTTGGAGTGGCTTAGTAAAAATATTTTAAAGATTTTAAGAATGTTTTATTAACGTAACACTTCATAGAGTATTAAGTAAGATTTTAGAAGTTGTTAAGATGATAGATTTTATGAATGTTAAGGGAATACATGGGGACATGTATTTTTAGGGAGTCTGAATGTAATGCCCCAAAGTTGGCCATTACAGGAAAATACTGTAACAATAGAAAAGTGCTCTGTGCACTAACAGCTTAATAAAAAGTCAGAATTTAAAAGCAATGGGTGTCATAATAGCCTGGATGGAATGCTGTGCTGGGTGGCTCATGCACAGCATTCCAATCCAGCAGATCTAGAACCCTGGGGAGGTTCAAGTTTAAACAAGCATTCTACAGTTGGTCAGTTGGACAATATTAATCCTGGGAAGAGATTGAGAGCTGGGACCCAGAAGTCAGGGGACAGTTTAGGCTTACCTTTTCTTTGGAGCCATCCTCTGGACTTGCTGTGGTCCTGTGCTGCCTCCCTACCTGAAGACTTCCTCTGCTTCTTCAGTCTGTCATCGGTGGTGCCATCGAGGCACCACAAAGATGAAACCGTTGCTCCTGCCACGGTTTATGGGCTTAAAGCCCTCCGTTACTTATTTTGCCCCCGAGTGATTTTTAAAAGTAAATCCAGTCCCACGTCGGTGGCAGAGAAGTGCCGCATCGTTGTCGGCTGTCGGAGGCCCCAGAGTCATCCCTCTTACTGCCGATATGCTCCCTCCCACTGCCAGCTTACCTCCCGCCTCCCTGTGACTGCTAGCAACTCCCGGAGACCGCAGAGCGGTGAGTCAGGGAGCATATGCTGTGCTGACCGCCAGTTTACTAAAGGGGACTGAATTTGTTGTAAAAGTGCAGTAGGTGCTTGGAAGAGGCGGCAGAGCACTGCAGGGCATCGGGTCATTAGGACCCGTGATTTTAATAGTAAATAGGGAGCCGGAATAGCAACGCCCAGGGAGGGGCTAGGCGTTAAGGCCAGGTAAAAGGCCTTTGAATATTCAACAAGGGCTTAACAGAGGCGGGCTTTGCAATAAATGACAGCAGGCACTGGGAGCCTGCAGATTTAAATGGGCAACAGCATTTAAAAGGGCGATTCCGCCCAGATATAAAGTAGGGCATTAGGCCCAGTATAAAGTGGGGCATCAGGCCCAAGTGTTGAGGGGCATCAGGCCCATTATAAATTAGGGCACCAGGCCCAATCTAAGGTGGGGCACCAGGCACAAAGCAACATGGGGCACCAGGCCCATTACAGAGTGGGCACTAGACCCAGTATTTCGAGGGGCACCAGGCCCATTGTAAGTGGGGCACCAGGCCCAATCTAAGGTGGGGCACCAGGCCCAAGCTAACGTGGGGCATCAGTCCCAAGGTAAAGGTAGGGCATTAGGCTCAGGTAAAGCCTGGTCTATAGGAGGCCCGGCTTAGTGGAATAAGGCAAGACAGCCTAGTGGTACTATTGGGAGGCCCTGGCCTAGCGGAATAGGGCAAGCCAGCCTAGTGGTACTAAAGGAAAGTCCCGCCTAGCGGAATAGGGCAAGCCAGCCAACTGGTACTAAAGGGAGGCCCAGCCTAGCGGAATAGGGCAAGCCAGCCTAGTGGTACTAAGGATTCCCTAGCCACAACGTACAGTAGGGAACCTATTCCAGAATACCCTACATATAGAAACAGTGGTTCATCTAAGCGTGCTCGATTTGCCTATACTGTGAAAGTACTGTAATTACTGTACTGCTTATGCTGAACTATTGTCCGAAGTACCTGAACTATTGTCCAAGTACCTGAACTATTGTCTTAAGTACCTGCACTATTGCCCTAAGTACCTGAAGTATTGTCCTAAGTACCTGAACTATTGCCCTAAGTACCTGAACTATTGGTCCAAGTACCTGAACTATTGCTCTAAGCACCTGGACATTGGCCCTTATCAGTAACAATTACCCTGAAGTTATAATTTGCCCTCTTCTGGCAAATATTTGCATCATTCCACAGTTCTTTGGGCATTCTTCAGTTATATGTTTACTACTGTACAAAGACAGTCTCAATCTTCTACCACCTGCAGTCTCATAGTGTGGTCTGTAACACCACATGCTCAGAATCAGTCTCTACTCAGAAGACGATGTCCTTCCAGTATTCTTCACTCCTGGGAGATCATCCATCAGCTCATCCCGTCCATTTGTGTTACGTCCGCCAAAGTCGAGTACGTCGTCAGTCGTACAAGTCACACCCGCCGCTTTTCTTGTTTTCACAGCTTGAATGTATACTTACTAACATACTATTTGACAGCAGATTAGGTCTTCACGGTATATCGAGTCTGCTCGAACCTTAGATCCTTAGTTTGGTGCTGAGGCCCTCCCATCCCTTGTGCTCCAGAAACCCTATCATCCATCCCCACCCCCTGGGACAGGCCATCATCTGATACATCCACTTTCTGTGTCTGTCCCACCTCTCTTGAAGCCCTCCACTGTGGATCTCTGAACCAGTTCGCCAGGCAGTGCATTCCAAGGGTCCACCCATCCTCTCAGTGAAAACCTCCCTCTTTTCCCCTCACCCTTCCAACCTTCCAACTTTAAACCATGCCCTCTGGTGATACCTCCCTGCTTTAGTCTCAAAGATCCCTCCATGTTTACCCTATTTATTCCCTTGAGGTACTTGAAGACCTCAATCATGTCCCCCTGTCTCTCCTCCCTCCAATGAAAACAGGCAGAGCTCCTCAAGTCTGTCCTCATCGTCAAATCCTAGCCCTCGTATCATCTTAGTTACCCTCCTCTATGCCCTCTCTCCAGGAGCTGTATGTCCCTCTTCAAGTGGGGTCTCCAGTACTGTACACAGTACTCAAGGTGTGGTCTAACCAGTCCATTGTACAGCGCAGAATCACTTCCTTGCTCCTAGAGGTGATCCCCTTACGATGCATCCCAACATCCTGTTTGCCTTGCTAGCCGCTCTCCTGCACTGCTCAGAGTTATTCATACATGCATCCACCATGACCCTAGGTCTTTTTCCCCTATTGAGGCCTCCAGCACCTCCCTCCCAGGGTGTACCTGTGTTTAGGGTTTCCCCAACCAAGATGCAACACCTTGCACTTGGTGATATTGAATTAATTTCCCTGTGAGCCCAGCTTTCAGGGTGTCCAGGTCCCTTGCAGGGCCAACCTCCCTCTTCTCCCTCAACTACTGCTCTCATCTTGGAGTCATCCACGAAGAGACTAATTTCACACCCTATACCCTCCTGATGTCCGATATATATGCATTAAACAGGATGGACCCAGGACCGAGCTCCCTGCGGTACCCCACTACCAACCTCTCTAGGGTTCGAGAGCTCCCCACAGACCACTACTCTCTGGGTGCATCCAGCTAGCCAGTTTTCAATCCATCTGACCATCAAAGGGCCTACTCCTCAACCCCATCAGCTTGTCCACCAGACCATTGTGGGGACAGAGTCAAACTTGCTGAAGTCCAAGAATAATACATCCACAGGCTTTCCCTGTCCAGTTCTGATGTTACCTACCCGTTAGAACTCCACAAGATTGGTTTGACATGATCTACCTTGCACAAACCCATGTTGCCGAATATCCAGACCTCCCATCTCTCTACACCCCCCAATCGCTCCTTTAGTATACTCTCCATTAATTTTCCCACCACCGAGGTCAAACTGATGGGTCTATAGTTACCTGGTACTTCCCTCGACCCCCTTTATGGATTGGCATCACATGTGCCTCGCCTATCCCTAGGTACCGTCCCTGTCTCAAGTGACCTGTTGAAGAGCTCCGCCAAGGAGTTTCAGCCAGTATGCCCGCCAATTCCATAGTACTCTGGATGAATGCCATCCGGCCCAGGATTTGTCTTTCTTTAGGGCCTTGAGGGCTAACCACCCTTTGGCAGAGATAGCATCATCCGTCCCCTCCACCTTACTGGCCTTTTATCCTTATCCAGATGTGTCACCCCTGGGGTACCTCTCCCTCCCTCTTGCTCCATTTCTTTTGCTCCCCTGATCCCACTCACTGCCGCTTCTATCCCTTCATGCCTTGCTTTGTAGATATCCCATCCCCTCCTTAGTGAACACAGAGGCAAAGTACTCATTAAATACTCTGTGTCCCTTGCCTCTTCCACCCACCTCCTTCTGATCTCAATCTGCTGAGCTGGCCCTTAGTTTTCTCCACTCCCCAATGTACAGAAGAACCCTTTCTCTCCATGTATCCACTGTGCCAGCTGCTGCTTTTACTGGACTTGCTCCCTCACCATACTGGTGACTTTTTCTAGATGCAAGATGGTACTTTCTTATCCCTATCCCTCTTGTTGTTTTATATTTTGTAGGCGCCTTCTTTCTCTGACTGCTACATGTACCTCACTGGACCACCAGCATGGTTTATGTGACCTTGCTCCTTCGTTTCAACATCATGCGCAGATCCTGACTGCCTCATGAAGTCCCCATTTTATGACCTCCCATCTCCTTTCCACACTTGTCATTGATGTAATCCCTTCAAGTGATCCTTAAGAATATTTCCCATTCCCCACAAAGTCTGCCCCTGAAGTCCACTGCCAGTGTCCTAGATCTCCCCTCTCCCCATGCTTATTTGAAACCAGACAGCATTGTGGTCGCCCCAGTCAGGGGTCCTGTACCACCAGGTCCCTTACTAGATCCCCATCTGCCAGAACCACATCCAGGACATGCCCCTCCTTGTGGACTCCATCACATGCTGTGTTAAGAACACATCCTGGAGGCCATCCAGCAGCCTCTGCTCCTTGGCCACCTTAGAGAGACATGGTTCCCCAGTTTGTACCTGGCATATTAAGGTCCCCATCAACACCACTCTTCCCTTTTGGTCCACCTGGGCAATGATGTTGTCCAGCAAACCATCCTCTAGAACATCCACCATCCTGGGGCCTATATACTATACCTAGCTTGACCTTATTTCCTGCTGGGGATCGTAAGCAGAACCCATAAGGCCCCACGCTTTCCCTCTGCCCTTCTACCCTAGCAATTTCTATATCATCTCTAATGAACATAGCCACTTCACTCCCTCTGCCCTCCTTCTATCCTTCCCAAGCATAGTGCACCCCTCACGTTTAGGACCCAGTCATGGTTTTGTTGGCCCACGCTCTCCGTGACCAGTCAACATCCATCCCCCTCCTAACAGCATGGCCTGGAACTCTGGCAAATTGTTTCCCAAGCTCCTGGCATTTACTAACACCAACCCCACCCCTTATCCCTGATCTCTTTGCTCGAACCCCACCAGATTCCTTATACTTCCATCCTCCTCTGCTCCTCCTGAAACCTCCACCCCAGTCTGTTTCCCCTCCCCTTGGGCTTGAAGGCTCCCTCATCTGGAGAGAGGGCTTCTGGTCAGCCCTCACTTATCCCTTCCCCTCACAAGTTTAAACCCCACCTTTCTTGAATGAGTCAGACATCCCCTGTTTAAGGACTTCCTTCCCTAATGGGGCAAGATGAAGCCTCTCCTTGGCATATAGTCCTTTATCCTCCCAAACTCCATTCCAGTTCCCTAATACCCCAACCCACTCTCTTCACCCCACTTCCTGAGCCAGTCATTAACCTCTGTGAGCTTCATTTTTCTCCACTGAGGCCTTTGGTACTGGCAATATCTCTGAAAAGGAAATGTTGCATCCATTATTCTGACAGACTCTGGCAAGTTCTTGGAACCTTGCTTGGATTTCCAAAACACTATTTCCTCTAGATCATTAGTTCCCAAATGCACCAGAAATCTGGTTTCCTCCACAATCTCTAACCATTTCATACACCATAGAACTTTGCTCTGTGCACTGTCAGCCCAGAGATACTCACTACCTTGACCTGGCTATGGCATCCACCCCCTGTCCCTCCCACTGGATACCCCTAATCATTGAGTCTCCCAACAGAACCTAACACTGCCATCATCCTTGGTTGCCTCCACTATGCCCTCTCAGCCCCCATCCCCCTTTATTCATGATCTCAATTCACATGGGAGTCTTCCTGCCTTATTAGAGACCCCTTGTCACCTCCCCTTTCTGCCTCCCCTTGTTATTTTGCCCACTTAACTCAAACCCCGCTTGAATAGGATGTCCCTTTAACCCTCTCTTATCCGAACGATTTATCCTGGCCCTGATGGTTTCCCCTTCCACACCGCCATCCTCCCCTTGTAGTACCCCTGCCTCCAGAGGCAATCTGTGAGTCCCTTTAGCTGGGCCCCATCCTTGGTACTGACCCCCTGCTGAAGGGGCTCCTCTCTCACCTCCTTGTCTCCCAGTTTCTCTCCAATCATGTTGTCCTCCTCATGTCTGCAATATGTTGCATCTCCCCATTTGCTTAAGATTTATGTTTCCTCTCCCTCTGGGACTATTTCTATCCTTCCATTGACAGTCTGTGATGCCCTATGGGTATCCGACTCCTCCCGGCCTCTGTATAAGTTTCCTCATTTCCACCAACCCCTCCTCTAGGTTGCTTAGTAGATCAAATTTATTGTGACACTCTATGTCAGCCTCCATCAAGTAACCCGAGTTTCCCTGACTGCACCTCTAAACTGCCCTCTTCTTCCCTCTTGCTCTGTTCATCTTAGGAGCTCCCTTCCACAGTCTGCTGTTTTAGGCTCGCACAACAGCCCCCCTCCTGACTTCTTCTTCCCCTCCACTCTCTTTGTATTCAGAATGTTCACCCTCAGTACTTTCCCCTTAGCGCCAATATCCCTATCTAAGGGTCCTCTGTCCCCACATCCCCTCCTGCTTGCTGTAACATAACGTCATGTAATTTCAGAGTGTTGCCCCAGCCTCCCTCAGCCCCACCCTTCTGCTGCCCATATCCACACCCCTTATCCTTGGACACCCCCAGCTTACTTCTTAACCAATATACCTCACCCTGATACAAGATAGCTGTCTACAGGTGGGAAGCCTCCCTCTCTCAGGCCCAATTGAGAATTATTGCCATCCCACAGCCTGTGCAGCCTACAACCATTCGAAGATGCCTGCCATGGTGGAATATGGCCGCCCTGTTTATCCCCCTCTGTTTATAATGGCACACCCTCCCTTTCTCAGTCCCTTTCCTGAATACAGTTTCTTTTCTATACTGGCTGCAGTTATTTACAAACCCAATTTCAACCCCACCAATAAAGTTCCCAAGTCTCACAAACACTTACAGTCCAGTGTGTGTCTAGTCCCAAATAACAGTGTGTGTACAGACATCAGGTACAGTATGATGTCACAGGCTCACCAGCTCCTGTTGCTCAAATTTCAGTCCCAAACAGAAATACTCAGCCCTTCAATCCCAACCCCTCAGTGGCTTTTCAGTATTTAAGAAAGCCTACAAAACAGGTGAGGGAGGGCTCTTACCAACACCAGGCAAACAACACATTTAAATTTCACTAATTATCACTGCCAAACAACTGTTCCTTAAGCCTCAAAAGTTACAATATCACAACTCAAGTAACAATTCTTAACTCAAGGTAATAATTTTAACACATAGAACTAATTTTACTTACAAAACTATTCAAATATTTCAGTTAAAACAGAATATAACCCAAGACATCTGTCCTTACCAGCCTCCTGCTTATGTCCCAAGTGAACAATGAAAGACAAGGTAATTCCTGTTAAAGACTAGGTAATTCCTGTTAATGTCCTCTCCTAACACTAGGCAAGCAACACATTTAAATTTCAGTCTAATTATCACTGCCAAACAACTGTTCCTAAGCCTCAAAAGTTACAATATCACAGCCTAAGTAACAGTTCTAACTCAAGGTAATAATTTTAACACATAGAACTAATTTCACTTACAAAACTATTCAAATATTTCAGTTAAAAACAGAATATAACCCCAGACCTCTGTCCTTACCTCCTGCTTATGTTCCCAAAGTGAACAATGAAAGACAAGGTAATTCCTGTTAAAGACAAGGTAATTCCTGTTAATGTCCCTCCTCTAACACCAGTCAAACAACACATTTAAATTTCACTCTAATTATCACTGCCAAACAACTGTTCCCAAGCCTCAAAAGTTACAATATCACAGCCCAAGTAACAGTTCTAACTCAAGGTAATAATTTTAACACATAGAACTAATTTCTCTTACAAAACTATTCAAATATTTCAGTTAAAACATAATATAACCCCAGACCTCTGTCCTACCAGCCTCCTGCTTATGTTCCCAAGTCGTCCGGCCAAAACGCATCACGACAGCCATGCCAGTGTCGTTCCGTATGGTTCCTGTTCCAGATGTCCCGGTTGGTTGCCCTCTACAGAAGAGAGAGAGAGAGAGAGCTCATCCTGGAGAACCTGTTCTGCACCCCCACCTGGTCATTCTAAAATCGAGTCCGTCAAGCCCAGTCCGGGATACTCCGCCCGTTTCTTTGTTTTGTGTAAGTTCCTGATCCTAGGATTGCAGAGTCAGCCATCATCTCTTCAGATTCTTATGGTTCCTGGTCCTGTCAGAGTTCCTTCTGAGTCCAGCTGGCCCTTGGAGTGCGCAGCATCAGTCAGGTTGTGGTAGTCCTCCATTGGATTCATACTGCCACGCAGATCTTGGTCTTTTTCATCCTTGGCAACCCTAGAAGTGGGTTTTGGCTGAGGGAACCTCTTGCTTCAGTGTGTTATTTCAGGAACCAGTTGCTTTGGTTCTACATTCTGGCAGCCTCGAGAGAGTGGGCTTTTGTCAAGATATATGGTCTGTTTACTAAACCTCTCACCACCCGAGTGGCCTTATTTAGGTCCTTGCTGGGAATTGAGATTAGGGTTCTACAGTTCTGTTTTATTTCCTTGTAGCTTCCAACAAAGAATGACAGTGTACACGAAGACGCTGGATCTCTTGACTTCTTGTAAAATCTGGACTTTTATGGAAAAGTGTGATGCTGATCCTCCTAATGCAGTGCTGAGTAGCCTATGTAACTGGATTCTCATTTAGAGTATAGAAGTACAGTATAACCTAGTATCAGAATAAGAGTGGCAGTAGGCCTAAAGTCTATGCTTTAGTAGTAACCGTAAAAGTGGTAGATAAAAAGCATTTCAGTATTTCCCTGTTCCATTGCCCTATTGTTAATCGGGCAACCTCCTCCTTCTTGTGACTGTGTCTGTCTACCCTGGTACCAAATAAACACCCTGGGCATCAAAATAGTAAGTTGACCTGCCTCTCCTTGTCCGGATAGCAGTTATCCGATCCGCATTAATTTGGACCTTGGCTGCTCTTCTCACATCATCTCTCGAGCAGTAGCATCACAAAAATTGGCATAGTCGGCAGGATAGAGATAATTATCCGAGGAGTCCAAAGTTGGAGTGGCTTAGTAAAATATTTTAAAGATTTTAAGAATGTTTTATTAACGTAACACTTCATAGAGTATTAAGTAAGATTTTAGAAGTTGTTAAGATGATAGATTTATGGAATGTTAAGGAATACATGGGGACATGTATTTTTAGTTGGGCGAATATAATGCCCCAAAGTTGGCCATTACAGGGAAAATACTGTAATAATAGAAAAGTGCTCTGTGCACTTACAGCTTTATAAAAGTCAGAATTTAAAAGCAATGGGTGTCATAATAGCCTGGATGGAATGCTGTGCTGGGTGGCTCATGACAGCATTCCAATCCAGCAGATCTAGAACCCTGGGAGGTTCAAGTTTAAACAAGCATTCTACAGTTGGTCAGTTGGACACAGTTAATCCTGGGCAGAGATTGAGAGCTGGGACCCAGAAGTCAAGGGGACAGTTTAGGGCTTACCTTTCTTGGAACCATCCCTCTGGACTTGCTGTGGTCCTGTGCCTCTCTTGCCGAAGACTTCCTCTGCTTCTTCAGTCTGTCGTCGGGGTGGTGCTAATGGTTCACCATGAAGATGAAAATGCCGCTCCTCGCCACGCTTTATGGGCTTAAAGCCTCCAGTTACTTATTTTTGCCCCGAGTGATTTTTTAAAAGTAAATCTGGTCCTACATCGGCGGCAGAGAAGTGTCAAGATCGTTGTCGGCCATCGGAGGCCCCTATAGTCGCCCTTCTTACTGCCGGTATGCTCCTCCCACTGCCAGCTTACCTCCTGCCTCCTTGTGACTGCTAGCAACTCCCAGAGACCTCAGAGCGGTGAGTTGGTGGCAGCACACGCTGTGCTGACCGCCAGTTTACTAAAGGGGACTGAATTATAATAGCTTTTGCAGCAGCCAGGAGGCGAGCTGGGCGGCTGATCAGAGGGCCTTGGAGAAGCAATTATATAGCTTGAAGCCCAATATAAAGCCCTAGACAATAAACCTCCTTCCCTGATTTGTTAGCACAGTTAGCCAGTACCCGAATCTCTCTCAGTGCTCACTTATCTCGGCAGGCTGAGCTAAATCTTAGACGCATGCGCCTATGCTTATTGGGAAGGGGAAGAAAAGGCCAGTGTTATTGGCCTATCGTCTTAAGCACCAGCATGCTTCTAAGATGATATATGCATTGGCAGATTCATCTGGAAACCCTGTCATGCTAACTCAGGGATAAATTTGATCATGTCTCAATTCTATGAAAAGTTATATGCTTCACCAAACCCCTCTGACCCAGCTCAGATCCAAGCGTGTTATCCTAATTACCCATCCCCAGCATCTCCAGTCGGGATACTAAATTGTTAGAATCCCCTTTACAACTGAGAAATTACCCAAGTGACTCATGCTTTAAATCTCGTAAACCCCAGGGAGAGACGGATTGCCTATTGATCTGTACAGATTCCTGGTGTTAACTTGTCCCTTATCTGGCCTGGGTTTTCAGCACTCCTAATGGTTTGACATTACCCCCTCTATGAGAGAAGCTATTACTGTACTCCCAATAGGGAAAGACCACTGTCCCCAGGCAGCTATCGCCCTCTCCCTAATCAATCGGATGCCAAGATATTGGCTAAGGTTATACTGCCTGGCTGGAACCCTTCTTGCAGGACCTGGTGGGTCCTTCCCAAGTCGGCTTTGTGAAAGGCCATTTAGGATCTGATCATCATAGAACGCTGGGGTCACTAATGTATTTTGCTAAACTCTCACCAACCCCTCAGTTGCTATGGCCTTCGACTTTGAAAAGGCCTTTGATTCGTTGAACGGCCTATTTATTTCATACTCTGTCCATCATGGGTTTTGGCCCGATTATATTGCCTGGATAAGGTTGTTGTATTCCGCACCCCTAGCCTCTGTGTTGACCAATGGCACCATGTCTAGGCTCCTTCCAATTGCAAAGGGCACAAGACAGGGATGCCCCTTTCTCCACTCTTATTTGTTTTAGCTATGGAACCTCTGGCTATTGATTTAGGTCTTCCAGCGATATCCTGGGATCCAGGTGGGGACGTTAATTACAAGACCTTTCTATGCAGATGATCTGCTTATCATGACCGAACACTCTCAATTGGGGATTCAGACAATTTTCCAATCCTGAATGAGTTTACTAAGATATCAGGGTTAAAGTTAAACCAGTCCAAAACCGAAATTCTTCCGTTAAATTCCTCAACCTCAAGATCGGATTTTGCTGCCTTAGGGCTAAAGTGGTCCCTCTGGGTATTAAATACTTGGGTATTATTTTGCACCCAGACCCACTTAAAATGCTAGTGGCCAATTTCAATTCTCTGATTGACTCGCTCAGGGTTGATATGGGATGATGGAAGGCATTAAAGCTTTCAATGGCTGGGAAAATTGATTCGATCAAATGATGGCTGCTCCGAGGATGCTCTATCTACTGGCCCACTTTCCCTGTTTATACCCCAGAAGTGGTTTCAGAAATTGAGACCCTTATGGAAATTTTATTTGGGAGGGTGCCTCTATATAGCAAACTGAAACCCGGCAGTGGAGAAGGGGGTTGGGACTCCCTTTGCTGTTTGAATTTACATGACCTTGTGTTGGCCCAGACTCTTAGCTGGTTTTCTAAAATTGGACAGGGCTCCCGCAGTGGCTTCAGTTAGAAGCATCCCTAATTCATGCTGTTTCTCCGTGGTCACTTTATATGCCAAGAAGAAACTGCCCCGAGCCTCTCTCCCCATATCACTTTCAGTTAAATATTGAAACAAGCCATGTTATGCTGGGCTACGATCCAGCCCCATGGGAATACATGCCTTTATCGGATAATCAGGCCCTGAAAATAGGGGAATCTACCCTGCACTGGAAACTGTGGGAGAGACAGGGCTTATCCTCAATACATGATCTCTAATTTCTGGGACAACTGTTATGGATTCCTTTGAGTCTCTGAGGCGACGTATCAGCTTCCGACTTCTCATTTCTGGAGATATCTTCAGTTAAGAGATGCTATATCTCATCTTCCAAAGTCGCCCATTAGTAACTCTTTACAAAAAAATGCACCCTATTGGTTCATGGACTAAAGTTACCAAGAGTAAAGCTAGTAATATATCACACACTCAGGGACTCCTCGGATCCTACCCAGAGCACTAGGCAGCAATGGGGAAAGAGCTACAGACCCCGATTTCAGAAGAACAATGGGAGGATGGGTGGGTACGACCATTTGGCTTTGTCAGGATGGTCGCACGCAGGCTTATCATGAACAAGACTCTTCATAGATGGTATAGAGACCTGGCAAAACTAGTTAAAATGGGACTTATCCTGACGACACTTGTTGGAGATGTGGCAACCAAGGAGTTCATCTTCTTCATGTTCTCTGGGATTGTCCAAAACCTTCAACAGTTCTGGCAGCCTTTCATACATGTGTCAGCAACTGTTCCCTGATATGCCCCGGTCCCAAACCTACTCCTTTTGGGCTGTGGTAGTTCGGAGATTCCTAAGCATAGTCCGGGGCACAGTGGTTTACTATGGTGGGGCATTGGCCAAAGACTCATCCTGATGAGATGGAGAACCCCTGACAGCCCTACCTTCCATCAGTTTCTTTTGGCCTCGCCCAAGGGGCCACATTTGAGAGGATCTCGAGCTTTGCCCACGGCTCCTCTATTTCGTTATGACCAATGTTGGCAATCAGATTAAGGTCCAAGTATGGTCACAATACTTCTTCCAGTTTCATGGCTTAAACCCTCCCTCATTTATAGGGTGGGATACCACCCTCTGTTTGCAAAGTCACCCTCTTTCCTTTCTCCTCCCTCCTGCCCTTCCCATACCTCCCTTTGACATAATTAAACATGAAGAAAGATTGCCAATGTTGTATATAGTTGATATTACAAATCACATGGGAATTCAACACACCTATGGTAGAGTGACTAGATATTATTGATTTCTTCTGTCATATCCCTAGTTAGGTGGATTTTACCTTATATCGATCTATGCTCTCCTTTGTTGAGAGGACCTGACTCTCTACAAATTATCTCTTTTCTGGCACCTAGTCGGTGGGTGTACAGCATATGTAAACTGGCACCCTGTATGGTCACCACTAACTGACAGATCGCTTGTGTCAATTGTCATTATTGATCATACCCTAACTGTATGTCATGTATTGATTCTCTTTATGTATACTCTGCCTTGTGTGTATGATCTGCCTTAAGCCAACAATAAAAATGTTTAACAACAAAGAAAAGGGGACTGAATTTGTTGTAAAAAGTGCAATGGGCAGTTGGAAGAGGCGGCAGAGCACTGCAGGGGATCGGTCATTATAACACCAATTTTAATAGTAAGTAGGGGGGGGCTAGTGAACGCTACAGGGAGAGGCTAGGGCATTAAGGCCAGGTAAAGGCCATTGAATATTCAACAGGGGGCATAACGGAGGCTTTGCTAAATAAATGATAGCAGGCACTGGGGCCTGCAGATTTAAAAGGGCAAAAGCATTTAAAAGGGTGATTCCAGCCAGATATAAAGTAGGGCATTAGGCCCAGTATAAAGTGGGCATCAGGCCCAAGGTGTTGAGGGGCATCAGGCCCATTATAAATTGGGGCACCAGGGCCAATCTAAGGTGGGGCACCAGGCACAAAGCAACGTGGGGCACCAGACACATTACAGAGTGGGGCACTAGACGCAGTATTTCGAGGGCCACCAGGCCCATTGTAAAGTGGGGCACCAGGTCCAATCTAAGGTGGGGCACCAGGCCCAAGCTAACATAGGGCATCAGGCCCAAGGTAAAGGTAGGCATTAGGCCCGAGGTAAAGCCTGGTCTATAGGGAGGCCCCAGCCTTGTGGAATAAGGCAAGCCAGCCTAGTGGTACTATAGGAGAGGGCCCTGGCCTAGCAGAACAGGGCAAGCCAGCCTAGTGGTACTAAAGGAAGTCCCAGCCCAGCGGAATAGGGCAAGCCAGCCTAGTGGTACTAAAGGGAGGCCCCAGCCTAGCCGGAATAGGGCAAGCTCAGTGTTACATGAGGTCCCTGCACCCTAATTGATACCCTCATGGGTACAATGTAATAGCTAATGTTTAGGCATAGGCTATACTTAATACATAGGGCTAAGGGCATCTACTGTACAAGAGCAGATGTCAGGATATGAATGCATATTATTGTAACCCACTTTGCTTGCTAATGCACACATATTATACCATGTATTTTCTGTCTATTTCTTACTTGTCAGATGCCAAGACACCTGTCCTTGAAGTAATTGTACACGAAGGCAACATTGCCATCCTTTGGTGATGTGCACCACTTCACCTTGTTATGTAAGACTCTGTAGAAGAACGTTTTGTTCTAAAACTGATGACTTTACAGAATTATAAAATGTTATCTTGGACCATGAAGCCACTCTAATTTAGCCAATCGGCTCATCTCTGTAACTAGAACTGTTTCTCTCTTTAGTAACCATAGTAATTATCATAGGTATATAATGTTATGCACAGGCTTTTACACCTCGGAGACCCAGAGATCCCAAGAGACTACAGAGAAACCTCGTATAGGGAACGCTTAGCACTGGCTCCCGTTCAGACAGAAGAACTGCTTAGGCAACTGTGATTTATCCTTTGTAGTAATAAACTTGTTTATTACTCAAATGCAACTTGTTTGTGATTATTTGCATTCCCAATATTGCCAAGAACCTGAAGGTGAGGTTCATACCTCTTACAAATTGGTGACCGTGTGCAGGCAATATTTGGTGTTTGTAAGTTTTCACTTGTTGCTATACATTTCTTTTTCCTATGGGAACTGCAGGTGTATACTCCCGTAACACTTTCCTGTCTTTTCTACCAGTTTGTAGATACACTGCAAAGTCTGGCTGAATCTTTAGGATGTAGTCGATGCCCGTCCTACATCCATAGCAGCTTTGAATTGCAAGCCTACAACTTATACAGTAGCCCGGCTGTGTTTAAAGTACTCGTGTTGTGGATCGATATGCAACATGCGGTCTTTTTCACAGTCTGAATTTTCGTGCCCTCCCACACAATGGCCACAGTATCAGATAACTGCACAGAACTGAGAGCGATGTCTCTAACTTTCTTACCTCCCATGGAGGATGGGCTGACTTCACGTGGGATGCAAGTCAATCCAAAAACCCTGTACTGGGATTTCAACCAGTATGGAGACGCGACAATCAACCAATAGGCTGCGCTAAAGGGTTGATGGTCACTGCTCACGCTGCTTTAGCCTCCGCCGAGGTTTCATACCCTTGACCTGCAGATCGCATCTCTTAAGCAAGAGATGGGTTTACAGGAAACAGAATGTATTCTAATACAGCAGAACCTGGAGTCAGAACTCCAATCTCACGTAATGAAAATGATTCACTATTACGTCATTCGCACAGGCTGGTGAACAAAAATGTACTCTGAAACAGGAGTGTGAAAGTTTGAGACAGGAAAAGAGTCAGGTTGTGCAAATGAATGATTTGTTGAGTGCTGCAAATGCACAGTTGAGTGATGAAATGGGTGAACTTCAGGGACGAGATCAACCAGGTACGTAACGATTTAGAAATAGCCTATAGGGACAATCGCGAATTGAGCGCGCGTACCTTGTTTTGCAGAAGTAGAAACAGGATCAGGTTGATATGGATGTTGCAAGTGTGAATCATGATGAATGTAAAGCTAAGATGGATAAACTGTGCCATCAGTAAGAGGTTTTGGCTGGCCACGTTAAGGCGATGGGGGCGTAGCCCTGCCTTTCACTCGTCATCAGAAGGAGCTATCTGATGATGACGTCTCACAATGCAATGCCCAGTCACGCCCCTACTATGGCCCAGATTCCTCACCCACCATCCACAGTATGGCGGGTCCCCCCACGACTCCCTCAGGTACACGTCGCCACGCCATGATGCTCATCATGGGAAACGCCATCATGGCGGCACTCCATGATGGGGAGCAGGCCCAAGCCTGATCCCGACGGCTTCTGGTAGCCAGTATTAGTGTGGAAGACAGGCAAGAGATTGAAACCATGATTGATAGAGCATTAGGAAATGTTCCTCTTCCTGAAAGAAGTATGAAAGCCACTAAAAGTCAGATTCGACAAATTTTCCAAGAAGCTGGCACTCAGGAAAGGTGTTGTACTGCATGGCTGAAGCTGCAGCTCGCGCAGCATTGGACGGTGCGAGACGCACTTACCTCTGCCTGATCGACCACTGACTAATCCCTACAAATGGTCTACTCTGTTCAGCAAATTGCTGACAGCATTGGTCGGATGAGCCCATCCTACAATCTCAGCTGCCATTTGGAAAAGGTGCACTCTAAATGTGAGATGCTTAGCCTCGCTGCAGAATATCAGGTCCAAATACTACACCAGATCATCGATCCTGGTTTATAGGCCAAGCTCCCGAAGCAGTTCGCCAGGATGGGGAACGCTACCTTTGATGAAGTTGCAGCTGAGCTCATCTCCGCTCGCAGCCCTGGTGTGGTTGGAGTAATGCTGGCATACCCGTGAAGCAAAATGCTAAAGAAATTTCAGCGACCTACCACCAAAGACTCTGGATGGCCTACTGAGCAGGGAAGCATCTGGCACAAGAAGCTGCGGATGTAGATCTTCTTGAATATAAGACCTTGTTCCTTAGGAACATGATCCCAGCTGTAAGAGAGGAGGTAGAGCCAACCACATACCCAAATACGGATAGGTTTGCCGATATTCTTTGGAAAACTGAGAGCGTATCAACTGTACATCCGTGATTTGGGTTCGGTTCAAAAAGGTTGCTGCGTGGAACCGCTTCGGGACCATAATACATTACACCGTGGAAGGGCAGGCCCAGCAACAACAGCCCAAACATCCATCCGGTCCCTCCAGCTAGCACCAAGCAAAACCCCAACAGGGCCAACAACAACAACAGTGGGTGGGAACTGAATTGGCCTAAAACAGAAGGCACAAGGGCAGAGGGAAACCATTACAAAGATCGGGTCCCTCGTACAAGGAGATAGCTGAAGAAAACCGAAAATTTTGGGAGCTCCTGGGGCAAGTGCGCTCCATAGCGGATGCTGTTCCCGCACAGACCTTTGCACCAGTGCACCCCGGTGACCCATGCCACTACTGGTCATGGGGATACCCGGAAGTCACGAACTCTCAGGCCCACAAGCCTGAACCCAGAAACTCCTCCCTATATTGCATCAGTGCAACACTGTGAAGTCATCCATGCAAGTCAAGCCCAACCTCTGCATGCCTCCAGCATACCGGATTGACAATTACAGGCCCAGTCTGCATTGTAAGCAAGCTGGTCTTGGATACAAATGGAAGGCCCTGCACCAAGGCAGTCGGGGCGCCAACTAATTGTCTTGTTAGATACAGGTGCAGCTGTATCTGTGTTACATGACGAACACTCTGACACGTCTCCTTGGTCTACTGGATGGAAGACCAATATGTCAGAGTTGATGGTACTAGGCTACCTGCATACCGTTCTCTACCTTACCGGTAGAGCTGGGCCATTTGAAGGCCTCACATGCCAACTGATGGTGCTGCATGTCATCCTAGTATCATCGGGATTGACTTTCTTGCACCCTGCGGCTGTGGTGGATCTAGCAAATATGTTGCTGATACAGATCCAGGGTCAATACCATACTGTCTTAATTCCTGACTCACATGCTGTGGCAACAATATCCATCAACAACAAAGAGTATGACGTCATAGATTTGTTCAAGAACCATGAACTTTTCTCGAAACTCCTACCTATTCTGCAACGACATTTGGAAGCGTTTGCAGTTAACAAGCACGATTGTGGCAGAATGCATACTATTATTGAGGTGCCAGACCCGGCACATGAGAGACAAAAGGCAATATCCGTTTCCACTGAAGCCTTACCCTCCCTCCGAGAAACATCAAGTCACTCCTTAAACAGGAGTAATCAGAACCTGTGTCTCCACTGCCAACTCTCCTGTTTGGCCTGTGAAGAAACCCACAGGCACCTGGAGACTTACTATTGACTACAGGAAACTGAATCAGGTTACTCCCAGTTGTTCCCTAACTGTGGCATCGGCACCAGATGTGCTTGACTTTTAATACCAGATCAGAAATGGTTCAGTGCCTGGATATCTCCAATGGTTTTGGTCATTACCATTGGCCCTCAAGAGTCAATATAAGTTTGCCTTCACCTTTGAAGGACGACAGTACACGTGGACTTGCTTGCCACAGGGATTCCATAATAGCCCATCCTCTTCCATCTCCACATGATGGATGTCCTAAGTTTCTCAGCCCCCAATGTCTCTTACAGTATGTAGATGACCTGTTGTTGGCCACTGCCACACAGGAACAACATCTGGATCACTTGGACGAACTATTGACTCTCATTCAGAGAGCAGGTCTGAAGTGCACCCAGCAAAAGCCAAGATTATGTCAGAAAGAAGTACTCTTTCTGGGTTTGAAATAACTGACCAAGGTCGGAGCTCTACTTGGAAAAGATTCAGAGGTTACAAGACTTGCCATTACCCACCAGTGTAGCAACTCTTCGAAGGTTTCTAGGTATGGTAAACTATTCCAGAGATTTTATTTGTGATTTTGTCAAAGCCGTCCCTCTGTATGATCTACTCAAAAGGGCGTTCCATGGAATTGGGCCCCTGTCCATACCCAGGCAGCGACATCACTGAAGCAGGCTTTGGCCTCTGCCCCAGCACTGGTTAACCAAAATCCAACACTACCATTCCATCTGGAGTGTGCCACTCTGACATCAGCCTATGTCAGCAGTGTTGGCCCAGAAGGTGCAGGGCACCTTGAGACCTATTGCATATGCATTGCAGCTCTTGACCCCAGTGGAACAGAAGTATGGCCTTTGTGAAAGGAACCTTCTGCGCCACCTACTGGGTTGTCAAGCACTTCCTGTATATCATTGGGTACTCACCACTGATTCTTAACACTAATCATCGCCCACTACCTTTCTGCTCTCAGATAAAGTGAAGGATGGGTCAGCCTCTAACACCAGGCTGACACATTGGTCACTTCTCCTCAGGATAGGGACTTTCAGGTCCACCAGACCAAAGTTCCATCTCTATTAAGCTCATGGACTCCTTTTCAGGAGAACCCCATGACTGTCACGCTGCAGTCACCTGACCTCCCAGATCCGGGTCCATTCCTCCCTGCCACCCCTGAGGTACTGGAAAGTGCCTCTTTGTGAAATGTTTTTCACTGATGTTTCCAGCATCGATACTATCAGGAGAACAGATTGCAGGGATGGGTGTTTTGGTGGTGTATCCTTATGGGAACACTGTCAGGATATCTAAACGCTGTAGTATAGGCTTCATGCAGGTATGCAGAGATGGCAGCGGTGGCCTGTGCACTTGAGTTTATCCAACATGGAACTCAGGATACCATCATTTTCACAGACTCTAATTGGGTTTGTTGTTCCTTACAATTTCTCCTTTCTGGCAGAAGAACTCCTTTCTCTCACTGATGGAAGTCCAGTGAAATATAAAGAATTGGTAGTCTACATACACGCATTGGCACAAACACACAAACTACTTATGTGCACAAGGTTAAAGCCCCTCCTTACATGTCCCTATCATGCATTCAATGGACTGCAGACACCCTTGCTAAGGAAGGGGCCGAGGGATGTCTGGATGATGGATCATCCAGAAGCCAATGCAGTTGTACATGTTGCAGCTCTCAAAAGAAACCTGATCTTTTCCCCCTGGACCTCGCAGCAGCCCAGCATTTTGACACTGAACTCAAAGAGTGTTCAGATTCCTTGACAAAGGTACTGAAGAAAGACTCCTACACATAACCCATATCGCAGGCATGAAGGTAAGTTACACTTATCCCTGACGATAAACTCATTTGGTTCCAACCAGAGGATACTACCACCAAATTGTGGGTAGTCCCCAGACATTTGAGATCTGATTTTGCACCAGGTACATGACACTCCTACTGGTGGACACCAGGGGACAGAAAATACCTCCAACGTCTCAAGACCACCGCCTGGTGAGCTAGGTATTACAAAGATGTTAAACAATACATTGACAATTGCCTTGTTTGTACACAAAATAATCCCATACCTACAAACGAAATGCCAAACTTTTTACCACAAAGACACACTGGGCCTTGGCATGCCATTCAAATTGATTTCATTGGTCCTTTGACCAATACCAGCAGAAACAACAAGTATGCCCTTGTGATAACTGATTTATTCTCTAAGTGGGTTGAGGCTTTCCCCACTAAGACATGCACATCAAAGACAACTGCCAAAATCCTTGTAGAACATATTTTCTCCAGGTGGGGCCTGCATCTCAAGGTAGACTCCGACAAAGGAACCAGTTTTACAGGTGAGTTGATGAAAGAGTCCCTTGAACTCCTTGAGAGTTCAGCAAAAGTTCCACATACCCTATCACCCTCAATCCTCAGGTCAAGTAGAAAGAGCCAACAGACAGATTAAGCAAATGCTTTCCAAATTCATTGAGGACAATTCCAGACCTGGGATTCCCTATTGCCTTTACTCCTTATGGCAATTGAGGTGCACCCTCAGCCACCACCAGCTTACACCTTTCGAGGAGTAATGACTGGAAGACAAATGAGATTGCCTGAACACTTGCGACTTACACCCCCCACGCAGAACCGTGTGTCTGTAGATCAGTATGTGGAAAAGCTCAGAAAAGACCTCATACACACACACTTGTATGTTGCAAACTGCATGGGCAAGGCCCAGCAACAGTCCAAAATACAATTTGACAAACACACAAGAAGTGGTTTGGCAGGTTGGAGACAGGTAATGGTACTTGATTTGCACATCCACCCACTACTTCTCCAATAAGTGGGAAGGCCCTTACCCCATTGTCAACAAGCTCAGTCCGGCAGTCTATCAAGTTAGACTCCTTCACAACAATAAATTGACTGACAAATGGTTGCATGCAAACCAGTTGAAACTGTACAAAGGAACTTAAACTTACTTTTCCTAACACCACTGGCGGAATTGTTCTAATGTACTAATCTTTCATCTTCCTTTTCAGATACATTGACAAGATGGCTATCTTGTTCCTATCTCTCCTCCTTGCTGGAGTGAACCCTTCGCCCAAGGCACAGTACGGACCTCCTTCGACACCTGGATCCTCCAGCACCTCCTACAGAGGAGTTTCCATCAAAATACCAGATACTATGATTACTATCCAGGAAGGTTCCGATGCATACCTCACTGCCTCGGTCGTTGCTCCTGACAAATCTACCCTTCAAATTAAGTGGCAAACCACATCACAAGGACAAATTCTCCCTGTGGCCAAACTCTCCAAGGAACTTTTCAAGGTTGGCCCAATGCTAAATTATCCCAAATGGTTCACTGTCCTTGTTACAAAATGCATTAAGACACTCTGGTTTGGACAACATTACTGCTCTGATTGATCCTTCCTATTGTAACTCTCTCCCAGGATTTTGCCAACACATTCTGTGCTGTACACCACATGGCCTCTGTAGCCTTGTATCTCTCTGTGTTGCCTCCTACTGAAAAACAGCTTTTGGAAAGTCCATAACATAACCCTGGTCCCCGTGGTGGTCTCACAGCCACTGCCCTCCCAGGTTCTTTAATTAATAATTTACAGTTTATGCATATACCTGTTTTGTTTAACCTTACTCACTGGAATATGAAAAGAATTTGGTATGTGTCACGATACCAGTACATCTGCATTCTATAGTACATTATTGCTTGACAGTTTAGCTGCATTTCAGATTCATACTAAGGATCCCTTTACTGGATTTATTCTACTGAACATAGAGGTAATTTTGGGAGGAAAACCCTCTGGTAATCTTAATCATTAGCGTAGTAAACTTGAAGTTGACAGTTCAGATGTTACAGGTGCTACAGGCACTGTCACAGAGTCTTTGGTACTGCTATGTCCATTTGGAACAAAGCAGACATTGCTGCTATTAAAAGTCATTCTGCTAAGTTATCCACTGGTTTGGTTAATAATGTTTACCACCCTTATTGCATGGTGTGGATGGCCTCAGTCAGGAGGAAAGATACACTGTATACAACATGCACAACATTGCAAAAGCCTTCACTGATTCAAAAGATAAGATTAATGCACTCATACAACAGAACAATAGAAAGCTGGAAAACAATACATTGGTAGAGAAATACTTTGTTCTGCATATGGTTCATACATCCTCACTACCATCAACAACCTCTTCCATGACTTAGAAACTGGAAGAATCCTGACTATAATACATGACAGACGCATCTCTAAATGGTATTGTCCTAAATGTAAATTTTCAACTTGTGTTCCTTATGTATGCAACAGACTTTGTCTCTTCCTCTCTCCAGCAAGAAATTTGGGGTTTGTGACCAGACACCTAATACTGGTCCTTGTTTTTCTACAAAGAAATGTTCCATAACAAGATACCATGTTTGTCTCCTTACTGTCTCCTTACCACATTTTAATCCCACTACAGCTTTATTCGACAAACTTGACTGGCACATTCGATTAGGCATTTGGACGACTGACATCTATAGAGAACGCCTGGATCTCCCACCTCTACTGGTCTACCACTTCTTCCTGGATGCCTGGGTAGCACCGCAGTCACGGACTGCTGTGCGAAAAAGCAATATATACTTGTGCCGATGTGATGTGTTTGATGTTATATCCCCTGTTTGTGGCTACTCTCCAGACAGCATTGATTGGACTTTCACCATGGATGATGACATCACTGAGAATGGCACCAACTCTTTTGAATTGGCGCCGTTACCAGATCAGCTCTACCAGTCTATCGTGAGGAAGCTCATGCCTGTCAACACAGATCTGAAGACAGCCTACACATGCCCTGTCCAGTTGCAAAAATGGAGACTACCTACAATACGTTCACAGTATAACTCTGACCGGATGTGCTGTATAGTAACTAATGTGAAGTCTTATACATATGGTTCTGTTACTTGTTCAATTGATTACCCCAACTTTTGTTTTGTTCCCCATCAGAAAACTATTATTGGACATACCGTCTTAACCCGTGCCCCTTATGGATGCAGATATTATTGATGGTAACCCAGATTATTTACTCACACTCAGAATACCTGCCATACTTTAATGTACACATAGATCCACTTACACTTACATTGAAATCCCTTTTAGATAGAAAGGACACACCTCATCTACATCAGCAATAATATAACCAAAGCCAATGAAGCTGTTTTGACCTAATCAATGATGGAGATATGAATAAGCATTGACTACCACCTGGTTAGAAATCACTTTTAAAGGTTTTGTTATAATACAAGCATTTTTAATATTTACTTTGATTATTATGCTTTGCTGCCTACTGACATACACTGTGCCAACACCATTGAGCAGCTTGAGTTCTTCCACAAGGCTGATCGTGCAGACTTGTGAAAGGCACTGCTCCTGTCCGCTCCTGATTTGCCTGTGTTGCCCTTGAGGCAAAAGGGGGGAAATTGTTACACCAGGTCCCTGCACCTAATTGATATCCTCATGGTACAATCAGAGACAGCTAATATTTAGGTGCATAGGCTATACTAATACATAGGGCTAAGGGCATCTACCGTATAAGAGTAGATGTCAGGATATGAATGCATATTATTGTAACCCACTTTGCTTGCTACTGCACACATATTATACCATGTATTTTCTGTCTATTTCTTACTTGTCAGATGCCAAGACACCTGTCCTTGAAGTAATTGTAATATGTAAGGCAACATTGCCATCCTTTGGTGATGTGCACCACTTCACCTGTTATGTAATACTCCTGTAGAGTATGTCTTTGTTCTAAACTGATGACTTTACAGAATTATATAATGTTATCTTGGACCGTGGAGCCACCTCTAATTTAGCCATTTGGGCTCATCTCTGTAACTAGAAATGTTTCTATCTTTTAGTAACCATAGTAATTATCACAGGTATATAATGTTATGACAGGCTTTACACCTCAGAGACCCGAGAGATCCCAGAGACTACAGAGAAACCTCGGGGTGTAGGGGACGCTAGCACTGGCTCCCAGTTCGTATTGGTAAGAACTGCTTAGGGTAACTGTGATTTGTCCCTTTGTAGTAATAAACTTGTTTGTTACTCGAATGCAACTTGTTTGTGATTATTTGCATTCCCAATATTGCCAAGAACCTGAAGGTGAGGTTCATACCTCTTGCACCAGCCTAGTGGTACTAAAGGATTCCCTAGCCACAATGTACAGTAGGGATCCTATTCCAGAATACCCTACTTATAGAAACAGTGGTTCATCTAAGAGTGCTCGATTTGCCTATACTGTGAAACTACTGTAATTACTGTACTGTTATGCTGAACTATTGTCCAAGTACCTGAACTATTGTCCTAAGTACCTGAACTATTGCCCTAAGTACCTGAACTATTGTCCTAAGTACCTGAACTATTGGTCCAAGTACCTGAACTATTGCTCTAAGCACCTGGACATTGGCCCTTATCAGTAACAATTACCCTTGAAGTTATAATTTGCCCTCCTCTGGAAAAATTATTGCATCATTCCACAGTTCTTTGGGCATTCTTCAGTTATATGTTTACTACTGTACGAAGACAGTCTCAATCTTCTACCACACTGCAGTCTCATAGTGTGGTCTGCACCACTTGCTCAGAATCAGTCTCTACTCAGAAGAAGACGTCCTTCCAGCATTCTTCCTCCTGGGAGATCATCCATCAGCTCATCCCGTCTGTTTGTGTCATCCGCCCGGTCAGTCCGTCGTCAGTCGTACAAGTCATACCCGCTGTTTTCTGGTTTTCTAGCATGAAAGTACGTCCATGAAACGCATCACGACAGCCGTGCCAGTGTTGTTCCATATGGTTCCTGTTCCAGATGTCGCAAGTTGATGCGCCTCTACTAAGAGAGAGAGAGCTCATCCTGGAGAACCTGTTCTGCACCCCCCACCTGGTCATTCGCCGAAAAGTCGAGTCTGTCAAAGCCCAGTCTGGGACGCACCCGCCGTTTCTTTGTTTTGTGTTAGTTCCTGATCCTAGAATTACAGAGTCAACCATCATCTCTTCAGATTCTTATGGTTCCTGGTCCTGTCAGAGTTCCTTCTGAGTCCAGCTGGCCCTTGGAGTACGCAGCATCAGTCAGGTTGTGGTAGTCTTCCATTGGATTCATCGCCACGCAGCTCTTGGTCTTTCTTCATCCTTGGCAACCTAGAAGTGGGTTTTGGCGAGGAACCTCTTGCTTCAGTGTGTTATTTCAGGAACCAGTTGCTTTGGTTCTACATTCCGGCAGCCTCCGGAGAGTGGGCTTTGCCAAGATATATGGTCTGTTTACCAAACCTCTCACCACCCCAGTGGCCTTATCTAGGTCCTTGCTGGGAATTGAGATTAGGGTTCTACAGTTCTGTTTTATTTCCTGTAGCTACCAACGAAGAATGACATGTACTGCAGACGCTGGATCTCTGGATTCTTGTAAAATCTGGACTTTTATGGAAAAGTGTGATGCTGATCACCCTAATTCAGTGCTGAGTAGCCTATGTAACTGGATTCTCGTTTAGAGTATAGAAGTACAGTATAACCTAGTATCAGAATAAGAGTGGCAGTAGGCCTAAAGTCTATGCTTGTAGTAGTAACCGTAAAAGTGGTAGATAAAAGTATTTCAGTATTTCCCTGTTCCATTGCCCTATTGTTAATCGGACAACCCTCCTCCTTCTTGTGACTGTGTCTGTCTACCCCTGGTACCAAATAAGCGCCCTCAGATCACATCAAAATACTAAGTTGATTCCTGCCTCTCCTTGTCCGGATAGCAGTTATCCTATCTATTGATTCGGACCTGGCTGCTCTCTTCTCACATCATCTCTCAAGCAGCAGCATCACAAAAATGGGCGAATCGGCAGGATAGAGATAATTATCCAGGAGTCCAAAGTTAGAGTGGCTTAGTAAAAATATTTTAAAGATTTTAAGAATGTTTTATTAACGTAACACTTCATAGAGTATTAAGTAAGATTTTAGAAGTTGTTAAGATGATAAATTTTATGGAATGTTAAGGGAATACATGGGGACATGTATTTTTAGGTGAGCCGAAGATAATGCCCCAAAGTTGGCCATTACAGGAAAATACTGTAAATAAAGAAAAGTGCTCTGTGCACTTACGGCTTAATAAAAGTCAGAATTTAAAAGCAATGGGTGTCATAATAGCCTGGATGGAATGCTGTGCTGGGTGGCTCATGCACACATTCCAATCACGAATCTAGAACTCTGGGAGGTTCAAGTTTAAACAAGCATTCTACAGTTGGTCAGTTGGACACAGTTAATCCTGGGCAGAGATTGAGGGCGGGACCCAGAAGTCAGGGGGACAGTTTAGGGCTTACCTTTTCATTGGAGCCGTCCCTCTGGACTTGCTGTGGTCCTGTGCTCCCTCCTGCCGAACTTCCTCTGCTTCTTCAGTCTGTCGTCGGTGGTGCCATTGGGGCACCACGAAGATAAAAAGCCATTCCTGCCACATTTTATGGGCTTAAAGCCCTCCGGTTACTTATTTTTGCCACGAATGATTTTTAAAGTAAATCGGTCCCACATGTTGACAGAAGCGCCGCATCATTGTCGAAATCAGAGGCCCCAGTCATCCTCTTACTGCCGGTATGCTCCTCCCACTAACAGCTTACCTCCTGCCTCCCTGTGACTGCTAGCAACCCCCTGGAACCGCCAAAGCAGTGAATCGGCGGCAGCATGCTGTGCTGACTGCCAGTTTACTAAAGGGACTAAATTTTTGTAAAAGCACAGTAGGTGCTTGGAAGAGACAACAGAGCTGCTGGGGCATCGGGTCATTAGGACTCGGGATTTTAATAGTAAGTAGGGAGGAGGGCTGCGGCCCCTAGGGGAGGGGCCACGGCATTAAGGCCAGGTAAAGGCCTTTGAATATTCAACAGGGGTGGAACAGAGGTGGGGTTTTGCTAAATAAATGACAGCAGGCACTGGGAGCCAGCAGATTTAAATGGGCAACAGCATTTAAAAGGACGATTCCGCCCAAATATAAAGTAGGGCATTAGGTCCAGTATAAAGTGGGGTATCAGGCCCAAAGTGTTGAGGGGCATTAGGCCCATTATAAATTGGAGCACCAGGCCCAAAGCAATGTGGGGCACCAGGTTAATACACAGTGGAGCACTAGACCCAGTATTTCGAGGGCACCAGGCCCATTTTAAAGCGGGCATCAGGGCCCAATCTAAGGTGGGGCACCAGGCCCAAGCTAATGTAGGGCATCAGGCCCAAGGTAAAGGTAGGACATTAGGCCCGAGGTAAAGCCTGGTCTATAGGGAGGCCCCAGCCTAGTGGAATAGGGCAAGCCAGCCTAGTGGTACTACAGGGAGCCCTCGGCCTAGCGGAATAGGGCAAGCCAGCCTAGTGGTACTAAAGGATTCCTAGCCACAATGTACAGTATGGGATCCTATTCCAGAATACCCTACATATAGAAACAGGGGTTCATCTAAGAATGCTCGATTTGCCTATACTGTGGAACTACTGTAATTTCTGTACTGCTTATGCTGAACTATTGTCCTAAGTACCTGAACTATTGTCTGAAGTACCTGAACATTTGTCCAAGTACCTGAACTATTGCCCTAAGTACCTGAACTATTGTCCTAAGTACCTGAACTATTGTCCTAAGTACCTGAACTATTGCCTAAGTACCTGAACTATTGTCTTAAGTACCTGAACTATTGCCCTAAGTACCTGAACTATTGTCCTAAGTACCTGAACTATTGCTCTAAGTACCTGGACATTGGCCCTTATCAGTAACAATTACCCTGAAGTTATAATTTGCCCTCCTCCAGCAAATTAATGCATCATTCCACAGTTCTTTGGGCATTCTTCAGTTATATGTTTACTACTGCAGAAGACAGTCTCGGTCTTCTACCATACTGCAGTCTCATAGTGTGATCTGTAACACCATGTGCTCAGAATCAGTCTCTACTCAGAAGAAGACGTCCTTCCAGCATTCTTCACTCCTGGGAGTTCATCCATCAGCTCATCCCGTCTGTTTGTGTCGTCCGTGAAGTCGAGTCAGTCGTCAGTCGTACAAGTCGTACCTCCGTTTTCTTTTCACAGCTTGAAAGTACGTCCACCAAATGTGCATCAATGACAGCCGTGCCAGTGTCTTTCCTTATGGTTCCTGTTCCAGATGTCCCAAAGTTGGTCGCCTCTCAGAAGAGAGAGAGAGCTCATCCGGAGAATTTGTTCTGCGCCTCCACCTGGTCGTCAAAAATCAAGTCCGGCAAAGCCCAGTCTGGGGCGACGTCCACCGTTCTTTGTTTTGTGTTAGTTCCTTATCCTCCGATTGCAGAGTCAACCATCATCTCTTCAGATTCTTATGGTTCCTGGTCCTGTCAGAGTTCCTTCTGAGTCCAACTGGCCCTTGGAGTGCCGCAGTATCAGTCAGGTTGTGGTAGTCTTCCATTGGATTCCATGCATGAATCTTGGTCTTTCTTCATCATTGGCAACCCTAGAAGTGGGTTTTGGCGAGGAACCTCTTGCTTCAGTGTGTTATTTCAGGAACCAGTTGCTTTGGTTCTACATTCTGGCAGCCTCGGAGAGAGAGTGGGCTTTGTCGAAGATATATGGTCTGTTTACTAAACCTCTCACCACCCCAGTGGCCTTATCTAGATCCTTGCTGGGAATTGAGAATAGGGTTCTACAGTTCTGTTTTATTTCCTTGTAGCTACCAACAAAGAAACAACAGTGTACACGAAGACGCCGGATCTCTGGACTCTTGTAAAATCTAGACTTTTATGGAAAAGTGTGATGCTGATCACCCTAATGCATGCTGAGTAGCCTATGTAACTGGATTCTCGTTTAGAGTATAGAAGTACAGTATAACCTAGTATCAGAATAAGAGTGGCAGTAGGCCTAAAGTCTATGCTTGTAGTAGTAACTGTAAAAGTGGTAGATAAAAGTATTTTCAGTATTTCCCTGTTCCATTGCCCTATTGTTAATCGGGCAACCTCCTCCTTCTTGTGACTGTGTCTGTCTACCCCTGGCACCAAATAATCTCTGCAGGCATCAAAATACTAAGTTGACTCCTGCCTTTCCTTGTCCAGATAGCAGTTATCCTATCTGCATTAATTCGGACCTTGGCTGCTCTCTTCTCACATCATCTCTAGCAGCAGCATCACATTTATCTGAAGTCCCTTCCATCTCTTTCTTACTATGCTTCCTGCCATCCTTCCCTTTAAGTAATTTGTTTTCATTTTATTTTTACAAATTGCTCTGCAGTAAGTATAGATACTGCTTATGTGGCTCAATTTTGCTCTTTACCTGAAGAAGGGACATGAAGGCCCCAAAAGCATGTATAATTCCATCTTTGTACAAGACACTTGCTGGTCCAATAAAAGGTATCAAACCTTCCAGTGTCTCCTCAAGAAAAAAATAAATTTTTTCTATACTTAACATTGTTGTTTTTGCTCTCACCTACAGCCTACATGGAAAGAATTGTTGCCCAAACTTGCAGGGGATATGTACAGTATTCAAGGTAGTGCATTTGACAGGTCAGGTGAAAAAATGTCAAGGGGTTCCAGAGTTATTAAGCTTTAAATTTTAGTGTTTTTAACATGTGCATACACTGTGGCCGGATATTCAAAGGGTTGCACCATGTGACTTGAGGGTTGGCATATAGAGAATCCCCATTGCGCCATTCTGGAGTATTCAGCAGGAGGCAGTTGTGCCACTGAAACAGGTTGAGCAACAGTGCAATGCAAATGAATGCATGCTCAACAGGAGGAGGAACCATGTAAACTACTACAACCCGATATTCAGTCGGGTTGTGCAGGATCTCTGAGGCGCAACCCCAACCTGTGCCTGCACAACTTTGAGCCAAAAGGATCAAGTTGAGGCCACCCACAGGTGAGCTGCTGTATTGCAGGGCACAACACAGCAGCTGCCACCCGTGGCTGGCCCCAACTCAGTCCCTGTGCCCCCCACCAGCCCGATTGTGGGCAGAACATGAAAAGAACCCCCACCCAAACATCTCCCCTAATGCCCGATCGCGGGCAGAATGTATACTGACAACCCCAGTGCCCGGTCGCGGGCAGAATGTACTACTGACAACCCCCAAACATCTCCAATGCCCGATCGCGGGTAGAGCGTATACTGACAACCCCCAAACATCTCTCAATGCCCGATCGTGGGCAGTATGTATAATGACACCCCACCCAAACATCTCCAATGCCGATCATGGGCAGTATGTATAATGACAACCCCCAAACATCTCCCAATGCCCGATCATGGGCAGAGCGATGAAACAACCCCCCAGTGCCTGATCGTGGGCAGAATGTAAAAGACCCCCAACCGAATATATCTCCTGGTGGTCCAGTGGACCGTAATGCCTGATCGTGGGCAGAATGTCCAAGTGACAACCCCCAAACATCTCCATGGTGTCTAGTGTTCCCCACCACCCACACAGCCCCACCCTGCTCCCCGGCGGCTGGCGGGCGGCAGCATCCCACCTGCGCCGCACCACCCGCCGACTAACTTGTCGGTAGGGCTGCACACCCATTGGTGCAGAGCTAGAGCCAATGGGCATACGCCCATACAGTATGACTGTCATATGCGGTATGGGCTGCATGCCCGCGTGGCTCTAACTCGCAATGGGCATGCAGCCCTACCGGACAGTCAGTCAGTGGGCAGTGGGGTGGCAGGCGGGTGGATGCTGCTGCCCGCCGGGCCGGGGGAGCGGGTGGTGGGGCTTCAGGTGGGTGGGTGGGGACACTAGACACTAGAGATGTTTGGGGGTTGTCACTGACATTCTGCCCGCGATCGGGCATTACAGTCCACTGGACCACCAGGGAGATATTCAGGTTGGGGGTCTTTACATTCTGCCCGTGATCGGGCACTAGAGGTTGTTCACGTTCTTCCCATGATCGGGCATTGGGAGATGTTTGGGGGTTGTCAGTATCGTCTGCCCGCGATGGGCATTGGGAATGTTTGGGGGTTGTCAGTATACGTTCTGCCAGCGATCGGGCATTGGGAGATGTTTGGGGGTTGTCAGTATACGTTCTGCCCACGATGGGCATTGGGAGATGTTTGGGGGTTGTTTTTACGTTCTGACATGATCGGGCTGCAGGTTGCGTCGGTCCCAATGGCTGCTGCCTGGCAGGGCGGCCAGGCTCAAGTCCTCGGGGATCGGGCGCACCTACATGCTAATGGCATGCAAAATGGGGCCATAATCAGATGCAAATGGCCCCTTTACTTCCATGAATTATGGCCCCATTTGCATGTCACCTTTTGAATATTGAAATTTGCACATGGCGCCAATGGTGTTTTCAATACACGCCAGGTTAATGCTCAACTCTGACAACGGTGGCGCAAGTTCCACTGCGCCATGCATAGTGGTTGTGGCTGGGTGATATTCAAAGGAGTTGCTCAATAGCCGCAACTCCTTTGAATATTGCCCCAGCCACAATTTCTGCACAACTATTTTGAGCAGCATTAACGCTTGCGCCAGAATGATGAAGTTTGAATATCCGAGCCTGTATGTTTTTTTGAATAATTTTTTGTGGCAAAAGTAAAAATGATGCTGCAAATGCCCATTTTGCTTTCAGGCCACTTGTTTGACATGGCACCAAACATTTTTTGTGCCATGCCAACACCATTTTATTGATAATTTCCATGAACTGACACATGTGGAAAATAAATAAAATACTGGGACTGTAATAAACAGACATCACAACATAGCTAAACAGGACCTGTTTGCTAGATTCTGATGTTTGTTTTTGAAAATTATGCCCATGAATGCCTTCCTGGGTACCCAAACTCCTGGGTTCCCAGCTGAATGAAGGAGCATTTCCCTGGTGTTCTCTGTATGAGAACAGTGGCAGTTATTTGACTTTTGCAGCTGCAGATGAGATTCGTGCTGTGGACTGCAGTGAGAAGATGAGCCACTGTTATACTTTTCTGCAGACTTCTGTCAAAGATTAAGTATGAGAACCAGAAAGAAATAGAATGTACATTCCAGGCAGAATAAAAAAATCCACATATGTATGTAGTTAAAACTTGTAAAGCATTTAATTAAATACAACAACCTACTGTCAAATCTTCAGAAAATCTGCTATTCTGTCATTATTAGTTATGACCATTTTACTAACATACACACTGTCCAAATCTTGACTGCACAATAACAAAACTGATTTTACATTGAACGCTGGTTTGCAGTAGGAGCATTCTGTGCATAACTATTCAGTGAGAAAATGAATGTGTAGCTGTCACTGAGGATGAGCTAATGATAATTTTATGCAAAATGTTGATCCTTGGTGTCTAGTGGCACCTTCAAATGCCAATCCCTGTACCTGGTATTTAGTGGCACCCCTACCCTCTGATTGCTGTCCCTGGTGTGTAGTGGCACCCCACCTTCTGATCACTGTCACTGGTGTCTAGTGGCACCCCACACCCTCCAGTCACTGTCCCTGGTATCTAGTGGCACTCATCACCCACTGATTGCTGTCCCTGGTGTCTAGTGGCACCCTCCATCCTCTGATCACTGTCTCTAATTTTATGTTGGCTTGCACACCGTGCAAGCAACATCTTAGTATTAGCAAATTTCAGAGGTATGTCAAAGTTGTGGAAAATGCAGGGGATGCTTTAGTGGGTTTGTCCTCAGCCGCCAATCAGTGCGCATGCTGACAATAACAGAAAACTTCAGAGAGTCAAAAACTGAAAGAAATCTGCTGGTGCAATCAGGTGTGGTTTCATCATTGCAGCAGCAGCTGTCAAGACTCTGGCAATGTGCATTACAATTGCACATGGCTGGAGTTATAAACATATCTTTGCTCAGTGTGCCTTTCTGGTAAAACATTTCAATAAATTATGTAGCTGCAGAAGCGGCTTTCCAAAATGGTACCTCCTACCGCTGACCACACGATCCTCAATGCCGACATCGGGGTGCTCAATCCTGTGTCATCATGCATCCCCTCATTAAATGCTGGCACACTGGGAGCCCGCCCCAGTGTGCCAGGGCATGATAACATCTGCTGCCCACCACACACTCCCAAAAAGCCAACATCAGGGGTGCCCAATCCCTGTGTTGGCATATGCTACCATTAATGTGGCACACTGGGAGCCCATCCCAGTGTGCTGAAATATATTTTTCCTGACACCAGGATGCCCACTCCTGGTGTCAGATGGATTCCCTCCCCTCAAACCCCTCACGTAGCTGGCCCAGTGGTGCTGAGGGATGAGGCACTGAATGCCTTACCTAGCACTGCTGCGACCCATGTTCAGGAATGAGCATGGGCTTCCAGGGTTGGCAGGGGTTAGAAGAAGGACTGAGCATCTGTGGGACTGCTTTCCTTCTCTGGAGGAGGATGGATGTCAGTAGTCAGCACTCTACTGGCCCCAGTGGAGACTGGGAGGCAGTGCATCAAGGCTGCAGACAAGGGGCAGCTACAGTGCAGATGTCAGGGGAGCTCATGAGGACATGGGTGTGCTCCCTCCATTGGTGTCATTGCATGCCCCTCCCACGGTGAAACCACACAGGAAAATCCTCTGCAGCATGAAGGCTGTCTGAAGGCACCACTACAGACACGCCCAAGAAAGGTCCTCCCAGGCCAACCCTCCAGGTCTCCGCAGTGATGGGGTAAGTACCAGCTGTGATGTGGCTTGGGAGGGCTGTGTTGGGGAGGTCCGAGCTCTGGCCAGGTCTGGGGCAGCAGCCACAAAGGCTGACTAGATGTGGGGAGGGGAGAACCAAAGGTACAACCCCCAGCTGAGGAATTAAAAAAAAACTCTACATGATTTACCAACATCAGGGTGCCCAATCCATGTTTTGGCATGCCCCTACTTTTGTGACACCCCCACTTACCTCCAGAGGTCAGGTGCTGTCATCTTCTGTGGACTGGGACAACTTCTGCACTCTGCAAAGCTGAACAGCAAAATGAAGAATTGAAGGTACACGTATAATGAAGTCAATGGAGGTCAACCTAGGTTGATGTCTCAGCCATTTTTGGAATTTTGTCTCCACATTTTCAACATTGAGTTCTTGGGACCCCACTTCATGATCACTGCACTGTCATTTCATTTCTCAGTCCCAAAAGGTGATTTTGAAGTTGCTGTGCAGAATCACCTTTCAGGACCAATTAACAAAATGACAGTGCCACTGTTCATGAGGGAGGTCCCAAAAGTCCATGTTGCAAAGCTGGTGAAAAATTCCAAACAATTACTGCGTTACAAGCATGTGTTGTGCTGTTTCTAGAACGCGTTCCTAACTTCACCAATTTTCAATTCTTCCTCCAAATTTTCAACATTGACATTTTTCACACCTCCTTATGAATGGTATAGCTGTTATTTTCACATCCTTCCCAAAATGTGTTTTCGCACCTGTGGTGCAGAATGGTGTGTCACTGTGAAAAATCAACTTTTAGGACAGATTAACACAATCACAGTGTCGCTGTTCATGAGGGAAGGTCTCAAAATGCCCATGTTGAAAATTTAGTGGACAAATTCAAAACATGATTGTGTTATTAGGCGTGCATTGCACAGTTTCTATGCATGCTCTTAACTACCAATTTTTATAATTTCACTCCCAGATTTCCAACATTGCCATTTTTACCTTCTCATAAACAGTACAGCTGTTATTTTTCACATCCTACCTGAAATGTGTTTCCACATACGGTGGCACCAAATGGTGCAGTCACTGTGTGAAATCACCTTTCAAGATAGAGTAATGAAATGAAAATGACACTGTTCATGAAGTGGGGTCCCAAAAGACCGTGTTGAAAATTTGGGTAGAAATACAACAATCTCCCTGGGTGTTGGGTATCCAACTATAACACCCCCACCCGTCAGAGACTGACAGGCATCAGCAGTGTTACTTGCGTTCATTGGCCATAATGCTCACAGGATTCCACCCCACCCTCCACCCTGCAGCCATCGATGGGCATCTTAGGCCCTAACATTCACCCATTCTCCTACTACCCATCTCAGAATATTTCCTTATTGAAGGGGGTGAGCATAAGAGCTGAAGCCCCAAGGCATACTGTGACACCTGGTGCTGTTTGCAGGGTGGGGGTGGGATGGAATGGCATAAGTGTTATGGCTGATGACCAAAGGCACACCCTCAATGCCTCTGCGGGGATGTGGGGTTGGCATTAGTTCAATATTTCACTGCCATTCCTATAATGCATCTCTCAACTCCTGCACTACCAAGGCCAATGTCAGCAAGTCTACATTCTGCATTGACAAATGCTTGTTATTTTAGCCCCACCTGCAGCCTGTTATTTTGTTAGATGTTGCTGACATTGGGGGTCCCAATGCCTGTGTCAGCATGTTACAAGATAACCACTTAGTGATGTGGGACACTGAGGAGCCAACTCCCAGTGTCCCAAATATTTGTTTTGTAGTAACTGTAAAAGAAAAACAATCCCTGATGTCTTACACTTGAAAAAAGAAAGCAGTCCCTCATCATCCCTGCCATCCCTCCCTATTCTGACCCTCCCACTGGGCACCCAAAGTCCTACATCTTCCCTTACCTATACTTACCACTGGCAGTCATAGGCTGTCATCTTCTGTGGACCAGGACACATTTGCACTCTTCAAAGCCAAACCATGAACTGAGGAATCAAGGTAAGTGCCATATAATGTATTTCAATGGTATTTTTAGGTTATGTTCATAATTTTGACATTTTAGAATTTTGCACCAAATTTTCAACATGGCCTTTTTGGGACCCACCTCATGAACACTACCATTGTCATTTCATTAATCTGGCCTGGAAGTTGATTTTGTGGTCACTGTGTGAAATCACCTTACTGGTCTGATTAATGAAATGACAGTGCCAGTGTTCATGAGGTGGGGTCCCAAAAGGCAATGTGGAATATTTGGTGGAAAAATTACTAAAAATGGCTGAGTTTTGAGAATTCATTGAAATTTTTCTATGCGCATACATAACTTTGGTAATTTTCAATATTTTGAGTCAAATTTTCAGCATAGACATTTTTCACACCACCTCATGAACAGTGTAAGCTGTCATTTTCACATCCTGTCAAAATGTGTTTCACACCTGTAGCATGGAATGGCATTTTGGCACAGATCTGAACATTTTCACTTACAGGGATTATGAGGTGGGGTCATAAGAAGATTATGTTGAAAATGTGGGGTCAAAATATGAAAAAATACCAATGTTATGACTATTTGTTGCAATTTCACTATGCCCAATTACAGCTTTGAAATTTTAAATATTTTACCCCAGATTTTCAACATAGCCTTCTTATTAGCCCACCTCATGTATGCCAACAGTCATTTTGAATCCAGGTCAATGTTATTTTTTTTATCTGTGGTATGGAATGATGTTGCAGTTGTACAGAATAACATTTTTGGAGTGGTTGGGGCTTGAGAGGAGGCAATTGAACAGTGGGCTTACAAGTAAAAACTACAGTAAATTAGTTTAATTATTTGTGGCAGGTTTTGGGTGAAACTTCTGTGAGCAGTGATGGATTGTTTTAACTAGAAACTGCTGAAACCGGTGACTGAGTGTGATTACACTGCGCTCATGTGTCTCAAGTGAAAACTGTATATGCTCTGTGCTATTGTTTGCCATAATACCCACTGGTTATTACAGCAATAAAAACTGGTTTGTCCATTGAAAACTGATGGCCAGTTATTATAATATGATAAAATATATCAGTAAACTTGATATCATATTTGTCTTTGCATCAGAAGGTGCATGTGGTGTTCTGTAAAGCAAGACTCACCTTTTCTAATTATTATTATTTTCATTACTTTTGACTGTGCCTTTGCTTTTTTGGGGAGGTTGTTTTCCTATTCTTGTAATTTTCTGTCTTGACATTTGCACTGGAAATGAGCTTCAACTCAATGTGCATTTCCCAGTTAACAAACTATAAAGAAAAAATAAGCAGTATATGGGCCTGATGCAGATTTGAAAAATGCAGCACTAAGTGGTTGCTACCGCGATTTAGATACAATGGTGATGTTTTGAATGCATTGAGCAATACTTACGGGTTGTCCCCTTGTATGGGGAGAAGTGGCTACCATTTAATAGTCCACAGGCAAGTATCAAAAGTATGGCAGCCCTCACAGTGGCAGTTTCAGATGCTTGTAACCCAATGCCTGTAGAACTGTAGCAGACATCTAGAAAGGGATGGAGTTGCAGTGATTTGATCAGAAATACAAAGTTGGTGGGGATCACTTGAAGAGAATAAAGGGGCTGAAGAAGAGTAGTTTAGTGGATTGATGGGACTAGGCAGGGGTACCACTGGACTACCACTTTGATGAAGCGTCAGGGAAGAGGATTGGCTTGGACCACCAGAACCTACAGACTTCATGGCACAGAATAAGGCAGTGACCAGACCACTGGGGCTACATATATGGAGGTAAGGAGTGGAGACTTCCAGGTTGAACATCAACCTGCTGACTGACTTGGAGAATGGCACAGCACAATATTACTGACCAAATGCCTGGCTGCAACTTAATCACTGTTACTAACCAGCGTATAAGCAGGTTAGCACCTGGTATATCAGAAATGCTCACTTACATGGGGACATTTTCAGTGACCAGCCCCCATCCACCTATGCAACTTACAAGTTTTGTGTATGTTACAGATTTGTGACTCCTCTTTGGGGGATGGAAATTGCCCCAGCACACACACACTACCACCATCATTTTGATACATTACATACTGAGAATGGATTCTATGTTTCTGTGTTTGTGTGCATGAGTATATGAGTGGCTGTGTTTGCAACTTGGTGGGAAAATCACATAAATTCTAATACTGTCAGTCTTTGTTAGTAATTGGATTGTCAGAACTAGTTCTAAAATGATAGGATTTAGAACCCAGGGGTTTGAAGTCTAATTTAGAACTAGAACACCTGCAGCTTCAAGTATTGAGGTTTTAACTGCTAAATAAAATGCTTATTTTGTTCAGACATTTCAAAAACAAGAGATTCCAGTATGAAGAATATTGAGAATAACATCCAAACATGTTGTAGAAAGAGAGACAAAATGATAATGTGCTGTTCCTATGCAGATGTGCTAAACACATGGAGTTGTGACACTTCGCATTTTCGTTTTGAAAGCACACTATGTACCTCTTTTCTGCATGTGCAGTGAAATACTATTATTGCGTGTGATGAGAAGGTAGGACATTTATTTTTGTGTTTTGTTCTCCTCTCAGTATCTTTATCTATTATTTCCATCCAGTTCTATTCCTAAAGAATTTGAGTTCTAAAAAGATTAGAACCATGAAACTATTAGCAAAGTTCCAGACTTGAACCAGAACTCTGAACTTGTAGTGGGTTCTGACAATCCTTTAGCAATAGCCAACTCATGTTCATACTGTATTCCATTAAATACCTTCCACTGTTGATATTTACAAAAAGCAAACCATTAGTGACAGTACAATGTATAGTTTTGCAATAATACAACAGTACTGCTAACATGCCATTCTTTGAATAATGGTATGGAAAAGCAAAAATAAATTTCTTGAGGTATAACCTTTTTTCAGTCTTTTACATGAACAAGAACAAAGCTATGTTTTACCTTTAAGCCTCCACCTAAAGCAGTATACCTGAACTGCAGCTGGTTTTCATACTTTTCTATTGGCATTGACTTCTAAAACGTTTGATTTTTCCATCCAAATACCATGCATTCCGAAGATCACTTATGATGGATTTAATTATCCGTGCTTGTCTGGAGCTGTAATCATGCCATCAACAATTCAATGAAGAAGCCTTGGTGAAACAGACATACAGCTTTACATCCTAACAGATTTACAAGATTCAATAACAAAGAGGATGCGTGATTAAATCTAGCAGGATGTAAAACTTATTCCACAAGTGTGGGAGACTGTAGAAGCATAAAATAGTAAAGACATCTTCAGATTGTGGCATCTTAGCTGCAGAGAAATAAAAGTGTCATTGTTCACCAGTTCTTACAGTTCAATGTTAAAACTGTTAGGTACTGCACTTGTTATCTACTGAATGTGAGAACAGCACTCTATGTGTCCTGGTACCATTTCCTACTGTATAACAACATAAATAATTTGCTTAAAGTGGTGTAATTAAACAAGTACTCTCTGACAAATGGCAGGAAGCAAAAATACAGTTGCTGTGTTTGAATGTTGGCAAGGTCTCTTGACAATGCATTAGATGTAAATCTAGGAGCTCATCTGAATTACACAGACCTTAAACTGATCATTCAAAATGTAAGCTATTTATTTATCCATTGAATGTAACCTTGGATATGATGTATTGATACATTATGCACTGTCCTTGCTCAGTTTGTATTATGTATGTAGTTTGTCTGAAAACTTTTCAATAAAAGTTTAACCACATAAAATGTAAGCTGCTTAGTTTTCCTTCAAATTGTTTAAGACTACATTATACAGCAGTACATAAAGACATGTGAATCCACAGCAGCAACCAGAAAAGAGAGAAACTTACTTCATTATATGATGTATTATCATGCAATGGTCATGCTATTTAAATAAAACCATGTTAATTCTTGTGGTATCTACTGCTGACCGTGCATCTGCAAAAATATTTTTTTTCAGTAATATCTTATCATGGGTACTCTGATATAATGCATACAAGCACCATTGGCATTTAACTGAAACTGAAGTAGAGTCTTTAATGTAATGTCAATATGTAAGTCACAGTCATTTACCCATAATGTAAATGATCACAAGGCTTTTCATATCTCAGGCTGCTTTCTTTTCAAATACTTTCTGATCAATTATAAGGAAAAAATAATCATTTGGACCACAGACAGTATATTTTAACATGTCCAGACTAGTTATGCTACATCATAGTGTGACTATTAAATATTGGTATATTGAAAATGTACTTTAATCTCTCATAATGAAAAACAAAACCTTTAGCAAGCAGCCTTTTATTCTGTACACTGGAAATACTGTTCCTCCAAGTCTTGCAATAGCCACTCTTAAGATTTTTCTGTTTCATTGCATTTTAAAATGAGAGGGACCTGTAGTCAGTAAACAGAAGGATGTATGTCCATTTCAGAAATGAGAACAACCTTACGGTTGATGACATGTGATTGGTAGTGTCCAGCTCCATCATGTCCTTGATGACTATGGCCTACCCATATGTAATAATAATAATAATAATAATAATAATATAATAATAATAATTAGTGATGCGGATATCCGACCCAGCGATCCGTTCAGTTGGATATCAAGCTTTCCCCTTATCTGACCAGATCGGTTTTAAAATTTAAATCAGGTTGGGTTGGGTCAAGTATTTTAAAATGCATCTGCCCAACCACCACGTTGGAAAAAGCTGAACACCTTGCATCACAATACTAAAAGCAAGTGTGAAGGTGTTGCCAAGTACATTTACTCGACTGCCACCAGCTGTTACCTCTCATGGAAGGTTTTATTTTAAAACTCTCCATCACTGTTAAATCTTTACTCACATCTTCGTGCATGCCACCTGTCCAGCCCTCTGTTACTTCATCCACTCAATCCTCTGTTCACTGGCTTCCTACCGTGTCCACCAAACTGGATCGAGAGTCCCATTCTTGATACCTGACTCCCCAATGGTGCCCTTCAGCTACACTACAGATAAAAAGGGATAAAGCCACAGTAGTTTACAGCTCATGAAATGTTTTGTTTTAAACTCAGTCCATGCTACTCTGCTTGCCTCTTTCTTCCGTGCTGTCTGCCTAGCTGTTCGCTCCTTTACCAGCACTGCTCTGCACACCTCTTTCCTCCCTGCCACCTGCCTAGCCATACAATCATACAGCCACCAACTTGTTCAGTATATTGACTTGATGCCCACACATCTCACCTCTCATGGAACGTTTTATTTTTCTTCTCATCTGCACTGTGACACAACTTTTCTCCATGCAAGAAATGGCTACCATTCAGGATAATTGAAGGAGCTGAATGTGAAAGGGTGTGGGGCTGCTTCAGCTGACGACCCACATCACACTAATTACTATCCGACCCGATGTTGAACCAATCCAGTCAGATGGTAGAGGAAGAAAATCTGGATCTGATATCTGGTGTAAAAGTGCTATCCGTGCATCTCTAATAATAATAATAAAATCTTTATTTATTGGCGCTTTTCAAATTATCAAGGAGCTTCACAAGATCTTAAAACAATTCATTAAAACACAGTATCAAAATCATAGCAAATCAGGAAAAGCCTTGTTCCACAGAACCGTTTTTAGTGCCTGCTTAAAGCTCCCCATGGTCCTGCACTCCTGAAGCTGATGGGGCAGAGTATTCCGGAGGTTGGGGCCACAAACATAAATGTACGAGCCCAGAAGAATTCAAAGTAACCTCGAGATCCAGCAACCCTCAAATGGAGCTGTCACACAGGGATGTAAGGAATGAGAAGCTCTTTCAAGTAGTTGGTATCAAGTCCGTGTAGGGCTTTGTAGGTTAACAAACCTACCTTAAAGGTGAGCGTCACTGAATCGGCAGCCAGTGCATATCGCACAACACTGGGGTAATATGAGATCTACTAGATACCCCAGTCAATAAACAAGCAGCAGTGTTCTGCACTAGCTGCAAGCAGTGGATATCAACCCCTGGAAGCCCTAGGTAAAGGGAGTTGCAATAGTCAAGGCGAAGGTCACAAAGGCATGGACCAATAAAGGCAGCTCACTGGACAGAACAAGGTGTTTGATCCTGGCAATGTTCCTAAGATGATAAAAGGTTAACTTCACGACCACTGACACCTGATAACGGAGGGTCAGCCCATTGCCAAGTACCACTCCCAGGTCATGCACCCATTCAGAGGTAAGGATCTGAGTGCCCTCCAAAATAAACCAGTGCAGATCAGTCCTCAACCTCTATCCTATGTCCTGGGTATGCTGCAGTCTATGACTTTGTCCTAAGCAGGGTTAAGGTGGCCTGCAATAAAGTCTGCTGCTTTGTATTAGGGTTTGATATGCACACCCATAACTGTACTATGTATTCACAAATGAACTGGCTGCCTTTAAATAGTAGAATTAAGCTACAGACACATATACTAGCCAAGAAATCACTGTTAGACCTCACATCCCCTGCTCTAAAAAATGTTTCCACATACATTGTAAATAAATACAATACAAAGTATGGCCAAGAATACCCTTAAACTACCTCTCCTCAGAAGTCAGCTGGGTAAGTGCTCTTGCTGTTAGGGCTACAGGTTGGTTAAATGAATTGCTTGAGTCTATGCTGAACCTCCCAGGGTTCTCCAATTCAAAAGATCCTTGAGGGCTGAGGTAGCAGCTTGGGCAGCTGTACACCAGTTAGTGAGCTACAGTACCTCTGTCACTTTGCATTTCTACTCTGTCTTTGTAAGCATCTTGCTGCCTTGAACCTGTCCTTTTTAGCCTGAATGATTTTCTGTATTATGTATGTTTATTGATGGCTTCACAAACATTTCCTTGGAATTAGCCTTAATTGTTTGGTCCTTGTTTTGAATATAATAATGCAATCTCTTATGGAACCTTCATAAAAGAGCACTTGTGCTCAAAGTTACTGTCTGAATCTTTCAATAAATAACTAAAGTTTATGCTGTGAAAATGTTTAATGCATACAGATACAAAGGCAATAGTATTCACATTAAAATTGTGTTTTGTTAGGGTCTAGGCACTTGGTGTGATGTTCAGCTTCTATTTTAATGCTTTGTATTAAGCTTTACTTTTAATGGATATCTATAGGGATGTCATAGACTTAAAGAGTGGTGGATGCATGGAACGCCTACCTCAGGAAGTGGTGGCTATGAATACAGTGCAGGGCTTCAAACAGGCATGGCATAGGCATAAGGGAGCAATACAGATGAGTATGAATAGATAGGCCATTGACAGATCAAAGGCGATGGCACATTTATAAGGTAGAAAAAGAAATGGACAGACTGGATGGGCCTTGTGGTCCTTATCTGCTGTCAACCTCTATGTTTCTATGTTTAAAATTAAACACTTCTTTACTCAGTGGACTTTATTAAAATGGATATTTGCTTAATATTTCTCATTTTGTTCTGTCATGTATAGTGTGAGTTGGAACTTACAAAGGTACAGGATTTCATTTTTATAAAGGGATGTACCACTGTCATTACAATAGGTATTCACAATCTAAATAGTACTTTAAGAAAGTTTATACTGTATCCCTCAAAACATTGTAAACTACTATGATCAGTTTCTGACAAAGAGGCATATATCCTTTCATTCAGTAAGAAAAGTGATTCTAATCCATTCGGTTCAATCCACTAATGCACTGCTTGTGTATCTGGCTACTGGATAAACAGGCTGAGATTACAGATGTACAAATTTAGTATGTGTCAAAGGGATTTACAGACTACCTTTAGGTGAATATAAACCTACAGTCTATATATCATCTGCAACTGTTTTGAGGACAGTAACCTAGCTTTTGTGTATTAAGTTTTCATGATTGCTTTTGTCTTATGCTATTTTGTATTTTTACTGCTTTTACCTAGTAATTAATAGACAGTATATTACTATTTTAAGTAAGTTAAGTACTTTGCTGTCACTGACTGCAGTGCTGTGAATCATGTGCCTCGGTGTTTGTGATATTTTTATATTAGCATTTCATTTGTAATGTTATTCTCTGATGTGTAAGTGTCAACTCACCTGCCATCTTACTTCTTACTCCCCACATCAACTTGAAATTAGATTAGTATTTTTCTCTGCTTGTGTAACTGATGTAAATAAATTTCAATAAACAAATAAATAAATAAGCGAGATCTCTGGTGTTGAAGTAAATTTGAAGTAAAGATCCTTTATTTTATATGCAGCATTCTGAACATATAAAAACAGACACAGTGGATTCAGTGGAGCACACACATTTGCTCCTCCTGCTTCCTGGCAGTTTGTCAAAAGACAAACAGTGTACTACATAAAAATGTAAAGGGATAGTGGTTTGGAGTTAATATTTCTGATTCACGATTCTTGCATGGACTGGAGTGCTAGAACAGATTTGTGATGTTTGTTTTCTGCCTATGAAGCACCACAGCCATGGAGAGCTGCATTGTTAGTGGATTGTTGGGTGGCTCTGGGACCAAGATTGTCCTGTGCCAATGGCTAGAAATCTCTGAATGGATGTCACTAGCTAACTAAGCCTTAACCCAAAGAAGATAGAAGTGCTTCTGGTGGAATCAGCTTTGAATGAGCTGGCAAAACTGGTGGCTTGCTAAGCATCCTTAAATGGCATGCCCCACAAACCATGAATAGGATTAAGGATCTGGGCATTTTGTGGACAATAAGCTCTGCCCTGAATATCAGGCGGTGGCAGTGACTGCAGTGGATTTTTCAATTTTGGGACACCCTGTCTAAACCATGACAACCTTGTTAACCTGGTGCATGCCTTCACAATGTCCAAATTCACCTATTGCAATGTGCAATACTTATTGTTATCTGAAAGGTTGGTGTGCCCCATGCAGATGGTGTAGAATGCCATCGCTAGATTGACAGATAGAGTTAAGACATATGAGCATATCACTCTTGCCGTATGGGAGTTGCAGTGACTGCCAGTTTGGTGGTTCCTCACTTTCACGATATGGTTGTTAACAAAGGTTTATATGGACTGGGTCTCCAATACCTAAATGATCCCTTAGTCTTATATTATCAGGGCTGACCCTCTGCTCCAGCAAAGCAGTATGCTTCCCATCTCTGGAGCCAGATTAAGTCATTTTGAAGCGAGTCTTTTTTGACTGCAGCTCAATCTAGATGGAATACCTTACCACTCGGTTTGCAAAACTCTTACTTGGTAGATGTGTTTAAGAACAGGCTTATGTTCCATCTTTTAAAAAGCTTTTGATGACAGATTGACTATGAAAGTTGCAAAGATTAATTATTTTTAAAATGGTCTGGGACATGCTGTATCATAGAATTTTACCATCTCTGCTATCCTACTGTTGTAAAATACATGGTATCTCAAGTTGTTGTTTTTATTTGTTTAATTGTCTGGATTGCACAGCATCCAGAGTCATTAGATAGGGTGCTATGTAAATAACTTTGCTTTGAGTTTGCCTTTCTTTCTTGTATCCCTTAAACATTGCAACTCATTTAAATAAAATATACACATTTTTCAATTAACATTTATTACATATTTATTTTCATTGTTCTTTACATTAGTTATATTTCAATGCTTCATTCAGACAGGTCTAGAAATATATGATAATTTCATAGTCAGAACATGATTTCCAGACCCAAGTCCTCATTTTAAATCACTTAATTCAGAACCGGTCATCATAATACAGTATTTCTGTTTGCTTAACTCATACATTTTCCTATTTTTAGCTATACTGTATGTGATTGTGGGTCCAAACCTCACTGTGAAATTGTTATTTTGTGACTTTACATTTTACTTTTTAATCTTTTTGCTCACTATAGACCACTGGAATTGTTTTCAGTTTTATAACACAATAAAATCCTCAATTTGTTATCTTATGGTAATTCTAGATCAGACACACTCTGGCAAGATACTGAACACAGGCAGCTATTGTGCAATACATTTTCTCAGTTTCATATTAGGGCAGATTTCTTGGACATTGAGCAAAGGAAGGTGCTGTGCTCATGAACTGGGGCAAGTGTAGTGCAGGCTACAATCCTAAATTCGAAGAACAAACAAAGTAGCACTCACACTCCAGAGCTAGGAGCTGTTTAATGGAAGTGTAGACAATGATGCCAGGTTTTGTACTGAAATCCATTTATTTATGAAGTAGTCCTGGAAACAGTGTTATAACTGACACACTATAGTCCACAGTCAGGTATTAGTATAGTCTGTTAAAATGCTACACTTGCCTAAATTATGCTGCCCTTGTTTCAAGAGTTCCCCAAAGCTGCTGTGTCCAGGTGGGATGCGATATATAATAAAATTGTAATTTTGTAGCATCAGCAAACAGACTCACCCACCACTGTAATATGTATAGGGAACACAGTGGGAGCGCGGCAGGAAGAAGATAGGGAGGCATACCAAACTTCCCTAAGGAAGCAGGAAGGCAGTAAGGCAGGCAAAAACCCCAACTGAGGAAACACTAGCACAGACAGTAAAGAAGGTGACAAGACTTTCTATAGATGCATTAGTGAAAGGAGAAAGTCCAGAGGTATTTCTAAGATCAAAGGAGATAAGGGTGTGTGTGAGGAGGAGACCACGTAAAGCATCTATCCAAAATAGATACTTCTGCTCAGTATATACTGAAGAGAAGGTAGGGCAGGCCCAGCTCAGCACCATGGACACAGGGGAGGGGAGGGAGGTGAGCACTAGTCCCTTCACAAAATGAAAGGGTCCCTACTAGAGCTCAATAAGCTCAGGGTGGACAAGGCAATGGGACCTGATGGCATACATCCCAGGGTACTAAAGGAGCTAAGGTGGAACTAGCAAAGCCATTATCAGAATTGTTTAGTGAGTCTCTGAGCACAGGAGAGGTCCCAGGAGACTGGAGAAGGGCTCATGTGATCTCACTCCACAAGAGTGGTAGCAGGGGAGGTAGGGAACTACAGACCAGTCAGTCCTACTTCAGTAGTGGGCAAGATTATGGAGGATCCCTCAAGAAAGGATAGTGCAACATCTGGAATCAATAGGAACACAGGATCCAAGACAGCATGGGTTTACAAAGGAAAGTCATGTCAAACTAATCTCATAGATTTCTTTGACTGGGTAACCAGAGTGGTGGACCAAGAGGAGCAGTTGATGTTGTCTACCTTGACTTCAGCAAAGCATTTGATACTGTTCCACATAGAAGATTGATTAATAAGCTGGGTAGGCTAGGAGTGGGTCAAAGTTGGTCAACTGGGTGGCAACCTGGTTGGCGGGAAGAAAACAGAGTGTAGTAGTAAGCGGTATACAACCAGAAGAGATGCAAGTCACAAGTGGGATACCTCAGGGACCAGTCCTGGGGCCAGTTCTCTTCAATATCTTCATCAGTGACATTGAAGATGGACTGGAGGGTAAGGTTTGTCTGTTTGCAGATGACACCAAGATCTGCAACAGAGTAGATGATCCAGATGGGGTGGGCAGAATGGGAAGAGATCTGGATAAACTAGCAAAATGGTTGGAAGAGTGGCAACTGAGATTTAATGCAAGAAGTGGAAGATCATGCACAAATGTAAGAAACCCTGAAGCCACCTATAGGCTGGGAGGAGAGTTGCTAGCAGTCTAGGAAAGAAAGAGACTTGGGCATCATCATTGTCGATGACCTGAAATCATCCAAGCAGACCACTAAAGCAGTAGGTAAGGCTCAGGGGATGTTAGGGTCTATTAGTAGGAGTATCACAAGTCAGAAGAGGAGGTAATAATCCCTCTTTACAAGACACTGGTTGGCCCCATCTGAGTACTGTGTGCAGCACTGGAGGCCACATCTTCACAAGAACATTAACCAAATTGAGGCAGTCCAGAGAAGGGCAACAAAATGGTGCAGGGACTGCATCAGAAAACATATGAAGACAGATTAATGGAGCTCAATATATACCCTAGAGCAAAGGAAGGAGAGGTGATATGATTGAAACATTCAAACACCTTAAGGGCATTAACAAAGGTGAAAAGAGTCTAACATGTTTCAATATAAGAAAAATAGCAGATACAAAGAGGACACAGCATGAGATTAGAGAGGCTGATTAAGGGGTAATGTGAGAAGTTCTTTTCACAGAAAGGGTGGTGGATGCATGGAACGCCTACCTAAGAAGTGGTGGATATAAATACAGTGCAGGGCTTCAAACAGGCATGGGATAGTCATAAAGAGCAATACAGATGAGTATGGATAGATAGGCCATTGACAGAGCAAATGCCAATGGCACATTTATAAGGCAGAAAGGAAATGGGCAGACTGGATGGACGTTGTGGTCCTTAGCTGCCTCAACTCTATGTTTCTATGTTTCTATGTATGTCAAGCGTGTTTGGCTGTCTCAACCAGTAGTCATTTCCTTGCTCTTGGTTGCTTCATTGAAAAACATCTGAACTAATACCCACTCCTGATTGTCAAGTTTTCAGGCACTCTTTTCAGAGCTACTCTTTGAGACATAATGATGACCCCACTTTATGGTACCAAGCTTCCACCTAATTGTGATCCAACCTTTCCACCCTTTCCTCTAGTGCCTGGTGTACCTTCCTTCATCAGTGATTGTGACTCCACCCAGTACCTTTTCAAAGGGCATTGAGGAATCACCTATTGAAATCCTTAGCTTGTACTTCCGTTTGACTGGTTTAACCTTTTTTCCAACTTGCCATACTTTGCCCTATGCCATCTTTCAGCTTTGAATGGGATGTTTTCAGAATCTTTGTTTAGCCTTGTGCTCTCTGCCTTTAAGCTGTATTTCTGTTTGCCTTGTTTTAATATACAGTATATCCTTTCATAATTTGTAACCTATAGTTTTGTTAATATCATTGTAATTCTCCTGAGACATTATTGAAAATAAAGATTTTTTGTCCAGTGTACTTCCTCAGCCAGCAACAACTAAATAAATATATTAACTAAGCTAATTTTGTTTAAACAAATTATTCCTGGTATCACAAACTACATTTGTATTTGTGTCAGCACCGAATATTCATGGTATCTCTGTTGGCTGTCACTTGTTTACTACTTTATTATATGCTGATTATTTATGTTAATGCTGACCACAGTGGAAGTCTTTTGCTAGGGCCTGGAAGGTTTTGATGTTTTCAGTGCAATTTCCAATCTTAAGGTGAACTGGGCAAGACCAAAATACTGTCCCTAATAATGCCAATCCCAACTGGGTTTTCATGCATCTTCAAACTTTCCAAAGGTCACCTAAGGATATCTGTCTGGTCTGCAATGCAGAAGTAGTCCTCAAGGAGTTTGCTGGGGGCTGTCGGACTGGGCTTTGGAGTCCTCAAGGACTCTTGTCCTGAAGGACCTCAATGTCAGGGTCAATGACCCTTTGCATGTGTTGCAAAGAAACTCATCCATCTCACTGGGGAGCTAGGATTCCAACAGATTATCATGGCCATGCATGTGGTGGGTCACACTCTACTCATTTTCTCAGCAGAGTTGGAAATAGATATTATACAATGGGCTCCCAGAATTCCAGAATCTGACTGGCTGACTGGCACCTTTACCTATAGTAAATCCTCGATATACCAACAGGAAAATTTGCCAGCCACCATCGAGTCACATCAGGAACTCCTCTGAAATCCTCTGACCACAGCAAAGTAAGGATGATCAGGACTGGCAAAAGCGGCAATGAATGGCAGAGATCCACACTCACATCCCCTCCCCAAGCCTGGCAGCCAGCTTGTGTAAGCTTCCTACCATCTTTGTTGAGCTAAAGAGATATTTTAAGTCTTTATGAAATGATTAACAAGGAAAGTGTATATTAGTGAAAACCGAGGCAAAAATTTGCTACGAAATCATGGTAGAAAAGCAGGCATGCCCAGTATTATGGCTGTTTTTTTGGCCATGATTTCTACAACTTTAGACAGGTATTCACTAATAAACACTTTTCCTGTTAAACATTCCTCAAAGACTTAAAATACTTCTATGGCTCAATGGGGATGGTAGGAAGCCTGACACTCCATCTCTGTAACAATCTGTACCTTCTTATTCCTTGCAGCACTCTTTTCAGCCTTGGATACTAGTAACCCATGACTGACAACAAACACGGTGCCCAGTAGTCAGTCACATGACTCCACAGTTCAAATGTAGTGGCTGTTGTCACACTGAGGGGGGTGAGGCAGAAGAGAGAGACAAAACCAAGAGAACAGAGCACTTTCTCTTTTCATCACAAAGATCAAACAGGGCCAACAAATCAGTCACACAAACCTGCAGCATCAGTGAACACTGCATCGCCAAAACAAACACACAAAATGGAGCAAAGCCAAAAGGAAAAAAATTAACCAGATTCTGAACATTGTTCCTTCTCATACATTTCAAAGCCCTACACAGACTGAGCCTGGACTACCTGAAAGAGCTTCTGATTCCTTACTGTCCTGGGTGATCACTCACTCAGCCGATGAGGATTGCTAGAGATTCCAAGGGTATGTTTGAAATTTTCTGGGGCACGAGGCATTTATTGCAGCCCCAATCCTTTGGAATTCTCTACCCTGTTAGTTATGGATGCGCTAACCATGGAGGGATTTAAGGGCTTTGAAAACCTTCCTATGGCAACAGGCATTTGGTGACTCATGAAATGATGTTATTATTGATTTTATATGATGGGTTATTAATCTCTGATCTGTGATTTTAACTTGTGAGGTGCCTTGGCATTTAAAGGTGCCTAAAAATAAAGTTTTATTATTATTATTTATTTATTATTATGAAACAGGGAGCAGGCATTCAGTCAAAAGCAACTTGGGCACAGTTTAAATTCATTTTCTACCCTCCTCCCAAAAATAATTCAGCCCAGACTCACAAGGCAATACTGTGCATGCACAGTACCACTACTGCCCCAACAACCAAGGACTATTTTGTTCTGCAGAGCAATAAATTCAGTAAAATAAGTTAAAATGCAAAAAAACTTTTTATTTAGTGTTTTCCTGTCTAAAAAGGGAGAACATCATTATAATCACAATAAACCACTCAAAGGTGTGGGTTATACTGGGATTACCCACAGCTGACCTGGTTTGACCACTCTCCATGTGATCTCGTGGCCAAATCATGCCAGCCATGGGTATATCCCAGCAGAACCCACACCCTGTCATGGTTTATTGCTTAAATATCTCAGTGAGCCTGTTGCCTTGTTTGACCACTGCATCATATTGTTTAATGCTGGGGCCATAAAAAAAATCTTCAACTGTGGATGTGATCCAATACCATTCCAAATGGCTTCTGAATCTATGATGTTTCTAGATCTTTTGAACTCTTTTGACCTGGTTGAGGGCTGTACCAGGGAATGAGTACTCTGGTTGAAACCTATAATGGGTCTATTTCTGTGGCACTGGATGTCCTGCCACCAGTCCTGTCTCACTAAAGACCTCTCTCAAACTCTCCTTGGTTTACATCTGATCTTTGGCAGAAGAAGGTTATAGGTCATAAGTAGAGGGCGTAACATATGCTGAAAGTCTTGTCCTGAAGGAACACATAAGGCTGTTCTAGGAGGCTATCACAACACTAAAGAAGAATTTCTTTTCTGCTGTGGTTGCCACTGAGAGAACCATCCTGCCACACTTTTCCATGTTGTAGACAGTTTATTACCTTCTGATTGTCTTCACCACAAGGAACTTGTTTCAGGGAGAAGTGTGGGTGGTTAAATGAGTTCTTCAAGGCCATTGTTGTGGGCATTTGTGACCAGATTTCCTCTACTACTTAGTCATGAGTCAGTAAGAATAATGGGGAGTAAGAGTGAATCAGTGAATGGTTGAGAGAATTCCAGCCATTGGATTAGGAGGAGATCCACAGAGTGGCAGTGGCTTTGTGGTGCACCATGTGTTCTGGACCGTGCACCCATCCAGCTGTAAGGCTAGATGGGAGCAGTTGGTTCCAGTATTGACAGGTATAGTCATCACTTCTCTGTGGGAGGGGCTGTTGCCAGTGCCCTAAAATGAGTCATTATGAATCCCTTCCTTAAAAAGGCATTGTTAAGGCCAACCTGGTTGAATGGAGGGCTAAGGCATTGACTGCCTTGCCTCCTGCCACACTAGCTACTCATGTTCTGGAACAAGCTCAGGTTGCCAGAAGCTGGTGGGGTTGGAGTGAATGGAGTGTCCAGGGACTGCATTCCTCTCCTGGGGAGGAGTGGCAAACCATCTTGGCTCATAGGTTGCCAATGGGTGGAGATCCAATGGCAGTGCAGGCATGAACAACTCAAGGAAAGGGCTGCAGTTGTGCAGGATGTGTGTACCTTCATGCACATACACTGCCACTGCATCATGGGAAGAAATAACAAACATGGGAAAAATGGAGGACAAGCTATGTGAAGCCTTGCTCATTACTCCATGGCCCACTTTGTCTCTCTAGTGTTGGAGCTTTTCTGGATATGCTGTCCAGGGATGATGTCTATCTCCCCAGCCCTGCTGTGAGGGAAAATATGTGGGGATTAGGACCTCTTGACCAGAGGAGGAGGAGATGGCTATGGTGCATGAAGACAGAGCTGAACAACCACCTGTTGTGCTACAAAAACCTTTATTAAAAAAGTGTCATTAGATCTTGACATACCTGCCAATTTTTAAACTGTCTCCAACCTTCCTTTTTAGCCAAGCTTGTTGAGAAGGTGTGCTACAACCCAGCTTGGGTGAGTCATCTTAAGAAGAATGACCTATTTGGGCCATTTCAACATGATTTCCAGGGTGATCACAGCACAGAGACAGTCATAATCAGGGTATCTAATAATCTTTTCCTGGTGTGAGATCACCGGGAGATCTCTACTGAGATCTTGATAGATCTTTCTACATCATTTGATACTGTAGATTACGCACTGTTGTTGACCTGACTTGGAGAGCATGACAGGTTGTCTGAGACAGTGTTACAATATTTTAGTCCTTCCTCAGTGGCAGAGAGCAGTCATTAGTGCCTGTCTCCTGATGATGATGGCCAGATGGTCTAGACTGCTGTGTAACTCAAGGTTCTGTGCTTTCACCTCTTTTCTTCTCAGTGTTCATTGAAACTTACCACATTTCTCTGCTCCTACTCACCTTAGTATGCACCTTAGTCTATGCTGCCACTGGAGAGTTCATTAGGTACTGCAGCTTGGAGTTTATCTACTATGCAGATAACACCTAACTGTATGTCTCTTTTGTTCCTGATGGGTTGTCTTTTGTGTTGAGATTAGAACAATGCATGGTAGAAATCAGGTTTGGATGGCCTCAAATTGGGTGCTTTGAAACCAACAAAGAGTGTGTTGCTTGTGATGGCCTTAAAGAAGCAGATATCAGCTATTTTCAGTGGTGTGAATATTCCCACCCTTAGGAGGCTGCATCTTTGGGTGGCAGAGGAGGATCGAAGGCTGGGTGTTGTTCTTGGTGGACAGTTGACATTTGTTTTGCAGGAATCTTCTGTGGTCAGGAACTGCTTTTACCATATTAAGAATGTTGCCAGACTGCAGCCACTGCTTGATTCTGCTAATCTAGATACACCAGTTAATGCCCTCATTTTCTCCTGTCTCAGTTACTGCTGGGCACCCTATAAAGGCTTACTCAGGTGGCATTAATTATGTCACCAGCAGTTAGTTCAGAATGCTGCAGCAAGATGGCTACCCTCGTCCTGGATGTCAGAGAACATTACCTTCTTACTGTGGGTTCTGAGCAGGCTGCCTGTTAGGTGATGGGTAGCCCATGATATAGGCGACTGCGATTGGGCATTTTCAAAATGGAGACTCAGTCACAGTGCATGTTGACAGGGCTACTGACCAGGAGGAGTGACTGGATGGGGTTTGCACATATAGTGACAGGATGTCATTACATGTGCACAATGCATGGGGAGTGGAACACGCTGACATGGGAAGAAGGGGAGGGAGAGTTTGTGAAGTGTGATGCAGTGGTGGGCTGCTGAGCTGGCCTCGTGGTGTGGTGAGTGGGTGGTGGTCTGGGCTTCTGAAGGTGCTGGGTTTGGGCACATGTACATTTTGTTGTGCCCTGCCCTAATTTTTTAAAGGCTTTGCACCCTCCGACATGCAGCCCCCTGAGTTGAGAACCTTTAGTAGGGAGGTGCGAGGAGTGAAGCCCCCATGGGGGTATAGAGGCACAGCCCCCACATAACATAGAAACTCTAAGTCCCTGGCACCCTTTGCTGTGCACTGGGGTGTACATCACTGAAATTGATTTTTGGCAATGTACACTCACCCTAACGCAATTGCCTTTCCATGGTCACCGTTATGAAATGGAACCTAGGTGATGCATTAGTTTTTGGGATTGTGAGTGATGTTTAAATCCTTGATGGACTGGATCGCCAATACCTCAGTGATCTCTTGATTCCCACATCCCATCAATAGACTTAAGATCTAGTGAACAGGGTTTGTTGGGTGTTCCTCCTTCTTGACAGAAGTCTGCTGGTGACCAAGTTTTTCCTGATGTGAACCTTTTATTGATATATTTTCCAAGAAGAATACATTACAAACACCCAGTTTCATGTCAAGCTATGATATTCATGATCATCAACAGTTACAGAGAGGATCTGACATATAAGGTAGACTTTGTTTAAGATGTGCATCTTTAGTTAGACTTTGTCTTACATACAAGGTGATATAAAGACCTTATTATTGCTCAGAACTAAACTGGTCAGAAGGCCAAGGGATATACAGGGACCTGAGTATTTGCAGAGTACAGCAATCATATGGCAAAGTATGTACAACAGTAAATAAAGAAACTGAGTGAACAGATCATTGAGGTGGTTACATCTCTAAGGATCTCAGGTTACTAATCCACTTGACCTAAATGAGCACTGCACCAATAAAAGCCCTAGATGTAGAGGAGGGATGGTCTTGAATGCTGAAACTGGGGCAGGGTAGGGTGGTATCCTTTAGGGTCAGGTCACAGCTATCTTAGCCAATATCTACCCAGGGAATACCATCATGGGCTGCCTCATGTGATCATTGACCCCATGTGCTTTAGAAAAGGGGACCAGGAAGCATAGTAGATTGTAAGAGTGTTGATGCCTTGGTGGAACAGTATCTCACACTTTGCAAGCAAGGTGAAACTAGTGAGCAGTTCCTGGAGTGTGGGTATCTCCATGGATCACCATTTTCTCATCATCAAGCACTTTGCTTCCAGAGGGAGCTGAGGACCTATTTAATGGCCATGGTACTGAGCGGGGCTTCTTCTAAAGAATGTTGGATTAACAATTTAGTTGATAGCGGCATATGATTGTAATGACACCTGTGCTAGGAACTATGTGACCTGTTGTCAGAATGGTTGATTCTTGGGACAGTGCTATAAGATATGGTACAGATCCCTATGGGGAATCTGCATCTCCAACAGTTTGAGTTTGGCAAAAATGTGCAACATATATCAGAAATGTGATATCTGCATTTTGGTCAGCCTGACTTTAGGGTCACAAGTGACTGCATGGGCAAGTTTTCAGCAGACTTCCCAGTTTACATCATAAGCCTGTTTTCTCACACAGGCTGTCCACTATTCATGCACTTTAAGGGTCTAGTTACAAAGGTGCTGAAAGCTGAGACAGCTCTGCCCTTATTAGACTTGAGTCAACTGAGCAAAGGGTTCTGCAGAGTGGTTGTGGTCACTTCTGAGAGTTGTCTGAGTAATGGGCTGAGGGCACTTGTAATGTATAGAAAGTAACAAAATTCTCCCTTGTCTGGTAGGTATCTGTCTCAGAACCCCTGAAAGGAGTCCATGTGAACTGTGTTTGGTATAAGCTGGTCTTGTAATCCTCAAATCCTCTTATCCTTCCAGTGAGTCCATCTCATTGTGACTCCCCAGTTTTAGTATAGATGCTGTCCCATAATGGGATCATGGCCGTTTGTAGCTAGTGCTAGTCCTCACCTGTGCTGTGCCTTCCTCCATATTGTGGTGAGGACCTTTCATGTAGGGGGTGTACAGAAATGAAGCAAATGTTCCTCCTTGCATCTGTGAGGCCACCAGCTGCAACCAGGCAGGTGGAAACAGACCCAGGGTTGCTGCCATCTGATTGTTTGTGCAGTCCAAAAGGCCCAGGTGTATGTCTGCAAGCATGGAAGACCCCACCTCCTCTTTTCCAGTGTGGTCTAAGCTTTGCCTGACTGCATCTGGGTTGCCACCCTTCCCAGAAGAAGTTGCCAATTATTTTATCAATAGAGGAAAATCTCTTGGTCAGGATGTGGGTGGCATGTGGCTAGTGTATGAAATAATGTGGAATCAGTGACCATTTTTGTGGCCTCTATCTTACCCACCATAGCGAGTTTGAGGGGCTTCTGCCTACCACATTTGCTACATATCTCTGCCAGCAATTGGGCAAGATTGAGATTGAACATCTTCATGAGTCATGGAAGCTGGTGATCCCCAGGTATTTGGTTGCCTTAGGTGCCCATCTGATACCCAGGTGATGCACTTTAGGGATGGGTAGTGTTTATTTAGAGGCAGGATCTCTGTCTTAGATCTATTAACTCTGAAGCTTGAGATGCTAGAAAAGGATCTAAGGAAATCAAGCAGATGAGCCATAGAGGCAGGGGCATGATCCATAGTGACTAGCAGATCATCAGCAAAGAGGAGGTTTTGAACATCTCTATTCCAGTCTGGAGGCTTTGATCAAGGGATCCTCCAAACTGCCAAAGTTAAAGGCTCAATGGCCAGTAAAAAGTAGATGGGGGGCAATAGGCGGCCTTAGAGAGTGCTTTTCTATAGGGAAAGTGGTCAGAGATAGAGGAAGTTGTGAGCACTTTGGCCATGGGGTTGGAATATATGGTTCTGATGCTTGTGAGGAACTAAGGTCCAAAACCCATCAGTTCCAGTACTTTATCGAGGTACACCCACTCCATCAAGTCAAAGGCTTTCTCAGTAAATGGCTTTTACCCCTGCAGGAGTGAGGAACTCTTTGCAGTATATATCAGGTTTTTAATGTACATAACTGGTCTGAGCTCAAGCACCCCCAAACAAAGCCTATTTGGGAAGGATGAATAAGGGAGGGTAGCAATGGTCTGAGCCTCATAGCTAGAACTTCAGCAAATATTTTACTATCCACTCTATTTGGGAGATAGGCCTATAAATAGCTGGGTCTGTTGCTCCTCCCCTTTTTGGGTATGATCGTTATACTTGACATTCTCATGGTTTGCTGGAAGGAGCCTGTGGTCGTGGATTCTTGATAGAGGTGCAGGAGAATAGGGCTGCTGATTGAGAGAGAAGCTGAAAAAACTCTGTCAGAGTGCTATCACCCCGTGCTTTTTTGGGGTTGAGGGCATTCAGAGCAACTTCTATCTCAGGCAGTTTTAATTGGACCTTGTAAGCGTGTGGGTTCAATAACAGACACCAGTCACAAAAATGAAGTGTATAAAAATGCTGGCATAGCGTTTATCATTTTATTTCCTGAAAAAAAATTAAAAAAATTATTTACAGAAAAGAAATAGGTTAAATTTCACCAAAACAAAAGTAAACAAAAACACAGGCAAGTCTTGCAGTCAGACTCCCTGCTCTTCTCGGTATCCAATACTTTCAAGCTAGTGTGTAGGCATTCACACTTCCATTCCTTCACCTGATCAGAAGGTAGTGACCAGTCTCCTTCCTCACCCTATCTGATAAGGTCTTCTGGTGGAGGCCTTTATAGTACTCAAAAGGGGCGGAGTTTGAAATTGGCTACACCTGCTTCTCTGACATCACCTCCATTTGGTTGCTATAAAGGCAGCCTATTTCATGGGCTGTCAACCCTATAAGAGGGGCTTCCCAGATGACTTTCCCAGGTAAGTAAACCATAATAGAGAAAAGAGATGTAACCTAAATATTAAATATAAAGAATCTAGAATCTTTAACCAAGGGCAACAGATGAGGTGCGCTTCCTATCAGGTTTCCTTGTAAGGTTCTAGATTCTTTAACAAATAGCCAGCTTGATGTTCTAGTGCAAAACCCAAAGAAAAAAAAACAGTTTTTATTTATAAAACACATTGATCTTTAGTTAACAAATATTGGGATTCCCCAATGGCTGCAATTCTCAGCTAACAGCCGCTCATTTTCAGCCTTTTAATAGAGAGGCAACACCTTCTTTAAACAATTACAGCCCCTTTAATGAATATAGACACTCAAAGGCTTACTTCTTTATGCCCTCCGTGTCCTTGCATAAATTCAGCTCCTTTTTATTTCTTTGGAGGCGAGCACTAGAACAGGACTTCAGAGTTACTTGCTAGGGGTGTAGCACTGCTCCTTGGGGGCTCCTTTAGCAACATACTTTTACTTTGTCTGAATTTTCTAACAAATGCTTTTGGCAATTACTCTTTATATTAAAGCCCATTACCATAGCTACTATCAAGATGTACAAACTAGAACTGGATAACAGGATTAGTAAGTTTAAGAATTGCCAGGTTGGCCATCCTGACAAGAAAATTAGTATAGATAGAAAGTTAGAGGAGTAGTCAGGAGAGAGTGAAAATGAAAACAAAAAAGGGGGCATCTTGAATTTCTCTTCTTTTGAAACTTTATTTTCTGCATAACAGGACCCTGTTACATACCTGCCTGTACAAGAAGGCAACATAATAAGCTTTTATTCTGTTGACTGAGACACTTCACCCTTGGAAGGGTTGGAACTTCCACCTACCCACTCTCGAAGTTCCACCTCAGGGACCCTTAACAAATCGGAACCATTTACTGAAACATTAATCTATACGTTACAAATATGGTTCCAGTTACCACAATTCCCTGAGGTGTGCATCTAATAGTTTGCATCTATTATTTAATATTTTAGATGTAACATCATCTATTTTCTTTTCCTGAGCCATCTTTATCCACTCCAAATCTAGATAGAAAATCTGCATTTTGTGTTGGAATCCTGCTTGATGTTTAACTGAAAACTTGTAAGGTTGCAAAGACAAGTACCAGCTCATAATTCTCATATTCTTGTCTTTCATCAGATTAAGCCAACATAAAAGATTGTGATCAGTTACAATTGTAAATTCATTCCCCATAGATAATATTTTAAGGCCTCAATGGCCCATTCCATAGCTAGACACTCTTTTCTCTATGGTGGAACATCTTTGTTCCCTTTCATGGAGCTTTCTACTTAAAAAAGAATAGGATGTTCCCCATGTTTGTCATATTGGGTAAGAACAGCTTCAACGCTTGTATCTGAGGCATCTGTTTGAACCTCAAATGGTTTGGAGAAGTCTGGACTATGTAATACTGGTGCAGAACATAATATCGCCTTTATTTTTCTAAAAGCGGCATCACACTCTGCTGTACACTTCATCTTAGTGGGCAACAATTCCTTGTCTTTGTCTTTTAAATGTTTTTTATTTTAATGGGTTCACCACAATATATCCCAGCACACTGCCTTAGGGAACTGGTCCATTCCACTGGGGTGTTAAACAGGCGAGGCATACTGATGAGTCCTGGTAGGACGAAACACGTGTCTATGTCTTCTGTTAGCACCTTTGCAAACTGTGTGAGAGGCCTTTCGGCACCATGCAATTCTGCTTAAAGTTGGACCAGCATAACATTCTGTGGTGATTTGCATATGCAGCCCATGATGCTTTTGCATTGTGGGGTATGTGTGATTTTGTATTTTCTTGAAACTTGGCTTCCCAGCCAAATGCCCTTTGGTAACTCCTTGCCTCAGTGTTTACAGACAGAGGTTCTTTTGTCTTTAAATGTTTTTTTATTTTAATGGGTTCACACAATATATCCCAGGCACACTGCCTTAGGGGTAACTGGTCCATTCCACTGGGGTGTTAAACAGGCAGGGGCATACTGATGAGTCCTGGTAGAATGAAACACGTGTCTATGTCTCTGTTTGCACCCTTTGCAAACTGTGTGAGGGAGCCTTCGGCACCATGCAATTCTGCTTAAAGTTGGACCAGCATAACATTCTGTGGTGATTTGCATATGCAGCCCATGATGCTTTGCATTGTGGGGGCATGTGTGATTTTGTAATTCCTTGTTAGATTTGTTAAAGGTGTGGGTAATGGTTGAGAAGTCTGGTATAAACCAACGAGTAACCAGCCAGGCCCAGAAATGAGCTGACATGCTTTTTGTATTGGGCACTGGACTATTTGCCACAGCTTCAATTTTACTGACTTCTGGTTTGATAGCCCGTTTCCAATAAGAAAACCTAAGTAATGGGTTTCAGTTTTAGAAGGCACATTTTGCTGGATTAATCATTAAGCCAGCATGTTTCAGACTCTGAATAACTGCACTTAAATGAATTAAGTGGGTGTCCCAGTTCAGCTATAGATGACAACGCTATCTAGATAAGGGCACTATATGCTTTATGGGGTCTTAATACATGGTCCATATATCTTTGAAAGGTGGTAGGGCCCATGTAGTCCAAATTGCATGGTTGTAAACTTACATAGCCAATTGGAGTACAGAATGCTGTTAGTTCCTGTGCTTGGGTTGCTAGTGGATCTGCCAGTACCCCTTTGTGAGGTCAAGTGTACTGATATACTGGATAGATCCAATTTGGTCCAACAGATCATCAATCCTGGGCATGGGGTACCCATCAAACTCTGAAACAGCATTTATGCATCTAAAATCCAAGCATAACCTCACTCCACCTTCTTTCTTACTAACTGCTACCAGGGTGAAGACCATGGACTGCATGATGGTACAATAACCTTGGCTTGCTCCATCCTTTCCACTTCCTCCACTACCTCCTGTCTGACTTTTTCAGGAAGCCTATATGGTTTCTGGTGTATGGATCTGGTCTGTGACAGTTTGATTTCATGTTCCATACCCTTTGCTCTTACAGGGTTTTTTGTGAAAGTACTTTTAAAATAATCTAAGAGATTGTCAATATCTTGATGTTGTACTGGTGCCAAATCTGGATTAATGTGAATGGGTGTCTCCTCATGACAAGGGTCTAACCGTTCATATGCAACATCCAATTCTGGGTTACCTGTTCTGGTTGGATGTAGCATACTACTTCAGTTTTTGGTTTTTCTTCCCATTTTCTTAACAAGTTGGCATGATAAATTTGTTTTATGGGTCTATGCCTGGCATCTCTATTTCATAATTTATCACCCTGTTTGTCTGACAACTTCATAGGGGCCTTGCCAATGCATTAACAACTTATTCTCACTAACCAGAGGTGGGAGCTCATAAAGCTGGGGATAGTGCAGGCAACCAAAACCAAAAATCAAAACCTGCTGCAAAGCCCAGAGCAAGAAGGCTAGGCTAAGAAACTGAGCTGGTTGAGCAAGGAGGTCATGGAAAAGGTAAGGAGGAAAAGAGCTGCCTTTAGGAAGTACAAGAAAACAGGGAAGGGAGGACAGGAGAAGTACTGACAGAATCGAAGGAGGAGACAAGGCAGTAAGGGGAGCCAAGCATCTATGGAACTCAGGCTGGCACAAGGCATTAAGAAGGGAGAAGGACTTCTTTAAGTACATCAGGGAGAAAAGGAGCTTGTAAGGACCACATAGTAAGGATTAGGAAGGAGGGGTTTGGGTGGAAGCTAAGGTGTAGCAAGGCGGAAGCACTAAATGTGTACTTCTGCTCAGTATTTACTAAAGAGAAGAGGGTGACACCCAAGGTGGGAGAAATGGCAGAAACAGGGGAGTGGTGACAAATAGGGAAATCATGGAGGGCAGAGTTCAAGAGGGTTTGAAGGCACTGAGGGTGGACAAGGCACCAGGCCCAGATGACATCCACCCCAGGGTACTGAAGGAGCTTGCAGAGGTCCTTGCAGGACCTTTGGCAGACCTATTTAATGCCTCACTACATCTAGGGTGTGTACCTCAGGACTGGAGGATGGCTCATGTGGTGCCCCTCCACAAGAGTGGCCCCAAGGATGAACCAGGAACTACAGACCAGTGAGCCTCACATCCATCATGGGTAAGCTAATGGAGACTATCCTGAAGGAGAGGCTGGTGGCCCTCCTAGAGGCCAATGGACTACAGGACAGCAGACAGCATAACTTCCATACATGGCAGATCCTGCCAAACCAACCTGGTCGAGTTCTATGACTGGGTAACTAGGCAACTGGACAGAGGCCATGCAGTGGATGTCCTGTATCTGGACTTCAGTAAGGCATTGACTTGGTGCTAGCATGGAAGGCTGGGAAGGAAGTTAGTAGGCACAGGGCCGTGCAAAGCTGGTGAGATGGGTAGAAAACTGGCTGCAGGAAGGCAACAGAGGGTGGTGGTGGGTGGGGAGCTCTCACACCCAAGGGCAGTGACAAGCGGTGTTCCACAGGGCTCAGTGTTGAGACCAGTGTTGTTTGGAATATTCATTGCAGACATATGGGACATCAAGAGCAAGATCAGTCTGTTTGCTGATGATACCAAGGTAAGGCGGTGGTGGATGACATAGGGGATGGCAGGTTGCAGGATGATCTGACAAAGCTTGAAACCTGGTCAGACACCTGGCACTGGGGTTTAATGCCAGAAAGTGCAAGGTGCTGCATTTTGGGATGAAGAACCCAAGGAGGAGTTACCAGCTAGGAGGAGTGCAGCTAGTCAAGACAGAGGAGGAGAAGAATCTGGGTGTGCTCATTACAGGGTCAATGAACAATGCAGCACAATGTAGGAAGGCAGCTGCAAAGGCCAACAAAATGCTGGGTTGTGCAAGGGTATATCCTCGAGGAGGGAGGAGTGATTCTGCCACTATATAGGTCATTAGTTAGACCACACTTGGAGTACTGCGTGCAGTACTGGCATCCGTATCTGAAGGGGACATTAAGTTAATGGAAGGGTGCAGCACAGGGTGACAAAGATGATCAAGGGGCTGGGGACTTCTCATATGAGAGACGGTTGAAGGAGTTGAACATGTACTCACTGGAGGAAGGAGAGACGGGTGACATGATTGAAACCTTTAAATACATGAAAGGAATAAACAAGACAGGAACAGAGGGCTGTTCAAAAGTAAGGGAGGGAAGGCCACCAGGGGCCATGATATGAGACTGGAGCGAGGAAGGTTCAGAAGGGAGATAAGGAGACACTTTTTTACAGAGAGGGTGGTGGCTGGGTGGAATGCATTACCTGCAGAAGTGGTATGCAGTAGAACAGTGGACTGCTTCAAACAAGGATGGGACTGGACAAGGGGAGGGTTAATGAAGGAAGAGGAAGGGTGGAAGGGAGGGCAGTTGCAGAATAAGGGTGCTAGCTGCACATTCGAGCAGACTTGATAGACCTCTAGGCCTTTATCTGCTGGCAAATTTGTATGTTCAGATGTTCGTATTCTCAGTCGTAGGTAGCAACAATAATACTTCTCCCCAGGCTTGAATAGTTTTTCTTTCAACCCTACATCATATCTTTCTTTCTGAGCCTGTTGTTTATTTTCCACATTCTCATGTGCCAGTGCTATATATTTCACCAATCTTTCCTTTAGTGACAGCATATACTCAACAATATTTGTGCCCCAACATTTTTCCAACCTCCCAGTGTTCTTTCACTACATCTAGGGCCCTCTGGGGTTGCACCCATATAACAGGGTAAATGCGAGAACCCAGTAGTGGCTTGGGGTACCTCTCTACAAGCAAAAGAAGGTAGGGAAGAAATTTGTCCCAGTCTCTTTCCTCTTCATGCACAAATTTCTGGAGCATTTTTTTCAGGGTTTTATTAAACTGCTCCACTAGTCCATCTGTCTGGGGATGATATGGGAAGTTCTAAGGGCTGTAACCCTAGTAGTCTATACAATTCTTGCAACAGGGCTGATGTAAAATTACTGCCATGGTCTGTTAATATTTCCTGGGGTATTCTCATTCTACTAAAAACTTTGGCCAGTTCTTCAACCACTGGGGAGCTGTTACTGTCCTCATTGGGATAGCCTCAGGGTACCGGGTGGCATAGTCACAGATTACAAGAATATACTGATTCCTTTAGAACTTTTAAGCAGGGGTCCCACCAATCCATATCTACCCGATCAAAGGGTGGTAACATATGGGATAGGCTGTGGGGTACCTGATCTTTTCTCCCTCCTTGTGCTACTAGCTGGCATTTAGCACAGGCTCTACAATAAGCAGCCACATCCTGATGAATCCCTGGCCAACAAAATCTGGCCAGAATTCTTTGAAGGTTTTATCCCTTCCTTCATGGCCAGTCATTGGGATGTCATGGGCAGAAACATCACCAGTTCTCTGTACTTCTGGGGCACCAACAACTGCTCAGTTTCTAAATCAGTTTTTGGTCAATAGATATTCTATATAGTATTTTATTTCTCTGTTAAATAAGATTGTCCCGTTGTTTCTCTTTGGACACCTGTGAAAATAAGGGTTTCAAAGAATCATATGCCATTTGATCTTCATAAATATGGTTACAAGACAACCCTGGTACCATATACTCTGTCCCTTTTGGTGTTGTTCTTTCCAAGCCTTCTTCTCCTTCTTCTTTCTTTCCGGACTTCTATCTTTCCCCACTTTCAAACTAATCTTCAAAGGAAAAACAGAGTCTAATTGAACTTTAGTTTGAGATCTGGTAACCACATTAACAGTCTCCATAAAAGTCTGGTGATTACTCATCAGTGTTGAAAAGTGCGGAAATCTTGTCCAATAATGACAGGTACTGGTAACCGGGTACTAGACTAACTAGTACTTTACAACAGTCATTATTGATTTTAATATCAAGATGGCAGTTTTATACTGGTGAATGTCCCCATGTACACATCTGACAGTAGTATCCTGCTGGTTTATGGCACAATCAGGGCAAGATCAGTTCGCACTAATGTTTGCCTGCTCCAGAATCCAATAATAACAGGGTTTGAAGGTCTCCAATCCCTACTGTCTCTACATAGCCAAAATTGGCCAGAGCCAAATGAACGGGCTCTTGTCTTTTATTAGGACAATTTCTCACAATGTGACTCTTCCCAAGGCAACCACGGCATATCAGCTCAGAATATGGAATTCTAGCACCAATATCTCCTCCTGTTATACTGTGATTGTCTCTGATTCTGAAAATTTTGGGAATAAAAGGTCTTACGGAGGTGCAGGTGGTTCTTGGTTACCTGGTTGTCCTCTGGCTCTGGTTGCTCTAGCTGCTAGGTAATCCTCAGCTAGCTTAATGGTTTCTTCTGCAGTTTCAGGTTTGTGCTCTTTCACCCATACTTACACATCAGGAGCCAAAACCTGGATAAATTGTTCGATGGTAATAAATTCCATAATCTGGTCAATAGTCTTTGTGGTGGGTTGTAGCCATTTTATACAGTAATCCTTAAGTCTGGCATAGGTCTCCTTGGTGTGTCATAATGGAACATTTTCTGTGACCTAAAGCTGACAGTAAGTGTCTGTGCTGATATTAATTCTTCCTAAAATCTCTTCCTTTACTTTAGCATAAGTGGCAGCATCAGTCACACTTAGTTGACTATATACAAGATGAGCCTCCCTAGACAAGTAGGGTACCAATCTTATCACCCACTGATCTTGGGGCCAGTTGCAAGTCTGGGCTATTCGGCTCAAAAGTCATCTTCAAGTCAAAGTCAAGCTTTTATATCATCACTTTCAGTTAATTTAGTCAACTTAATATCTCTTGGCACAGTTTGTTCTACTTGCCTTTGTGACATCTCCTGTATCGCCTCCAGGGTGTCATTCCATTTTGGTCCTGTCTTCTGCTTTCTTCAGCTTGAGTCTTCAGTCCTCATCCCTCAGTTGCCGATCTTTGTCCCTCTGGTTCTCCATCTTGATCTGCCGCATGCATAGCCACTTTAACAATTTACTAGGATCATCAGCAGCTAGCGGTACCTGTCGTACTTGTGGCTTTGCTGCTGTAGCTAGTACCTCTTCTTCTTCCTCTGCCTTCTTCATTTTGGGTCTGGTTCCAGGGTTTAGCCCAGGCAACAAAGGCTCCCAGTCCTTTCTCTCACTGACCTGGTGAGATGCAATGCACTTTGCCTGACTGTTCCCCTTTGTGCATCTGTTAGGGTGTTTATGCTGCAACATCCGTAGTGCGCCTCCCAGGCAGCCTCGATGCACCAGGTTGAATCCCACTTCTGACACCAATGTAAGCATGTGGGTTCAATAACAGACACCAGTCACAAAATGAAGTGCATAAAAACGCTGGCATAGCGTTTATCATTTTATTTCAGAAAAAATAAAATAAAAAAATATTTACAGAAAAGAAATAGGTTAACTTTCACCAAAACAAAAGTAAACAAAAACACAGGCAAGTCTTGCAGTCAGACTCCCTGCTCTTCTCAGTATCCAATACTTCCAAGCTAGTGTGTAGGCATTCACACTTCCATTCCTTCACCTGATCAGAAAGTACTGACCAGTCTCCTTCCTATCCCTATCTGACAAGGTCTTCTGCTGGAGGCCTTATATAGTACTCAAAGGGGCAGAGTTTGAAATTGGCTCCACCTACTCTCTGACATCACCTCTATTTGGTTGCTATAAAGGCAGCTATTTCATGGGCTGCCAACCCTATAAGAAGGGCTTCCCAGATGACTTTACCCAGGTAGGTAAACCATAATAGAGAAAAGAGAGTAACCTAAATATTAAATATAAAGAATCTAGAATCTTTAACCAAGGGCAACAGATGAGGGCGTGCTCCTATCTTGTTTCCTTGTAGGTTCTAGATTCTTTAACAAATAACCAGTTTGATGTTCTAGGACAAAACCCAAAGAAAAAAACAGTTTTTATTTATATGACATTAATCTCCTCTTTACGTACTGTAATTCTAGATAACAGAGTTTTTACTGTGTTTAGGTAACAAATATTGGGATTCCCCAATGGCTGCAATTCTCAGCCAACAGCCGTTCATTTTCAACCTTTTAACAGAAAGGCAGCACCTTCTTTAAACAATTACAGCCCCTTTAATGAATATAGACACTACAGGGCTTACTTCATTATGCCCTCAGTGTCCTTGCATAAATTCAGCTCCTTTATTTCCTTGGGCGAGCACCAGAATAGCACTTCAGAGGTACTTGCTAGGAGTGTAGCACTGCTCCTTGGGGCCCTTTAGCAACATACTTTTTGCTTTGTTTGAATTTTCTAACAAATGCTTTTAAGGGCAATTACTCTTTATATTAAAGCCCATTACCATAACTACTATCAAGATGTACAAACTAGAATTGGATAACAGGGATTGTAAAGCTTTAAGAATTGCCAGGTTGGCCACCCTGACAAGAAAATTAGTATAGATAGAAAGTTAGAGGATAGACAGGAGAGAATGAAAATGAAAACAAAAAAGGTGGGGACATCTTGAATTTCTCTTCTTTTGAAACTTTATTTTCTGCATAACAGGACCCTGTTGCAGACCTCTAGAGCCTGTGCCTGCTCAGCTGTCAGGTTGAGGAGCTGCAAGTGTTTCAGAAAGGCCTCAATCTTTGAGTCAGAAAGGTCCAGCTGAAGAGCTGTGTAGATCTTCATAGAATGTTTTCATTATCCTATTTATGTCCTCCTCCTTAATGTTCACCTTGCCAGATGCATCTTTGAGGCTGGCTATGTGTCCACTCAGCTTGTTGCTTTCTCAGGCAATAGTCCAGCACTTTGCCTCAACTCTCTTTGCTCTTCCAATATTAGTGTTGCTACCCCATCAATACTAGTGCAGTTTTCTGATAAACAGAACATCTACTTCCATATGGATCTTTATAATTTCTGCATGGAGGAGGTTTGGCGTACCCAATTAGCAGTGCTTTGAACTCTGATTCCTTAACGTTGAGATTAGCCTCCAGTTCAGCTATTTCAGCTTCCCTCTCTTTTGCCGTTGAGCAGTGTACCCAATTATTAGAGGCCTTGCTTTGTATGCAGGCCGTAAAAGTGAGGGTCATGCATCAGAAGAAGCTCTTTGCACCAAGGGGGTTGGTAGTGGGGACCCAGATAACATTGAGCTGCAGTGGGGCATGATTGAAATGACCAAGGCCACTGACTTACGGTGATTAAAACAATTAAATTCCATTTTCAAGACTTAAGATTCCGAATTTCACGGTGATTGTTACTCTAATTTCAGTTTTACGATTCTGTATCATTCTTTTAGTATGTACATAAATAACCAGAATTAAAGAAGGCTTAAAATACAGAGCATTAAATAAAGCAAACTGAAAACAGTACAGGAAGAAATTAAGAGAAAACAGACTTTTTTGTAGATTTACTGATCTGATAGAAAATGCCAGATTCCATGAAATGTCTGCTTTTACCGGTTTTCAGGCAGCCCTAATTCCGAATTTTACCAGATTTTCCGTAAAACCAAAACAGTGGCCTTGGAAATGACATGGGGTTGAATGGTGATAGCTGTTACCATATGTAGACAATTTTGTGATGTCAACCATATATTCAGCCTGCTATAGGACTGGTGAGTTGCTGAGTACTAACATACTAAAATGCCAGCAGAATTGGCCTAGTGGTCTTTCATGTCTGCTTATTTTGTCAGCCCCACCCTGGGAACTGACCTTGCTGCCACTGCCACCCTCTCAGTCTTCTCCCTTTCCAGTCCAGGGTATTCCCCTGCATTGGACTTTGCTTCCACAACCCTTCCCCTATACCTGTCCCACCCCCCTCTTGAACCCGTGCACGTCTCTGCCTCCACCAGCCTCCTGGGCAGTGCATTCCATGGTTCTACCACCCGCTCAGTGAAGTAGCACCTCCTCCATTCTCCCTAAATCCCCCTCCAGGTTCCACCCATGCCCTCTAGTTGTCCCCTCCTTCCTTTGGAGCACCCTGACTGAGCCTCCCTGATTTACCCCCTCCATGCACCTGAAGACCTCTGTCATGTCCCCCTGTCCCTTCTCTCTTCCAATGTGTACATATTTAGCTCTTTGAGATGATCCCTATATGTCCTTTCCCCCAAGCCCCAGATCATTTTGGTTGCCCTCCTCTGGACCCTTTCCAGGAGTTCAATGTCCATTTTAAGTGTGGCCTCAAAACTGAGATGCAATACTCAAGGTGCGGCCTCATCAAGCAGTTATAAAGAAGTAGGATCACTTCCCTCCTTCTGGAGGTGATCTCTCTAGTGATGCATCCAGCATCTTGTTGGCCTTGGCCGCTGCCCTCCTACAAGTCTCTGAGTTGTTCATCTTGACATCCACCACCACCCCCAGGTCCATCTCAGCCATCAAGACTTGTATGTTCCCCCAGGGTGTACACTTGGCCCAGGTTTCTGACACCCAGGTGTAGTACCCTGCTTTTCCTTGCATTGAACTTTAGTTTTCACTTTCTCAACCACTTTTCCAGAGCCTCCAGGTCTCCTGTAGGGCCACCCTCCCTCCTCCACATCCACTACCACTCCACAGCTTTGAGTCATCCACAAAGAGACTTATTTCACTCCTGATACTATTCCTTATGTCAGAGACATAGGCATTAAACAGGAGGTGCCAAAGGACTGATCCCTGAGGAACCCCATTAATGACCCTCCTTGGAGATGAGTATCTCCCCAACCACGACCCTCTGGGTCTGGTCTAAGAGCCAGTTCCTTATCCATCTGATCATCTGTTTCCCCACCCCATTCCCCAGCTTATCCAACAGGCCCCTGTGAGGAACTGAGTCAAACACCTTGCTGAAGTCAAGAAAGATTAATTCCACCGGCCTACCCAGGTCCAAGGCACTAGTCACCCAATCATAGAACCCCACAAGGATTATCTGACACAATTTCTCCGGGATGAAGCCATGCTGTCTATCATCCAGGCACCCCAACTTTTTCAGTCCCGCCCCAGCCTCTCCTTGACAATACTTTTCATCACCTTGCCCACCACTCGATGTCAGGCTGATGAGCCTGTAGTTTCATGCCACCTCTTTTGATCTTCCCTTGCAGATAGGCACTATATGCACCACCTTCCAGTCCTTGGTCACCCATCCTGTCCTCAGAGAGATGCGAAAAGCTCTGCAAGGGGTTTCGCCAGGACATCCGCCAGTTCCCTCATACGTTGAGATGTCCTTTATCCGGCCCTTCTGCTTTCTCCGTCCTAAGGAACTTGAGGACTTCCTCACTCTCTCAACTGTGATTTCTGCCTCTGCTTCCTCAGCCCCTGTTTTGCCTTCCCCAGTCCTGCTGGTGATGGCTCCCCCTCCCCAGACCCACTGATCAGTAAGGGTCCCTCCCTCCTCAGTTTCACGGTCCCTCCCATGTATGATGAAGCCTCCCATTTTCCTTGGTAAAAACCGAGCAAAGTACTCATTTAGTTCCTTGGCCTGCTCCCCCAGTTCTTGTGCTCATCCCTCCTCTGTTCTAAGCCTGCTAATCTGCCCCTTCAACCTTCTTTTTTCCCCAATGTATCTAAAAACTCTTGTTCCACTCCTGATTTCCCAGGCCAGGTTCTACTCATTCCTTGCCTTGTAGCATGTATAGTCCTCACCTCTGGGGTTATTCATCCTCCAACCAGCAGAAAGGGCATGATCTGCCATCCACAGTTGTACTGCTTCCTGTGCCTTAGAGTGGGGGTCTGAAGAGCCATGGCTATGGTCAACTGTGTGGTCTACCACCAAGCTGACGTCCCTGCCAAGCACTACTTGCACATTGCTGCCATTAAAGTTTAGGACGTTATGTACCATCTGGTGGAAAAAGAGGGAGAGTCTTCTTTAGGGGCATAAACATTGCTCCAGGAGCTTACGACCTGAGCCACTCTTCAACATTTTGAGAAGCCATCTACCATCAGGGTCTGCAATGTGTTTTGTGATAGAGCAGTGTAGGAATTTATGAAGGAGGATGGAGACGTTTCTTTTCTTAACCTTGGCTGAGCTTTGTAATTCGATCCACAACCACTTCCTTTTAAGCTTTTCAGTATCTTCAGACAATTGTTCAGTTTCCTGAAAGAGTGCCACCTGAACATGTAGGGCTAGATACACAAAGAGTGACGAAAATTCTACATGTGGAAAAGGCTTGCAACACTGCAGAAATGCAAGTGCAGCTGATTCACAGTCCATAGTTCTGCAGGTGCAAAATATTGCAAAAGTTGAGTTCCGTAATTCCGCATGTGAAGATAATGCGCATGTGCAAATCTGCAGCTGCAGAAATCATAGAAAAGGCCCAGCAGACAGAACAGATGAGCCATACTATTTGAAACAGGAGACTTTGACAGTTTTGCTAAAGATGCAGCAGATCCAGCACTCCCAGCAAGGTGAGCAGCCAGCTCCACAACTGGTACCACAATAGCACCACCTGTACCAGCAGGACCTTGCACCCAGTAGCATTTTGTAACTGTTGATTGTGTCTCTCTCTGAGATTTGTCTTTGCCTTCTTCTTTAGCACACACTTTTGGCTGTTAACACCTCTGCCTCTACTGCCTGTGGGGCCTTTATGGGCTGCACTGGGTCATGTGGTTGTGATTTGTTGAATTTCAATTGAAATGTGTGCTATTTGTGGTCTAACATCTGATACTACTATATGGCCCACAGGTTTGCTGTTGCTTGGTGCCTGATCCCCAGTATAATTGTTTCTCAATTGTTAGTATACTGCCTTTAGATCAGGATGAGTTCCGTCACACTTTCTTTGGTACAACATGTGTGTTACATTTTTCTGCAAGTGTGGAAAAACAGTGGCTGAGAATAGCCTTTAAGGGATATGCCATACTTTCAATGGCTGTTTTTTTGCACAAAAAACTTCTTCAGCTGCATTTTGTCTGCAATCTGCAGTTTATTTTTTCCACAGCTCCTGCAGTTTTGTGTATATAATGCAGTGCAACTACCCCTTTTGTCGGCAACTGCACAATTTGGGTGGACATGTACATTTTTACAACTTCCAAGTGTTTTGAGAATCCAGCCCATAGTCTATTCAGGTGGGTGAGAACTTGCTTCCTCTTCTTTAGGAGTTCGTTCCATGAACATTCCTGCTAAGAAGCCTTACATCCACCATTATAGCACATCAGAATGAGATGATCACATGGATAAAGTACCAGTGGAGTTGAAGGAAGCCAACAAAGTGGCTTGGATATGATTACTGTTAGAGTCAGGGGTGGGCCATAAGAATCTGCAGAGGGGTGGGCTGTAGTTTGGAGGTACCCTCTGGTCCAGGGTAAACTGACAGTTATAGTCCACTGAATCAGATGGCATAACAGACAGTAGTTAAGTAAACAATAATACCCGATAGGGTGGGCGGTGTAAGGCTATACGGACCACGAGGGCGTAATGAGTCCGTCGCTGCAGGCGGAGGGCTATAGCCCTGGAATGTCTGGTATAGCCCATACCACCCACCCTAGAGGTATTATTGCACTAAAAAATGGGTACTGTAAAAAAAATAAGTTTAATAAAAACATGTTACTAAAAATAAGCTTAAAATAAGTTTTGAAATAAAATAGTCCCTCCTCCTGTATTACAATATGTGGATTTCTTCTTATCTAGGGGCTTTTGTTCTCCTAGAGTCTTTGTAGTTGTGGCTTTTCATCCTAGTGCTTCCCCACACACACACACACACACACGCACACACACATGGCTTTTGGGAGCAGCAGAAAATGGTGTTTTATTTTCACTTTAGAAGACATATTTTAATTTACAAGAAGAAATCTTGGTACTGCTTCTATACAGTATGTATGATAGAAACTCTCCTGCTTTCCATGTCTACAGCACCCAATCGCCAATTGCAGTAAGTTGTGAAGAGATGATGACTTTCTGTTTTGTGTTTCTTTGTTGAAGATTGCCAGTGTATGACAAGCAGCATGGGCAACACACTACTTCTGAGTGTAGTTGCCATGGAGAGATGCACACTGCCAGCCACCAGTTAGGTGAAGCTGATCTGACTGACGGCTTTGTTTTCTTTTTCCATCCGTGTTTTTTAATGTGTGGCTACTCATTATTTCAACTCAGCAGGTCTTTGCAGGATTGTATTGTGCACCCCTCCCCAGCAGAGAAAACATTTTGAGTGTGCCACTGAGAGCAGAGCCAGCATATACAGTATGTCTCATGTGTGTGTGTGTTGGGAAGTTGCACAGAGTGAAACTTGCAGCGGCGAGGACACAGAAGTCAGCAAAGAAAAGAGGTACTGCTCTGATTTTTAGTGAAAATACGGAAGTTGTTGTGGGTGTTATCTGTCTGTCATGGATAGGGAGGGATACAAATTGCACTGGAGTGGAGCACAGCTGAGTGGGGGGTTGTAACATCTGCCACGGTTCCTGGAATATGTCCTTTAGAAAAAAACATGTGGCATACAGCGCTTTAGGCAGCGTGAGGGGTGTTGATGGTACTAGGGATAGTGGGATGATGGGGAATTGGCAGCGAGATTGGACAAGAAGACTAGAGTCAGGAGAGGAACTTCAAGAGGGTAAAAAGGTAATTTAATTTTGTAGGCAATTCAAATGTGTCCCATTTATGGGATTTGAGTGTGGGGCTGGTTCCATGTTCACCAACAGGCAAGATCGAGGAGCCGTGGCAGCAGGGGTTTCCTTCAAGACAAAAAAAAAGAAAAGAGACTGTTTAAAAATAGAGGTACACATTTGTTTTGGTACTGGCTGCTGTATTGTCTAATGAGGAGTGTGTGTGTGTGGGTGGGCTCTCACTCTCTCACTAAGTGGTGGAGAAAAATGGCAGCAATCTGAAATTGTGTGCCTAGTGCTTCAGCCAATGATGAAGCAGACTGCGACAAGGATGTTTGGCTGGGCATGAGGCAGGTTTGGGCTGGGACTTTTATTTGGTGGGCATCTATTGAAAGTTAATGTACCCCTCTGGAAGGGTACCAGCCAATCAGATGCATCCAAATAAAAAGCACATTTTGTAACCAACAATATAACATCATACCTAATACACAACAAAACAGAACCATGTTCAGTGACCCAATGGTCTGAGTTACAAGGCTAAAAGCTGAGCACCATTTAGCTGCCCAAGGTGAACTACATGCTCTAATTGGGTGAGCTCAGCTTATTTAGCTGAACAGAGTTGAAACTAAAATACACTAGATGACTTGGAAGCTGATAAGCTGACATCAAGGTTCAGGTAACATATCAGTGAGAAGCAGAGCTGAACACATGGCAAGGGAGAGCAGGGAGTTTTCTGCCTTTGTGGTATGAAGAAGGGCATTTAGGCAATCCATATACCAGAATAGCATCAAAGCAGGCAGATTTCATTCCAGTAAAGCCCAAGACTCCAGGAAAAGAAGTGTGGGTAAGGGAGCTGGCAGTTGTTAAATCAGATGTTATTCACATGAAGAGGGGCTTGCTATGGCCATGCATGTTATAAAGTTCTGCAGATAGGGGCATGGCATGTTATAGCTGCTGAAAGCACTCATGACAAACTGACCTTCATCCAAAAATAGAATTTCTATTAAAAATCGCAGATATGGTTATAACATCAAATTATTTTATAAATCAAAAAATGTTTTTCTCAAATTTGAGGAACAGCAATGGGAACCACCTTTGCACCATGTTTGGCCAGTCTGTATGTCGGACTATGGGAAGAATGTCACCTGTATATAAATTCTTTTATTTAACAAGTATGCAAAGTTTTGGAAATGATTTATTGATGACTATCTGATGATTTGGACTGGTACAGAGGAAGAATTGAATGTATTTTACAGTATGATAAATAATTTGGCCCAAATTTGACATTTGTTATGAAGAGAGACATGTTGAAGATAAACTTCCTGGATATCACTATTTGTAATGAGAGAGGAAAGTTGACAACAATAATGTTTAGGAAGGATACAGACAGAAATAGTCTGCTGCGTTATACAAGCTCTCACCCTAAATTACTCGGGATAATATCCCAGTAGGACAAATGTTACGTAAAAAGGCTTTGTAGTAATACTCAGGAAATGGAGAAACATTCAATATCAATTGCCCAGCGTTTTGTGGATTGGGAATATCCACCCAAAATAACAAAGAAAGGATTGGATAGAGCTATTGACACAAACATAGAAGATCTTCTGCAGAAAAAGACCAGAACAATAAAAGAACAACCGATTACTTTTGTGACTAAGTTCTGTATTCAAAGTGGGGATTGCTAAAATAATAAAAAATACTGGCATATAGTATAGAACTCTATAGGCTTTGGTGATAAATCTTGAGAATTTTATATAAAAGAGGTGTGAACTTAAGAGATAAATTAGTCCATAGTTTATAGGAAAACTAATTCAACCTAAAAAACGTGGCTACCTAAAATTCCAAAAGGCAATTACAAATACGGCATCATGCCCAGTGTAACAACACAGCAAATTCAGAAGAAATTAAATATCCTAGAACAGGGAAAAGTATAAAATCATGTCATTTATAAATTGTTCAACTGTAGGGTAGTGTATTTGTTGACATGCACCTGTGGTTTGGGATATGTGGGAAAATAAGTAGAACTTAACAGAAAGAATAACAGAACATAAGTCCGCTATCAGAACAGGGTCACAAAGAAATGCAATGGCTGGTATCATCAGTTGATGAAACATGGCTCACCTGCCAGCCTACATTTCTCTGATATTGAAAAAGCAGAACTTGGGGTGAGAGGAGAAATTTAACAAATAAGCTTTTGCAACGAGAATGTTATTGGATCCATTCATTGACACCTTGCAACCAAGAGGTTTAAATGAGGAAATACCCCTCACTAGCTATCTATGAGATTTCTGACAAGAGATTAGTTTCTTTGGAAACACTAATGAAATTACTGTGATAAGATGGTTCTTTATGGAAATTTGCAAATCGATTGTTTATGTATGAAAAGTTTTAAATATTTTTATTCTTTAGGACGGTGATAGTAATGTATATATTTGTGTTTTGGAAGTCCATCACAGTAAGATCACAGATGAATAACTAGGTAGATAAAGTATATGTGTATTATATTAGCCAATCATGTTAAGATAATGAATGAATTAGTCATGAGGTAGAGTATGAATGAAGTTATAGATTGATGGCCAATCAGCTCTGAGGAAGCCTATTTGGCAAAATGTCAGCTGATTTTACACTTTGGAATGTAGCACTACGTGCACGTTGTCTAATCATGACTGCTGGTCATTAGTATGACTGCGGTGCACTATGTTTAGTGCCGACAGCATTGTTTTCTAATGTTTGCACGTTTTTGGCTGCCATTTTAAAATGGTAATGCACTTTCTGGCATTTTTTATCATGTCTGCACTTTAAATAAAGGAGAAGAAAACTCTGCATTGTGGTAATCAGTTTTTATGTTCTCAAAGGAAAGCAATGTACTTGTGTGGTTAGTGCTACAGCAATGATTTGTTATACTAGATTAATGTTTTCCTTCATCCAGTTGCTCAGATTTGAGGGATGGTTGGGGAGTGCACAGGTGGAGAAACAGTGCTATAAAGAGCCCAGGGTTTTGTGGGCTCCAAAACAGGTTGCAGCAAAGTGTTGCTCACTTCAGTGCCTCCACTCACACCTCGGGTGACATGAAAAAGGGCTGCAGATGTTATGCAGATATTGCTGGAGCCTGGGATCATAGCAGCAATGCTGGCTTCACTTTAAGCTGTAAATTGGTGCATCTGTACCTTCGAGCTCAGCCCCATGAGCCTGAGTTTATATCCTTAGCCAGTATAGTGGCAGCGGCCCAGCATGCCCAATTCCACTTGGAAGGAGGGGTGTCCCATAGATATCTGGTAGAACACTGCAGGCCTAGCAAATGGTTTTAAAGTGTGTGCATTTTCCATCCCCAGTATCAGAAGCCTTGCATATAGGATAGTACTGTAAATTGTAACAAGCAAAATTGTCAATGACAGCTTAAAGAGACTGTAATTAAATGATACCATAGCAGTCCTGGTTAAAAAATGGGGAGGCAGATCCTGTGTATTCTCCATACCAACATGGTTTTATGTGATAAGGGCAAGTTTTAAAATCACTGACCAAAATGAGCGGCTGAAAATACACCTAAAGTCAAAAGAGCGAGCACTACCACTGTGACTGCTGCAAACAGCGATGGTCACTGACTTACCCAATGCAGACAAGAAAATAAACTTTGTTATGTGGGGCTATGAACCCTGCATCCCCGAGGGGCAAGTTCCCCATACCACCCAAAATTAATATCATCAACTCTTGGGGCACAGACAGAGTTGACCATGACCTGAACCCAGATCCACCAGCTGAGGGCGGTGGCTCGGTTACTACATCAAATGGCCAGCTTTGCAGGGCTTGGCCAAACAAATCCTATATCCTTTCCCAGTGAGTGCAGCTCACTGCTACATTCTCTAATGTACTCCTCAGTGTTCTTTGCCACTTGCTCTCAGTATGAATGGTTATATTGAGTTGCTCAAAATTGAGACGCTCAATATAACTCACCTCAGATCACTGCACACCACCAACATCTGTTGTGGGAGAGTCCACAGCAAAGGTTGTGCCATAGCATCATAGGAAATATAGGTCTGTAATACTGCAGATGCCACCCCTTCCTGAACAAGACCCAGGTGGCAGCACAATAAATAGACAATGAATACTGAGGTTGCTTGAGTTCTTTGGAATCTGCAGTCCCTGAATCCACAGTCTGTTGCAGAGTCTGTGAGTTTTCAACACATGTACTGGTAATGTGACAGGACAGAACTGATTATGCCACAGTGGGTTACAGTACTGTTTCCTGTACAAATGCTGTCCTGATTCAGTGAGATTGGGAGTGCAGAGTGTGCAGGTTGCTGGCGAGCTGGTTAGTTAGCCAGTTCAGAAACCTAAGATTTGATGCTGTTGGAGTCAGGAAAATAAGCCCAAAGCTTGATAAGGATGTTACATGAGGTCCCTGCACCCTAATTGATACCCTCAGGGTACACCGTAGACAGCTAATGTTTAGGCATAGGCTATACTAATACATATATTAAAGGCATCTACCATATAAGAGTAGATGCAGGATATGAATGCATATTATTGTAACCCACTTTGCTTGCTAATGCGCATATTATACCATGTATTTTATGTCTATTTCTTACTTGTCAGATGCCAAGACACCTGTCCTTGAAGTAATTGTAATATGTATGACAACATTGCCATCCTTTGGTGATGTGCACCACTTCACCTTGTTATGTAAGACTCTGTATAAAACGTCTTTGTTCTAAAACTGATGACTTTACAGAATTATATAATGTTATCTTGGACCGTGGAGCCACCTCTAATTTAGCCAATAGGGCTCATCTCTGTAACTAGAAATGTTTCTATCTTTTAGTAACCATAGTAATTATCACAGGTATATAATGTTATGCACAGGCTCTACACCTCAGAGACCCGAGAGATCCCAAGAGACTACAGAGAAACCTTGAGGTGTAGGGAAAGCTTATCATTGGCTCCGGTTCGTATTGGTAAGAACTGCTTAGGGCAACTGTGATTTATCCTTTTGTAGTAATAAACTTATTTATTACTCGAATGCAACTTGTTTGTGATTATTTGCATTCCCAATATTGCCAAGAACCTGAAGATGAGGTTCAGACCTCTTACAAATTGGCGACTGTGTGCAGGCGATATTTGTGTTTGCAAAGTTTTCACTTGTTGCTATACATTTTCCTTTCCCCACGGGACTGCAGGTGTACACTCCGTAACATCTCTTCCATCTTTTCTACCAGTTTGTAGATACTTGCAAAGTCTGGCTGACATTTTGGGTGTGAGTCGATGCCGTCTCGACCCACTCCATAGCAACTTTGGAATTGCAAGCCTACAACTTATACAGTAGCCCGGCTGTGTTTGAAGTACTCGTGTTGTGGATCGATACGTAACATGCGGTCTTTTTCACAGTTTGAATTTTTGTTCCTCCCACACAATGGCCACAGTATCAGATATCTGCCAGAACTGAGACTCGATGTCTCTAACTTTCTTACCTCCCATGGAGGATGGGCTGACTTCGCATGGGACGCAAGTCAACTAAAACCCTGTACTGGGGATTTCAACCCAGTATGCAGAGACATGACAATCAACCAATAAGTGTTGCGCTAAAAGGGTTGATGGTCGCCGCTCTCTACGCTGCTTTGGAAGCCTCCAGGCGCGGTTTCACATATCTTGACCTGCAGATCGCATCTCTTAAGCAAGAGATGGGTTTGCAGGAAACAGAATATGTGAATACAGCAGAACCTGAAGTCAGAACTCCAATCTCTGCATAATGAAAAGGTTCACTACTGCATCATTCCACACAGGCTGGTGAACAAGAAAGTGTACTCTGAAACAGGAGTGTGAAAGTTTGAGACAGGATAAGAGTCAGGTTGTGCAAATGAATGATTTGTTGAGTGCTGCTAATGCACAGTTGAGTGATGAAATGGGTGAACTTCAGGACGAGCTCAACCAGGTACGTAATGATTTAGAAATAGCCTATGGGACAATCGCGAATTGAGCGCCGCATACAGTGTTTTGCAGAAGCAGAAAAGGATCAGGTTGATATGGATGTTGCAAGTGTGAATCATGATGAATGTAAAGCTAAGATGGATAAACTTCGCCATCAGCGAGAGGTTTTGGCTAGCCGTTAAGGCAATAGGGCGTAGCCCTGCCTTTCACTCGTCATAAGAAGGGGCTATCTGATGATGATGTCTCACAGTAATGCCTAGTCACGCCCCTACTATGGCCCAGATTCCCCGCCAGCCATCCACAGTATGGCGGATCCCGCCCACAACTCCTCAGGTCACCGTCGGCGTACACGTGATGCTCATCATGGAGCAACCATCATGGCGCCCATGATAGGGGAGCAGGCCCAAGCCTGGTCCTGATGGCCTCTGGTAGCCGTTATTAGTGTGGAAGACAGGCAACAGATCGAAACCATGATTGATAGAGCATTAGGTAATGTTCCTCATCCTGAAAGAAGTATGAAAGCCATTAAAAGTCAGATCCGACAAATTTTCCAAGCTGGCACTCAGGAAGGTGTTGTTCATACTGCAGCAGAAGCTGCAGCTCACGCAACATTGGACAGTGTGCGGCGCATTACCTCTGCCTGATCGACCACCGACTAATCCCTACAAATGGCCTACTCTGTCCAGCAAATTGCTGACAGCATTGGCCGGATGAGCCTGTCCGACAAACTCAGCTGCCATTTGGAAAAGATGCGCTCCAAATGCGAGATGCTTAGCCTCGCTGCAGAATATCAGGTCCAGATACTATGCCAGACCATCGATCCTGGTTTATGGGCCAAACTCCCGAAACAGTTCCCAAGATGGGAACTCTACCTTTGACAAAGTCGCAGCTGGGCTCATCTCCGCTCACAGCCCTGGTGTGGTTGGAGTAATGCTGGCATACCCGTGAAGCAAAATGCTAAAGAAGCCCAGAGACTCACCACCAGAGACTCTGGATGGCCTACCGAGCAGGGAAGCATCTGGCACAAGAAGCTGCGGATGTAGATCTTATTGAATATCAGACCTTGTTCCTTAGGAACATGATCCCCAGCCATAAGAGAGGTAGGCTTGACCACATACCCAAATAAGGATAGGTTTGCTGATATTCTTGGAAAACCGAGAGGGTGTATCAACTGTACATCCGAGATTTGGGTTCGGTTCCAAAAGGTTACTGCCGTGGAACCCGCATCCGGGACCACGGCACATTACACCGTGGAAGGTCAGGCCCAGCAACAGCAGCCTAAGCATCCATCGACCCCTCCAGCTAGCACCAGCAAAACCACCAGCAGGGCCAACCACAACAGTGGGGTGGGAACGGAATTGGCCTAAAACAGAAGGCACAAGGGCAAAGGAAACCATTACAAAGATCGGGTCCCTCATACAAGGAGATAGCTGAAGAAAATCAAAAATTCCGGAGACTCCTGGGGCAAGTGCATTCCATAGCAGATGCTGTTCCGCACAGACCCTTGCAGCAGTACAACCCGGCGACTCATGCCACTACTGGCCATGGAGACAACGGAAGTACGGGCTCTCAGGCCCACACAAGCCTTAACCCGAAGCTCCTCCCTATATTGCATCAGTGCACACTGTGAAGTCATTCATGCAAGTCAGGCCCAACCTCTGCATGCCTCCAGCAACACCGATTGACAATTACAGGCCCCAGTCCGCATTGTAAACAAGCTGGTCTTGATATACAAACGAAGGCCCTGCACTGAGGCTAAGGTCGGGGCTGCCAACTAATTGTCTTGTTAGATACAGGTGGAGCTGTATCTGTGTTACACGACGAACACCCGGACACGTCTCCTTGGTCTACGGATGGAAGACCAATATGTCAGGAGTTGATGGTACTAGGCTACCTGCATACCGCTCTCTACCCTTACCGGTAGAACTAGGCCATTTGAAGGCTTCACATGCTTTCCAACTGATGGTGCTGCATGATCATCCTAGTATCATCCGGATTGACTTCCTTGCACCGCAAGGCTGTGTGTGGATCTAGCAAACATGTTGCTGATACAGATCGAGGTCAATACCATACTGTCTTAATTCCTGACTCACATGCTGTGGCGACAATATCTATCAACAACAAAGAGTTTGACATCATAGATTTGTTCAAGAACCATGAACTTTTCCCAAAACTCCTACCTATTCTACAACAACATTTGGAAGCGTTTGCAGTCAACAAACATGACTGTGGCAGAATGCATACCGTCATACGAGGTTCAGGCCGACACGAGAGACAAAGGCAATATCCATTTCCCACTGAAGCCTTACCCTCTCTCCAAAACGATCAGTCAGTCCTTAAACAAGGAGTAATCAGAACCTGTGTCTCCACTGCCAACTCTCCTGTCTGGCCTGTGAAGAAACCCACAGGCACCTGAGACTTACTATTGACTACAGGAAGCTGAATCAGGTTACTCCAGTTGTTCCCCAACTGTGGCGTCGGCACCAGATGTGCTCGACTTTTAACGCCAGACCAGAAGTGGTATAGTGCCCTGGATATCTCCAATGGTTTTGGTCATTACCATTGGCCCTCAAGAGTCAATATAAGTTTGCCTTCACCTTTGAAGGACGACAGTACACGTGGACTTGCTTGCCACAGGGATTCCATAATAGCCCATCCTCTTCCATCTCCACAAGATGGATGCACTCAAAGTTTCTCAACCCCCAATGTCTCTTACAGTATGTAGATGACCTGTTGTTGGCCACTGCCACACAGGAACAACATCTGGATCTCTTAGACAGAACTACTAACTCTCATTCAGAGAGCAGGTCTGAAGTGCAACCCAGCAAAAGCACAATTATGTCAGAAAGAAGTACTCTTTCTGGGTTTGAAAATAACTGATCAAGGCCGAGCCCTACTTGGAAAAGATTCAGGGATTACAAGACTTGCCATTACCCACCAGTGTGGCAACTCTTCGATGGTTTCTAGGTATGGTAAACTACTCGAGAGATTTTATTTGTGATTTTGCTCAGACAGCCCTCCTCTGTATGATCTACTCAAAGGGCGTTCCATGGAATTGGGGCCCTGTTCATACCCAGGCTGTGATGTCACTGAAGCAGGCTTTGGCCTCCCCCAGCACTGGTCAACCCCAATCCAACACTACCATTCCATCTGGGTGTGCCACCTCTGACATCGCTATGTCAGCAGTGCTGGCCCAGAAGGTGCATGGTACCTTGAGACCTATTGCATATGCATCGCAGCTCTTGACCCCAGTGGAACAGAAGTATGGCCTTGTGAGAGGAACCTTCTGGCCACCTACTGGGCTGTCAAGCACTTCCTGTATATCATTGGGTACTCACCACTGATTCTTAACACTAATCACATGCCCACTACCTTTCTGCTCTCAGATAGAGTGAAGGATGGGTCAGTCTCTAACACCAGGCTGACACATTGGTCACTCTCCTCCAGGATAGGGATATCCAGATCCACCAGACCAAAGTTCCATCTCTATTAGCTCATGTTCTCCTTTTCAGGAGGAACCCCATGACTGTACCTGCAGTCACCTGACCTCCCAGATCCGGGTCCATTCCTCCCTGCCACCCCTGAGATACTGGAAAGTGCCTCTTTGTGCCGTGTTTTCACTGATGGTTCAGCATCGTACTATCAGGGAGAACAGATTGCAGGATGGGTGTTTTGGTAGTGTATACTTATGGGAACACTGTCAGGATATCTAAATGCTGTAGTGTAGCTTCATCGCAGTATGCAGAGATGGCAGCGGTGGCCTGTGCACTTGAGTTTATCCAACATGGAACTCAGGATACCATCATTTTCACAGACTCTAATTGGGTTTGCTGTTCCCTTACATAATTTCTCCCTTTCTGGCGGAAGAACTCCTTTCTATCCTCTGATGGAAGTCCAGTGAAATACAAAGAATTGGTAATCTACATACACGATTAGCACAGAAGCACCCACACAAACTTTATGTGCACAAGATTAAAGCTCACCCCTACAGAATCCCTATCATGTATTCAATGACACAGCAGATACCCTTGCTAAGGAAGGGCCGAGGGGGATGTCTGGATGATGGATCATCCAGAAGCCAATGCAGCTGTACATGTTGCAGCTCTCAAAAGAAATCTGAATCTTTTCCCCTGGACTCTCAGCAGCCCAGCATTTGGACACTGAACTCAAAGAAGTGTTCAGATTCCTTGACAATGGTACTGAAGAAAGACTCCTACACACAACCCATATCGCAGGCATGAAGGTAATTACACTTATCCCTCTAACGATAAACTCATTTGGTTCCAACCAGAGGATACTACCACCAAATTGTGGGTAGTCCCCAGACATTTGAGATCTGAATTTTGCACCAGCTACATGACACTCCTGCTGGTGGACACCAGGGGCAGAAAATACCCTCAAAGTCTCAAGACCACCGCCTGGTAGCCAGGTATTACCAAAGATGTTAAACAATACATTGACAATTGCCTTGTTTGTGCACAAAACAATCCCATACCTACAAAACGAAATGCCAGACTTTTACCAAAAGACACACTGGCCCTTGGCATGCCATTCAAATTGATTTCATTGGTCCTTTGACCAATACCAGCAGAAACAACAAGTATGGCCTTGTGGTAACCGATTTATTCTCTAAGTGGGTTGAGGCTTTCCCCACTAAGACATGCACCACAAAGACAACTGCCAAAATCCTGGTAGAACACATTTTCCAGGTGGGGCCTGCCTCTCAAGGTAGACTCCGACAAAGGAACCACTTTTACAGGTGAGTTGATGAAAGAGTCCCTTGAACTCCTTGAGGTTCAGCAAAAGTTCCACATACCTTATCACCCTCAATCCTCAGGTCAAGTAGAAAGAGCCAACAGACGGATTAAGCAAATGCTTTCCAAATTATTGAGGACAATCCCAAGACCTGGGATTCCCCACTGCCTTACTCCTTATGGCAATTGGTACACCTCAGACCACCACCCAGCTTACACCTTTGAGGTAATGACTGGAAGACAAATGAGATTGCCTGAACATTTGCTCTTTGACCTACACACCCCACTGCAGACCGTGTGTCTGTGGATCAGTATGTGAAAAACTTAGAAAAGACCTCATACACACACACTTGTATGCTGCAAACTGCATGGGTAAAGCCCAGCAACAGTCCAAAATACATTTGACAAACATGCACAAGAAGTGGATTGGCAAGTTGGAGATCAGGTAATGGTACTTTGATTTGTATCCCACCCACTCCTTCTCCAATAAGTGGGAAGGCCCTTACCCATTGTCAACAAGCTCAGTCTGGCAGTCTATCAAGTTAGACTCCTCCACAACAATAAATTGACTGACAAATGGTTACATGCAAACCAGTTGAAACTATACAAAGGAACTTAAACTTACTTTTCCTAACCCCACTGGGCGGAATTGTACTAATGTACTAATCTTTGATCTTCCTTTTCAGATACATTGACAAGATGGCTATCTTGTTCCTATCTCTCCCCTTGCAGGAGTGATCCCTTTTGCCCAAGCACGGCATCTGGACCTCCTTGACACCTGGATCCTCAGCACCTCCTACAGATGGAGTTTCCATCAAAATACCAGAATACTATGATTACTGTCCAGGATGGTTCTGATGCATACCTCACTGCCTCGGTCATTGCTCCTGACAAATCTGCCTTTCAAATTGAGTGGCAAACCACATCACAAGGACAAATACTCCCTGTGGCCAAACTCTCCAAGGAACTTTTCAGGGTTGGCCCAATGCTAAATTATCCCCAAATGGTTCACTGTCCTTGTTACAAACTGCATTAAGACACTCTGGTTTGTACAACATTACTGCTCTGATTGATCCTTCCTATTGTAACTCTCTCCCAGGATTCTGCCCGCAGATTCTGTGCTGTACACCACATGGCCTCTGCAGCCATGTATCTTTCTGTGTTGCCTCCTACCGAAAAACAGCTTTTGGACTGTCCAAAACTTAGCCCTGGTCCCGGAGTGGTCTCACAGCCACTGCCCTCCCAGGCTCTTTGATTAATAATTCACAGTTTATGCATATACCTGTTTTGTTTAACCTTACTTACTGGAATATGAAAGAATTTGGTATGTGTCACAATACCAATACATCTGCATTCTATAGTACATTATTGCTTGACAGTTTAGCTGCATTTCAGATTCATACTAAGGATCCCTTTACTGGGGTTTATTCTACTGAACATAGAGGTAACTTTGGGAGGAAAACTCCTCCTGGTACTCTTAATCATAAGCGTAGTAAGCGTGAAGTTGACAGTTCTGATGTTACAGGTGCTACAGGCACTGTCACAGGTCTTTTGGTACTGCTATGTTCATTTGGAACAAAGCAGACATTGCTGCTATTAAAAGTCATTCTGCCAAGTTCTCCACTGGTTTGGTTAATAATGTCTTACCCCCATTATTGCATGGTGTGGATGGCCTTAGTCAGGAAGAAAGATACACTGGCCCAGATATTCAAACTGCGCCAGTCTGAGGCGCCAGCCCTGCGCTACTCAAAATAGTTGCGCGGGGTTGTGGCGAGTGATATTCAAAGGATTGCGCTGTTGAGCAACTCCTTTGAATCTTGGCTCCAACACTTGCGCGTAGGCGCGGTGGAACTTCGCTTCCCAAGTTGCCAGAGTTGAGCATTCAACTGCGGTGGCGCAAAGTACCATTGCGCCATCACGCCAAATTTCCGATATTCAAAGGTGACATGCAAATGGGGCCATAATTTATGCAAAAGGCGCAGGGGGCCATTTGCATCTCTTTATGCTTCATTTGCATGCCATTTGCATGTAGGTGCGCGATCCCGAGGACTTGCTCCTGGCCACCCTACCAGGCAGCAGCCGTCGGGGACCGGCCTTACTGCAGCCGATCGCGGGCATCACAGTTACATGCCCCCACACCTCCACAGCCCGATCGTGGGCATCCAGTTACATGCCCCCCACACCTCCCACAGCCCGGTCGCGGGCATCACGATTATGCCCCACACCTCCACAGCCCGATCGCGGGCAGAACACACATGTCGCCCCCAACATCACCCACAGCCCGGTCGTGGGCGGAACCTGTATAAACCCCAAGTGCCTGATGGTGGGCAGAACCTGTATACCCCAGTGCCCGATCGCCGGGCAGAATGTAACCCTCCCCAACCCGAATAACTCCCTGGTGGTCAGTGGACCCGTAAAGCCCGATCGCGGGCAGAATGTCAGCAGAACCCCCAAACATCTCCCTGGTGTCTAGTGTCACCCCACCACACAAGCCCCTCACCCCGCTCCCCGCGGCGGCGGGCGACAGCATCCACCGCCTGCCCCGCCCGCCGCCCGCCGACTGACTATCCGGTAGGGCTGCCGCCAGTGGTGCAGAGCTACAGCCAATGGGCGTGCAGCCCACCCCGTGTATGACCAGTCCAGATTTGTGAATGATCATTCACAAATCTGGACTGTCATGCTCTGACTGCCTACTACGCCCATTGGCTGTAACTCTGCACCGGCGTGCAACCGACATCAGCTCGGCGCAGCGACAGCAGGAGTGGGATGCTGTCGCCCGCCAGCTGCGGGGGGCGGTGGAGGAGCCGTGGGTGGTGGGGGACACTAGACACCAGGGAGATGTTTGGGGGTTGTGCTGTGACATTCTGTCATGGATCGGGCTTACGGTCCACTGGACCACCAGGATTATTCAGGTTGGGGAGGGTTTACATTCTGCCCGCGATCGGGCACTGGGGGGTTTATACAGGTTCTGCCAGCGATTGGGCACTGGGGGTTTATACAGGTTCTGCCCGCAATCGGGCTGTGGGATGTGTGGGGGACATGCTCGTGTACTGCCCGCGGTCGGGCTGGTGGGGGCACAGGGAAGCGAGTTGGGGGCCAGCCAGGGGTGGCAGCTGCTGTGTTGCACCCTGCAATGCAGCAGCTCACCTGTGGGTGGCCCTCGACTTAAGCCTTTTTTTGCTCAAGCTTGTGTGCGGGCGCGGCAGGAGTTGTTGGCATGCACAACTCTGCACAACCCGACTGAATATCGGGTTGCGCAGGTTATGCATGGATCCTCCCCTCCTGTTGAGCATGCATTCATTTGCATTGCTCTCTTGCGCAACCTGGTGCCAGTGGGCGTAACTGCCTCCTGCTGAATATCACCAGAATGCGCATTTTGGACTTGCGCATGGCGCCAACCCTGTTGCGCTGTGTGGCGCAGCACTTTGAATATCTGGGCCACTGTATACAACATGCACGACATTGCAAAAGCCTTCACTGATCGAAAGATAAGATTAATGCACTCATACAACAGAATAATAAAGAAGCTGAAAAACAATACATTGGTAGAGAAATACTTTGTTCTGCATATGGTTCATACATACTCACTACCATCAAAACCTCTTCCATGATTTAGAAACTGGAAGAATCCCTGACATAATACATGACAGGCGCATCTCTAAATGGTATTGTCCTAAATGTAAACTTTCAACTAGCGTTTCTTTATGTATGCAACAGACTTTGTCTATTCCTCTCTCCATAGCGAGAAACTTGGGGTTTGTGACCAGACACCCTAATACTGGTCCTTGTTTTCTACTAAGAAATGTTCCATAACAGATACCATGTTAGTCTCCTTTACTGTCTCCTTACCACGTTTTGATCCCACTACAGCTTTATTCGACAAACTTGCACTGCACATTCGATTGGGCATTTGGACGGCGACATCTATAGAGAACGCCTAGATCTCCCACCTCTACTAGTCTACCACTCCTTCCTGGATGCCTTGGTGGCACCACACATGGACTGCTGTGCGAAAAAGCAATATATCTACTTGTGCCGATGTGATGTGTTTGATGTTATCGCCCTGTTTGTGGCTACTCTCCAGACAGCATTGATTGGACTTTCACCATGGATGATGACATCACTGAGAATGCACCAACTCTTTTGAATCGGCGCGTTACCAGATCAGCTCTACCAGTCCTATCGTAGGAAGCTCATCGCCTGTCAACACGGATTGAAGATGACCCACACATGCCCTGTCCAGTTGCAAAATGGAGACTGCCTACTGTACGCTCACAGTATAACTCTGACGGGAGTATTGTATAGTAACTAATGTGAAGTCTTATACATATGGTTCTGTTACTTGCTCAATTGATTACCCCAACTTTTGTTTTGTTCCCCATCGGAAAACTGTTATTGGACATACTGTCATAACCCCGTTCCCTTATGGATGCAGATATTATTGATGGTAACCCAGATTATTTACTCACACTCTCAGAATACCTACCATACTTTAATGTACATAGATCCACTTACACTTACATTGAAATCCCTTTAGATAGAAAGGACACACCCTCATCCACATCAGCAATAATATAACCAAAGCCAATGAAGCTGTTTTGACCTAATCAATGATGGAGATATGAATAACGCATTGACTAACACCTGGTTAGAAATCACTTTAAAGGTTTTGTTATAATAAAAGCATTTTTAATATTTACTTTGATTATTATGCTTTGCTGCCTCGACGTACACCGCGCCAACACCGTGAGCAGCTTGAGTTCCTTTACAAGACTCAAGCATCAGACTTGTAAATGGCCACTGCTCCTGTACATTCCTTGGATTTGCCTGTGTTGCCCTTGGAGGCAACAAGGGGGAATTGTTACGAGGTCCGTGCACCCTAATTGATACCCTCAAAATTTGTACATGTAGACAGCTAATGTTTAGGCATAGGCTATACTAATACATAGGCTAAAGGCATCTACCATATAAGAGTAGATGCCAGGATATGAATGCATATTATTGTAACCTACTTTTGCTTGCTAATGCACACATATTATACCATGTATTTTATGTCTATTTCTTACTTGTCAGATTCCAAGACACCTGTCCTTGAAGTAATTGTAATATGTAAGGCAACATTGCCATCCTCTGGTGATGTGCACCACTTCACCTTGTTATGTAAGACTCTGTATAAGAACGTCTTTGTTCTAAAACTGATGACTTTACAGAATTATATAATGTTATCTTGGACCGTGGAGCCACCTCTAATTTAGCCAATAGGGCTCATCTCTGTAACTAGAAATGTTTCTATCTTTTAGTAACCATAGTAATTATCACAGGTATATAATGTATGCACAGGCTCTACACCTCGGAGACCCGAGAGATCCCAAGAGACTACAGAGAAACCTCGAGGTATAGGGAACGCTTATTGCACTGGCTCCCGGTTCAATTGGTAAGAACTGTTTAGGCAACTGTGATTTATCCCTTTGTAGTAATAAACTTGTTTATTACTCGAATGCAACTTGTTTGTGATTATTTGCATTCACAATATTGCCAAGAACCTGAAGGTGAGGTTCAGACCTCTTACAAGGAGCACTGCATTTTAGCACAGGTAATTGCCTGCTTATATGGGTTCTGACCATATGGAATGTATGTTTCTGTCTCACGCCAGAGGTTTCAGGCTGCTGAAGAATGGGGAATCATTTTGGATCGACTTTTCCTTACATAGGTGTTACAGTTCTTCGCAGCCTGCCCAAGGACTGAAGGATAATCTGGGAGCTTGGTACAGGAGATCATGCAGATTTGGGACCGTAGAATATCCAGGCTAGAGTGTAGTGCCACAAATTACTGATATAGCTATGCCCACAGTTAATGGACTGTTGTTGTGAAGGCCATATAATGTTGTTGGATGGTATGAGAGAGTTAATGAGGGCGGTTCAGGCATATGTCTTCAGCGAGCTCAATGAGTATGCATGTGCTATTGTGCCTTTGCGCAGCCATTTAGGAGTGTATGAGTTGTCAGTGTGGTGGGGCCTTTTTTTGAAATTCAATAAACTTTATTATTTGTTTTCTATATCCATACAGGTATAACAAAGAATTCTACTGGTATACAATTACAGTGATAATACAGACAGGAGCCTTGAAGTTACATTGGTCATAAATATTTCTAACTAATCCCCACCCTACCCTCTCCCCAGCGTCAATCCCTTCCTCCCTACTCTCATGACATATCATAAATCTTAATGGCCTTGAGTACATCTATGACATTGATTAATCTAAACAGAGTGGCTTTATTATAAAATTGGTATCTAAGCCAAAGCAGACCCAGAGAGATTATTATTTCTGTAGGGAGTACAGCATATAGATTTTACTCCATTTCTTGTCAAAGATGCTGGGGTATGTCTAAGAGATGCAATCATTTTTTCAGTTCTCAGATTGAATAAGAGCACATTCAGCCATTCAGAATCCTTCCAGTACTTAAGCATCAGTTGTTTGACTGCATGGGATATTATATTCATGCTGTATCTTCTTTCCTTTACCCCAATCTGTGAATAATCTCCTAATATGCAAATTTCAGGTTTAAATAGGTCTGCAATACCTAATAGGGGATCTGTTTTTGTTCGAATCTCATTCCATAATGGTCTAATTAAGGGCAGTTCCACAAAACATGAACTAGGGAACCTTCATGCAGGCCACATCTATAACAGTTTGCATTTGGAGCTTTTCCCATTTTAGATAGTTTCAATGGGGTATAGTACATATCATGTAGGATACACAATTGCATAAGATGAGACTTATCATTAGAACTGTACCTATAAAACCCTGCCAAATTTCCTCCCAACTAACTTCACTATTAGGGAACTGGTTAACCCAATATGTAGAGGGAACTGGGTCTGATGAGCAAATGCTAGAGTATAATTTTGAGGTTTTCTGGGAGACAGCATGGGATTGCCATGCTAGAATATGGAATAAAGTCATAAATTCTGATGAATCCGAGTGCCATGGCCCCATACCCATCCTAGCAATCAGTAAGTGTCTAATTTGGTATCCTTTAAAGATTAACTTCTTAGGAAGATTTCAGAATTGGTAGAAGGTCTGGCATGGCCTTAACAGCTCCATTATCTAATAAGTCAGCAATTTTCATTTTATCCAGTATAGGGTTCTCATATGGTTTCAAGCAGTACCAATAGCTTGAAAGTAGGATTAAAATATCCTTGCAGTTATCGTATTTAAGACTTCTACAACTGTTCATGGACTATCATGACATTATAATTGTGTCATTCTTAATAGTAGTAGCACAGTACTTTTTTTTTGTGTATAGTAAGCAATGGGGAGATCCCCTCTGTTTTATTAAGTTACGTTCTAATTGCAGCCATGATGGTATAAAGGTAGAATCTGGCTGATCAGGAATAAGAGGTATCCAACATATATTTAGCTTGATGACTAGTAATAATGATAAATATTGGGAAGCCTGAGCTCTCCATTCATTTTGGTGGCTCCCAGCTTGACGTGATGATCTCTCGGGGATTTATTTTACCAAAGAAATTGGGATATAATAGCATGCAGCTGGGGAACCAGGATATTGGGAGATGGATATTCAGCATATTCAAAGGATAAAATATCCTTGAAAAACATTAATTTTGATTACACTAATCCTTCCTGTAAGAAAGAAATAGAGTTGTCCATCTTCCCAAATCCTGTTTCAGGTCAGGATTAGAAACATGCATCAGGATATCATCTGCATATGCAGATAGTTGAAAATTAAAGGGTCCCACTGGGATGCCAATTATATTTGGAGAATTTTGGAGAAAAAAAGCAGTTCAAGATATAGATTAAACAACATTGGGGAGAGCAGACATCCCTGTCTAGTTCCAGAACACAGTGGGAAAGAATTTGAAAATACCACATTGCAGTAAATTTTGGCAGTAGGATTGGTATATATTACTCTAATCCATTGTACAAATTTCTTGGAATTCCAAATTTGAGCATTACTTCAAATAGAAATCCCAACTGACTCTATCAAATGCCTTTTCTGCATCCAGGGAGACCAATGCCATAGGAACCTGTACCTCCCTGGACACAGAAAACATGAGAGAACTTACAAAGGTGATCAGTTGAGGAACGTCTTGACACAAAACTGACTTGTTCTAGGTCAACAGAGGTCCACACCCGCCAGGCATGTGGCCAAAATTTTGGCAAAAGCTTGATATCATAATTCATCAGTGAGATGGGCTGATAGTTACACTCTATTTTTAGGTTTATTTGGTTTAGGAAAACAATTATAACAGCTTCTAAAGGGATGAGTCAGAAACTCCTTCTTCACACAAATAATTAAACAGTTGTAAAGAATAGAAGACAGCTGGTGGTGGAACTTTAAGCCACAGTGGAGCTGGGGATGAATTAAAGAGGCAAAGGCAGCATATATTATAATCTTGGCATTTTAAAGGCCTCAGGTGTATAAGTCTCAAGCATTGCCCCCCCATACAAACACACCCTGTAACATGAAGAGAAAATATAAAGTTACATAAGAAAATACAGTCAGATGATGAGTATGTTATCACAGAGGGCAGACCCTTGTCCTGCTGGTCCTGGTAGCCATGTATGAGGATCAGTGGCAGTGTCTCCAGTCCCAGTGAACTTAAGGAGGGAGAGGACTGAGGTGGCAACTACCTTACCCAGAATACTTGGGAGCAGTGTTGGAATTACAGGGAGCTTGCCAGGTCTCCAGCCCCCAGCTCTGAAGTGAACCCCGGTAGCTTGCATATCACTGCCATTCACTTGTAATGGGAAGAGGTTCGATTTAGAAAATATGACTCTTTATGGAACCCCTAGCTTCCAAAGCACGTATAGTTCAATTCCAGCAGTGCTTGGGAGGTCATGGATATTAGTTATCTCCTAGTTAGCTGTTTCTAGTGGGCCCAGAGGTGCCTTTGGAGAAGGCTAAGGGACAGTGGTGTCTGTATGGACACAGTGCTGTTCTGTGGCCGTGATTCTCTAGTCTAGTCCTTGGATGGTTTTGCTGTTTCCAGCCATTGTTCCTCAGTTCATCCATTCCAGCAAAAAGCTGAGCAGACAAAGCTTCGACATGGTGATTGGCAACTCCGTTGCCATGGCTGTTCTAGTGGGAAAGCTCAGGGTTGGCTCTCCGACAGGAGACTTCACCAGTGGATTACTATGGATCAGGCAAACTGATGTTAAAAATAAAAACAGAGCCCAGTTGTCTTCATAGCACTAAATCAGAAGAGCCCTGTAAGTTACAGAAAAATACTGTGGAGTAACGGATCATTTAGGACTTAGATTCCTGTCACATAAATGTAAAATCCTAAACAGTCATCTTGGCTGAGCTCAGGCCACTCTGCCCAGTGAGTGGGTTTTTCAGTTGTAGCCCCTACCTTATGGAATTCACTTCCTGAAGGAATACCCACCCATATCTGTACTATCATTTAAGAAAAACTGAAAAATGACCTACTCCTGAGAGCTTTGATTAACTAGAGCTGTATAACATAACAGCTGCTTAGTTTATTCATGTTTGTGGGATTGTGTAAGAGGATGGACATGTGTATGATTCAATGTGGTTTTCACTGTGGTTTTATGTTATTCATGATAGATTTGCATATTGTGTTTATTGTACAGGTGCACCAAACCCTGGTGGGATACTTTGAAAGAATTTAATAAACAAACAAACAACAAGGGTGAGTTATGGTTGCATGGTTATAGTAGGTCCTGTTGTTACAAATAGATATTCCTGACTTTTGAATTCCTGCACTTCCCATGTGATCAATTAAGTGGAGCTGGAAGCCTGGGCTGTGCCTCCTGTACTTTCCATGTGATCTGAGTCAGACCTGGAAGCCTAGATGCCATGTGACCTAACTCAGGTGCTGTGCAGTTATTGATGAGGTTCAGATGGGGAGTTTGAGCTGTCCTGTGTCTGTGTCAGCATTCCAGATAGGTAATATATACATATTATAGTGGAGTGGTAGTGCCACTATAGTTAGAGTTGAGTAGGCTATTTAATGTTAAACCTCTAACTTTGCACTTTAATAGCTTCACCCTGTTCAATGGATTTGCATGTAATGTTGCATGCATGATCGGTGGAGTTGGGGGTGGGTGGGTGGGGCAAAGTGTCATGACAGGCTAGGTTTCGTTGTGGTCAGATGTGCAGATTCTGAGATTCGTATAGCGCATTTTTTGAAAAATATGGGTTTTACTGTTTTTTTTTGCCATTGCCTATGCCCAGACAGTTTGGAATTTTAGTGTGACATTTTCAGAGCAGAAGGGTTTGTCCCAGAATGGGTGCCTATTGTTTGTTTGGTGAAAAAATATTAATCCATTCCCAAGTTGTAACAATTTGAATTTTGGTTCGAACATGCTCCAGTAGGTTTGTTTTGGATAGATGTCTGATACCCTACTGAGCATGCTCAGAACAAAATTTCTAATTCTTACAACTTGGGAATGAATGTCAACCCCGCAAACAACTGAGGCATCATTCTGAGCCGACCCTTTACCTAATTTCAGACTTGATACTTATGACCCTAGATCCTCTAAAAATAGGCCCTGCCTAAAGTATCTTGTGTGTAATAAATACATAAATAAATAAATACCATTAACGCCCAGGTTATGACTGAACATTACAGTATTTCGACATTCTCTCATAACTTCTTTAATTTTCAATATTTTGACGCAGACTTTCAGCATAGCCATTTATCCACTGCCCCTGATAAACATGGCAGGTGTAATTTTTAAAACCTGGACTAATTGTCTTTTCACACTTTTGGTGCAAAATGACATTTCAGTCTATATACCATAAATGCTGCTTGTCATGTTTTATAAGGGCAGTCATAAAATGACTATCTTGAAACTTGGGGACAAAGTTAAATACAAAATAATAAAGAGTGAATGTGAAGAGAGAATGTAAACAGTGATTGTGTGAAGTGAGAATGTGCGAAAAGTGAATGAGTGTAGAGTTGATGTGCAAAGAGTGAATGTATAAAAAGGGAATGTAAGGAACAGCTATGTAAACAGTGAATGTATAGAGAGGGAATGTGGAAACCCTGCACTTCTGTAGGTGGATGGAGTCTTCCGCCTTTTAATCGTAAAGGGCCATACATCTGCACTTGTTCACACAGGTCTAAGGGACCTGTATGAATGAGGATATGATTCCACTATCTCAAAAGAAGGAAATTCTTTGCAAAAAAAAAAACTTTATAATGTATGGTCAACTTTGTTATATGTCAAAATCTATCTTTTACCATGGTTGTTATACCATTAATGTGAAGTCACTTGTTTTTAACACATCAGTGGCATGTCACATCGGTGGTATAACACTGGGATCGCTTTCTGCGCATGTAGCTTCAATGATGCGATAGACTTCCTGAAATGGCCGTGGTTGTGAGTACTTGATGGCAGTTTCACAAAAACTTAAAACTAAGGTACCTGATTCTTTAATTTTTTCAGTCTGTATGGCACCATACACTATAAAAGATAATGTACGGTCATACATCGCAACCAGTTTGTTTAACCATCTCGAGGTTGCCATGGCGACTTAAACCTCTCAAGCTTTACTCTTGAGGTTTATATGGCCACCATAACCTCTCAATAATTAACAAACCAGTTACTGATATATGCCCATACATTATCCTCTATGTTAATGCACCAGTTAAAGTAACTTAATTCACAAAGTAGAGAAATGTTGCATTAGGGTTTTGAACACTAACTTCCCTCCCTACCACCAAGCAGCAAAAGGAAAAACATTATGGTTTTGGGTCTACAGAGTTTTGTTAAATCAGTGGTGGTATCTTCCTTGGGGTGTCAAACCTAATGCTCACCCCTTCTCCCAGTCAACAGCCTCTGGTCTGAAGCACAAGGTACAGCTCCAAGCTAGTGCCTCATAATGATGCACTCTTCAAAGACAGAGAAGTATGTCTTGCCATATGTTGTCAACACAATTTGCTCTAGCTTTCTTCATGCAGAGCCCTGTATGAAAGGAAATCATATATGATAATTGCTCAGGGAACGAGGAGGGCATTTGGGATGACTACCCCAAGGAAGACCCCACCACTGATTTGCCAAGACTCCAGAGACCAAAACCCTGATTTGTTTTCCTTTTGCTGCTTGGTGTGGGAGTGGGTTGGAAACCCTAACACCATATTTCCTACCTTTATGATGTTAAGTTACCTTATTGGTGCATTAACAAAATTTTAGCAAAGAATATATATAGATATATACAAAAACTTACAAACAATCAATGAAGTCAGCAGAATAAGGCCATAAGGTCTATCTTACCAGCTCATATTGCAGGGTCTCAGCAAGAGCTATTCACTCTGAACCCTGCCCAATTTGCCTTTCCTTTTTTGCCCCACCCATGACAATTATTTTTCCTTTAACTCTATCTCAGTCTCTCTTGAGGCTGCCCATCATTCTCAATGAAACTGTTTCCTTGGGAAGCACATTCCAGCCATTGACCACCATCTCTGTGAAGAAGTGCCTCTAACCTGTCTCCTAAACCTCCACCCATCTAACCTGAGACTGTTTCCTCTCCTGTTGAGGTTGCAACTAAGTTTGAATCTCCTTGTCCACCCTATTTATTCTTTTAAATACTTGAAGGTCTCACTCATGTCACCTCTTAGGGGGCATGGCTAGTAAGCAAAATGGTGGACGTGTCTTAGCTAAGCACCTCTGGGCACAATTCTTGTACATGGCTTAAAATGCTTTTAAAGATAGAAATTCATCCTACTCTTGAAGCACTGAGTGGCAGAAGTGGATGACAACTGGTAAACAAAATACAAGCAGCTCAAGTTGAATTTCATGCCCTGGAGCCACTGGGAGATCAGTACCATATGCACAAGGTTCGTACCAGGCTGCAGACCTTGACATCAGCAGAGCAGTATAGTACCATATCTGACCTGGAAAGATTACTTACAGGCATGCCAGCAACCCTGGCCACCAGACAAACTGAGATGAAGGCCAGATTGACCAACATAACTGCAATATCACCCACATCCAGAGCATTGTTACAGGACTTTCAGAAACATCTGCTTCCCATTCTAAAGGATCAATGAGCCGGAATTGCAAGTGAGTGAGCTGGAAGATTCCATGGTGTCAGTTACCGGGACCACCGCATGCTCAAGGAAGTGGTCAAGAGCTGAGGGAGAGGGTTGATGACCGAGATCGGTCCCATAGGTCTATCTTGCAGATTATAGGTCTTCCTGAAGGTGAGAGGATAAGAATACTGAAGCTGGACTACAATAATGGCTGGTGAAACACCTAAAGATGGATCCAGGTGCCCTGCAGTTTGACACTGAGTGAGCGACAGGGTTGGACCCTCCCTAAGCCCAGTGAACGTCCCTGACACTGCCTAGTCAAGTACCTTGGTATGTAGCTGAAGAGACTATACATAAAGCTGCAAAGCTCAATGTCTGATAGCTGTGGATAAAGGAGGGTCCTGATCTTTCAGGATTACAGCAGGGACCTGCAGATGCCATGACAAAAGTTTAACCATGTGAAGTCCCAGCAGTACAACTTAACTAGACCTTTGCATTTATGTGCAGGCAAAGTTATCTATTGACAACCAGGAAGCCCTGTAAAATCTTCACACACTACCACAAAGCTGAATGCTATGTCTCCGAGGAATTGGCTGCTTTGGAGGGTCATTTGCTACCCAGTCCACTGCCCCAGCAAAGAGGTGAAAAGGCATCATTCACTGATTCAAAGCATTAAGTTTTGTGGTGGTGCACTTTGAAAAGCAGACAAGGATGTGGAGTATTCCCTCACCTACCCTGTAAATAACATAGAAACATAGAAGCTGATGGCAGATAAGGACTGCAAGGCCCATCCAGTCTGCACATTTTTCTATCTTATGATATCATAGGCCTACTCTGTCAATGGTCTATCTATTCATACTTATTTGTATTGCTCCCTTATGCCTATCCCATGCTTGTTTGAAGCCTTGCACTGTATTCATATACACCACTTCCTGAGGTAGGCCATTCTATACATCCACCACACTTTCTGTGAAAAAGAACTTCCTCACTTTACCCCTTAATTGGCCTTCTCTAATCCCATTCTGTGTCCTCTTGTCCTGCTATTTTCTTTTATTGAAACATTAGACTGTTTCACCTTGTTAATACCCTTAAGATGTTTGAATGTTTTAATCACACCACCTCTCTCCCTCTTTGCTCTAGGGTATACCTATTGAACTTCATTAATCTGTCCTCATATGTTTTCTGATGCAGCCCCTGCACCATTTTGGCTGCCCTTCTCTGGACTGCCTCCATTTTGTTAATGTCCTTGTGCAGGTGTGGCCTCAGTATTACATGCAGTACTCCAGATGGGGCTAACCAGTGTCTTGCAAAGGGATTATTACCTCCCTCTTATGACTTATGATACCCCTACTAATACACCCCAACATCCCTCTGGTCTTACCTACTGCTTTAGTGTTCTGCATGGATGATTTCAGGTCATCTGTGATGATGATGCCCAAGTCTCTTTCTTCCTTGTGATTACCAGCAACTCCCTCCCAACCTACAGTTAGCTTCATGGTTTCTCTTCCCTATGTGCATGATCTTGCATTTCTTTGCGTTAAACCCCAGTTTCCACTCTTCTGATCATTTTGCCAGTTTGTCCAGATCTCTTCTCATTCTGCCCACCCCATCTGGATCTTCTACTCTGTTGCAGATCTTGGCATCATCTGCAACAGACAAACCTTTCCCTCCAGTCCATCTGCAATGTCACTGATGAAGATATTGAAGGACCAGCCCCAGGACTGATCCTGAGGTACCTCACTTGTGACTTGCATCTCTTCTGACTGTATACTGTTTACCACCACTCTGTTTTCTGCCTGCCAACCAGTTTGCCACCCAGTTGACCAACCTCTGACTCACCCCTAACCTACCCAGCTTATTAATCAATCTTCTATGTCAAATAGTATCAAAAGCTTTGCTGAAGTTAAGGTAGGTGACATCAACTGCACCACTTGGTCCACCTCTCTGGTTACCCAGTCAAAGGAATCTATGATATTAGTTTGACATGACCTTCCTGTTATAAACCCATGTGTCTTAGATCCTGTGCTCCTATGGATTCAGGTGTTGCATTATCCTATCCTTATGGAGTGCTTCCATAATATTGCCCACTACTGAGGTAAGACTGACTGATCTGTATTTCCTTGCCTCCTCTGCTGCCATTCTTGTGAAGCAGGATCACATGAGCCCTTCTCAGTCTTCTGGGACCTCTCCTGAGCTCAGCGACTCACTAAACAGTTCTGATATTGGCTCTACTAGTTCCACCCTTAGCTTCTTTAGTGCCCTGGGATGTATGTCATCAGGTCCTATTGCTTTGTCCACCCTCCAGCTTGTGAGCTCTTGTAGGACCCTTTTTTTGTGAAGGGACTTGAGCACACCTCCCTCCCCCCTGTCCATGGTGCTGAGCTGTGGGCCCTGCCTTTCATCTCCTCAGTAAATACTAAGTAGAAGTATCTCTTTACGATAGATTCTTTTCCCTGGTCCTCCTCTTCACACTCCCCTTATCCCCTTTGATCTTAGCAACACCCCTCTGGACTTTCTCCTTTCACTTATATACGTATAGAAAGTATTGTCCCCTTTTTTACTGTTTGTGCTAGTGTTTCCTCAGTGTGATCCTTTTCCTGCCTTACTGCCTTCCCTGCTTCCCTTAGGGAAGTTTGGTATCCTCTCTATCTTCGTTCTGCTGGTTCTCTTATACTTTCTGTATGCCAGTCTTTTGGCTCTGATCTTTCCTGCTACTGTTTTTGAGAGTCAACGTGGTTTTCTCCTTCTTTGCTCTTGTTTTATCTCCTCAACACAATGGGATGTTACCTCAAGTATTGCATCCTTAATGCTTGCCTACTTTACCTGTACCTCTCACCTGTATTTCTTCTTGCCAGGGCTAGCTTAACTCTGTTGGCCATCTTATCAAAGTCAGCTCTTCTGAAATCCCATATTTTTGCCTTGGAATGGGATGATTTAGTTCTAGTGGCCAAACTGAACCATACCATGTGAGTCACTGGCCTCCAGGTCACCTTCTACCTGGGGATCGTGATCCTTTACCCGTTAGTCAGTACCAAATCCAAGATAGCCCTGTTTCTTGTGGGTTTGTGTACTTGTTGTTTAGTAGTAATAAAACATTTTTATTTATACAGGCAAAAACAATTTGACAATGCAAAAGTTTACACCATAGGTCTTATACAAGGCCTGTTTTCATGGTGATCCTGTTTTTGATGTTTATGTACAAATTACAAAGGTTCTAGACATTTTAATATTGCACATATTACATAAGCTACAAATATTATATCATACTAAAAGAAAAATTTTATAACAACAAAACACAGACAGTTAGCAGCCAGATGGACCGTGGGAAGCACCTCTGGGGCAGGGGACTTGAACCAGGAGCCTGAGAGGCCTCTGCATCCCCTCCCCAGTTAGCAGCCAGACAGACCTTGGAATCACCTCCTGGGCAGGGGACTTGGAACAGGGAGCCTAACAGGCCTCTGCACATCCCCCTCCACAGTTAGCAGCCAGATGGACAGCAGGAAGCACCTCTGAGGCAGGGGACTAGAACCAGGAGCCTAAGAGGTAAGGAGACATCTGACTTCTCTACAACCTTACTGTGGGGTGTTTCTGAACTATTATTTTAATCCCCACACGGCGACTGATTGTTCATTTGTGTGCATGTCTGGGTGATCACTACAGGTATGTGAGCCATTGCTAGGGGTACATTAGGATGTGGTGTTACTGTTCTAGTGACTCATAGTGCAGACCTTCACTGTACCTAACTAGGCTTTGCTAAGAATCTGCAGTACTAGTGCTGCATGTTAGGTCGGCTTGTAGACATATAGGGGCAGTTGTACTCTTTAATTTGTGCCTACCTGCAGTCTCTGTGTGTTCCATCCTTCAAATCACCATCTTGGACAGCATTGTTTTAGTACATGCTCACTGGGGACTAGTGTCGGGACATAGCCCAACAGTCCATGTAAGCACAGTCAGGGCTCGCCTCCGTAAGCACTCTCCATATTAATGATTACTATTGTCTCCCTTCCTTACAGAAGCCTCTGCACATCCCCTCCCTAGTTAGCAGCCAAACGGACCTCAGGAAGCACCTCTGGAGCAGGGACTTGAACCAGGAGCCTAAGAGGTAAAGGAGACATCCGACTTCTCTGCAACCTTACTGTGGGATGTTTGCCCATCGACGGTGTGCATCGACTGCCCCAGCCACCCTCCCACCCGCAGGCGCCAACCCTTAATTTATAGATCCTCATCACATGACTTCCTACTTGTTTGATTTCTAAGTCCCCACTTCTCCATGTGTAGCTTATAGCACCTGTCCACCAGAGGGTATGCAACTGTCCATATACCTACTAAAATGTCCCTGACAGTCTGTCCTCTCTGATCTCTATTCTCCATTCCTACACTCTAGCTCTACCTCTCTTTACTACCACCCAAGCTCTAATATCTTCACCCCAGCTTACCCCTCCCTCCTTTCAATGCCCCCTAGCCTGCACCTGCCTCAGCTGGCCACTAAGATTCACTAGTGTACCCTTCACTTCACCTCCAAGCTACACCCAATCTCAGGTCCCTGTCTCCCAGGTTGTACCCTTAGGCCTCTCTTCTCCACCCTTATGCACTGGGATTTGAACTTGGTACCATTACAAACAGAGTTCTGCACCTACCTCTACTCTATAGTGGCATTCTTGTTTCTTTACTAGCATATTGCACCCCTTATCCACCTCAATGCCTCATGCACCATGGGCAGGGATGCTGCCCTGGTCCTTACGCTGATTATTGCACCAACCCCACCTCTCATGACATACATCAACTGTTCACAGCACCCCAGTCTTTCTAGCACCACCTCTGCTAGACCCCCACACTTGACAACTGCTCCATCCCACCCCTCCCTCATCTCCACCTTAGACACCTTTCCCCATCCTACTAGTAGTGTGAACCCTTCTCAAGTCACCACTCCCACCCTCCGCTCTCTACCCATTCCTTGTACCCCAGCATCAGGCCTTGCACAACCATCCTGCACAAGGCCGCAGTCACTACGCTTTACTCTGACTTATCACACTTCTCCTACTACTATCAGGCAATATTAATCCCAACCCCAGCCCCAAGTTCACCAACATTAACAAGTCCTCAAATGCGGGACTACATATTGCTTCTATGAATATTTGCAGCCTCCTTAAGAAGGCTGCCACCCTTCAGTGCTGGGTTACCCAGCATCAACCAGACATTATTACCTCATTGAAACTTGGTAATCCAAGTCCACCCCTGACTCCCTTGTCTCCTCCCAGGTTACACCCTATTCAGGAAATCTTGGTGGGAAAATGTGGTGGTGGGTGCGCTGTCTACATGTGTAATACCTCCTTGGACATGCACTGCCATCTCAAATGCTTGATACTAGGGCTCAAGCCCTTACCCTAAAATCACCCACAACTCCGCTAAGGCCTCACTCTTCCCTTACCATGGCCTATATTCCCCAGAAAGCAAAACCTGCTATTCATTCACTCACTGACTATCTCTTGGGCTGCCATCCAAAATGTGCCAGATAATTGTTGGAGATCTAAACGCCAACTGGCTCTCAGACACCACCTCCCAAACCAGAGACACCTTTGCCACCATTGACATATCGCAACTTGTCACCAATCCCACTAGATACAATCCACCAAATGGTACTAGCACCCTCCTGGATGTCGTTATTACCAACCATCACCATAAAGTGCTTAATATAAGTGTCCTACCCAGTGCACTCGGTGATCATTCCCCTGTCATGTTCTCCTGGTCCACCGACAGTAAGCCTGTACCATACTACCCAATGCAGGCGCCCGCCTCCCAGGTGGCTTACAGCACCTCAAGCTGCACCTTGCAAAGCTGGACTGGTCCTCATCAGACTTGTTTCAACCATCGATGAGGCACTGTATTTTATACAGGCTTTTAACCCAGCCTGTGATCTCTTTGCTTCTTACACTAGAACATGCACAGAAAGCAAATGCACTCTGGGTTATGCCCTCCCTCCTCGTCAGACTTAAAACAATAGATAACCTCTGGCACATTGCTGTGGAATCTGGAAAGTCTGCAGACAGGCAAGCATACCACACTGAGTGAAACAAGTGTACCTGGGCCATTTGGCAAGCAAAAGCCCAGTACTATCAGTCCACCCTGCCTCATACTGGGGATCAGTCAGAAACTTTTGGAACAATTTAAAATAGCTGAATGGGAAAACCCACTCTCCCCATCCCAACTCTCCATCAATGGTACTATCTGCACTGACCCCTTGGAATTGTGGACTGCCTCTTCCACTCCTTCTCAGATCTAAGTTCTGTACTACCTAGTACTTTCTTTGACCCTGTCCATGTATCACCAATGCCCATCCTCCACCGTTTCCCCTTCTACCTATGTACCATCTCCCCACTGGAGGCCAGACCCTTCATTCTAAAAGCCATCAATAGTAACAGCCATGGCTCCAACAATAGATACCAAACTCCTTCGACTGACCATGGACATAATCCTGGTCCTCCTCACTCAACTGCTTAACTGTTCCCTGTGCCTGGGGAGTTCCCAGCACCTGAAAACAGTCATCACCACCATGCTAAAAAGTGGTGCTCAGTCCACCCTAGTAACTACCAACCCATCTCCATCCTCCCCCACTTTCTAAGGCTCTGGAAAAAATAGTAGCCAGCCAACTCATGGAATACGGGACAAGTACAGTATCCTATGCCCTGAACAACATGGCTTTTGTGCTGGCCACAGCACTACTACAGCCTTCCTTGATTGTATAACTTCCTGCACTCCGCCCTTGACACCAGTCACCCCGCTGGGGCCATTTTCATTGACCCCTCAAGGCCTTTGACCTGTCTGTCACCCCTCCTGCTTGACTCCCTAAGATGCCTTGGTTTCTCCCCTGGCCCCATGCCTTGTTCACCTGCTACCTCTCTGGCAGAACATAGTGCATTAAAATCAACAGCACCTGATCTGACATGCATTCACACTTTGAATTTTTTTTTGTTTATTGTTAATTATTAATTTTTATTTTCTTTTTCTGATAGAACATTGTTTGGATATAGATTTTGGGTGACCTGGGATTCTCTAAAACCATATAAATGTGCATAAAGAGCCTGGTTAAGTAATTAGAGTTTAAATTGTATTCAAGACTATTTGATTCTTGTTTTGGAACCGCATGAGATAATGATTATTTTTATTTTATAAATAATAAGGTAATAATGATCCACTCTAGATGTTTTGGTGTAAGAAATGCAGTATTGCACTTTAAGCTTTTGGATTGATTTCTCATTAATATTAATGGACAAAGGGTTTAAATTGGTATGTGTAATTGTATGCTATACCCCTTTGAAGACTTGTGTGAGTCAGAGGCACTAGAGTTTCGTTTGCAGAGGACTAAGTTTGTCCACCTTTTGTACCTACACTAAGTTTTATGGAAGATTTGAGAAGAATAAACAGCAGTCCTGGCTACTGCAGTTGAATTATTTCCTGTGGACTGTGTCTTTTCTTCCACTTTGCATTTTAAGTTCAAAATCTGATGGCAATGTACTGTTGCATTACTGCTTGTTTGAATCTCCATCATAGGCTCCCTCCTCTTTAGCCTTTATCTTAATTCACTCACATCCATATTGCCTAGCAAAATCCTCCTCTATGTGGATGATGCAGTGCTAGTTGCATCAGACCTCAACCCCACCACACTCCAGGCTACTCTCAACATGTATTTCAGAAGGCAGAGCACTGGTTCACTGCCGAAGACTGGTACTGAACCTAAAAAGACCATGGCTATGCTTCACACACCACCAAAGTAAAGCCAGGGACCCCCTCATGATCCTTCCTAACACTCACACCCCATAGAGCAGGCCTCATCCTACAAGTACCTGGGTGGTCACCTTTGACTCAGACCTCACCTTTCACTCCCACATCAGCACCCTGTCTACAGCTACCAATGTCTGAATTGGGTTGTTATACCAGCACAGGGACTGTCTTCCACAAGATGCTCTCAGACTAGCAATTACCTCATCGGCCCTGTCGCTAATCGACTATGGTCTGCCTCTCTATGCTGCTGCTGACAATACTGCCCTTACAAAATACAGATCTCCATAAATAAGGCCTAGCAGCTCCTTATTGGGGCCCCAAGGTGCACCCACACCTGCCTGCTATACTCCTCCACCAACCTGCTCAACCTAGAAGAAAGGATCTGCTATCAAACCTGCCTCATTGTAAAAAGTCACTGCTTGGACTCCCCTCCGGGGTATCTGCCTCCTTTCACTGGACATCATACTCTGTGTCCACCTGTAGCACAAGCACAACCTCACTTACTGTCCCAAGGGTCAGGAAAATCCTTTTGGCCCAGAGAGCTTTCAGCAACAGAGCCTCCTGGTTCAATGCACTCCCAGCCAATATAGCTGATTGCACCAACCTAGCCCATTTAAGACTGCCCTTCCAAACCACCTGACCAACTCCTGCTGCTGCAATTGCACATAGCTCCCTTTCCCCTGGACTAATGATCCCAGTGCATGAAATGATCCCCAAGCTACCTCAGCCTTCTTGGGAATTATGTGTGGGTTTCCTCTGAATCCTGTGATTAAAAACAAACAAATAAAAAAAATTGCCGTTGATTACTGTAATAAAATATGTCTCTTTTCACCAGATGTGGTACCCATGTACCTATGATATGCCAGCTTGTTTGCACAATTGCAGCCTTTGTGCTACCAGTAAATGTTTGTAACACTGGTTGCTCTTTAAACTATTATGTATTACTGTGTTCTATTGTTGTTTTGATTCTTCTGACAAGGTGCCTTTGTAAATGAGACCTTGACTCAAAGGTCTGTAAATCCGCACTCAAATAAATCAAAAATACAAAATGACAAACTAGTACACATTGCACATGATAATATGTTTATATAAAAGCAATATGATCTGATATCCTATGTCTTATACTAATCTAGTAACCCCTCATTTATCTATTGGGAACTACCAACAACAAGGTGTTTGCTCCAAACATATACATACACATTCAAGGTCCTGTTTAATTCTTTGTCCAAATTCCTTTATTGTAAGTTCATTTCTCTTAAATCCTTCAATAATCTATTCCAAGAACTAGCAGCTCTATATTTAAATTTAAATGTGCTGTATTATTTGGTATCCTAGGTCATTTTAGTGTACTATCCATATTTTTCAAACAATAATTGTAATTTACCCATTCTAATTGTTTCATGAGTCTTTCAGGCATTTCCAGTTTCATAATTTTATACAATAATGTATTCCATACTATTTATTTTTTATAATACAATGGGATCCAGGACAAAGCATCATACAAGGAGCAGTGATGGACTGTGCAACTACATCATAATACATATCTAGCTATTTTATGATATAATACATCCAGTTTATTTAGAGATTTTTGTAGAAAACAATAAACATGTGATCCAAAATCCAAAGTAGGAATGATCAACTGATTTGCTACCAACTTACAATCATTTTTAGTCATACAGAAAGTAACCCTTCTAAGGCCCCCAATTTCATTTTAGTTTTCTTTATTATACTATCTATATGTTGATTAAAGGAAGGCCAGAATCAATTTCAGCTCCCAGATATTTATATATATCTGCCTGTGCCAATATATGCCCATCTATAGTTAAGATCTGCATAACACTATCCAAGCTTTTATTTTTAGATTTAGAAGTTTTAAACATTGTTTGTGTTTTTAGTATTCATCAGTAAATGTTTAGTCTTACACCAAATTTGGCATGGCTTCAAAATCAGACTGGAGCTTTCCTTCTACTTCCTGCCTGTTTATCCCATCTGTGATTAACACAGTATCATCAGCATATAATATGGTGTTTGAATGTTTTTATGTAATTTGGAAGGGCATTCATATAAACAAAAACATCAAGGGGCCCAGAACTGAGCTCTGTGGAACACCATGTTTCACAGGAGCCAATTCTGTGCTAACATTGGCAATGGAAACCAACTGAGTATGATCTTTAAATATGATGTAAACCATTTCAATGACTGATCGGGTGACAGCTACATTTTCAAGGGATTCTAACATCAATGGGTGGTCCACTAAATCAAAGGCCTTTGACAAGTCCACAAAGACCATGCCCATAGACCTCCCATTCCCTAAATGAGAAGCTATTAAATCCAGGAAGTCCGTGAGTGCAGTCTCCATGGACTGTCTCTTTCTGAACTCATACTGAACTGAAGTAAGTTTTTATGTTTTTCCAAGTATAGCATTAATTGAGAATGAACCAAATGCTCCATTAACTTGGAAAAAGCTGATTGAAGAGCTATTGGCCTATACTTTGTTGGAAATGAAGCATCTTTACCCTTAAATATTTGAATCACCTCGGCTCTTTTCCAGATACTTGGAAATTTACACTGACTTAAACTCAAATTAAACAACGAGGTCAAGACCATCCCACAACCTTGCTACTATCCTTTAAAAACTTTATTTCTATATTATCTAAGCCCCCAGCTTTATTACTTTTTAATTTCTTTATTTCTTTCATTACCTGTCCTGTGGTTACCTTTCAAAATCTAAAACCAGGCAAATTAGTTACTTGAGATTTTACCCTATCGTTAGGGTCTTTCTGATCATAGGAGTTAATTTTCAAGTTCAAATCTGGTAAATTAACAAAATAATTATTTAAAATTTTCATAGCTCTTGCTTGGGTTATATTTATACCATTTTCAGTCATTGCCAAATTTTCACTATTCTTTACTAGAGTTACCAAACTTTTAATTAAATTACAATAGTATTTTGGATCATTGGTATTTTGAATTTTTGCCAATAGTATTTCCTTTTAATTTTCTAGTTTCACTATTTATTCTGTTTCTTGTGTGTTTAAATTGCTCCTACATTGATTTATCCATAGTTTTATTTGCTTTTTGTCCACAGTCTATCTTTTCTTTAATTCATTTTTATAGGCCCTGTTATCCGGCAAACAGTGAGATCAACCTTGTTGTTCCTTCAATGGGCACTTGTCACAGGCTTTGAAAAAAAAATATGTAAACTCATTTGCTGCTAGATGAATATCTGGAATTAACATTATTCTTTTAAGTTTTGCCTTTCTAATTCCTCCATAAGGGCTTCTGGGCTGTAGTGAGCTAAAGATCTCTTTAAGACCTTTGAGGGATTATTTTAATTTCCTTTTACATGCCAGATTGATCTCACATGAAATAACACTATGATCCCCAAATTAGGTGGGTGAACTTTCTTCATTTTACTTCCATACCAGAGGTTACAAATATTAAATACAATATATTTCCAGGACCTCTCAATCTACTTTTCCAAGTGGGTGTCAATTATCTGTTTTAGGTACAAATTCAAAATGCCTCCTCCAGCTTCTGACCCCTTGACCCATTCCAGGCTGCATTAAAATCACCCATCAGAATTAAATCCTGATTTTTAACAAGTTCTACCAAATGGTGGGACAAGGGTTCAAAACTGCAGGTTTCACCTTAGAATGAGAATATACTGCACCTATAATTACTTTCGGTTTTGAAGACCAATTAATATACACTCTATTCCTTCAAACACCCCAGAATATATCTGGGTAGATAGTCCCATACTGTGTTTTAAGTACATCAATCCCTCCGTGTCTTCCTATCAAATCTATAGTGTAAATAGCCCTCCAATTCTATTTCACTATAATTTATATTTGCATTCAATCATGTCTCTGTTAAGACAATTACTTCAGGATCAAAAATATCTACCCATAACATACATTGGTCCATTTTTTAATTAAGCTCCTTGCATTGTTGGGTTACAATGCAAGTTTATTACTTTCAGGCCAGGATTCATCTCAATATCACTGCACAGCACCAAGGAAACCCATTAATGTCTTATGCAGGTGCTTCACCACCATGCACCTGACACCGAGAGTCCTGGCCTTCAAAGTTTCATTATCAGAGCAAAAGAATTCTTTCTCCTCTAACTTTCAAGCAATCTATAGCTATTGCCCTGAAAGTCCCTGAAGCTACTGACATCTGCAACTTTAAATTTGGAGTCTCATTTTCTATAATGGTACACATTTGAACAAGTCTTACTAGAAATAGCAAGGTTGTCAGAATATACATTGTTTTAGAATTCATAGTTGCAAATATCCACAATATGTGGGTTGCTATAAAAAAATAAAAACCCTCTACTATGAATCTTAAAATGACCTAATTTCAAATATAAGGTCTTGTAACTTTTACTGAGCTCAAATCTACTAGATAAACTTTCCTAAGCTAGTACTTAAACTGTTAAGACACCAGCTATATTTTAAAGGCAATTTCTGAGTTAAATATTTACAAACCCAACAGATATTTACATAACACTCAATCTGAGGCTTTGTTTTAGGCAACTAATCTATATAATCTCAAGTAGCATCTAATAATAACAATAACAATACCTTTTACTAACCACACTAATTGCCAACACTCTTGAGTCACATACACCCTAGATTTGTAGGGAACTAGCAACAGTTCTGGGAGCGAAAGTTCTTTAAATTTGATGGACTGCATCTGACAAAGGAGGGAGTCAGTGCATTGGGGCAGAAGTTTGATGTTTTGCAGAATATTTAAACTAGCAATGGGGAGAGGGTGCAGCACCCCATACATCGAATGGGAAGAACACCCCCCCCTCAGCTAGTGGTCAAACAGGGATTCAGCATGTTTGCAGTTCATTTGCATCACCAGATAAGAAAAAGGTTTGTCTCCCATACGACGCACAAGGGTAATGCCAAACCTCACCCAACAACTAACACACCAAAATCTGGCCAATGGAAAATCATGTACACAAATGATCACAGACTGGGAAATAAGATCCCAGACCTGCAGGCAATAATGTCAGAGGCTAAACTGGACATAATAGCAATTAGTGAGATGTGGTTTACCAGGAACCACACTTGGGAGACTTCAGTACCTGGCTATGTATTGTTCAGAAGAGACCGAGGTGCAAAAGGGGAGGAGGGCCCTGTATGTCAATGAAAACATCAAAGCTACAGAAATTCAGAATACACATAAGGAGCCAGAAGAACTGTGGGTCACCCTGGAAACAGGAAATGGGACAGCCATAAGAACTGGGGTTGTCTACAGGCCCCCAGACCAGGGGAGGACATAGACACATTACTGTTAGAAGATATACAAAACATGACAGCTAAAGGGGAGGTTCTGATAATGGAGACTTCAACATGCCTGATACAGATTGATCAATACTAGCAGGAACATCTGCCAGAACTAGATACATAGTGGATTCCCTGCAGGGGAGGGCCTCAAACAACTGGTACAGCAACCCACGAGACAGGGCTATCCTAGATCTAGTACTGACTAACAAGGAAGGGATCACAGATCTCCAGGTAGAAGGTCACCTGGGGCCAGTGACCATCACATGGTATGGTTCAATTGCCATACTACATCTAAATCATCCCATTCCAAGTCAAAAATATGGGACTTCAGAGGAGCTGACTTTGATAAGATGGCCAACAGAGTTAAGCTAGCCCTGGCAAAAAGAAACACAGGTGAGGGGGTACAGGCAAAGTGGGCAAGCATTAAGGATGAAATACTTGAAGCAACATCCCATTGTGTTAGAAAAGGAAGTGCAAAGAAGAAGGAAACCACTTTGGTTCTCAAATACAGTAGCAGAAAAGGTCAGAACCAAAAGGTTGGCCATCAGGAAATATAAGGAACACAGAGGGATGAAGATAGGGAGGCATACCAAACTGCCCTAAGGGAAGCAGGGAAGGCAGTAAGGCAGGCAAAGTCCCAAACTGAGGAAAACTAGCACGAACAGTAAAAGAAGGTGACAAGACTTTCTATAGATACATTAGTGAAAGGAGAAAGTCCAGAGGGGTGTTGCTAAGCTTAATGGAGAAAAGGGAGCATGTGAGGAGGAGGACCCTGTAAAGGCATCTATCCTAAATAGATACTTTTGCTCAGTATTTACTGAAGAGAAGGTAGGGCAGGGCCCACAGCTCAGCGTCATGGACACAGGAGGGATGGAGGTGAGCAATACTCCCTTCACAAAAGAAAGGGTCCTACAAGAGCTTGCTAAGCTCAGGGTGGATAAGGCAATGGGACCTGATGGCATAGATCCCAGGGTACTTAAAGAGCTAAAGGTGGAACTAGCAGAGCCATTAGCAGAACTGTTTAGTGAGTCTCTGAGCACAGGAGAGGTCCCAGAAGACTGGAGAAGGGTCATGTGATCCCGCTCACAAGAGTGGTAGCAGGGAGGAGGTGGGGAACTACAGACCAGTCAGTCTTACCTCAGTAGTGGGCAAGATTATGGAGGCACTCTTTAAGGAAAGGATAGTGCAACACCTGGAATCCATAGGGCACAGGATCCAAGACAGCATGGGTTTACAAAAGAAGGTCCTGTCAAACTAATCTCATAGATTTCTTTGACTGGGTAACCAGAGTGGTGGACCAAGGGGAGCAGTTGATGTCACCTACCTTGACTTCAGCAAAGCTTTTGACACTGTTCCACACAGAAGATTGATAAATAAGCTGGGTAGGCCTGGGTGGGTCAGAAGTTGGTCAACTGGGTGGCAAACTGGTTGACAGGCAGAAAACAGAGAGTGGTGGTAAATGGTATACAGTCAGAAGAGATGCAAGTCACAAGTGGGGTACCTCAGGGTTCAGTCCTGGGGCCAGTCCTCTTCAACATCTTCATTAGTGACCTTGCAGATGGATTAGAGGGTAAGGCTTGTCTGTTTGCAGATGACACCAAGATCTGCAACAAGTGAGATGATCCAGATGGGGTGGGCAGAATGAGAAGAGATCTGGATAAACTAGCAGAATGGTCAGAAGAGTGGCAACTGGGATTTAATGCAAAGAAGTGCAAAATCATGCACATAGGGAAGAGAAACCTGAAGCCACCTATAGGCTGGGAGGGAGTTGCTAGCAGTCACAAAGGAAGAAAGAGACTTGGGCATCATCATCACTGATGACCTGAAATCATCCAAGCAGACCTCTAAAGCAGTAGGTAAGACTAGGGGGTGTTAGGGTGTATTAGTAGGGGTATCACAAGTCATAAGAGGGAGGTAATAATCCTCTTTACAAGACACTGGTTAGCCCCATCTGGAGTACTGCGTGCAGTATTGGAGGCCACACCTTCACAAGGACATTAACCAAATTGAGGCAGTCCAGAGAAGGGCAACCAAAATGGTGCAGGGACTGCATCAGAAGACATATGAGGACAGATTAACAGAGCTCAATATGTATACCCTTGAGCAAAGGAGGGAGAGAGGTGATATGATTGAGGCATTCAAACACCTTAAGGGCATTAACAAGGTGAAAGAGTCTATCATGTTTAAATATAATAGAAATAGCAGGACAAGAGGACACAGCATGAGATTGGGGGCCGATTAAGGGGAATGTGAGGAAATTCTTTTCCACAGAAAGGGTGGTGGATGCATGGAATGGCTTACCACAAGAAGTGGTGGCTATGAAAACAGTGCAGGGCTTCAAACAGGCATGGGATAGGCATAAGGAGCAATACAAATGACTATGAATAGATAGGCCACTGACAGAGCAAAGGTCGATGGCACATTTATAAGGTAGACAAAGAAATGGGCAGACTGATGGGCCTTTAAGTGTCCTTATCTTCCGTCAACTTCTATGTTTCTATGTTTCTATGTAGTTACTGGAAAGTCCAGAGCAATAAGTGTTTTAGTAAATCACAATTCTGTACTAATGTAGTGAATGTCAAGAAGTGTTCTCACAGCCTTCCATGTCCCGACAAATACTCTGCTGCTGGCATCTGCAGGCAACAAATACAGGGCTGTCTTCCTCTCTCCTCCCAGGGTGGATAAGTGCTGGACATAGGCTAAGTGTCCCAGTTAAAATTTCTATGACGAGTGGCACTACACCACCTCATGCTCACACAGTATTAGCGCAAGCTTCTAAATATCTTGCCCTCCTCCTCTGCTGACATGCACTCTGGTCTTCTCCCTGATACAGCTGGCTCTCATTTAGGACTCCAATTAGAAATAACAGCACACAGTCACAGAAATGATGGAACAATAATTGCAGGGAAGTGCACTGGCACAAAAAACCTTTGTTGTTCAAGTGCTAGCTGCAGGAGATGTTACAACAGTTTCAGCAGCATACCTGTAAGCACAGTTCAGAAAGCTTCTAAATGTCCTGCCCTCCTCCTCTGCTGACATACACTCTGGGGCCTCTCACTGCAGGGAATCCACTATGTGTCTAGTTCTGGTGGATGTTCCTGCTGGTATTGACCAGTCTGTATCTGGCATGTTGAAGTCTCCGTTATCAGAATCTCCCTTTAGCTGTCATGTTTTGTATATCTTCTAACAGTAATGTGTCTATGTCCTCCCTGGTCTGGAGGCCTATAGACAACCCCAGTTTGTATGGCTGTCCATTTCCTGTTTCCAACATGGCCCAGAGTTCATCTGGCTCCTTATGTGTATTCTGAATTTGTTTAGCTTTGCTATTTTCACTGACATAAAGGGCCACCCCCCCACACACCTTTTGCACCTCGGTCTCTTCTGAAAAGTACATAGCCGGGTACTGAAGTCTCCCAAGGTGGTTACTGAAGAATCATGTCTCGCTAATGGCTACTATATCCAGTTTAGCCTCTGTCATTGTTGCCTCAAGGTCTGGGATCTTGTTTACCGGAGTGCGGCATTTGTGTACATGATTTTCTATTGGCCAGATTTTGGTGCGTTAGTTGTTGGGTGAGTTCCGCATTTACCCTGCATGTCATATGAGGAGCTGGACCTTTTCCTTACCTGTTGATGCAAATGAACTACAAAGATTCTGAACTCCTGTTTGATCACTAGCTGAGGGGGAGGGTGCTCTTCCTGCTCGATGTGCTGCACCAATCTCCCATTTGCTAGTTTAAATATTCTGCAAGGACATCAATGTTTTGCCTCAATGCACTGACTCCCTCCTTAGTCAGATGCAGTCCATTGACTTTAAAGAACTTTTGCTCATAAAACTGTTGCTAGATACCTACAAATTTGTGTCCTTTTTCCTGGCTCCAGCCCTTGAGCCACATGTTTAGCTCCCCTGTCTCCCTTCTCTGATCTTCCATCCATCTGCCCCCTTCTCCCAGACTGGTAGGATCTCTGAGAAGGAGATGCTGGACAAAATGGATGACAGTTTGTATCCCAGCATGGTCAGGTGCTCCTTGGTCTCCACAACTGACCAGCTGGTAAGATCATTAGTCTCTATGTGTACCAGACATCCATGTTTTCTCCTGCTTCCTGCATGAGTTTAGCAATGTGGCAGTGTTCTCTCCATGCTGATGTATCTGGGAGACATCTGATAATTACCCTCGCTGGAGGAATGTATCAACTCCCTGTATCATGGAGTCACCTATGATCAAAAGTGTTTTGGATTTCCTTCTGCTTTTTTGTTTTGGTCCCTGTTTTGGACGAGTTTTGTAGTGCTAGCTCCTGTGCTGCAGTGTCCTGCTCTGTAGTATCCTCTGCCCTTTGTTTTGATTTTGGAGATAGAGGCAGATGCCTATTTGTAGTTTTTTATATGGTTTGTGATACATTAGTGAGCATTGAGTGATGGGGCACCTGATTTGCCCTCCTAACCACCTACCAACCTCCTGGACTAACTACCCTCTGTAGTCAAGGTGCATCAGTTGGATGTTGGGGAAATGGAGGGTGGTTCTTGTAATATATTTCTTCCTGAATATGTGATTTGAGGCATGCAATCTCTGCCCATGCTGCCCAGAGCTGAGCCCTTAGATCTCCAATGGTCCAGCATGTACTACAGTGTCCTAAATCCTGCATAACTGTACTTTTAAAAAGTGTCCCACAGTTAATAATATCCATTCCAATTGAGCTGCTGAGTTTATAACCTGGTTCAAGTAATTAGAAGGAAAATGAAAGTAAAGATTGTTTTGTTTGTTTGTTTTTGTATAACTTTTATAACAAGTTAAATTAATTGTGCCCTGTAAGTGAGATCACTGTGTGGATACCCCTATGATCCTCCCTTCCTGATTTGCTACAGGAAATGTAACAACTGTGCTACTCTATGAAAGGAGTGTAGCATGGGGTGGTTGGGATGGGGTGGGTGGTTGAGCCCTTCCCCTGCCAAATAAAGAAGAGTCATGGATGAAAAAACAAGGAGGTAACAGCAGAAACAGTCAATCAACAACAAATGCAGTAGCCCCAAAGGCTTAGTCTAATGAAAGATATAACTTTAAAGCCTGTAAGCACCACTTCAATAATTTCACAGAAGATATACCCTGCAAAAACACTTTGTTACAGAGAATAACAAAGCAGTAACAGAAGGTACACCTTGCAAAAAAACCAATTTGAATCAGAGAAGATTACAGCAGTAATCTGTATGCACAAAACAGTAACAAACCTGTAGGCACACCTGTAACAATGCAGCAGAAAGTTTACCCTGCAGCAGCAAGAATCAGAGAGCAATAAAGTAGTAAAATGTAAGCAAAAAACAGTAACAAAACCTGTGAGCACAAAAGAAAATAGTAACAAACAGCAAATCTGCCTAGCCAAAAGAAACCTTAATCTCTTTCACTGCTTTGATAATGTTCCTTGCTCTGTCCTTACAAGCAAACCTAGAAGAAAAGAGCTCAGGTGAAGCTAGGTGCCTTGCCAGCAAACCTAGTCTTCCACCTGAAAAACACCAACTAACTTGACCTTTAATTCTTCTGTCTTTGGAAGTTACTAAGACTTTGTCAGCTGCACCCAGTTACACCCCTAATCCCCTGGAAGAGTTGTGGGAGGAAAGCAATTAGTTCCTTCAGTGTGAGAAGGAGACTGCAACACCTTTGAGACCAAAGCAAAAACATTTCAGCAAAAAATAAAATAGTTGCAAACAGTAATTTTGCTTACCTAATGATAGATAAAAAGTCACAAAACCTGTAAGCACCACCTGTAACAATTTCACAAAACATATACCTTGCAAGAAACACTTTGCTATAGAGAAAAGTAAAGCAGTAACAGAAAATGTACCTTGCACAAAACAATTTGAATCAGAGAAGATTACAGCAATCTGTAAGCCTAAAAAACAGTAACAAACCTGCAGGTACACTCTGTAATAATGCAACAGAAAGCATACCCTGCAACAGCAATTTGAATCAGAGAACAATAAAGTAGTAAAATGTAACCAAAAACAGTAATGAAACCTGTGAGCACAGAAGAAAATAATAACACACAGTAAATCTGCCAAGCCAAAAAGCCTTTATATTTTTCCTTGCTCTGATAATGTTGTTCCTGGCTCTGTCCTTACAAGCAAACCTAGAAGAAAATAGTTCAATGTTTTTAATCTATTTGAAGTGTCAGATTGTACTGGAACAGGATCAGATTGTGTGGAGATTCTGCAGGTTGACACCACAGTGGAGTGTGTTGCTGTCCTGTTCTCGGGTCAATGTCTCTAAGGTACCACTCCTGTTTATATCTGTGTATGAAGCTGTTTCTCTGCCCACAATATAATTAAAGTTCACAGTTTCTTTGAACTAATTAAGAGTATTTTTGAGTTGAAGGATGGGATTTGTTAGTGCTATTTGACCATGTTGTTCCTTTTAGTTATGGATATTGAGGGGACCCTGAGGTAGGAGGCGATTTTACCTTGTTTTTGTCTCCCTTTGTGCTGTGGATCCCCCATTTCCTGCCCTTTGCCAGTGACCAGCAGGAGGCAATGTAAAGTCACATCAGTGATTGAGGTGGATGGTGGCTTGCCCTTTGGCAGGGCTGTGGAGTTTAAACATTCTGTCCTGGGCTGGCTCTCACCTCTACCAGGACTCTATCTGCACTGCAGCTGTCAAACTGTTTGTTGGTTTCAATGTAATTGACAAGATCTGCATGCCCTGGTCTGGAGTCCTGGGAGGGGTAGCTACCAAATGGAGGAATGCCAAAATTTCCTCTGAGGGCCTCTGGGGGTGATTGCAGAGGTGTAATGACTAAGCTGGACTACTGTTCTGAGGGGTTACCTCCTCTGATGTAGGTACTCTGTGATCATTTATAACTCCTTTCACCTCTGTGCCACTGCAGTCTTGCAGCTGTATTTGTTGTTTGTCATCACTGTGGACTGAACTTGTTTGGATCCTTCTACTTGGGATTAGGTGCTTTGGATCCTACCTCATGGAGGATATTTCTGTTTTGCGCCAACTCCACCCTCATTGTTTTTCTCGACCATGTCTGGGGACATGGTACTGATGGGCCCCTATCTCCCCTTGACCACTGGATTATTAGAGAAGCTTCCTGGTTTGTCCGGCTGGCTTACTCAAGTGCCACTCAGGGCTTTTACACACAGGTGAGATGAAGAACTGACACATAAAGACTTATGACAAGTTTCTACTTTGATACTGCATCTAATTTGCAGTATTGTCTTTACTCTTGTGTGCCCTTTATATAGTGGTTCTATTTCCTTTCTGCATGGGTGTTGGAACTCTGTATCTTGGAATTTCATGGGGCTTGTGTGCTATGGACTCCCCCTGATCCCTCTCCCTGATGAGGTTGTACCACACTTGTTGGTAATGGAGTGACAACATCATATGCCCCACTACGGGCAAGGTCATGGTTCACGACTGGGGGTGAGGATGGGTGGCACCTAGGATGTGCTCGGCCACTGGGAGATTCTCCCATGCTGTTAGGTGAATTGGAGTGAAATCTCCATCCATTTGACTGTCAGTCCATAAATCACTTTTATTATGTGCCCATCAACTACTATAATACCTCCACCACAGGTCTGTAAGGGAGCTCTGACTGAGTGGATTAGCTCAGTACAAGGGGATGGGGATGTTTGTTACTAATGTCTGGTGTTCTATCATTTTATTTTTGGGTTTCCTAGTTACTGGTTGTGTTGCTATATTTGTGTCCCGTCAGTTTAAGGTGAGACAACGCTTAAGGTCGTGTTCCTGGGTAATAAGGGGGGAGCTATAAAAACAAGTGAGAGTATGGGTGGTAAAAGGGTTACTCATGCTTCTCTTCCAAAGCTTGGGGAGGCATTTGGTTTCCAGTGGGTTCAGGTGCATATCCATACTACTGGTGTGACTCTGCCGTAGGTGTGCCTTGATTAGGATACATCTTCCGGAGTCAGAGAGCTCTCAGTTGGTTCTGTTTATGCCTCAACCTAGAGTACCCTGGCTTTTTCAATGCCTAGTTATAGATATGGCCTCCATGCCAGGACCATGGGTGATAGGGGCTGACTTAAACTGTGTCACTGATACAGTCCTGGATAGGTCCAATCCTTCCCCATAGTGGTCTCCAAAAATGCCAAAGCCTTGGGAGAGGTGTAGGAAGTGTTCAACCTGGTGGACACTTGGAGACATACACATCCCAGTAGGTGAGAATACAGTTCTTTCTCACATGTCCACCACTACAACACCAGGCTGAATAGGTTGCTAGTTGGTGCCCCACTTGTGACTAATATCCACACCATTGAATACTCCCCTATTCTTAAGCCCCCTACTTTTCTGCGGCACAATGGGACCAAGTTCTGCGGCAAGATTGCATATTTGCTGCGAGAACTTCTTATGCAGTGGTTTGTAATTTCTGTGGAAGTTCTGGCCACTAACAAACTACCACATCACAGTGTCAGCTTGTCATCCTGACTTCACTTTCATAGCAATGATTATAGCAATCAGGATGGTGGAAAGCACAGTATCACTAGTTCAAAAATAACAGACTTATAAAATAATTTTATGCCTAAAAGGCAAAATAAATGTCTCTCCTTAAGGTCCTAGCCTGTTGCATAAATGACATATGCAGAGGGATCTTATGTGATAAATAAGGTATTTCTATATGTATGCTATCTATCCCACTAATGAGGTTTCCACTGTCTATCACTTATATATTTGTATGTGCTTTCTACACCACTCATGAGGTTCCCACTGTGTATCACATATATTTATATGCAATCTGTAGCATACATACAAATGTGCGCCTGTGTGTGTGTGTGGTAAGAGAGACAGAGATACTGTGTGTTGTGTGTGTGTGTGTGTGTGTGTGTGTGTGTGTGTGTGTGTATATATATACTGTATATATATATATATATTCCAATATGGCTGCCAGGCTTGGTGCGCTGTCATGCTGCTTCTTTGATTCTATTTCATTTATTTGATTATAGTTCATATTTGTTTATGTTTTAGTTCATATTTGTTTATTTTAGTTTTTAGTTTTATTTATTTCTTGTCGATCCAGGCTCTGGTGTTTTGGTGCCGTCGGGTGGGGCATTAGCAGGTCTGCTTTGGATTACAGAGTTGAAGAATGCTGAGACGTTGAGTAGTGTCCTTGACGAGTTTTGGATGAGTTCCGGAGAACTGTGCTGATCTCTGCCAACTTTCCTGTTTTCGCTTTTTAGTTGGTGGGGGTTATTGACACCGGAGGGTTATTTGCCTGTGGAGCTGGAGAGAGTTGCTGGTCTCTTCTGGTGTTTTTTTGTGGATTGATGTGACCTTTGGAGAGGAGACGCCAGAGGGTTTTCGCTCTATACCGCTGAGTTTAAAGAAGAGCTGCTGAGGGGTTTTGTTTCTTTAATGGATGAGTTCTGAAGAAGAGACATCAGTGGGGTTTTGCTCCTTGATGGATTGTGGTGGGGACCTTGTGTGTTGACTTTGTCCCCTCCAATGACTGCATGGAGGGCATAGTCGGAGGAACTTAGAGTCAGCTTGGACACTGTGAAAGCTGGCACGACTTAATTGGAGTATTATAGATGTCCCTGTTTGATTATTTTTAATTTTTTAGAAACTCCTTTGCTCCAGCTGGTGCTTTCCAGGGTTTTGCCACTCCACAAGGGGTTGGGGTATTTTCTAGTTAGGGAACTGAGTGGAGTACCCGCTCCCTTGGACCTTGGGAATTGCTACTATGGTGGCTTTTCATAGGGTCCTTTGGTGTGAGTGACATAATTTGCCCTGGTGTGCACCTAATAGGGCGTTTTGTACTCCTGCCCTGCAATTTGATGTTTATTGGTGATGTAGAGCATTGGGGATTGCTCGAGGAGAGTGAGGGGGCGGGGTGCGCAACAGGGGAGGATGAATGAGCGGGCCATGGGACAGTTATAAAGTCCAGAAGGCACCCTGGGGTGAAATGGAATCCTGATCGAGGTTCACCCTGTCTGGTACCCATACCCAAGGGCACTACTGATTTTAGTAGGCAGATAGGCCTGACAACCTCCGAGGTTTGTCCAACTCAGGTGGTGTTATGCAATGCCAGGTCTGTTAGGAATAAGACTGCTATTATTGCCGACCTTGTTGGTTCGGCTGACCTGCTTGCATTACCGACACCTGGCTGGATGAAAATTCTGGCCCTGTAGTAGAGGCCATGACTCTGGCTGGTACTCAGTAATGCACCGCCCAAGAATGGACTGCAGGGAGGGAGGGTTGCAGTCTGTTTTAAGACTGCATTGGGTCTCACGAGTGTGGTAGTAGGGAAGCTGAGTCCTTTGAATGTTCAGTTGTAGCAGGTGTAGGCATTCAAATCATTCTCATTTACTGTCCACCTGGTGAAGGGAAACGCTTCTACAGGAAGTAGCAGACTTCTCGTCGACATGTCATTTGAGTCGCCCAGATTGATGGTGCTGGTGACTTCAACGCCTGGGTCGACGATGAACTCTCACAATTTGCAGTCACTTCTCCAATTAATGTCTTATTTGGGCCTTACACAGGTAGTTTCCACTGCTACGCATAAATCTGGGCACTCTCTGGACTTAGTTTTCCTTCTAGGGATTGATGCATCCAACATGGGGTGGAACCAGTCGCTTGGTCTGACCACTACACTGTGAGGTTCAATTTTGTACCTCTTAGGAGGCCATCCCTGTGGAGATGGTCAGGTACCACCCATTACGGAACGTTACTTCACAAGGCCTTGCAGTGGGCCTTGACCTCTCATCCCCGTGTTGGTAAGCAGTAATCCAGAGGCACTGGTGTTGGTTTACATAAGGCCATCACGTTGGCCTGGATTTTATTGCTCCTCAGCCAGGAACGCCTTTTTTCACTGCACCCCAGGGCCCCTTGGTTTGATGGGACTCTGAGGGGGATGCGAGAAAAGGGCGAAGGTTAGAGCGTTGTTGGTATAGATCAGGCCTTGATGCCGACCTCCTTCGATTGATAGAACATTATGCTAGTTACCAATCTGCAATCACCCATAAGAAGACAGAGTTCCTGTCCAGGGAGATTGCAGTTGCTCAGAATCAACTGGCTCAGCTGTTTTGAACAGTAGATAGACTGTGCAACCCAGCCTGTCTGCAAGTTCGGAAAGCCTTTTTGCAAGTAGAGTCGATGAGCTCGCTTCGTTATTTTGCAACTAAGGTGGCTGACATCAGGGCTGATCTGTGTTTGACAACCTCTAGGGTGATGTTGTGGAGACTTGCAGAATGCAGTGCCTCGCTTCTTTGGAGTTCTTTTATCAACCTGAGTTTGTGGATATTATGAGGCTTATCCATAGTGTGCGCCCTCGTGCTGCAGCTTGGATCCTGGACCGACTACCCTAATTTTAGGTTGTATTGATATCATCAGTCCAGTTTTGGCACAAATAGTCTGGTGCTCCTTGGAGTCAGGTGAGTTCCCTAGCTCCTGAAAGAGGCGTGGTGACACCTCTATTGAAGAAAGCTTCCTTAGATCCAGACTGTTTTTCTAGCCACAGATTCTATCTCTAACCTTCCCTTTATTGGGAAGGTTATTGAAAAGGTTGTAGCTGCTCAATTGGATGACCATTTAATCATCCATAGTATCTACGAGTCCTTCCAGTCTGGTTTCCGTAAAAGACATAGTACGAGACTGCACTGGTTCAGGTGCTTAATGATCTTCTGAGGCGAGGGATCAAAGAGATGCTCCATTCTGGTTCTCCTTGATCTCTCCTCAGCATTTGACACTGTGGATCACGTGGTGTTGTTAGCATGCCTGAGGCAAATCTGCAGAATGTCAGGAACCGTTTTGCAATGGTTCATTTCATTCCTTACTGGAGATCACAAAGAGTTGTGTCGGGATTTTTCCTCCAGCCCAGTCTCTTTGTTGTGTGGAGTGCCTCAGGGTTCTGTGCTGTCACCCATGTTATTTGCAGTGTATATGCTGCTCTCGGAAACATTATAAGACAGTATGGGCTGAGGTTTCACTGCTATGCAGATGATACCCAGCTATATCTGTCTTTGCACCGACCAGGATGGAGCCTTCTCAATGTTTAGCAACTGTCTGGGGAAATCCAAGACTGGATGGATTCTAGTTGGTTAAAATTGAACTCAGAGAAGACTGAGGTGTTGGTGGTGGACCCGGTGGTCAGACTGAGAGGTTGTGTACTGGTGCCTTCTGGAATTTTTCTTGGTGGCGTGTCATTGCCGGCCTCTGAACAGATGCGTAACCTTGGGTGATTTTTGACGCAAGCTGACTTTACAATCTCAGGTGTCAGCTGTCATCAGCACTTCCTTTACCATCTTAGAATATTGCCAGGGTTAGGCACCTTGTTCCATCTGACTCCTTGCCAGCGTTGGTCCACACTTTGTGTCCTCGCTCCTGGACTACTGCAACACCCTTTACTTTGGGCTTTCTGGGGTTGAAACCTGCCTGCAGCTGGTGCAGAATGCTGCAGCCCAGGTTCTGACTGGGACAAGTAGGTTCTGTCACATTACCCCAGTGCTGTGCGAACTGCACTGGCTGCCTGATCGGTGGCAGATCACCTTTAAAGTCATTTTATTGACTTTCAAAGCCCTTCATGATCAGGGTCCGTCCCTATCTGAAAGACCTTCTGGTTCACTATTGCTCTGACCAATCGCTTCCACTCGGCCAACATGGGGTTGCTGGAGATTCCAAGATTGAGTTTAAAAACCTCAGGCAGCAGAGCTTTTCATGCTGCCCCACTTTTGGAATTCTCTACCATGCTGGTTATGAGAGTGCACCTCGTGGAGATATTTAAGAAAGAATTAAAAACTTTTTATGGAAAAAGGCCTTTTGGAGGATTATGTTAATCAGAATGTGATTGGATTTTATTGTAATTTATTAAGTTTTTATGATGTATTTATGATGCATTTTATAAGTTTATGTGTTTGGTTATGGGTATTTCTGTTATTAACTTGTTCAGCCTTTGATAAATTGAAAGGCGTATATAAATAAAATTATTATTATTATTATATATATATATATTTTTTTTTATTTCCATGAACTTGCATCCTCATTCATAAAGGTCCCATTGAAATGGAATAGAGGAGTTATTACAAACTCATTTTCATGTAAACATGACATGCATGTGAACCGATTGTGAGATAGAGCTCTCCAACCCATCACAATGTATCTACCATGTGACAGAACACTGCACCATACCTTCCCAGGCTCTGAGCAGTGATGTGTTCCACCAATCCTTGTGCTGCCCAGCCCAGAGCTAATCTCTGAACCTGAGTTGCCAGCACGGAAACACAGCATGCTACCCTCTGGCCCAACAGCTGTCTCTGCACACATTATTTCTCCATAACTTTTAGGTGATTCTATCAACCAATGACAGTATGTAATCAATAACCCTGGCAAAAATGCTTACAGTGCAATTATTTATTTAATAGGTCTAGATATTATTATATTCCACTTTTCTGGGCATAATTACTTTATTTTTCTTAAAATGACAGTTAAATTCATTTTACCAGTTATTCATTTCAGATGGCATATCTATACCTTAAAGGTACAAATAGGTTTGTACAACATGAGGTATCGACTTAACAAGTCTGTGCTATCGACAAGGTTTTGTTTAAGTTGGCCCTAGTGCAATAATGTAAGACTGAAAATTGTATTAAGCCATAGTGAAGGTTGAGCAAATATCACCATGCATGATGTGCTGTGCCACCATCTCTGTCAGTGGGAGCTGTGGTAGATAAGTGACTGTTCATTTCTGTTGCAGAATGCAGCCATTTCATTAGCTAATGTATGATGTTATAGCAATGATAACATCACATTCTGAGCATATAGGGGGTTTTGGATATCAAAAGAGGGAAGGGAACCAGATTCCTTGGATAAACAGAAATACTAATGAAAATCACTAAGAAGAGTGAATTCTATGCACCGAGAAGTTCTGTGGTAGACTGCAAGTTCTGCGCAAAATTCTGTGGTCAGCAGAATTCTAGGGCCTTGCCTATTCTGGTGTCAGATCATGCTTTGCTCACTATGGCCATCATAGCTCTGGGACTGACCATAGTGTGCTGCCCTTGGAGGATTGACCCTATGCCACTTAAAGACCAGAACTTCATCTCCCACATGTTGAGTTCCTTCAGAAATTCTTACAATACAATAACAAAGGCAATACCTCTGACGGGTGAAGGTGGGATCCTTGAAAGCATGCATCTGTGAGCAGGTACAGGTACTCTGCCCATAAAAATGTCTGGCAGAGGTGGAGTTGGAATTCCTTAGGCTTGTCCACCCAATGCTACTCTCTTTGGGCTGCCATTATTTCTGCTATGAAGAGTAAGGCTGTTTTTCAGTTCAGCTCCACCAAAGACTGTTGGCTTGCACTGCCTGGGGCTGAATGCAGTGATGCAGCTATACAGGGAGAGCAGATGGTTAGAATTTTCTGAGATGTTGGAGGAGTGGGCATCCCAGTTGGGGACTACTTTGTCTATCAGGCAGTGCAACATAGATTGAGTGCATTTATGGTGCATGTGGCTGGGGCTCTTCATCTCCCTTGATGAAGAGCTGTATAATTCTCAGCCCTGCAGCAGTCCACTCATGAAGTATTATCATATCCTCCAGGATGGGGAGGACCAGCCATGGGGTACCATTAGGGGAAAATGGGAACAGGAGTTTGATGTAACTATTGATGACAATACTGAGTGGGCAGCATCTAAGCAACTCCAGATGTTCTCCCAGAGTAACATGCTGTGGCAGATCCATCTCAACTTTCTGTATAGGGCCTATATGACCACTAAAAGATTGCATTGCATCAACCCTGAGAACTCTCATTGTGCTCTAAGAGTGCATGGGAGATGGCTAATTTCCTGCAAATAGCCCTTACTTGCCTGAGGGCTGCCCCATTTTGACATGAAATGCATCACATTATGACAGGGGCCTTGGGGTTCTTGCCTTCAAAATATCCATTGGCTTATGCTGGGGGCTGACCTGAGGGATTGGAAGGAGTAGAGAATTACCATTATGGCCCATTGTCCTTTATTGCCAAAAAGACAGTGGCTCAAAACTGGATGTCAACCAGTGCCCCAGCCATCTCACTTTGGGCTCAAAACATGAAAACTGCTTGATCCTGGAGAAATTCCAACTTACAGCTAATTGTTCAGATCAGACATTTTCCAGAATTTGGACCCTCTACAACAGGCCATGGAGGGAGGTTGTTTCCCTGGCTGAGTCTCCTCCTTCCTCCCCTTCAGTTGGTCCCTGATGAGGTGGGGGATGAAGTGCCTTTGCACTTCCTACTTTGAGATAGTCATTTACTTCCATTCTAATAACACTTTGTTGCAATATTGCTTGGGATAACAATCACTTGTTCTACTATGTATTGTTGCAACTCTGGGTACTAGTTGGTTACTTTTGTTTCTTAACTTTGCATCCCTCTTTGTAAAATGGCATACTGTGTTCTGTTTGTATTGTTTCCAATGTTCATATTGTTGTTTTATTATGTTTACTTCCACAGAAATATTTAACACAAAAAAGGTCCCCACCCTCCCTCCTCTCCTCCAGGAGTACACGCTCAGGGCCTCCAACCTATTCTTATACATCCTACCTGCTGGCCTGTGATCATCTTCATTTACCTCTTTTGGACTGTTTCCAGCAGGTTTATGTATTTTTTTGAGGCATGAGCACTAGTATTGTAGATTGTACTCCAGATGTAGCCTCACTGAAAACCTATACAAGGACAGTATTGCCTCCTCCCACCTGCTTCTCATCCTCTGGCAATGCAGCCAAGCATTTTATTTGCTTTTTCTGCTGCTTTACTACATTACATGGAGAGTTTCAGGTCACTAGTGATCATCACTTCCAGGTTCTTCTCCTCCTTCTCTGATACAGATACCGGACCCCTCCCAGGGTGTCCTCGGTCCTCAGGTTGTTGGCTCCAATGTGCATAATTTGCATTTCTTTGCATTGAAGCCAAATTGCCAAATCCTAGCCACTTCTCTAGCTTTTTCCAATTCTCCTTTAGGTCTTGTATCCCTTTGCTGTATCCACCCTCCCACAGAGCTTGGTGTCATCTACAAATTGGAAACATTTGCTCTTAATACTATCCCCAGTATCATTGATGAAGACATTGAACAGCATCAGTCCAAGCACTGAGCACTGTGTGACCCCACTGGTGACCATCCTGGTGCTAGCTACCTTACCTCCCACCTTCATGCTCTAGATCCTGCCCTCAGCTAGTTTTCCACCCACCTGGTCAACTTGTCTCCAACCCCAGATCTGCCAGCTTCCTGATCAACCTCTTGTGGAGTACAGAGTCAAAAGCCTTGCTGAAGTCCAGGTAAAGGATGTCCAGCATTTGGCCCCTGTACACTGTTTCAGTAAGCAAATCAAAGAAGTCAATCAGATTTGTTCTACATGTCCTCCTTCCCTCCCTCCTCCCTACCTACCTCCCTCCTTCCATCCCCTCCTCCTCCCATAAACCAGTGTTACTTCTCATCCTGAAGAATATTCACATCCATATACTCTACTAAGTTTTCTTTAAGTATGGTCTCCATAAACTAACTTGCACACAACTGAGGGCAGAAACGAACTGGTCTGTAGTTCCCTGGGTTGTTCTTCTGATCACTCTAATAGAGTGGCATGACATGTGGGTTCTCCAGGCCTATGATATCATGCCTGACTCCAATTAAGTATGAAAAGGCCAGACAAGGGATCTGCATGCTCCTCCACCAGCTCCCTCAGCACCTCTGGATGTATGCTGTCTGACATGAAAATGTATTCTAACCTCAATGCAAGCAACCATGTCCTCTTCCTATCTACCTTTATCAAAACATCTGTGCTCCCTGCCTCCCTTTTCCTCTCTTTCCCCAGTGGCATTGGTCCTTCTCTCTCCCTGGTGAAAATGGAACAGAAGTACTCACTCAGTACCTCTGCCTTGCCCCCATTCTCATCCACCCAGCTGTCCCTTTCTTGAGACAAACAATCCCATCTTTCTCATCCCTTTTCTTGCTAATATACCTAAAAGGCATTTTCCCTTTCTAATTTCACTGTTCTAGCTGCAGTTCCTTTTGAGCTTTTAGCCTATCAGACTACCTTACCTGCTATACTAGCCATCTTCAGGTAGTCCTCCCCATCTTCCTCCCTCTGGGTCCACATGAATTTCTTGTAGGCTGACCTCTTGTTCTTTACTGCCTGGGTGATCCCAGTGCTAAACCAGCTGGATGTTTTGGCCCTTGAGTTCTTCCCTTTGAACCTAAGACACCCCTTGTGGCAACCCTTATTCCTCCTTGATGATGGGACACATTTGATCCACCCCATAGCAGCTCAGATGCTTGTCGGGTGACTCTTTGCAGCTCAGTCATCTTTCTGATGTCTACCTTTCTAAACTCCAGTATTTTAGTCTTTGTGGTAGCCTTTTCCCTGCCCATGTCCAACTGGAACCATACAGTGTGATGGTCAATACTATCAAGGGGGTCCTCATCCTGTATATCCTGGATGCGCCCCTGTTACCGGTACTATAGCAAGGATTTCCCTCCCTGGTGGGTTCTTTGACAAATGCTAGGCACCCTAACTCAGCACCTGAAGACCATGAAGCAGAGCATATTAATTTTCTTGTTTGGCAGTGAGTTCTTAGTTCTTTGACATCCTGAGTCAGGATTCCACTTTGCAGCATATCTAGGATCACCTGACTCCTGGCACAGGTCTTGGCTGGTGCCATCCAATCCACCTTGGGCAGGTTGAAGTCTCCCACTATTACCAACTCTTACTTCCCCTGCAGCAGTCAATATCTGTGAGTTCAATTCCTGCCTCTTTCCACCTTCTGGTTGTGTGGTCTGTATCACCCCCAACCTCACATTCCTCCCTCTGTTAGACAGTAACTGAATCCACACTGCTTTCACTCTCCTTCTTTTGACTCCTCCCTCGTACATGTTGTACCCTCCCTGTTATAAACTGCCAGCCCACCTTTTCCCACCTCTCAGTCCCTTCTGTATAATTTATACCAAAGGATCAAGAGGTCACAGTCATGGTTTGGTGAGGCCCATGTCTCTGTGATCACCATGATGTCCTCTCCCACTCTGCCAACAATGCCTGCAGGCCACCCATCTTATTTGCAAGACTTTGTGCATTTAGAGACATCACCTTCCACCCAAAGTCTGAGACTCCTTCCTTCCTCCCATCTGTTCTTATTTTTCCCTATTGCCTGTGGCCTCCCACCCCATGCTGTTAACCCTGCACTGCCCTCCACCCTCCACCCTCCAGCCTCCCTACAGATATGGAGGAGATCTGCTGAAAAAATATTTCTGTCAGTCTGTCCCACCTCAGATACAGAGCTAATTGTTGCCATTACTGCTGTTCCAGCACTGTCACTTAAGATTGAGTAGTTGTGTGGTTGCCTGACTGCTCTCAGTCAGAAACAGCACCCACTTGCCATAATGTGCTTGCTTATCCCCTGATAACAGAAAGAGTCATGGTATCCATGGGGATGAGCATGCATCTCAGCTTAGACATGATTTTGGGTGACCCAAACAAAAAATGTAACTACAACAAAATAACATTCTGGGGTCATGCAGATAAAAACACACACACACAACCCTGAAAGGAACAGTATAATGTCTCCTTTTATTTGTCAGACTTCATTCAACAATAAATAAAAGTAATTTTAAACTGACAGTGTCCCTTTAAATGCTGTAAAGAGAAAATCGTCCTTTGATGTCAGTTGTGCAGTTAGTCCCCCAACTGACCTGCCCACTCAGCAGTACCCCCACCACCCCAAGCCCTTACTTACTGACTGGGGGTCCAATACTGTAATATCCTATGGACCACAGACACATCTTCACTTTTCCAAGCCAGACTGCAAACTGAGGAATTCAGATATGCAGTTCAATGTATTTCAATGTGGTATTTAACTTAGTGGCATAATCTTGGCTATTTTTGAATATTTGTGTCCCAAATTTTCAACATGCCTTTTTGGGACCCCACCTCATGAACAATGGCAATGAAATTAGCTAAATCTGTCCTGAAAGATGATTTCATGGTTTACAAAATCACCCCTTCGGAAGGAGTTGAAAATTTTCTTACCCTTGTTCATGAGGTGGGTCATAAGAAGGCTATGTTGAAAATTTTAATCTTAAAAAAAAGTTATGAGCCTGTTTTGAAATTTGCAAACACGGGCTTGTAACTTTGGTAATGTTCAATATTTTGACCCCACATTTTCAACATAGCCATTTCTTCACAGCAACTCATGAATGTGACAGCTGTCATTTTTCAAATCCTGGCAAATGTGTTTTTATACCTGTGGCATGAAATGACATTTTGGTGGGGTGGAATGATGTTTTGGTGGGATTTGAACATTTTCACCTACTTGCTTCATTAGGTGGCATAATAAGAAGGCTATGCAGACAATTTGGTGAAAATATGGTAAAATGCCAGGATTATGACTGAACGTTACGCTATTTCAGCTGCTCACTCAAAAACGCCGGTAATTTTCAATATTTTGACTCCAAACTTTCAGCATAGGCATTTTTCCATACACTCATAAATGTGACATGTGTCATTTTTAAAATCTGGACAAGATGTGTTTTTGTACTCTCTGGTGCAAAATTACATTTTGGCAAATTTACTATAAATGGTACATGTTGTGTCTATAAGGTGAATCCTCAAACACGATCTTCAAATGTTAGGTCCAAATTATAAAAAATGTTTAACATTTGTGTGTAGTGCCTATTAGTACCAAACACCTGCACAGCACATACTTGTAAGCAAATGTCTGGCATTGACAAATGCTTGTTTAAAGTTCGATGGATTTTCTTTTCGGTTTGTGATTCTTGAGCAGTGTCTCTGTGTTTTTTTTGTTTGTTTGTTTGCATGATTTCTTTTTATCATGCTGGGTTATTTGATGTGCATTGTTGCCTTTCTGACCCTGAGGATGTCTAATTAGCATATTGCCATTTTGACCCAGAGAGGTTGTGGTCTCGATTAATGAACCCATATAAGTGTTCTGGGCAGGGATATGTCTTACTGTATATTAAATCAGTACCATAGGATGGAAACTTGACCATTGAAAAGCCAGAAATGACCACTCCTCCTCACTTATAAATTCTCTGAATCACCCCTAAGGGTGCTATATGTGGCACAAGGTACAGCCAAGTGCTACATGCCCTAGATGATGATTAACTGGCTGTTAATGTAACCCTTCTGAGTGCTTTATTGCTATTACGAAAAATTGAGTTGAGAAAAAGTTATCTACTTTGAATACAAAAGGTATTGTGTTACAATGTTCTGCAGGTATATTAATGTATGATTAATGTAAGGCTCTTGTAATGTAAGAAAGCAATCAGGAGGATGTAGTCTATAGATCCTTTTATAAAATTCCCCAGCTCATGTTTAAAATGTCATTAGATCACTTGCTTCTGTTTGGACAATCAAAAGAGATGGGAGAAGGAAACTTTGATTTAATATTGTATCAGAAGATCAGCACCAAGAGTTACTGAATGTGTAAACTAGCAACTTCAGTTCTGCCGTGACTCAAATATCTGTCTTCAGTTTAGATTCAGCACTTTACACTTTGGGTTTAGGCATTGGGGTTTAGCAGGCTTCAAATAAATAGTGCCACTTTATGGACCCCTTACCCAGCTCACTTAATCCCAACATCCTCCAACCTCCCTTGTCCTCCATCAGGATGGTGTAAAAATCAGTCTGCACTTGGCACAGGGTCATAATGTCTCAAACATTATGCCGCAGCAATATCGCACTGAAAATGCATAAGTCTTTTTTTTTTGTGGGGGCTCCACCCCACTTCACACCCCTTCTATGGAGGGGCTGCACCCCTTGAACCCCCATCTAAAATATCTAACTCTGAGGGGGTAACAGCAAAATTGCACAAAGTGTGAAAATGTAAAGATTCATGTGTCTGGGACCGGGAATCAAAACCCAGTCCTAAACGCACAGCCTGCCTCCTTGCAGCCAGTGGCTCATCCCATTGAGCCAGGCAGCTGCTCAGCAGACCCTGTCCAGGAAGAGGTCTTATTCTCTGCCTGGGAGAGTGAAAGGCATCATTTGTTACTGCCTTTCTTGGTTTTGCACCATCTTGCTCTTCCCTACCACGCTGTTAATGTTGCACGTTTTTCATACACTGTAGAGTGTACAACAAAGGACCTGTAGGCCTGGCACAGTGGCAGGGGTGGATGTTTTATAAAACAAATGTCTAGAGAGAGAGAGAAATAGGGTGGAAAGTGGCTGTGATGTGTGAATTTATGGATATCAGACTAGCCCATTCCACCTAGGAAGGGCTAAAAGTGTTTTTTTGTTTTTTTTATTAATTTACTGGCTGAAGGTTTACATGATCCCAAAGTGGCCCACATATTTTACTGGGATGAATCAAAGATAATAGTGCCACCTTTCAGTGCAACCACCCAGTGCAAATATGGCATTAACTTATCATTAGACAGCACCCTGACAAAGCAACAGTCCCTGTACTGCACTCCTCTATCGACATTTTGTACAAACTGATGCCTCCAGTGTAGAACTTAAACCCATGAACTTCTGGCAGAGAAATAGGAGTTAGCATCTGAGCTACACTGCCACTGACAAATGTTACTGAACTAAGTTAAATACATTTTGGCATGATTGTGAGATAGCAAAATAACTTTACTGTATGGACTTTATTATTTTTACCCTTCTGCTCCTAGACCAGCATCCAAGGCCTCCTTCAGTTCTTCTGTCAGTCCCAGGGACCACAGGGCACCCAAAACCCACATGGTTCAGTTGTCATTCTAGTTTGCCTCCCAGAGTATGGCTTCCCACCTATGATGGACATAGCCCACCCAAAATCTGGCTGGACAGAATGTGAAGCAGTCCTAGTGTGCATGTTTCCCTGGGACTGGCAGGCAGGGCCCAAATTGGATGTGGGGTTGGGCCTGGGCATCATCTACCCAACTAGAGTCCAATTTCTCTTTTTCTGCCAACCCAAAAACCTGCATGCATAAACATGATGTAGCATTTGGGTGTGTGGTGATATGGTAACCCATTCCTCCAAGCACATTTCAAATAGCCACTGCCAGAAATTGCTTTTGAGCTATGCTTGTATGAACCACCCATTTGAGAGAAAATCATTTGTGGGGACACTCTTTCTCCTCCTGACAGCCTCTACTATGTTTGTCCCTGGCATGGGCATGAACCTGAGTCACTGGCATTCTGTGCAGATGCCCTACTGCTCACTACCATGGAACTGGCCTAGGGCTTTTATTTTCATGTACATCTTATAATAAATTGTGATGTAATAATAAGGTAAGCAAGTAAACCAGCACTGTTAATATAATGAAAAAGAATATACAGTTTCAGTTACTCTGTTGTAGCATGCTCACCTCTGAGGCCAGAAAATCAGAAGGTTTGGGATTCTAGCTCCATGCTAGTGCAGTACAAGAGAGATGCTGCACTGTAGAGGTGCCATTCTTAAGATGAGATATTAAAGTTAGGTCCATTCTGACTACTGCTGATCACCGTCCCAGGTGGAAGTTAAAGTCTATGGCAATAATTTTTTTTTTTTAACTGTATTTCTTGCTCCTCATCCTGAACTGTCTCAGGCCTCCTGCTCACATCAGCAAGCTCTTACTCTCCTGCTGTGTTCCCCTGACCATCTTCAAGGTTGTTTGCCATTCCCGGTTGGGCAGGTCAACCCAGAGCGACTGCAGGGGCAGTGGCAGGGAACCAGCGTTGGGAGTGTGGCAGTGGCTGTGGCAGGGACCGTTGCTATCCAGGGCTGGAGGAGGTGTTTCTGGTAGTTTAGCCTGAGATCCCCCTCCCCTGCATGGGCACATCTGATGCCAGCACATGGCAACCCTGCCTATGTCAGCCATGCTCTGACGGCAGCCTGGCAGATCGATGGTGCCCCTAGTCTCCACTGGGGTCACCAGAGCACTGGGCTTCCCATCACTCCAACCCAGAAAGGAGAGGCACCCAGAGGGCACTCAATCATCTCCTCCCCTACCAACCCTCGACTCCGAGCTCACTCCCAAACTCGGGCCGTCTGCATGGCGCGAGGTGTGGCATCCAGCGCCTCAACCTAAGTGCCACAGGGCTGGCCAGATGGCAATTATTGAAGAAGCATAGGAGAGTTTCCCAGTGTCATGGACAATATTCACCCTACAAATAGAGAAGCAGCGAAATTTAATTTTGCCTGTGAAACTCCAGTGAAATCACAAATTTTGCCATGTAAAATATTTAGCAAAATTGAACATTCCACAAAATATTTCATTGGTGCAAATGCAGAAGTTTGTAAGCAGAATTCCACATTTTGCAAGCAGTATTTTGCATTTCTACACTTGCAAAAATATTTAGCGGAATGAAATTTGGGGAGTTCGGCCATCTCTACCTACAAACAGTATCCAATATTCTTTTCAAAGGAGATAGAAATCATTTAAAGTTCTTCCATTTTCTTACTCATTTTCTTTATTGCATGATTTTAACAGGGGTTCTTGGTTTTATAATTCAGAGGATTTGTGAATAAGCTTGATCTTTGATGAAAGGTGACCCCTCATAAGTCAGGTATCTGCTGTTAATTTTAACTTGCTATTATGAGCTAAGATTTCATTGCTTTTCTATCTGACATACAGTATGAGAAGACAACTCTCTGGCTTGCTTTTTTAAATGAAGTGCTGGCAGTTAAGGGTTTCAAAGGTGGCCAGTGGGGGAGCATGTCAATAAAAACAGGTCCATGTATCCCACCACCCAGGATGTACCTAGAAATTAGCTATCATAGCTCAGTGTGCCCTTCCAGGCCAGAAGTTTAGAATTAATAATTACATACTGAGGATTCTAAATGAACTCACTTAATCAGTGTAGTTTATATTTACAGTACAATAAAACTTATTTACAAAATGGTTCATAAACACTAAGCATGTTGCATTTCACAGAGGTGTGGCATAATACATATCATTATATAGGGTAATATATTTAATCACTGTAACACGTTCATACATTAAATGTATTTGGAAATAGCTTTAAATAAATTGCTGTTTTAGAATGTAACTAATTAAAAAGGAACTGTAAGATGTGTAATTATGGGCTGAATAGTAATGCTGCTCTATCATAAGTGATAGATTTTGTTGTAATTGCTGGCTTTGCACTGGAGTATTAGTTGCACAGTAATTTTAGACTTTCATTGGTACAGTGCAATTTAATGACTTTTTAGATCAGTATGACGTCTATAGTGTTTCACTGGCCCAAGATTGCTTTTTATATTTCATTGCATGGAAATAAATTATGGAGGGATGAACACAATTATAATAAGAATAAACATAGATGCTTTAGAGGAAGTTACAAATTATCATAGCTGCAACTTCATAAATATGGAAATGGTGGCTAGCATGGTCACTAGAGAGCAAATCAGGCATCATGAATTTGCATATTGGTAAAGTATTGTAAAATATTCACTAGATATGGAGGTATAGTCAAAAGCTGTTCTCTATTTAGAGAACACATGAAGGTATTACTGAATCTTTGAAATAGTTTCACTATGAGCAGCCAATTTGTAATTAAAAGGCATTTTCATGGCTCATCAGGGACAGCATAGAGGATGGTAAGCAGTCAATATTCAGTATGTGCTCTAGGTCAGTGAAGATGTGTCACAGTCATGCTCATAATAAGCACATCTGACTCCTGTTTGATGTTCTGACATGCTATGCTACAGCCATCAATTTAGATTCCATTTTCATTTTCTAAGCTTAACCCAAGAAAATCCCTGAAAATAAATAAATAAAAAATCCTTCTATATGAACAAAGACATGTTGATGGAAAACATTCCAGGACTTCCTGGAAAAGCAAAACCTTACCACTCATAAAATAAAAATGAAATCTATGTGAACAAGGGATAAATGACTTCAGCTAATTAAAATCTAATACATTTTCAAGAATAATCTTTCATTAACATTTTCTTCTGTAGTACAACTTTGATTTTACAAACTCCTACTTTATGAAACTTTGGATTGTGCGAATTCTGTATAATGTCCCCAAGTAACACCCATTAGTTCAATGTACTTCAGCAGACCCCCATTTTCGCAAACTGTACATTGATGGGTACTGAAACAAATGTAGTTTTGAAAACCTTTACAAAATGCCACTGCTTTACCACAGTGGTCAATACCAACTAGTGTTCCTATACTGTGCCTCATTTCTTATTCCTATGAGATTTCTATTCAGGAAGAGAGTTCACCTCTTCTGAGATTGTCAAGCCAGTTTTCAAGGTAAGATTTTTCTTAATTATAAACCATATAAAAGAATAATTAGAAGGAAGTGGTTTCTCATTAAGGACTCATGTAATCATTTGTCTATTTTTTTATTTCTTAATGTAATTTTTACTTCTAGGTGTAGAATATATTGCAAAGATGTCATGTATTTATTATAAAATTGGGTTTACCATGTGTGTGCACAGTAAGTCTGCAGTTTAGCTACTAACTGATCTGTGTGGAAGTTTTGTAGATGTATTGGTTTACTGTACAGATATAAAATCACATAATTCATATTGCTACTCTTTGCCCTTGCTCTGCATGCCTCTATGACAGTTTCCTTTGCAAACTTTATTTGAATATGAAAAATTTCCTTTGAAATTTGTGATGTTAAACAAACCATACCAATCACTCAACTTTTAATTAAGGATTCAGTGTTCCATCCCTTTCAAACATTAAAATTCAGGTGCAGTCATTAATCTTTCTAAACGAATTCACCTGTGGCTAATACTGATGTATTTTCTATGAGGCTTGTCATGTACAGCATACTGCATGCATAACCACTCTGCAGTTAATTACACAAGGGATTATCGTTAGTGTCATAAAGATAAAGCCTTGCTAGAAGCATTACAGAGATTTTCTGAGTGGTGCCCTAGTTCATTTTTGTTAACAGGAACATAAGTATTTAAAGAACAATAAAAGTTCATTTACCTCATGGGTGAGCTGATTAGATATTTATATGCAAGCAGGTTAGCAGAATAACCATTTGGTTGCTGTTGCCTTGTGAAACTTAACATTTATTTTCCAATAGCTAATTTTGTTTTTCTTTATAGAAGGCTACACAATAATGTTGTGACAGTCTTCTAACTGCCAGGGTCAGAAAGGCAAACGGAAATTAAACATGATTTCTACGTTAACATACAACTGAAGCTTGCCCATGCCCTATTTTTCCTTCTAAAAGAGTGAGCTAAACTAATGAGCCTTCAAGAATACCTTGTGTATATGACAGTAATAAAGGAAGATGTGCATTTTATAATACAATGAGAAAACTAAGGGCTGCAGCAAGGGTGATGGTGGTGTAACCAGCAGACTGCAAGAGTAGGCAACCAAAAAACTGGTGCTACTCACCAATACAGAAACATCCAGCCTTGATTTCAATCTGCAGTTGCATGCAATTTTATTCAAGAAGTGGGTACACACTAAACAAACAAGACAGGCTAGAGTGAGAGAAATGTAGTGACTTCCCAAAGTTTTGTGCACTTGCACTTTCATGAGAGAGAGTCTACCTTTATTGTACTTATAGGCATAGACATGGCCAACAGATATCTTTTGCCTCTGTCATGACAGGATAGTCAAATCACAACAATTCACCCACCTCCCTACACCTCCCTGGCTCTGCCCTTGCCCACCTTGACCTATCCTACCTCCTCCCTCCCTGCCCTCTGTTCTCTGCTCACCTAGCCTTCCCACTCCCAGTGTAGCCTTCTCTATCCTGTCTGTTTATCTTCTTGAGGCAGGAATACATTGTACAATGCCTCAGAATACCTAGGACCAGATATTCAAATCTTTGCCCCTGGGCTAAATTAACACTGCCCAGTGGGAAAACTTAGTCTGAAACACAAAGCAAGCTGTATTCAAAAGGAATAGCCCAGGGCAAACAGCTTCTGAATATAGCATGGAAATGTGAGTGCAAACTGGCTGGGAGTGCAGGGCAACATAGCCCTGGAATAAGACAGCACTGAATATAGCAACCAGGAAGTGCAAACTACAACAACAACACAGTGCACAGTGTGGTGAGGGTAGAAAGAGGTGAACTATGTGGCCAATGTGTGTGCCAGCAAATGCGTGGATCCAGTACAGCTGCAGGAAGCAGCGGATGTGAAAGAGCAATGATCAAAACTGTATAATATTCCCAAACTGTTGGTGCCATGCTAACATTTTAGTACTGCTTTAGCATGGAGCTAAGCTATTTGCCCAGTGCAAACACATTTGCCCAGTGCTAAGATTTGCCATATTCAAAAGTGACATGCAAATGAGCCTTTTTAGGTAGTCTCTGGGCAAACAGCCAGATTAGCATCTAATTATGCCCTGATTTGCAAGCAGTTTGCCCAGCATTACTGCAGGGTCCCACAGCTCCACCTGTTGGTCAGTCTTGAAGTACAGGGTCTGGCCACAGCTCCACCTGTAGGTCAGTCTGACAGTGCATGATGGTTGTTGCAGGCTACATGTATGTGGTACAGCATAGCAATGGTACCCAGGGACAACACACAGCATAGGCACTGGCAGTGGTGGTGATGCATGCAACTGGCACATTGTAGGGCATGCTACCATGCACAGCAGATGCCACAGTGGCAAGGGGCCACTAGTGTGAGGGACACAGCATTGTCTATGGTGTGAAGAGTAGCGATGACCACTGCACTGTATACAGTGACAAGCCCACCTTGCAGGTGTACTGCCAGTGGACATTACTGACACACTGTTGTGTGACCCACAGATTCTGCACCTCTGGCATGGGATGCTCATAGTGAAATATACATGGCCGGCTGTCTGTGCTGTGGTGTATTTACAGCTGTGCAGTATGTGACTTGGGGGCACGTATGATTGGACAGGCACACTGGTATTGGGGTATTTCCGATGCTGGCCTATGTGCACTGTGTGCTTCCCAGCCTTGTGGCTGCACCTGGTCTGTGGTGAGGCCTGGCCACCTGTACACCTCCCCTCAGCACCCACCATGCCCACAGAGCTGCATGTGTGTGCTGGCATTTGTTGGTCATCACAGACTTATGGTCTGCAGGTGTGTGCTGTATGGCCACACTACCATGGTGGCCCCGGTGGCCGGGTCACCACATACTGCCTGGCATGGCTGAGACTGGTGATAGCAGTTGGCATCATTGTGGTGACATCAGTGAACAGCATGTTTCCTCCATGTCTGGCATTTTTCTGTGTCATGATCATATGTTAGGGTCACATAAACCATGCTACATCCGGTATTAATGTCACACATGGCCACAATGTCATGTGAAGCTGTTTACCCAAAGTTAAGACCAGCTTTTCCTGAGTGGTAATTTGTACCGAGCAAGGGTCATGCTAAGTTGCACTAAACACCTTAGCATCGGCTCTAGTCACTGAATATCCCATAGTGCTTATATTCATGTTCAGTTTGCTCCCTGCATATAATGATGGTTTGCCCGGTGCTAATTTGGTTTGCGTATAGTATTTGGCCTTGAATCTAGCAGACCTGCACTAATCCTGGCGCTAAAACCCACGCAAATGGTTTTGCACACCACGTAAAGGTTTGAATATCTGGGTCCCTGTCATTAAATGCCAATCTGGCAGTTTGGGGTAACAGAAGACTGCTGTCATTATCCCTATAGACACACACACAAAACACACACACACACACACACACACACACACACACACACACACACACACACACACACACACCATTCTTACTGTACTGTATGTTCAAGTTCAGGAGACTGGTAGACTTAGGGACAAAAAGGGAAAAATAAACAAAAGTGATATATTTTATTCAGAAATCATGGTACAATTCCTGCCATGTTGATTTTTGTGGGCTTACAATTCCAAAGCAGCCTAACTTATAATTGTGGTTCTCCTGCTGTGTTCATTTCTATATCAATTTTTTAATTCAGTTTTCTTTTTATGTTTTGTCAGGCAGTGTAATAAAGTGAAAATCTAGCAGTTTGGGGGTAAACATCCCTACAGTCACATCATTCATATTTGACCCCAATTTTTTGGTGACCTGCCTCAGCCAATGTGTTGTCTAAAACAATTAAGACAAATTAAAAAAAAAATATTAAACCAAATGTATTTATACTAGTTATTGGATACAGCTTCTTTATAAACATTTAACAGGAATTCACTCACACACACACACACACACAGACACACCTCTTTATCTTTCGGTTCAGGAGACTGGTAGACTTATATACTGTACAGTATTTGAATAGATTGTGGGATTTTATTCAAAATTATTGTGCAAGTCCTACCATGTTGCTTCCTACAGTATGCTATTTGTTTGGTATATAGCAGCGGACATTCACACTCTGTGCAACCAATGATGGAGCTTGATCATTGCATTAAGGGGCATATAAAATAGAATAGAATAAATTCAAGTGCACAATGCCTCATTTGGAGGGTCTGCCTTGATTATACAGCACTGTACAACCAAAGATGGAGCTGGCTCATTGCATTGGGTGTATATACACTAAAATAAATTCAAGTTGCCAATGCCCAATTTAGACTGTCTGCCTTGATTACAGTGCTGACTAAGGATGGAGCTGGATCATTGCTTTGTGGGTATATGAAATTAAATAAATTCAAGTCCCCAATATTTGGATCAATAAAGCCTTTTTACGCTCAGCTCAGTGGTTGTCCCAAAAAAATCTGTTGTTTTTTTTTACTTTGTTACTGTGCTTGTTTTAATTTAGAATAAACGGGTTCATATCTAAGGGAGAATTACCTTTTTGGTTCTATGGCGGAGGATTTGTATACTGTGCACCATGGATTGAGCTGCATCATTTTATTGAGGGTTACAGTATACAAAATAAATTCCAGTTCCCAATGCCCAATTTTGAGAGTCTGCCTTCATTATATTGTGCAACCAAGGATGGAGCAGGATCATTGTATTGTGGGTATATAAAATTAAACAAATTCAAGTCCTCAGTGCCCGATTTTGACTGTTTGCCTTGATTATTACAGTATATACCGTGCATTGACCCTTTTGTGGACAATAACACATGACATTTTTGAAATGCAGACTTGTGGATAAACCCAGCATGATTTTTGAAGTTTGTGAATGAGGCTGTGAAGGGATCTGTACCCTGTTGCTGAGTTGACATTGAAGAAAATGTGGGCTTACTGTACAATTGTAAAAGCAGTCTAACTTATGATCTTGGTTAGCCTACTGTGTTCATTTCTATATTAATTTTTTTATGAAGTGACACTTAGTCCATCTACTACACAATATCTGTCACACACAGCCACCCCCACCCTACACACACAATGTTTCCATTCATACAGATTTCTTCTTTTATGTTTTGTCAGGCAGTGACATAAAGTGAAAAATTTGGCAGTTTGGTAGTAAAGGAAGACTGCTGTCATTATCCTACAGTCACATCATTTATACTTGACCCCGATTTTTCGGATGACCTGCTTCAGCCAATGTATTTTCTAAAAACTAATTAAACCAAATAAAAAAAAAAAATGAAAATAAATGTATTTACAGTGCACTGTTATTTATACTATTTACAGGATATAGCTTCTTTTTATAAACATTTAATATGAATTCAGATAGAAGGACAAACAGACACACACACACACACACACACAGTTTTCATTCATGCATTCATTTTTCTTTTTGATGTTATTGTTGTTTTCATTCTCCATGGAAAATGCAAAATTGGAATTAAATATACTGCATGCTTGGGTTGTGAGGAGATCCTGCACTGGACACTTTTATCTGTTTTGACTATGATTTTATTAACTAATATCATTATAGCGTTGACAAAAGTTAGAGTCCTGTAAAGTTGACTGGGTGAATAAAATGTTCTGACACATGTACAAAAGCGTGTAACATATGATCAGAGTTATCCTATTGTGTTAATTTTGATATTGGCATTAAATGATTAGGAGCAATATAACTGATATGGATTGTTAATGTTCTAAATAAACAAATTAATTCTCTTAAAATACCAATAAAGTCAGTAGATATGCTGAGCAGAATTCAGCATCAGCAGAGGATTACGTTTGTTTCCTGCATGTTGCAAAGTGCAGCATCTGAACTGAGTTGTCTTCATTGATTACCAACAACAAAAATATGAGCATCAACTCTGGCAAAAGGAAAATTCCACATTCAGTCACCATCATGAGGCACCAGCACCATCAATGTAGAACACAGGTTTCTACATTGATGGTGCTTGCATGACACAGGAATAAATGGGAATTCTTCCTTTGCCACTTCCTCTGGCAGATACTGTAGTTTCATTCCACCACAACCCTCTCTGTGAAAAAGTGTCACCCCTGCTTCATTTCTGAAACTGTCAATTTCTCACATGGATGCCCACCCTACCCATGTTGTTTTTGTTTGTTACTTTTTTAACCAGGAAAGACACACTAAGCTAAAAGCTTGTTTACAGGTATGACCTGAGAGCACAAAGAAGTTAAATGACTTTCTCAGGGTCACACACTATGCTATTGGGGCTGTGGGATTCAAAACCCAGGTCTACAGGTTTGCAGCTCAGAACCTTAAACCACTGCACTACACTGCCTTCTTAATTTTTCATTTTTTTGTGTGTTTTTTTAACCAGGAGAGACACAATTATTACATATTCATCTACAAAACAAGAACTTTTACTTTATGAATCTGGGTAATAAACTAGGCACCATATTGTACTAGATGATTAATAGCAGGAGATAATTCAGAATGCTTAAACTGCCATATGAAGAATTGTTATTTAAATACATATATGCAGTCAATTAAAAACACACTAGTGAAAGGACAAAACCCGATATGATATACTGATTTAGTATCCCAGCCTATAGTTACATTGAAAAATCCAGCTAACTAATTTGTGGTGTGGGGTGAGAAGGAATCATTTACTGTGCATTCTCTGAGATAAGATCTTTCCTACTCAGAGTTTGCCATGCCTAATTCTCAATATCTCAAACCATTTCCAGTCCATCCCCATCACTTCCGACACACAAAGACATATAGGGAGACTGAGGGGAGGGGGTTACATATTTAAGACAAACTACTAGCTGATATTGGCTGGCTGAGATGGCACATTTTTAAGTTAGAGCATCCCAGTCACAGCCTATTCTTTTCAATACTGCTCTAAAGCATATTTCATCAGTAAAAAGCACAATTAAAGCAGAACTTAATTTAGGTAGCTAGATGGATAGAACAAACAGATAGCAAGATAGCAAGACAGACAGACAGACAGATTGACGATATAGAGAGGCAGATAAGTATTTTTATTTTACATAGCACCTTTTCGTATGTTAAAGGTAATTGTAAATACTTATATATAATTTATATATTCATGCAATTGAATATATAAAATATATAAAACATACTGCCTAACACGTTTCTGACAAACTGTCCTTTGTCAAAGGCATGCTTTCAAATCTCTTCAAATTTTAAATGCAAATCTATGTTTTATATATGTTTTTTTTACATTAAACTGTGCTAAACTCCTTGCCCTCTTTATTTGACCCTACAAATGTATAATCATAAAGGGATCTATCTAGCACAATCCTAATGCTAAAATTCTGCACACAATACTCCAGGTGTGGCCTGACCAGTGATCTGTAGAAAGGCAGGATCACCTCCCTGTTCCTGGAGGAAGTTCCTCTCACAATACACTCCAGCATCCTGTTGGTCTTGACTGCCACCTTTCTGCACTGCCCCAAGTTGTTCATTTTCCCAGTTACAAGCATGCCTATATTTTTTCCTACACTGTGGTACCTAGCTGTACTCCACCCAGCTGATAGCTCCTCTCTGGATTCTTCACTTCAAAGTGCATCACCTTGCACAATCACCTTTCACTTTTTAGAACTGAATCCCACATGACACTCTCTTGACCACTCCTCATGTTCAGTCAGGTCACTTTGCTGTCCTGCCACCCCTCTATGTCACTCAACACTGCCCCAACTTGGAATCATCAGCCAAGAGGCTGATCTCATTCCTGATTCCATGGTGCCCAAACAACACCAGCCCCAATACCGATCCCTGCAGCAACCTACTCATCACTGCCTTGGAAATGAGAGCCCCCCACCACTACCCTCTGCTGCTCACATGCTCCCCTCACACACACACACCATAGTCCTGACCTGGATTCCTGTGACCCAGATGCATATACTTGCACTCTGTAAAATTATTAGTAGTAATTTTTATGTTCTGCCAGGCAAGAAGGAAGAAACATATTGCAGCAGCTTGTGACAAAGCAGGTTCTGAGGTGCGGCACTGTTTTGGCCAATACCAGCACGGCATTTTGGGTGTGTGTGTTGTCCACCAATAATAGGGGACACAGCTAGTGACACTAGTTTGATGTTGCCACCAACTTAAAGAAAATAGCCACGCCTGGATGCGCCCCCACACACATGCACGCATGCACACATGCATATTGCATGCTAATGCGCCCCCACACACTGTATGGCCGACGAGGGTGCCCAATCCCCGCTGGCTCCAATGTTCCCCAACAGAGAAGAGTGTGCCATGCTGGGAGCCCACTGCAGCATGGCAACAGTCCATATGGCCGAATGGGGTGCCCAATCCCCATCGACTCCACTGCCCCCACCCCAAATAACCTTCCAGCTACTGCGGCTGGTGCTCACCCAGCATGGCAAAGTCCAGCGTCGTCTGAGAAAAAGAAAAGAAACCTGAAAGAAAAAACCTTCCTCGCTGACTGTCCTGACCCCCGCCTCCACCTGCACTCACCCTCTGCGTACCCTGCCTCTCACACACCCTCTCCCCATGCTTACCTCTGGAGTCCAGCATGATGATCTTCAGTGGACGGAACATCTGCGCTTCTTCAAAGCCGACCATGAACTGAGGAAATGCTGGTAAGTTGTATAATGTAATATATAGGGTTTTAAACTTTGATGCATATTCTCAGGGTATTTTTGGGAATTTTTCACCAATTCAATGTGGATTTTGGACCCCACCTCATGATTTCTGTCATAGTCATTTTGTTAATTGGCCTAAAAGGTGATTTTATGGTCGCTGTGTGGAACCACCTTTTGGGACCAGGTTAGAAATGACAGTGTCACAGTTCATGAGGTAGGCCCTAAAAAACCCTGTGTTGAAAATTTAGTGAAAAATTTCTAAATGACTGTTTTATGAGCATGCATTGCTTGTTCTTATGCACACTCATAAGTTCACACATTTTCAATATTTTCACTCCAGATTTTAACATTGCCATTTTACCACACCTCCTTATGAGCAGTACAGCTGTCATTTTTCACATCTGACCAAAATGTGTTTCCACGCATGCAGCGCATAACGGCACAGTCGGTGTGAGAAATCAATGTTCAGGACAGATTAAGAAAATCACAGTGACACTGTTCATGAGCAGAGGTGTTACAGTGCTTATGTTAAAAATTTTGGGAAAAAGTCCATAAAATGACTGTGTTATGTAGTGACCATTGTGCAGTTTCCGCAGCCCTCATAATTTCATAGAAACATAGAAATATAGACTTTGACGGCAGATAAGGACCGCTTGGCCCATCATAGATTTCTAATATTTTCAGTCCAGATTTTCATCACTGGCATTCCACACTTTCTTATGAACAGTACAGCTGTCATTTTTCACACCATGGCGAACTGTGTTTTCTGCACTTCCAGCGCAGAAATATGTGTTCTCTGTGGGAAATCACTGTTCGGGACAGATTAAGAAAATCACAGTGACACTGTTCATGAGCAGAGGTTCCAAAATGCCTGTGTTGACAATCTGATGTAAAAATCCCCAAACTAATTGCATTATGGGTGTGTGTTGCACAGTTTCTGCACACTGCCGTGACTTCACCAGTTTTTTAATATTTTCACTGCAGATTTTCAACATTGCCATTTTTCCACCTCCCATGAACAGTACAGCTGTCATTTTCACATCCTGTTCAAATGTGTTTTGCACCTGTGGTGCCAAATAGCATAATCAGCTGTGCAAGACCAGCTTTCGGCTAATAAACTGATATTGCCACTGTTCATAAGGTGTGGGTCACAAAACCCATGTTGAAAATCTGGAGTGAAAATGCCAATCAACGCTTGAGATGTTAGGGTTTCCAACCATAACGCCCAACCCCTGTAGAGATTGATAGGCATCAGGGGTGGACTTGGGATTCTCACCTGTAATGCTCTACAACCATTCCATACCCTGTAGCCAGTGAGAGGCATTGATGTGCCTTGACTCTTCGACCCCAAAGTTCACCCATTCTCCTATACAGCACCCATCTTGCCATTATTTTCTGATGGAGTGGGGTGAGCATAGCGCCAAGACCCTAAGGCACACCATGACACTTGTAAGTGTCTGCAGGGTTGGGTGTAGGAATGGTGTGGCCAAGTATGCCTGATGACCCAAAGGCACACCCCAGTGCCTGTCAGTCTCTGCAGGGTGGTGGCGGGGTTGGCTTCAGTTCAATACTTCACTGCCATTCTTATTATGCAGCTGAAGCTAACCCCACCACCAACCTGCAGAGACTGACAATAAAAATTCCTAACATTCCCCCAAAATCCTTCATCCCTCCAGCCTCATGTCATGTCTTGTGTGCTACTTTCTATGAAATATGCTATATTATAGTACTTCAGTGTTTCCATCATATCCTACCTCTCACTTCTCTGCTCCAATAAATACATAAAGTATTAAGGTCCCTAAGTCTTTCCTCATCAGGCTTCTGATGCAGTCCATGTACCTTTTGTCACTGCTTCTGACTGCCTCCATTCTGTCTACTGTATGTCTTTCCCAAGATGCAGCCTCCAGAACTGGACACTCCAGATGCATACATACAGTCCAAGTGAGCTGCATAGTGACATCCCTGCAGTACCTCTTTCTCTCTGCTGTTTTTTCCTTTTCAGTGCACACAAGAATGATGTTTGCTCTTCTCACTGCCTTTGCTCACTGTTTGGTCACCTTCAGGTCATAGGATATTTTAACCCCCAGGTCTCTCTCCATTTTTGTGGTGCTTATCCCCCAATCACAGTAGTTCTGACTTGGAATCCTGTGACCCAGGTGCATCAACTTAGACTTCGTGAGAATTGTTATTATTAGTAGTAGTATTTTTTATTAAATGTGACCAACATGGCTAATGCACTTTATTTCCATGTATAATTCATCTAGTAAAATTTCCGAGGATGCTATCCTGGTAAAAAAATTACAATAAAATGGTAAAACAAATCATTATTATTGCAGCACAGAAAACAAAATGCAAAAGGCATGACATAAATGAATAAAACAGTTAAAAGAAGTTAGTGGTTTACAAAATGAATAGTGACTGCTTGGAATACTTTGCCTAAACGTACTGTATTGTGAAGAGTAATAATATAAATTTATTTAAAAGAGATTGATGGGCACATGGAAGTACAAAATTCCTTTTCCACTATTAATATTCAAATGGTGATGAGTTCTTTAAGGGCCTGTGGCCTCCTGAACTTGTATTCTACTGTGAACCTATGAACCTTAATCTCCTCCCCATCTATTTACTCAGTTTATTTTCTCAATGTAATTGCAAAGCTGCCTCACTTTCCAGGTTTGCATTAGAACTGTGAAATACTAAGCATTTGAATAAGCTCATGTGGGTTAAATCTTTAGTTGTAGTTAACTCAAGCTATTGACACCTTATACCCACTGAAACTGTTAAGTAATCCAAGGTTGATTACTAGATAGTGTCATAAGGAACACATCAACACCTATTGTACTGCACACAATGTGTCATTGAGGTCTTGTAATATTAATGTAATTCTTTAGCCAAGATGCAGGGTCTGCACCAGAAACCATACAGAAAGACTAAACTAGCGTAATATGTATACCCTCAAGGAAAGGAGGGGAAGGGGCATGATAGAAACTTTCAAGTGCCTCAAGGAATCAACAAAGTCCAAGAGGGTAGCATCTTTCAGAAAAAGAGATGCAAGAACAAATGGGAACAGTTTGAAGATAGAGGGAGACAGCTCAAGGGCATCGTGAGGAAGAATTCTTTCATAGAGAGGGCTATGAATGCATGGAAAGGCCTTCCTGAGGTGGCTGTGAGGTCAAAAACAGTGGGGAATTCAATAAATGTATGGGGCAGACATTAGGCAATTATTGTGGTGGTAGGAGGAACTGGGATCTGCAGCTTATCCAATAAGTAGGGAATGGGCAGACTGGGTGGTCCTTATCTGCTGTCAAAGTCTATGTTTCTATATTAAAGAATTTGGCACTTTCTGACTAGAAAGGGTAAAAAGATAAAGTAAAAAACCATAAACCACAGAAGTACCAGGTTAATTTCAAGGGAGCCTGAGAATCCAGCGGCATGTCATCTCCACGCTCATACTGTGGCTGCTACAACAGAGAACTAGTGTTCTCTGGTATTTTAGATCCAGAAGCACATGGTTTGATACATTTTATCGGACCAACATAGATGTTACAACAAAAGAACAAAGTTCAGCAACATTAGATAAAGAATTCAAATAGTCAAAGTTACAAAAAGAAGTACTTGGAGATCCGCTCCAAATTTTCTGACGCTGCTATCATGGTAAAAAAGATACAATGAAATGGTACAAAACAAAAAACATTAGGACAGACAGAAAGCAAAATGCAGCAGGTATGACAGATCTCACCTAACATGGAGCAAGATTTCAACCATAGTGTAGGGCATAATGAATGAGAAATAAGAATTCAATATTTTATTAATTTTGTGACAATACCGATTTGGCAGAGATTTTTATTCATGCTAATACAGATGATAGCTTACTGGTGTGACTAGAACCAAGCATCCACCATTGTTGGCTCATGGATTTCAGGGCCAAATGATGAACAATGTACAATTAAACATTTTTCCATATTTTATCTCGGAAGCAAAAATGTGCAAACAGTAAAGTACTGCACATTGGGGACCTGAATTTATTAATGAATTTATTTTCAGTTCAGCACTACTAGCAGGCACAGAAGCTGCCCAAAGGGTGTACAGCCACCACCCTTTCCCCAAACACATCGTATTGTACCCTGAATGCAATTATCCCGCACCATCCAAGGTTGCACAGTACTTCAGTGTGTGTGCAGTAAGGACGTTTAATAACATTGCTCCAGAGGCAATGGACTTTGGGAAATCAAATATAAAACAAATATAAAATGTAAATCAATTTAATAAAATCACTGGCAACCATGATAACAGTGAGAGGTTAGGGATCCCTTCACAACCAAAGTATGTAGTGCATTTACTTTAATACACACAGGGCGATATTCAAAACTTTGCGCCGGGCAAAACGTTTGCACAGGTTTGCAAGGGATCAGCGCGGGTCTGCTATATTCAAAGGCCAACAGCACGGGCAAACTGCATTAGCGCCTCAAAACTATAATGTATGCGGCAAACTGACATGAATACAGGTGCAATGCTATATTCAGTGACTAGCGCCGTGCTAAGTGGCTTTGCATGACTTAGCGGACACTTAGCGTGGTGCAATTACCACCCAGGAAAAGCTTGTCTAACCCTGGGCAATCAGCTTTTGTGCGACACTTTGGCCTTTGCGCCGTGTTTGGCGCTGGTTTAGCACGGGTTTTGCATGACCCACAAATAAATATGACACATAGATAAAGCCAAACATAGAGGAAGCATGCTGCTAACCGATGGCATCACAATGATGCCATCATCTGCCACCAGTCCCAGCCAGGCAGAAAGTGGTGACCCTGCCGCCAGTGGACAGCAATGCAGTGTGGCCATACAGCACACACCTGCGGACCACACATTTGTGGACACGAACAGATGCCAGCACACACATGCAGCACTGTGGGCATGGAGGATGTTGAGGGGAATGTGTATGGTGGCGAGGCTGTGCCACAGACCAGGTGTGGCCACAAGGCTGGGACACATCATGCAGTACACATGGACCAGTATTGGGAATACCCAACACTAGTGTGCTTTTCGGATAATATATGCCCTCCCGCCACATACCACACAGCTGTACAACTGCCACAGCACACAAAGCCAGAAATGTACATGTCACTGTGAGCATCCCATGCCACAGGTACAGCATCTGTGGGTCACACAACAGTGTAACAGTAATGTCCACTGTCAGTAAACACCTGCAGATTGGGCCTGTCACTGTGTACAGTGCAGTCATCATCACTGCCCTACACACCATAGGCAGTGCTGTGCTCCATACACACTACTGGCCCCCTTGCTACTGTAGTGTCTGCTGTGCACTGTAGCATGCCCTACAGTGTAACAGTAGCATGCAGCACCACCACCACCTGTGCTCTATGCTGTCTTGTCCCCTGGGTACAATATGCTATGCTATGCTGTACTGTTTACATGTAGCCTGCAGCTATCATCGTGCACTGCCAGACTGACCTGCAGATGGAGCTGCAGTTGGACCTGGTCAGCCCCTGTACTTCCAGACCAACCTACAGGTGGCTCTGTAGGACCCTGCAGTAACGCTGGGAAAACTGCATACAAATCAGGAGTATAATGAGATACTAATCCGGTTGTTTGCCCAGAGACTACCTAAGTAGGCTCATTTGCATGGCACTTTTGAATATGGCATTATTTTAGCTTCCGGGCAAACGTGTTTGCACTGGCTAATTGCTGGCTCCTAAGCACGTGTTAGGGCGCGGTGCTAACGGGGTGTAATGGGAATAACATACAGTTTTGATCACTGTTCTTTCACATCTGCTGCTTCTTGCAGCTGTACTGAGTCCATGCATTTGCTGGCACACACATTGGCCATGTAGTTCGTCTTGTACCTGCCCTCACGTTGCTGTGCACTGTGTTGTTGTTGTGGGTTGCACTTCCTGGTTGCTTTATTCAGTGCTGTCTTATTCCGGGCTATTTTGCCCTGCACTCCCAGACCAGTTTGCCCGGCTTCCTTAGACTGCAATATTCAGCAGGATTAGCACCGGGCTATTTCCATTTCAGTATAGCTTGCTCATGCTCCAGGCTAAGTTTGCCCACTGGGGCAGTGCTAATTTAGCCCTAGGCAGAGTTTTTGAATATCTGGCCCACACTGTTTTCTTTCCTGAAGTCATTTTCCTTCTTTTTGTTGTAATACTCCAACAGGGAACATGCAAAACCGGCAGTTTCTTAATTGAAAGCCTATTGCAGTACATTGTAGTAAATGCACTGCATGTATGAATTGTGAAGGGATCCCTACCATGTCACTTTGATCATGTTGGACTATGATATTTTTTAGACACTACCTGCAATAGGCACCTTTAATAACTTTGCAACCGGCAATGTACACTTACAGTACAGTAAACAGTTTTAATATTTTATCTCCTGAAACAAAAATAGGCAAACAAACAGTAAAGTACTGTCATTGGGGCTTGAATCTTTTTATTTTTTCATTTTCAGTTCAGCACTGCTGGCAAACTATTCCCCAGGGCTTACAGCTGCCACCCCACCATGAGTCCTACCCCAATGCAATAATCCAGCCCCATCAAGGTTACACAGTGCAGTCATTTTACTTTTATTTTTTGTATTAATCCAATATAGAAAATGCAAAATGGTAGTTTCTTAATGGAAAGCATACTGTATTAAATTGTACTGCATGCACAGCGTGAATGAGTTGTGAAGGGTCCCTGCCCTCTCACTTTTGTTTCCTTTCCTTCTCTTTTCCATGCATTGTGTCCTCTCTTTCTTTTTTTTTTTTTTTTCTTTTTTAGTTTTATGCTGTTCTGGACCTATTTCTGATGTGCTGGTTATATTTTTCTTTTTTTTGCAATTCTGGTTTAACCTACACTATGTGGAGGATGTCTTGTCCTACACTAACTATCACAAATGTCAGCAAAGGTGAGTTATTATCATTTTGAGCAGAGGACCAGATATTTTTAGGGGTTTGAGAATCCTACTACAAAATCTTTTGGGTAGGACCGGGACAGACTAGTTTCTTGTTTTGGGTGGGGGATTGGTAGGGATGCGTGCTTAGGGTCTGGAAAGATTAATCCTTTAGATTATGCTGCTAGTGTGGGAGGAGGAGGAGGCTTCCCTTTTTTTTTTAATATGAGGCCAACTCCTTTTTGGGGAGCAGGTGTAACATGTCTAAGACCTGCAGGCGTTGGCATTTACCCTTTTTAGAGATCCACAGCAGGACAGGAGGGTCTGCACTAGTGTTCTCAGTTTTGGATGTGCTATGAACATAAAACATACAAAATTTGCCAGCAGATAAAGGCCTGAGAGGTCTACCAGGTCTGCTCGAATGGCAGCTAGCACCCCTTATCCTGCAGCTGCCCTCCATTCCACCCTTCCCTTCACTAACCCTCCCTTGCCCTGTCCCATCCCCTTTTGAAGCAGTCCACTATTCTACTGGATACCACTTCTGCAGGTAACACATTCCACCCAGCCACCACCTCTCTGTAAAAAGTATCTCCTCATCTCCTCCTGAACCTTCCTCCTCCAGTCTCATATCATGGCCCCTGGTGTCCCTCCCTCCCTTACTTTGAACAGCCCCTCTGTACCTGTCTTGTTTATTCCTTTCATGTATTTAAAGGTTTCAATCATGTCCCCTGTTCCTCCTGTCCTCCAGTACATGTTCAACTCCCTCAGCCTGCTCTCGTATGATAAGTCCCCAGCCCATTGATCATCTTTGTCACCCTGCGCTGCACCCTCCAGTAACTTAATGTCCCTCTTCAGATACAGGTGCCAGTACTGCACGCAGTACTCCAGGTGCTGTCTAACTAATGACCTATACAGTGGCAGAATCACCTCCTCCATCCTCGAGAATATACCCTTGCAATACAACCCAGCATTTTGTTGGCCTTTGCAGCTGCCTTCCTACATTGTGCTGAGTTGTTCATTGACCCTGTAATGAGCACCCCCAGATCCTTCTCCTCCTCTGTCTGGGCTAGCTGCAATCCCCCAGCTGGTAATTTCTCCTTGGGTTCTTCATCCCAAAATGCAGCACCTTGCATTTTGGCATTAAACCCCAGTTGCCAGGTGTCTGACCAGGTTTCCAGCTTTGTGAGATCATCCTGTAACCCCTGCCATTCTCCTAGGTCATCCGCCACCACTTCTACCTTGGTATCATCAGCAAACAGACTGATCTTGCTCTTGATGTCCCATGATATGTCTGCAGTGAATATCCCAAACAACACTGGTCCCAACACCGAGCCCTGTGGAACACCGCTCGTCACTATCCTTCAGTGTAAGGCGCCCCACCTGCCACCACCCTCTGTTGCCTTCCCTGAAGCCAGTTTCCACCCATCTCACCAGCTTGCACCTGCCCTGTGCCTACTAACGTACATCCCAGGCTTCCATGCGACAATTGCCTAATGCCTTACTGAAGTCAGATACAGGACATCCACTGCATGGCCCCTGTCCAGTTGCCTAGTTCCCAGTCATAGAACTCCACCAGGTTGGTTTGTCAGGAACTGCCCATGAAGCCATGCTGTCTGCTGTCCTGTAGTCCTTTTGGCCTCTGGGAGGGCCACCATCCTCTCCTTCAGGATAGTCTCCATTAGCTTACCATGATGGATGTGAGACTCACTGGTCTGTAGTTTCCTGGTTCATCCTTGGGGCCACTCTTGTGGAGGGCACCACATGAGCCATCCTTCAGTCCTGAGGTACACACCCCAAATGTAGTGAGGCATTAAATAGGTCTGCCAAAGGTCCTGCAAGGACCTCTGCCAGCTCCTTCAGTACCCTGGGGTGGATGCCATCTGGGCCTGGTGCCTTGTCCACCCTCAGTGCCTTCAAACCCTCCTGAACTCTGCCCTCCATGATTTCCCTTCTGTCATCCTTCCCCCGTTTCTGCCATTTCTCCCCTTGGTGTCACCCCTCTTCTCTTTAGTAAATACTGAGCAGAAGTACTCATTTAGTACTTCTGCTGCCTTGTCTTCCCTGCTTCCACCCAACCCCTCCTTCCTAATCCTTACTATGTGGTCCTTACAGCTCCTTTTCTCCCTGAAGGCATCCAGCAGTACCTGCTCCCTTCTGTTCCTGGTTGTTAGGGTGCTCCAGTCCACTCCTGGCATGTTAGAGTCCCCACAATCACCACACTACCCTTCTCATGAGGTCCTCCTGATCTGTTCTGCTAGTTCCCTGTCTAACTCCTCCATCTGAGATGATGGCCTGTATACCACTCCCATTCTAAGAATCCTATTCTTGGAATTCTGGATTGCATCCAAAGTGACTCTGTACTACCCTCCTCCCTCCTCCCTTACACACTTCAGTCCTTCCTTCACATATAGTGCCACACCCCTCCTTTCCCAATCACCCTGTCCCTATAAAATAACCTGTACCCTGGTACAGACAGGTCCCAGTCATTGTATTGGGTGGCCCATGTTTCTGTGATGGCTGCAATGTCCACCTCTCCTCTGCCATGAGCACCTGTAACTCTGCAGTTTTCCTGCCAAGGCTCCTAGCATTTTAGGTAACCACCTTCCACCCTTCCCCTCCCATCCTACCCTCCTTTCCTAGCATCACCAATAGTACTTGCAATTTGTCCTTTGTCACTGTTATGGGGGTAGCTCATATGGTTTCCCAACCTGTGGTCTCTGCATATCTCTTGCCAAATTGCCACCCCCACTCCTAGTTTAAATTCCCAACTTCCTCTATGCGCCCTCCATCCTCTGTTTCAAAACTTTCTTTCCCTCCTCACTCAAGTGTAGTCTGTCCTTGGCATAGAGATACTGTCCTCCCAGGTCTATCCCACCCCCCAATAGCCCATACCCTTTAGCACAACACCAGATTCTTAGCCATCCGTTAAATTCCTCTATTCTCAGCTTTCTTGTTGTGCTTGCCTTGGGCACTGGAAGCATCTCCAAAAAGTTACTGATCTTCCTGCCCCCTCACACAATTGTCATAGTTCCTCAAATCTCCTCTGGACTATATCTACTGTCTTGTCTGCCATGTCATTCATCCCAAGATGTATAATTAAATGAGGCTTGTCCCTACCCTTCTAGAATATTTCAGAACAGATTGTCCCACCCTTTCTGCTGTCATTCCTGGCATGGCCTCCACCCAAAGCGACTATGCCTCCCCCTTGCTACCCCACATGACTCCTCTTAGTACTGAGTCCCCAGCACTAAGATTCCACCACTCTTACTCCTGCTTGCTTCCATTCCTCTCCTTTCTCATTTCTAGCGCCTCTTCTTCCTCCTGCACATTATTTCCCCTTTGACCCTGTTGCAATTCTCCCAGCAGAACTTCCCCACTCCAGTTTGGTCCAGTCATTTATCAATTACTCCTCTAATTTCATCATTTCCCTCCTCCACCTTCTTCCTCGCTAGCAGTGAAAACTATTTTCTGAAGACCCTTCACAAATGCCAGCTCCTCAATCTGCATAGTAACCTGTTCTGTCCTTTCCACTCCATGACTTTTGCCACTTCTTCACCTCCTGTCACAAGTCCCTATCTCCTCCTTCCATTTGTCTTTTGTCTCTGACCTGGTTTCCCAGCAATCATTCTTCCTGGCCTGGCGCCCTTTGTCTCTGCCTCCCTTCTTCTGACCCTCTCCTCACCACTGTTGGCTTAAATCGCCCTCCCTCTTCTCCCTTCTTCCTCCCTACCTCCAGTATTGGGCTAAACCCACACCCAATCTGCCTTGCATGTCTTAGTTCCTCCTGCAGACCCTCAATCTCCTTTCTAAGTTTCTCTATGTGGTTGCACACTAAACATCCTCCACACTCCAGGAAATTTTAGAAAGATTGGTGCACACGAGTTGTTGCAGCCTACCACCCTACCCATTGCTGTCATTGCCCACCAGCGACCCCCACCCTTCCAGATGCAGGATACCAAACGCCTCCCCAAGTCTCCCCTCTCCCCTCTATCAGTGCAAAACATTCTTTTCTTTATTTCCCTTACCCTTTTGTTGTACATGTTAGATAGATTGAGCAACTGCTTTTATATTACTATCCTTCCTATCCACACTCACAAAGAGACTTTAAGTAGCTATTGCACAACCTTCTCAAACTCCTACTCCTCCTTTCCCCAATGCAATAGCAATGCTAAGAAGTAACAATGAAAGCTCCTAGATTTGCATTTACTTCCCTTCCACTGAGATAGCAGTCACCTCTTCACTTGCTGCTGTTCCTTTCCTGGATGTCTGCTTCTGCTATGACAGGTGCATATCCTTTGCCCATTTGAGGAACTGATGTCAGAACCCTGGTATAAAGGAAATAATGGACCAGGGGTGGGTGGGTGGGTGATGGGCTTGGGGGTGGGACCAGCTCAAGTCTTCAAGAAGCAATCAGGTAGCTGAGGACTCTGGTCAGACCATTAGCACCCTTCCCCACTCTGCATAAGCTTTGCAGCTAGTGAAGCCAGCAACAATGAATCACAATTCTACTCAAAGCCCCAAAATAGGTTTGCTACCCAAAGAAACAGGACTCCAAACAGCTTCACCAACAAACATCAAAATAAGCTTGAAATTAGAAGATATAGGTCTCCAATTCAAATAAACAGACCCAGTTAAATCACACCGCTTATGTTTTAAAACAGAAGAAATAGGCCTCTACAAATGCAGCCTGCCACACAGTGAAACATCAAACAAATGAGCCCACTTATAGCTACCAAAACAGGTTTCAAAATTCCAACAGCTCCAAACAATACCCTGCTAGCCCCTTAGAAGTAGTAAGAAAGAAAGAAATAGCCTACCAAGTAGAATCCACAAGAAACAATGTAAAACAACAAGAAGAAGCCACTGTACTGTACAGATCTGATCCTGTCCCCTTGAGTTCCTGCTGATAAACTCCTGGATAGAAGTGCAGTTGACAGTCCCTGTAATGCAACACAGTCACCCGGTCTCCCCTTTGGGTAACAGTGAATTTTGCAACCAGGGGCACTGGGTTTAAATACACTTTGCAACCAGAGGCACTGGCCTTAACAGTGACAGGCTAGGGATCCCTCCCCATTACGTTTATCATGTTCGGCTAAGATTTAATTTCAGCTGCCAACTCGCGGGTGGTTTTAGGGGAAAGAGTAGGTAAAGCAGTACTGGACACAATAACAGGCACAACTCGCTGTGGCCATACCTGGTGCAAATCTGAGGAATTGATTTCTAGATTATTAAAAGACAAGGTGGATTACGGTGGAATACCAGGTGGTGACTTGATGCTGCCGCATGCCACCACCATAAGGCACCACAATGAGTTCTGTAATGATCAGCAGATACTAGTAATGATAGGTAGAGATTATTAACAATCATCATACCTCGTCAGTGGAAACTTCCTGGCAACTACCACTGTAGATAGATAGATAGATAGATAGATAGATAGATGGGGTGGAAATCCTAACATCGAATTTCAAACTTTTGTTGCTGTACTGTCAACCCTAACTGATGCATTAATGGAGTTTTTTGCAATGCATATATATTATAGCTGCACAGAGTTGAGGTTGCACTGCCACTTCTATGTTAAACCCGAAGTCTGCACTTTAATAACTTTACAACTGCTTTTCAAATTTGCCTGAAATATGGCATGTGCTTTATCCTACCATAAATCTCTGGATCTGGAAATTTTTATTCTGGTCAGATTTGTGGTTGTGAGCTGTGGAGCATCAAAAGTGTGAAAATCCTCAACTTTTGTGAATTCTTTGCGTCGCTGCTGCCTGAACAGTTTGTCCATCTGGTCAGGGTGTATGGGGTTTAGCTCAGAAATTGTATGTTGAAGGTTTGGTGAAAAATATTAATTCATTCAAAAGTCATTAAAGTTTTAAGTTTCCCATTATATTCTATGGAAAAAATCTATGTTCTGCATAAAAGCAACGTGCAGTGTCTCAAAATATCTTTTTCTGTCACAAATTCCCTCAGTAGTGTTGTGCTGCCACCATCTTGTTTTCAGTTAGTGGTAGAGAAATAATGATATAGTTCAAAAATAGTGCTCCTAGGTAAACACCAACTGTTGTATTTACCTAAAGCGGGTCCTAGGAACAGCACCCATGCTTCAGTTTTTTCAAAAGACCCAGAAAGATGCATATTTTGATGTGGCTATTTGTACTGTCCCAAAGGGAGGACAGCAGTTTTGCAAATTTGTGAAAGTGTTGCATGGTACTTTGGCAAATTTGTGAAACTTTCACAATTTGCTATACTACTCCCCAAATCATGTTTCTTTGTCGCCTCACTGCCACTACATGATTTGGACTTTTGAGCTGAAATTTTCAGGGTGGCAAGCCCTTGCACCACAGGTGAAAAGTTACACTGGTTCCAGAGTTACAGCACTCTGAAGTTGAAAATGTTCCATAGGATTGCACTGAGGTGGTCACGGCACATTTCGGCACCTATATCTCAAAAGCAGTTCAATATACAGATTTTTGCTAAATGCATGTGTGTGCTAAGCATGCAATGTAGGTGGCTAGGTCATGAATACAACTGCAAAATAATTTTTCCTGCACTTGCTACAGTTGCTGAGATATTGGCAAATAAACATTACGAGGATTGCTTGGAATGCATCTAGGTCTGTGCTGTGTCTGCACTTATGTGTAGGTGGGAGCACAGGGCCCATAGGGCTCACTCCCAACTATGCATACTATTTTTGCTAAACTGGGAGCACTACACTCGTGGCGGTGGGAGCACAGAGCCCAGAGGGCCCACGCTCCCATCTATGGATACCATTTTGAAAACCTGAGGACATAGTTATGGTTGGTGGGAGTGCAAGGTCTGGAGGCCCGCCTCCCACCTATACATTCCAAATAACTAACATTTCACTTTGTGAAAAATAAGGGAAGTTCACTGCTGAAAACTCTGTTAATGCATCAGTTAGGATTGATTTCCACACTAATAAAAGTATGGAAATTCGATGTTAGGGTTTCCAACCTACTGCTCCATGTTCCACCTCAACCTCCACACACCAACAGGCATAAGGGTGTGTGTTGAGGTCATTGGCCTAACTGTCATCCTATTCTCCTATACTGTGCCAGCTCAGCTTGTTTACAGATGGAATGGATGAGAGTTAGGCCTGACCCCACCCTGCATGCAGGCACAGGTGTGACAGGTGCCTTGGCATTTTGAATGCTAGTGCTCACTCCATTCTATTATTCTGTGCCCATGTTATCTTACTTTAATCTTGGAATGGGGTGTGCATTAGGGTTCAGAATGTCAAGGCACACCCATCACAGCTGTTCCTGCATGCATGGTGGGGTGGGGTATTAGGGTTGAAAGCCAAGGGAGGGTTGGGGTGTAGGGGTTGGAACATTAAGCTCCCCTCATGCCTGTTCCTGCATGCACAGTGGGAGTGGGGTCTTAGACTTGGAACTCTAAGGTCATATTTCCCTACTTTTGAAAGTTCAACCTTAATGGTGGATTAACAAAGTTTTTGCAAAGAATTTCCCTACCATTTTTTTTTTTTGCCAGCCTGCCCTTGCTCTGTACACATCTGCAATCTCTCTCTCTCTCTCTGTCTCTCTCTCTCTCTGTTTCTCTCGCTCCTTTGGATGGCACAACTCAAGATTTATGATTTCTCGGACTGCAAATTTCTTGTGCCCCCGTAGTCTCTCTCTCTCTCTCTCCCCAAATTTTGAACATAGTCTTCTTATCACCCCACCACATGAAACCTGTAGGTGAAAATTTTCAAATCCATAGGAAAATGTCATTCCATGACAGAGGTGCAAAACACATTTTGGGTAGGATGTGAAAAATTACACTTGCACTGTCATGAGGTGGTGTGATAAAATGGCTGTATCGAAAACATTGACTGAAAATATTGTAAAGAACCAAAGTTAAGCATGTGCGTAGAACATTTTCAATGACCATGTAACTTAACCATTTTAAAGAGTTTTTTCATCAAATTTTCAACAATGGCCTTTTGGAACACCACATCATGAATACTGCCACTGCCACTTTGTTTATTGGTCATGAAAGGTGATATCGCTCAGTGACCATGCCAGTCTGTGCCACAGGTATGAAATAACATTTCAAGCAGGATGTGAAGAATGGTGCATGTACTAGCCATGATGTGTTGTAAAAAATGGCAATGTTGAAAATTTGGAGGAAAATATAAAAAATTGCTGAAGTTATGAGCGTGCATAGAAAATTTCAATTATCATGAATAACTTGAGCATTATTTGGTATTTTATACCATGTTTTCAACATGAGTTTTTGGACCCCACCTCATGGACATGGCACTGTTATTTTCATTAACTGGTCTCGAAAGGTGATTTCATGCAGTGACAATGAAATCACCTTTGAGGCCCAATTAATGAAACAACAGTGACAATGTTCTTGAGGTAGGGTCCCAAGAAGCCCATGTTGAAAATCTGTTGCAAAAGTCCTAAAATGGCTGAGATATCAACATAAGTTGAAAACTCCATTGACTACCATTATACGGCATTTACCTTGATTCCTCAGTTCACGGAGGGGCTTTGAATAGTGCAGACATGTCCGGTCCACAGAAGATCACAGCTGCCAACCTCTGATGGTAAGTATAGGGCAAGGGTGTGTGTGTGGGGTAGTGGGTTGCTCAGTGGCAGGGTCAGTATGGGGAGAGGACAGGGAGATGATGAGGAACCATTTTCTTGTTTACGGGTATAAAAAATAATACGTCATGGGACTTTTTCTTCATTTAAGCTTATAAAATAAAAAAAAATATTACAGGATGCTGGAGTGTGCTCCCTAATGTCCCACAGTGTCGAGGGGGTGGAGGACTACTGATTTCAAATGCTGACATGGGGATTGGGCACCCGATGTTGGCAATAAGTAATATTATGGGACACTGGGAGTGGGCTCCCCAGTCTCACACTGTGGTGTTAGTGGAGGGCATTGAAAAGCTGACACAGGGATTGGGCAACCCTGATGTTGGCAATAAGTAATAAACTAAATACAATATTATTGGACAATGGGAGTGGGTTCCCCAGTGCTCCACTCTGCTTGGGGGCAGACACAGGACTTGGGAAAGTGGAGGGAGTGGGCTCCCCAGTATCCCACCATGAGGGACCATTTTTTTTAAGCTGTGGGGAGTCCTTCTTGGACAGCCATTTCTCAGAAATGGCTCTTGGTGAGTGGTCTACAATTTTCAGGGTTCAAAGCCTTTGCCCCACAGATAAGCATTTTGAAGGTTTTGTGAAAAAATATTAATCCATTCAAAAGTTTTTTAAGTTTTGATTTCCCCTTAGGCTGCCAGTAACACTATGTACCCTGCCTGTGAAAACAAGCTACCTCCTCAAAAAACAAGCTTGGCACATCTATTTTTCCCATAAGAAAAATAGGAAATTGAAACTAAATAACTTTTGAACAGATTAATATTTTCTGAAATCTTCTCAAAAGACACATAATAGCAAGGCTATTAACCCTGAACTTTCATTCTCGAGAATCAAAAAGCCATTTCTGAGAAAGGGCTGTTAAAGAAATTTGAAAATCCCATTCATATTTTGCTTTTTTCACCACTCTGTATCTCAACAACCACAAAAGGGATTCATACAAAATTTGGCACATCAAGAGACCTTCCAATAGCTGCAAAGCACCAAATTTTGTGTGGATCTTTTCTACTGTTGCAAAGTTAGTGCAAGTCTGAGCTTTAACATTAAACTGACTCCACCAACCCTAATCTACTGGCACTATTACACCAGTGTAGTTAGGGTGAATGTAATTTCTATGTTAAAGTTCAGACTTTGAGGTCAAATAACTTGGAACTATTAAACAGATTTACATGCAAATGGGCTACTTGATCTCTAATCATAGCTCCCTTGACCTGCTAAATTTGGTGGGAATCTGTCAAGTGTGTTCTGAGATATAAAGTGTTACAAAACAGAAAAATCAGATTTTTGAAACTTCTTTATTATCCTGGCTTGCAGAAACAGCTTTATGTTCTGGGCAGAAGTTTTCAGGGTAGAAAGCCCTTGGGTCACGGATGTGCCTTTTGAAGATTTGGTGAAAAAATATGAATCCATTCCAAAATTATTATAATTTTAAATATCCGTTAATTTCCTATGGAAAAGTTAAGTGTTTTGCATGAAAATGAACCATTTGCAAAATGAGTCTGCTTGTGAAAATGAAACCAAGTTGTTTAATTTGTGAATATTAATAACTCTGGAACCGTTTGATGGATTTGCACAAAATGTGGCATACATACTCTCAGGGGTATATCACTTGACTTGCAAAATTTTGTGTGGTAGGATTTGTTGTTTTTTGATATATGACTGCCAAATAAAGTAACATTAATGGCCATTTTCAAAAATGAATTGTCTGCCCGTCCACTGACACATAGAAACATAGAAACATAGAATTTGATGGCGGATAAGGACACGCTTGGCCCACCAGTCTGCCCATTTCCCTACCTGATGGATAAGCTGCAGATCCTAGTTAACCAGCAGCCTACTTCTTCCTACCCCACCCCTAGAATTGCCTTTATGACTGTCCCATGCATGCTTGAATTCCACCACTGTTTTGACTCCACAACCTCCTCTGGAAGGCTGTTCCATGCATCCACAACCCTCTAGAAAAATACTTCCTTAAATTACCTCTGAGCCACCCTTCATCTTCAAATTCAGCTCCTTGTTCTTGCACACCTCTTTTGAAAGATGCTACCCTCTTGGACTTTGTTGATTCCCTTGAGGTACTTGAAAGTTTCTATCATGTCCCCCTCTCCTCCTTTCCTTGAGGCTATACATATTAAGCTCCTTAAGTCTCACTTCATATGTCTTCCGGTGCAGACCCTGCACCATTTGAATTGCCCTCCTCTGGACAGCTTCCATTCTGTCTATGTCTTTACGGAGATTGGGTCTCCAGAACTGCACAGTACTCAGATGTGGTCTCACCAGCTGTCTGTACAGAGGGATAATAACTTCTTGTTTTCTGCTGGTAATGCCTCTCCCTATGCATCCCAGTATCCCCAGCCCTCGTTGCTGCCCTCTCACATTGCTTGCCCACCTTTAGGTCATCTGATATGACTACCCCCAGGTCCCTTTCCATTTTGTTGTTGTTAGTATCTCACCCCCATTGTGTACTCTTCCCTGGGTTTTGTTTCCAGGTGCATTACCTTGCACTTCTTAGCATTGAATCTAAGCTGCCATACATTTGACCATTCCTCTAACCTTGCCAAGTCCCTTCTCATCCTTTCCACCCCACCTTGTGCATCAACTCTGTTTGCAGATCTTTGTGTCATCTGCAAGAGAGACATACTTTTTCTTCCAGTCCCTCTGCAATGTCGCTTATAAAGACATTGAAGAGGACCGAGTCCTAATACTGAACCCTCTGTGTAGCCCTACTACTAACCCTTTTTTTCAGAGAGTGGACTCCATTTACTATTACTCTGTGTGTCCTATTCTCCAGCCAATTCTTTACCCAGGCTGTCATCTTGGGACCCACTCTCAGGTCTGGCTAACTTGTATATTAATCTTTGTGTGGGACTGTGTCAAATGCCTTGCTAAAGTCTAGGTAGGCCATGTCCACAGCCCCTTCCTGATCTACTACTTTGGTCACCCAGTCAAAGAAATCTATCAGATTTGTCTGGCATGCCCTTCCGCTGTGAATCCATGCTGTCTTGGGTCCTGTGCCCCTCTGGCCTCTAGATACTTGACAGTTCTTTCCTTCAGAAGTGATTCCATCATTTTCCCTATCACTGAGGTTAAACTAACAGGTCTGTAGTTTCCTGCTTCTGCCTTGCTCCCACTTTTGTGAAGGGAATCACATCTGCCCTCCTCCAGTCCTCAGGTACCACCCCATCCTCCCATGATTTGTTAAAGAGGGTAGTCAGTGGTGTCACTAGTTCTAGCCTTAGTTCTTTTAGAATTCTGGGATGAATTCCATCAGGCCCCATTGCTTTGTCCACTTTCAGTTTTAAGAGCTCTTTCAGAACTCTTTCTTCTGTAAATGGGCTGGTATCAACTTCTGTATCCAGAGTGTTTCTACTGTTTGTTTTAGGTACCTCCCCTCTTCCTTTGTAAATACTGAGCAAAAATATTTGTTTAGTATCTCTGCTTTTCACAGTCACCCTCTGCCCACCCTCCCTCCCTTTATTAAGCCTCGCTATCCCTCCCTTGGTCTTCCTTTGCTCCTGATGTACCTATAAAATGTTTTATCCCCTTCTTAACTGGGTTGGCTATCTTTTCCTCAGTTTGAGCCTTTGCTGTTCTGACTGCCTTTCCAGCTTCCCTTTGCTTTAACTGATACAGTTCTCTGTCCTGTTCCTTCTGTGATTCCTTGTACTTCCTGAATGCTTTCTTTCTTGAACCTTCACTGCCACTTCCTTTGGGAACCATAGTGGTTTCTTACCTCGTTTCATTTGTTTATCTGCTTTACACAAGGCTTGTTACCTCTGTGATGGCAGTTTTTATTATTCCCCATTGTTCTTCACCCTCCTTCCTGCCCATTTGCTAGTGCATTCCTTGGGCACTCACCCATTTTGGCAAAGTCAGCCCTTCTAAAATCCAGTACCTTTGTCTTTGTATTGGCTAGAACTCTATTGCTGTGTTTATTGAACCATACTGTTCGATGGTCGCTAGTTCCCAGATGGCTACCCACTTCACATCTGTGATCCTCTCTTCACCTCCGTTTGAGAGAACCAGGTCTAAGATTGCTCCCTCAGTGGGCTCCAATACTAGTTGTCAAGGCATGCCCCTGTAAGGCATCCAGAATAACCCACTCTTAGAAGTGGCTGCTGCAACTGCACTCCAGTTAACATCTGGCATATTCAGATCACCAATCAGCAATATCTCCCTTTATCTGCCATTCTAAGTATACTTTCTATCATTTCCTTGTCCATTTCCTCCCCTGAGGAGGGGTCTGTCTATAACCCTGTGCAGATTGTGGTGCCATTGCCTGCCTCCAAATTGACCCACAGTGCTTCTTCTCCTCCCTGTTTACCCTTTTGTTCTGTTGCTTTGATTTCTTCTCTTATGTAGAGAGCTACTCCTCCTCCTCTTTTACCCTCCCTGTCCCTCCTGTAGATAGTGTATCCTGGTATGTTTACGCCCCAGTCATGGTTCTGTGTGTACCATGTTTCTGTGACTGCCACAATATCCAGATCTCTCCCTCCATCAAGGCCACTAATTCAGGAAGCTTGTTACCCAGACTATGGGCATTGGTACTCATTGCTCTCCATTTTTGATGGCTTTACCTTCTGTAGCAGCAGCAATACCCACTGACCTTTCTACCTTGGTCTTTTTCTCATTTAGTACCCTGTTTTTGTAGGGGAGGCTGGGATTTTCCTTCTGCTTATCAGTGCCTCCCTTGACTAGTTTAAAGGCTTGCCAATGAAGCATTTAAACCAATTTCACTATTGACTGGGTGTCCAATCCACTGTCAGTATCATGTATGCCTCCCAGACTCATATGGCACACTGGAAGCCCACTCCAGTGTGCCCATATTTATAAAAGCCTTTGGAAAGAAAACTGTGCCCAGATGACTTTTTGATGCAGAATTCTGCATTGAAATTATGAACATTTGATGCGGGATCCTACATTGAACTTGTCTGCCTCATCAACTTGATACTTTTACTACTAACAGGGGTGTCCAATCCTCAGTCAGCATCATGTATCCCCCCCAGACTCATCTGGCACACTGGAAGTCCACCCCAGTGTGCACATATTTATTCTTTAAATAAATTATCCTGTTAATACAGAAAACCATCCCCCGTGGTCTTTTATGTCAAAACCCTGAAAAGAAAATGGTCCATCATCATCTCCCTACTCTCCTTCCCCATCCCCCTCCCTCTGTGCATCCACCTCCCTGCCCCCTTCACTCATACTTACCCTCTGGTGGTTGGAGTTGGCGATCTTCTCTGGACTGGGACACATCTGCACTCTTCAAAGCTGAACTGCAATCTGAGGAATCAAGATAAGCCATATAATGGAAGTCAATGGGGGTGGTCAACTTGTGTTGATATCTCAGTCAATGTTAGGCATTTTGCACCAAATTTTCAACATGGGTTCTTGAGACCCACCTCATGAACAGTGGCACTGTCATTTCATTTCTTGATCCTGAAAGGTGATTTCGCGGTACTCTAGTGGAATCACATTTTGGGGCTGATTCAAGAAATGACAGTGCTACTGTTCATGAATAAGTCAAAATCCCATCTTGAAAATCTGGGGAAAACATTCCTGAAATGACTGCATATGAGCGCGTGAGTTGTGCAGTTTCTATGCACGCTTGTAAGTTCCCCGATTTTTATTTATTTTACTACAGATTTTCTTAACATTGCCATTTTTTCACACTTCCTTATGAGACAGTATAGCTGTTATTTTGCACATACTGTTCGGAATGTGTTTTGCACCTATGTTGCAGAATGGTGCAGTTGCTGCTCAAAATCAACTTTTGGAATGGATTAACAAATCACATTTGCAGTATTCATGAGGGAGGTTCCATAATGCCAAGGTTGAAAATTTGGTGAAAAATTCTGAAAATGATCACATTACGGTGCGCTTGCACTTTCTGCACATGCTCATAACATCACCAATTTTTCCTGTTTTCAGTCCAGATTTTGACATTGCCATTTTTCCACACCACCTCATGAACAGTACAGCTATCATTGTTCAAATCCTACTGAAAATGTTTTTCTGCAACTGGGGCACAAAACAGTGCTACAGCTGCACGGAATTACATTTTCATAAGGGTTTTAAAGTTTGTTGTACTGGACACATGTGGTGAGGTGCTAAGAAGTTATGTTGAACATTTGGGGTGAAAATTATTTGGGATGACACAGTTATGACTATCTGTTGCAATTTCAGTACCTGCTCATTACTTAATGTGTGAGCGCAGGGGCCTGAGACCCCTGTGTTTCCACAGCTATGTGCATCTGTGGAGGATGGGAGTGCAGGATCAAAGGACCTGCACTCCCACCATGACATATGGACACTGCTCTGTTATCTGCATGGAGGGATGGGAGCGGGGTCCTATCACGAACACTGTTGTATTTATGTAGATGGAGGGATGGGAGTGCAGAGTCCAAGGACCCTGTCATCCCACCATTTCATATGGACACTGTTGTGCTACCTGGATGGAGGGATGGGACACAGGGTCTGAAGTGACATATGAATACTGTTGTATTAAGTTGTACTATCCAGATGGACCTACCATGACATTCTGACACTGTTGTACTATTTGGATGGAGGGATGGGCGCGGGGGTCTGAAGGACCCTACGTTCCCACAGTAAAATGAGGATACAATTATACTATCTGAAAAGGAAGGAAATTCTTTGCAAAAACTTTGTTGATGCATCAGTTAGGAGTGAATACCACAGCGACAAAAGCAGGGAAATGTGGCATTAGGGTTTGGGATAGTGTGGTAGTCACCTAACTGATGCATTAATGAAGATTTTTGCAAAGAATATATATATACACATATATATATATGTCTATATATATGTATATGTGTATATATAATATATATATATATATATAACCTTGTTACCCGGGTTACTAGAATCCCAATAAGACCTAGTGGTAGGCAGGGAAGGCAGCTTGTGAAACTCCAGTTAAATGGGTTTCACACTGTCTCACTCTGTTCTCAGTCACACCTGAGACTGAGAGATGACATCACCATAGAACTGTCACAGCTGCATAAGCCACATTGGAATCTGCAGCACAGGGAGTGAGATAAAACTTTGGGAGTTTTCAAAGTCAGTCTCCTGTTTATTGTCAAGAAGGAGGAAGTGTTTTCTGTTTACCTCCTTGGGAGAAGATCAGTGTCCTGTTTTATGGTGGAGACCGCTGTCCAGGTCTCAGTGCCCCTCCCTCGGGGGAGTAAGTGTCCTTTGTGGATTCCAGGGGCAATCCCCTAATATCTACTACAAGAAGAAAGCTGCCTTTTTCTACAGTTTCTGTTTTGGTCTGATAGCAGTGAAAGAAGTTGTTCTTCACCTGTGGGGCACCTGCAATGAAAGGGTGAGTATTTTGCTCTAATTTTGAGAGGGCAAACAATACGTTTCTTCAGTTTGGAAAATGTGAAGAAAGCTGGGATGTGAACTACTATTTGGGAGGCCTATTGTACTAGGACAAACCAATGGAGTAGGTTCAAAATTTAAAGTCTTTATGGATTCAAGTAATGTTGTAGAGGGTGCTACAGGTCATCCACCGTTTAATCTACATTTGAAGTTTTAGTTTCTGTTTGTCCAGAGAAATGGCTGGGTATGGGCTGTGGGAGCTGGAGGTGGGAACACCTCCCATCTTTAGTAACCAGGTCCACCTCTACAGGATTTCTACTGTGATTGCTACTTGCCTCATGCACCTGGCCAGTGATGAGGTAGGTACCCAGGCGTGGGTGCAAGGTGGAAAAATCTCACTAGGAGTCACAGACTCTAAGTGGTGTGGGAGCCACAACTTGGGAAAATAATTCTCCTTGTTTGATGGGAGTCAGAAGGAAGTAAGAAAAACAAATCTCTCTAGGAGTCAGACTCTAAGTGGTGTAGGAGCCACAACAAGTAAAATTTGGGTTCATTCTTTAAATGGACCATCAGTCAAGTAGCCAGCAGGGAGCTGGAACAGTCGGGCTGTGTATCCAAAGTGCATGCAAGTCCGGGCTGAGTGCCTGGTGGGTCCAGAGCCAGAAAACAGTAGAAATGGTTCATTCTTTAAGTGGACCACCTTGTAGTCTCTAATCTGCATTTACAGTAAACGTGAGCCCTTAGGGGTCCATCTATGCTTTGCTATGTTCATCTAGTTATGAATAAAAGCCACACTGAAAAATCCCAATCCTGGTTCAGGACATTACAGTTATTGCTTCCTGTGTTTGGATTACTTGGTGCCCTGTGCAGAGTAGCCAAACCTAGGTCCCCTTGTGCCAGGTAACCTCATCCTTCCAGACCAGGTCCCACCAGGTATGCTGTCAATGCCAACAGCATGCCACCTGTCATTTTAGTGAAAAGGCAGGGTGAGGGGTTACAAAAATGGAGGCACCACTTTGTATTTGTTATGAAAGGAAGGTACTTGGGCAAGTGGGCTAAGCGTTTTGGCTATCTGGCAGTGGGTAGCCCAAAAGCTGAAGCAATTTCCCTAGTGCGTTGCTGTGCTGTGAATCTTGTGCTGCTGTTTAAAAAATGCCAACTGTTTACCAAGGAGCTGTAAAGCCAAAGAGTGTGCCCTTGTCCTGCATCAAAAGTTTACAGCATTTTGTCAGCTTTTAAAATGAATTCTGTGAAAGAAAAGTGTGGAAAACTAGGGGTAGCAACAGAGAAATTATGCCTGGACATTTGAAATGCTTTTAAGGTAAATTCTGTGAAGGAAAGTGTGGAAAACTAAGGGGTAGCAACAGAGGAATTATGCCCTGTATGTTGGAAATGCTTTCTGTGTAAATGGAGAGACTGCAGAGTTAATGGCAATGTTACATGGTTGAAATGGACTCCGCCTAGAGTCAGTTAAAAAAAAAAGTGCATTTACAGTTTGAATTTGACTGCTCGACGATCGCCGTGGGAGAGCCCTCGCGATGAAGAAGAGCTCATTTGCATGGCGTCGTGTGGTTGGTCAGTTTGCAATTAGTCCCACCCTCAGCCAGCTCTTCTGTGACTGCCTCAGCATTCGAGAGGGAGACAGAGAGTAGTGTGTGTACTGACATTGGAGGAACGTGCGATGAGGTATTCAAAGCGTTGTAAACATTCAAAATTGACTTTTAGTTTAAAATCATGCTCAACCCTACAAGCATCATGGAAATAGTGAATTTAGAATTGAAAATGGCGATCGCGTGAGACGCCCGCCTATGTTTGCATTCAGAGGCCTTCAAAATCTGGCTGCAGGCTGTTTACCCCATCGCAACAAGTTACTACAATAACAGTAGTAAACAATTCAAAACTGCTCAATCAGTGATTTTCAGTAATGCCATATAAAATGTGTGCAGCAGTATAGTCGCTTTGCAAGTAAAGACTATGTGATGTCCTGCCAGCAAGTGCAAGTCTGTAAAGCCATTGAATGTGTGCATGGAAGTAAAATAGCCTCAGTTTAAAGTTTGCAGCCAGAAAGAGAGACTGTGGGTTGTGGCAAAATACAACACTAGCAGAAGCAGGCAATCCTAAGCTGAAACCTGAAGTTTTAAGGGACTGTGAAATAAAATGAGTGTTACCAGCTTGTAAGTCCAATGACAATCCTGTAAATGTGTGAACAAGCAAAACAAACAAGTTACATTGCAGTTGAGTAAAAGTTATCAGTAGCTAATTGTAAATTGGGTGCACAGTGGCTTGACCCAGATTCTGAATGTTGATGCACAGGAGTGCTGCCACCACCATATTACAGGGTGAGGTGGTAAAATGAAAACACAACAGCAAAGTAGCCATTTTAAAACTACAAGTGTGTTCATTAAAGTGGGACTTCAGTTACAGTGAACTTTTGTTTATTTTTCTGCAGTTATGGCCTCAGGACCAGCTCATTACCCGGATCATGCCGGGTTGCAGTAACAACAGCAGTAAATAGACTGAGAGATATTGAAAAGTGCTATGGAGGGCAACTGCCTCCTGATGTAGCAATTCCTAATTATCCAGTGCGTGTATGCCAAATATGCTTGAGTGCTGGAAGGGATGTCTTTATGATTCCTCACTGTGCTGGATGCCTTCAAAATATGAAACTGTATAAGCGCCTCCAATTTGTTTGTCCCCACATGGACAAAATTCAGAATATGCAGTTGGCAGCACACAGCACCAGTAGACGCCTGAGGAGAAGAGTCCCTCAGGGAGTGTGGCACAAAGCTAGAGGGTGCAGGGTGGGGCTGAACCTGAAGTTGAAGTTTTGGATGCTGGATCTCAGAAAGAAAGTTCAGATAAGCATCAATAGACCCCTGGGTGGGGGGCTAGCCAAGTCTCATAGGTGAAGATGAGATGCGGGAGGCCTTTGAATGGGAGTGTCAACCTCCACGCCTAATGATGAATGGATAGTCTCAGGGGTGAGAAACGACTGCTCGCCCCAGGGCTCAGATCCTCAGTGAAGAGGAAGATGAGGGGAACCTATGTGGCCTTGTGAGAAAGGAGCAAGTACACAGCCTCAAGATCTTGCCTCGGAGGAATGTATTGAAAGAAAGGTGGTGATGCCACTGCCCTGGCTTCAAGAAGAAGAAGTCAGGGATCCGTTTTTAATTTCTTTGAGAATGCAAAGCTGGCAGAACCAGGACTGGCCACCCCCAAGCCAGGCCAGCGGTCTTAGATTGACCAAAGCAAGTAAAGAGGAGACTGGTTTGTAGAAAGAGCAAATGAAATCTATGGTATGACCTTTCCTACCTTTCCTCAGAAGTCTGGGAGGAGATTGAGGACTGCAGAAATCCTGGATCTGGGATGAAGCAATGAAACATGTGCCTACTGGGACCAACCAGCATGTAAAGAATAGACTGTCCATGAAAAGTATCGCAGTGGAAGAGGGCAGGACACTGTTTATGGACAGAGTGAGAATAGTGGACGGAGAGGGACGTGAAATCTCCCTGTGTGAATTATGTGCACCCAGGCGGGTAACAATTCAAGCCCCTGACCCCAGTACTAGCTAGCCTCAGTGCAAGGACCTCCCAGTAATTAAGCCCGTGCCTACAAAATGGAGAGCCAAGCAGTGGTAGTCAATACTGCCACATCAGACTGTGAAGTGCCCTTATTGATCCGCCAATATGAATAACCAAGGACTCAGGTGCTCCACATTCATCATTCTACAGTGTACTGTCCTGTTCAGCAACCATCTACTGGCCCACCAGACGACTTCAGATCCAGAAGGACACCAGCCCAACTGTTTCCTGTTCATCGCCTGGTAATTGGATGATGTTGGACCAGCTGTTTTCTTTTTGTTCCTGTTCTAAGGTTCCTTCTCCAGAGATGACAGCACCCCAGCTGTTTCCAGATGTGCCCTCCTGTGGTTCCGGAAGATGTCCGCCCAGCTGTATCAGAAGAAATGCTGTCAGGGAGAGTCTTGACCATGGACCAGGTTTGTGCAGTTAGGTATACTGCAAATGGCTGGTAAGTCCAGACCCCTTTTCTATCTTTATGACATTGCAGTACACACCCTACACTACAGTCTTCAAAATGTGTGAACTGTCCACAAAGACTCTCCCTTTGGGACTTTGGCCTTTAAGAACTGTGCTTCACTGGGCTCCAGCCTAGGAGAGACTCTTGATTGGACTAGCCTGGGCCTTGTGGTCACTAGTTGGAGACTTTTAGGGCACTCAATCCCCAAATGTGTATTGTAAATAATGTCATTATTGTACTCTAATGTAAATACCGTTTTTCTACCTTTTTCTAAAAAATCTTTTGGGATTGTTCAGTGTTTTTGTATGAGTAGAGGTTGTTGTTAGGTAGACTGTATGCAGATTAGAGTGTGTTTTGTTTTGTCTTTTTCTTACAGGTGTTCCTGGGAAGACAGAAGAGAAGACAAGAAGAGGAGGAGGAGGAGCTCATCAGAGTTCTGTCAGTGCTTTATTGTGTGGAATTTAAAGTACTGTGTTGTTATTGTTATGGTTGTTACTGTATTAACCTTTTCCTTCCACGGGTGTGGTTGTGGGGGTAGGGAGGAGCAGTAATTTGGTATTTTAATGGTGTAGTTGGGTTGCCCAGGTCAGGGAGGTCCCAGGTTTTGTTTTGTTTTGGGATGTTATGTTAGAGGCAGATAGGTTTTCCCTAGAGGGTTAGGGGGATAGACAGGCTATGGTCCTCAGTGGCCATAGGGACTGCAGTACTGATCTATCAGAGCTATGCGTGGACGGTTCTACCAGAGCCACAAGGTGTCCATAGTAAGTGGATAAGTAGAGGCTGAGATGTCAGCCACAGGCCTCTAGGCCCTTAATGTTGCCTGCCTGTGTTTGCACATGGTGAGGAGGCCTGATCACCCACTCCATGGGTAGTACATAGGGTGGGGATGGCCTAAGGTCAAGTGCATAATGACTGGGGGACAGTCATTTTCCTGGTCAAGGGCGAGTGTATCCCCCTTGTTACCTGGGGTTACTAGAATCGCAGTAAGACCTAGTGGTAGGCAGGGAAGGCAGTTTGTGAAACTCAGTTAAATGGTTTTACACTGTCTCTCTCTGTTCTCAGTCACAGCTGAGACTGAGAGATGACATCACCATAGAACTGTCGCAGCTGCGCAAGCCACATTGGAATCTAGCACAGGGAGTGGGATAGAACTTTGGGAGTTTTCAAAGTCAGTCTCCTGTTTATTGTCAAGCAGGAAGGAAGTGTTTCTGTTTACCTCCTTGGGAGAAGATCAGTGTCCAGTTTTAAATGGTGGAGACCGCTGTCCAGGTCTCAGTGCCCCTCCTCTGGGGGCAACTAAAATGTCCCTCTGTGGATTCAGGGGCAATCCTAATATCTACTACAAGAAGAAAGCTGCCTTTTTTCTACAGTTTCTGTTTGGTCTGATAACAGTGAAAGAAGTTGTACTCAGCCTGTGGGGCACCTGCAAGAAAGGGTGAGTGTTTTGCTCTCATTTTGAGAGGGTAAACAATATGTTTCTTCAGTTTGGAAAATGTGAAGAAAGCTGGGATGTGAACTACTATTTGGGAGGCCTATTGTTACTAGGACAAACCAATGGAGTAGGTTCAAAATTTAAAGACTTTATGGATTCAAGTAATGTTGTAGAGGGGTGCTACAGGTCATCCACCGTTTAATCTACATTTGAAGTTTTAGTTTCGTTTGTCCAGAAAATGGCCGGGTATGGGCTGTGGGGAGCTGGAGGTGGGAACACCTCCCATCTTTAGTAACCAGGTCCACCTCTCAGATTTCTACTGTGATTGCTACTTGCCTCATCGCCTGGCCAGTGATGAGGTAGGTACCCAGGCGTGGGTCATAAGTTGGAAAATCTCACTAGGAGTCACAGACTCTAAGTGGTGTGGGAGCCACAACAAGTAAAATTTGGGTTCATTCTTTAAATGGACCATCAGTCAAGTGGCCAGCAGGGAGCGGGACAGTCGGGCTGTGTATCCAAAGCGCATGCAAGCCGGGCTGAGTGCCTGGTGGGTCCAGAGCCAGAAAACAGTAGAAATGGGTTCATTCTTTAAGTGGACCACCTTGAGTCTCTAATCTGCATTTACAGTAAACGTAGCCCTTGGAGTCCATCTATGCTTTGTTATGTTCAGCTAGTTATGAATAAAAGCCACACTGAAAATCCCAATCCTGGTTCAGGACATTACAGTTATTGCTTCCTGTGTTTGGATTTACTTGGGTGCCCTGTGCAGATGGCAAATCTAGGTCCCTTGTGCCAGGAAACCTCATCATCCCCAACCCAGGTCCCCACCAGGTATTGCTGCCAACGCCAACAGCATGCCACCTGTCATTTTAGTAAAAGGCAGGGTGAGGGTTATATATATATATATATATATATATATACACCATAGCCCCAGATATTCAAAAGGGTTGTGCATGGCGCAACAGTGTTGCGCCATGCACAACTTACTGATGCGTCCGTACAATATTCAAAAGGAAAAAGTGCTGGCACAAATCCTGATGCAGACGACATCATTAATGTATGCGGTGCAGGTAGAAGGCGATGCCCATGCATATTCTGCACAGCCCGATATTCAGCCTGGGGATGTGCAGAGCCATGCATGCACCAGCCCCTACCTGCGCCAGCACAAAGTTGATCAAAAAAAGGAACAACTGATGGCCACCCACAGGTGAGCTGCGCATTGCAGGGTGCAACATGGCAGCTGCCCTGTGGGTGGCCACCAACTCCTTCTGCACCTGGCAGCACCCCCATGCCCGATCGCGGGCATTTGTAAAAAGATTAATGTCCAATATCCCTGGTGGTCAGTGGACGCTGTGTGCCTGATCGTGGGCATTTGTCATAAAATAAATATTTCCAATATCCCTGGTGGTCAGTGGACTGCTATCTGCGATCATGGAATTTGTATAAATAGGTAAATAATTCCGTCCAATATCCCTGGTGGTCCAGTGGACTGCTATCTGCCCGATCACAGGCATTTGTATAAATAGGTAAATAATTCCGTCCAATATCCCTGGTGGTCAGTGGACCACTATCTGCCTGATCGCGGGCATTTGTAAAAGATAGATAAATATCCAATATCTCTGGTGGTCGCAGTGGACGCAATCTACCCAATCACGGGCATTTGTAAAAAAAAAAATATGTCCAATATCCCTGGTGGTCTAGTGGTGCCCACCTCCCCTGCCCACTGAGCCCCACGCACCACTCCCCAAGTCAGCTGGCAGGTGGCAGCACCCACCCACCTGTCACCCGCGCCTGCCGACTGACACGTCGATGGGGCTGTATTCCCATTGGTCCACAGCATGAGCCAATGGGCGTGCAATATACCATAACACATTCCAGATATGAATGATCCCATTCACATATCTGGAATATGTAACATGGTACAGGCTGCACACCATAGCTCACACTGTGGACCAATGGGCACAGCCAACCCGGCAGTGTCAGTCAGTGGGTGGTGGGATGGCAGGTGGGTGAGGTGACCCACCCACCAGCTGACGGGGGAGTGGGGCGGTGTGGGGCTCCAGTGGGCGGGTGGGGAGGGGTACACTAGACCACAGAGGATATTGGACATCCTTTTTCTTACAAATGCCTGCGATGCGATGAGTAGTGTCCACTGGACCACCAGGGATATTGACATTTATCTTCTTTTTTACAAATGCCCACGATCAGACAGATACGAGTCCACTAGACCACCAGGGATATTGAACAAGTATTACTTATTTCTCTAAATGCCCAGCGATCGAGCTGTAGAGCACAATGCCGGCTGCAGGGGGCATCTGTCCCCGATGGTTGCTGTAGCAGGCGCCAGGTGCAAGTGGTTGGGGATCGGCGACCTGCATGCAAATGGGGCCATAAGGACATGCAAATGGCCCCATTTGCTGCATACATATGTGGCCCCATTTGAATGTCAAACTTTGAATATCGCGGTTGCTGTGCATAGCGCGAATGAGATTTAGCTAGCACATCCCCATGCTCCACTCTGACCACTTGTGCTGGTGCAGTGCCACTGTGCCATGCACACTGGGGTTAACCAGGTGCAACATTCAATGCTGCTGAGCCATGGTGCAGCTCCGTTGAATATCACCCAGTCCACACCCCCTCTTTGTAATAATTTAATGCGCCCAAGCTTCTGAGCCACAGCCTGGCGCAGTTTGAATATCTGAGCCTATATGTATGACCAGCGCCGACCGCACCTGCACTTACCCCTCCAAAACAATTTTACCATTTTATAAGATAGATAACCCACTCTACAGTGCTGTCTCACTCTGATATATGCATGCATTGGGTGGTTGATACACCTTGGCCTGCCACCTCGTGCATACAATGCACACCAAAACGTAATGTATGTCAGAGTGCAACCACACACCCTGAAATGGAGTTATCTAATACATATCTATAGATATATAGATATATGTATATATATATATAGTGCTGGGTCCCAGCATGGGAGTCACATCATAAAAAATAAAATAAAAGTATAACTATATATAAAAATAACATACAATGTCTATTTTGGGGACCAGATCTCCATTTTCATAACCAGATGGTTGTGTTAAAATTCTTTTACCACTCACATCCCTTTTGCCATGGCATATAAAGAAATCATCTGGCAAAAAGGATTTCCTATTTTGCTTACCAGATCTCCATTTTTCATGCCCAGATGGCCATCTTAAAATCCTTTTTGCCACTGAAATTCCTTTTCACTATTCTTTTCATCATGGCCAAAAGGAAATCAGCAAGGTGAACAAGGAGTCTAGTTTGGCCATTTGGTCTTGAAATGTTCATGACCAGATGGCCCTTTTAAAATCCTTTTTGCCACTTGCATTCCTTTTTGCCATTCCTTTTCATCAAGGTAAAAAGGAAATCACTTGTGGAACAAGGATTCCCTGTCTAGCCATCTGGTCATGAAAAGCCTCCTGGTAAGTCTCTAGAGCACTTTGGGGTGCAGTGCATGTAGTGGCTCCTCCCTCATGGCGCCCAGCATGTGGACGTAATCCCAAGACCCTAGCATGGCAGTGGACCTCATACAGCTGGTGGACCATGATGATGGATGTCTCTTGTGTTATGTTCAGAGTTGTATGTTGTTTATCTTACCTGATGATAGCTGTCTCTGGTTGGTTTGTTGCCTTGCCCTTCCTCTGCTTGGGGGCACGGAGTTAGGGTTGAAACCCTAACACCACATTCCTACTTTTGTAGCTTTGATAGTAACCCTAACTTATGCATTGATAATCTGTTTTGCAATTAATTTCCTAAATTTTGAGAATAAATTAACATATCCTTTTCTGTAACCTTTCATGCTACTGTTGCATTAATGAAATTGCTTGCAGTAAATTTCCTTACTTTTGAGAATAAACTCATGTGTCATTGTTTACACACTTTGTTTAATACTGTGTACCTTTGCACAATACCATATAACTGAAAAGGATGTAAAATACAGTGTACACAGTACCATCAAATAAGTATGTTAGATTCTTATGTTACTGTTTGCAACTGATGTCCTTTTCTGGACAACTAAAATACATTTTCAGATTGTCACATTCTATCATTAAGAATAAAGACACATGACAGAGCACATGGTTAAAAAAACATATTTGAAAAACACCAAATGAATTTTGGTCAAATTATGTTTGTGTTCCTGGAGTGTGCAAAAGAAACAACAAATACTTATAAAAAGAAAAAGTAATATGAATGCAAGAAAGTAGTAATCACAGACCACTTTTAAAAAAATATGGACAGAATAGTATTTATAAATCATTTTCTCATATGCCGTACAGTGCAGTTGGAAAATTTCACCTTGACTCCTAAACAAGGTGATCCTATAAAACAGCAGAACAGATCATGAGCAGCATACTAGGCGTAACATTGAAACGCACTACAAGATTTTATTTTCAACTTCAAATCTATCAAACAAAAACATTTTTGAAATCAAATCAAGAAATATAAATCCGTTATTACTTACAAACTGAAACTGTTAACAAGTTAAGAATCTGCACTGTGGGGTGAGAAGGATAACATTTAACATATGAAAACAGCACAGTCATACCTGAACTGCATTATCTTGAAATTAATGTAATAGCAACAGTAACAATGCAGTATATTGATATGCAAATATTATTTTCAGCTACAGTGAAGCCTGCCAGGATGAAGCACAGTGTCAAAGGTTTACTGCATGACAAAAGGATTAACTTCCTCCCTCTTATAATAGGAGGTGATTTCAACCTCGTTTTTGACCCTCAAATGGATTACTCAGGTAAACCTCGCAAAGGGCTTTCCCAGCACAACGGGCACTCCAAGACTGGATAGACAGTCTGGTTTGGCAGCTATCTGGCATATTCTTCACCCCTTGGGACAGAGAATTCACCTTTACATCCTCAGTACATCACTCATCCTCCAGTATTGATTACATGCTGATTTCTCAGTCCTTAATCCCAGAAGTATTAGACTCAGTTATATGCTCGGGTCCACTTTCCGACCATTCACCAGTTTTTTGTTTGATTTCTCTTACTTCGCTCCCCATGACAGGCGGGCAATGAAAGGTTAATAATCAACTTTTAAGGATCCTGGACTATATAACATATATATAGCTGAACACATTTCCATCTTTATGGATATTAATGACGGCTCTACTGGAAAACCAGACATTGGTGGTGCTCACAAAGCCTATCTTAGAGGCTTATTGATTGGTTTAGTAGCCAAAGAAAAGAATGCAGGACAATTGTCTTAAACTCTTATTGTCTCAAATCTGTGCCATAGAGCATGATTTATCCCCAGTCCTCAGATCAAACCAGTGAAACTCAAAGACTGATACTTGAATCACCTAAGGAAAGAGCTGAATTTATAATTTTGAAAACTCAGGCTTTTCATGTAGACAAAGGGATAAAGCAGGTCGTCTCTTGGTCCTCAAACTCGAACAGTTGGAATCTCACAGACTGATTGCTGCAGTTCACTCCCAAGATAATGATACACTTATAACTTACCTGTCAGATATAACTTCAGAATTTAGGAGTTACTATGTGAAGCTATATAGTCCCATGGAAAATCCCCATCTTTATCACAATTAGTCTCTTATTTACACATTCCTCCTTGTCTTTACTTTTGGACTTATGGAAAATTTCCTCAATTGCTCCCATTACCCTACAGGAGATACTTAGGGTTATTCAGGATTTGCCTTTGGATAAGACACCGGTCTGGATGGCTTCTCCCTAATTTTATAAAGTTTTTGCACCACAATTAGCACCTTCTCTTCTCACTTTATTCCAGCATATTCTCTCTGGACAGGCATCAGATGGGTCCCTATTTGAAGCCTTAATTGCCCTAATACTGAAGGAAGGTAACCCTCCTGAAAGAGTCCAAAGCTATAGACCGATCTCCTCCTCAACCAGGACCTTAAGATTTTAACAAAACTCCTGGCGGACGGTTGAGTCTTATCATCAAGATATTATAGGCCCGGAACAAGTAGGTTTCATGAAGGGTAGATCCTCGGTTGATCATTTTAGAACCCTTTCACATGTCTTCTCAAGCCCAGGGATGCCGATTTCCCAGCTGTTCTGATTTCCTGGACACCAAGAAGGCATTTGATAAGTCAACTGGAATTTTTGTTTCAGCCACTCACTCACAGTATTTGGGTTCCTTCTCTCTTTATAAAATGGATAGGTGCATTGTATAAATCCCCACAGCACTGGTTGTGTATAATGGAATACTGTCTGATCCCTTTACACTGCTCGCTGGTACTAGACAAGGCTGCCCTTTATCCCCCTGCTGTTTAATATTTATTTAGAACCTCTTATCTGGAGGATTACAGCCAATACAGAAGTTCAGGGTATAAACATCCAGCAGGAAACGGTTAAAGTCTTGGCTTATGCAGACAACTTGCTCCTTCAAATATCTCAGCCTGATACATCTATACCTGCCCTACTTACCATCTTGGGAGAATTCAGTTCTATGTCCAACTATAAATAAATCAAGACAAGACAGTGGTCTTTCCCTTGAATCATAAAGTGTTAAAGCTAGTGGCCTCATCGGCAGGCTTTTCTTGGCAGACCAACTCATTGAAATATCTGGGATTGAATCTGTCTAGGGAACTGACCAGGTTTGCAAAATTAAATCTCAATTCATTAATATCCACTATTAGACAAGACCTTAAGAGATGGGCATTACTCCCTCTCTCTCTCTGGGATAAAATCAATATCATCAAAATTAACGTTTTCACATGGTTATTTTACCCATTAAAACTATCAAATACCTGGTTACCACTGACATGGTTTAAAAAGGTACATCAGATGTTCTCAGCTTTTATTTGGTCTGATAAAACACGGATAACCTATGACAAGCTTTTGGCACGAGAATTGAGAGAGGATTGCATTTGCCACAATTAGGACTACACTACTGGGCTAGTCATGCAAATAAGTACCTGCAATGGCTAAGGGTAGACCATCTCCATTCACCACAGTCCTTCACACCTATATGGCTCAAAATAGAAGCGTATCTTAATATAAACTCATGGGCTATCCCTGTTGCATTACTACATGTTAATTTAAAATCTCTTCCTTTGGCACTTAAAATACCCCCATTGCATTATATATTTGAATTCACTCCCAGCTCTGTTTGTTCCTAAAATATAAGCACCCATGGACCCATCTCAACCTTGGTGAGGTAACCCTAACCTTACAATTGATGGCAAGCCACTTCAATTGAGATGGATCTCCCAGCTAAGCGATTGCCCTCTCCCTTTCTTTCTGAAGACTGATGGCTAGTGGTTAACTTCACCTGAAATCTTAACAAAACCCATGCTACAAACTCCGCGATTTTCAAAATATTTCAATTCGACACTTAATAATAAAATCCTTTGGCAATGTCCCACCAACACTCTCAAACCCATCCTTGTCATGCTTAATTCCCCATGCGGGCCTTTCTCATGCTGTTTCCAGACTGTATGAGGTAATCCCAATTGGAAATGGCCTGACAGCTTTGGTCCACTCATTTCTGGTCCCAGCTTTTTCCCAATCAAGATTTTCATTGGCCATCTCTATGGAAGACCTGTTACAAGTTTGTTATGCAAGACAGGCTTGATTAACACGATTTAAAATTCTGCATAACCTTTATTATTCACCTCAGAAGATGGCTAAATTGGGTCTGCTCCATTCACCCACATGTACCCGATGTCTGCAGAGTGAGGGTAACCTATTCATATTTTTGGACATGTCCCAAGATAGTCCCCCTCTGGACTGTCATTAAACAGAAGGCTGACCCCTCTTGGGTTTATCGGATCTATTTACAGCTGAAATTTGTATTTTGGGGATCTTTCCTCAGTTACTGTCACCAACAGAAAATATCATATAACCCTCATCGCTATGTCAGTTAAAAGACTGGTTTTGAGGCACTGGAAAGATACAACTGAAATTTCTTACAGTGAATGGTTACAGAAATTGTTGGCTAATCATCTCCTGGAGAAGACAATTGCTAGTTTACATAATCAATCATAAAATTTCTCAAGAAATGGGGTCCTCTCGTTACTCTGTACTCTCTTCAGAAGTAATAAAGATCTCATGTCTTTTAATAGACAGCTTTTCATCAGATAGATGTGTTCTGTGTGAAGGGAGGGAGGTTAGGGAGGGTGGGGGAGAGTTGATTTAACTCCAATCTATGTATTATTGTACAATTGATACATGAATGTAACAGTAGATGTTCTCTCTGTAATTGTGTAATATTGAATAAACTTTGAATTGAAAAAAGGATTAACTTCCATTGAAACTGCATTGTTTGCTGCAGTAACTCTACTGCAGAATTCTGCAGTGCTGCACTTCATCCTGGTGGGCTTCACTGTATATATACATATTTACATGTTTGAGTTCTACTTTGGTAGGTGTTACATAGTCTGTCAAGTATGCTGCAATTGTGAACATACTGTTTGGCAGAGTACACCATGTTGTACAGTATCATGACACATATTAGTAAATGGAAAGTGCTGTACACTTATTTTTAGAGACGTGCATTATCATAGACATCTACATGGGCCAAGATATTTTATGCTCACTGATTGCATATATAGTCAAGCACCCTATTTTATGAGCTCCTCGGACCATAAAGGTTTCATTGTAATTAGCAGAGCAATCAAGGCATTACATATAGGAAGAAACAGTAAAATGAATACTACTTTTCACTGTCCTTATGGCAAGATGGCCTGGCATTTTATTTTGCATAACTGTTACATTATGGATGACAAACATGAATATGACCAAGATATGTTACAGACACTGATAGCACAGAGACACAGCCCCATGATAAAACACAATAGTTACAGCATACCTAGAAATGATTGCACGATGTAGATATTATATCTATGAGGAGCAGAAAAAAGTAGTTTCCACTGTGTTTATGGGTCTTTATAGTGCACATATCACAGATGTGACAAAGAGAACATTACATATTTCCAACTTCAAAGTTATAAAAACAGTGAGGCATACTGTGACAAACTACTTTTCTGTATCTTGTACAGTCACCATGTTTCTGAGGACTATGACATATGCATCTTTGAGATTCTTTGGCAGTCTCTCTTTGAGGGTGCACATACAGTAGCATCAATACTCTCTACCCACCTACCTCTGTATCTGTACCATGTCACATAATGACCAGACTCTACAGAAGGTCCATGGTAGAAAATGATTGCATGAGTATCAAAATGTCACGTGAAAACATGACTTTACCAGCAGTAGAATCTACAAAAGATGTAACAACTTTAACAGAATGTGAGTCAAACCATTGTAGGACAATCATGAGTTATGTAATGAACTGAGTGATCCTCAGAGACTGTGTTGTTTCTACCACACCATTTACACTGCCACTCACATTTGCACCTCAAAATAATTTTGAAATTTCACAGAGGGTCATCTGCAAAATAGGCAGACATCCAGAGCATGCCATCTGTTACTTCTTTATCTGTGTATCCACCACGACAGACATGTATATTTGTACACATAATTAACTGTAAAGTACTGTCTTAGTGGGATGTTGCCCTCATCCAAATGGTTTATAACAGCTATCATAAACTCAATAACATGTTGCTGTGCATTGTCTGCAAACATTCTATGTCTGCAATAATTTGCCAGCATTAACCAAAGTGGTGTGAGGCAATGTAAGCTTGGAAATTGCTGTTGGCTGCCCTTATGACTCCCTTCAATGCTTCAGACAAAGTTGTTGATTTGCAAGCATTAATTAGTCAACAAACTCTGGCATATGTAGGAATGCCTGCATTGTAGCATTAGCATAGCAGTTTACTCCTGTACTGTTGTCAAATGTTATCATGCCTATCACCAATACACTTCATTGCCGGGAGTGACCTCAATTGAATAGCTATGCTTGACTGGCTATGAGAAATCAAGGCAGAAGAATGACCTTGAGTAGTTATTTTCCTCTTTAATGTATGTGATGCATCCATGGAGACATCTCATATCACTACATTACCAGGTACAGGAATTAGAGATTGGTTGGGTTGGTACAAGTCCATGAACAATTGTACTCTAGAATGCACTTGATGTCAGCATGGATCTTGTTTCATGCAATGTTTATTATGTACAGACCTGCCAGACTTCTGACAACAGATAAGGCAACATAGCTCATGCCATCTTTGAAGATGCCTTTCCTTTGACAACCATTGCTGCATCGAGACTCAAACCTTGAGACTTGTGAATTGACACAGTATATGTTACACATAGTGGAATTGTTTTCTGGTCACATAAATGTTCTTCACTAGCTGAAATTTTGTTGTGCACCTGTTGATGGACTGTGGGTACTCAATGTCATCAAATGTAACCATGACCATCTTGACAAATATTTTCTGCATGTTATACTGGAACTCAACTATGTGGCCCATAATGTCATTAACAAATCCATAGTGCACATCAATATTCTGATGAAGCATGACATGTGTATTCTTATACACTGTCAAAACTGCTTCAAACTCACAGTTGTGATATTTCTGAGGTCAGTTCCTTCAGTTGTGCTACCATCTTTGCCACCATCTTGGAACTTAAGCAGACACTGTCAATTGAATCAAGCAATGTTATTGTCACAGTTGGTTGCTGTTGCCTGTCCAACATACATAATTTGGTTAAGTAATGCAACACTGCTTAAGCCTTGGCATCAAACAGACAATGCGTATGCCATCACTGTATAGTTTTGAAAACAGATCACATGCATTCTGCATGGAAGTTTAATTTTGTCTATTATACATGTCTTCAACTTTTCTGTAGTAGAAGGTGACAAATTTCCAATCGTGCCTCATCAAGCAGTGTTTTGTATTGCAGATCCCACTCTGTCTCATGTTTTGGAACAGTTCAATGCAGGAGAAGAACTTCACAGATTTATACCACCTATACCTAATAGTCTTTTTGCTTCTTTTGCAGAAACATGTTGACCATTCACTGGGCCTAGTTGTAGCAGGTTTCCAAAAGTAAAATAATTTCCCACCAAACAGATCATCGTCACCTGTGCTATCTCCTGCACACATGGGTGAATGAAGGCAAGAAGAACATTTGAAACCATGTTCAATAATCAAGGGTTCCATTTGTCAAACATGGTCTATAGCTCACTTGCAACTTCAAATCACAATTTTCTATATTCACCTGTCTTTCCATGTTCAACACGCAGCATAAAAAGTGGTATAGTGTTATTCCACCTATGTTGTATGCTGACAACTAAGTTGGAGCTGAGATAATAACAGATGTTGGCACTTTAGTAAGTTTTGTATCTCTGCACTAATTGCTGCTATAACTAAACTCTTGCCAGTGCCAGTGGCACCACTGACAAACATCTGATTTGATTTGTACTTGTCACAGAAACAAACCTTCATACGATGCTGCATACCATGCTCAACAGCATACATGACAGCAGTGTAAATGATTTCGATGTGCATTCAACTTTTGCTGTATGGAAGAAGCTGTCAGTGGTGAAGTGGTTTGCCTGCTGCATAGCACTTTCAACCTCTGGCATCAGTACTGCAGGATCATTAACAGGACAGGAGGTCCCAGAGCTCTTCACCTTTGGGCTATAAAGTTCTTTGTGAGTTAACTGGAGTATCCTCTTCTAGTTCTTGTCTAGCTTTTATAGTTGCTCTTTTCCAAGTCTAATCTTAGTGTAAGCAACTGATGTTTCAGTGTTGAAAGTGTCATGATTGAATGGAATTGCTCCTCATATGTCTGGCAGTCACCTTTCAGTGAACTTTCATCTCTCCATGTCTTGAAAAGGAACAAGAAGCAAAATAGCAATGCTCCTTCTTCTCTGTAGTTGTCAGACACAGCTTGTAATGGTTGATGAACCACAGCTTCAGCCTCTTCACAAGACTGCCTTCCAAGCATGTGACTTTGTATATATGTCTAGCTAGATCAGACTAAATGCCATATTTATAGTCATACCATTGTGCAACTTTAAACAGAGACATGTGGTGCATGGCTTTGTGGCACTGTGGATAGTATCAATTAAGTTGTTCTTCAAGATGTTCATTGGAGATGACCTTTATGCAGCAAGCTCTTCAATCTCATCATGACTTCTGGCACACCGCAACGCTTTTCTTTGAAGCTGATATTCAGTATGGTATTGACTCAGATTTACCATAGAGTGCATTGGTCACTGGCTTCATAGGCTTCATATTTATGATGTAACAGTCTTTAATCCTAGAGACCACAGCCATAAAGAGATTGACCTGCTGCTATAGGACAAATCTTCCCAATGACCTGCAAGTAAGTTTGCTTGTTTTTGGTGATGTACAAAGTAACATAGTATATCAGAGTCATGAAATTGTCTGCAACAAACTGTGCAGCAGTGTTTGCCTGCCACATCAACAATAAAGAGGGACTGTAGTCATTGATGAGTGCCTCAGTTTCTTTTGGGGCAACTTATAGACTCTTGTTGTGGATTACGCTTTTAGGTGATGGCTCATGGCAGAGAACAGATCATTGATGTGGCTATTTTCACACACACACACACACACACACACACACACACACACACACACAATTTGGAAAACAAAATGACATCTTGTACCAGTTCCCCAGTTTTTCACCTTCTTACCCCAGTACTTGCAACACAAATGATGCTGGAGTTTCAGAACCAATTTCCATTATGTTGAATTGTCACATTTGTCAGGAATCTGAAATGGATGTGTAATGCATGATGAAGTTGAGGATATCAGAATCATTAATGTCAACCAATGCGGAGAACATTATTCACTGACAATAGCATGTGAATGTTAGGAGGTCCATGTGCCTGACATTCCACTCTTCAAAGTAGTGTTCAGCAATACCAAGAGGTGGATTAGTCTTTCAGAGAATGAATCTGAGCAGTGCATGAAAAGATGGTGAAAGGTCATGATACAGATATAGGGTCTAGAGAGCACATCTCGCTGAGCATGAGAGATGATACACCATCTACATCTTAATTTGCCCACTTCAGAAGGTCTGCTAACTCTTCCCAGCTGTATTCTGCACAGCTGAGGGTAACAAAGTGGCAGCACCAAACTCTTGCACTATAAAACATTACTTCTGAGTGCCTTCTTTACCAATACTCTTTCATTCTATGCATACTAGAAATGATGAAGCTAAGATTTGCCTGTAATGTCTCATCCTTCTATTGCTACTTCAAAGCAACTGTGCAGTTGTCATGCCATCAAAATCTGTGTGAGCCACAGAGTATGTGCAACTAGGGGCAGACAGTATACTTAGCTCACTCTTCCACAGCAGGTGAAACAAATACTGGATATTTCTTCAGAACTTACCATCCAAATGAAGCACTCTAGATGCTCAGTACTCAGCTCCAGGAACACATACCCCATGTTCATCAAGCAACCACCAGTGCCATGTGGAAAATATAGGAAACAATGAGACTCTAATGTAGTGTCCCAGATAATTACAGGGGTTTCTTCAACCTGCTTCAGCTGGTACAAGTCAAACTTGTCAAGTACTGGATCTTTGCCATACAGAGGATAAATTGTGTATTGTTCATACACATTCTCATTTGTAGTCATGCAGACCTTCTCAGTCATTGCTTTTGTAGTGTCTACTACTTCAAACTGAATGTCAATGTCAGCAAGGTGATCCACATTAATATCCTCATACAAGGATTGTTATGCTTTAAATAGTATAAAGCCTTTCTCACTTTTTAACATTGACATCATCTCACCAAATTATTTTGGACTTAGTCAGTACACCACTGACCAGAATGACAATATTATTGTCTCTGGTGATGGTCTCAACATTTTCTTGCAATGGGAGTGGCAGATACATGATAGATCCCTTCAATGATTTAATGAGTTATTTTTGTGAAATGTTTTCATTTTGTAATCAATCACATAATAGTTTGAAATGGCTTCATTGTCTGTATTAGAATTCATTCAAACAAATGTAAGGTGGCTATCTTAACAGAGGTGACATCTGCCTCCACATTGTTTAGCACAGATCTAGGAGGCAAACTGTCAGACTTTATCTTATGAAAACAGTACATACACATATCTACTGTTTCCTCAAGTTCAGTCAGTCTTTAGCAACAGATAGGTAACCAAAACCCCTCAAATTTCATTCCACCTTGCAGTACAGTAGAGGTCAACCTTCACCATTTGTTCATAGTATAATAGAAGGTTTCATGACATACATACATACAATGTCAAATTTCTGTGTCTTAGCCAACTCAAATTTTGCAATGTCATTGAAAAATGTCTTGATCAAGTGTGATTCATGTACTGTCACAGATTGATGCAGATGCTCGACACTTAGTGCTGACACATCATCAGAAGATGATTTCCATAATTTCAGTTCCTTAATAAACTCAAGTGCACCATGCAAGTCACCTTCAGACAATAAGGAATCAAATAGTATGACTTTTCTAACAGTACTTCTGAGTCAATACAAAGTTGCGACAAATTTGTGCATTCCTGAATTGTGGCCAGCAATCATACGGAGTGATGAAATATGTTGTTACATGCTTCAGTTTGCACACATGCAAGAATGGTCCATTAGACCATGGTGGGCTCTAATCTCACACTTATCAATGTGTTCAAAAATTTTGTATTTTTGACATTGCTTCATGGTCAGAAACAGGTTAATAGATGTTTCTACCTTATGAAAAGATGTTTCTCAGATATTACATGCATCATTACATGTCCATGTGAATCAACGTGTTCTTCTCTATTCAGGGTTGGGAGATTGTCTTCATTCATCTCTTGGTCATCATCATGTTGGAGCATAGGCAAAACACTTTGTGCTTTCCCAGAATCATCTACAGAAAGAGTCAGTTGCATGTTGTGTAGATGGTATGCTTCTTCCCAAAGTATGACTCAGTATACTGAGTATGTAGCCAATGTCCATCAAACATTAAGCACAAGTTGTCTCTGTGTAGGTGTTAGAAGTCATCTAATTTGACTTTGAGATTCTCAATCTTTATGTTGAATTTTTCAATGGCAGCCATCATGGTTGTCCACAGTCAGGACTGTATATTGTTGGCCATGTTCACAAACTGTCTTACTTTCAGATGTAGATTCATCAGGTAACATTTTCTTTTAACTTTTTAACCAATATGTCTTACTATGACTGATATCATCTGCTCAATTTTAGCTCTATGCAACAACATTTTGAAATATTGTACTATTGCCTGCCGCATAGTGGCTGCACTATCATTTGTAGTGGTTTTCATTTTCTTTGACAACTGAGTCTTGGTTGATTTCTGAATTTTGACTGTAAGTGTCTTGAATTTACCAGTAAATTTACTTTTTTTGAGTGTGGGCAGCCTAGTTTGGCACCACATGTTGTAGTACTTTTACTTTTTGTTTCCTGTACAGTTAGTGCACTGACACATTGCCTCATGTGTTTTGACTGGCTGTGCACCATTACTTGTAACATAAAACTGACCTGCCAAAATACTTCTCCTTTCTTTTAAAGATTTTGCCCATGCAGTAGTCGGCATTTGTCTTGTTCATGTATCAATTCTGTAATTAGCACAGTGTGAATCTGTAAAGAAAGATAAAGTAATAATAAAAAATCCTTACAGTAGAGCACAGTATCATGCTATATAAACTATGACATCCAATAAACCATAGCTTACTAGGCAGTAAATAAACATATTGCACTGTATAAGTGGCTGAGTGAAAAACATTACTGCAAAAGAATATAATGTAGATAAATTATAACAAACTAATTTCAACATAAAGTATGCAGGAATAGTAGCAGGCCACATAAATATTGTTTATGGTTACCAGGCTGCATACTGGCACAATGAGGCTAACAGTATGTTCATAAAGTGTGCATATAGTGTAAATGCAGTGGCGCACTGCATTGGGCAATATGAGACGAATATGCATTTACAAAACAAAGCATTTAGGTAACTTGTGCATGGTAAAGACAAGAAAAATACAACACAGTCAAATGTACTAAGAATCCCTTTATTGAATAGTATCATATACAGTACCACACAAATGTATGGTAGAGGCCTGAGGCTTGTACCAGTATTACAAAATGTGTGGATCATCCCTGAAAACTAGTAGTCTAACTGTACATATTTATATATGTACATTCCACGATTTAAAAGTACTACAATTGTAAAATATACATCCATATTAAAAAGAAAAAAAATAAGACAGTAATCCACCATGGTTTGTGTCTTTTAAATGCATCCCTCAATGACAACATCCTTAAATTCACAGTTTAATCAAGAAACACACCATTGTATTAGCTGTAAAACTATTAAAATGCCAGTTCTAAACATTTAAAATGTGATTGAAAACATCAATGTGAAAGCAGGTAGTATCATAAATTCAGTAGTGATACTAATAGTCAGGGTACCAAGGCGTTTATTTAAAAAATGACTGAAAAGTGCTAGATTTCTGAAGCCTGTGGCACAAAATGTTAAAAATGCCCTTTAAATACATTGACTTGAAAACAAAACAAAATCCTTTTTCTCATCATGATATTCTTTTTCAACAGTCACTCATGAAGTAAGAAATTCCTAATATGAAAAGCATTTTACCAATCAAAAGATGTGGTTGAACAGCTTATCAAAAGCACAGTCATGAAACAGAATCCTTTTTTGTGAGTTGACATTCTTTCTTTCAGATCATTCTCAAATAAATTGCATCTAGCGAAAAAGGGTATCAATGACAGCAGAAAATGCCTTTCAACAGCCAATTGGAAGCATGGAATATGACCGGATGCATGCCATATTGGTACAGCCCATGAAATTCTTTTTATTTTGATAGTTTTATTTTTCTTGAATTCCATTTTATTTCCTTTTATTCATTGAAAATTTTGTTATATTTCTTATCACATTTACATTCATAAAACACTTCAAAATCATCTTATACACACTAAAAATTACATTCCTAGTATACTACATTGTATTAAGCAGCATTATGCTATGGTCTTGAAAAGTTTTGTGACTCAGACAATTCTGCTACTGCTTCCTTGCAGACCATCTCTGTGGTGACAATGGGACACAAACAGTAACTGCTGTAAACATTTATTCCATTTTGCAAAAACAAAACCAAGCATTTTTTCTTTTTCATGTGTTTGTTTACATTTGATTTCTTTTTATTTCTTGAATTTCTTGTTATTTCTAATTCTGAAAAGCACAGGTTTCTTCATATTAGATTTCTCTAACAACAAACCAGTTACATTTGAACAAGCATTGTAAGTACACCAGCAATTAAATAAACTTTACAAAATACAAGAAATGCTTCTACAAAATAAAACAAATGCATTCTATTGAATTGAATTTATAAGGCACTGGATAATGTATTTAGATACTGTGTGTGACATGGTTTCTCCTAAAAATGGGCCTTAAAAGTTTGAATGAATGAATTCTGTTTACCACTAATAATAGATATTATTAAACTAAAAACCTTACAGCACAAACGTTTTATGTAAATTAATACATGTCAGAAGGTAGTTTGTAAGCTACAGAAACAAATGTTTGTGATTTAATAGCAGATTTTTTTTATCTAAGGATATGCTATTTGTAGTTTCAAACAGGCAGCTGTTTTTAAAATTAAAATAATTAAGTACTTTTTGTTGATATCAGGCATCACTTACAAGTAAAAGCTGATGTTATTATGTATTACTACATTTTCCATGAATGCAGTACTCAGTTTTCCACTAGTGAAAATAGTTTTAATAGTAAGAATCAAACTAGTCTTACCACCAAGGATGCCAGCTCAAAAGGAGGTAAGACAAGCTGTGTGGCAATATTGATAATCTGGCACCATTAAAATGGGTCAAATTGTCATGTTAGAACTACTGACATATTACAGAACTATACTCTCCCTCCAAAATAAAAGTATTTTCATAAACAACTATTCAATAGCAAACAGCTCATTATACATACTAATAACTATTTATCTGATTGCCACACAGTTATTGTCTGCATCCAATTAAGTGTTTTGACAATAATTATTGCTGGCTGACTCAGCAATCTGCCTTTTAACAGTTTGAAACAGAAACTGAATCAGTCACGTGGCGTGGGGCTGTTGACAGAGGGCACATTTTAGAGACTGCTGTCATTTGCAGTATCTCTGAAAGTTAAGTATGCCAGAATGCTTCAGAACAAGTGTTTGGATCCTTGGAAGTTCAGTTGTGTGTAGGGTGACACAGGTTGCCAGGAGGAGTTATTTTGGCAATGACTTGCAACTTCCAAACAGTGCTGTCTACTGGTTTGGTAATGGTGGCATGAGGTGGAAGCAGCACATTCCAGCTGTACAATGACTTCTAGATACTCAACCTCATCTAGACATATTTCTGATCCATGTCAGAAGTAATGATGTGGTCCATAAAATGGGTATAGATTTGATTGAAGCATCTAAATCTGATTTGGCTGCTCTTACTGTAATGTTACCTGCCAGTAAGATTATCTATTCAGATAATACAGAGCAGATGATCTGGAGAGGCCAGCAACACATTCCTGGACTTGAAAGATCTTGTACAAAGGTCAACATTCAAATAGCTGGCTTCCTTCATGATCTGGGAAAGCACACTACATGCCACCCCAAATTAAATATTGGCTGTATCTAAAGATTGTGTGCATTCTCAGACAATGGCAACATGATTTTCCTGGGGACCTCAACATGGACTCCTAACAGTGTTCTGAATGTGTTGTCAGATAGCTCATCAGTACCATCCGCCATCCCCACAATGGCTCTTTTCAGAGCCATATATACATTGATCAAAATATTAAAGAGCTACACCCACACAACATACACATGACATGTATTGATGTTAATATGTATTTTTATTTGTATTTTGGCAGACCATTTTATTTTTTCATGTTTTTTCTTGTTTTGCATTCTATTTGCTACTGTCCTTATAGGCAAGGGTATTTTCTATACCAATAGAACAGTGAGTACATTGTTTCTGTACATGAAGTACAGCAAGGGGACATGAAGCATGTCTATCTGCTGGTCTAGGTTATCATAACTTTGTATGGACAATGCATGCTCTGATTACAGGTTTAAGTGAAAATATACACTCTTCATTTTTTTAAAGTATTTTGTTGCCTCATTCTAAAGGCTACTAGCCCCACTCCTTTAGGCTCATCACAGCATAGCTCCAGCTGCAGCACATACCCATCCCACAGAGCTGCATCACTGTTGCCCTTGATTTTGTACAACATGCCAGAGTATTCGGCATATCCCTGCTGTTTGAGCCCTCCATACACAAAGGGTGCAGGAATGGAAGGGTTTCCTAAAAGCACACCAGTGATAGCATAGGATGACAATAAATGTAACACTGCGTAGGATGGTATCAGGCCAAAGTCCATGATCCAGCAGCACAGGCAGACATTTTCCATCTTCTAGTATCCTCATCTGCCATGTCAAAGTCATGAGGATGGCGCAACTTCAGTGATGTGCACATATGGAACTGTGAGGTCACCCATGGTGTCAAGTACATCATGGATACCAGCAGCAGAACTGACTGTGAAAACAGTTTAATATGAACCAACACCCTCCCACCCCAGGAGTAAAGCATGCAAATGACACTTAGACTACATCTCTGATGGTCTCACTCATGGTGTCTGTGCTTGTAGTGTTAACCAAAGATGGTAAACTGATGAGTGATCCTCCATTGTTCAGTGGCATGGAGCCATATGACATTCTCCTATGTCTAAAAAATTTGCTTCTTTTCTGTGACCTTTCTGTTACCTTGAAGTTGGTACAACAGGGTGTAATGAAAGTGTAATACATTGTAAGGTAGTCACACACCTAAATATGTATATATTTTTATATTTGTTTCTTAACAGCAACAACATGCCTAAACTCTGGAAAGACAGGGATGCACTCACCTTAGTCAATGCCATAAAGAAGTATAGAAATCAGACATCATGATGAAGGCAGTCAATTGTAGCCAAAAGAAAACTTGGAAAAGATTGTCACTTCTTGGATGAGCAGGGATAGAAAAAAAACAGAAGAGTGCAGGAAGAAGTGAAAACAGCTTCAGCAGAAATTTTACAAACAGAAAGCTGCCAGCAATGTGCATGTCAGGGATAGGGACTGGTACAAGCTGGTCCAACAAATGAGGGAAGAGGCAGGAAGCCTGCATTTGGAGATCACCATCATGTAAGTATACCTTAAGAATTCTGAACATGTAAATTTGCCAACAGATAAAGGCCTAGTGGTCTATCAAGTCTCCTCAAATGTGCAGCTACTTCCTTTCTTCTGCAGCTGTCCCACCCGTCCCCTCCCTTGACCCTCTCTTTGCCATGTCCTAGCACCTCTTGAAGCAGCCCACTGCTCTACTGGATACTGCTTCCTTCGTAACACATTCCATCCAGCTACCATCCTCTCCATAAAAAGTGTCTCTCATCTCTCTCTGTCCTGAACCTTACTCCCTCCAGTTTCATATCATGGCCCCATGTGTCCCTCCCATTCCTTACTTTGAACAGCCCCTCTATATCTGTCTTGTTTATTCCTTTCATATACTTGAAGGTTTCAATCATATCCCATCCCTCCTCTTCACCAGCAAGTACATGTTCAACTCCCTCAGCCTCCTCTCATAGTGTAAGTCCTCCAGTCCCTGCATCATCTTTGACACCCCATGTGCACCCCTCTAGTAGTTTAATGTCTCTCTTCAGATATGGGTACCAGTACTGCACAGAGTACTCCAGGTGCAGTCTAACTAATGATCTATACAATGGAAGAATCACCTGCCCCTCCTCAAGATACACCTCAATGCAACCCAGCATTTTATTGCCCTTTGTAGCTGCCTTCCTACATTGTGTTGAGTTGTTCATTGACCCTCAAAGAGCACTCCAGATTCTTCTCCTGTGTTTCGGTTAGCTGCACTGCTGCCCCCAGCTGGTAACTCCTCCTGGGTTTTTGCCCCAAAATACAGCACCCTGCACTTTTGGCATTGAACTCTAGTTGCCAGGTGTCCAACCAGGTTTCCAGCTATGCCAGATTATCCTGCAACCCCTGTCATCCCCTAGGTTGTCCACCACTGCTCCCATCTTGGTGTTGTCAGCAAACAGACTAATCTTGCTCTTGATGCTCAATGATATGTCTGCAATGAATATCCCAAACAACACTGGTCCCAACACTGAGCTCTGCAGAACACTGCTCTTCACTACCCTTGGGGATGAGAGCCCCACCCACCACCACCCTCTGTTGCTTTCCCTGAAGCCAGTTCTCTACCCATACCACCAGCTTTGCACCTGCATCTGCCTTCTAACTTACTTCCCAGCCTCCCATGTGGCACCAAGTCAAATGCCTTACTGAAGTCCAGGTGCAGGACATCCACTGCATGGCCCCGTCCCAATTGCTCAGGTACCCAGTCACAGAACTCCACCAGGTTGGTTTGGCAGGATCTGCCACTTACAAAGCCATTATGTCTGCTGTCCTGTAGCCCTTTGGCCTCCGGAGGTCACCAGCCTCTCCTTCAGGATAGTCTCCATCAGCTTACCCACAATGGATGTAGAGGCTCACCAGTCTGTAGTTCCCCAGTTCATTCTTGTGGCCACTCTTGTTGAGGGGCACCATGAGCTATCCTCCAGTCTTGAGGTACACACCCTGAGTGTAGTGAGGCATTGAATAGGTCTGCCAAGGTCCCACCAAGACATCTGCCAGCTATTTCAGTACCCCGGGTGGATGCCATCTGGAGCCTGGCACCTTGTCCACCTGCAGTGCCCTCAAACCCTCCAGAACCCTGCCTTTTGTGATTTCCCCATAGTCACCCCCTCCCCATCGTGCCTTCCCACCCCTTGGCTATCACCCACCTTCTCCTTAGTAAATACAGAGCAGAAATAATCATTTAGCATTTCTGTCTTATCACCCCTCCTTCCACCCACCCCTTCCTAATCCTTAGTATATGGTCCTTACAGATCCTTTTCTCCTTGATGTACCTGAAGAAATCCTTCTCCCCTTCTTAATGCTCTGTGCCAGCCTGAGCTCCATAGATGCCTCAGCTGCCCTTACTGTCCTTGTCACCTTTTTGATTCCTTCAGGTACTCCTCCTGTCTTCCCACCTCGCTTTTTTGTACCTCCTAAAGGCACCTCTTTTCCTCTTATCTCTTCCATGACTTCCTTGCTCACCCAGCTAGGTTTCGTTGCCCTAGCCTTCTTGCTCTGGGCCTTGCTGCAGGTTCTGGTTGCCTCTACTCCCCAACTTTATGAGCCCCCACCTCTGGTTAGTGCACATACTAGGTTGAATTCTGGCCAGGTACCTTTTACCACTTCTGCCATCCTCCCAAAGTTGGCTTCCTGAAGTCCAAGCACCCTTGTGCCAGATTCCTCCTTTCTTACCCTTATCCAACATGACCATACTGAGTGGTGGTCACTCCCACCAGTGGTTCTTCCACCCTCAGTTCCCTCACAAACTCTCCATTTGCCAGTACGAGGTCAAGGATATTCCTAACCTGTTTGGTTCACTGACCATTTGCATCAGGAAGCTGTCCTGGAAGGCATCCAGCAGTACCTGCTCCCTTCTATTCCTGGTTGTTGAGGTACTCCAATCTACTACTGGTACACTGGAGTCCCCAAGCCACACACTAGCCTTCTTGCAGGTCCTTCTGATCTGCCTCTACGTTCCTGTCTAACTCCTCCGTCTGGGACGGCAGCTGTACACCACTGCATACTGAGAGTCCTATTCTTGGAATCCTGGTTTGCATCCATAGTGGCTCCATACTACCCCTCCCCTTCCTCCCATACACACGTCAGTCCTACCCTCCACATATAGTGCCACCACCTCCTCCATTCCCAATCCTCTATCCTATTAAATATCCTGAACCCTGGTATCGACATGTCCCAGTCATTGTATTAGGTGGCCCATGTTTCAGTGATGGCCTCCATGTCCACCTCCCTTCTGCCATGAAAGTCTGTAGCTTTGCAGTTTTCTTCCTAAGGCTCCTTGCATTCAGGGTGACCATCTTCCACCATTTTCCTTCCCCTCCCCTCCCTCCTTCCTCTAGAATCGCCACTAGTACATGTCCTATATCCTTTGTCACTATTCTGGGGTAAGTCATATGGCTTCCCAACCTGTGGTCTCTGCATGTCCCTTGCCCACTTGCCACCCCCATTCTAGTTTAAATTCCCAACTACCCTATGTACTCCTCCATCCTCTGCTTCAACACTTTCTTTCACTCCTTGCTCACGTGTAGTCTATCCTTGGCATAGAGACTACTGTCTTCCCAGGTGCCTGCACCAGCCCATACCCTTTAGCATGACACCAGGCTCTTAGTCATCTGTTAAATTCCTCCATTCTCAGTTTTATTGCCCTACTTGCCTGAGCATTAGAGTATATCTAGAAAGTTACTGATCTTCCTGCCCCTCACATAGTGCCTAGTTCCTCAAACCTCCTCTGGGCTATATCTACCATCCTGTCAGCTAGGTCATTTGTCCTAAAATGTATAATTAAATGAGGCATCTTCCTACACACTTCTATCATATTTTAGAACAGATTGTTTCCACCTTTCTACTGTCATTCTGACATGGTCTCCAACCAAATGTGCCTATGCCTCTCCCATTTGCTACACCACCTGACTCCTCTTAATATTGAGTCCCCAGCACTAAGATTGCACCCTTCTTGCCAACTGCTTGTTCTCTCACCTCCCCACCTCTCACTGCCAGCTCCTCCTCTCTTCCTCCTGCACAGTAAGTCTCCTTATGCCCTGTTGTAATTCCCCAGCAGAACTTCCCACTCTAGTTTCATCCAGACTTCTATCAGTTACTGCTCCAATCTCATCACCTCCCTCCTCCTCCTTCCTTCTACTGCCAAACTATTTTCTAAAGACCTTTCTCCTAGGTCTGTTTCCTCCCCTCCTCGTACTAGCCTGTTCCTCCTTTTGACTCCATTACTGTTGCCACTTCTCCTCCTCCCACCTCACCAGTCCCTTTCTCCTCCATCCTGTTGTCTTTTTCCCTTGACCTGGGTTACCTAGTCTCTGCTTCCCTTCTTTTGAACCCCTCCTACCTTCTGTTGGCCCAAACTGACCTCCCTCCTCATCTCCTCTCCTCCTCCAGTGTTGGACAATAACCTCCTCCAGTCTGCCTTGCCTGTTGTAGCTCCTCCTGCAGACCTTTGATCTCCTTTTAAGTTTCCCTATTTGGTTGCACAATAAACATCCCCACCCTCCACACAAGTTTAGAAGATTGATGCACTGCAGTTGTTGAAGCCCACCACCCTTCCCATTGCTCTCATCACCCACCAGTGACCCCGACCTTCCAGATGAAGGATATCCAATGCCCTCCCAAGTTTCACTCTCCCCTCTATCATTGCAAAACATTATTCTCCTTTCTCAATTTCCCTTACCCCCTTTGTCATACACTTTAGAAAGATTGAGCAGCTGCTTTTAAGTTCCTTTCCCTCCTGTCCACACCTGAAAAGAAACTGTAATTAACTCTTGCACAGCCTCCTTCTAACTCCTACCCCTCCTTTTTCACAATGCAAACACCAATGCAAACAGGTACAAATGAAAGCACTTTGTATTATACTAGCCCCCAAAAATTTGTTTATCATACAACACCAAAGTGTATACATGTTAGTTGCCAATGGTGCACACCCAGAGCACAGTCATATCCAAGCGCCACAACTAAAGTCTTCTAGAGATTTGTGAGTTGGGTATTGTCCTCATATACTGAAGGTATTATTCTACTTAGAAAATAGCTACATGTCTAATTATTCTCATAAAGGGAAAAACAAAAGCAAATGTGATTGTCGACAAAGAAACAGCATAAATTAATTCCAAGCGAATTGTTAACAAACTACTGTTACATCTATTGCTAGCTTTGATACTACAGGATACAGCTACTATAACCCTTCTCTCAAGTAATACTACAGTGCAGTGACATTTGGACATATTCATTCTGTAGGTCTTTGTACTTGGTTTCATATCTTTCTATCTCCAGTCTGTGTATATTTTCTTATGAACAATTATTATGGGGTGTGAGTTCAATAGTCACTGGCACAGTAGCAACAGTGGTACTGCTTAGCACAACTTGAATAGATGCTCTTTATTAAATAATCACAGCTCTGACCACAATTAATGGACTTTGATTGCTACAGTAGTACATGCAGGTGTTCATAATCAGACTGGTTGCAGTGACATATCCATATAGAGCTAATACATGCAACCACAAGAAACCACTGAACTGCCATAAATGATCACTGTAATGTAGTGAAGTCAGCTAAATAACAATTGCACCTGCTAAATGTAAAGTGTTTGCACCATGAATCAGTTGCATGGGGGGCAGGGATCAGAGGAGACAGTGACAGTTGAAATTTGTGATTAACCCAAACATTTGCAACTTTTCAAGCAACATCTTAGTAGCAATATTTGCTCTGTACCCATAAAATGTATGTTTTTGAAAAATAGTAACTTTTCTTTAAAGCAGAGTTCTGTTGCAAGATGGAGCAACCTCATGCACTGGCTTATCTTAGTAAACAAGCAGGTGAAAAATGTACACTGCTCAAGTTTTCAGTTGTATCTATAGCGGAAGGCATACTATGTAGGCATAGCACTTGTTGCAGTGAAAATGTATGTAATATAGGCTTCCATTCAAAGTAAATTTACTTTTCTGGAATCATACAAGCCAATGAAAATGTAGAAATCAACACACATATTTTAATAAAGTGAAATACTGTAAATGCACAATGAAGCACAAGCCTCATATGAATACATTCAAGGATGTCAATAGCATATAACTGCCACAAAAGTTAATAGAAGTTTTTCCTGTAGCTTTAACATATTTTGCACATTGAAAACTGGATGTCCTTGAAACAGAAGTAACAACTAACATGTCTGTATGTCTTCTCTGTTTCCACCGAACACAAAGGCTTCCCTGCCAGAGCCATAAATAGGATCTGGCATTGCATGACAGTCCCTCTGATCAGGTAGAGTAGGATCATGCAGTTGAGCAGATGATTCTCATTGACCCTAAGCATGCGCAATAAGAAATACCAAGCTTTACAGTAGTAACATATCTTATAATGCTAGTAATTAATACCTTTAAAAACTATGTATCACATTCATAATACATGTAAGATAAAGCCATCAGCACACAAACAACCTTGTCAGGTACTATACAGGCAGTACCCCCGTCCTCCACATTATACACAAGTTCCACTAAACCTGTACTCCTCAAGATGAGTAGTACACTAACATTAGCCCCTTGCTCAACAGTACACAAGATGCACACAAACACATCCTACTTATCACTGTACAATGCTTCAAATCACACCTATATAAATAGCTATTTCCAGCAACCACAGGACCCTGCTCTTAGATTTGTAGGCACCCTGTACTATGCAGCTTATGGAAGTAACCATCCCAACTCCTTGTCCCAATGCACAGAACAGTACTGTAGAACTATATAACTGAAATTTGAGTGTATATGATATAGTTTGTTGTCCATATATTTAGCATGAGGATAACTCAATACATGCATCATAGAATATCAATTCCCCACTGTAAGAAACATCAATCTTACTTTAATACCAACTAAAAATTTGTATATTTCTCATATAGTACCTAAGTGTAACAATACTGTTGTTTTTATTTCATTGTAAATATATAGTTAGTAAACTTAATAGCATGATATATATAGTAAAGTGCATTAAAGTGTAATATATAGAAAATGTACAAAGCATCTAGCAATAAGACAACATCTCTGTATCAGCACAACAGAGTGCTAGAGCCTTTTTTAATTTTTATTTCTCAGATCAGGAAAATCTCAGACAGGGCACTGGTGGTGCAGAAGAACAGTCCACAGAGAAAGTAAGGGAAGATCATCAAGCCCCTCTGATGACCAGCAAGAAGCACCACCAACTGCTGGTGGCTCATCTAAACAGCAACAACATGAAGAGAAGCCCCAGCCTGGTCCCTCTGGACTATCAAAAGCTGCAGCTGGATGCAGGTCTCTAGCTGCACAAGGTAAGTAAACAAGCATTACCTTAAAATGTCAGTAACAATTCATGAAGTATACATTCTGGTCCCAATTTGGAGAAAGTCCCAGACTGTTATAAAGAGCTTGCACCACAAGGAATGGTGCAGAGTGGCCTAGTGCAAAAGACACACAGTGATCAATTCTGAAACACAGCCTGTGTCAAATGCGCTCTGTGTGCATGAATCAGGACTTGCTTCCTCCTTATTGCACAAACATGGACTGCACCATTACACTTGTGTGTATACATCAAACCTAAGATGGCACATCTTCTAATTCAGGATTCTGTAAAAGCACACTGAGGATGAAAATGTAACTCCCCACCACTGACAATGATAATCTTAGTAGACTGAATGTCCCTGATTGTTTACCACCCACCACTGCCTGTAATCCCATTATATTAATATTAACCATGTCCCAGGTGCTGTAATGGCCCACCCAGACCTAATCCCTTTTATTAATACTTGATTTCATCACTGGTGGTGTATCAGACCCGCTAACCCTTCTGCTCAATCTGGTCATTGTATAATTACTATAATTCTGGAGTAGTGTGCTGCCCTCAACCCCAAAAATAGTGTCCCACCACCTGATCTCTCCCACTCATTCCCGATCCACCAAGTAGAACAGTCCTCAACTAAACAACACAGCTGGGCACAGACTGAGCTAGCAATCAGTGCACACTATATACAGTATGTGCTGATTAATTGACAGCTGATGTAATGCAAAGGTCATTCAGCTGCAACTCCTACTGGTAAACAAATGGTTGTACTGTTCTCCAGCTTAGGAATTCTGGGAGCATGGATGGGGTTGTAGAAAGTACCACTCATGGTGGGGAGTTAGGGAAGCAGTACAACACCATGTCGTGATAGGTATTAATATGTAGGCAGATCAGAACTGTGGGAGGGAGGGGAGTTAGGGTGTCTGGTAAACCACCAAGTTCAAAACAAATATAACTAAAATGGCATAGAAGCTGAAAAATAATGATATCTACTACATGACCAGATATGTAATAAAATATTAATTAAAGGAAGTTTAGCAATGGCCGTGGGGACACACTACAAGAGGAGACAAAATAAAATATTATTTAAAGTGGGTCTCATATGCAGGGATTCTGCTAGAGTAATAAGGCCATCATTAATTTTAATAGCAGTGGGGTTTTGTGGCTGTACATTGTGTGTGTGGAGGGTAGCACTGCATATGTATAGGTATTCACAGTGTTTTCTGCTTGGGTATTTCCTTGTACTATTCACTGTCCATGGCACAACTGCCACAAGTGTGCGCACACCTTGTCTCCACCGACACACAACATCTGATTGCTGGAAAATAACAGTTCCTGTAACATGCAGGATTTTGCTGCTGGGACCCTACTCAGTTGAGAACTGGTGCAGCATTCCTGGTGTACCAACAACTGACACAAGCTGTAGCTGGAAATTTTGCACTGAGATTTCATAACCGGGTCCTCTCCTCACAAACAAACTACACGATATCAGTAAATAATAAATGTATAACAATATTTGTGTAGCTTGTATGTCTAATACTGTCTACATACAGGCTGTAAAATAAAAGTGCTCTGTATAACAGCAAAAATTACTCAACTATGTCTCACAGTATGAAAGCATGGGAAATATACAGCAATCATTAAACAAACTGTGACAGTACACAGCTATTGTGTTACCATAACTTAAACTTATACGTATTATTACTAAATAGCATACTATAGAAGCTACAGATATGTAAACTACATACACATATGTACATATCATAACACAATAACCAATGCTATACTACAGTCTCTGTATTAAAATATGTCTAGAGCACTGCATAGCATGTGAACAAAAACAGCTATGCAGCGATGTTAAGCACTGACATTAAACTCACAGTATCAGTCTTAAGTGCAACAATATAATATAATCATAAATGCACAACATCTTCCTAACCACAGAAATTGTTTCTCTTGTTATAAATCTACCTCCCGGTGCCAGCACTCCATTTCTGCCAAGAAAGGTAGCAATAATTCACTTATTAGGGCAGTACACTATAGTTTCCAGACTGTAAATTTCTGTTAAGGATATCCTGCACAATAAAGAGAGATACCCATAAAAGTGTACATTGAAAGAGTTGTATAGTTGGCAGAACACACAACTCGTAACACATATACCTTTTAGTGCATTTCACTACTTCAACCCCTCCATCCCAAATGTTGAAATATGAGAAAGTATGAATTACATATATGTGGTCACATTTTACATTGAAAAACATGGTCCAGGAAAAGACATCTCAGTATCAAGCTATACCAGTAGTCACTCAGAGTTATTACTAGGTAATACTGATTCAGAAAAACACTATTGGATCCTTGTAACAGGACCCAGAAGAGGTGCTTAATGCAGAAACAGAAACAGCATTCAAGCTTTCCTACAATACAAATTAGATAACCTTACTAATAAGCTAGGAGGGATGGAAGTTGGGGCCCTGAGCATAGTGTATGGTCTGTGATGCCACAACAGGTAGGTAAAACAAAGGAGATTAGTTATCAAAAGTAATAGGACTTGCTTTAAAAATGACAACAGTAACCATGTCTGTAATGTATGTAATGTATACCACATGAAAGTTTTGTTTTCCTACTTCACCATTCCTTACAGTAAACAGAGTACGACTGGGAAAACTGAAGACTTTCCACAGTTGAAGTCTCAATGACACAGTATTTGTATGCTTGTGTGTGTCAAATGCATCATGCATCAACATAGCAGTAGTCTTAGCATTACAGTTACCAGGCTTCACCCTCCTCTTGAATAACATAGTTTGCATGCTGAACTGCCTAGTACACCTCTGTGTCCACATTGGTGCCTGCTACCACTATATTGCAGTGCTACAACTGTAGTTGTCCATGGCTTACACATTATGTGTTGCTTAGTAAATCAGTGGTTATGCTATCTTTAATAAAACATGCAAATAATTCATAGAAACTAATGCAAAGCACAATAAATCTAGTCCTCTGTACCAACAGTGCATAAATGAAATGTATAGCTCTATAATTATGAACCTCTCTTTTAAAAGTGCATTCCCAAGCTGTACTGTTAAATACAGCAGCACACCTTTACATTCCCTCTTGTCTTATAGGACTATGGAATAGCCAACACAGTTTTCACTGTTTTTATTACTCAGTTCTTAATTAGAACACAAGAGCACTCTGCATTAACATAAACAGCCACTATACTTTACAGTGTCTACTAATCCAAGATTCAACATTATTAGTATACAGCTTCCTGCATTGGCATTAAAAACAATCTTCATTCCCACAGGCAATAATCACATGATACAATCTTATGGTACAACAACAATACCAGCAAAACACAATAACTTCTTAATTTCTATGTTTATGATATGTATATGAATCTTAATAGTAGTTATTCTCTCCTCAGTATAAGACCAACACGACCAGAACAATTAACTGTTGTTTTTACTACACACAGCAGACTCCTGCAACTATGTGAAGTATACAATCAAAGAAAATTAATTCTTGTTTTCTAGCCTATGAAGTCCCATCACCACCTTCATTGTAGTGATTCTCTTCACAGTGTAACACATTAACATCAATAACTCCAAACAGCTTCTCAAGTACCAATATAAATAAATCAAAATTGACTAAAATCTTTTCTTTTTTTATCACAGCAATCATGGCAGAAATGTGGGAACTGTGGGAGGACTTCCACCAGTTTGGCGAAGGCTATGACAGAGGCTTCTGCTCTGTCACTCAGAGCACCATGTTGGTGTTGGAACAATAGAAGCAGCTGCTTGCAGATCAACAGTCAATTTTAAATTCTGTTCACCAGTGTGGCCACCTAGAGTGGCAGACATGCGAGCCCACGGAGTTTCCAGAGCAGTAACCTGGAGCTCACTCAGGCCATCAAAGAGCTCTTACAGAACCACGAGACAAGGTTGATGCTCAGAAGACAACCCATGGTATCTTGCACAGATTGGTGGAGCAGCAGTGTGAGACATCAGAAGGAATGCAACATCAAGTATACCTCCAACTGCAATAACATGACCAGGCCCTCTCTGAGACTGACCAGCAAGATTCTCTACCACAGCCCCTCCTCGGTTGTCAACTGACCATTTTTGTGACAGCTAAAAAGATTCATAATAAAAGGATCCTATCTTGCAAAAAGAATAAGAAAAAGTCTGAAATCCTTTTTCATGAGATGGGATCCTTTTTCATGAGAATAAAAAAGATTCACGATAAAGTATCCTATCTGCTAAAAGGATAAAAAAAGCTAAGTTCCAAATCCTTTTTCACAACATGGGACCATGGTTCATGAGCACAAAAAGGATTCAAGATAAAAGATCCTATCGGGACAAAAATAAAAATAAAAAACAAAGTCCAAAATCCTTTTTCCTTAAAGTGGGATCTTTCTTGGCGAGAATGAAAAAGCTTTTGCAATAAAAAGTTAGCTAATCATGAAAAAGGATTGTAAATCTTAAAAAATGTATTCAGGATATTATCACAACCAGATAACTGCAGAATACACCTAACGAGTCGATGAGCAAGATACATATGTTGGTGTCTCTGGAAAACTTATTTTCTGGGTTTTCTAATTTTTCTTAAAAAATGGAAAACAAGATGGCGGCTCATGAAAAGGAATTTTTCTCAGGTGAAGGATTATCCCCTTGAGAAAAAGAATCTTTGTTTGTGAGACCAAACTATTTTGTTGTTCTAGGAAGCTATCCAAAGACTGTACTGAGCATGCTCAGAACCCAAAAATTAAAATAAGCTAACTTTGGAATGAATTCATATTGTTTACCAAATCAGCAAAAGGTACTTCTGTGAGGCATGACCTTTTTACCCTGAAAATTTCAGACCAACATTTCAAACCCTCTGGGCACAGTGTGATGACAAAATAAAGCATACAAAATGGCAATTTCAAATGTTTTAGCACTTTGTGCTGCTCAAAATTCACAAATCTGACTGAAACAAAACTTGGCACATGATGAGATCTACCACACAAGACTGTGCATGCAATATTTCATGGGGATCTGTTGAAAGGTTGCAAAGTTATTAAAGTACAAAATCTGAGGTTTAACATAGAAACCACAACTCAACCTAACTATAGCAACTGTGCCACTATAATATAATGCAAATTTAGGGTTCAGGCTAAAAGCAACAAAAGTATAGGAAAATATGGTTTTAGGGTTTCTACCTTAAAACCATATCCCATCCTAAAACAAATCAAGGATGTAGTCTTTCTTGATGTTGTCAACATAATACTCACCCCATTAGGTGGTATCTCTAGGATGTATAGAATGGGGTGAGCTTTAGGATTGACAACACCAAGGAAGACTGCACCTCTGATTTGTTTCAGAAATGGAGTGTAAGTTCATGGGTTGGAAACCCTAAAATCACATATCCTACTGTTGTCACTTTAGCCTGAACTCTAAATGTTGCATTAACACAGTTTTTTGCAAATAATCTCTTTACTTTTGAGATAGTATAATTGTATCCTTATTTGCCTGTCTGAGTGCTCCCATCCAGCCATACTTTTCAGGTAGTGCAATCATATCCTTTTGCCTAAGAGAGGGAGGCTCTCTTAGGCAAATAAGAGACCTAAGAGAGTGCTTTCATTCATAGGACAACAGCAACCAAAATGTCAGCATAGCCTTCTCATTATCCCACCTCATCAATCAGGCACAACAAATTTTCAAACCCCTGCCAAAATGTCATTCTACACCATTGCAATGTAATTCCACTCCAGAGGTATGAAAATACAGTTTGGTCCAGATTCTAAAACGACAGCTGTCAGTCATGAGGTAGTGTATAGAAATGGCAATGTTGAAAATGTGGGTGAAAATATTTAAAATTACAAAAGTTATGAGGAGCATAGGTAAATTTCAATGGATGCATATAAATCTCCCAAGTTAACATATTTGTTATATTTTCAACATACTCTTCTTATGACCCCACCTCATGAACAATGGCAGTGGAAATTTTCAAATCCTGCCCCAAAAGTGATTTTGCCAAGCAAATACAAAATCACCTTTCAGGCTGAATCTGCAAAATTCCACCAACATTGAGGTGGAATCTAAAAAGGGTATGTTGAAAATTTGGTATCGAACATACAAAATGGCAATGTTATGCACCAAAGTTCAAAACTCATTGAAATACATTGTACCACACTTACCATACTTTCTCATATTGCAGTATGCAGTTCCAGCAGCAAGGCCTGTCTCCTGTAGTAGAATGGATCTTCACCCTGGGATCTGTGAGTGAGTTTGTGTGTGGAGTCTGGAGTATATGGGGTGGTGGGTGCTGACTGGGAGAATGGACTGTGGGGGTACAATTGGTGATGGACCTTTTCTTTTTACAGGTAAAAGACATTGGATGACCATTTTCTATATTTCAGTCATGGAAGGTGATCAGAGGGAGCAATTAGACACCAGGAAACAAAAGAAATCAATGGGGATGGTGATCAGAGGTTGGGGTGCCAGTAGACACCTTGGAAATATGTAAGAACTATGGAGATGACAATCAGAGGTGGGGGGTTTCAGTAGACACCAGTGGAAATGAAAAAAATGGGGATGAAAATCTGAGCATGGGGGTGCCAATGGGCACCAGGGGAAAAATATTATGGGTATGGCATCGGAGGGTGGGGGTGCCACTAGACACAAGAGAAAACTGAAAAGTACAGGGACAGCAATTGGAGGATGGAGGGAATGCATCTGGACTCCAGGAAAGAATATTATGGGGACAGCATTTGGATGGTTGGTGGCACCACTAGACACCAAGGTAAAATTACACACATTACAGGAATGGAAATTTGGGGAGGGGCCACTAGACACCAGGGAAAATATAAAACATATGGTGATGGCAATTGGAGAGTGGGGTGGGGTGCCACTAGATGCCATAAAAAACAAAAAGAATAATAGGGATGAGGATCAGAGGGTGGGGGTGCTACTAGACATCAGGGAAAAGTGAAAAAATATGAGGATGGCAATCAGAGGGTGGGGTGCCACTGGACATCAGGAAAAAAATATTATGGGGACATCAATTAGATGGTCAGTGGTGCCACTAGACACCAGGGTAAAATCACACAGATTATGGGGATGGCAATTGAGGAGAGTGCCACTAAACACCAGGGAAAATATAAAGTGTACAGTGATGGCAACTGGAGGGTGGGGTCACCACTAGACACAAGAGAAAAACTAAAAAAATTACAGGGATGAGGCTCGGAGGGTGGGGTGCTACTAGACACCAGGAGAAATTTAAAACATTAGGGATAAGGTGATTGGAGAGTGAGGGTTATCACTAGATACAAGAGAAAAGTTCCAGAATTACAGAGGAATAATGCAAATTAATTTTTTCATTTGAAGGAATCTATTCCATATCAAATAAGAAAAGGAAATGAAAAAGGAATCCATCAAATGAAAAAAGAATCAGCAAAAAACTAAGTCTGAAATCCTTTTCCATGTCAAGGATCCCTTTTCATTTGAATGAAGAAATCAAATGAAAAGGATCCTTAAACTGAAAAAGAATAACCGCAAAAGAACTAAGTCTGAAATCCCTTTCCATGACAAGGGATCCTTTTTGTTAGAACAGAAATATCAAATGAAAAGGATCCTTCAAAATGAAAAAGAATCGGAAAATGACTAAGTCCAAAATTCTTTTTTGTGCCAAGGAATCCTTTCTCATTTGAATGAAAGATGTTAAATGAAAACCCTGTAAAAAACAAGTCTGAAAACTTTTCCATGAGATGGAATCCTTTTTCATTTGAACGAAAAGGACTCACGGAGAAAGCGTTAGCAAGTGAGGAAAAATATTTAAAATCTTAAAATAAATAAACTTCTGGTCTTTTGCACATCACTAAACTGCAGAATGTAGCTAATGAAATCCTGAAGAGCAAGATAAATGTATTATCTCTAAAAGATGCCATTTTTCAGGATTTTGAATTTTTTTGTTTTGTGAAAAATGGAAAAAAGATGGCAGCAAACAAATCAGTAATTTGCTCTCACAAAACAGGATTGGACCCAAATGAAAAAGGATCCCTTTTGTTTGACAAAATTCTTCTTTTCATTCCATTCCACTATCCAAAGACTGTACTGAGCATGCTCAGAAACTGTAATTTTAAAATTGAATAACTTTGAAACAGATCATTTTTTTCACCAAACCAGCTAAAGGCACATCTGTTGGCCAAGTCCTTTCTACCTGAACATTTCAGACCAAAATTCCAAACTGCCAGGGCTCAAAGCAACTACAAAAAAATGTGATTTTTTATATATTACATCTGACTCGAAACAAAACTTGCCACAGCAAGAGATCTACCCCACCAGATCACACATGCAAACTTTCATGGATTGATTCAATGGTGCTAAGATATTAAAGTGCAAAATCTGAGGCTTAACATAGAAAGCACTGTTCAACCCTTAATACAGGGTGCTACCACACCCTTATAATATATGTGTGCATATATATATATATATATATATATAGATATATATATATATATATATATATATCATATATATATATATATATATAGATATATAATGGGTGTCCAGAATAAAAAGTCTCATTGGTCAAAATATATCATGTGATCATGTATACAATCTGTTTCATGTGCAGTCATCCTGGTTCTTAACCATATCACACAATGAGTAAATCAGTCCTCCTACAACCGTTCAGTCTCCCCACAACCAGAATTGATCTTCTATCACAAACATGGCTGCTACCTTTACACTGTAAAAAAATATCAGCTGGGCCCTAAAAATAAAACTACCTTAAACAGAAAATAAAACAAGATAATTAAATGTTGTTTCTGATCATCACACTTTTCTTACACACATAAACAAATTAGAAACATTAAATACTGTTTATAGTTTTCACTGCAACTGTTTCTCTGCTGACAATGAAAAATACCCATTTTATCTTTACCTGTTCATCAGTGAAATCTTTTCTGTTTGCCCTGACAGTGAGATAATTGGGTCCGTGCCTGTAACAGAGGCCTTTGTTGTGTATATGTCTGTGTGTGTGTGTGTGTGTGTGTGTGTGTGTGTGTGTGTGTGTGTGTGTGTGTGTGTGTGTGTGTACAGTATGTTAGAGAGAAACATTCTGCCAGTGGAACTGAGCAGAATTTTGAATCCATGTATTCCATGGGAAACATTCCATGATAAACTTTCTGTGATAAACATAACATATCTTGAATCTTGATGACAGCAAAGGACAAACTTTGTCCAGCAGTAATACAATAACATCATCTATGACATCATTTACAGTGGGCATAAGGACTATTTTATCATAAATGCACACAAGTACATCTATGTTTCTACATTTAAACATGCTTTTCCCAACTGTAAAAAGTGAAAAAGGAGTCCATTTATAAAGCGCAATAAGCCATTCTGGGGTGTGCATGAAACATATTTACCGCACTTCTAGTGACAGAAAGGCACTCAGAAATGACCCATGCCTCACTACACCCCTGGGCATTCAGTAAAATATGTTTCATATACACCCATCATGTCTCATACACACACACACACACACACACACACACACATATATATATATATATATATATATATATATATATAATTATGCAGTCATGCCACTATAGTTAAGGTTCTGCAGTCATTTACATACTAAAGTCAAAAGTTTGGGCATTAATAACTTTGGACCCATTCAATAGATTTGCCTGAAATTTGGAAAGTGCAGTAGGGCATGGTAGTTCTCTTGCTCTGCCAAACTGCATTTCTGTTGGACTTATGGTCTTTGCGTCTGAAAGTGCTGAAAATGCAAAATTATCAGTTTTGAAAGCAGCTTTTGGGATTTTGGATGTGCCCCTGCACGGATGTCATGTGGTGTTTCACTCTGCAAGATGGCTCATTTGAAAGAGCTTTAGTGGCTGAACATGTCACTTTTGTTTGGTGAAAAATATTAAGGCATTCAAAGGTTATACCCTTTTAAATTCCATTATAAGTTAATGGGAAAATTTACATGTATGTTTTGCGAACAAAGAATGGGGCTTTGGTAATCTGGTCTTGTCTGATGGTTCAAGAATTTGAAGCCTCATGGTTGAAGAATCTTTGTCCCTGAGGAATTTCAAAAATTCTTTGATCGTGAGGTCCGCCATCTTGTTTTCAGTTTTCCAATCAGAAAAACACAAATATTTACTCAAGGGTCACTTCTGAAGTAAAACTTGGATGGGTTTTACTCAGGGGCCCCAATCTATTGAGCCATGCCTTTGGTTCCATCCAAACCAGTCTAAAAATAGAGTTATTAGCTTTAAAATCTTCATTCGCAGCTCGCTAACGATCTTTGATCCCGAGCCTGCAAATTCTTTGATGCGATCGTACGCCATGACGAGGAACTAGAGGACACATTTTAAAATGCATTTTGTAGCCCAGCAGTGCCCTACAAAGGTATATAAGGGTGGGTTTTTCCCAGGGGTTTCGTTCTGCCCCATCTGAATAAAAACTTTAGTTTTCATTATCAGTGTAGTCTAGCCCCTCCCTTCATAATAGTGTGCATAGTGATCCCTCTATCCCTGGTAGGCTAGTTGGCCCCCAAATGAGTATTTTATTAATATGTGTGCTTTTATCTGTGGTAGTCTAGTGACCCCCATTGTGTGTTTATTAATACTTTTTGTCATATCCCTGGTAATCTAGTGGCCCCAATCTATATTTCATTATTATTAATATCCCTGGTAGTCTAGCAGTCCCTCACCCCATCACAATAAAATAAATAAGCATCTTCACTGTCCTGGTACTCTAATGGCACCCCACCCAGCTATGCCAGCTCACAGCACCCCCTTCTCCCACTGGTGACTGGCACAGCCCACTCTCACCCTCCTGACCCAGCCACCAACTGTGCATATTATGAGCGCTTATTCAAACCGGTGCTCAGAAATAATTTCAAAGTGCCTGTTTGAATTAGCATTCATAATATACACAGTCAGCGGCTGGCCATGGAAGTGAGAGGTGGGCTGTACCCAGTCTCCCGCTGGGAAATGGTGGGGGTGATGGGTGGGCTGTCACGGCAGGGTGGGGGGCTAGACTACTGGGACATTGAAGACGCTTTATTTATTTTATTGTGATGGGGTGACCACTAGACTACCAGGGATAATAATAATAATGAAATACAGATAGGGGGGCCACTAGACTACCAGGGATATGAGAAAAAGTATTAATAAACACACATGGGGTGGGCCACCAGACTACCATGGATAAAACACACACTATTAGTAAAATACCATTGAGGGGCCAATAGACTACCAGGGATAGAGGGATATTATGGACACTATTATGATGGGGAGGGGCTGCAGACTACCAGGGATAATGAAAACAAATTTTTTATTCAGATGGGGCAGAACGAGGCCTCCTGAGGAAAACCCACCTTATATTGCTTTGTACGGTACCACTGGCTACAAAACTTTTTGAAATCTGGCCATCTCATCCCTTGCTCTTTGTTTGAGACCGAGGAATTTCTTTGATCGTGAGCCTGCAAATTCTTTCACTGCCAGATTCTTTGATCATGATCATGCTTCAGGAGAGAGGGACGAGATGGCCAGATGAAAAATCAATTTTCTCAACTCAGGGGTGTCCTAGGAAGACAAATGAGTGTGGGTTTTACTCAGGGGGCTTCGTTCTGGTGAACCATGGTGGTGGTTTACTGCAATTGTAAATGTTGCAAATTACACTACTTTTTATTCTTTGGTTGTGACCATGCAAATTCTTTGATCGAGAGCGGCAAATTCTTTGATCGTGAGATTCTTTGATCGCGATCGTGCATCTTGAGGGTAGGACGAGATGGCCAGATTAAAAATCTATTTTCTCAGCCCAGAGGTGCCCTAGGAAGTCAAATGGAGGTGGGTTTTGCTCAGCAGGCTTAATTCTGTCGAACCATGGCAGTGGTGGTTTACCACAATTCTTTCAATTTTTAAATTACGAAAGATTTATTCTTTGTTTGTGAGCCTGCAAATTCTTTGATCATGAGCCTGCAAATTCTTTGATCACGAGATTCTTTGATCACCATCTTTGATCGTGAGATAGGGACAAGATGGACATATTTTTTAGAATGGAATAAAGACATTTTACCAATCTTTAACACTGAATAGCTGGGAAATGGTTTGGTCTTTTACTTGAAATTTGGCGGTATTTACGCCATGTCCCGTAGATGTGAGTTCTGGTGTTTATGTGTTGGATAAAAAAATGTTTGCGGAGATATTGCTTGATGCACTTTACGTACTGTGGACAGTGTTTTGCTTGTGGTGGCAGCTTGAAATTGATAGGATACCTAGCCTTAGTGTCATGGATGTAGTTTTCAGTTGTTGTGTGTGTTAAATGTCAACAGGTGCAGAACTGTGCCAGTCTGACAAATGAAAATCTCATACGTTAAAATGTTATATCTCGGACACGGTTTGGTCTTTTCACTTGAAATTTGGAGGTGTTGATGGCTTGTCCTGTTGATGTAAAATACAGTGTTTCTGTGTTGGAAAATTTTTTAGGCGGGGATATGGCATGCGAGTTTATGTTCTGCAGACTGCGTTTTGCTTGTGGTGGTGGATTGAAATTGATAGGATACTGACGCTTAGTGTCATGGATGTAGAATTCAGTCATTGTGTGTGTTAAATGTCAACAGGTGTGGATCTGTGCCACTCTGATGAATGAAAATTTCAAAATTTACATGCCGTATCTTGGACACAGTTTGGTCTTTTACTTGAAATATTGAGGGTGTTGACAGCATGTCCTGTAGATGTTAATAGAGTTGTTTATGTGTCAGACAATATATTGTTTGCTGAGATATTGTGTGGTGCAGTTTACATTTTGTGCACAGCGTTTTATAATGTTCTACTATATTGACATTTGTTTGGTGGCTGGCCTTGCTGTTGTGAATGTACTTTTAGTCACTGGGTGTGTAATGTGTCCTGAGACTTACAAGTTGGCAGGCCCCACGTTCCCACCAACTTGTGCAACTTTCTACTTTTCTATTCTTTCTTAAATGTAAGGAAATTCTATGCAAAAACTTTGTTAATGTATAAGTTAGGGTTCTTCTATATTCTATGCAAAAACTTTGTTAATGCATCAGTTAGGGTTCTTCTACAGCGAAAAAGTGAGGAAATTCAATTTTGGGCATCGGGTGTGCGTTGGGGTTGTCTGACTAACTTTCACCCCATTCCATGTGTAAACAAGCTGAGGTGGTACAATGTAGGAGAATGGGATGAGAGTTAGGGCTGATGACTCCAACACACACCCTGATGCCTGTTGGTGGGGTGGGCTGGGGTGGAGTGCAAGGTGTGGGAATCTAAAATTGAATTTCCTCACTTTTTCACTGTAGAAGAATCCTAACTGATGCATTAACAAAGTTTTTGCATAGTGTAATATATATATATATATATATATATATACACACATACACAGTCAACAGTATTTATTATAGTCTTGGGAGGGGTGGAAAGCAGCACAGGAAAAATATGATCTGAAAAAAATATATATATGGATGTTAAATCAAACCACAGATTGTTTCTGTAAGGATTTTATGGCCATTCTCTCTCAGATCTCAGTCTCCTCTGCTATCAGTTTCATAGCTCTTCAGATGCCTGAATGGGTTACCTTGATATCCTATCACCACTCAGTGTGACTTTCACCCAGGGTATCTTTAGGTCTAAATCCCACCACAGACACTGCTCATACAGTACAGTGCTCTTTACCAAAGGGCAAATTACTCCTCCTTTGTCACAAATAAGAACACTTTGCTTTAGGTATAGTAACTGTAGACTGCCTCCTTGGAAATGGATCACAGACTGTTCAATTTAGTCCTGGTTATCTATACCTGAAATGGCAGTCACAGAAAGCATACAGTACATAAATATAAAATTTAGTACTCCACAATATTTACACATGTTACAGGATAATACACACTGCAGACTATGGGGAATACAATATTTCTACAGAGATAAATATAAGCACATTTGAAAAGACAGAGGCCACACAGAAGAAAAGAACTCAAAGTCATCTAGATTCTAAGTAGAGTAGTATAAGTTTACCCCAGCTGGGAACTGGTGAGGTGAGTTTTGTACTCAAACTCATGATGTTGGTAGCTCAAAATCTTATATGTATATAGCTATAACAGCAAACACAGAGATATCTTTTATTGGCTTCCCACTACCCTTGCAACATCATAGATGCCTCTCTGACATCACAGCCTGGACCTTCTTTTGATTTCTGGGGACCAACCCACTTTTCCAGAATGGTTCAAAGTTGTTTTTTGCATTGAAGTCTGACCCTTTTATTTTGACTGGCTAAACCACCAGGGAGCCATCTCACTCTGCCTTGGTCCTGTTTACATTCAAAACATGTATTTTTATGAAAGGGACTGAGCCCTTGATGGTTAACCAAAAAAGCCTTTACAGGACAGGGAAAGGATTGCTTCTAAAGGCCACTACTAGCTGAGTGGCTTGAGGCCTGGGATTGCAATATGAGGCAATTTTAATTCTCCACAGTCCTACAACTGCAATATTTTACAGACAAACATAACTAGTACGATAGAAAATAGAAAAAATAAAATCTCCTGGCTGTTACAGCTGTTACATATAGCTATAAATATAGCTATAGATAAACAGTAGATATAGATATGTAGAATTCACACTTTTATGTTAATGTAGAAGAAAAGGAGTAGTTTAGGGAAAAGTTTTGTGATCAAAATACTTACTAAGACACAATAGCCTTTCCTCATTTTACTGGACTTACTGAAAAAGGAGGGCAGAGAGTTATTTATAATGAAGAAAAAGTTGTACATGAAACGTAGGTCCTATAACATTGGATGCTTTACTGCAGAAAATTGCATAGTAAAACTTCATGATAAGCTATGTGTTTATGATGAAACGAAGAGGTGCAAATGGAAAAAATTAAGTTAAGACCTCAAAATCTAGTCTGTTTCCTGTAATATTCACTCATTAAAAGACAGGGCCTCATATTCAAAACCCACACTATTGAGCACACAAACTGAATTCTGCATGCACAAATAGGGTGCCCACATTATTTGAAATATTTAGACATTGTGCTGCCAAATAGCATGAGTGCACAAATGGCTGGACATATCACACTAAGCACAACACTGGCCAAGCAGGCAAAAACATTAGTGTGGTACAAACAGTGAGGCCTGAAACCACATGTACAGGGACACTCAAAGGCCAGAAAAACAGCAGCATGGTCCAACAGTATGCACAGAAAAAGCCAAGCAATACTAAGAAAATCTACCAAAAATGGCAACTGGGGAAGGGCAACCCAGTCAAGAAAGATCTGCCATATCCAGAATGTTCTGCAGTGGCCGACCAGACAAACCAAAGTACAAAGGAGCACTCCACAGACTGCAAAGACACAAACATTTTTACCAAATAATTAAATATAGTGATGGAACCTGCAAACAAAAGAATAACACAGATAAAAAGACAAACACACCAGGCTGAATAAAAGCCATCCAGCAGGCCTTTTACCCTTGCACAGAAACATGTCAGCGACAATAAAAATACAGCATTGCAGAGTCCACGAACTCAACGGTTCACTGCCACTGACCTTCCTGTAGGGCTATACAAACCTATTAGTATTCCACCTTGCAAACTTTTGTCGTAGGACCAAAAGGTTGCACCATGTCTGCCTGGCACAGTGCAACCATGTGAAAGTACATACTGCCTGTCATATCTGAGTGTCTGCAATGAGTGAATGTCCAGCACATCGGGTGTGTGTGTGTGGGGGGGAGTTCATCTCTGTCTGTCATTGTCTGTAGTTGGTGTGGAGGTGCTATACAGAGTGCCACATGCAAACACAGGTCTAGTCATCAGCATTGCGCACATTGGTGGAACATTGGGAACATAATATTTCACAATGTATTACTTTGTGGTACTTCACATGCCTATGTATTCATTCCTCTGCACATGCTGACATCTCTAGTGGTGAGGAATTGCCTGAGACAACAGGGGCTGGGCAGAAGACAGTACCCATTGTGCTGCCATCAGTACAACCTGCAGCACAACCACTCCCTGAAACACTGTTGTTGTTCACAGATACTGGGTGTTGGCCTGCAGTAATGAGATATGCCAGGACTCGAGCAGTGATGACACATGAAAAACACAGCAGTGCTCAGTGACCCATTGCAACATGTCATATCCCATTCCACCCAAGACATTGTACAGGCTTAAAATACTGCACATCTAGTGATTAAATGGCACACCTCCAGGATCATGTGCCCATGACTGCAGAGGCACAGCATCATGACCAAGACCATCCATGCAAAGATCCTGCCTCCAACCTAACATGCAACCCATGCTGCACAACACTCTGCAATGACACAAAGTCCACAGTGGCTGCACTCAATACCAGCTGTGCCAGTAGTTGACTGCTTGGTGGAGTATAGGTACCTACTACAGTTTGCAGTGGCAGTACAGGACTCTGTCAGAATTCATCTGCATTGCATCCATGGCTGATACACAACCATGAGGACAGGACTGCTCAGTACCATGGGGCAGTCACAAATGCCCTCAGGGATGCCAGTGCTGAGGTTGTCCAAGCCATGAGGAAGCAGCTTTGGCTCTGAAATACTATAGGTGGCACAGACAGCCATGACAATGGGCCAGTCTAGGGCTACAACAGAATAGTGCAGATGTGTTTACACCCATGTGGCTGTGGACCCCATGCATGCTGAGCTCTGTAGGCTCCAGAACCAGATCATTTGCCTCTAGGTCACATGCAACAGCCCTTTCAGTTCACATAGTACAGTTCACGTTCATTTGATTCTGCAACAGTACATTATGGAGAGCAAAGGGTAGACCCAACTAAAGTTCCACTGCCTCCTTTCACTTTTCACCCAGGATAACTGAAGGGAGGGACTTGTGACCCAGGAGTGCAGTGACAGGCTTTCTCCAGATCCATTATGATTCTTCTTTCAGAAGCAGTGCATTAGAGAGAGCAGAGGGTAGAGTCAGCAAATAGGGAGAGATGTTTGAACCTGGACAAGTATTCCTTACCCACATTTTCAGTCTATCTCAGTTTGTAATCCACTAGAGCTGGAAGACCCCAGGAGTGAGAGATGGCATCTGCAGAAATGTCTGCAGGTAGCCCAGTTCTTCAGGTGACACTGAAGGACAGCAAACATCTAACTGTGGTTAGTAAGCACAAACTTTATCTGATGTGTAGTGTTTCTGACTATTGCTAAAATTGCTAACTCTGGCTTCTACCTATGTAGGTAAGGTTATAAAAGAGATATATAGACAGTAAGACTGTTTCCTAGGTGGGGTGTTCCTGATTACTGCTAATACTGTTAATCTTAGCTTACACCTATATACGACTATGTTAAATACAGACAGTTGATGTCCACACATCAGTAAGTAACTGAGGCAGCTTTATCAATACTACAGTATGTAGGGTAGAATGAAGCATAGGGTGAGTGGGAGGTAGTCAGCTGTGGGATTGTGGGCACTTATCTCCAGGGCTATGCTTTGGAGGAAGGGACACTGTCAAAATGTAGAATCTTCTGGAAGCTCCAAGCTCAGTTAGCAGCAGCAAGGGAGGAACTATCCCAGCTGCATATCCAACTAAGGTGGTGTACCCCTCTGCGAGTCTCACTGGCTTGGGTGTTGGAGAAGGAGGGAAGGAGAATTGGGAGACAGGAGCAATCAAACAATATTCAGCCATATCAAAGTGATACCCATGACAAATCATTTTGCACCTCTGAAAAGGCTACAGATGCCTGGCTGTAATGGGGTGTGGTATCTCGATTCAATTGGTGTTGAGGAGAAAGAGGCATGGTGACACCTGGAGGAAAATCAGGCAGAAGTTAGTAAGGAGGATTCTGGTGCAGAGGACTCTATGGTTAGAGGTGTAAAGAGGTGGAAGGCAGTGCAGGAAAGGGAGGGGTGGTCAGATGCCTATCTGGAGCATGAGCCATCTGGGATTGGGAAGGGATAGGGAGGATAGTGTAGGAAGGGAGGGGCAGGGGTGCTGGTACACCTTGGTACCAATGGTTTGGTGAACTGGCCTGTGAAGACAGTGAAGCAGGGCTTCCAGAGGTTGGGGGACAGACTAAAAAGTACTCCACTTATTTAGCCTTTTCTGAGATCCTCCCAGTCTGGGGTTGGGAGATGGGGGAGGATAGAGAGGATGGAGGAGACTGGGGAGTTCAAAGGGTGGTTAAAGGGTGAGTGTCCAGGAACAGAGTATTACTTCGTGGTGGACTGGGGGCTTCTGAGACAGGAGGCTCTTCCAAGGTGATGCCCTTCACCTGACAAGAGAGGGACTAGTGCATTAAGGAAGAGGTTTCATGTCTACACTGGCAGGCAGTTAAACTGCAGGGGAGGCTGTGGTGAGGATTCCACAGTGGGCAGGTGAAGTGGGGAACCTAGACAGGACTCCCTCAGGGAGTGGGGCAAAAGTACAAGAAATAGTAGCAGAGTGGAACATATTCAGGGACCAGGACACGTAGACCAAATAGACCAAAAAGGAAAAACACAAGACACATAGGATATCAAGGAATAGTGATGGGGCAACCATTCAAGAACCAAGAGGGAGGGAGCGTGAGATGGAGAGTAGTGTGCCTCAATGCCAGGAGTCTGGATAATAAAATTAGTGAACTCCATACATTGATGGCTGACTCTGGATTAGATCTAGTGGCCATTACACAAACTTGGGCCACTGAGAAGGATTGTTGGAACATGCCCGATCCCTGGATACACCTAAGCGATAAGTCTGATAGAGAGATGGGTAGAAGTGGGTGTGGCCATTTACATAAGGAAGGAACAGAAGCAGCTGAGGATGCATCCATTGGAGGGAAGGGAGCTGGAATTGCAGTGGGTACAGCTCACAGGTCATCAGGTGAGAAAACTTCACTTAGGAGTGGTTTGCAGGCCAGCAAGGGAAGAGAGATAAGGAACTAGGGTAGAAGTAGAAAAGAGGTAGCAAAGGGAGGTGGTAGTAGTAGGAGATCTCAACCTGCCCAAACAATGACTGGGCCAATCCAGCCAGCAGCCAGGAACACCAGAAGCCAAGTATTGCTTGTTTCTTTGTGGGACTGCATGCTGAGTGCAGCAGGTCAGGGAACCCCTAGGAAATCAACCATTCTTGATGTGGCACTACTAACTCCAAAAATGTGGATGGAGTTCATGTTGGGGAACCACCTGGTTCCTCTGACCTGAAATCTATATGGTTTGATTAGGCCATGAGCACCAGTAAACCCTCATCTAAGGCTGAGGTGCTAAAACTTTAGAAGGTTGATTTCAAACAAAAGAGAAACTAGTCCTGGGCAGGTTAGCTAGGATAAACTGCATTGGGGAATAGAAAAAGATGGGGGTCATAAAGGTGCCATTCTAGCAACAATTAAAACCTGCAAAGAACAATTATCAGGAGAAACAAGAATAAGTGACCAATTTGATTCTCTAAAAGGTCAGGGGAGTAGTGAGGGCCAAAAGGCCTTTATAACGTAAAAACAAAAATAGGAGATAAGGAATGGGACAAGTATGAGGAAAAACTAGAGAGTCAGTGAGGGCAGTCACGACAGAAAGGCAAACACAGACCTATGTATTGTGGGCGGGGCAATGGAGGAAAATGTTTTTAGATATATAAGGAAAAGAAATGGGAGGATTGACAGGCTAACAGAGTGGGTGGAGTAATAGAGGAAGATGGGCATGAAGCAGCTGTCATGAATGACTACTATTGCTCAGTATTCAACTTGGAGAATAGCAGACCCTTACCAGAGGTGTCATAAGGCAGCTGATGGAGGGTCCCAGAAATGAGGGCTGCAGATGTATGCTGTGAAAGAATCAGAAAAGGGTAACAGATCTGAAAGTAAACAAGGTCATTTGGCTGGATAGGATGTATCCAAGGGTACTAAGGAGCTGGCATCAGTTTTAGCTACACCCTTGTGGAGCTATTCAAGAGCTCTTTGCAGCAAGGGTGGTTCCCAAGGACTGAAGGTTGGCAGATGAAGCTCCACTATACAGGGTAGGGTACAAGAGCAGTTGAAAACTGTAGACCTGTCAGCCTTATCACCATGGTAGGGAACCTGATAGATACATTAGTCAAGAGGACCTAGTGCAATAATTCCAGTGAACAATAGGCTTCAGGATAATAAGCAGCACAAGGTTTGTGACAGGGAGGTCTTGTCAGACCAGCCCGATAGTGTTCTTTGACTAGGTAACCAGCACAGTTGACAAGGGCATGTAGTAGAGTTACAATACTTTGACTTCAGCAAGGCATTTGGCTAGGTTGCATATCGAATGGTGCTGAAGAAGGCGAGAGGTATGGGCACAGCTGGGAAATAGTCAAGTAGGTGGGGAGTTGGTTGAAGAGGAGGCAAAAGAGAGTTGTGATGAATGGGGTTAGATCAGCACAAAGGGATGTCACCAGTGGAATGCCACAGGATCTGTCCGGGCCCAATCCTCTTCAATATGTTCATCAGTAACATACTGTGGGATAGAAATCCAGGGCAAGTTTTCTCTGTTTGCAGATGACAGTAAACTCTGTGGCAGAGTTGACAACATGGAGGAGATATGAGAATTGCAGAGAGACTTGCAAAGGCTGGAAATTTTCCAAAGTCTGACAACAGATATTCAATGCCAAGAAGTGTAAAGTGATGCACTTAGGAACAAAAACCCCAGAACAGAGTACTGGATGGCAGGATTCAACTGTACACAACATGAGAGAAAGGGACATAATGTGTAGAAGTCAACATCATACAATCGTCATAAGTAACTCCTAAAGAGTAACTCTATTATAATAAAAAGCTTAAAAACACTAGATTTGCACAACTGTATTTTAACTTTACTGTTTTCTAGTTATTTGTCTTTTTTCTTTCCCTGCTCTTGGTCTACTAAATATTGTAAGTAGCAGCAATTATTTCCTGAGTCTTTTAAAATGTATCTGACTCTCCCCAACTACACACAATTGCTGTTTCTGCCATTGCAGTTTGTTGTCATGGAGCACTGTGATGTCACAAAGACATTGTAAGGTTAATGGAAGAGGTATATGTTTTCAAATGTTTTATATACAGACTTTTAGATGGACTACCAAGATGTGCTGTAAATCTTGAAAAGGAACACTGAAAATGAAAAAAATGTTTTCTCTAATAAATTGTAACAGCTGAAATATCTTTATTTATGAAAGTACATGCTGAAGTGAAAAGTTGATCTTTAAAATATACAGCCGTTGTAACACGACTTTCAACAAGGAGTAACAGAATGATAGGGTGCATTGGGAAGGAAAGACAGTAGAAAGCAGGAGATACTGTTACCTCAGTATAGGTCACTAGTAAGGCTACCCTGGAGGACTGTGCCCAGCTGTGGAGTCCTCACCTAAAAGAATGGCAGGGACAAGCTAGAGATGGTAAAAGGACAGGGAAAAGTTAGAGATGGTAAAATACAGGGTGACCAAGATGATTCAGGGCCAGGAAGACAAATACTATGAGGAGTGGCTAAATGTATGGAACCAGATAAGATGGGGGATATGATTAAGACCTTCAAGTTACATAGATACATAGATACTAATGGCAGATAAGGGCCTTTGGCCCACTAGTCTGTCCAAATGCACATATAATTTTGCCTTTCACACTTCTCTTGAACTAGGTTGTCCCTTTCTCCCAACTGCTAGATTCCTGATACTTACCCCATGCATTCTTGATTCCCATAATAGTCTCAGCCCCACCACGTCCTCCTGGCAGGGTATTCCAGTTGTCCACTACCCTTACATGAAGAAATACTTCCTCACATTACCTCTGAACCTTCCTAAAAGAAATACACAAGGCAAACTGTGAAGAGCTATTTACCAAGAACAGAGAATCTAGGATATGGTGTCACAAGTGTGGAGTTAATGATGAAAGATTTAAAAAAGGATGTGAGTGGGCCAGCCCCTTGCCATGTGCGGCTGAGGTTCTCATTGCCTCACCTCATGCAATGCCGGTGAAGTGGGTTTGGAAATGGATACAGGTCACTCAGTAGCTGGCGGGAGAGGATAGTTGAACATCGACAGAACTGCTCTCTCTCTTGAGGATGGGAGCTGCTGTAGTTTGCTGTTGACTGCCACATTGAGGCATTGAGTTGGCAGCATATGCAACCACACAGAGGGTTGGGACCCCACGTTCAGGGTGCCAGAGATGTCTCCATGGAGGCAGAACTCATACATGGTGCACATTACATATCCGTGGGTCAGGGGTGAAAATCAGCAGAAAACCTCTCGATAGCAGGATGACAGCTGACCTCTCACAGGCTCCACACTGGCAACTGAGCACCCCTCACAGGTCTTGTGGCAGAGGATGACAAGGAAGGGAGGTCTTGGAAAAGGGTGTTGACAGTGCTGACGAGATCAGTCAGATTGGGGCTCTCAGACAATATCGGGGTATAAAATCTGTATGAATAAAAAGGATGTGAGGAAGTATTATTTTACATGAAGAGTGGTTAAGCCATAGAATGGTCTGCCAGCAAAGGTGGCGGATACCTATACCATAAATAGCGTCAAACACAGCCAGGATTCAGATAAGGTGCAGTAGTTACTCTGCAGGATGAGAAGGTGGAAACACAGAGAACAACAAGGGATATAAAGTATACATAGACACCACAGAGACCATAGGTCTCTGGGGATGATAAGAGTAATATGGGCAGACTAGATGGAACATCGTTTGTTTTCTTTCTTCATTGTCTATGTTTCTGTGTAACGTCCACCTGGCAAGGGAGTGCTTACCTCGATGGAACTATGGCCTCACAGGAGTCTTCATTCTGCCTCTGGTCCCTCAGACTGCAGTAATAGGACCGGAAGGTGGTGTTCAGTGGCTCGAGAAGGCATTCTGGCCATGGCGCCTAGGTAATCCTTGCAGCTGTGGTCACCAAAATCTTTGGATCTTTGGGCTCAATTAGGAAAGAGGCATGAGGTGCATTAGCTGCTCTGCACCTCTGGGTTCTTGGGAGGTGCTGTCTGGTTGGGGGAGCTGCCAAGAAGTGGACTGGCAAAAATGTAAATAAAAAGATAGCTGCCATATGCGGTTGTGCATCGTGGGTCATACACTTTTATAAGAGCCACAGCTCCAGATTACTGGGCAGTAAAAGGCACCAAAAGGGCTAAGTGTTTCAGGAGCAGCAATGGACTAAGGAGGGCTCCTAAAGGTAAATTAAAGATGTCCTGGCTCCAACAAGCCAAGCTGAGCCAGGACAAAATGTGATTAGCTCCTAAAGGGCTCAAGATTTAATCCGGGGCTGTCTAGCTAGGCAGCTAAAATTGTAAACAGTAATGGTGGCTCCTGTGGGTTCCTGCATTAGAGGGCTACTGGGTAATGGAAAGGGCACCAGAATTGCCCAGAAATGGAGCAGCCAATGGGCTGAGGTATTTAGGAGGCTATAAAAGCCCAGGAAAGCCCACCAAAGGGAGAGGCAGAAGAGAGCTCAGAGAGAGAGAGATCCCAGAGAAAAGAGAGAGAGAAAGATTTGCAGGGAGGGACAGCATTTGGGCTACTCAGCCTTAAGGCCAGTGCTAGTCCTCTAACAACCCTACAGCCCTATAGTAGAGGACTGACAGAGTGTCTGAAAGCTGTCTATGTGGCCAGGAGAAAAATCAAAATGCTGACTGCTTTCCCTGAGCAAAACTTGAACTTGTTTGGGGAGTTGGTAATTTGCATCCTAAAGAACAGAGACAGTGTAACTGCATTCCCTTCAGGTGGAAATCATTTGGGACTGCTTAAACCATTGCCAGCCCTAAAGAAGAGAATTTTTGGAGCTTGAGACTGGACCAAACCCCAGCTGCTGTAATTTGTCTCTGAAAGATTTTTTTTTATTTATACTTTATGACTCCTCCATGGAGCTGGTGGGTTGCCCAGGCCCTCCCTCAGAGGACTCGTGCTCAACCAAATGTGTAGGGGTCACCATGGACCCCTACAGTTTCTGGCCATTTTCTGCTTTTTCTCCCCGGCACGAACCATGCAATGGGTGAGGCAGCTGCCCCGACTCCATGGAAGCAGCCATACATCCTGGATGGGTGCCCTTCCCTAGTCTGGGTGACATACCTGTGCCGACACCCAGCCACTACTGGTGTCAGTCTACAGTGCGTTGCACTGTCCACCCTCCCAAGGAAGAAGAGCTGTCTCTGGATGCTCAGTCCTTCCTTCCTGCCAAACCCCAGGCAACCTGAGTTCTTTCCTGAACCATCTCTAAAGGAAGTTGCATGCCAGGAGAAGTCCAGCTGTCCTTGTCATCAGGACCCCAGTTATCCCACAGAGGAGAAGAAGTTGAGAGGTTCGCCAGGTGAACACTGTGCATAAAGACTTTAGAGGCAAAGATCTGAAAGGCCTGACAGGTGAAGCCAGCATTTTGCATTCCCTTCACCCAGCACCTGCTCATCTGTATCCTGCTACTTGGTGCACCACCAACTACTGGGAGGTGAGTATTAGTAAGGGATGGGTGGGCCTTCAGTGAGTGCTTCGTGTTCAGTGGGTGAACAGTATTAGGGTGGTTAGGAGTAGGAGGCACCTTGGGGTTAAATGGAGCCATGAGAGAGGCACAATATGGTTGGTTCCTGTCCCTAGGACATCCACTGGACTGCTGTGACAGGTAGCTAGAGGGCAGCAGTCTCCACTAGTTCCCTTCAGGCTGTGCTTTGCAGTGCCAGGTCAATGAGGAACAAGACTGCTATTATGTCAGACTTGATTTCCTTGGCTGATCTGGCATGCATCAGGAGACCTGGTTGGAAGATGAAAGGCAGGTATGATTTTGGAGGTGTCTGTCCTGCTTGGTACTCTGTACACTGCCTGAGGAAGGAATGCAGGGGTAGGGAATGGCCATCTGTTTTAGATCCAGTTTGAACTTCTCCATACCAGTGGGTTCTACCTTATCCTTTGAATGTGTGATGGTGCATGGGGTCCAACTACGGCTGCAGGATTCTCTTCATTTATTGTCCTCCAGGACAGGAGGAAGAGTTCCTGCAGGAGGTTGCAACTTCATCGCCGACAGGGTGTTGTAGTCACCTAGATGGTTGATTCTGGGAGACTTCAATGCCTGGATCAAGGCTGAATCCTTGCAGTTTGGATATGACCTCATCCAGATGATGGCATCTCTGGGCCTGGCACAGGCAGTTGCCTCTGCGATCCACCAGCAGTCACACCTTAAACTTGGAATTCTCACTGGGGCTTGGGGTCCCTGACCTCCAGAACTGATAGGGTCATTTGGTCCAATCATTACACTGTGGGAGTTCTTGTTAGGGGCCCCCTTGATAGTCCCCCCCCTCACTGAGAGATGGTCAACTACCACCTTAAAGGGTGCTTTCCCCAGAGGGACTGTTGGCAATAGTAGGCTTTTCTGGTGTAAGTGCTGCATGTGCAATGCTTGCTGCAAGGTGGTGGAGGCCTATAATGAGGATATTTCCAAGTGCTTGGTGCCATTGTACCAGTCCATATTGACGCCAGGTCTTCTCACTTGAAACCTCCATAGTTTGATGGGGCTCTCATGGAGATGAAGACCAAGGGTCAGAAGTTGGAGCATTATTGGTGGAGGACCTGTCCATGTAGGACAAACTGGCCTTAAGAAATCATTATAATGATTACCAAGGGCAATCGACCATAAGAAGACAGAGCTCCTGTCCAGGGAGATTGCTGCAGGGAGGAACAGACTACCTTAGCTCTTTTGGACTGAGGGAAGACTATTACATCTAGTATGGCTACAGCTGAAAAGTTCATTTTAAATTGCATTGTCACGAAGAGTTTTCTCTGTTCTTCTGTAGCAGTGTGTCCTCTATTAGGGCCAGGATCACCTCAATGAGGAAAGTCCAGCCCTGCAGTGGTTGGCCTGGTTGGAGTAGGGGCACTCCTATTGTTGGGGGACTTTTGGCTGGTGGAGATGGTTGAGGTCATTGAGGTGATTTTGAAACTGTGTTCTACCTCTTGTGAACTGGACCTCGGCCTGGCTCATGTCCAATTGAGATGCATCTAAGCCATCAGTCCAGTGTTCACTGGGATTGTCAGATGCTCACTTTCACAGGGCTTTTCCATGATGCCTTGAAGGAGGCATTGGTAAAGCCTCTTCTGAAGAAACCATCACTCAACCCTGATGTCCTGGAGAATTATAGAGCTATGTCCAACCTCCCATTCTTGGGAAAGTTGTTGAGAGAGTGGTGGCTCTGCAGCTCAAGGCACACCTTAGCCTTTGACATCTATGAGACACTCCCGTCCAGATTTAGGACTAGACATAGCACTGAGATGGCACTAGTTTGGATGCAAAATGACATCCTCAGGGTGAGGGATAGAGGGAATGGTTAGTTCTCATCCTCCTCAATCTCTCATCAGCAATTGACACCATGGACCACATCGTGCTGTTGGATCACCTTAGAGTGTATTGTGGACTCACCAGAACTGCCACCCAATGGTTTGAATCCTATCTGTCTGATAGGAGGCGGCGAAGTGTTGATGGGAATTTCTCCTCCCCAAGGTGAAAATCTGGGCATTGTCCTTGATGACAGACTGACACAGAATGCCTAGATGTTGTCTGAGGTCTGAAGTAGTTTCTATCACATAAGAAATGTTGCCTGGATTAAACCCTTGATTCCACCAGAAGACCTGCCTTCACTGATGCATGCTTTTGTGACATCCAGACTGTACTACTGTAATGCTCTATACTTTGGGGCAGTGGGAGAACCTCCACTGATGGCAGCTAGTTCAGAATGCGGCAGCCAGGACAGTCAATTAGGGGCACAGGAACCACAACACCATCAAGAATATTTTGAACAGCTACAGGACAGGTGAACATGGGGTGAGGGTGGAGGGACTACTTGACCACAAGGAATATGTAAGACAGCTACAGAGTGGGGGAGGTAATCCACAAATGGTAATGGACCCATAATGGGCATGCAAATGGGTTATAATGCCTTCCACATAAAGGAGTCATTAGCATGTTAGGGATAAATAAGGTACACAGGAGCCCTGCAGCTATCCCATTTGATCCGTGCTACCCCTTGCACTCCTGTCAGCAATATTCAGTCTGGGCCTGTGTCAGCATAGAACAAAGTCATTATGCACTATACAGACATGGCCCCATATTTAGACAGTTTGCACGCTCTAGTTGCAGACAGGTAATTGTCTGAATATTGTCCCCAGGCAGGCTATGTGCAAACTGTCACATACCACACAAGCTCTGAATATGGGGACCTATACTCCTAAGCCCAGTGGAACCCAAAGTCCATGAAACAATGGCTCATGGGGATAAGAAAGGCATGCTTATAGCCTCAAGATACTGTTGTCCTAACTTGTAACAGCATGAAAACATGTTTGGCAAAAGCGTATGCTTGTTTGTTTGAACAGCAAAGCATACAAAGCATTACCACATCAGCCAAATGCTTCTTTTAATACAAACAGAAAAATATCACACAAGTAGATATGTAGGAAACAATCTGACAAGTCAAAGCAGAGCAATGCATTGAACTCCATGGTCCATGCTATCACAATTGCATAATTAGACACAACCATAGAGCAATTATCAGCTACGTGTAACCCCAGTTTAATGTCACAGTTACTCTGTCTTACTGTTTACATGTTTGATTATAGTACTAAATAGAGGTGAATCTTGCTTACAGTACCTTGCAAGTCACAAAGGGAATATAGCCATTAGATACTACTCACCAATAAAATTGTCACTTTATTATCAATCAAGCAGTATTTCCAAATAAACTCCTTACAAACACAAATAAAGTGTAACCTCCCAAATTCTTCCACATGATTGTCAGTACAAAACCTGGAGAGAGGATTACGTGATTTTTACTTTCCTTAGAAGGAAAGTAATTTTAACAACAAGCAAACAGAATTATAAAAAAATGAGACTGCGGTTTATTCAGTTGAAGGCTTTTACAATGACTGCCTGTCCCAGCCCAGTGACCTCACTGTCACAAGCTGAACCCTGATCTCAAATCACCTTGTGCTGCTCTGTGAAGTAATTCAGCAGAGAAGCTACAGTATAAAACAACTTTCCCTGACAGCTGTGCTGCAAGACTGTTGTGTTGCTGATTTAAGATTGCTGACAGGAGAACTACATAAAAATCATTGAAGACTTTAAGAAGTATGAGAGTACTACACCAGACAACAAGGCATTGTTTAGATAAAAATGTGTAAAAGAGGGTTTACCTGTTCTTTAACACTGAAACAAGCTGACTGTGTTGTTTATACTCCACTAATTGTAATTTGAGCTGGCAGGAGAATGCTACATGTAGGAAAGGAACTCTTTCTCTCCCCTCCCCCAGCGTAGTGATTTCAGGCAGTGGAAGGACCGTGGTTCATGACCAAAACTGTGCCTTGGAAGGAGTCTGAAGTGTCCTTTCTCCCAGGTGATAGAAAGACCTCTGCAGGGCTTCACCCCTGCAGCCATAAAAAAACAGACACAGGATCTAAACACTGCTATTAGGACACTGATAAGTAAACATAGCTTCAGTGTTAAGCCACTGCTACAAGATTGCTCATGGGAAAACACAGGTCAGTTGTCTAAGCACTGTAAACTGGCTGTAATAGGGATGCCACTTCAAATGTTGCTGACCTTTGAATAGACACAGCTACAAGGGTTTGTCTACCAGTACAAACTCTAATGAAAACAAGGATAAAAGCAGGACATACAGTCATTTGAACAGACTGACAGTGTCAGCTAAACACTGGTGGTGTCTCACATAAGCAAAGCAGCTCTCAGTTAACCAACTCCACTGCAGTTCACCCATACCACGGTGATTTCCATTTTGCCAATTACAGCACAGGCAAAAAGCCACCTGGCATTACAGCACCAGGCATTTCATCTCCTGGGAGTTACAGCACCAAAGCACCATCTTGGGAAATAGTCAGCTTTTGAGGGGGCTTTGCGGCATGCCTCAGAGGGGTAGAAACTGTATGGGTGCAAGGACAACATGAGTGAAGGGTGATCTAAAATCAAGAGCACCCTTTCACTATCACCCTTGTTATGTCACCATAATTGCTGTGGCTAAAATCAGTCAGCAACTTAAAAGGATATGCTCCAATACTATATTGTGCTGATATTGAATACAGGAAAGCATAGAGCATGGACATTCAAGGTGAGGAGCTAAAGAAATGACCTGTAGGAAGACATAAATTATACATTTAAATTCAATGAAATATGAGAAATTCATCAAAGAATACAGAAAGTGCTCCTTTAGACCACATTGTTGGTTCCTTCTCCATAAAATCATCAATTTCACAGAGATTCTCTTTGAAAAGAAACTGGTCCAGTTACAAACTTTTCTGGAGCATTAATCTCTTTCAAGGACACAAAACCAAAAAGAGGGTATGGTGTGATTATTGGACTTAAAATGCATAGCTATAGGTGGTCAGATCATTCCTTCTGATATTACTCGCATTCTGCGCTCTAGTCTTTAATGATCTAGATATTTTCCACCTGAACTTTGTCACAGAAAAACTTCAGGATAGTAATGACATGTTGATATTGGGTTGCTCAGAACCGATTGAATGGAATCAGATTTACTGGATTCCTGGTGGATCTTTGGAATCAATTTCAGCATTCAAGGACAAAAATCTGAATTCCCACAATGCTTGTCAGATCTGGATTCAGAATCCATTTCCAGTTCCACATCCAAAACCTCCCTCCTCCCACTACAGTTAAAACAAAAGACATCTCCTCCTTCCCCTTACCTTACTGCCATGGCTGCTGGGATGGCTGTGGTCTCTGGAGGCTCAGGCAACTGTAGATGGAGAGGTAACACTATGAGTCCAGTCCAGTGGTGACATTGCCAACTGCTACCAAATCCACAGTATGTTCAGTAGCATTCCACTCCAGTAGTAACTGAATTACTCCCTGCCTTCCTCCCATGAAGCAACCTGTGGGCTCCATGAAGCTAACCCCCAACCTCAGCCCCAGCCCATCTTACCCTGGCTCGAGCAATGTTCAAATAAACTTAGTTGGAGATATTTAACACACTTATGCAGCTGCACAGTCTGACTCCACATCTGCTTTGGTACCAGTTTTCTCATTTTTAAATTAAGCAGATAGTAATTTTTTAAAGAGCTGCCAGGATACATAAGTAGTGTTAGGCATAAGCAAATCAAGTGACCAATTTTGGCTTTTTAACAGAAGGAATGTACTGAAGTAAAAGTATAAGCACACATCAGCTTAAATGTAAATTTTGTTAATATGAAAACCAAAGTGTTGTTGTCACCTTTGTGTTCATTTAATGTTTACCACTTTTTGATGTGGGGTAAGGCAAAAGAAAGAGTGGGGCTGTGGGACTAATGAAGGATACCACAAACATTTGTGAATGGGGTGTGATCAGGTTAAAACTTGTCCTGCTAGGATGGAACCTATTAGTGTGGAACAGGTATTCCTGTCCATGGGTTGGTGGAAAAGGCTAATAACCTGTTAGCCATTTTCAATCTTCTTTGTAAAAAAAATCTTTGTTACTGTGTAATAAAAACTTTAAATGGTTATTGACTCTGTCAAGCAACTTATAAAATATAAGAAAACTTAATTTATTCAATCCCAGTCTAGTAATATGTCATATCACACATACACACACACACACACACACACACACACACACACACACACACACACCACTACCACACGCACACACGCACACACACACGCACTATAATTGCTTTTAAGGGCAGCGGAGAGAAACTTTGGATGGTTACGGAGTTCAGATTTATGCTGCAAACTACAGAAAAGTGCTTAATTGCCTACATTTTGGCATTTTTTTTATAAACATGTCTTTTTATGTAAACTTTGGGGCAGGTAGTAATTTTAAAGAGACTTACTTGTCCATTAAGGTGTCAGCTGCCTTATAAAGGGCAGGTGATGGGGAGGTTAGGACTTTGTACTCTGAGCAGAAATATGTAAGTTAAGACTCATTTCATAAATATGTAAAGCAGTGCACATTGCCATAAAGGCATACTTTTCAGAATTAGGTGATTTGGACAGCAGCTGGACACAGATATATCTGCTGATAAACTCATATTTTTCTAGATTGATTCCATTATAGTTTATTTTATTTATTGAAATTGCAGACTACCTCCCCACCCCCTACCGTGAGATACTATGCAATGGTGGACAAGGGTGGACAGTGGAGGTCAGGTGCTTTGATTCAATTATTCACAGAACAACACTAGCTGTGAAGCTGTCCACTCAATGTATATCCATGGTAGTTCTGTGCAATCATAGCAATATTTTTGACAAATGGCCACCTGGAATGATTTTCGCAGCAGAAGATATACTGAGAATCATAGAGGGTCATTTGTACTTTGAATACAGTGTTGTGTGCCTCATGATGAGTCAGTTTACCTATGAACATACATTCAAACTAAATCATCCTGTTTCTGGAGCACTTAATTCTCATTGACTCTCCAGATGCCTCTTTTTCTAATGAACCCATTATTTCCTGTAATGTGCATTGCCTATTGATAGCAATGTTAATAGTAAAAATTTCACTGCTGGGCATGCTAGATTTTATTTATGCAGGGCCTTTAATGAAGAAATCTTGATGTTGGCATACTGATGAAATTACTTTTCTTGACTGCATCACCTTTGGAGAACCATGAATGCCAAACGTGTACTGGGCTGGAAAGATGGTAGTAAGTTCCAAATTATTGACTGAGTCAAAGTATATCTAACATGACAAATAGGTATGCTAGGCATTAAATTGACCAACTACTTGCATATTTTGATTTAGTGAGGCAATTGTTTTTGGGTGGTAGTGCTACTGTAAGACCAGGTTCAATATATTTAAAGAACGATACATAGAGTGCAGGGAAGGAGTCTCCCATTCCATGCATATTCAAGCAAATGAGAAAATCCAGCTGTGGCATCTCAAAGTACACAGCATATATATATATATTTTTAGAAAATGGGTAGGAAAAATCAATCAATAATAGCATACCTGACTGGATAAAACACATCACGTGACCATGAGTATATCAGGCGTGACACACACCTGCACTTTTACCCCTCCAAAACAATTTTGACATTTTATAAGATAGTAGCACTCTGAGGTGTATGGAGTTGCTCTGATATACGCACACCTTGGCAGCTGATGATGCACTCGGCCTGCAGCGTCGTGTGTGCAACACACACCAAGGCATGGGTATATCAGGCTACCACAAACCTCAGAGTGGTATATCTATTACATATATATATATATATATATATATATGCACAAAACTTGTTAATGCAACAATTGGGTTAATCTACAGTGACGAAAGCATGGAAATTCAACATTAAGGTTCCCACCCCTTGCACCCTACCCCACCATGCCCCACCTAACAGGCATCGGGTGTGCATTGGGGTCATCAGCTCTAACTCTCACCCCATCCCATGTGCAAACAAGCTGAGGTGGTGCAGTGCAGGACAATGGGGTGAGAGTTAGGGCTGATGACCCTAAAGCACACCCCGATGCCTGTTGGTGGGGGCACGTGGGGTAGGGTGCAAGGGTGGAACCTTAATGTTGAATTTCCTCACTTTTGTCACTGTAGAATAACCCTAACTGATGCATTAACAATGTTTTTGCATTTAATTTCCTTACTTTTAAGAAAGAATAGAAAAGTAGAAAATGTGCGTGGGGGAAGGTGTCGCCTCTTTCAGGCCCCACGCCTCACCAACTTGTAAGTGTTGGCCACATTATACAGCTAATGAGTAAAAGTACATTCACAACAGCACAACCAGTCACTAAACAAATGTTAATGTAGTAGAACAATAGAAAACGCTGTCCACAAAACGTAAACTGCATAACACAATATCTCCGCAAAAAATATATTGTCCAACACATGAACTGTCCATGTAGGTCGGCACCCGTGAACCATCTGTTCTCTGATATAAATTCCACATTTGATGTGTCAGGATAAAAGCCTTTTATTTCCAAATAGGCAAAATGGTCAGCAAACATTCAAGATCTGGGCTCAATACACTTGCCCTCCCACGGAACCAAGCGTTTTGCGTCACAATTACTCTTTCTCAAGGCTCAACACATAAACACCTCTATTAACATGTACAGGACATGCTGTCAACATGCTCCAAATTTCAAGTAAAAGACCAAACTGTGTCCAAGATATGACATGTCAAAATTTGAAATTTTCATTTGTCAGAGTAGCACAGTTCCACACCTGTTGACATTTAACACACACAACAACTGAAACTGACATTTATGACACTAGGCTAGGTATTCTATGAATTTCAAGCCACCACAAGACAAACGCTGTCCACAGAGCGTAAACTGCACCACACCATATCGCCACCAAAAAAATATTTTCCAACACGGAACACTGTAATTTACATCCACAGGACATGCCGTCAACACCCTCCAAATTTCAAGTGGAAAGACCAAACCATGCCGAGATATTGCATTTTAATGTATGAGATTTTCATTCATCAGATTGGCACAGTTCTGCACCTGTTGACATTTAACAGACACAATGACTGACAACTACATCCATGACACTAAGGCTACGTATCCTATCAATTTCAAGCCACCACAAGCAAAACACTGCCCACAAATCGTGAAGTGCATCATGCAATATCTCCATGAAAACAAAACTTCTCTGGCACATAAAATCATAATTCACATCTACAGGACATGCCGTAAACACCTGCCAAATGTCAAGTAAAAGACCAAACCATTTCTGAGATATTCAATGTTAAAGACTGGTAAAATTCCTATCTATTCCATTATAAAAATCTGGCCATCTTGTCCCTATCTCGCGATCAGAGATGGCGATCAAAGAATCTCACGATCAAAGAATTTGCAGGCTCGCTATCAAAGAATTTGTAGGCTCATGAACAAAGAATTTAAAATGTTATAGATCCAGAAATTGATAGAATTGCAGTATACCACTGCCATGGTTCGACAAAACAAAGCCCCTAGTAAAACCCACCTCATTTGTCCTCCTAGGACATCCCTGGGCTGAGAAAATTTATTTTGTAATCTGGCCATCTCATCCCATGCTCACGATGCACGATCGCAATCAAACATTCTCAGGATCAATGAATTTGCAGGGTCACAATCAAAGAATAAAAGTGTTCAAATTTTAAAATTAACAGAATTGTAGAAACCACAGCCATGGTTTGTTGGAATAAAGCCCCTGAGTAAAACCCATCCTCAGATGTCTCCCCAGCACCCCTAGGCTGAAAAAATTTATTTTTAAACTGGCCATCTTGTCCCTTGCTCGCGATGTATGATCACGATCAAAAGAATCTCACGGTCAAAGAATTTGCAGTCTAGCAATCAAAGAAATTGCTGTACGTGAACAAAGAAGCGAGGGATGAGATAGCCAGATTTTAAATAGATTTCTGTAGCCCAAGGGTGTCCTAGAGTATTATATGAGGGTGGATTTTATCAGGGGCTCGAATATCTATGTGAATAAAAACACATAAGTTTTCATGATCACTGGTAGTCTAGATGCTCCCTCCCCGATCATGATAACATACATAAAGATCTGTTTCCCTGGTAGTCTAGTGCACCCCATGTGTATTTGATTAATATGTCATTATTTTATCCCTGGTAGTCTAGTGTCCCCACATGTCTATTTATTTGTATTTGTTATTTATATCCCTGGTAGTCTAGTGGCCCCTGATCTGTATTTTATTATTATTATTCATATCTCTGGTGGTCTAGTATTGCCCATCATTTAAAAAAATAAACATTGCACTACTTCCTGGTAGTCTGGTGACTCCCCACTCTGCTGTGCGACTCAATCAGTGTTTCTCATTTTTCATATTGGCACAGCTCACTTTCCTCACTCTATGGCTAGTCACAATCAGAGCAGTTATTTAGCACTAATTCAAACGAGCTGCTGAAAAATTTAAGAGCACCTGTTTGAATTAGCACTCATACTACACACAGTCAGTGGCTGGCCGCGGAGGTCAGGAGATGGGCTGTGCCAGTCACCGGCCGGAAATGCTGGGGGGTGCTGGGTGGGCTGGCATGGCAGGGTGGGGTGGGGGCCACTAGACTACCAGGAAGTAGGAAATACTTATTTTTAAAAATGATGGGGGCTGCTAGACTACCAGGGATGTTAATAATAATAAAATACAGATCGGGGTGCCACTAGACTACCAGGATATAAAGAACAAATACAAATAGACATGGGGCACTAGACTACCAGGGATAAAATAATTACATATTAATCAAATACACATGAGGGGCCACTAGACTACCAGGGAAACACAGTTCTTTATGTTTATTATCATGATCGGGGAGGGCCACTAGACTACCAGGGATAATGAAAAGTTATGTGTTTTAGTCACATGGGGCACAACAAGCCCTCTGACCAAAACCCACCCTCATATAACTGTGTAGGGCACCCTGGGCTACAGAGAAACAAATAAAAAATCTGGCCATCTGCGTCCCTCACTACTTAATGCACGATTGCTTGATCAAAGTATCTTGCGATCAAAGATTTTTGCAGGCTCGCGATCAAAGATGGTTAGCGAGGCCATGGAACGAAGATTACAAAAGCCCAAAACTCTATTTTTGGACCAATTTGAGAAACCAGAGCTATGGCTCGATAGATCGGTGTCCCTGAGTAAAACCCATCCAAGTTTTACTTCAGAAGTGACCTCTGAGCTAAGATATTTGTGTTTTTCCGATTGAAAAACTGAAACAATATGGCGGACCTCGCAATCAAAGAATTTTGCAAAATCCTCGGGGACAAAGATACTTGAACCGTGAAGCTGAAAATTCTTTTGATCGCCAGGACGGACCAGATGGCCAGAACTCCATTCTTTGTTCGCAAACATACATATACATTTTCCCATTGACTTATAATGGGAACTTAAAAGTGGCATAACTTTTGAATGCCTTAATATTTTTCACCAAATAAAAGTGGCATGTTTGGCAACCAAAGCTCTTTCAAATGAGCCATCTTGCAGAGTGGCACAATACACAATGGCTGTGCAGGGCCACATCCCAAATCCACAAGCTGCCTCCAAAGATGGATAATTTTGCATTTTCAGCATTCTCAACGGAAACACTGTAAGTCCAACTAAAATGCAATTTGGTAAATCAAGGGATCTACCATGCCCCATCACTCATTCCAAATTTCAGGCAAATCTGTTGAACAGGTCTTAAGTTATTAATGCCCAAAGGTTTGACTTTAGTATGTAGTGACTGCTGAACCCTACTTATAGTGGCACAACTGCGCCACTATAATATATATATATGCATACACACACACACACACACACACACATATATATATATATATATATATGGATTAGAGGGCGGTTGCACTCCTGTAGTTAGGATTAGTAAAGCACTTCAATGCTAAATCTCAATTTTGCACCTTTATAAGTTTGGCATTTTGTTATAAAATAGCCCAGACTTCAGCATGCACTGTCATTCTGCCAGTGTTGCAAGATTTGGGAAGTTTATGATGGCATCTTGTATGGTTTTTGTGACATAAAGTGGTGAAAACAGAAGAAATACAATTTTTTCTCATAGGTTAAAATGGGATTTTTGCTGTCATCTATAGCCCACATGGAATGAAAATTCCTCTGTAATTTTTATGGATGATGGGGTGTGTGCCAAGGTGTGCCTTTGGAAGGTTTAGTGAAAAATATATTACCATTTTTAAATTGTACTGATTTTTGTGATAGCTGTAAGACAGGCAGGTAAATGAAAATCATTTCATCAGTAAATTTACTATTTGAACTATAAATTTACTGGTCCTGCTCAGAGAAAATACTGTTCATGCTGTCAGCCATCTTGTGTTTCTAACAAGTTACAAAATAGTGTTTTACACAACTGCAGTATGGTACATTAATGCATCAGTTAGGGTTGAACTTAATGCCACCAAATCATGGAAATGTGGTGTTAGGGTTTCCAACCTAACTCCCCACCCTGCTCACCAAGCAGCTAAAGGAAGAGACCACACAAGCAACCACAAGCAGCCATCATCAGGTAAGACAGACAATATACAACTGTTTCTAGATAACACAAATGTAGTAGCACTGATGTACTACCTTCATGGATTTGCATCTACAGTATGCAAACTGCAAAATATACACACTCACTTGTCACTGCTGAAAGAAATCCACGATACTGGTGGATGCCTGGAACAGCCTCCAGCATAGGTGATGGTAGAAAAAATGGTAATGGGATTCAGAATGCATGGGGTAGGCATAGGGAACCTTACTGGTAAGGAAGAAGAGGCGTAGTCAGACAGAGATCAAGTAGAGTCTGTGGTGTTACAATAGGTAGGAAAATGGCAGACTAGGTGGGCAAAGCAGCCCTTATCTGCCCTCAAATTCTATGTTTCTGTGTTGCTATACTGAAATCACCACACTGATTCTGTATACAGAAGCACAGGCCCTTCCACCCAGATAGAAACCCATGATATCAAATTACAAGACTTCCTTGCTCTGTGCCCCATGAGGCCAGCCTTTGTGTAGTCTCATGTAGCCATGGACACCATAAAACATATACACAATTGATGGGCCTGCTCTTCTGCAGCTGCAGGTGTAAGACGTACACACCTGACCTCTGGGTGCAGAAGCGCAGATACCACAAAATCCATGCTATGAAAATTGCAGAAGTACTTCTGTCTGCAGAAGAAAAGTCCCTAGAGTCCTGTGTCTCTTCAGCCAGAGGTATAAGATATCCAACAACTTCTTGCTCGAGAAGAGCAGTTATGTGACAGTACTGCTGCAATGTGGGTATCATGGTTTTGGCAGCAGTTTTCAAGTAGATAGCAGGTTTTAAGTCATGCAGCTGCATTAAGAAAATCATGCAGTAGTGACTCATGCTGTCTGTGAGCTACCTCATACCCTCTCCATGAGAACTTCTTGCTGTAGAGAGCTGGCACCATGAGATCTGTGTCTGCAGCACGTAACTCATGCACGTAAAAAGCATACACACAGGTGTGACTGTGAGAGACAGACGCCCCTGTGGGGCCTGTATTTATGCACTGCAGTAAACAAATTCACAAAGGTAGCACATTAGTGCCACTGCATTTGTGTCATCTAGAAACCATTGTCTGTTGTTTCCCTTATCAGATGATGGCTGTCTGTGGTTACTGTGTGGTCTTGTCCCTTTTCTGCTTGCAAAATGTTGCACTTTATTTTTTTTAATTTAAAGTTTATTCACACAATTTCCACCGTAAAGGCAGCATACAAAAATCTGACAGAGACACATTGATACATAGTAAAAGATGCTCCCCTCACCTCCCTTACTGCAGTAACCCATTGCAGTGCCCATAAATGCTGAGCCTCTAATCAAATGGCCTTATTAAAGCATTGAGCCTATTGTAAACTTAGTTTGGAACCAGAGAATTAATGAGTGAAGGGGATCCCAAATTCTAGCATAAGTTGCCAGTCTGTTATGTAGGCTGGCTATTGCTTTCTGTGTGCAAGTTGGATAAAACTTCTCTTACCCATTCCTGGAAAGAAGGGAGGACCTGTCTTTCCAATGACGGAGAATTATTTTCTTAGCCGACAAAGCGACCATGAATATGTGAAATTCTTACGACTCCTGACTTCTGACAGGTCCCCCAACACACATACCTACATAGATACATAGATACATAGACAGTGTCGGCAGATAAGGGCCTATGGCCCACCTAGTCTGCCCATTTGAGCTTGTAAGTTCAGTTTGTTTTCCTAGAAGTCTATTTCCCTTACCCCGACCTCTAGAATTCCTTTATGTCTATCCCATGCATTCTTAAATCCCGTGATTGTTTCAGCTCCCACCACTTCCTCTGGCAGGGCGTTCCACTTGTCCACCACCCGTTCTGTGAAGAAATTCTTTCTCATGTTTCCTCTGAATCATCCTCCCTCCAACTTCATCCCATGCCCTCTAGTCCTGAAACATCTTTTCGCTTAAAATAGTGTTTTCTGCACCCTGTTCCTCCCTGTAAGATACTTGTATGTCTCTATCATATCCCTCTCTCCCTCCTCTCCTCCAGGAGTACATGTTCAGTTCCTTCAATCTGTCTTCATAGGACTTGTGATGCAACCCACGCACAATCTTTGTTGCCCTCCTCTGAACCTTTCTACCCTGTCTATGTCCTTACGTAGGTATGGTCTCCAGAACTGTACACTGTACTCCAGGTGGGGCCTCACTAGTGTCTTGTATAGTGAATTATGACCTCCCTTTTCCTGCTGGTGATGCCCCTGCCTATACATTCCAGCATCCTATTTGCTTTACCTGATGCCTTGTCACACTGTTTCCCTACCTTGGAGGTCATCAGAGATGACAACCCCAAGATCCCTTTCCTGCTTGGTGCATGCTATATCCTCACCCCAACTGATATATTGTGCCAGGGTTTTGTGCCCCATATGCATTATCTTGCACTTCTTTGCATTGAATTTCAACTGCCAAACCCTTGACCATTCTTCAAGTTTCTGCAGGTCCCTTCTCATTCTGTCTACACCCTCTGGTGTGTCTACTCTGTTACAGAGCTTTGTGTCATCAGCGAACAGTGAAATTCTGCCTTCTAGATCCTGTGCAATGTCACTGATGAAGATGTTGAATAGGACCGGTCCAGCACTGATCCTTGTGGTACCCTGGTCCTCTTCCCTCTGTGGAGTGACAGCCATTTACCACCAACCTCTGTGTCCTGCCACCCAGCCAGTTACCTACCCACCACACTACTGTCCTGCCCACACCCATATTCCCCAGTTTGTGTAATAGTCTTCTATGTGGCACAGTGTCTCAGGGATAAAGTATTCTTGGAGGCCCAACAAGGGGTCTAAGGAAGTTTGAATTGAAACCCAAAAGATGGAAATACTTGGGCAAGACCAAAACATGTGAAAAAGCATGCCCTCATCTTGCAAACATTTGTTACATTTATTGAGTCTAAGTAGCCCCACTTGTGAGCTTAACGAGAATAGTATAGGTTGTGTAATAAAATGTTGCACTTTAATATCTTTGCAACATCCCTACAGAAATATAGGGTGCTGTGTACATGCAGAATGCATGCCACATGCTTAATTGTGTAATGTCTGCATGCAATTCACATAAACAAAGTGATCCTAAGCGAACCAGGTGTAAAAAGCAAATCAGGTTTGCATGCTGCAAGCGACATTCACACATCAGGTAAGCTGGTGTGAACATCTTCTAAAAATTACATCAAGTTCGTGTGTTGCACGCTTGATATGAGTGCAGCAGTTAAGCTGAGTGTGAGCATCATTTAAACATTACATCGGTTCACATGCTGCACACTTGCCATGTGCAGCAGCTAAGCTGGTGCAAATCTCATCTAAAAAAATAGTTCCTATTTCTTATACTACTGCTAGCAATTAGGGTCATTAAAATACATTTTTATTTGAATTCTCATAAAAATTAGGTAAACTCATTAATTCTGATCCTTTTGCAAGTTGTTTAATAGCTTTTGATTTTGTTATTAAAGCAATATTAATTTGTAAGGCGGTTTGCTTACGCATTAAATGCCTATTTGTCTAGTTATTTGTACAATCAATTTACAACCTTTGAGTCAGAGACACGTTTACAAAAGCACCTCATCACAGTGAGGACAAAACAATAATACAAAGTTCTAAATACAGACAGTGAATGCATAAAATACATAGGTAACAGTGATAAAAGCATTATTACAGTGATACAGGGCATTATGTACAGTCAATTTACATAGGTAATGAGTGGTACAAATGGGAGATACAAGTCTCTGCAATGCAGTAACAATGAGAGCAGAAACATATTTTCAGGTTGGAGCAGCTAAGGGGGAGGAGGTGAGCAGTCCAGAGGACTTTGTCAAGGTTGGAGTGAGCAAGATGGCATGAGCCTTCAGAGGCCTGAGGAGAGTGCAGGGATTTAGTTAGTTGCATTTACAGCAGTGTGTGTTGAAAAGGTGATCACGAAGGGTGATTTTGAAGGGACCAATTTTGAGCATGTTGGTGATGTCAACTGGGAGGAAGTTGAACCAGCAGGGAGCCCTGTAGCAGAAGGATCACCAGGCTAGCAGTCCTTGTTCTGGGCACCCATAGTGTGGCCTTATCTGAGCTGTGGGTGGCCACATTTGGGGTGGTGAGTTGAAGGGATACAGCCACCCTGTGGGAGAGCCCGAGAAGAATTTTCTGTGATAGTAGGCAAGTTTGGTAGTGGAGTCTTTCTTCAAGGTTGAGGAGATTTGCGTGACATAGGGTAGGCAGGTATGGGTGAGTCCGGGTGCCCCGGTCAGAGCCTGCCCGCCTTTTATAGAGATTTGATTGTACTAATAGCAGTGTTATCAGCAGCACTGTATATAGACAGGCCATAATCCACTAGGGACAGGACAGAGGATGTGATGGCCAGCCAGAGCACATGGGGAGGAAGGCAGTCCTTGTGCCAGTAGAGAAGACCTAACTGAGAGTTGGTGGCTGCTGAAAGGACATTTATGTGGTGGTGAAAAGTGAGAGCAGTGTCAAGGTAATCCTTAGGTATTTATATGTGGACACTTGCTCTAAGGAGTGCTGTGTGCTGGGGAGGATTAGGAGGAGGCATTTCTGGACTTATTTTGGTGGTGGGTGAAAAGTACAGACTTGGTCTTTTTAGATTGATAACAAGTCCATGATCCTTGAACCATTTTTCAGCTTGGTTAAAGGTGAGCTGGAAGAATCCTGGAGTGAGGCAGATTTATGGTGAGAGGCAAAGAGCGGCATCATCGGCATAAGAAGAATGTTGCGGAGCAGGCACTGGGTAGGGTGTTGAGGTAGAGACTGAACAAGAGGGTCCAGATTGAGCTCTGGGGACCCCAGAGCTAACTGGTCAGGTGCCGGATAAGGTCCCATTGATTGTTATGCACTGGGGTGAGTTGAGAGGTAGCTGGAACACCAGGTGAGAGGACCAGTGGAGAAACCGATTTGGTAGAGGAGTCAAGCAGGAGGGATGGCAGACAGTGCTGAAGGCCTTGGAGAGGTCAATGAACACTGCACCAGCAAGATTCCCAGAGTCTAGGGAGGAGTGCAGATAGTTGGAGAATTCAAGGAGGGCTGTGGTGGTACTATGTCCTGTGCAGAAACCGTGCTGCTCAGGGCATAGTATGTTGTATTTGGTCAGGTACTCAGCCTAGGATATAGCCAGTCAGCATCCCCATTCCTGATGTACAAAGAGGGTCTTTATGTTATGAAGCCTATCCTTTTGTTTTGACCTTGCAAATTCCTTATGCATATTTAAATGTGTTTCTCCATGACTGTTTCATCTCACTTACTTTCCTTTGTCATTCTGTATTGAGAATATACACTATGGCCGTGCTCAGCACTCTTTGTGCTGAGTAGGGTCTTAAGCATGCACCGTACCTCACGTTTCGTCACTAAGACATGGACACTCAAAATGGGGGACAATTAGGGACACTAACCCACATGATGATTAGGACACATCATGAAACATGGAGATACATTACCTCAAAACACAGTGGAAACCATTGCATTAACACCGGAGAATGAATTTCTACCACTAAGCAGGGGTGCCATTTAGGTAGGGCAGAGGGGAGCTGTTCCCCATATTTGTGCCTAGGTTGTTCTTGTGGTATGGCAATAACAGCATTAAATTTGGATTAATCTTTTTGCACAGTAAGTGCCACCTGGCCTATGTGTGCTCACGTTGTGGGTACTCTCCAGACTCAATTGTGTCTGTGTTGTGTTGTTCATTCTCTCCACCTATTAACTGCAGCACAATCACATGTGATGTGGATGAGCTCCAGCCGAGAAAGAGTCCATGAGTCTTGCAAGTGCAACACTGTTTTTCCTGCCACAGAGTAGACAGACTGCACGCCACAGTCTGGAGGAGTCGGTGAGCACTGAACTTACAATAGCAGTGTTGTGGCAGCATATTTTTGTTGGTCTACACTTAATGAGTCTTCATCTCCCATGGTGGCTGAAGGGGCAGAGGGTGAGCTAGAAGCCAACTCAAGACTAGGCTACCTACTTACTCTACTAGGCTCACCTTGCAAAAAACAGCACAGACCCCATGGCAGCAAACTTGGCTGAGCAGCAGTGGTAACAGCAATGTGGGTGGCCTTCATAGGCCTTGATAAGTGCAGTGCAGCAGGAGCCACAGCAGCAACAAGCAAGAAGCAAGCAACCCTGGTTGGGTGGGTTCAGCTGGTGAGGTGACTTGGTCACAGACCATGTTGGAGACCTGTGATCTTCAGTTCTAGCATCCAGCCTCTGGCAGAAGGAGAGAGGGGAGGGACATTAATCTGGGCTGGTGGCACACTGTGCTAGGGCTGCAGATTCTGACCATATGAACAGGTAAGTAAAAGTATATAATTGTTTTACAGGGGATTGGAGAAGAGGAAGGATTGAAATATTGATGTGTTTTTGCATTTCTTCACCTTTGAGTGGCTTCATGACCCATAGGGAAATGGATAGTGAATGGAATGGAGTCAGAGAGAAAATCGAGACACAGTTTATTTTGGGAGGGGGTCAGAATGTCAGCCAGGAAAAAATTGGTCAGTAACTGGTGGGTTTAAGCCCAAATCAGATGCACTGCTCTGGGGTATATACAGATGAATCTTATACATTTAAATGTTTCCTGATTTGAATATCACTTTCAGTCAAAACAAATAAGTTGTACCTTTTTAGAGATATTACCGACATTCTAGAGCTGTCCCGTACATTCACGGACAGTTGAATGGAATGGTATGCACAGACTATTGGAGCCCCACTCTAGTCAGGCTTATGACCCCCCTAGTGAAGCTGACTTCACATCCCCACTGTCAGGCACGTTATGACAAAGGGCAAGGAGGCTGCAGGGTGTGTACCACTGAAATGAATGGGGTATTTTTTTACTACTTTATACATTATTGATGGAGAGTTGGAGATAATGAAAGCCACCGGCTAGCTAACAAAGGCCTTGTTAGTAGAACAGTGTCCTTCATTATTCTCCAACTCACCATCATAACATATAAAATAGTAAGAAAAAATCTCTTCATTCAAGGGGTACACCCAACACTCTGACTCATAGACATCATCTCTTAAAGACTCCTGCCTCTGGCTCCCTAGTACTCAATTAAGAGGCTTTTACTTATAGCTATGCTTGGTGGGTTGCCTGTAGCATCATAGCCGTACCACTATAGTGTGTGTGCATGGAAGGGTGGGGGACTGGCCATGTGGGTGTGTGTGTCAAGTTATTGCTACTTTTGTGTGTGAATTTTAAAGTCTGTTAGTGTGGAAGCATTCAAAACAATGGAGAGAAAATAGTAGGAGTATAGGCCAGACAGAAGTGATTAAGTGGTTTTGTGGGTAAGCTTATTTAATGAGGGTGGGAAAACCATGTGTTTCCATTGGTATGTGTGCTACAGATCAACTGCAAAACTGAGATGAGTAAGAGAAGAAGACTGAAAAGCATAACAGTGGCTACAAGCATGCCACATGCATGCAGATGTATTCAGATACAGTATGTATTAAAGTTCAAGTGAGACATATGTGTGCAAACAGTATGGTTTAGTGGTTAAAGGCACTGAACTGCAAGCCAGGAGACTTGGAGGCATGAAGACCTGGGTTTGAATCTCAACTTACACTTGTGTATGGTGTGATCCTGAGCAAGTCACTTAACATTTATATGTGCGGTTATCAGTGACCCCTTGTTTTTGCACACATGCCACATGCATGCAGTCATTCCCAATTGAACATAAAATCATGGTTTCCACACTTGCTTGCTGCACATACCATATGCATGCAATCAGTTCCAATTTATTATTTAAATCATACTTGCAGCATGCATATCATGGGTAGTTTTATGTGTGCAGCATGAAAACATTTCATATAATTATTTCTGTAGGGAGTTCAACAGATTTGCATGACATTTCACATGCACAGTCTTGTGTGATAGATCTCTGTATGTACCAAGTTTTGTTCTGGTGGGATGTGCAGTTTCTGAGCTATGGATAGTGAAAAAGTGAAATGTTCATAATTTTTGCCATTGGTTTGAATGTGATTTTCTCTGAATTTTGCTATTCTTTTAGATTGGGCTGATGACTCAAAGCACCCCAACGCCTGTCTGTGTCTGCAGAGTGGGGGCAGTGTTATGGTTAGAAACCTAACACCGCATTTCCTGCTTTGTCACTTCAATAACAACTCTAACTGATGCATTAATGACATTTTTTGCAATGAATATGCCTGTCTGTCTGTCTGTCTATCTATCTATCCATCTATGTATCTACAGTATCTATGTATATATCAACATTCTCCATTCAACATGCACCCAGTTCTGGAGTCCTCACCTCAGAAATGATAAGAATAGGTTGAAGACAGTGCAGCACAGAGTAACAGAAATGATTCAGAGCCAGCAGGGCAAATCCTATGAGGAACTCTTCAGGGCACAAAATATGTACTCACTGGAGAGCAGAAGGAGAGGAAAATATGATAGGGATCATTAAGTTCCAGAGGAATTAACAAAGTGAACTGTGTGGAACTATTTAGCATGAATACCAATTCATGGTCACAGGGACACAAATGGAAATTAACAGGAGGTAGGTTCAGGAGGGATGCGATGAAGTATTACTTTGTAGAAAGGGTTGTGGAATCTCTGAACAGTCTGTCAGCTGAAGTGCTGGGTGAAAAACAGGAGATTCAAGCAGGGCTGGGACATAATGAAGGAATAGTGGTTACTGGAGTAACAGGACCAAGGAGGAGACTAGAGAGAGAACGGGAGGTTAGTACCCTTGAGAAACAGTAGGTTCCAGGGATTGTTGGGAACTTGGGCAAACTGGATGGATCTCTGGTCTTTTCTGCCATCATTGTCTATGCTTCTATGTTTCTATGTAACATAAACACAATTTGCTCATTGCTGGCAGACAGCTTAACCTCTAATGCTGCTCTGCAAATCATGTTATCCAAAGTCCTTGTCTTTCTTTGTCTACCACTGCAGATCTTCTCAAAGTGGTAGGAGTAGTAAGGAGGAGGGTGAAGCTGGACCAGACACTGAGTTTTCAGTAAAAGACCAAGTCATCCAGCTAGCAGATTTCCTGCCTTGACTGCAGTATTCCCTGAAAAATGGAACAATATTTAAAAAATGAGTTTCTGACTCTCACAGACATCTATGTTATAATACGGGCTGGGTAACACTTTGGGTTGGTGGAGTTGAACCCTGATGCACAGAGGCTTCTTCATCTGCAAAGAGGGACATCTGTACTTTGAAGCCCACCTAGGCACTAGTGTACTGTAAGATTTCATAGTGTACTGTGAAATATGCTCCAAATCTCAATTTGTTTATGACTGCAGTTTGTTACTCGATGTCTTTCCAATTATTGAATGCAAACCATAATCTGCATGCACTGACCTCCTTTAGAATGTAAACTGAGGCATGCAAAGTGCATTTAGATGGGTATTATCTTCCTTGCATAACATCAACTGTGATTTTGTAGAATTCCATACTGTTCAAACTGTTGTTCATAGTTGTTTCCTTGAGCCTGGTTGGTTATACCCAGTTCTGTCTTTTGTTTAAACATAGATTTGCCATGCCTAGCAGAAGTGCGCATTACCATTACCTGATATTGGATTGTGGTCTGCAGTGAACTGAAGCTGAATTGTGGCGTGATGAAGTAGCTTCTGGTTTGTCCAGAACAACTCAGATCCTCTGTTTTATACTCTCTGTCTTCCCATGGTTGATGGAGTGAACTGAACTCTGAACTCACTTAAACCTGACCCCGGATTTTCAGCTGTCAGCTGTGGGCCAGAGTGGCTTTTACTACCTGAAGAATATTGCTGGTTTCTGGCCATACATTAAGAGGAATGATCTGGTTACACTAGGACATGCATTCATCATCTCCTAACTTTTTTTATTTTATTAGTTTTATAAGAACTCTTACACATTAGCCAAGACATAGAAATTGATCACACTACATACTTAGAGTAATTGACTATGCAGTCCAGGTTTTACCATCTGTTAAGGGTTGTATAACCCATATTTATACATCCTACCACAAACATGAATCGGTGTATTACTATAACAGACTAAATTCCAGAAGTTTGAAAGTTGCACTTAGTTTTAATCAGCTCCACATGAGTTGAGGTGGTCTACATAAACAGTAGAATTAAATTACATTTAAGCAATTTTCACCATCTCCTGCATAGATCACTTACAAATACATATAATTTAATTGAGTAAACCCAGTTTTAAACACAGCAGAAACTGATAGATGACAATCTCTAACCTGGTAAGCAAAACAAGATATGAAAAAATTAACTTTAACAAAATTAATCTTGTGAAGTACATAGGTAAGTGAGACTTGCCATCCCTTTAAATGCTGGCAGTTTATAAAATATTCTAGACAGAGTCAATCCACACATCTTGTATGCTTACTATGATATGCATTGCCTTGCACTCAGGGAAGTGCAATGGTGCAAGGAGATTGTGTAATCAGCGCCTCTTAATATGAAAAACATGGTAAGCTAACAACATTAGATTGCATTAATTTACCCACACAGGATGCAACATTTGGACCACAATGAATATATACATTTAGCACTTACAAGCATATATTTTGCATATATGTTGTGACATCTTATTAGGCCCATCCTGCTCACGTCGCCCATATTGCAATGCATTAAGTACTCACAGTGCAGATTGTACATGCGATGAGAAGCTGGAGGGCAAGTTTAATCAGGGATGCAGGTAGTACTACTTCACTGAAAGAGTGGCTGGATGTCTTGAACAGGGTGTCAGTGGAAGTTGAGGAGGCAAAAATAGTAGGGGTTTCTAGCGTGTGTAGGACAGAAACAGGGGATTATTAATAAATAGGCAGGAAGGAGGTAGGGTTGCAGGACATTGGTTATGGTCTGCAGAGACAGCTGAGGGACCATCTGGGTAGAATAGATGGGCCAAGCAGTCCTTTTCTGCCAACAAATTCTATGTTTCTATACCCTCCCTACTGCAGGTATTTGACCACAAAGTGTTCAACCTGTACATTCATATTCTGTAATGTCTGAGTCCAGACAAAAACAGAATTCTGTCACTATTGCCTCCACTTCAATCATGCATTCATAGTATGACTCAAACAGCTGCCTGCTGCAATGAGTTATAGGAGAAAACAATGCAATACTTTTCCTCCCATGTCAGAAGACAGCAGCAGTATGGCAGCTCAGCCTTTCACAACCAGGAAATTGCCAACAGACAGGAACTTGATGCAGCTCTTTGGAGACAATTGTGTCTTCAATCAAGCGTAACAGAAAATAATGAATTTCCATGAACCACCACTGGAAAAAGGACATATTAAATGAGAACTGAATATGTGTGAGCGATATATAGATTCTGGATGTATATATCGTCCACAGTCTTCTATGGGTTAACCTCACTGTGGACTCCTCCAATGACTCTGGGTAAGTACCTGCAAGTATACCTCTCAACCTCCTCATCACAAATCAGGGACAAAGCTTAAAATGATCAGGGACAAATGACCAAAACCAGGGACACCTCTGAAAATAGTAATATTAGTTCCAGAAGTTGTGTACAGCATGCTCCATAGTATGACTAGCATTTTCTTAATGAGAACTAGACAGTAACACCAATGGCTGGCATTATTTTGTGATTCAAATCCTACTCTTCAGTGACAGAAATGCCAAATTTAGGAGAGACAGAAGAAATTTCTGAGGTAAAATCAGGGACATCCCTGAAAATCAGGGACAGTTGAGAGGTATGCCTGCAAGTACAATTCAGAACTTACTCAAAAAAAAAAAAGTAAAGAGCAAACACTCAAAATGTTTTCAGAGTGACAGATGCAGCAAAAGTCAACCCTTGCAGCACACAAGTAGGAGCTTTCTATTATGTTGCTGAAAGTGTAGTTAATATAGGTTCAGTATTTGACAATATTTTATAACATTTTCTTCTTGAGGCATTGAATCAGTTATGCTATGTTACATGAATGTACCATTTAATCTGTTCTGCTGTTACATAAACTTTCCCTAAGTAAACTTATAGCAAACATATTTTTTCTTAGAAGTTTTTTAAAACCATATACTACAACAAATAAAATACGAAGCGACCATACACAACTCACCTTGTATTTCCATCACTGGGCTGAGATGCCAGCATGGACCTCTCAAGATTTGCTCTCAATGTCAATACACTGGTATTTCAACTCCTCAATGAAAACACAGGCTCACTGCGTATTTATTTATTTATTGAACTTTATTGACCCAGAAGCCCACTGGGCCTAGAAGTCCCTTTTCAGGGGCGACCAGGGGAGGGGATACAGATGGTAAGCAACTGAAACTGAACTAGATTAAGCTGTTGGTGGCATTTTTAGTGAATGGTGGGGGGAGTTTGACCAGGACACCAGGGAAATTCCCATACTCTTTTCTATAAGTGCCATGGGATCTTTAGCATCCACCTCAACTACCACCAATCCAGGCAAATGGGACCTTGGTTTAACATCTCATCCGAAAGACGGCACCTCAGAGTGCAGCACCCCCTCATGCTGCACTACAGTGTCAGTACTGGATATTAACCTCAAGTGCCAGATGTGAGAACTGAACACACAGCCCTCTGATCTTCTGGCCTCAGAGGCAAGTGTGCTACCTACTGAGCCACTGACACTGACTATATGTGTATATATGTATGGTTGACTATACTGTGCATTATTCCTTATATATTCATATTCAATTTGTTTACCACTGTGTAAATCATCCTTGTGTGAGCAAATTGCATTTCATACCTTTGTTATATTGTAGGTGGTGCAGACTGCTTTGAAAACTCCTGACCAACAAATGTGCCTCCAGATTATTTAACTGCAACCCTTACCAGTTACCAATGCTGAATATTCATTTCACCATAAACCCTCCCAAACAGTTTTACAAAATAAAACATAGCAGAACTGTAATATTAAAGCCGGACATGACATTTGTGCAGCTTACCAATACTAGCTTCCCGATCACAAATAGTGCCTCCTGATTGTGTAATGGCACTTCTCCCTTTCCTTCTTGTCTTCACTGCCAAGTACTGCATTCATTTTATCAGTAAAACATAAAAATAACACAATAAAGCAGAGCAGGATTATGGAAATGAATACTGCACAAGACATTTTAAACTGTTAGTTATAGTATTTCAAAATTGCACATTGGCATCTTTGGATAATGCAGTAGTGCCACCACTTTCCTGTTGTAACTGTTGATGCACAGTGCAAACTATTCAATTCACCATTTAAAAAGAAAAATCAAAACTGCTACCCTAAAAAGAGAGCAGAAATTTTGCATGTAAGTTGTCAAACTGATACATTCATAATATGATAAACATAACACACAGAGTTGGCACTTGAATTAAGCTTTCAGATAGCACATGTGGCTCACATGATTTCCGCTGCATGTATTGTGTTCTCTAACCTGGGAGCAAACCTCACAAAAAAAAAAAGCATGGAAAAATGGCTTCAAGAAATACTGTTTTTTTTGTGTGCAAAATAATATGAATATCTATGTGGAGCTACTAATCTTCTGCCCTTCACCCTTTTCTTCATCCATCTACATTCAGTCAGTCAGTCACAATGCAGGACAAAGGCACTAGCAGTGACAATAAAAAATACATTGAAGGTAAACAAATATTACAAATAAATATCCATGTAAGTCTCGTCAGTAGCATATGTGATTAAAACTGTCTACAATACGCTTGTCCAGTGGTGTGGGTGGGCTGAGGCACTGGTTGAAATGGACCAGGATCACTTGAGGGCTGCTGAGGGAAGAAGGAAAAGCATCCACAGACAGATCTCCTCTTTCATGGAGTAGGGACAACAGTGTGCTGCTGCTTGGATACCACCTAGTGAAGGCTAGGTGGCACAACAGCAGCTACCTCTCAGAGGGTTGACTGCAGATGCACATAGCATGTGCAGTATCTTCATGTTGCATGCCACATCATTGCATGTGTCTCCAACCTTGGGGAACAGCAGAGAAAAAAAATTAGTAGAAATACCACATTTGGCCAGATGATTCTGGCCTGGCAAAGCCCCACTAGACAACTCTTGCCCCACCACTGACTGGATCCATGTCTCAGCAGAGGTTGGAAACTCCACTGACCACACCATGGGGAAAATCTTGGGGGAACAAGGAGGCAAAGAAATCGGGTGATGGTACTTGAGTGGTCGACAGGATAGGGGTTGGAAGGATGACATGGGAATCAATAAATAATGGAAGAAAACTGTATGCAGTAAATAAATACTGTATTGGCTCTAATGTTGCTGTAGCAATCACAACAATTCTAGCAATGCTCTCCTTCTGGATTTCCAAATTTAAAAAGAAACTCTGCACAAGTAATTCATTTTGGGTTACACTAACATTTTAAGTTTAATGGCAGCACCTATTTACAATTTCATGAGAAAAAAATGTGCTATACTCAGCTGTTGCCTTTCAAGCCTGTCTGGGCTGTTGAAAGCTCATCAGTCATTCACTTCTCATTGTTTCTCAAGAGTGAGACCCCCATCTGATAGAAATTGGTACTGCTAATTTTAAAGAGACAGATCTAAATATTCTCAGGATCTTCAGCTACTACTGTGAATGAAGAATGGAATAAATCCCAGCTAGACAATTTAGCGTCTCCGGAGCTTCCCAAATTGAAGATGTCTTGGCAAATGTCAGCTGTCAATTGGCAATAATTTTATCTGGCCAGTAGAATGGAATCTGCTGTTACCATTTTAATACAATCATTACAGCCCTTGCAACAAACATGCCCCATTATGCGAAAGTGGAGTCAGGACATTTTGCACCCTGGTTCTCCCCTGAACTAAAGGCAGCTGTTTTGACATGACAAACTCTGGGCCCCATCAAGGCAAACTAAATCTGTATCACACTGGCAAGACTTTAGAATAGCCAGAAATGAATGCACCAAACTTATAAGAATTGCCAAAGCTACCTATTATGTTAAAACCTTAGACACAGCAAAAGGTAACAGACAAAATCTGGAGCACCTTCAAGTCAATCGAGGGTTGCAACCCCATCTCTCCCACTTAAAGTTAATTCAAATGGTTCACTGGTCACTGACCAATGTTCCATTCTGGATCTACTGAATGCCCACTTCACCACAGCTGTCATGGCATTCTCCTCACCTGCTGCAGGGCTGTTCAAGAACTCTACTACCCCAGATTGTCATCGACACATGATGTCACATGCCTCCTTTCAACTGTCCCCAGTTACCTTCCAGGAAGTTGAACAACTTCTAAACAGGCTAGATACTAGAAAAGGGACTTGTGCTGATGGTATTAAAGTGTTCTTTCTAAAAATTGGAAGTCATCTGTTAGTGGCACAATTATGCACATTTTAATCTATCCATCTCTATGGCACTGTTCCCCAGCTGGAAAACTGCATAAGTTCTCCCTTATTTCAGTCCGGTGATCATAGCAATCTTAACAACTACAGACCAATCTCCATTTTGACAGTTCTGTCTAAACTACTGGAGAAACTAATCCACTCACAAATAAAAATTTCCTAGGAACGCCAATCTCCTTAACCTTCTCCAGTCCAGGTTCAGGCAGAAACACAGTATTAGCTCAGCTTTGTCAAAAGTGACTAACGACTGTTCTCCACCATTGATAATAAGCAATCTACTTGTGTTGTGTTCCTCGACCTAAGTAAGGAGTTTGACATGGTTGATCATACCCTCATCTTGCATTGCCTCTCATCCCTGGGAATGCATGACATTACAGTAAGATGGTTCGCCAGCTATCTCTCAGGTAGGTTAAAAAGAATAAAGGCTGACAGTGCCATCTTAGATTCAGTGCCCATCACCAGAAGGGTTCCATAGGGATCCATCTTGGGGCCCCTCCTCTTCACCATTTACATTACTCGCTAGATACAAATATTCAAAACTCAAAACTGTACTTCTTTACAGATGATGTGGTTCTGTAAAGATCCAAAACACATCAATAATTTAGTCTCCAGGGTTCCTTTTAACAGTTCTGTAAATGTCTTAAATGCCTTTAAAGATGTTTCAGGAGAAGGTAGTCAACGGATAAGTAGTAAAAATCAAGAAAAAACTTTCTCAATCAGTCTCAATAAATTCTTATTTATTTTCAGATTCTTCATTGTAAAGTTCAATCATAATGTTCCAATTTTATAATGAAAAAACAGCTCCATCAAACAATCCTGTGTACGTTTCAGAACAAAAGTTCCTTCATCAGACACTCATTGGGAAACCTTGTTAAACCAAAAATGTTTTTCTCTTGTCGTAAAGATCCAAGCCATCAATGTGTGAAGCTTGTGCTGAACTACAAGCTGATTTCTATCAGCTGCAACTCAATCTGGCCAACTCAAAACTCCTCTTAAATGCAAAAGGCAAAAGTGATGCTATTCACTCAACACACTTGGCCTCTCTCTTACTAATAAGAAATCAGTCCTACTCATCACACTTATATTCAGGGACACCCATGAGGTCATGGATCAATTAAAATACCAGGGCATCTGTTTGGATACCAAACTATCCTTCATTGCTCTCACTGAAGATATATTTATGCCACTATTAGACTATGGTGACATTATCTATAACTGTAGTTCCACAATTCACACTCATAAATTAGACATTCTATACCATCTGGCTCTATGCTTTGTGGCAATCACCACCAGGACACATACTGTTCCTCTACTCTGCTATAGGCTGGGCCTCTCTAGCAACCAGACATATGTTTCACATTGATCAATGGACACTAAAGTTACTGTAGGGAAAGCGTCCTCATTACATCTGCTCTATGGTCCATACAACACACAACACCTGTTCCCTGCACAGCTCTGACCTTTTCCTATTGATTTCCCAGAACACACACCAAGCAGGGTAAGGTGCTATTAGTTACATACTTCCATCAATATGGAACCACCTGCAAGATAACCAAGGTTGTTTCCCTAAATTGCTTTAAGACCATGGCCAAAAATGCATCGAAGATAGTATGCCATTGTCCCAGTAAGTAACCATAATTCTTGTTAGCTTGCCCACCATCCAGACATTTTTCACCACCATCCTTCACCGACCTGCCCTGCATCTTTTTTTTCTTTGTTTGCCCAACCATCACCAACATTACTGCCCTGACCTCACCCCCACCCATCTGGCAGCTATCCTCAAATACATTATTGCACTTATCACCATGCTTTTAAACTGTCTTTCCTTCCCTGATTTGTAGCAGAATTGTAAATGAAAATTGCCAACCAGATTGTATGTTCCCTATAGTCAGATACTTCCTATGTATTATCTTGTTAGATCCTACCTATGTATTAGCTTGTATACAGACCTATTATTCTTGTCCTCTGTACTTTTACATTGCAATACTGTATACTTATACACTAATGTATATATCTGTTGAATGCACACTTGTTTGTAATTGTCTTGTCACACCAGGACTTCTTTGTGAATGAGCCTGCTCAATGGAGCAAATCCTGTAATACAATTGAATTGAATTGAATTGAAATGCACTTACTTTTCAGCTCTATCCAAAATGTCTTCCTCAGTTGATCCTTTATTCCAGTCCAGTTTGGTATACTCTGAAGACTATGGGCAAGAAGTTTCTGAGTTCCTACATGTTTCTGTTGAGTGCAGAAGTGGAGCTGTCATGTCATTATACCAACTTACCATATTTTTTTTATTTATTTATTGAAATGTTTCACCGGAAGGTACATTGAACAACTTAATGCTCATCTCATGGTACATCCTGGGGAAGGGGGGGACATTTCAACATATTTAAATGATACAAAACAAAGTATAGTACAGTACAGAGACAGGAACATATACAATATAACAATCAATACATTCAGGTAATACAGTGCAATCATTATGGGGATACATGATGATTCAAAGCAATAAGGGATGGTTGAATGAGAAGCAAGACACATTGAGTAAGTGCTAGGTAATTTAGAGTGAGTAGGAGGAGGAAGAGGGGATGGGAGGAGAAAGCAGTATGCAAGGAGGGGGTCAAGAGCAAGAGCAGTTAGGGATCAGATAGTTGAGTAGAGCTGAAGTGAGGGAGTTCAGTGATGAGGTGGTGAATTTGGGGGAGCATTCCACAGTTTTGGAAGAAGGTGTGAGAAAGCTTTTGGCCAGAGGATGTAGATCTGCTGGGGACAGAGAAGGTGCGTGGGTTGTCTAATCTCAGTGAGTAGTGGTTGGGAGGGGTACTAAGTGAGGAGGAGAGAGAGGGAAAGAACCAAGCCAGTATTTCAAGAAGAATTTGGCATCATGTAGCATACGATGATTTTGAAGCGTGAGGACATTTAGGGACCGGTAGAAGTCGCAGTGATGGGTGAGGCAGGGTGCATCTAGAGCATAGTGCAGAAGGAATTATAGAGAGTAACCAGCTTGGCTAGGGAGGATTGTGGGTCAGTGCCATAGACTATGTCACAGTAGTCAAATATTGGCAAGATCATTTTCAGTACTAGCTCACTCCTGACTGCAAGTGGTATACAGCTGCTATTTCTGTATAGGGCACCAAGCTTAGGCTTAAGTTTTTCTGAATTGCCTCAATGTGTGTACAGAAGTTGATGTGTCTGTCAAACCAGACACTGAGATACCTGAATGAGGGTGAGTCCTCCAGTACTGTCCCATCCAGGGTGTGGAATGTGGGTAAGGTGATTAGCCTAGCGAGTAACTGCCTAGTTGCAAAAGTCATAGACATGTTTTTGGCATTTAAAAAAGTTGATGTGAGATAAACCAGTGTTGGACTCTGGAAAGTCTGACTGGAGGCTGGTGGTGACATCAGCGACCGATGTTCCAGATGCATATGAGGACCGTGTCATCAGCATACATGTGGATACTGGAAGTAGTGCAGACCAGGGAGATCATTCAAGAAAATGGAAAACAGAATGGGGCCGAGCATAGAACCCTGGGGTGCACCGGTAGTTATGGGCAAAGGGAAGAGGTGGTGTCGGCAATTTTAACTGATTGGGTTCTGCCAGAGATATGGGCAGAAAACCAGCCTGTGGCAGAATGAGAAAGTCCAGCAGATGAGAGGCAGTTCAGGAGAAAAGGGTGCAAGACAGTGTCGAAGGGTTTGACAGATCAATAAAGATGGCTGAGGTAATATAACCTTTGTCGAAGCAAGAGAAGATGGTCTCAGTTAGTCTTGCAGAGAAGTGGTAGTAGAATGTGACTTCCAAAATCCAGATTGAAGTGGGAAAGAATCAAGAGTCACATATGTAGGAGGAAAGCTGACTGAGGAATATGTGCTCTTGTAGTTTAGCGAGGGTAGGAAGGAGAGAGATAAGTTGATAGTTGCCAGGTGAGGATGCATCACCCCCTTAGGGAGCAGGAGCACAACTGCATGTTTCCATACTGAGGGCAGAAGCTGACAAGAAAGAGAGGTTTAGAATGACAGAGAGTGGGTAGGCAATAGCAGGAACAGAGAGGAGAGGAGTCTGGAGTTAAGGTCATCAGGGAGGAACCTTTAGTGGAGATGAGGTCAAGGAGTGCGTGGAGGGTGGTGGCAGGGGAGACAGGAGAAAAGGAGAACTGGGGTTGGAGGAGATATAGAGGTGGAGGAGGGTTGAGTGCAGCAGGGTGGAAGGAATAGGGGGCTAAGAGGAGGCATGCTGGACAGTTAAGAGGAGAAAGGTTGGGGGTAGAAGAGTGGACATCAGGCCATTGGAGGGGCCTGGAAGAGAATCAAGCAGAGAAGAGGCACAGGTAGAGAAGTGAGAATTAAAACATTCTGCTATAGCCATAGGATCAGAAAGGATAGATTGGTTGAGCTTGAGAGAAGGGGTGGAGATGAAGTGGCCGGAGAGAAGAGAGAGTGCACAACCTTTCAGAATTTGGCCGGATTATTAAAATTAGAAAGGAAGTTAGATTTGACGTGATCAGCTTTGCTAGGCAGATATCTATTCAAAGTTCACGTAGCGTTGGAGGTCATGTTGGTCACCGGTAGTTTTTGTCTTGTGCCACAGCAATGTCACATGCATGTTAGCAAGTCAGAAGTTCAGGTGAGATGCAGGGAGATTGCACCTCAGACCCTTGTTTTTGCGGAGCAGGGCACAGGAGTTCCAAATGTGGAGGAACTTGGTGTTGAAAGATTCAAGGGCTATGCGCTGAGACCACTGAGATGAGGAGGACCAGTCAGTATAAGTGAGGTCATAGAGCAGTGCTTGAAGGTCAAGAGATGCATAGGGTCTGGTGAGTATTATTTTAGGTGGGAGTTTGGTCCTATGGATCTTCGCACCATGAAGGTGATGTGATGGTCACTGATAGAATCAGTAGGAGACTGGTGGCTATTATTCTATGCTGGTGGGTAGTGAGGATAAGGTCTAACAGTGTGTGGTTTAATGTTTTGTTGTTTAGGCGAGTGGGCTCTTGGATGAGTTGGCTAAGATTCAAGGCTTCAATAGAGGTATGGGTAGTGGCCAGTGAAGGGTCAGCCAGTTTACGTTAAGGTCACCCAGGATATAGAGTTCACCCCTGATGGCCAGTGATGTGAGCTTAGCAAGCAGGGCAGTGACATTTGTAGGAGGCTGCCCTGGACAGCAATATACACCTGCAACGTGAATAGGAGTGGTGTAGGGAAAGGAGATTTAATAAGAAGGGCCTCATGAGAGGCCTGGGTAGAAATGGAAAAGGTAGGATTAGACTGGAGATGAGGGGTGTAATAACCACTCCACCACCTCTCCCATTTTGATCCTGTCTAGTGATAGTAAAGCCTGGGATAGAGACAGCATGGTCGGGATGGTATGTGACAGCCAGGTTTCAGAGATCACGATGATGTCAGGGGTATGTAGATGCACTGTGGATTGCAGTTGGGAGATTTTGGAGCAAGACTTCTCATGTTTAGGTGTATTAATTTAAGGTCATGGGGGAGTGGGTGGCTTGGTAACAGGTTAGGCGCTGGTTTGCTGCATAGAGGTATGAGGTCCAGAATTTGGGTGGATATCACTGAAACTAGGAGGAGAAGCAGTAGGAGAAGATGAAAGTGTTTGTTAGTTTTGTGTGGTCTATGGGAGAGTCTTTTGGGGGCTCGAGGTGAGGGCAAGAGGAACATGGGTGAAGCTGCCAATTTCAGGATGGTACGGAACGGTCAGGCACAGAGTGAATTGATGCACAAGGGATAGTAGGATAGTTAGGAGGAGCCCTGCATCAGGAAGTGAAGGATTCCAGTGGAGTAAACCATATCATTTATCACCATAGTAATAAGAGCAAAGGCGGGGCCAGTGGTGGCTGTGTGAAAGCATAGGCAATATTGGTATGGTCAGTGCCAGGAGTAGATACCTTTGCTTAGCAGCCAGAGATTCATGTTACAGGCAGGAAGGGAGAGTAGTCAGAGGAAAAGTGTGAGCAGTAATATGAGGCTACTAGTAGAGACTTAAAGTTTGCAGCTGCCTCTAGTGGTAGCAGAGTATAAGCAGCCAATGGGAAACAGGGCTGATAGAAAAGAGTGAAGGAACAAGCCTGGCAGCAGCTATAAGCAACTGTTGAGCTAGGGTGGGAGGGTGGGGGCGTGTGGGGGAGCTGGCGCAAAATGCCAGCTGAGAAAGGACAGATGGGACCATACCTTAGCGAGCTGGAGAGCTGGACAGCGAGCGGGGGTGGTGGCTGAGAGGATGGCATCCATCTGGGGTTCCACTTCTTGTACCGCGGCAGCTGTGCGAGCCCTGTTCAGGGGCTGAGAGGCTGGAGAGAGAGAAGAAGAAGGCAGATTAAGTGCATGAGAAAGTGGTGAGGATGAGACAGCAGGGGGTGAAAATTAGGTTGTTAGCTACTAGTAGAGAAAAAAGGGAGGGGGGCAGTCGCCGAAGGTCTGAGTACAGGACTTTAAAGAAAGGTTTTACAATTCACTTACTAAAGAGCTGTAACACTTGCAAAAACTTTTAAACATTTTAGACATTTACACAGGCATCAATACTTGCAATTTGTTTTAAAATTTGTAGGAAAAGCACTAAGGAGGGCAGGCAGAGAAACTAAGTAAGGTGTCCAATCAGAGCGGAGGCCAGAGAGCACTTGCTTTCTGATTGGTCAAGATGGGACTGTACCTCAGTGAGCTGGAGAGCCAGGCAGCGGACCACTGGTGGTGGCTGAAAGGATGCTGTCCATCGGGAGGGTGTTTCTTGCACCATGGCAGCGTTGGAGTCCTGTTCAAGGGCTGAGAGGCTTAGTGAGCTGGACAGCTGTGCAGCAGACCATGGGTGGAAGCTGAGAGATGTCTACTGTCCAGGGGGCTGTTTCAAAGTGCGGCAGTGGTGCAAGCCCTGTTCAGGAGCTGAGAGGCTTAGTGAGCTAGAGATCCAGGCAGTAGACCGTGGCAGTGGCTGAGAGGATGGCGGCCCATTGGGGCCGCTTGCACCCCAGCAGCAGTGCGCAGCCCTGTTTAGGGGCAGAGAGGCTTAGCTGAAGCTGGAGAGCAGGGCAGCAGACCACAGGTGGCAGCTGAGATGATGCCATCCATCTGTGGGGGCCGCTTCTTGCGCACAGCTGCAGTGGGAGCCCTGTTCAGGAGCTGAGAGGCTTAGCAAACTGGAGAGTCAGGCAGCGGACAGTGGGTGGTGGCTGAGAGGATGCTGTCCATCTAGTGTGAGCCCTGTTCAGTGGCTGAGAGGCTTGGTGAGCTGGAGAGCTGGGCAGCGGTCTGCAGGCAGCGGCTGAGAGGATGCCATCCATCTGTGGGGTTGCTTCTTGCACCACGGCAGTGGTGCGCACCATGTTCAGGGGCTGAGAGGCTTACTGAGCTGGAAAGCTGGGCAGTGGACCATGGGAGGCAGCTGAGAGGATGCCGTCCATTCAGGGGCCCGCTTCTTGCACCAGCGACAGCAGTGCAAGCCCTGTTCAGCGAGCTGAGAGGCTTAGGGAGCTGGAGAGCCAGGCAGCAGTCTGCGGGTAGTGGCTGAGAGGATGCCGCCTATCCATGGGGACACTTCTTGCACCACAGCAGCGGTGCAAGCCCTGTTCAGGGCTGAGAGGATTAGCAAGCTGGAGAGCCAGGCAGCGGATCACGGTCGGTGACTGAAGAGGATGCCCGACTGTCCAGGGGCCACTTCTTGCATCACAGCAGCAGTGTGAGCCCTGTTTAGGCACTGAGAGTCTTAGCGAGTTGGAGAGCTGGGCAGTGGACCATGGGCGGTGGCTGAGAGGATGCTGACTGTCCGGTGGACCACTTCTTGCACCGGGCAGTGAAAGCAGCCCTGTTCTGGGGCTGAGAGGCTTAGCGAGCTGGAGAGCTGGGCAGCGGATTGCTGGTGGTGGCTGAGAGGATGGCAACTTCCAAGGGGCTGCTTCTTGTGCCACAGCAGCAGTGAGCCCTGTTCAGGGTTAGAGGCTTAGCTAGCTGGAGAGCTGGGCAACAGACCACGGGCAGCGGCTGAGAGGATGGCGACTGTCCGGGGTCCGCTTCTTGCGCTTGCAGCAGTGTTAGCGAGCCGTGCTCAGGGGCTGAGATGCTTAGCAAGTTGGAGAACGGGAAGCAGACCATGGGTGGCGGCTGAGAGGATGCCAAATGTCCAGGGGGCCTTTTCTTGTGCTCGGCAGTGGTGCAAGCCCTGTTCAGGGGCTGAGAGACTTAGTGAGCTGGAGAGCCATGCAGCGGACCATGGGTGGTGGCTGAGAGAATGCCATCTGTGCAGGGATGCTGCTTGCACCATAGCAGTGGTGCGAGCCCTGTTCAGGGGCTGAGAGGCTGAGAGGAACCGTACTATATAGATCCAGTGATGATAGTGATTAATAAATGAGCTACTGTAAACATAGTAACTCATTTATAGTGCTATCATCATCACCAGCTACCCTGCAAGGGTAGCAATGGAATAACGAGGAAAGAGACCAGAAGGGAAGGATACAGAGGTGGAGGGAGGGATAGGAGGAGTGTTTAGATAGTGAGAGACCTGCTGCAACTGAGCCAGCCCTGTGGTGTGGTTGGGTGGGTGGCTAGCTATGGTGCAGTATGCATTGGGTTCAGGATGGACCCGAGGTGAATATCTTGCCTCTGCTTGCGGCTGCTTTTTTCCCCACCGGTTTTGCCCCTCCTCAACATGCACTTCCCTGGAGCACAATCCAAAAGCAGGGGGAGCAAGCAAAGGTGGATGTGGGGGCCTAGTCCCTCAAAATCACTGAGTGATACTGGAAGAGGAATCACTGAGAATTGTATATTGCCAAAATGCTTTTCAGTAATATACACACACTATAATAGTGATCACTGTTTTGCAATTGCTATTATGACATGGAACCTAACATTTATGCTACCAGAGTATATCTATTTTGAATAGAGGTCAGAAACAATGGAAATCATGTTCATGACTGGTCGTGAGCATGAATCTGACATAGGAAGCTGTTGGTCACAACTGAACAAAGACAGAAGCAGATAGAGCAAGTTTCTGGTAAAAGGAAAAAATCCCTCCCATCCTTTAGGGCACTGGCATTTATGCACTGGCACATCAGGATGCCGATTTTGGGCTTCACGCCCTCTCCCAAGATCTGCCCCTCGGGTTAGAATCTTAAGAAAGGGGGTGGGGCATGGAGGTGCAACCCCCAGAAAACAGAGGGTTCTCGGAAATCCTGACTTGGCACACTAACACTGGTGCTTTAAATGGGTTGAACTGAAAGAAATATCAACTCATACCACCAATCAGAGAGTTGGAATTCAGAAACAGAATGAATATCCAGAGACTGTTTTATCATACTGGAGCCCATTGGAGCTACAGGTCACCATTTAACTTGACCAGCTATTCTTTGCTGGGACAGTTCATTTCATTAATTATTCAAAACCATATTAATGAATCACATGTTGATAGTATGATAAGATAATTCATCAATTTTGGATTCCCTATACAGGGTTTGGAACAATCTTTTGTGTGAAACTCTGCACACTTTGGTGAAAAGCCTACTGCTATAAGTCCTGGACTGTGTATTATTATGTTGTTCTGGTGCAAGAAGTGAGGTGCTTTCAGCATAAAGTTTTATATAATTTCATTTGTTGTCTAATTACTGGACTTCCGCTTAAAGCTGCACAGTTGTCTTCATTGGAGAACTATGTGAAAGTAAAAGTACTCACTTCTTTTAACAAGACTATCATGGGTAAGGTCCTTTTTCAGTCTTAGTACTGTTTCCAATATAGTAAAGAAATTGATGTACCACATCTCAGAAATCAATATTATTTGATGTTCCTCTTCACAGAACATGTTTTGGCCAAAGAGTTTGTGATTATGTTGGACCAAGTGTTTATAACCATTTTCCAGAATCTGTTTAAGAGCTAATGTACTGCCTAAAACTAATATTAGATTTTAAAAGCAGCCAACCATTACCTTTATATCTGAAGTACTATTTCTTTTCCTTTGTTTAAGTAGAGTGTTGTTTATCTGATGTTAGTAGGTATGATGTGTGAACAGCTCTTAGCCTGATAGCTGACATATCTTGCTCTGCTGCCCCATGCATCATCAGCATTTTGACCTCACTGACTGTGACATCATTGCTACTTAGGAACAGCAAGTCAGTGACTGCCAGGTCATTCACCTGTGATGTCACATTCAGTGAGGTCATGATGCTGATGATGTAGTGTGGGACAGTAGAGTTAGATATGTCAGCTGCCAGCTAAGAGCTCGTTCCATCAATCACTATATTATCACATAGAATATTTTCTGATGAGCAAAAGGAAAAGAAATAATACTTCTGAAAAAAAAGTTACAACTGACTACTACGTAAAATTTGTATTACTTTTCTGTCTGTCTGTTTTGGCTCCACTAGCTCTTTAAATCTAATAAATCTGTGCCTACCTTCAAGAAACAGCTGTATAATCAGTTGTATTGTAGTTGTGAACAATTTTATTGCAACTTATGTGGCTATATATTTTGTATTGTAAATTTGTAAATGCTAGTCAAACTTGAAAACAGCCAATTTTGCTAGATGTGCCTTTCCAGGGTAAATAATAAATAAAACAAAATGAAATTAAATAAAATGAAAAAGTAGAGATGTGTAAAAAAAAAAAAAAACTTTCACCAGTGCAGTGGAATTGGCGAGAGTCAGACTTTCACTTCCATAAAAGTTCAGAAATCTATTTCCAAACTTTCACGGAAATTCTGCCTGCCCTGCATCACTGCCTGATAAAGAATGAAATTAATTCTCTAATGGCTAGTAGTCCCTCCTACCACCCAATCACCCACCCCATATTTAAAATATACCCTGTAATCCCTGGTGGCTAGCAGTCCTCCCCACCCAATCATCTGCTCCAAGCACGTGCTCATTTATTGATAGCTCAGTGGTCTGCTGGCCATGGAGGAGACAGGAGGGCTGTAGCTAGTTGCCGACCAGGCTTGGGATGAGGGAAAGCAGGGTGATGGGACACTGACCCACAGGGGTGGAGGGGTGGGGGTAACTAGACCACCAGGGAATAAACTTTTAATCCATGGATTGGGGATGGGGAGGGAGGTCACTAGACTACCAGGGAGAAATGTGTTTTTTTTCACTATATGGCAGGGATTAGGATAAGGGAGTGTTAACTGGAATTGCACTGGGACACCAGGGCATGATGACCTGGACTGGTTAGTGGGTGTTTGGGTTGGAGAGAGGGACCTCTAGCCATCAGAAATTACAGGGCATTTTTAAAAATATGGTGACGGTGATCAGGTTGTGGGAGTGACCACTAGCCACAGGGATTACAGGGTATTTTTAATTATGGGTAAGGTTATTGGGTAGGTGGAGGGACCGCTAGCTACCAGGGATTACAGGGGTATTTTTTAAAATATGGACCAGGCTTTTCAGGGGGGGAGGGACTGCTAGCCAGGGATTTATTATTTTATTTTGGGTAGGGCTTGGGATGGTGGCACAAGACACCAGACAGGTTACTTCATTTTTCTTTCTTCTGCCACTAGGTGAGCAGAACAGGGTGAAAGTTTGCTCCAAACCTTCGGAAGTTTTGCTATCCACTGCAGGCAGAAATTTGGAAAGTTCCATGAAGGTTGCAAAATTATATGGAAGTTCTGCTATGGCAGAAAACAATTTTAACCCACCTCTATGAAAAAGCATGAAGTTCTCTTTTTTTTTGTTCATTTGTCCTCCCTTTAATGAGTGCATTCTGGGTAAACATGCAGGTTCTTGTTTTCTGTACCCTATGCCCAAGTTTGGATTTTTCATGTTCAGTTAATGTTATAATTAAATAGAAAACTTATTTCAACTTTAAAAAACTTTATTAGTGTTTAACTACTTTCCTTGATATATTTTTTAAGTGCAATAAGAACCATAAGGATGTATGGTATTGTAGACATCTGCACTTATAGGGCTGTGAGCCTAGCCCCTGTGGCATTTGGTTCAGCATATCCGGTGTGTGCAGGTCTCCACCAGTACCTCACATGCTGTCAGATATTGCTGCTTGCTTAGGAGATGCTAAGTAATCTAAATGACATTTGCATCCCATCTATAGATACCAAATACTTGGGGTTTAATTCTTTAAAGAGCATGGACTCAATTTTCAAAGAGCCCTTAGAGTGACGTAAGTTGTATCACTCTAGGACTGCAGTAACTTTATGTGTCAGGGACCCTCCACCCAGTTTTATAAAGGGGGGTCCCCAACCAAAAACAAGAAGTTGTTGCAGTCACAGGCTATTGCCAAACAATTGGCACACCTGGTGGAATTGTTACATGAATCAGGCCCCCTGCCCAGTGCAACACCAGAGGGGCCAGGATGGTTGGGAGGTGGTGAATCTGCTTGCAGGAGAGGACCCTGGCAGAAGGGGAATGGTAGCCATAAGGGTGGTGAGGAGACTATTGGATAACCTAATAGTCTTCAGGTGAAGCTACCTCTGGCTGGAAGCTGCAACACTGGACTTAAGATTTGCAAGAAAGCGAGTTGTGCTCGCAACAGAGGGAGGTGAACCTTACAATTTATAATTGTCTTTGGTTTGAAGCAGATTCCTTCGAAAGTTAATATTCTTCAGGTGGAGTATACTTCTAACTGAAGGGTGAAATAAGGAACTTAGAATTATCAGAAAGGCAGTCTTTCAATCAACAGAGAGAAGTGGACCTTGCTTTACTTTTTGTTACAATTGTTAAGATTTTCAGTGCAGGAAGAGTTTAAACCCACAGGGGCTGAATACTGTTTTCTGTGTCTGCCCTTCTGCACAGCTGCGTGTTTTGAGCTGACTGCTTTCAGAGCACAAGTCACCGGGCTGTTTTGGGGCTGGGGAGGTTTACCTGCGTCTGACTTGAATGTTTAGATTTTTCTGTTTGATTAGCAGGGTATTTTCTCTGTCAAATTGTCATGTAGGGCATCTTGCTGACAGGAAGGCACCCATTGCAGCGGTAGGTCAGAGCTTTAGCTGATTGTTTCATGAGGGCACAGTTTAGGCCCAAACCTTCCCACCCAACACCCTCCCACCCCTGGAAATAGTTCCTTTATACCTGGGGTTCTGACATCATTTCCTCAAGAGGGTAAGGTGCATATCACTGTCATATCCTCTCTACTCACTGCACTGACAATATAATACACATTATATAAATACATATATTTCTATATAACAAACCAATCGCATACACACATACAAAAAAAACTAAACAATGTAGACAGTTATGTGGGGAGTAGTGCAATGTAATGGCTGTGGGGCAGCAGTCTTCCGGGAGTCTTTCTGGAGGCTGAGATGTTGCCCTGTTTGCAGACAACTATCTGCCCTGAGGGAGGAAGTTGCCTGTCTTCAGGCCGCACTGGACAGTAGTAAGGGAACCTCCCCATCCAGGGAGCACCAGAGCCACCACGACTACCTCAGAGGTTGCGAAGAAAGCACAGCAGTTGGACCACAGTGGGCTCAGGGAGGTAGGGTGGTGGAACAGAGGCACACCCAGTCAGTTGTTCCACTCCACAATCCATACACTATTCTGGGGAGCATAGTTCCCCTATGGATGCACCAACAGAGGAGACTAAGGAGGGTGCAGACAACTGTCACAAGGGAAGCCCTCAGGAAGGAGGCAGAGGGCACCACAGGAAAGGAAGCACCTCCTGGTGGGGACTCAATTATTAGGGGGATAGAACTGGGGGAGCAGGAAAACAGAAGTAAGGTGCCTGCCTGGTGCCATGGCTTGGAGGGTCAGGAAGCACATCCTTAGGATCACTAGAACAGTTGCACGGGAGTCTGAGCTGGACGTCATTGTCCACCTAGGGACAAATGACTGGCTCATCATGAGATTAGAGCAGTGCAGAAGTACTTTGTAGAGTTGGGAGGGGCCTAAGACAAGGAGCACACACAGTATCCTTCTTAGAGGTGCTGCCTGTCAGTGGCATGGGTGAGGCGAGGTACTTTTCACCATGCAGTTTAATGAAAGGTTGAAAAAATGGTGTGGAGCACAGGGGTTTGGCTTCATTGGGACTGGGGTTCCACCTGAGGGACACCAGCCTATACTGGCAGGATGGTCTGCATCTGTCCAGGAAGGAACAAGTCTTTTGGGCAATCAGTTTAAATGCTTCATTGGCAAGTTTTTAAACTAGTCAAGGGGAGGCACTGATAAACAGCAGGAAAATCCCAGCCTCCCCTACAAAACAGGGTACTAAATGAGAAAAAGACCAAGGTAGAAAGGTCAGTGGGGATGCTGCTACAGAAGGTAAAGCCATCAAATAATGGAGAGCAATGAGTACCAATGCCCATAGTCTGGGTAACAAGCTTCCTGAATTAGTGGCCTTGATGGAGAAGGAACATCTGGATATCGTGGCAGTCACAGAAACATGGTACACACAGAACCATGACTGGGACGTAAACATACCAGGATACACTATCTACAGGAGGGACAGGAGGGTAAAAGAGGAGGAGGAGGAGGAGTAGCTCTACATAAGAGAAGAAATGAAAGCAACAGAACTAAAGGGTAAACAGAGAAGAGAAGAAGCACTGTGGGTCAATTTGGAGGCAGGCAATGGCACTACAATCTGCACAGGGTTGTATACAGACTCCGGGGAGGAAATGGACAAGGAAATGATAGAAAGTATACTTAGAATGGCAGATAAAGGAGAGATATTGCTGATGGGTGATCTGAATATGCCAGATGTTAACTGGAGTGCAGTTGTAGCAGCCACTTCTAAGAGTGGGGTTATTCTAGATGCCCTACAGGTGGAATGCCTTAGACAACTAGTATTGGAACCCACTCAAGGGAGCAATCTTAGACCTGGTCCTCTCAAATGGAGATGGAGAGAGGATCACAGATGTAGAAGTGGGTAGCCATTTGGGAACTAGCGAATATCGAACAGTATGGTTAACAATAAACACAGCAATAGAGTCAAGCCATACAAAGGCAAAAGTACAGGACTTTAGGAGGGCTGACTTTGCCAAAATGGGTGAGTGCCTAAGGAATGCACTAGCAAATGGGCAGGAAGGAGGGTGGAAGAACAATGGGGAATAATAAAACTGCCATCACAGAGGTAACAAGCCTTTGTGTGAAGCAAATAAACAAAACAAAACGATGTAAGAAACCACTATGGTTCTCAAAGGAGGTGGCAGTGAAGGTTCAAGAGAAAATAAAGCATTCAGAAAGTACAAGGAATCACAGAAGGAGCAGGACAGAGAATTGTATGAGTTAAAGCAAAAGGAAGCTGGGAAGGCAGTCAGAACAGCAAAGGCCCAAACTGAGGAAAAGATAGCCAACTCAGTTAAGAGGGGGATAAAACCTTTTAGGTACATCAGGAGCGAAGGAAGACTAAGGAGGGATAGTGAGGCTTAATAAAGGGAGGGGTGGGCAGAGGGTGATGGTGAAAAGGCAGAGATACTAAACAAATATTTTGCTCAGTATTTACAAATGAAGAGGGGAGGTACCTAAAACAAACAATAGAAACACTCTGGATACAGAAGTTGATCCAGCCCATTTACTGAAGAAAGGGTTCTGAAAGAACTCTTAAAACTGAAGGTGGACAAAGCAATGGGGCCTGATGGGATTCATCCCAGAATTCTAAAGAACTAGGGTAGAACTAGTGACACCACTGACTACCCTCTTTAACAAATCATGGGAGGATGGGTGGTACCTGAGGACTGGAGGAGGGCAGATGTGATTCCCCTTCACAAAAGTGGGAGCAGGGCAGAAGCAGGAAACTACAGACCTGTTAGTTTAACCTCAGTGATAGGAAAATGATGGAATCACTTCTGAAGGAAAGAATTGTCGAGTACCTAGAGGCCAGAGGACACAGGACCCAAGGCAGCATGGATTCACAGCAGGAAGGTCATGCCAGATGAATCTAATAGATTTCTTTGGCTGGGTGACCAAAGTAGTAGATCAGGGAGAGGCTGTGGACATGGCCTACCTAGACTTTAGCAAGGCATTTGACTCAGTCCCACACAAAAGATTAATATACAAGTTAGACAGCCTGGAGTAAAAAGAGTAAACAGGGAGGAGAGGAGGCACTGTGGATCACCTTGGAGACTGGAAAGGGCACCACAATCCACACAGGGGTTGTGTACAGACCCCTATGTCAGGGGAGGAATGGACAAGAATATGATAGAAGGCATTCTTAGAATGGCAGAGAAAGGAGATACTGTTGATGGGAGAACTGAATATGCCAGATGTTAACTGGAGCACATTTACTGCAGCCATATCCAAGAGCAGGGCCATTCTTGATGCCTTACAGGTGGTAGGCCTCAGACAGCTAGTTTTGGAACCCACTCATGAGGGAGCAATCTTAGACCTCATACTCTCAAATGGGGCAGTGAGAGGATCTCAGATCTAGAAGTGGGTTGCCATCCTGGGAACAAGTGACCATCAAACAGTGTGGTTCATGTTAAACTCAGCTACAGAGTCAAGCCATACAAAAGTGAGGGTACTGGACTTCAGGAGGGCTGACTTTGGCAAGATGGGAGAGTGCCTCAGAAAGCACTAGCAAACAGGCTAGAAAGAGTGTGGAGCAACAATGGGGAATCATCAAACTGCCATCACAGAGGCAACAAGCCTTTGTGTGAAACAAATAAACAAATCAAAATAAAAGAAAAGCCACTATGGTTCTCAAAAGAGGTGGCTGTGAAAGTCAAGAAGAAAAGATAGCATTCCAGAAGTATAAGGAAACACAGAAGGAGCAGGACAGAGAGCTGTACCAGTCAAGGCAGAAGGAAGCAGGGAGGGAAGTCAGAATAGCAAAGGCCCAAACTGAGGAAAAGATAGCCAACTTGGTTAAGAAGGGGATAAAACCTTTCATAGGTACATCAGCGAGCATAGAAAGACAAAGGGAGGGATAGTGAGGCTGAATAAAATGAACAGTGGGTGGGTAGAGGGGACAGTGAAAAGCAGGGATACTGAATTAGTATTTCTGCTCAGTATTCACAAAAGAGGAGGGAAGTGCCTAATCCAATTAACAGAAGCACTCTTGATAGGGGTCGATCCCAGTCCTTTCAAAGAAGAAAAGGTTCTGCAAGAACTCCTAAAACTGAAGGTGGACAAAGCAATGGGGTCTGATGGAATTCACTCCAGAATTCTAAAAGAATTAAGGGGAACTAGTGAAACCACTGGCTACTCTTTTAATAAATCATGGGAGGATGGTGTGGTACCCGAGGACTGGAGGAAGGCGATGATTCCCCTTCACAAAAGTGGGACCAAGACAGAGGCAGGAAACTACAGACCTGTCAGTTTGACCTCTGTGGTAGGGAAAGTGATGGAGTCACTTCTGAAGGAAAGAATAGTTGAGTACCTAGAGGCCAGTGGGGCACAGGACCCAAGGCAGCATGGGTTCTCAGCGGGAATGTCATGTCAGATGAATCTAATAGATTTCTCTGACTGGGTGACCAGAGTAGTAGACCAGGGAGGGGCTGTGGACATGGCCTACCTAGACTTTAGCAAAGTATTTGACACAGTCCCACACAAAAGATTAATACTCAAATTAACCAGCCTGGGAGTGGGTCCCAGGTGGTAGCCTGGGTAAAACATTGGCTGGACAACGGGACACAGAAGGTAATTGTAAATGGAGTCCACTCTGATGAAAGAGGGGTTACTTCATGGGCACCGCAGGGTTCAGTACTGGGTCCAGTCCTTTTAATGTCTTCATAAGTGACATTGCAGAGGGACTGGAATAAAAGTATGCTCTTTGCAGATGACACAAAGATCTGCAACAGGGTTGATAGACAAGGAGGCGTGGAAAGGATGAAAAGGGACTTGGCAAGGTTGGAGGAATGGTCAGAAGTATGGCAGCTAGATTCAATGCAAAGAAGTGCAAAATAATGCATCTGGGAAACAAGAACCCAGGGAAGAATACACAATGGGGGGAGGTAGCAACAACAACCAAAAGGAAAGGGACCTGGGGTAATCATATCAGATGACCTTAAGATTAGCAAGCAATGGAGAAGGCAGTAGAGAGGCTGGGGTATGCTGGGATGCATAGGGAGAGGCATCAGCAGCAGAAAACAGGAAGTTGTTATCCCTCTGTACAGACAGTTGGTGAGACCCCATCTGGAGTACTGCATCCAGTTCTGGAGACCCCATCTCTGCAAGGACATAGACAGGATAGAGGCAGTCCAGAGGAGGGCAACTAAAATGGTGCAGGGTCTGCAAGGGAAGCCGTATGAGGAGAGACTAAAGGAGCTTAATATGTACACCCTTGAGGAAAGAAGGAGGGGGACATGATAGAAACTTTAAGTACCTCAGTGGAATCAACAAAGTCCAAGAGGGTAGCATCTTTCAGAAAAAGAGATGTGCAAGAACAAGGGGACACAATTTAAAGATAGGGGTGGTGGTTCAGGGGCAATGTGAGGAAGTATTATTTCACAGAGAGGGTAGTGGATGCATGGAACAGCCTTCCTGAGGAGGTTGTAGGGTCTAAAACTGTGGGAGAATTCAAGAATGCATGGCACAGACATAAGGCAATTCTTGTGGGGGTAGGAAGAAATAGGCTGTTGGTTAACTAGGATCTGCGGCCTATCCTGTAGGTAGGGAAATGGGCAGCCTAGATGGGCCAAGTGGTCCTTATCTGCCGTCAAAGTCTATGTTTCTATGTTTCAATAGGAGTGGGTCCCAAGATGATAGCCTGGATAAAGAATTGGCTGGAGAATAGGACACAGAGGGTAATAGTAAATGGAGTCCACTCTGAAGAAAGGGGGTTACTAGTGGGGTGCTGCAGGGTTCTGTATTAGACTGGTCCTCTTCAATGTGTTTATAAGCAACATTGCAGAGGGACTGGAAGGAAAGTATGTCTCTTTGCAGATGACACAAAGATCTGCAACAGAGTTGATGCACAAGGTGGGGTGGAAAGGATGAGAAGGGACTTGGCAAGGTTAGAGGGATGGTCAAATATATGGCAGCTTAGATTTAATGCTAAGAAGTGCAAGGTAATGCACCTGGAACAAAAACCCAGGGAAGAGTACATAATGGGGGTGAGATAATAACAACAAAAATGGAAAGGACCTGGGGTAGTCATATCAGATGACTTAAAGGTGGGCAAGCAATGTGAGAGGGCAGTAATAAGGGCTGGGGGATACTGGGATGCATAGAGGAGGCATCACCTGTAGAAAACAGAAAGTTGTTATCCCTCTGTACAGACAGCTGGTGAGACCCCATCTGAGTACTGTGTGCAGTTCTGGAGACCCAGTCTCTGCTAGGATATAGACAAGATGGAAGCTGTCCAGAGGAGGGCAACCAAAATGGTGCAGGGTCTGCACCAGAAGGCATATGAAGAGAGACTAAAGGAGCTTAATATGTATAACCTCGAGGAAAGGAGGAGAGGGGACATGATACAAAGATTCAAGTACCTCAAGAGAATCAACAAAGTCCAAGAGGTAGCATCTTTCAAAAAGAGGTGTGCAAGAACAAGGGGCACAATTTGAAGATAGAGGTGCAGCTCAGAGGTAATGTAAGGAAGTATTTTTCACAGAGAGGGTTGTGGATGCATGGAACGGCCTTCCAGAGGAGGTTGTGGAGTCAAAACAGTGGTTGAATTCAAGCATGCATGGGACAGCCATAAGGCAATTCTAGGGGTGGGTGTAGAAGAAGTAGGCTGCTGTTTAACTAGGATCTGCAGCTTATCCATTAGGTAAGGAAATGGAAGACTGGTGGGCCAAGTGGTCCTTATCTGCCATCAAATTCTGTTTCTATGTTTCTAGGCATGAGAGGGAGTGATGTGGCACCCGGCAGGGGTTCCATTGCACAGCCATGCAGCCCATGGATGGGACCACTTCAAGGAGGGGGTCCAGGGACAGACAATGACATTGCCCCAGGTAGGCACAGCCCCTGGCAGCTACCCCATAGGTGGCCACCTCCCATAACCCCTGCAGGCAGAAGGCAGCCTGCCACAATGTGGAAGAGTGAGTACAAGGGGACGATGGCGATCCCGGATAATGTTACTCCAATCACTGGCACCCCTCATCCTGCAGTTCCAGTGTACCACCTACAGAATTATGTGAGATGGCCACCTGTGGGAAGCTCTTAGGACTGTGCCCACTTGGGGTCATGCCATTGTCTGACCCTGGAAACCCCTCCAAAGAGGTCCCATCCCATGGGTTCTATGGCTATGCAAATGGCAACCTGCTGGGTGCCACATCACTCTCTCTAATGCTTGCTGTCTTCCTGAAGCCCCTTATGGCACCCCTGTGCCCCTTCAGTCCCAACCAGTCAACTTACAGACATTTCCCCTTCACCAGTGTGTGGAACTGGTGCAAGTCCCTTAGACAACCTCCTGGCTGGTCTAAGTGAGCCCTTGCCGGGGTCCATGGCAGGGCTTCCAAAATTGCAAACAGGGACTGTTACAGGCCCACCATGGGCAAGCCCCTTGTGACCTTGCTCACCTTGATTTTGGTTGCAAGGCTGGCACAGTGCCAGTTTAGCACATCAGCTTCCCTTTTCAATGCAGACCACATTCAAAAATTGGGATTGCTGCATCTTTTGATGCAAGGTGACACTTGTATCAATTATGTTTGAAGCAGGCACCTTGCATCATACTCTGAGATTTGAAAATCAAGTCCCATGTGTTCACATTAAATAAACTGGCAGTTCGAAGTCACATGATACAAGTCACTGATTAGTAGCCTGATCCAGTAGCTCCAGCCTTTGGTCCTTATTTACATGGTATTATTGTTTGAACCAGGTGAATTCCACTGAACTTTTTCTGTATCATAGCTTTTGGAACACTAGCAACAATATTTGGAAGACCTCTGGAGCAAATGGAGGGAGAAATGTGCCATTCACAACCCAGACACACTCGCCCACTACTCTGGTGAAGGTCCCAAAGAAAGTTAGGGCCTCCCCATCTACAGGAGATGGGGAAACCAAACTAATTACCTCAGAGAATGAGCCTTTAACCCTAGCACAATTATTGGTGGAGATTAAACCCTTCGTGTAGAGCTGCAGTCTGTTACCGAGGAACTGAAATCTGTAACACAAGCCCTTGAGGATTTATCCCAACGTACAGGGATAGCGAGTTAGAATCACTTCTCTGGAAAACCATTTGGTAAAATAGGAACTGGAGCTGGTCTCCCTGAAACAAAAGCTGTCGAGAATGGAAAGAAAAACAGAGGATCTAGAGGAAAAAGCAGACACAATAATGCTGTGATTATCAGTTTCCTGGAGAAGGTGGAGGGATGATGCAATACTATGTACACAGAAGTTACTACTGAAACTAGCAGGTCGACACGCCCAGTCCCCGCTACACAATTGAACATGCACACAGAGCCTTGCAGACGATGCCATCCCCAGATCCCCACCACGGCATTCATTTTTCAATTTCTGAACTATAAGGAGAGGCAGTTCTTCACTAAGATCAAGAAGCTTAAAGAAATAAGATGGGAGAGCTCTAACTTGAGAATTACCCAAGACCTACCAGTCTCAGTTCGCAAAGATGAGCCACATACCACCTGTCGGTGGTGAAATTAATTGCTGCCAGTGTTCGATTCTGGATGGTATATCCAGTAAAATTGCAACTTTTTCTATCTGGCAACTGGGTTAGCTATGAAGGCGCTAACGCTGCAGTGGCAGGATTGAAAGAGGCTTTACCTGACTTGTTTAAGCAGGGCTGAATGGGACTGGACCAATATTTGGTTTAATTTGATAGTTAGAGGTGCAGGACTTTGATGGTCTAATGGACGGAATCTGTTTTACCTCAGTGCTCTACCCAGCGAAATGGACCCCTCTCTGCAGTGTGTAAATTGAACATCTGCAGGGTTGGAAAGGGTTTGAAATCTTTGTGTTCTGTTCTCCTTAGGTTAAAACCAAAGTGTTGTTCGCTTTGATATATGTGGCTGTGCCTTAATTTATGGGGATAGCTTGATTGACTTACTCCTGGAATATACTTGCTTTTATTCCTTTGTATTAATGGGGACAGAAGCTGAATATTCGATCAGTGTAAGGCACGGCTAGATTCCCATTGCTTCTGAATGGCCACAAGAGGGAGCTAACTCAATTGGTCATCCTGAGGAGGAAGCCTTTATATTTTCAAACTGTGTCCCAATATTATGGCTTTGGTGCCCCTGTTCCAGTTTATTAGGAATTAGGATAAGGATTTTAGAAATTATACAGTACTAAGTTTTTCCTCTATATGCTTGCTCACCCTTTTTTTCTTTTCCTTTTAATGGTTATAAAATGTTTATTTTACAGAAACTAGAGGGATGCAAAGCAAGCAGCCTGTGATGAGATGTAATAGGGCAAAGGGACTAAGGATCATTAGTTCCGTTGGGATTTTGTCCCCACCCCTTTTTTGTTTTTATTATTCCTCTTACATCTGCTACTGGCAGGGGCAATGCATACAGCCTAACACAACTGTATGTTACAGTTTACAGGTTCAGAGAAAGTATTAAGCTTTTACATGTTAAGTTGAGTTGGAATTTTTAAAGGATCACTCTACTAGGAACAGGGACCATGTCTGTTCAAAAGATGTACATATAAGTTTACTGGTAAAAGGGCTATTGGTTTATAGTGTACCTGGTGCAGTGTTTTAATTTGCCTTCTTGTTACTGCTTGGAATGTACAGAGGGTACAGCTAGTAATGATCTAGGATTTGGCCATGCAACTGAAAATACCTTTCTCCCTCCTGCCAATCTGAGGGAATCAAATTGGTGTTATCTCAACAAAAAACACCTTAAATGAGGAGAATGATCTTACTGGTCAGAGGAGGACATGAATAGTGGGATCCCTCCTATAGAGCAGGGATTGATATCTTGTAGAGTCTGTTGCTCTGGGGAAATAAAGGGAGGAGCTGATGAAATCGCCTATTAGGCACAAGAGGAATTATGGTGGGTAGGTATGGAGTGGGATCAGAGGTTGGAATTCTTGTAGTCACGGACCAGGAAGTATTTTGGATGGTAGGGAAGGGAACAGAGTTCTCAGTTCTGCTGGTGGGGAAACATTTTCTTGTTGTTTTGGGGTATGGTTTAACAAAGAGTGGAGGGCAGGGGAGGAGGGTGTTGGGGATGTGGAGGGGCCTCGCATACAGAATTTTAGAAAAGATCAGAGCTCAATTACTGGAATATTCCTCAACCTGGGAGTTTGAGGAGAGTAAACATCCTACATAGGGTAGGGATACAGGTTTTATTATTACGTTATGGCTAGTCTCTATGTATGTATTATGTGGAATATTAAAGGGGCCAGAAATAAGACAAAGAGGCACAAAGTCCTCAGATACTTACAAATGCAAAAGGTCAGATTATATGTTTACAAGAAATGCATTTGCTTGATACAGAGGTTAATCTTTTTGGTGCCAATTTGTGGGGTAAGTTTATATGTCTGGAGACAGCACTGCCAGCAGAAGAGTGGCTATTTTACTGGCTAGATCCATTTCTTTGTCTGTGAACAATGTGTTAAAGATCAGAATGGCAGATACATTTTAATTCAAGGTCTGTTGAATCAGACAAGGCGGTTATTGGAAGTGTATATGGTCCTAATATGGAATTGCCCGGTTTCTTTGTGGATCTATTGAAGGCTCTGTCCCTTTTTCCCACCTCCTGATTTTACTGGGAGGAGATTGGAACTTAGCTTTCTCCTGAGATAGATAAGGATGGGAAGAAGAAGATGACAGGCCTAATTCCAGCTCAAAGAGCAATAAGGAACTGAATGATACTATAGGATTATGTGATCCTTGAAGAATACTACACCCTTGCAAGAGGAATTTTGATTTACGTCAGAAGTGCATCACTCCAGATCATGGATTGATTACTTCTTAATGAGTTATTCATTATTGCCAGGTCTTTCTTCTTGTGTAATAATCCATGGAGTGGTGTTGGACCATTCCATGGTCAGCTGCTCTACAGAACTTAACTCCAACTTTCCCAGGCAGACTATATGGAAACTGAATAATTAATTATTTAAGTCACAACAGATAAGAGATAATATTATCCAGAGCATAGAACAGTTTGACAGGATAAATCTTGAGTCCACTGGTAGGGGTAATATTGAATGGGTAACTCTGAAATGTGCTTTATGGGGAGTTAATTAAAGAGCAGCTGGTAGGAAGAGACAGAGGAGAGTACAGCAAGACATCTTCTGAATCAAATTAGAGATAGAAAGAACCGCACAATGGTTACCCGATTGAAATCAGGGAACGGCTGAAAGAACTAAGGAGTCAATATAATGACATTCTGAGAGAAAAGGCGGAATATGCCATACTTAAAACTAAAACAATGTATTTATCAAGGTGAAAATGAGGACATTTATTAGCTATGAGATTAAGAGCTGAAGAGGTGTCTAAAATTATACAGAGTATCAAATCTCAGGGAGGTGGAATAATCAAATTACTTCTGCAAGATGTAGTTCTGAGTTTGAACAATATTACAGAGACCTGTACAGCCCTGTAATTCTCCAGCCTCAGAGAGCAGAAGTGGAGGAATATCTCTTTTTGGTATGTTGCCAGTGGTGCCAGATGAGCTGAAGGAAGGCTTATGTTCTCCCATTTCTGAAATGGAGATCATGACTGCCATCCAATCTGTTTCACTAGATAAAGCTCCAGGACCAGATGGGTATTTCCTCAATTTTAATAAATGCTTTGCTAAGAAATTAGTCCCTGCTTTGAAAAGATTGTTTCTCAGTATTCTCAATTCGGATAATGTTGATAAACACTTGTTTGAGGCCCTTATCATTGTCATTCCCAAGGTGGGAAAGCCTCCAGACAAAGTTACCAGTTACTGCCCTATATCATTAATTAACAATGATATTAAGATCCTGGCTAAAGTTATGCCCTTTATTATACACAATGGTCAAGTTGGGTTCATGACTGGGAGAATGGCCTCTAACCATATGTGCAAACTGTCTACGTCTTCTCCGCATTCAGGGATGAACATTCTGTGTGGGCTCATATCTCTGGATGCAGAGAAGGCGCTCGCAGGGTACACTGTCAGTTTTGTACCTGATGATGGAAAGATTTGGGTTTCCTCTAGCATTTATTAAAAGTGTCTTTTCCTATACAATCAACCTACTGCCAGACTATACTGTAATGGGATTTTTCTTCGGTATTCCCATTGCTTTCGTGGACTAGTCAAGGATGCCCCCTTTCACCCATTCCTTTTCATTTATATCTTGAACCTCTTCTCAGCAGGAGCCAAGGGTACAGGGAGTAACAATAAGTACCCAAGAACTCAAGGTCTCCGCATAAGTGGATGACAACCTCTCTATTTGATTCATCCCAAAGAAACTATCCGTAGTATTGAGAATCATAGAGCATATAGCAAACTATCTAACTATAAAATAAATGTAGAAAAACTCTATTATTCCCAATTAATTCCAGAGTACAGAGGTCTGTTGGATCAGATTTGGGATTACAGTGGAACCTAAGTGTTTTAAATATATTGGATTGTACGGTCAAAAGTGAATCCAAGCTAATCAACTTGAATCTAGACACAATATTGAATATAGTTCAGCAGGATCTATGTAGATGGCACAGACTTCTGATTTCTCTTTGGGGCCAGATCAACATAATTAAAATAGAATGTTCTGCCATGCTTGTTCTAACCTATTAGCATGCTTAACATATGGTTACTATTGAAGTGGCACAAAATGCCCATTCTATTATTTCTAAATTGTATGGCAAGGGAAAACCCCTCGGAGGGCCTATTACAAGATGGCAGTCCCCAAAGATAAAGGTGGACTAAGATTACCACAACTAGGTTTATATTACTGGGCTAGCAATGCTGGGAAGTACCTTAAGTGGTTATGAATTCTGGAAGAAGAACTAGTTCTGCCATATGTTCCTTCATGGATTATATTGGAAAAGAGTTGATTAAGGAGGTGGGTTTGGACCCTACTGCCCTTCTTTATTCCACAAAGAAAGTTCTCCTCCTAAATTGTCATCCACTCCAATTAGTGTTTCTCTTAGGATAAACTCTCAGTTATGCTCCTTTTATGATATTCAGCCCAAACTGACAGGAATCAATCTTTATGTCAAAATCCTAACCTTAGAATAGGTGGTAAGATGCTCTCAGATACTTGGTTACCTCAATTGAGGGTTTGAGAGTTACAGACTTTTACAAGGAGATAACTGTTACCGTAGAAGTTATTCTTGCTAGATACCAAATTGGACCAAACAATATTTTTAAGGTGTATCAAGTAAGGCATATGTTGCTACAAAAATGGATAGTTTTAGGAAATAGAATCTCCGGTGAGTTTTTTGAGACCCTAGCTCAGGTAGTATGGGAACCACATGTAGTGTCTAAACTATATAGTTACCTGTTCAATCAAGCACATGCAGAACTTGATGGGAAACCTCATTACTGGACAGATTAACTTCCAGCATGGGATATGAAATGTGAGGTAATATGGAGACATACTTATCAGTATATTTCCAGGATATGTTAAGGGTGCTGTTCCAATTGTTAAATAATTTGTTTTGACTCTTCTAAATTGCATAGAATTGGGCATCTACCTAACCCTTATGTAATAGATGTCACCAGTAGAGGAACTCTTTCTCATATATTTTGGAATGCCCTCCTTTGAAAGAGTTATGGAAAACAATTAAATCTAAATTAGATCCTCTGCTGGGATTGAACAGTATTTCACTATTGAGGTGTGTGTAGTGGGAGATTATACGCTGTTGAAGAGAAGACCAGGAGGTATTATGTGGCCATGATCTCTTCCTCGCTTAAAAATTAGTACTCAGACACTGGCTGGATGACCTCCCATTGACCTATATGGAATGGCTGAGAGAACTACTGTTTAATTTGAGTGTTGAAAAGCTTGGAGCAAGTATGAAGGATTCTCTTCCTAGGTATGTCGAAAGATGGGAATGCATACATTCCTTATACTTGTTCCAAGCTGAGGTCCAACCATCTGAACCGGAATGAAAGGGCTCTTTGAGCTCTGAGAATTTATCTATCACTTAAATTGTATTAAATGACATGTTAATGTTATGGATTCAATAAAGAGTTGCAAGGTTGGGGAGGGAGGAGGGGGAAGGATGGGGATGGGGACGGGGAGGGAGAGTAAGAAGTGTCTAAGATTGTGCGGGTCAGAATGTTCGACTAGAAATTTCTATATTTATATGTACCACTTCTTGCTCTGTATGGAAAATAATAAACTTGAATTTAAAAAATAAAAAATAAACTGGCAGTTGGCTATTTTATTGATTGTATTTTGTGTTAGTAGTAATTACTCTATTTTATAGTAAATTGTGTAATGCATTGAGTGGGTTTTATCTTTACTTTTCAAACTGTTAGTAAAAAGAATGCAATATGGCCGACCTGGTGGTGCTGGGGGTTGAGGCACTGGATGCCATACCTCCTGCCATGTTGGCTACCTGGGTTCTGGTTTCGAGCTTGGGCCACTGGGAGTCAGCTGAAGATGAGGAGGAGGGCTGATCAGGTTGCTGACTGGCAGCTCTCCTCCACAGGAGGGTTAAAGAGGGCCTCCTTGGCACTTGTCTGCCTCCTGGTGCAGGCTGGGAAGCAGTGTTATGCTAGAGAAGGATGGGTGGAAGAGGTTGTCACCAGAGCCACGGTGCACAGTGCACCTCCATGTCCATGTGTTACTACATTCTGGGGCCTTGGGTGATGGGGAGAAAAATGTGGAAAGTGTGGGGTCATGCAGGATGATGCCTCCAGGCCAGCTCCATTGATTTGCTGAGCCACGCACATTATAACAAGTGCCAGAACAACCCCAGTGCCCCGTAAGGTTGATAGACATAAGCAGTGGCCCACCACGGAGGATAAAAATCTATACGGAAAAAAAGAATTCAATAGAAGTCTAGCATTGTGATGCAAGAAAATTCCAACTACATAGAAGTTAAATGGATTTAAATGAAAATCTATAGATTTATTTATATCAAGAAATAGACACTTATGTCAGCAACAAATTGTACCTTTTATATTTTATGTTTGTAATATTGTGGTCCATTTGTATGGTTTTACATTTTGATAAACTAAATAGCCTTTGCTTCTTCTTAACATGCAACAACTGATTAGAAATTAACTATCACTAGCTAAATTTTTGAAAGCTCACAGAGTATCAAACAATCTTGTCTTTGTATTAAATCTGTAACATTGTCGAGTAAAAAGTTTTATTTTAAAACATCTGCAAATACATTTGAAGCCTCCTACTGAAATAGACTACCTGCTCTGTGAGTAAAGATTTTCTGACTTCATAATACAAGAATTCCATTGGATTTTTTATAATATGAAAGTAGTTGATACAATAAAAAGAAAATAATGAAAAGGTTATCAAATAAACAAACAAACGTCATTAACAAGGCATGACAATACCCCAAACCTTCATCCTTAAAATATATAGTCTTACTTTGCAGATGCTTTTAAAGATTGCATGTTACTTCACTAACTCTGCAGTGAGGACCAGCAGAACCCCAGTAAGTATTAATCCATAATCTAGATTTTTAATACTGTATTTAAAAGTTAAAAGCCTTTTATAATCCCAATTTTCATGCCTGTTAGAAAAGATAAAGTAGACAGGATAAAGTGTACGCCACTCTCCTTAAAGGTGCTCCAGCAAAATGACAAACTGGAAAAGGAGGGTCCACCTGAGGAAGACTCACTAGACAGAATCAATACATAGGAGCATTATCCACTTTTTAAGTCATGTTTTTATGATTTAAAAATAAAATATTATTTCCTTCTTCAACCTTTGCTGTGCCCAACTTTTCTCCTTTTTCCTGTTAAAAAAGATGGCCTTAGTGTAGTGCTGCTGCTGATGTCATTTGATGTCATCTGGGGCATTCACAGCATAGCTCTAACTGCCTACAACACCACAACTACTAGCACATAATACTTTCCACTGCTACTTTCAAAATGTGTACTTTCAGTTCTTCTCAGTGTTGTACACAGCTCTCCTGAAATATTTGACTTCATTCCTTCCACAATATTTACCTATACTCTCAAAATGTGTGCCTTGTGGTCTTCCCATATTTAAAATCCATACTTTGTCCAGGGAGGTACAAAATGTAGAAGATGACAGGTGATAGTTAGATCTGATGCAAATAATAAGAGTATAACCTAGATGCAGATCATGCTCTATTTATGGGAGGGAACCAGTCAAGTTTGTCAAGATAAGCAGTCACAACAGGAGTAGGTTAATATGAGTTTAGTGGTTATTAGAGATCAGTTACAGGAGAAACCTACAGGTTCAATCAAATTAATAGATTCTCAATATTGGAGGTAGATGGACTTTTATCAAGATGAGAGGAGATAAAACAGCTAGTCAAAATGAGGAGATACCTAGCAAGAGGACAGCACTGAGGAGCTAGGTGTAGGGTCAACTAAATTGTTGGGACAGCTAAACCAAAAGGTAATAGTGGTCATCCTTCTTCTAGTGGGAAGAAAGAGAGCTAGCCCCAGTTACCAAGACATATTAAGGTAATAGAAAATTCAGTTATTAAATATACAGACACAGTTATCTGCAAGGGAAGGAAGGAGGCCACTACAGTTAGCTGTCTTTCTAGAGCATGCATAGAAGATGTTAAAAACAACATCAAAGTGCTACTAAAGGTACAACTACCTCTATTATGGTGCTTCATGTGGGTACAAAAGATGTTGGTAGGCAGAAAGGGATAGATATTCAGAGTGATTTTGAAACTGTAGGAAGGATATTACAGGATATTGGTGGTAAATTAATTATTTTGGAAATTATCTCTGTTCTGAGGGCTGGAAATGGAAAATCACAGGAAATTAAGTAATTGAATTGATCATTAAGGAGGTGGTCTGAAAGGAAGGGTTTCACGTTTTGAGAAATTGCAATAGGTTTTACAATTGCCATGAATTATACAGAAGAGGTGGCCTGTATTTAAACCATTATGGATCTAGACTTTGGGAGAAAGAATAAACAGATGTATTGCCTGACATTTGAATATGCAGGGGAAATGAGGTAGGAATTAAACTTAGTAATAACAAGCATTTTTCAATGCCGAATGTTGTCGCGTGGCATTGGCTTTGGTAGTGCAGTCTGAGAAAAACATTTTGGGCAGGATGTGGAAAATGACAGCTGTACAGTTCATAAGGAGATGTAAAAAATGCCAGTGTTGAAAATGTGGCATGTAAATATTGCAAATTTTAGTTACAAGGATGCATGGCAAATGCACAGCACGCTTGTAACACAGTGATTTTATGGACGTTCAGCACCAAATTTTCAACATAGGCATTTTAGCACCACTGCTCATGTACAGTGTCACTGTTATTTCTCAAACTGTCCCAAGGTATTTTGGTATTGCAACCGTGTTATTCTGTGCCGGACGTGGCGAAAACACATTTTGGGCAGGATATGTGAAATGACAGCTGTACTGTTCATCAAGAATTGTGGAAAAATGCCAATGGTGAAAATCCAGAGTGAAAATATTACAAATGCATGTTATGGCGTGTGTGCAATCTACCAACGCGTACTCGTAAACAGTCATTTTATGGAGTATCATCACCAAATTTTAACAAAGGCATTTTAGGGCCTCTGCTCATAAACAGTGTTACTGTCATTTTCATAATCTGGCTCAAACACTGATTTCCCACAGCAACCCACAGCTATTGATAAGCTGGAAGTGTGAAACACATTGGCCAGGATGTGAAAAAATGACAGCTGTAATGTTCTAGGAGGTCTACAAAAATGGCAATGTTGAAAATCTGGCATGAAAATGTGCGAATTGCTTGAGTTATAGAGCCTGCATAGCATCTGCGTAACACTCCTTTCGTAAAACAGCCCTTTTTGGATTTTTCCACAAATTTGCAACATAGGCTTTTGAGCCCACCTCATGAACAGTGGCACTTTCATCTCATTAATCAGTCCCAAAAGGTGATTCCATGCAGTGACTGTGAAATCACCTTTCAGGACTGAGTAATGATATGACAGTGCCAGAATTCATGAGGATGGGTCCCAAAACCCCATGTTGAAAATTTGGTGTAAAATTCCCAAAAATGCCCAAGATATGCATTAAAGTTGAAAACCCTATTTACTCCATTATACAGTTTACCAGCATTTCCTTAGTTCATGGTCAGCTTTGAAGAGTGCAGACATGTTCCCAGTCCACGAAGATCATCATGCCAGATTCGAGGTAAGTATGGGGTCTGGGGTGTGGGAGGCAGGGTGCATAGTGGATAGGTGCAGGTTGTGGTAGAGGGGTTGGAAGAGTACGAGGGACCGTTTTAGCTTTACAGATTAAAAATAAAAGACATTGGCCATCATTTTCATTTTAATAGGGGCTTTGGCATGCTGAGGTGGGCTCCCAGCATGCCACCTGAGTGTGTGTGTGGGTGGGTGCTTAGGCTGATGGGGAATTGGGCACTGCCATCAGCAAACAAGGAAAGGAGGGCCACAGGAGCTGAGGGGATTGGGCACCTCGGCAAGCAAAAAATAGGGAACACATTATGCCCATGGGGAGTGGGCTCCCCATCTGCAAAATTCAAGTGGAGGGAGGGATACATGCTGATGGGATTGGGGCCCAGTCAGAAAGAAAAACTGCTGGGGGTGCATGATGCCAATGAGATTGGGCACCCCCTCAGCACGTAATAATGGGGGTGTTGACAGGCAACAGCAGCAGTCACTGCCACCATGTTGCCTGCATGTAGGGGAGGCGTGTTGTGTTACGCTGCAATGAGAGCTTCACTCTCATTGCAGCTGCATTTTTGTCTGATGTCTTCATTTCATTAGCTAGCCAAATAAGCACCTGGGCTGGATGGAATACATCCAAGAATATTGATGGAATTGGCAGATGAGTTAGCTGGCTCTGTTACAACATTATTCCAATTATCCTTGAGCCAGGTGAAGTAGTAACAAGTTGGAGGAAGGCTACAGTAATTCTGATTTTTATAAAAGGAGTGAAAACAGATTGCAAGACTTATAGGCTGAGTAGCCTAACCTCAGTTTTGAGTAAGGTACTCAAGGTACATTGTGAAAGAGGAAATAGAAAATATGTCACAATGAATAACCTGATAGACAGTACTTAAAATGGCTTTACTAAGGGCAGGTCATGTCAAACAAACATATTGGCCTTTTTGATAAGGTTAATAGGCTTTGGAGAGGCAGAGGCCAGTGGATGTTATTTTCCTCTACTTTAGTAGGGCATTCCAAGCTGGTAAGCAAGCTGGGCAACATAGGCCTCAGCTGCCATGCTCTAAGGTGGTTTGAAAGCTACCTAACCGGTGACAGAAAGGGTAAAATGGAAGGATGCCATATCTGACTCACTTCCACTAAAGAGGGGTGCCTCAAGGATCAATACTCAGCCCCTCTTCTTCTCCTTGTTCACTAACGATCTAAGTGACTACTGTGGAGAGCGCCGTCATCCAGTATGCTGATGATGCTGTCATCTATTGATCCACTGCCAACCTGGAAGACCTCAGTCTCTTACTCCAAGGTGACCTACAATCCCTTGAGAACTGGCTCATTGAGAATTGAATGGTCCTTAACATGAACAAAACCAAGGACATGTTTGGTCCCAGATCCCTCGGTCAGGACAGAAAACAACTCCTACATCTCACCTGCGTGGCTGGCACCTGCGTTGAAGTAGTGACCTCCTGAAATATCTAGGCCTCCACCTTGGACCAGGGTCTCACCCTTAAATACCATGTGGACCAAATTACCAAAACTATACATGGAAACTAGATACCCTATACCGACTAAAAGACCAGTTGGTACCGAACTAGGGTTGCTATCACCACCAGCATCCTCCCACCGACACTCACGTGATGCTGCCCAGTCATATATGGGCTGGCTAAGACTGAGAAGTCCAGACTCCAAGTGTTTTACAACAAGGTGGCGCGATTAGCCTCCCTGAAAAACCCCAGAATCACCACTGTGACACCCAATCCATACTCAACTGGCCCTCACTGGATGCCGCCTCCAGTACCTTGCTTATATGCCAAGCTCTATAAGTTAATCAGCCCAGCTATTCCCCCCAGTCTCTCTGGACTCCTCGCTGAAAGTCCAATCCCTGCCCCTCCACTCTGCAGGATGAACTCTGCTCCAAGTCCCCAGAGTAAGGACCAACGCTGGTGACAAGTCAGTCACCCACACTGCTCCCACCCTGTGGAAAACATTCCCTCCCTATGTGCAGGAAGCACCCTCTATCAAATGTTCCAACAGGCTCAAGGACCACTTAGTGAAAGCCAGTACCTACCACTGCAATGTCCCTGAGACCACCCTTCAGATTTAGGCCTCCTGGTCCTCTTCTGACCCTGGTTGGTCCAGTACTATTTATCAACTCTGCAGCTCCCCTACTTATTTTTCATGTATCAAGATCGTATGTTGCTGGTAATAACATGTAACTCATCCTCACTGCTTCACTATGCTGAACCATACCTTATCTTGCCTGTACCACATGTAATTCATGCTCACTATTTTACTTTCTGTTCCATGCAATCCTGGGTCGCCCTGAAAAAGGGATCTCGGGCCCAGTGGGCTTACCTGGTCGCCAAAAAGTTAATAAATAATAAATAAATAAATAATAAATAATGCAACAAATTTCCACACAGCACATTGGTGGAGAAATTATTAGATTTGAGGATAAATGTATGACTTGTTGCATGCATTAGGTCATGGTTATCTAGCAGGATACAGCATGTGGTGATATGTGGTGTGGCCTCTAAGTGGACAAGTGACCAGCAGTGCCACAGGTCTCAGTGCTATGTCCTAGCCTATTTAATATACTTGTAACCTCTATGAATTGTAACAAGTGGATTTGGATGTCAAGGTTCACTGATGACATCAAAATGGATCTGATGTCACAAATTTTGAAGAAATTGAAAATCTGCAAATGGAATTGATCAAATTAGAGCATTGGGAAAATGACCATAAATTAGAGTTTAACATTGAAAAAATGCTCTGTAATGCACTTTGGTCATAATAATAAGATGGCACCATATGTGTTAATGGGTCAAGTACTAAAAACAGTGATAGAGGAAAGGGATCTTGGCATCATAATAACCCATGATTTGAGTTTTACAAGGCATTGCCAGCTAACAACAAGAAAAGCATGTGGAATACTGGGTAGTATAAGAAGGCATATCAGAAGCAGAGATAGTAGGGTGATCCTGCCATTATTTCAATGGGCTATGCAACAACAGTAGTGCTTCACTTATGCAATTGTGATAACTGTTTGGACATTTACACTCTCTGTTCCTTGGGGAATTACCACCCTGTAGGGGTATCATTAGCAAGGAATTCTCAAAGAGGATTCCACCCTAGAGGTACCATGGGAAGATTCCTTGGCTAAAGGTACCTAAGGAAGCCCCCAAGGACAGAGGCATGCCACTGGAGGTGGAAGGGAGGATGGTGGGGCAAAAAAATGTTTCAGAGGGAGGCTGAGAGGAACTGCTTATGTAGGTCAGGAAGGGCGTAGCTGATTGCTTATCCCATTGAACTACAGGCATAGCCTATCAATTCAATGGGCTACTCAACCAGAGTAATGTTATGCTTGTGCAACTATGATAACTGTTTGGCTGATCACACTGTCTATTCCTCATGGAATTACCACCCTGTAGGGATAGCGAAGACAAGGAACCTTAGGAGAGGGTTCCATCCCTAGAGGTGCTACAGGAGGATTCCTTTGGCTAAAGGTACATTAGGAAGGAGTCCTAAAAGAAGATTAGGCAGTAAACATTGACTATGAGGTAGAGAAGCAAGTCACAGCAATGAGAAGCTAGAGGAAATACAAATGAGAAGCAAGGCTGTCCAGACAGCACTGATAAAATGGATTACACTGATGACAACAGGGACTTCTTAGAGAGAGGGAACAGCGAGAAGGGCCACTATCCATCTCCATCCAATAGCAGAATCTAGCTAGGAGACCAGGGAATATGCTATAAACAACTAACCAAGTATTATGATCTTTGCCATGGAGGACAGGAAAAAAAGCACTTATTAAGAAGAGGAAACCACTGGAGATCCAGACCTTTGTTGCCTTTCCTCCAGGCTGAGGGTAGTTTATTTTGCTGACGGCTGTGCTGCTACAATTTAGAAAGCCAAATCAAGGTGAGGAAAGTCCAATTTGGTGGAAAGGTAATAGTCACAGCTGGCATGCCTCTAATTTATGAATGAGAGCATTTCTTTGAATGAGAGCATGAATCACTTTGAGTACTAGATGGGAGGAGGTCAGATGACCCAGCATCATAAATTAGGTAGCAGTTTATTGATGAGGAGGCCAGGTGAGCCAGTGCTAGATATATTGATGAGAAGGTGGGCAAGCCCAGTGGCTTGTAGATATTGATGGGGAGGCAAGCAAAACAGTGTCATATGAGAGGTCTGCATAGTGTGGTTCAATGAGATGAGCATAGGTCCAGGAAGTAAAGGAGAACAAATACAGGCATGAAATAGACCTGCAGAATGTGTGGAAAACTTGTGTGATGTTGTGTCTTTGGTTTGAAGGTTCAAGGAGGTCTGTTCATAACATGAGACGAAATAAGGAAAACTATATATGATGAGCAGATTTATTAAGTCCAGTAAACGGAGCTGCAATTGATTTTATGAATCTCAGCTGATGAGGATGATAATATAGCAGAAGAGGCAGCTAGGATGGCAGTTTCATATTCATGAGGAAAGGAAAACTCCCAGAGTTCAGATGAGCATTTGTGAATGCAGGATCTCCAAGTAGGTACAAAATGAACTGAAACCTAAAAAGTAATGGAGTGTAGCTGATATGAACATTGAGATCTCCATATAGATGAACAAATACTGAGTGTTGGATTGTCCATATGGAAGCTGCAGGCAATGAAGGCAGGAGGAGAAGTGACTCCCTTGTACTGAAGAAGTTGAAGTCTAACATAAGCACTCCCATTCCTGGAGGACAAAGAAGGACTGTGCCTATGATCAAGAATGCCAGAATGATAGGATAGGGAAAACAGAGGTTGTAGCAATTATTTAAGTTGTATGTCATTGCTAAGGAAGAAGAATAGAAGTAATGAGAGATGGAAACACTTGCTCATGTGGCTCAGATTATGGGGTGTCCACTTCAAGCAGATATCACAGAGGTAAATCATGAAGCAGACGTAGACAATGAACAGAATGAACTGAGTGGAGTCAAGTAGAGATGTGCGAAGGGCTTCCCCAAAGATCATGTTCAAATAGGTAGTATATATGGACTGGGGCAGAGATTCCTGTTCCAGTAGAGATGAGTAGAAGTTGTTCAAGGGACTCCTGAAAACTGTTTTTGAGCAGCCAGGTTATGTGACATGAGGTAAAGACTATTGCTTCAAGTAGATGTGAAAGGAAGATGCCCAAAGGGCTTCCCTGAAGACAATCTTAAAGTAGGCAGGTATGAGAAGAAAGGCAGAGACTGCTGGAAGAAGAAGAAGACGTGAAGGACTTCCCCTGAAGACTGTCTTCAAGTAGGCAGGTAAATTAAATGAGATAGAGACCACTGAAGATCATCTTCAAGTAGGCAGGTATGCGAAGTGAGTCAGAGACTGCTGGAATAAGTAGAAGAGTCAGAGGGCTTCCCCAAGACTGTCTTCGAGTAGGCAGGTATATGAAATGTGGTAGAGACTACTGATGAATGTCTGAGGGGCTTCCTCTGCCCCTGAAGACCATCTTTGAGTAGGCAGGCAAAGGAAGAGAGGTAGATACTACTGGGACAAGTAGGGCAAGTACATGAGATGAGGACTCACTCCTGGCCTAACAGCTTCCTTACAAACATCAGTGAGCAGCTCTTGTCTTCCTAGGATTATATTTGGAGATACAGTTCCAGAGGCATTTATTTCCATCAGGTAGTGTATAGCATCCACAATATTGCTGACTGTTTCTGTGTAATAAGTGTTTCAAAATGGCATCTATACATCTAGAGATTCCTCTTCAAGGTATGATTGCCAGATAACTCTAGAACAGAGAAGAGTGTACAAAAGATTTGTGGTGCTCGACAGAATGAAATTACACAGAATGTAAAACTGTGGCACTCATGCAAAATATCAGTCACTGGAGCTCTAAACATCTGATGTTATTATTAAAAGGCTACAACACACAGCCTGATGAGTTCAGACAAATATCCTTTATCAAAGGCTTTGATAAAGGATATTGTCCAAATGCATCAGGCTGTTTATTGTAGTCTTTAAATAATAAAAATCAGTTTCTAGAGTTCCAGTGCCTCTAATATTTTGAGTGTGAGTGCCACAGTTTTTACATTCTTATGATTACCAGATAGTACAGCCTCCTGCATACCCAGGTTAGGGATTTGGGTAGCATGAAGAAAGTACCTGACTACACTCATCTGGGTGAAATATATGTTTTTGTTCTGGATGTACATTGGGAGTGAATTAATGTTACCCTATAGCTCCATTTAAAACTCATTCAAGACTCACTGCAGCTCTTGCATCAGAGACTCCCATTCTGATGGACAGAAGACATCCGACACTGCCTGACCACATAAGAGTAAAAGAAATCAGGTACTGATGATAAGATGACTTTGAGGAAACAGTTTGCAGGAGGCTGTCTGGATATAGACCCTGGCAGAGGCAAGGAAGGCTGGAATTCCATTAAGCTAGAACCAGAGATAGGAGACAGGTGTAATAATAAAGGTAATCAAGGTATATAGTATAATTGTAGACTGCAAAATGAATTCTGGAACAGAAACAATAAGCATACATGAAGTGGTCCCCTGCTACTGACATAGTTCCTTTTAAGAACCAAGTCCGAGAAGGAGTAAGGCTTGTAGAGGCAATACACACAGTCAGTTATCTGTAAGTAGAATTTCATGAAAATGGCATTTAATCCATTAGGAGCCATTTGATTATTGATGACAAAGGCAAGCAGTTAGGACTGCTGGCTGAACAGAGGCTGTGGCACATAGTAGTACAAAGAGCAAGTGAGTTAGGCCTGTTGGCTAATTAGAGGCTGACATATGGTAGTCAATGAGCAAATCAAAGAACATTGAGAGGCTGCAATGCACAGAATCAGAACACTGCTAATGATATAGAAAAGTTCTGGAATCCTGAGTGGCGTGATGCTCACAAAGTAAGACAATGCTGGTCAAGCTCTGCAGGGAGCAGGTCAGGAAATGGTGCATCAGGATGATTAATCTCATCAGCTGAAAGAATTATCCTGTCAGTTTGGGAGCCACACTGATATGAAGATTGTCGGTGAAAGCACTAATTAGCAGATTGAGTTGCTGAACAGGAGAGGTCTATGAACTGTGGCTAAAACAAATCCTAGGACATCTTCAATATTGGCTGAGTAGACTCCGCTGATGGGGCTGAAGAATGAGAAATAGATAAAACTGAGGCAGCTGCAGAATCTACTAGGCCTGGGCTAGGTAGGATATTTCAGTTTGAGCTAATGCTCAGAGGTTTGATATTAGTAGCAGCCAATGGAAAAAAGTCAACCAAATCCATTACGGAAGCCAGTTTATGGTGACAGAGAAGGTAGGTGATTAGCTAGTGGGAGGCTGGAATGCTAGAGATAGAATCAATGAGATTTAGCATAATTGAATCAATGAGGGTCAGCAGATGATTGCTATGGTTGCAGTATAAATAGGGAATAAAAATGATTGTCATGAGTACCTGAAATGCCATTAAGGCAGAGTTAAATTATTATAAGGCAATAAGTATTTGCAAGAGTAATGGCATGAACACCTTAAGTGCCATTAAGGCAGAGTTAGGTTATTGCAAGGCAGTAAGTATTTGCAATGCAGTAATGGCATGAATAACTTATGCACCATTAAGGCAGAGTTAGGTTATGGTAAGGCAGGTATTGCAAACGCAGTAATGAAATGCACAATGTTCTTGAAAGCCATGTAGGCAGAGAAGTAAATCTATGCATGCAATGGATAACTGAAATCCATGCAGGCAAGGTGCAGCAAAGGAACAAGTGATTCATTTAACTTACTTAAGCATGTTCCTGCTACCTGGGGCCATGATGCACCACTGAGACACCACAGTCCTGCACTGTAGGAATAACGAGGAGTCATGAGCAAAGCACCATGAGACCAAGCAGCCATGTAATAATGGCAAAAGTCTCAGTATAGAAATGCAGCATTGTTCCTAGTGGTGCTAGCACTGAGTAAATCATGAGCATAACTGCAAAACAGGGAGTAGCAGCTAGCTGAGCAGAAGAGCCTGGACCAAGTGCACTCAATTAAGGTGGAAGCACAGATTCAGCAAACTGCAGTGTGAACTGAAACATAAAATAACAATTGCAGGAAAACAGAGGTTTGGTAGGAGCCTGGAGCACAGACACAGGATAAACACAGTGCAAACAAAGGGCAGCAAGATGCTAGGAAATAGGAAAACTAGAAAACTACAAAAGAAAACACAACCTAAAAACACAAACACTGGAGAACAGAAAACAAGCATACATGGAAGCACACAGCAGCCAGAGGCAAAACTAATACTAACTTAGGTAGGAGAAATACACAAACAGAGTCCAGCAGAAACCGAACAGAGTCCAGAACACAAGCAATGCTGTAGATGGGGAGGAGCAGGCCCAACAGGCTCCAAGGGAGAAGACAGACAAACAGAGTCACCAGCTGGCAAAGAAAAATGCTTTAGAGGAAGACTGAGAGGAACTGTTTATGTAGGTCAGAAAGGGACATGGCTGGTTGCTTACCCCATTGAACTACATGCATAAGCTATCAAATAGCTCCATAGTCAGACCTCATCTGGATTATTGTGCACAGTTTTGCACTCTTTACACAAAATGAGATCAAATCCCTGGAGAAAGTGAAGAGAAAAGCAACCAAAATGATCCTAGGATTGTAGAATGTTGGCTATGATGGTAGATTACAGAGTTTGTGTTTACATGCTAGAGTACTGCAGATTGAGAGGAGGTCTTTGTTTGGTTTTCAGAGCTTTTTAAACCCAGATTTATGAAACTGTGTTGGACTGGTTATGAGTAACATCAGTACAACACTTGGTCATGCTTCTATTGAAAGGTGATTTAAAACACTCCACAAGGAGGGTGAGGTGGTTCTTTCAGAGGGTGGTCCAACTGTGAAACAGTCTTCCATTGGAGGTTGTAGGTAGTGGGACTATGGAAGAGTTTAAAATCAAGCTGGACGTACATTGTAGAAGTAATACAATTAATGGTTACAACCTTTGAGATAAAGGCGAGCAGATCATGGGTGGTAATGATGTCCCACTATGCTTTTATAATACCCATTAAACCTTTGAAACACCCCTCCCAAATTTGGCACTTCACATCCCTCCCAAAATTTTCACTTATAGACCTTCTAAAATATAAGTGCCAAATCAATCTCCCAAAATGTTTGCCCTGTACCTCTTCTAGTGTTCACACCTTGCATCCTCTAAGAACTTTGTAACCACTGTCCTCCTAAAATCACACCCACATCCCTATTAAATTATGTCTCCATATCCCTCTTGAGTTCTACACATCGCACCTTACACTCAATCAAATCTGTGCCTACACACCTCAGAAATGTGCAGCTTGCACCCCTTTCAAAATAGTGCACACCCTTACAGAATATTGTTTTCTGATTCCTCCTTAATGTATTGATATACCTCTTCTGAAAATAGCATTCCATACCATTCCCAAAATGTATGCCTGCATATCTCGTGAAACTTGCATCCCACATCCTTTCAGAAATGTGCATGCATATCAATCCCAAAATGTGTGCATCTCCAATATTTACACCACACACAATCCAAAAATATGCTCCCCTACACCCCTCCTGGAATATTTGCCCCATACTTCTCCCCAAATGTGTGCCCTGTTCTCCTCCTAAAATGTTCTTCCAACACCCCTCCAAATTTTAGATGCCATACCTCTCTAAAAATGTGTAACCCAACTAAATATTTATCCAACACCCATTCCAAAATGTACACACTTCATGCCTTCTGAAATTTGTGCTCCAAACTCCTTCTGAAGTGTGGGTCCAGTTCCTCTCAAAATTAACATCCATCCCAAAGCTTGTTCCCTACACACCCTGATTTCTTGACCTGCACTTTTCCTCAGATTTGTGCTCTTCACCCCTTCAAAATGTTTACTGTATGCCCATCACCTCTCCTGAACTTAAGGCCTGCATCCTTCCCAAAATGATGTCTCTGACCCTCCTAAAATCCTCATCTAAAATGTCACCCACTACACCCCACTCAAATTTTGCACCCAAACCCCACCTAAAATGTGTGCCCTCTGCTTCTCCTGAAATATTTTCTTTGCTCCACTCAAACATTTACACACTCTGCCCCATCACAATTTGTACCACTACCTCTCCCAAAAATTAAACCACCTCACCACCCAAAAAATTTGCACCATTTCCCATCCCAAATTTGCACATTCAAAATGTGTTCCCCTATACCCATCCTGAAATATGTGACTTGTACCCCACTAAAAATGCATGCCACACATGACTTCCACATTTTCATTATGCTTTCCTTCTATTATTTCTGCCCTGTTTCATTCACACAGCTTACATCTTCCCAATAAGTGTTCTCTGCACTCATCCTTAAATGTGTGACCCATTCTCTTCTTGAAATTTTCAACTACTCTCCTACCAATATTTATACCCCACATCCATCTCTATATTTAGGTTCTAAACTCATACTGGAATTTACACCTGTTCCCTCCAAAATGTGTACCACTCTCAAAATGTAATCACATCCCCAAATTTGCACCACACCAATTCTAAAGTGTGTACCCTTTCTTCTTTTGAAATATGAACCTCAAAAATGTGTTCCCCACATTAGTGCTGAAATCTGTGACTTGCTTCTCACCCAAAATGTATACCCCAGATCTTCCCTAACTGTACACCTATCCTGAGATTAGTGCTCCATACCCCTCCAGAAAATGGCACTCACTCTTCTCTACACAAATTTGTACTCCACACCCCTGCTGAAAACTATACATCACACCAGTCCCAAAATTTGCATGCTGCACACCTCCTGAAATTTGTTTCCTGCTCACCAAATTTACACCTCCCTCCCAAATTTTCATCTCCACCTTCTGAAATGTGTCAATTTTTGTTTCCCTCTTGGAATGTTATTTAACACCCCTCCCAAAAACAGTGGGATTCAGTATGAGGTGTCAATTTTAGAAACATGTAGGTGACAATTTTAGAAGGATCAACAAATTTAGAAGGGTTGCATGGTGCAAATCTTAAGATAGGTTATAGACTGAAAAACTCAGGAGGGCTGCAAGGTTTAAAATTCAATGCGGATAAAGGATGTTAAATTCATGAGAGTTGCCTGGCTAAAAATTTCAAGTATTATACAAAAGTAAATATTTGGAAGGCATCAGGCACCAATTTCAAGAGCTGTGTGATGTGCAGTATGGAAATCAAAGCGGTGGAGTGAGGATAATTTAATATGGGGTTGGGAACTTATCTTAGGAAGGTGAGGATGCAATATTGAGAAGTTGTTGGGCACAAAGTATGCAATGGATGTAGGGTGCAAAATTCAAGAGTAGTACATGGCACAATTTTTAGGGAGTATTATGGGTCAGCAAGGAAGGATATGAGGCACCAAGTTTAGGAGGAGTGCACGGGTATGCAATGTGGCAGGACCACAAGACACAAATTTAGGGAGGAATGAGAGAATTTTAGGCAAAGTGCTCAGTGAGCATTTGGAGCTGTACTGGGTACAAAGTTCAGAATGTGTGAAAGGTGCACATTTTTGATTAGCGGAGAAAAGTCTATATCAGTCAGCAGAGGCAGTGTTAGGCATAAGCAAGCCACTTGGAGTGCCAGCATAGAAGGGAACACTGAAGTATAAGATATAAGTAGAGATCAGTTTGAAATTCAAAACGTGTCAATATAAAAACAAAATTGTTCTTCCTTGTATATATTAAACTTTTACCATTTTCTGGATGTGGGGTTAGGCAGAAGGGAGAGAGAGAGCAGTGGAAGTGGTGAAGAGGCCTACACTGGCATTTCTGCTTTGGGCACCATTAGGTCTATAACTGGTACTGTTAGTCACTGGCCACACAATGTTATTGACAGTGAGGACTAAACTTAACTATCCTAGCTGAATTCACATTACATCATCAGCAGCTATTCATTAAATCCTACCTTTTGACAGGCAGATAAAGCAGGGTTATGAAATGGCCTGTAAATTTTAAATGTAGTACAAATATGAATTGCAGTGTTATGTATATTGGGGATCTGCTGATGTCTATTATAACGTTTAACAACATCCTCTCTTTAAGCCAACAGCTTCTGCATTATTTATTTCATGCTGATGGCTATAAAATATCAATCTCTATTTATATTGATGGTCTCCAATTTATTTTGAGTAGTGCCACAGCCATTATAAACCTAACTTATAATAAGATATAATAGTACGAAAATATCTCTTTAATTAATTATACAGTAATGTGTAACTTAAATCTTATTGGAGAAATATTGTGGATTTGAAATGATCAGTTAACATCTCTCATTTTCTTTTCTTAGATACCTTCAAATGTGTTGTATGTTGTATGGTGTCTCTCCTGACTCTGGCTCTTCTGAGATTGTTTTTTCATAAATGTTTCTAAATTGATATCAGTATATTATGATATGTTTTAGTTACTGCATATGTTTGCACATGAGGCATATCTATGAACTAGCACTGTTATGTCACTTTAGGCATGCACAACTTGTGCGCCACTCATTATCCATATATGGGGCACATAGCTTTAAATTCTTTTGTACAAAAATAAGTTCAAGACCGGGACAGGATCTAACAAAGAACCAAGAGAGACATTAAGTCATGGGGGTGGGGGGAGACATCACTCCACTTTTATGCATCCAAATTTTATCAAATACATTTTGAGCAGACTGAAGGTTTTTTTTGTGTCGTCTGTTCAATAGCCAGAGAATAAGTGGTTTCACAACTTTACTTCTGCAGGATGCATTTTAAGAGAAGAACCACCGTCTCTTAATGGCCTTTCCTGATTAGTTACTCAAATGTTGAAAACAGCAGACACATATTTTATTCCTGTCAGATCTTATCAGTCTGCCACATCAGTATCCTAGCCCAGGAGGAAGCAATCATATGATCTCAATGGTCTGGTTATGATGAGTTGAAAATAGGAAAGCAATTTAAGGGACAAAAGCATATCTTAAAAGATCACTGGCAATAAATCTACATGTCAAAGAAATACAAATTTACACATATCCCATTAATGCAGAGAATCATGAGAAGTGTATGCAAATTACTAGGAATGAACTAGGGCTCTTGAGGCGCTGCTCAACACTGAAAGAGAGAACACGCTCATCTGGCGCTCCATGGATTTGAACTGAAAACTTGAGTAAAACATTTTAAAATAAGCATCTTTAAATTGAAATTACATACAGTAGTAAGAGTATTCAGATAAGCTTATAGATAAATTTGTTTCCCATAAAACCTTTGGGGAGGAGCTCCAGCTGGAGGTCCTAAGGGCTCTCTCACTATGGCTAGAGTAGGAATCCCTCTGGTGTGCAGACACGCTCTGACCCAAGAGCCCACAGGCTAAACCAACATTGGCATCAATCCAATCTTTCCTGGCTGGGTTCCAGGCAGAAGTCCGACAAACTACTTCTAGGTTTGAGAGTTCACTTGCAGAAATTTCCTCTCTTTGCTCTGCTATTGAAACAAGGGTTGGGAACACAGAGCAACCCATTAAGTGTAATGAAAATGAAGTCAAAGCAATATTGGCTAGGACACTTACTTGGAGGGTGCACTGAATGCTGCACTGAATGAACAGTTGGCTCAGGCATCATGACTGAAGCATTTAGCAAACAACAATTTCAGATCTGTTTTACTGGAACTGTCCCAATTTTAGAGCTGAGACAGTTGAAAAAGCTCTCACTTTGTTTTTTTCTTTAGAACCCTCATTTTCACTGGAGAATGTCTATAGACCTCCTATTCATCAGACAAAGGAATCTGCCATGGATTCCCAGAAGGCATGATTTATAGTAATTACTTTTAATAATTTGTCAGAGCATAATAAACTTCTCCAGATGGGCCCAACGACAAGGCACTGTGATTAAGAGGTCACCATTTTCATCTATACCTGATTTTTGCCTGCAAACCCAGCACAGATGTGTACACTTACTTCCAATTCTGTCTGAATTCAAGAAAGCTGGCCTAGCAGCTGTCTTGCTGGCACCAACCCATCTGTGGGTACAGTTACAGGGTACAATGTATTTCTTTGAAGATATTGATTCTGCTAGAGCATTCTATGAGCATAACATTAAAAAGCCAGAGGACATTGGCTCTGATCTTGAAGAGGATGAAGCAGAGCTTACAGAATACCATCCAGTGAATATCTAAAGTATTGCTCTGAATCTCTGGCCCTTTAAGATAAACTATAAACTCTTCAATGGACTTTTTTATTGACTGGCTATGTTTGGGACTCAGCATGTGAGGGAAGGGTGTTCGGATTTAAAGGGCTTTATTTTATAATTTGATTTGATTTAAGGCTGGGAAGTATAAGCTTGGAGCACATTCAAAGTTTATTATAAAATAGAGTCTAATAATAAGTTCTAAGAATAGACATATGCTTTAATTTGTTTTCCTTTTAATCCCTAAAAATAAAAAAAATCCTTTTGAGGCTTTATTAAGTTTAATTGTCATGTATTAACCGTCTCAATGTTTTCTAATTGATGAAAATGTATCTGTTCTGTTTTTCTTCTTATGGAATGAAAATAAAGTATATATAAAAAAGGAACGAACTAAGGCTTGCTGAACATTAAGCAAGCTGAATGGAAAAAATCCTCATAATCTCCAAAGACTAAAAAGCAGCAGACACAGACACATGCTTTGTCCTTATCAGGGACTCAATAGTGTGCCACATCTGTATGTCAGCCCAGAGACTGAAGAAACTAACACAATGATTTTAAAAGTCTGGATCATGTTGAGCCCAAAATAGGAAAGCAATTTAAAGACAAGAGTTTAAACAGTCCTTTCCATTTATGATTGGAAAAAAAACATTAAAAATGTATGTGCCATATGAATTTTAATGAGACTCTACTAGTTGTGTTTCAAAGGAAAATTATGGGAGCGGCAAGTAATGCTGAGTGTTGAGGAGTGTGGATTGTTTTTATCTTACAGGATCTCTTCATGTTGTTTTCTCTGTGATCTGAATTTCCCATTGAAGGTGACAAGTGATGATGCACTAATGGGAACATTACGAATAGTTGATTATTGACTGAGAAATGTTCAGCAGCTGTGAGGTTACACAGGCTAAATAGGGATACAGAGCCCAGGAATGGTAGTGAAGAGCCTCTGGATGAATATATGAGAGCTTAATACTAATGGGGGAGACCCTGCTTCAAGAATTGCCCAGCCAATGGATGAAAAATGTGGAGCTGAGTGTCAGTGGGGCAAAAAGCCATGTGAGTTGAAGTGTGAGATACTGGTTGAAAGAAGAAGACCTTTGTTTAATTGGGTGCTAAACATCTGGTAAATAAACTTTACAAATGGGATGTCACAGTTGTGGGGCACTTTAGAAGCACTTTAAACCATCAGTTAGTGAAAATAAAATAATCTGACACTCCTTGGTGGGCAGGCTTAGTCCAGTGATCTCCCCACTCAACTGCAATCATTTTCCATCCTCACCACCCCATTCTCAAAGACTCAATTTAAAAACATGATGTCCAGCTCCTGGCAGTGTGCCATGAGTCAATCACATCTGTTAATGGAGGCATGGAGTCTTTGATGAAAGGTGTGATGCCTGATGGTAGAGACCATGAGCACTGGGACTGTGGAGTGGAGTATCTTGATGAAAGACACATAGCCCAATGCTTGGGCATAAAGCAGTTTGTTGAATTTCATATTTGCTGGTGTACACTTAGTTGAGGTGAATTCAGGAATCTCACACTACACCAGGTGGGGCAAAGTTCCTGATTTCACGTCAATCACAAGATAGCAAATTTTCTAAAGAAAACAAACAAACACACCTTTATGTGGTATACCCCCACACACACGCGACACCACCAATTCAAAAATATGTTACCCCACCAAACAACCTCGTGACTCCTTCCTCCTTCCTCCCCAGTTTCCGTCAAATGTCTTTTACTTACTAACTTACATTAAGATGTTTTCATTAGTTAAAAACATCCTCACCACAGTGCAGAATATGCATATTTAAAGAGTGACTCTGGCCAGAAGTGCTACACTGCAGAATTAGAATAAGCATACTCCAATAAATCTCATTGCAAACATTAGGTGTCTGTGTTACTTCACTTTAAAGTTAAGGGCTATTTTGTAAACCTGATTTCACTATATGTTCAAAAAGCCAGGATCAATGAAGAGGTGCTGATGATGTCATCTCCTGAACTCACAGCTAGCCCTCCTTGTCAGCAATCTTATAGAACCTGTTTCTCCAAAGTTAAAAGATCATTCTGCAATGGTTTCACAAGTAAAACAGGCAGCACCATTCTAAAACAGTGCTACAGAATCTATGCTGTTCAGGTTTTGTAACAAAGTTGACAAATTTATATTGTAATGCTTTTTGGAGTGGTTAATTTCTCCAGAGTTGCAGGATGCAGAGTCAGTATGCCTCAGGCTGCTGATACCATATGAAGTGTTACTCTGCAGTGCCTTTTGGAAGCTGCTTTGCTACAAGTTTTAGATGTTGGTAGCTGCATTGCTGTTTGTCGGTGTCTGCTTTTAGTAGGAGCCTTATGTGTGTTAATTCCTACTGGGGTGGAAGTGCTAGCCCTGGTAAAACAATGATTGTAATGTGGAGTACAACACAGATGAGCCTGAATATAGCTCTAGCAACAGCCTGTCAATGAGAAAACAGAAAATGAGCTCTGCTCAACTGAGTATCCATTCATTCATACTTTGATGATGAATAAAATATTGATTGATTGATTAAGCATTGAGCTGGCCACTGCATATAAACTCTTAGTAAGGTTTCAAAATAGCACTACATCTCCCAGCCCCATTTACAGGGTGATGGAATATCTGATTTAAAGTGCCATCCTGAAAATCACCTAAACTGAATGATAGATGTGAACGAGCACAGTCTTTCACCACATCAGAGATATCCAGTCTTCAAATCTCACATGAGTCTGTAACAGCATGCAACAACCCAGGAAAAAGGACCACAACAAAAAGCACCAAAACAAAATATGAATTTATCAAGTTTGTTACAAAACCTGAAACACATATGTTTAAAACCCTTAGAAGACTGTGGCGTATATATCGTCCAGAATCTATATCGTTCACACATATTCAGTTCTCAAAGGGTTCGTTTATTGAGTGTTTACTGGAAAACCATTTGCACATAGTTTTAAACTTTGGAGAAGCAGGTCCTGTAAACTTTCTAACAGGGAGGACTAGAGAGATTGGTCACGTGATGTAGGTGCCGATTGCAAGCCTCTTTCGTTTCCTCCAGCCACCCGATCACTATTTTCATTTAATTTCACGATTAAAGTCTAGTAAATACTGCAAGGGAAAGAAAAGGCTTTTAGAAGGCTTTTTACACTTCTCGAGTTAAAGTGATAGTGCGATGGAGATTGACATGAAGAAAAATCTCCCAAAAAGAACGTCACCTAACACTCCTGAGAAAGGCCCTAAGAACCCTAGGCCTGTGAGTGCAGCTGATCCGGGTGAAGTAACCCCTAACCCTGCTGAGCAAGAGCCATTAACCCTGGATAGGTTTCTTGCAGAATTTAAGCCTTTTAAGGAAGATATCACATCTATGATGGCCGAAATCAAGATATTGTCCTCAGCTTTAGAGGAAAGTAGCAGCAAACCTCAGATGCAAGTGAAATTCATTCTTTGGAAAAGAGAGTTGATAAAGCTTAGTCGGAGTTGATAACTATGAGGCAGAAGATTTCTAGAATGGAGTCAAGCTGGAGGACCTTGAAGGTCAAGTAGAAGAAATAATGCAGTCCTGATAGGGCTGCCAAGCTGAAGAGGGGCAAGATGTGGTTGCCTTCATTCAGAAATCCGTGGAGGCGTGGCTGACCCTCACCTTACGGGGCCAAATATGCTATAGAGAGGCACATCGGGCCCTTGACCACCCCTCCTATTGGGATTGCCGCGGAGACCCCTGATTTTCAGATTCTTTAACTATCTCGAGGCCAATATTTCCTGAAGAAAGTTAAGGAGCGCAAGGCATCACCTGGGAGGGTAAAAAGTAAGTGGCCTAAGATCTCCCTGCAGCGGTCCGGCAGCGGCACTCTGCCTTTCATCCTACGTATCAAAAGTATAGCAGCTGGAATCCATTTTAAAATGTTGTATCCGGCGAGGTTGCAAGTCTCCATTTCGGGTATGGCACAGTTTTAATGAACCGGAGTTGGCTCGTTCCTGGTTTAAAGGAGTTGCTTCCTGATCTCCTCCAAGAAGTCTGAGCTGTATCTATGGCTGATTTTGCAAATGAAAAGCACCCTCGGGGTGTTGGTTTGGAGACCAGCCTTGATCGTTCATCATTTATGAGTTAGAGGAAGAGTTTCCTGCAGTATGTAGCTGGTACCTTGGCTCGATTGCTACTTCATCCACAAGCGAATGTGACAGAAGCATGCTAATTTCAGTCAGAGATCCAAAGTTTTCACCGAGTTTACTTACTGCAAATTCCTTTAATAAAGGACACAGTTAGTGTTTAGATCCCAAGGAAGCAACGAAATGCAGTTTGCTGGATTTATGTTTAGGTTCAGAGGAATGACTGCCTACTAATAATTATGTCTTTTTATAGTTTTTCTTTGTGTTACTCTCCTCAATGTAATAAAACCGAATACGGGGTGCTGAATAGACTTTTTGAAGGGCTGAAGAAACCTTAGTTTGAGTACCTATGTGACTCCCTGGTAAGTGAATACTTCGTGTCAAACCGGAAGGATCATGTCACCAGAGCTTAACACTGGTCCAGAAGGGGAGAAAGTTAAGCCAAGCTTTGTATTATGTGAGTCATTTTTCACTCCCAAAACAAGGGAACGATCTGGTATTGCTTAATAAGACGCTTAGAGGTTACCGTTCTGTTTCACAGGTTCATTTGGTGGCTGGCAATGTTTGGATTGGATTTAAAATTTAATTCATAGCTTAGCCCCCAAGAGACTAGAGATGTGTTAATCTGACAAGCATAAACTTGGGAGATCTGCAAGTTATTTAAATTCTCAGCAATCAGATTCAGTCCCTGGATGATACCTGCGGCATTGGGATCAATTGGCGTCTGAGCTGTTAGAGGGTTTCCTGCGAAGCTAATTCCCAAGGTAGATACTCATGATATCCCAAGCCGTAGTTAATTCAATCTTAGTCCCACTTCCAAGGTTAAGATACCAAAGCTGGCAGGATAACATCAGCGGATGCAGAAATGGACAGGCATATAAAGTAGTTCAGGTTAAGTTTCAAACAAAGCAAATTCCCAGCTGTCGCTCGAGATGAGGGAGCATAATTGATTTTGTTCATTGAGATGCCAATTAGGGTCAGTAGGCTAGATTAAGTTTCTAAGTAGTGAGCGGACATAAGGCAGTGGGGCTATAGAACTGATTCAGTTAAGGATTGCATCTCAGGGGGGTGTAAACAGTTACGTTATAATGTAGCTTATTTTGCTGAGGGTTTATTTCTATTTTCTTGGACTGTAAAAGGAACTGAAATATCTAAACTTAATTTTGAGATAAATACATCTAATAGAGAAAGAGCTGGGACAAGTATATGGTTCCTCATCGGACTATACTGGTTTTCAAACTCGCTCTGAAGGACATTCTAAATGTGTATCCCTTGCTTATTAATTTTGTATTTAAGTTGAGGGCTCTTTAAGGGTTGCTGGGGGTTGAGGGCTAAGGTGTTGGTATGCTGCAGGCGAAGCCTATTACAGATGGGAGGAGAGGGTGGAAGGGATTTGTTTATGGTTGATTTTTCTAATTGGTGGGGGAGGGACAGGGTAGTTTGGGGTGGAATCAGCACACCTCTTGTGAGGCCTTTCAAGAATGTGTATTTTGGGAGATTTATATCTGTATATCTTACACTATAAGGAGTGTGTAATAATGGCTAATGTAATAAAATTGCAACATGGAATGTTAAAGGATTAAGGCAGCGTGTGAAGCAATATAAAGTCCTTAAGCACCTCACCTTATTATCCATAGACATTGCAGTAATACAAGAGTCACATCTACTGGATTCGGAAGCCAATTGCATGAGACAGCAGCAGATTAGTTATGTCTTTTCTGCTGGGATTGCTACTAATAGAGCCGAATATTGATCCTGATTAGTAGAAAGACTCCATTCGTTTTAAAGCAGGTGCTAGGACCGCGCAGGGCCGATTCTTGTTTATTCGTTGTTTTTATATGCCGAAATCCTCCTGGGAACTCTGTACGGGCCCAATGTGGATTCCCTGACTTTTTGTGAAACTAAGTGAACTGCTATATCCTTACATCACTTTACCAACTATTATTGGGGATATGAACACTGTTATGGACCCATTAATGGACCGTTCCTCTCCTATGAGAACAGGCGCTCCCCTGCCCAAAGGCCCTTCAAAACTCATGAGCGTTATGCTATGTGTGATGTCTGGAAGTATTACATCCCTCAGAGAAGGAATTTACTTTTCTATCCCCAGTACATAAAGCGCCACGTGTATCGATTATATTTTTCTCCCAAACTCTTCTCCCTGGAGTGATAGAAGCTTCTATACAGCGGGCCCACCTGGACCATGCACTGGCAACGTGTCAGCTAGCTCTCTCAACCATTTCTAGGAAGTCTCCCAGGTGGAAGATCAATAACCAAATGTTAAAAGATGATCACGTTGTTAAAATTATTAGTGAACACATAGAGCATTTTGTAGAAACCAATATCCACTCTATTTCCAGACCAGATCTAATAAGGGGTGCTTTTAAAGCCTTTATTAGGGCGTGTTAATCAGTATAGCTACACAGAAAGAAAGAAAAGATAAGAAATTAGTCTTACTACTGGGCCAAATTAATTTAAAGAAACAATGTTATCCCAAAGCTTTTGAATTCGCACAACAGGAGCTGGTTAAATTAAAAGAGGATTATTTGGAAATATTAAGGACAAGGCCGAATTCGCGATTATCAAAGCTAAGGCAACTTTTTCAGATCAGGGAGAAAGCGGGCAGGTTACTGGCTCTGGATTAAGCAAATGGAGGCGAATAGGTACATTCGTCAATCGCTCCCAGATAGATGATGTCCTAAAACATCTCCAGAGGATATAGTTCTAGTATTCCAACGGTACTACACTAGTTTATAGAGCTCTAAAATGAACTTAGTATCCGGAGACAACTTAGATAATTACTTAGGGGCATCCGGCTTAATTTCCCTTTCAGAATCTCAGCAGGAATGGTTAGTCTCCCCAATAACAGCCAATGAAACCTCCAGGATTATTAAAACTTACCCTCAGATAAGTCAACTGGCCCAGATGGTTTCTCTGTGAATTTTTATAAGAGATTTCTAGACCAGTTATTGCCATTGCTATTACCTTTTTTAATATGTATTATCGGGCACCGAGACGGATCCTACCCTATGGGAGGCTTTAATAGTCTTAATTTTGAAGCCGGAAGAACCCAGAACTACCCATGAACTATCACCCAATATCCTGATGAATCAAAACATCAAAATATTAGCCAAAATTTTAGCGGATCGCATGGCATTAGTGTTGCCCGATCTTATTGGCCGAACAAGTAGGATTCATGAAGAAGCGTTCCTCATTAGACCACCTCCGAACTCTGTCACCACGTTCTCTCGGCTTCCAGGGCGCCTCATTTTCCAGCGGTCTGGTTTCTCTGGATGCTGAAAAAGCGTTCGACAGAGGTGAATTGGAACTTTTATTTAGGGCCCTTAATGCTTATAAATTTCCTGAGCTCTTTCAAAATTGGGTTAAAAGCCTTTATAGTACCCCTTCAGCTAGAGTAATGGTTAATGGGGTTATTTAGGAAGATTCCGCTGCATTCAGGAACTAGACAAGGCTGCCCATTATCTCTTACTTTTCAATTTATATTTGGAGCCCTTATTCGTCAGCAAAAGCTCTCTCCGATGATTCAAGGAATCACTATTCAGGGATATGAGGTGAAAGTATCTGCTTATGCTGATGACTACTCTTACAGCTATCGGATCCGAATAAGTCAATACCTGCTGTGTTAACCATAGTAGAAGAATTTGCCAATCTCTCCAATTACAAATTGAATATTGATAAATCCTTGTCTTCCCACTTAACCATAAAGTGATTAAATCAAGTGTGGTAGAGTATGGTATGTCTTGGCCTGAACTCTTTAAAATATTTAGGGATACAAGTTGTCAGGAACCCCACTTTGTTTCATAAGTTGAATTTGGATTACTTAGTTAAAATTTTAGGGCTGATATAGACAGGTGGGCCAAATTATCTATTTCACTCTGGAGCCATGTAAATTTAATTAAGATGAATCTTTTCCTAGGATTTTTTACCCGTTGCATTTGCTTATAACTGGATACCCATCTCATGGTTCCACAAAGTTAATGGACTGATAACAAAATTTATTTGGGCTAATAGGCAGCCCAGGATTGCATTTCTAGGTTGCGGCTTCCAAGGATAAAGGGGTCTCCGTCTTCACACATGATTTTTATTACTGGGTGAGTCACATGGCAAAATACATTAGATGGATGGAACCCATGGGAGAGCAGACTCCACTAGTTGGCTACCTATTTGGCTCAAAATAGAGCTATCTCTAATTAAACAGAGTAGTCTATCGCTAGCATCGTTATTTCACATCAGGCAGAGTGCCCTCCTCACCGTTGAAAACTGCCCCCATAGCGACCTCGGTCAGAGTGCACTCCCAGATATGTTCATTTATGGAATATAGTCATACACTAGACCTAGCTCAACCCATTGGGGTAACCCTAATTTAAAAATAAGTAGTAGGCCAATCTCGCCAAGATGGCTCCCTCAGCTAGAAAATGTTAAGCTTTCTCAGGTCATTGCCCTGGACAATTCTTGGCTTTTCAATTACTGGAATATTGAATAGTTTTAATATCCCCACTAAGTTTATTTTTAAAGTTTTCAGTTAAAACACTTAATAACGAAGGTATTTGGACCGGCACCGCCCCAAGGAAGTATGAGTAATTTTGAGATATACTAACCTCGATGTTCAGTAGTCCTCACTCGGTATCCGACATTTATAAAACTTTGTATAACTGTAAATATTCAGAGGTGTTTTGCACGGAAAGATACTAGGCATCATGTATTCCCAATTCGGAGATAGACTGGGCAGCATTGTGGTGAAATTGTCATAAATACATTACTCAGGATGAGCTCGACTTACATGATTTCATTTACATAACATATATTATACTCCCAAAAGCTATATAAGTACAGTCTTATTGATTCCCTACCTGCTCCAGATGTAGGCAGGCAGAGGGTTTGTTTTATCATATATTTTGGACATGTTCCAAGGCTTCCACCCTCTGGGGATATTCAACAGAGGATGGACCCCTTACTGGGCCTCTCTGACCTTTTACTCTGGAGGTATGCCTATTAAGTGACTGTTCCTTATTCCTGTGATATCGAGAAGGTATTATATGGCATTGATTTCCTTATCAGTTAAGAAGGTTATTCTCCGGCACTGGAAAGATGATGCAGATATTCCTTTTGAATGTCTTAAGGAATTATTAGCTAATCTCAGGATGGAAAAATGGTGGCTAGTTTAAGTAATAGGATGAATAGATATAAGAAAATCTGGGATCCTTTGTATATGCTGCTTGTCACTTAGTATATACTACTCTATTTTTGAAGTTTGGGATGGATTATCAACTGATAAGTTCGAGCTGTGCTGATTGGGGAGGGGTTTTAGTAGGGATGGGAGTTTGGGTATGGGGAGAGCAGCTCCAACGTATGTAGCAAGCTTGCTTCCAGCTATATGTACAATTCTGTTTATCAAGATTGGATCTGTTCTTATTTGTGTGAAAAACAATAAACTTTGATTTGAAAAAAAAATAACAGGGAGGACTAGACTGTGAGTTCATGAGATGATATCATCAGCACCTCTTCACTTAAATGGGCTTTTTGAACAGGCAGTGACATTTAGGGTTGTAAAATGATTTGTAACTTTTAAACAAAGTAACTTAGGTGATCTCAATTTTGGCATGAGGGTGGTTGGGGTATGGTGATCCATATTCTAAATTTATTGATGCCAGTAATTTGCGACCATAGTCCCTCTTTAAATTGCCACCCCAATCCCATTCTCATATGTAGAATACACACCAGTCAACCACCTACTTGCACCTGCTCTCCTCCCTCCTCCTTATCATCCAAACAAGAAAGGATGCAGCCAGGTTGGAAAGGACAGAAGACATATACCTGTAATGAAAAAACTGTCACCTGCAGTGGTGGCCAGCCATCATTACTGATTTGGGGTGGGGTGTATTTTGCACATGTGAAAGGGACGATGGTGGTGGAGTGGGAAATTAAATAATTATTATTCTGCAGTTGGGTGGAGGACGTTTTTATTGTTTTTGTTGTTTCTGTTGTTACTAATAGAAGTGTCTTAGTAGATTAAATAAAATATAGATACTTCACACTTTGCTGAGAGACTGGAAGGAAGAGGAGGTGGGTGCTAAGAAGGTGGGGGTAACGTTTTTGAACTGGTGGTGTGTAAGGAGTGAACTTTATATTGAATGAGGGGTGGAGTGTATTTATTTTTTAATAAAAGGAAACTGTAAAGAAACAAAGCTATGCGTAGTGGCACTTCACTAGCAAAGGTGTCACCACATGTAATTTTTGTCTGGCAGCACTACATGAAGCAGCACGTTCAAGAGGCAAGTGCTACTACAGGTAGTCTCCATCTGGCAGTGTGACCACTTTGCCAGGTAGCAAACTACATGAAGTTTTGCTTTCATTATGCACAGCTGAGCCACTTTGATGCTACACAGAGCAAATATTTAACATTTCACACACAGAGCATCTGATTAAGGTGTAGGGCCTTTTACTGATGGAATGCAGTGCTGTGATGCTTCTGTTGGATGGAACAGAAGAAGGTAATGTAGAGCTGAGCCAATCCCAAAGTGGACTTCAGTTGAAAGGCCAAAATCTGGCAATATATACTTCATAAAGTGGCTGCCAAAGTTTTGGGGCACTTATGAGGCACTTTGATCCTTCAGCAAATAACATTAAAATAAATTGAACCATGCCCAGGTGGACAGGCTTAGTCCAGTTGCCCTGTATTCCACATCAGTCATTTCCCCACCTCCTTCCTTCCCATTTCTCTGACTCCATTTTGAAAAAAAGAAGGCCAGCTCCTGGCACTGTGCCAGGAGTAAGCCACAGATATTCAGAGCCATCCACAAGAGCAGCACAGCGTGTAGTGCAGCACCAAAAATAACACATGTAGTAGTAGCAGAAGTAAATTTTTATTCACAAAATTTATGAACAGAGATATTGATACCTCCATTCAGCAGAAGCTCATTTATAATGAGGTCCCATTTTCATAATCTTATAGTTGCCTATACAATACTTATACATTATATTATATACATACATACATACATATAATTGTACAATATAGAGATTGGGACACAAACATACATTTAGTTATACCATAAAGGGGTTGAGATAAACAATTAATAAGATCACAGAAGTGTTTTACATAATGATTAAACACTTCAGGTAATGCCTTCAAACAGCAGTGCAATGGTACCACAGCTCTATTGAAAAAACATTTTTGATGGTGCCAAAAGAAATTTTTGAGTCTGCCCCTGAAGGTGAATGGGTATTGAGTTCCATATGGCTAATCCTCTGTAAAACACTGAGGACTTCCCTACCCCAAATTACATTTTAGTAATACAAATTCCAAGCCCTGTGCTGATCTCAGACTCTCCTGATTTCTCTTATCTTGAAAGTATCCAAGCTATAAATAGGCTGTTTTCCTTCTGTAATTTAAGTTTAAAAACCAGGAGGTGCCAATTTCTCCTTTCATGTAGCCTTAGCCAATTCAAGTCTCTGTACATATTGCAGTGATGCATTCTCCTGGGGCATCGAAGATGAAGAGGCCAGTCTGTTGCATCACCATCAAACCTGGTTAGCACTGTCCTTGAAGTCCCTGCATATACATACGAACACATGAAATGCCAGCAGAAACAGGCCTCATGGTCTATCAGTCCACTTAGTTGTGCAGCTAGCCCTTTAACTTGCAGCTGCACATCCTTCCTTCCTCCTGTTAGCAACCCCCTAACTTTGTTCCACCCCTCTTAAATCCCCCACCGTTTTACACAATACCCATTCCTCGGGTGAGAGTATTGCATTTGTCCACCACCCTTTCCATGAAAAAGTGTCTTCTGATTTCCATCCTGAATCTCCTCCTCCAATCTTAGTCAATGCTCTCTCCTGTCCCTTCTCCTTCTGATCTGAAGGATCCCTTCCATACTAGCCTTGTTTATTCCTTTAAGTATTTAAAGGTTTCAATCATATCACCCCATCTTTTCTTTCCTCCAGGAATACATGTCAAGCTCCCTAGCTTCTCCTCATAGGATTTTTGCTCCAGTCCTGTATCATCTTCATTGTCCTATGTTGCACCCCTCTAGCAATCTGATGTCCTTTTCAGGAATGGATGCCAGTACTGTAGGCAGTATTCTAGGTGCAGCCTGACCAGTGATCTGTACAGGGAAGGATCACCTCTCTATGCCTGGAGAGATTCCCCTCATACACCCCAGTGTCCTGTTTGCCTTTGCAGCTGCCTTCCTGCACTGAGCAGAGTGGTTCATACTCCCTGTTATTAATCGCCTAGATCCTTTTTCTCCCAGTGCTTTCCAACTGTACCTCCCAATTGATATTTCCTTCCTGGTTCCTTGCTCTGAGGTGCAGGATATTGTACTTCATGGCATTGAACCCCAACTGCCATGTTTCTGACCACTCCTATAGTTTGGTCAGGTCCTCCTGCAACCACCTCCAACCCTCTATGATGTCTAACACAGGTTTGATCTTAGTATCATCTGCAAACTGACTGATCCTACTCCAGATCTCATTTGAGATATCAGCTATGAATACCCCAAACAGCATCTGTCCCAGTACCGAACCCTAGGGTACCCTGCTTGTAACATGCCTTGGTGATGAGATTCCCCCACCACCCTTTGCTGCCTATCCCTCAGCCAGTTGGTGATCCAATTGACAATTTTTGTTCCCACCGTATGTATTCCAGTTTTCCCCAGCCTCCTATGTGGCACTGAGTCAAGAGCTTGCTGAAGTCCAAATACAGGATGTCCACTGCATGGCCCTGTCCAGTTCCTAGTAACCCAGTCAAAGTACTCTACTAGGTTTGTCTGGCAGGATCTGCCCAGCATAAAACCATGTTGATGACCGTCTTGAGACCATTGTCTTCCAAAACGTCACTAGCCTCTGTTTTAGGATTGGATCCAACAACATCAACATAATCCAGCATCTCCATAATCCAAGGTTGGGAGAATTGTGGCATTTAAAATTTTTAGCTTATAAAGTATTCCCAATTTTTGGTTAAATTTTTAACTAGCATGTCAATATGTACACCCCATTTTAATTTATAGTTCAACTAGACTCCCATGTACTTGTATTTTAATGCACTGTCGATGTGGTTACCATCAAGGTTTTGATCTCCAAAGGGACATCATTTGTAGCTCCACTATCAAATAGCAGTGGCTGTATCTTATTAACATTCAGGATCAACATTTGTACCTCAAAGAAAATCTGGAATTTAAAAATGCTTCTTGAATCTTAGCTTGAATGTTCTCATTGGATTTACCCACAACATGAATCATGGTATCATCTGCGTATATATGGTAATTTATATTAGGTCATCACAATGCAGATTGTTAACATACATATAAAAAGGAGAGGCCCAAAATCAACCCATGGAGGACCCCTGATTTAATAAGGGCTGTTGATGATTTAAAAGAACTCAATTCCACCAACTGATCCTAGCTTGTTAAATATGTTTTAAACCAGCAAAATTAATTTTGCTGCATCTCCATTCTTTAAGTCTGGCCAGGAGAAAGTCATGGTTCAGAGTGTCAAAGGCCTTGGATAAATCTGCAAATAAGGCACCAACAGACATTCACCTGTTCAGACTTTTATATGTCACCAACAAGTTTTATTAATGCAGATTGTGTGCTATGTGTTGTCATGAAGCCTGACTTCATATTTAGTCATCTTGTTATTTGCTTCTAGCCAGCACTTCAATTGTCCAGAGACAAATTTTTCAAATATTTTAGAGACTAGAAGCGAGGAGATTGGTCACTAATTATTGATGTCTTGTTTGGATCCTCCTTTGAAGATGGGTATAACATGGCCTGCTCTTTGCAATATTCAACCAGTTAGCATGCACTAATTGAACATGTTAACTGACTGAATATCAGGCCATGTCAGTGCACTGCTAAGTCAATATTCATTGAGCCAACATGGTCCAAGGCTACATATGACCCATAGGAGGTAATGCTGCCTGCAATGGGACCGCACCTGGACTCCTGTGGGCCTTATTCTGCTCAGGTATGCAAATGGGATCTTTGGGCATGCAAAGAACTAAGGGGACATCTGCATGCCCATTATAGCCCTCATTTGCATGGGCAAAGTGGACCCCTAGTGTACATACAGGGTGGCAGCCATAACACTTCCCTGGTGTCTAGTGGGAACTCTTTCCCTCATTGCTCCTGTAGTATGATAAATATAGCCCTCCCTGGTGTACAGGGTACCACCTCCATGCTGATTGTTCCTGTAGCATGATAAATGTAGCCCTCCTTGGTGTCAATCTATCCCACTCCCCCAAGCCCCCAGATTTCCGTCTATGCTAAAGCATAGTTCCAGTGAGCTAGCACCCCTGCACTGAATGCCATAGATCCTGCCTCTCAATTGACACCCCCACCTGCCCATACATTGAGGATCCCATCCTACACTCCTCCACCACTGTCATCACTCACCAGTTCAGCTGGAACCAGATCAACTACCAGCACAGCCCTCTGCTCACCTCCTTGGCCAGCTGCAGTCTGACAGTCACAGACCATGATTTTGTATGTGCACAATCATGCTCTGTGACTATCAGATGATGGCCAGCTGATGAGGTGAGTTGGGGCTATGCCATCATGATCTGACCCGAGATGAAGTGGTGGGTGGTGACCAGGATGGTGGTGGGGGCACAGGTCCTCACCATCCTTTTGTCTGCCTATCTTTGTGAGACAATTGGAATAAGGATCAGTGGGACCTTGTGTGCAGGGGTGCTAGCCCACCAGGGCACTATGCTTTGGCATAGATGGGAACCTAGGCATTTGGAGGGAAGGGTGACCACTAGACACCAGGGAGGGCTGTATTTATCATACTAAGGGCAACGGGGATCCGCTGGACACAGTAGTGAGTGGGCTACAGTATAGTTGCCCTACCATTGAGGGTGGGTGCTACCTTAGCACTGTGTTAAGACATTTCTTCAGCAGAAGTAAATAGCACCACTCTGGGGCTGTTTAGTGACCCTGAAACTGTCTGATTATACTGCTGCCAAGTTATGCATGAGAGATGCATCAGTGCATCAGAGTGGTTTAAAGGTCATGCTGCCAGGTTTGGGAAGAACACCTGGGACCTCTTAATATGGCCCTGCTTGGAGTGCCAACACCATTCCAGGTTTTGGAGGTACCACATTTTTAGGCCCATGGCTAAGTTCTTGAAAATGCAGCCCCACATCTTTTAAATCACTCCCTCCTTAATCAACCCCAGTCCCAAAATACTAATAATTCAATACTAGGCCATCTCCTGAGCCAGATCTATGATTTTGGGAGTGGGGAGGCCAGTAGTAGTTCATATCTATGTTAACTCAGTTGGCCCATTCTGCAGGAGCACCAACTCTCTTGTAAACACTGTATTACATATACTTGAGGGAGTGGGTGTGTGCCAGTAAGGAGGGCACCACAGTCTGCTCATTGGCTGATTGAGACTGCTCTATCCCTCAGTCAAGTGCCCACTTGTTAAAATCAATGCAATATTTAGAATGGAGTGGGCACTCTGTGTGGTGGAGTGACTGGTAGCCAGGATATGAACTACATCTGCCATTCACTTTGTTGAAATAAAGTGTCATGATTCAGGAGGGCCCAGCATTGAAATATGAATATTTGGGGCACTGGGAGAAGGTGATTTCAAAGTGATGGTCAGTTCCTGGTACAATGCCAGGAACTGGCATTTCTTTAAATGAGTCTGGGCAACAGGTGGAAGATGATAACTTACTCTGGTGGGAGACATTACATAATAAAGCCATATTTGAAGCCTTCTTGACTTTCATGCCAATTACTAAATTGTGAGCCATAGTCCTGTGGTCCAGTTTCTGAAGCTGAGCAAAAGAAAAGGTTTTGCATTGAAACAGAACTGGATTTGCCATTGACCTCCTTCACTCACTCTTATTAACATGCTGGAGCACAAAGCCACTGGTTGGAAGAATCAAGCCTTGTATACCTGGAACATGGACCTTTATTTTAATACAGATTAATTTTTAAAAGCATTGCTGAGGGACCAGCGTGGTGGTGCTGAGGGCTGAGGTGCTGGATGCCAGACCTTGCACCATGCCAGTGACCCAAGTTAGAGAGTGAGCTCAGGTTGTTGTGGGTCATCTGGGGAAGCAAGAAGTTGGACTGAGCTGCCAACATGGAGCTCTCCTCTCCTAGAGAGCTCTGGAGACTCCTGAGCTCTTGGCTCAACTGAGTGGAGGGTTGCTGGTAGTGCTAAGCCCTGTGGGAGACTCAGTGTTAGGTCAGGTGGGGAGAAGGGTCCATCACTGGAGCCACAGGGTGCATGCTCACCTCCACAAGCATGCACAACCTTGGGTCCTAGGAATAGGAGGAGAAACCCAACAAAAATGCTGATGTCTCCCTGTTGCTGAAGCAGGCAGGAGGCAGCAATGGGAGCAAAAGCTCTATCAATAAAAACATTGCTGAGTCCTTATAAGTTTAAAGTTTAAAGACTTCATATTCAAAATTCCCAGGCTGCATTTGGCAAGTGCCTACACCGCGCAACCTGAGATGCATCAGCACAGCATAATAGCATATTCAGCAGATGCACCTTGAGATGTGATCGTGCATGTCCAGCTGAATATCCTGAATATGTGCAATAGCGCAGTCAGCGATGCATGGCAGGTGAGCTGAGCCCTATGCAGCATGGGGAAAAGAGCTGCTAGGTGGCCACATGCATCGTTTGCACAATTGCAATAGTCAGCTGGGATTTGAATGGACTCATTGCTCATTCGAGCATATTCCTCTTGTGGCAGCTCATTACTGGAATGTATACAGACCATTTGTATACCCCAGGCATGCTCAGTTCCAGCTTTGCTGGGCTGCCCCACCATAAACAGGTGAATAGGAGGTACTGCAGCCCAACAGGCTGGTGTGATGGAATGTTTGTATGTGGGTAGGTGGGTGGATAGCACTGGCCTAGGTAGAGTGCTATTACCAATCACCATGTACAGGTTTGGACTAGGGTACAGGGGCCCACCTGGACAGTTGCCACAGGGGCACACCTGTACAAGCAACAGGGAGGGCAGAGGTTGACACCGTCTGATAGGTATATCACATGCATGTGATACACCAGCTCCTTATGTATTGTACAGTCACCTGCAGTGCCCACAGACCCACATATAAGAGGAACATGGTGATAACTGCAAGAAATGGCAGTGCACAGAGGGTGACCTGGTACCCAAGTGAATGGGTCCCACGTTTGTGCACCTATAGTGTACCACCGTGGATGCATGCCACAGTTCAGTCCCTGGCCTGTGCCAGGGTGCCACATGTACCACCAGCTTACCTTGGCACTATTGCTCCAGATGTTACCCTGGGTGCATACCACCACTGGGTGGTGCCCTGCATGCCACATGGGTACAGGCCATGGCCCCTGGTACATGTACTGCAGTGTGGCCATCTGCTCCACTGGTGTCCTGGGGGCACCCGACAGCACTGGCATGTAGCAGCTGGGTGTCTATGTCCTCAGTGCAGTGCAAAGGATGGCCCTCTGGGTAATGCCTGTGGTGTGCGGCACCTGTGGCTTTGGATACTTCCATCCTGGCATGACTGCTTTATATGGGTGCCTGGAACACATCCTGGTGCACCTCCAACAGCTGTATCAGAATGGCCTGTCTGCAGTTCCACAGCCTTCCTGTGAGTGGCTGGCCAATTTAAGCACTCTTGTCTGCCTATCTTTGCATGGCACATTTCTGAGATGCACAGCAGATGTACCACACATTTTGGCTGAATATCACGGATCGTAAGCATATTCATGTACCCACCCCTTTTTACGCACACATTATTTTGCAGGCTCGCACATTCGTAACTGCATCATTCATCTCTCCCTTTCGAATATAACACTTCCATGCAATTTCTGGGATGTGCAGCGCAGCTCCATTTTGTTCTGTGCATCTCCTTTGAAAATGTGGGCCTAATATTGTAACAGGAGATTACTATATTTTAGTTTGCCTGAAGCAATAACTTTAAAATATCACAGACATTTTGTTTAGACAGAGATTCTTCTTTCTGTGTCTTTCTAAGCAGCATTGTTAGTGGTAGAACTTGTAAATGTAAGAAGGCTAGCAGGGAATAATGATTATATAATTTCTCACATTGCTGAAGGTATTAATCAGAAGAAGAATTCAATACATTCAGTTTTATAATTACATCTAACACATTTCCACTGTATATCATATATTACTAATCTGTACTTTGTAAATATAGGTTTCAGTTTCTGAACACCACAGGAAAATATAATCTCTTGCTAAATTAACTATTAAATTAAAAGCTACAGCAAATTAGAAAACTAAATTGCTCTAGTATATGAGTATAATAGTGTTTTAAATTAAATCCTGTCCTCTTACAGACACTGCACCTTTGAGATGTCCAGATGTTGTTGTACCAGCATTCTGATGACATGGCAATGGCATAACAATCTAATTACCAAGACCAAACCCCAGATCCTAAACTAATCTAACACTTGTACCCAAGAACCCCAAATTCTAGTGTGTTCAATTTTCTTTCAAAGTACTCCTCACCCTCTAACAGTTCCCATCTGACTGTGCATTGCTACAGTGTAAACCAGTAAAGTGAAAGCACTGAATATTTCAAGCAACTAATAAATCATGTTTAAAACATGAAATTGATTGTGGGCAGCATGTGGTGGGGTTATTGAGCAGCTGGGAGTGTTTTATAAATTTTGATGAAAAGAGTGTTACTTTGGGTGGGGCAGTCTTTTTATATTTATATTAGTTTCAGATAAAACATTAAATATTCCATTTTCTCATACATGGTTTAGGTAATACACATCAATACAAGCATTGTTCATCAATAAATTTAATATGCATCTTAAACTCCTGCAATCAAGCTAATTGTTTTTTCCCCATACAGTTTGAGAGGTTATCTTTTATTTATCATTATATGCAAAACAAATTTACTATAAAATAACTGCAAACCCTATGCTTAGGTATCATTTAGAGATGAAGCACAAAACATCAAAAATAGGAAATGCAAAGTTAGGGTAAATTAAATCCCTGCATAGGGCTGGGCAAAATTTATCTTCCACCAGCAAAATTCTGGCAAAATTCTGATTTTGCTTCACTTATCTTCAAAATTTCTGCAAAATGTTGCATAATTTCACCAAAATTGTGATTTCCATTATTTCCATCCTATATAACAAGTATGAATCAAATTGCTGTGACATTAGTACTATGACTTTACCAAGGCCCATAAAGATGTGTACTAAGTTTCACATCTCTGTCTTTAAAGTTGGTTGAGTTCTAAGCCTCAAAATGTTCAGAAATTTTAAAATTATATTTTGCAATTATGTAAACTAAATATATTTGTTCAAATTACACCAAATTTGGTACATTGACATTACCAGGGTCAATACATAAGTGTTCCAAGGTTCAGTTCTTTATGTTTAAAGGTGAATGAGTTATAAGCCTCCAGACTTTCAGAATTTTTAAACTACATTTCACAGTTATGCAAACTGTGGTATTTTAAGATCCTATAACTTTAAAACTAGAGAATAGAATATTAAGAATTTTGTTACATTTACTGATTCCATATATTAGGCTTTGAGGTCACCCCATGGCCCCACAACAGAGTGTCATGCTGCAATGCTGATGATCCAGGTTAGGAAATGAGCCTGGGAAGTCATGTCTGGAGACAGGCCATTGCCAAGACAACTGTTATTCAGCAGTTCATCTTGGTTTGGGAGGGTTGGCAGTGGGTTCCACCAACACAATGACCCCTGCAGTTAGACCAGGGAGCCTGTTCTTGCCACAGGGAAGCTGTGGCTGTGGATGAATAACAGAGGCACTACCCTCATCAGGGAGCTGGGAGGAAAAAAATATTAGTGAAAAACCTGGTAGCAAACTGAATGATTTTTGGGTTCAGTCTGATCAGGGTATATCCCTGTGAACAGTATAGCCCTATGAGATACGCTGCCTGTCAGAAAAAAATAGGAAAAAGAAGCTGTGTGTCAACTCTCTCATCTCTTATTCAAAGGCTGGCCAAGCTATAAGAAGCCAAAGATTCCAAAATAACATCAATAATTAAAGTTGAATTTTATGAACTTCTGTGAAATTGTGGAATGTTGTGATAGTGTTGTTGAAGCCATGCCTACACATTTGCCCAGTCATACACTTGAGTTGCCACTGTAGAGGAAGGTAAAGGCTGGGAAAGTGACAATAAGGAGGCATTCATAGGAGGCGTCATATTACATAGTGTAGTGGTGCCAAGCATAAGCATCTTTATTTATAAAATAGTGCTATTCACCACAAAGGACTATAGCACTACAACAATAAATAATAAAATCAGATAAAATCACAGCTACAAAACTCCAATCATTACAATTAAATATTGGACTTAAACAATGTCATAAAAGCAAGAGTAAATAAATATGTTTTCGATGTAGATTTGAAACTCTCCACCGACAGACACTCTTTTATCTGACACAGTAGAGAATTCCACAGGGTAGGGGCTGCAAATATGAATGCTCAGGCCCCAGAGGTCTTCAAATGAACCCTAGGATCTCTGTGAATCCCACGTCTGCAGAGCGGAGTGGGCAGGTGAAGCAGAAGGGCAAGAAGCTCTTGCAGATGTGTCAGGTCACTATGTTGAGTGACAAACCATTAAGAAAAGTTATGGGCATGACTGTGCACAAGCCTGAATTCTTGCAATATGCCAGATAACCACTAGTGCTCACTGACTTAGTGACTTGTGGAAGAACATGCATGTGCAGCATTGTTTCTGTACAATGCCACCTGCTGACTCTTTAACAACCCTGTGCATAACAATGTATATTTTGTACTAGTTGAAAACAGTGGCACCAGTTGACATCAAGCCTCAAGTCGTACACCTGGTTGTGACTTAGTCAACTGTGACAGAAGTATCTGGATATCTTTATTCATGATAGAGCATGATGCTGGGCATCACTGTTGCAGGAGTGTTGGAGGTATATTGCAGGGCCATGATGCTAGTGCAGGTAAAGTTGATTCAGTGTGATAAGTACTTTTGAAAGTTAAATTCCACAAGTGGACTTCTAGGGCACTACCTATTATGAGTCCATGAATGTTTGAGCACATTTTGTCAATTAGTAATTTTAAATGATCCACAATAAATTGTATCCTGCTTAACCACATTTATCCAGCTTAATTAGATTCAAGGAAATATTTACTTTGGTATGCATGCCAAATCTTGAGTGCATACATGCAACAGCAGTGGAGCTATAGCCATCCAAATATTTTGAAAACTTTCACACAATTTAACAAGTAACTAAACTGTGGAATGTTGAACTCCTATAACACAATTTACACAACCAATTACTTCTCTATTTAACAATTTCTATGACTCTTTCAAGAAAGTACAATATGCATATAAATGTTCAATTATCTTAGACCCAAAGACGACTAAATTATAAGCACAGAAATATTATCAGAAATTATCTCATGAATAATAAATTGTCAGACGTTGACCCCTCTATAACTTCTCCACTGAACAATCAAATGTCATGAAATTTGACATCCTTTTAGGATGTTTTACTAACAATACAGTAGACATGCCAAATTCCAAATCTATAGCTATGTCACTTGAGTTTTGATCAGTTAAAGTATTTCAGAAAATTCCATGAAATTTCATGAAATTTCACAGAATTTTGTGAACATTCAAGAAATTGGAATTTGCAAGTTTTGCTCAGCCCTGTCACTGATTCTTTGTGATTGTATCGTGTGGTGTTTCTCATGGCTTGAATGATTCCTCAGTGCAGCATCAGTGTAATCCTAATTTGGGCACTGTCTTTCAACACACTTAAATTTATTCACACACTAATGCTTTGAGAGAGGGTGCTCAGGCTAGAGTAATGGCAGTGCTATTGCATGCAATCTTTCAAACCCCAAGAAAACCACACCACAAACTTACAATGATTCAGGGAATCTTTACCCTAACTTACAAATTGGGCTAAGAGATCCCTGAGCTGTGATTGGCTGATAGCTCTGGCAAGGTGGGCTGCTGAGACAGAGAGAGAGAGAAAAAAGGCAGCCAAAGCTTCCTTAAATCAAGAAGGTTATTTTCTAGACTACACTGAATTGAATTATTACTTTGTGGACCTGTGTAAGTAACTAGTATTGATTCTTTTTTGGGGTTAGCTTTTCTTAATTTAACTTTAATTTTCCAGGGAGGAACTATAGCTGGGAGATATTTGCAGTCATTTGTGACTAGACCTGTTACTTAACCTCTGTGAAATAGATATCTGAAAGGAAGGAAGGCACTCCCGGGTGGAGGTCAGAGTTGTAGTTTATTGTTTCTGGAGGGCATAAACCTCCACAATGGAGACCCACAGGAGGGTGGAACAATGACCCCAAAGGGAAAAAACAACTCCTGGTGGGGGACTCAGTTATTCTGAGGGGATAGAACTGGGGAGGGAGGGTAAAGGGAGGTAAGTGCCTGCCCAAAGCCATGGCTTGGAGGGACAGGAAATGAATCCTCAGGATCATGGGAGCAACTGCAAGGAGTGAGCTGGATGTCATTATCCACCTAGGGACAAATGACCTGGCTGAGAAGGGGATCAGAGCAGTGCAACAGGAGTTTATGGAGTTGAGGAGGCCGTAGCAATGTCATGTAACTGTCTCAAGTGCTACCTGTCTATGGCATGGATGAGGCTAGGTACTCTGCACCATGGGATTCAATGACTGGTTGAGAAACTGGTGCAGAGCTCAGGATCTGGCTTTATCTGGGGACTGGGGCTCCACTGGAGGGATGCAGGTCTATACAGGTGCGATGGTCTGCATCTATCAGGAGGGACCCAGGATCCTAAGTGATGGGTTTAAATGCTTCATTGGCAGGCATTTAAACTAGCCAAGGGAGGCACTGAAAGGAGAAAGGAAATCCTAGCCCCCAAAAAAAATCAGGGTAGTTAGTGAAGTAAACACCAAGATAGAGCAGTCAATAGGGAGAAAGGCAGAGGTAAATGGAGAAAAGACAAAGACATAAGAACAGGGATGGGGCAAAAAGAAATAAAAAGTCATAAAAATGAAGGATTATGAGTACCAATACCCGTAGTCTAGGTAAAAGCTCCCTAAATGGTGGCCTTGATGGAAGAGGGATACCTGGATATTGTGGCAGTCACAGAAACATGGTACACAGAGAACCATGACTGGGATGTCAACATACCAGGTACACAATCTACAGGGGACAGGGAGGGAAGAAGAGGAAGAGAGTAGCTCTCTATGTAAGGGAAGGATCAAAGCAACAGAACTAAAGGATAAACAGGAAGGAGAGGAGCACTGTGGGTCACCCTGGAGACTGGAAATGGCACCACAGTCAGCACAGGGTTGTATACAGACCCCATCTCAGGGGAGAGAAATGGACAAGGAAATGATAGAAGACATCCTTGGGATGGCAGAGAAAGGAGATATTGCTGATGGGAGACCTAAATATAACAGATGTTAACTGGAGCACCTTTGCAGCAGCCATATCCAAGAGCTGGTCCATTCTCAATGCCTACAGGGGCATGCCTCAGGCAACTAGTTTTGGAACCCACTTGGGAGGAGCAATCTTAGACCTGGTACTCTCAAATGGGGACAGAGAGGATCTCTGATCTTGAAGTGGGTAGCCATCTGGGAACAAGCAATGACCAAACAGAGTGGTTCACAATAAACTTAGCTGTATAGTCAAGCCATAGAAAAGTGAAGGTACTGGAATTCAGGAGGCTGATTTTGTCAAAATGGGAGAGTGCCTCAGAAAAGCACTAACATACAGGCAAGAAAGTGGGGTAGAGCAACAATGGGAAACATCAAAACCGCCATCACAGAGGCAACAAGGCTTTGTGTGAAGCAAATAAACAAATCAAAATGGAAGAAAAAACACTATGGTTCTCAATGAAGTGGTGGGGATGATAAGGAGAAAAAGATAGCATTCAGGAAGTACAAGGAAACACAGAAGGAGCAGGACAGAGAACTGTACCAGTTAAAGCCGAAGGAAGTGGGAAGGCAGTCAGAATAGCAAAGGCCCAAACCAAGGAAAAGATAGCCAACTCAGTTAAGAAGGGGAATAAAACCTTTATAGGTACATTAGGAAGCAAAGAAAGACTAAGGCAGGGATAATGAGGCTGAATAAGAGGAAGATGTTTGGACAGAGAGCGACAGTGACAAAGCAGGGATACTGAATGTATACTTCTGCTCAGTATTCACAATGGAAAAGTAGGGAGATACCTAATCCAGTCAATAGAAACACTCTGGATAGGGGTTGATATTAGTCTTTTCACAGAAAAAGCGGTTCTGAAAGAACTCTTAAAACTGAAAGTGGATAAAGCAATGGGGCCTGATGGGATTCATCCCAGAATTCTAAAAGAACTAAAGGAAGAACTAATAACACCTGACTACCCTTTTAATAAATCATGGGATAATGGTGTGGTGCCTGAGGACTGGAGGAGGATGGATGTGATTCCCTTCACAAAAGTGGGAGCAAGACAATGGCAGGAAATTACAGACCTGTCAGTCTGACCTCAGTGGTAGGAAAATGATGGAATCACTTCTGAAGGAAAGAATTGTTGAGTACCTAAAGGCCAGTGGTGCCTGACCCAAGGCAGCATGGATTCACAGCAGGAAGATCATGTCAGATGAATCTAATTGATTTCTTTGACTGGGTGACTAAAGTAGTAGACCAGTGAGGGGCTGTGGACATGGCCTACCTAGTCTTTAGCAAGGCATTTGACACAGTCCCACACAAAGATTAATAAACAAATTAACCAGCTTGGGTAAAACACTGGCTGGACAACAGGATACAGTGGGTAATAGTAAATGAAGTCCACAGTGAAGAAAGAGGGTTACTAGTGGGTACCTCAGGGTTCAGTACTGGCACGGGTCCTTTTAATGTCTTAATAAGTGACATTGCAGAGGGACTGGAAGGAAAGTATGTCTCTTTGCAGATGACATAAAGATCTGAAACAGGGTTGATTTCGGGGTTGGGTGGAAAGGATGAAAAGGGACTTGACAATGTTGGAGGAATGGTCAAATGTATGGCAGCTTAGATTCAACGCAAAGAAGTGCAGAGTAATGCACCTGGGAAACAAAAACAGGTGAAGAGTACACAATGGGGGTGAGATACAACAACAAAAATGGAAAGGGATCTGGGGATGGTCATATCAGATGACCTAAAGTGGAGCCAACAATGTGAGAAGGCAGTAAGGAGGCTTGGGGATACTGGGATGCATAGGGATGAGGCATCACCAGTAGAAAACAGGAAGTTGTTGGCCTTGTGTACAGATAGTTGGTAAGACACATCTGGAGTACTGTGTACAGTTTGGAGACCCCATTTCACAAAGACATAGACAGGGTGGAGGCTGTACAGAAGAGGACACCAAAATGGTGCAGGGTTTGCACCAGAAGACATATGAAGAAAGACTGAAGGAGCTTAAGGTGTATTGCCTTGAGAAAAGGAGGGGGCGAGGCATGATAGAAACTTTAAAATACCTCAAGGGAATCAACAAAGACCAAGAATGTAGCATCTTTCAGAAAAGAAATGTGCAAAAACAAGCAGGCACAATTTGAAGATAGAGGAGGACGGCTCAGAGGTAATGTGAGGAAGTATTTCTTCACAGAGAGGGTTATAGATGCATGGAGCAGCCTTCCTGAGGAGGTTGTAGAGTCACAAACAGTGGGGAATTCAAGAATGCATGGGACAGACATAAGGCAGTTCTAGTGTGGGGTAGGAAGAAGTAGGCTGTTGGATAACTAGGATCTGCAGCTTATCTGTTAGGTAGGAAATGGACAGAATAGATGGGCCAAGCAGTCCTTATCTGCCATCAGATTCTTTGTTTCAATGTTTCTATGTTTCTATCAGGCAACAGAGCTCAGCTATTAAAAGTGCCAATTCAAATGACCTGATTTCATTCCAAAATCCTTGTGCCAGTAGAATTTTGAGTTTGAAATTGTTACCATTTTTCCACTCATTTAAGAGAGTTACACCTCCAACACAACATTTCTCAGTTAAGTATACTTTGTAAACATACAGTACTACAGTGTAGTATGCACAAACACAAAATATTTGCAGTCTCCTCTTACAATCAGAGTTCAATGTTGTCTCTTTTAAGCTAAATCATTTCAAAATACATAACTTATCTGATAGCAAGGAAGTCAGCACAATTGCCATTACATGGGACCACTGCAGTGTCCGAGTAAAGGAAAGAACCTCCCAGTACATAATTCCACTGTGATGACTTGGTAAAGAAAGGAAACCTTCAATAGTTTGTACTCTGCTGTTTTAAGACTAGAAATGTGCGGCCCATTGGTGCAGTGGTTGGATTCCCTTGCAATGCTGGCGACCTGGGTTAAGAGACGGATCTGGGTTGTCGGAGGGCGGTCGGGGAGAAGGATCAAGGTGCCAGTGGACTGCTCTCTTTCTCTGGGGAGGTCGGGTGAGTGTCAGGTGCACATATGACCCCTAGCAGAGGCTGGGGGATATGTCTGCACCAGCGCAAGGTCTCAAGAGGGTGGGGAGGAAGCTGTGTCATTGTACATCCCCGCCCCTGGGGCAGTACCAAAAACAGCATTGGTTGCCTAGATGACATGCGCACCTGGCACCATTGCCTTCATGGCCCCCACCTCTCACTGACCTATTATTGGTTCTGGACACCACCCAGCCCTGAACCCCACCCTGGGGGTAAGCCATGGAGGCAATGCCAGATGGCACCTTTCCCATCAGAGACGGACTGAGCATGGGCATTGGCCCCACCTCGAGGGGTAAGTCACAGGGTATTGGTGTGGAGGGGGAAGAGGGTATGGATTTACAGGATAAGGGCCGAGGTACAGGCAGCCATGGCAGAAAAAGAATATAAAGAAAGATTATAACTGCACCAAGCTGACAGAAAGAGTGAAAAAGGAGCTGCAATTTAAAACTGATCCTTGCCATGCTGCCTACTTCACTCGGACACTGGCCTGCCCTACCACAATTCAGCTAACTAGGAAGTCAACATGTTTGCCTACATGGGTCCATTGCTGAGTCTGAGTAAAGGAAAGAAACTCCCAGTACATAGGTCCACTGTGGAGACAGTAAAGATAAGGAAATCTGCAATAGTTAGTACACTACTGTTTTAAAAAGAGGCTGCGATTCAAAACTGATCCCTCATGCCACCCACTTTACTTCAGACACTGTGGTCTGCCAGTTCATGAGACAACTAGAAGACTGCTATCAATTTAAAAAAAAGTCTTCATTCTCCTGTCTCAGAAACCTACTCATTTTAAACCAGTCTACTCTCCGACTGCACTCTTGTGTCGATGAGAAGACTCATTTTTTAAAAAGTCTTAATTTGGGGGTCTGCATATCTTGGACCTCCACCAAGTGCTCCTGCAGCTACACCTTGAGCCGAGGTTTCATCAGAGGGCAGATTTCAGTGCATGTTACTATTACTCTGTTCAGATAATTTAATGTGGAGTTATACTTTTCAGAAGTCAATATTAATAGCTGACTAATGCTATAACAGAAAAAAAAACATGGGTCACTTGCTAAAGATACTTGGTCTTTTGACATAATCAATAAATACATTCAAAACATAAACCAAAACAATTAATAAAATAGATTTATGACAGCAGAATGAGGTGAAGCACTGGTGAGTCAGGCAGTGAATCTTATTTGTCAGTTGTGGCATTAGAAATCTGTTCTACACAGAGGTATTGCCTCTTCTAGTGTATATCTGCAAGCTACCCTTTTATATGCCTAGGCACTCTCTCCTGGTCAGGCAGGCAGTGACAATGATGATAATCTGCTAGCACAGCCATGTGCATTTTTGTGTGCCAGAGGCTCAAATTCTGCAGCCAGGATCTGAGAAAACATCTATTTATTTTCATTCAGCTCCTGGATGAGGTTCTCTTAACCAGTACTTATAAAAATAAAGAGCAGAAGTAACAAATAGTTGTTTCGCACCCTATGTGTGTGATACCTTTACATAGCCCTCAGCCTTCATTCATGTGGATTATGGTGTATCACACCTCAGGTGTGTAAATAAAATCTACTACACACTGTTGTCCATATATTATTCTCTATATGACCCATTGGGAACATGTTACAAACAGATGTATTGACCAATCACATGTTGTATTTACAGCTGCTGAAGAAAATCATGTCTTCAATTAATAATTGCATTGACAGTTCAAGCTCTTCATCAAGTAATCATGCATGCAAATTTACACAAGGAATGACTGAGTGTGACCTGCAAGGAACAAAGAACTCTATTCAACTGCCTAGGAGCTGAATAAAGAAGGACTTCTGAGTCATAACAAGGAATCAAGAGGCCTCACAAGAGAACATTTATCAGTTTATTTAAGAAGCTTAAAACAGCTCTACAGAGTAAACAAAGGTTACAGGACCATGAAAGCCTGAGATCCCATGAAAAGCATATTCAAATAAGGTATGGCATATACTTGTGGGTCTCAACAGCCTTGAGATATTGGTATGTTAATCAGCCATAAATTAAAACTGGAAGGGACAGGATCAGTTGTGTTCCAGGACAGTAGCTGCTGCTTGTTGTTTCTACAGGGTCTTGTGGATTTTACTTGGTAGAAGGTTAGTTCTTTTCTTTCTTACTTCTAAGCGTAGCAGGGTATTGTTTTGGGGTCTGCTGTAAGTTTGGAAACTGGTTTGGTGGCTGTAAGTGGGCTCATTTTGTGGATGTTTCACTGTGTAACAGGCTGCGCTGGTGGAGGCCTATTTCTTCTGATTTAAAACCTATTTGGTGGGATTTGCTTGGGCCTGGTTCTTTGGCTGCTGGGCTTGGAGGGAGACACAGGGCTGATACACTCTCTCTTGAGTCAGGTGTCTGTTCAAAGCCCACCTCCCTCCCCAAATTCTGCTAATTTATAGGGAACACCTGCCCTGCAATTGGAGAAAAAGGCTGCAGGTACAGCTCATGTAGTTCTAGCCACTGGGGGTTGGATTTAAAGGCTGGGAAGAGGAGCTTAGGGAGTTGTTCATTTCCTTATAAGTTTAATGTTTTGTACTGCACCTAGTAACAGGGTTACTGGTGTACAGTGAGACTGTCTCTAAGATTAGTGGGTGACTTGATTAGGCAGTAGGGTGTATCTTGGACTAGGGGGAACCTGGTGGCTCACCCAAGGAAACCTATTTGGAAGGGGATGAATCTGCACGTCATTAGGGCGGCATCTTTGGGAGGGTGGTGGGGTGCACAGGGTGTGGAGCAGCCATGATACTGGACTGGGCTTGAAGTTCGGTGGTTGCCCAGTGTGCTACCAGCTGGCACAGCTTAGGGAGGAGGTTGCGGGATTAGGAGACAGCTGGGGGAAGGGGCAGTATGGTTGGGGAAGGGGCTGGGGATCTCCACGGGGTTGCACCAAGCACTGGGGGCATGGGAAAGGAGTGCAGGAGAATACTCAGGGTCACATAGGGACCCTGACAGAGGGGGCCCAAAGGACACTACCAAGGAAGCAGGCAGGTAACTGGGGACCTTCACAAAGGAGGGACGGAGGACAACATTCTCAGGGAAGTAGGCAGGTGGCCAGGGCTGGACAGAAGGAAGCAAGCCGGGAGGTGGATCACACCTTACACTCAGTAACTGCTTCAAATCTCTTCTTCTGCTCGAGGATGAAGGGGGTGATGTAGCCACGACAGGGGTGGTTAGAGATGAAAAGGGAGTGGGGGCAGGAGGCAGGGGCCAGATAGCAGGAAGAACAGGGGAGGACCTGGAATGCAGGAAAATGGGGAGCAGTGAATCAGAGCAGGAGGGGCAGGGGAAGTGGGAAAAAGCACAAGGAGAAGGACAGTTGGGAGGAAAGGTAAAGAGAAGGACCAGAAGTACAAGGAGGATTCAGTAAAGGGAGCTGAGGGTTTAGGCCAGGGGAGCACGATGAGCAAGGAGGAACTAAATGGAGACAGGAAGGAAGGGAGGATGAGCCAGGCTAGTTTAGCAGATGGGGAGAAGGACCAGTCGCGAGCAGTGAGGGGGAATTAGCAAGGTACAGAAGAATACTCAGGAGGAGAGGCATAGGATTGGAGGGGTGCCATGGTAATAAGGAGGGGGTGGCATGTGGCACCCAGATAGGGGAGGAACAAGGAGCCGGCTAGGGTGGAGGGGCCAGTAGAAAGGATGAGGGACATGGAAGGGGGAATGGAGGAAAAGGAGCTGTCAGAGTGCTCCTGTTGGGGATTGTATGATCAGGGTATCAAATGGGATAGGGAGGGAGAAGCCTGGCCAGTTAGAACAAGATGCTTCCCTGGACTAACGGTGCACAGGGCTAAGCACGAGGTATATCAGCTGGCAAAGGATTGTGGAGGTTCCCCTGACATACTGGTCCACCTGGAACACAAATGACATTGAGGAAATAGCGAGGCTAGAGATACAGGCAAGATTCAAGGGAGCTTGCCAGGGTCTGTCATGACACAGGATGCACAGTTCCTTCTCAGAAATCCTGCCGTGCCAAGGGCTAGTGGGGAACACAAAGGAAGATTAGGGAGATAAACCAGTGGCTCAAGGAGTGGTGTGAGGCCAGAGGGTATGGGTTGATGGGGGATTGGGGGCAGACCTGGGAGGATAAGGAGCTGTATGCTAGAGATAGACTCCATCTCAATTTGGAGGGAGGGAATCCTTAAGTCGAAAATAGAGGGTTCATTGGTGAAAAGTGGGGTTTAAACTTGTGAAGGGGGAGGGATGGGAGAAAAGGCTGTCAAGGGGTGCCGTTAAGGAGGGACTCTGTCACCCCTGGGGAGCTGGAGGATTGCGGAAAAGGCAGACTGGCAAAGTGCAGACCAGGGAAAACAGAATCCCCATGGGAACACGAGCAGGGAAATGGAACTATAGAGAAAGGGTGGAAGGTAGTCCTGCTACATGCCAGGAGCTTGGGCAATAAAATGCCTGAGCTCCAGGCGATGCCTAACTGAGGGAGCAGTGGATGTGGCAGCGGTCACTGAGACTTGGGCCACTGCAGGACACGACTGGGACCTGAACCTGGAGGGCTACACTATGTTCAGGAAGGACAGGGGATGGAAGGAGGAGGGAGCAATGATAGTCAAAACTGCATTGGCATGGGGGAGTAGAGGAGGCAGAGGAACCATGGAGGCCATTTGGGTCACCTTGATAACAAGGTGGGGCAAGAGAGTAAAAATAGGAGTGGTGTATAGACCCCTGCCCTGGCGGAGGAGCTGGAGGACAGTCTGGTGGCAGATGTTGGGAGACACTGCAGACTGGGCAGAGGAACGAGTGGTGGTGTTGGGGACTTAAACATGCCAGGAACAGACTGGGAGACTATGACATCCTCTGTGACCAGGAAACAGAGGTTGTTGGATGTCTTTCAAGGACGTTCCTAACTCAGCAGGTGAGAGAACCGACCAGGGAGGCGCGGTACTGGATGTGGTCCTGGCAGATAGTGACCAGATTGGGGGCCTGAGGTAAGGGACCCATTGTGAGGGAGTGACCACGCCACGGTCTGGTTCTGCTTGGACCTAGGAGAGGTGAAGGCTGCACAAAGACGAAGTAACCGACTTCAGGGGGCGTTTTAAGGAAATGGGAAGGATCATGAAGGAGCATTTGGATGGGATTAGGTCAGACATGGACGCTGATAGTAGGTGGGAAATCATCAGGAGAGGGGTGCAGGATGCTACCAGCACCTGTGCAAAGTAAGGACAAAATTCGGTAGGGCCCAAAAACCCTGCTGGTGGACCAGGGAGGTCCAGGAGGTGGTGCTGGGAAAGAAGGCAGCCTATAAGCAATTCAAGTGCTCAAGGAGGAAAGGGATCGAGGAAAGCACGAGCTGATGGCTAGAAGGGCCACTAGGGTGGTGAGGGAGGCTAAGGCAAGGAAGGAGCAGAACCTGGCCAGGAAATTAGAGAGGGAACAAGGGGCTCTTTAGATAAATTGGGGAAAAATGAAGGCTGAAGGGGCAGATTAGCAGGATTAAATCAGGGGAGAGATGGGCACAAGACCCGGGGAGCAGGCTGAGGTACTAAATGAGTACTTCACCTCAGTTTTCACCAAGGAAAATGGGGTGCTGCATCATACATGGGAGGAGACAGAGATACTGAGGAGGAGGACCCTCACTGATCAAGCGGGTCTGGGGAGAGGGAGGCATCGCTGGCAGGAGGGGAGGGCTAAGCAGGAGAAGAGGCACTGGAAGTGGAAATCACAGCAGAGAGGTGAGGGAATCCTCAGCTCCCTTAAGACAGAGAAAGCACTGGGCCGGATAAATTTACATCCCAGAGTGCTGAAGGAACTTGCAGATGTCCTCAGCGAAACCCTGGCGGAGCTTTTCACCATCTCTCTGAGGACAGGGTGGGTGCCCCAGGACTGGAAGGTGGCGCATATAGTGCCTATCCACAAGGGGGATCAAGGAGGTGGCAGGGAACTACAGGTCTGTCAGCCTGACATCGGTGGTGGGCAAGGTGATGGAGGGCATTGTCAAGGAGAGGCTAGGGGGACCTGGATAAGTCAGGTGCCTGGACGATGACAGCATGGATTCATCCTGGGAAATCGTGTCAGACAAACCTGGTGGAGTTCTATGACTGGGTGGCAGAGTGCCTTGGACCTGGGTAGACCAGTGGACGTCCTCTTTCTAGACTTCAGCAAGGCATTTGACTCTGTTCCTCATGTTGAGTCTGTTGGATAAGCTGGGAGAAATGGGGGTGGGGAACCAGATGATCAGATGGATAGGCAATTGGCTCCAGGACCGGACCAGAGGGTCGTAGTTGGTGGGATAGTCTCATCCCCAAGGAGGGTCATTAGTGGGGTCCCACAGGATCAGTCCTTGGGCCCCTTCTGTTCAACGCCTCGTCTCTGACATAAGGACAGGAATCAGGAGTGAGATGAGTCTCTTTGTGAATGACTCGAAACTGGGGGCAGTGGTGGATGGGAGGAGGAGGGGACCCTACAGGGGGACCTGAGGCTCTGGAAAGATGGTCTAGAAAGTGGAAGCTGAGGTTCAGTGCAGGGAAATGCGAGGTACTCCACCTAGGGGCCAGAAACCCGGGCCAAGTGTACACCCTGGGGAAATGCTACAAGTCTCGATGGCTGAGAGGGACCTGGGGGTGGTGGTGGATGTCAAGATGAACAACTCTGAGACTTGTAGGACGGCAGCAGCCAAGGCCAACAGGATGCTGGGATGCATCGCTAGGGGATCACCTCCAGAAGAAGGGAAGTGATACTCCCTCTGTATAACTGCTTGGTGAGGCCACCTCGAGTACTGCATGCAGTTTTGGAGGCCACACTTAAGAGGGACATTAACCTCCTGGAGAGGGTCCAGAGGAGGGCAACCAAAATGATTTGGGGCTTGGGGACAGAACCTATGAGGAGAGGCTCAAGAGCTAAATATGTACATTGGAAGACAGAAGGGACTGGGGGACATGATAGAGGTCTTCAGGTACATGAAGAGGGTAAATAGGGAGAAACAGTCAGGGTGCTTCGAAGGAAGGAGGAGGGGCCACTAGAGGGCATGGGTGGAAGATGGAGGAAAGATTCAGGGAGAAAGGAGGAGGTGCTACTTCACTGAGAGGGTGATGGAGCCATGGAATCGCTGCCTAGGGGCTGGTGGAGGCAGAGACAGTGGAGGGGTTCAAGAGGGGTGGGACAGGTACAGGGAAGGGTTCTGGAAGCAAATCCAATGCAGCAAGAATATCTGGAACTGGGAAGGGAGAAGCCAGAGAAGGCGAGGGGGCAGCAAGGTCAGCACCCAGGAAAGGGCTGACCAAACGAGCAGACATGAAGACCATTAGGCCTATTCTGCTGGCGTTTTAGTATGTTAGTATGTTAGTAAAACAAGGCTGCTGCTATGTAATGTTAAACTGAGACAGGTGGTGAAGCCATGGGAGAACTACATGTGTTTATAGAGCAGGCACCAGATTTTCAAAGGGCCACAGATGTCCCTATGTTGCAACCCACTTGATGTGGAGAACATTTGCGCACTGCTGGACATCCCAATTGCCAGCTTGTGGTGCACAACTTTATTTGTAACATGACAATAATCTGAATGCCGAAATGGGAGCTGCGATTGGGTAAAGTGCACTAAAGGCGAAGTCAGAGCGGTATTAATCCAGCATACCCTCCGTGTTCAGTGAACTACCACCATCCGCCAGACAGCTAGGTTAGCAGCATTGGGCAAAGGTGGGATCGAGTCTCAGAGAGGCAAGTGTGGCACAGGGACAGGGAGACCAGCTGAACCCAGACAGAAGGGGCGGGGAGAAGAAGCAGGCACGGACAGGAGCAATACATAGCAGAGTCCGACACAGACACAGTATGCAGCATTTCCCAACATCGGACGAGTCTGTGAGAAGTAAGGGAAGTGACCCAGCCAGCATGTTAATTTCTGAGCAGGTCGCACACATAGTGAGGCAGATGTCCACGGAGACCTCCAAAGGCTGGTATGAGAGAAATACCCGTGTACATCATCCACATTATTTGGTCTGCCATGTGAGCCGCACTGTTTTGTTTCAGTAGAGCTACTTAATGTTTTGACCGCATCAGCATATTAATGCTGTTGTGTTAGACGATTGTAAGTGCAGTAAAAATCTTTGATCAGCACACCGACTCCCTGTGTAATGTTGTTCTAACCAGACTAAAGATGCTCCTCACGACTTTAATGCATGGTTGGACTGTTGTTTGCCCTCGGCCTTGGACCACAACCTCCCAACCATGCATTAATACAGCATTAGATGCCACTTTCATCATGGCTTAATGCTTACTTATTTTATTTAGTTTTTGTTAACTAGGTAAGTACACTAGGCAGAAGCTGCCTGTTTTCAGGTACAACCCAGGAGAGTTACCACAAAGGTGATGCAACACCATCTGGATCAGCAGCCTATGTACAGGGCTCTTGATCTGTGCAGATAGTTGCCCTACAAAATGTGGAAGTGGTCATCTTCTACTCCAGAGTCTTCACTCTGAAATATCATCCTGGACAGATTTAAATTACCTAAAGCTCCACCAAAATGGTTGTTATCTAATTGCTCCCCACATCAAGGTGTATGCTGTGTACAAAATCAAAGAACAGCTTACTCGGTCAGCTAGCAGAATCTCAATTTTTAAAATAAAATAAAACTTTGTTTAATGATTTTTTAAACTACATCAGAGTCATGCATAAAGAGGGTTGCCCAAATAAAGGGGCAGACCCTTTGTTCTGAGCCTAGACCAAGGTGTGTGGAGGGCCTCAAAGGTTTGATTGGCAGGGAAAGGGCTTGGAAAGGGTGGGAGATGGGAGTAGATGGGGTAAGTGAAGTCAGAAGGGGAGGAGCACTGAGGTCAGAGCAGTGATGAGGTGGGAGAATGGGATTGGCCAGTTAGAAGAGAGAAAGGGGTGAGCAACAGGGATGCTTAAGGAGAAGCACAGGGCCTTGGAGCTCACAATTTTGCTTCAAAGAGAATTTCCTCAGAGAAGAATGTCAGTTTTGGCAATTTTTAAACATATGATTATTCTGAGTAAAAAAAAAAATTGTTTTAGCTTATGGTAAGCCAGTTGGCTAGTTAATTGCAGTAGTGATTTGGAGTTAATTTAAAAACTTAATTATTGGTAAATTGATATGCTTAAGGCTACATTTTGTTGCCGGTGGTAGTTGAGTTTGTTAATTGTTTTGAGGCATCGCACTGCTTGAGGAAGCCCAAGTGAGTATCTTAGATTTCCAGTGGCAAGGTAAGTGTTTTAAAGAAAAAAAAAAAGGTGAAGGTGAAGAAAACAGCAAGACACTGTTACAGTTTTTGCAGAATTATCTGAGCTGGTTGCAAGTGGGAACAGGAGCATTCTGGTGGGTTTTCTGGATGAGGGACAGCCGCTGCTCATGTAATAGACAAAACCACAAATGAGTAAGGCCATTTATTGGCTCAGTTTAAAGGAAGTAAAAATGACTGAGTGTGGAGTTTCCCATGGTTCAGGAGAGGTTCCCCACTCCCAGGTGGTGGGTAGCAATTGAGAGTGCCTAAGGAAGGTTGCAGGCTGCCGCCAGGGTGCAAACCGAGGGGCGAGCGGGTCCGATATTCGGAGTCTGTTTTGTAGAAGCTGCATTAATGGAGGCTCACTTCAGGAGTTCTTCCTTGCTGGGGAGCAGTTAGGTTGTTGGTGGGAGCCCTCATGAAAGATGGCATGCTGCGCACCCAGTTGATCGAGCTAGGCCCAACTGCGGCCGTGGTGATGGCTTCTGATGTCATCACCATGTAGTCGACTGGGTCAGAGCCACTCGGGTGGTCGGATAGAGCACCTAGTGCTCGCCAAGAAGGGGCTCCTATAGGAATGCACCGAATTTGCTCTACTGTGGGGGTTTTGTTGTAACAAATGCAACAGAAATAAATGAAAGGGCATTTAGTGAATGGGGGTTTAGGTGGCAGCTGGAGAATGCCATGCTGAGCCCACGCCCGAGTGGGGGTCATTGGGCCTCCGAGGGTTTATAACAAAGGTAAAAATAATTAAGGGGCTTGAACAGAAAAGGCGGGCCTTCACCCAGGTGGGCCCGCTACTATCATATCATAAGAAAGGTGTTTAGAATGCATATATGGGGATGTGGCAAATAAGCTGTATATATATATATATATATATATTTATATATATATAGATATAGATATATATCTATATATATATATATATATATATATAGATATATATATATATATATATATATATATATATATATATATATATATATATATACATATACATATATATAGATATATATCTATATATATATATAGTATCTATATATATGAAAATATATATAAAAAAAAAGAGGACTGGCTGGAAGAGTGGCCACCAGCAGCAGAGGGGCATGGAGAAGGGCATAATGGACTGCAGAGGCTGCTGGAATGGGCTAAGCCCATAGTATTTTGGGTGGCAAGATGGAGGAGGATGGGTTGTTAAGTGGCCACCATTTTGCGAGCTGGAGGTAGTGGCCTGAGGCTTGGCTGCCATCCTGGGCAGTTGCAAGTGGGGCTAAAAAAAAATAAAAAACCAGCAAAAGCAGGTATAATACCAAAATATAACTGATGATAATAGACATATACTATTGATTACAGTAAACATACCTTTGGAGGGCAGCCAACAGGCACCTGGCAAGAGCGCGTATATCCACCATGGCGGGATTTATAAAAAAAAAAAAAAAGAAAAAAGAGGTTATATGTAATAAGAATAATAAAAGCAACACAGTGGCAGGATTTCATTGCTAGGTGTACACTAGGCCTCAACAAGGGGACTGGGTTGCTAGTAGGAAGAGTATTCTAGAGTGTGAGAACAATATTGTGATATGCTAACTGTGCTTGTATCTCTTTAGATTTTTGCAAGGTTGTTTTATGGTCTCAGACAGAATAAGCCCAGCAAAGAGGAGTGCTACCAGGCAGTGATGGAACTGGTGAGCAAGGCGAATCAGCTGTTGAAGGCTGCGGATCCACCCAGCCTAGTTAAGTACAAAAAAGCAGAAAAGGGACAAAAAGCAGGAGGAAGGACAGCAAGAAGGCACCTCAGGCTCCACCTACTCCTAGGCCCTCAGATCCTATCCCAGTTGATCCAGTACCTGTTGACCCAGTACCTCCTCCTGCTCCAGTGCCACCTTGAGGTGCCTGTCCCTGCCCTTGCCTCTGTTGGAACCGCCAGTCCCAGTGGGGCCTGTACCTCCTATCCTGGTAGCACCTCTTGCTCCTGTACTTTGACAGACAATCTGTTCATGCTCCGACAACTCATTTGACACTGTGGGTGTCAAACAGGTTGTCGCTGTAGGAGGTCTGTTGTTACGGCATTGCTGTAACAACAGTATACAAAGAGTCTCAATGCAAAAGTACTATAGAAAGGCTTATGTAGAAACCAAATTCTTAATAAAACCAGCTGTTACAAAAGTGCAGTTTGTGCAACACTGGAATGCTATACTCAAAGATTCTTACTCCAGCAATCAATCTGGCTGCAGTTTTCTGCACCAGCATCCATCTGAAGGATGGCACACCTCCCAGCTGGTGCAGCCTGTCCCCCATGGGGTGCACGCTGCATTCTTAGATTAGGAATGGTACAAGATGCAGTGCAGGGACCCTTGCACCATTTCTCTTTGAAACAAGCACCTTCCGTCATTCTCAATGTTTTGAAAATTGGTTCCTTGGCTTTAGGAAATGATGATTATGATAAATGTTAAGCGGTAAGATTTGTAATCAAGGAGCTTACGTAATTAGCATGTGGAGACCAATCTTACTGTGTATGTTATATAGCATTTCCATTAGCCTGACTCTTGTTAATTGTTAGTTTCTCTTGTGGGGACCATTTTTATTATCCTATGTTACAGTTTATTACGTTCTTTTCTTCCTCTCTGACACTTTGTACATAGCCCTGAGTCAACATTTCTTCACCCCATATCTGTGTAAGCACACAAATATATTATCAATATTCCTACTGAAGTTTTGCATTCTTGCTACATTTTTTCTGATGTTGTATCACTACCAATTGTCAACAATGGTCTTAAATACTGTTCAGCTGATGTTACTGCTTTGTTTGTTGCTCTTTTTTTGTACCATCTTTTTCTCTCAGGTCCCCAGTGGTGGGGTATCTCTCAGGTGGGACCCGCTCAGCTGCTCTTCTACTGCCCTGCCTGAACTCCTTCCCCAACCAGGAATCAGGTGCTGGGTCCCCCTGTGGACCCCAGACATGGAGGCAAGGACCAAGGAGAGTCAAGTCGGGATTGAGCCAGCACTGAGCATGTGGGAGCAGCCCTGGAGTGTCTGCAGTCGCCTCTCCACAAACTGGGTTTTTCCACCTTGTGTTGCCCCTGAGATGCTGGATGGGCAATGATATCCTGTGAGATCTATGCCATCAAGGACATCACATGAAATTGCATGCTCCTTGCAGTACCTCCAGGTCTCCACCAGGTGTCACCGCAGAGTGAGGCATCCTGTAAATCCACTCCAGGAGAGGAGAGCAGTCCTAAGGATGCTCAATCCTCTCTTCCCTTGCTGACCCCTGGCAACCAGAGTCTGTTCCCAAACCCCGATCGCTGGTGTGGTGCGAGGTGTGGCATCCAGGGCCTCAACTCTCAGTGCCACTGGGCTGGCTTTGTCTGTGGATCTTGTTGCTTGAGTTTGCCATAGTATTTATGCAACTTGAGCTGAGTGCTTAATTAATCAATATCCTCTCTTGAAAGGATTCAAGCATTGCCATATTCCAAGTTCATATCTACTTACATCCTTTACTCATTTTATGTATCTTTCTCTTTTCTTATTTCTACCTGGTCTTAAAAGTAGCTCTGTATGTAGCATGACAGTTAGAGTTATGTGCATATAAGGCCAAGTGTTATCCTTATGTGCTAGCCTCCTGTAGACACTGTTCAATTCTATGGTAACAGGCAGAATATACTCTGCTCCTGCAATGAAAGGACTAAAGAACATATACAAAAAGCATACCCCAATGCAGTGCAGCATGGGTAATACAAAAATCACCATGATGAAAGTTAGGCATTCTGTTTTCAGCAGGACTGTGAGTGCCAACCAGCCCCCAAACAATCTGCAAATGCAGAAAATAGGAAAGCAAAGACAAACGTTTCATCCTTTTTAATTTTCAGCAGTGCATTAGGTGTTGTTTAGCCAAGGACCAGAGGTCAACCAGACAAATGTTAACATTAGTTTGGGTGTGGAAGGCCCAAAGCAGGAAAGTAATTTAAACAGTAAGTGTCTCAATGCAAAACACTGTAACAAGTATTATGCAAAAAACACATTGGCAATAACATTAAGTCAATAAAACCAGCTATTAAAGAAAGTGCAGTTTGTACAGCACTGGAATGCTATACTCAGAGATTTTACTCCAGCAATCAGTCTGGCTGCAATGTTCTGCACCAGCTGATGGCATCACACCAACTTCCCAGATTGCCCTAGGTGAAGAGTATTACAGTAACTAAGTCCAGACTTGATGAAAATCTCAATACTTGCAAAATTTGAGTAGTGCTAAGTGCTTTCCAAAAATGCTTGATTCAAGTGAGAGATCTGCAATTTATTTGCTAGAAAATTATAGAACACTCTGCTGATTGATTTGCAAATGTGCACAGACAAAGAACACTTTCTGCATGGAGTACTTTTAAAAGTAATTAAATTTTCAGGCAGATTGAACTGAGCAATAGGCAGCTCAGTTGGGTAGCCAGTTTAGTAAATCTATAGAACCTGCTGAAATTAATTATGTAAAGCAGGATAGCTCTGAAAACAGGACACTGACAATCCAACTCTGCCCCTGATCAAGAGGTAGTAAACATCAATACGTAGTGGGTTGCCAGGAATGGGCCAGTCCACATGTGGTAATGTAACCAATATGTTTTGTGAAAAAGTGAGGTGAGCACTTGCTGTTTATTTTAACACTGGGCACAATAAATTTATTGAATATCACAATTTCTGAGTGCATTGTCCTCTGTTTGGTTATGGTATGGAGTGCTTTAATGTCTATGTAATGTTACAAAGCTCTGCTATAGAATTTTTGGGTGTCATCGTGCTTTGTAAATGGTCCTGTGGGACATTTGTATGTGATCCCCACACTTTCTCAGAATAGTCACCAAGTGTACAGCAGACACTTATAGAGTTTTGGAACCCTCATTGTGCGTGGTATATTAGTCACAAAATTATTATTGTTGGCATGTGGCTATTGCAAACTGATAGTGACACTATCTTGTGACTGTGTATATGGCCAGAAGTCTACAAAACATATCCTTGTATTCAAAATACAAGGCCAAAGATATATTTCTTCAAATGCTGTTTGTTTATCCAGCTATTCCACCTTCTGAAAAGATGTGCTGTAGGTGAGCTTATGTTTCAATCATTTAGGTTAGAATTCACTTTAGTCTCTGTGTGTGCATATTAGGTAGTACAGAGGTTTCTATATGGAATTACATTTTTAACTACTGGCAGGCTCCTTCTAGCCTTGTAACTATTAATTATGAACTGGAAATCACATTACGTTGCCAACCAGAATACACTGCTTTTAGAAAATGATGACTGTAAAAAATGTTAGGTGGTAAGATTAAGTAATTAAGGAGCTTACTTAGTTAGCATATGGAGATCAGTCCTACTGTATATGTTATATACCATTTCCAAACAGACATAATATTATTTGTTAGTTTCCTTGTAAGGGCTAACCTTCCTTATCCAGTGTTATAGTTTATTATAGTCTTTCCTTCCTCTCTGTCACTTTGTACACAACCCTGATTCAACAGTTCTGCATCCCTTATCTGTATAAGTACACATGTCCCTAGTAAAGTTTTTGGCATTCCTACTACATTTTCTCTGATGTGGTATTACTACCAATTGTCATCAATACTCCTGAATACTGTTCAGCTGATGGTACTTCTTTGTCTGTTGATCATGTTGCTTGAATTTGCCATGCTATTTATGCAATTGGAACAGTAAACATGAGGAAAAGAAAGGACTATAATGCACGATTCTCAGTGGGAAATTACTGTATATCCTGTCTTTAAAGGGATTCAAAGCATTGCAGTATCCCCAGTTCATATTTACTTACATCCTTACCCATTTTGTATATCGTTCTCTTATTGCTTATTTCTACCTGGTCTTAAAAATAGCTCTGCATGTAGCATGACAGTCAAGGTTATGCACATATAAAACTACAGTAAGCATTATCCTTAAGTGCTGGCCTCCTGTAGATGCCATTAAACCACATGACAATGAGTAGACTATACTCTGCTCCTGCAATGAAAGATTAAGAAACACTCACTCAAAAAGCACACAGTCTAATTCAATGCAGCATGAGTAATACATGCAAATCACCATGATGGAAGTTAGACTTGCTCTACTTTAAGCAGGACTGTAAGGTGCCATCTAGCCTCACATGCAATCTACAAAGACAGGATATAGCAACACCTTCATCCTTTTAAATTCTCAGCAGTGTATTAGCCGTTATTTCATCCAAGGACCACAGGTCAGCCAGACAAATGTTAACATTAGTCTGGGTATGGAAAGCCAAAGCAGAAAAGTAATTTAAATAATTTAGAATCTCATTGCTAAAGTACTGTAGCAAGGGTTAAGCAACACCCCATTGGCAATAAAACCAAGTGGTAAAGAGGTATATTTTCCATACCCTTTAATGCAAAGCATACCAGTATAGTTACATAGCAATGTCTTAATTTAAGGATTCCTTGACTGGGTAAGCAGAATATTTGTTAGGGGGTATGCAGTAGTCTTACTTTTTCTTCCACTTCAGCAAGCCATTCAAGCTGGTGCCACATCAAATGCTGCTGAAGAAGATGGGCTCTAGGTACAGATAATGAAATAATAAATTGGTTAAAAATTGGTTGAAGGAGAAGCAGCAGAGTTGTGGTGAATGGGGTCAGATCAGTGGAAAGAGAGGTCACTAGTGAAGTACCATAAGGATCTGATATGGGCACAGTCCTCTCTAACATGTTCTCAGTGATATACTGTAGAAGATGGAATGTACAGCAGGTTGTGTCTATTTGCAGATGACACTAAACTCTGTGGTGACAACATGGAGAGGTTAAGAGAAATGCAGAGTGACCTGAAAAAGCTGGAAAATGTGTCCAAAGTCAGGTAACTGAAATGCAGTGCCAATAAATGCAAAGTGTTGCACTTAGAGAACAAAACCCCAGAACAGGGTATTGGATGAGAGGGGTTCAGCTGGACACAACAACAGAGAAAGGGACCTAGGGTCATCATTAATGACTCCCTTAAACAAACCAGCCAGGGTAACAAGGCCTTCAGCAAGGCTAACAGAATGCCAGGGTGCATTGCAGAGGGGTTTGACAGTAAGAATCAGGCTGTACTGTTACCTCTGTATAAGCCACTAGTAAGACCACACTTCAAGTACTGTGACCAGTTCCAGAGTCCTCACCTACAAATGGACAAGGACAGGCTACAGACAGTACAGTGCTGAGTGAGCAAGATGGTTCAGGGCCAGGAAGGCAGATCCTATGAAGATCTCCTAAAGGCACTGTCATATAATCATCCAAAACCAGACAAGAGAGGATGATATGACTGAGACCTTCAAGTTCCTGAAAGGAATGAACAAGGTAAACTGTGAAGAGTAATTTGCCAGGAACATTGAAGCTAGGACATGAGGTCATGTGGAAACCAATTGAGGAAAGACTGATAAAGGTTTTGAGGAAATATTATTTTTCAGAAAGAGTTTGTTGAACCAGAGAATGATCTGCCAACAGCAGTGGTAGGTGCCTAAATCATAAACAGCTACAAACAAAGAGCTAAGGTTATAGTAGTTACTCAGCGGACAAGGAAGATGGAAACATGGAGAACAAAAGGGAGACAGGGTATACGTAAACTACACAGAGATATGTCCTGTGGTATGATAGGGTAATATTGGCAGACTAGATGGACTGTTAGTCTTTTCCTGCTGTCATCATTTATGTTTCTAAGGATGGAAGAGACTCTAGGTCCATCATGTCCATCTCTTCTGCTTCATAAGAATGGAAGGAAAAAGAAGAAATACTTGCAAACATGTACTAATTCTTAGGGATCCCTACCCATTCTACTATGCTAGCACACAATAATGGATCTGGTAAGCAGAAAATTATTCAGGCATACCTTAAAGGCCTGTACTGTTTCATATCTACTGCTTCCATGGGTAGTCTTTTTACATGTTCACCACCCTCTGGGACAAAACAGGGACTCTTATGCATAACCCTAATGCAGTACATTGTGGATAATACCTGCAAATCACCATGAAGAATGCTGTGCTGGCTATGCTTTAATCAGGACTGCAAGGTGTCAACCAGCCTCATAGATATTCTGCAAAGTGGAAAACAGAAAACCACAGACACAGTTTGCATTCTTTTTAGTACTCATCATGTATTATTGCTGTTATCTTGGTCTAGATCCAGAGGTCTGCCAGAGAAATGTTGACTGTTTTTGGGTGATAGTGAGCCCTAAGAGAGAAATTAATTTAAAATACCTGAACTACAATGCAAAAATACTGAAGCAAAGGTTAATTTAGAAGTTTGTACAAGGTTAGAATCTTCATTGAGTCAAAATTGTCTCATTATCAAGAGTGTCCAATACAAAGCCAAACAGACCAACAAATGCTCTGCTCCTTCAATTCCATAGACCTAAACCGTCCCTCCCAACTCAATGGCCTAGCCTCTACTGATTGGGCTCCATTAGCCTCTGCCCTTTCCATTAATCAAGCCCTTGATTACTTTAAAGAAAAATGTCCTAACTCCTGGAATCCTTTTGCCCCATTCAAACGTGAACAGAGTATGTGGTAATCATCTTCCTGGATCACCCCAGAGCTGCTGACCTGTCTCAGCGAGAAAGACAAAGCCTGGAAGAAGCATGAGGCTACCCAGATCCCATCAGACTTTGCAAAGTATTGTATGCTAAGAAATGCCTGTACTAAAGCTACCAGGTTGGTGAAGTCTGATTACTTCAAATCAGCATTCCTAAAAATACCAACTCCCCATCCAAGTTCTAGAAAGTCGTTACTTCCTCTTCTCTCCCCACCCTCATGTTCATCCCCCTTCCAGTGCTTAAAATAAATAATACTGCAGTGTCTGATCCATGCTTAATGGCTCAGGAGTTCAACTCCTATTACTCCTCCTCGTGTGCTTCAACTTTCCTGAAGTCCCTCCCCAACCCACCTTCTATTGACCCCCCCATCTAGCTCTTAACCCCACTACTCTCACCCTTATTCTCTTTCTCTTCTGTCTCCCCAGATGAAACATTCTGGCTCTTTCTCTCACTTAATCCTTCTAAAGGCTCCTCCCCAGATGACCTTGACCCTTAACTCCTATACCTATCAGTCCCTGCTATTGCCTAGACTCTCTCCCAAATCCTAAACCTCTCCTTTGCTACCTCATCAGTCCCTTCAACCTGGAAACATGCTATGGTCCTCCCTCTCCTTAGAGCAGTGACCCTACCACCCCTGGCAACTTTCAACCTATCTCTCTCCTCCCACCCCTGTCAAGCTCCAGAGCACTTGGTTCTCTCTCAACTAACTTTCTTTCTCTCAGCCTCCTCCTTTTCATACTGTTCCAATCTGGTTTCAGAAGAACAACTCCACCACCACCCTTCTCAGACTCACAGATTCCATCCTCACTGGGATGGACAATGGTCTTATCACCTCTGTCATCTTCACTGACCTAGCTAAGGCTTTCAACACAGGTTCCCATGTCCTTCTTCTGTATTCCTAACTGCTGCTAGTCTGTCTCCACCTGCCCAAAACTGGTTTAGAGCTTATCTCTCAGGCAGAACACAATCAGTCAAGATTCATGATGTAATCTCTCCCTCCCTATCACAATTGGAGTCCCACAGATCTCTCTTAGCCTCATTCTCTTCTCAATCTTTCTCAATGACCTACCCTCAGTATGCTCCCCTTCATCCTCTATCCACATGTATGCACATGACACGGTCCTATTCACCTCCGGCAAATGCCCTGTAGATGTTGCAGCCACCCTTCAGCACAACTTCCACCAGGTTCAGCACTGGTTTGCCTCCCATCAACTGTTCCTAAATGCCAAGAAGACTGTTTCAATGACCTTGGCACTAGGCGGAGACTCTCTAGGCTTCATCCTTGCCCATTTTCCACACCCTTGATGGAACAATTCTCAAGGACACCTCCTCATTCAGATACCTTGGGGTCTGGTTAGCAAAACCTCAACTTCTCTGGCCACATTGAAACCATTCTGAAAAACTTCTCCCCAAGCTTGGTGCCTTATACAAGAACCATAGTTGTATCCCTCCTATGGTTCAGCGTGAAATAGTCCAGAAGTTGATCATCCCCATTTTGACTACTGTGATGTAGTCTATGGTGCTGCTCCCAAATCCTCCTGACCAGTTTGGACACTCTTTTCAACTCCTTCTTTTGCTTTGCCTTAGATGCTCCTTCACACACTCACCACTGCAACCTCTACCATGCCCTTTCCCTCCTTGCCAAGAGGTGCCTTGTGCACTGTGCCAAATTAATTTCCTGTATTTTGGTTTGGGGAACATCTGCCTTACCTCTCATCTTCCCTTTCCTCTCCTCCTTCTCCCTCCCATTCCCTCATTCCTCTGACACTCATACTCTACTGGTCCCTTGCAGATCCACACTGATTGTACAGTCTGGCTTCTCCATCACTTCCTGAAATTCTGGAACTCCCCCAAATTCGTCAGTCCTCCTCCCTACTCCCTCACATCTGCCTTACATAACTTTCTCTCCTCTAGCTGCTGCTGTTTTAATCCTCCTTAACTTATTTCCAGTAAGCCTGCACTGCTGTCCCCTCACAAGCACAAGGCTCCCCACATACTTGAGGGGCCTAGTCTAGGCAAGACTCATCCTTCCCTCCTCCCCCAATCCTTTTTCCCATCTGTCTTTGCTTAGTGTTCACTCCTTGCTGGGTTCTCAGCATCCAGGAAGGTGCCTGCTCTAGGCAAGTCTCTTTTTCCGCTCCTCGTTACTTCCACGCATCCTCCCCATCCCTTCATTCCAACTTTCTTCACTTACATTGTTTTCTCACTGGGTTCTTAGCATCTGGGAGGGGCTAGTTCTAGGCAACCCTTCTTTGCTTAGATTGCTCTCTTGCAGGGTTCTGAGCATCCAGGAGGGGGCTAGCTCTAGGCAACTTCTTCCTCTCCTTCCTGCTACTACCATCCTTTCCCCACACCTCTTACTTCCCCTTCCCTCTCTATCTCACTCTTCCCCTATAGCCACTCCTTCTTTGGTGGGGCTACTCTAGTATGCCCTGTCTTTCCTTACTCTTTCCCTCCTTCTCCCCTGCCCCATCCTCTATTCCGCACTTCCAGGATATCTTGTCAGGACCTCTCAATAAATATGGTCCCTGGTAAAAACCACGTAAGGAATAAAGACTGTAGATGGTTCTCCCCGAACTCAAGGCTATGTTGCTCGAAAGGAATAAGCTTTGGAAAAAGCCAGCAGACTCAACACCCTCTACGGACTTGACTATTTCAGGAGATTCTGAAATGTCTGTATGAAAATGGTCAGAAACTCAAAGGCTGCTTTCTTTCATTCAGCGTTTGATTCTGCTACAGGAACTCAGCTAAATTCTGGAAAACTATCAAGGACCTGTCCAGCCATGATTCTGGCAACCCCCCACCAAGATTAACTCTTGGAATTCTACCATTACTGATAGGTTGGAGATCTTAGATTCGTTCAATAACCATTTTGTCACTGTAGGCCTAGCTTTTGACACTTCCCCAGCATGCTCCCTATGCACCCTGATCGCTACCTCCCATCCTGATCCCTTGTCACAGACTCAGTATTCACACTCCAACCTGCTTCATTAAAAGAGGTGGAGGATCTCCCTCTGCAAATGGACTCCAGGAAAACTGCTGGTGCTGATTCCTTAGACCCATACTTTATAAACATTGCCTATCATGTATTAGCTGTGTCTATTACCCACCTATTTAATCTATCATTGTCTCAGGGTATTCTGCCACCTTTATGGAAGACCGCACATGTCATCTCCCTTTTAAATCAGGGAACCCTATGACCTTAACAATTACAGGCCGATCTCCATCTTTCTAGTTTTATTCAAACTATTGGAGAAATATGTGAATGCATAGCTGCAGTCCCATCTCAAAACATTAATCTATTAAACCCTATGCAGTCTGGCTTCAGAGCTAACCGTAGCACCAACACAGCCCTCGCCAAAGTGACCAACGATTGGCAGAGGAGTTGGACATAAAATTATGTCTGTGCTGCATTTCTGGATCTAAGCAAGGCTTTTGACACCATGGATCACAGCCTACTCCTCTTCTCCATTACAATCCATAGGCATGGACTCCTCATTGTTGCATTGGTTCACTGACTATCTTACAGGACGCCTTCAGCAAGTTAAAGCGAAGGTGAATTGTCACCTCTTAAACCTGTCCAGTGGGCGTGCCCCAGGGACTATCCTAGGTCCACTACTGTTTGCAATATACATCAGCAACATTGACAACTGCATAAACAAGGCTAGTATTCACCTGTTCGCAGATGATACTGTCTTATACTTAAGACTTCAACACCAGAAGTGGCCTGTGAAGATTTACAATCCAAATTCAATCTACTCCAGAGCCAACTTATTCATAAACAGCTCCTCCTTAATGCCCAAAATATGAAAGCAATGCTATTCTCTCCATCTACCCTTTAATAAACTCTGCAACTACCAGCCCAGTCCCCCAGATCACCACTTTACTAGGCGAAAAACTGGAATATGTCCCAAAATTCAAGTACCTGGGAGTGTGTCTAGACCAGTCTCTCCTTTCTCCTTCACTGAATACATTGATGATCTACTAAAAAGACTAAGGCAGAGGCTGGGAATTTTCTTTAGAATCAACCAATTCCTTACCAGAGATGCTAAGTTATGGCTGGTCCAATCCACGTTCCTTTCATTGGTAGAGTAGGTGAATTTCATTGATAGCCATTGCACTACCTCTGTTTGACAAAATTGGACACACTTTATCACAGAGCCCTGAGGCTCATAACGGGTCTCCCACTGCACGCATCACTGTACTCTGTACATGGCTGTGAGGTTGGAGCTCCCTTAAATCTAGGAAAGAGAGAAACACTGCACTTTGGACCTTCAGAGCTATTTCAAAAACTGCCTCATTACATTACCTACTGCCTTCCTTTAAATACAGTAGGTAACTATGCATTAAGCTTTTCATTCATCTCACTCAAAGTACCTATGGCTAAATCTGGCTTTGACAGAGCAGCCATAACTCATGCTTCCCACACTTCAGAACAAAATTCAAAAACTCTTAAACTGTGCACCGTCTGCTTCTTCACCTTCAAGAGCTGATATTTCCAATCATTCAAAGAAGTCTGCAATTGTTTTCCACTCTTGCTCTGGGTCTGTGTCTCTCATAGTACCTCATCCAGCCCTGCAGTACTCTAACATCAAAACTCCTGGTACCATCCACTGACCTCCTAAGACTTGGTCTTTCCATCCTCTTGTTCCCCACCTCTGCCCACTTGCTCCTTTCCTCCCACTTAACCTCTGTCTCTCTTCATCAGGATAGAAACTGCTTGTATTCTCTGGTTGAGATTATCTCCATGCCCACTCCCTGCTCAGCTCCCCGTATCCCTAGCTATTTCTCTTCCCTTGCATTCCTCTATTCTGCTTACCTGCTGCTCTTTCTCTTCTCATCCGATTATGTCCCTCCAGTTTTGCTCCTTCTCTCACCTCTACTTTCTTCCCTTTTCCTCTCCCTCAATTTTGTGCCAGGTTGAATATATGCACATGCTTTCCTTTACACTATTGCCTTGAACACTAGTTGCTTGTATGGTCTATTGTCTCCTGTGGACTTGTTTTCAATATACTTCTGTACTCAGTCGCATTACTTTGTTTTGTTATATCCACCATGTTCCACCCTGGTCCATCTCGCAATTACGCACTGAATAACGATGTCCATTTGGACAATTAAAAATCCTGTTAGATGGACTGATATCACACTTGCAAATAATGTCTCTGTACACTTATCCATGATTGTTGTATATTTTGTAATCTTTAAACCTTATGTATTACCTTGTCTGGTTTCATATATATATATATATATATATATATATATATATATATATATATATATATATATATATATATTGTAACAACAAACTAACCAGGTCCACCTTGCAAATGAGCTTTGATCAATGTTTCACCTGGATAAATAAAGATTTTGATTGACTGATGACTGTCTTACAGCTACCCTAGCTCTTATTTGCCATAACTAATTTATTGCACTTTTGCTCTGTCTGTGCTGGATCTCCAGCTCATAGCTAGTCCAGTTTATTCTGTTCCCATGCTACTAGCCCCAGTTATTGTTACTACTTACATAGCCCCTGTTCCCTCTCCCCACTGTCCTACCTCCCCTCCACAGTAGGTCTCCCTGCCTTACCTGCTTCTCCCTCCACAGCTGGCCCCCCACCCTCTTGCTTGACCTCACATTGCAACCCTATTAATTCACTGCAACTGTATTAGTACTGTGATTGCTTATGTCAATCCATCAGGGCATTGGCGAAAGTGTTGTTTTGCTACTGTATCCTACTCATCAATGTGTGCTAAATATTACTGCTTATTTTTCTGATTTTTCCACTTCATTTTACTACCCCAGGTCACACTGGAGAAGAGCACATTGTTGCTCAGTGTGCCTTCCTTGTGAAACATTTCAATAAATAAAATACACTTCAACAATGACACTGCAAGATTATTCCAGAACAAATCAAATGTAGCAGGTGCAAACATTGCCTAATTTCATTGGCATTGTCATTGAAAATACTTATAGGCTTTTGCAAAATACTTTTAGGCTTACGCTTTAACCTTTTCAGAGGGTTTGTGAGGCATTTTGGCACACTTCAATATGGCTTAAAGCATAGCCAGTATACATTTATTCATGGTGGGTTGCATATATTACATAGAAGCATGGAATTTGTTGTTAGAGGAGGACCACTGACATACCCAGTCTGCCTAAATGGTCCCTTCCTAGTTTGTCTCTGAAGACCAGAAATGGTCTTTAGTGATCCTCCCTCCTACCTGCCTATTTGATAATTCCTCTACTGTATGTCTAAATGTCTATTTACAGTGTCAGTGGCTCAGTAGGTAGCACACTCGCCTCTGAGGCCGGAGATCAGAGGGCTGTGGGTTCAGTTCCCACATCTGGCACTTGGGTTAATATCCCAGTACTGACACTGTAATGCAGCATGAGAGGGTGTTGCATTTCTGAGGTGCCGTCTTTCGGATGAGATGTTAAACCGAGGTCTCATCTGCCTGGATTGGTGGTAGTTCAGGTGGATGTTAAAGATTCCATGGCACTTATTCGAAAAGAGTAGGGAATTTCCTGGTGTCCTGGCCAAATTCCCTCATTCACTAAAAAATACCACTAACAGCTTAATCTGGTTCAAGGTCAGTTGGCATTCATCTGTATCCCCTCCCGGGTAGTGCCTGAAAATAGGCAGGATTTGTCTAGTGCACTTACCCAGTCAACAAAAGCTAAATAAATAAATAAAATATCCCAGCATGCTTCAAATCACCTACTGTTGCTTCCACCACTAGTGGCAGTTGGTTTCAATCGTCTACCACTTTTTCAGTAAAGTAGTACTTCCCACATCCTTCTTAAACTCTGCCTACAGCTTCTTTGTATGTCTCTGGTCCTGGTGCTCTTTCTCAATCAAAGGGTCTGCCCTCCCACACCCTGTTCACCCCAGAGAGCTACTTGTAGGTCTTTATTATGTCCCCTCTTGCTTTCCTCTACTCCAGATTATACATGTTGAGATCTTTCATTCACTTCTCATAGGGCTTTTGTGCAAATCCTGCACCATTTTAATTCCCTCCTCAGGACTGCCTCTACCCTATGTCCTTTCTGAGGTGTGGCCTCTAGAACCGGACAAAGTAGTCCAGGTGGTGTCTCTACAGTGAGTGATACAGTGGCAACACCACCTCCCTCCTTCTGCTGAAGATCCTCCCAAAGCATCCCAGTATTGCACTTGCTCTGCCCCTGCTTTGTCACCTCCCTGATACCTTGAGGTCATCGGATATGATAACCCTAAAGTCTCTTTCCTGTTTAGTGATTGACAGTACTTCCCCATCATATACTCAGTTTCAGGGTTCCTATGTCCTAGGTGCATTATTTTGGACTTCTTTGCATTAACCACCAACTGCCATTTTCTTGGCCACTCCTAGAGCTTCCAAAGACTCTTCATTTTTCCATATCCTTCTGATTATCCACCCAATTACAGATTTTGGTAGCATCTGCATAGAGGCATACTTTTGCATACAGTTCGTTTGCATTGCCACTTAGACATTGAAGAGGACAGGTCCCAGTACTGATCCATGCAGCACCCTGGTAACTCTTCTATCATTAGAGTGAGTGCCATTAACAACCACCTTCTGTCATCTATCCGCTAACCAGTTTCTAACTGAATACATCTCTTAGGATCCCACCCTGGGCTGCTCAATGTCTTTTGTTTAAAAATTAGCTTTATTCAAATTAAAACTGTTTTCAATACATTAAGTCAGTATCATATGTATGAATAGCCATTTGATTCTGAATTTAACTCCATTAAAGATATCACAATCTGACAGGCACTTACTGAACATTCAAGGCAGTTTATCAAGAACTATTTCTTATTTGCTGAGTTGATACATTGAAAATCTGTATAAATGATGTCTAAGAGACAAGAGATAAACATGAAACTGTTAAAGCTTTTTAGAACAATAAAATGTGAACTGTATGATGTGTGTCAAGTATTCAGTTGTTTCCATCTATGCTTTGTCCAGGTTAGGCAGTATAGCACAGTGGTTTAAGGCTCTCAGCTGCAAATCTGGTGACATCCAGCAGACCAGACCTGGGTTTGAACTCCATTGCTTCCACTTGCATACTGTGTGACCCTGAACAAGTCACTTAACTTCCTTGTGCTCCCAGGTGCACCTGTAAAAGCTTTCAGCTTAGTGTGCTAGTCCTGGTTAAATAACTAACAAAAAGTTTATATCCTGAATTGTTTTCTTTTGTTCATTACAATCTTTTAAAGATTGTAACTGACAATGGGAGGGCTGCTCAGTTTCCTAATCAGTCTCTCCCTGTATGACAGAGTGTTGAAAGCCTTCCTAAAGTCTAGATGGTATCCTGCATGTGGGTGAGTCAAACTGGTGACTCAATATGAGCAACCAATTTGACTGCCTGAAATAAGAGTGAGTGGGTAAGCATAGTGAGGAGGGTGACAGAGGTGTCACAGACAAGAATTGCTAAAGGCAGAATACAGTGACTGTGAGATGAGGTATAGGGAAACCATATATGGGAGGTAGCTTGGCCTGACAGTTCCCAGCTGGTGGTTTGGTGTAGTGGTAGGGGTGTATGCCTGTAGTGTGAGAGGCTTCACGTTTGGAGCTAGCTATGTACACAAAGTTTTATTTGCTGTGGTTTGGGATTTACAGTTGTTTTGCAGTGTGTCCCATTCTTCTGAATTGCCCCCTCCCAAAGTTTACCCTGTACCCCAGTGTCAGGCCCCCTGTAGTTGATTATAATTATAATTATAATGGTGTGGGAAAAGCCCTCACATGGGTGGTGGGTGGGTGCATACCCTCTGCATACAAAACAAAGAGTAAATATTGCCCATGTAATGTATGGTGCCCATTGGCACTGTTTTTGTTTTTAGTTGTGGTGCACATCACCATTTGTGTTTTCAGCAATGTACCCTCACTGATATGCTGATCACGATTCTGCTGTCACTCATATCACATGGAACCAGTCAAAATAGACCATATCCACTGCCCTCCCGATCTATTTCCCTTGTCACCCAGTCAGACAAATCAATGAGGTTCATCAGGCATGACCGCCTTTCATGAATGTATGCTACCTTTGGTCTTGCAGCCCATTGGATTCAAAATACATTATCAATCTTCCTTTATCAATGTTTCTATTAGTTTACCCACCACTGAGGTGATGCTCAATAGCCTATAGTTGATAGCCTCATCCCTGCTGCCACTCCTATGTAAAGAGACCACTTGTACTCTGCTCCAGTTCTCCTGAACACACCTGATTCTAGACAGCTGTTGAATAAGACCATCAGTGGGGCAGCCAGCAGCTCTCTGAGTTCTTTCCATACCTTTGGGTGTAGGCCATAGGTTCCATAGCCTTTTCCGCTTTCAAAGCTGCAAGTCCCATCAGGACTCTTTCTCTGAAAATGGACTTGTGTCTACCTCCCCCCCCCTTTGTTTCTGCTGCTCTCTGGTGGTCTGTCCCCTTCCCTCCACTGTGAAGACTGAGCAGATGTACCTGTTCAGGATGTTTGCTTTTCTCTTGATCCCCTTCTGCACAATCTGCTTCTGCCACCCTGCTTATTCCATTATCCCTCCCTTGCTTTCTTCTTCTCACCTACTGTATGTACCTGAACAAAGTTTTATCACCATTTGCCTCCCTGTTTGCTATCTTATCTTCTGTCTGTGCCATTGCACCCTTCACTGCCTTATCTGCTTTCCTGTGTTACCTCCGGTCTTCATCCCTCTGCATTTCCTTATACCTTCTGAATATCACTCCTTTTTCTTTATCAGCATGCCCACATCACTAAAGTACCATAATGGTCTCTTTTTCTTTTCCTTTTGCTTTTACTCACTTCCTTCATGCAGAATATGGTTGTCTTAATTATTTCTCCCATTATTTTTCCCCAGTGTTCCTCTACTTCTCTCTAGACATCTCCTTACTAGGCAGTTTCTGAGACAGTCACACATTTCTTTATTTGCCCTCTAAAGTCCAGAACCATTGTCCTTGTGTGGTATGCCTCTGGTCATATCTTAATGCTGAATCACACTGAATGGTGATCATTGGTACCTAGTGGACTGCCCACTGTGACATTTGCAATGCTGTCCTGGATTGTAAGCACCAGCTCCAGCTCTGCCCATTCCTAGTGGGTTTGTTAACTTGCTGCCTGAGAAAATACACTTGTTGAGGTCAAGGACTGCCCTACTCCTTGCTGAAGCTGCAGCTGGAGGCTCCCATTCACACCTGGCAGACTGAAGTTATCAAACAGCAGCACCTTCCACTTATTTATCACCCTGATGATGTCTTCCCCAAGTACCTTATCCAACTTCTTTCCCTGTGCTGGATGCCTATATACACGAACCATACATAAAATGAAAATTCAGAGCACTCACTGAGTGATCATGTCGATAAACACTTCAAAAATAATAATACACACATCAAGGCAACAGCTGCCCTATGTACATCCACCCACCTAAGTGCTTCGTCAAGGAGGACAAAGTCTTTGGGTGGGTATAGGCACATGGAGCAGTTTACCTTGATGTTTGTTTCTGATTTAACAAAGTGTCTGTCTGCCACGACCTCCTGGTGAGTGAGCTTGCTCCTATTACTTTGTATATGGCTTATGTCATATCTGTTGGCACTGTCAGGAATTTTCTCAGTGCAATCTTTTTTTTGCTTTCTTGGAGGTCTGTATACAATTGCTGTATAGATAGCAGCCTCGGCTCTTGTCTTCAGGATGACTCACAACACCTCTAGTCCTTCCTTTTCATCCTGTTTCCCTGTACTTCCAGTCTTGATTCCTCCCTCACATATAGTACAACCCTTCTCCTCCCCTTTCCTTGTCTTTCCTGAACAGAGAGTAGCCTGCTATGGCCATATCCAGTCATGACTGTCAGCATTCCGTGACTCTGTTATGGCCACCAAATCCAGGCTAGCCTCTTCCACGATGGCCTCCAGGTCTAGAATTTTATTACAGCAACTCCTTGCATTGGTGCACATGGCTTTCCATATCTTATATCCTCTCTGCCTGCCTCCTGCTTTCTCCCCCAACCTGTGTTGTTTCCTGAAGCTCCTCCTGCACCCCACTTCCCTTGTTACCCTCTCCATTACCTGTGTCCTTAATTCTTCTCTTCCTTCTTTCCTGTTTTATACCTATTTTGCCCTCTGCATTTTTTCCACCCCTGTCTTCTTACACCCTACCTAGGGAGCTCCCTCACCTCATTTTCATTATCGGAAATTTTTGCCTCCTTAGTATTAGAACCTTGCCTCATAGCTAATTTAAATGCTCATCAAGCTCCCACTAAGGACTGTGTTCCCCTCCTGGAAGGATACATGCCCTCACCCTTTTAAGGGCCATAGCCCCCAGACTAGCTCCCAGTCCTGAATGAAGCCAAAACCCTGCTTCTTGCACTATGCCTTCAACCAGTTGTTTAATCTGTGGTGTAGAGTACCTTTCCTCTCCCTGTCATGCCAGAAAGCACTTTAGCAAATGCCAATATGTGCACTACCTGCTTCATAGATTTCATAGATTTTATACGAGCCTACTATAGTCAGGCATTTGCCCATGTACAGCTCTCCCTTGTCTCAAGGGAAATATCCTTTATGGAGTTCAGAAAACAATGCTTAAGGCCCTCCTGACCAGCTCCCATAAATTACCCCTGCACTGCCCCTGTCCTATGCCTTAGCAAGTCATTTGCCCCTGGTGAACAATGACATCTAGCTTCCTTCCATCTCTTGCCACCCTAGCAATCTTCTAGATCTGCTCTCCAAACCTCAAGACAAAGCAACAGTGAGGCACTTCATCTCCCTTTCACTTCTATCCCAACTCTCAAGTCCATTCCCTAGTGATAGAGTCCTCCACCAGCAACTGTTTTCTCCTTGGTAGGGGCCTCTTCCTCCTTCCTTTGTGCATTCACTTCTGAGGATCCACACATCCACCCTTCTCACTGCTGCAGGTACCTCGTCCAAACTGTCCTGTCCTGCCAGTATGGTGAATGATTTGTGCAAGGTTACAGGATCAGGAGTGCATACCCTTCCTGCCACTCCCACCTCATAGGACCCACCAAGGTCCAACCACTCTGCCTCTGCCTAGGTATCCTCTGGGGGACCAGCAGTAAACTTAGTGTTCCCTGGAAGGGGCAGAAGGTTCTCTGCACACTTGCTACTTTGCCACTTCACCCCAGAGTTCAGCATCTCTGCTCTTAACCCAGAGAGATAAGTGCAAATGGGGCAGCACCTGAGTCTCCAGAATGTGTTCCAAAAGACTGCAGTTTCACACCCATTACATTGCACCATTCCCACGCTCTTTCCTTCCTTAACTTTTTCTGTTGAACCTTCCCATATCTGCCCACCTCCTTTCTATGTCTGTTGACTTCCTATCTCTTTGTTTACTTGTCTGAAATGTATTTATCACCCTACCCTAGACAGGGTGTCTCCTAATTTCCTTTTCAACCCTCCCACCGATAGCTACATTTCCATGATGTCTACCTCTTACCCCTTAGGTTTTACTCTACTACCTGTAGCTACTTAACCTTAAGCTGTCTATTTCAATATATCCATACACAGTGCTGAGTTCTATCCTACCTTGGTCTGTTACTTCTCCTGCAGTCTCCTACCCATCATGCATTACAATAGGGGTTATGTGTACTTCTTGTTTCTGCATCACTTGGCTTTATTGTTAATGTGCTACATGTATAACCCTTTCTTCAGTGCTTTTACATTATGCTTTTCATCTTTAAAGTTACATCTCTTCTTTTAGATCTGCATGAGCCAAACATTGTCAACTATTTGCTGCCTGATCTCTTGTTCTGGACTAAGCAACAACTATAATACACTTATAAATCCTGAAAAGGATAATATATCTGTCAGTGGTTTTCTGTTTTCAGTCTTTGCAAATTATTTGAGAAACAGAAACATATGATGGGAGCAGGAGACTGACTCTGACCAAACTATATTACCTCACCCTCCGACCTACTGTACTAGTGATCTGTTACAGTACAAGTTGCAATAAACTCTTCAGCCAATGAATTGGGTTAGCATTTTTTTTGAGTTGGCAATACATTGGAAACTCACATTGGATGTGTTTCAATGATTAACCAACTCAAGAATTATTGTTTGTGAAACGTTTTTGCAACTCAGTTGGAAGGTGTCTGTAGTCCAGTCACAATGCAATGCAAAACCGACTTTTAGCTCAAAAGAAACAGCTTGTGCAGGACTTTGTGCTGGATCAGCAACACTTATGCAACTCAGTCAGAAATGCTAAAACAACTCATTGGAGGAGCATTTTAATGTGAGCTGTACTGTATCTCATCCTCACTCCTTATTGAAACATAAAGAAACTTATGAGGCCTGTTGGTACTTTCAACACCTGTTTAAAGTCTAACCCACTGAAATTTCTTCATGGTGATTTGCATACTTAAAACATGATGCAATGCATAGGAGAGTATATATAAGTCCATGTTTTTATGTAGTCATCCATAGGTGCTTTAAAAAGCTCTAACAAATAGCATCATAGGTAAAAATCTGTCAGTAGTCCCTGATGCTATCATTACTTCGATACTTGTTTACTTTGATGGAGGTTGAGCACATTGAGAAGCTGCTCGTAGCAGCTCATATTAGCAGTTGCATCAGCATCAGGAACCAGTCACTAATTTAATCAAATGATGTCAGTGGTTTGAATACCTATCACTGTACAGTGCCAGTAAACAGCTAATTACAGAGCTAGTTATGAAGACCATGGATACAGAAAATCAAAAAATGAAGACACATACAAAAAAAAAAAAGGGTGTATACAGATATGGATTGGGGATGCTACAAGGCCTTCCTTCCTTTTAAGACAAAAAGTAAGCTGTTACTAAAATGTAACTATCATTATACATGGAATTCTAACTCTAATATTTTACTTGTTTATTATTTTAATTTATTTATTTTGCACCTTATTTATTCAGGATAGATCAGCTGAGATGCAACATCTCATTTTTAGAGAGCTTGCCTCTATTCATTTCCACAACTGACCTTGATAGACTGGGGCACTGAGAGACGAATTTGCTCAAGTAAACACAGTGAATATTGGCTCTGGTGTGGTTTGAACTTGTGATTAAACAATCTTCAAGCGGGTGCTCTTATAACTAGACTACACTGCCAGTATAATTATTATTAATAATAATATTAATGATGACAATACTAATAATTATTATGATCATTATGATGAATGGACAATTCTGATAAATGTTGATATGCGACAATAACACATCCCTGTATTGGTTATATACAGTAATACATGAAAGCATTTGCTCTATCTATCTATCTATCTATCTATCTATCTATCTATCTATCTATCCATCCATCCATCCATCCATCCACCCATCCATCTATCTATCTACAGTGGAGCCTGCCACAATGCAATATAATACTTCAGCATTCTGTGGCACACTTACTACAACAAAAAGTGCAATTTTAATTGCAGGTAATCCCTGTTATCATGCAATAACCTGATACACTACATTGCATTGATGCAGGCTCCTCTATATATGTATGTACGTATGCATGTATGTATGTACTGTATGTATGTATGTATGCATCTGTCTGTCTGTCTGTCTGCCTGTCTATCTATCTATCTATCTATCTATCTATCTATCTATCAGTTGCTCCTCTGCTTGCCACCACCGACTGCTCCTGTAGCTTCACTGTTGTAGCAGGTCATTTCCATTTGATTCTCTTTAGGATTCAGAATAAGGATAGGGTCTTCCAGGATTTGTTTGCCATGCCAGCATCTTTTCGAGGGAGGGTTAGGACATAATGTTTTGCCCTCTATGTCTTAATTTGCTCACAAAACCTACTGATATTTGTTAAGAGTTCACAGTATAACTTAGATTCCATTAGCCCAGATGTCAGGCTTGAGACATGAATCTGGGGCTCTATTATCATAATTCCATGCAGTATTTTCAGTGCCACTGGACTAGCCAGTAAAGTGTAATGTTACTGGGTTTTAGGTCTGAAGATAGTAATATTCAGAAAATGGTGTTTTATGTTGAAACCATGAGTCATCTTTAAATGATGTTGCTACCATTCTCAGTCTAATATTGTTTTGCTGTTTCTTAGCCCTAATGCAATTATATAATGCTTTGCAATTTAACACGTTTGCATCATGTTCATCTAGGTTCAATTACAGAAATGAATGAATATATACAACCACACAGCAGTACAAATCCAATAATGTAAATTTTCTTAATATAGTATCACATTGCCATTTGCTCTTTAATATGACCTATAAGAATGTTACAGAAGTAATGAGAACATATAATAAAACCTGAAATGAGAAAGCAGACTGTGAAACATGGTTTGGATTATCTGTACACATGTTCAATTTTAGCTTGTGTGTGAGGTTACTGGCCTACTACACAATATATGAAAAGTTTCATTTTCCCCATCTCCTGGATTCAGATACATGCCTTCGCATACATTTGCAAGATGTCATGTGAAGGTACAGTACCTGACAAGCATGAAAATAAGCTACTGTCAGGAGCAAATTGTGCAAAGACAATTTCCTTTCCACCCAAAGGCTAAAAGGCTAGCAGCCAGCTTAATCTTAGCTTGATCTTACCCCCATCTTCATAGTTGTGCAGAAATATGCCAAGCTATTTGCCAGGCCTGTCCTCTTCATTAATATTCAATTAGTATATGTCAGCTCATCAAGAAGGATTTTTGTACATTTACAAAAATCAATAAAAGCAATTTGGAGCTTATAATTATAGCTTGAAGACAAACATAGGTTCTTAGGCCACATGAATCAAAAGCAACATCTGCTGTTTTTAAAAAACTATGGTTGTTTTATAATTAATGGAAAAAATCTGCTGGTCTATGAAGGCCACATTTTTCAGCATTTGGTACCGAGGCATCAGAAACCTAATACTAGGGTATTTTAGGTTTGCTGACAATACGTTGATTTTCTGGGACTGACAGACTATTGCCAAGGTCATAGTATCTGGAACCCAGGTTTCAGCTATGGGGGTAGGGGCAACAATGAGCCACTGGCTTCCTCGTACTAAGTATTTTGTAAAACATTTGCCTGATTTTATGGTAGTCAGAGCTTACAAGGCTGAACAAATTACATTTTGCTCCATGTTCTACTGCTGAATTTGTGAAACACTAATGCCTTATACAGTCAGGGTCCTTGTTCATTGCATATGCATTTGATAAGGCTACTAGTTACCCTAAATATGTTCTTCATAGCTGATCCGGTGGCGCTGAGGGTTGAGGCACTGGACACCACACAGGAAACCTGTGTTTGGGAGTGAGCAGGGGTCATCGTGGGTCAGAGGAGAGATGGATCGAGCATCTGATGGACTGCTCTGCATCTTTGGGGTGAGGAGGAACCTTGGTCACTGTGTGCCTGACCCATAAGCGGAGGCTAGGGGTCAGTGACATGGTGCCATGACTACAAAGGAGTGAGCATGGCAGACACTTGATGTGGTGTGCACAGTAGCGTGTGACCAGGTCACAGGCATCATTGCATGCCACTCCCCATAAAGAGGAAAATCAGAAATCAAATGGCATCCTTGGTCACAGCAGCTTGATGGTCATCGTTTGGGTGACCCAGTTTCAGGAAGCATTCCGGAACTAGATCCAGACCTGCCTGGTGAGATGGAGGCTCCCTGCCACCCTCACCATGGGGGGCAAGCTGTGGGGAAGAAGGGCGGTGCCTCATAAGAGCTAGGGGTTTGACTGGACAGTAGCAGGATATGAGTGGGATGCAGTAAAGAAAGATGCAGACCAAGGAGCCAGTAGAAAGACACAAAAAAAAAAAAAAAAATAAACATGTTCTTCATTTTGCTAATAACGCTATAAAATATATAGCTGAGTAAATTCATCTCTTTGGGAACAAAATAAATGAATGCTCCAAGAGCCTGTGGTGCACAAAACAAAATACAAAACAACAACAAAACATTTTGCTGGACAAAGGTACATCACAAGAGAAAAACCTCGAAGGATGGTCTAATGTGCAGACTTCATAACTTTGTCATAAATAGAAAAAAAAGTGAACAACATACTGAGTTCACTGGCTAGTAGCCAGCGTTTTGCACTGAACATGAATGCTTTATTAAGGTTCTTCAACAATCAACACCACTGTGCCTACATGCCATTTGTGAAAGCATGATGATCAGATCAGAAAGTCTAAAAAGTTAAATATGTTTATACCTGAATTGATTGTTTATGTACAGATTCATTATCCCCTTAGTTTCCAATCAAAGTACTACTGAAGGATAACCAATACACATTTACATCATAGCCAGCTGTGCAACATACCCACAAATGTGTCACAGTCTTAATTAAAACATTTAAATTAGGAAGAAACGGAACAATATCATTCTATATACCTTTCTTCTAACTGCTTTTAATACTGACTATAGAGCTTAAATATTAAGTCTTTGGGGACCAGAATTGCATCATTATCTTTTTATGGTCTGTTATACTAATCAGGACTATCACCATGTACACAGCTTCATTCAATTAACTACCTGACACAGATGCTTTAGTTAATTTATGATGAAGGTCACAAGTGGTCAGAGTGACAGGTGTATTCTGCTACCTCTTTGAATGCCAATTACAGTACTTGTATGGAAACAGGTATGGTGAAACTAAAATAGAGTTAGCAAAGTTAATAAGAGATTTGATAATAGTAATTTACATGTTTGTCAAATACTGTTGCCAGTGTTGCATTTTAATTACACTGTCCCAGTGTGAATCATACAACTAATTAGGACTCTGATTTCAAGCTTAAATTTACAACTGTGTGTTTTAATATATCTGAAGATAATACTGTATCGCCTTTTAACTTTGAATTGTTATACAAGCGTTTAATTGAGAAATAGTCAAATGCAAACATACTTTCAGTTTGCTCAGACATTACAGGAAATGATTCTAGTTAGTTTTCATATAGGTGCTAATGTAGTTTATTGAGGCTGAATTAAAATGTCTTAGTATTTTCCTGACTTACAGCCATCATATTTGTTTATTGGACATTTGTTTCTTGTAAGATCTTTGATTCATGACATTTATATTTCTCTTTTCATGTGGTCAGAGCACTGGAAGAGTGCTGATACAGAAAACAAACTAGGTACCTCAATTTAAACTGTTTATACACTGGCTGATGGTTAAACAAAAGCAGATATTGTACTGTGGGTCATTTCACATAAAACAAACTCTGGTCAGAGCTGATACGGCTGCTCAGAGATGTCAGTGCTGGCACAGTGCCGGTGGAGGAATGGCAGAGCTGAGCTGTTCAGCGCTGGTGCAAGCCGAGCAGAGGTGTGGAGAGCAGTGTGGTAAACACTGGTGATGGATTATGCCATCCACAAGATGGTGGTGACAACAAACTTGTGCATGTGCAATACTCGAACATGCAGAGAGATTGAGTCCACGCTGCCATCTTGCATGCGATAATCACTTCCACAGTTGCAAAAAAATAAAAAGAAAAAGTAGTGCACCTCAGGGTGAGGTAAGCATGGCACAGAGGGAGCTCCATTGGCAGAGGAAAGAGGACACAGAGACAGCATGGTGGACCACAGACCACATCACTGTAGGAGAAGACAGGATCATTTCCGCTGATGATCCCTTCTCTTCTACAGTGATCACAAAATGCCTGTGGAGCTCCACCCACCCAGCTGTAATAAACTAGATTACTCAGAGCTTGAAATAGCCAATAGTCACAGGGAACCTGGTGAATAATGGGCATGGAATAGGTGTCAAGTCCTTGAACCAGTTTGGTAGATTGGCCATTGTAAGCATAGCAGGATTTTTGGTGGATTACCAGAGTTTGTGCTTTACATTTCCATGTCAGTGTGAAATCATTATGATGACTCTGATTATTATTCCTAGTAATAATGGTAGTAGTTTTTCTTTTCTTTAAATAGAAGTTTTGTCTCTAGAAATTAGCAATGCAAGTGTTGGCCCAGTGGCATGGTGGGCTGAGGCACTGGGTGTCTTACTGCCTGACACACTAGAGACATGGGTTAGGGAATGCACCATGGGCTCTCAGAGGCTGGCCAGGAGATGGACGATTGAGATCCCACAAGCAACTGTCTTCCCTCAGGAAGGGGGTCTGAGTCCTGCTACTTGATTGTCACCTGACAGAGGCCAGGTGACAGTGCTGCTGAACCAGCAAATATGAGGTGGGAGTCTTCTGACACAACACACTATTGCATCAACATGCACATGCATGCTTTGCATTGTGAAAAGACATTCTGAGGACATAAATGGGATGAAAATGCCCTGGTTCACTTGCCATCCCCTACAGGCACCATGCAACCCTATGTGGCAGGCCACCCAGCAAACATGGCTCTGTGTGAAGTGGTGGTTAACCTGTAAGTCCTTAGGAAGGTCAGTGATGGGCTAGGGAGGCTGTTGGGGGCAAAGGTGAAAGGACAAAAATAGGAATAATAAAAAAATGAAAATAGCAATGCACAAAGTATTCAATGGCTTTGTAGCAAGAAAACATAACTCAGCCATCCAATTGACATTTTATCATGCCTGATTGTGTTATATTTAATTATGATGGGTGGGGAGGACCAACCATTGAGGATGGTGCAAGCATGCATCTCCAGCATGCACTGGCATTGATAGTGAGTGCTTATGCAGCTGAGTTTGATATAGTCTGGCATGTGGTGCAGCTGTAGCAGGTTGGTACATAACTGAGAGAAAGGAAATACAATGTCACTGTATACTGTATTGTGTTTTTGTTTTATGTTTTCATATAGGTATCATGGTGTGATGAGGAAGATCCCTGAACTGGGGTGATATTGGTGACCAAGGACCACTGTCTGTTTAAGTGCTATGGAACCCGATGAGGTAGCATCACTGGCAGTTTTGGGGAGCAACACATTGAACCAGCACCCCACCCATCCATTCAGAATGCCTGAAGGACTGATTTTTGTGTGGGAAGGGGCTTGGGGAATGACAGAGTGTTTATAGTTGTTGTGTTGTCCTGGTTTGGGTAGTTGTATATGGGTGCCTGTGGTGGTTGCATGTTTTGGGGTGGACCTCTCTGCTAATTATCTGTGTGGTATGACAAATAAGATCTGTGAAGATTGGTTTAGCACTGTCTTTATTCAAATGCATATTGCAGCATCTGCATTCACTCTTGTCTGTATTTTCCATAACTGTGTACAGTGGACAGATAAACATATGACAATGCCAGCTGATAAAAGCCACCTTGGTCTAGCAGGTCTGCTCATGTATGCAGCTCTGTAATGTGTATACTAGAGATGCCCCTCTCCCCAGACCCCTAGATTCTACTTTCCTCCCCTCTTGCCCCTTCACAAGCCCTTCCCCCACTCGCTGGGTTCTTTTGTTCCATAGTCCAATTGTGGCATCTGCTGGTTTAGTTGTACACCACATTGGAGTCAGTGGCACATGTGGTGTGTGCTGTGTATATGTTGCTGCTTGATGGAGTACAATACATGCCAGGCATCAGATTGCCTATTGGTGATGCATACCAACACAGGTAAGTATATGCAGTACATATTTGTGTTCTGCTCTTCACAATATTACTGTAGCCCCTTTAGATGTGTATTGTTAGGCCCTATGCTGTACACATAAAACACCTATCCCATGGTGTGGATAGCCATGAGCATAAGTAAAAAATGCACACTGTCTATCTGAAATGTTCATGTGTATAAGTATGCATGCATGACATCCAGAAGTCTTCTTGCATCCCTTACCCACATTGATAAAGTGTTCTTTGGGTATGATTTAAGCCAACCTAACTTCCATTACTTGTATCTGGCTATGCTATTCAACTACTCAGTCACATATGCCTACCAAATATTTTGTTGATCAGTACCATAGTCATTAACAAGAAGATGAGTTCCATATGCAGAATAAATAAAAAGGATCATAATTAATTTCCTGGTTTTCCTAGTTATTTTACTGAAGATTTTTTTACAGTGTGTGTATTGAAACATATATATTATGTACATTTCAGATATGTTAAAGATATGTTTGCAAAAATAATATCAAGTATTCAAAAAATTCAAGTGGAATATAAAACTATTACTATATATTTTATATATAATGAAAATACATAACATATACTCCCAATATTTACTGAATATATATATGTGTGTGTGTGTGTGTGTGTGTGTATGTGTGTGTGTGTATATCTATATATGTATAAGACATACAACTTTATATATCCCTATAGCACCCTTCTGGATTGGGTTCTAACATGCCACCCTACCCGTATCTCCAACATCTCCATCCTCCCAGATTCACTTAGTGATCATTCTCCTGTCATCTGTGAATGGACTAACAAATTCTGCAAATCTTCACCATCAGTCATCACCAGCAGAATCCTCCCCATGAGAAGCTGAATCTCCTCAAATCCTACCTCAGGCAGCAGGATTAGTCTCCTATCTACAATGCGGCGGAAGTCAATTTTGGCCCTGGATTTCTTCATTTCCAACTTCAATGCAGCCTGTGATTCCTATGCCCACCTCAAAAAGTGAAAAGTCAAAGCACTTTGAAACCTCTGGCTCATCGCACACCTAATAGCACAGCTAAAATCTAGGGACCACCTATGGTTTCTGGCCCGAGCCTCTGACTCACAAAACGACATGCAAAACTATAAACGTGCACAGAATGACTGCACTAAAGCTATCAGACTACACAAAAGCACCTACTACAGGGAAGCTCTCACCATTTCATGGGCAATGGAGGAGTTTTCTGGAACAATATCAAAGAAGTAACTGGAAAGCAACCAAAACCTCACCAACTATGCTAGACATTGATGGGACCATTACCTGGACCCCACAACTATACAGCTAACACTTTAGCTCAACACAGTTAGCCAGCCTGGGAGTGGGTCCCAGGGTGGTAGCCTGGGTAGCAAACTGGCTGCATAACAGGACACAGAAGGTGATAGTGAATGGAACACATTCTGAAGAAAGTGGGGTTACTAGTGGAGTACTCAGGGCTCAGTACTGGGTCCAGTCCTCTTTAATGTCTTTATAGGTGTCATTGCAGAGGGTCTGAAGGAAAGGTATGCCTCTTTGCAGATGACACAAAGATCTGTAACAGAGTTGATACACAAGGGGGGTAGAAAGGATGAGAAGAGACTTGCAAGGTTTGAGGAATGGTCAGACATATGGCAACTTAGATTCAATGCAAATAAGTGCAAAGTAATGCACCTGGGAAATAAAATCCAGGAGAAGAGTACACATTAGCAGGGGAGGTACTAACGACAACAATAATGGAAAGGGATCTGGGTGTAATCATATCAGATGACCTAAAGGTGGGTAAGCAATGTGAGAAGTCAGTAAGGAGAGCCAGGGGATACTGGGATGCATAGGGAGGGACATCACAAGCAGAAAAAGAGAAGCAGTTATCCTCTGTACAGACAGTTGGTGAGACCCCATCTGGAGTACTGCGAGCAGTTTTGGAGACCTCATCTATGCAAGGACATTGACAGGATGGAAGCAGTCCAGAGGAGGGCAACTAAAATGGTGCAGGATCTACATCAGAAACCATATGAAGAGAGACTGAGAGAGCTTAATATGTATACCCTTGATGAAAGGAGGGACGGGGGACATGATAGAAACTTTTAAGTACCTCAAGGAATCAACAAAGTCCAGGAGGGTAGCATCTTTCAGAAAAAGAAATGTGTAAGAACAGGGGACACAATTTAAAGTTAGAGGAGCTCAGGGGTAATGTGAGGAAAATCTTTTCATGGAGAAAGTGTTGGACGCATGGAACTGCCTTCCTGGAGAGGTTGTGGGGTCTAAAACAGTGGGGAATTCAAACATGCATGGGACAGACATAAGGCAATTATAGTGGGAGATTGCAGGAAGTCGGCTGTTGGTTAACTAGAATCTGCAGCTCATCCAATAGGTAGGAAATGGGCAGACTGGGTGGGCCAAGTGGTCCTTATCTGCCGTCAAACTCTATGTTTCAATTCTGCTTTTACAGACCTCAGTTCTGTCCTCCCCTGACTTCAATGATGTTGTCCCTCTTCTCACCCTACCAGCACTCTCCCTCGTCTACCCACCCTCCTTTCTATTTTAAAGCAGTCAAGATGCACGAGGCACTCAAATACATCAGTAAAGCAATTGCCAAATCAAGCAATAGTGGGGACTCACTGGACCTAAAACTGCTGTCCTCACCCTTGACGAAGTGATTCAACCATTAACCAAGATTTTCAACCTCTTCCTTAGCCTCAGCCAGTTCCCTGACAGATGGAAATCTGCTACCATCACTCCAGTCCATAAAAATGGAGACAAGACCAGTTATGGAAAATACCACTCAATCTCCATATTGCCTTCCCTCTCCAAGGCTCTCGAACACCTTGTTGCTGACCAAGTCACTGACTACCTAGACAAACACAATATCCTCTGCACACAACAACATGGCTTCAGAAAAGGACACAGTACCTCTTTTGCACTCTTTGAATTTACTGGAGCCATCCACAGTTCCCTGGACAATGGTCACCTAGCCGGGTCAGTCTTCATTGTTTTAACTAAGGCATTCGATACCGTCCATCACTGACTGCTTCTGGAACAACTCTTTACTGCTGGGCTCTCCCAGACTCCACAGACTGGTTTAAAAGCTACCTGGAAAATAGATCACAAAGGGTAAAAATTGCTGGTGTCCTCTTCGATGCTGAGGCCAGTCCACTCTGGAGTCCCCAAGGGTTCCATAATAGGCCCACTTCTATTCAGTCTTTTCCTGAATAGACTCCCTCAGTCTTGCACAGAACAAACTATACTCTATGCTGATGGTGCCATAATTCACACCTTCCATAAGGACCCACAATCTCTGCAAAATAATCTCCAGCTTGGTTTTGCCTCTGTTGAGAACTGGCTCAGCAGAGATTTATTCTCAACTATAAAAACAACAAAGTCCATGCTTTTTAGAAACTACCACAGCAAGCACAGGCTGCTTCCTGTGACCATCACAAACCACCTAGGAATGACCCTCAAACAGGTGCAATCCTTTAAATATCTGAGGATCACTCTTGACAGTATTTTGTCCAATGGCCTACATTTACAATGTCACCAAGGCTGAGAATGCGTGACTTTATCTCCTCTACAGGCACAGGTCATGCTTAACCCCATCATCCTTAAGTGTTGCTATTCAAAGCTCGGTTGTCTCCATTATCGACTATGGTCTCATCATATATGGCTCGGCCACTTCAACAGCCCTCAAACATATTTCTACATCACCAAACAAAGCCTGTTGACTTATCACTGGTTCTCATTGACTTACCCATCATGCTGACCTCTACACCCAAACTGACTGGTTACAACTATCCAACTGCCTAAAATATCAAACCTGCATTATGTCAAAAGATAACCATGGGCCTTGCTCCTGAGGTCAAAGCCCTCCTCTGTCCAAATAGTAACTCCCATAATACTAGAAGCTCTGAAACTCAACTCCTGATGGTCCCACACTGCAGAACCTCTCTGGGACAGTGGTAATTTGCCTACAGGACCCCTAACTGGTTGAATATTCTCAACATTGAGATCGCTTCCATTCCCAATCTAGGCCCATTCAAAACAAGGATCCAACTCATTCTCTCTGCCATCAGCACTTGTGACTGCCTCACCTAACCAGCCCTCCTTACTACTCCACAGTTCCTGCCCAAGGTCTTCACATCGAACTTTCTCTACCTTTATCCTTCCTCCTCCTTCTCCTCCCTCACCCCCTCCACCCAGCCTCACCACATTCACTTCTAGGTGTTATGACAATTGCCCCTGGCATGCTACTACCAGTGTCTTACCCATCCTTGTAACCCTATTGTATCCATCTGCTGCCCTGCCTGTCTTATCCAAAATGTATGCATTTATGTACATGTTACTGAGTGTTAATCTGTATAGCATGCCTAAAACTCATCTGCTCTGTTGTACTGTGTTGTACTGTTGCAGCATTGACGTGGAACCTTTGTAAAGAGCCTAGGCTCAAAGTTGCTTGTAATCCTAGAATCAAATAAATAAATAATAATTAAATATATATATATATATATATATATATATATATATTCTTTCAAAAAAAACTGTGTTAATGCATTATTTAAGGTTAAAACACAAAAATTTAGACCTTTAGGGTTTGCTCCTACACACCCATATCTTATACCCCATCCTCTACAGACTGACAGACACTGGGGTGTGTCATTTGGGAGTTATAGAGGCCCAAATGTCACCCCATTCCATGTAAGCATGTTGATATGCCACAGTAAAAAGAATGGGGTGACATTTATGCCTCACAACCCCAATGACACACCCTGGGGTCTGTCAGTCTGTAAAGACTGGGGAAATATGATATGGGGTAGGGGTGAACCCAAAGGTCTCATTTCCTGACTTTTGTGCTTTTACCCCAAATGATGCATTAACACAGCTCTTGCAAAGCATTTTCTTACTTTGAGAAAGCATAGAAAGTACAAACTTGCAAAGTTGGTGAGGATGCGGGCCTTCAGGCCCCATGCTCCCACCAACTTGAACATTTCTGCCTAACATAACAGTACAGGTTTTTGGACCCACACTCCCACCAGCTTGAAACAAAACTAATTTTCATTCATCAGAGTGACATAATTCTGCACCTGTTTACATTTTGTACACCTAACCACCGAAAATGACCTCTATCTCAGTAAGGCTAGCTACCCTATAAATGTCAAGCCACTACCACAATGGAGAATGCTATCCACAAAATGTAAACTGCATCACACAATATCTCCACAGAAAATTAATTTGCTGACACCTAAACACTGTAATTCACATCTACAGGACATCCCTCAACACCCTCCAAATTTCAAGTTAAAACACCAAACCATTTCTGAGATATTTAATTTTAAAGTTTTAGCACCTTAAAAAATCTTTATAGTGAGAATCGACCTCAATTTGTGATCAAATATCTTTGATTGTGAGGGACATCTGGTTGTGAAATTTGAGCTATCTGGTCCCTCCCAAAGACATCTGGTCCAGCAAAATCTAACCATCTTGTCCCACCCTCACGAACAAAGCTCATGATCAAAGAATCTCACGATCAAAGAATTTGCAGGCTTACAATCAAAAGAATTTGTAGACTCATGATCAAAGAATTAAAAACATTAAACCTCCAATTTTTGACACACCTACATTAAACAACAGGCATGGCTCTATGAAGGGAAGCTCACTGAGCAAAACCCATCCTTGTTTGACTTCACAAGTCACCCTGGGCTGAGATATTTGTTTTTCCCAACCAAAAATATGCCATCTCATCCCTCCCTCACAAACAAGCTCGTGATCAAAGAATCTCGATCAAAGAATTTGCAGGCTCAGATCAAAGATCATTAGCGAGCCGCATCAAGACTTTAAACGTTTAAAACTTTATTTTGTGGCATAAGTAAATTAAACTTCAGGCATGCCTCGATAGAGGGAAGCTCCCTGAGCAAAACCCATCATAGTTTTACTTCAGAAGTCACCCATGGGCTGAGATATTTGTTTTCTCAACCCCAAACAGAAAACAAGATGGCAGCCATTGCGATCAATAAATTTCTCATGATCAAAGAGTCTTTGATCATGAGCCTCTAAGTCTTTGATTGTGGGGAGTGACCAGATGGCCAAACTCCATTCTTCTTTTCGTAAAATAGCGATATACATTTTCCCATAGACTTATAATGGGACCTAAAAGTTTAACAACTTTTGAATGTATTAATATTGTTCACCAAACAAAAGTGACATGTGCCTTTACCCAAGCTCTTTCAATGCCAAGTTTCAGACCGCAGCTATGCAGTGCCACAGACAAAATCGAAAAGCTGTCCACAGAACTGGTGAAAAGTGCATTTTCAGCATTTTGGTGTAAAACCATAAGTCCGACCGAAATGCAACTTGGCAAATCATGAGATCTACCATGCCCCACCATGCATATCAAACTTCATGCAAATCCATTGAATGGGTCCAAGGTTATTAGTGTGCAAAATTTCAAGTTTAGCATAAAGTGCTTTATAACCCTAAATATAAGGGTGTGACCGTGACCCTAGAAAAAAAAAAAATATATATATATATATATATAATACTGGCTCTGTCATGCCATTGTAGTTAGGATTGCATGGCCACTTCTATATTAAACCCAAAATTCTGAAACTTTTTTTTTTTATCTTTCTGTCTCTCTCCAAACTCCTGAACTCTTTCAGGAGTGGTCACTATGGTCCTGGTCCTGTTCCTGCCCATCTGAAGCCCTTCTCTCACTCCTTCCCACCACCACTGCTGCCACCTGGCCCCCAGCTCTATGTCCCCTGAGGCAGAACCGCCAGATACTCCTCCTGGCGCTCTATCTAATAATCTAGTCTGGTGGAGTGAGCAGTAGAAAGCACACAGGGACAAGAGTACGGCCTGACTCTAGGCATGGTGGACTTACCTCCCCGGATCCTCTGTCACCTGTCAATAGGTGGAGGGTTTTTTCTAGTTTTTTCCTTGTTCTGCCTTGCTACTGCTCCCCAGGTGGAGCCCCAGTAATGTAATGATGCCAGGGAATGTCTTTCCGTGGCTCTGCAACCTTCTAGACAAGCCCTGTAGTGTTGTGGTACATCCAGTCTCTACCAGAGGTCACCACAGTGCAGTTCATAGTCTCTGGATCACCCCAAAGAAGGAAAGCTGTCCTCTGGCACTCAATTCTTCCCTCTCCTGCCAACCCCTGGTGGCCCAGGCTCGTTCCCAAACCTGGGTTGCCGTTTTGACGTGAGTGTGGCATCCAGTGCCTCAACCCTCAGGGACCACTGGGTCAGCCTAAATTCTGAACCTTAATAACTTTACAACTGTTTGTCTGATTTGTGTGAATGTTTGCTTGAGTGGTGTGGTGACATAGATCTCTTGATCTGGAAAGTTTTGCTCTAAATGGATTTATGGTTGCAGAGCTACAGAGTGTCAAAACTGTGAAAAATCCTCACTTTTTGCGCATTTTTTTTGTTGGCCGTTTTGTCCAAGTGCTCTGCCCATTTGTCAGAAATTGTATTAGGTAGATGTGGACTGGGTCAAAGGGGTGCCTTTGGAAGATTTGGTGAAAAATATTAATCCATTCAAAAGTTATGCAATTTTATCATGTCCCATTATAGTCAATGGAAAATTTATATGGCGGCATGAAAACTTTAGTGAAAACATTTTGTCGTTCATGCCCTGGAAAAATTGTTTCATACTGCTGCTATCTTGTTTTCTGCTAGCGAGAGATAAAAATGCTAGAACTCAAAAATACTGCCCTTTTTAACTACCACCACTTGTGTTTACCTAGTTGGGGCATGAAACAAAGTCTCTGACATGAGTTTTGTCAACAATGTCTGAAAATATTTTTATTTTAGATTGAGCTTCATGCAAACATAATTTTAATGCATGACAACATTTTGGGGAAGCACAAAAGAACGATGCAGACATTTTTGATGCCAACAACATCCTTTAAAATGAATAGGAGTGCAGTAAAAGTTTGGCATTTGCTCATAACAAAGTAAATTGTGCATTTTGGCTACAATTTACAGGGTAAAGCTACTGACTCACAGTTGTGCCTTTTGCTTGTTTGGTGTAAAAATATTGAGTGGTTCCGTAGTTAAAGCATCTTGAAATTGAAAATTACCCATAGGATAACACTGCAGTGTTGTCAGTTCATTACGGCAAGCTGAATTCTTGTTTTGGTACAAAATTCACAAGATGAGTATTTTATGACTCCCAGGTGTGCCAATCATTGGTTTTGTAAAAACAAATTGAATGGTTCTGTAGTAATAGCATTTTGAAAATTGAGGAATCACCCATAAGATAACATTCCGTGCCAATGGCATCTTCAAATGCCCGTATCTCAAAAATAGTTAGAGATACAGATTTTTCATTTAACAATTTCTTAATCCCCATGAACTAAATGTAGGTAAGCTGGAAAGTAATGAATACCATGGATTTTGAATTTTGCTCTAGCTTGTATGGTTACTGAGATATTTGAAATCGGTATTCCAGTGACTCATTTTCATGTCTGTAGGTCAGTATTATGCCCTCAAAGTTATGTGTAAATGGTTGCGTGGAGCCCAGAGGTCCCATCCCCACTCACACATATGATTATGGCAAAACTGGCATTTTTTATGTTCATGGGAGTGTGGGGCCTGGGGAGGGCCCATGCCCCAGGTATGTACACATGATTAAGCCAAGGGCCCACGCCCACTTATGTATACTGTATGATTATACCAAAATTGAAATATTGATGTGTAAATGGCAGCGTGAGGCCAGGAAGGGCCATGCTCCCACTTACGCATATGAATATGCAAAACTGACATATTGATGTGTGAGTAGAGGGAGCAAAGCCGGAGGACCCGTGCTCCTACTTACCCAAATGATTACACCAGAATTGACAAATTATGTGTAAGTGGGAGAGCAGGACCCAGAGGCCCACACTCCACATATGCATACAATTAAGAAAAAAATGAACAGCATCTGGAGAGCACAGGCCAGGCCCTGCACTCACACAAACACATGCCAGTTGCCACTTACCATTTTCATTCCACTTTCTGAAAAAAAAAAGATAAATTAATTGCAAAAACTATGTTAATGCATCAGTTAGGGTTGCTAGCACAGCAACAAAAGTGTGGAAATTCCATATTACGGTTACCACCCCATCACTCCACCCCACCCTTTCTTTCACCCTCCACACACCAACAGGCATTGGGGTTTGGTCATCAGGCCTAACTCTCACCCCATTCTCCCATACTGTACCATGTCAGCTTGTTTACACATGGAATGGAGTAAGAAATAGGCCTGATAACCCCATGGCACATCCTGACTCCTGTTGGTGCGTGGAAGGTGTGTGGTGGCGTGGTAGAGGCAGTAACTCTAACATGGAATTTCCACTCTTTGTAGCTGTGCTATCAACCTAACTGATGTATTAACAACATTTTGCAATGTATAAATATATATATATATATATATATACTATATATATATATATATATATATATATCAGTAGTACCATTATAGTTAGGGTTGAGTACCCCATTTAAGTTAAATTTGAAATTTGGCAGCTTAATAACGTTGCAACTTTATGACAGATTTGCCTGAAATTTGGATGCATGGTCAGGTACCATTGATCTCTGGTCCTGCCAAGTTTCGTTATGGTTGGATGTACAGTTGTGGAGCAACAGAGCACCACAAAATGCATAAATTATGGGATTTTGTGTGTTTCTTTGCTTACACCTACAGGTCGCTGCAGTTTGCACGATCAGTCTGAAACCTTCAGGGAACATGCAGCTGGGGTCCCGATGTGACTTTCAAAGAGTTAGTGAAAAATATTAAACAGTTTAAAAGTTATGCAAAAAAAGTTCCCATTATAGTTCATGGGAAAAGTTAACAAAATATTCAGAAAGTGTTGCAAATGCCATTTTACTGTTGCAAATGACCCTTTACTTTCAAAATCGTCCCTCTTGTTTTCAGTTGGTGGTCCTAGAAATGCTTGGCATTTAAATTTGGGACCCTCTAGGGACATCATTCTTGTTGTGTTAAACTATTCAAGCCCTGAGGATGCAAGCCATGTCTTTTTGCGTGGTAAAACCCCAGAAAAATGTATTTTACATTTTGTAAACAATAGTGTCACAAAGTACTTTCAAATATGCGATACTTTCATGATTTTATTATGAAAGTGTCGCGATTTGTGAAATATTTTGTGACACTATACTAAACAATAGAGAATCTTTGCCAGCCTGCTGCAAAGAAATGGTTTAGTCTTTTGGACTGAAATATGCAGGGAAGAAAGCCAATATCCCACAGATGTGCCTTTTGGTGGTTTGGTGACAAAATATTAGAGGGCTGCAAAGTTACGGCACTCGAAGTTGATAATTTTTCATAAGATAACATTATGACATCCACAGCGCCTTTGGGCCCGTATCATGAAAATGGTTCGAGATCTGAATAGTCCCTCACTAGGGGACTCATTACAAAACTGGCTTGGAAAGTCATGAATAATATGAGATTTTAATTTTTTTTATTCGCTACGGTTTCTGAGATATAAGCAATTTAGTATTACAAGTGTTCATTTTCTGCTTCTAGGGCCATTATTATGTGTACATTTTTGTATTCACTGTGCTTCTGAATGCACATTTTTGGGAAAAAAGTGTGTGTTTGCGTTACTGTTACCTTTAGCATTTCTGCTTGCGTTTCCTTTACCGTTTGTGTTTGCTTTGTGTTTACATGCCGTGTGTGATACCCTTTGCATTGCTTTCTGCTTGCATTTGTTACTGTTATCATTTGCATTTCCATTTTCATTAGCGTTTCCTTTTGCGTCACCATGTGCGTTGCCATTCGTTGTGTTTGCTGTTTGCATTTCTGTTTGCCTTACTGTTTCCTTTAGCGTCATCGTTGCTGTTACAGTTATGATTTGAATTTCCAGTTGCGTTACCATTTGTATTTTGTTACCGTTTGGATTTGTGCTTCCCTTGTCGTTAGTATTTGTGTTTCCGGTTGTGTTTCCATTGTTGATTGTGATACTGTTTCCTTCTGCATTGCTGCCATTACCATTTGCATTACCTTTGTGTTTGCATTTACGTTTGCACTTGTGTTTGTCTTACTGTTTGTGTTATCGTTTCTGTTTGTGTCACTGTCTGCGTTACTGTATGTGCTTGCATTTTGTTACCATTAGCGTTAACATAGAAACATAGAATCTGATGGCAGACAAGGATCGCTGGCCCACCTAGTTCTGCTCCATTTCCTACCAAATGGATAAGCTGCAGATCCTAGTTAACCAACAGCCTACTTCCTCCTACTTCCCACTAGAACCTCACTGTTGCCATTACCATTTGGGTTTACAGTACCATTTGTGTTTTGCATTTTCGTTGCTGTTTGCATCACCATTTGTGTTTGCATTAACATTTGCGCTTGTGTTTATGTTACTAGTTGCGTGACAGTTTTGTTTGCATTAAGACTTGCATTTCTGTGCAATTCTGTGACATTTGTAATACTTGGTCTACTATGTTACTTCTGTATTTTCATTAGACATCCATATGTTTTCTGCAGAATGAAGCTCCCAAAATGTTTTTTTTTCCACTTGTATGAAGTTCTACACTCATGCTGCTCTGCAACTGTTGAAGAGGCTTGGATAACATTTGGTATACATGGAGTAGAATGCTCCATCTATTTATTTACCAATTTATATTTCACTGGTGCATATATTTTTGCATATTGCACTGCAAAACATTGTTTTTGCTATTTTTCTGCACTGCTTGCATGACACGTGGCGCAGCCACTGTGTGTTGATTGATCTAAAACTTGATGCAGAAAGCCCTCTCCTCATGGAACATGCCAGCTTTTGTTTGATGAAAACATGTCATTCTGTTCCTGAGTTATAAGCGATTAAATTTACCCCTTTGCAGTCAGAGATTTTTGACGTGAGTTCGCCATTTGCTTTATTTTCGGATGTGATTTCCTCCATTTTGTGGTGGAAGACTTCTTAAAGGTGCAGAAACTTAAAATGTAATATCTCTTGAATGGTTTGGTCTTTTCACATGAAAGTTTGAGGGTGTTGATTGGATGTCCTGGAGATGTGAATTATGCTGTTTGCGTGTTGGGAAAATAATTAGCTGCAGAGATACTGTGTGATGCACTTATTTTGCACATAGCATTATGCATAGTGCTAGTGGCTTAAAATTTATAGCATAGGTAGCCTTTGTGATACGGAGGTGCCTTTCAGTCATTTGGTTCACATTAGCCTTTGTGCCGTTATCTCAGAAATGAAGCGAGATACAGACTTTTAGCTACTGTTAGATCACATTGCCTTTCTGCCGTTATCTCGAAAACAAAGTGAGATACAGACTTTTGCTACTGTTGGATCACATCGCCTTTGTGCTGTTATCTAGGAAAGAAGCGAGATACAGACTTTTCGCTAGTGTTGGATCGCATTGCTTTTGTGCCGTTATCTCAGAAACAAAGCGAGATACAGACTTTTCGCTACTGTTTTCTCACATTGCCTTTGTGCCGTTATCTCAAAACAAAGCCAGATACAGACTTTTCACTACTGTAGTCTTACATCAGCTTACTGTTACTGTTTCCATGTGCAATACCATTTGCGTTTACGTTTGCATTTCCATCACCGTTTGTATTACGGTTAGCGTTTGTCTTCCATTTCCATGATCATTTCTGTTTCTATTTACATTTGCATCACATTTACTATGACTGTTAGCGTTTGCAGTTACATTTACCATCACTGTTACTGTCGCCTTTCATATTTGCATTTGCGTCACTGTTACCATTACCATTTGCATTTACAATACCATTTGCATTACCACTTGCGTTTGCAATTCCATTTGCATTACCATAACACTTAGAGCTTGCATTTGCATTCATAGAAACATAGACTTTGATGGCAGATAAGGACCATTTGGCCCACCCAGTCTGCCCATTTCCTACCTATTGGATAAGCTGCAGATTCTAGTTAACCAACAGCCTACTTCCTGCAACCCCCACTATAATTGCCTTATGTCTGTCCCATGCATGTTTGAATTCCCCACTGTTTTAGACCCAACAACCTATCCAGGCGTGGTGGTTCCATGCATCCACCACTCTCTCCGTGAAAAGAATTTTCTCACATTACCCTGAGCCGTCCGCCCTCTAACTTTAAATTGTGCCTTCTGTGTTCTAACATATCTCTTCTTCTGAAAGATGCTACCCTCCTGGACTTTGTTGATTCCCTTGAGGTACTTGAAAGTTTCTATCATGTCCTCCCATCCCTCCTTTCATCAAGGGTATACAAATTAAGCTCTCTCAGTCTCTCTTCATATGGTTTCTGATGTAGACCCTGCACCATTTTAGTTGCCCTCCTCTGGACTGCTTCCATCCTGTCTATGTCCTTGCATAGATGAGGTCTCAAAACTGCATGCAATACTCAGATGGGGTCTCACCAACTGTCTGTACAGAGGGATAACCACTTCCTTTTTCTACTTGTGATGCCCCTCCCTATGCATTCCAGTATCCCCCTGGCTCTTCTTACTGACTTCTCACATTGCTTACCCACCTTTAGGTCATCTGATATGACTACACCCAGATCCTTTCCATTATTGTTGTTGTTAGTACCTCCCCTGCTATTCTGTACTTTTTCCTGATGTTTATTTCCAGGTGCATTACTTTGCACTTCTTTGCATTGAATCTAAGTTGCCATATGTCTGACCATTCCTCCAACCTTGCCAAGTCCCTTCTCATCCTTTCTACCCTTGTGTATCAATTCTGTTACAGATCTTTGTGTCATCTGCAAAGAGGCATACCTTTCCTTCCAGACCCTCTGCAATGTCACCTATAAAGACATTAAAGAGGACTGGACCCAGTACTGGAGCCCTGAGGTACCTACTAGTAACCTTCTTTCTTCAGAATGTGTTCCATTCACTATTACCTTCTTTGTCCTGTTGTGCAGCCAGTTTGCTACCCAGGCTACCACACTGGGACACACTCCCAGGCTGGCAAACTTGATTATTAATCTTTTGTGGGGACCGTGTCAAATGCCTTGTTAAGGTCTAGGTAAGCCATATCCACAGCCCATCCCTGGTCTATTACTTTGGTCACCCAGTCAAAGAAATCAATTAGATTTATCTGACATGACCTTCCTGCTGTGAATCCATGCTGCTTTGGGTCCTGTGCCCTGCTGGCCTCTAGGTACTAAACAATTCTTTCTTTCAGAAGTGATTCCATCATTTTCCCCACCACTGAGGTCAAACTAACAGGTCTGTAGTTTCCTGCTTCTGCCTTGCTCCCACTTTAGTGAGGGAATCACATCTGCCTCCTCTAGTCCCTAGGTACCACCCCATCTTCCCATGATTTGTTAAAAAGTGTGGTTAGCGTCAAACAATTTGTATGGAGATTGTGCCCCATTTGCTTGGGTCTGTTATACTGAAAAGCCAGATTAGACCGGGCAAACTGGAATAGCGCTGTGCAAAATGATAATGTATGCACTGGGCAAAGAGTGAGTGTGTACATGATTACAGGCACTATGCTACATTCAGCAGTGTTAGCGCTGCACATAGTGTGTTTGCATGACTTTGTGCAACATATAGGATGGTGCAAGTTACGCCCAGAAAAAAGATAGTCTTAACTCTGGGCAAAACAAGATAGGGGGGTTTGGATGCAGCAGCAAGACTACAGGGCTGTATGCAACAGCAGCATCATGGTGCACCTGATGCCTGCAGTCATTCATCAGGAAGAGACAGCAGAAGTCCACATTGGGCCTCCATATGCCAAGAAGAGATATGCTGCAAACTGATGGTACCAGCCATGAGTCCTAGCATGGTACTCTAGCAGTGCCTATGGCACCTTCGTGTGGCACCAGTCCCAACTCTGCTAGGTAGTTAAGGGTGGACTAGTACCCAGTGGACACCTTGTCAGTGAGTACATGCAGCACACACCCTCAATCTCTCCTTAAGGGTACACCAACACAGTGCACATATGCTGCATTGAGGGAAGGGAGAGTGGTGAGTGGAGGGTGTACAGGTGCCTGGATGCACCACATGGTAAGTGGTGTAATCCACATAGTGCCCATGTTCCAGTGATGGGAAGGCCCCTGACATCATTGGGCCTGTATGATGGTATGTATCTCACCCCTCGGGCACATACCACACACTTGTACATGAACTCAGTCATACGACCAGCCATGTGTGTGGTACAGTGAGACTCCCATGCCATTGGCACAACATATGAAGTCACAGGACAGTATGCAAGAGTTGTCTACTGTTAGGACACACCCAGCCTGCTGGTCCTGTCTATGTGTGGATAGCAGCATTCAATGTTACCTGACACACAGTATGCATTGGTGTTTCCCTCACAATACTGGCTACCCCATGGTAATATAGTGCACGATACACACTGTAGCAGAAACATCAATATGTCTATGGCATGCAGCACAACCACCCATGCCTGTGTTGCTTGTCCCCTGGGGCACAATAGTCTTTGCTGCTGTGTACAAACTCAATCTGCTGCTACTGATTTGTAGTTCCAGTCTGACATACAGGTGGTGCTATGTGCATCCTGAAATAGCCCAGGCAATCTACATGAAGATGCATGCAAATCAGGCCATCATGGCATGCTAATTTGGCTGTTTGCCCTCAGAATGCTTAAGTAAGCTCATTTGCATATCCGTTTTGAATATGGCAACCTTTTGCCCTGGGAAAACATGTTTGCCATATCAAATATGTTTGCCCTGTCAAACATGTTTGCCCTCTGTAAATGTGTTTAACCTGGGCAAACATGTCTGAGCCCTAGCACTGCCTCTACAGTAGTTTGCCTTCTCTGTTGTTTGCAGTTAGTCTGCACCACTTATTTGCTGGCACCCACTGTGGCCACATGGTTTACCTATGCCTGACATCACATCTGTATGTACTGGGCTACTGTTGTTGTTTGTGCTGTCCAGTTGCTATATTCAGAGCTGTATTCTTTGCTGTGCTGTCTTTGCACTGCACTCACAGTCATGTTCCCCACCTTTTGTTCACCCACTATATTCAGCAGTGTTTGCCCTGGGCTATTTCTTTGAATATTGTGTGCAGTTGAATGTGAGCTTATTTTGACCACTAGGCAGTGCAAATGTTGACCATGGGCAGAGTTTTGAAAGTTGGGCCCGGGAGTTTGTAAAGTTAGAGAGGGGCCAATCCATTAATTAAGTCACTAAAATAGCCTTGTAGGCAATCAGCTGTTAACTTGCAGCCAGCACAATACTCATAGTAAGGGGCTGACATGGTCTGTCTTTGAGTGGCAATCAGAAGCCTCACTTCAACATTCAACAACAACTGCAGATGGCAGATCTGGCAACCAGGTAAGACTTTGTGAAGCATATTACAGTAGTCCAGTCAGGGAGAGGCAAAGACCTTGGCCAAAGTTTTCAAGCTGGTAGGTTCCAGAATGTGGTGATGCGGGGATATTTTCAATTGATAACAGCAGCACTTGACTACATACAACACTAATAGTCAGGTTTACATTACCTGCAGTGTAGTGTTGTCTTCTCATCCTCTGCTACTGCTCCATTCTCTGTGCTCCCAATGATCCTTTATTACACAACAGCCAGTCTGCAACAGTGTAGGCTCATGCTGTGTTGTACACATAACTTGATGCATTGGCCACAGCATTTCTGCTTGCAGTCTGGAAGGGAGTTACAAGTAATCAATTTCAAGTCTGGGGAAAAGTTCAGAGCAACTCTGCAAAGATGACACTGCAAACAAGAATGCTTTCAGGTAACTATAGCGTATGGCCAAGGGTGTGGGGCTAGTAAACCACCAAAGTAGCAAATCAAAAAGTTTCCTGCACACTAACCTGAAAAGAGGGATGCAAAGCATGGCCTTCTTTAGAAAAATATTTAATGAGACACAACCAGGCTCCAGCCCTGACATGTTTGGACAGGGTCCTTTGTCAAAGGCTGAATAGAATGGTTACAACAACACTTACTGTATATGTGGCTGAAACACATCATGTGATCTGATGACACATCCGTGACACTGAAGTTTGTGTCTGGATAAAAAATGAATATACACAACTTTATTCAAGATATAAAATACTAAAGGTGCCACACTGTAAACTAGTTATATATTAGAAACACACATCAAGGCATTTCCACAAAGATATATATATACAGTAATAAGGAAGACCACAGATGCTGATTAAGAACCCAACAACTACATGCATCACTGAATTCAAGTTTTCTCTATGTATATAAAACAGGGTAGTGACATCAACTGTATACATGACTCATTAAATCCTGGTTGTAAATCAGCTGTTCAGTGTCAGTTTAAAGCTCCATGTTATTAACAAATGGCACAGTCATTTAGAATTGTATAGATTTATCAAGGTATACAGATGTTATACAGAAGAACTGATTTGTTGTTATAAGCTCTGCCAGGAAATACACTCAGGGAGATATTCAGAGCAGTTAGCATGACGCAATTGAGTTGCACCAGTGCAAACTAATGGAATTGCACTGCTGAGCGACATTCAAAGACAGGTGCTGCACAGTGCAAGTGCCCCATTGTGCCCTGGCACAAATATAATGTATGGAAAAAGTGTAGGGGGCGCTCTCGTGAATAAGCAGCACAACGGTATATTCAACCAGAAAGCATGGAGCAAATCTGGAGCAAACCCCAAGATGCACCAGCCAGACTTGAGCTTACAAAACATGTACAACACACAGACAGTAGATGTGCAACTCTGTGCCCAGAGAGACAGACAGAGAGAGCAAGAAGGGGACACCATAGAAGGCAAAGGAAGTAGCAACATTCCTAATGGAAGTGGTAATGAGGCTGGTGAGGAGGCAGGAGGAACACCAACATGGTTGATGAAAGGGCTCATCGGTACACCCAACATAGGTGGTACCATGCCCGTATCACATAAAAGAACTACAGTGACACAGAAATAGTGGGCCAGTACCACCTGAACTGGGCAATTCTGAGGCAACTCTGAGGCGGTGTAGTGAGGAGATTCAGGCCTCCACCAGATGAAGTCATGCCATGACAGTGGGGACCAAGGTGACCGCCATGATGTGCCTGCTCACCATGGGCACCTTCCAAAGACCAACGTGGATACCACGGGCATCACCCAGTTGGCCATGTCCTGCCTCCTCACACAGTTCCTCAGCTGTGCTGCCATGTGCATCGGAGTTCATACATTTCCCTAGCACATAGGCAGAACATACAGAAAACATGCAGGACTTCCACAGGGTTGCACTCTTGCCAGGCATGATGGGCCATAAACTGCACCCATGTGGGCATCTGCACACCACCTGGGCCAGAGGGTCCTGTATACATCAACAGGAATGGATGCCCATCCATAAACTGCCAGGTGATATGCGATGCTATGGGGTGCATCATCAACATCTGCACCATACACCCCAGGAGTGCACATGACGCCTTCATCTGGCATAGCTCTGCACTGTGCCATGGGTTCAGATGTGGGACATCCCCACAGGTCACCCTGTGGGTGAATAGGGCATGTGTCAGGGTGCCTGGGTGCCACAGCCCTCGGGATGAGGGAGAACAGGCAGGGTGGGCATGGAGGAGTGGGCAGTGGGTGACAGGGAGCAGGAGGCAGCACAGCACAGGGATAACCATGTCTTTCCCCACACAGATGACAGCACATATCCTCTTAGGCCATGGCTGCTCACCCCCTACCAGTGACCGGTGTCCCTGTAGAGGACAGATACAATGAGACACATGCCAGCATGTGCAATATAATCGAGCCTGTCTTTGGCATGCTAAAGATGCAATTCCATTGCCCTAGACAGGTCAGGCAGTGCCTTACAATACAGCCCATCAAAAGCCTGTGGCATTTTCCCTGCCTGCTGCATCCTGCACAACATGGCCATGGACCGTGGGATAGTTATCAAGTCTGATGAGGGTGACAGTTGTGGGGATGATGTTGGTGATGGTCCAGAGGGTGGTGAGCAGCTGCCCCAGGAAGGAGGGATCCTGCCTGGTGCAGGAGCAAGAAGACACAGGGATACTATTGCATGAGAGCATTATGGCCAATGCAGGTAAGTGCACAACACGCATGCATGGGACACACAGACCAGCACATCACACAGTGGCATGGACATGCACAGTGAATGCATGCAGGGACAGGGCCACAGCACACATGGCAAAGTCACTGGCACATGGGTGTGCGCACACACACACACACACAGCACAGGCATGTACACACACACACACACACACACACACTGAGGAACATGGCAGGGATTAGAAGTATGATGCGGCACACAGGCACAGCTGTCACAGAGCTGCCTTCATCACCCCATGCCACACATCCCAGCAGCATGGACAGCACACACAGGGCATGCAGAACAACACACATATGCACTACCACATGCATGCTGAATCACCACCACCCAGTGTGCGTGGGGCAGCAGCAGCAGACAGCAGGTCAGGGCAGCAGACACGTCATGCATATCTGCACAGTCCCACCACCATGCCACATGGTGGCCACGCCCAGGACCAATCAGCAGATGCAGGCTGTGAATCAGCCATAGGGGTGTGTCAGATGCCCCACCAGGCATTGATGTCTGGGACTACAACCTGTCCATACAGGGGTGTAGAGGCGGCCAAACAGGCCAGCCCTGGGGGTGCCTGGGATGCCTACATCTGATCCAGGTGTCCACTGTGAGGGGCCACTAGATGCCGCAACTGTGGGGTGGACAGAATACTGTGGGGTCCTCTGTGTATGGCCAAGCCCAGTGGCTGCCACCAATGCAAGCCTGGCCACAATGACACTGGTCATGCAGTCCACTGATGTGGTCGTGGCCTCCCGCAGCTGGTGGAGTTCATCCATAAGCCTTGCATTGCCCCTGTCATGCTGCTTGGCCAGCTAGTGCACCTCTGCCCACAGTGCATGCACCTCAGTGGCAAGCATCACCTGGTTCTCTACAGTTGCCCACAGCAACCAGGTGTGCTCTGCCAGCCATTTAGCATCTTGGGCCTCCTGACCTGTCTGCCGAGCTGCTAGGGGTGACAAGACACACTGTACAGCAACCAGCTTTGGTGGACACTGCACATTGGGCCATAAAGGGGTATGGTGTCCACATGTGCACTGGCAGTGGACACTATGTCACACTGCTCACTGGCCCTGTATCCTGCCGCCACTGCCCGCCCATCTGCTGGCATTGCCCTACATGGCCACAACAGCACCACTAATCCACACCAGACACAGCAGTGGCACCACTCACCACCACACCAGTGAGAATGGGTGGCAGCTGTGTAGCTGCAGGACCAGCACTGGGCCCTGATGGTGCCTGTGAAGCAGCCAGAAGTGTGTCAAGTACCACCTCCCCTACACTGTCCAGTATCAGAGTTATGACTTCATCGGTGTTGGACTCCACCCCAAGCTGAGTATCTGCATACAGCACAGCACAGACAGGCTGGCATCATGCAGGATCTCAGCCAGGGCGTCATCCGATCCCAGACCTAGGACATCCACATGCCCTACACTTTCAGGACATGGCCTGTCTCTGCTCTGGATGCCTGTGGATGTTGGTGGTCTGGCGTCCATGTCCATGGCTGTGGTCACCTCTGCCTGGTCCTCCCCATGGATGCATGATGGTGATGCAAGACAGAAAGGTGAGTTAGTGGTGTTCCATTGTCCATGTGTCCCCATGCATATACGCCATTGCAGCTTCCCATCATGGCGCACTGCAAGGCTGTGTCCACCTGCCTGAGGCATACAGCACAGCAGCAGGCACCTGTATGTCCATCCCACACCTGGCAGGCCTGTCTGTGGTGTACATACTCACCATGCAGTGAGGGCAGCCACCCATCTGGAATCCACCACCAGGCACACCATCCACTGCTGGTGGCTGATGGTGGCTACCACAAGCTCCTCCATAGCCAGCAGTGGTGGCACCATGGGTGGCCACTGCTGGTCCCTGTCCGGTGGATGCCTGTATGGCCACCACCTTCTTCTAGATGTGCCTTTTGTCTGTGCTGACCTTTTCCGGCACTCCCGCGCAGTGCACTGGTGCCTGCGTGGGTGTTGACATACCATGCCACCTCCTCCCAGCCTTTTGACTGCTCCTGCGGTGTACCCATGGCATCACTAAGCAGGTCCTCCTCTCTATATATGCCTCAAAGAAGGTATTCTGTTCTACTGCTGTGAAGTTGGGCCTGAGCTAGCATGCAGGCCCCTAACACTCTCTCTGTCATTAGCCGACATTCCGCCACCTGTGAACATGAACAGCAGAGTTGGATCAGTGTCAGGATGGCCTTTGCAGCCCACAGTCACAGTGTTGTTGTAGGCTTCTGTTCAGTCATGTTGCCAGGCACTTACCTAAATGGTTGCAATACAGGTCTGTGGCCTGTGGTGCACTGTGGCACTTATAAGGCGATTGTATGCAAATGAGCCTGTGCGCAGTGGTAATGATATGCTAATGGACCCTACTGCACTGCACATTGGCTGATGAGGTGATTTGCATATGGCAGCTCAATATCACGAATCTGCGCTGCACAGTCAGGGATGTGCTGCAGCAACTCCACGGTGCATTACTGGTGCATGTGTGGTGTGTGTGCCTGCTGTGAGCATGCGTTGACACAGAACACAGGCCTATCAGTGTGACTTGTATCATGTGCAATGCTGTGGCATTGTGCATGTGCCCCTGAATGGCATTGCGCATGCATGCAGTGCCTGACAGTGTCGATCATGCATGCGCACTGCGCATGTGTGGGTGAAGACTCCTGCACCCCTGGGTCGTAGGTTTAACTCCATGCACCCGCTAGGCCAGGGCATGGTGTGCATGCCCATCTATGCTATTCACCCATACCGCGAGGTGCAGTCGCACAACCCCATGCTGCACAATTGCATCTCGCATTTGCGATCACACAGCATGCACATGTGGCCACCACATGCACATTTTCATGGCCAATCACACAGGCATTGCTGCTGCAATTGGGAGCCATGTGCACAGCAGGGACAAGCATGCAGATAACGGTTGGACCTTGAGCTGGTCAACTTTGGGGCTGTGGTGCAGCCATTTGAGGGGCAGTTATTTGATTGGTGCCCTCCAGCAGGCCGGGGGTGTGTGGCAGCAGGTCTCTGAGGCCCTGTTGAGGGAGGATGGGGGTGGCCAGGACCCCAGAACAGTGCTGACACAGGTGAGGGACCTGCACAGGAGGGACCTGGAGCTGCTGTGCCAGATGCAGGTGTGCATCCAGTGCAGTGTGGTACCACAGACAGGTAGGTCTGTGCATGTGGCATGTTTGCCAGGAGGTCTACTGTAGCATTTGTAGAGCTGCATGGCGTGGTCCACAGTGGGAGTATGACACAGTTCTGGTGGGCACTCGTGGGTTGTGCATGGCTGCTGCACTTGTTGCAGTTGTGCTGGCATGGGGCCTCTTGATGGACAGAGACACTCCCAGCACCATACTGGCTATGTGGTGGCGGAGGGCACTCATACATGCTTGTGTACTGAAGTCCTCCTCTCTCAGTTGTTCAACAGGGCCAGAGGACCGCAGGCAGGCAAGGGCAGCTGCAGCAGTTGGGGACCCAGTAGTGATAAGTAGGCAGCACCGCTGCACAGCACAGGGCAGGTAAGCTTTGTCGCATTCCTTGTATGTGTCTCTGTGGTATAGCAGTGGGGACAGGGTCTGGCCATGGTTGCCTCAGACATGTGCCTGCACAGCCATTTTGGTTCAATGTCCATTGTGCATGCCACTGTGGCATGTCCCTTGGCTACCATGTTCCAGCTGGTGGGGAGCATGAGCACGGCTTCCACCAACCATGTGTACTGCTGCAGTGCCTTTGCTCTGTGCCATGTGACCATGCCTGTGTGGTCATGTGCACGCCTGCACTGCACTGTCCACCTGTCTGCACCACTGCGGTGTACCGTGTGGATGTCTGGCATGGGCCTCTGTGCAAGGGTCCATTGTGATCTCTCCAGGGTGTGTCCCCCACTATCTACTGCATGCTGTGGGTGGGCAGGGGTCTTTGGGTCATTGCACTAATTGCCTGTCCTGTCCCTTCCCTAGGTGGACAATGGATGGCGGGCCAGAGGGGAGCGAGGCCACAGTTGCAGGCCCTAACCAGGATCCTGCTTGTGCTCGTAGGGTCCTGGCAGTCCTACGGAGGAACTTGTGGGAGATGGCAGCCACCCAGAGGGCCCTGAGTGGACAGGCCAGCTGGCCATGGAGGGTACTAGGCCATCACTGTAGATAGCCCCTTTCCATGCTTTCCTATTTCTCTGCAGTCCCCATCCTGTTGTATGGCCATGGTTTCCTGTCCCCATCCTACCTTCTACCTTCCCTGTCCCAGACCCCTCATTCACTTGTTTGTTGTGCCTTTTCCTATTGTTATAAAGCATTTATTTTTCTAAATTACTGCAACCATGCCTGCTTTGTAGGTGGCAGCCATGCTGTAGATATCAGAGTGTTGGCCTGCATGGTAAGCATGGGGGAGCATGTGGGGTTCCTGAGGGTTCTTTGTTGTATCTAGTGGTGTTTCACATGGTGGTGGGGGCTGTATCCAAGGTTCAGTAGGGTTTGTTGTGTCTCTTCATGGTCACCGTGGGGATTTGGCTCAGTGTGGGTGGGTGGGGAGTGATGTGCACACAGCCATAGGTGTCCTGTGAGCCTGGACCACCTGCTGGGGCTTGGACATCTGCATAGACTGTTGCACTTCCAGTCACATGGGATTGGTCACCTGCCTGGGGCATGCTTTCTTTGGTGCCTGGCACTGGTGCTGCCTGTGGGGGTGGGGTACCTGGTGTGCTTGTGTCCAGGGACACAGAGGTTGTACCCACTGCAGCCAGGCATTGCCCATGGCTGGCAGGCCAGTGGTCTGTATGGGAGGGAGCTTCACTGGTGGGCTTGTGTTGGCCATTGTCCCCATCTGTCACCTGCTGGTCAGGCCGCCATTGAATGCTGGGGTGCAGGTCTGGGGACTGTTCCTGTCACATGGCTGTGGACCAGCTGTGGTGGGTGCAGTACACAGCATCTCTGCTGGTGGCTGTGAACAGTCCCTGGTGCCCTGGGTTCCATCCAGATCAGTGCTTCTGTCTACCTGGGTGTACCCTGCTGGTTGGGTCCTGTGCCCCTTATCCCTGTTGTTCCTTGGCTGTGTGTCCTTGGGCCTGTTGATCATGCTCTGCTCACTGGGTTTGTGCTCAGGTCTGCTCTGCACATCCATGGTTGTGCCAGCGCAACTCTGGTTACCATAGGCGCATCTTGCCATATTAAGTGGACTTGCACTGGAGCATTTTTTGAATATGGCTCCCTAATGTGCCATGGTGCATCTGGTTTGCACTGCGCTGATTTGCGCCACCATTTGGTGCATTTCTAAATATCTCCCTCAGGGTATACACAGACCATTTCAATTATTCTTTTTTTTGCACAGGGAATCATGGCAGCACTAATGTGAGCAAGTATCAAGTTCACACACCTGCAAAAATGCTTAGCATTGTACAGTTACCAGCCAGAACAGCACTAATTTTGCACTGTGGTGGAGCCACCTGCAATGGTCCCCAAGCTCTTCACACATGACTAATGCCACTAGTGCAAATCATCTGCATGGCTTACAATGGTGCAGGTCAGGTAGTGTAAACATGCCATAAGTTCATCAAGAACTACCACAAGACTTCCACATTTCTCCCTGACTAAGCCTGAACCACATTAAAACTGAGAGCTTGAAGAGACCTAGCACTGTAAGCCCCCAAGAAACAATTCCATTTTTCCAGGAGTGAATGCCAACCAGCTGGTGGTTCTAACATCAGCATGGACAAACCCTGTTCACATGCAGAGAACATATACAATCGAGTACCATCTCCATATCAATGAAAACTCGCACTGTACTGTACTTATTTCCTAATAATCTCGCTAAGTAGAAGCAAATAGTACAAGGAAATTCATACTGGAAGAGAGACAGCCCTATAGGGCAGCAGCGTAGCCAGAAATTTCAGTTATATGCACAGTTTCAAACTACATACAATTCTTTGTGGTTGCATTTACTTTCTTCTGCACACCGTAGGAAAAGGATTTAAGATTAAAACATGTAGAATAAGAGAGGACTATTTTGTCATTCTCTTAAATTACAACACAATGAAAGAGCAATTAGATCTTTAAACAGAGTCTATACTTTTATCCTTATCCTAAGTAACAGAAAGTTAATTTAAGCCATCATTGGCTCTAATCATCACCACTTTTAAATACAACAGTGGCATATTCTCCTTCACTTCAATTTAGAAGGATAATGGGTAGATAACAGCAATTGTCTTAGGACAGGTATTTAAAGATGATGATAAATGTGTACAGTGAGTATACCTGCCTACACATTTGCCCTGAGTGTGTGCCACACAGTTCAGGTCTATCAAATTTGACCAACAGGAGCACTTCACAACCATCTGCTACCAGCCCATGAAGAATTATTTGAACTATGCAAGCATAATGCCAGCCACTCCCGCATACCCTTAGCCTGTCCAGCATTACTCCATAGTCTACCTTATTGAATGTTAATGGCAGATTGAGGATGATCAACGTGATGTCTTGCAAGTGGTAATTGCATATCTTTATGGAGATATCGTGGGACTCTGGTGCTGCTAAAGGCCAGCTGGAATGGCTTTAGGATATTATTGAGCAGGTGCTTAGTGCGCCGTGAGCCACCTACCTTCTTCACAATCATAGCCTGAAATGGCAGGTTGGAAGCAGGTCACTAACTGAACACTGCATTTACATTGAGTGACAGCTTTTTGAATGGAAACCTTTCCACTGCCCTTTAAGGGTGTAGGGATAAAACATCTACTCAAAGTTTCAGTGCTGATGATGCCTGTGAGCACTATGGTCAAGCCTGAATTTGGCCAAAATAATCCACTCAAAGAAGTGTTGATAGTGCCTTTGAACAGTATGGTCAAGCCTTAATTTGGCCAGAATAATACATTACACATATATTTAACACATGGTAAAATATATCTAAGAAACAGATTTTTAAATAAAGCTAGAATATATTTATTTTTCTGTGAGTGAACATGGCTTGCATTTCCTACCTTACTGGTAGGCTTCTCCACAAACTAGCCACTCTCTGTGTTATAGAATACTTTCTGATGTTTTCCCATATTATGTCCCCTGTTTGCAGATGTTAACAAAGTATGCACATGTGTGGGTTGGGGTAATTTTTTGTCTTAAAACTGAAAGCTAAGGATTTTAAAAGATTACCTCTTGCAGTGTATTTAGTTCATTAAGCTGCAGTCTGCAAATATTCAATGATGTTATAAAGTGATTCAGTAATGAGTTGAAAGCTTCCTTCTTTCTGCTTTTTACTTGCATTTAAACTGAGTGTTAACATGTAAAAGATACAGTATGTACAAAATTGTTAATAAATACAAGGTGTGGCGTGGGAATGTTTTAATAAATGAACTCAAATCTTCCTGCTTTTTCTTTTTGGCATTTAAAAGAATGCACCCTTTGAACAAACAGTATACCCAATTCACATTAATCTATTTGTTACAGTCAAATTAGCTAAACATATTCTGCATTTGTACATAGATTACAATCTCCACTCTGAAAGTGTAGGTTTTGGCCAAAATATCTCTTGAAAAAGTGCAACTGTTTACCATTAACTGTATACATAGAAACATCTGCAACATTTGTATAGAGCTGTCAGTGTGTATACTGAAGGTGAGTGAAAAACACAAAAACCCTAGCAATGCTCTACCCATTCCACTAATGGTGTTGCTCTAACTGGACTATCATGAAAACAAAAATCAGTGCTACACACCACAGGTGCAATATAATATATTGTTATTTATTGTCCCACTCTGAAGAAGAACTCCCTTGTTTACCATTACCTGAATACATAGAAAATCTGTGATGCTTTTATAGAGCTGTTAGTCAGTGTATATACTATAGGTGTACTGCACTGTATATGTTGGTTCCATGTCATAACAGTGATCGCTGTTACAGTGAGTTACATCGCTGAAAATCAAAATGGTGATATACATTCCCCAGTGAAACCTACAACAGCTGCACCCCCCCAGATCTCCCTAAATTATGATTCTCAACTCCAGGGTGTGCATTTCAGGGAGGGGAGAAACTCGACAGAAAGAAAAAAAAATTAAGTGCCCATATAGTCAAAAAAATAGAAGCCCTACCCAACCCCAAACCCAGGACCTTCCTCACTGCAGCCCACCACCGCCACCACACCAGAACAGTGGCTCCGGCAGCACACCTCCACACTACACCCCACATACCTTCTCCTTCCTGAACTCTCCTCTTTGGGTCCCTCACTCTTAGAATCTCATTGTTTTTACCCATCTCTTGGTGCTATAACCATGCCTTGCTACCTTTTCAGGGTAGCTCACATTATAGGTGCTGAAACTGAGATGGTCAAAACTGAGTCGCTCAATTTTAGTTGCCATAATAACGTGCCATCATATATGTTAGACCTATACTAATGAAAATGTAAAAGTAGCTTTAAAATTTGACAGCTTTATAACACTATTGCAAAGCTTTTTTCTGGCTATTATAGCTTATGGACATTTATGCTTGACTGTAAAATGATTAGGGCCAAATTAGTTAATAAATCAACATGCAGTTGATTCTAAAGGAATCACCAGCAGAGGTTATCATGATTTAGAAGCATACCGTTTTTGTTCATTGTTTTCTCCTGTCCTGGAGTTGTCTTGTTGCTACCACCTCCACATTCATTTTGAACAGACTCAGGCCCTTCCTCTTTGAGGTAATTGCCCAGAAATAATACTGATCATGGTCACAGGGCCAGAGAGTGCCAGTAGGGCCCTTATGTAAGCATTTGTCAGATGGGGTATCCATTTCTTTCCTCTTGACCTTTCAGCTCCACTGCACCAGCAGCATCACGTTATGTCCTCGTCAACAGTGCATAGATTATTTTTGACTATGCCTTGTGAGGTGGCCTGGTACAGACTCAATGTTCATAGGCAAGACCTTCAAATTCTGAAGTTAGAAGGTTAAAATGGCCAATCTTAAGCAAGAGACAAACAGGTTTGTTTTATTTCTGCAATGTAATTCAACTTGTTTAGGAACTAACTGTTAATGGTTTTCAATCACACTGCCACTAACCTAGTCACAACTTACTCATGACTCATTCTTGAATGCTTCCTTCAAGTTTCTCCAAGGCTATTGCTCACACAGAACAAGGCCAGGCTCTTGTCCACACAATACAGGGACTTTCAAACATAGAAATACCACTAATCACTCCAGGCACACCTTAACCCTGTTCAGTATAAGATAATTTACTTTTAAGTTAGTAGTGATCTCCCATGGGGTTATCACAGAACTGACCAGAAAGTAGATTACCTGTACTTCAAACATTGCAGTCATAGGCATTAAATATTCACACCAAAATGTACAAGTTATATAGTACTAACATAAAAGAAACACAGGGGTGTCAGTGAACACAGCGACCATGATTGAGCAACTGAAAAAGAGGTAGCTCAATCCTTGGCACACATATGTTCTGGGCTACCTGACAGTGTAGCGACAGGATACCGAGGGGTGGCAACTACTGTGACAGGGTATGCATATGTACATGCACATGGGGGGACCATGCTACAACGTGTCCAAGGGGAGGGAGGGAGGGTATGTGTGGTGGTGTGGCGGTCATCTGCTGAGATGGCCATGTGGTGTGGTGGGTAGAGTGGCAGACTGGGGTTGGGAGGTGCCAGAGTTCAGTTCTGGGGTGTGATCGCTTTTTGCTTTGGGCCATTTTTATTTTTAGTAAGTTTTACATGCACCCAACATGCACCCCTGTAGCTGATAATCTTTAAGTAGTGTGGTCCTGTTGCCGATCTTGTGGTCACTGCAGTGTACATCACCAATATTTATTTTCGGTGATGTGCACTCACCCAAATGGCAATCGTTTAGCAATAATTTTTATGACATATACCTGAATATAGACACACTAAGAAATTTAAAGATACAGGCTTGAACACAAAAGCAAAGAGAACTCAAAGACTTTACCTAAACTAATCAGTCCTAACCTTAAATATTCAAAGTCTCTGCAAACAGCAAAAATCCACTCAGAATTCATCATTTCTCTTCTTTGACACAAGGTCATTCTCAGTTTTGTGTCTTGGTGCTGTGAGTCAGAAAAAGAGACTTTAAATGTGTTTACTGCTTTAGAAGGCATGTGCCATGAGTTTCCAGGATGCAGTAGTCTTTTGTATCAGCCCACTATACTCAGTGTCACACTATATGGCCATTTGAGACTAGAACACTTTTCTCTTTCAAGGATTCCATTTGGGAGACACGCATTTGCTCAGGACAATTGTGTGTTTAAACTACTACTCACTCAGATCACAATAAGACCCCAAGGTAGTTCTTCAAAGTAACAATTCACATTCTAAACTGGACTATGGCTGTTAGCTGGGGACAGGATTTGGTTAAATCTAACTTCTTTTACAGCAGGGATCATTGCCTAATGTGGCTTTTGTAGACTTCAGTTACCATCTGTTAACTATCTAGCAACACTTAAATTACCTCTTAAAGACTGAAACTACATTACCTCAGTTCCTGTAAACAGTGTTCTGCCTATTGCAGGGGCTGTAAAAGTGTGTCCCAAACAATAGTTACTGTATAATCAAAGACTCTACAAAAAAAAAAAAAAAGCAGATATTAGGACACAGTTTGCTTTATAACTTTTAAATCTCACTCTCCCAAAATATGAAACAGTGTCTCTTTTGGTGCACCCTAAAATGGGTTATTTTTTTACAAATAGGTTTTCTCCCTTCAGAGCACCACAAAGGTCTGATCAGGTCCTCTCCTTGAGAGGACTCGTTCTATCCACCCAGCTCAGGGACATCATCCTGCCCTGGTGTTCCCCTTTATTTCTGTTTCTCCCCATCATCCCAATCGCACACACTTTGAGGCTCTGATGATGGCCTCTGCCTGACTTTGCTTGGCACTGCCACCCAGCCTCCACCTGGTGGCAGTCAAGAGCCAAAGAAACTGCACATCCCTCCTCAGCTGAGGAGAGCTGCCTGAGGCAGGTTTATCCAACTCCTTGCCATCCCCTTTGCCAACCTCCAGTGACCCATACTTGTCTCTAAACACAGGTCACTGGTATGGGAAAGAGATAAGGTGCCAGTTCCTCAGCCCTCTTCACCACTGGCACGACCTCCAAAAGGGTTCTTTATGTGGGTAGTCAGTTACTACCAAGGACTTCTTTAATGTGAGTTTTGCACTCCAAATGTTCTATTGTACAATATTCACACTTTAATGCTCTCATGTTAGTTATCTACACACCCATTTCTCCTTTTACCTTTGTTTGTTTATTGGTACCAGACCCCAATCTGCTTGTCACTGGCCTCATACTTGGATACTCTCTTTCTATTTTTCTGTTTCTCCTTTTTGCTGAACTCCAAAGTCCTGCTCTCATGTCATCCACCATTTCTGCATAATTGGAGTTTCGCTAGGCTGGCTTCCTTGATGGGATTTGTGTCCCCAAAATGTTGTCACACCTCTTGCCCATACTGTGTCTACCTAATTCTCTGCTCACATTTCATTTCACTCATCTGTGCTCCTTTTGCTTGCATCAGCTCCTAAGAAACGCAATTGTATTTGCAGAAAATCCTCCCTGAAAATTATTGAGTGCTACAGTATTTGTGGATCAGTCTCATTCCACGTCCTCTATGTGGCTCACACACTGCTTGTGTCATTTCATCTGTATCATGGGAAGACCTCATCAAAGGAGATCCAATAAATTACCATTTTGTAAGTGGTCTGTTGCATCCAATGAACTATGACACTATAAAACATTTTCTTTCAAGAATAAATGATTTCATAATGCTTACACTACTGTTGTTTAATATTTTAATTCTCCTTTATGATCCTTACTTGGAATAATTAGGCCCTCCATTAGACATTTCTCAGGTCTTACTCTCTGCCTTCTCAAGAACCCCCACCAGTGTCCTGAACACTCCCAGTGAATGATACATCCTGGGTGAATCACTCATCTTCACTCTTATAGCAGATAAAGACACTATTCATTAGGGGAGGAATCAGAGATACAGTATGTGGAATCAGACGTCCCAACTATGTGGGTGCCAAGGCAAATTCATCTATATAAACCACTAGTCATTTCCTACAACTTTTCTGCCTCATCTATCCTATCATCCCCTCTCAAGTGGATTCAGAAACTGTCTGTCTCAGTAATCCTCTGCATTGCCACTCTGGGCCAGTACTTGAAAATGCTGAATTTCCGTGTAGAAGTGTTATGGCAGAGGATCCTGTCCACCCACTCTGATGATGAAAGCATCCTAAAGAATGCCGGTCCTCCTACAGTTATTCAATGGAAGTGTTCAAAGTTTCCAAGACAATCCCAGATTGCTGACATTTTAGTCAACTCCCCAGCAACTGCACTATTAAGTCAGCATTATTCTTCAGAATCTGGCAGAATATTTAAACTAGCAAATGGGGAGAGGTGCACCCCTACGTCAAATGGGAAGAACACCCTCCCCCTCAGCTAGTGGTCAAACTGGAATTCAAGCGTGTTTGCGTTCATTTGCATCACCAGGTAAGAAAAAGGTTTGTCTCCCCATACGATGCACAGGGTAATGCCAAACCTCACCCAACAACTAACACACCAAAATCTGGCCAATGGAAAATCATGTACACAAATGCTCACAGCCTGGGAAATAAGATCCCAGACCTGCAGGCAATAATGTCAGAGGCTAAACTGGACATAGTAGCAATTAGTGAGACGTGGTTTACCAGTAACCACTTGGAGACTTCAGTACCTGGCTATGTATTGTTCAGAAGAGACCGAGGTGCAAAAAGGGGGAGGAGTGGCCCTGTATGTTAATGAAAATATCAAAGCTACAGAAATTCAGAATACACATAAGGAGCCAGAAGAACTGTGGGTCACCCTGGAAACAGGAAATGGGACAGCCATAAGAACTGGGGTTGTCTACAGGCCCCCAGACCAGAGGGAGGACATAGACACATTACTGTTAGAAGATATACAAAACATGACAGCTAAAGGGAGGTTCTGATAATGGGAGACTTCAACATGCCTGATACAGATTGGTCAATACCAGCAGGAACATCTGCCAGAACTAGACTCATAGTGGATTCCCTACAGGGAGGGCCTCAAACAACTGGTACAGCAACCCACAAGAGACAGGGCTATCCTAGATCTAGTACTGACTAACAAAGAAGGGATCACAGATCTCCAGGTAGAAGGTCACCTGAGGGCCAGTGACCATCACATGGTATGGTTCAATTGGCTACTACATCTAAATCATCCCATTCCAAGGCAAAAATATGGGACTTAGAGGAGCTGACTTTGATAAGATGGCCAACAGAGTTAAGCTAGCCCTGGCAAAAGAAACACAGGTGAGGAGGTACAGGCAAAGTGGGCAAGCATTAAGGATACAATACTTGAAGCAACATCCCATTGTATTAGACAGAAAAGGAAGTGCAAAGAAGAAGGAAACCACTTTGGTTCTCAAATACAGTAGCAGAAAAGGTCAGAGCCAAAAGGCTGGCCTTCAGAAAATATAAGGGAACACAGCGGGATGAAGATAGGGAGGCATACCAAACTGCCCTAAGGGAAGCAGGTAAGCAGTAAGGCAGGCAAAGTCCCAAACTGAGGAAACACTAGCACGAACAGTAAAAGAAGGTGACAAGACTTTCTATAGATACATTAGTGAAAGGAGAATGTCCAGAGGGGTATTGCTAAGCTTAATGGAGAAAAGGGAGCATGTGAGGAGGAGGACCTGTAAAGGCATCTATCCTAAATAGATATTTTTGCTCAGTATTTACTGAAGAGAAGGTAGGGCAGGGCCCACAGCTCAGCATCATGGACACAGGGGAGGGAGGTGAGCACTCTCCCTTCACAAAAGAAAGGGTCCTACAAGAGCTTGCTAAGCTCAGGGTGGATAAGGCAATGGGACCTGATGGCATACATCCCAGGGTACTTAAGGAGCTAAGGAGGAACTAGCAGAGCCATTAGCAGAATTGTTTAGTGAGTCTCTGAGCACAGGAGAGGTCCCAGAAGACTGGAGAAGGGCTCATGTGATCTCACTCCACAAGAGTGGTAGCAGGGAGGCGGGGAACTACAGACCGGTCAGTCTTACCTCAGTAGTGGGAAAGATTATGGAAGCACTCCTTAAGGAAAGGATAGTGCAACACCTGGAATCCATAGGGCACAGGATCCAAGGCAGCATGGGTTTACAAGGAAGGTCCTGTCAAACTAATCTCATAGATTTCTTTGACTGGGTAACCAGAGTGGTGGACCAAGGGGGAGCAGTTGATGTCGCCTACCTTGACTTCAGCAAAGCTTTGACACTGTTCCACATAGAAGATTGATAAATAAGCTAGGTAGGCTCGGGTGGGTCAGAAGTTGGTCAACTGGGTGGCAAACTGGTTGACTGGCAGAAAACAGAGAGTGGTGGTAAATGGTATACAGTCAGAAGAGATGCAAGTCACAAGTGGGTACCTCAGGGATCAGTCCTGGGGCCAGTCCTATTCAACATCTTCATTAGTGACCTCAGAGATGGACTAGAGGGTAAGGCTTGTCTGTTTGCAGATGACACCAAGATCTGCAACAGAGTAGATGATCCAGATGGGGTGGGCAGAATGAGAAGAGATCTGGATAAACTAGCAGAATGGTCAGAAGAGTGGCAACTGGGATTTAATGCAAAGAAGTGCAAAATCATGCACATAGGGAAGAGAAACCTGAAGCCACTTATAGGCTGGGAGGGAGTTGCTAGCAGTCACAAGGAAGAAAGAGACTTGGGCATCATCATCACTGATGACCTGAAATCATCCAAGCAGACCTCTAAAGCAGTAGGTAAGGCTAGGGGTGTTAGGGTGATTAGTAGGTGATCACAAGTCGTAAGAGGGAGGTAATAACTCTGTACAAGACATTGGTTAGCCCCATCTGGAGCAATTGCAGTATTGGAGGCCACACCTTCACAAGGACATTAACCAAATTGAGGCAGTCCAGAGAAGGGCAACCAAAATGGTGCAGGGACTGCATCAGAAGACATATGAGGACAGATTAACGGAGCTCAATATGTATACCCTTGAGCAAAGGAGGAGAGAGGTGATATGATCGAGACATTTAAACACCTTAAGAGCATAAACAAGGTGAAAAGAGTCTAACATGTTTAAATATAAGAAAAATAGCAGGACAAGAGAACACAGCATGAGATTAGAGGAGGCTGATTAAGGGGAATGTGAGGAAATTCTTTTCACAGAAAGGTGGTAGATGCATGGAATGGCTTACCACAAGAAGTGTGGCTATGAATACAGTGCAGGGCTTCAAACAGGCATGGGATAGGCATAAGGGAGCAATACAAATGACTATGAATAGATAGGTCACTGACAGAGCAAAGGCCGATGGCACATTTATAAGGTAGAAAAGAAATGGCAGCCTGGATGGGCCTTATGGTCCTTATCTGTCAGTCAACTTCTATGTTTCTATGTTTCACTTATTTAAAGGGGTACAGTCAAGACTATGAGCCCCACACCCAACTGTGGGGCTATTTCCAATTTGCAATTTGTGTAAATTTTTTGTAACTTGCTGTTTATTGCAGTAAAGAAGATTATATCAGGCTGATTCTGCTTACTGCCAAGCTGACATTTGCTGTAACCAAGAGAGGAAGGTGGAACCAGTGGGAAGTTCCGTGGCCTGTGGTACATGTTATAGCTTTCTGTAAGTTCAGATAAGATGTTTGCTGGTTCCACAGTTCTCCTGGGGCTAAGTAAATTCATCTGTGACTGTACATAGATGCGGAGGACAGCAGAATCAGGTAAAAAATATGAGAATTTAAAAGACAGTAACATGCACTGCAGTGTAACAGGGTAGAATAAGGCTCTGCCCATTTGTTATGCAGAAGGAATTTAAATGCATGGGTCTTTTCCATCCTATCCTTTTTGTCTTCTCTGTCTGGTTGTGCAACCATATTTTCTTAGAGACCTAGGAACTGATCATTCTGACAGTTTTGTAATTCTCTACCTCTCGCTTCTCTTTCCTTCACTTGCTGTTCTGTTTTTCTTCCTTTGCATATTTGCAGTTATAAAAAAGATATGTGAATCTCTGTGTAAAACTGTATGTGAAACTGGGGTCCCTTTGTTTTAAGCAGAGTCACTCAACACAGGCATGGTTCCACAGGACTAGAGGATGGTGCATAGTCCCACTGCACAAAATGACAGTAGGGTGGAAGCAAGGATCTACAGGCCAGTCAGCCTCACCTCGTGGTGGGGAAGATCATGGAGACACTACTGAAAGAAAGGATAGTTGCACACCTAGAATCCATTGGTGCCCAGGATCTAAGGCAGCATGGATTCACATCAGGAAGGTCTTATCAAATGAATCTGATAGATTTTTTGATTGGGTAACTAGGGAAGTGAATCAGGGAGGGGCCGTATACATCACCTACCTGGATTTCAGCAAAGCTTTCAATACTATCCCACACAGAAAGCTGGTTAACAAGATGAGTAGTCTGGGCATGGGGCATAGGGTGATACAGTGGGTTAGAAACTGGTTGACAGACAGAAGGCAAAGGATGGTGGTAAATGGGATCCAATCTGGGGAGAGGGGGTGACCAGTGGAGTGCCACAAGGATCAGTACTGGGATCAGTTCTGTTCAATGTCTTCATTAGTGACATTGTGGAGGGCTGGAAGGAAAGATCTGCCTATTTGCAGATGACACCAAGATCAGCAACAGGATGGATACTCCAGAAGGGGCAGATAATGAAGAGGGATGTGGAGAAGCTTGAAAGATGGTCAGAGATGTGGTAACTGAGGTTCAGTGCAAAAAGTGCAAGACAATGCACCTGGGTAGGGAAATCCTGGGAGACCTCCAAGATAGGAGGAAGTGCTGACCATCACCAAAGAGGAGAGAGACCTAGGATTATCATATCGGATGACCGGTAGGTGTCAAAGCAGTGTGCAAGGCTGCAGGGATAGCCAGTGGCATGCTGGGGTTCATAGGCAGAAGTATTACTAGTAGAAGGCAGGAAGTGGTGGTGCCATTATACAAAACAGTAGTAAGGCTCACCTGAGTATTGTGTGCAGTATTGAGACCACACATGTGTAAGGACATAAAAATGGTGGAGGCTGCTCAGAGAACGGCAACAAAGATGGTGTATGGTTTGTACCACAAAGCATATGAGGAGAGACTAAGAGACCTCAATATGTACTCACTGGAGGAGATGAGAGAAAGGGGTGACACGATAGAAACTTTTAAGCCCCTCAAGGGCATAAACAAGGTAGCTGGGAGATCTTTTCCAATGTAGAAAAGATACCAGAACAAAGGGCACAATATGAAATTGGAGGGAGATTAAGAGGTAATGTGAGGATGGTTTTCTACACTGAGAGGGTGGTGAATGCTAGGAATAGTCTACCACTAGAGGTAGTGAGGGCAAGCAAAGTGGAGGGTTTAAACATGCCTGGGACAAGCACAGGGAAACCTTGGGTGGGAAGGGAGTGATGAAAAGTCATTGACCACTTAGGGTGAATGGATACGTACATGTATAGGGCCTATGGGCAGATTGGATGGACCTAGCGGTCTTATCTGCTGACAATTTCATGTTTCTATGTAAATAGCTATACTGTTGAAATGATTGCAAAAAATCTATTTGGAATTCAAGGGCTTAAATGGAGTTGCCGTGTGCAAACTTTACAGAACTGTCAACAAGAGGTCAGTTCTGGGGCATTATGTTCTTTTGCACTTGCAAGAACACTGGAAACTGACAAGAACATTCTGTGAAAAACACTGTCTCCTTAATGAGCTCAATGCAAAGACTTGTTATAAAAGAGCTGCAATGTTTTGCAGCGGGAGAGACAAGGAGAGTGAGAGACTGAGCTGTGGCTTTGAGAAGAAACACTCAGAAGAAGGAATGTGTTTTCTCTGTTTGTACTGCTTTGCAAATAGTTAGATTGAACACCTTTTATTTTTATTTTGCTGCTTTTACTAATAATAAAAACACTCATGGCAAATTTACAATTGTTCCTGGTCATCCTATGCTTCCTGATCTGTGCCTCAGATGACAGATGGTGTCAGCCTAAGTGGGATTTACTCTGTCCATACTCTAAGCCAGAAGTTTTGTGCATGGGTACTAGACCTGGTACAAGGGAAGAATAGAAGAAAGGTTTGGAATTTGTGGAGAGTCCAGAAGTTATTACTAGAAGAATGGCAGCCAAACTAGCAAAGACAGAAGTCCAAGTTGAGAGTGTACAGCCAGCACCAGTCATGGAAAAAAAGAGCAGGTAGTGACCCTGAAAACCTGGCTGCCTTTTCAAATGGTGGGCTATACAACAACAAGAGATGGATAAACAAAGAAAAGAAGACATGCAATGACAAGAGAAGCAGAGAAAGAGGAGATGCAGTGACAGGAGCAGCAATGGCTGGATGACTTGCAAGTTATTAAAGCTGGAGGTTCTGGCACAGGTCCAGCAGAGCAACAAAACACCAGCAACTTAAAAGACCTTAAACTTACAAAGCTGTGTCCCTCAGGTGATATAGAAGCATATCTGACAACTTTTGAAAGGTTGCCATAGCCTGCCACTGGCCAAAGTAGCAATAGGCAATCAGACTGGTATCTTATCTGACAGGAAGCTCAACTTGCCTACGGCAATATGGATACTGCACTGTCAGAAAACTATGACCTGGTAAAAGAGATACCCTGAAAAGGCATGACATCTCAGAGAGACCTACAGGCAGAGATTTCTGTCTCTGAAGTACAACTCAGTTGATAATCCTCGAGAAGCCTTCACCCAACTCAGAGAACTCCTTATGAAATGGCTCCAACCAGATGGCAAAACACTGCCACAGATCATCAGAACATTTGTAGTGGAGCAGTTTATCAACATCCGACCCATAAACAAGCAGCTTTGGTAAGAACACCGATCAGAAAGTGGGGAAAATGTTTCTTTGGTTGAAGATTACCAAATGGCCAGACAGATGCCACAACACCGTGGTAGCAGCCAAGCACGTAAGGCACTCTTTTTCCACTTAAACTCCAAGTCTGATAAGAACTCTGGTGGGGTAACAAATCTGCACCCAAGGACTTTATTTGCTATAACTGTAATAAGCCAGGTCATATTGCAAGAAAGTGCTCTAGTAAGAAGAGTAACATTGGAGTAGATTTGTCCTTAGCAAATTGGGGCATGTACTTAAGAAATGTGAAGGTGAGATATAAGACTGTGAAGGGACTTATAGATTTGGGAAGCAGACAGACCCTAGTGTGTGTTGAAGTGCTGGGAAAACAGTGTCCAAAAGGACCAGGTACAGGTGTCATCTGCATCCACGGGGACATTCAATGCTATCCAACCAGCCAAGTAACTCTGACTATTAATGGCATGTCACACCAAATGAAAGTGGGAGTAGTACCTAAGTTACCTGTACCTGTGATTATTGGAAATTACTTTCCAGGATTTATTGAGTTACTCAAAGAGAAGTAAATCCTGATGTTTCATCAGCTGTAGTGACAAGAGCTCAGGCAAAGGAAATCTCAAATGGTGGGGACTCTTTCCCTTTGCTGATTTTGATTCAGATATGTTTGAGCACAGCTCCAAGATCCAGATGGATGTCCAGGAAAGAAAGACAATGCCTGAAGAAACAGCAGCAACAAAAAGACTGATGGACATAAGGGTTAAATATGAAAATGCTGAAACTAAACTGATCAGTGATTGTGATTTTCTTTCAGAACAAGCTAACAATTTTTCTTTCAGGGTTATTTTAAGCAGCTAGGGTGAAACCAAAACAGGATGAATCTATGTTTAAAAAATGTAATGGGCTGCTGTACAGAGTTTGGGTTAAACCTCAGACACAGGACCAGCTAAAACAATTGGTTATACCACAACAGTATAGCTCTGAGTTGTTACATTAGCACAGTAGTTCTATGGCTGGTCCCTCAGGGAGGATCACATGCTTGCCAGATTGCTGTACAGATTTTACTGTCCTGGAATTCATGAAGATGTTGCTAACTATTGTATTTCCTGTGCTGAGTGTCAGAAAGCAGCCCCGTGGCTAAAAAATACAAGGTTCCCCGATGCCCTGGCCCTGATAGATGTGCCTTTGAAAGAATTTCAGTGAATGTGGTCGGCCCCTTAGAAAAAGCAAGAAGGGCAATCAATTCATTTTGAAAGTATGTGATATGATACTTGATACCCAGATAAAGTTTCAATGCATACTGTCACAGCCCCAAAGTGGCAGTAGCTCTTGCCAAAATTTTCAGCTGAGTGGGCATACCTAAAGATATTATTACTGATCAGGTAGTAATTTTGATGCTGAATTACTGAAGGACCTGTACTGGCTACTAGGTATGACTGCCTTAAGAACCTCTCCTTATCACCCTCAGACAGATGGTTGTGTTGAGCATTTTAATCAGATCTAAAACTGCATGTTAAAAGATTTGTAAAAGGGAAGGAAAGACTGGGACCAATACTTACCTTACCTGCATTTTTTCACAGAGAAGGAGAAGTGCCATAGGCATCACTAGGTTTTCACCATTTGGAATGCTGTATGGTAGACAACCTAGAGGGCCACTTGATGTAATAAAAGAAACTTGGGAAGATAACCCTCATCAGAATCAATCTATTACCTCTTATATGTGTGCCATGAGAAAAAGCTGGTAAAATATGTTGAAATCACCCATAGTAATCAGGAAGAGGCCCCAAATCAGCAAAAGGTGTATTATGACCATGGGGTAAAAGAAAAGTTTTTGAGCCAGGTGAAAAGGTCTTGCTACTGTTACCTACTACAGAAAATAAACTGTTAATGAAGTGGCAAGAACCTTATAAAGTGCTTAGATATACTGGCACAGTTAACTGTAAGATTGAGGACCCTGATAGGAAAAACCTATTAAGATATACCATGCTAACCTCCTCAAGAAATGGGTTGAAAAACATTAAAACCTGTTTCGCTGGTTTTACCAGAAACTGATAAAGAAGAGATTGATGTAGCTTATGATAGACTGGAACCCACTTAGCTTATGATAGACTGGAACACACTGTAACTGCTGATGCTGTAAAGGTGAATGTTTCCTTAACTTCCAAACAAACTGCAGAAATTCATAACTTGTTAAAGACATTTAACAGTACTTTTGGCACAGTAGCAGGCCGAGAAAAAGGGATTGAGCATGTAATAGTGATAAGGAATGCTCACCCTATTAGACAAAAGTCACACAGATTACCAGAGTGGTTAAGAGCTGATGTGGTTAAGAAATACAGAAAATGAAAGAATTGGGTTTCATAGAAAAGTCTGGAATGCTTGGTCATCACCAGTGGTGATTGTAAACAAAAAGGAGGAGGTGTAAGAATCTGCCTTGATTTTGGGAAACTTAATCAAGTGTCATAATTTCACAGTTATCCTATGCCCAGAATAAATGATTTGGTGGACAGACTGGGAAGTGTTAAGTATTTCAGTACCTTGATCTCAGCAAGGGTTACTTGTAAATCCCCTAGCTAAAGAATCCAGAGACAAAACTGCACTTGTCACTTCTATAGGATTCCATCAGTTCACCACCATGCTGTTTGGTTTACATGGCCACACCCACTACATTCCAGCAGTACATGGATGTAATTTTATCCCTTCACACTGGTTATTATGCTGCATACCTGGATGATGTCATGGTGTACAGTCCAGACTGGAAGGCCACTTGGAACACCTACGAGCAGTGATCCAATCAATCAAAAGCAGGTCTGGCAATTAATCCTACTCAAGTCTGCATTGGGCATGCAGAAAACCAGGTATTTGGGCTATGTTTTGGAAAATGGAGAAGTCAAGCCAGAGGTTTCCAAAATAGAAGCTGTAGCTAACAGCTCTGTCCCCAAAACCAAAAAACATGTCAGGTCATTTTAGGGCTGGCTGGTTATTATTGAGATTTGTCCCCAGCTTTGCTGAGTTAGCTACTCCCCTCACAGAACTCACAAATAAATGGCTCACAAATAATGTGAAATGGACCCAGAGTGTGATGAGGCCTTTCAAGCCATTAAAGATACATTATGTTCAGCCCTTAAACATGGAAACATAGAAACATAGAATTTGACAGCAGATAAGGACCATTGGTCCATCTAGTCTGCCCATGTTCCTACCTAATGGATAACCTGCAGATCCTAGTTAACCAACAGCCTACTTCCTCCAACCCCACACTAGAACTTCCTTATGTCTGTCCCATGCATTCTTGAATTTGTTCAAGAGTTTGTTTTAAAGCCCAGACTCTGAGAAATAATTTCTGTAAGACAGATGCATCAGAGGTAGGCCTAGGTGCAGTCTTGAGTCAGCATATAGATGGGAAGGAACATCCTATTCTATAGATAAGTAAGAAATTGCACGATAGAGTGAAAAATACTCCACCATTGAAAAGAAATGCGTTGCAGCAAAATGGCCATGGGGTCACTTAAGTTTTACTTACTAGGAGCTGACTCTGTACTTGTAACAGATCAAAATCCTCTTTGTTGGCTTAACCAAATGAAGGATACAAATTCTAGAATCAAACAGTGGTACCTGGCACTGCAGCCATTTAAATTTAGGGTGATCACACATCTGGGAAGGAGAATATCAATGCTGATTTTTCTCTAGACATGGATCAGTAATTGAGAATTCTGAAGATCAAAAAAAAATGCGTTTCACTGCTTGCTATACTGCATATACATTGAACTGTAAAGATTATAAGCTACTATAATGTTAAAGGAGAATTTAAGAATGTTTTGGAAACCTGTTTTTTTTTTTTTAAAAAAGCAGGTTCCCCTTGGGGGTATGTGACTGAGTTGACTAAGGCCCTGCCCCATTTGTTTGCAGAATGAGTTTAAATGCAAGGGTCTGTTCAGTCCTCTCCTTTTCTGTCTCTTCTCTGTCTGGTTGTGCAACAAAATTTTCTTGTGAGACCTAGGAACAGATTATTCCAACAGTTTCTAATTTTCCAACTTGCTTGCCCTCTGCCTTCACTTGCTGTTCTATTTTTCTTCCCCTTGCATATCTGTAGTTACAAAATATATGTGATTCTATGTGTACAATTGTATGTGAAACTGGGATCCCTTTGTTTAAAACTGTATATAGTTATACTGTTGAAATTATTGCAAAAATCTATTTGAAACTCAAGGGTTAAACTGAGATGCTGGTGTACAAACTTTACAGAGCTGGCAAAAGAGGTCAGTTCTGGGGCATTATGTTCTTTTTGATGCACCTGCAAGAAACTGACAAGAACATTCTGTGAAAAACACTGTCTCCTTAAAGAACTCCCTGCAAAGACATGTTATAAAAAGAGCTGCAAAGTTCTGCAAGGGAGAGACAAGGAGAGTGAGAGACTGAGATTTGGCCTTGAGAAGAAACACTCAGAAGAAGGACTTTGTTTTTCTGTTTGTATGCTTTGTAAATAGTTATACTGAACATATTTTTATTTTTGTTTTGTTGTTATTACTAATAATAAAACACTCATTGCAAATTTTATAACTGATCCTGGTCATCCTATGCTTCCTGACCTGTGCCTTAATGACATGCAGGCTTTGAATCTCACACTGCTGTAGACCAGCTCTGACATCAGCTGGGTGGATTCTGGAATTTCTGGTTACAGAAAATGGCAGTTTGGAAGGCAGCAGAATCAGGTTGATGCAATCACTGGATTTTGGAGGCAGTATAGAATAGGTTAAGGACACTAAGCTGCAGAACTGGACACCTGGGCTTAAATCCCATCAGCCCCAACTGCATGCTGTGTGACCCTGAGCAAGTCACTTAACTTCCTTGTGTGCCCAGGTCGCACTGAAAATAACCTCCAGCTTAGTATGCCTTCCTGGTTAAACAATTCTCCTTCCTACTGTACCGCATTAAACAGTAAGTAAAAAAAAGAATGAAACATTTTAGCAAGAAACTGCTCAATTTGACCAGCCCCACACTTGGTCATGTTGTTTTAGTGCTCACTACTCTGCTTTAATCTTTTTAAACCTACCTTAATACAAAATACATTGTTAAGCATTTTATTTGAGATTTCTGAATGGGAGGAACCCTATTATATATTTATTATATAACTTGTTTACCCAGGAATAGTGGTGTGCAAAGTACTGTAGCCAAAATGTACCTAATGAAAAACCAGCAAGTTTCAGCAAATAGCAAAGCTGAGGTCTCAGTTCTTGTTGTTATTTGCCAGGCAAATTGGTGAAATGTACATGGCAAATCAATGAGAAAATGCCAATTTTGGCAAATCCTAAAACAGATTTCATGCCACACACCTCCCACTCACCTTGTGGAGTATGCACTTCTGCAGCCACAGGTGCTCATGCATGCTCTAAGACATACACACAAACACTTCTGGTAGTGAAGCACAGGTCCATGTGGTACCTGTGCTTATGCAGCCCATACAAATTCACAAAGGTAGCACATTAGTGTAATCTGGAAACAGTTGTATACTGTTTTTCTTACCTGATGATGGCTGTCTGTGGTTACTTTGGGGTCTTGTCCTTTGCTGCTTGAAGGAGTGGGGATACAAGGTTTTGGTGTGTATGTGTGTGTGTGTGTGTATGTCTTACAGCCTGTATGAGTGCCATATATGTCTGACAGCCTGCATAGTACCTGTGACTGCAGAAGCAGTTTTGCAATTTGGGTATCATGAATTTCTATATGCAATAGCAGAAATACAGGCCTCACAGGGAATGCACGCCTGCATACAGAAGTCAATGTGTATGTCTTAGAGTGTGCATGAGTACCTGTGGCTACAGAAGCACTGATTTCATAGAGGCTCTGCACTTCTGCAGACAGAGGTTGTCTTGCAATTTGGGGATCATAGATTGTGTTGAGTCTGTTCTGCAGACAAAGGTTGATGTATATGTGTCACACCTGCAGCTGCAGAAGACCAGGTATCATAGGGACTTGTTCTTCTGTGAGCAAAAGAACTCCTGTAGTTTTTGTATCATGGATTTGTGTCTGTGGCTACAGCTATCTGAGCATCTGCAGCCAGAAGAAGTGCTGTGATTTAAGTTTGCAATGCATGCACTTGCAGTTCCTTTAACACACCTTTTTAACTTGTCCTTAAAATCTGGTTCTATTCCTGCAACTTGGAAAACAGCCCAAGTTTTCCTCTACTGAAATCAGGGGACCCCATGGACCTTAACAACTGTAGGCCAATCTCTATCCTTCCAGCACTATCTAAGCTGCTAGAAAAACTGGTAAGCATCCAATTAAGAGATTACCTTGAAGAATCTAATCTTTTAATCCAGCACAATCTGGGTTTCGGTCTAAGCATAGTACTGTTTCTGCACTGGCTAAAGTTACAAACAATTGGCAAACCGAACTGGATAAAAAGAAAAGCGTTTGTGCTGTATTCCTTGATCTAAGCAAGGCATTTGATACGGTGGACCATGAGCTGCTACTCTTCCTTGCACCTATAGGCTTGGATCCATCCTCCCTTACATGGTTCAAGTGTTACCTAACAGGAAGAACACAGCAAGTGAAAGCTGAAGGAGACCTATCTCCACTAAAACCACTTCTAAGAGGAGTTCCACAAGGATCTATCCTGGGCCCTATCCTTTTGCCATTTATATTAACAATATTGATTCAATCTTACCAAAGCCACTGTACACTTGTTCGCAGATGACACTGTTTCATATGTCAGCAACCCATCGCCTGCTACAGCTTGTGAAGTTCTACAAACAGAATTCTCTATACTACAACATCAATTATTGAAATAAATCTTCTTTAAATGCAAAGAAAACAAAAGCAATGTTTTTCTCCACCCAAAGCCATACAAATCCCTCATTACTAAACAACCTCCCTCAGCTATCCACTATCCTTGGTGAAAGCCTTGATTATGTAGAAAATTCAAGTATTTGGGGTGTGGATAGATAGCAAACTTGACTCACAGTTCATTTTGAAGAACTTTAAAAAGCTTTGCAGAGACTTGGTCTATTTTTAGAATAAGGCACTTTCTAAACAGAGATTCCAAATGAGGTTGGTCCAGGCCACATTTCTCTCAGTAATTGACTATGCAGACTTCCTCTATAGTCACTGCCCTATCTCCTACCTATGCAAATTGGATACACTATACCACAGAGCTCTGAGGTTCATAACAGATCTACCATTTAACACTCACCATTGCTCTCTCTATGCAGCAGTCTGGTTGGACATCTCTACATCTCAGAAGAAACAGAAATGCTGCAGTGTGGACATACAGAATTTTAACTAAGATGCTTCCAAACTATATATTAGACTGCTTCGCACAGGCCACAGCTGGCACCTACGCCCTAAGAAGCTACAATTTCATTATGCTCAAAGTGCCCAAAGTCAACACCGCATGGGAGATCTGCTATCAGCTATAATCTAGCTATATCATGGAACACGATTCAAAAGTCCTTGAAGCTGATCAACCGGGTATCCTTAGCATCCTTCAAGCATCTATACCTAAGTCTCTTCCCTGAAAAATGCAATTGCTTCCACAAGTTCTAGTTTATTCCACAGTTCTTTCCTTCCCTCTCAGGCTGCCATCATATCATGGCAATTCACTTCCCTAGAATTTATCTCCACAGATACCTCACCCTGCTATAATCTTTCTCCCATTAACTCCAGGCTCCTACCTTAGCCCTTATCACTGCCTTTCACCTCCCAGTTCTAGCACCATTCCCTGCTCTAGTCATGCGCTCCCTTCCTACCATGTCACTTGTCTCAGTCTATGACCACCTCTTTCAGTCATCCAATCACTATTTCTCTTGTCCACATTGACTTCCCTTGGATCTTTGGAATCTTGGGTATATCATGTTGAATATATGCCATGTTTACTGCCAATGTTGATATGTATATACTGGTTTACCTAGAGTGCATCTCATATGTTCCTACCATATCCTGTTATGTTTAAACAATTTCTGTTCTTGATTTCTGTATGTAAGTGTTTTAATTATTCATGTACATATACCAATTATTGAACCTTGATTACTGTATACAAGTATATACGTGTTTTAAATCTTCCTATACATGTACCAATTATTGAACCTTGACCTTATCAGGTCCATCTTGCAAATGAGCTGTGCTCAATGATGTTCACCTGAATAAATAAAGATTTGATTGATTGATTAATTGATTGAAGTATCATAGATTTCTGTCTGCAGCCAGAAGTGAGTGTGTATGTCTTGCAGTGTTCACACCATGGACAGAAATCCATAATAGTAGCACATCAATGCCACCACATTTGTGTCATCTGAAACAGTTGTATGTTGTTTGTCTTACCTAATAATGGCTGTCTGTGGTTGCTTATGTAGTCTTGTCTTTTGTTGCTTGGGGAAGGGGCAGTTAGGGATGTAAACCCTAATACCATGTTTCCCTACTTTGTGGTGTTCATTTGAACCCTAATTTGTGCAGTAATGCATTTTTTACAATACATTTTCTTTTTTCAGATATTAAAATCCTATCTGGATCATGCTTGAGAAAGGTGCTTGGAGCAAGTGCACCTAACCAGTCATCAGAATAAACAAAAATAAATAAACAAACAAACAAGCAAATACATAAATATACTCATTTATACAGGTCCCTTTGGATGCTGTTTGAACAAGTGCAGATGTGTAGGGCCCACTTGACTCTACACTAAGTAAAATGAGTCTGTTTGTCTACCTGCAGAAGGACAGGGCTCCTGGCCCTGCACTTCCATGTGACTGGAGATGCAAATAATTTGTGGGGCTGTTTGGGGGCTGTGGAAGCATGGGTTCCTCTGGGCCATGTTTATCCATGTGGCTACACATGCAGACATACGGGCAAGAGACCATTAGGCTGTGGGAGCTCAGGGCCCTGTGGATTTACACTACCATAGAGATACAAGTACAGAGGTATAGGGCCCTCTGGGCCTTTGATAAGAGAAGTCTTCTTAACTATATAGTTACTTGGTGCCCTGCAGTCAACACTGAAACATTTTTCACAATGCTGGGGTGGTAACACCCAGCAGTGCACCCCCCAGCCTTGTCTCATCCAGCTGACTTAGTGAGGTCTCCTGAACCTCAGCTCACCAGAATGGGATTGCACATACTACCCACTGGGCCAAATGATGACCCTGACACAATGTTATTTCATAACTTTTGTTTTACATTTTGACCCTAGACCATACACTTTGTAGCCAGAATGTGTTAAATCCCCAAAAAGGTGACTTTACAGAGCAGCTGTGAAATCATCTACTGACCTATATTTGAAAATTCCAACCATACGTGTTCATGAGGAAAGGCCAGGTAAACAGTATATTCAAAATTTAGGACTAAAATATTTTAAAATGGCCAAGTTATGAGTAAAATATCCGAGACACAAAAAGTCACATTTTATGTCCATGGCTGATACTGCATTCTGTACTTATTAGCGTGACCTACAAATTCTTAGATTACACATAAATTAGATTCCCATTCAAAAAGCTGGATCACAATTAAAGAATTCTTTGTCATCTTTTCAAATCTCGATCCAGCACAAAAACTTTTTTTGGTTAACATAAAAATTTTGAGTTGCACTTAATGTACAAGCAAAGAATTCCTTACTGGCATATGAAAATCTCTGCCCAGCCCAAAACTGTTTTTTTTTTTTTTTTTTAGCTTGCACAAAGTTGTAGGTTGTATTTTAATGTAGAGAGAAAGAAAGTATGAGCCTACCTATGCATTATTCAAATCTAAATTAGTTTATTTTATTAGTGCCAGCATATCTACCCCTTTGAAGGCTATTCAGCCAAAGCACAGGGTTCCTGGCCATGGATATTCTGGCACTAATAAAATAAGCTAATTAGCTTGAATAATTGCAGGTGTTCGCATTTCTTTCTCTCTCTCAGACCTGGAGGTTTGCAGCCTCAATAGTAGCAATCTCTGCCGCCAGTAATGCACTGCTTCTTTTTCTGCCAAATTGTATTTTAATGTATGTGTGACCTAATAAATAATCCAGCAGAAAAACAATCATTTTTGCTGTACTCAGAACAATTCTTGTGTCACATTTAAATGTGCAAACAAAGAATAAATATGGCAGAAAAGCAACCATTTTGTGCACAAGAAAATTATTGAATTCCACTTCAATGTAACACAAGAATTAGTGGCAAGCAACGGAAGAACTGGCCATCTTGTGAAGCTTGATGGCTAAAGAATTTTTTCTTTACATGTTGACTCACCTCATGAATTTATTTCTACAATATGTTAAAGGCCCCTGAAAGATGGTTTCAGAACAACTACAAAATCATCTTTGACTTGTAGTTGAAAGTTCTCATCTTTCTTTTTCATGAGGTAGGGCTGTGTAAGCATAAATAAAATTTGGGACTGACATATTGTGAAACAGCCTAGTTATGTGTAAAGTTATGTAAGACACCAAAATGGAATTCTTGTACTGCACATTTAGGTGCAATGAAAGAATTTGCTGTGCACACTAAAACTTGAAATCTTGGGTCTGACATTTATGTGTAACCTAAGAATATCATTTTGTACTCAAATAATTCTTGAGTCATACTTCAATGTGCAACCCAAGAATTAGCAGCAAAATTACAAGAATCCGCCATCTTGTTACATTGATGGCCAAATAACATTTAGTTATGAGTAAAAGTATGTGAAACACAACAATGGAATTCTGTGTTGACATTTAGGTACATTACAAGAATTTATTGTGTATCACCAAAATGGAATTCTTAGATCTCACATTTAAGTGCAACACAAGAATTCCATTGTTGGCATGCATGGAATACATTTAATGTCACAAATTTTGTGTTGCACTTGAATTTGTGACATGAACATTTGTGGGTCGTGATATGTAATATGCCTTTTCAGTAAACTGACAGCCAAAGTTCCAAAATGGTATTTCTGGCTTACTTTTGGGAAAAAATGAATCTTGCTTAATGAGTCCTGTTTAATCAAGAGCCATGTGTTTGTTTTTCTAAAAATAACTACGTTTATGTAGTTTCATTTTTTTGGTAAAAAAGCACAAGATGGCAGCCATGGTGATGCAAACATTTTTCCTCAAAACAAGAAAACACTAATTTTGTAAAAGTAAAATAGCTTATGAAAGATAAATTTATGTGACATATCAGAAGATTATCCTGAGACCCTACTAAGTATAGCCAGAAGACAAATTTCAAAATCTTGTAACTGTGGAACCAATTAAGTTCATGAAACATGTGAAAATGTACACCTTTGACACAAGCCTTTTCAGGTCTGAAAAGTTTTGGAGCAACTCTATATAAGCTAGGCTGTAGGCAGAGCAAGAAAGGTGAAAAAGGGCTAAAAATTATGCTTTTTGTGTGTCTGTGACATATCCGGATCTTGGAATCTGTGTACATGGCTGTCAGAATTTTCTCAATCTTGAAAACTTGCCACTCAGATAATACATGCCAAATTTGAAGCAATCATTGAACATCCCTCAGTTAAGGTGTAAGATTGGGGTTAACAATGAGACCTCTGCTCAACCCTAGCTAAATTTGACGCATCATACACGTATTATATTGGCATGGTAAGCCAGTATAGTTAGGGTTGAGTGGCATGCTCAATGTTTAACCCCTAACTTTGCACCTCAAGAACTTTGGTGGTGTTCAGTGAAATTTCTTAAGTTTGGCAAGTGTTGTCCAGGAGGCAAGATCTCGAAATATGGAACAGTTTGTGACAGTTGCTTATATAGTTTCTCAGATGAAGATGTATCATTTTTACAGTAATGTCTACATTTCTTTCTAAACTTACTACACATTTTATTGCTCTCACCTATAGCCTATCAACATGGAATAAATATAAGGCTAAGCTTATGATTTGTAAAAATATAATCAGAAAAGCTAAAGGATTTTGAAATAAACTTGGCCACAAGGGTACAAGACAACAAAAATCTTTCTTTAATTATATAAACAGTATGAGGATGGAGCAGGACACACAATTGTACCATTAAGAGTAAATAACAATGTACTAGACAGTGAGAATGACAATGGCAGTTGTATTGAATAACTATTTCTCAAGTGTGTTTCAACCAAAAGAAAATAGTACAAAAGTAAATAACACAATAAAGAATGACACCTTTATCCAATATTATATAACATCTGAGGAGGTAAAGGCTAGACTGGATATGTTAAAGGTAAACAAATCTCCAGGCCTGGATGAGATCCATTCAAGGATATTAAAGGAATTATCTTCAGAGTTGGCAGTTTCTAGCATTGTTGTTTAGTTGCTCCATTGCTCAAGAAACTGTCATAATGACTGGAGGTAAGCCAATGTGCCACCTGTTCATGAAAAAGGATCAAAAGATAAGTTGACTAATTATAGGCCGATTGGTTAGACATCAATAATTGGCAAAGTGAGGAATTTTTGTTAGACCTTATAGGAAAACACATCAAGGATACTGGTAACATTGATATCGTCAACATAATTTCACAAATAGTCGATCTTGTCTGTCAAATTTATTTCAATTCTTTGAACCCATAAGTAGGGCACTTGATGGGTTTGCACTAGCTGTGATTTATTTGGACTATACCAAGGCCTTTGATACTGTTCCCCATAAAGTGCTTACAGGAGAATTAAACAACATTGGCCTTAACGTAAATATCATCAGTTGGGTAACCTCTGGTTAAGGGGAGGCAATAAAGAGTATTTATTAGAGTCCACAGCTCAGAATGGAGAAATGTTAATAGCAGAGTGACTCTGGGATCAGTCCTGAGCACCATATTATTTAATCTTTCTGTGCCATCTATGAAAACTTCAAGCAGTACCTGGATCAGCAAATATGCTAATGGCACTAAATTAGATTACTAGTTAATAACTCCTCTGCTTGTAAACAACTATAAAAAGACCTTGATATAATATTTGACTCAGAAAATGCACACAAACGTTGCTTTAATACATTTAAATGTAAAGTGATGCACTTTGGAAAAAGAACTTCTTGTGGAATTATCTCTATGGCACTCTCCTAGAAGTCAACAAGAAAAAAGATTTAGGCATCATCATAACAGATGACTTAACTTTCTCAGAACATGTTTAACACATGGCTTCTATGAGTAACAGGATTCTGGGCCTCTATTATTAAACATATTTCAAGCAGAGACAGGAGTGTTATGATACCATTGTATGGAGCATTGGTTAGGCCACAGCTGGAGTACTGTGCATAGTTTTGGTCACCTTACAATGTTAGGGATATAACTAATCCTGGAGAGGATACAAAGAAAAGCCACTAGAAAGATTGCAGATATGGAACTGCTATCTTATGATCAAAGATTATTAGACTTAAATCTGTGTCCTCTGAATACAGAAGATGCAGGGGAGACCTATGTATGGTCTATATGGACTCAACTGTCCAGCATCTCTTTGAATGTCTTGGTTTGAATACAAAGTAACGGGTACAAACCTCAGGAGACATAGTAAACCGTTAAAGGGAGATAACAATAAAACCACCAAAAGGGGCAACTGGTTTAGCCAGAGAGTGGTTTCCATCTGGAACTCTCTACCACAAAATATAGTAGATAGTGACTTTATGGAGATATTTAAATGCTCTATAGATAGGCATTTAGCTTACTATTCCAACATTTAAAGTTGATGAGTCCAAATGGCATTTCTGCTTTCGACTCCTATAACTCCTATGAATCCTATGAAAACCTAGACACTACAGCATTTTTCCCTAAACTTTCAGGATAGAAGGGTATAGCCAAGGTAGTGCCTTTTAAATGTTTCATGAAAATATTAATCGATTCTAGAATTATAAGGGTTTATAAGTGGTTTTTTCTGAGCATGCTCTGTAGGGTTTAAGCTGACCTCTGATATGACCAATATGTTTTGGTTTTGTGAGCCTTTTGTTTTACACCATTTAGAGTTTTTCAGGTCTACAGAAAAAATTCAGGTTGTGACAGCTGCCATCTTTTTTTTTAACTAAAACATGGAAAATATATCAAAATACATAATAAAAACACCTGCACCAAGCTAAACAAGACCTGTTTCCTAGATTTTGTTTTAAGTTAGGTTAGAAATATGTTTTATGGGCATCCAGTAGTGAGACAAGACATTTTCTAGGTTGTGAGCCGAGAATTCCACTGTCGCGCACAAACTGGTGCAACAGGAATTTTCGCTCACAGTCAGAACTGTGAAACTTACATGCTCCCTTTCCCCAGCTAAGCTAGCCTCCTTTATCCTTCCCAGTTCTCCTTATGTTGTTTTACCGTAGTCCCTCCAACTCCGAGCTAAGTCAGCCTTTCCTCCCTCATCCTTCCAGATTCTCATTTTACTATACACCTTCCCCCAGCTTAGCCAACCATCACTCGTCCTTTCCAATGATCATTTTACTATACACCTTGCAGCTCAGCCAGCCCTTTCTTATCCTTTCTGAATGCCAAATCGCCATCCCAGGGTACAGTCATCCACCATGACCACCCTGGCAACAAAGAGGTGGCGGCATAGCTATGTATATCTTATCCACTCTCCAGTTTATCCCTGTCAACCTTCCTTTACACACACAGTCCATCAACATCCTGCTGATCCAACTCTCCCTCCCTTAACTATCCCTATATTGCTAGTGGGATACTACTGCCCCTTGATTCACCTATGCCTCTATTTTAGATCACCTGAGCACTTTAAAATCTAGTGCATCTGGGGTGAGCTCTATATCCTTGGTGACCTCAATTTGAACTGGCTCTCCTGCACTACCTCCAAGTTTTGCAATCAGGTGGCTGCTCTAAACCTAATCCAACTGATCTCTGAACCCACACCTCTAAACCACAAATCGCAGAACCACTCTCTGCTGGACTGGACCCTTACCTCTCACTAACAATTGCCTCAGGCCTACTACCTGATGCCCTAATGACCACCACATGATATATGTGGTACAGAAAATATTTCGCCCAAAGCCCCCTCCCAGAACCATCCTTACCCATTCCTTCAAATCCCTGGATCATACCTCACTACTAAGGGACTTGGCTGCCATGGACTGGTCTTTCATACCCATGCCACATCAATTGACTCCACACTGGAATACTTCAAGATCAAGTTATTAGCCATCTGGGACAGGCATGCTGCACTCAGAAGGATTTGTGTGAGGGCACTCACCTGCCTTGGATCACAGCCAACATTATGACCCTTTATAAAGATTAGTAACTCACAACTGACCATAGACTTTGTATATATGACTCAAAGCAGTATATTAAAAGGTATTTCAGAGTATTAACCTTTGTATAAAAATGTATTGGGTGTTTTAGTAATAACCAAATGGATTATGTAATTTGTTTAACATATGTATGTACAGTATGTATGTTTTATGTAAAGGTAACATTATTAGTAAAACAGGACTGTCTTGTAAACTGGGTCATCTGACAGAAATGACATGGAAATTCCTGTATAAAATAACATTTTTACCTACTTACTTATTTATTAGAGCCAGAGACCAGGCTTGGAAGTCCTCAAACATCCAGCTCCTCCACAGCACACCGATAAATATCACTCCTTATGCAATGCCTGCAATAGGCTAACCCAGCTGTCAAAAGCCAACTACTTCAAAGCCACATTCCATTCTAACCTAAATTACTCAGCTAAATTATGGAAGGTGGTCAATTCGCTCTTCTCACCACCCTCCTAGCCCCCAATCCGGTCTTAAATGTAGATGGTACCTCAGTGTCAGTCCCTCCTGAAATGGTCACTGAATTTACTCTTTTTACAAACTGTACCTCGTCACTCATGTCCTCACTCCTCCCTAACATCAAAAGCCACCCCTCAGCCTCCCTAACACTGGGCCAAATCTCCAGCCCCCCTTCTCCTTCTGTCTAGTCACCACATTGGAAGTCTACAATGCCCTGGTTGCCCTAAATTCTTCAAAGGGCAAATGTACCTCTGGGCTGGATGCCAAATTGCTCTACCTGGATGATCCTGCTATTCCTACCCCCTGGCAGCTCTTTTCAACCTCTCCTCCTCCCTAGCATCTGCCCCTTTGGATTGAAGCATGCAACCATTATCCCACTCCCAAAGGGCGGTGACTCTCTGCCCTGGCAACTACCAGCCAATTTCTCCTCCTCATACTGGCAAACCTCCAGGAGCACCTCATACTCTCACAAATTTCCTCTTTCTCAACATCTCTCTTTCTTTTCACCCTACCAGTCTGGCTTCAGAAAGTCCCATTCCACTTCCACTTTCTTCCTACAGTTCACTGACAACCATTCTTGTTGGGATAGACAAAGGCCACATCACCTCAGCTATTCTCATCAACCTGGCAAAGGCCTTTGACACTGTCTCCCATGCACTCTTCCTAGACAAGCTGTCCCTTGCTGGGCTCTCCACAGATGCTACCAGCTGGTTCCACGCTATTTGGTAGACAGGTCCAAATCTGTCTGAATTGAAACCCACATCTACATCCCTCCCAGTCACCACCGGAGTCTCCCAAGGCTCAGTTCTCTGCCTGCTCCTATTCTTCATCTTTCTGAATGACATCCCCACTGCCTGCCCATACACATCCATTCACATGTATGTTGACAACATGGTACTGTATACATTAGGCCCTTCAACCGCTGATGTGACGTATAGGCTACAGCAGGATTCAATGATGTTCAGCTCTGGTTTCATGCAAATCAGCTTTTTCTCAACACCAAAAGATGGTCCCAATGTCCTTTGGCACAAGGCAGAGACTCTTTCGACTCCTCCACCCCCTGCTTCCACATCCTGGATGACACTACTCTGAGACCTGTGCTTCCTTTAGATACCTCAGAGTCTGGCTTGAACAGCACCTCAACTTTTCCGTACATGTTGATGTCATCCACAAAGAGCTCCACCCCAAGCAAGGTGCCCTATTCTGCAATCATGGTTGCATCCGCTGCCAGCCCATCATGCACTTCTACAGAAAATGATTCTCTCTATCTTCAACTACAGGGATGTAGTCTACAGTGCTGCTCCTAAGTCCACTTTAGCCAGACTGGACACCCTCTTTCACTCTTTCTGCTGTTTTGCACTTGACTGCCCTCCCATCACACATCACTGCACACTCTATCGGACTCTCAACTTCCCTCATTCCACAACTGTAGGCTGTCCCACTGCATGAGTCTCAAAGCCAGGTTCTGGTCCCAGTCCTTGCCACCCTATCTCACGCCTGCCTCACTGTCCAGCCCTCCAGCTTCCCTCATAAAGTTTGACACCTGTCTCCTGGATGTACCACACATGTCTTCCTCTGCTGGCCAGGCTGTTTTTAGACACCACATGCCTAAAATGTGGAACTCCTCCATGCTGCCATCTGGTTCACATCCTCAACTCAGCAACTTAACCCCTCATCAATGTGCATTTCTCCCACCTGCACCTGTGGCAAATGACCATGCCGATAGTGTGCTGACTCTGCTAAGTTCCTGCTATTTTAAATGCATGATTTGACTTTTGATGTATCTTGCCTATTGTTGTCTCTATATCCTTGTATTTTTACTGATGTACTGAACTTAATTGTTCTGTTCCTTGCATCTCATCCTGACTGTGTGTACATTTTCTTTTATCTTTTTATCCCCATTGTCCCTTCTCCTAGGATGCACCTGGACTCAAGCAGTACTCTGCTCAGTGTGCCTTCCTTGTAAAACATTGAAATAAATAAATAAATTAGTGGACTGGGATGCCTCCACATACCACTTCATACTACCTCCCTCCCTCCAGATCACCCACCACGATACATAGATTGTAGCACCCAGATGCCCACCCTGGTGTCGCTAAACAGTAAATGCTGACACTATGGTGCCAAATCCTCAGTGTCGGGTACAGTCCCAACAAAAACTGTAACTCATTCTTCCTTTTATCAATTTTATTAAATCCTGTAATTAAAAAATGGTCCCATATCAATCTTCTAGGCAGTCCCAATAGCTCAGCAGAGGAGGTGAGTGCTCCACATTGACAGCTGTGGAGGTGACCAATGTGCCTGGAGGTAGCTATGAGATCCAGGTGGACTGGCACAGCTATGTGAGTGGCCACATTTGCCCCATTACACTGGGCTTGTGAGTGAGTGTGTGTGTGTGTGTGTGTGTTTGCATACACTGGTGTTTGGGGTGTGTGGGGATGAACGTTTCTTGTGGTGGTTGGACAAGCATAGTGCAGAGGCATGGGATGTGCTGCACAGATCTGTTATATATGTACACATATTACTGCAGGCGTAATCATGCATCCTATATGGTCCACAGGACACAGCACATATGGGTCATTGCTGCATGTAACAGAGTTGACACACAGGAGGGGCTAGATAAAATGAGAAATGACCAAAGACTACTTGAGGAATGGTCAAGGTTTGACAGTTGGGTTTCAATGCTAAAAGTACAAAATAATGCACCTGGGACACAGAAACCCAAGAGGCTTACAAAGATGGGGGCAGGTTCTAGCCACCACAAGTCGAGGAGAGAGACCTGGGGGTTACCATATCCGATGACCTGAAGTCAGCCAAACAATGCAAAAAAAGTGTGGAAGGCAAATAGAATGCTTGGGTGCATAAGAAGCAAAACCAGTAGAAGGAGTGATGTGGTGATGCCACTGTATAGATCACTGGTGAGACCTCATCTGGAATACTGTGTCCAATTCTGGAGATTGCATCTCAGGAAGGACATAGACAGAATGGAAGTAGTCCAGAGAAGAACAACAAATAATACATGGACTGCACCACAAACCTTATGAGGAAAGACTCAATGAACTAAACAGCTACTCACTGGAGAGAGAAGGAGAGGTGATATGATAGAAACTTTCAAATACCTTAGAGGAATAAACATGATACAGAAGGGGAGCATATTTCAGAGATGAAAGTGCACAAGGACAAGAGGACATAAATGAGGCTGGAGGGAGGGAGGGAGGCCATGGGGAAATGCTAGGAAGTATTTTTCACAGAGAAGGTGGTGGATCTGTGGAACAGCCTACCAGTGGAGGTGGTGGAAGCAAAACAGTACAGGGATTCAAAAGTGCATGGGGTAAGCATAAAGGCACCCTGCTATACAGCAGAGCAGGGAAAGGCAGTCCAGATCAGAGTAGGGGCCAAACCAAGTAGAGAAATGGGCAGACTATGTGGGCTGTATGGTCCTTATCTGCTGACAGATTCTATGTTTCTATGTCCTGTTTGCAACAGTGTACCTGTTTGCAGGTTGGACAGGCCCACTGGAAAGATGTGTTCAATCCATGGTATTTTTATGGGGAACACACAGAGCTAGTGGATCACATTTACATGTAGTTGGCACATGTGTGTGCTGATATCCCTGATTGTCCCCTGTATTGGCTTTGCTGTTTGGCATCCAAGACCCTGGGCAGATCATGACTGTTGGTTGTGCTACACAGTGAGTGTAGGCCATATGCTGGTATCCAGGTATGCTGGTGGGGTGGCCATCTGTGGGTTAATTCCATTCTGGACACATCTGAGTTGTGTATCCTGGTGGGGTGTCTGTCTGTGGGGTAACTGTCTACTGTACTACATGTGTGTCATCACATGTATGATCACTGGTGATGGGGGTGTGGTGAATACAGCACTGGGGGTTATGGGCACTGCACTGCAAAGGTGGTATGTGTCACTATGCATTACACTGGGCCTGCATGCTGCCATGGTCAGCACACAGGCATGTACATTACTCTGCAATACCTCTCTTTACCTTGACAGCAAACTCCTTTACAATGTACACCATCCCTGATGGCCTGGAACCATCACACCAGTGACTGCCCTGCTGCCCACCCATGCTGGGGCCAAATCAGACTCTAGCAAGAGGAGGAGGAGGAGAATTATAGTGATGATAATGAAGAAGAAACGCTTGTGGAGGAATAGAGGAGAGAGAGGTATTCAGCTTGGACCAGGAGGGGTTGCCTAACCCTGCTGGCCCCCCTACTGATGGGGTCCAGACACCCTCCCAATCAAACTTTGCCACACTCATCACTGTCCTTGCATAACCACCTCAGGACTCATCCACTGGCACAGCCACTGCCCTCCTCTCAAGGCCAGTCCCACTGGCCCAACCATCACTATGCCACCCCAGGAACATGCCACCAGCACCGCCACCACCCTGCCCCCAGGCCAATGCCACCAGCCCCAGGCACCTCTGTTCCACTCTGGCCACCACAAAAGCATGCAGCACCTACCATGGTGTGAGCCCTGGCCACACAATGGCACAGGGTGTAGCCTGACCCTGTCCCCTGGGACACACCATGGAGACAGCAGGAGGGGATCAACAGGCAGCTACTGCAGTCAGTAATGGGAACACAGGAGGGCATGCAGACTGAACTGGCATGCATACTGTATGTTACATGCTGCAGGGCAACAAGCAACTTGCAGAGGCCTTCTATGTGACACACATGGTGGCCTTGGGTGGAATACAGCAGTCCCTGTTTGCCAGCATGGATGGCTTTGATATACTGGCTGCCACTAATTTGGAAGCTGCAACCACAGTCTCAGGCACCACAGTGGATAGCCAAAGTACAGGCCATTCTAGAGGGACTGTCACCCCACAGTGTATATCTTGGCATTCTGCCACCCCCACACGCACATACACACTGCAAGCATCTGAACAACTAGCACACCCAGGAGGTGGCTTGGCTGGAAGGGTCTAAAGACAAAACGTTTTGTGTTGGAATCTTACATGGTTTACAAGATAGGGAACACTGATTTTTAATAAAGTTCCATGTTTTCCGATGCTTAACATGGCTTTGATTCCCTCATGAACAGCCTGGATTTTGTTTCACAAAAGTTCAGGGTTAAAGGACATGTGACTACGTAATGCCATTTTGAAGGTTTAATGAAAACATACCAAATTGTTCCAGAGTTGTAAAGATGTGAAGTTGTTTTCTAAGCATGCTTAGTATGTTTTTGGATAATCTCTGAACAAATAATACAAATAATCAATCACTAGGGTTTATTATTCATGATTTATCCATTGGTGGTATGGTGGATTATTAACTCAACTGCACATGTGCGACTATCGCATATGCACAGTTCCATCAGCAGTGCCATCTTGGGCATGGCAGACTGTAGTGTGGTAAAAGCATGGCAGAGCTCTGAGTATTCTTTACTGCTCTTTCCACTTTCTCGACATGCTGAGCAGCTGTATCAGCTCTGACCAGAGTTTGTTTTTCTAGTTATTACTCAGAAACACTGGTGGCTTCAGGATAAACTGTGCTAAACTACTTTTGCTTCACATCAGTCTCACATATTGGGCACTGTTTTGGGTAAAATGTTGTCAGGCTGCTGAAGTAGTTTTGTGCAATGGAATGTACTATACATCAAGTGTGCTCCAGCTTTTTACTAATTTATAGTTAGTGTAACTGTTGGATTATATCTGGTCTATTTAAGAAGGAAATATAAATTGAAAAGGTATGTTTAGCAATTTTTAATTAAAAATAGGGTGGTGACACACACTGCAAGAAGAAAAAGAAGGTTACAATGTCAGACAGATGCTCAGTCCAATAATTCAAGCCATAAGCTGTATATCTAAATGCAACCATATAATAAATCAGCTTTAAGAAGAAAAAGTGTGTTGTAAAGGGTACTGAAGAGAATTTCAAAACTAAATGCTGCAGGTATTTTTTAAAAGGATGCTGTTAATTTATAAATATGTTATTTGACTGGTTACAAAATGTGCCATATTACATTTTAAATAGTGGTTCTTGTATATGAAGTCTGAATCACTACAGTAGCAGTGCTTGAGCTTCTGAACCTGCAGCAAACCTATGCAGAACAAAATCCACCCATCCAATGAACAGTACATATCTTTATTATTACTGGACAACTGCATGTCTGCTGAGGTTTTATAGCTTGCAGTATAGGATGAAGTAAGTTGACTCAGAAGCAGCATATCTGCGGATCTTATTAGTGCACAGAAAAAAGCAGTACACAAAAAGGCTGGAGGTTTTCAAAACAGTGCCACCTGGTAGAGTGCTGTAGAGTTTAATATCAGTATAACAGTCCATGGAAACCCTTGTTTACTGAAGAAAACAGTGGTCCAACTTGTTAGGTCACTAAACTATACAAGTGGCATTGGCCTCTAAGAAAATATTACAAACGTGACTACTTATACTATAATTAGTATATTTCTATGAAAATTTCATGGACTTGAATTTAAATTAATGAACACATGCCAGATAGTGAGAAGGCAGGAATTGCTCCAAACAAAACACAAACCACAGCTAATGGAATGCAATGGAATTTAAGTTAACCGTTTTGACCCCTCCCATCCGACTCAGCAGCCATTCATCCCACAACACCACAAGAACTCCACAGGTAGTGTTGCCTGATTGTTTTTTACAGGGCCCTGCTGTGCACAACATGGAGCTGCACAAATGGCCGATCACCCCACAGACACCAACAGTCACCTTTCTGAATAATGGAGCTCTCCAGGGGTTGTTTGCCCCCATCACTGAACTCTTGCAGCTGAGAACTGAATTTGTGGTATTTTTTATCTTCTATTTCTCACCTGCCACCTTGGGGCATCTCTTGGGAGTGCCACACGCAACCTTGACATCTTCCCACCCACCTGAACCCCCTGGCTCAACGGAGTATTTGAGACACCCCACCTCCCTCTTGGAACCCAGCCAGCCCCTTGGATCTAAGCCCCCAGGGCAGGACCACCTGATTCCTTACCTGAGGGACCTTTCTGAAATCAAAGCAGCCAAGTCTGGAGGAAAGGTGAGGGCTCAGGATGATGGCTAGAGGAAAGTCCAGTGTTGGGCATGAGTGCCACAGTTTCTGGAGGTGTCTATCTGCCCAGCAAACACTAATGTCCACTCTGGTGCTTGGACTTCTACAACTGTCCCCACTCTGGCTGACATTTTACCACTACCCAGGGTCCATCCAATGAACACCGCCCTCCAGTCCCCAATGATTTCTACTTCTAACATATTATCATCTTCCAAGCAAACCTCCCACCCATCAGTACTAGTATACTACAAAATGAAGCTATTACAACTGCTCACCCACAAAGGAGACCCCCATTGATCCCAGCTGGTATAGCTCCCAAACTAACCTCCCTGTGGACTCACTTCCTGTACTCTCTAGCCGGCAATGTGGAAACCAACCCAGGTCCTCCATCTCCCACCATGGGATGGCCACAAAGGTATTACAATTCATCACCTAAACATTCACAGCCTTATGGTAAACAAGATTGTCCTTGAAGTCTGGATAACACACTACTCTTGATATACTAGGGATCTCTGAATCTTGGATCAAACCTTCCACCCCTGAGGCTCTTTGCAGCCTCACTCACTACCCTTCCTCTGGCTCGATCACCCTCCCAAGCATGGAGGTGACCTCCATTTACTTTAGGTCCCACCTCAACTTGTCCATGTTTCCCCATCCTACCAGCAATGCCACCCTGAGTTTCTCCATGCCATGCTAACTACTGGACATGCCAAAAGCTAACATTATATGTGTATACAACCCACCAAAAGGTGGCACTACAGGGCTAACTGCTGTCATCAACTCTATCATACCCTCTATTGGCCAGCATGATACAATTGTTATGGGTGATCTCAATCTTGATTGTCTCAGTCCCAAGTGGAGTTCCTATGAAATGCTTATCAGTAGAGCCTGCCTCTCCCAAATCATCTCTGATCCAAAGTGCTTCTCCCAAATGGCTCATCCTCCACCTTGTTAGACTGGATGCTCACCAACCATCCCAACATCATCACAGAATCTGGCATTCTAATGGATTCCATCAGTGATCACTCCCCACCTACTGCCTCTGGAAAGCCTGTACCTGAAAATCCTCTCAAAGTCCTCACCTTCAGAAACCTTTCCAGCCTTGACTCCTCATGCTCACAGCCAATCTACAGCTGATTTACTGGCTCCTCCTAGCCACTTCTAATGTAAACACTGCTCTAGACTCTTACAATCACAAGTCTCCAAACTACAAGACAGACTTTTCCCAATCACTTGTAGGAGGGTTAGGGGCTCCATACCCCATGGCTCCAAAGTGACCTCCTCTCAATCTATAAAGAAAGAGATCACCTCTGCCAGTCCCATGAGGCATCCTCTGATCTCCAGAATTGGCATAAATACTGTGCTTTGCAGAATTGCTGAAAGAGACACCTGGCAAACCAAAAGCTCCTTTTGCAAAGCTAAGCTCACTGCATCCACTGGCAGCCGTAGCAGATTTTGGGATCACTTGAAAGGGCTTCTGGGTGCTCTTTCTCAATCCTCTACCACTGATATGATCATAAACGACTCACACTGCAACAACCCCTTCACAATAGCCAATGCTTTCAATGACCATTTTACAGATTCTCTCTCTCTCTCTCTCTTTTCCCATCTCAATTTCCCTATCCAAGACCTTTATCACCACCCAACAACCCACCCTCCTTTGTAACTGAAAGTGGTCTCAAAGAGTGAAGTCCTGCATCTCCTCAAATCCTTACCACTGAATACTGCACCTGGCCCAGACAGGATCAAGACCAGTTTCTAAAATATGGGGCCCAGCACCTATTGTCCCTATCACCCACATCTCACGGTCTATCCCTCACCTCCAGCATAGTCCCATCCCTCTGGAAAGTAGCCAAGATAGTCCCAGTTCCCAAAGAAGGGGTCTCAAATACCATATCCCACTATTATACCATTGCCCTACTGCCGCTCCTAGGCAAGCTCCTCAAAAAATAGTCACCTCCCAACTTACAGACTATCTACACTTTTATAACCTCCTCTCCCTTGTCAATGCAGCTTCCACAAGGGTCACAGTATGTCAACCACCACATTAAATTCTCCAACAACATCAATATCACCATGGATAGGGGCTCACTCATGTTGGCCATCTTTTAGACCTATCCATGGCCTTTGTCCTATAAACCACTCCCTTCTCACTCATAGGTTAGCCACCCTGGGCTTATCCCTGATGCCACCTCATGGTTTACCAATTACCTGTCTGAGCATAGTCAGTTTGTTAAATTTAACACAGCTTCCTCCCACAATCTGCCCATAACCTGGGGTGTCCCCAGGGTCTATCCTCAGCCTGGTCCTATTTTCCATTTTCACAAATCATATTCCAACCATCACCATCTATTCTCAATCATCACTTATGCAGATGACATAACTCTTATTACAGTGCACAAAGCAATCAGCACATCAACTCACAACCAAACAAAGACTTCATACTCATACAAAATGTTTCCAGGAAACCAACCTGGTTCTTAAGCTGCAAAATGGCACAATATGTTATTTGGATCCTGGATCCATCGAGCTACCTGCCCTCTTCCACTAGACATCAGATGAGTTAATGGCTGCCTCTCTCCTCAGTCCTGGAATTCAAATACCTAGGCATCACCCTAGACTCTAGCCTAGATTTCCGCCTCCACATCACAAACCAATGTAAAGCTGCCAACACTTGTATTGGGGTGGTCTACTGCCTTAAGCACCTTTTCACACACCTGCCCAGAAGACCATTGCCTAGGGCTAATTCCTCCCTGCCTAAAATATGGGTCCCTACCATCTCTAACCCTCTCTGGTTACTTGCACAAGTGGTACATCACCTATAACAATGTTTGTCTCTTTGCCCTTTCACCCTCATGCCTCACTCATCACTGCACTCTACAACTCCCTAGGTAGCTATACCCCATGGCATCATGATCCTTTACTCTAGGCTGATTTATGCATAGGCAACTACAGTCCCCTCTCCAGCTATAACCATCCCTCCTCCCTCCCTCTCCAGGCACCAGTTCTGCCTACTCCCACAGATCACGCAATCCCACCCAACTTGCCACACCCAGGTGTTCTACCAAATGGATGAACAGACCTTTTCATCTTTCGAACCTAGATTCTGGAACTCTCTTCCTTAAACAATACATGGCTCTACCTCCACCCTGTCCTTCAAATCAGCCCTCAAATCATCTTTTCCAGTCCATGACCTATAAATGCTTCCATCCTCATGACCTCACGACTTCCAAATCTGACCTTCTGCCAACGCAACTCATTTCTCTTTTCTCACCTCCTCCACTCCTGACCTGAAGGTACCACAGTCTCCTACCTTAGGTACTACACTGTTGGTACTGTACAAATCGATACAATGCCACTAATGTTCTATATAGTGTAGTGAGATAACTCCAGCCATAGCACTTATCTATGTTTAAACACAGTAACACAATTTATTCTACACACACTGTCACTTACTGCCCTACTGCCTGTAATGAAAAGTGCGGATGTACATAGATGCTGTCTGGGTGTCCTTATTGTCTACACTGTATTACTCTACTGACCAGTTCCTGGGTTGCTAGAATCCCATCAATTTTACATCAGACAGATAGCCTGGAAAGTCAGAGGATTTAAAAGCTCTCTGAAAACATTACATCACCATCTGCTCAGCTCTGCTGAGGCAGGGATGATGTCATGGAAGTTAGAAACCTCACATCAGCATAAGCCATACTGTGCCTGCAGCTGTTTTGAGCAGTGAGTCAGAGTTTGAAGTCAGAGTTAGAGTGGAGAATTCTAAGAGCAAGTGGTAATCTGCCCAGAGATCACTTGCTAGAGGAAGGACCCTCATTTGTTGTTTTCTGCCATAGTAAAGTAACCAGCAGTTGGTTTCCTGGGAAGGACAGCTATCAGAAACTGTGAAGCCCTGAGGAGGTGAAGATTTCTGCACAGAAAAGGAATGGGACTGAAGTGTCAGTGAGTACTTTAGGGCAACCCCAAATGACTGTAAGAGCTATCAGAAGTGCCCAGAATATAGAAACTGTGTGTACAAACTAGAGATATGGATTTTGTGTGAGATCTGTGGATTTCAAGTGTTTTCACACTCCTGAGGGACACAAGATGTAGCAAGTACAATGTTAGCATGGGGTTGCCTTGTGTCATGTCAGATACAGGTATTTAGGATCCTGGTTCAATGTTTGTGCAGTAGGATGTCTTTGTAGCCCCTGTGTGGCTAGGGAATCCTGTTGTCCTAAAAAATAATGGCAGAGAGAGTCTAGCTTTGGCCACGGTGAGCTATCCCTCATTTTAGGTCCCAATGAGACCTAACTGGTTACAAGAGGAATGGTCTAAGGTGTTAACTTCAGTCACCTAGTGGTGCTCAAAATAGTCCAGGTATCCCTGCATAGGGCTAGACTTTAGTCTAAAATGTTCTTTCGTAAGTCGATGATTTCCGCATAGGGCTGGATGTTTGTGGAAAATGTTCTTTGGTAAGTCTATGATTCCTTGCATAGGGCTGGACATCTAAGGAGAATGTTGTGTAAGAAGTCAGTACTGCCTGCAAGAGGTTGGAAATGTTTTGCCTACTACAAAATATGTAATCTGTCTGTACAGCTTCAAACCCTGGGGCACCATCATTTCTGTTAACACTGTGTCAGGACTAAAGCCATACAGTAACATCCCGAATTTCTGGCTGTGGGCAATCCATCTTTGAATGACTTGTGTGATGTTTTGTGGCCCACAGATAGGAGACACACCATAGCCCTGGCATGTCTTTCCCTGATCTGGGTAAAATAGAAATGTTGTTTTGTGCTCTACCCACCAGCCTGTGAGATGCCTGAGCCAGGCATTGCCCTAATGCCAGGCTATGTATTTCTCTTCATCCAAGAGTGGTTGTTGCCTTGTCTGAGTAACAAAAGGTTGGTTACATAATCCTATTTCTAAGCCTGTCTTTGTAGCTGTTTTACAATTCATTCATATAATCAGAGCTGGCTGTATAAACAACTGTTCCAATTTGTTTGTAATGTACTGCCATCACCATGTTGTGTTTTTATGAACTGTAACTCGCTTTTGGGGAAATGCTAATGTAAATTGCTATTTGTTTTTGTTCTTGTGTAATGTAATCTCCCAAGTTGTATCTGAAAATAGGCACACTGTTGTCACGTGTACTTACCCGTTACCAAAACCAAATAAATAAATTACATTCATATTACAATAAAATACTGAAATTTGAATTATGAACTATTTATTTTATTTATTTATTTTATTTATTTAAGTCTCAGAATTATAGTACCTTTGAGCCAGAGGCTCATTTACAAAGGTTCCACATCAAGAGTGTACAGGGACAAGTGTGTGGTACAACATCATACAATTATTCATAAAATGTCATACAACAATTCAAGTTTGGTGATACAGAGGGTACTGAGTCACATTTATACATGTTATAGAATTAACACTAACAGGGTTTCCAAGCATGTTACAGAGTCAGTTACAACAATGGCTACTACAAATAAGTTGCAGGAGCATTAAAAGCAGTTGGGTAGGTAGACGGTTCTATCAGTAAGGTGACACTGTCAATAGTGTCAAGCTCTGAATGCATGTGCATCAGAAGCAGATCATTTAGGAAGTAGCTAGGAGGTAGCTGAGCTAGCAACAAGTATGCCAGTGTAGAGAGAGAACCAAGGCAGACAATAATGTCTTTCTCACATAAATTAGCTTAGGGCAAGGGTGCACTATCATGTCTTATAAGATGGATTACTTGGTTGACAAACTAAAGTTATACACACCTTGAAAGTGATTAAATACTTCTGTTTTACTATTCAATTGAACATCAGCAGTTTCGGGGTTGAATTTTTCAAAATCTATTTAATTTTACTATGGGTTATAAAACTGTTTACCATACTGAATAATGTCAACATCAGTTAAAATTAGATAGCAACCTTAATTATTATTCCTGACACTGAGTTCAGCTTACATGTTTATCTTTCTGCATGGATCAATATCATAGCAGCATGTGCCAAGTCTGATCAGAAATCTGGTGCTCATATGGGGTTGACCATTCACTCTCTCCTACAGGTCATTTGAACTTCATGAAAAACATGTCATATCAGTACCATCAGCCCATGCAAACCAACTGCACACTCACCTTAGCTGCTTTATGGTTTGTACCTACTGATGCACCGCTGACTTTAATCAAGATCAAAGGTAGGGTTGTGTAAATGCAAATATAGCATTCAAGATATTGGAGATTGGAACCCATCCTCTCTGTCTGCTTCAGTAAAATGAATCATGTGACATCAGGTGGTATATATTATCATGTTAGTGGAAGATTATATAAAAGATATAATAAAATGCCAGACAACAAAGATAATAAGACATTTAAGCATTATAGAATGTATTTTGTTCAACCCTGGCAGATGTCAAATTAGAAGTTAAGGAAATTGTTTGAAATGCAAGATGTCAAATTATAAGTTAAGAAAATTGTTTAACAAACTGGCATGACCAAAACTGTCCATGTTTCTCAGAAAATGTCAATATTTTAAAGAGAGGTTTTATTGCAGTGCAAATAACAGTTTGTGAGCTCACATTATAAGCTATGAGGCATCAGTCTTAATGCAATGAAGCTGCATTCTGAGTGTGAAGTTGTTTTCATTTCAAGAAAATTTGAAATTCTCTTCTAGCTATGCATCACATTCAATGTAATCAAATAGGAGTGTTTCCAATGCAAAGAAAATACTGTTATGTCTCAAGAATCCAGAGGAGGATAGGAGAAAGAAACAGCAAACAAAAACACTGGTCCAATGCTATGAGCTGAGAAATACAGCACAGTATTTCAGTGCTTACACATACATGCACATGCACACATACTCGTACATGCATATGCACTTGCACACTCACTAACAGACACACACACACACACACACACACACACACGCATACAGACACATACAACACACACACTTTATTAACACAGAGCTTAGAAATATTTACTGGCATCATGCATTATATGCATTTATTGAACGCCTTTGTGATGTCCATCTATCAATCTATTTATCAATATGTCTGTCTGTCTATCTATCTATCTATCTATCTATCTATCTATCATCTGTCTTTCTGTGTATCTAATTATTTTTAATTGTTTAATTCCTCCCTCCCAGCACAGCTAGCACTCTCTCAATCTGCCCTAATATATTTGCTTGTACAAAAGCAGGCAGGTGCCCACACCTGGTACTGCTTGCCCATCCTCCGCCCTTCCAGGTCGCCTGCCCCAATGGATAGTTGAGGATACACCAGGGTGCCCACCCCAGTGCCCCAGTATAGTGAAAGCCAACACTGAGGTGCCCAATCCCCAGTGTCAAATCCTGTAAAATACTACACTACACCTGAAAAAAGAAGACAGTCCATTGTATTTTTTCAATAAACCTGTAAAAGATAATGGTCTCTCATTGATCTGATCCTCAGCTGCCATCAACCCCACCCAGACCCCTCAATCAGCAGCCACTACCCCACACCCCTCCACACACACCCTTAGTCATTTGAACATGTCTCATGACATAGGTCCAGTCTCTGACTGAAAACATGTCTTTCTGCTTGAACAGTGACTATGATATGAGAAAATAATGTAATTCCGGTTTAATATATTTTAATGAGTTTTAAAATTTTACTCATAAGTTTGCCATTTTTTAATACTTGTACACCACATTTTAACATAGCCTTTTTGGGACCCCACCTACTGAACAAGGTAGGCGACAGTTTTTAAATTGGTCCTGAAAGGTAATTTGCAGTCACTATGTGAAATCACCTTTCAGGTGGATTTGATAATTTCACCTGCCGGTTAATGAGGTGGGGTGATAAGAAGGCTATGTTAAAAATATGGTAAAATTACCAGGTTATGAGGTGAACATTTAAATATTCAGTGTTCACTCATAATTCACTAATGTTAAAATGTTTCCACCACACTTTCAATATTGCCTTTTGGGGACCCCATTTCATGAATAAGGCAGCTAAGGTTTTTCAAATTGGGGCCAAAAGGTGATTGTACAGTTGTTCAAAAAAAAAAATATTGCTTGGGCAGGATTTGGTAATGTTCATCTATTGGGTTCATGAGCTGGGGTCATAAGAAGAATATGTGAAATATCTCATGAAACACTGGGACTCAGCTCAGAAGAAATTCAAACTATCCTCACTGTCAGCTGATCTCACAACCTATAAGGTGCTCAGAAACAAATGCAAACAGGCCATAAAAGTGGCAAAACGAGAGTATGTCACTAACCTACAGAAAAAGAACCTAGGTAACCCCAGACTCTTTTGGGCCCACATAAATGGGTACTAAAAGGCACCGGAAAGACTGTACACAGCCATATAGAGGTGAACGGCCATCTAGCGAGTGATGATTCAGTCATAGCTATGGCACTCAACTGACAGTTCACTAACCTGGATCAGATCAAAGCGGGTCTGCCCACCCACCCCTGGCCCTTATGACCCCTCCACCACAAGAGACCATCCTCCTTCCACCTTAGGCTAGTTAGACCTAAGGAAGTCCTCCCACTACTAAAAGCCATCAAAGCTACGGGATCCACTGGACCCGACGGTATACCCCGAATTCTCAAAAAGGAGCCTCAGCACTTGCTAGGCCACTAACCTGGCTCTTCAACCATTCCATCCTTGAAGGGCCATCCCCTGCACATGGAAAATGGCTCACATAGTCCTTTGTCCATAAGGGAGGAACGAGGAATCACCCAACAACTATAGGCCAATCTCCATACTCTGTAGCCTTGGTAAGATCCAAGAGAGATTGATATATAATCAACTCTGTGACTACCTAGAGATCCACCAACTACTATCCCCTCACAGCATGGCTTCAGAACGAATCATGGGACTGACATGGCTCTCATCAATTTCTCTACAGATGTACTCAGAGAACTGGACAAGGGACCCCACTGGAGCAGTCTTTATAGACCTATCCAAAGCATTTGATCTCATCAACCACAACCTGCTGCTCTCCAAATTGAGGGAGGTTGGACTAGACAGTCAGTCCCTGTCGTGGTTCTCCAGCTACCTAACTGGAAGGTCACAGAAGGTAAAATGGAAAGACTCCATGTCTAAGCCTCTTCCTCTAACTGAGGGGGTGCCTCAAGGGTCTATACTAGGACCCCTCTTTTCGCTCTTCACCAATGACCTCTTCAACCACTGTGGCGGAGTTCAGTGGTATAGTATGCTGGATGATGCAGTCCTCACCGCACTCCACCAACATGGGAGAACTATGTTATGGGCTCCAAGATGACTTGCAATCCTTAGAGAAATGGCTAATCACCAATAGAATGGTCCTCAATCTGAGCTAGACTAAGGCCATGCTGTTCGGCTCCAGATCCCTCAATCAGAATAGAAGCCAACTCCTCCAACTTACGACCACATCAGGCAAGAGGCTCAAGGTGGTCCCTTCTATAAAATACCTTGGTCTCACCTTGGATCAGGGCTTCACCCTCAAGGAGCACGAGACCAAGTAACCAAAATATCCACTAAACTCAGGACCCTTTACAGGCTGAAAGACCAGCTGATACCAGCGGCCCGGTCTCCATCGCCACGAGCGTTCTGCTCGCCACCATCACTCATGGCCCCTGTCATCCAGGGAGCAGCTAGGCAAGAGCTAAACAAGCTACAGGTCTCTACCATAGGTGGCCTGCTTCACCACATTAATGGGCCCGATGACTCACCACTATGACATGCTGTCCCAATTAAACTGGCCCTCCTGGGAGGACAGGCTTCAGTACCCTCGCTCTGCCTCACCTACAAATTACTCCACTCCTCTCCACCCAGCCTTGCTGGGCTCATCTCCATTAAAAGCAATCCTAGGCAACTCCATACGACCAACAGGACTCTCCTCTTGGTGACCAGGGTGAGAACTAAGGTGGTGGGAAGTCATTCGCTCACCGCCCCCACCCTATGGAACTCCCTGCCACAAGGGATTCAGGAAATCTCCTCCTCTTACACCTTTCTACACTAGGCTTAACACGCACCTGACTACCCTCAAATGCAACTGCTAAGCTAAGAGACTCCCAAGTGTTAGCCAATAGTCTGTGGTCCAACTCCTATGCCATTGGAACTTGTTATATTGCTACTGTGTTTACCCTGTAATGTATCTATGTGACACATGTTATGTATTTTGTTGTACTCAATCCCATGTAATAATGTATGTAATCCTTGGTCGCCCGTGAAATAGGGACTCTCGGGGCCCAGTGGGCTCACCGATTATCAAAATTTAATAAATAAATAAATGTCAAATATTTTGTGAACAAATAGTGTAAAATTACTAAGTTATGCATGAATGTTGAAATATTTCAATGTTCACTCATAACAATGCTAATTTTCAATATTTAACCACCAAACATTCAACATGGCCATTTTTCCATACCACCTCATAAATGTGGCAGGTGTCATTTTCAAATTCTCTATGACACATTTCAACCAGTATTCTATAAATACCACATGTCACATTTTATGGGGAGTTATAAAATTACTATCTTGAAAATTTGGGGTGAAATTTAAAAATAATCATACTAATAAAAATTATTAAGAAATGTTGTGTGCAGTACCAGCCTTTACCCCAGCAAATAGTTCTTTGTGATTCAGTGCCAGTGAACTGAGTGTGGGGTTGAGCTCAGTGAGACAGATGGGGAGGGTGCTGTCATTCAATACCACCCCAGCCTGGGCTTTTGGCCCCTGTTCTTGCCTTCCTGTAGTTCTCCCACCATGAATTAAAGTATCCCTGTTTGGAATTTAAAATCTTAAATTGTCTTATAGTATCAGCATGTTGCCTAATTTGTATTTATGAATACAGCACCCTGCTTTTATAGGTTTATAGGATCTGAATTCATATGGTGAAGTAAATTAAAACTTTTTGCTTAAAGTGCCTTTCCAAAATCAAGGCACTTATATAGTTCAAGCAGTATATTCAGCACCCACAACAATATAACAATAAATATTGTAACATTTAAAATATATAAAACCCCATGATCATAAGCACTTCCAATAAAACTCATTAAACATCAGGATAGACCAACTGAAACAGATATTTAGGAGGCAGTATAGCGCAGTGGTCTAAGGCTCTGAGCTAAAAATCTGGTGACATCCAACAGACCAGACCTGGGTTTGAATCCCACAGCTCCCACCTGCATACTGTGTGACCCTAAGCAAGTCACTTAATCTCCTTGTGCTCCCAGGTCGCTCCTGTAAAAAGCTTTCAGCTTAGTGTGCTATACCTGGTTAAGCAACTAAAAAAAAAATAAGTGCACCTTCTTAGGTAAACATACATGAAAATAACAAATTAAAAATTGATTTTAGCAGAGGGACTGTCTATTTTCTAACTTATCTTACTGAGGGATGTCATCTGATCCATCATGAACATGACTGTATATAGATAGTGATATTCATTAGTTACTAAGGGCCCTTTGCACTAAAGGGCATAAAGTAAGTGACAAAGCACATATCCCTCCCATGCAGCTCTTCACTTGTGGACTGGTGCACACTGGTCAGTGTTCACCATCTCCGGTCATCTATCCATGGCCCTGTCCTCCCCTCAGCAAGCAGCTGTGCATTGTTGGATTAGGGTTGCAGGGGATGGAGTGTAGAACCAGGCAGGTATCCAATGGGAGATCATCCTGGTTCCCAGAGTGGATCTCTTGCACCGCAGGTACAGGGAGTGTGGGAAGGTTTGTGTCCAGAATCATAGACAGGATGGGTGCTCACCCAAACAGCTGCCCATAGCCCTCCTGATCTGCCCAATGTGCTGTGGCATCATGAAGGGTGACCTCAACTGATGAGAACATCTGCTACATCACATAGTGTGCTTGATGGCAGTACAGCTGGCATATGATCAGAATACCCACAGGTAGCATGTATGGCAGCTCAAGCAGGGTGTGACTTGGAGCACTGCATTCCTCCTGTATGTATGCCACCACCACATGCTTCTGTTGTACTAGTACTGGGCCAGCAACATGTGTAGCTCTGAGACATGGAGGTGGGGCTGCCTGTAGACTTGTGTAATAGCTCACAAACACAGACCATTAGGGTGATATGACTGTGCATGCCAATGCGGCATACATACCACACAGATGGATCAGCAAAGGTGCTGTCTAGCCGACCATCCCATGTGGATGCACATACCTACCTTGGCATACACTGTATGTTGACATGTCTTCCGTGAGTCGCATCCACTTGTATATGTCCAAGGCTGTGGATATGGGACACCCCTGCCATTGTCATGCTGTCGTATGGATGCCCGCAGGTACTATGGTAATCCCACCATTTGTATATTTATACAGTACTTGTGGTGGCATGGAACAGCCCAATGTGGTTGGCAGCATAGGATATGTGCCAGCTGCTGTCCTATGACTGGAGGGTATGCCAGGACCGACCATGCCCAGTGCCTAGGTGTGCATGGGGAATCATCCATGGGGTGTGCACTGGTTATGATGGGGTCCTTCTGCCATAACTCATTCACCCCAGTCGCAGCACTCTGCACCTTGTGCGTCATGTATGGATGGGCATGCTCCTTACTCACCTCTGACCTGTCCCCCTGAGGGTGGCATGATTGGACAGAATCAGTGCAACAGGCTGGTGCACTGATTAGGGATCAGTGGGACGCCCACTGCATGGTATTCTCCATAGGATGGCCTACAGTAGTAGGCACAGACATTGCCAGCTATTTCCAGCTATTTCACAACATTTCTGAAGAGTTTCTCTCTGCTGCCCCTACTGTAGAAATGCAGAAGCAAGAGATATTTCTGGAACTATCACAGAAATTTGGGAAATAGCTGCAGTGTCTGTGGTTAGCTATTGCATGTGCCTTCAGATTCTCGGCATAGGCAATCTGCACCTCCATGCAAATGGCCCAATATGATTATATATTTATCATGGGCAACAAAGACCTGGGTTGATATTAATATTTGTTTTAGTTTATCATGTTTAGTCTGGGTATTTAATGTGTTTAATATAAAGTAGAAATATTGTATAGCACATAAGGTTAGTTATGTTATTGTTGTTTTCCTCTTTTCTTTTTCTTGTGTTCCTTTTCACCCCTTTTTATCGTTATCACATATAATTGCTCTTTTATTATGTGTATATGTTTAATATGGGAAAGCAGACAGTTATATTACTGTATTTATACCTATGATAGTAGTCACGTTGACATAGGAATTGTATAAGCTGCATTTAGTTGTCCATCATTGAATTATCTTTCTTTTGTAGCAGTCATTGTTAGATGTTAAACCTGTGGAGGAAGACAGGTGGATCCTCTGAGCTGTGATTCCCTTGCATTACACTATTATAGATTATGATTGGGCAAAAGGAATTGATTAGTAGAATAAATAATTGAAAAATGACAAGTTTTGGAGCCAATTAGGATATAGTAACTGAATTGGTGAATAATGATTGGCTGATTGATTAATTATACCCATGAGTATTTAGGGGAATCACCAGCTGGCAGTGACACCACTCTTTGATGAAGAGGCTGGTAAGTATTGAAGTGCTGGGGTTTCTGTCCTGGTCTAGTAGCATGTAAGCTACAAGTTGTGTTAATAAATTTTAAATAGTTTCGCTGGTCTGAGAGTGCTTTCATTTTTTCCTTTTTTGGATTGGATTGTGGGAAAGGAAGGTGCAGGATTGCCCACACGGTGCATGTACTATATAATAAAAAGAACTCTTCTCTTGCCATAGGCCCTTCACCCCTGAACCTATGGGTGCCACAGGCTCCTCTGCTTTGGGTGAGAGCTGGACTCTTCGCCCTGTGCAAGTGCATCAGCAGCCACATGGGACTGCATGGCCTTGAGGCCCTGTGCTTCTCAGACCACCAGACAGCCATGAATTCTTGTCATCCGTTACTACATGGAGTACTGAGCCTGCAGGGCCTTGTTCTTGTAAAGGTTGCCAGAGACTATGGATGTCTTGATAATAAAATTTCCACAATGCAGTAACTGTGATACAATTGTCACGATGACTATGTTATTTTGAAAATTTTGATACTTTACTTGAACATATTCTAAGAGGTGCAGAAATTCAGTTTTTTGTAAATACATAAACTTTTGAGCAATTTAATGCAGTTAGGTCTATTACATTGAAGTTCTACTGTTACAGAAAATATAAAGAGTCAAATATTTGGAAAAATAACACTTTTTTCAGACAGTTGTTAGTATAAAATTGTCTCACCCTGCAGTATCAACATCAGACTGAAAGTCATGTGTCAGTGTCACATTCAGACATCACATACATTACACTATACATGTAGTCCAAATGCAATACATGTGAAGGAACTAGGTGGAAGGAATTTAATATTCACATCATTCATGTCATGTACAAGTTTACATCAGCAGCAGGTGTAACAAAACAAATACATTGAGTAGTAGCAATAGTAGTCTAATTGAACTCAGTCATCCTTGTACTCCTTCTCCTCCTCCTTTTCAATGTGGGTCAGGTAGAAGGGAATCAACAAAAGTCTATGAGGTTCCTGCTTTAGGATACAGGTAGAAAAGAATCAACAAAAGTCCATTTGGTTCTCTCCTTCTGTGGTGGATTATCTTGGGCAGGAATTGTCATGAACTGAAGTTTGTGAACCGATGATTCATACATTTTTATTGAGGAAAAGGAGCATATTGGTGTGTTCTGGAGTTTATCTAGGCCTCATTAATGTTAACACAAGTCCCTAGCACTGGAGACTCTCTCTCCAATGGCACACTGTTTGCGGTGTGCATAAGGTCTTTGAGCAGCATTGGATAATAATGGCAATTCTGCCTCATGACTTTTCCACCACTTAAGAGGATCAAGATCTGTATCCAGGCATGGCAGGGCCATGTAATGTGTGATCTCATTTTTACTTTAGTGTGTAAAGAAATGTCATCTTCAGAGGTTCTTCTACATGGGATCTTCTTTTGTCAGTAATGCATTTAAGCAATCCTGAAATCCCAGGGCAAGAACATTTTCTGCTTGCAACTTATTTATGTATTTATTTATTCATTATCGGATTACAATACCTCTGAGCACAGACAGCTCATTTACAAAGGTTCCACATCAGTGGGAAGGGGACAAAACATACAAAGGAAGCAAAGTACAATGTTTTCCAAAACAGTAAAATAAAGTGAGCAAATATATATACGGTATATATATCTATACACAGTTTTATCATTCTAATAGGAGGAAGAGTAGATGAGAGAGGAAGGATAAAGATGGGAAAAAAAGGTAGGAAGTGGCAGCCATAGGCCTTGTCAAGCTGGTGTGGGACGGGTAGGGAGGGGTGAGATGGACAGGGGTAAGAAAGGTAGGACATGAGCCAGTAGGCCTTATCAAGCTGTGTGGCAAGGGTAGGGTGGGGCATGAGGTGGACAGAGGGTAGCCAGGGCCTTGTCAAAGTGCAAAAGAGGGGCAGCCTTGGAATTATTGAGATAACAGCGGAGAAACAGGGTTATCCAGTTGTGAGGAGAAGATTGAATGCTAGTAGATAGGAGTCTTAGATGAAACAGACACAGAACTGTTGGCCGTGAGATGTTGGGCGAACTTCAGTTTGAATGGTCCCAAATTAGGTAGGTAGTTTTATCAATATGAAAAGTATTAAACCAGTGAGGTGCTCTGTAGGCAATAACAGTTGCTCCTGAGCTGTCCAGCATCTAGGAACAAGGAAAGGATGGCTATTTGAGCATTGTGTATGCTGTGAACTACAATGTGGGCTTAACGGGTTTGCAGTGCCTGGTGGCAGGAGACAGAGAAGTGCTTTTGGCCAAAAGACAGATTTGGTATTGGATACTCCGAGAGAGCTGTAGCCAACCAGTCTCAGCATAAAGATCTCAGTTGTGGGTGAAATGTGGACCCTGTGAGTAGTCTGCATGCCTTGTTCAGAGCAATGGATATTCTATTAATGAAGACATGGGGCTGCTTCATATATTACAAGACCGTAGTCTACAATGATATGCTGGAACTATATATAGTAAGTTAGTAGTTGGAGGGCTTCTGGAGTAAGGCAGTGTTTATGTCTATGTAGGAGACCAGTCTTGATGTTAATAGCCCTGGCTACATTATCTATATGTTTAGCATAGGATAGACAACTGTCTAAGGTGACCCATCAGGTATTTGAAATGTGGTATTTGTTCAAGAGAAACTCCAAGACAGTTTCTGATGTTAAGTATATGGGATTAGTGTTTGTTCTGGGTGCTGCTGAACATCACTACTTTGGTTTTCTTGTACTTGAGTATCAGTTTATGTTTAGAGAGCTAGTCCTCCACTTCCGCCAACCCACTCTAAAGGGAAGTTCCAGTTGCTTGGGGTCATGGCTGCAGGAGTAGATGCCCACATCCTCTGCAAGAGGAGGATCCTTTAATGGTAGAAATGAAGAAGGTTATTAAGGAAGTTGATGAATAGGACCGGCCCCATTATTGAGCCCTGTGGCATGCCAGAGTGGACAGGCTGTCTGTCAGATATGACATTGGCTATTTTCACTCATTGAGACTGGTCTTCAAGATAGCTTTGAACCAAAATGTTGTGTTAGAGGAGAGGCCAGTAGCAGTAAGCTGTTGGAGGACTAGTGAGTGATGGACAGTGTTGAATGCCTTAGTGAGGTCTATGAAGGCAGCTCCTACTAAGGTGCCCTTATCCAGAAATTGATGAATAAATCCAGTGAATTCCATCAGGGCCAAGATCGTGCTGTGCCCCTTCTGGAGCACGTGTTGCTGTGGGCATTGGATAGAGTATTTTCAAGGTAGTCCACCAGTTGGTCAGCAACAATGCACTCATGTGCTTTGGATATTGGTGGGAGGTAGATATAGGTCTGTAATTTGCATGATGGGTCCTGTCTCCACTGTTGTGCACTGGGGTGATTAGTGCTGATTTCCAAACTTGAGGAAATTTGAGAGTTGTAGCAATAGATTTACAATCTTAAAGAGGGTATAAGCACTTCCTCAAGAGTGAGATCTATGAACTTAAGATCAGACAGTCGCCACTGTGCTGTGATTTACCTAACATTTTGTTAAGGTATTTCCTGGCCATTCATGCTGAGACCATTCTGAAGTAAAAAGGGGTGGTTCAAGGGGATATTAGCAGGACAGTAGGTACTGGGTGAGACATTATCTGTGAAGAAGTCTTGAGGAGGACATTGGATAGGTCCTTGAATGCGTTGTTGAATGTGTTTGTTATAGTTAGCGGGTCCAGGGTTGGAATTCCATTGATATTGAGCATGGAGGGTCAGACCTTAGAGTCTTTCCTGATTACATCTTTTATGTTGCTCCAGAGGTATTTGCTGTTTTCCCAGGTATTAGTGAGCATTTCCCTATGATGTTTGGATTTCATGGTATGGATTTCACTTGTACAGGCATTCCTCACCTTCTTATATCAATGAACATCTGCTTGTTTGCTAGCCACCCTGGAACAGTGCCAGAGGTGATCTCTGTGCTACACCATAGCAATACATTCTGGTGTAATCCAGGGTTTGCAGTGCCACAAACTTTCATTTTCTTAATGGGAGCATGGGTATCACAGGCATCATTGAATTGTTTTATGAAATAATCCAGTGCCAGGTTGACATCATTGAAGGCAATGAGGAGAGACCAGTCAGTGTTGTTGAGGTAATTTTTAGATGTTCTAGATGTTCACATTGTAACAATCTATTGTAAATAGTTAGAGATGGGGCTTGCAGAATTTATTGGACCAACTGCAGGAAACAGGGAGGGACAATCATAGAATCTAGATGTACTGCCACATTGGAGATTCATTGTGAGTGGCTGAGAGTATCAGGTCCAGAAGGGTACTTGTTCCCATCTTATAGTTAGTCCTTGTTGGGGTTGTAACAAGTTGGGCAAGTTGGAGTGACTAGATAGCATCTTTGTATGGAGAAGCACTAGAGGATAACCAGTTGACATTTAGGTCACCCAATACTAAAGTTTCAGATTTGTGGTGGAGGCTACAAATGTAGTCCATAAGCTGTGAAAGCCTGTCCTATTCTCTTTTGGAGGAACATAGAGCGGAGATTACTATCAAAGGTTTATTTGGAGCCACAAAAGCAGTACTTTAATGGTTAATGCCTGAGCCATGCAGCCCAGATTGGCTGAAGGTAGGGTGTATCCTTTAAGTGTCTCATTCAGATAGATGGAAAAAGCCACCACTTTGCTTGATTTACCTATCCAGTCGGTAACAGGTATACCCAGGAAGAGCAACTGCAGAGTCAGGAACCTTTGGGAAAGCCACATTTCCACCACTGACAGAATGTCAGGGCTATGTTGCAAGACCCATACCTGGAGGTTATCCAATTTAGTCTGCAAGCTGCAGATGTTGATAGCTGCCAACTTAATAGTTCCTTTTAGGGCAGTTGTGTGTGGACACAGGTCAAGCAGGGCCAGTGTTAGGGTGAAAGTTGCCTGACATAAGCAGTAAAAGTAGGATGATTCTGAGCAAGCTTCCTTTAAGTTGTTTGTGGAAAAGCTTATTGGATCTTCTGGGGCTGAGGTGCCTTCTGTGTTCCAAGCACAGTACCATGAGCTAAGAGTAGTAATTAGGGTAGAGTATGTGGCAGGGACCCCAGTGGTGCCCCTGTGGAGGCAGCAGGAGACAGTGGCAGTACCAGTGACCCTTGGTTAACAGTTAAAATGACCCGTGATAAAGCAGGGGTCATAATGGAGATTATGCTTGATAGTGATATGAGATAGGGAACTGGCATAACACTTTGTGAAGTGCCATTGCTTAGAATCAACAGCAATATGAAAGAGAGGGATTGTAGCAGGTGGACGTAGCCCATGTTCATAGGAGAAATAGCTTGCATGTAGCCCTGGTTTCAAGGAGGCAGAGGAAGCAGGCAAATGTACACAGAGTAGTGATGATAACCACTGGAGAACAGAGTGTGATGTGTCAGGCAGGATAGGAGCACCTAGTGGCAGCTGCATATAACCTGCTTATGGTGGAGTGGACACTTTGTAAATTTCATTCCTACCAGAGATATAGCCCTCTAGTGGCTGGAAGTATAATCTGCTAATGGAAAAGTCAGTATGTAAAAAAAAAAAAACTTGTGATGATGATGATGAGAGGAAGGAGAATCAGTGGTACCACTATCAGGGAAGGATGAGTGACAGCCTTTGTCATCAGAAGCAGCAGCACCAGTGTCCAGGAGGACTTCATCACCACTAACTGAAGCTGGACAGGCTGAAGTTGTGGAGTGTAACAACAGCAACAGCACCATGCTGTTTTGCATTTATGCCGCCGATGTGACAGAAGACTTGTGTGAGACTGGCACTTCAGCGATGTCAAAGATGACTGCTTCTTGTTTTGCCATGGAGAGAATGGAAGCAACATCTGATTCTGCCATGAAACTGGTTTTAAATCTTTAACCTATGAAGCATGCAACTTCGCATGCAGTAAACATCAACATAGTCTTCATACCTTGGGATCAGGTCATCAAAACAGTTTGTCTCATTTACTTGCCCAGTGGTATATCTGTTGCTTTTGGGGTCAGCACTTCTGTTTTCAGGTAATGGAGAAAAGTTTTAGCACAGACAATGTCACATACTGCTGTACTGCCAAAGAATCAGTAAAGGTATTCAGAGGACCAAAGATTTGCTTAACATCTTCAAGCACTCCTACATTTGTGCCCTTTTGCATTAAATGCCACGTACTGCAGTCAGAAATCAACAATGTACACACAGGCTGCTGTTGCTCAAGGAATCATGATACCATTCCATGTGAAACCCCATCATGTTACTACATTGTGAATTAGGGAATGTCAGGGCAGATTAAGTTCTGCTTCATTTTTTTCTTCAATTTCCTTTTTTCTTGCAGCTATGAATGATGCCTTGGACCAGGTGTCAGCAGGCTCTAAGAACATGTTCCATTATACTGATTTTCAGTGCCTTTGCAATTCCAATATTGATGGTGTGTCCAAAACAATGCAACCAGTTTACCTTCATATCATCTCTGAATGCCATTTAGCATTGCTTTCATTATCTGTAGTGACAGCAGCCATATTCTGCTTTTAGGTACCATTCATTAAGAAGCTCTTGAAATGCTTCAGCTATCTATTCTGCTGTGTGGTCTTCTGGTAGAAATAATGTCTCTAGAGTGTCTCTTAAGCTCCCATTCTTTTGTCATGTCGCACAGTTAGACTCAAGTAAGGCTCACTAGTTCCTGCAATACTCATCCATAGATCTGTGGTAGCAGCAAACCAACATGCCCCAGACAATGATGATTCTACCTGTTTTCTCATGTGATTGTACATCTGTGGTATTTCCTTAGTGGAAAGCTAGGATCTAATAGGCATGGGGTACCTTGGGTTTAGTTTCACAACTAGGTTATGGAAACTATGCCTATCCACTATTTGAAATGGTTGCATATCCTTTGCAATAAAAATGCTACAGCTGAATTTAACTCATGTGCTTGTTTGGAGGATGGGTCAAATTTCTCCCTTTTCTAATGCCACCAATGTTGATAGTTGATGAACCCTACACTCTTTTCTTCCTTGATCTGTTGTGCTCTTTCCACTTGCAGTAAATGATGCCCTGCCTTTGAGATTGGCAGGCAGAGGAAGTAATGGAAATGTAACAATAAATATCTATGTTTTATGTTATTGTAGACAGAATGTAGTAAAATGTAAACCTTCCACCACCCTCCACAAAATAAAGTAACCCCCCACACAGACCACAAGCTGACTGATATTGTTTACCACCATGTTCCTCCCTGCACCCCTGGGATAAGGATAAGGCCTTGACTGCCTGGGATAATCCATGGGTGTTGGCTGGAGGGGTTTTAAGTAGGACAAAATGTCATTGCCCTGCCCACTTGCCCTCCTAAAAGGAAAAGACAGTAAAGGGCCAGCCAATGCAAAGATGACTTCCTGAACTCTTCTGTCACTGCTGAATGGCAAGTGGCTGGCATGGCAGCCAAACACACATCCGCTCTGTTATATGTATTTGCATGTCTGAGCAAGGCAGCGGCACAACAAAGGCAAGTCCATGATGAGATGACTGGCACAGTTCCGCAGTTATGGTTGTCTCCCTCCTGTGAGTCCTGATGCTGTCCTCTGCCTGCTGCATGCTTCTGCAATAACAGCATTCCCTGCCAGCCACCACTGCCAGTCCCCTACCTACCATCTCAATCACACAGATGATCTACATGGGCATAAAAGAGTGAGACCATCAAAGTAATCTCAAGTCATGATGCCCTCCATCATGGCTGCCTGCTGCATGCTTCTGTGACAACAGCATTCTCAGCCACCAGTCCTCCTACCATGAGGCAGGGAGGGATCTACATGGGGTGAGAGACCGTCAGAGGAATTGAGGCTGGGGAAGACCCTGAGTGTACCTGTCATCAATAAGAGTTGTTCTGAAGGGACAGATCTTTAAATGCCTCCAGTCCCTATATACATGTATTGTCTCACACTCTTCCACGATGTACACACATGACACAACAGAGTCTTAAATAAGCTGAAAACTGATTAGCAATTTGATATGTGAAAGTGCTAATCAGCTGTGAAAATGCACAGCACTTGGCACTGATTGATTAGCACAATTTAAAAAATGATACCGCTTTATTAATGTTATGCATTGTGTCATGGACTCACTTAATATGTTAGCAGTGCTGCTACATTTCTGGATATGATTAGCATTACCCCATATTTTTCTTAGTTTTTTACTATGCTGTAGTAGTTATTTAATACCCTGGACACAATATGACTTGAGTCAATCAGTGTATGTCACTGTGCTGGTTCCTGGCCAGGAAGCCAAGGAAATTCATTTGGCCCCTTGGGGTAGGAGATTTGGAAATTGAAAAATGGAATGTAGATTATGAATTTCTCAAAATTGTCTAGGACAACTCAGTGGGTTGTTGCTATGCCAGTTCTTTTTACTGTTTCAGGGAGAAATTGATGCTAGACAGTGCCATGCAATAGCATAAGTGGAAATATAACATTAAACAAGACATCCTCCAAGCATACAGCCACAGAGACTCCGAGTAGCCACCAGTCTCTGAATAAACTTGAGAGCTTCTTGCTGAATGTTGTTTAGTTGTGCACTTAAAGAAAACATGAGCATATCTATGCAACTGCAAAGGCATGTGCCATTGTTGTGGATCACATTACTGCTGCTGTTGACTGACTGACTCCCTGTGGGCCTGTTATTTTTTAGAGGGTGTTTCACAGGCTGCCAGCGAAACCACTATGGCCAATTTTGACTCAAGTCACTGGTCCACAAGTTGGGCTACACAGTTTAGAACTACTACACACTTACTGGGCTGGGGAGAGGAGGAGAGAGATAATAGAATGCAAATCAGACTCAGGGACTGCAGTGCCAGCTGGCACCACCTGCAGCATAGTGGGCTCTGGGCTGGAACAGGCGAGGTTTGCTGACTGTATGAAATCAGTGCGTTATTGAATATGAAGCCATGCAGTGGCATGGATGGGACAATGGTAATCACCCACACACACAGACAAAATTTATCTCTCCTTACCATCTTGAGATAGGCCTCAGAATGTAAAGCCAGATGATGATCCCTGAGGTGAGTAAACATGTGAGATGTATTGCCACCTTTGGCTGAGATTTGGGCCCCACAAACTCTGCAGATCAGTCTTACGTCATCATCGACTTCTCCATCTTTTTGGCAAATCAGAATATAACCAGACAAATGATTTCACTTTTTCGGCAATGAGTAAAGAGCTGTGGATGTGGCTTTCTGATTTGTGTTCTCTGATGTGACTGTGGAGGTGGTGGTGGTCACTGATGTAGCCTGTTACAATGCTAGTGAAGTATCTTCTGCTTGCTGAGCAGCCTGAGTCTGAACTTTCCTTTTGGGTTTTGTTTTTGAGAACTGGGAGTTGATTTTGACTGTCACTGTTGAGATCGAGGATGTGACCATGGTAGTGTAGATGGATATGAACTTGGAGATGGAGAATAAGGTGGTGATTATAATGAACTCACTGGACGTGAGTCTAGGGAACCTCAAGTGCTTTACCTTGCCCGGCTTGCCCACCCACTTCAGTAACCTCCTCAAATGCTGTATTAATGTTCTCCTTCAGTTCTGTGTTTTTCACTGTGAATGGAAATGGATGCCTCCATTCTTGCGGAAAATCTGTGGAGTGGGTGGCCAGACCAAGAGTATTAGTCTGTGTAAATGTGACATAATAGTGACATAGTGAATAGTGAGTTTTATGATGACCGCCATGGGTCCTTGACATCGTGAATTGATTTGTGAACATGATAAAGGTGAACGATGATGAACAGGCTGTGAGGTGAAAAGTGGATAACAGTATCAGCAGAGTTTCCTTGCTTGGACAGAGACAGAGCAGAGGAAGAGGAGGAGCAACAAGGAGGAACCAGGATCCTAGGTGATAGGTTTAAATGCTTCATTGGCAAGCATTTAAACTAGCCAAGAGTGGAGGGACTGAAATAGAGCAGGAAATCCCAGCCTCCCCACAAAACACGTTAATTAGTGAGGTAAACACCAAGGTAGAGAAATCATTAGGGAGCAGGACTGGGGTAAATGTAAAAAAGGTAAAGGCAGTAAGGACAGGGCTGAGACTAAAAGGAGTGAGGCCATCAACAAATGGAGGGTGATGAGTACCAATGCCTGTAGTCTGTGTAACAAGCTCCTGAACTAGTGGTCTTGATGGGAGGGGATGCCTGGATATTGTGGCAGTCACTGAAACATGGTACACAGAGAATTATGACTGGGATGTCAACATACCAGGATATGCAATCTATAGGAGGGACAGGGAGAAAAGAGCAGGAGTAGCTCTCTATGTAAGGAAGAGATTAAAGCAACAGAATTAAAGCATAAACAGGGAGAAGATGAGGCACTATGGGTGACCTTGGAGACAGAAATGGCACCACAATCCGCATGGGGATTGTGTACAGACTCCCATCTCAGTGTGAGGGAATGGACAAGGAATTGATCGAAGGCATCCTTAGAATGGCAGAAAAAGGGAGATATTGTTGATGGGGACCTGAATATGCCAAATGTTAACTAGAGCACTTTTGCTGCAGGCACATTCAAGAGCAAGGTCATTCTTGATGCCCTACAAGGGCATGCCTCAAACAGCTAGTGTTGGAACCCACTCAGGTGGGATCAATCTTAGACCTAGTACTCTAAAATGGGGATGGAGAAAGGATCTCAGATTTAGAAGTGGGTAGCCATCTGGGAAAAAGTGACCACCAAACCATGTGGTTCACAATAAACACAGCCATAGAGTCAAGCCATACAAAAGCAAGAGTATTGGACTTTAGGATGGCTGACTTTGGGAAAATGAGGGTGCCTCAGAAAAGCACTAGCAAATGGTCAAGAAGGAGGTGGAGAAACAATGAGGAATAATCAAAACAGCCAACACAGAGGCAACAAGCCTTGTGTGAAGAGAATCAACAAAATGAAGGAAAAACACTACGGTTCTCAAAAGAGGTGGCAGGAATGTTAAGGAGGAAAGGAAAGCATTCAGGAAATATAGGAGATCACGTGAGGCCTTCCTGTAGACAGACACTTGTATACATCGCTTCTGCCTTAAGGCTACTTATTCTACTAAAATATAAATTTCTGCACTCACTAAACAGCCTACATCGAGTTTAATACCTGCTAACAGCTTCAGGACATCTCTGGTGCTACAGCTATCCAGAGAAACTGAAAAATACCAGAAGAATGGAGGCTGAAATGAAACAGGCCCTTCCTCGTGTCGCCACCTGCAACACCAGACAAACAGTTTAAGCAGCCCAAGACACAAAGCGTTGCTTCTGGCAGAACCTACACAGCTCGATTGCTGCTACACCACTCTCAGAAAACACATTTTTGGCAGAAATGGCCCCATTAAAACTGCATTCCTGGACTTTGCCTCAGACTCAAAATCTATCAAGGCTGAATTAAAAGATACTAACAGGGCTCCCACAGATGTCTCAGGATGTCACCTCTCTTGAAAAATGACAATCCGGGTTGAGCCTGATATCTTTACAATTCAACAAAACTCAGCAAGCTGGAGCTCAAATGGAAGATCTGGAGGCGAAACAGGTGTAATAACCTGGTAATTTTGGCCTTCAGAAGATGAAGAGCACTCTCAGTTGTTTTCCAGAAGTTGTTACAAAGATTGATGGCCCTCCACCTCACTCTGCCTTCTACATCATTGAAAGGGCTCACAGATTCCTAAGACCTAGGCCACCTCCTGGATCTAAGTCTAGGCCATTTATTCTATGCCTCTTAAGTTATATTGACCACCAGCATGTCCTGTCTACAGTTAAAGATTTACAAGCAATCAAGTGGAAAGATGCAAACCTCAGAATTTTTAAGACCTCCCAGTAGCCACACATCAGAAAAGAGCCGAGTACCACCACAGCATTACTAAATTTATAGCTGCTGGCATTAAATTTCTTATGCTGTATAGCTAGACTATCAGTATTAAATCAAGGCCTTTGGAAGTCCTTCGATAATGCCGATCACACTGCCCAAGACCTCACAGTCCTGTTTCCTGACCTATTCAGCCAGCGCTGATCCTACCTCTCAGAATGGTTTGGTGTCTTCATTACAATAATAACCTTTTGATCTACTCAGTTTGTGCTCCTGTATGAGCTGAATCTGCCACCTTGTTACAACCTAAGGGTTTTCTTACTTGGCTTATTGTTGGTATCTTCATTCTTGGCTTCTCCTCAAGCTGGAGATAATTGAAATGTCATTTCTGTTTGCACTTCTGGATGTTCTCTAGGCTGCTTTCCGGGAGCTACCTTTGCATACTTTCATCCTGCTCCTGACTCTCTGAACTTTTGCTCTGTCCCTTGATGCTATTCAGTTTGAAATGTTCAGCCGAGTATAGCTGCTCCAATTGTAACCCTATTCCTGATTTCAATTGTCCATCCTAAATCGCATCTGGATGACCTGCTCGAGCGATGCGCTGCGTTTACAGGCTTGCCGCATGATTGTGCGAACTCCTGCAGCTGTGTACCATTACGGTCAGAAAAACTTTCTCAGCTAAGATTATACACTCATTAAGCAACAGAGTCTGTTTTATCATTAACCGAGCAATACTTGATAATTTTAATTAGGAATGTTTCTTTGGGCTTGGTTTTTCTTTTTCACTAACACATGAATCAGATGTGCTGTTGCCTGAATCATATTGTATATAGCTCACACTACTGATTTAGTTTTTACTAACGTTACCACTAGTTCTTTTATAGTTTGCATTATTGACTTTAGATCTATTAGTTCAAGGTGCTTCTTAATTTCTCCTGGCATTCCTACAATTATGGAAATAGTATCACAGGATGGCCTAACTGTGTTTTGTTAATTACAGCTGTTCTTTTTTTATCTTTTCCTCCCAAGTTCATGTTTGTCTTTTCTAATATTATATTCTTTTGACCAGGCTATATCACTGATAAGAACTTTACTTAAGGGCATCTTTATATGCCACTAGAACATACGGGATTAGCTGATTTAATTCAGACATCCTATCACTAATTAGTGATTAGTTATTGATTATATGTGATAATATTGTTTAGTATTATTCTTACAGTAAAATTATAGTTCATTGACCGTGTATGTAGGCACTGAGTTTAACTAATGTACTTTTCTTTGAATGTTGTTAACTGTCGACTGTTAATCCAATATTAAATCACTGGACTGGGGTGGGGGTAGTGCATGACTGTCTAATGTTGGGGAAGCAGTCATGAATTAGACATTGGGTTTGAACCTCTTTCACCATTATCCCAGTTTGGGAATTTTATCATCTTAGTTTTTATATGTATGTTGTGGGGTTCAGAGTTGTGTCTTCTGAGTTTTGGCTATACGGACATAAGTATCTTGTGTCGGGATGGGGGAGGTAGAGTAGCAATAAGGGAATGTCTGCCACTGGGAGGGTGTCAGTTACTGTTATTTTAGATATCCAGGGCTGGTTGTTTCTCGATAACTCACACTTTACTCTCCTATACCTTATTAATCCTTGTGGCGGGCCTTAAATACTGTTCTTGGAATATAAAAGGGCTCAGACTCCAGCCAAGTGAACAAAGTTCTACTCCACCTTAAAAGTTTGGAAATTGACATAGCTTTTTGCAAGAAACACATCTTTGGCCAATCAAATTCATTATTTACATAGAAACTAGGTGGGTCAGGTGTTCGGTTCTGGTATCGATTCCTGTAGAAGAGGGTAGCTATCCTTATATCCCGGAGAATTCCATTTCACCTCATACAACAAATTGCTCTCCCAGGAGGTAGATTTTTTATTCTGAGGCCCTTTCGGCCATTCTTAATTGGTATTAGGATCCATTTACTGACCTAACAGTGAGGGCCGAGAATTGTTTGTTAACCTTATGACCACTCTTGCCCCCGGATTATGTTCCCACAATTCTGGGTGAGGATTGGAACCAGGTATTATCTAACAAACTAGATAGAACTGGTTAGGTCAGGCAAAATTATCGCCAGGACAAAAAGCCCTACATGAGTTAATGCACTCCTTGGCCTCATAGACCCTTGGAGATCCATGTACCCAGACAGTAAAGAGTTTTCATTTCATTCCCTTCCTCATCACTCTTTCTCCATATAGACTATTTCCTTATGACAGTTGACCAACTTCCAGGTGTTTCCCTGGCCTATTACTCTTCTAAGGTCATCTCAGACCATCATATTGCCCATCTTCACTTGGATATTTCACCTAATATACATAGAAATAGAATCTGGAAATTGAACAACTAACTTTGAAATCTAAAGAACTAACACAACTTCTCCAAACTTTCATTTCTAATTTTATGGAACTCAATGCCCCATCCATGCTTAAAAAGATTTTCTGTGGGGATCCCTGAAGTGTGCACTGAGAGGGAATTAATTCTCCTAGTGACTAAGATAGAAGCAGACAGCTGCAGCTCTCTCTTCAATCTTGGCCCATATAGAAGATCAGGAGAGACATCTCCTTCCTCCACCCCCATAGAAGAGTGGGAAAAGTGGAATCTCTGTGCCCAATATAATCAATTACTAGCTGAAAAGGCTGAATTCCTCATGCTCCGATCTAAAATATCCTATTTTGACCATGGGGAAATAGTGGGGAAACTCCTGGCCCTTCGTCTTCATACTCACATTGCTGATAAAATAGTCACCTCTATTTACTCGACTTTGGGTGACCTTCTCCTCTCCCCAGATATTGTGAATGCTTTCCAAGACTATTGTCGGCAACTTTATTCAGCCTCTGCACTCCTTCCTTGCCCCAACAACTTGATAATTTCATCCAAGACATTGATCTCCCAGTGTTATCAGACTGCCAGATAAATATTCTGAAAGCTCCTATTACTTTAACAGAAGTTTGTGATGCCATAGACTCCTTCTCTTGGGACAAATCACCTGGCCCAGATGGATTCACAACAAACTTTATCAAATGCTCAAAGAGACGATTGTCCCTATCCTCTTAGACACTTTTCATTACATCTTTAATAAAGGCATGTCCGATACCTCCCTGACCCATCCATTATAATTGTTCTTCTTAAACCTGGCAAAGACCTCTCCTTATTCCCAACTTTAGACCAATTTCCTAATCAATGTGGACCTCAAGATTCTTGCTAAAATTCTCTCCTCCAGACTAGGCCAGGTCTGGGAATCCTCATTAGTATAGAACAGGTTGGGTTTGTTAAGGAGACTTTCAGCTGACCACCTCAGGAAAGTAGATACCTCTCTTCTGTGTCCAGGGACCTTTCTGTGCCTGCAGCTCTTATTTCCCTGGATGCAGAAAAAGCTTTCAATAGAGTCTCTTGGGATTATCTCTTCATGTTACTACCTAGGTATCATATCCTGATGGAATTCATAGAATGGGTCAACATTTTGTACACTTCTCCAACAGCCCAAATTCAATGTAATGGTGTTCTCTACCTCCTTCACTTTATCTCACGGTATCCACCAAGGCTGTCCCTCTCCCCTTCCTCTTCAATCTGTATCTAGAACCTCTTATCAGGAAAATTAAAAACTCAGTACTCATATCTGATATACCAATAGGTAACCCTTCCCAATCTCTTCCTGCTGCCTTTCAAATCATATCCCAGTTTGAGGCAATCTTAAACTATAAGTTAAATATGGGAAAACGGAAGTCCTTCCCTTAATGAATATACATTGAGGACTGATATTGAGCATCTGGGCTTACAGTGGAACACCGATAAATTCAAATATCTAGGATTCTCCTTCACCCCTCCCGTATCATGAAAAAACTCAATTTAGATGTTCTAGTTAATACATTAACAGATGATTTTAAATGCTGATCAAAATTACCTCTCTCTGTGTGGGGACATATGAGTATAATAAAAGGAATGTATTACTCCATGTTTTATACCATCTACAAATGTTCAGTTGGGCTCTCCCAATATCATGGTTTTCACAAATACACAGAATTCTTAGCACCTTTATATGGCAGGGGAAAAAATTAGATGGAATTATCTTAAGCTTACGTGCAAAAAACTGATGGTGGTCATCAAGCCCTAATTATTACATATATTATTTAGCTATTCACTTGGCTAGAATTAGATACTGGTTACAACCTCAGAGGTTATTCTAGACTCTGCTTATTGTCCCTCCTGGGTCAGAATTGAACATGCTGTCTGTTTGGAAAAATGTATCGATCCCAAGGCCCTTCCTTTCATTATCAGAAAGAGCCTCAAATCCCTGCAGGATACACCATTAAACTCTTCACTTCATACACAGCATCAACTAAACATCTTTCTCAAAATGGATGCATATAGAGATATTGCCCAACCCTTGTTTTCAAATACTTACCTTTTAATTTCGGCAAGATAATTAAACCCCACCTTTTTGGCCAGACATGGGTGCTGAAAAGAGTGGGCCAGTTGGTTCAGGAACAAAATTGCTCTCCTTTAATGAGGCCTGTCAACTTTTTAACTGGCCTACTACTCAAGCTTTCAAATACTTTCCAGATATCACACCTGTTGATACATCACTTCAGTACAGGGCCTTGGGACAGCTCCTTTATGTCTGCTTGCTCCACACATCAGCTCCATTCCACATCTCATGTAATAACCTACTTATACAAATTCCTTTTTAACAAAAGTTGCTACTTTAGAAGGTCAGAGGTTCTATTGGTGGGATAATATTTTACCACCGACTCCCTTCCAGGATTTGGTCTAATATTTGGATTCACTTATATAGTATATTAAATGGGACAGATAGAGACTCATGCAATTTTATATTAATCATAATCTATATTACACACTGCTTAAACTCCACCAAATGGGGTTGCTACCTTCTAACCAATGCCCTAAATGTCAACAGGCACCTGCTGATTTATTTCATATGTTATGGTCCTGTGATAAAATTAGTCCCTTTTGGCACAGTATTCAAAATCATCTTGACCCATTACTCACACTGTCTGATAATTTCAACCTGGAAATTTGTATCTTAGGTGATTACGCACAGCTACAAGGGTGCCAACAGAGAGCTCACATGGCCTTAATCTCAGCCTGTGCTAAGAAAGTAATATTGAGGCATTGGTTAAAATCGACTACCCCTGCCTATGTGGAATGATTTAAGGAAATCATGTTTGCTTTACAAGCAGAGCTCATCATTGCAGGAGCTGCTAACAGAATGGGCAAATACAACCAAGATGGGAACCACTGTATACTCTTATATTGATACAGTAGATCCTTGTCACTTATACTTTCTTCTTCCATGACAGTTATACCTCACGGTGTAATCCTCAAATCCGTCTTTCATTACTGCATTCTTTTAACCGTCCTTAATTAGCAACAAGAGGCAGACTTGGGGGTTGGGAGGAAGGGCTGGTGGTGGGTGGATGCAGACAACTATAACATACTATAGGTCTTCATATACTGTAATTCATCACTGAATGCTATATATTTATGTATTTGTACTCTACCTGTCAAACTTTGTCCCAGCATTATCATGTTGTCTGAATTGGTTGTTGTTATTTCTTCAAAACAATAAAACTTATTAAATGAAAAAAGGTAATATAAGGAAACACAGAAGGAGCATGACAGAGAACTTAATCAGTTAAAGCAGAAGCAGACAAGGAAGGCAGTCAGAATAGCAAAGGCCCAAACCAAGGAAAAGATAGCCAGCTCTGTTAAGAAGGGGATAATACCTTTTATACGTACATTAGGGAGTGAAGAAAGATGAAGGAGGAATACTGAGGCTTAATAAAGGGAGGAATGTGGGCAGAGGGTGACAGTGAAAAGTAGGGATATTGAATGAGTATTTCTGCTTAGTATTCTACAACGGATGAGGAGGGGAGGTACCTAAACCAAACAAGAGGATGGAGGTCAATACCAGTCCATTCCCAGAAGAAAGGGTTCTGAAAGAACTCTTGAAACTGAGGATGGACAAAAATAAGGGGCCAGATGGGATTCACCCCAGAATTCTAAAAGAACTAAGGGTTGAACTACTGACACCACTGACTATTCTCTTTAGCAAATCATTGGAGGATGGGGTGGTACCTGAGGACTGGCAGAGGATGGATGTGATTCCACTTCACAAAAGTGGGAGCAAGGCAGCTACAGGAAACTACAGACCAGTTAGTTTGACCTCAGTGGTAGGGAAAATGGTGGAATCACTGCTGAAGGAAAGAATTGTCGAGTACCTAGAGGCCAGTAGGGCACAGGACCCAAGGCAGCATGGAAGGTCATGTCAGACAAATCTAATAGATTTCTTTGACTGGGTGACCAAAGTAACAGACCAGGGATGGGCTGTGGACTTAGCCTGCCTAGATTTTAACAAGGCATTTGACACAGTCCCAAAAAAGATTAATATACAAGTTAGCCAGCCTTGGAGTGGGTCCCAAGGTAGTAGCCTGGGTAAAACATTGGCTGGACAACAGGACACAAAGGGTAATAGTAAACAGAGTCCACAGTGAAGAAAGGAGGGTAACTAGCAGGGTACCACAGGGTTCAGTACTGGCCAGTCCTCTATAATGTCTTTATAAGTGACATTGCAGACCACCTGGAAGGAAAATGTCTCTTTGCAGATGACACAAAGATCTGCAACAGGATTGATACACAGGATGGGATGGAAAGGATGAGAAGGACTTGCTAGGTTGGAGGAATAGTCAAATGTATGGCAGCTCAGATTCAATGCAAAGAAGTGCAAGGTAATGCACCTGGGCAACAAAAAGCCCTGGGAAGAGTACATAATGGGGGTGAAATACTAACAACAACAAAATGGAAAGGGACCTGGGAGTAATTATCAGATGACCTAAGGTGGGAAAGCAATGTGAGAAGGCAGTAAGGAGGGCTGGGGGGGATACTGGGATGCATAGAGAGAGGCATCAACAGTAGAAAACAGGAAGTTGTTATCCGCTGTACAGACAGTTGGTGAGGCCCCATCTGGAGTACTGCATGCAGTTTTGGAGACCTCATCTCCACAAAGACATAGAGTAGAGGCTGTCCAGAGGAGGCAACCAAAATGGTGCAGGGTCTGCACCAGAAGACATATGAAGAGAGACCAAAGGAGCTTAATATTTATACCCTCGAGGAAAGGAGGAGAGGGGTACATGATAGAAACTTTCAAGTACCTCAAGGGAATTAACAAAGTCCAAGAGGGTAACTTCTTTCAGAAAAAGAGATGCACAAGAACAAGGGGCAAAATTTGAAGTTAGAGGAGGACAGCTCGAGGTAATGTTAGGAATATTTTTCAAAAGGGGTGGTGGATGCATGGAACAGCCTTTCTGAAGAGATCGTGGAGTCAAGAACAGTAGGAATTCAAGAATGCATGGGACAGATATAAGGCAAATCTAGTGGGGAGGCAGGAGGAAGTAGGCTGTTGGTTAACTAGGATCTGCAGCTTATCCATCAGGTAGGAAATGGGCAGACTAGGTGAGCCAAGCAGTCCTTTCCTGCCATCAAATTCTATGTTTCTATGTTTCTATGACTCACTGTACCTGAACTATATTGCTTACTTTCTAAGCAGGACTCTGCCCATGTGCCTGGATGCTTGGGTACACAATGCAATTAGAGAAACAAGTTCAGAAAAACACAAAGCTGCCTGGACTAAGTTATGCAATGGCTATGGATTCAATGCATTGCAACAGAAAACCATGACATGTTTAACAATGGCGGTCTCAGTTATTTGGTTACGTAAGGAACAACCATCCACCCTGCTGCAGTACTGAAATGCTGGAACATGGAACATACTATGAAGGTGATTGCCAGATGGACATGAATTCTGGACTAAATAATGCAATGGTTATGCAAATAAATGCATGCAATGCAACTAAGCAACTTTGACAACAAGTTTTGACACCTGTCACCATTTCACCAATGTTGGGAACAAGAACCAAACCACCCTGAGTGCCCTGGTTCTACATGAAAATTCTGGAGCTTAGTGCACTTTACATGAATGTACAGTACAAATAGTGGCTGCAGCATGATTCTCAGAGTCTTAAAGTGTATCAAAGCACTGTACTTAATTAACCCTAGGACCCGCCCATTCTGACCCCCAACAGACTGCATGAGAGTCAGTGTCACTCACTTAAGTCAGCAGTTAACTAGCACAGTAACCTTTACTGCATGACTGTATGTACAATTGTTTTAAATCCCAAGTTACCAGTGCCACCCACCACTCACCAACATGACCTGTTACCACCCATAGCAACTTAAGCAACCAAGTTAGTTGGCAACTGAAACTGAAAGACAGACAGTCACACAACAGTGTGCTTCAGTTTGACACACAACACATATTCTGTGAAAACTGTAAAGTTCATGAATCGAGTCTTACACTTAGCTGAATTAACCAACATCCACTGTATTTACTGTACCTGTTGCTGTGTTAGCACCTTGATGTGGAACTTTTGTAAATGAGCTTGTGGCTCAAAGGTTGAAACCGAGGCAATAATAAATAATAACACCAGCTAATCCTTCACAGGCCACTGTGAACCATATGTCTTCACTGGTTGATTGATGAGGTAGTGGAGCAGTAGATTTGGAGTCTTGGACTAGAGTCTCTTCCTGTTCCCTAAGTTCAGTTGGCATCAGATCCTACCATGAAAACTTAACTGTGTCTTTAAATGTCTTCTTCTTCTCATGGAACTGGAACCTGTAGATTAAAAATGTCATTACTACAGTGCAAAAAATGTGCAAAGTACACAGAGTTCCACTACTCTAATCAACTTAGTTGCTCATTCAATCTCTAAATCTCAACAGGAGGGTAGTGGTACAGTACTAGGTGGCAGCAGGGTAGGCCACAGGAATTGATTCGTCCTGTGTTCTGGCTGGACTGTCACACACTACAAGCTAATGCTGGACGGACTTGGCTTTGGGACCTGCCTTCTCCACACAAGCAGCATGGAAGGGACCACTTGGTGGGTACAGTGGGGAGGGAATGAAGATTCGGGCTGGGGGGCAAAGCAGATTGTGTAGACAGGCAGCAGGCACTGGACTTCAGCTTAGACAGCCTGGCTAGTAGACGCTTCTGCACAACTGCTTAATCCTTCCCTGACAGAATGAGGAGGACAACAGTGACCATGGCCCTCATGAACTTCACCTGCTTCCTACTCCTAACTGGAGTATTACCTAACCAGTATCATGTTGCAACAGCAAAAGAAAACAGGAAGAACATCACAGCAACATTTTTGACAGGTTGCTGTGATGGTCCGCTAGTTCCTGGCACTGCTGCCTCCGGGTGTTCACCCCTATCCGAACCAACTCTGACTCGGAGTTGATAATCTTAAGTGCAGGGGTGCTGAGGGCTCAGCCCTCTGCATGGGGTGTGGGAAAAAGCCCCCTGAAAACACACTTTTCTCCATCGATGGCACAACACCAGATGGCGGTTTTATGCTGTCACTGTACTGATGGTCGCTGTGCTCTGTGTCACCACGGCATGGTGAAACCACCTAACCATGCTTAGTTACCCTACCCTGTCTATCTTAATGTCAACTGAGAGATTAAGAACTGTGGAAAACTATTACACTCAGACTGGAAGAGACTCAAGGACAGGAGGCAACCATACTGTTCTTTTACCACCATTTTCTAAGTCTTTCCCAGAATCTGGATTCTCTGGACCTAAAAGATTACAAAATGCAAATCATAGAACTTCAGCTTTGTGTAGCAGCAGAGCAATGAGCACAAAAAAACACAAAAAGCACAGAAACTGTGGGATGGGGCAGGCCCCAATGTAAAGGCCACATGGCACTGTGGGCACAAACTAGGGAAAAATATACTTATTTAGGATTATGAAATGGTGACTATGTTAGTGAGTGAGACTTCAGACAGTAAAGATAAACATCCCCTTGACCCACCTGACCTGATGATTGCTTTGCGATTCTCTGAGTCCCAGACATGACAGCATAGGTGGTGGTGCTGCTTCCGTTGGTATTGGCTGCTGCACTTCTCTCATTTTAGAAAAAAAAAAATATTCAGTGTCTGACTAACATCACAGAGCATGTGACAACTTTACACAAATATACATTAAGTTCCTTCTAGTTGCATGCTGCAAATGCAGACACTATCCTGGTGGGGAGGGGTCAGAAATGAAGCCTGGCTGGGCAGCTAGTAGGTGGCTCTGGCTGGCTGCTGCACTCTAGTGCCACACTACATCTGCCACTGCCTGTGCTGCAGTGCCAGGCCAGCCCACTCCCCACACAGACACCAGTCTGCCAGTGATAGCTAGCAACATTATGCAACATTGAGGGGCAGTGGCTGTTTAAAATTTTACAACTCATCTCACCAACTCCAAGCGACCATGCCTATGTCAAGAAGTCTCAATTTGGCTTCCCGTATGGCTCTAGCTGTGGTCCAGGCAGCTTAAGTTGGGGGGTTGTGCCCATGAACAGGCTGCTAGTGGCAACTTTCAGCAGTTCTTCTACTGAGTCCCTCCCAGGGCAGAGCAGAAAGAACTGCTGGCAACCTGTTTGCCCCCAAAAAATGCATTAAGGCACAGGGGCTATAGAAAGTGGATTGGGCAGTGGGCAGGGCTTTGAAGCTGGGCAACTGCAGTGCCCTGCCTAGTCTCTGGTAGCTGGTCCCTGTGCCTTAGTGCATTTTGGTGGGGACTAGGCCATGGGGCCTGTGCCCATAAACAGGCTACCATCAGTTCTTGGGGAGAGCCAAAAGAACTGCTGTTAGCCTATTTGTAAGTCGCAGTCTACATGGCCCAGCCAACCCCCAAAAGACACTAAGGCACTGGGGCCAGACAGTGAGCTGGTATGTTGGGCAGTGGACAGGAACCCCCCAAAAAGGCACTAAGGAACAGGGGGCCAGACAATGGTCAGGAGCCTGGGCATGGTTGGGCTGTGGACTGGACACTGCAGCTGGGCAGCTGCAGTGCCCTGCCTACTGTCTGACTCAGTGGTCCCTGTGCTTAATGCCTTTTGGGGTCTGTCTGGCACACGTGGCCCATGCCTAGAAACAGGCTGCAAGCAGTTCTTTCAGCATTCTCCCGGAGAGGGGCTGAAAAGAACTGCTGGTATCTATTTTTGGGAGTGGGTTGTGTAGCCCATGCCCCTCAAAGGCACTAAGCTCAGGGACCAGAGAGTGGGCTAGGCATTTGCAGTGAACTGTCAGACTGGCAGACCCCAGAAAGGCATAGGGAACAGACAGTGGGCTAAGCATGATATAGGCAGTGGACTGGGCATTACAGACAGGCAGAAGTTGTGCTCTGCCTGCTTTCTGCCCCTATGCCTTAATGCCTTTTTGACTGGGTTGGTCCACATGGCCCATGCCCACAGGCTACCACTCATTTCTTTTTCACCCCCCAAATGTCACTATGGCACACAAGGCCAGATAGTGGGCTGGGCATGGGCAGTGGACTACTGAGCATGGCAGGTAGTGGGCTGGCATTGGTATGGGGACTGCAGCTGGGCTTCTGCACTGCAGTGCCTGTTCATGCCTAAAGGCACTATGGTGGTGGGCTGGGCAAGGGCATACAGTGGTCCAGCTGGTAGTGTGGCACATAGATTTACAAAGGCTTCCAAGTTCCTTTCAGCCAGGAGGAACTTGAGGAAGCAAGACTGTGCCCAGTGAAGCAGTGACCACCTGCCCAGTGCCACAGAGGTACCCACACCCCAGTGCCTCCAGCCCCAGTGCCAAGTCCATGCTCAGCTCCCTGATCCCAGTGCCCAGTTTTATTTTCTTATACTTTTCCTCAGCTGGCTGGAGGCTACCCCTCCCCAGACTACCCTCTATTACCAGTACAGACCAGTCCAACCAGCTCCCATCCCTTCCCCTACCCATGCTCTGACAGAACCAATTCACACAAAGAATCAAACTCCCCAAAGATGGATTACCACAGAAACCAATAAAGTAGGCAGCAGCACAAACACACAGCAGCAAGCAAGCAATGTGTTGTGCCAAAATAGGTGATCCCCCCACTCTGCCAGTTGACCACCCGACCAGAAGACCCCATTCCTGAACCATCTCAGACAAAATAAACATAATTTTTTCCATTCAGCTCAGTTAGGTACCCATGTCATTTGGCAGCAAGAGGGCTCGCGCTTTGACCATTTGGCTTGAATGATAGACTGGAGACTCTGCCACAGTGACTGATTCTCTTGCCTTCAGTCTGCTCAGCCTGCCTTTCAGCCATTTTCATTGGGGTCACTCAGTCACTTGGGGATCACCACTGTAAACCACCATGTGTTTTTGCATCCCACATCCCACCTCGGCCTGTCCTGTCACCCAACCTTGGCCTTGCCTGTCACCCCAACACCTGTGTTGCACTTTCACACAGCAGCCTTAGTAGAATGTAAAGGGAAAGAGAAAGGGAAATTGTTTAACCAGGAAAGGTACACTAAGCTGGAGCTTGTTTCCAGGTATGAGCTGGACTGTGATGCTAATCCTGCAGGCTCCAAAAGGGTGTCCCTCAGATGCCTTCCCTATTTAACAATTCGATCGAGGAGGCATTGGAGGACCAGATTGAATGACTACTGATTGGCAGCCACAAACTATCCTCCCCACAATCTGGAAAACACATGGAAAAAACAAGTTTCTCCATGTTTTCTTGGGGTGGCATATTTTAGCACATTATACCATGGGTTATCATATGATATAGTTATCGCAGTATGGAAAAATCATGCCGATAATGATATCACCATTGTTTCATACCATGATAAATGTTTATACCAGTATTTTTGCGCCATCTGTACCACCAACACAGTGACTCCTGTGGCTGGACCGGGAGGTTGTTCCTGCCATGATGGAAGCTGTGGCTGTGCAATGCTGACAGAGCCACCATCTCCACAAGGAGATGTGAGAAACAAATGTTGAGACAAACCCAGTAAGTAATTGAAAGATGGCTGGCTTCAGCCTAATCGGTGTATATCCATGTGAAAAGGATATATCCCTGAGAGACAAGCTGCCTGCAGGGTGAAAAGCCACTATGGAAAAAAAAGGACTGTGTGTGTGTGAGCTCTCAGATCTTTGTTTATATGCTGACCAAGTTATAAGCAAGTTGTAAGCAGCAAAGATTCCAAAGTAACATCAGTAATTAAAGTTGAATTCCATGAGCTTTCATGAAATTATGGAATGTTGTGATGTCTTTGTTAAAGCCATGCCCATAGATGTTGCCCAGTCATATACTTGAGTTGCCAGGTAAAAACTTGGTAAAGTGGCACTAAGGCAGCATTCAGAGGAGGCTTCATAGTAAAAGTATAGTGGTGCCAAGTGTCAGGTCACTGTCTTGAGTGATGAACCATGGAGAATAGTCATGGACATCACTGTTCACTAGTGTGAAATCTTGCAATATGCCAGATAACCCCTAGAGCTCAATGACTTGATGACTTGTGGAAGAACATGCACGTATAGCATTTTTTCTGTACAATGACACCTGCTAACTCATTAACAATTCTGTACATAACAATGTATGTTTCTACTATTTGAAAACAGTGTCACCAAGTTACATCAGGCATTACAACTATCTGTGACTTAAGCCACTGTGACAGAAGTATCTTGGTATCTTCAGTCATGATGGATCATGATGATAGACATCACTGTCGCAGAAGTGTTGGAGGGGTGTTGTGGGGCCATGATGATAGTGCAGGTAAAGTGAGTCAGTGGTGATAAGTACTTTGTGGAAGTTCAATTCCACAGGAGGAATTCTAGAGGCATTACCCATCATGCTTCCATGAATCTTTGAGTAAATGTTTCCAATTAGTAATTTCTTAAGTATACACAATACATTTTAGGAAAGTTCTACAAATATTCATTATCCTCAGCTAGATTTAAATGGCTTTTAATTGAAAAAATTTAAACATATTGCCACATGAATTCAAAGGCAGGCCATAGCTACTAGGAATCCCGACCGGTTTCTTACATCAATACAACATCTGGGGAGATGTTTTGCTGTTTTGCTCAATACATTTTATTCTACTAAACCAAACATATCCATCTAAATAAGATTCCAGGAGATATTTACTCTGGTATGCATGCCAAATCTTGAGTATGTACCTGCAATAGCAATAGAAAATAAACATCAAATAAATGAAAAATTAGGTTTTCTCCTCAACTTCACTCTAGCAGCTAGGTCCTAGGACATAGGGGTGCATAATATCAGGAATAATATAGTGTTACTAATGCAATCCACCTGCAGCACCTGCTGCAGGACACAAACAACTATCTGCACTACCCAAAATCACCATGGGCCTAGTTTCTGTCCTTCCTGATAATCTTTATTTTCAATATTCAAAGCACACACATATTATATGAAACAAATTAAAATTGTACCAGGCAGTTCATATGCAGTTGATCTTCGTACTTCTTCTTGGCTCAATTGCCAAAATCCATTGTCTTCAAAACATTCTATTTCCAATTGCAGCAATTTTGGGGATAAACAACTGCAACTGTGTAGTGTATCAGATTATAAGGAGCCTTCCTTGCTCTTCTAGGTTCAATCTGTGCTAGGCCATCTGGTGTTCCTTTTGCCTCTCCTATCCCCCTCTTGTAATCTCCTTGATGTCGCCTCATCCCCAGCCTCCAGATGTCTTGTTGGCTGATATTCCCAGCCGACGGCTGGCCTCCTATGTATAAGCCATTATCTTCCTACCACAGGGTAGATAAGGTCCCCTGATATTGCTTCATTTACCTCGTTTATGTCTGATGCTCTTACTTGTACCTGCTCTTATTGTTTTCCTGCTGTACCTGATTGTATCCTTGTAATCATGTATGTATCTCTGTAATAATCATGTATGTATCTCTGTATTAATCATGTATGTATCTCTGTAATCTCGAGGTCGCACCTGAAAATAGGCACCTGGTTGTCTAGTGTGCTTACCTGGTAAACAAAACAAATAAATAAATAAATAAACTGAATATAACATGTTTTGAAGACAATGGGCTCAATTCTCAAAGGTGTTAAAATGCCTCAAGTCCCAAGTGCGAACAGATGGCACATGGTGCTATGGCATTCAGTGGAGTAACGGGAAAGTATGCATATACATTTTAATTTTCTCCTCCAAAAGTGGCTAAGTTGTAAGCACAGAACTATTTTCAGAAATGTTCACATGAATAATAAATTGACAGACTTTGAGGAGGCATAACTTCCAGGCCCTTCATTCAAATCTCTTGAAACCTGTCATCATTTAGTGCCTCTTACAAACAATACACATGCCACATTTCAGACCTCTAATTATAATACTGAACTGCTTACAACCAAGAAAAGATTTAGAAAAATTGATAACATTTTGTGGAATGCCACAAAATTCCAAGAAAATGAATTTTCTAATTTGGCCCATGCCTACACTGTAGCTATCTTGCAACACTATAACTAAGGAACTGCAGTAGCCCAAGTATCCAATAATCCAGCAAGTTTCTTTACTTTTGCTTATAAGATATATCAAAATGATCATGGAATAGTTCTATTTATGCAACATAGATGTCACCCAAAACTTAGAGATAAAGATTTAATAAGATAAATAATTGATCTCAATGTTGATGGCATAATTAGTATTTATCTCCACTCTGGACAGGTCACACATTATCCCTTAAAGCAACAGTGCAATTGAAATTGGGCAGAACAGTTGACCCTACTTTTCTGCACTATAAAAGATTCTAGGCATCTTCCAGTTTTATTTGGTAGTAACATTTATTTTAATTTACTTTTTTTCTCAGAAAATAGGTGGCTGACACATTTAGCTTAGAAATAGCATTGTAGACCTGGCAAGGGTTAGGATTATGAATGTAATAATAACAAAGAATTGCTGTACAGCATATGTAGTACTTAAAATAGTAGATTAGATGGGTATACTAATATTTTTATCAATTGTAGCTGAAACTAATTTATGGAAAATGTTTATCAATGCACTGCTGCTTTAGCAAAGGTAGAGCAGCTTATACAATGCCTAATGCCATCATAATGTTGTTTGCTAGACATAAACCAGAACAGTGAAATCAAACAGACATGATTCAAATATTATTAAATAACTGTAGTGCATTGAAAGATTTACAATATAAAATACAATATATGAATTGTATACACAATGGCCTGACTCAGAATATGCTACTTTTATAACTTTTGAGGGTAGAACTTATATAACTCACCGTGGCTCCGCCACTTTGAGTTAGTGCCCTTCCCTTCGTGCATGAAGATACATGTTATATTCTTAGACAAGCCATTGCACATGTCACATATCTCTTTCAACAACTTATCATTTTCACAAGTGTCCTAAATATAGATTAGAGGATTTTAGTTGTGGATGGAAGAGATCTTTACACCATGTTACGAATATATTGGTAACAAAATAGGAATTCCTCAACATAACAATGTTATCTAATATATGTATTTCCTTAGATACCAAAGTATAATTTCACTTGTCAGAACTCATGGGATGGTAACACTGAGACCATACAGTGATTTCATTACAGTAATTTTCATTAAATACCTGAACCAAACTTATGTTGTGCTACAGTATTAAAAGAAGTGGAAGTTTTAGATCTACAAAATTAAGTTGTAATTTACCGTATAGTATGAGAAGCACTTCATCATAGGCAGTGCCAGGCATGTCTACATCTGTTTTGCATACACAACTACAGTTTGTTTCTAATCACTTGTGACTTGTTAAAGTTATGCATTAGACAAGATTGGCAGCTTCAAGCATTATGAACACAAACTGTACTTACATGAAAATCCTGTGCCAGCAGATATTTATCTAGTTCATACAAGGTTTTAACACATAGGGAACATTAATGAGATTAGTCTTGATAGCTCACTTTGTCTTTAATTTATATTGTAAACAAGATAAGCTTTAGCTGGGTAAGATCTGCTGAAATACAAATAAGTCCCCATGGGAAATAAGAGTAGACTAATGCTGCTTATTAAGCACCTTCAACTGTGCAGTAGGCAGCTACAATGTAGAGGCTTGATCCCTATATCTAACTTTTGTAAGTTTATACTTAACATTGCTTGCTCAAAATACTCAGAAGTATAAACCATATTGTTATAGAAGGTCTACATACTTTAGTATCTGTTTGTCAACCAATATAAAGATTAACATGAGCAACAACTAATTGATCAAAGCATGCATTTTATTTATTTCTTTTTTACTTAGGTTATAAGAGATAACTATTATACTGGAAAATTTGAACACATTGCATAATTGTCATACATCTTTTTACATACGCTTTGCAAGTTATACTGCTCTGCTCTGTACAGAACTTTCATGAGAAAAAGGCAGATATACAGGAAATTGCAAGACAGTTGCACACATAGAAGAAATATGATAATCATATGCAGCTCAATGTTTTGGCCTTCCCTGTAGTTCAATTTAATTTCCAGTTAAACCATTATCTTGCTAATAACATTGAAGTGTGCATCAACATATACTACAGTTTCAAATGCTACAACATTTTGTAACCCTTTTGACTAATATATTGCACTGGCTTGACCAAAAGCTTTTAACATAATTGATACAGAAGAGGTGCAAGTACTGAACATTCCCAGGGGAGGTTGTGTAACAGTCGTGGGTAGGGATCAAGCTGAAAGGCAGCACCAGCAGGGATACAGGAAAAAGAAGGGTACTTCAGTTATTTTGAAACTGGTAGTTGGGGATCCATTTGGTTAGGAGCATTGAGTGAGTGGTGTTGGGGTTGGTAAAGAAGGAGGGGTGTGGTCAGATGCCTATCCAATTACATAGAAACAGAAACATAGACAGTGATTGCAGAAAAAGACACTTGTTCCATTCAGTCTGCCCCAGTTCCTATTTAGCCCCAGGACCTACTGTCATCCCTCCAGGGTACTAGCCCTCCCCAGACTTGCCTTCATTTTCCTCTCAGTTTTGCTACTCCCCAACAAGCACTATACCTTTCATTCTGTTCCAACCTTGAACATAACCATCTAAGGTTTTTGCACTTACCACTTTGGCTGGTAGACTGTTCCATGGCTCCACAACCCTTTCTGTAAAATAATACTTCCTCATGTCTCTCCTGAACATCCCTTCTGTTAATTTCCACTCATGTCTACATGACGAGAGCTAGTAATCAAGTTAAATAGTTCCCTGGGTCCTTTATTAATTCATTTTAGGAAAATGAAGGTCTCTGTCTTATTTCCCCTCTCTGTTCTGGTCTCCAGCAAGTACATGTTAAGTACCTTGTGGCACTCCTCATAGGACCTGTCCTTTTGCCCTGAATCATTTTCATCACCTTGCACTGCACGGTCTCCAGTTACCTCTATCTTTCCTGAGGTGAGGACTCCAGAACTCATGGTGTGGCCTCACTAAGGATCTATACTGGGGATGTAGTACTTCTTTCCTTCTTCTATCAATACTCCTCCCAATATAACCGGTATCCTACTCACTTTGTTATATGCCTTGTTGCACTGACTTGATTGTTTTAGAGAGTCACTGATGATAACTCCAAGGTCCCATTCCTCAGTCCTAGTGCTAAGCCTTATCCCACCCATCCAGTACTCTGTCCTGGTATTCATGTTCCCTAGGTGCATTATGTTGCACTTTTGGGAGTTAATTTCAACTGCCAAACCTTAGACCACCTTTCAGTTTTTGTAAGTCCGCTATGCATTTCCCTGATTCCTCATTGCTATCCAACCTCCCATGGATCTTAGTGTCATCCTTGAAGAGACACAACCTGCCCTGGATTCCATCACCAATGTCACTGATGAACATGTTGAAGAGTGCCAGACACAGGACAGAGCCTTGTGGTACTCTGCTCATAACCTCCCTCTCTTCTAATTTGACCCCATTGACAACAATCCTTTGCTGCACTCAGATCCTCCATCTTCTTCAACAAGCATCTCGGAGCACTGAGGCAAAAGCCTTGCTGAAGTCAAGTAGGGCAAATCCACAACATTGCCCTTATCCAATTCCCTCATCACCTAGTCAAAGAAAACTATTAGGTAAGTCTAATAAGACCTTCCTGCCACAAATCCATGCTGCTTACTGTCTTGGAGCCATTGCTCCCAAGTAGTCCACGAGGTCCTCTTGACCAGCGATTCCCTCAGCTTCCATATAATAGTGGTAAGACTGACAGGTTTGCAGTTCTCTGCTTGTTCCTTGTCACTCCTCTTATGGAACATAACATATCTGCCAGCCTACAATCCAGTGGAATCACCTCATCCCTAGTGAGCTATTGAATAGACCTACAGGGCTTCCAAGTTCTGCTGCCAGTTCCTTGAGTATCCTTGGATGCAACCCAACTAGTCCCAGGATCCTATCTATCTTTAGGGCTGTTATTCTTTTTGGACCCTCTACTGTTCCTCTACTGGGAGGACACAGTCAGAACTGAGGGACCACTAAATCAGATGGGAAACAGAGGTGCTTGTATATCTGGGTATTAATAATCTGCCACAGTCACAACAGCTGGAGGAGTTCAGTCAAACTCCTGCAAGCTGGGGAATAGACTGAGGGGGAAAATAGCTTTGCTGACCTTCTCAGAAGTTCTACAAATGTGGGGCAGGGCAAGGAAAGGGTTAGACAGAAGGAAGCAGAGGCTTTCAATAAATGGTTGAAGAGGCAGAGTTGAGAAGAGGAGGTTCTGTTCACGGGTGACTGGGTTAAATTCTGGGGTTGAAGGCTCTTTAGAGAGATAGCCTTCATCTCATGAAGGAGGAAACAAGTTCTGTCAGGTAAAAGTTTAATGTCTGCATAGCTAGATATTTAAACTGAATAGGGAGACTGAGTCAAGACATCCCATTGAAGGATGGTAGAGAAGGAGGGCCTAGCAAGTACTCTCTCTGAGTAGGGACAGGGAACTATGGATGGCATAGGCAGGAAGTGAGCTGAATCAGGAAATGGGAGAGAGAGTGACAGGCCCATGGAAAGCCACCAGGGATGGAGCAACTGGAGTGATAGGAAGGAGGATCAGACATTGAACAGGACACAAGAACTGTAATGGTGTCAATGAATCATGATGGAAGACAGTTTACCTGAATACTGAGAGCCTGGGCAATAAAACTAATGAGCTCCAGGAGATGGTGGTAGATGCAAGTTTGATATAGTGTCCATAAATGAGACATAGGAAATGGGAACAATGATTGGGACCTGGTTACCTCTGGAGTTATCCTGAATGGAAAGGATAGGAGAAAGGGAAGATCATAGGAATAGTCTTCTATATTAGAAAGAGCATAGAGACCACTGAAAATGATGCTATCAAAAGGAGAGGGAACTGGAATTGATCTAGGTGCAGCTGAGTAAACCTGTGAAGAAAAGATAAAGATGGGAGTGGTCTACATACCACCAGTACAGAAAGAAAATGAGGTCAGAAAACTAGGGGGACGGTAAAAGGAGAACTAGTGATTGTGAGTGACCTTTACATTCAGTACTTTATTTATTTATTTATTGAATTTTGTTGACAGGGTAGGCCCACTGAGACTAGAAGTCCCTTTTCATGGGTGACACAGGGGTAGGAGATACAGAGGTAACCAACTGAAACTGAACCAGATTAAGCTGTTGATGGTATTTTTAGCGAATGGAGGAAATTTGGCCAGAAAAATGGGGAAATTCCCTACTCTTCTGCAGGGGACTTGCTGCTGTGTGGACAGGCTACAGTCAGTCTAAGGCTGGCAACTGAGGAGAATGGTCATCAGTTGGGGTCTGAGCGAGCCCTGAGGCTCCACTTGTGATTATGGAAAACCTTTATGTGCAGCCTGTGGAAGCTATAGGAGATGCCAGAATAGAGCAACGAGAAGTTCCTACTGGTGACTTTTTTTTGCTGGTGTTTCTGCACTAGCGAACTTACCGCACCTTTGAAGCCTGTTATGGAGCCGCTGTCAAGTTTCGTGCGAGGCACCGACGGGAGTGTGTAGTCAGTGTCATTGCTGACGGAGCTGCAGTAGTGTCTGCCCTGTCAGTTGCTGCCTCTGATTCTGTCAATCCGCAGGTAGTGCCTCAGCTGTCACGGGTGACTTTGGTGCTACCACGGCGGAAAGAATGTAGAAGTCTTTCAGCTCCCCTGCAGACATTCCCTTGAGCCTGGGAGTTGGTCAAAGATGAATCCTTGATTCATTCTGGCTGGATGCAAACAGAGGAAGGGAGATGGGTACCTGATCAAGACTGGATGTCATTTTCACAAGGTGAGCCATGTGATCCATGTTCTTCTGAACTGCCGTCTGTAGCCGCTGAACACTTGCCTGCTGAAACTGTAATTTCAGCTTCTCCCTGAGTTACTAGTGGTGGTGTGACAGGAGTCCTGAGGCTCTGTAGCATGATTCTACTAGGGCTGAGGATACTCCTCCTTCTCCCAGACAGGAGAGACGATGGACAGGTTCTACCTTTTCATATCTCTTTAAAAATAATAAAGTGGACCAGGCACCTAGAAGAAACACTGTCCTTCGCTACGGGTGGGCTACAGAACCATCTTGATAGACAATACGTGGCAAAATAAATGTTGAAAGATTCTATGGGTTTTGCTGCCTCTGATAGTTATGCCTTGATTAACATCAGGGCGAGGACACTTTGATGTGAGCTTTAGAAATTTTACTGGACTGCATACTTTTTGGAGAAAGTATGAGACTCTAAAGCATTTACCTTTATGGGTTCCTTTTTGGGCCATTCCTTGACTAACCCTCTACAAAACTGTTAATATCATGTTTAGGAACGAGGGGTTAATGTTGGAGATATTTATTTCTGGTTGGAAAAAAGTGTCAAGTTTTAGATCCTCCTTCTGCAATCATTGATTCGGAGGGCATCTGGACAGGCAGCTGGTGATTTAAGTTAAATTGCTGATGTTGGAGATGAAATCCAGCATATTCCACACAGTTTTTTCTAGGGAAGGATAGAGGGCTGGTGTTTTATCCAGGACAACCTAAGGCATGCTACAAGTGTGGTAGTAGTAGTAGACATTTGAGTAGCACTTGTGACAGGGTCATTGTGCCCTTTGTGGGGATTATGATCATACCAGTAATGTTTGCAGGAATGTTCATAAATGCAATCTGTGTGAGGAACATGGCTATGCCTATCATCAGTGTCCCTGGGTGGGTCAGAACAGACAGGAGGCCTGAATAAAGATGACTTGGTCTCTGAACACAGGAAAGATATAGGCCTCCTGGGCCTGATCCTAGTCATCCCCACCCCCATCCCTGCCCCAGCACCCTGACTGCAGGGAGGAGTGATCATGATATGGGCAGGGGATGTTATTTTGAGTCTCCTGTGGATGCTCAACCTGAAACCCCTAGCACGCCTGGTGAAGGGAGTGTCGGGCCTAATATGCCTCCCCTCTGCTGGTTTTGGAGTCCCTTCTAAATGCATCACTAGGTCTTCTAGTAAAGCTCCTGTTTCTGCTGTCCCTGTGCCTACTAAAATTCCTTTGGAATCTTACAGGAGGTTGATGGAGGTTTGATTGGATACTTCCTCCATTTGGGAGCTGTATCCGAAATGGACTGTGAGGAGGAGCTGGTTGGGCCAAAAGAAATGAAAAAAGAAAAGGAAAAAATGAAAAAGGATAAAGAACTTGGTTGATTCTCCTCTAAGACCTACTGGCAACCTTATACTTGGTCTCTTGCAATACCTGTAACATTAAAATATTAAAAGACTGCTGGCTTGGTTTAGTTTTCTTGCAGTCTTATGAGCAGATATTAGTTTTTGCAAGAGACCAGGGTTAATTCTGTCAATGATATTGTGCAATCAAAGCATTTATGGCCCTGGGGCCCCTCTTTTTAGTCATTTGGGGCAGATTTAGTCATTTGGGGCAGATGTAGCAGATGGGTTGATCATTCTCTTCGAACATCTGATCTCTGGATACATAGAATTGTAGATTTGGCTCCTGGTAGAGCTATGATACTTGATTGTACTTTTCAGGGTTTTTTCTTCAACTTATCAACATGCATGCACCTCAGAGTAAAAGTTCCAGGATTTATTTATTTAACCAAATTAAACCCTTTCTGTTTACTACTAAATCTGTCATCTGGGAGGGATATGAATTGTAGTCTAGATGTTAAAGTTAAGGATAATGTGCAAAAAAAAAATATTGTGATTCCCATGTTTTAAGGGGTATCTTAAAACAATCATTAGAGCTGCCTATAGGTCATTACACAAAATGGGTGGTGCTACATATCAGAGAAGAGCTTCTCACACTAATGTATTATTTCTTTATTTCAGACTTTTGTATACTTTAAGGATGACTGTGTCCCTGAGTGAATTTACAGATCATAATATTTTACATTGTACTCTGGTTATAGGAAATGTTCCACCCAGTTTTCCTTCAGTCCCCAGGCAATGGAAGTTAAATTCTCTATATTATTACATACAGCTATTAAGCTACAGGTTGAAAGATGTTTTCTTTTAGAAAATCGGTTGCAGGAATGTATGAGGATTGAGGTAGTTGGTGGATGGACACCAGATTCGACTTTTAGGCCCTTTTTTAAAACTGGGTAAACGTACTTGTAATAAGGAGTATATTTTGTATTTAAGTCATAGGAACCAATTGTATAAATTAATGTCCTTCCGAATGTTAGTGACTCTAGAATTAAGTCACAAATTGAAACTATTAAAGGAAAATGAGGGCATACTGTTTTTCTAGGGCAGCATCTTCGACAGCTGAATTTAAATTTGGGATGACATTTCAACCTTTTCTGATCCTTTGAGGCTTGGACATTTAAAACAGGGCATAAGGTGACAGAGGTTTATTTGATGTGGCTGGGGTTTGAAACAATCAGAGGTTGAAATATGGATATTCTAAAGGATGCTTTGCATAATTCTTTGGGGACGGGTTTTCTGAGTTAACATGGGATCAGGTGGTGACCTGTCTTACCCCTATGCTCTCGGAACAGACTTTTCTGTTATTGATGGTCCTGTTACACTTTCAGAAGTCCTTGAGGCCATCTCTAGTTTATGGGATGGGTCTTACCTGGGAAAGATGGTCTGACTAATGAATTTTTAAGATATTTAAGGATATACTTGGTGGGATCTTGGTGGATACATATAATGATATGATGTCTTCTGGATGGATGCCTCAATGTTTTACTAATGCTTTTATGATGTCACTCCACAGAGAGGAGTGACCAGTGAGTACCACAGGGATCAGTGCTGGGACCGGTCCTATTCAAAATCTTCATCAGTGACATTGTGCAGGACCTAGAAGGCACAATTTCACTGTTCACTGATGACACAAAAGCTCTGTAACAGAGTAAACAAAGCAGAGGGGTGTAGACAGAATGAGAAGGGATCTGCACAAAGTTGAAGAATGGTCAGGGTTTGGTAGCTGAAATTCAATGCAAAGAAGTGCAAGATAATGCATATGGGGCACAAAACCCTGGCACAATATATCAGTTGGGGGTGAGGATATAGCATGCACCAAGCAGGAAAGGGATCTTGGGGTTATCATCTCTGATGACCTCAAGGTAGGAAACAGTGTGACAAGGCAGCAGGAAAAGCAAATAGGATGCTGGGATGCATAGGTAGGGGCATCACCAGCAGGAAAAGGAGGTCATAATTCCACCATACAAGACACTAGTGAGGCCCCACCTGGAGTACAGTGTACAGTTCTGGAGACCTTATCTACGTAAGGACATAGACAGGGTAGAGACAGTTCAGAGGAAGGCAACAAAGGTGGTACACAGATAGCATCACAAATCCTATGAGGACAGGTTGAAGGAATTGAATATGTACTCCTGGAGGAGAGGAGGGAGAGGGACATGATAGAGACATACAATTATCTTACAGGGAGGAACAGGGTGGAGGAATGCACGATTTTAAGCAAAAAAGATGTTCCAGGACTAGAGGGCATGGGATGAAGTTGGAGGAGGATGATTCAGAGGAAATGTGAGAAAGAATTTCTTCACCAATGGGTGGTGGAGAAGTGGAACACCCTGCCAAAGGAAGTGGTGAGGGCTGAAACAATCACGGATTTAAGAATGCATAGGATAGACATAAAGGAATTCTGAGGTCAGGCGAAGGGCAACAGACTTCTAGGAAAGCATAAAACTGAACTTAAAAGCTCAAATGGCAGACTGGGTGGGCCATAGGCCCTTATCTGCTGACACTATGTACCTATGTGTGTGTATATATATATATATATGTATCTATGATTTTTTGTTTAAAAGGGTGATAGAAACACCTCACCAATTGGAGATCGATAGCCTTTTGAACACCAATTACAAGATCTTGTCATATGTTTTATGTGAAAGACTGCAGAAGATGGCTATGGCGCTATACACCCGGTTCAAACTTGTTCCATCCCTTGGAGAAATATACAGTTGAATTTAAGACTATTATGTGATGTTTTGAATATGGGACACAAGGTAAATTGAGAGGGTTTGTGTTGGCACTTGATCAAGCTAAGGCCTTTGATAATGTCTCTCATAGTTTCCTGTTTGAGGTCCTGTCTAAGTATGGGATCCCTCCTGTTTTATTAACTTGGATCAAACTTTTATATACCCGGCCTTTACTTTTCTGTCTGTTAAAATACTTTGGGAGAACCTGTGTTGTTACAGAGAGGGGTCCACAAGGTGTCCTTCAGCCCTTGTTGTGTATTTTGCCTTGACCCCTTATATGAATTATTCTGAGGATACTGATATTGTGAGATTATCTTCTCATGCGGTCATACCTGCTCAGAATATTTCTGCTATGCGGATGATGTTTGCCTCTTTGTCTCGGATGTTCAGTCTGGTTTTAAGGCTTTGTAGCATTTTGATGATTTTGCTCAGCTTTCAGGTGCTGGGTTGAAATAGATAAAAGTAAGGCATTACAACTTGGCGCAGGGGATAAAATAGGTACTATTGCTGGTATAAAGGTGATAGAGGGGCATCTTAAAATTGGGTGTTGTTGTTTGGGGAAGGGATATGGCATTTCTTAATTTGGAAGATAAACTGATTTTGGGAGAGAAGAAGGTGTCTAGGTGGAAATCCTGGGCATTTGGGAAATTGAAAAGAGTTCAGACTGTTAAGCAGTTTTACTTCCACTCTTTTATATCTAGCTCATGTTTTTCCTCTTCCTGTGCATTAGAAGCAAGACTTTTTAATGTGTTTTCCAAATGATTTGGGTAGTAGGATGAATCCAGTAAAAGGGATTTCACGTACCTTCCAGTTGAACAAGGTGGTTTAGGGATGATTAATCCTGTAGTGTTTTCATTCCTTTTTATTTTTCAACCTTTGGTCCCTCGATGAGGGCCCTTAATTTGAGGATCCTTGGACTAGGGTCTTTTCAGGTCTTTGTGGATAATTGGTTTACAAAGGTCCCTAAACTCTGTGGGCTATTTCAGTTCCAGGGTTTGCATCTACATCCATCAAGAAATTAAGACTGTGGGTTTTAGTAATCTGATCATTTTGCTATGCAAAGGAAAGCTTTATATGCCAAAATTATGGATAAGGCTCACGCCCGTAGAATTGATTTTCTAGATGTCTCCCTACTAAATTGGAACCTGCCTTAAAACTTTTACGAGATAAGAGAATTCCACAGTATATGTGGGACGACAGTGGTTAAGCTGTTGTAGTAGATTGGGAGTTAAGGTAATTGGAAGCACAAGCCATTATCAGAAAGACTGTGTTTAAGACCTGACTGTAGAGGAGAAGAGGAAACGTGGAAATATTTTTATATTCTTTGTACTTATGCACAGCAATTTTGAAGGGATTGTTCAGTCAGATGGAACTGGGGTCCTGTACAGCATATTCAGTATGAGTGCTTGATTTTAGAGGAATATACAGGGTTTTACAGGAGATATCATCCAAGCACTTTAAATGTCATTTTGTCTGCCTTAAATATCATCTGTGGCAGGCTAGCTGTAAATTTTCTTTACAGCACATTAATACTCAATATCTGTATTTTTAGCCAGTGCTGAAGCATCTCTGAATCAACTTAAACTGTGATGTTTGATAGAGGAAAATTTGCTGATTTATGGAGACGTGTGCTGGTTGGGGTGAGTTTAGTAATTTTAGGGTATGACACTAGGTTTTCTTTTGTTTGCAAATGTGTCTGTATTTTTGTTTCATTGTGTCTATGGGAAATTCCTTCATTTTCTGGATGGATTCTGATATATTTTTCTTTGTAGTGTTATGAAAATTTTTGTTTTTCTGTTTTTCACCTGATGTTATGTATACTATTTCCAATAAAAATTCCCTACTCTTTGTGAGGGGTGCTGTTCCCATGGAGGCTGATGCTGTGCTAGTTCATTCTGCTGGTGTACCTGAGGGTGTGCAGATCTCTGGACCCACAGGTCCAGCTCTGGAGATTGAGATTGTTCCTGTAGAGGAAGAAATGGAACCTGGAATGTCCCAGGTGTGGGGATTGGTCTTCAGATGTGCTATTCCCAGATGAGGTCTGGTTGAAATGATTATTGCTATGAACAGGGAGTTGGTGTTCACAATGGTGAATGCAGAAGAACAAGCCACTTCAGCACTGCCAGGGTCTGATATAGCTGCTATGGAGGTTTCAGGGAATTGGAACTACAATTTGCTCAAGAAGCTACTCAAACATGGAGAAGCTTGCCTGTGATGAGCCTGTTTTGACAACTGCAGCTGGGGCCTATGTCAGAATGCCCAGTGACACACCAGCATCTGACTCAGTGCAGAAAGAGTCACGGCTGAAAGAATCAAGTCTGCCTACAATTTCTGTGGATACAGGACTGATAATGGGTGAAGCAGGATGCTGAGTGAGTACTGTGCATTTATCTGTTGATGCCAAGACCAGACTATTTTTTCAAATTTAGACCTACAAAGGGAGGGAGAGTGTGGAAGAACCCTTACCAAAAGACCTGGTAGATCCCCATTCGTTAGCTCATTCTCTGACTAAGGCAGGGTGGAAAGGGCGTGGCTGGTCATTGATCCCTGACCCAGCTCATAGTCCAATTACTGGGCAGCCTGCAGTGGTGACCCTCTGAATTTGGACTTAGATACTACTGCCCAGGCTGCTGTCTTTGACTCAGATTTAGACCCTACCGCTGCTAATGGACAGCTACAAATAGATTTGGAACAAGATATACCCTTATTGGTGAACTCTAGTTCTTCCTCCGAGGATAAAAGCTCTGGCACCCAACCCTCAGAATTGGGGACAGAATGGAAAATGAACAAGGCCCATCAGGGCTACCTCCTGATTTCAGGGAGAAGGCAAAACAACATGGAGGACTTTTGGAAGAGAGACCTTTTCTGGATCCCCCGCAAAGATGCAATGCAGTTCATCTGCAATATTTGGGGCCTGATATTGCACCTGATCAATTGGATGTGGGTAGACAACATATAAGGGACTCACTAGGCTTTTTTTCAAATGAAATACATGCTTTGATTCATGTGTCAGGAGCAAGTTTATATGATGTTAGTTTCAATACTCCCCAAGGTTTAGACTGGTTCTGGTCTAAGTATGGGTCCCTGAAGTACTCAGCTCTCTGGTTACCCTTTAAGGCCCTTCCCTGACAAAACCTACTATTAAATATGTTAACGTTTTATTTAGTAATGAGACTGTGTTGGCACATGACATCACACACTGGATGCAGCAGCAATGTGAGATTCTAGGGCTCCGCAGCTGATTTTATTGAGAAGCATTTGTGGCCTGGGTGGTATAAATATAAGGTTCGACATCGAAATAACAGTCTGGGTCCAGTACATTTACCTAACAGTTTGTTCTTGGGCAGGAAGCGGGCACTGTTTTTATGTTGGCTAGCCCAAAACATGTTTTAAATGCGGGTCACATGTGCATTTAATTTCAGCCTGTGACTGCTTGAGGTGCAATTTATGTCTATCCTTTGGGTATGCTAGTGCTGACTGTCATGAAGAACTGAAATGTAATCCATGCATAGAAGTTGGCCATGCATATCGGGCCTGTCCATGGGCCACACATAACCACATGGATCACCCATGCCGAGAAACCATACTTTGGGAAGCCCAGAAAAGATACAGCTTCCCAGAAAACCTCTTCCAAACAGTCGGACATGCCTCAATCTGCCCGACCCTGCTGATTATGCCCCAAATCCTCTGATCCCCCTTCCTCCTATTATGGTTACTGTCTCAGAACAAGCACAGGAGGAAGTCCTTGTAGGATTTGAAGTAATGAATACAGCTCAAGCCTTGGACTCTGAGGCCTCAGGGCAATAGGCCACTGAAGTGGTATTGCAAGACCAGGTGGACATGCCCTCCCCTGTTCAGGTTTTGTCAAAAAAGAAGAATGAGGCAATCTTGGCCTAGATCCAAACTGGCCAAAGCCTCTTCACCAGGTCCAAGTATCAACCTAAAAATAAATATGAAATATTGACCAAGGACTCACAGGAGTCACAGCAAGGAGGAGGAGATTCTGATGCCTCTTCACAGGCCCTTCCTTCCTCCAAGTCAGAGGATGATCCACAGCTAGCTGCTATAAAAGATGAGAGATTAAAGAAGCTTGGTGTTAGAGCTAGTATGCAATTGAAGAAACCCCTTAGATAGACCTTCCTCCTCCTCCCAAGATAGCCACTTCCCTATTCACATTGCTACGTTGAATGTCAGTAGTCTTAAAATGCAAGACGAAGGCTGATTACCTTTTTAATATAAAAAGATTTGCACTGTGATATATGTTTATTACAAGACACCAGACTGAACTCAACTTCACTGGTGAGAGTGGCACAGAAATTGTGGTGTTGGGGCCCCTCCTTCTTTTCATTTGGGGTGGATGTCTGTGATGGGGTAGAGGTTTTGTTTAGGGGTGATGGGTTTAAAGTTTCAAATCTATTTGATATAAAGCTGGGTAGGGCTTTATTGTTAGATTTTGTGTTTAAAGGAGTTGCATGGAGATTAATAAATGTTTATGCCCCATCAGGAAGAAAGATAGGGTAGATATTTTTAATGTGGTAAAACCCTTTTGTATACTACTAATCAGATTCTTTGGGGTGGGGATTTTAATTGTGTAGTGGCTAACCAGGATAGAGGAGCAGCAACACTGATATATTTTTGTGACTCTAACTGCCTCCGGACTATACTTGCACAATAGAGGTTACAAGACACGTATAGAACTTTGCATTCACAGGAGGGTACACCTGTCATAGGGATGTCTTTCCACAAGGATTGATTTTATTTTCACAGAACAGTACATTAGGTTCACCAGGCAACAAACATTTTGATTGAGACATCTGACCATGTTATTCTGTTTTTGGTTCCGGAGGTGATTCACAGTTCCCTTATGGGAAAGGCTATTGAAATGTAATGTTTCTCTCTTACATGAGGAATCATTGTTGAGGCACACAAATGAATTTTTGAGGTCAAAATGTCCATTGCAGGTATGGTGGAGGATCTTAGCTATTGGGGGTTGTAACTAAAGGGAACTACTTGGTATGATTAAGCGTTGTTCAACAGGCCACTGTTTTAACAACTATAGCTTATACCTAACACTTCATATGCAGCTTAATAAGGTGTACAGCAGTTTTATTTATTTATTTATTTATTAAGTCTAGGATTACAAGTACCTTTAGCATCAAGGCTCTTTACAAAGGTTCCACGTCAACTACAGTACACACAATTACAACTTGGAAATACAATGTTGAGGTTAGGATAAGCTGTACAATAGTGATATTACATAAGGGAAGACAAAGTGGAACGTGGAAGGGAAAACATTGGGGAGGGTGGATACGTGGGGGTAGAGGGCAGCCAAAGGCAATTGTCAAACATACAGATGGGGGTAGAGGGTAACATAAAAGGAACAGAGTGTGGGAAGTACTAGAGTGGGGTAGGGAGGAGGCAGAAAAGAAAGGATGGGGAGAAAGGTGATGGAAGGAGTGGGTAGGGAATATTGCATGGAGTAGAGGGGTCATCAATAGGTGGGAATGGTTATTATGGGAGTCATCAGTGGATAAGTGCATGGTTCTGATTTGTAGAAGATTAGGGGCTGGTTATATGAAGCAGTCACATAAGCTGGCAGCAATGAGATGAAGGCAAAGTTTGGCTTTGAAAGGGACAAGTTTAGTCATAGAGATGATGTCAGGACTAAGATTGTTTAGCCAGCTAGGCCCCTATAGGTAAAGGATCATTGGCCCTGGGAGCTGTGGCAATAGGGAACCTGGAGGAGTTGAGTTTCATATCACCTGGTGTGACGAGTATTCAGGCTTGGGCACAGTGGTGCTTGGATACCAGGAGGTGCAGGGCCCATAGTAACTTCTTAGCCATAGTGTAGGTTAAATACCTAATGCAGTTGAAGAGTTGTAGCCATCCAGTTTGTGCATAAAGGTCACAGGTACGTGCCAGGTGGTGGGCACCAGAGATGAGTCTACAAGCCTTGTTCAGTGATGTCGATATTCATCTGAGCGCAGTGGCTGATGCAGAACTGTAGATGATTAGGCCGTAATCTATAATGGAGACCACCGAGGCTCTGGACAGCGATCCTCATGACTTCCAGTGTAAGACGACATCTGTGGAGGTATAGCAGGCCTAGTCGAGTATTAGTAACGTTGGCTATACAGTCAATGTGGGAGCCATTTGATAGGTTTGGGTCCAGAGATATCCTGAGATATTTAAATGACTGAACTTGCTCAAGGGTGTTTCGAGGCTAGCTGTGATGTTGAGGGTGATGTCTATGCTGGTTGTGATGGCTGTTGAAAAGCATAACCTTGGTTTTGTTATGGTTTAGGACCAGCTTGTGCCTGCTAAACCAGCTTTCTTCAGTGGCAAAGCCTTGATGGAGATTGTGTTGAAGTGATTCAGGTTCCTTGTGAGAGGTGAAAATTACTGCGTCATCTGCATAAAGAATGATTTGCTCAGAACAGGATTGGGGAAGGGTGTTCAGGAAAAGGCAGAATAGTAATGGGTCCAGGATTGACCCCTGTGGGACTCGGTGGACTGGTCTGGCATCAGAGGGAACTCCAGCAATTTTACTCTTTGTGATTGATTTTCTAGGTAGCTATTGAACCAGTCTGTAGCACATGGAGAGAGTCCAGAAGACCACAGCTGTTCTATCAGCAGGACGATGATGGACAGCGTAGAACACTTTGTCAGGCCGACAAAATGGCCCTGGTTAGATGACCTTTATCCAGTGTGGTATGTAGCTCTCCAGTGAGTTCCAGTAAGGCTGATGATGTATGTGGCCTTTTCTAAAACCATGTTGTTGGGGACACAGGATGTTGTATTTTCCAGGAAGTCTGAAAGTTGGTCGGCCACTATGCATTCCAGTGCCTTTGAGAAAGGAGGGAGTATGGAGATAGGGCTATAGTTTCCGTGGTTGGTCTTATCCCCATTTTTGTGGACTGACATAACAGTAGCAACTTTCTATAAGTTTGGGAATTGGCTGAGACTAAGGGAGAGGTTAAAATATGAGTAAGTGGACCTAGGACCTCTTCAAGGCTAAGAGATAATAGTTTGAGCACTAGCTCTAGACTTGGATATTGCTTTGGTGATATATTTTGTGGATCATATTTCTTTATAATTCTGAAATAGAATGCTGGTAGATTAGATGGGGTGGGATAGCTACATGACTGGTGATTGTGATCCATGGAATAGCTACAGGGAGTAGAGGAGTCAGAGGCCAGAAAAAACCTGAAGGGAGAACACTACTTAGGTCAGTGAACTCATCATTGAAGGTGTTAGCAATGACCAGTGGATCAAGGTGATGTACCCATCAACATTTAACATAGTTGGCGAGGATTTGGGCTGCTTCCTGTGATTTCTTCAATGTTCTTCCAAACTCACTTCTCTTTCCCCAGGTATTAGAGAGAGTTTCTCTGTAGTACAAGCTTTTCTTAAGTCTGATAGATTTTGTACAGTTGTTGTGGGTACGTTTGTAATTTTGAAAATCAGATTGAGTACCAGAGGCCCCTAGCCAGGGCCCAGAGGTGGTCCTTGATTTCAGCTGCAACAGAAGCTCACCAGTTATCTAGGGGTTGTTTAGTGCCTTCACTTTTCACTTTTGTGGGGGCGAGGAGTCACAGGCAGCACTGAAGGATGAAACAAAGTAGATGAGAGCTGAGCCAACATCCATGGCTTTGTAGTTGGGGACCTATCATACTGACTGATTCAAGGTTTAAGGTGATTGAGCTAACCATGAGGGAGAACTCTGCTGGTGATGACTTTAGGCGAAGTCTTGCAGAATTTGTTTGACCATTCACAATTAACAGGGAATGGTTACTAAAGAGTCAGGAGCAGGGAGGTGTTTGAGATACAAAAGAATGACTGGTCATGACCCAGTCCAGCAGGATACTAGTGCCAGTTTTGTAGTTTTTCTTGTGTGGGAAGCACCATTTGTGAAAGGTTTGCTGCTGAGATGTCATCCCTATAAGCACTTGCATGGGATGCATGCCAGTTACTATTAAAGTCACCAAAGATGATTGTCCAGAGCCCATTGGAAGGTTCTGATAAAATTTAGAGTGGAATTGAGGCTTTCTCTTGTTCTTTTGGAGGATGTAGACAGAGACAATGGTGAGGGTTTTGTTGTGAGCCCCAAGGAGAATTTTAATTGGGAGAAACTGGGCTGGAGTCATGGAGGGAGCGATGGGGCACCACTGAGATAGTCTTTGACATAATGTAGATAGCACAACCTCCTCCTCTTTTGGAGACACAATCAAATCTGTGCACATTGTATCCTGGTAGTTTGATTGCCATGTCTGGAATTTTCGTGTCAGCAAGTTTCAACAACTGAGAGGATATCAGGTTGGTGTTGGTTAGAAAAGATTTGAACAGCATCCAGCTTAGGTATGAGGCTGCGAACATTGATGGTGCGATGATAAACCCCTGGGGTTAGCATGCTGGGCTGGAGCTTGTGGGGTGGGACCTGGATTAGGGTGCATGTTACAAGACATCAGCAGGAGGAGAAGCAGGAGCTTCAAGGTGCACAAACGGAGTTTCTTGTAGGATAAATTATGTGGCCTTTGCTTGTCAGGACATAGACAGGCCTGCAGGCATTTGTCCCAGACAGTTGACATATATGATAGCGGGAACAGAGTGCCCAGTGCCCAATTCTGGAGAAACTCAGGAACTGCCAATCAGAAGCCAGGAGGGGCTGTGTAAGGAGCAGGGCTCAAGTGGAGTGTGCCTAGGTGGTGATGAGGGTTTTAGTTGGTAGAGTGGGGGGATGGGGTAGCAGCACAGGAAGGTATGAGGAGGTGCAGCAGGAGGCGAGGATAGAGAGGTGAATGAAAATATTGTGGAGAAGTACATGGTTAATGAGGAAGGTGAATGAGGCAGTGCTGGTGCACAGGCAGGGTGACAGCAGAGTGGGTGAGTGAAGAGAGGGTGGATCAGAGGAGAGAAATGAAAAAGGAGGATAAGCAAGGATGAAACTGGAGTGGGGAGGATGAAACCTAGGAGGTGGCTCAATTGGGTTGCAACAAAGCGGTCTGAGAATAGGTGGGCAGTGCTTGGGTCTATTTAATTAAGGTAGGAGAGGGGTAGGGGTGTGGGGGGTGGCTAGGCGGGCAAAACATTTTGGCACTTTGCTATGCCTGAGATGAGGCAGAAGCCAGAAAAGCACCGAGAGGTGGAAGGAAAAAAGGGCCAATCAGGAGCAGAGGTGAAAAACAGGAGTCCAATCAGGGAGAAAGTGCAGAGCAGGAGCCAATCAGCGGCTTATGGCTTCCCAGTCCAGGCTGTAGGCTTGCCAGTTTAGCTGGATGCTCTTGTGAGTCCTCTATTGGAGGATAGGGTGGCTAGCTAGGAGAGCAGCGGCCTCACCAGCAGCGAGCCCGATCAAGGGCTGGATCTAGTGGGGAAATCACAGACAGGTTAAACTTTAGGAGGACAGAGAAAGGAGAAATAACACCTATAATAAATCAGGGGTGTGGAGATGGCAAGGTGAAGTAAGAGTTAGCTAGTGGAAAGGCGGAGGAGTATTCTGCAATTAATACTCAGCATATTAATTCAATGGTCCAATAAAAATTTAAAGAAAGAGTTGGAGGCCCTTCAATATTCCGAGCCTCCTCACTGTTAAATGGGAGGCAGTATAGCGCAGTGGTCTAAGGCTCTGAGAAAATACAAAATCACACATGCCCCCACAATGCAAAGCATCATGGGCTGCATATGCAAATCACCACAGAATGTTATGCTGGTCCAACTTTAAGCAGAATTGCATGGTGCCGAAGGCCTCTCACACAGTTTGCAAAGGGTGCTAACAGAAGACATAGACACATGTTTCGTCCTACAGGACTCATCAGTATGCCTCATCTGTTTGACACCCCGTGGAATGGACCAGCTACCCTTAAGGCAGTGTGCCTGGATATATTGTGGTGAACCCATTAAAAAAAAAAATATTTAAAGACAAAGAACCTCTGTGTAAACACTGAGGCAAGGGTTACCCAAAGGCATTTTGGTGTGATTTTGTATTTTCTTGAAACTTGGCTTCCCAGCCACGGGGTGTCAAACAGACGAGGCATACTGATGAGTCCTGGTAGGACTAAACACTGTCTATGTCTTCTGTTAACACCCTTTGCAAACTGTGTGAGAGGCCTTTCGCACCATGCAATTCTGCTGCAAAGTTGACCAGCATAACATTCTGTGGTGATTTGCATATGCAGCCCATGATGCTTTGCATTGTGGGGGCATGTGTGATTTATATTTTCTTGAAACTTGGCTTCCCAGCCAATGCCCTTTAGGGTAACCCTTACCTCAGTGTTTGCGCACAGAGGTTCTTTGTCTTTAAATATTTTTTTATTTTAATGGGTTCACCACAATATATCAAGGCACACTGCCTTAAGGGTAGCTGGTCCATTCCACAGGGGTGTCAAACAGGCGAGGCATACTGATGAGTCCTGGTAGGATGAAACACGTGTCTATGTCTTCTGTTAGCACCCTTTGCAAACTGTGTGAGAGGGCCTTTCGGCACCATGCAATTCTGCTTAAAGTTGGACCAGCATAACATTCTGTGGTGATTTGCATATGCAGCCCATGATGCTTTGCATTGTGGGGGCATGTGTGATTTTGTATTTTCTTGAAACTTGGCTTCCAGCCAAATGCCCTTTGGGTAACCCTTGCCTCAGTGTTTGCACACAGAGGTTCTTTGTCTTTTAAGGCTCTGAGCTGCAAATCTGGTGACATCCAGCAGACCAGACCTGGATTTGAATCCCACAGCTTCCCCTTGCATACTGTGTGACCCTGAGCAAGTCACTTAACCTCCTTGTGCTCCCAGGTCACTCCTGTAAAAAGTTTCAGCTTAGTGTGCTATACCTGGTTAAACAACTAAAAAAAAAAAAATGAACTTAGAATTTGCTCTCTGGCAAAATTGGTTTTGGGATGCTTTTAAAATCTGTAACCAAGGAACTTCAGATAGGTTTCTGTCTATAGTGCAAATAGAAACTGGCACTCTGGTGTCTACTGGCCCAGAGATTTTGGCTACAGTAACCTGTTATTTAGCTGATATGTATACCACCCATTGACTGCAGATACTGCGATTAAAGCATTTCTTGCTACACTAAATATTCTGACAACCCAGGGAGTTGTTTGGCTGCACTCATAAGCCCAATAATAAAGGAGGAAGTTAATTTGGCCATCAGTAAATTGAAAAATTATACTGCACTCTGGCTTTGATGGCTCCTATGGAATTTTATAAAACATTTAAGGACCCTTTGGTTGATATTTTAGTTGTGGTTTACAACTGGATTCTGGAATATTTGGATTTGGATTTTCATTTTTGCATAGCGGTGCTAATTCTCTTGCATAAAAAGGTGACAAGAGTGATTTGAATAATTGAGGTCTTTGAGTCTACTGAATGTAGACTATAAAATGTTGATGAAAATTATCACCAGTAGATTAGCAGGGTTGCTCCTCATTTAATTTCCATGGCTCAGACATGCTCAGTGCCTGGTCATTCTATTGAGATCAATCTACCTTAGTACGGGAACAAATAGAGCAAGGGAAGGAAAAGGAACTGAGTGATTATGTTATGTCATTGGACCAGGAAAAGGCCTTTGACAGGGTTCCACATCAGTTTATTATCTCTGTCCTGTGAGCATATGATATTCCAAGGGCCTTTTGCTCCTGGATAGCACTGTTCTAGTGGAAGGCTGTGGCGATTCCGTTAGTCAACAGGCAGCTAGGCACCTATATTGATATTAATGGGGGGTATGGCTGGGTTGCCCATTGAGCCCCCTGCTGTACGTTCTCCATTTGGATTCTTTTGCGTCTCATCCAACTGCATGTCCTGATAAAGGTATTAAACCCATGGAGTGCATTCTGAGGTAAAAACGTGGCTTATGCAAATGATGTCTGTATCTTTGTAGATGATCCAGAGTCGGATGGCGGGTTATGGAGAAAGTAGATCATTATTCTACCATTGCAGGAGCACAAGTGAATAGTGGGAAGAGTATAATATATCCTTTTAGTGAGAATGCCCCCAGTTGGGACAATTCATGGAATTCAGGTGTCTAAAGAACCTTTCATGGTCTTTGGGGCATGTTTTGGGAGGAGATAATGGGCTGCTGAACTGGTCTGAAAAAATAGAACTGACCAAGTCTAAAGTGGTTCTCTGAAGAACCTGGCAGCAAACTAAAAAGAAAAAGTGGTGGTGGTAAAGACGTTTTTGCTCCTGATCTTTTATATATTAGTGTGATTTATCCATTCCCAAGGCACTGGAAACAATGCTTTTGAGTTTAGTGTTTCAAATAATATGGAGGAGCCATTTGAACCCCATTAAGACAGAGATATTGTATTTACCGATTGATCAAGGAGGCTTGAACTTTTAAACCGGTGGCCTTTTATTTTAGTGTTTATTTTCATAAAAATCTGCAAGATTATTCTAAACCTAGTGCAGCTATATGGACTTTATTTGCTTGTAGGTGGTTGGAGCCCATCCTTTAGTTATGGGATAGTTAAGGGATATTGCCAGCACAGTTTAAGACATGTTCCTTTTCTTTAAGCCTGCCCTAGTTAAATTAAAGAAATGGAGGTTGACCCTTCTATTATACAAATTTGAACTAGTAAATTGGTATATGCCACCATACTGGCTCAAGCTTATGTGTCAACTCAGATTTTAAAATGTACCAATTTCTTACCATGCACAGGTATTGGACACTTTGCAGGATACACTCATTCCACCAAGATTATGGGATTTTACATGGTTGAGCTGCCATGGTAGGCCATATGTTAAGGGAATACTAAGCATAAGAGTCAAACTGAAAGGATTTGCCCAACAGTTCGCTCTATAACTCAGAAGGAAACTATGTCACACTTTTTTACTCAGTGTCCATATGTTCAGGAGGTTTGGTCACAGTTGGCACAGAAATGGGAACACCATATTGGAGTAAGGTGACATATATGGAAGTGGTTGGAGGTTTTATAGTGGGTTCACGGGGTTGCATTCTGGATTGATAAGGCTTATTTTGCTTTCATCAAGTTTATTCTATGGCAATCACAGTGCAAGTTTGTATTGCAACAAATGTATCAGGTTCCTAGTACAATCATTGGAATAATTGAGCAAGAATTGTACAAACAATGTCTGTTTGAAAAGCAATATATATATTGTATGGATTAGGCAGTTCATTGGAACAATGTTCCATTTATGAAAGATAAAATAGGATAAGTTTACAATGTTTGTTTATTGTCCTAAGTTGCTGATTGCTCTGTGTATTTTGTTTGCTGATTTGGTTATGTTTTGTTATGGATTTCTAATAAAATTTTCCCCTAGTCTTGGAAGGAGTGCCATAGGCCCACTTTCCAAGATGGAGGATTTGGAGTTGGTGGAGGTAGGAGCTCTGAATCAGGTTGAGAGCAATCCTCCCTTCCATTCATTGCAAGTCAGGAGGATGAAGAGTTTTGTTCAGATACTGGTCATAGCAGTGAAGAATTCATGGAGGATGACTAGTTATTTGCTACCCCAAATTTGGTGGATGAAATGATGGAACAGACTGGAAACACTGACATTATGGCAGCAGCTGCACAGCTAAAAAAGAAATTGAGGAGCAGAGAACAGTAATTTTGAACATGTTGGCAGACGATTAGGAGAGAAGAAAAAAAGAAAAACAGTGTTAAAATGGAGGCTAAACACATTATGTAAGCTCAAGAGACCATGTCATAAATTGCTAAAATCCCTAAAGTTAATGCATATAATACTGTGTAAAAATGTTAACAGCACAAGAATGCATCAGGCAAAATTTTGGGGTGGAAAATGTACCTGTAGAATGCGCTGACTGGTCTCCAGAAAAACCCTTAGAGGAGCTTCATGGGTTCCTGACCCTGATTGGAATGATGTATAATTGTCAGAGCCTGGAAATGAAAAGGTTGCTGTAAACAGTGAAGTAACTGTATTGCTGAGTTCCACAGCAGCACTAGAGTCCCAGGACAGAAGGCCACCTACTGTCCTGTCAGCTGAAAGTCTCACTTGGCTAGTGAAAACTTTTTCACAGGCTGAGGCAAATCTGGTTAGTAGAAATGAAGTATCTACTACTCAGCAATCTGTTTTGGATCAAACAGAACATCTGGAGATAAAAGAAAGGGATATGCTGACCATACCAAACATGAACTCTGTCAAGGTTGCAGGCATCCAGGTCATGGCTCAAACTGAGAAAGCCCAGGTAGCCCAGAACAGGAATGACCAGATACCATCAGTAATACTGACAGTAACCACTCAAGCACCAAACTGTTTTATGTGACCAGACAAATACAAACAGGCAAGACTCTGAAAATGAAATTTATGTACAAAATAAGACTCACACACTAAACCCAGATGCCTCAGAATTACTTATATCAAACCCACCTGATAATAACATGAACAATGAGATACCAAAACCTACTACAGAAAACATGGACACTTCTCAGGGCCCCAGCAACAAGAACAGGTCCCTACACAGCAGGGTCGTGGGTCAGAGACCCCAACCAGGATTTGCAGATTTTTCAATAGGACAGAGCCAGCCCTCGCAGAAACACAGTTTGTCTGTGGTATAAAGGGGAAATGAGATGCACCCAGATAGGTTCTTTGTGGGGAAGAACTGTTAACGGAATCATTAAAATTCATGGCTCATGATGTTTATGCCTTGATCAACGTGTCTGGTGAAGACAATTTTTATATTAGTTTTCATTCCCCAGCAGACTTGGACAGATTCTGAATGCTGTTTAACCAAGTTAAATTTGTACCCTATGGACCTCTTTTATGCAATTCCATTGACAAAGCCACTTATAAAAACAGTGACTGTCATGTTTTGCAATGAGAATATTTATGTGTGTGATATACACCATTGGCTCTCGAATCACTGTGAAGTCCTAAGTGCCAGAAGCAATCTTGGATTCAGAAGCTTTCTGGACCAGGGCTGGAGATTTTAAAGTGAATCTGCAGCAAACAGAGGCTGAAATTTTACATTATACCAAACAGTTTCTTCTTGGGCAAGGACAGGGTGGTCAGTTTTGTTCAGGCCAGCCCAAAGTCTGTTATAAGTACAGAGCCAGGAGACACTTATCCAATGTATGTGACAACTACACTCTTGGGATTTCTGGGAAATTTAATCATATTAGCTCACAATGCAAAACCCTTCGAAATGTAATTTATACGAAGACCATTAATGGCCCTTTTACGGGGTGACCGGGATTAATTACATACAAAGAGAATAAACAGTAAGAATAACTCAAGCAATTGGGTAATACACATTGCAACAGGGACAAGACAGATGATACACCGGCAAGTTAGGTATAATTGAAGATCAGCATGAGGAATAAAACAGTTTCACAAAAATAAAACAATTACACATAGCTTATCAGAATGGTAAGGGGCACAATATGGAAACGAGGCAAGTCACAAAGTTGACAATAGCTGATGAGGTAGCGATTGAGTGTTCAGATGCTCAGCAGTCACATGAGCAGAGACTTAGTCCGAGCAGGTAGGTCTTGAGGCCTTTCTTAAAGCCTTCAAGGGAGCTGCACACTTGGAGTTTATTAGAGAGGCTGTTACATAGGGATGGTATGTAGGCTGCAAACGCTAAGAGCATTTGAGATGTCCAGATTCTGGGGACATGGAGGAGCTGCAAGTTGGAGGACCTTACAGTTCTTATGGTCTGATTTGGCATAATGATAATACCAACCTGACTGGGGGGCACTTGTTTGCTTAAGCTTGAAGGCCAGACACAGAGAAGGGTACATTAATCTGCCCTCAAGAAGGCCAGTTCAGTAAGTACAATACTTTGCAGTAGTGTTCTTAGGCGGTGCACCAATGACAAAACACCAGCCCTATGATATAATATTCTCAGTTTTGCAGCTATGTGCTTCTCGGTGAGTGCAATACGGGGCCCATAGAACAATGGGCAAGAGCGTGTAGTGTCTACTCTTAACTTTCATGTCTGAGTGAGGAATGGACTCAGATGATACAAGATATAAAGTTTCTGGTTAAATGTCTTGGTTAGTTGGTCAACATGACCCTTGAAGGAACAGTCTTGATCTATATACACTCCCAGACATTTAATGCAATCTACCAACTCTATCTTAGAACCACTAGACAAATAGGGGACAGTAAGCATGATCTATCAAGCATGATCTATCAATGCCCAGGCTTTTGGACCCAAGTAAGAAAGCTATTTTTTTGTTTTCTATTGAGGACTACAGTAGCTGATTGGTCAGGAACCAATTCTTCAATATGGAGGGTCATGGCTGGGAAGTTGATCTACCTGTGCCGCATCATGAGCTGATCTGTACAGCACAGCATCATCAGCATAAAGGGTCACCTTGGCACCTCCACAATGCTTGGGCAAGTTTTTGATAAACAGGGAAAACAAGAGGAGTCCCAAGACTAAACCTTGAGAACCCCATCTCAAATGGGGCATTTATCAGACTTGCCCCCAGTCATCTGACTATTTGAGATCTACCACCATGTAATCCATGAACCACTGCACTGAGTGGTTGTCCAGTCAAAGGATTTGAGCTGTGAGTAGCAGCTGATGATCCACCAGATCAAAGGCCTTGGTGAGGTCTATAAAGATTGTGCCAGTTAGTTGGCTATTATCCTGTGCTGCCAGGATATCTGACGTAAGGCTAACCAAGGTGGTATCAGTGCCACATTGCTTTCTGTGCTTGTGTTGCTGGGGAGTGAGGAGCTTAAGTTGTTCAATATAATCTTGGACTTGTTGGAACACAATTCTCTCCAGTATTTTGCTAAGTGTGCATAGTATAGAAGTTGGTCTATAATTATCAACTAGCTCGCTTGGCCCCCTTTGGGAATGGGAGTAACCAAAGCTACTTTCCAGGCTGAGGGACTTTCCTTCTAGCAGTGATCTACTGCATAACCATGTGATTGGTGTGGCAATGGCTTGGGCTGCTAATCTGATTGGTCTGGGTTTAAGTTTGTCTAACCTGTTTAACCAGTGACCTTACATTTTTGAGCAGCTTTAGGACCTCTGGTTTAGACATCATCTTTTTTTTTTTTTTGCAAATCACTTTATTTTATTAAGTTTCACATACAAGAATAAGAACATCCAAATAATAACTACTAAGCCAATCAATCAAAATACATAGAAAGATAAAGAAAATGGAAAACCCCTTACCCCTCCCTCCAAAAACAAACCCCCAACCCTCCCTCTATCCCTTATCCCATCTCCCATCAGCTGCCCGCACCTTAACATGACTGTTGGAAAACTAGGTAAGGTTGTTATCTTCAGTTCCCAACTAAAAGTGACAGATCAACCTCTATGGGGGTGTAGAACTCCTACAGTTAAATATAAGAGATAGGTCGAAGAAAAGAACAAAGGAGAAATTAAGGACTTTTAGCATATATATTTATCTATTTATGTAGGTCGGAAGTTAATAATTTACATATCTAATGATAAAGGGCTAGTAACCATATTTCAGTTTCAATTTGCCAGTCAGGCTGTCCCAGCATTGTATGAACTTAGTAAAAACATTAGAACTAATTGCTACCGATTTTTCTGCATTTAATGCATTCAAAAACTCTTCCCACCACTCTTTACAGGAGGAGTCCAGTTGCCTTGCCAATGACGTAGAATCAGTAGTTTTGTCACCGGACACCAAAGCAATTTGGCGCTTTTGAGATCCTGGCAAGGTGCGGGGTATTTTCCAAGTACACAAGTTTCCATGCTAATAAGGGAAGACAGATCACAATATGGTAATATCCACCTTTCAACTTCCTGCCAAAATTTGGTTATCTTAGGACACTCCCAAAACTTGTGTAAAATAGTAGCTAATTGGTCACCACAGTCAAGGCAGAACGGAGAGTCATATTTCTTTACATTATACAACTTTGCTGGTGACAAGTATAAGTTATGCAGTAACTTAAACTGAATCTCACGGAGCCTTTCTTGCTTAGCAGAATATAAATCCTCCATATTCCCTCCCAGGTTTCCTCGGGCCAGCCCAGGCCCAGGTTGGTTTCCCAATATACGAGGAATAGATGATCTTTTGGGACCCAACTCTGAAAGTATGTACCTATATATTCTAGAAACTGGCTTATCAAGCCCTGCCTTCCCACACAAGTCCTAATTAAATGACCGGCAGCTTCCGACTCAGTCCTTTGCCCAAAAGATGCTTATGCTTTTATAGATCTGGAAAAATACTTGAAGGTCTGACGGTTGAACTTTAAACTTACCGACCAGTTCAGGTAGAGAGGAGAGCGGGCACCAAAAAAAAAAACAAGATACGGGTTTACCAAGGAAGTTCTGTATAAACCTAGTTATAAGCCTAGTATCTACTAATAAATTAGATTCCTTAAAATAGGTTGGGACAAATCATACATATGAGAAATTTGCAACTTTGAGAACAATTGATGCATTGCCCTAGCATTCCAGCCAAGGAGTATTCTTTAGGCATTTAGGTATTCTAGACCACGACAAATACAGACAAGACTCCAAGTCTATGTTCGCCGATCCATGGCTCTTGCGGTCTAGATCTAGTCAAGGTGAGGAGAAGTCGTTTGCCCAGACCAGCGCAAAACTGGCTGCGTGAACGGCAAGATAATAGGAATAAAAATCTGGGATCTGTAGCCCATCCATACTACAAGGCAACGTTAACTTTATGTAAGCCCTCCAGGAGGTTTGCCCTCCATAAAAACTCAGAACAAGACTTATGAAGCTGGTCAAAAAGCTTTAGGTATATATGTATTAAGGTTCCTTAATGGATAAAAATTTTGGTAAAACCATCATCTTGATTGTGTTAACTCTACCTGTAAAGGTCAGGGAAGATTCTTCCACCTCTGAAGGTCAGCCCTGATCTCATCTATTAAAGGCCTAAAGTTTAAACTAAATAATCTCTCCAAATCCTTAGATATCTGGATACCCAATAGGTTAAAGGCCTGACTGCCATTGCAAACCTAATGTAGTACACCACACCTTATGTAAGTGCGGCGAAAGTGGAAAAACTACTGTTTTATTTCTGTTGAGTTTATAACCGCAAATTCACTGAAGTCTGAGATTATTGACAATAGACGGAAGTGAGGTAGTACTATTGCTAATTTGTAGCAACAGGTCATCAACAAAGGCGGAGATTTTGAACTCGAGTTACGAGCGTATTCCCTGAACTACTGAGTCATCATGAATGGCTCTTATCAGGGCTCTAAGTATAGATTAAATAAATATGGCGATAAGGAAACCTGTTGAGTACCTCTCAATAAAGGAAACACGTTTGAGATTAAGTTGTTACACTGGATCCTTGCGGACGGAACCTTATAGAGTATACTTACATACTGAATAAATTCTTTAGGAAGCCGAATTTGGACAAGGTTGTAAACATAAAGCTCCACTCGACCCTATCAAAGGCCTTCTCAGCGTCTAATGACACTAGAGAGGCTTCAACATCAGGGTCTTCCGCGCTGAAATCAAATAAAACAATTTTCTAAAATGATCTGCCGAGGATCAGCCTGCAACAAAACCGACTTGTTCGGGCTCAGCAGAATATTCCACATATCTTTTAACCGATTAGCCAGAATCTTTGCATATATCTTAATGTCCACATTTAACAAAGAAATAGGTCTGTAGTTGCTTGCTGAGTCTGGAGTTTTACCCGGCTTAGGTAGCAGTATGATCCTTGCCTCGAATAAAGAATTCTCGCTTACTCCATGACCATGCCAATAAGTATAAAGTTGAAATAGGAGGAATCAATTTACCCTTAAACGACTTGTAAAGAGGGGGTAAAGCCGTCCGGTCCCGGGCTTTATTTATTTCAATGAGTCAATTGCAGTAGCAATTTCCTCATATGTAAAAGGGGTTGCTAGAAATTGTTTTGCCTCGATGGGTACCTGTGGAAAGGTTATTTTATCTAAAAGCTCTCATTAACTTCGCTAAGAGCCGATCGTGCTGACTCAAATATAGGTCTTTGTAGTATTCATAAAAACCCCAAAATACCTTTAGGATCCATGATTAAGGTACTCGAGATGGGGTGTTTTAAGGCAACTACCACTTTTGCTCTGACCTTTTCTTTAGTTGCCACGCCAACAAATTACCTGACTTACTACCCCTACCTGTATAAGCTGCCTTTGATTTGGAGACTGACTTGTTTACTTTATCGTTTAGGGTGTTTTTCATACCAGCTTCTCAAATTAACTAGTTCAAGCTCTTGTTCCTGAGTCCTAATTAATTCATCTATGGCCTCCAACTGCGCTATTTTTTTAAACATTTATTAAATGAGTGTCTAGTTTTGGCTTTTTCACGAAGTCATTCTTAATGGTTCTCCTCTCCATGTTACTTTTAAAGCAGCCCATACCACATCTACTGTATCCAGGGATCCCCAATTCTCCTGTATTGAATTCCCAAAAATTTGAAAACAGGCTAAGGTTTGGGGGTCTCTCAACAAATTGTTGTTTAAGGACCACGAATAAGATCTGGCTGGAATAGAGAGAGGAGCAAGTCCTAGTTTAATTAAAGAATGGTCTGAGATCACCCTAGGAAAACACCATCCCATCCACCTCAGCCAGATGACTCTTACTAATTAAAAGTAATCTATCCTGAAAAGGATCTGTGAATTGGAGAAAAAGGTGAACTCCTTGGCTGGATTACGGATTCTCCAGGGATCCTCTAGACCCATATCCCCTTAAATTCTAACAGGGCCCATTGTGCTGGAGAAGGTCTCAGGACCTACCACTTGAGCAGTCTAGTTTAGTGGATTGGACTAAGTTCCAATCTCCCCAAGATGATAAAAGGTCTCTGTAGGGTTTAGTATAGTGTATAGTTGTGTGTAAAGAAAAAGCCGTTTCAGTGTTGGGGCTATATATCGAGCCCAAAACTATATCTATCCCCTTAATTTACCTATCACTAACACGAACCTCCCTCCGGATCAATAACATCAGTTGAAATGAATGGAACTCCCTTAGCTATTAAAACTACTACCCCTCGACTACCAGATTTAGACACCCTACGCCAAAAACTTGGCTGACCCATTTTCTTTTAAAATAATGGAGATGGTCTGAAATCACATGAGTTTCCTGTAGGAAAACTATGGCTGGATCCAGATTAGCCAGATGAAACAAAATTACATTTCTCTTCCGGTATCTCCCCTCCTTCACATTCCATGAAAGAATATTTAGTAGACTAGCCAACTTGAAAACCCAAAATCCTAGTACAAGATGCAGGCAGCTGATACCCCCCCACCAAAAACTCCTCAAGGTATAGCCACCCCTCCTTTAACAAAGAAATAAAGAAACCAATGGCCTACCATCTGAGTAAGCCCCTGGCCTTAAGCCCACTCCTCCAACTAGGGTCCATAGTATGCCATAGAGCTGGGCTCCCCAGTCTTACCCCTAGCAAAACAATACCCCACAAAACATACAAACAATTCTAAATCCCCAGAACTAAATCTATTTCTAGTAAATATTGTGCACAACATCTGTGTGGTTCTGAAGGGTTGTCTAAAAGAAAAGTGGAAAACATTAAACATAGAACATGTAAAATGTAGATTAATGTCCCTCTTAACAATGTAGGGCCTCCTACTGTAAAATTAGTTATAGCACAAAGAACATTATCAGCTGATAATAATCCTCCGATTGAAAATAGTATTTTAGCTTCCTAAAGGGAAAGAAAATATCCGGAGGTTCTGTGTAAATAAAATATTTTTGTAGGCGAACTTCGGGCCAAAACATAGGAGTTAAGCAATGCTTACAGATCCTCTCTACCGGGCCCTCAACCCTATTCCTTAAATGAAGGTACTTGGTTAAGAAAAATTAACTCCTTAATGGCGCAGTCAGTAAGTTCAGTTCACCAAGATCGTAAAGGAAAACAGGCCCATTTGTTTTATGGAACCAGGCCGGCAGTCTAAATACATCTTCCCATTCGATCGTGCCAAATAAATGAAGAAGGTGGTTGCCCACTGGTTTGTCAGCTCCTTTGTAGAACACTACTGGAGTTCAGATGCCATCACCCTTTTAAACAAATCTGGCAAAGAGGCAGAGAGACTGCAGCGCTTCTTCCATGAATTCATATCTCTTAGTCCTTCCTTTAGAGAAACTTCTAGTTTGGCAGGATATAACATCCGATGGCAGATACCATGACCCACAGCTTTGAGGTAATTGGTCTGAAGCTCATTCTGGCCTGCCGCACCTTCCATGTCAAGTCTGGGGCTAGCCACAATTTTACCTTCCCACTGGAACAAAGCAAGTTTCCGAGATTCCTGTAGGATAAATTCACGATCCAGATAATTCAGCAACTTGAAAATCATTGGCATGGAGGCTGAGATGCTAAGGGTTTAGCTCTCAATGCACGATGAGCCCTCTCTATGATATATTCAGGGCCATTGGGGAGGGACCCACCGATTTATTTAATAGCTTCTGCATAAATGCAATAGCATTGGGCCCTCCTCACCCTCTGGTAGCCCTAGGAGCACTAAATTATTTCGTCTGCTCCTTCCTTCAAGATCATCCAGACGATCTTCAAGTTTGTAATTGCTCTCTTGCTTTCTGTAACAGCTAGGCCATTTTCTCTGATTTCCTTTCCACTGAAGAGACTCTGGCTTCTACATCTGTTACTCGCCTCGCTAGTTGGATAAGCGCAAGCTTGAACTCAGCCACATCGTCCACAAATAAAGCTTCTTTTATTGTAGTCAAATCCTCATAGATCTTGCCTGGCTGGATTTCATCCTGTGGCGTCATTGAGGATTCACTCCTGCGGAGGCCGTTTGCCTCTGATTTTGATCGAGCTTTCCATGTCAGTTCGCGTTTTGCTGGTGTCTTAGCAGCCCTGCTACCTCTGGAGACTTTCCCCACACTCGCGCCGCCAATTGGGGTCTTATACAAGCTAAAATAACTTTTTAAAACTCGGAGGAGCAGAGACCGAAAACTCACGTCTAGCCGTGCGGCGCATCACGTGACCTCAACCTGGTTTGACATCATCTTAAGGTGGAAGTTAGGTGACAGGGAGGATCAACTGTATAATAGTGGGATAATAGACTAGGGCTGCTGGGTGAACCTTATATCTGCCAAGGTCAGTGAGAAAATGCACTTGAAGGCATTTGCAGATTCTTGCAGATTTGTGTGATGTACACCACCCATAACACTGTCACAGACATTTTGTGTGATATGTCCCTTTAGGAGAACATTAATTTGGGACCAGAACTTTCTGGGGTCAATAAGATTTCTTGTTTGTGAGTTCTGTAAGTACTGCTGCTTGGCCCATTTAGTTTTCTTTTTATTTATTCCTGAGTTCTCAGTACTGGGCCAAATCATTGGACAGGCAGAGCGCTGTACCAGACCTGTAGCCAGAAGAATTCATCAGAAAGGCACAAACTGCATCTTTCACTTCTGAAGTGCCTAAACCTGGCTTCCATGCTCAGACAAAGACAAATACGGGCACTCTAGAACCCCACAAGACTCTGATATTGCAGCTCTCACTTCAGAGGAAAATGATTCAGAGCCCCCCACCAACAGGGAACCAGGAATTTACAACCACAAGCTACTGAACTAAAGCTGATGGAATCTAGCTCCAAGGAATCCAGTAGAACTACTGATCCTTCTAAGTCAGAAATGCCCCCTCTGCAGGAAATTGGACTAAACCCAGCACAAGATGCAGTTCCAGGTTAAATAAACAAACAGAACCTGAGAGACTATAGAGACAGATAGCCAGTTTGAAGCACTGGCCTCCAAAGAGGAGGAGAAACCTCAGCAAGAGGAATTAGTTTTGGATGCTTCTTCACAACCAGACAACATATTGTATATGTAGATATACAGAAACCAGAAAAAAAAAAAAAAAAAAAAAGAAAAAAAAACCTTAGTGAATATGACTTTATAGGTGGCTCCTGATTTAAAGTCTCCTTTTGTCCCATGTCTTCCTTTCCTTTTCTTTAGCCTTGTTTAACATACACGGTATTTGTAATATGAGGAGGCAAACAGCTGTGTTCTCCTTATTGCATGACCTGAGAATAGACATTATTTTCTACAGGAAACTTGGCTGGACACCTACTTATCCTTACAAATGTCTAAAATAGCTGGGTATGGAGACCCTTGTATTAGTCCATTGGGCAAGATAGGGTGTACAGGATAGGCACTCTGTTTTTAGGACACAGGTTTAGATTATCAAACATAGTAGACATAATGCCAGGCAGGACTTTATTGGCAGATGGAATATGGTTTAATTCTCCCAGTCAATTTATAGTGATTTATGCCACTCAAAAAAGCTTAAAGGGTGGGACTTTGTGAATTAATACAGCCACTTTTAGCTACTACAAAGACAAGATATTTCACTGGGGATTACAATTGCACTATAGATATAAAAAGTAGGCAGTGCACGGGTAAAAGGCCTGTTGTGATACTACAGCTTTATTGAAACTAGTAGAAAAGCTGAGCTGAAGGACTGCACTGAAGGGTTCCCCTAAAATTACACATACGCACCCTGGGTCCTTAAAGAACTAAGAGCGGTGGTGGCTGAACCTCAGGCTATCCTGTTTAGCTGATCACTGGAAACAGGAGAGGTACCCAAAGACTGGAGGATAGCAGATGTAGTCCCCTTATACAAAAGTGGGAACAAAGAGGAGCGAGGGAACTACAGACCAGGCAGCCTCACCGGTAGTGGGGAAGATCATGGAAGCACTACTGAAGGAGAGATTGGTGGAACATCTGGTTGTCAATGGACTACAGACCCAAGGCAGCATGGTTTCACCAGGGGAGGTCATGTCAGACCAACCTCATTGAATGTTTTGACTGGGTGACTAGGGAGGTGGATCAGGGGAGGGCAGTGGACATGGTCTATCTGGACTTCAGAAGGCCTTTGACACTGTGCCACATAGAAGACTACTACACAAACTGGGGAATAGAGGGTGTGACAGGACAGTAGTGTGGTGGGTAGGTAACTGGCTGGGTGACAGGACACAGAGGGTGGCAGTAAATGGCTGTCACTCCACAGAGGAAGAGTGACCAGTGGGGTACCACAGGGATCAGTGCTGGGACTGGTCCTATTCAACATCTTCATCAGTGACATTGCACAGGACCTAGAAGGCAGAATTTCACTGTTCGCTGATGGCACAAAGCTCTGTAACAGAGTAGACACACCAGGGGTGTAGACAGAAAGAGAAGGACCTGCAGAAACTTGAAGAATGGTCAGGGATTTGGCAGTTGAAATTCAATGCAAAGAAGTGCAAGATAATGCATATGGGGCACAAAAACCTGGCACAATATATCAGTTGGGGGTGAGGGTATAGCATGCACCAAGCAGGGAGGGATCTTGGGGTTATCATCTCTGATGACCTCAAGGTAAAACAGTGTGACAAGGCAGCAGGTAAAGCAAATAGGATGCTGGGATGCATAGCAGGGCATCACCAGCAGGAAAAGGAAGTCATAATTCCACTATACAAGACACTAGTGAGGTCCCACCTGGAGTTCAGTGTACAGTTCTGGAGACCCGTACCTATGTAAGGACACAGACAGGGTAGAGAAGGTTCAGGGGAGGGCAACAAAGATGGTGCATGGATTGCATCACAAGTCCTATGAGGACAGGTTGAAGGAACTGAACATGTACTCCCTGGAGGAGAGGATGGAGAGAGGGATATGATAGAGACATACAAGTATCTTACAGGGAGGAACAGGTGTTCAGGAATGCACTATTTTTAAGCGAAAAGATGTTCCAGGACTAGAGGGCATGGGATGAAGTTGGAGGAGGGCGATTCAGAGGAAATGTGAGGAAGAATTTCTTCACAGAATGGGTGGTGGACAAGTGGAACACCCTGCCAGAGGAAATGGTGGGGCTGAAACATCACGGATTTAGAATACATGGGATAGACATAAAGGAATTCTGGATGTCAGGGTAAGGGGCAACAGACTTCTTGGAAAACATAAACTGAACTTACAAGCTCAAATGAGCAGACTGGGTGGAGCCATAGGCCTTATCTGCCGACACTGTCTATGTATCTATGCATCTAAAAACAAGTTAACTTCAAAAATGTGTTATACTTTTGTATCAAAGAAACTTTTAGTATAAACAACTAAAGTTGTTCCAATCAATTCTCAGACTATTTACTGATACGAATATGGGTGTCTTTAGATCCCTCTTTAACACACGTTACAACTTAATGGAGATTGAACACTCCATTCTCAAAGACTACCAGGTCAAATTGCATGTCATCTCCATAATTATGGCCAGAATAACGGTAATAGATTTGTATGAGGATTTAAGTATATGGTGGGAGTTTACCAAAAGATTTAATTGACTGGTTTCAAAAATATTGCAAGCAAACAGTGAATGCAAATGTTTTAGAATACATTAAACTCAGGACACAACTTTTTAAACTTATTTCTTTAACTTATATGACAAGATTGGATTTCTCAAAACAAATAACAGTACTTAAATCACAGATGTTAAATATACAATATGACAGATCTGCCTCTCTTAAGGCGGAAATGATGTATGGTGCACAGAAACCACCCTATAAAGATCCATGCAAAGCATCCAAAGAAAAACAACAGTCCAGTTTTACAGAAATAAGATCACCAGAGGTAAGGTGGTGAAAACAGAAAGGAAATAAGACAGATGGTGGAAAATTATGCAAGGCAGATAAATACTCAGAACACATATTGGATAGGGACATCCAAAATTATTTAATTGCAACTGAAGTAGCCACAACAAAGGAAACAGATAAGGATACGTTGACTCAGATAGTTACCTTCCAAGAAATTTTAGATATCATACAATCTCTAAAGGAGAGTGCGTCTCCGGGTAGAGATGACATATCAAACTCCTTTTATAAAATCTATGGAGATATAACTGTTCCTTGCCTGGTGAAAATATTCAATTATTTCTTTTCCAAGAACATGTTATACCCAGAATTTTCTAAACGAACATTAATTTTCCTGTTTAAAAAGGAGACAAAATGAGTTTAGACATTTGGAGACCAGTTTGTCTCTTGAAATCAGACTTCAAAATTGTAACCACACTTTTGCAAAGAAGGTTACGATCTGTGGCACAAAACTTAATGCATGTTGTCCAAACATGTTCGCTCACTGATCGAATATTAAGGACAATCTGTCTATCATATGAGATATAATAGAGCATTGTAAAGAACAAAACAAACTGGGTATGTTCTCTCTCTGGAAAAGCATAAGGCCTTTGACAAGGTTGGACACAAGTTTATATTTCACGTTCTGAGACATTACAGTATTCCATGTTAATTTATTACATGGCTACAAATCATATACTCACAGGCTGCAGTAACCCCCATAGCAGGAATAGAAGGCATATGGATTCCAGTGCAGATTGGTGCTAGACAAGGTGTCCCCTGAGATCCTCATTATACATTTTGCATTGGATCCATTTATTAGATATTTATTGAACAATATGCAAATGCATGGAATTCAAAATATGCATCATGCTCAGGAAACTAAACTGGTGGCTTATGCTGGTAATATTCATATATTTTTAAGGATGGAGATAGTATTACACAGATGCTCAGGAAATGAATAAGTATGTTAAAGTTTCAGGAGCTAGTTTAAATATGGGAAAATGCACAGGAATTAAGGTGGGAACACAGATGGCAGGACAAGAACAAATATTGGGTATTACTATATCACAAGACCCTATTAAAATTCTAGGAGTTTATTTTGGGAGGGAGATATGGCTAAAAAACTGGGAGGAAAGCTTAAAATATGTGAGAATAAGTACTAAGGTGGAAAAATTGGAAATTGTCCAAATTGAAAAGGATTTTATTATAAAACAATTTCTAGTTCCATGCCTACTGTATATAAGCTTAGTTTTCCCATTGCCTCTACATTGTGAGATAAAGTTCTACAGTTATTTTTCAAATGTTATGGGGATCTGGACTGAACCCAGGTAAAAGAGAAGTGACATATCTACCAAAAGATAAGTGTGGGCTGAATATGTTAAATCCAGTAATATTCTTTCACAGATACACAGATACACAGAAACATGACGCAGAGAAAGGCCCCACAGCCCGTCTAGTCTCCATACAATATTTTGGGACAGTTCTATACAATTAATAGTACAAAGTCAAGATACCTTAGCAGCAACATGGTTAGAAAGTAATTAAACAGAATTTTTAAAAGAATGGATGGAAACCCCAGTTAAACTATACCCCAGATTAAAAATACCAGATTTCATTAAACTTTCTATACAGAAACTATATAAATGGGGAGTGATAAGGTCACTTCTGTTACATAAATCGAGGAAAGTACTTTATAAGCACATTTTAGAAACAACGTGACCTGAAAGACCAGAATTTAAAAGATATCAAGTAAGCAAAACAGGCGTGGTTATTAACCAGCTGATGAACAAGAGAATTCCCCATAGAATTTGAGATATAGTATGACTGTGTGCACACCACTTTCAAATCCATTACTGTCCTCTTCAAAATGAAGGGGTCAATCTCAACGATATTGTTTACTGGTTAGAGAAAAGATGCACAGTAGCAGGAAATCCTGATCATATTATTTATGAGAATGGGTTCTGGATTTTGGGATGGAAATTTCTGGTGCAATTAAGGCAAACGGAACAGGCAACACAACATCTTCCTAACTGCTTTTCTCTCAGCTGAGACAAAGGAATTTTGTTTTATCCAGGACAGCCATGCTCCTGTTATAGGTGTGGCTCACTTAACCATTTAAATACTGACTGTGACTAGCTGAAATGCTATCTTTGTGGGGCTTTAGGCCACATAGCCAATCTATTCACCATCCCACCACTTGTAACATATGCTCAGCTGAGGATCACTCATTTAAATCCTGCCCGTGGGCTGCACTTAACACCACTGACTATTCTGAACAAGATTATTGTATTAATCAAGCGATGGAGGGTCACTGAACAGGGAGGTATGAGACAGGGCCATATACATCTAAGGCTCAAAATATGTCTCCACTCGAGCAACACCGGCGCCCACAAGTACTTCCACAGAAACACATATGCAGACAGCACCTGTGACTAGGACAGTGGTAACTACTATAGTATCACATCCCACTGCTGTAACAAGCTCAGGATCTCAGCCCATGCCCCCCACCTGCACCTCCTACTGAGCAGGAGTTGAACAAGTAAATACAATCTCCATTCCTTTTGGTTGGGAAAGGTAAGAAGTCATCCTCTACAAGGAAGGTGAAACCGCAAGAGGAGGACTCTTTAAATACAGAAAACAAATACAAGGTGTTGTAGAGCTGAGAGACAGGCTGGATGATGAAGACTCTGATGTCTTTATCAATCTGCACACAGTGAAATAGCAGCTGATCCAGGAATTCAGGTGTCTCAGGACCTAAGTTACAAGCACCAAAATGAATTACTAGATCTAGTAGGAAGAAAACTTTACTAGCATTCTTTGACTATCCTCCTTAAGGCTTGCTAGCCTTAATGTGAACAGTGTTAAATCTGATCTAAAAGGAAAACCACCTTTGCTGTTCTTCAACAACTAACATATGAACTTTTTTAAACAGGATACCCGTTTACATGTGGAACAAGGTGTGAAAAATGCTAGTAGTGAATGGTATAGAGAAGATTCATATTGGTCAGTGGGGTGGATCAATGCTGAGGTCTGGGCATTTGTTTTACACCACCCGATTTTAAATTCAAAAATTGATAGAAATTGCTCCAGGAAGAGCTTTAATTCTGGATATAGAGTTTCAGGGTTTAGCCTGTAGGCTGATAAATGTTTATGGGCCACAAATGAAAGTCCTTAGAATCTCCCTATTACAAAGCATAAACCCTATCTGTACACTAATAGACAAGAGTTTTTAGGAGGTGACTTTAGTATCACCTTGTCACTTAAAGTAACAGAGAACAAGACAAAAAAATATACAGTACTGTGACAGTAATCATTTATCGCCATGCTTAAACAAATCAGTATTGAAAGAAGCACATGCTATATCAGGGCACATACTGAAAAATACATTTTATAAAGGGACAATATCTTCATGGACAGATTTTTGGTTGATTACACATTCTTTGCCCATTCACTGTGTTGAAACATTACCTACAGACACATCGGATCATCTACTTATTGGTATTCAAGTTGCCTCAGACCCACCAAGGGTGCCAGGTAAAGGAATGTGGAGACTGAACACTAGTATATTGGAAAAGAACAAATATTGGCAGACTTAAAACACATTACACAAGATAGACAATTGGTCAGATTTCTTTATAATTCCATAATCCCATGGTGGGAGGACACTAAAAGTTGTTTGATGGATTATTTTAAGCAAATAACTAGAAAGAAAGCCTTAACTGCTCAATAAATGTATATAGCACTTACAGAGATAAACTACAGGAGCTTATTTCTAATCAAAATACTGACTAAATTAGATCATACACGGAAATTGTGTAGAAAAACAATTAATGACAACCTATCAGTACAATAGTCAGAAAATTTTAGAAAAGAACAAAGCTTTGGGACCCAAGGTAATCAGAACAGATCAATACACTGGCTGATTGTACATAGAGGTTGTCTAAAGACAAATAACTACAATGCAGTCAAATACTTGGGTAACAGTTACAGATAATAAAAATATTTTATTAGTAGTAGAACAGCATATTATTAAGCAATTTGGCACACCGATTATAGAAAATGAGTACATGGCACAGATTTCATAAGCAATAAAAATATCACAATTAGAGAAAGAACAAACTCTACCTTTAGTGGAAAACTTTACTTAATTAGAAATAGATACCGCTCATTAAATCATTCAAGAATGGAGTAACGCCTGGATCTGATGGTTTACCTGGGGAATTATAAAAATATGGGAATTTGTGCCACAGGAAATAACAGAACTCTGTAACTCCTTTTGTCAGAAGACAGGATTATAGAATCTATGTATGAAGGCTTAATGATTTTCTTATACAAAAATAATAATAATAGAACAGTCATTAATAATTGGAGGTCTATTACCTTATTAAATATGGATTTTAACATTTTAAAAACTGTTAAGTAGATGGTTATCAGCTGTATTAGATATATTAATACATGCTTCCCAGTTTTGTTCCATGCCAGGCAGGAAACTTACAGATGTACTTACATTATTAAGGGAAGTGATGGATAAGGATGCACAAAGTTCCATTACAGGATATGTAATGAGTTTTGACCAAGTAAAGGCCTTTGAAAGGTGCTGCATGACTTTCTTTGGATGTGCCTGGAAGCTTATGCTCCCCTCTGTTTGTTCATTGGATAAGAATGTGTTATATATTAGCATATATACACACATATGACAACGAAAGGTGGGACAGAGATGGTCAGTGGAGGTAGGAGTGAGACAGGGTGTCCCTTAGCTCCCTTCTTTATATATTCACACTAGATCCAGTGATTAGACTCATTCAAACCTCCCTAGAATACAGAGTATATCCTAAATGGGTAATCCAGAACTAAAAAGCATAGTATATGCAGATGATTTATGTAGTACAAGATGTTACTTCAGGACAAACAGCATATAGATTGTTGCAAAGTGTTTCGGGGTACTAGGTACAGGTATATATGTGGATTAAAGTGATTGTCTGAATGTGCAGGCATCTGGACAGTAGGAGCCCGACACTGATGATCTAACAGTTATAACAACCCTCACAAAATTTTAGGAGTTTATTTTGGACCAGGGATATGGCCAGTACAACTGGAACAAATGTTTAGTATTAGGTAAAGGGAAATTATGCTGTTGAAATAACTGGCATATGGGAAACTTAAACGATATTTATGCTAAAAAAATGTTTGTTACCCACCTTTTTTTTTTGAGCTATATATTTCATGGCACCAAAACTTAGAAACTTCACTATTGGAATGCTTTTGTTTTCATGTTTCTATGGTAGCTGCTTGAACCCTGTTAAAAGAAATATCCTATATAAGGATATTAAGGATGGAGTGGTAGGGTGCCTAACCCCATAGTGTTTCATTTTACAATTTTGTGAATGAAAATATACTTCCTATACTAAAATACCAAATGAGAATTTGGGTGGCATGGGTGGCATACTGTGGCAGGCATGTTAACAGAATAGAATTAAATAGTTTTCTTTACAAAAACAAAAGACAGCTGGCATTGCCGACATGTGTATATACATTTTTGACTACATCAAGAAATGGGGAATACTATATGATGAGGTTGTAAAATCATAAGGAAACAAATATATTTGGATATCATATATAATCATTTTATAGTGTATGGTGGAATGATGTTATGCATGGAATTCCATTCCTGGAATATGCTTGTTCTGCTGCAGTAGTGATGCCACTACTAAAGCAGAACAACAAAATGCTGCCACTTACTTGATTTCCCTATCCAATTACAGTAAGCTGGAAGTTGTTGATTTTAAACTTGCATCTGCAGCACACTGTCAGTAATTTGAGCCTACCACCAACCTCAAGTGCCCCCAAACTCCAGTTCACGAAACAAAGGGCAGTATCCGAAATAGGCATTGATGCCCATACAATATATAGAATAGTAGATGGGCAACTCTATGCACAACCAGTGTGTTGTGCTACCTCAAAGAACTGATTCCCATGGACCTCTCAAGCTTTGCTCTCAAGGTTACAGGAATCAGTATCCTAGTAGCACATGTGATCATAAATTCTCTCACTGTAAGTATTACCTGAGCAACCGCTCCCGTCATCACAGGGCAAAACCACACCACTGGGTTTTGTCTTAACGCCGCTTTATTTGATCAAATCTTTCACATGCATCGGGAGTTCTGCAAAGGAGAAAGCTCCTGATTACAATTTACAGCAGCTTTTTATAAGCTAGATTCTGCACTTTATCTTGAAAAATACCAACATTTCAGTATAAGCCAATCATAAAACAGAATAACAAGTTGACACCAATGTAACAGAATAACAAGTTGATACCAATGTTAGGTGTACTTTTCCACTGCTTATTTCATTTCTTACCCAATATTTCTTGATACATATGCCAGTGGGTCAATCTGACCTGAGTGAAACAATGAGTTTCACTCACACCATAACAACATACAACAATGTACAGCTTGCCTTCAATGCCTCAGTGTGCTGTTATCTTATACTTTGCCCAAGCATGTTGTTATCTTATACTTTGTCCGAGCCTGTTATTCAGGCTGGTACAATCAGTTCTGCCCAGTTTTATCTTGCTTTCTATTTCTACAAATGTACCTCAAGTAACCTCAGTATCATTCTATAACACTGTAAAAAACAGCATGAACTCAGAAATTTCTACTACATTCATTATGACTTTGTTACAGTATGACTTACAAAGCAAACATAGCTTCAGGGCATATAATAGCAAATATAGCTTTAGGATATATAAAATTCCCTCACACTCTCCCCCTTTTGATACTTTGTATCAACTTGTTAACTATTATATTTTAGTCACGCCTGGTACATCACAGAATGGGAACACCCTGACTAATTCGCTAGGTCTTGGTCCTGGGGTGTAGCAAGGGTGCAGCTGGGTGATGGCACGTGGCACAAGGTGCTACACAGGCGCCACAAGAGAATTTGAGCAACACAGTCAGAGCCATAATGCCAGTATCACCACCACGATTACTGCCACCCAGTGGAGGAGGGTAGTGCCCCAGTCACCAAATATGCTTGAGAACCATGACCAGGGTCCCAGCCCTGCGATGTGGTGCATGCTCACTAAGAACACGCTGCTGTAGCGTTCGTATTCCCTCAATCACTTGCTCCAGTTCCTGGGAATTATCTGGTATATAGGTGCAGCATTCTTCCCCTATAATGGCGCACACCCCCTTGCGAGCTAATACATAATCAAGTGCGGCTCTATTCTGCAAAGCTGCAATTCTAAGGGCTTTAATTTCAGCTGTCAGCAAGGCAGTTGATTTCAAGGTATCATTAATTAACGTTTCCAACTCATAGCTTAACTGATCAATGTATTGCATGTTTTGAACAACACCCACCATGGGAAGATTCCTGCCCAAATTTTTTCTCCCATTGGGACACGTTTAATCGCGTCCGGCACCTCCCTTTTTGAACTTGATTTATATAGCTTACACGCTGATGTATAGCAGATGCATTGTACATATATACATGGGCACGAGGGTGGTGTGGCTAGATAGCAGCAGCCCATCCACCCCATGGGTAAAAAGATAAGCCCTATCCCCGCATACCCAGTATAGACCTGACAGACTGCCCACAGCAGTGAAATCAGGATGTACTGTGTGGGCATCTGCTTGAGAGCAGTTGGTTATGGTGGACTGGACTTGGTGGCTGTAGTGCCTACAATATTGGTACGCGGGACCATCCCAGTGGCGCTAAACTTGTGGTTAATTGCTTATTATACAAGCAGAGCCTGGCTGATATATTCTGCTGTCTAACGTCTAGATACAACGGGTTGACACATTCGTATCATTCAGTGGGCTGTACCATGCAGTAAAATCGTGCCCCGAAACACAGTTAGGTTCTTTATTTTGTTTGTAGCATAATCTGGGGCATTAGCGATGTTTCTTCCCTGATGGCACCGAGAATCTCGCTGGCCTCAGTGCTATTTACAGGCTTGGGTTTAGGTGGAGCCCTACGGCTGCAGAGAAAGGAGAGCTAGTGCATACATAGCAATCAGAGACATTAGCATTATTAGCATGTAAGTTCATTAAAGTCCACCAAGTGTTCATAATGTGCAATGGCTCTGTGCTGCGGCGGAGCAGTTGCCCCACTCGTATCCAGAGCCCCATAGCAAAAGTACCAATAGCAGCGATAGTCCGAACGAAACAGAACGATAATAATTTTCATGGTTGCTCAGTTCACTGAGCAATGGTATCAACTGTAGAGGCTGTCACCTAGCGACAATGAGATGCGTGAATCCACGCTTTCTCTCCGTGATCTTTATGGCAGTGGCGGTAGTCAGGAGCACTTGAAACGGTCCTCGCCACCTCGGGCGCACCACTTTTTCTTCGGAAGTCCTTGATAACCACAAAGTCTCCTGGCTGTATCCTATGCAGGGGTCCCTCCAAGGGAACTGGAAGTACAGCTTTTACCCTAGGATAGAGATCTTAAAACAGCATTAAGAGATAAACAGTAGGCAATCATTTCATTATCTAAACCGTGCAATGTTATTCGGTTTTGTGGGAAGGGACATTTGTCATTCTGAGGGGTCTTCCCATCAAAATTTCATGGGTGATAAACCCATGGGGCCAGCTCTTCCCCTCATACTCATTAGGGCTACTGGTAGTGCTTTTACCCAATTAAGGCCAGTATCTGCCATAATTTTGGTCAATTTCAGCTTTAATGTCTCATTTGCTCTTTCTACTGCCCCTCCCGATTGTGGGTGGTATGCACAGTGCGTTAGTAAATCACTTGCAGTGCCTCCACAAGGTTCTGATGACTTCATTTGCAAAATACGAGCCATTATCGCTGGAGAGTCGGTGGGAATCTCCCACCTTGGTAGATTTCTCTAATCAGGGCCTTTGCTACTGTACAGGCCGTGGTTTTCGTACTGGAACACCTCTACCCACTTTGAAAACATATCTACAATCACTAAGCAATATTTATACCCTTCACGGGTTTAGCTCAATGAAATCCATCATTAAATGTTCAAAAGGTCCTGTAGGAAAAGGATGGGCAGAGGGAGTTACTTGGAGTCCTCTGCCAACATTATTTTGCATACATATTACACACTTTTACAAAAATCTTCAGCATATACGGTAAAGCCAACAACATACCAATGTTTATTTACAAGATCGACTACTCCACTTTTTGAAACATGATTGGCCCCATGGGCCAATGTTATAAGGAAATACTATTGAGGGCAGGCAGAGCCTGCCATCAGGGGTTTATCCACACCTTAGTGCTAGCATCAAATTTACAGTTTGTTTGCCAGTTACGTTTCTCTTTTGCACTGGCCGACTGTTGTAAAGTTGCAACATCCTTTACTGAGAATAAATCAAGTTGGTTAGTTACAGTCAAAGACATTTGAAATTTGGAACACTCCCAGAAAGAGCTGCTTCCTTTGCAGCTCGTCACCCTCGCATTTCCTGCAGAAACAAAATCTTGGTTAGAAGTATGGGCCTGACATTTTACAATTGCTAACTTTTCTGGCTTCTGGATTGCTAACAAAGATTTTTACCAAATTCGCATGCGCAATAGGTTTCCAGCTGCTGTTAAAACCCTCTGTGTTTCCATAGGGTGCCAAAATCATGAGCTACCCCAAATGCATATCGACTATCTGTGTATATATTAACTGTTTTACCCTCAGCTATTATACAAGCTCTCGTCAGACTATGAGTTCAGCAGCTTGGGCTGACGTTCGTGGGGGTAACTTTGCTCCTTCCATGACATAGTTTTGAGTACACACTGCATAACCTACCAAGGGGATCCTTTTCATCTCTTTGTGCTGAGCCGTCAACAAATAATTTTAAGTCTGCGTTTTGTATGGGTACATCAGTGATATCGAGTCGAGGCTTACAGTCTAAGTCAATTACTTGCCCACAGTCATGCTCCTCCCCTCCTCCAGGGTGGAGAACAGCGTCGCTAGGTTTAAAGTGGTGCACCTTTTCAAAGTTATGTTAGACATGGTTAGTAACACATTTTGATACTGAAGCAATCGTGCAGGCGTTAAATGAGCTGTGTGAGCTTGTAGCAGAATAGAATGTACAGAATGAGGCACATGCACCGTCAAAGCACAGAATCCTACCAGATCCGCATGCCAACACCGCTTCAGTAGCCGCTGCCACCGACTGCAAGCAAGACACCATCCCACATACCACTGAGTCAAATGCTTCAGTAATATGTTATGGGCCTCTGTCCCCTCCATGTTCCTGTGTCAATACAGCTGACATGTAACCTCCTTTACCATTTACAAACAGATTAAAACCCTTCTCATAATTTGGTAGTCCCAAACAAGGACTTGTAACCAATACATTTTAAGTTTTGCAAAACAGATCTCTAGATCAGGTGTCCACCTGATCTCCTCAGTCATCTGCATTTTCTTGCCAAATATGGCTTCATGGAGGGTTGTGCCAACATAGCATAATCCATGATCCAGGCTCTCAATAGCCCACCATACCCAAAAGACATCATTTGCTGCTTGGTAACTGGGCGTGGCCATGCTGTTATGTTCTTAATTCTCTCAGGGTCTAGCTTTCTACCACTGCCAGACAACACATGACCCAAATATTTTACTTGCTCTCTACACAATTACAATTTTCTCAAGACACTTTATGCCATTCTCAGCCAAGAAAAGTAATAAAGCCTTTGTATCCTCTTCATTTGCTTCCTTACTGGGGCTAGCAAGCAATAGATCATCCACATACTGTATTAGGGTACTGCCGATGGGCCTACAAAAGTGGATAGATTCTCTCTCATTTGAGCTGAGAATACTGCTGGAGACTCAGCATAGCCTTGGGGCATGCGGGTCCAGGTCCACTTTTCCCTTTTGTAGTGAATGCAAACCATTCCTGGCTACTGGGTTCTCTAGGGGATACTATAAAACGCATTTGCTAAGTCAATGACTGTGAGAAATAACAGCTGTTATGTGGAATGGATGACAATACTGTAATCGGGTTTGGCACTACCGGGGTACTTACATGTACTGCTTCATTTACCGCTCTCAGGTCCTGCACAAAGTGGTAACTTCCATTTGGCTTTCTCACTGGTAAAATTGGTGTATTTACCGTTGCATATGGGCAGGGACGATTACTCCCTTCCACTAATGCTGCATGCACTGAGTTATTCCTCCTTCGCCTCTTTACCCAGCAGATATTGATGCCTATTCGGTCTGTAAGAGGACTTGGCTTGACCATAAGGGTTGTGCATTCTTCAGTAATCCCACATCATACTTTGATTCTGCCCATAGCTTTGCTGGTAACTCATTTATCCAACTTACACTCTCCTGCATGCCTATTTCTTCACAAACCTTTCACACAGTCACTTCTCTTTCATCCCTCGTACCTTTAACCTTTCTGTTAATTATGTATTTTCACAGTTTCCAGCCCTTGACATTAGCTTGCTTCCTACAGTTCCCAATCACATACTGTACCATTTTGCTACCCATGGCCCCAATTCCTTCCACTCAAGGGAGGTTCTCTTGCCATGGAAATGTGCGGTATGACCCTGGCTCTTGGAATACTTTTAATTGCTCTGCATTCAGCCTCACTGAGGCTGCACAATGATCCTTTGCCACATATATCTCTGACACCCAGATGGCCTGTTCTACTGGCTGTTTCCCCACTCTTTGCACTCATAAGTTAGGTCCCGACCTCCCACTGCATAATGTATTGTGCAATGCAAATCTGTCTGTAACTGCAACTGGCCATGTGTTACTACTTCTGCCATTCTTGTAGCCAACCCACCTCCTTTAGTTCTGTTAATTCCCAACTATACAGCCAATCCCTGTTCTTTTCTGCTAAACATGGATACAAACCCACCCTGGCACTTCTATATTAACCCCTCTGGGTACAAGTAATGTGTGCATTTACCTTTGACAGGAGATCCCTTCCCAATAAATTCACAGGACAGGTCATGCTACTGAGGAAAGTATGTCGAATTCCATTTTTCCACACCGAACCAGTAATGAGATTGTTAATTGCTCTCTTTGTGGTACTCCTGATGCCCTATTGTTGTCACCATTTGACTGGATAAGGGTGCATTTAACTGCTTCTTTGAATTACTGACATCGAGGCACCTGTGTCTATCAAGAAGGTCAACTTGGTGTTCATGATTATTAAGTCTATTACTGGACTACCTTCTGGCGTTGTTGAAGCACATAGCATTTGTGAAAGAGTGTTCCTCTAACCTTCAGCTGTCATTGGCAAAGCCAACATTATTAGTCCAGAACTGAGGATCGAGGATTTCCACCCAACCTTGCTGCTGATTTGGCTGCCACTGTTGTGAAGCAGGAGGGGTGGTGGCGGAGGCAAGAGGGCATTGGAATCTTGATTACGCTGCCACTGATTTGCCTTTACACAATTTCTTGCTATGTGTCCTGTTCTCCACAAGCAAAGCAGATGATACCACCTCCTGGTCCGGGTCTTTGTCCTGCCGATCCTTCTGATGGTTGCCTTCCCCCTCCTCCCTGTGGATAACCTCCATTATTTCGTCCTCTCTGTCTTCTTCTGTTGCCATTTCCACCTCCTGGTTGGGGCTGCTTATTGTCTCTCTCAAAGTACATTAGCTGAGCCTTTTCCAGCTTTTCTTTCTTTTCCTTTTGTATCTCCTTCTGCTGTCTCTCAGTATGTTCAGCACTCGGCACTAGGTCGGCCATTTCTTTGTTTCCATCCAATGCACACTATGGTAACTCCCAATCTAATTGGCTCACTCAGTCCAGTGCAAAAGCCATACCCAACTGATGCTGGTATGCGGATTATCCGTCCAATACCAGAAAATTGCCTAAAGACCCCTCCAATCATTCCTTGTAATCGCGTACTGATTCTCATCTTTTTGTCTCAGATCCCGGATGCGAGACCAGTCTGTCAGATCTCTGTATTTTTCCCATAGTTTTATGCACACCGCGTTAAATTGTGGCATAATTTGGTCCCTTGGCTTCTCTGGGTCCCAGGCCTCTTTGCTTCCTCCCACCTGCCCTTTAATGTCCATCTAAGACACTCTCCAACCTCAGTCGTAGACAGTTCATACATTTTTATTAAGTTTGTTAACTCCTTTATATATTCTTCTATGTTATCTTGAGGCTTTGGTACATCTTTCAGGGCCTCTCTCAACTCCTCAGGATTCCATGGGTGGTCCACTTCAATGTATTTAGGGACTGCAGGCTGGTCGTTGGCGGCGCTCTTCTGCCTCGGGGTGTGGGTTGTGATAGCGTATCAAAGGCAACTGCTGTGTTAGTTTTTCCTTCCCCTCCCTGGTTTATGCCCTTAGTCCTTGCATCAGTTTGCCTAAATACCCAAGGCTTCCCATCTCCCTTGCCATGTACCTTCCCATCCAGTGACATAGATCCCATTGTGTCAACCAGGTCCTCTTCCCCTCTTCACTCCCTGACTCCTCATCCGACTGAACAGGTGTGGGGATTTTGGGCTTTTCTGGGCACTGTGACCACAGCCTCCACACCAGAGTCACAGGAGGATGTTGAACAGGCGTGTCACTAGTCAATTGGGCAGCCTGTTGAATGCCCTGTGCAGTTGTACTGCTTGGCCGGTTGGACTATCAGTGCTTGTTGAACAGGTAGGCAGCAGGCACAGCCGGGCAACCTGTTCTGGTGGTGCATCTGGCACCTCCCTTCCTGTGGTCCTGGCGGAACAGTTGGAGGAGGGACCGATATGGTGGAGGGTATCATGATGGTGAAACACCCTCCTGCAGTGTTCAGTATCTTCCCCTTCTTGTTTTACCATTAACCCTCTCACTTGATTTTCATGTCACCTTTCTGCCTCTCTTCCCATATTCTAAACCTTGACCAGTCTACCTTGCACCCTTTTGTTTGCTCTTTTCTTTTTCTTCCAATGCTATCCTTGCTTCCCTTTAGTACATCTATACTAAAGTACCTATAAGGGAAATATTCCCTGGTCAACTTATGCCATTGTCCAGCTCAGAGACCGAATCCTGGCCAAACTTATCAACCATACATTTTGCTGGTCCAGATAATACTAACTCTGGACCTAGGTTATTTTGTTCCCTTGTTTTCCATTTTATCTAGGCCTGTCCTTTATAGTGCACACTGCTCCAAGGTATTCTTGTACTTACAGTGATGATGAGTGTCGCTGCCCTAAGCGCCACGCCCTGATGGGGTTCCACAAAAATGTCCTTCATTTTGTCTGAGGAAACAACCCAATCACGAGGTGACAATGACTGAAGAACTCATCCTGCTGACTATGCCAAAACTGTGATCGCAAATTCTCTCACTGTAAGTATTACCTGAGCAACCACTCCCGTCGTCACGGGCAAAACCACACCACTGGGTTTTGTCTTAACGTCGCTTATTTGATCAAATCTTTCACAAGCATGTGGGAGTTCTGCAAAGGAGAAAGCTCCCTGATTACAATTTACAGCAGCTTTTTATAAGCTAGATTCTGCACTTCTTATCTTGAAAAATACCAACATTTCAGTATAAGCCAATCATAAAACAGAATAACAAGTTGATACCAATGTAACAGAATAACATGTTGATACCAATGTTAGGTGTACTTTTCCACTGCTTATTTCATTTCTTACCCAATATTTCTTGATACATATGCCAGTGGGTCAATCTGACCTGAGTGAAACAATGAGTTTCACTCACACCATAGCAACATACAACAACGTACAGCTTGCCTTCAATGCCTCAATGTGCTGTTATCTTATACTTTGCCCAAGCATGTTGTTATCTTATACTTTGTCCGAGCCTGTTATTCAGGCTGGTACAACCAGTTCTGCCCAGTTTTATCTTGCTTTCTGTTTCTACAAATGTACCTCAAGTAACCTCACTATCATTCTATAACCCTGTAAAAACAGCATGACCTCAGAAATTTCTACTACATTCATTATGACTTTGTTACAGCTTGGCTTACAAAGCAAACATAGCTTCAAGGCATATAATAGCAAATATAGCTTTAGGATATATAAAATTCCCTCACACTCAACACACTGGTTGTGCATAGTTGCCCATCCACTATCCTATATGTGGAGCACCTTTTTCCAATTTTCTAAGATGATCAAGAAAAAATAAGAAAATTATTATTGGACCCATTACTTATTTCTAAATTATGCAATATCATTTGGTTGGGGTACATGAGAAAATCAATACTAAAGGGAATTACAAACACAAGGAATTATCAGAATGGTATTGCCCTAGAAGTATATGTTCCACACAAATTGAGACAATGGATCATTTATTCTTACATTGCTCATTCAAAATTGAATTTTGTGATCTAGTGAAAGAAAGGTGGAAAACATCTATGTTTATGAACCTAACTCCTGCAATACTATATTTTGGGATTTACCCACCAATATAATTATAGTAGTTTAATACTTTTTATAACGTGTTTCCTTTATTGGATATGGCAGATTAGATGTTGTTATGTTTTACAACAACTGACTCCAGTTGACCTATTTCATATTGTAGTACAAGCATTACAACAAATAAAAATGAAGAAAAACAGACACTGGACAGAGTGCAATTGGATAATTATTGGGAAAAATCCAGTGGTTTTGAATGTGATATATTGTTATTTAAGATAAATAAACAAAAGGTTTGTAGAAACTTTCTTTGGGACCAGTAAATTGATTTCTGGTTATATTAATTCTATGTTCTATAAATATATTTTGTGTTCAGACTTGTTTATTTGTATATTAAACTTTTTGGGGGAAGGGAGGAAAGGTGTAGGTTTACCATTTTCTTCCTTTCTTCTTTCTTTTGATGTTGGCCAAATTTGGAGATTTTATGAAAGTCTGATTTAGTTTTTCATTATGTTTTCAACTTGTATTAATTTGATGTGATTTACACATATTTGTTGTTTCTTTGACTTAGAAGATTTAAAAAACAAAGACATTTCCCTACTATTAAAGTAGTGGGAGGGTGAGTAGGGTATATGTTGCAATACTTATTTATTGTCTCCTTATTATGATCAGTATGCTTATTTCATGTAATTTTAACATGTATTGTGATATTATTTTGATTTTGAAGTTATAATAAAAAATGCCCTACTCTCCAGTAGGGGTCCTGCTGTCAGTGGTCGGGAAGATGGCTGACCCAGCATTCAGCGGAGGAGGAGGTGGAAGCTCAGAGGAGCAGAGGTTCAGATCCCAAGGGGTTATGGAAGGCATTTTTTTCTACATTGATGGACATACCACATAGTATGGAGAGTGAGCAACAAAAAGATTCCACTGTACCTGATACGGAGTTTGTGGAGAAGGATTTGATAGCTGGTGCGGCCTGAGCAAAGACTGAATTTGATGACGGGTCTGGAGAAACGTACTAAGCAGGAGAAAAGCATCAGTTTGGAGGTCCCAGTAAATGCAATAGAAGGAAGAGCCTAGCTGCTGTGGATGCTAGCAGCTGATGATGTGACTGTGGGACCATCCAGAGTTGGGTCTACAGCACAGACAACTTCTCAGATTTTGTCCTTAAAATTCCACAGCAGAATGAAGAAGCGATCACAGGACTGCAAGGCGATGAGAACCGCTCGATACCTTGGTCTCAGAACAAGCTTTACTGGCTGCCGGCTGGATGAGATCTCCCAATGGGAAGGGTTGGGATGTGGGTCCTGTACCAATGGCAGCTTTAATCAGAGGACATAGTGTCAGTGGCAAGCACACAGGACAAGCCAGGGGTGCAGGGTGAAACAACACCCATGACATTGCCCTGAATCATTTCGGCTGACATGAGACTGTCTACACAACAGGTTGCTAGGGAGTAACACTCCCAGATGTTGCGATGTTACTATTCAGTCCTGTCGGATGAGCAAGACTGTTTTTGCACAAAGGCCACAAGAAGCTGCCTATAAGGATGGCTGTTCCAATGAGTGACATTAATTCTGAGTGGGATAAGGCTCAAGAAACTGAATTGCCTTTGACTCATGAAATTCAGCCAATGGTGGTGGAGGTGCTACCCCTCCATCTTCCTTGCCTAACAATGGGATGCTTCAGTATTCCGAGGGCAATGTGATTGCAAATGAGCCACAGACAATGCATAGTGTTGGAAAGCACAGTTTCAGGTGTGATCTATTGTGGCAGGAGAGGAATGGATTCTGTCAAAACCCTCAGTAGACCTCATTAGACCACCTGATGGGACTGCAGCTTTCTTGGTGGTTTCCTTAGGCATCTTGTGCAGACATTATGGAACAGATCAAGGCAAGTCAATCCATTAGCAGCTGGGTTTGCAGACAGAAAACAGCTGCTTTTAGCCTAGCAGCTAATACTTTTTCATTCCAAGATCGCAAAGCTAAAGCCCAGTGTGTCCCAATGGAAGGTCAAAAGTCAGAAAACTCAGCTCATAACCCCTTTAAACTGTCAGATTTATTTTCTAACTTGGGAAAACCAGCTACCAGACATAATGCAGTCTGTTTAAAATACAAGGGTGGGCTGGAAGACTATCCTGATAGAGTTTATGTTGGGAGAGCCTTGTTAAAGACTCTATGCAATTTACTGCAAATTACATTTTGCCCTTATACATATTTCCAGAGACACACAGTTTGATGTTAGTTTTAACACTTCACAGCAATTGGAGAGGTTTGGAAAAATACCACCAACGAAGAATACCCCTTGTGGACACCTTTTATGACCATTCTGTTAACTAAACCTACAGTTAAACATATTACAGTACTGTTTAGGAATGAAAGTGTTCATATATCTGACTTTCTTTACTGGGTCAATCAAAGGCTGATGTTATTGATAGATCTACCCCAATCCTCGATTAAGAAACCATATGGACATGGGGATGGAAAATAAGAATTTGTTTATGAACATCAGACAGTGGACCTATCCATCTTCCAAGTTGCTTCTATATTTGCCAAGATACGGGCTTTGCTTTTACCAGGGCAACCCAAGATGTGTCACTGATGTGGATCATTATCCCACCTAAGCAGTGCATGGCGCTGTAGTGTGCAACTTTTGCTTACAAATCGGTCATACCAGGAGATTTTTTCATAACCGGTCAAATGTTACTTGTGTGTGAAGACTGGTCATTTAAACATGCAGGCCCAGATATTCAAAGGGTTGCGCCATGCACAACAGGGATCATGCCAGCAAGTTAAACGAGCCATTGTCTGATATTCAGCAGGAGGCAGCTGCATGCCCCAAATCCCAATGCACATGGCGCAATGGTAATGAATGCGTGTGCAACTGAAGGGAGGAACCATGAGTAAATGGCACAGTGCAATATTCAACAGCATGCGCCATGCTCAATAGGGAGCAAGCGGAAGTTGCATGATAGCGGAAATGATCCAAAATAAAAGGAACAAGAGAGGTGCAAGAATGCTACAGGAAAGCCACATGTGGGTGCGAGCTAACTGCAACCAGCACACAGTAGCTGTGAGCAGGACAGGGCAGGAGCAGGACAGAGCACCTGGAAACCACCAGGAACAGGAAAGAGTGGGGAGCCTGTGTCACTGTGCAGGAGGAAAGGGAAGTGACACATTGGACTGAGGGCACTGACAGTGGGCAGGACATCCAATTCTGGGAGGTGTTCCCAGAGCAGGGGAGTAGCAGAAAGGACAGTGGGGGAATGGGAATACAGCTGCTGGGGGTAACACAAGCCAGGGACATGGCCAGTGACACCATTCAGATGGAGGCAGTAATAAGGGTATGGGGAAGGCAGGCAGCAGGCGCGAGGCCATTGAAGGGCCGTTGGCGGGTATGCCCACAACAGGTAGTACCGAGCCAGCACCAGCTTTAGAACACTACAGTGACACCGAGATAGTGGGCGGTACCACCTGAACCAGGCGATCCTGAGGTGGCTCTGTGAGCTATGCGGTGATAAGATGCAGGCACCCATATGATTTAGCCATGCTCTGTCAGTGGAGACAAGGTGACAGCTGTCATGTGCCTGCTCACCACGGGCACCTTCCAGAGACCAACAGGGCACACAACAGACATAACCCAGTTGGCGCATCATCCCTAGTCACACAATTCCTCAGCACACTGCTGCCACATGCTGTGGAGTACATTTGTCTCCCAGCACACAGGTGAGACACAGCACACATACAAAAGTTCCACAGGGTAGCATGTATGCCTGGCATGCTTGAGGCCATTGACTGCACCCATGTGGCCATCCACATGCCACCTGGCCCTGAAGGTGCTGCATACATAAATCGGAAGGGTATGCAAGCATCAACTGCCAGGTGGTGTGCGATGCTAGGGGTGCATAACCAATGTCTGTGCCACACACCCTGGGGTGCACATGATGCCTTCATCTGGCAACAGTCTTCACTGTGCCAGAGGTTCGAAGTGGGGACATCCCCACTGGCCACCTAGTGGGTGAGTATGCAAATCACGCGAAAGACATGGATCTTGGGAGGGCATAGTCAGAGGTGACATGGGTACTGGCCTAGATGGCCCTGCCAGGACAATGCTGATCACCAAATGAATGTCCACCCTCTACACACAGGTGACAGTGGATACCCACTCCATCCCTGGCTGTTCACAGAACATCGGAGGCCCGGACCCCATCGCAGCAACACTACAATGAGGCACATACCACCACACGTAATGTCGCCAGTGGGTGTTCGGGATGCTGAAGGCACGTTCCGTTGCCTGGACACATCTGGCGGTGCCCTACGGTACAGCCCTTCAAAGACCTGTGGGCTATTCCTGGCCTATTGCATCCTGCACAAAATGGCCAACGACTGTGGGATAGCTGTACAGGTCGAAGAGGGAGACAGTGATGGGGATGATGAGGGCTGGTGCAGATGGTGATGGGCAGCCCCTTGGTCGAAGGGACTCCAGACTGATCCAGATTGCACAGCTGCACTAGGACACCATCACAGAGGAGCACTTCAACCAACCCAGGTAAGTCACGGGCCATGTGCAACCACCAGTGGCAAGGGCACAACTCACAAACACGCATGGACAAACCCCAGGGGTGCATGTCGTGAAAGGGAATTGGCTGAGCATGGAACTGCACATGCCATCAGGGATTGGCAAGGTCTAACACAGCACGTGGTCACACACACACACACACACACACACACACACCCCACAAGACATGCACAAAGGGTAGGAGGCACTCCGACCCTAACCGCCACACAGCCACACACATCCGTCCACAGACCACCACGCCCAGTGCTTGTCATTATGCATGTGTCAGATGCTGGGCACCATTGCACAATAGCGGACAACTAGCAGGCATCATCATACACACACCACAGCGGCCAGAAGCCAGGAGGGTGTGCAGATGGAACTTGTGTGTGTGTGCAGGGCCATACCCACCGTGCATTGCATGTTGAACAACACACTGCACACAGGGCAGCGTCAGACAGTAGCCATGGTGGGAGACAGGTCAGTCCGTGGCACAGTGCCATGGCCGCCATGGATGCATGGGTGGCCCGCTGAGACATGCCAGCAGTGACCAGGCTGACCAATGGCCTCATGGGGTGGCACCAACGGTCCCCAGGGGTTCCACGCGTGAACACAACCGTTCTCGAGCAGGGGTCTGCAGCTCACTGAACATGCCTCGCCAAGCGTGCTCGGATGCCCACAGCTGAACCCGTTGTCAACAAGGAGGTGTCACACGACGCCAGGAATGGGAGGTGGACATTGCACTGCATGGTGTCTGCAATGCATGGGCAAATAACTCTGTGCCCATTGTGGCCATGACAGCTGTGATTGCCTGTGTCTGCCTGTCAATGGCAGTGGTTACATCCTCCGCAGCCAGTCCATCCTGCCAGGAGCAGACCAGTGTCCCTGCTGCACCACTTTTCTGCCTGGCGCAGGACCACACTGAGTGCATCCACCGCCGCCACAAGCCGCCAACTGCTGATCCACTGAATCATGGAGTATGCAGATGTGCTCATCTAAGAGGTCATCTGCTTGATTGGTATGCTGTCGCTCCACGGTGTTCGTGGCCATGATGGGCAGCACCCCTTGAGGTTGGGCGTTGCACACCAGGGCCATGCCTGGGCATGTCCACAGGCGGTGCACTGTACCACCTCCTGACACTGTCCCCCATGGCCATTGGCCGACTGCTGGCACTGGCCCTCTGGCTGCTGCTCTCCAGGGCTCAACAGTGTCACTGCAGCAGCCGCAACAACCCCACTGTCCTGGACACACCAGTGCTGCCCCCTGGTGCAGACAGGCACAGACTGGGACTGTGATGTCACATGAAGCCCCCATGGCGCACACCCAAGGCTATGCCCGTGTATAACCTGCTGTGCAGCCATCCTGCAGCCCACATGTGTCACTGTCCATGATGTGAGTTCCATCATCATCAGTGACAGATCCAGCACCAGTCCGAGTCTCAGCATGCTGGCATCCATGGACGCTGGCATGCTGGGACATGGGCAGGCCTCCTCTGCACCTGCTCCACCAACATCAGTCCAGACAGCCAGGTGGGCCCACTGTTGTCCTGACCCTCGGACACCTGTGTAGGTGGATGGGCCCTCCTCTGTGTCCAGGGTACGCCCTCAGTGGCAGAGCCCACCACCGCTGACCCATGTAGATGCTCAGGAGCTGTAAGAGAACACAGTAGCATTAATGTATCTGCCCTACCCTGTTTAAACCCCCAGTGACAGATCTGGACCTACCATGCAGTGACAGGCTACCACCCATCTGGAATCCACCACCTGGAACACCCTCGACTGGCACACATGCTGCCAGCAACCTGCTCTTCTTGTGGGGTCAGGCGTTGCACGGCTGGCTGTCCCCCACCGGTCGCAGCCTGTGCTGCCCTGATGACAGCCACCTTATGCTTAATCCTCCTCCTGTCCGTGCCCACCTTCTTCTTGCACTCCTGCATGGACCAGTGGTGGCTTCCATGCTGGTTGATGGCACATGCCACCTCTCCCATGCAGCAGCATGGGCCTGTGGTGTTCCCCGCTGTCCACTGAGCAGTGGCTCCTGGTCAAGGCAGGCCTCAAACAGGGCATCTGTTTCTGTATTGGTGAAGTTTGGCCTCCTCTTCCTCCCACATCTCTATTCCTCCTCCTCCACCTCACAATCGCTCATCATTGATCCTGTGGGAATGACAGGTGTTACCTCTGACTGTGGAATCCCATGCATCTCCCACACACCACAGTCCACACTCCCAAACAGCATGCAAATCACCACAATATACTGCAATACCAGACTATGGCCTCTGCAGCCCAATGTCGCATTTATATAGTGCAATGCATACAAATGAGGCAAGGCGCAATTTTAAGTGGATACTAATGCAGTATCTGTGCCATTGAATAGCTGATGAGCTGATTTGCATATGTCGGCTGAATATAGCGCTGTTGTGCCTTGCGCAATTGTATTGAACATGCTCAGGCAGGCGCATCTCTGGAGCGTGTGCAGTGTACACCAAACGGCACATGCCCGGGTGCTGACACTGACGCCTGCCACGCTACTGACATGCTGTGCATGGGAGGCAGTGAAGCACGGCCACCATTGTGCCAGTGGTGCTACTGCGCTGTTCACATGTGTGGTGCTCTGGCACTTGGGTGTCATAGGTGCTGTGGAGCCACAGCACGGTGAGGCCACTACAAGAAGTGCCCCACAGGTGCTCTACTGCACTACATGCAGTGAGTACCAATCACGCTGTGGTGGTCCATGCACGAGACCCCTGATCCTGTTATGACCTTTGCCCCTAGGCACCATGACTCTGCATGGACGCACCTCTATTATGCTGTTCGGTGACAGCGTGATGGGGAATGGCAGCGCGTACTGCGCAGCATCCGCATGTGGCAGACGTGTGCTACAGAGTGCCATTTTGATACTGAATGCCTGGAGGATGGCACGAGATGGGCACCAATCTGGAGCCAGGTTGAACTGGCTAACCTAGTGTCCTGGAGGACCCCATGCTGCTGCTCTCTTTGGAGGCACCCTGGACAGAACCAGGAGTGCCATGTAGGAGAGGTGGCGGTGGCCTGGAGGAGGCAGCGGGCATACAGCGCATGGCAGAGCAGTGCAGGCACTGGTATGGGGACCTGCATCATAGGGACCCAGACGAGGCTTGCCTGCCTGTGGGCACATGCCCGGAGGGCACCGTTCCATGGCCAGGTAGGTGCCCCATCCATACACTGTTTACGTCCATACGGGTATCGTGGTGGCATGTGTCCAGCACATGGGGGCCTTCCCATGTGGGCCGTGGTGGTGGGGTGGGGGCAGATGGGTATGGCTGTGTGGAATCGCACACACCGGGTGGGGGACATTGCTACCGGATTGTACTGATGTTCCTCTGTCCATGTTTGCACCCTAGGCCCTGAGGAGCACCGGCAAGCCAGGAGGGAGGCTGTGGCATGAGGCATGTCAGGCTGCAAGAGCAACTGTACCAGATCAGCACAAGGACCAGCCTGATGATGGTGAGTGCCTTATATCCAGGATTTTTGTGCATGCTGTGTAACAGGCCAGCCAGCGGGGCATGGTCACCATCCATTGACACCACTGCCATGCACGCAACAGTCAGCACTGTCCAGTGGCACTACATGTCTGGGAGTGCATCAATGGTGGTCCATGCTTGCACGGAACATGGCTGTGCCACTGCCTTCGCACTGCATAGCCATGTCACTGTATAACCAGGTGGTGCTGTGTGGGACTTGGGCGGTGGGTGTGTGCAGCGGTCTGCATGGCTGTGCACCTGGATGGGCAGATCTTGTGGACATGATCACTGTGGGTCTTCGCACCATCACAGAGGCATGTCCCATGGCCGTATGCCATGCACAGTGGGTGGGCTGCAGGGGCTGTGCATTTACACCTATTGACACTGCTCCCTTGTCCTAGGTGGACGGCAGTTGCATAACATAGAGCAGGTGCTGCAGGAGATACTGCAAGTGACCAGGGCTTCCTGGAGATTTTACAGAGAATCGACCATCTAGGAGTCTGAAGGAGGCACAAGGGCGGCACCTTCAGAGTGGGAGCGGGCTCCTGCTGAACATCTTTCACCCCATGATTTCTCCTACCCCCAGACCCACCCTCACACCCTCCTTCCCTCTACCATTTGTTCAGCCCTGCCCTTATCCACCCCCACCTGGTTTGTGGCCCTCACCCCCAAACTTTTGTACATATTTGTAAACAGTTGTATTATATCTTTTAAAATACATTTGTTTGTTATGCCTACTGTGGTGGTCTCTGATTTGTAGTGGGCTAAAGGTGCTCAGCTGCAATGGTGTGCATGGCATCAGGGATGGTGCAGTCATGGGCATGTGTGTGTGTCCATTGGGGAAGTGACTATGGTGTGGGAGTAGCTATCAGTCACTGTCTGCGGTTTGTGTGTTGTTCCCTGTGCACTGGATGACTGTATGCAGTGGTCCACGGTGCATGCACTGTGTCCATGGTGCACCTGTCAGACCGTCCATGGCCTGTGCAGCTGACACCTGACATGTCTGTGACCTGCACGGTCCACTGGCATTCAGTGGTGGCTGTCCATGCTGGACAGCCACTGTACCAACACAATGCTGGGTTGCCTCCCTGTCACTGGTGTGGTGCATGTCTGCCTTGGGTGGCACTGTGGCTTCGCTGTTGTTGTTCCACCTCCATGCTGTTGCTTGCGTGTGTCATAGGGATGTGCTCCACTGTCTGTCACCTGTGCTCCCAGTGCATGCTGGTGGTGTACAGCTCCATGGTGCCCACACAGGGTGGCTGGCACTCCTGTGCCATGGAGGTGCTGGCTGTGTGCACAGTTTCCATAGCCACACGCTGGGGTTTGGTTGCCCTACTACTGTGTCCCTGTGTTGGTGTGCCCTTGGGTATGGGTGGGTGTTTGTCCATGCACTGTGTTGCATCCTGTGTGGTGCATGCTTCCATGCACCACATGGGTGTCTGCACTGGCTGTTGTGGCCAGTGCTGGGTTGGGGTGTGCAGGGTGCTGTATCACTGGTGGTGGGGTCTGGGGCATGCCCTATCATGTGTGGGGTACCTTGTGTGCCGACGCATGGTTGGTCTCTCACAGCTGTACCTTGGGGGGATGTGCATGGTGGCACTGTGTATGCAGTCATTGCATCACTGTCTGCTGCCACCCTCTGATGGGTGCTCGTGGTGGGGCTGCCCATGGTTCTGTGGTGCACAGGGTTGCATTGTCACAGTGGAGGTGGTGGCATACATGGGGTGTCCTGCATTGGTGGATGCTGCTCCTGGGCAGGGTGTCTGGGGATCACAGTGCAGGTGTGTTCTGCATTGGTGGGATGGTGTGCACGGGTGGTCGGACCTCCTTGTATGCCGTCACAGCTTGCCAGGAGGTGTGCTGGGGCACTATGCCCCAGCAGTGGGTTTGTTGCTGGTATCCATGGGCCGGTGGTTATTCCAGCTCTCCCCAGTTGTGCAGTGCATGGGATGTGGGGGTGATGTCTGTTCTGCTGTGTGCTCCTCTGCCCATCTGTAGCATGGGTGGTGGGCCCCTTCATCCTGTCCCTGCTCATCCCTGGTTGTGCTGTTGCATTGCTGCCCTGCCAACACTGAGCATCCCTGGTTGTGTTATTGCACATCTGAACTGCGCCACTGCACATCCCTGGTTGTGCTATGGCGCAGTTGGCATGATACTCAGTCGTGTGCGCAGGTGCATCTTGACCTGTGCAGTGTTTGAATATCGCACTTATTGCACGTGGGTGCAGTGTACTTGTGCTTGCTCCTGCTGTTGCACAATTTTATGGCACAGTTTGAATATCTGGGCCAATGTCCCTAGGCCATTCACAATAAAGGTTTGTTTATGATCAGGCAGATATGGTTCACGAGCGCAATCCAAATTGTCAAAGCACAGACCAGTGCCCTCTGGAACAGACAGAGATAGGAGGGAACCAGAATCAGGAACCCCAAACTGAAGTGACTGACCTAAATGCCCCTGCAGAGACCATCCCTAATGGTCCACAGGTTCTGATGCCACAGTCCACAGATGACCATGAGCAGGTCATCAAGGAACCACAACTACAGTCCCCTGTAGTCCTGAGTACCATCCCTATGGACACAGTCCTGGATCAGGCAGGGTTATGCCCCAACCCAGGAGGATTATCAAATGATGAAAGGCAAAAGATGCTGGACTAGTAATATCCCCAAGTCTAAGGTCGGTAAAACTGAGGATGTGGAACTTCACAACACCTTCATTGCACTTCATAATCAAACTGCAGATGAGGATGGCAATTCTAAGACCTTGTCAGTGGTGTCCTCTAAAAGAACTTGTCCTACATGGAGGTTAAGCAAGTATAACTGCAAAAGTGAAGAAAAAGATGAGGAAAAATATTAAGTTCATTACTTATTCTGATTATTGCCATGAATCGCTGTTCCTGTGACACTATTTCCATACTGTCTTTAAATGTCAATAATAAGTGAAATCATGTTAGGCAAGTATGGCATTTTTAGCATTGAGTCAGACTTAGGCTCAGATTATTTTGTTACAGAATACAAGATTACGAACTACTATGGGTATTAATATGGCACAGAAAGCATGGTATTTGGATCCCTCTATTTGGTCATTGGAGGAAGATCCCTGCTCTGGGGTGGGGATTTTGTTTAAATCTTGCACAGTAAATGTAGCAAGGGTACGTGATATTGACCCAGGACAGGTGTTTTAGTTGATGTCCAGGGTCAGGGACAAATACAGTAGGTGGGAACCATTTATGCTCCTCAGACAAAACCGGATAGGATAACTTTTTGGCAAATCCAACCATATTTGCACACAGCAAGGAGGATTATATTCAGAGGCGATCTCAATTGCCCCTTTGATTTGTGGGACAAAATAGAGGCCACAGATAAACTGCATTGTGACCCAAATGTATCATCCCAAATAATGTTAGTGGCTGGGATACAAGATACCTATAGAACCTTACTTAAAAGGGACATACATATCATAGGGTCTTTTATCCTCAAGAATAGATTTTATTTTAGTCCAACAGTTGGAAGATTCATGAAGCAGCACCCAACTGCTACCTCAGATGACTTTGAACTTATAGCTACGGTTTGTGAGTTTCAGGATTCAAAGACTGGACCAGGTTACTGGCATTTAAATGCAGCTGTATTAAAGGATCCAGTTATTAAAACATAAGTTGAGGAAATATTGAAGGCTAGGGCTACAGTGGAAATTTTTATGAGGATGTGAATGACTGGTGGAATGATACCAAGCAGTGCCTAAAGAGTTTTTCCAGGGGTGGGTAAAACTAAAGGCCAGGATGATTACTTTCAATATTTAAAATTATGGTCCCAGCTGTTTAGATTAATTTCCCTCCACCATACAGAAAAATGACTTTACATGCAGCACATTTACACATTAGAAAAGAAATGAAGTAATTTTTATATGACAGGGCCAAAACTTTACAGGTCGAACATGCATCTGGCCTGCAAGGAGCCAAGGGTTATTTGGACTCGTACACCAAAATGAACCTGTATAGTGTGTTTATACTGCTACCCTACATGCCATTGCTCCTCTGTGGGACTACATACCAGCTGCACGGTAATAATGGAGCCTGCTAGAGCTAACTGGGAACATGTCACCAGAGGAGGAGGGGGCAGAATTCACTATATGGAACCTCGCTGCCTGCAGCGTAAGCGTGATTGACGCTAGCGCCACTCGGTACCAAAACAGCTCGAAAGCACTTTAGTGACTTGCAAATATTAATACTGAAAGTAAGGGAGGAAGAAGTGAAAACATCGCTAGATCTACAGGTTAAACTATTACTTGGTGTAGTAAGTATTATCTTAAACAGCTGGTTTGTGTTTGAGTGAGCAGTCCATTATTTGATCACTATGGACAATTTTTGCACTAATTTGAGACATTGAGTTGCAGGTCCTATAAGAAGAGACTGATTCTGTGACTTATTTTAAATGTGCTTCACTAAAATTGCACTAAAATAGCCTGAAATCATATAGACTATGTTTACATTTTGTTCAAGTTTAAGTCTCAAGTAGCATAGAGTTAAAGGGCTCAGAGATCGTTTAAGTCCAGACAACTGGTAATTAGTCTTTGTACTAAGTGGTATATAGAAAGGAGAGAGGCAAAGGTTTTATATAAGTGACATATTTATTCAGTTAAACATGTACACATGGACATTATTGAGTGTGGTGTTTTACCATATTTTATGGGATGTGTTTCCTCACGTGAGGGAAATGAAAAGGTTAATGGGGTCTTTTGGTTACATTCAAACTATACATGAGGTAAAATGAGCCTGAACTCCCACAGAAGAAATACATTTACTAATCTTTGAAGAGTATATAGTCAATGTGGTAAGGTAAAGGTTGAAAGTCCATATAAATTTAATAGAATTACCCAGAAAGAACAGGGTGGAGCTTTAATAGTCCTATTGATACTAGAGGGTTGATGTGGAGCGTAATCCTGGACCACAGAATGGAACAATAAAGGTTCTACATGACAATGCATGAAGTTTGAAAACAAAATGGACACAGTGAATATTTTGGTTAATGAGCAAGCCCCAGAGGTCTTGGACCTGATGGAGACTTGGCTACCTCAAAAATTGAGGATAAGGAATTCAACTTGCCTGGGTACACCTTGTTCCTCTCTCTGGCAGGCCCAAGAGAGGGGTTATTGCTTTATACCAAAAATTGTTTAGGTCATGTGGAACTTGTAATTAAGGGATCAGAAAATAACATTGAATACTTGGCCATTGAAATAAAAGCCTTAAAACTAATACTTCACAAAAACAAAGCAGAGCACTCAAACCCATAATGAACAAGGGCACCAGTCTGGAAATATAATAACAAATATTTTATTTACAGAGGCAACAGCCTGACGATTTCAGATTACTATTCATTTTCAAAGGCTAACACGTTTAAAACAATAAGACTTAAAAACATTAAATCATCATGACATCACACATCACATGTTCACATTTAATTGAATACTCTTGTGTGGCTCCAACCATTCTACTAATAGTGAAATTAGGCTCTCTAGAGGAACCAAGCAAAATCATCCCAAGCAGAAAAAGACTAGAAAGGAAGAAATAAGCCCAGAAGGGGAAAGGGAAGAAGTGAGGAGGGGAAAAATGTAAACTACAGGAGGAAATTAAAAGAAAAAATATTCAAATACAAATTAAATCATATGATTAAATATAAAAGAATATTGGAAACAATATAAAAAAATAAGACAGCTTCATAAATACTGTTATTTCCTATGTTTTTTTAAATGTTTCAATTCAAAACCAGTATTCAAACTTCATTTTGGTGGCATTAAGCTGATGATCCAGAAAGCTTCTCTTGTTAATAAAAGGTCATTAAAATTTCCACCTCTTGGTTTTGGCAGATCTTACTGATTCCCATAAAAATAAACTCATGTTCATCCTTGGCAGTAGCTTTCATAAGCAGTATAAGCCAGTGGTCTAGGCTCTGAGCTGCAAATCTGGTGACATCCGGCAGACCAGACCTGGGTTTGAATCACAGCTTCCACTTGCATACTGTGTGACCCTGAGCAGTCACTTAACCTCCTTATGCTCCCAGGTCGCTCCTGTAAAAAAGCTATCAGCTTAGTGTGCTATACCTGGTTAAATAAATAAATAATGTGCAATGCTATTGCATAAGTAAAATCTTTCTTTTCTATTGCCTTTACATGTTCTTTGACTCTAACTTTTAAACTTCTAATATTTTGCCAACATAAAATACTCCACATTTACATGTTGCTAAATAAATAATTCCTACAGAGTCACAAGTAATAAGCTGCCTAATTTCAAAATTACATTCTATATTTGGAACCTGAATAACTCTTCCCATTTTAATATATGTGTAACAACTACAATTTCTACATTGAAAGCAACTAATACTTTTGTAACCATTATTATCCAAATTGCCCATTTCAAATGGCTATGGCTTAGTCTATCCCTAATGTTGGTGCCTTTCTATAGGACATCCATGGTGGGACTTGAACAATGTCACTTAATCCAGGGTCACTGGAGAGTGCATGCCAGTGTGTTTTTACAATTCTTTCAGCTTCACCTGTGTGTGTTGAAAATGGCATCACAAAATTAAATCGCTCCCTAGTATATTCCTTCTCATTAACTGTTTTTATTTTCACTAACTCATCTCTGTCTTTACTTGCTGCTAATTGCATTCCTTCCTCAATATCCACTTGTTTATAACCTCTCTGTTCTAATCTAGTGCTCAAATCTAGAAAGCCTTGTCTACATGTAATTTCATCTCCACAATTCCTTTTCATATGCAGAAACTGTCCTTTTGGCAAATTTTTTGTCACATGTCTTGGATGGCAACATTCTGCCCTCAGGAGTGTATTGCCATCTGTTGGCTTTCTATACATACTAGTAGTTATTTCTCCCTCCTTTTAACAGAGATTCTAAGATCTAAAAACATATTTGTTCACATGATATCTCGTATGTAAATCTAAGATTTTTATCCGTACTCTGCAGATAATCATTGAATAACACCAATTTTATTTCACTGCCATGCCAAATTAAAAATAAATTATCTATGTATCATTTCCATAGTTTGATTTTTGAAAAGAATGGATTTCTTGTTTCATTCAGAAAACATGACTGTTCCCAAGCACCCATATAAAGGTTACCTATCGATGGAGCACATGCTGCCCCTTTGCAGTTCCTTTCTTTTGCAAAAAATGTGTTTATTAAACAAAAAACATTGTCACTGAGTACATAGTCTAACATTTTAACCAAAAACTCAGTGCATGGTTTTATATCACTTTGTCTTGTGTACAAATATCCAGCCAATGCATCCAATGCTCCTTCATGGGGTATACTAGTATACAGTGCTTCTACATCCATAGTAACCTTATAGCTGCCTGAGTCCAATTTAACATTATTTTTAAAAGACGCAACATGTCATTTGTATCCTGTATAAATGAGGGTAATCTGTTAACAAATGGATGCATATAAGAGTCCAAAACTGAGAAAGGCTTTCTGTAAGACTTCCTGTTCCACTAATAATGGGACGCCTAGGCGGATTATTAATAGACTTATGTATTTTGAGAATCAAATAGAACTTAGCTAATAGGATAATCTGTAATAAGAAACTTCATGGTGGCTTGATCTATCTCACCAGAAGCTAACCCTCCCTAATAAAGTTATCTATAATAGATTTAAATTGAAAAGTAGGGTCATAATCTAGTTTCACATAATATTCTGTATCGCATAACTGTCTTTCTGCATGTATTTCATAATCAACTTTATTAACAACAACAACACTCCCACCTTTATCAGCTTTTTGATGATAAAATCAGGATGCATTGTAAAGTTTTTAAAGCATCTCTTTCAGATGTATTTAAATTGTTATAAGACTTTTAGGCAGAGTCTCAAATAAAATGTCAAGATCTGTTTCCACGAGATGTTTGAAAACTTTTACTGCTGCACTTGGGGTGGATTGAGCATAGATTTTGCCCAAAAGACATACTGTCCATCTTTACTGTCACTCAAATCAGGTCCTTTAGTTTCCTGATTTCTGTTATTATAAAAGATTTAACACTTAAATTTCAAACAGCCAAATTAAAGTCCACCATAACTTCAAATGTGTTCGCCTGTATCATTGGAGCAAAGTTCAAACCTTTACTAAGGACCGAAACTTCTGCTTCTGACAAAATATCATCAGAAAGGTTCAGTACCTGTGTAGTAGTTCTATCATCTGAAATGTCTCTCACCAATGCATCCCTTGATGATTCTGTGTATGATACACCACTGTTGTCTCCTCTCTCATGTCCTGTTCTTCCTCTGTCCTCTCCTTGTTCTCCTAGGTCTCCATTACTGATTCCTCTTCTGATTCCTTCCAGGCGGGGCTCCTCTGAAGTTGGTACAGGGGTGCAGGTTCCTGTTCCATCTTGCAAAATGATTTCGACCTCTAAAAGCTTCTTCTGTTTCCGAATCACTCATATTACTAAAATCAAAAGACACATGTCTATTCCTGTTTCTAAGAATGCTTCTTGGATTTTTCTTCCAGTTGAACACTTTGCCTAGTTCAAAGTCCTTTTGTCTCGAGTAAACTTTTTTGTTTCTGCATTTTAGCTCAATATCCATCTTCGCTATGCTTTCCTTTTATTTTTCATTAAAACTAATGTTTGTAGTTATGTACTCTCCCCTAAAGCTAAGTTGAAAAGTATAGAAGAAGCAATAAATAAGATACATAATGCATTGGGAGATAGACTGTTAGTATTGATAGGCAACAAACTGTAACTGGCTGGGTCCTCGAGGTAACCAATTAAAATAATTAGTTTCAGTTCTAGATGTTATCCAATACATACATACCTCTACAAGATTAACAAATACTACAAAAAAGGACTATATTATACTTGTTGTTTACTTCTTCATCTTTAGAGCTTAAAAAAATTGGGGTGCTTCTGCCCCATCTGGGTGACCATGACCTAATATGGGGAACCTTTTCAACATTACACATTCAGGGGCTATTTGATTATACTAGCTATATAAGAACAAGTGATTTTAGAAAATTCTCAGAACAGAAATTTCTAACAGACATTAGCGGAGAAAAATGGGACAGATGCTTACTGATTCCTGACTTAGATTTAACCATACAGTATTTTACAGATACATTTAATAAGATTTGTGATTTGCATGCCCCTAAAAGGAATCTGGAAATCAAAACAGCAAGACTTCCATGGATAAATGATAAATTACTCAAGATTATAAGAGTTAAAATTAGGCTGTGGAAAAAGGCCAGGAAAACAAAACAAGAAGACGACTGGATTCTTTTTAAAAGGAAATAAATAGATGTTAAGTATTAACAAAAAAGCTAAAGCTATTTATTACAAAAATAAGATGCAATGTGATAACAATCCTAGGAAATTTTGGCAGAACATTAATAGTCTACTAGATCCAAGGTGAAATGATCCAACTAAAGACAACTATTGAAGTACAGGGTCAGTAATGGACGATCCCTATGTGGGTGCAAATTTACTAAATTATTTCTTTGTGGACTTACCAGGGTATAATGTTGATGATAAAAATTTGGGGCTACACAGAGACCAATATAGGAAAAACAGGACTTGCACCTTTCTTTTAGATTTAAAACATTAACTGTAGATGAGGTGAGTCAAGGTTTAAGAAACCTGAACATCCACAAGTCAGCAGGAACTGACAGACTAGAGGGCAGATTTCTGAGAATAGCTGCACATATAATTGCTCTAGTTGTAACATACATCTTAACTGGAGCTTACAAATGAGGCTTATTCCCTCAGTGTGGAGGAAAGTAAAATAATTCCTATTTTTAAAGGGGGTTGGCATCTGAAATAAACAATTACAGACCGATAGCTCTACTTTCGATTTTGTCTAAAAGTTTTGAATGTCAAGTTCATACCCAAATTATGGAATACATGAAAAATACAATTTAATCACTCCATATCAATCAGGATTTCAAAAGCACATTCAGCTATGACTGCACTATTGGAATTTAGTGATTTGATTAATACATCTTTACATTCAGGTTTGGAGACAGCAGTCATTTTTATAGGCGTGTCCAAGGCCTTCAACCTAGTGAACCACTCCTCCTCTTACAGATAGTGTAAGATATGGGTATCATGGAGGGCCTTGGTGTTGGCTGCAGTCCTACCTTGGAGGCATTCACAAACAGTTGTGGTTTCAGGAAAAATATCATCAATCTGAAATGTTAAAGAGGTGTACCTCAGGGGTCCATCTTGGGACCCCTGTTATTTCTGTTATTTAGTAATAATCTACCACACATTGTGAGGGACTCACAGGTAAGACTGTATGCTGATGACACATCGCAATGATAGCATCTGGTTCAAATATTCAAGATTTACAACAAAAACTGCAGACAGATTTCGATAACTTGAGAGAGTGGTTCACCACATCAGGCCTTATTTTAAAAAGAAGACAAGATCATTACACTTTGTACCAAAACAAAAGAAAACTTCAAATCAAAATAGATGACAAAGAATTTCTACAGCAGGTAGATCAGTATACCTACTGGGTTTAACTTTTGATGCTCAAATGTCATTTGACACACATGTGAATACTCTGCTAGATAAAATCAATAAAAGATAGGTAGGACAACAAAGTATTTATGCCTGTGATAACATATGGAGAACTTGTGTACTGTACAACAAACAAACAGTTATTGTCTAAATTAGATAAGATACACTACAACTTGACAAGATATGTACTACAATGTAACTTCAGAACACATCACTGCATAGTGCTGTCCAAACTGCAGTGGCAATCTTTGGACTTAATTTGCACTAGGTCATTGCAGAAAATCATTTACAAATACCATACATTTTATCCAAATCACTACAATAACATTGTGTTATTTAACAAACAAAAATCAACTGACAAACTTAGAAGAACGGTCCATGTGGAAAACATTTATGTCTCTAACATTCGAAACAAACATGGAGAATGAACATTGGGTTACCAAGCATCAAAACATTTGAACATTTACCATTCTCCACTCATACTTCAACATTCTATGATTTATTTATTTAAGAAATAAATGATATTAGTAAATTTATATGTGTTTGCACTTAGAGGGTCTCATATTTTTAAATACAGGGATCCAGTTGATAGGGTGGAGTTAAACTCAATGGATAGTTACTTGCATGTGATTATTTGTTAATATTGTACTCATAGACATGACTGAACTTTTACAAAGTCTTAGGGACTAGCATTGTGATTTTAAATTTGTAACATTTACACATGTAGAAGGCTGTTAAAGATTACATTTAAATGATCTAGTCTAGTTAGTAATATTTAGTGATGATGTGTTATTTATTGGACTGTTAAAGAGTGTGTGTACTTATGTGAAGATAGATGACTATGTGTATATGTTTAGTTGGAATGTTAAATGACAGGTCTGCCTTGTAAACTGGTTATCAATCCAAATGACATGTATCCTGTATAAAAATAACAATTTTTACTACTACTAGTACTTATAAAGCCTGTCATGATCGTGTCAATCAAAAACACTTTTCTGCTGTTAAAGACCCACAAGGAGTACTACATATAGGTTTGAATGACATAATAAGGGTAGTTGAAGAATACTTGCAAAAGATTTGGCAGTACCCTTGCAATGGGAAGGGATTTGGAGTCCTTTCTGGATCCAAAACATATTAGTTGGATTTAGTAGAAGAGACAAGCTTTAGTACAGCCTATAACTACAGTATACATGAAGTTACTGTTATGATACATAAGTTACAGTTAGAAGGGGCCTTGGGGCCCAGATGGTCTTACTGCAGGATTTTATCACACTTTTCAGACATTTGCCACCATTTTGACAGTAGTTTGTAATGCAGTATTAGGCCAGATGCATATGTCTTACAATATGGCAAATTCATTTCCAATTTTGTTACACAAAAGGGAGATAAAGTAAATATTCTGAATTGAAGACCTGTTTCATTATTAAATTCAGATTTTAAGATTTTGACCCATATTTTCCATCAGCCTTAACTACTGTGGCTACTAAGGTTATAGTTCAAAATCAGACATGTGGCTTGCCTGGGAGGTCCATCAGGATAACCTCCTGCAGATTAGAGAAATTTTTGAGAGAAGTAATTTAGATTTGATCCAAGGACTGGTACTATTGTTAGACCCAAAAAAGCCTTTTACTGTGTACTGCATGAATATTTATTTAACATTTTGGCATTTCAAGGTACTCTACCACTTTTATTGCCTGGGTTGGGCCAATTTCCATGTCTTCTTATATGGGTGTATATAGGCCACAATGTAAGCATTGCCAGAGGGGTTAGGCAGGGTGCCCCTGAGCCCTTTACTTTGTATTTTTGTATCAATATCTTGGTTTTGAAAATTGTTAACACATCCCAAATAAGAGGTTTGGGTTTATCCAGGGAAGTCCCACCCTTAAAATTTCCACATATGCAGATGATTTATGTTTGTTTTGGATGATGTTCCATCCTGTACTGAAGCAATGCTTGTCATTCATAGTTACTAGCTCCTGGCTGGGGCCAAGATAAATCTTGAGAAAAAGTAAAGCAGTTGGTATTGGGTGCTTGTGGGACCTCAGAGTTGACCAAGCAAATGGGATCCTTGTAGAGTAAAGAGAGTTTTATTAGGTGTACAGTTTGGGGCTGCAGTCATGGCACACATAATTGGAACACTAAATTATTGAAAGGGGAAAAAGAGTGGTCCAGTGGCACTCCATGCAGATTTCAAAACTTAAGCAAGTTTCCTTACTTAAAACCTTACTTATTCCTTTATTCATGCATTTGAGTTATGTGTCTCTTCTCCTTTGAAATTGGAAACCAAACTTTTTGCCTTTTCTTTCGGGCTGTATGGGAAGCAAGCTTAATCCCATTTGTGGCAGACTACTTATTTGCCTGTTAATAAGGGTGACATGGATATGGTACACCCTGTCCTGTTTTATCATACAATTTCTTGGCTAGTTAATTTGAGCCAGGTTTTGAAAAATAAACCCATATATTGGGTTCTTTGGACCAAGGTATCATTCTTTCCTATATATTCATTATGGGAAATCAGAAATGGCATTTCATACTAAACTGAGGAAACAGAGCACCCCTAAGTATGTACTTTTGGTAGTGGGCAAAGTAAAACTACGAAATTGACACAACATCAGTGTAGTACACCATCTAGGAAAGCAATGTATATCTTTTTTTTTTTTAGATTCAAATGTAGTAGCACTAGTTCGTTCCCAGGTAGCCAGATGGGATTGTTTCAGATACCCTGCACCAATTGATTGACCTACAATACCCAGGTTTATGTGGGATATAGTTTGGCTAACTTGTCATGGCCAGATAGGGATATGTAACAATCATTAACACAAGCTACTCGAGGAAAGATATTGTCCTAGAGATACCTGTTACCAGATCTTAGAAACACAAGACCATTTATATTTTCAGTGTCCATATGTTACTTCTTTGTGGAATGTTTTAGCTACCAGTGTGAACAGTGCTGAAATCAGTATAATGTCACATGTAGTTCTTATTTTAGGATTATATACAGGCCAGTGGTCTAAATATCATCCCAGCACATAGTGTGCTATCACGGGATTTTAAGTATTATATCTGGCAGGTCTGCTGCCAGTTGATTTTAACAAAGGCATTTACCACAAAGGAATTATTGACCTTTGTGTTTAACCAAGTGAAAACTATTTATTTCCAAGATGAATCATATTTGAATATTCACCACTTGAAAACATTATGGAAGCATTCACTTAGTTGGGTGAAGTAGATTTCTTCATTTTTGATTCAGTAGTGGACTTTAGTTGGGATGTCCTTATGTGGGGTCAGATTGTTTTGCTGATTTTGTTTAAAATTTGTCCTTGTAACTGAATGTATTCTGAATGTCATGTAATTTCTGTCTCTATGTGATGTATGATTTACTTCAATATAAGCCTCCCTACTCTCTGGAGGGGTGCTATCGGCCCATTTCTGGAGATGGCAGTTTCACGGTTGGAGGAGATGGAGATGGACATATGTGGAGCTGAGCAGTGGAATCTAGCCCCAACCAACTAAACACATTCAGAAATGCCAGAGGATGGCAATGACATACACTATTCAGTGTACGACAGTATTAGTGATCAGAGATGGGTTACCTGAAATACAGACGACAGTGGAAGCTGAATTGGAAGCTGAACTGTAAGACATGGATACTGCAGGAATGAAGGAGTTTACCATGGAGGAAGACAAGCTGCAACAACCAACAGCTTGTGACATAGGACTACACCAGCGACAGGAGCAGGGACAACCAGTGGTTATTGGACAGCCAGAAGAAGCAATGAAAAGGCACGATGGCGCTCTTCTTTCTGTTTCTAGCTCTGCACTAAACCAGACTGGCAGGATGCTGGGTAAAGGACACCTAGCAGTGGGGCCATGAAAGGAAAAATAGCATCACCCTCGGCCAGAATTAATATAATGGGCCCTGATTCACCCATCAGTTTTGAAACAAGGATGGCTGATAAAGTGCTATTGGAGGCAGGCTGGCAACAAAACAAAGAAGGCAAGTGGGTCCCAGACTCACAATGGTTGGAGTTTTCCCAGCCAAATGAGACACAAGAGACTGAACTCACAGATCAGAGGAATTCAGAAGTGGGAGAACAGACTGGGGCACCAGACCCACAGCCACTACAAGCAGCCTTGAAGGCAGGAGAGTCTTCTACCAACTAGTGGAGCTCAGAAGTGCAGGAGCTCCTATAGCTATCATTTTAAATCCTACTGCTACAGGCTCACAGGATTTCATACAGCATCATAATCTCTTGATTGAGAATGCTGAGGTTTCAACAACACAGACAGCAGAGTCAATACCTCTAATTCTGAGGGGCTGCTAACATGACTTTAGTTACTCAGAGATGGGACATGGTGTTTCTCCAGCTCTAGATAATGGGAGAATGCAGCACCAAGCTCTAGGGAAATGTCAGATGATAAGTCACTCCCCTTACTCCCCAGGATCAGCCACGACTCTGTTCCACATGGTGCCAGGCATACCTTCTCAGAATTATTTAAAAACAAACTGACTCAGGCACCCAGACAAAATGCGTGTGCCAGATATATCATGGGGTCTCCTGAACACCCTGACAAGATCTTTGGTCCAGGCAGCTCCTGAAAGATGCTATGCATTTCAGTTGGCTGACTTATATACTCTTATCCATGTATCGGGTGAAGATACATTTGACATCAACTTTTGACTGTATTCTGGATTGGACAAATTTTGGAACAAATATAATCTGTTAAGATCTTCAGCTTTGTGAATAAACTTTTCTGCTATTCCCCTTACAAAACATTTGACTAAGACTGTCACAATTGTGTTTTGCAATGAAGGATCAATGTCAATTGCATTTCCTTTTGGCTACAGAAGAAATGCACCATCCAAAGAACCCAGAGCCACTATCGATTCTGAGGGAATTTAAAGTGAGATTGTTTCAAACTGACAATGAAGTACAGCATATTCCAAACAGTTTTTCTTTGGCAGTGATGGGGGCTGTTTTATGCAGGACAACTCAAGGCCTGCTACAAATGTGAGGCATGTACCCATCTTAGCACTACGTGCAATAAAATGAAATGTGCCCTTTGTGGAGATTTTGGGCATGTGAGGCATGACTTGTACTAATGTGTATAGATGTAATCAGTGTGAGGGATGGAACATGCTTATTATCAATGTCCCTGGGCTGGCCAGAATACAGCAGATGGTATGAATCAAGAAAACCTGGTTCACTCTACTCAGGATGAGGCTATGCCCCTCCCAGATTAACACATACTCTGGTGTCTGACAGCCTCTTAACTATGGGACCTGAGGTAGTGGTTTCAGTCCTGGCACAGGACTTCCTAAGTGGGTGATGTCCTACACCCAAAAGCAGTGCTCTCTCAGTACTAACAGCCCCAGGAGGACCCCCGACCACATGCAGTCGGCTGATCAGCAGGCTACCTTAGCTCGACAATATTCAGGCCCTTCTATGCCTCTGGTAATGCCACCCCAGCAGAATTCCACCTGCCTGGACCTTGAGAGTGACCAGAACTTCTTCCAAATGGATTACCTTAGCTGCCTCTATGCCAGTCCAAAATCCCTTTCAAATATTTCAAGGTAATAAAGATTGTGGAGAGGGTGACTCAGATCTTGAGTCAGATGTGTCCTCAGATCAGAAGTAGCTTAGGAAATGGAGCAGGATCCTCAAGCTAAGGTTCCACTCACAAAAAGAAAAAAGGAATAAAGATAAAAGTTGTCACAGGAGGTAGTACGACCTGATTAATGCCCTGACCACCACCATTACCAGACCTAAATGGCAGCCTTGCAAATTGCCTTTGTTAATGTGTGCATGAAAAACTACAAAAGGATATCCATTCTTTCTAACTTTCAACACTATATCTCTGATATTGTACTCTTATAAGAGACACGTTGAACTCCCTTTTTACAGAGGCAGCTAGAAAGATTTGGATGTGGGGCCCATTTTGGGATTTTTGGCACAGACACGATTGATGGACTGGGTGTTCTGTTCCGGGTTCCTGTTTCTCAGTTCAACGGTTGGTGGCTATCTCCCTGTGAGGGCCTTTTGCTCAATTGTACCTTTAGACATTTTCCTTACACTTAATTAACACCTATGCTCACCAAACTAAGGCAGCAAGGGTAGAGCTTTTAAAGCTATCAGACCATACCTTTGTCTTCCAGACAAATCATCTGAGTTAGGGATATGAACTGTGGATTGGATATCCAGACTAGAAATGAAACACAAAAAAGTGTATTGTGTTTCAAATGCAGTACATAACATCATTCACACTGCTGCAATGACTGATACATGTAGATCACTACATAAAGGCCCAGGATACTCTTTTACAGACATGCATTTGCAACAAGGATAAATTTAATTTTTTCTAGACTTTTGCTGCGCATAAATTTTGTCTTATTACCATGTGAATTCCCCAACTACATGTACACTTAATCTTGCAAATGTTCCTTTTGAGGATTTTTTTTGCCCCTAAAAGATGGAGACCTAATGCGCCCTTTTGGAACAAGGTCACATTTATACAGAGGTCTTCCCATACAAAAAATAAGTTAGAAAATGACTAGCGATTACCTTTTCTTTGGGTAATGGCTAACTAAAAGTTAAACATTATGCCTGATCATTGTTTGAGGAGTTTTTCTCAATTAATGTTTAACTTTTGCCATCTAGCAATTAGTTGGGAATTGTTTTGTTTACTTATTCATTTGTTGAGAAATGAGACTGAAAAATATTGTAGCTAGGAATTGATTGAAGTTTTCTATAAGCATAACCAGCTGAGCGTTAGTTGTTTATATGACTAGAAAATGTTTCAATTGTTTTACTTGAAATACAAGAAATGGCTCAGTTATTAATTACTTGAGATTCTAACTTAGCATATTTTGCAGTCACAGGCTATGATAATGGATTCACCTGTCCAGAGATGCGGTCCACTCTAGGGCAGGAGTCACAAAAGGATGCACCCAGCACCCCTGAGATGTGCTGCTACAACCCAAGTTGTGCACTGGCGCAATTCTGGCAAGGGACTGATGTGCATCACACACCACACTTAATGTTATGTAGCACAGCTGGAGGGTTGTGCAGGGGCATGCCCATGGCTATGATGCACAGCCCCATTCACAATCCACATTGAGGCGCATCCCCAGAGCAAGTCCGAGATGTGTCTCCTCAAGATAAATCTACAACAAGTAAATTAGTGGGTGTTCAACCACTGGCAGACCACTATACTGCAGACAGGAGTTAGCAGCTTTCCCTCTGGCAGTCCAGTGCCCCCTCCTGCCTGCCATCCCAATTGTATGCCACACTGCAAGATAAATAAAACATAAGTGAACCCCTCCTGCCCACCCACCCTGACTGTATGCTGCACACTGCAACAGTAAATAAAACATATATTTGAGCCCTCCTGCCCAGCACTCTAATTTTATATACCCACTGTAGTGGTGAAGGAATAATAACTGCCCCCCACCAGCTTGACCTAATCAAATATTCACCGTAATCCCTTAAGTCAACCCAGTGATCCACTAGACCCCCAACCACTCAGGCACCGCACCCCACCACGCTCCCCATCACGGCATGGTCCTAATGTCATTGGGCAGCAAAGCCACCCGCATGCTGCCACAGTTGCCTCTGCTAATAAAGCTGTCTGTGAATGACAGCTACTGTACACCTGAAGCACATTGGTGGATCCTGCCAACCAATGGACTTGCAATGTGTACTGTATCCTCATTCACAAAGTTTCCCAAGTCTTGATAGAATGGAACTAAGATGGAACACCAGCATGCATATCATTCACTCTATCTGAACAATGTTGGATATGGCTGATCAGTGCTAGAACTGCCTCCACTACCCTCAGCCACCAGGAGGAATACCATCATCCTACCTGTCCTATGTGGTGCAGGGATTGCAGTCTTATGCTCTGGTGACTGCCAAGGCACTGAATGGTAGGAGGATCAGGGGATGATTACCAACTATGCACTCCAAATTACTTTCCTATTATGGAATAGCAGGTGAGGTGGGGATTACTAGTCTCATACCCTTGATCAATACCTCTGTCAGGGCAGCCATATTGCACCAATCAGTGTACCAGTACTGAAAGATATGCTGCTGGAGGATATTATATAGCCTTTGTGATTCCAATTGCTGCCCATCTACTGCATAGAGTTTGGTGGGGATAGCTGTTGCCAGTATTCTTTGCTCAACAATTCTGTCCCTGCCCATGCAGTCTAACCCTGTTGGGCACTTTTATATTATAGTTTACAGTTTGATCTGTTCCATGCCTGCCCTGACTGTCATTACAAAACAGCAGAAAAAACAGCTCCTCCATATATACAGGTGCTCGGTAACAAAACAAGATACAAAAGGCAAAACTCGGCACTCTGAGATAGGCGTGGAAAACATACGTTTAATGGTGGATGCAAGCGCTGAAAATAAAGCCTCACATGTGGCAGAAGCACAACAAAGTACCGACCGGTTTAGATGCGCTCAGCACGTCATCAGAGAACTGATGGCGTGCTGAGCCTGCGAAATCCGGCTGCTGTAATGCTAACTGCCGGCAATCACTCTACCATCTAAATCTTTCACACCTATCAGAGTGTAAGATACCCTGATCATTAACATTCTTGCACAGCAAACGCTGCACACCTGCCTGCCAGATTTCTTTCCCACACCTAGGCAATGTTCCAGAATATTTTCCTGCATAAATCATTAAATAAATATTACATTATATTATATGATCCACTGAGGACTCATGTGTTGTGGACAAGATTCAAACTTGTCAGCCTGGAACAACACACAGCTGTTCCTGTCCTGGTAGCCGAGGGATTCGGCAGGAAGGCTGTGTGCTGCCCTGCTACCATCTTCCAGTGTGAAGAAGCCTGCAATCTGATATTGGACTTTATCAAATTGCTGTTATTGAGACCGAATCCTAAATTGTGAGAGATGAATTTTGCCTGGTGTGGACCAAAGACTGGCCCCAAGTGATCGGCCTGTCAGGAGTGGAGAACACATAGGCGTATGGTTTGCACAGAGACACTACTTTATTACAACCAGACTGTCATCTGAACTGTGGTATCTGGCTGTTTTGGTTATAATTGTGCTGAATGTGTAGATTGGGTCACAATTTGGTTCCCCACACCCCTGAATGTGTCGCACTAGCTGGACATTGTATCCAGCACCTAAAATGGACTGCAATCCAAACTGTTCATCTGGTCTGGGCCTCACCACCTCGGCCTAGACTGCCACTCATGCTGCAGTGATTCATCCAATGAAAGACCCACTCGGGACTTTGGCTCCAACTCAACACCATCATACAGGATCGACCATCATGGTGCATCATGTGGGCCCTGTTCCCGAGACAAACAACATACCATCCTGAGGTTTTCATCTTGTCAATTCTGCCTCCTGGTCTCAGTAGCATGAGTAACCATCAGGGTAGTTCTCTGCAAACAAAGCTGAAAATCATTGTGGGTCATGGGTAATGGGTGCTCAAAATCTGCAATGGAGGGATAGGGGACGGGTTGGAGATCAGCAGGATTGGAGGGAGATCAATAGGAAAGCCCAATAGGCAGAAGTCAGGGTGGTAAGATGATCGGGGATGGAGGACCAGGGCAGAGACAGGGAGTGAGGTGGAAACAGGGAAGCAGTTGCAGGAGACACAGAGGGTGTAGCTGGGTGTGTAAGGAGCAGGGCAGTATGAACTCTGGAGTACAGGAAAGGTAAAAGAGATGAAAGGATAAGGGACAGAAACAGCGAGGTTACTCATGCTGGGGACTCTATACTGAAAATGGTTAGATGTGGTGGAAGGAGGAAGAGCACAGCCATATTTGGGTTGAAGATATTCCTGGGTTGACCATGGGAAGGGAGGGGCAGGGCAGGGCAGGGCAGGCACTGCTCAAGTGCACATCGAAGGAGAAACTTCACCTAGTGTTGCACATGGGTGCAAATGATTTGGCAGGGAGCCTGTAGAAGTGGTGAAGGGAGGTTAGAGGTTGGGCAGGCAGTATGACAGGGTTGAGGGCTGGTGGCATTCTCGGGTACACCTGGTGCCATGTGCAAGCATGGAGAAAGTGAAGCATAGAGGTTCAATGATTGGCTGAGAGAATGGCGCCACAACAATATGGTTTAGTGATAAACTGGGGTAGGTTCTAAGGGAATAGTGACTTGAATGCAGGAGACAGGCTACACTTGAGTGGGGAGGGTACTAAAGGGTAGAATTGAGGGTATATATCAACTAAGGTGGATTTAAACTGGAGGGGTGGCAAAGAGGACTAAGGATAGTAAAAAGTCTGGATAGGGGAGCCTAGTGAGCTCACCCCTAGATACAGGTAAAGGTAGAGGCAAAGTGACTTAGGGAAGGGGCATGCAGGGTGAGGCAGCATGAAGTGCAGAAGGCACCACCACCCTGTAACAACAAGGTGAAAAAGGTGTGGCTACTGAGAGGGAGGGAGCAGACCAAGGAGATGAGGGAAAGAAGAAGGAGGGGTATGGATGGAAGGTGGCCTCCTAGCATAAGCCTTGGAAACTAAATTGCAGAACTTCAGGCACTCTTCTCAGAGAAATGTGGACATTGCTGCAGTAACAGAGACTTGGGTCACGAGTACCATGACTTGGATCCATCTCCCGGGGTACAGTATGTACAGGAGGGACCAGGAGCTGGAAGGGGGGTAGCACTCTATGTGAGAGAAGGATCAAATGCATAAGGGATAAGAGGAAGGAGGGAGGATGGAGGCAATTTGGGTGCAGTTTCTGGACTCCAAGGGTAGAAAGCTGAGGTTAGGGGGTGGTGTACAGGCCACAATCAGTAGAGGAACTGGATGGGGAGTTGGCAGAGCAGATAAAGAGGGTGTGTAGGAGAGTGTGGTGATGGTGGGAGTTTCAACCTACCAGGGGCTGACTAGTGCCCCTGCCTCCAACAGCGCCAGGGGCAGGTACTCCTGGATGCAATCAGGATGGCCTTCTGACACAAATGGTAGTAGGGCCTACAAGGCTTGGTAACACCACTGGACCCAGTACTGGCAAATGGTGAGGCAGTGGGGGAGGTGTAGTTGAGCCCACTTGCTGGTAGTGACCACCAAACAGTGTGGTTCATACTCAAGTTGGGCAGAGAGACTGGAGGCATGAACATGAAGGTGGTGGACTTTAGGAGGTGGACTTTGGAAGGATGGGAGAAATACTGCAGGAGACTCCAGTATATAAGGCCTGGGATGGATGCCAGAGCAAAAGTGGAAGATTATAAAACTGGGCTAATGGGCGCAGTAGCCTGCACCAGGGCAAGGTAAGAAAAACCATGCTGGCTGAACAGTGAAGTGCTGCAGGGGATGAGGAAAAAGGGCTGCATATTGGAAGTACAGGAGAACAAGGAAGGAAGAGGATATGGATGCTTTATGGGAGTTGGTCAAGGAGGTGACTAGGTAGGTGAAAAAGCCAAGAGTCTCCAGGAATTAAGGTTAGCACAGGGCCTAAGGGAGGAGAAGGACTTTTTAGATGTGGCAGGGAAAGAGGAAGCATAAAGAACACATAGTGAGGATAAAGTGGGGAGGAATGGGTGGAAGGGAGCTAATAAGAGGAAATACAGATGAGTACTTCTGCTCTGCTTTCACTAAGGAGAGAATGGACCAATATCATTATGGACTGGGGGTGGATGAAGGGGAGGAGGTGACAGACAAATTGATCATAGAGAATGGAGTGCTAGAGGGCTGAGGATGTTAGAGTGGACAAAGCACCAGGTCACAGATGGCATCCACCTCAGGGTGCTGAGGGAGATGCGGAGGTGTTGGCTAAGCCGCTGGCAGATCTGTTCAAAACCTTGCTGGAAATGAGGTGTGTGCCTCCGCACTGAAAGGTGGACCGTGGTGCCCATACACAGGAATGGGCCTAGGGAAGAACCAGGAAACTATTGGCTGGTCATTCTCACTTCCATAGTGGGAAAGCTTATGGAGACTATACTGAAGGAGAGGCTGGTGGCATTCCTCAAGGGTAATGGCCTCCAGGATGGGTGCTAACATGGGTTTGTCTCAGGGAGGTCCTGTCAAATAAAGTAAGAGAATTATGACTGAGTAATAAAGAAGCTAGATGGGGTCATGTGGTAAAATGTCCTGCACTTGGACTTCAGCCATGCCTTTGATACAGTGCCTCATGGGAGGCTGGAGGGAAGCTGACTGCTGTGGGGTGTTGAAAAGCTGACAAACTGGATTGAGAACTGGTTACAGGGGAGGGTGCAGAGGGTGGTTGTGGGAAGTTCTCAACACCCACAGCAGTGACAAGTGGGGTGCCACAGGGTTCAGTGCTGGGCCTGGTGCTATTTGAGCTGTTATCTCTGATATAGCCACACATGGAGTTGGGGCAAGGTTAATCTGTTAGCAGATGATACCAAAATAGGGGAGGTGGTAGGCAGAAGGATGAATGGAAACAATTGTACAAGGACCTCACCAAACTAGAGACATGGTCAGAGAAGTGGCAGCTAGGATTCAATGTGAAGAAGTATAGGTGATGCACTTCAGGGCAAAAAACCATAGGAGGGACTACTGGTTGGAGGGGTGGCTGGAGATCACCGAAGAGGAGAAGGACCTTGGGTGTTGGTAACAGTGAGCATGACAACTCTGTCCAATGCAGGAAAGCACGCTAAGGCAAACAGGATTCTGGGTTTGTATACGCAAGGGGTTTCTCAACCAGGCATGGGAAGTGATCCTGTCTCTCTACAGATCCTTGGTCAGACCACATTTGGAGTACTGTGTGCAATACTGGAGGCAAATACCTGAAGAGATATAAAATTACTGGAGGGGACAACAAGGCGAGCCAAACAAATGTTAAGGGGATGGAAGGAAAGCAGTATGAAGTCAGGCTGCAGGAGCTGAATATGTACACACTGGAGAGGGGATGGGGATATGATTGAAACATTCAAATACTTGAGGGGTAAATAAATCAAGCTCTAGGAGTTTAAACTGAAAAGGTAGGGAGATGAGGGGCATGGACTAAGGTTGGAGAGGGGTGATTTAAGAGGAGATGAGGAGGCAGTACTTCACTGAGAGGTGGTGTCTAACTGGAATGCGCTACCAGAGGGTGGTAACATGTATAACAGTTGGAAGCTTTAAGAAGGTGGGACAAAACAGAGGAAGGGTCTTGGGGCAAGGGCCATGACAGGTATGGGAGGGACACTTGGGGGAGGAGGCTGGAGCAGCTGCAATCTAGGTGCTAGCTGGCACACCTGGGCAGACTTTGGTAGACCAGTTGCTCCTATTCTGCTGGCAGATTTGTATGTTTGTATGTATTGTGTGTCATCTGATTTATTTTGGTTGATCAGCTATGAACGAAACCATCCTGCTCCGGAATATAAATTGTGGGTGAAAGTACATGTTGCTTGTTTTCTTTTCTAAGGTCCCCAACAACAACTGCAATGCTGGTTTACCATGGGCAATGCATCAAGACTACTCTACGTAACAACTGGGTACCTAGGGTGTGTGTAACTGTGCTAGAGGGACTCTTAGTGCATGCATGTTTAACCTGACTAAATCAGATAGGAAATCAAATGCCAGATTGCTGCCCACCCTTGTTCACATCCTCTGAATAAACCAGATTCTGTTCTTTCTACATTTAACTTGGCTGGCATGTACGCCTTTGGAGAGGATACTGTATAGCCATTGCACTATTATATTGCAGTCTTGTTTTACTAGAGTCTCCAGGTTCAGTGCAGCTGAACCAGCCCTGTGATAAGTGTGCACAAGAGTGGGTTCAACATTGATTCTGATGTTAATGGTGATTGTTTATCTGCTGACCAGTGCAAGCCATTTGGGGGGTATCAGTGTCCTGGAGGCTATACCCAAAGCAGCTAATACCCTTAAACCAACTCTTCCGGTGGAGGCACCCGTTTACCAGCTCAGGCCCCTCAGCCTCGCCTGGTCATGCAGGCAGAGATAGTATCCCTTGGGATAGCGCCACCTGGGGTTACACTTGTTTCTCCACAGAACTTGAAGGCAGAAAGACTGGTCAGGAAGCTTTGCAGTTTAGACTTCCGAGAACTCCAAGACTGGTCAGGAGTATTGCAGCTTTGGACTTCGGTTCAGTAGCCCGTGAAACACAGAACTCTCAAAAGAATGTGGTAGTGATTGGTGAAAATAGGAGGACATGCAGGACACAGCACACTGGTTAGCAAAAAATCAACCTCAGAGGTAACCAGAATGAGTGGAAATAAAACAAGCAAGTGACATCAAGCTTTCTTTGGGTGGTAAAAGCAGGAAGGGCTGTGTGGCAGACTGCAATCCTTGATGCATGGCTGCATCAAATTATAATTGAGAGTACCATGCTGTTCCCGCATATGTGATGGGGAATTTAATGCAGGGTCATTGACAACCAGTGTTCGTATGAACCCTCCCTTTCCTCAGACCTCTGCTTTTTTTTTTTTAACTTAACCACTGACTGTGATCTCCTCCCTTTGCCGTGAGCTCCCAAACCTTCCCCTATCTCATGCTGGGGACTCTGACACTGCCCACTACACATGGATGCTAATGTGGTCATTTCTGGCTATGACAGTTATAAAGTTGGCTCAACATTCATCAGTGTTCATCAAACACAAGGACACTGCTGTGTTGCAGGACAGTAATTACATTTACTGAATTCAGCATGCACATAAGTGTGTATAAGCTCAAAATACTGCAGAGCTTCTGAGTCACAACAGTTCCTAATCCTCCAACATTTATATAAAATATTTCCTCAGAAAATCTCCTGAAAATTTGTTAAAATAATCAGCAAACTTCAGACCTCCCTTAGGTATGCAGTATTACAATGAGTTAAGATTAGTACTTCAGCAATGCTGAAAAAACAAATTACTAATAAATTCAAAGGTGATGCTGGACGCTTGTGTAAACAGGCAGCAATGCTCACATTCCTTTACAGTTTAACCAATAAAAATGAAATTAAATGGAAAAAAAATATGAAAAATGAAATTCAAAATGATCAGTTCATTCCTCAGTGCTGATGTATGAAAACATATAATTAAATCTGTGAGTCTGTGATATATTTTTGGAGAAAAAATACAGGTGTGTGACCCAATCAATACGAAAATGGCAATACCTTGGGGTTGAGTTACAATGGATTCCATGCATGACATTTTAAATAAAAAAACTAAATAAGGAAGTATATGCTTGTGATACAGAAGGAATGAAAACTAAACACAACACAGATCATTTGTTTACAGTATTTATTTATTTAAACATTCTCTTTGTTAAGCACATGCTCTCATTAACAACTATTCAGACAGAGCAGCACTCTTATTTACATCACTGTGACTACACACTGGAATGAATGTGCATCACTTATTTCTGTCCCCCATTTACTGACAGTTGGAGCCACTTGTTGGCAGTAATCAAGCATAACATAGGACGATGACTGAGTACGTGACACTGTGGAAGACTGTTGCTGTGATGACTTCACTTAACAGAAATTATCTCTTCAAGCTTGAATGGATTACAGACACCATATTTATTTATTTATTAATAAAAACTTTTCCAATCAACCGATTAAAAAAAAAAAACAATGCAGTATATTACAAGTGAGACCTCCAGGAACAATCACAGCTGATCAGGTGAAGGAAAACAAACTCCTAGAGTGTACAAGAGACTTCTCCTTTACAAAACATATACCAGGCCCACTGCAACCCTGCTTTACGATTCCCTGCCTGCAACACTGCCGACACACTTTAAAGGTAGATCATTCTCATTACTGTAGTTTCCTTTTAGAATCTGTGCCAGTTTGAACTTTAAGAAAATGGAAGCACACCATTTGTCTGCTGGTTGTGTTGTGGCATGGGGTGAGTGGATTAGATGGGAAGAGCTTGTGATACTGCGTACAAAGTAGAAACAAATCTTGCAGGGTAATTTTTTGAAAGTCACATCAAAGTATGGCCCTGGACATAAAACTGCAAACAAATACTTGAAAGCCTAGCAGATTTTCTTTGCCAAGGCTGCCTATATAATATATATTATATTGTGTTGTGATTGTAGAAGTGTGGGGTGAGAATTCATCTAGCCAGGTTGTTTATATTTGTGTTGGATATCGACTTGCTGGGGCTATAATTCTGTGATTGCTGCCAGCCATAGTACAACATATTTTTTTATCTTGTGTCTTCAGAATTTCTGCCTGCATATCAGGCAGGATCTTCAGTCAAGGAACTTTGGGAGAGTTTCTGCCTGCCTACTGCAGCCAAGTGCACGAGCAAGTGTTCCAGAATGTAAGATAAAAAAGTTCTAAGGTGTTAGAGGTACCACCAGTCTTGATACTCTTGGTGGTTGGCGGGGGTATCACAAGGTGATTGACTATGGTTGGTGGTACAGCTGATTTGGACATGGATACATGTGACTGATTTTAGGTGGGGACAGATAGATTATTATGATGGTGGTGGGGGATTGGTCTGTGTTGGGACGGGAGTTGGCTAAATGGTGTTGATCTTGTGCAATGTGCCAGTAAGGAGCAACTGTGCTAATGGAAGGGTGTGGACTCTGGATATGTGGTCAGTAAGGTGGTCCTGGTGGTGTTGTGGGATGCAGATCCATATCTGAAGGGAGGATAGCCAGATGTGAGGTTGGATGTTGTCCATGGATGTGACCCGTATGTGTAGTAGGCTAAACAACATGCATGGGAAAAGGGGAATTATAATGTGAGTGACAAGGGGCTGGCCATGTGGATGGTGGTAGCTATCTGTGCTGGTAAAGGGAGGCATTGGGAGGAGACTGGGGTTAAGGGAAGCTGTCTGTTTGTTTTATTTGGAGGAGAGAGGCTGACCATGCTGGTAGGCTGTTGAGCACACTCATGTTGAGTACGATGGAAAGGTCTGCTGTTTTTCAGCTTGGTGTGGTCAATAGAATGCCCATGTTGGTGAAGCAGTGGGCAAACTGGCTCAAATCTCATTTTCTGGTGAGTGGACTGATAGGGTTCAAAATACATGAGATCTGCACACATGGTGAGGTCTGACAAGACCATGTACTGTTGCATGAGGGTGGGCCGGCATGAAAACTGGGAAAATAGCAGCTGCCAGTATGACACCACAGTGGAGCAGGCCCTGCACCATGGAAGTGCCATACCCACCAGTCACTCAGGCTACATCACCCACCATCCCATGGACCCTAAGAATTTGGACCTTTGGTATAGCCACTCCCTCTGTGGGGCAGAGGGAAAGGTTATTCCTCTCATTAGCCATCCATGGCAGCCCATCCTAAGATGCTTTACTAGTTTGGCGGTCAGAGCCCTATCAATGGTGCAAGAAGGATAGACAGCTGGTGTCTTCATCCCTGCCCTGCATCAGTCCATTGCTGGAGTACAATGAGCCCCCCACCTCCAAGAAAATCAGTTCTAGGGCACTGTCTCTCCTTCATGATGGCCCCTGGTGACAGAGTCCATTCTAAAACCCAGGTCGATGGTGAGGTACTGGTCTGTATCCCCAACACACCCACTTTTTAACCATTATAAGTCCTTCTAATTGACCCAGCTGATCAGTATTTTTAGTCTTCATATTGACCCATTTCTCTTATATGTCCACAGGTCTGACGAGGATGCTGACTGGGTGAAGATGACACTGACAACGTGTCAGATAAGTATTGTTTTGTTTATCCTACATTGTTTGTCATTGTTAAGCACATAAACAGCTACAGATCCTTTGTAACCCCATTGCTGTTTCTGTTTTACAGGTACAACTGGATAGTGTCCCGATACCCCATTATCCAAGGCTTCTCAGGAACCCAGTAAGAGATCTCTTATCTGTGCTAGGATGTTAACCTGTAATGGGTGCTAACTGAGCTTTCACTAGCTGGTGGTTGGTGATGCAGGGTTTGACATCTCTAAACAGTTCTTTACTATTCCACCATCATGAAAGGAGGAAATTGATTACGAGTTCCATGAGAATTGGTTGGAGGCACTTTTGCTCCATTTTGCCCTCATGCCTCACATGTGCCAGGGCATGCATGAATACCCCAATTCTCCATGTGAGCAGCTCATGGAAGACCATTCTAAGGAAGGGAGTTGGAATATCTAGGAACATGGTCTCCAGGATGAGAGGCATCATGGGTTCATTGGGCGGGGATCATGTCAAACCAAATCTGATTGATTTCTTTGACTGTGTCACTAAGGCAGTAGACAGGGGCCAAGCAGTAGACATCCTCTATCTTAATTTCAGCAGGGTCTTTGACTCTGTGCCCCACAAAGGTTGATCAGGAAGTTGGTGGATCTTGCAGATGGGAAAAGATGGCTAAATAGGTGGAAACCTGGCTGAGGACAGAAACCAGAGGGTGGTTGTGGGGGAGGTTATGGCACTAGAGGTAACCAGTGGGATCCACAGGGCTCGGTGCTGTTCAATGTCTTGTACATCAATGACATTGAGGATAGCATTAGAAGACAAAATGTGCCTATTTCCAGATTACACCAAGCTGTATGGGAGATGTGGACATAACTGAAGAAATTTACAGAACCTCCGGAAGAAGATCTGAAAAAAGCTGGGGAGATGGTCCAGGATCTGGCATCTTGGCTTGTAATGTCAGTAAATGCAAAATTCTCGCATCTTGGAGCCAAGAATCTGGGACATAGTACTACCTAGGTGGAGTCCAAGATATCTGCATCCGAGGGAGGAGAAGGACCTGGGAGTGACCACTGATGACTGAAACCTCCACACATTCTGAAAGCAGCAACAAGGGCAAACAGATGCTAGGATGCATAGCTAGGTGGATCAATAGTAGGAGAGAAGAGGTTGTACTGTCCTTATACAGGGTCATTGGTAGGCCACATCTGAACTATGGGTTCAGTACTGGTGCCACACCTCAAAAGGACAATAACCTGTTGGAGAAGGTCCAGAGGGAGGCTACAAGATGTTAGCCAGTCAGCAGTGCAAGGCATAACAAGAGGTTGAAAGCACTGAACACGTACTCTCTGGAAGACAGGAGAGAGGGGACATGCACTAAGGAACCTTCAGGTACTTGAAAGGGATAAATAAGGTTGATGAGAGGTTTGCTGTCTGGTGGCAACCACTGTACTAGAGGCAACACAGTCTTAAGATGGAGATGGAGGGTTTGGGACAGAGGGTCCAGGAAGCACTTCTTCACAAGGGTGATGGACACTTGAAATGTGCTGCTGGAGAAGAGGGTCACATCGTTGAAGACAGTGACATCTCTAGAGAGCTGGGCTAAGGCATAGAGAAGAGCAAGGATCATGGGTGAGGGAGTGAGGGTGGGGAGGAGGCAGCAACATTAGCTCAAGTTGTGGACCCTGCAGTAGAGGCTGAACTTAACAAACCAAATGGTTTTCTTCTGCTGGCTTCTTTCAGCTAATGTGATATGTATTCACCGGTCTGTTGTGGGGTTATTGCTTACACAGGTTGGCTATCCTATTGGCCACTGCTTTTCAACTCAAAGAAATGAAAAAGGAGAGCCTGGAAACCATAAAAAAATACAATTTTGTTTGTTGTTGTTACCTTTTAAGAGCAGCTAGCACATTCAATGGAACTTAAAAAATATATTTAGACATAGTTCAGATTGTATTTCAAATTAATTCTGCATTTTCCTCTCACCTTGTGCAGAAGTCAGCTGCATGACAACAGGATCTTTGCCCTGAAGATCATCTATTCCTGCTGCTTTCTCTACCCAGATCTAGCACTGATTTAACATCACAGTCTCCCATGACGACAGTTTGATGTCCAACAAGATTATGACTTGAAGTAAGGAATCAGCTGTGAGGTAGATGAACTCTAAAAAATAAAAGCACGTATTCATGCAAAACTCAGTAATAATCAATGAATAAGGAAACTGTAAGAGATACATACAGAAGATACTAAAGCTAGTTAATACACAAACAGTATGTTTTCGGATTTGAAGTGTCAGTTCTTGGCTTCCTCCCCAAAACTTTGTTTATATTTGCAGTGCTATTGTCGGTGGAGAACCGTTCTCAGGGGCAGCCTGAGCCACACACACAATGCAGGCAGACTTTCTTAGAAGATAGCACCACTCATTGTCAGCTTTCAACTGCTTAAGACATCAGTTCCCCATAATACTAAGCCTACAGTTGCAAACACCATTGTGGGTGAGGAACTTTAAAGATAATAAAAATACAAAATGACAAATATTTAAACTCAACTAGTACAGTTTCATTTCCATTTCTTTTGAGATTGGAAAGCAACTTTAATAGAACACAGTCAATTCTTTAGAAATATTGGGCAGGCCAGCACTATAGGAGATAGGGGAGGGTTGTGTGAGACTCTCTGAGTTTGAGACAAAATGCCAAGGCAATAGTCACTCTGCACCCAGTGAGTGCACCACATTGCTAGATATTGACCATCTGGCAGGTCAGGTGCTGGTTGCTGATTCTCTGATTACCGCCCCGCCCCGAGGCGGGCCAGGCCTTGCAGGAGGTGGCGATTTATCATTGGAAACATTGGAGCCCAGATGTTTAGTCCTGAGGACTTTAATGTTTAGGTGAAGAGATCTTCTCTGAACTAACTCCTCCAGATGATGTCATCTCTGGACTTGATGAGGAGTTTCCTCCGTGACTCATCGAATGACCACATGTTGATCTAGTGTTCTCGGTGGGGCTTGAGATAAATAGTCTTAGCATTGATCGGTCGTTTGATCTGATTATTGGGTGAAGTTCTCAGTTCAGGGGCTAGCGATAAGCCTCCCCTGCCAGGGGTCAGCTATCATCCTCTGAGAGGATTGACTGAAGGTTTTTGGTGGTGACTGATCTATCTAGTGTGGACACTGCATGCATTGAGGGTGTGAGCTTGGGGTGGATGCCTGTAACCAGTGTTGTCTGGTGCACTCGACTCCTGAACCAACCCGTGTACAACCCAGGTCTTCTCACTTGAGGTTGCCCAGTATGATGGGGCCAGGTATTGAATTTGGGTTGAAGAAGATTAGAAGCTCTGCTGGCCGAGTCAGTCTGGAAGTAGACAAACTGACCCTACAGTACACTATGGTGCATACAGGGGGCAGTAACCATAAGGGCAAAATTCCTGACAGGGGAGATTGCACGGGAGGGCTGAAGCCAATATCTTCGGACTGAACAAACTTCTTCATCCTTCTGTCTACAGCAAGTTACCACTGAATGTACTATGGAGGTTGCTCAGTTCTCCACGGACAAAGTGTCCACCATCAGGCAGGAGGTTCTGCAGTGGAACGACTTTGAACAACAGTGATAACATGGGTGACCAGAGGCACTCACCTGGTTGGGATATGTTTAAATTGGTGGAGGTGACTGAGGTCAGTGGTGCTATAACTTCAACACAGACTGGACCGGTGCAACTCATTTTAATGGATAGTGACTCCGTTTGCCCGATGTTTGTGATTGTCCAGCGTTCCTTGTCAGGAGGTTTTCTGATGTCTTAAAGGAGGCATTGGTGAGACCCCTTCGAAAAAACATTGTTGGACCCGATGTCAAGGCAAGTGCTGTCTATCTTCAGTTTCCCATTTTGGGAATTGTGGAAAAGGTGGTGGCTGAGGTTGAGGCATCTCATGGCCCAGCATCTCTACAATTGCTCGTCTTGGTTCCTATGAAGAAGCCAGAAACTCTGCTAGTTGGGTCCATAATACCTCCTTAGAGGCTGAGATTGAGGAGGACATTCTTGACCTCCTTGATCTCTCTCTTCCAGCATTTGACATGGACAATCAGGTGTTACTTGTTTGCCTAAGTCTGGACTCACCTGCTGTCTGCTGGTTGATCTTTTCTATCTAACAGGATGCAGGGGGCAGTAATGAAATTTCTCCTCCTCCCTGGTCACCTGTTATCTTGAGTTCCCAAAGGTGGTCTTATTGCGATGTTGTTTACCATGTATGCCTGGGAGGCTCATTAGGAAGTACAGTCTGGGTTTTCACACCATGCTGATGATGTCAACTGTATCTCCCCTTGCCCTGGAACATCTTGTACAGTGGAAGTGGAAAAACAGCTGCACAGATCAATGGCTGATAGCCTCCAGCTGGTTGCTGCAACTTCAGACCCCCAGTAAGGCGGAGGTACTGGTGGTGGGAATCCAGACAGATGGTGTGATAGGATTTAGCCTCTATGGGAGACAGGGCTTTGGCAACTCTGTGCCATTGAAAACCCCTCCTCCTCAAGGGATGCAGTGAGTCTTGGTGTTCACCGTGTTCTTGGCAGTTGACACTTGGGTTTCAGGTGGCGTCCGTTGTCGTACCAGCCCTATCAATAGAATATCGCCAGCATAAAGCCCTTAGTTCAGACGGAACTCCCACTTTAATGCATACCTTTGTGATGTCAAGCTTGACTCAGGCCTTCTACAGTTGGAAATCAGAGTTCAGTTTAGCACCCTACTCCCAAAGTAGGGTTTCAAGCCAAAGTTGAGGGGTCACTGCACTAAATTTATGTTCATAAAAACAAGTAGCTTTTTTTTAAAATGGTATTGTGTCATCAGCCTAGGAGCAGTGGCACAGTGGTTTCAGGCTCTGAGCTGGCTGGAGACTTGGTTTGATCCACAATCCCCACCCACATACATGACCTGACAAGTCATTCCTCGTGCTCCCGGTCATACCTGGAATCAAACTCAACAATGTGCATCTCTTGGTTAAACAATGTTCCTTTCCTTAAAGAAGGTATAGTATACACAGTTACTGTGCCTCATCAACAGCAGTACTCTGCCCACCATAACAAGTAAAGCGAAACCCTTCACGACTTTTTTATTTTGTGTCAGGCGTAGAAGAATAAAATAATAAAAATACCAAGATACATATAAGTAGTTACTGACTATTAAACACAGCACACTGCCACATCAAAAACAAAAGTAGGTGCAATCTCATTGCTTGGGCCACGGACTGCTCCAAGCTAATCAGTTCGTGCAAGGCAATCTGTGGGAGCAGAAATCTGAATAAAAATGCTGTTTTCAGGTGTCAGGGAAACAGAAAATATCGATTTCCCTAGTATGAGTAGGGCAGCCACAACAGGCAGCGCCATCTGGCAACAAGCTTTTTCATTCCACAGCCAGCCCACAGAAAATGCAAGGCCAGTCTCCAGTCGAACTTCACTTCTTCACTGCAACAGGGAAGGCAGTACTACTCAGAAGCACTTACCAATTACAGAAATGCTTGTCCCCAATAACAGTAATTTTACAATCTCTACCACTCTGAATTGATGCCGGCCTGAATGAATCTCCCCAGTCTCCAGTGTGGCACTATCCTGGATTCCTGACACTCAGGACACACAAAGAAGGAAGGAGGAACACATGTTCCTTTGCTCCTTCGACACCATTATGGAGTGGAACTGTCAAACCAGGCACAATCTTCTTCCAACACAGTGTCTGCCACTCTCGCTCTTCCATGTGATTCTCCAGATCACCTGCTCTTCACAGTCTAAACACACAGGACCGCTTGTCTTTGCCGCTCTGACTCAGCTGCTGCACATCAGGTTTTCGACTGAAGAAGATGCCGGCCCACAATCTTCCTGCCAGACCCCGCATAGTGCACCCATGCTGATAACCTGGCAACGCCTACTCAGCTAGGTCCCCAGTCCTATTACAGTCACATCACCAATTGCACCAATCTCCGATATGTAAAAAAAAATACAGGACGATCATCACCACCCTCCGCACAGCCTCAGGAGAAGCAGTGCATTTAAGGTGACAGCTGCACCAATTAAGCAGAAAGGGCGCATCAAAACGATCATTGCTTTTAAGTAATGCCTCAAAATGGGATTTTGCCGAGTGGACGTCAGTAGTGCATTAATGCAAGGCCTGTTGACTACTGGCAATGAGGTCTATCTTGGGGTCTCTATGAGGCCACGCCTGCCGACTACAGCTGGTGCAAACGTACAACAGGCTGTTGACAGGACAGTCCAAATATTGTCACATCACTCAGTGCTGCATCAACTGCTGGCTGCCGGAAGGTGGAGGTCCTCTTTAAAGGTTTGCTCACCTTCAGCACCACACCACCTCGCCTAGTACCTGAAGATCTTCTTGCCTGCTGTCTCGGTCCGTTCCTCCGCTCCTCCTCAGGGACCTCCTTGTGATTCAAGACGAATTAAAACTGCTAGTGACAGAGCATTTAGTGTCGCCCCCCATCCTGTAAATCACTTTCTTTAGCCATCAGGAGGCCCCATCAATGGAAGTGTTGGGGCCTGCCTCAAGGCATCTTGTATGATCAGGCCTTCCAGACATGTTTATATCTACCTGTCTTTGAGAAATGGATGTTTAATTTAGTTTCTACCTATTCTGATTTGAATTTATCAGGTAGTAAATTCTGTTTTAATTGTTAGTACATGTATATAAATATTTATTATTATGCTGTTTCATATCTATATTGATTGTTGTACAGCACCAGAGCCTCAGGATTGGCATCTTTAAAAAAAACTTGCAACTCAACAACCAAGAGGTGATAATCCTCATCGTATACCTGAGCATTGGGCAGATCTTGTCACTAACTGACTACACAAGGGTAACATCTACCGAAGGTCTGTTAATGTAAACAAATAGTCTAGAATGCCTCCAGCCTCACACTGTTTAAAAAGGCACCAAAGGTGAGTTCAAAATGTTTACAATAGCAATAATACTTTGTGAAGTGGGCACTTTCTGAGTCATTGCCAGAAAAGGAGTAGGGCCTTCACCTAGTGTCCTTGACAGCTTCCAAGTCAATAAGAACCAGGAGAAGCTCACTTCATCTGGTAATATTGTTTAAGTGGTGGCAGTTTCTAGGTTTCAAGCTGGAACATACTCATATATAGCTATAAAATATTGCCATGTTGTACACAGAATAAATAATAAGCAAATTATGTAATTCATTAACTTATTAAAGAACAAATGATAGATTAGACATAGTCTCTGTTTTTTTTTATCTGGTGAATTTTCTTACAGAAACTCCTGTACAACTAAACAGCAGCACTGTGAAATGCCGATTAAGGTTTTAGCATAAAACAATTGTTTTATTACCTGCTGTCTGTGGTTTTAATTAAAGACCACTCCATCTATAATGCCTGCAGAACCCATGGTGGACATTTTCCATCTGGATGGCTTCACCACAAGGTTATGCTAATGAGATTTACTCAACTAATGACGAGTTGGCATGGTATAGCCTTCATGGCGGAAAGCCACCGAGAATGAGGTCACCGAACTCTGCAGCCGTCTCTAGCCAGATATTTCTAATTTCAATGGAATTCCCTTGAGTCTATTCAGATGCATACTAGTTGACATTTATCTTGTGTTAAGCCGTGCACAGGTTGTACATTTTAAAGCAGCAGTACTACCTAACCAGAAGAAGTGATCAGTTCACGACTGTTGTAGCTTACGAAAATATGGCAGCTGCTATCTGAAGTACTATAACATCAATAAACGGGCAACGAAATGTAAAACATAAAAAACTAGGATAACTGAACAAATTACAGGATGATGGTACAATGCTGGTCGAAAAAATACAGGTAGCAGAGCACAGAGATAACTGTCAACACCTTTTTACACATTGTACTATGACTGAGTCAAAGAAATATATATGAATGCAATTTTGTTTTTATTTTATTGTGGGTGTTATGTCATCATAGCGAATTCGAAACCCAAAAACTTAAATGTCACCAAGAAGGTAAAAAGAGGTGTTTGGGGGCTGTCCCTTCCTCCTGTAGTTATCAACTCCGGGGGTGCATGTTGGGCAGGAAGCAAAATTCATGTTGCCAAAATTAAGTGCCACAGGCAACAGCAAGTTTCTGCACACCTGGTCAGAACCTGTACCTGCTGCACGGTTATCAACCACACCACAAAGCTGGCTCGGTGGCAACAGACACCATCCTAAAAGCCCTTCATTGTCCCTCTCCTCCCCTCCACTCTCCCCTCTTACTGATACAGTCCTACCTCATTTTGTACAGTTACTACCCTTGCAGGTAGCCCAAAATGTCGCGCCCAATGAGTGCCGTTTTACCTGGTGCCCATATTCTGCAGCTGTATTCATGGTATGCCTGCTCTAAATGAGCCATGGACCTTAGTCTATCCTCATATGTTTGTAATACAAGCCATGCCATCTTTGTCACCCTTCTCAGGATAGCCTTCACCTTATTAATGTCCTTACGCTTATGTGGTCTCCAGTACTGCATGCAGTTTTCAGATGAGGCCTTACCAGTGGCACACAAATGGCATCACCTCACCTCCTACTAATCTCCCACCCTCTTACACCAGCATGCCACTGGTCCTTCTTGCACCTTGCATACTGCTGATACATAAGGGCATTAAGTGACAACCCCTGGTCACTTTCCTCTTTGGTGACAGCACCTCCCCCATCCTGTAGCTTTCCCTAGGGTTCCCACCAACCAAGTGCATTATCTTACTTTTGCACTGAACTTCAGTTGCCACCTCTGACCATCTTTCTCCAGGTCCTCTTCATTTTCTGCAGTTTTCTAGAGTATCCTCTGTTGCAAATCCTAAGTGTAATCTGCAAATGGAAGAACCTTCAGTCCCTCTCAATATGTCACTAATGAAGACACTGAACATGGCTCATCCAAGACAGTCCTTACAGTATCCCTTGTCACCCTCTCTCCCAGTTGGATCTCTTACCACCACCCTTCCTTCTGTTTGTCAGTCAGTTTCTTTTTAATTTAAAGTTTATGATACATTTCCACAAAGGCAGTTTAAGTGACAGTGACAAGACACTCTATAATGTGGAGAATAACCACCTACCACCTACCCTCCCTTACTGCAGTAACAACCTAGTACCCATCAATGCCAAGCTCTACCCAAAGTCTTACAAGACCATGGCCAAGATAATTTGACTGACTAGAGATATAGGAGAAGGAGATCCCAGATTTTTGGTATATGACAATCTATATGGAGACTAGCAATCACTTTTCTGTAAATTGGACAAAATTTCTTTACCATTCCTGGTCGAAGGAGAGGACCTGTCTTTCAGTGACGAGAAAACTTCTTAGCTGATAAGGCAATCACCAAGTGTGGACTTTCGTGACCTACTCTGATGAGCAGGTCCCAACAGCAAATCTCGGAGTGAAGTATTCATAAAGGCAACAGGTCAAGGAAAGTTTGGATTAAATCCCAAAGGGAATTTTGAAACAGGACCAAAACTGTGGAAAAAGTGTACCCACTCTTCCTGGAAACATTTATTACAATATTGAAATTCAACTAGCCACATATGTAATTTGTTAGAAAGGATAAGATTATACAAAATAATATCGCATAATTACAGTCTGTCTTGAGAAATAAATTATGATATGGACTCACACAGGTGCAATCCAAATAAAGTTGAGGAAAAATATTCAGAGTCTTGAAGGCCAAATAGCCCCATACTTTGTGAAACATAATGCAGAAGTTAGATTACACCTGAAGAACAGAGGTGAAACCTCAGCATCAAAGAAGATGGTCTGGAGGGAGGAGTGCAAAGGTAATTACAAGTAAATGCTTTAATTACAAAGCTTTAAAATGGAAAGAAACAGGATGAGAAACCCTATATCTTCACTGATAACAATGCCCTCTCCATCCGTAAAAAGAAAAAAGCACCCTCTCCCAGTGGGGCAACCAAAAGCGGGCGGTTCTTATTAATAGTGAATGAAGGAGGTTCCGAATAACTGGGCCTGGTCCTTAAGGAAATATTGTAAAGACACTTGAAAAAAATCGTTAAAGTCATTATTATGGACTCTTGGTCATGAACTTGGGAAACTGAAAAATAATGAAAAAGTCCAAATTCTTGTATAGTACATCAGTTCTATTTTAAGCCAAACTGGTTGAACTCTTCAGGGCCAGGAGCTACCCATCTCAAACATTCACAATTAATGATGATATGGCCAGATAAAATTCATAAACCCACTCAGTTTTGGGGCTGCAATTTATGATAAACCAAATGAGGATATATCGCAAATAAATGATGAATACACATCGTCTTTTAAACCAGGTAAAGGAATGAAGGTGTTGGAGAGATACTGGATAAAATTCTAGGAAATATGTTCATCTTAATTATGTTGATCCAGCCACATAATGAAATAGGAAGTTTAGACCACCTCTCAGGTCATGGGTAATCACCTGCAATAAGAATCCAGATTTTCTTAAACCATATTAGGGTTATGAAAGTTTAATACCCAAGTATGCCCTACAGTCAGCATAAACCAAAGGCTAATGTCATTTGAAAACTTTGTGGTTTAATAGGAAAATAAGGTTACAACATTCAGTTTGTAGTGGACAGGTCACTAAATCTTGCTATTTCCCTTAGCAAGCCAGACTGAAGATGGGATGAGACAAGTGTTAACCAGGTCATCCACATATGCAGTGACTTTATTTCATGTCGCAACTCTCACACCTTGTAAAACATTGTTGAAATATTTTGAATAAGTTCAGATATAAATTAAATAACAGAGAAATGAGGCACCCTGTCTAGTACCTGAATAAACAAAAAGGGCTTAAAAACACCCCAATCACAAGAATTCTTGCAGTGATTTTTAAAAAATGTAGCAATCCAGAAAATAACAGAGGAAAATGAAAGTCTCCAGGCACAAGACAAAAGTTCAGTTCACTTGATCAAATGCCTTCTCGGCATCCAGGAAGAACCAAGTCTGCAGAACTCGAAGTGTCCCTGGTAGCCGAGAGAAAGACATGTGACAAAAGAAAGTAAGTGATCAGGATGAGCATTCATAAATCTACTGGTTTATACCTATGCTCAGGAAGAACTATCATTAATCATTGGCTAATATTTTGGAAAATTTTAATTTGCAAATCTTGGTGTCATCTGCAAATAGGAAGACCTTGCCTTCCAGTCCCTCTCCAATGTCACTAATGAAGACACTGAACATGGCTCATCCCAGAACTGATCCTTGTGGTATCCCGCTTGTCACCCCTCTCTCCCCGGATTGGATCTCATTTACCACCGCCCTTTGCCTTCTGTTTGTCAGTCAGTTTCTTTTTTTTTAATTTAAAGTTTATTGATACATTTTCCACAATAAAAGGCAGTTTAAGTGACAGTGACAAAGACACTCCTATACAATGTGAAGGAATAACCACCTAACTCCACTTCTACCTCCCTTACTGCAGTAACTCCAAACCTAGTACCCACTTAATGCCAAGCTTCTACTTAAAGTCTTACGAAGAATTCGGAGCTTAAGATAGATTTAGACTTGAACTAGAGATTAATGAGTGAAGGAGTCCCAGATTTTGGTTGTATGCTGACAATCTATTATGGAGACTAGCAATCACTTTTTTGCTAAAGTAGATTGATAAAATTTCTTTTACTTCATTCTTATTGTGAAGGAGAGGGACTTCATTTTTCCAGTGTGACGTAAGAATAAGCTTCTTAGTTGATAAGGCAATCATAGAGTGTGTGGAACTTGCACTCTAACTCCTGATAGAGATGACAGGTCCCCCACAGGCAAATCTCGGGAGGAAGTATTCTACAAAGGCCCAGCAGGGGTCAAGGGAGAGTTTTTATTGAATCTCAAAGGGGAAGATTTTAGAAGCAGGGACTAAACTGTGGAAAAGTGTACCCTCTTCCTGGAAACATTTATTGCAAGTATTAGAATTCAGCTAGCCCCACTTATGTAATTTGACTGGGGTGTAATACAAGTTATGCAAAATATAATATTGCATGAGACACAGTCTGTCTTGAGAAATAAATTTATGATATGGACTCCACACAGAGTGCCAATCCAAATAAAGTTGAGGGAAAAAAATATTCCAGAGTCTTGAAGGCCCAAATGGCCCCCAATACTTTTTGTGAAACATAATCTGATATACTTAGATTGGTACACCTGAAGAACCAGAGAGTGGGGAAACCTCCAGTATCAGAGAAGAGATGGTCTGGGAGGAGGAGTATTACCAAAGGTAATCATAAGTAAATGCTTTAATTGCAAAGCTTTAAAATGGAAAGAAACCAGGATGAGAAATTTCTTAATAATATCTTCCACTGATAACCAATGCCCTCTCCATCCGTAAAGAAAAAGCCTCTCTCCTAATTAAAACTAAAGGCGGAAATTTGGTTCTTATTAATAGTGAATGAAGGAGAGTTCCGAATAGACTGGGCCTGGTCCTTAAAAGGGAAATATTGTAAAAAAGAACACATTTGAAAAAAACGTTAAAGAAGTCATTATTATGGGACACTCTTCGGTCATGAGAACTTGGGAAAACTTAAGGAAAAATAATGCAAGAGAGTCCAAATTCTTGGCCTTAATTGCATCCAGTTCTATTTTAAGCCAAACTGGTTGCTCTTCTTCAGGGCCAGGAGCTACCCATCTCAAACATTTCACAAGGTGACTAGCCCAGTGATATATGGCCAGATGGGAAATTCATAAACCCCCCTCGAGTTTTGGGGCTGCCAATTTATGATAAGCCAAATGAGGATATATGTCAGCCCAAATAAATCTAGTGAATACACCATGCGTCTTTTTAAACCAGAGTAAAGGAATGAAGGTGTTAAGGAGAGATACTGGATAGAAGATTCTAGGAAATATGTTCATCTTAATTATGTTGATCCGGCCCCATAATGAAATAGGAAGTTTAGACCACCTCTCAAGGTCATGGGTAATCACCTGCAATAGGGAATCCAGATTTTCTTTAAACCATATTAGAGGGTTATGAGAAAGTTTAATACCCAGGTACTTAATTGACCTAGAAGTCCAGCATAAACCAAAGGAGCTAATGTCATTTTTGAAAACTTTGTGGTTTAATGGGAAAAATAGGGAATTACTAGCATTCAGTTTGTAATTGGACAGGTCACTAAATCTTGCTATTTCCCTTAGCAAAGCCAGAACTGAAGATAGGATGAGACAAGTGTATTGTATTGCAGGTCATCCATATATGCAGTGACTTAATTTCATGTCGCCTAACTCTCACATCTTGTATAGAAACATTGTTGAGAATATTTTGAATAAGAGGTCTAGATATAAATTAAATAACAGAGGAGATAGGGAGAGGCACCCTGTCTAGTACCTGAATGAAGCTGTGCAAGGGCTTAGAAAATGCCCCATTCAACAGAGATTCTTGCAGTGGGATTTTTATAAATGCAGCAATCCAGAAAATAAACAGAGAGGGAAATGAAAAAGTCTCCAGAGCTTCGGAACAAAAGTTCCAGTTCACTTGATCAAATGCCTTTCGGGCATCCAGGAAGAACTAAAGTCTGCAGGGAACTCTAGTGTCCCTGGTTGAGAAGACATGTGACAAGATACGTGTGGATCAGAGGATGAACGCTCCTTTCATAAATCCTACCTGGTTTAGTAATTTATTAACCTCAGGAAGAACTATCATTAGTCTATTGGCTAATATTTTGGAGAGAATTTTAATGTCCTGATTTAAAAGTGGAGATAGGTCTATAACTCTAGAACCAGCTGGAATGCTTTATTGTGTTTGTATAGAATAATCAAAGCCCTGTGCAAAGAGGTGTGAATGAGGTTTCTCACCCAGAAGCCTAAATATGTTGAAATAAACGGCAAAGTATTGGTAATAGAAGGTCCCAAGAAGACTTTATAGAATAAGGAGGAGAATCCATCGGGACCTGGGACCTCATCTGTGTAGTTCACTAATAACATTGGCAATTTCTTCCTGAGAAATTGGAACAACTATGTAACTCCTATATTGATCAGAGAGAGAGGCAAATGAGAATCTTTTAGTAACTCTCTGTATTCTCAGGGCAAGTAAGATCCATGTCACTGTACAAGTTTGTATAGTAACTGGCAAATTATTGAACTATTTCAGTGGGAGATACTTTAAAGATCCATCATGCTATGCTTCTGATAGGAGGGATAAATCTAATTGATTCCTGTTGTTTAATACGCAGGCTAGTAGGTGTCCCGCCTTTTCCTCGATTAGTATAACTAGTCTTGTACCGAATAATAGCTAGTGTCTGCTTTTTATCTCAAGTAACTCCAAGTGTCTATCTTTCAGCACTAGAAGTTTCCTCATATCCTCATCTAGAGGATTAATCGAGAAATTAACTTAAGTGATCTTATCTGGGATAATAAAGATTTTAATTCCTTCTCCTGTTCCCTTTACCTACCAACATGCCATACTGATAATAATCCCTCTCATGAAGGCCTTTAAAGGCCCCCTATAAAATATCCGGCTTTTGTGCTATCTAATGGGTTAGATGAAAAAAGACTAATTTGTTCCCTTATAAGTTTACAGATGACATCCTTAAAAGTTGTCTATTGTTTCCATCTTTTTTCCCTGTTAAGTAAATTCAGCAGTACCAAACTGTATAATACTATGGAATGATCTGAGACTGGCCTAGAGTTAAATTAAGGAGGTCTTAACCCCAGGTAGTCACTGAGAAATGAATATGTAATTAATCTTGGGATCCGAACGTGCACGTCATAGACCTGAAAATAAACTCCCTAGAATCAGGATGCAAAATCTACGCCAGACATCATAGAGCCCGCATTGGTCCAATAAATCATTAAAAGCCTTCTGCCCCAGAGTGGTTCTCCCAGAACTCTACCTATATCTATCTAAATTAGGCTTGAGTATTTGGTTGAAATCTCCCTTAAAATAATCCTGATGGGAAGCATTGGAAGAATGATGGATATAAGTCTCATGAAAAACTTGGGTTGTCCAAGTTGGGACCATAAAATACTGCCCTCCTATTAATAGCCTTAACAGGGTAAACCTTCCTCAGATTTTAATAACCTGAAGAAATGAAAGGAATACCCTGTACTCATGAGCATGACCCTACAACTATTTGTAGATCCTGAGCACTGTAAATGATCCCACCTTGCCCTGTTACTTAAAGCTCACTTCTATAAATGGTTTCCAAAAGTTATCTGAGGCTAGTATACTTAAATGTTTGAGAGCTGGTATTGTTTATGCTTCTTCGATCCTTTAATGTTCCAAATCACCAAGGTTATCTCATTAGCCATCAGTAAAATAAACTTAAAAATTCTCAGCACATAGGATACATAACCCTGTAAACATACCCCAGGGTTACTGCAGTAAACCCACCTCCTCCTAACCCCCCTAGTTTAAGTCCTCTCGTCTCCTCCACCCCCTCACTCTCCAGCAATACCTCATAACCTGCCCCTTCCTCCCCTAAACCGCAAGTAACGCCAGCACAGTGCTGGGCGCTTTTCTTCCTCCCACCCCGATAATGTCCCCTATTGCTCGGCTTTTACATTTAAATATCTTTATTGAAAACAAAACAGTTGATTATTCCCAAAGAGAGAACGGTCCTGGCTTTCACCACAATCCCACGAACTATGAACGTAGGATCCCATTTGAAAAGTTGCAGATACTGTGCTTGTTACATGAGGCAACCCTAGAAACCCAAACCAGACCAGGAATCCAGTGAGGGGAGGACCTGCAGCACAGATTGAGGCCGGAATTGAGAAAAGAAAGATTGTAATCACAATATGTGAGGGAGTATGTAAAACACCTCTGCCAGAAAATGACCTGCCTCCAAATGCACAGGCTCTCCATATGAGAGTTAATAAATTCTGCACTCAGATCAAGTGAAAGAATGGTTTAAACTTCTATTGAGGACTGCATCCTGTGAATCACCTACTTTGGTGCACCCTCGGTGACCGTTCAGGTCATAACGGGTGAGAATTAATAATAAAGAGTTTCCAAGACCGTCTAATACCATCCAGATGAAACAACAAATCTGAATCACAACAAAGTACTCCCTCTGTTATGTTTATCACACAGAAACTACAAAGCTCAATATATTGTTCCCCCTGTATCAGGCCGAGACCCTTATGTCCTTGGTTTAAATCAGGCCTGTGATTGAGCCAAAAACTGGAAGTCAGCATGGCCTTCGATGATTCCAAACCAAGGGAAGTCATCTTTACTAATGGTTTCCTCAAAAGGAAAATTAAATTGGCTTCCACTTCATATATCACTTGTTCTGAGTACAACATCTCAGGGATCCTTAATAGATCTGGTAATATAGACTGAGGCTCATCAGGGCAGCTGCAGACCGCCGTAGCTTAACCGGATCCGTTTATTAGAACCTGTAGCCTGGCCGGGTGTCCATCCTGAACTTCAAGCCTGCCGCAATTATCTTGAAACAATAGTTGTCCGCTACGTTTCATGAACGAGTCAGGCAAATTTTGTGAAATTTCAGTTTCATGTTTTCCCAGCAAACCTCTTGCAGCTCTTACTTTCGCAGAAAGTTTTGCCTTCAAATAGTTCAAAACTGGCAAATGATGGGCAGGGAGGATCCTCTGGGAAGGTTTAGCCGAGACCTGTGAGTCCTTTATGATATAGCTAGGACAAAGGAGGATGGTCCGTCTGCCTACCAACTTCTGACAAATACCACAACATATTGGTCTTCCTCTCCCTCAGGTGGCCCAGAATCACAACATTGTTTCTAATGGCTGAGCCCTAAATCTTGAGACTGGTTGAAGCGAGATAATTTCTGCCGCATTAGATCTGATCAGATCGAGATTCTGGCTTTTTCCTGGAACTATTCGGAGCTGTATTATTGTTTCAGATAGTGAGACTACGTAATTTCTAAAAGAGACTTCAGATCCATTGCCATTTCTTTTCATTCCTCACAAGAGCTTAAATTTTCAAGGAACCTGGAAAGCAGGATTCCTGCTCACCAAATTGGACTAGAGGATCAGGTGAGCCCACTGAAGCCCTGGATTTTTAGGGCCTTTGGGAGTAGCTGGGAGGGTGTGTTCTGTGGGGCTTTCTCATGTAAGCTCCATCCGCTGAGTACACTTAAACCAAACTTCCAAAGTGTTTAGACACAGAATCATGAAACAGAGAAATTAAGAAGTTTAACCAAAAAGATGATTTAGTGATCAGGAGGCAGGAGCTTCTTGAAGGGCTTCTATCGCCTCTGCATCATGTGGTCTCCCTGTCATCAGTTTCAACCCAGTGTATCACCTTATTCCATGCCCAGACTACTAACATTAACCAACTTTGTGTGGGACAGTATTGAACTTTGCTGAAATCTGGGTAGTGACATCATGGCCCCTCCCTGATTCACTTTCTAGTCACCAATAAAAAATCTATCAATTCATTTGACAAGACCTTCTGATGTGAATCCATGCTGCCTGGGATCCTTAGGCGCAATGATTCTAGGTGCCACTGTCCTTTCTTTCAGTAGTGCCTCCATGATCTTCCTAGTGAGGCTGACTCACCTATTTCCTTGCTTCACCCTACTGCCACTTTTGTGCGTGAGACTGCACCTCATCAGTCCTCTGGAACCACATCTGTGTTGAGTTACCTGTAAAGGGTGGCCGGTGCTGTTGTCTCTTGCAGCCCATAATATCTTCAGTTGTATGTCATCTGACCCCATGGCTTTTCACCTTGCTTTTGTGTTCCTTCAGAACTCTCTCCACTGTGAATGACTGGTGTCCACTCTCCCTAATTGCCTGTTCTCAGCTGTGGTCCTGACCCTTCCTTCTGAGTGAATACTGAACAGAAGTATTTGTTCATTATTTCTGTCTGAATCCCTCTCCCCTCCCCTCCTCCCCGCCTTACAATCCCACCCTCATTTTGTTTATGTACCTAGAATGTCTTGTCCCCTTTTCCACAGTCTGTTAAATCTTCTGTCTGTGTTTAGCTTTCCACGGCCTCCTGCTTCCTTAGACATTCAAGGTACACCTCTGTCCTCCTCCTTTCCTTGGACTCTTATGCTTCCTGGGCTTCTCTTTAGCCCTTACTAGTCTCCACCCTTTGAAACCATAGTGGTTTATTTCTTTCCCTTGTCCACTATCCTAATGCATTGGTTAGTTTTCCTGATACTCCTTTCGTCTCCCCTGTTCTCCACCCACGTACCAGAGCTGTTCTTAAACATCTACGATTTCATTGAAAGATGCACCCTGATGTTTAATATTTTGTTCTTGGTGACAACGGTCCCTGTCCATGCGAGCCTGCATCACAGTGTATAGATCCATACACAATGGCGCTCACCATGCCCTAGTGTTTATCAGAGGAGGTTGGCTATTGGACACTAGGAATGGCACAATATTGAGAAAGTTGGGTCAAATGTATAGACAACTAAAACTTTGTATAGGTGGAAGATGGTGCCACTAGAAACCAGGGATTTGGTTCATATAAGATGAATGGAAAGAGGTGGCACTGCAGGGAAATGCATGTTACAGGATAGGGAGAGGTACTGTCTGTGGAGAAAGACTGTCAAATTGGGGGTGTTTCTTGTTGATGGTTATAAAATTCACAACAAAGCTCTTTCAGCTTGTTGGTGATTTGAAGATGATGCCCAAAACAAACTAATATTATGCAACAAAACTGGGTAACCATCAGCATATAGAAATACTGACTGGTACCTATGCAATCAGAGTGTTCTGCAGAGGGCATGTGACTTCTGACCTGAGGTCAAGCTTGAATGATCATCTGGAATCGAGGTGTCTGGCATGTTGGTTATACATAAGTTGCTTATCCTGTGTTTATAGTGAATATTATTATGTAAATATGAGCATTGTTGTTTTATATTTACTGATTAGTGTTATAAACCACTGCCAGTGAGTGCTTAACAGCCGTAAACCACATGGTTGTTTATGGGCTCCATAAACCATGGGCAGAACATTTTGCAGCATCTGCAACCACAGAACAATCTGTCCTCGTGCTGACGTTAGCAAGCACAATCAGTCACTTGGCGTGAGACAAGTTTGTTCCGGGGCGTTACCGCAGTGTCAAAGACAATTTAAACCAAAACACCAAAATAGTAAATGAAAATAAACATGGATAGTGTGATTTGTAGATTTTATCTTGTGTGTGATGCCCATCTCTCCCTCCGGCCTAGGGGCATCACGCACATGGGGTGCATAAACCCCATAAACCACACTTCTCCATGCGTTTTTTATATTTCCTACAGAAATTAACCTGCATGTCTCAGAGGTTTCAGAATGCTGTTCTACCACAGTAGGGTGATTCATTCATGATGTTTTGACTGTGGTACAACAGCATTTTGAAAACCTATAGATCTATGTGGGGCAGTACTTTTACTATACACTGTATCACCGTTGTATGTAGCCTTTTAATCCACCTGTGACCAGGCCTGTTGAACCCCATATGGTATCCAGCCAAGAGCTGGTTTTTTGCAGCCTCATCTGTATGTTCTATTGCGTTTTCACATGGAAATGGAAGGTCTGGTTTTTAGGTGCAACTAGCATGATTGGTTCAGGCAGGCAACTCTCAAATATGATGGTGTCTACTGCAGAAGCTATTTTAGCCATATCTTACATTTTTGCTTGCATAAAGTTGATCCATAAAGCCTGGCTTATAATTTCCTTGTGTGTCAAGTGGCTACAAGCTTTTCATTTCCTGCCCCAAACAGCATAATGATTATGCTAGGCAATAGTCTCATACAAGTATACTCCAGCAAAGATGATCCAAGTATATTTGGTGTCCCCCATCCTACTGCAATGCCCAGGTCCTTCAGCCCCATCCCTACCAAATGTCATCATTATGGTTTTTTTAGGTTATTTAATAACTGAGAGGTTCTGAGCAATAAATACCAGTTTAAAATTCACCAGATAGGATGTGATTGCAGCAGTGAGTAGAAAATGGGCAGACTAGGTGGGCCATATGAGTATTGTCTGCTGATGATTCTATGTTTTATTAGGGCACAGTAGCTATAGATATACAGGTCCTACCACAGCCATGGATGTGAAGACCAGTTACATTCATAGATCTTAGATTTTGGTGTCCACCTTTGTTGTGATTTTGTTGTACTTGCAGTGCTGAGGCCAAGTTTCAGTGATATCTGAGAGCGGATGGTTGGCAAGAGGGAAGAAGACGAGTCTTGCTGGAGGCCATCCTGGGTGGGGTGAGCTTGTGCTGCCAGATACTATCAGTGGCTGAGATGTTGGTTGAAATCACCAGAGTTGGGAGAGGAGGTGATGTTGTGCAGTACATGGGGCATGCTGCACTTTGGGGAGTACTAGAAAATCTGTGCCGGCTGCAGAATGACTCCAGCTGCCTACCCGCCTGTACCTGACGACCCAGCCGTGCTGCCCTGAGGGATAGCAAGTCCTAGGGGGGTTGCAGGGTGGCTGGTGTTTGGGTTTTAGGGCAGACCAGGTTGTCTGTTGCACCCCTTCCCTTCATTAGGATGGTTGTGCTCAGAAGGGATGGGGGAAGGAAGGGAGGACAGGAATAGAGACAATAGCCAGGCAACAGGAAGGGAGGGGGCAGAGGAGGTACATAATGGACAGCACAGAGGGTTTTCAGCCACTTTTGTTGGGTTTTGTTTGTTGGAACTGCAGCACATCAGATTGGCAACTAGAGGTTTGTGCACTAGGATATTGCAGGTAAGAGAACTTATGGAAAAAAAAGAATGGTGATAAGAATAAGATAACCAACTGAGCAATGATAGGATGTAATGGTATAGATTGCTTCTTCTTCTTCAAAAAAAAAGAAAAATATATAAATCTTTATAGTAAAAGAAATCATCTTGGGAGAGGAGTAGTATGTGGCTATTTTTCTGACTGTTGAAAGTTTTATGTTTCTTTAGTTTTTGTTCAAGGGAATGCATTTGGAGTTTAAAAGATTTTTTACAGCTGTACTGAGGTAGTATGGTTTGTGTGGTAGTTGACTGGTGCGATAGTTTCGTTTGAGGTGAGTTACTCGGTGCTGGTGTGAGGCTGTGGGTCTTTTGGTAGTTGGACCAAGGTTTTGCAGCTGCACAGAGGTGGTAGGCCTTGGTGCAGAGTGTGAGGCACATGGACATACAGGAGTGAGGTAGCTGGTTAGGTGTGTTGGCCCGAGAGGAGTGAGGAGCTGAGTGTGGCTGGAGAGAGCAGCCTGAGAGGGTGGAAGCTGGTTTGATTGTGGCCTGCACTGGCCTTTGGTGACTTCAGCTGGTGCATTACAAAGGGGAGTCTGACTCAAGTGGAGGGATTTTTGTTGAAGGAGAGGTTGGCATTGCTCGTTTCGATTGGTGCGACTTGAGGCAGCTCTCTGAGGCCTTGCAGGTGTGGTGCAAGCAACTGGAACCCTTGGTGGGCCTGCAGCTGTTTGGGCACTGGGGGTGCTAGGGGGGTTGTTTGCACTGGAGCTGCGAGAATGTCAGGGGATCGCTTGCCCCAACGCCAGTCCTTGGCGCTTGGTTGTCCCCACAGGGACCCAGTGATCTGGACAGAGCAGCGCTGCATTTCTTGTCACACACCAGCTTGACCACATGGTTTGCAGACCCTGAAGGGGCTGACCAGAGGGACAGCAGTGGTCTCACTGCCCCTGTGGTCCCGTGGGCTAGCGCAGTGGTCGGAGAGGATTTTGGGGTTGTTCACTGGCTGCAAGTCAGTCCAGTCAGGAGTAGGGGGTAGGGCCTAAAAGGCCTAGCTAGTGGGGGTCAGCCAGTGGACAGCTGATGGCGCCACATGCTTGGGGGGCAGCTATGATGGATGACTGGGGAAGACAAGGGAGGGTCTGGAAGAGGCCAAGCAGAGGACAAAAAAAAAATAGTCCACAGCGTGTGGCGTCACACGCCGGGTTGGGCAGACCAAGAGGAGCAGAGGCCCGAGTTGGCCTGGCAGGACTGACAGGAGGCCTAACGCCCCGGTGGGGACACCCAAGGTCAGCAAAGGAAGGGGAGGCCTGCCAAGGGGCCTAGCAATGGGTGATGGGGAGTGACTAGAGGACTGGTGAAAATGGGCCAGGCCATGCAGTGTGATGTAACACGTCAGTTGGGTTGGGTTGAACAATGGAAAGGGCCCAAGGAAAGATGTAAAAAAGAAAAGAATGAAATGACAGTCCAAAGAGGTTTTCGGCCATGGGAAAGATTGTGATCCTGGGGGGGGGAGCCACATTTAAGGGGTAGCCAGCACCTGGCAACAAGACTGGGGAACAATAATTAGCTGACACCCAAGAGTATAAGGGGCAATAAAAGGCACGTGCATCGCAGTTAGAGGCTGCCTATGGGGGAAGTGGGCCTGGCCTCTCAGGATACTGCCCCAGGCAGAGTTCTGTTTTTTAAATAATGTAATTTTCTTTCCTCTTCTTCAGTGTCTTCACAATTGACAAAAAGCAGGAAACATGGCACTGAAGAAAAGCAGGCCTTCGAAGGAAGACACCTACAGGGCAATAATGGAGCTGGCTGAGAAAGCCAATAGAATGTGGGAGTTGGCAGAAGGGGAGGAACCAGGGAGGTCCATGGAGAAAAGGAAAGGGGGAAGAGTAAAGAGCGCAGAGGAAGTGGCCAGCTGAAGCCACACAGCCCAACCAGGGCACAACCACAGATAGCTGGGACCTGACCAAGGCAGCTAGTCCAGTACCTCTACCAGTAGATCCGGCCCCATCAGTACCTCCCCAGGACCAGGTGGTGGTTCCCCAGTGAGCCAGACTGAATCCCAGCATCGATGGTTCCTCCATAGCCACTGGTAGAGACAAGCCAACCCTCCACTCCAGAGGAAATGTGCTGGAGCATCAGGATGACAGCAGGCAGCAAAGAGCGGACAAGGCCACAGGTAATGCACCCGGCTCTGTTGGTGACAGCATCCAAGGAGTACTTGGTCAAATCATTTGGGCACTTGGCTCAGGGGGTTTGGGCCAGATGGAGTCAGCTACAATGAATTAGGGGTAGGAAAAGAGGTACTGAATGAGAGGATGGAGGTTGAAAGGAGGGAAAAGGAACAAGGGAGATAGGAACTCCAGGGATGAGAGTGGGAGAACACATTCCATTGACCACAAAGGAGAAAATATGGAAGGGAGAGTATGTGGATATTTTTGCTTTAGTAAGCCAGGAAGTTGGTGTGAAATTCAAGGAAACCGAGAATATAGGAAAAAGTGAAATGGCAGCTGCAGTGATGTTGTTAGGCAAGAAAGAGGAGGACAAATTCACTAAAGGGAAGACTTGGGAAGGGTGGTTTGTAGGTTTTGCCACATTCTCAGCCATAGTATTGGAAAGGAGGCCTGAGTTGGGCATCCCGCTCATCACATATTCCTTGATAATAAGGAGAGCGACAGCAAAAGGGGGTGTTGGGTGGACATATTATGACAAATTCTTTTGGCAAAGAATGGCAACATATGGGGATGTAAGATGGCACATGAAACAACTAGAGTTGCGGACAGATTACATAACGGATCAGTCCATGCTGGAGGGAGAGTTTGGAAAAAAAGGTACCATGCTACAAAGATGTTGCTGGGCCTATAATAGGGCCCTTTTTGCTCCTGGACACAATGCCATTTTCGGCATGCCTGTTTGAAATGTGGGGGAACACATCCAGCGAGCAGATGCAGGACGACATGGGTCCAAGGAACACAAGGATCTGGGGGGCAAGGGTCGGGTCAGCAGTTTTTTCAGGAAGGGCAGGGATATAAAGAGCAGACATGGAATAGATGGGGGAGGGGTAGGGGACATGCAAATAGAAGTCAGAATCATTGACCAGCAAGGCGGGCATCAGCCAGAGGAAGACCTCAGCTGGGAAAAGAAATGAGGACAAAGGGAGCAATTTAAAGCTAGAACCGCCATCAGGATAGAGCATGGAGGGAATAGTTAGACAGATACCAGATAGGAAAATGGCAGAAATGATTAAAGGTTTTCACACAGGCTTTTAATTGCAGTGTGAGGGCCCAAGACAGGCCAGAGAGGTGAACAATCTGGGTTCAGTGAGAGGGAGTGAAGGAAAGTTACGACAAAAAATAGAGAAGGAGAAGGCAGCAGGGAGAATAGATGGACCATATGATATCCCCCATTGCAGAATATGAGGATTTCCCCATTGGGTTTGGTCCCCAAAAAACAGGAAGGGGAGTATAGGATGATTCATCATCTATCCTTTCCGGAAGGTGAGTTAGTGAATGATTTTATCAGCAAGGAATATAGTAAAGCGACATATTCCACCCTGGAAGACACAGTCCGGATTATCCAGACAACTGCAGATGCATGGATGGCTAAGATAGACATAGAGTCACCTTTCAGATTACTTCCAGTTAGAAAAGAGGATTGGGACCTGTTGGGGTTTAAAATTGGGTGACAGTACTATTTCAACAAAGCCATGCCCATGGGTTGCTCTATAGCATGCGCGACATTCGTAGCTTTCGGCACATGTTTGCAGTGGATATTTCAAGAAAGAACTGTTATAAAACAGTGATTCACTATTTGGATGATTTCCTTTTCATAGGCAGTTGAAAAAGAGAAGCAGAAAAAATGTTAGCCAGCTTCCAACATCTGTGTAAGGAGCTAGGGGTCCCGCTGGCACCTGAAAAAACAGAAGGGCCCAGTAGGGTGTTAGAGTTTCTGGGCATCAAGATAGATGCTCCGTGGGAAATATTTCAGCTGCTGGACAAAAAAGTGAAAAAACTGAAGGAACTGATTAAGATACATACCAGTAGAAGAAGAGTACAACTAAAACAAGTACAACTAGTATTGGGACATCTGAACTTCGCGTGCAGGGCTATTGGGCCAGGGAGGGCTTTCTCAAAAAATGGCTAGCAAGAGTCACAGCCAGAGTGACCAGACCACACCATTGGGTAGACATGACAAAGGGAGTCAAGGAGGATTTTAAAATATGGGAGGAATTCCTTAGGGAATATAATGGCTGCTCTTTCTGGCAAGAGGAATGGATGTATAACACAGACCGTGATCTTTACACAGATGCAGCCAGGGACCTTGGTATGGGGGGGATATCTGAGGTGCAGATGGTTTGCAGACCCCTGGTCATCAGATTAGGTGAGGGACGGCAAGATAGGAGATATAACATTGTCAGAGATCATGCCCATCTGGGTGTGTACCCTAGTTTGGGGAGAAGAATTACGGGATCAGAGATTGACATTCTGATGTGACAGTAGACCAGTAGTGGAGGTCCTAAACAACAGGAGTTTGTCATACAAACGGTCAAGTATTGCAATGGTTAGTGATAAGGGCCTCAGTTGAACATGTCATTCCATAAAACACATAGAAGGGTGCACACGCCTCTGGCTGACAGTCTTTCCCGTCTGCAGCTGGACCATTTTCGGAGGCTGGTGCCAACAGAGGAGAAGGAAAAAATGCCCATACCAATGGACATCTGGGACATTAGCAAGAAGGAGCAGAACTTTTGTTTTGCTGCTAATGAGCACCTCGGACTCTGAGGGCCTACGAGGGGGCCTGTAGAGTGTTTCAAACATTCAAGGCAACACACCAGATGGAGGTAAGTAGGCCACTCACAGAGGCACAGTTAGGAAAGTTCATCATGGAGCAGTGGCAAAAAGGAACAGCCCACACCACAGTGGGGGTCTACTTGGCTGGGATTAGTGTTATCTGCAGTCTGAAGGGATGGATGAACCCAACAAAATCATTGTTCATTAAAAGAATGATGCAGGGTTGGAGTAGGTTGAAACAAGGGACAGTAGACAACAGAAGACCAATAGGGGAGCAGTGGCTAGCAGAAAAACTGAAGGATGTGCTCCTGGCAATATGCAGGCCAAAGACCGAGGCCCAGCTATTTCACATGATTTATGTTGTAATCTTTGCAGGGCCATGAGAGTGAGTGAGGTGGTAGGTCATGGCAATAAAGACAAGGAAGGGGGATTAGAATGGGAAGATGTAACCTGGGGGAGGAAAGAGATACAGATCAAGATTAAGAGGTCAAAAATGGATCAAAAGGGACAGGGTTGCATAGTCACACTGAAGAGACAGATATAGGGTGCAGCATGCCCAGTGCAGGCTTTGTGGGCTTTCACTGCAGAGCATGGGACCGGGACAGGGAGATTATTTGTTCATGGTGATGGGAAAGGGGTCACTGGTTATCAAGTCACCACATTGCTCAAAAAAGGCATGCAATTCCTTGGGGAGGACCCGGCTAATTATTCGTCCCATTCCTTGTGGATTGGGGCTGCCTCACAGTGGGCAGTGGCAGGCGAAACTATGAGTGATATTTTGGAAAAAGGACGATGACAGTCTGCCAGTTATAAGAGATATATTCGAGCACTGAAGTAAGAAATTAACGTATTGCCTTTGTTCTTCATTACAGATGTGGAGACAAATGGGGACGGGGAGGACAGGGAGGGGAATACTACTGTGGGGAAACTAAGAGCATGTATAAGATAATGATATTTTGCTTAAACCTCATAGGAAGAGGGAGGACCATGGAAGTCTGGATCTGAGGCCACTCCTATATTTATTGGGCAGAAAGGAAAGCAGAAAAAAAGGCTGGGGGAAAGCAGCTGTACCAAGATGTGAGACAGTGTAGGTTGGTTTGGCGTGGCATCCGGGGAATGAGATGGGCACAACTACTTCCCACTTTGAAGGAACTTAAGGGATGGCAACCCAGTCCAGACTTAAGACTTGGGGGGCAGCGACCTTGCAGGTAAGCCGTGGGTAGACACATACTTACAGATAAAAAGGGACCTAGGAACAATACAGCAGTGGTGGCCTCAGGTAAGCCTTGCCTGGTTGGATATGATACCAAGGAGGGTCTGGAGGTAGAAGCACAGCCATAGAGCTGTGGATAGGGCCAGGAGAAAGATGAACAGAAGGGTAGGGACATTGGTAAGGAATATGGGAGGACAGGTAATACTGCGGGGTGTAGAAGAATGGGTAGAAGATTTCTCCAGATCGAATGGGGTGCACCTATCGGATCTAGCCATAGACATATTTAACACAGAAATGATGGGCTTTATAGAGGCATGGAGGAGACACACAAAAAATGGAATATAAAAAAGAAAAGGGGGAAAAGAGAAGGTTTAAGAAGGATCTTCCCTGAGGTAAGGGAGATTGCTACCCTAAGTGAGGGGAAAGCTAGTCATCCAGTGTAAGCTGGAGACTGGCTAGTGGGAAAAATGGGGGGAGGAAGGAGGGGAGAGGGGAAGAAAAAGGAATAACATAAAAAGAGGAAGAAGAAGAAGATGAAGGAGAAAGCGGTCTTGGTTTTCACCATTACCTAACAGACAAGGAAAAGAATAAGGCACCCAGGTTTTCACCTGGGGGGGAGAAAAAGAGGAAGAAAGAGGGATGATAAGAGATTGATTTATGGATGAAAATAAATGAAATTATGAGAAATATAACAATAAAAGATGACGAAGTGGAACATGGAATTATGATATATAAATAAATTAATTGCCAATCTGAGCACAACAACAAACAACGGTCTCTGTCTGTTTGTGAGGGAAAAGAGGGTAATCTGAGACAATGGAATTTGCCATTGAAGGGGCAGACCAGGTTGTCCAGGTGCACCCCTTCCCTTTCATTAGGATGGTTGTGCTCAGAAGGGGAAGGGGAAGGAAGGGGAAGGGACAGGGGATAGAACAATGGTCAGGCAACAGGAAGGGGAGGGGCAAGAAGAGGTACATAATGGACAGCACAGAGGGGTTTCAGCCACTTTTGCTGAAGTTTTGATCCATCTCACCACCCTACAAGGCAGAGCAAGAGGAGAAGACAGTCGAGAAGGGACTGTATGGGGGATCTGTCAAAGGTGGATGACAGATGCATCTGGTCAGACAGTTTGGACTTCCAAAGGTGGATGGCAGATAATAATATGGTTATGGACTGCCAAAGGTGGATGGCAGGAGAAAAAGGGGAAAATGGAGGGGGGAAGAAAAAGGAATAACACAAAAAGAGGAAGAAGATGAAGGAGAAAGGGGTCTCAGTTTTCACCTTTACCTAACAGAAAAGGAGAAGAAGAAGGCACCCAGGTTTTCACCTGGGGGAGAAAAAGAGGAAGAAAGAGGGATGACCAGAGATTGATATATGGATGAAAATAAATGAAATTCTGAGAGATATAATAATAAAAGATGATGAAGTGGAACATGGAATTATGATATATAAATAAATTAATTGCCAATCTGAGCACAACAAACAATGGTCTCTGTCTTTTTGTGAGGGAAAAGGGTGGAATCTGGCACAATGGAGGCTGCCAGTGCATGGGGGAGAAATAAGACTAACTGGTGAAAAAAATTACTTTTAAAAAGTTTTGTTGTTTGACCATCACATAAACATTTTACTATAGAGCTGGTGTTAAAGGGACACTTGTCAATCATTTTTGCATTATATTATTTATAATTGAAAAAAATATGTTTAATGATTGCTTACCTTCTGTACAATTCATTCAATTTGTTGGTTGTTTTAACTACTGTGCTTTTTTTTAGCTTAACTGAAATGCATGCAAATAGTGTATTTATTCCCAACATTTTTGTTTCAAATCCTTGATCTACTCTTGTTGCATGCTTCTTGAACATTAGGAACACCCCCACAGAGTGCATTTACTCATGATACAATAGTCTTCTTTCCTCCCACTGCACTGTGAGTGTCTATGCTGTATTGGGAGTATTCACAGTTTCTAGGAAGACACAAAGATAGTTGAGGACGGTGTCCGTTGAACTTCATGATAGAAAAATGTAGTCTAGTATGGGCTTCAGTTTCATTTCTAAACAGTGTATATGACCTTTACATTTCCTTTCTGAACACTTTCAGGATTTAACTCCCTAGAAGTTATGAAAAATTGTTTGATGTTTGAGAAAGATGAAGACTTCACTGTGTTTAATTTAATGAGCAGAAATGAAAGTACACCAGAGACCGCCTGAAGAAAGCTCCACATCCAGAAAGTAAATGTCCTAAGATATGGAAGGAGGGTGTAGTGTTGAATTGTAGCTAGTTGGACTTTCTTTCCATCATAATATTGTCTTTGAAATTGTGAAGCAGGATATCCGTGTTCAAGCCCAGTCACAGCCTCTGGCTCACTGTGTGTCCCTGAGAAAGTGATGCTGATCTCCATTGAGCTTCTGTTCCAAGTTGTAAAATTATATGAAGATGTAGCCCCACTGAAATGTTGCATCTCTAATGTTTTCTTGGTCATTATGTGATAAAACACTGTTTGACACCATGCTGCTGACTGGGGGGGGGGGGTCAGCTTGAAAAGGAATATGAATAGTGAGTAATGAATACCAGAGTATCTGAGGTGCAAAAGTATTTGCCAGTGAAAATTTTCAAAAAGGTACTTGTAAACCCCTATGTGATGGCTTCCAGGACTCCCTAACCCTCATTAAAAAAGAAAATGCACACCCCATCCCTTTTCTTAATCCTGCTGTACTTGCAGATTTGTGCGGTTAGTCAGGTCAGAGGCTAAGAAACTGACATGAGGCCAAGAGCATATTCTGAGTACCACATTTGCCTAGTTCAGTTCTCTGGGAGGGCACTGAAGCTACACAGGGATGGACCCACCACCCCATTGTGGCACACAGGTCTCTTCCAGAAATTTTAATTTACAATTGTGCCCTAACTGTGAGGATATTTTACACTGGAAGATTGAAGTTTAGTTAAGAAGGCATTTAAATTGTATTTTAGGTGCATTTGCAGAGTATGGGTAGCCAATTTGAAGTGTATATACTATAATTCCAAGGCACTTCAGTAAGATTTTTGGAACACATTCTGAAGGTGCTTTTCTGGAGTAATGCAGGAGTGTCCCAACTGAGAAGGTACTCCATTGGAGGTATATCAGGAACAACTATAAGGCACTTCATTAGCATTTTTACAACACACTTTCAGTTTACTCAGCACTTATCAGTCGATTGTGTGATAGTTACCATAAAGTTGCTTGAATTTTTAGTGGCACATTTGGAGCATGTACTCAGTCTATGTGCTAGTAGATGACTACAGAATTACAGATAAGTGACTCCAGCCTGGTAAAGGAATCTTTTTTATGCATAAATGCAGTTTATTTTAGATAGTCATTTGGGACTTACCTCTGCTTCCTGTTTAACATTCAGGCCAACCCCCAGGGCTGTACCAGAGGGATGGAGCCTACTTCAGACAGAGACTAGTTTCTGGCTTTGGGGGGTGGAGGGGTACCTCAGGGTGCCTCAGTCAGAAGTGTGGCACCTTTAGTGAGGAGTTGATGTGCTCCTGCAGCTTACCTGGACTCCCAGCTGGATAGTTTCCAGCAGCACTGCGCAAATGAGCTGGTTAAGAATCAGTTATATTTAACTAATAACTATGTTTACTATACGGTGTATAGTTACTTATCAGCTAATGCTCAACAAGTTGAGTATTGATCGTGAATTATTTATTACATAAGCTCAACTAGTAATTAATGAATGGCAAACTAATACTCAATTCATGGGGATTAGTTAATTCTCTTTATTTATTTATTTATTTCCATCTAGGATTACAATACCTTTGAGCCGAGGCTCTTTTACAAAGGTTCCACAACAGCGTGTGCAACAGTCATCATTTTTAGTTACAGACATATAGTCATTGACTTACAGACATGTAATAACCAGTACAAAGACTTGAGCTATGAGCAAGACAAGGGAAGGGGGGTGGGTGTTGGGGAAATGAGGATAGGAGATTGAGGGAAAGGAGGTGCAGGGGTAAGGGGGTAGGGAAGGTGGTTGGGGTGGGGGCAGGAGTGGAGATATGGGGGGAGGTGGGTAAGGGTGGGAGACAGTGCAGCCAGGGGGTCTTGTCGAGGGAATATGACAGGTAAGGTACTGGGGTACAAAGACTGATTGTAAGTGTTGGGTGCTGGGGCATTTGCAGCTGGAACGGTGAAAATGTTAAGATGGGCAATCGCAGGATACAAGCAGTGAGAGGCGCAGCTTGGACTTGAAGAGGCCAAGTGTTGGAGCAGTCACTATGTTGCTGCCAAGAGAGTTGAGCCAGTTGGATGCCCGATAGGTGAATGATCTTTGTCTTTGGGTCATGCCATCGTGGGACATGTAGTAGATGGGAATTGGATCTCCTTGTAGTGACATTCCTATGTCTAGGCTTAAGGAAGGCACAGACACCAGGTGGAGCAAGACCAATTATAATTTTCTTGGCCATGATGTAGGTTTAGTATTTTATGCGTTTGTCCAGTTGAAGCCATCCAGACTGGGAATAAAGGTCACATGTGTGGGTACGGCGATGTGAGCCAGTAATGAAATGACAGGCCTTATTCAGGGAGGTTGCGATATGTTTGAGAGCAGTGGTAGTTGCAGACCCACGTATAATAAGACCATAGTCTTTGATGCTGACGATGGAGCTTTGGACGGCCACTGACAGTGCTTCTGGGGTTAGGTGTTTCCTGTGCTGGAATAATATGCCTAACCTCGCATTGGAAGACTTTGCAACATTGCTGATATGGACAGTGTATGAGAGGTGGGGATCAAGGGTGATGCCGAGGTATATGAAAGATTGTGTTTGCTCTAGGATGGCTCCTTGTTTGGTTGCAATGGAGAGGTGGAGTTGTTTGTTTTTGTTGTGGGGGCTGCAGAAGACGATAGACTTGTTTTTTTTCTGATTGAGAAGCAGTTTATGATTTAGAAACCAGGATTAGGAAATATGTCAATGACTAACTGCTGAAACTGTTAAGAATTAGTTAGCAGTAGGTTGAGCTAGGAGGAGTTAGCCACCAACTCATTTGCATGTGAAAAAATCAACTAAAGCAAAACTGAGGAATAATTAAACATTAACTAATTATTAGTGATTTGAGGTAGTTGAGCATTAGGCCTATTTTTATTTTTTGTATGGGTTTCCTATCTTTTTTGTTTTATATTGTTTCTTTTTATTTATACACCAATTACATATAATCATTACATGTAATACATTTCCACAAGCAGTTACACACATTTCAGCAGTATACCTTCTTTGGGTTAAAGATCCATTTTCCATTGTTTAGTCATTTCACCTTTTCTGTACATTTCCTGTCTGTGTACCAGCTGTATGTTGTCTATTTATAATGTGAGTACTTTTCCTGTTTCTCCATTTCTAAAGACTGACTTAATGGTTTCACATTCATCCTTTCTTCTTTGCTTTATTACATGTAGACCAGGTGGCTGTACTACTTTTCTGAGCTATGTCTCCTATTTGCTGTGCTCTCGTCTGCCCTTTGTGGCCCTGCATCATTCAATGTATAATGGTTCTATGGAACAAAATCCCTGTCATGTCGCACATTACCTAGGGCTGCCATCTAAATCTAAACCTTTGTTGGGAGTTATTGAGATATGCTGTGATATGTTCAATGCTATATATTTCATTTACTATCGAGGTCTTTCATATCTTGATGGCCAGACATTCAGTATCTTGTTGTTATGAGGATGTCTGGCAATGGTGGGTCGATACTAAAATGGATTTAAAAAAATATAATTTGGGGGGGGAGTCAAAGGCTAAATCTGATTACCTTACTTATTTTGGACATAGAAATGCTTGATATAAATACATGTCTTTACCCCAGAGCAACAGAGTAAAACATGTGGCTTGTATAGCTGACCTTAAAGCCAAAATATTCACATTTCAGTATGATAGGGCTGCCACTCTTGAAGCTGAAACAAAATATGGGATGGAAAAACAGCCATCAGCTGACCTCTTTATGGCATGTAAACACTGGCTTGACTCTGCATTAATGACTGGCCTTCAGGATAGTATCAGCACTTAAAAGACTACTAATGTTGAAATGTTGAAAATAGTACAAATACAATTACAACAGACTTTTGGTACGGATGGTAAAATACACTCTACATTAAAAGAACTGATGCAAGAACCCCCCTCCCTCCCTCCATTGATAGTAGAAGCACTTGTGGCTCCCATTACTGTGGAGGAGATTGCATATGTTTTTGACTCTCTTAAAAGAGGCTCCTCTCCCGGTCCGGATGGATTTACTAATTAATTTTATAAGAGATTTAGTACCAAAACTTCAGTTTTTTTGGAGAAATTGTATAATGCATTCCTTGCTTCCCCAAAAGTTTGTTCTGGGATTGGCAATGCTATTATGATATTCTTGTATAAAAAGGAGATACAAGGGATCTCAACAAATGGAGACCACTAAGCCTGCTAAATGCAGATTATAACATACTGTCAAAATTACTGTCTTTGAGACTTCAGAAAATTTTGAAATTTCTGATTCATCCTGCTCAAACTTGTTCAATCCCCTATAGAAATGAAACTCTTAACTTACCACTACTCAGGGATCTGTGTGAATCTGGTAGATGGGACAGGGTAGAAGGTTTTGGTCTGTCTATTAATTAGGTGAAAGCATTTGATAAAGTATCCCTCAGGTACTTGTTTGACTTCTAGAATTTTATGGAATTCCCCAGATAATGGTAAAATGGTTACAATGTTTATATGAATTCTGTCCCTTGCCCCTTTTCTTTTCTTGCTCTCTTCTTTCTCTTTTTCCATTCTCCCACCCCTCCGTTCTACCCTTCTTCCATTGCACCACTAGTTACAATTAACGTTTCTGTTTCTTTCCCTTTTTTCTTTTTAAGTTAATATTAGTTTGAATGCTCCCAACAATATTTTAGCCTGGTGGGTTGTTCTTTTGTTTAACTACTTGTTCTAGATGTATTCATCCTGCTTTACTTCTTAGTTTTCTGCAAGACTCTAGTACTTATTATCATACTTTATTGTATATTTGTATAGTTCTGATGATTGAGTGAATACTGTTATGGATTGAAGGCATTGCTGAGAGTCGCTGAATATGGTACTGATCTTATTTTAATGTTGCCACTGTACTATAGTTCTGTATTGTTCTTAGTTCTTTGTATGCTTTGAAAAAGTTAAAAAAAAGTTAAATTCGCTATGGCAAAAAAAATGTTTATATGAAAATAGTTATATTATTCCTTCTGTTAATGGGCTGTTAGGTGAGTTAGTGCCTTTGAAAGTAGGGGTCCATCAAGGGTGCCCCATAAGTCCCTGTTTCTATACATTTGCACTTGATCCACTCAGTAGAAACATATGCTGCAATGATAGCATTATAGGCCTTTCCCATAATATGGAACAGATGTCATGAAAGATCTCAGCATATGCAGACGATATCTGCTTGTTTCCTAAAAATAGAGCTTCTGTGGTAAAGGCATTGGCACATTTTGAAGCCTACTCACAGACCTCAGGAGCCGGAATTGATTATTTTAAAAGCTCTGGAATAGTGCTAGGATACTCCCCTCCCCCTTCAGAGATTACAGGTATTCAGCTTTCATTCACCCCATTAAAATTAGAGGTTTATATTTTGGTACAAGGAATCTGTCTCAGATTAACTGGGAGAATCGATTAGTTCTTTGAAAAAACAAAGTACAAATCTGGAAGTCTTGGAAGTTTTCCAAGCAAAAAAGAGTACTCACTTTAAAAAAAAAAATTCATACTTCTTATTTTCACTTATTTGAGTTTTATATTCCCACCATCAATTAAGTTAGAACATGTTTATATAGTACATTTTTTCAGATGCTATGGGGGGAGACGACTGTACTCCATCAACAGAAAATTCACATATCCTCCACTTAAGTTGGGTGCATTAAGTATGATAGATCCATTAACTTTCATTCCTTTTTCTTTATCTCTATGATAAGACGAGATTGACAGACCGCTTCCCACCCATGGCAAGAATGGACCACATCGCTGATGTTACGTTTCTGTTCTAAATGGGATATTTTTCCCCTAAGATGGTGACTTCTTATAGTATACCAGAATATGCAGAAGCTGCTCTTTGCAAAGCTAGTCAATGGAAACTACAGTAGATAAGAGGAAAGTTAGCTCTTTCTCAAGGAAACAGTTCTATTACATAAAAACATAGAAGATGATGGCAGATAAGGACCATAAAGCCCATCCAGTCTACCCATTTTTTTCTACTTTATGAATGTGCCATAGGCTTTTACTCTGGCAATGGCCTATCTATTCATACTCATCTGTATTGGTCCCTTATGCCTATCCCATGCCTATTTGAAGCTCTGCACTGTATTCCTATCCACCACTTCCTGAGGTAGGCCATTCCATGCATCCACCACCCTTTCTGTGAAAAAGAACTTCTTCACATTACCCCTTAATCGGTCTCCCACTAATCTCATGCTGTGTCCTCTTGTTCTGCTATTTTCCTTATATCAATGCATGTTAGACTCTTTCACCTTGTTAATGCCCTTAAAATGTTTGAAAGTTTCGATCATATCACCTGTCTTCCTCCTTTGCTCTAAGGTATACATATTGAACTCTGCTAATCTGTCCTCATATATTTTCTGATGCAGTCCTTGCACCATTTTGGTTTCCCTTATCTGGACTGCCTCCATTTTGTTAATGTCCTTGTGCAGGTGTGGCCTCCAGTACTGCATGTAGTACTCTAGATGGGGCCTAACAGTGTCTTGTAAAGAGGGATTATTACCTCCCTCTTAAGACTTGTGATACCCCTGCTAATACACCCCAACATCCCTCTAGACTTACTTACTGCTTTAGTGATCTGCTTGGATGATTTCAGGTCATCTGTGATGATGGTGCCCAAGTCTCTTTGTTCCCTTGTGATTGCCAGCAACTCCCCTCCCAATCTATAGGTGGCTTCAAGGTTTCTCTTCCCTGTGTGCACGACCTTGCACTTCTTTGTGTTAAACCCCAGTTGCCACTCTTCCGACCATTTTGCCAGTTTATCCTGATCTCTTCTCATTCTGCCTACCCCATCTACTCTGTTGCAGATCTTGGTGTCATCTTCAAACAGACAAACCATACTCTCCAGTCCATCTGCAATGTCACTGATGTAGATATTGAAGAGGACTGACCCCAGGACTGATCCCTGAGGTACCCCACTTGTGACTTACACATGTAATGTCCACAACTCATGTTATTTTGATTATATTTCAAATGTGCTTTCCTTCAAAAATGCAGTTGGTCTTGAGAATGTTAATGGATCGTAGGATTCCTCTGACAACATGGGATGTAATATAGCTGAGTTGCCATGTAAGGTAGGTGTTAAGGGTAACCAAAACCATAAACATAAATCTTTGGAAGAAAGGTATTGTCCTAGACAAGAATGTATTCAGGTAGATGAATCCCAAGAGCATTGCTTTCTAAGGTGCCAAGCTAGTACTGATCTTTAGAGTGTTTTAGCCACCAGATGGCATTGACCTGTTTTAATGTCTCTTACCTATGAGAGTCTGATTTGGGGGGATTATACAGTTCTGTTAATGGGAACATAAACAGGTTTTGTTTTTGCAAAGTTCCTGAATGTTTTTTTTTATCTTCATGTCTAAGTGCACCATGTTTCTGGAGTGTCAAAAAGTGAATAAAACATGCTGTATATTTGTGTAAAATGTAGCCTTTGTTAGTGGTGGCACAGCAGCATGTTCATGAGCACTAACTGTTAATGAGCTGGTTAAGTCACATGATCAGATGACATCAGTTTAGTAACCCCTGTAACTGGACAGATCTGAAGGTGCTTTCAGTAAGATGGCCGAGGCAGACTTTAATTCTCCCTTTCAGCTAGAATTTAAATTCAATATACGGCCCTATATGTATGAGCCCGATGCTGTAGAAAATGAAGGCAACCTTGTTTCGTCCAGTACTGACTCTTCTAATGAAGATGAACCCTCACTGTCTGGTCACCTGGCAATAAAAATCGGACACCCGCACCTTGATGCAGATGACTGGTGAGTTTCTATTTTGACATTTGCATCCACAACCACTAAAAATACCTGCAAGGAGTTTTTTAAGAACTCTGCTCCACTCCAGTAACCTGTGCATGTTTTAAACAAAAAAAAATATTGTTTTAACCACCGGAAACACTGGAAAATGTGATTTCAAGCTTGTCTGACTTGCTCAGAGTTCCATACGTTCTTAAGTGAACTCTGCTCCACTCCAGTGTCCTGTGAATGGCTACAAAACAATATACTGAGAAAACTGCAGGACACACTGCAAAACATGATTTCCAGTCCATCTGGCTTGCTCAGTGTGCCATGCATTCTTAGGAGAACTTGGCTCCACTGAAGCATCCATTAAATGTTTGAAAAAGTTAATAAGGCATAAACCACAGAAAACACAGGCAACATAGGATTTCCAGTCCATCTAGATGACTCAGTGTGCTATGAGTTTTTAGAAGAACTCCACTCCACACCAGCTGTAAATGTTTTCCAAAAAAATTAATAAGGAGGAAATGGCAGGAAACATTGCCAAAACCTGATTTCTAGCCCCTGTTTCCAGCCTGTCTGGCTTGCTCAATGTGCCATGAGTTCATAGGAGAACTCTGCTCCACTCCATCGTCCTGTGAATGGATAAAAAAAATCATATGGAGGAAACTGATGGAAACACTGCTGTCTGACTTACTCAGTGTGCCATCAGTTCTTATGAGAAATCCACTCCACTTCAGCATACTAGGAATGTTTCAAAAAAATTAATAATGAGGAAACCACAGGAAACACTGCCAAATCATGATTTCCAGCCCATCTGGCTTACTCAGTGTGCCATGAATACTTAGGTGAACTCTGTTCCACCGTATCATCCTATGAACGTGTAATAAAAAGTTAATAATTAGGAAACTGCTGGCAACACTGGGAAAACATGACTGCCAGACTTCAAGGAAACAAACAAAAGAAGCCTATCATTTTGCAGTGCAGTGGTGAATACTGGTGTTCTAACAGGGTCCCTGCTACAACCCAACAAGATGTGTCATGTGTAAAATCAACACTTGCACCCACCTTCAGTAAGCTATGAAGTCTGTGTTATTTTTCATAAAAATAAAGGTAAGTGCCAAAGTGTCAGCCAGGTTTGCCCATCTAGCTTTCTCAGTGTGCTCTCTCCATCTGAAAAAAAAGTCATAACAGGAAAGCAAGTCAGCACCTTTGCTGTGTTCACCCCTTGTTGCTTTGGCTGGGATCTTTCATTTTTTGGGGGATAATAATCTAATGGACTACAGCGATGCATGAAACCTGTTGCAAGTGTTTTCTGCTGTTCCTTTGTATTGGTTTTATATCCAGCATCAGTTCCCTTGTATTGTTTTTACACCTGGCACAAGTTGCTGCGGTGGAGCTGCGTCCCTGTTAGAGCCACATATTTTGACCATTACACCACTAAATGATGTTCTGTTTTTGCTGGTTTCTCTGCTGGCCGTCAATCATATTGTGCTTTGTTAATTAGAGAAATCCTGGATTCCACAACTGGTTTTGCTGTCCCAAAACACTAATCTTGTGTGTGGACTGGGAAGCATATTGCATCTGCAGATCCTGACTACTTGACAGGTGTATGCAGCTCAGGTTTAGCCACAGAATAATTGCCTAGTAATCTGGAAATCAGTTATGTAAAGGGTTGTGAGTTTATTTTAAATTCATGCGCTCCATATCCGGCCCATGACATGGTTTGTGCTCTGCACCCTGGAAGTCATTTTTTGTTTGGCACAAAAAAACTGCTGTATTCAAAGAACATTTGTTGCTGTCAAACATAAAATTAATCTTGCTCAAGGACTGTGAAGCTGATCACATCCCGAGATCCATAACAATTGTCAGGTGTATGCTGCCCATTCGTAGCCCCATAATGACCACCTTTTAATTTGGGAATGCATCGTGTAAAGTATTCCTCATTTCTTTGAAATCCATGTGCTTTTATAAGCCCCATGAAATGGTGTTTCTATGCAAGCTGTAAACGTGATTTGCTTGGAAAAAATCCATGCAAAAAATGTTTTTGCTGTTCCCCCCCAAAAATAATCTTAGTCATGGTCTGTGAAGCTTATTGCATCTGCAGATCTCTAATAATTGTTAGGTGTATGCAGGTCATGCTTAGCCACATAATGATAATGCTTCTTTCTGAAAATCTAATTTGTAAAGGGTTGCTAGTATATTTGAAATGTACGTGCTTACATAATCCCAATGACACTGTTTGTTTCTCTGCGCCCTGGAAATGATGTTTTGTTTGGCAAAAAAAATCCTGTATTCAAAGAACATTTGTTGCTGTCAAACACAGTATTGATCTTGCTCATGTACAGTGAAGCCTATTGCACCCCCACATCCATAAAAAGTGGCAGGTGCATGCTGCCCATGCCTAGCCACATAATGACCACCTATTAATTTGGGAATGCATCTTGTAAAGCTTCTCATTTCTGTGCAATTCATGCGATTACGTAGGCCCCATGAAATAGTGTGCTGCTATGCACCCTGGAAATCATGTTTTGTTTTTGAAGAAAAAAATGCAAAAAAAAAACCGTGTTTGTTGTTCCCCCCAAAAATTCTCTTTTTCATGGACTGTGAAGCCTATTACATCTGCAGATCCCTATTAATTGTCAGGTGTATGCAGCACATGCTTAGCCGCATAATGATAACTTTTCGGTTTGAGAATCAAATTTGTAAAGGGTTGAGCCCCATGACGCATGTCACAAGTAGCAAAATACGAGGGGTGCCATTGCTCCAAGGATCCTGCACCCGATTCTGTAATTGGCAGGGTCCCCGTGGCTAAGTCCAGCGATTTGTGCCACCCAGACCAGTATGCCAAATAAAGGGTGTACCTGAACAGGTTGGCACAAGCCGTACATTACCCAGGTAAAGGGCATAAGTGCTCTACCCCAGTTCTGCACCCAGTATACAGTATATACAGGAATAGCCTTGTGGGGCTATTGGACCCCACTCCTGCTCCCGGTATATATACCATAATTGCCTCACAGTGCTATTGGACCCCCCTCCCATTCCCAGTAAATATACAGAATGTGTCCTGCAGGGCTAGCGGACACCACACCCCGATCTCTGAACTGCAAGTGAGGCCGGTAATGCATAAAGGCATTGGACTTACAAAATAACAACATCATTATCACTAGTAGTCTAGTGGCCCCCCGCCTCCACCTCCCACATGGCAGTGCCAGACCACCCCACTCCCCTCCATCTGTCCCCAGCCAGCAACTGGCACAGCCCACCTCTATCTGCACTATGGCCAGTCGCCGACTGCACTCTGTATGAGAACATACTACAGTCTATAGTTGTATATAATAGTATTGTGGGCCCACTTTCCTGGGGTCCTGCAGTTGTATATATAATAGTATTTATTGTACCTCTAATTTTATGAATTGCACTGCTCATATCTCGATGCATATGTTCTACTGTGTATAACTACTTGATCATGTAATGCATGCCCTGACTCTGTATACTGATTACATCTGTATTTATGTTGTCCAATTTATTCAAACTTGTATTTCCTGTACTCTCCCGGGTTGTACCTGAAAATAGGCAAATGTCTTGTCTATTGTACCTACCTGGTTAACAAAAGCTAAATAAATAAATAAAATAGTATGTGCTCAATGAATGAGCTGTCATTCATTGAGCACGTACTATTTACAGTAGTACTGTACATGCTCATACAGAGCACAGTCAGTGGCTGGCTGTGGTGGAGAGAGGTGGGCTGTGCCAGTCGCTGGCTGGGAACAGTTGGGGGGAGCGGGCTGGTCTGTAACTGTTGGGTGGGAGCCACTAGGATAATGGGGTTGTTATATTTTAAGTCCTATACCTTTGTGCATTACTGCCCACACTTGTGGTTCTGTGATTGGGGTGGGGGCATCAGCTAGCCCTGCGGGGCACGTTCTGTATATTTACTGGGAGCAAGAGGGGGGTCCAATAGCCTTGCAGGGCAATTACTGTATATTTACTGGGAGCAGAAGGGGGGTCTAATAGCCTTGTGGGGCAGTTATTTGCTCAGTATTTAGGGATGGGGCAGGTGGGTCCAATGGCCCTGTGGGGCTTTTCTGTACTCATGCAAGGATAGGGGTTGGGAGTTTCAAAGCCCTGCAGGGCTTTTTCTACTGATTCAAGGATGGGGCTGAGGGGGGCTGCATATACTAAGGGATCAGGGCTGGTGGCACATTGGCACAACCTTCAGAGGAGGCAAAGTACACTTACACCAGCTATTAACTGGTGTAACTGTACTTTCACAGATGTCCTCCGGGGGTTGTTTTAGAATAGCAAAACTTGGGGACTTGGAGGCTTCCCTTCCAGAATAGGGTGCAACTGCTTCTGTAAAACCCCTAGCACTATGTCACAAGAGGTTGATGGCATAACTGGTGGCGTAAGTCCACTTTGGCACAAGTAGCCTGCGGCATATCACAGGCTGCTTGGCAGAATATCGAATGTTGCAACTCCTGGCATAAACTGCTACTTGCACCATTTTGGGGAGTGCAAGCCAGTTTATGCCAGGTGTATCCCTTTGAGAATTGGGCCCATCATGTTTATATTAAATGAAGTTTGTCCACAGAATGCGTTTCATATTTTTTTTTGTTCATGCATAGGCTGGACAATAGAGACCATGGCAAACATAAATACAAAGAGCCACTCAGGGTCTACATGATGCACATTAGAAAGGCTTGGAGAATGAGAACAGCTCTGTAAAATAAAACAAGGCATGGAGAATAAGAACAGCTCTGCAAATTAAAACAATTAGTCATGCTTCATATACATTACTGGGGGCAATTGTTAGAGGGCAGTATGAACAGATCAGAGATATTTTAGATATTTTAAATGTCTATGAAGGTCATATTCCATAGGTACAAACCGATGCAGGGGCACAACATTAGGGGTTGGTGGTGGTGCCAAAACAAAAGAAGACATATGCAGGCAATGCATTGAGAGGCACAAACATGTAAACATAGCCAAAGGAGTCACAACTGGAAGGAAGACCATCTTTAGGTGCTTAACCACAAAGAGGAAGACACGGAGGAGTGATTGTGAGGTTATTAAGCGCATGGGGAGCCAATGCAGAGGAGGATCTGGAAAGAGAGGATTTCAAATACAGATACTTTTGTTTAGTGGTCAGAGTGAGGTAGGTACAAGTCCATACACAGAGGAAAGTGTCATGAAATGAATTGAGAGCCAGACAGTGGATACATCTATGGAACCAGCGATGGTACATACAAGGGTGCTGATGGAGCTCTGGGAACGCTGAAACTTTGATACCTATGCAACAACTTGGTGGAAAGAGAAGTGTTTCTAGAGGACTGGAAAAGGGCAGGTGTAGTCATGCTGCATAAAAGTTGAAAGCAGGGAGGAGATTGGCAACTATATGTTGGTCAGTCTGACTGTCACTGGTGGTGAAGGTAATTGAGATGCTTTTAATGGAAAGGCTAGTGCAGTAACAGTGGAGCATTTTGAATGAATAAGAAACCAGTGTGATCACCGATGATCTTGACAAACAAGTCACACTTACTAATGTATTGTATTTCATTCGTATAGGTGCAGCTGTGGGAACTGCCAAAACATGGACACAGACCTTGACTGTGTGTGTGCGCTGCATAGAAATAGACATCATAAATGACATCATGGAAAGCAAAGGAATGCCTTGTATCACAGAGCATGAGACATTCCGTTTCAACTGCCTGGAGCATCGTGTTGTGAACATTTCCTTCTACAAGTACCTTGAATTAGAGGGACCAATTGATCATGACACCCCATTGCATAAGTAGGTTGAATACTGCCATAACTGTTGTCTCCTGGAACCCACTACACTCCCGTTGCCCTCTGATGTATTGTTGTTGCTTTTCTGTGTGGCCAATTGGACACTCCACCATCCTCTCACCCATGCTCGCGTAAAGATATTTTGCATAGAAGTGTATAAATTGTGATCAGATCAGGACTGTTAGGCACATCTGGTGCCACCCCACCACTGGGATGCCATTCCATGCATTCACTGTGCTTTATTTAAAGAAATACCTTCAAACATTACCCCTTTGTCTATCCCCTTCCAACCTCATGTCATGCCCCACTCCTCATTACTATCTCCTTTTCTGAAAGATGCTACCATCCAGTGCCATATGTATACCACTTCAATTTTTGTAGGCATGTATCGTATCTATGATGTCTCCACCCTCCTCCCAGGTATACATATTGAGGTTCATCTGTGCCTCCTCAAATGATTTTTGCTGCAGGCCCTTCACCAGCTGTGTTGTCATTCTTTGAACAACCTCTACCATATCTATGTCCTGATGGAAGTGCAGCCTATAGAACTGAACACAGTAGTCCAAATGAGGCCAAAACAATAATATGAACGGTGGCACCACCACCATTGTAATGCTGTTGGTGATAAATCTGCCTATGCACCCCAGCATCCCTCACTATCCACAGCCCATACTGTCACCCTGCCATTTGTTCTCAATCCCCATTATTCATATTATTACACTGTTTCACATTGAATTTGATTTGCCACATTCGGGACCATTCCCACAGTTTACCTTGTTCCCTCCTCATGTTTTCCAACACTCCTGTACTGTCCCCCTGTTGCATATCTTATTGCAATCTGCAAATAGGTACACCTTCACTTCCAGAACCTCTGCAATGTCACTCATGATGACAGTAAGCAGGAGATTGAGCGCAACTGAACAGCACCCTCTGTCTGCTATCATGCAACCAGTTCTAAATCTAGTGTACCACCCTGTGACACACTTCAGGTCACCCAGCTTGTTCATAAGTCTTCCATACAGTATGTAATTGTATCAAAGGCCTTACTGTAATCCGGGTAGGCCCATTCACTGCTCCACCCTAATCCATGTCCCTAGTCACCTAGTACTAGAAATTAATTGGCTATGTCCCACATGACATTCCAGCAGTGAATCTATGCCTCTGTGTGTGCCAGCACCCATGCTCCCACCACTAGCACAGAGCACAAAGCACAGCACCACCCAACCATGTGCTGTGAGCTATCCAAGTAGATTGCATTTTCCCTTATCTCAGAATGAAGTGCCATGTTTTTCGCATAAAGATATTGTAAATATGTGTTTTCTGCTATGTGGTCATAGTAACCAATGTATTTTTCTTTTCCTTAGGACATACTGGAATGTCACCTATAGACACTTTGTGATTTAGATCTGGTGCAGACTTGGAAAATGGAAATGCAAAGTTCTTCTGGCTTGTGTGGTTTCTGCCATCTGCCAAGCATTCTCCTCAGAAGAATATACCAGATTTAAGCCACCACTGATCGGACTTGATGACTAACTGTGGTTACAGTCATGTGAATCAGATTTTTGCCAAAAATATTTTTTTTTGCTGGCAGTGATTACAGCTCACCTTAAAAGTATATAGTTTACTAACCATGGTCATGCTGTTGCCTTACTGTACATTTTCAAGTTTTAGTACTTTCATAATAAACAGTACACAATATGTAAGTTACGGCTCATGTCACTGCACTTTTGTTCACTTGACAAAATATTATAACCAGAAATTCATGGAATAAATGAATTGTGAGTATTGTCATACAGGTAGCAGACACATTTTTGATATCATGAATAAACTGCATAGAAAACACATGGTGGAGGTCACTTATTGAGCTGTTATCATGGTCTCTCAGGGCTTTAGAAAGGTCTCTCAGGGCTCCTTAGTTATGCTAACATCCTTTAGCCACGCATACTGCAGGTTTTCCATAATTTTAACAGGTTCTACTCTTTCTCCTAATAGTGTAAATTGTACAGATGGCAAGATGTGTTTATCAGCTCATAACTTTAACAGGTTCTATAACTTCTGTTTATCAGTGGCAATTTTTCAGATGGCCAGGTGTGCATAGCAGATCATTAGCAGCAGCTATTATGTGGCAGTATTTGACGCGTATCCCACAAAAGACAATGAGACAATGTGAGTTGCTAAAACTGTACTGATATGTCACCTAGTGAGTGTCCAGTGTGTGATCAAGGCTTGAGTCAGTAGCATCTAGCATTCCTTCTGTGCCAAATGTCTAAAAATTCTCTATTCCCAAAGCTCTTGAGGCTTGTGAAGGCCCCTTCAAAGTGAATACCACAATGTACTGCTAACTCTCCTTCCAGTAGATGCATCCATGCAAACTTGTTAGTCTGCAGTTCATCACAGTTGGGAGATGGCAGTGTATTTCTATTCTAGACTCTGTTCATTGCCCTGTGGATGGTGATGAGAGGGTTGTAAGTTGCGTGCATGATGTTGGCGATGGTGAGTGCAGGGATGAGACTGTATGACTGACCATTTGTTGTCATGGTACTTGTGGTACTACTCAATGGGGTGCCCACTGATTGGTCACAATTATGGAGCACACTCATGAGGTGGCACTACTCGACCTTGCACTAAGTCACAGGGACAGTTTTCCAGACGTCAAAGGGCATGGCCACTTGGGTAGCAGTGATCAATGTACAGGGGGCCTCATTATAAGACATGTTACAAAACAGAGTCACACAAGGGAGAGGGTGTTGGACCACAGAAGGTCCTATTTTAAAAAGGATGGTTGTGTAACTCTGGGAAGTTAAGGGTGGCTGGGCCTATAATTAGAAGGGTGAAGGCAGGTAGAGAGAGGGGCCAAAAGGCCATCAGTGAGAGAAGTAAAATAAAACAGACCCATTCAAGTAGAGCTGGGTTGGGGAGGAGCAGGGTAAGTTGAAGGTTGACTAGGCAATGGGTCCAGATGCCATACATGCAAGGGCGCTCCATTAGCTTAGGGAAGAAATAGCAGCACCATCAACAATGCTGTTTAATCTATCACTAATAGTTGTCACATGCCTTGAAGACAGTGGTCTACAGGCTGACAGCCAGCACAGATTCACTGTGTGAATGTCATGGAAAACGGACCTCATCAAATGTTTCGCCTCTGTATGGAAGGTGAGTGATCAGGGAGGGGAGGTGGACATGGCCAATCTTGACTTCAGCAAGGCCTTTGACACTATCACATGCAGAAGACAGATAAATAAAATGGGCAGTTTAGTGATGTCCCCTGCCCCCATAGTAGACCTGGGTCCCCACCGCATCCAAGATTCAAATCCAATGGTGCTACAAGGGTGGGCTCCTGAGGCGCCACCCTGGGAGCTGATGCAGGGGGCACTGTGGGTGGGAGATTCTTGTGCTCGAGCCCTCAGGAGGGGACCCAGGGGGGTTCCCGCTGGTGCAAAAAAGCATAGTAAGTAACAAATATAATGCATGGTTGGGTGGAGGAACACTGGGAACAATTACACTTGGTAACAGAGAAGGCAAAAAAAAAATTAGTGCTAGGAATGTAAGCCAAGAGGAAAAAGACACTGCTATGGTTGTCTAAGGAGGTGCCATGGCAAATGATTCTGACACATCAAGTAATAGCTCTGTTTTTTTTTCCCAGAAGACAGGACAAACAGGATCTGAACCACCAATACCCCCAGGCTTACAGTACATCGGTAAATTCAGATCCCCATTGAAGCAACCAGCAAACATGGTTCAAGTTTCCATCAAGACACAAATCACGAGGATGGGGGGGGGGCAGAGGTGGAAGAGGACATTAAATAAAATGTGGAGAGAAACAAGCATTGTTCCAGTACCTGACAACATTTTCAATATTTCATCCAGAATGATGACATCAGAGTAAAATAAGGTGTTAAATAAAGGATTGACTTTTGTGCCTACTAAAGGGTTTGAAGTGAGTCAAGCACTGATCTACATCTGTTTGCTAGAAAACTAACTTTGAAGTCTGTTTTCCAGAGGGATGATGCTTTCAGCAACCAAGTGGAGGGAGCTGAACAAGCTGAGCATGAATTTAGAATGAAGTCTACCTTTGTTCCACAGCATGGAGCAGCAGTCTCTACTTTTGTGAAGTTGTGTGAAAATGACTTGATGAAAATGGATTTGGAATTAAATCTTCAAAGGAAAGTACAGCATTTTATAATCTTACTTTAGCAGAAAATGAAGCAATGAATTCTTTGCAAAATGATAAATCTATTGTAATTAAGTCTGCTGATGGGGGGGCTGTTGTAGTTATGGGAAGGTCATGTCAGACGAATCTAACAGATTTCTTTGACTGGGTGACCAAAGTAGTAGACCAGGGAAGGGCTGTGGACATGGCCTACCTAGACTTTAGCAAGGCATTTGACACAGTCCCACACAAAAGATTATTAGTCAAATTAACCAGCCTGGGAGTGGGTCCCAGGGTGGTAGCCTGGTAAAACATTGGCTGGACAACAGGACACAGAAGGTAATTGTAAATGGAGTCCACTCTGAAGAAAGGGTGGTTACTAGTGGGGTACCGCAGGGTTCAGTATTGGGTCCAGTCCTTTTTAATGTCTTCATCAGTGACATTGCAGAGGGACTGGAAGGAAAAGTATGCCTCTTTGCAGATGACACAAAGATCTGCAACAGGGTTGATACACAAGGAGGCGTGGAAAGGATGAAAAGGGACTTGGCAAGGTTGGAGGAATGGTCAGACATATGGCAGCTAGGGTTCAATGCAAAAAAGTGCAAAATAATGCACCTGGGAAACAAGAACCCAGGGGAAGAATACACAATGGGTGGGGAGGTAGTAACAACAACAAAACAGGAAAGGGACCTGGGGGTAATCATATCAGATGACCTTAAGGTTAGCAAGCAATGTGAGAAGGCAGTAGGGAGGGCCGGGAGTATACTGGGATGTATAGGGAGAGGCATCAGCAGCAGAAAACAGGAAGTTGTTATCCTTCTGTACAGACAGTTGGTGAGACCCCATCTGGAATACTGTGTCCAGTTCTGGAAACCCCATTTCCGCAAGGACATAGACAGGATAGAGGCAGTCCAGAGGAGGGCAACTAAGATGGTGCAGGGTCTGCAAAAGAGGCCATATGAGGAGAGACTAAAGGAGCTTAATATGTATACCCTTGAGGAAAGAAGGGAGGGGACATGATAGAAACTTTCAAGTACCTCAAGGGAATCAACAAAGTCCAAGAGGGTAGCATCTTTCAGAAAAAGAGACTTGCAAGAACAAGGGGACACAATTTAAAGATAGAAGGAGGGTGGTTCAGGGGCAATGTGAGGAAGTATTATTTCACAGAGAGGGTGGTGGATGCATGGAACAGCCTTCCTGAGGAAGTTGTGGTGTCTAAAACTGTGGGAGAATTCAAGAATGCATGGGACAGACATAAGGCAATTCTTGTGGGGGACAGGAAGATATAGGCTGTTGGTTAACTAGGATCTGCGGCCTATCCTGTAGGTAGGGAAATGGGCAGACTAGATGGGCCTAGCAGTCCTTATCTGCCGTCAAAGTCTATGTTTCTATGTTTCTAACAGTGTTGATTATGAAAAAGAGATCTTAGACCAATTGTCTGACATTGCATTTTACCAACCATTGACAGGAAATTTTATGAGCGTATTCAAACAGCATGTTGATGTATATTTAGTAATTATGTTGGTGTTGAGAGCACCAGTCTACTTGAGCAGTATCCTGGAGCGCCCCTTTTTTGTTTGTTTAATAATATTGCGGGCAGCCTGCACTTCATAAATGCTGTCAATCACATTGGAGTGGAGCTTATATGTGCACACTGACAGTTGAATGGCTAAATAAGTATCGTTATGGAAAGGTATTACTGATATGAGGTCAATTTTTTTTTAAGTGTGACTTTTTGGGGGGCAGGATAGTAATATCTTTCCCGTGAGACTATATGCAGCTCATTTTTTGACACCTGTCAATGGTTATGGCACTTTTGAGTTTGTTCCCATTTATATGAATGATTTCTACTATGTGACGCTCAAGTTGCAGGACCGTTGTCAATAGATTTGCTCCACAAAACAACAGCAGAGCCTGCATTCATTTGTTTGGCTCTTGACTTTTTAATTTAAAAATAACACAGACTGCTTTGGTAAATTGTAACTCAGCTCACAGCAGTGAAACACACCCGGCAGACTTGGCTCGCTAAGTTGACGTCAACACACACATACAAGAGTGCACATGTCCAAGACTAATTTACAATATGCATAGACAAAGCCATTGGCATCAGTGTCAGAAAAATATTTTAAAAAAAAACAAGGGCTACATCTCGATGTATGTGAATGTGCCAGAACGGCAAGATATCAGGAACGACAGGTACATTCCAAAATAGAATTAGAAATGCTTTAATTTTGTTCCCTTTAAATAATTATAACCCTAGCACACTGAATGTAATTTTTGAATGCCTTAAGTTCTATTTCTGTCAGGCATGATGTCTGTTTCTGGTGCAGCAGTTGCCATCTTCCTGAGTAGCAATTGCTATTTAAGTTGAGCATACATTGAAAGAGGTAAAACAGTGAGATTATCAAAGATTACTGAATGGCTGAGCAGATGTTCTTGGCATCGTACAGCTTGGGTGTAGGGGTCTGTACCACATGACAATGAGGTCTAAGAGCCCACTTTACACTGGACAATTTTTCTGTTTTATTATCCCCATGTCTACTTATTTTTTGCCTTCTGTTTCTTTATCTTGAAATTTTATAATTCCTTACCTGATGTAAAGGTTTATTTTCTTTCTTGTAACAAATTGTAATTACCATGTATGTATGCCTTGCTTGATGTTTTGTTTTTTTTGTTCACAATAAAATTCCCCTACTCTTTTCGAGAAGTGCCATGGGACCTTTAACGTCCACCTGAACAGGCAAACAGGACCTCGGTTTAATGTTTCATCTGAAAGATGACACCTCAAGAGTGCAGCACTCTTCTCATGTTGCACCACAGTGTCAGTATTGGGATTTAACCCAAGTGTCTGGTGTGGGGATAGACCCCGAAGTCTTCTGATCTTCCAGCCTCAGAGGTGAGTGTACAACCTGTTGAGCCACTGACACAGCTCAGTACTTTGATTGGGTCACACAAGTAGCAAAAAGTCCCAGCAGTCAGGCTCTGCTAGACACAATGCAGGACTGCTTCTTGGTGAAGTAGGTCAGAGAACCCACAAAACAGGATGCCATCCCTAATTTGGTACTTTATAATTTAACAGAGGTTGAGGTAATAACTATGAGGGAACCGGTGGGATCCAGTGATCACAACATTGTGTTGTTTGAACTGGTCATGGGCAACTGTATACTCTCATTAAAAGCTGTGGTCTTGGACCTCTACAGAGAAGATTTGATGAAATGAAATGAAATGAATGAGAGGATCAAAGAGAAATGGAAGGGAGGATGGGATAAAAAGGGAAGAGGAAAACGGGTCAGTAACCAAGGGGATATATTGGCGGTGACTGACTCTTGTATGAAGAAAGTCACTAAAAGGAATAACTATTAAAGGCCAATATACAGTAGTTTCCAAGGAGGTGAGGGAGGTGGTGAGGACCAAAAGGAAAGCCTTCAAAAGCTATTGGAAAAAATTAGGGAGAGGAGGAATGAGGGAAAATCAGGGGAAATTAAAGGAAGCAAAGGTGGTAAACAGGAGGGCAAAGGCAAACACAGAATGATGAAGTGCCTAGAATGTCAAAGGGAGGAGGAATTGTTTAGGTATATCACAGAAAAAAGAAAATGAAAGTGGTAATTGCTCGACTATCTGAGGGGGACCGCGAAGGATAGCAAGCAGAAGGCTAATGTTTTAAACAATTACTTTTGCTCAGTATTCACAGGGAAGTATAAGGTGCTACTAAAAAAAAGTGATGTTAAAGACACACATAGGAGGTCAAGGAAATGGGGTGTGTCATGATCGTGGTCAATGGGGTGAATAAGGAGCTTGCAGCTCTCAGGGTAGATAAGGTATTGGAGTCAGACAACCTACACTGAGTGTGCTTGCAGATCTGGCATCAGAATTGGCTGGGTTCCTGGCTGCCTGTGCAAATGTTCATTGGGTGTGGTGCCAGAGGATTAGAGATCTGTGGATGCAGTTCCTCTCTATGAGGGGTTGGAGAAGAAAGACCTGGGAAACTAAAAAACAGACAGTCTTACCTCCATTGTGGATAAGTTGATGGAGATAGTTCTGCCCAAAACAGCTGATGTACAATTAAACACAAGAGACTGCTGATATCAGCTGTTTGTTTTCTACCATGTAAAATAATTGATTGAACTTACGCAGTTCTTGTAGATTTGATTGGAAGTTCAACACTCCATACAAAGTCCCTGCTGGTAATAGTAATGTGTAGAATAATGCAGGCATTTTTTGCTTTAGAATACATACAGATTGTGAAGTGTAGCATGTGAAGTGGTGGTGGAGATGATAAAAACCGGCAAATCGCTCCCTGTGGAGCTTGAATTGGGCAGGAAAAGGTGCTGCCATGATCTTGGTTTTACAGGTGGCTCAACTGAAAAAAAAAAAACAACCCTTAATGACTTTATTAGTTTTACTCATTTATAATTAATACAATGAGCCACCAGACTACAAAAAAAAAAAACACAGTTATGGGTAGGACAGTGCAGAAGTGCAGAAAATTGAAACACTAAATCCCTCACATTTAAATTCTAACATTTAGTAGTTCATGATGCCCAAACTGAGTGCAAGCACACTAGAAGCAGTATCAATTATGTAAAGCATAAAAAGTGCAAAAATCGGTGGTGGGGTAGTAGTTTTGTGTGTGCAAAATGCTTATAAGGAATAAATGGTGAGAACCAGAGAGCTTCATAATCAGATTGAATTATAAATGAAGCAGTATGGTCTGTAAAAAGCTTTTATAAAGTCCATGAGGACCAAAATCACACATACCTGTAAACTCACAAGTCCGCAAATACCCAAACCTGTACTTGCCTTACATATACAAAAACTTATTGAATTTAAGGAAATGGCAAAAATTAGGAGCTTACCGAGTGATAAAGATGTCAGTCAGTAAAAGGCTACTTCTAAAAAAACTTAGAGAGATAGCCATTAAACAAATTCTATCTAACAGTTAATGAAACAAAATATATTGCAGAGAAATAAAAACACTTATATTTTGGGAAAGAATATACATCTTATAAGGGTTACAAAAATGCTGACATAGGAGTTGATGGAGACCCTGGTCAGAAGAAACTAAGTGGCATACTTACAAGCACATGGGTTACGGGACAGGAAGCAGCATGGATCAGTGGGGGAATGGTCCTGTCAGGACAAGCTTATAATATTTCTTAACTGGGTAAGAAGGGCAGTTGATAAAGGGCTTGAGGTAGATTAACTTTACTTCGATTTCAGCAAAGCCATTGACTCAATGCCACAAAGGAGACTGCCAAGAAAGCTGGAAGACCTGGAAGTGGGAAGTGAACTGGTCAGATTGATTGGGATCTCGGTTGGGGGGATAAAACAGAGGGTGAAACAAAGAAACATAGAAGCATAGAACGTGATGGCAGATTAGAACCACTTTGCCCATCCTGCCAGCTCATTTCTCCCTACATACAGTATTACATCAGACAGTGCCTGAGCTACAGCTCTTTCACCCTCCCCCTTCCTTTCCACTATGATTCCTTAGTATTTATCCAATGCATTGTTACACCCTACCACTGTTTTTGACCTCAACACCTCTGCTGGAGGAATCCACCACTCTTTCTGTGAAGAAGTACTTCCTCACATCTCTCCTGAATCTACCCTTCCTGCAGTTTCACAGCATGTGCCCTTGTTCTTAGGCACATTTTCTTCTGACAAATACTCCCCTCCTGTATCTTATTTACCCCATTAGGTATTTGAAGGTCTCTGTTGTATTTACCCTCTTCCTCTTGTGTTCCAGGGTGTACATATTGAGGTCCTATAGTTTCTCTTCATATGGTTTTTGATGCAGACCCTAAACAATTTTAGCTGCCCTCTTCTGGGCCACTTCCACACTGTTTATGTCCTTCTGGAGAAGTGTTCTCCAGAACTGGACAGAATACTCTAGATGGGGTCCTACCAGTGAGCTACAGAAGTAACACCATCATCCTCTTTCTGCTGGTAATACCCCTCCCTATGCACCCCAGCATCCCACTTGCTCTCCCTATTACCTTGTCACACTTCCTGGCCACTAATAGGTAATCCAGCTTAGTGGTTGTCAACACCACTCCACACATTTTGTACTCCACCACCAGGTTTCTATGCCCTAAGTGCATTATTTTGACTTTTTTGCATTGAAACCCACTACCATACCCTTGACCACTCCTCTAGTTTTCTGAGATCTCTACTCATCAATTTCACACCCCCCCCCCACCAGAGTGTCCACCCTATTGGAGATTTTGGCATCATCCAAAAAGAGGCAGACCTTCCCTTCCAGCTCCTCTCCAGTGTCACTTATAGAGACATTAAAGAGGACCAGTTCTAGCACTGATCCCCTGATGCACCCCCGCTGGTCACTCTTCCTTTCTTGAAGTGAATTCCATTTACTACCGCCCTCTGTAACATATCCTCTAACCAATTTCATATTCAGTTTACCACCTTTTGACCCACTCTTAAGCTACCTAGCTTGCTTACTAGTCTCCAATGTAGAAAGTTGTTGAATGCCTTACTGATATCTAGGTAGGTCATGTCAACCACTCCACCATGATCTAGTTCCTTGGTCACTCAGTAAAATAAATATATCAGATTTATTCGTCATAACACCCCTCCCCCCCCCATGAAACCATGCTGCCTTGGGTCTTCACTGGATTGAAGATATTCCACAATCCATTCCTTCAGCATTGATTCCATTAACTTTCTGACCACCAATATCAGGCGGACTGGCCTGTAATTACCAGCCTCCTCCCTGTTACCAGTTTTGTATAGTGGTGCTATATCTGCCCTCCTCCAGTTCTCCAGAACCACTGTTTTTTTCCAGTGAGGAATTAAATAGAATTGTCAAAGGTGCAACAAGTATTTCACTGAGCTCCCTCAATACCCAAGGATGCACTCCATCTGACCCCATTGCTTTGCCAGCTTCAGATTAGCAAGTCCCTTCAGGACTCTTGCCTCCAAAAAAGAACTGGTGCAGGATTTTCAAAGCCTATAAATTGGCGCAAGGTGCTTGCGTCCAACATGTTTGATACAACAAGCACCTTGTGCCAAGGGTAGCGCCCTGAGAGATTTTAAAAGGAAACCTGCATCAATCAGCAGGCTGCTTGTACCAAAGTGTGCTAGAATCAGTCTTGTGCCATGAAAGTGGCTGCGGCATGGCACTAGGGGGCTTGCAGCAGACCCTGACTGCCACAACCCCAAATTCCAAAATTTCAAAGCCCTCTCCAGGAACAAAGTGCTAAGTGCCATTAGACCAGCAAAGGGCTGGTCTAACAGTACTTAGACATCTCCTGGGAGGGTCATCCAGTAAGTGCCACTGTGTGGCCTGCTCCGATCCACCCCAAGTGTTGCACCCTGGTGATCTAGTGCCCTCCTCCCTGCCCATTGTATCCTGACACTGTCCTATATAATCATCCTGGTGGTCTAGTATCCCCCCATCCTGACAAGTAGTGCCCACCACCCAGCTCCTCCTCCCATCCAAACCCCAGATTTGGCGACTGGAACAGCCTTCTGCACACCACCACTGTTGGCCACTGAATGAACTGTTGGATCATGTACTATATACAGTACGTGCTCTGACAGTACATTCAGCAGCCAGTTGTGGTGATGTGTAGAGGGCTGTGCCAGTGCCGAATATGGGGTCCAGATGGGGGGGTGCAGGGTGGTGGGTACTACTTGCCGGGGTTGGGGCCACTAGATCACTAGGGAGTTGTAGACCTCATACAATATTCTGGGGATCTGAGTGAGGAGAGCACTAACGGTACTCCTGGATTACCCTACCAGCAGATCTGTGCATGGTGGTGGTGGTAGTGGTGGGGGGGAGCCATTAGACTGCCCCCAACCAAGGGCGCAGCTCTCACCTCATCTGCACTGCAGCTGCTGCAGCATTCTGAGTGGTTGTGCCATCTCTTTTGCACATGGCCACTGTTGCTGCAAGCCATGGGACTTAGGCGTTGGGAACCAGTCTGGTGGAAAATCAGGTGCAGGGTTCCAGATGCTGCGGCAGTTGGAGCAAACTGCTATTGTCGCAGCTTGCACTGGGGTCTTGAAAATCCTGCCCTTACTTTCTACCTACCTCCATCCAAAGCGTTTATTACTTTTTTGTAGCCCCCTTCCCTTCTCCTTCCTCTGTGAACACTGAACAAAAGTATTTGTTCAGCATGTCTGCCTTTTCTTGGTCCCCCTCTGCACATTCCCTTTTTAATCTTATAGTCCCACTCCTGGTCTTCCTCTTTTCACTTACATATCTAAAGAAATGTTTTTCCCCTTTCATTGCCTGCTGGGCTATTTTCTCTTCAGTTTGGGCCTTTGCACTCCTTACTGCTCTCCCTGTTTTCCTCTGTTTCCCCCGATACACTTCCCTATCTTCCTCCCTCTGCATCTTCTTATATCATCTGAATGCTACACTTTTAGCTTTTACCTTTTCAGTCACCTCTTTTGAGAACCATTGCAGTTCTCTCTTTTCTCTTGCTTTTGTTCACTTCTTTGATGCAGAGGTATGTTGCCTTTACTATGCTCCCTTTTTTCTTTGGGTGGTAGTAAACAGGACAACTCCATGGACATATGATTCACAATCAGGGTACCACAAGGATCAGTCTATGGACTATGTCAATATGTTTATTAGTGAGTGGCAGTATCACAGGAAAGATGAGTCTCTTTGTGGATGACACAAAACTGTGTGCCAGAGTTGACAGCCATAAAGGGCTGAGGGAGCTATACAGGGACTTGGATAGACTGGAGAGATGGTCTAAAATACTGCAATTGAAGTTTTTACCAGAACATGTGCAGTGATGCATATAGGAGGAAAAAAAAACACATGCACATAGTACTGACTGGGGAGTAGGTTGGCCACAGCACTGAAGAAAAGGGACCTGGGAGTCAGAATCAGTGACTTCCTCAACAATCCAGTTAGTGCATCAAACCATACAGCAAAGCAAACTGGATGTGGGATTAGTTTGTGAGAGGATTTGACAGCAGGGGAAAAGGGGGTGATATTGTCTCTTGAACTGGTCCCTCATGCCATGGTCTGGAGTCTGCACCCAAGAATGTGCACAGTAAGGTTAGAGCCTGTGCAGCACACAGCCACAAAGATAATCCATGGCCAATAGGGCAGATCTTATGAGGAACAGCCAGAAGCTGAAAATATGTACTCACTGGAGGCCAGAAGGGAGATGGGTGACATGATGGAGATGTACAAGTTTCTTAGGTGAATTAATACAGTGAACAGTGTGGACTTGTTCACTAGAAACAAAAATGTAGTCACAAGAGGGTGCGAATGGAGGTTGGGTAGTGGAAGTTTCTGGAGGGATGGGAGAAAGTTCTATTTAATTGAGAGAGAGCGAGAGAGAGAGAGAGAGAGAGAGAGAGAGAGAGAGAGAGAGAGGGGACTTGTGCAACTAATTGCTCATAGAAACGTGGAGTCAGGGATAAAACTGCATTCAAGAACAACTGTGACATGTATAGGTATTGATAATTCCAAGAGAAGGAGCTGGGGGAGGGAGGATTTGTGAAGGGGAAGATTCATGAGTAGACAGCATGGCTAAAAGCTCCTGTGATGGTAGGCAGATACAACATTTTACTCCTTATGGGCAAGAAAAGGACAATTGGTCTAGCCAGTCTGTCCTTATACTTGACTGACCCATGAGATTGAGCCCTTTAGTAGTCACTTGTTTCCTCCCTTCTCTATTCCACTCTCCCTCATTGCCACATATTAAACCTACAGTAATGTATATGTTCAGTGGCACAATTTTATGCTGGTTTGAGCCCTACATCACAGGGATTGCACAGAAGTTGGCTCTAGGTAATTCCATTTTTGGAACCACTGTGCTCAACAGTGGTGTGCCTCAACTTAAGGTGCAATCCTCACACCCATGTTATTTGCACCAGGGATCAGGCATGGAGTAAACATAAATTAACATGCTCCCAAGAATCCCTACAAAGATACCGCACCCTCCGTAATTCCTGCACCAAATTGATTTGGCGGGCCAAAAAGAACTACTTCATGTCGGCTCTGAACTCTAACCTTAACCATCCCACCAATTTTTGGAAAACTCTCAAATCCTCCTCTTCCCACCTATCCAACCACCAGCCCCGACTCTATCCATCCTATGTTTGACCATCACTGACCCTGGTGAAGTAGCCATTGCCTTCAATCCCTTCTTCACTAGCTGTGCAGCGTCTCTCCTAACCAGTCGCCCACCCACCACATGCACACCACCTACCCCACCGAAATCTCAGAACTCCACACCTGCAACCAGTTTCTCTTTCCATCAAGTAACCCCGGCAGAAGTGCTACAAGCACTGAGCTCAGTCAACCCCAACAAAGGCAAATGCCCATCAGGACTGGACGCCAAATTACTTCACTTATCTGCCCCAGCCATAGCCATTCCACTAGCCGACCTTCTCAACCTCTCCTTCTCCATGGCCAAAAATCCCAGCCACATGGAAGCAGGTGACTGTTATCCCCCTCCCTAAGGGCGACGACCCCTCCATGCCGGGTAATTACCGCCCCATCTCCCTTCTCCCAATTCTGGCCAAAATTCAGGAACACCTTGCACTTACCCAACTTGCCCAATACCTAGACACATCCTCTTTCTTCACCCCCTATCAGTCTGGGTTCTGCAAGTCTCACTCTACCATCACCTCCCTATTAAGAATCACCGATGATATCCTTTCAGGAATGGACAAAAGGCATGTCACCTCGGCCATTTTCATAGACCTGGCCACAGCCTTCGAGACCTTCTCCCACCCCAAGCTACTAGCCAAACTAAATGATGCTGGCCTCTCCGGCCATGCCACTAGCTGGTTCCATGCCTACCTGGTAGGCAGACACCAATCAGTTAAAATAGGCCCTCACATATCTTCCCCCCTTCCAGTCACTATGGGGGTCCCCCAAGGCTCAGTCCTGGGCCATCTGCTTTTTTCAATATTCCTGAATGACCTCCCAAAGGCCTGCACACTCTCATCTATACAAATGTACACATACAACACCGTACTGTACGCCTCAGGCCCTTCCACTGGAGAGGTGTCCAATGTACTTCAGCGAGACTTCAGTGCCATACAGTAATGGTTCTGGTCCAACCAGCTATTTCTAAATATGAAAAAAAAGTCTCACTTACTTTCGGGACACAACCGCAGCTCTCCTGCCTAGCCTCACACCCCTCATTCCTAACCTTAGATGGGGACCCCCTTGAGTCCTGCACCTCTTTCAGATACCGGGGAGTCTGTCTTGACCAATACCTGGATTTCTCCACCCATATCAATTCATTACACAAAAAGCAATATCTGAAACTTGGTGCTCTGTATCGCAATAAGGATTGCATGCCCAAGCAAGTCCGGCGGGAAATTGTTCTTAAGATGATTCTCCCACTACTTGACTACGGCAACATGGTATATGGTGCCACACCCTTATCTAACCTGGCCAGCCTGGACACACTTTTCCACTCCTTCTGTCATTTCATCCTGGATTGCCCACCATTGACCCACCACTGTGATCTGTACAGTGACCTAACCCTGCCCTCACTCATGACCCACAGACAGTTCCACTGCTCGAGAGTCATTGCCAAATTCTTGACTCAAACCCTTCCCCCTTGTCTTGATTCCACCATATTGTCTCAGCCTTCCCCACCTACTCACTCAGAAGCACAGACTCCAGGCTTCTCCTAGTCCCATTCATGCAAACCTCCAAGGGCCAATCGGCTTTCAAATATCTCATGCCCATACTATGGAATGACTTGCCTGCAGACATCAAGCACTCCACAAACCCTGGGTATCTCAACCCACTCCTCCACGCACACTTCTGTGCCACTTGCACGTGCTCTCGGTAACCAGAAACACACCCGCATGCCCTCTGGTTCCTACTGCCTGATAGTAATGCCATAATCAGCTGTTACACTGTATGATCCTAAAAGTTTAATTGATGTTCTGTTCTTTACGCTGTAGATAATGCACAATTATGTATAAACCTACCGTCCATTAATGTCATTGTTCTTCAGTCCTCTGGGTGCATATCCTGCATACTATTGTAAATCCTATACAGAGTGTAATAATCATCCTATGTTCCCCTTTACCCCTATTTCCCCCAGGTCGCGTCTGGAAACGAGTGGTTCTCTGCTCAGTACGCCTGCCTGGTTAAACTCTTAAATAAATAAATTAAATAAGTAAATAAATAAATTTGCCATGTACATGTTACCATTTGGTAAGTTCATAAGATGGTCTGGCAGGGTGTTTCTTTGCTATGCTGATGATACACATCTATACAGTGGAGCCAGCCATAGTGCAATGCAGTAACTTGCATTAAATGATGTCACAAAATTTTGCATGACAGCAGGGCTTAATTGCATTTGAATTAACACTTTTCCTTGCAGTATGCTGCAGCATTTGATGATATACAGTACAGTGAAGCTGACAAGGATGAAGCACAGTGTATCAGTTTCCTGCATGCCAACAGACATTAACTCCCATTGAAACTGCATTGCTTCTTTCAGTAATTGCTACATAATGCTGCAGAATTGGGTATCATCCTGGTGGGCTTCACTGTACTGCAGCACTACCGCATTGTATCCTGGCTGGCACCGCTATACCTGTCTTGTACACCTGAAGGGAGAAATGTAGTCTTTGTGATTAGTTTTGTCTTGAGGAAGTCAATGACTGATGGCCTCTAACCAGCTGAGCCATAATCTAGGGAACATGAAGATAAGGATTGTTCAGTTAAGTCCTTGTGAGTCAGTAAGGACAAGTGGAGATGCCACATATCCATCGTTAAATGGCATCACACTCTGAACTGTCGATGCAGTTGAGAATCTGGGTGTCACTGTAACTACAGGCAGAAATGGGAAAATCATGTGTCAGCTGCAGTCTACACTGGCTTTTTCCAACTCTGTAAGATCACCCAGATCAAAACATATCTTGTACCTGGGGAACTGGTAATATTAGTTCATGCCTTTGTCACATTGAGACTGGACTACTGCAGTGCTCATTGCTTAAGGTTTTTTTGAAGTTGGATGCATCTTATGCAACATCTCCAGAATGCTACTGCCCTCTGGGGGCTGAAAATTCTTGTAGGGAGCTCATCACTCCAGTTCTTTGTTGTCTGCACTTGATGCCCATTCAGTAGTACATCACCTGTAAGATATGTTTAATGTAAAAGGCCCTTTACAGTTTGTGACCTGGCTAGTTAAAAGAGCTCTTGTCTCCTAATGCTGTCATTCACCCTCTCTTCTCCACTAAAGCAGGCTTGTTAGTGGGCCCCCAGTCTTATCTTAGGATTTTGGGGGACAGAGCATTTGCGGTGGCCACACTGTCCCTCTGAAATTCCTTGCCAACCATCACTCATTCTGCCAGCTCTGTGTAGGCCATTAAGGAGCACTAAAATATTACTTGTTCATCCAGGCCTACTGTCTCAGCTAATTTATTATATTTATTATTTTTTATGACTTACATTTTAAAGAACTAATCTACTGCCTAATACTATTAGTTTTTAAAAACAGTCAACCATTACCTTTTATATCTAAGCTATTCTTTTTTTCCCCTTTGTTTAATTAGAAGATTGTTTACCAGATGTTAGTAGGTGTGATGTGTGGGACAACACCCTGCCTGGCACTGACAGCTGACACGTCTATCTCTATTCCCCCCACTACATGGTCAGCATTGTGATCTCACTGATTGCGATGTCACTGCTGCTTAGGAACAGCCACCCTGTGACTACCTGCTCAGTCACCTGTAATGTCATGGTCAGTGAGATCACAATGCAGATGATGTAGTGGAGAGATAGAAATAGACATGTCAGCTGCCAGGCTAAGAGCTCTTCCACACATCCGACACAATATTATCACATAGAAGACCTTCTGATGAGCAAAAGGAGAAAGAAATATACCTCAGAAATAAAATGTTACAACTGACTACTTCTTAAAAGTTTCCTGTCTGCCTGTTTTGGCTGCAATAGCTTTTTAATGTATTTGTTTTATGATATTATTGTTCAGCACCCTGAGCTTTTTGGAAAAGGCATGTTACAAATAAATATTACCTCGCCTGTTCCACCTATGCTTTAACCCTGGTTCTATGTCAAAATGGCAAAACATGAACAGTGCCTACCATAACAGTGAACGCAAATGAGCACAAGCAAATACAGCGCATACCAAAAACTGCAAACATCAAAATAGTGAATCCAGTAGTGAAAACCCCATGGAAAACACTCATTTTAAACCCATTAACAGCACAATGAGCGAAACCACCCCCTCAATTAATAAAAAACCAACACCTGATAACTAGCATGCAGTGTCAGTGACTCACCAGGTAGCACATATGCCTCTGAGGCCAGAAGATCAGAAAGTTGTTGGGAACTTGGGATAAATCCCAATACTGACACTGTAGTGCATCATGGAGGGGGGGGGGGCTGCACTTCTGAGTTGTCGTCGTTTGAATGAGATGTTAAACCAAGGTCCCATCTGCCTGTTCTGGTGATTGCTTAGATGGATGTTAAAGATCCCATGGCACTTCTTGAAAAGAGCAGGGGAATTTTTTATTAGAAATCTGGAGGACATTATTCAATATACAAAAGACAGAAAACCAGTTTACAACACTGAAACAAATCATACACAACAAGCATGATGTTGAAAACAAATCATGTAAGTCTCTATAAATTTGTCCACTTGTCAAAATATGCAGAAGAAGGGAGCCCCTTTAATTCTGCACCCCAAGTCACAGACACTTGTCACAAACATTTGTACTGTTTTTTCAATTACGCAATCTGTAACTACCTGTCTGTGTCAAAGAACCTCCTTGTGAATGAGCTTGCTTAACGAAGTTTTCCTACAATAAACTTGAACTAGAACACTTCATGTAGTACAGAAAACAACTGTTCCTCCTGAGACACTGTAAGTTGCTGTAGAACTAATTTATAGCGGGCTTGCCAAATCCAACATTTTAGACAGCAAAGACCAAATTTAGACTGCTGGTATTAAAAGCATGCCAAGCAACTGGAAAAATAACCTAAGAATAAAATATTAGGATTGAGCTGCAAAAAGAAAGAAACATTCAGCGGTTATACAGCATATCCCAAAATTCAGTAATAAAGGGCATTCAAAAACAAGATTGTCCTTAGATTTGAGTATTTTATTATATGAGGGACAAGGACAATAGCGTTCATTTACACCATTATGTTGTAAATTGCCCTTCGCATTTAGTTTACCATAGGCACACAGCCAGACTGTATCTAGAGATGTGCAAAATTGCCGAACTTCGTTATGTGAAATATTTTGCGTACTTTGTCAGTTTTGCGAAATTTTTCGCAGAAGCAAAATGTGGAATTTTGCACACAGAATGCAAATTTCACCCGTGAAATAGTGAAATTCACCATGCGCAGGCAAAATTTTGCCATTTTCAGGAGAGATTTCACAACTGCACACCCCACAAACTATTTTGCCGAATGGCTGGATTAAGTGAAATATTTTGTGCAACGAAATTGATGGTTTCGCGGGAATTTCATAAACATAGGTACATAGATACAGAGACAGTGTCAGCAGATAAGGGCCTACGGCCCACCCAATCTGCCCATTTGAGCTTGTAAGTTCACTTTATGTTTTCCTAGAAGTATGTTGCCCCTTAACCCTGACCTCCAGAATTCCTTTGTCTATCCGATGCAATCTTAAATCCCGTGATTGTTTCAGACCCCACCACTTCCTCTGGCAGGGTGTTCCACTTGTCCACCACTCATGCTGTGAAGAAATTCTTCCTCACGTTTCCTCTGAATCATCCTCCCTCCAACTTCATCCCATGCCTTCTAGTCCTGAAACATCTTTTTTGCTTCAAAATAGTGTATTCCTGCACCCTGTTCCTTCCTGTAAGATACTGGTATGTCTCTATCGTATTCCCTCTCTCCCTCAGTTCCTTCAACCTGTCCTCATAGGACTTGTGATGCAATCCATGTACCATCTTTGTTGCCCTCCTCTGAACCTTCTCTACCTTGTCTATGTCCTTGTGTAAATAAGGTCTCTAGAATTGTACACTGTGCTCCAGGTGGGGCCTCATTACTGTCTTGTATAGCAGAATTATGACCTCCGTTTCCTGCTGGTGATGCCTCTGCCTATGCATCCCAGCATCCTGATTGCTTTACCTGCTGCCTTGTCACATTGTTTCTCTACCTTGAGGTCATCAGAGATGATGACCTCAAGATCCCTTTCCTGCTTGGTACATGCTATATCCTCACCCCCCACTGATATATTGTGCCAGGGTTTTTGTGCCATATTTGTCCCCCATTTCACCTGTAAAATTTAATTTTGCAACATCTGTAACCATATCCCACAACTTACAGGGGATTCTAGTGTCCACCAACAGGTCCCCTATCCAGGTCAACTCTTGTGGTGGTCTTGAACCAAAATGTGGGGCCATATGAAAATTAATTTGCTTAACAACATAATAAACTGCTTTCCTAGAGAAAGAATAAATCTGAGCATGGGAGATCTGCCACTTTTTTATGTAGTCAAAACAAATTGTGAAGGTAGGGTTCAGTTTCAGCTTCCATTTATGTTTGTGGACAAAAGAATCCAAATGCCATTCGGACAGAATCTCCAAAAGGGAGGGGCATAACCAAGTGCCCCAAGGCCATGGTAAGAAAAAGTAATAATGGAAGTAAATTCATAAAAACAAATATACGATGAAAAAAGAAAACACCAGTTTTACATACACAGTCCACCCTGTCATTCTTTCAAATAAGTAATTCCTCTTTTGAGATGATTTAAATGGCTCCCCCACAAACACTGGAAAAAGCAACTATATGGCCCTGTCTCTAACTGTTTTGGGGGAACATAACTCAGATACAAAAACTCTGGGAGCAGATAGAAACAATAGATACATAGAATTTGATGGCAGATAAGGACCACTTAGCCCACCTAGTCTGCCCATTTCCCTACCTAATGGATAAGCTGTAGATCCCAGTTAATCAACAGACTATTTCCTCCTACCCCCCACTAGAATTGCCTTATGTCTGTCCCATTCATTCTTGAATTCCCCCACTGTTTTTGACTCTACGACCTCCTCAGGAAGGCCGTTCCATGCAGCCACAACCCTCTCTGTGAAAAAATACTTCCTCACACTATCTCTGAGCCTCCCCCATCTATCTTCAAATTGTGCCCCCTTGTTCTTGCACATTTCTATTTCTGAAAAATGCTACCCTCTTTGACTTTGTTGATTACCTTGAGGTACTTGAAAGTTTCTGTCATGCCCCCCCCTCCTTTCTTCTAGGATATACATATTAAACTCCTTCAGTCTCTCTCTTCATGTGTCTTCTGGGGCAGACCCTGCACCATTTTAGTTGCCCTCCTCTGGACTGCCTCCATCCTGTCTATGTCCTTGCAGAAATGGGATCTCCAGAACCACACGCAGTACTCCAGATGGGGTCTCACCAACTGTCTGTAGAGAGGGATATCAATGTCCTGTTTTCTAGTATCCCCCCAGCCCTCCTTACTGCCTTTTTGCATTACTTGCCCAGCTTTAGGTCATCTGATATGATTACCCTTACATCTGACACTGTAGAGCATCATGAGCAGATACAATTTGACCATAGAGATTCTTTTCTTTTTACTCATTCTCCATTTGTTCCATTCTGGTACCTTCTGCTTGCCAAAGAAAATATTCTGTTCCCATTTGTGGGTGGGCAAGTCACCACTTCCCCAAATTTCATAAAATCTTACTCAGGGTGTGGTCAGCAATGATATCAGCTACTGAGAGCATGGGGACGGGAGGGGGGCATTAATTTGCAAACTTCTGCATTTTTAATAATTTATTTGTGCCCCAGTAATCCTAAGAAACATGACAATGATGCCCACTGCCACAGTTCCTGATCTACCATACTGAACCAAGAGTCAGAAGCCATCCACTTAGACTACTGTTTTCAGCTCCACTGAAGACATAGTGTGAATTTCAGAGATTTGGGGGGATAAAGTTAGTACTCTGAGTAAATGGGTCAGTCGTAAGGATGTATAAAATGGTGCTTAGAGGGCAGCCCTGTCGAAGGCCACGCTTAAGCAAATAACTCTGCCCCAGCCCACCATTTTCATACAGTACAATGAAAGCATCCTGATAACATAATTTTATCCATAAAATGAAAAGTTGGGGAATCCCATAAGCTTTCAAAACATGCCACAAATAATCATGCAATACTTTATCAAAGACTTTCACCTGATCATAATTTACTAAAAACCCCGAAACCTGATGTGTTGTAACATGTTTGAAAATTTCCCACAGTAATATCAAGGCATCTGAAATGTTCTGACCAGATACAGAACAAAACTGGGTATTGTGGATTAAATCTGGCAACACCTGAGAGAGCTGGCGACCAAGAAACTTTGTTGGGATTTTAAAAGCCATGCTCAACAAAGTGATAGGTCACCAATTTGACAAGTCCTTATTTCACTTCTTAAATAAATTGAGTAATAGCCCTTCATACATAGAATGGGGTAAAACTGTATAAACAGCCATGAGCTCCTTAGGACAAAGGAGACAGCTGTTTATATAATTCACTGGGAATCCCATCTGATCCTGTGGCCACCACTCTTTGTAGACTTGCAATAACCTCACCCAGCTCCTGTGATGTAATAGGGGAAAGAAACTGGTTGTACTGCATAGCTGAAACATTTGGTACCACAGCAGCTTGTAATAAGGTGTCCATGTGTGCATTTTCTAGAAACAGATCCTCAAACTGAACTTTAATGTGGTTGTCTATTTCATGAAAAATATGAGTGTGACTTGTCACCTCCTGCCCAGCGGATGTAACTAAACTAGTGATGCCTTTTTGTTCAGTCCATCTTCAACAGTATTCATACAGGTTGATATTAAAGGATTTCGCTTTTGTCCCAAATTGTTGTTCATATTCTATGGATTTAAAATGGTTGCATTGGAAAAGACACATTTCCTGCTTAAAAGCTGCAATTTGAGCTGAATAATCTGAGCCATTCCTAAGTGTAAGTGAGATTAATATATGGAGTAGCTTCCTAAGCTCTGAATATTTATTTTGTTTTGAAATTGCTTTCTGACTAGCCATAGCTTGAAAAAAATCCCTGAGGCATAGTTTACAGTCCTTCCACTAAGCTGAAAATGAATCATATAAACAAAAAAAAAAAACAATGTCCTATCCTGAATAACAATTTTGAGGTCCTCCAACACTGCATCATCCTCCAGCAGACTGGCATTCATCCTCCACAGGTCCAGAGCAATAGAGTGCTCCCTGTCAACAGATAACTGGATGCAAACCATACAATGGTCTTAAGATTCTATAGGGACCACTTGGGGTCTAGAAAGGGGTATCTGAGCCAAAATAAACAAAAATCTATCCATGAGACAAAGAGCCCTATAAAATGTATGGGCAGGTCTCTCTGTGGTGGTGGCAAGTGTATCCACCAAGCCGGCCTGTAGCAACAAGGATTTCAAGAAAGAGACATCACAATATGTCTTATTTGTACTGGGAGTCTTGTCTGAAGCGAACAGTTGAATGTTAAAATCACCACGTAGAACTGTTCTAGCATTATGGAGATAAGGTTGTACTAATTTTAAAAGATCAGTTCAAGAAACCTTTGATTGTGAGGCATACACATTAACTAATCTATAATTCTGGGAATGACGAGAAACATCCAGCAGCAGTGCACATCCAGGAACAATATCAATTATCTTAGTAACTAGGAAGTCTGGAGATTTAAAACAGATCCCAAGACCACTACAAACATCTTTCCCCAGTGATCAATATGAGGCACCCCATCTCCAACCATCTCACACTTTTTGGATGTGAACTATAGTACTTAAATGTGTATCCTGAAAGAAAAATACATCCTGGTTAAATTGCTCTAGAACAGCAAAAGTGGTGATCCGCTTAACATCAGACGTGAAGCTGTTTACATTGAGAGATGCTACCATAATATGCGGCTCATGTTTTGTTTAATAAAGTTTAAGTGACTTTCCGTTTAGCAGTTGATCTAGTAGTCTGTGTCTGTTTTATTGCAGAGGCAATGGAAGGGCTAGCCTCCTCACAGTCAGAGCTGACATCCCTTTGGGATGATGAAGTCAAAAAATCAGAGTCATCCTCTTCTACAGATTCCCCCCAGTTCTGAGGGGTGGAAAATCTATTTTCTAAAAGCAGTGGAGATGTAGAATCTGCTTTTTTTCTCATAGGGCAGCCATGCTTCCCCTTCCCAATTGGTAGAAAAATGTCAGGATCTGTGGGAGGAAGAGGAGAAGGGGGGAGGCATATGTGGAGCAGAAATGTCCATAGACACAGGCAAGACATCAGAAGTCCTCAAAGAATTCAGCACAGGACAGTCAGAGTCAATCAGGGCAGACATAACAGCTGTGTCTGGGGTGGTGGTAGGGTAAAGGAAAGAGGTAGCAAGCACACCCAGAGCTGGACATGGATGAAAAGCCCTAAAAGGCTTAGTCACTTTGTGGATATAATAATCCTGCTCACCAAAATCAGAGGTGTTGTGGCAGACTAGGGGCAAGACAATAGGTGTATTCAGTAGAATTGCACAAATTACATTTTGGGGGTACAGGTGCAAAGGGTGCTGGTGTGCCCTAAATAGTTGCATAAAGTACATTTCTGTTTATCACACACATTGTTCAGATGGTTAGAACCGCAGCAATAGCACATCTTTGGCTGTCACAGGTATACCACGATATCCCTGTCCCACTCCAAGAAAAAACAGTTTGGAAGATGGGATATTCCAGAATCATCTTGGCAGAGTTGGACTCAGAATTTCCATCCTCTGGTCCAAAACCCTTCATCACTGATAATGGGATCCAGTGTCCCCTGCACCTCACACCATTACCCCAACCAATAAACAATATCATTTACATTTACCCCTTCATTTTGTGAAAGAGTACTGTCACAGTTTTGAATATAGGTTTCGTAAGGGGGGATTGCAAAAAATGGTGATCATAGGGTGTGTCCTTAGCTGTAAAGTAAATATTCCAAAATGTTTCCAACAGAGCCTTGGATAGAAAACTTATATCAGAATTAGAGTCCCCTGCAGCATGAATGAACTCAGAGACATCCAAAGGGGTAAAGTGTAGGGAGTTCTTAATCAACTCCTTATCCTCATATTTTCTGTCTGTATAAATGTTTAAGCGCCCTTTGTACCGTAAGCCACTTAGTGGATTCCATGCATTGATGAAATGCACTGGCATAACTAAAAGTTTTCACTGTCTGCTGTGGGTCAGAACCACCAGAAGCACCAGGCAGCGGCAATAAGTTTGGGCTAGGGACCGAAGGGGCCCTCTCCTGTACAGAATGAGTAAAAAGTTCAGGATCTGTAGTATGGTGTATTTCCAAAAGCTGCTCACCTGACAGAGACTGTGGCAGACCCTCTGTTAGGGTCCCAGGATGTTGCACAGCAGCAACAGCTGGCTGTGAGTCAGCCTGGTGTGGCAGAGCTTTCAGTACTGGAGCCTTTTCATTGGCAGTCTGGGAAGGTGGTGACCGGGCATCCTCGGGTATCGGAATTGTAACATCGGAAATCCAGGGGTGTCCATCGATTGGATCCATCCAGCCCCATCAGAGGGCTTCCTCTGGTAACCACAGTTGTTTCATTGATGTGGAGAGTTCTGTTCCTGAACAAGGCATCTCCACTTCTCCTGAACAAACATCCTCAAGTGAGTAGGTTTGAAACTTTTTCTCAGAAATAACTGTAGGGCTGATAGACAAGTGCTTTTTTTTTTTATCCTCCTCTAATTTTTTCTTTTGAGTAGCATAATATTGTTCTGCATCCAACAGCATAGAAAGAAGCTGATTTTTCTTATCCTCGAGTTTGTGTTGCAACCACTGTTCTTCATCCAAGAAATCCATATTGGCGATATCACTAAACCTGGAGGTTGAAATTTGAGAATTCACTTCAGCTTGCTCTGGCTCTGCACCGAGCACACATCCATCACCAACAGCAGTGCCCAGCAGGCTAGGGTCCTCCATTCTGCTCACAGGAAGGACAGCACCCCCTGCAGCAGAGTAGGGGAATTTTTTTTATTGGAAATCAGAAAAACATAACATATTGAACAGATGAAATCATGAATCATAACAGTGAAAATACAACAATATAAACAATAAAACCCATTACATGGTCATGGGGCATTCAACAGTATCTTACCCTATACTTAAGGAAAAAAAGAACCTTTCTACCACATGTTGACTTTTGATAGTGGATTATTGGTAATTTCATATTCATATATTTCTCGTAAAGCATATGTACACAATCTACTAACAGTTTCATAAGACATACATTGCTGCTGAAGCACGCACTAGCATCTAGCATGCCATATGTAAAATTTAAGACAGGCGAAGAACACAGGGTACTGGTAAGGTATTTCTTAATGTTAGGAGGATATATACCTAGTGACCTCTGCCCTATCCGATCTGGGGTTCCCCAGGGCTCTATTCTTGGGTCCCTGCTCTTTTCCCTTTATCTCAACACCCTGCCAGGTGCCTGTACTGGTAAACTCCTCCTTTATGCAGATGATGCAGTTATCTTCGCTTCTGACCGTAACCCCACCATCCTCCAAGATTCCCTGCAATTATCCTATAAAGACGTGGAAGCCTGGTTTAAAGAACATAGACTGTTATCAATCGTAAAAAGACCAAATCTATGATCTTCTCCCACCCCAAAACAAAGCTAGTAATTTCCAACTTCAAGTCTTCACCAGCTCTATGTTCCCACTAGAACAAGTTTACACATACAAATACCTTGGGATAACCTTTGACCCTGCCCTCACGTTCCATTCCCATATCTCCGACTTAGCATCCACCACCAATATTAGGTTGGGAATCCTTTACCGCCACAAACACTGTCTCCCCCCCGATGCCCTCCGACTCGCAGTTATGTCTTCCATTCTGTCACTTGTTGACTATGGCTTACCAGTCTATGGGGCTGCTGACCAGACCTTGCTAAACAAAATCCACCTCACCTTAAGTAAGGCCTGTCAACTAATCTTAGGTGCTCCCAGACTTACACATACCTGCCATCTTTACTCCCAGGCAAATCTGCTCAATCTTGACTAACGTCTTAGATATCAAACCTGCATCCTTACAAAAAAAACTCTCCTTGGGCTCTCTCCTCCTGGTTTGACTGCCGTTATCCACCATGTTAACTCACTAGCTTCAACACGGTCCTCCTGTAAAACCAAGTTGAAGGTACCTAGGGCAAGGACCTCTCATGGACAACGGGCTTTCCTCTACCGTGCCCCTTCTTGGTACAATTCCCTTCCTGCCAGTATCTCAGACACCCCCACAATCTCTTGCCTTAAAACTACCCTCCAGAACCACCTTTTCACTACTCGCAGCTGTTGCTGTTTCTAAGCTATATTGCTCACTGTCTGACAAAGCTCCCTGTTGGCTGCTCAAATCCTCTACCTCTCCTACCCTTGGTTCCTGTTACCTCCCTGTTGACTCCGCTAAAACACACAGTATTGATATCCTATGCTTTTCTGATGTTCTAGTTATTTCCCTGAACAATGTTAACTTCACCAATCCTGTATGTGATAAATTGTTGATCTCATTTGTCCTCCTGTATCCTCAAAAAAAACTGTACACTGTTTCTCTGTACTAAGTTGTTATCACTGTATTGTCTTCTCTGTGACGAGGTACCTTTTTAGACGAGCCTCTGGCTCAAAGGTTGTAAACTGATGCTTAATAAATAAATAAATAAAAATCAGCATCTGGCATTGAATAAGGTGGGTAAGTTTTGATAACCTAAAGGTATCTCCCTTAAACAGGATTCCCACACCATCAGCCCTATCCAGGCTGAAGGTCCAATAAGACAGTCCCCAATACAATTCAGCTTTGATGCTGACTCAGTGGCACTGGAGGTTGAGATGCTGGACACCACACCTCGTGCCACACCAGTGACCCGGGTTCAGGAACAGACTCAGGTCAGTGGAGGTTGGTGGGGTTAGAGAGGATTGAGCTGGTGGAGGAGAGCTCTCCTCTCCTGTGAAGGGTGGGTTATGTTCCCAGCTCATTATGACCCTCAGTGGAGACTGGGGAAGCTGAGTTGGGAACTCTAGTAATGGCTGGGGGATGCAACGAACATCCTGAGGATGGTGCATGGGACTGTGGCTGCAACATGCTGACATCATTGCACGTTCACATCCCCAGGGTCAGGCAAGCAAAACCCTCCACTCGCAGAGAATGATGCCTCCAATGGGGTACCACCCCCCCAAACAAAGACCAGCACAAGGGGCAGGGGCTCAAGGGTGATGCAGTCTCCCTCCCATTCCTTCCCAGAAGGGCTCATTCATGGGGGGCAAGCCATGGTCCTCCCTGCTTGGGCAGGTCATGGTAGAGGCTGCCATGGGACAGGTGTTGAGACCACATGAGTAAAGGCTGACTGGGAACTAGTCTCCCTGCTGTGGCATAGAGAAAAAATAGAATGTACAAAAACAAAATACCATTCAGCTTTGAAAAGCTGTACTTTAATTTTAGTCCACATCCAGGTTTCCTGTAAAAAGAGAGAATCAAAGGCATAATTATGGGCTAGCTGAAAAACTGCTTGTAGTTTCTCATGGTTCAATAAACTACAGACATTTACTGAAGCAAGACAATACATGTCAGGATGTTATATGATAGTGTCAAGTCTTTTTCTTCCTTTTCTTCTTTTTGCCAATGTATTTATTGTCTTCTGACTTCGAGTTTTCCAAGGAAATGGAGACACTGTCTAACCCCCTATCCTTCATTTCAGTATCTCCCCAGTTCGATCCAGATAGAACGGAGAAGGGGTTTTCTGTGTCCATGTCGGGGGTTCAGGGGTTGTAGTACATTTCTTGGAAGAGTGCCTCCTAGCCTCCTAGTGGGGAGGATGCCACCCATGGCTGTTGTGAGCATATATTCAGGGTGTCCTGTGTGGGGTCTTCAGTGTTACATTCAGAATAACAAACTGGTGCCAATAATGCAGGTGCAAGATGGTCAGGTGCTGGAGGGATCGGAGTAGTATTACTGTCACTAGATGCTTGTTGGAGAGGAAGCTAAGTGGTTACATTCTTTTGTTCCCTTGGGGCATTTGGTGTTTCCCAGGGTTTCATCGGAGGTGCTTCTTTCTCCATAGATCTAGTTTCCTGCTGAGCTTCTTGTGCTTTTTGGATGAGGTCATCTGTGTTGATAACATTTGATTTGTTTCAGGATGCCAGGGACATTCTTAGAATAGATGCCCTATTTCACCACACAGGTTGCACTTGTTATGATTAGCATATTACATATTAATATGTCCCACTTCTCCATAAATGCTATATCTTGGTTTGTCACGTACATAAGAGAGGTGAGTCCTTGCCCAACACTTGAAACATGCTTTAGATTGACCAGCATAAAAGTACACTCCACGGTCCCACCACTATTAAAAACAGTTCAGGATATGGCAGATGCCCTCTTCAGTTTGCTGCAACCTAATTTAAAACTTCCACCCCTCATCATTGTTTTGCATCTAGAATAGCCTTAGGAGCACTTAGAACTTCACACCATTGTTGGAGCCAGTGGGTTGTATCTTCCACATGAACTCCCTCGTTCCTAAACATTATTGTCACAAATTTAATAAGGGGCTTGGTTAAAGTTATTGCAAGAAAGGGAGTCCAGAGGAGATAACTTAACTTGATTGTATCTTGACCAAAAATTTCGCCAGTGCCTGGGGGTGGGGGATCTAAAACTGACATTGTAATTATCTTCCACCGAGACATTAATGAAGGCAAAAGCGTCTGCGAGGGGGGGGTCTAGCCCTCCTTTATATCGTAAATGCAGTGCATTTCTAGGTGGAGCAGCCTCAGTTTTATGATAGAAATCTGAGTATTTTGGGGGCTGTCTTGGTGGGGTAAAATATTTTTGATTTTCATGTCCCCAGTCTTGATCTGTGTAACTAGGGGTACTGTTTGAAGGTTTTCCATCCGATCAATGTTGGGACTTGTCATCTGTGCCAGTTTGGTTTTGGGGGGGCCCTTTTCCCGATCCCTTGTTATTATAGGCATTTCCCTGGTAGCATTCTTGGTCAGTGGGCTTATTTCCTCAGTATTTTTAGTTGAGTGAGAATGTTGCTGAACTTTATTTTCAGTATTGCTAATGTCAGGTACCTGATTTTGTGCATGCCATTCTGTGCTATTTTGGGAAATGGGAATGTGATCCCAGTCTGGATTGGGAATCTATTTTACTCCCATGTCCATTTTCCGTCCAGCATTCGCTATTGCTGTCTCAGGAGACTAAGGGGTATCAGACACTGATTGTTGCTGTGTGCTTACAGAGAATGCTGTTTTAACATGTGATGGATATGAATACAGTGCAGGGCTTCAAACAAGCATGGGATAGGCATAAGGGAGCAATACAGATGAGTATGAATAGATAGGCTATTGACAGAGTACAGGCCTATGGCACTTTCATAAGGTAGAGAAAATGAGCAGACTGGATGGGCCTTGCGGTCCTTATCTGCCTTCAGCTTCTATGTTTCTATGTAACAGCTGTTGTAGTTAGGGTAAATTGGCTAGCAGCATGGTGATTGGGGGCGGCAGCAGAATCATCCACTGAATCATCATTAAGCACCTGTGCATCCACCGTTATATGTCTTTTAGACTGCATAACAGAATCTCTTTTGTTCCTGAGCTCATCTTTCTTTTTTTTATAGTTTGTCTCATCATCAGCAATTAATTTTAGAAGTTTCCATTCATTGTCCTCTAATACTTTATCAAGTAAATCCTCAGTGGTATCTGCCATGATTTCAGCCGTAGGGCTGTGGTTTTGTACTTCCATGCAATCCAATTTAGTACTCTGTATTTCAAGTCCTGTAACGGGGCAATTTGTCAACTTGAGATATGTTTGTCTGGACTGGCAAGTTTACCTGCCAAAAAGTAGTAGCCCTGAAAGCAGTATCTGTTCTAGTAGGTAAGAAAATCTGTGGTAATACAGAAGCAACAGCCAGTTTTAAGACTCTTCCTGTGACCGGTCTAGTTGCCGGTTTGTTAGCTGAAAATGTAAAGACAGTTGCAGCAGACTGGTCAAAAGGATTGGTTTGGAAAACAATTTTACCTTGTCCAGAACTGTGGAGCTGGAAGTCAGGTGTTGTATCTGTTGTCATGGAAGTACTAAATTCGATGCTTCAGTTGCTAGGATGGTCTGTTGTGCAGGATGCAGCTCTTTGTATCTGACTATGCAGAATAGCATCTGTAAATTCCAATTTTTTGGGGAGAAACCACTGTTCTATGGCTAGAAGTAAGGTTTGGAGATCTGTATGCTCCATGTCAGTAGGTTTTGAAACAACAGGCTCTGAAGTTGTTTTTACTGGAATATTCTTGCTGTTAATTGGCAATCCATGTTCAGTAAGATTTGTACCTTGGTGCTTTACTACTGTCTTTAATCCCATATCTGTGATGCCCTGATCATCGAAAAATTCTTCAGCATCTAGTATTGATGTGGCAGGGAAGGATGCCTGCTCCCCAGCCTCCCGCACGTCCATTCTCTCAGGCTCCTTGCCCAGAGTGGCCATCTCCCAGATGGCCAGGGGTTCCACTACAGGAGAGTAGGGGTCTTTATTAGGAAAGAAAATCAAACAAAGAACATCACCAAAGTATTACATTCCAGAATTTACATGAAAATCATCATACACTCATGATAAATTGAAAAGTAAACCCCTAAACCATCACCAATATCCCAGAAAGAAAACCCTAATTCTATAGCAGAAAAAATCAAAACAAAGAAAAGATGATCAGGGAAAAAAGGAGGAACCAGAACATCTTGCCTGGAGTTAATCTTGTATTCTGCCCAAAGAAATAAAAATAAAAAGGAGGGGTTAAGAAAACTTTATTTGCCTTGGAAGAGGCCATTAGGGATTCAAGTAACTGGAACATCTGTGTCTGTCACCCATGGCATATTTCTCCATGCAGTCTACAAGTGTCTATTAGTCATGGACTTAGCTTCTGCATAATAAATATTTTATAGTTCTGTGGTAATCTTCTGAACCAATTTTGTATGTGAAATAAATTTCTGTTGGAGTGTAAAGAGACTCCTAACATTCCAGCTGTACCACTTTATCACTAAGGTGACTACATGCATGGCATTTTTATACCATCTGTTTCCATATCCAGTATAGTGACCAAGCATAAGTGCTTCAAAGGATACTGACTTAAACCAAGATGCTTTCCAGGTTGTAGCTAATAACATCCAGAAGTTACTAATATAAAAGCGTGTTGAAAAAGATTTTCTGTGGTTTCTAACTGCTGTATACATTGCATTCTGATACATATCCACTCTTCCATCTGTTTGTGCTTTCAATTAGCCTTTATATTGATCCTATCATGGCATCTGTATTGGTTGATGAACAGGACCCAGAGAGTTAAGATAACAGGTACCATCTCGGACAACACAGATGTCAACAGTGGAGTTCCCCAGGGTTTGGTCCTTGGGCCTACCCTATTTGGAATTTATATAAATGATCTCCATATAGGCATTGTTAATAATCTCAGCAAATTTGCAGATGACACACAAATTTCAGCAGAGGTGGACACCGAGGACAAAATAGAAATCATTAAAGAAGATCTGAGGAAATTAGAGTGCTGGGCAGTAATTAATGAATGACATTTAATGTCAACAAATGTTCTGTAATACATCTAGGGGTACAAAATATTAAGACCGGTTATACTCTAAGTGGTAATATTATCAAATCTGTTAAAACCAAAAAAGATCTGGTGGTTAGGGTTAATAGCCAACTATCAGTATAGACCACTGTAGAAACGTAACTCAAGTCAGTAATCATATTATAACAGCAATAAAAAGATAATTTGTTACTAGGAATGAACATTGTATTATGTTACTTTATAAATCTTTTGATCACCCACATACTGACTATGCTGTATCCTTTTGGGCTCCTTGCCTTGCTAAAGATAAAACAATTATTGAAAGCTTGCAAAGAAAGACAACTAAGCTTATACCCACAGTTAAAAATCTACCATATGAAGACAGATTAAAACATCTAGGACTGTATGACTTACAACGAAGAAGAGATTGTGGGGATCTACTTCTATTATTTAATATTCTTAATGATGAAGAACTATGCAAAATAAGTAACAACAAAATGGTGGATAAACCTGACAACCTGAGATGTCATAACAAGCAGATTTAAGGCTCTAACTAATAAACGTAAATACTATTTCACCATAAGAGATGCAACATTTTGGAATACCCTTCCTCAGCATATTGTAGATATTAAAAGCTTTGGAAGATTTAAAAATGAGTTGGACAAGGTCTTATTGGAATAAAGATGCTAAATAACTGCCATTCTGAGATTAAAGACGATGAGTTAGAGTTTGCTGAGATTGAATCCAGATAAGACTGAGGTGCTGGTCATGGAGCCAGGCAGCCTGGGGGTGGGTGTTGGTGCTGGACATGAGTTGGGTCTTTGGCTTGATGGTGTCCAGCTCACCACCTCCATTTGGGTGCACAACTTGGGTATTGTTCTTGATGATGGCTTGACCTTGAAGTATCAGATGTCAGCTGTCGTCAAGTCCTCATTTTATCATCTGAGGAACATTGCCTGGTTGAAACACCTGATTCCCCCAGGTGACCTTCCAACACTGATCCACACCTTCATTGCTACTCATCTTGACTAATGCAATGCCCTCTACCTGGGGCTATCTGGGGTGATATCCATCACTTGCAGCTAGTGCAGAACGCTGCAGCCAGGTTATTGACTGGTACTTCTAGGTCCAGCCATATTATGCCTGTCCTGCATAAACTGCACTGTCTGCCAGTACAGTGGCAGTTCACCTGTAAGGTAGGCTTGCTTACCTTTAAAACCCTGCATGAACAGGGACCCGACTACCTCAAAGATCTTCAGATTCCCTACTCCCCTACTCCCCCTCTCCAATCTGCAGATGAGGGATTGCTGGAGATTCCCAGGGTCCATCTAAGAACATTTGGAGCTCATGCTTTTTATTTTGCAGCACTGACCCTGTGGAATTCCCTACCTCATCGGTTAAGAGACTGCCTGACCATTAATACTTTTAAATCTATGTTGAAAACTTATCTTTTCTCTTTGGCCTTCCTGGATTAACTGAATGACTTGAATTAGTTGATTTTAAATGTTTTTACTATTTGTTTTACTGTATTTATACTTTGTGCAGTGCCTTGGCTTTGAAAGGTACTATAAAAATAAAGACTGATTGATTGATTGACTGATCTACCCCATAAGTGTGCGGAAGGTGGTCTGGAGGGGCCAAGTGCCTACTTCCACCTTTATAATTCTGAGTAATACTGAGTAACTTAGCCAATGAAAATCCTTCATCTTAGTAGGGATTCTTCATTCTTTTATTAGGTGAAATGGGTGCCACAACACTCTGGAGCCAAGATGGCCACATGCTGTGCTGTTGAGGAGAAACAGTAGAAGCAGGAGCAATTGAGAAGCCTATTATTTTTTTAACACAGGTATGCCACCATTCCCTCAAATTTTTAGACTCACTGCTCCTTCCAGTTCAACTCGCTAGCCCTTGGCCCCCAATTTTTTTGCCATCTCTCTGTTTGTTTCTTCTTCAGTTTTCTGAGTGGAGTCTGGAACACTGGAGGATTTGCCAGAAACTGAATAGAGGACAAGTCACCCTGCGGAGGGTTGTGAGATGAAAGACTATCTGTTACTGTGTATCTTAACTTTTTCTCTGCCCCTATGCTGAGTGCATAGGATACAATGATACTTATTACAAGAAGTATCCTGGCATAGAGAAATTATAGAACTTACAGAAGTCATAGAAGGGGTATTAACGGGATTATCTTGGGATTACCTCGGGGGTCTCACAGACCTCTGGAGCTGAGGAACCCAGCTGGATGTATTGATTTGCTGGATATACCCAAGTGCATAAGGAGAGTGGTGAATTAAGTTTTTTTTTTCTTTTTTTATATTTTTGACCTTGCTTTTACTTTTTTCTTTTGTCTGCTTGCATTTTGGGGTTTTTAGCTCTCTTTGTGTGTATGGGATAGTGAGAGAGAGTGTGTTTTATAAGAGAAGAAAAACTTATCCTGAGCTGCGACTTTTAGTTGGCTCCCAATTCCGCACTCCACTTTCAATTTTTTTCTCCCCGAGGTGTTGGATTGTTAGACTGATAGATAGTCAGTTGTGGCTAGGTTGATAAGTTTTTGCAGTTTTTACTTCTGAGTTGTTCATTTTTATTTATATTTATTGTTTGGGTTTTATTTTTTGCATGCTGCGCTCAGACCTCTACTCTGATTGGGCACCCACCACATGTGATCTGTGTGCTTAAAGCACATGCATAGCATTCAGCAGGTCAGATACACCATTTCCCCATTCCTGCTGTGCTGATCTGAATCAGAACGGGAGAGCATTAGAGCGTGAGGGAGCGCAGCTCCTGCTTTTATATTTTTTCTCCTGCTTTTTATGCAATTCTCTTAGATGAAAGATTTATTTTTGAGAGTGCTTGGGAGTGTCTTGAGAGTGCCTGAGAGCTAATAGTTAAAAAAGAACTTAACAAGTAAGCTTGAACTCAGTTTAAGGCACAGTGTTTTAAGGATAAAGCATAGCTCAGCATTTTTTTCTGATGCTGTTAGTTTGTGCTAGTTCATGAAAGCTGATTTTGTCTTTCTTACACTGTATTTTACATTTTTATTGTATTCTACTTCTTTGCCATTGTTTGATATTGTCATTGTCTATCTAGCCTATTTTTTTGCATACTCCCAGTATACTATCAGTATGCTATAAGTATACCATCAACATTTCTGTTAAACATATTAAGTATACTGAGAGGTTATAAATTATTAACTTCATTGAAAGAGTAAACATTGTAATTCCCCATATTCTGTTTTTTCTCCAGTGAATACTACTGGGTCTCAATAGGGGGTCCCCAATAGAGATTCTCAGATACTCAATTTAAAGCTAGAGCCCTGGATGAAACAACAGCATTGGGCTAAATTAATGGTGGACTGTCTGATGACAAAATTAGAAATGATCCTTTCTTTCAACCTGAAGGATGAGCTGATGACCCCGAGTCTTTTTCCTACACTTGCTGGATTGTTGGACTATTTGCGTATTGGCATGATAATATCTTTGTGCAGTAATTTTTATTATTGATCCATCCTGCTCTGCAAATATGAAGATTTAAGATCTTTTGAAGTGGGACAAGGTGATAAAAGGTGTTAAAAGGTAGAAAAACATTGTGCCTACCCTAAGAATCAAAATTAAGACCACTAAAACTGTCTAGAAACACTGAGGCTGTCAAGGTTCCTAAAGTCATTAAGGTCTTTTGGGCTTTAAAGGAAAAGTTGTCATAGGTTCAGTGATTTTCAGACTTTTGGCTTATGATATGTTAAATTATGCTAGGGTTTATTGCTAGGATTGTCTACAGTTCTGTTTGGAACCCACTTATGCTAGCTATTGCATGTTATTGCTGTAACATTGATCTATATTTATTTTAAGAGGTTTGCTTCTGTTTTCATGTTTTGGTTAATCAACTGTACACTAGGAGTGGGAAAATGCTTGCCTCAAAGGTGAAAAGGAATGGGATTGTGTGTGATAAGTCTCTCTTCAAAACCACTTCCACTCCATCTGAGGCAAGGATAGATGAAATGTGCTTTTTATACACAGAAGTACTAAGGCTTCAGCCTCAGAATCCTGTTAAAGGAGTGTAAGATGTAGTGGAAACAGTTAATAAGAATACTATCTTAGACCTGGTACTCTCAAATGGGGACTGAGAAAGAATCTCAGATTTAGAAGTGGGTAGCCATCTGGGAACAAGCTACCACCAAACAGTGTGGTTCACAATAAACACAGCCATACAATCAAGCCATACAAAAGCAAGAGTACTGGACTTTAGGAGGGCTGACTTTGGGAAAATGAGAGAGCGCCTCAGAAAAGCAATAGCAAACAGGCAAGAAGGAGGGGTGGAGGAACAATGGGGAGTGATCAAAACAGCCATCACAGAGGCAACAAGCCTTTGTGTAAAGCAAATCAATAAAACACAATGAAGGAAAAAACCGCTATGGTTCTCAAAAGAGATGGCAGGGAAGGTTAAGGAGAAAAGGACAGCATTCAGGAAATATAAGGAAACACAGAAGGAGCAGGACAGAGAACTTTATCAGTTAAAGCAGAAAGAGGCTGGGAAGGCAGTCAGAATAGCAAAGGCCCAAACCGAGGAAAGGATAGCCAATTCTGTTAAGAATAGGGATAAAACCTTTTATAGGTACATTAGGGAGTGAAGAAAGACCAAAGGAGGGATACTGAAGCTTAATAAAGGGGAGGGAATGTGGGTAGAGGTTGACAGTGAAAAAGCAGGGATACTGAACGAATATTTCTGCTCAGTATTCACAAAGGAAGAGGAGGGGGAGTTACCTAAACCAAACAAGAGAAACACTCTGAAAATGGGGTCGATACCAGTCCATTTACAGAAGAAAGGGTTCTGAAAGAACTAATAAAATTGAAGGTGGACAAAGCAATGGGGCCTGATGGGATTCACCCAAGAATTCTAAAAGAACTAAGGGTAGAACTAGTGACACCGCTGACTACTCTCTTTAACAAATCATGGGAGGATGGGGTGGTACCTGAGGACTGGAAGAGGCAGATGTGATTCCTCTTCACAAAAGTGGAAGCAGGACAGAGGCAGGAAACTACAGACCAGTTAGTTTGACCTCAGTGGTAGGGAAAATGATGGAATCACTTCTGAAGGAAAGAATTGTTGAGTACCTTGAGGACAGTGGGGCACAGGACCCAAGGCAGCATGGCTTCATGATGGGAAGGTCATGTCAGATGAATCTAATAGATTTCTTTGACTGGGTGACCAAAGTAGTAGACCAGGGAGGGGCTGTGGACATGGCCTACCTAGATTTTAGCAAGGCATTTGATACAGTCCCACACAAAAGATTAATACAGAAGATAGCCAGCCTTGGAGTAGGTCCCAAGGTGGTAGCCTGGATAAAAAAATGGCTAGACAACAGGACGCAAAGCTTAGTAGTGAATGGAGTACACAGTGAAGAAAGGAGGGTTATTAGTGGGGTACCGCAGGGTTCAGTACTGGGACCGGTCCTTTTAATGTCTTTATAAGTGACATTGCAGAGGAACTAGAAGGAAAAGTATGTCTCTTTGCAGATGACACAAGATCTGCAACAGGGTTGATACACAAGATGGAGTGGAAAGGATGAGAAGGGACTTGGCAAGGTTGGAGGAATGGTCAAATGTATGGCAGCTCAGACTCAATGCAAAGAAGTGCAAGGTAATGCACATGGGAAACAAAACCCAGGGGAAGTGCACAATGGGGGATGAGATACTGACAACAGTAAAAATAGAAAGGGACCGGGGGTAATTATATCAGATGACCTAAAGGTGGGCAAGCAATGTGAGAAGGCAGTAAGGAAGGTTGGGGGGATACTGGGATGCATAGGAAGAGGCATCAATAGTAGAAAACAGGAAGTTGTTATCCCTCTATACAGACAGTTGGTGAGACCCCATCTGGAGTACTTTCTGCAGTTCTGGAGACCCCATTTCCGCAAAGACATAGACAGAGTGGAGGCTGTCCAGAGGAGGGCAACCAAAATGGTGCAGGGTCTGCACCAGAAGACATATGAAGAAAGACTAAAGGAGTTTAATATGTATACCCTTGAGGAAAGAAGGGAGAGAGGGGACATGATAGAAACTTTCAAGTACCTCAAGGGAATCAACAAAGTCCAAGAGGGTAGCATCTTCCAGAAAAAAGATGTGCAAGAACAAGGGGGCACAATTTGAAGATAGAGGGGGGACGGCTCAGAGGTAATGTGAGGAAGTATTTTTTCACAGAGAGGGTTCTGGATGCATGGAACAGCCTCCCAGAGGAGGTCGTGCAGTCAAGAACAGTGAGAGAATTCAAGAATGCATGGGACAGGCATAAGGCAGTCATAGTGGGGGGTAGGAGGAAGTAAGCTGTTGGTTAACTAGGATCTGCAGCTTATCTGTTAGGTAGGAAAATGAGCAGACTAGGTGTGCCAAGCGATCCTTATCTGCCATCAAATTCTATGTTTCTATGTTTCTATGTTACTATGGAGGTGTTAATTACTCTGAATACTGGAACTGAGAAAGTGGAGAAGGATTTTAGTATAAATTTACAGGAAGTAGCCACAAGAAAGAAGTTAAAGGGCAGGAAGATAAAAGGGGAAAAGCAATCTAGAGCTCCAAGATCCAAAGAAGAGAAAATCACAGAGTATTTTTCACCTGACCAAAAACCAAAAATTAAAAGATCAGTAGATGAAGAATGTCAGATAACCCCTATATTAAAAGAAACATCTGTCAGGAATTTCCCTAGCCTGTTCCATACCCCTATAAGTAACCCTTGAGCATCCATTATGGAGCTGTATAGTCCCCTGGACATTTCCTCACATCTCTCAGATTCTCCAGATCAAGAAATTCCACAACTGGAGGCTAATGTTTCTATCCTGGCTGGTTCTCCTAGTGCAGTTTTCCCTAGACTAGATAAAGAAGTAGAAAAGATTGAGTTGGAAGATGATTTTCTGGCTCAATGCCCTGATACATTATCAAAATACACAGTTAAGGCTCTTGCATATCCAGTTATGGCTAATGTTGTTCTTTAAGAGGCTCTGAAAGAATTGAGAACTAGTATGGAGGAGTTTGTCACTTCTGTGTATACTAAGATACATAATTTTGATAGCAAAATTGAGACTATTATGCAACAAATGAAAATTGAGAAACCTTTATTCTCAACAATTTGTATCCTGGAGACCATTAAAAAAGATCCAAAAAAAAAAAGGAAAGGGAAAAAGGACCAAAAAGGAAAAAAGGTTAAAGGTTAAAGTAAGAAAAGTGGTACTAATGAATACTTGGTATCAGTAAAATTGCAAACTGAAGTACAAATACCCCTGCTGTAAGAAAGATTTTGGAAGGGCTTTCAGAAATCACTAATAAGGATGAGCCCCTGGAAGAGAAGCAAGAACTGTATGAAAAATGAAAATATAGAGATAGGAACAGACAGAAAACAGGAGGATACTATACAAATGAAGAAGAAGGTTGGGCTAAAGAGGTAGAAAGTGCCTGGACAAGGGCAGGAAAATAACAACTGGTAGGAAAATAATAATTGGCCACTGGTAGGAGAGGAAATCTGTTTAAGGATAGTTGGAATTTTTGAAAAACATTATGAAACAGTGGATTCACTCAAAGAAACCATGGAGTATCTACTGAATGTAGAACTGGGTATCCCTCAGGCCAGAGGCAAGATTATGTTGATCTGCAAGGATTCTTCTAATTAATCAAAATCAGTATACATCCTTCTCTCTGATATGAATTTAGCTAAGAGTGTTTGCTTTAAGCAATCTAGACTAAACCAGCTAGGACTGGAACTTTAGGCTCCAATAACTTGGAAAACAATTGTTTTGTACTCATCACATGATAAGGCCCAGTTTCCCCTTATCAATCAGAATACTTTCAGAAACAAACTTATATCACTTAATTGGGAATTTAGCTCCCCTTATGCCCCTGAGAAAGGAGAGAATCCTTGCATCCTCTCATTATTTGGAATTGACAAACTGCCTGGACACAATGAGGCTGTCCTTCTCTCTTATATTAATTCTTTGATTGCCTCTAAATTGAAATTGGAGGTAGGGAAAAACATATCAAGCATGCTGTAAGAGCAGCACAGAAAAATCAAGGAACACAAATTGACTTGTGCTGTGAAAGTTGAACAGTTTACTGTTTGATTTTGAGTAATAGGGATGGTTTTGACAGTAAAGGATTTTTCCTAGTTGATATGAATGACCTCCCAGCTGGGAAATTGTATAATTTGGCAATGAATCAGTGACATGAGGTAATGAATAATCTTTCTTTGGAGACAAGAACTAGCTTAGAAGATTCTAAGATTAATGTATGGAATTGTAATTTTCTATCATGAAATGTGGCAGGCCTCTCTGGTATTATGACAGATCAGGAATGCTGTGGTTTTATCAAATCTCATATAGTAATTTTTTTTTCACGAGACGCGGGCAATGGGAGACATACATCTCAATGGGTATGGAGACTATCACAAATCCAGCCAAAAAATGAAAAAGTTGAAGAGACCAATTGGTGGATTGGCCATCAGTATTAAAATTGGCCCCACTCTTGAAATCAATGAAATGTTTAAAAATACTTCAAATTATATTATTATAATAATTTCTTGGGATCACTTGGTTTTTATTCTTGTTAATGTTTATTTCCCTCCAAAAAATTCCATAAGTAGTGATGAAAGTAGCTGGAATTCTCTAACTATGGATATTAATTCTGCATTTTTACAATATCCACAAAGCATCTTTGTGATAGGAGATTTTAACTCTTGTATTCCCAAATATGATAATTTTAGTGTTCTCGAGACCCAATCATGCCTTAAGGACTGTAATCATAGAGAAAGTAAAGTCAAAGGGTCTAATGAACAAGGAAAAGAGTTGATAAAATTTATTGAGGAAATGCACTTTTAATATTAAATGGTAGATTATAGGGTGATGAAACTGGAGAAATTACCTTTTTCTCTTCAAATGGGCAAAGCACTATTGATTATGTTCTAATTAATCCTGAGAGCTATGAGATGTTTACATTTCTTACAATTCAAATGAGAATGGAAATGACCACACCCCCTCGAACTTATATATCAAGACATGTAGAGAACATGAAATTCTTTTGGAAGCAAGTACTCCTTTAGCACAACTTAGCTCAACGGGAAAACAATACTTAGAACATAATTATATCACAGGTGGGGCAGTTACAGACACGCTAAGGAACTGTAATGAATTTCTTTTTTCTAAAGAAGATTCCTTCTTATTTAGTGTTTACATCTTTGATTCAATTCTAGGGCATCTAAACCAACAGATTAGGAGTTTAATTTAGCAACAATACAATACATTTCTTCAAATTAAGAGACAGAACTTTCTACATAAAAATTGGAATTCAATGCATAGCATCATTATTCAGAAAGATTCAAAAGCTTTTTAGAGTATGGTGGCATTAGAAACAAACCAATTCCAACCTTCCTTAGCAGTATATATACCAAAGGAGGAATGGGTGAAGCATTGTAGGACATTTTATTTAAAGGTCCAGTGTTAACATTACATGGTGATAGAACTAAAGAACCTGTTTGACAAACAGAGTCTACCATCATTTTTTTCAACAGGCAAAGCAGAATTGGCTATACTTACATTAAAAAAATAATAAAGCCCCTGGCCTGATTTCATTCCCCCCAAAAGTTTACAAAGAACATAAAGATTTGTGGGTTCCAATTTTAACCCTTTTCTTTAATTTCTGCTCATCCCAGAATTATATACCAGTCTCTTAGAAACAGAATATGAACTGGGGTTGTGTACAGACCTCCAGACCAGGGAAAGGACACAGACACATTACTTTTAGAAGAAATACAAAACATGACAGCTAAAGAGTAGGTTCTGATAATGGGAAACTTCAACATGCCAGATACAGATTGGTCAGTACCAGCAGGGACATCTGCTAGAACTAGACACATGGTGGATTCCTTGCAGGGGGAGGGCCTCAAACAACTGGTACAACAACCCACAAGAGACAGGGCTATCCTAAATCTAGTACTGACTAACAGGGAAAGGATCACAGATCTCCAGGTAGAAGGTCACCTGGGTGCCAGTAACCATCACATGGTATGATTCAATTTGGCCTCTAGAGCAAAATCATCCCATTTTAAGGCAAAAATATGGGACTTCAGAGACAATGATTTTGCTAAGATGGCCAACAGAGTTAAGCTAGCTCTGGCTAAAAGAAATACAGGTGAGGGGGTACAGGCAAAGTGGGCAAGTATTAAAGATGCAATACTTGAAGCAATATCCCATTGTGTTAGTGTGAAAAGGAAGTGCAAAAGAAGAAGGAAATCACTTTGTTCTCAAACACAGTAGCAGAAAAGGTCAGCGCCTAAAGGCTGGCCTTCATGAAATATAAGGGAACGTAGCAGGATGAAGATAGGGAGGCATACCAAACTTCCCTAAGGGAAACAGGGAAGGCAGTAAGGCATGCAAAGGCCCAAACAAAGGAAATACTAGCACTAACAGTAAAAGAAGGTGACAAGACTTTCTATAGATACATTAGTGAAAGGAGAAAATCCAGAGGAGATGTTGCTAAGATCAGAGGGGATAAGCGTGTGTGTGAGGAGGAGGACCATGTAAAAGCATCTATCCTAAATAGATACTTCTGCTCAGTATTTACTGAAGAGAAGGTAGGGCAGAGCCCACAGCTCAGCACCATGGACATTGGGTGGAGGGAGGTATACACTAGTCCCTTAACAAAAGAAAGGGTCCTACAAGAGCTCAATAAGCTCAGGGTGGGCAAGGCAATTGGACCTGATGGCATACATCCCAGGGTACTAAAGGAGCTAAGGATGGAACTAGCAGAGCCATTACCAGAACTGTTTAGTGAGTTTCTGAGCATAGGAGAGGTCCCAGGAGACTGGTGAAGGGCTCATGTGATCCCGCTCCACAACAGTGGTAGCAGGGAGGAGGCGGGGAACTACAGACCAGTCAGTCTTACCTCAGTAGTGGGCAAGATTATGGAGACACTCCTTAAGAAAAGGATAGTGCAACACCTGGAATCCATAGGAGCACAGGATCCAAGACAGCATGGGTTTACAAAAGGAAGGTCCTGTCAGACTAATCTCATAGATTTCTTTGACTGGGTAACCAGAGCAGTGGACCAAGGGGGGAGCAGTTGATGTTACCTACCTTAACTTCAGCAAAGCTTTCAATACTGTTCCACATAGAAGATTGATTAAAAAGCTGGGTAGGCTTGGGGTTGGTCAGACATTGGTCAACTGGGTGGCAAACTGGTTGATGGGTAGAAAACAGAGAGTGGTGGTAAATGGTATTCAGTCAGAAGAGATGCAAGTCACAAGTGGGGTACCTCAGAGATCAGCCCTGGGGCCAGTCCTCTTCAATATCTTCATCAGTGACATTGCAGATGGACTGAAGGGTAAGGTTTTGTCTGTTTGCAGATGACACCAAGATCTGCAACAGTGTAGATGATCCAGATGGGGTGGGCAGAATGAGAAGAGATCTGGATAAACTAGCAAAATGGTCGGAAGAGTGGCAACTGGGGTTTAACACAAATAAGTGCAAGATCATGCACATTGGAAAGAGAAACCCTGAAGCCACATATAGGCTGGGAGGGGAGTTGCTGGCAGTCACAAGGGAAGAAAGAGACTTGGGCGTCAGCATCACCGATGACCTGAAATCATCCAAGCAGACCACTAAAGCAGTAGGTAAGGCTAGAGGGATGTTGGGGTGTATTGGTAGGGATATCACAAGTTGGACGAGGGAGGTAATAATCCCTCTTTACAAGACACTGGTTAGGCCCCATCTGGAGTACTGCATGCAGTACTGGAGGCCACACCTTCCCAAGGACATTAACCAAATTGAGGCAGTCCAGAGAATGGCAACCATAATGGTGCAGGGACTGCATCAGAAAACATTTGAGGACAGACTAACTGAGCTCAATATGTATACCTTAGAGCAAAGGAGGGAGAGAGGTGATATGATTGAAACATTCAACCACCTTAAGGGCATTAACAAGGTGAAAGTGTCTAACATGTTTCAATATAGGAAAAATAGCAGGACAAGAGGACACATCATGAGATTAGAGGGAGGTCGATTAAGGGGTAATGTGAGGACGTTCTTTTTCACAGAAAGGGTGGTGAATGCATGGAATGGCCTACCTCAGGAAGTGGTGGATATGAATACAGTGTAGGGCTTCAAACAGGCATGGGGCAGGCATAAGGGAGCAATACAGATGAGTATGAATAGATAGACCATTGACAGAGCAAAGACCAATGGCACATTCATAAGGTAGAAAAAGAAATGGGAAGACTGGATGAGCCTTCCGGTCCTTATCTGCCATCAACTCAGTGGTGGAGCTGGGGCTGCTGGGGGGATGTTTGTCCCTCCTGTCTGCCCCAGAGTGAGTAGTGGTGCCCCACCACCATCCTTATTCAATGTTTAGTGCCCGTTTTGGAGCACATGATTGACTGACTGGCCCCCCCCGGCTCCCAGATGCTCTCAAACCTGGCTCCACCACTGCATCAACTTCTATGTTTTTATGTAGAATATAACCGTCCCTATTCATAAAAAAAAGGTCAGTTTATTTACCTACTAATTTTAGACCTACTGGTCTTCTGGATATAAGTTCAAAGATTTTTTCTAGATTATTACTAAATAGATTATCTTTATGGACAGATTCTTCTAATCAAATCTCTATGTTCCAGGCAGGATTTAGGGAAGGTTGTCCTGCAGTGGATAATGACTATTGTTTGAACCATCTTAATGAAAAATATATTTTCTTGAGAGAGTCCAAATAATTTACATTATTTATTGACTTGTCATCAGCTTTTGACTCCATAAATGGACAAATATTATGGGATTTACTTTGGGCAAGGGGTATATATTCTTCAATATTTACGCTAATAAAACTTTTGTATTCAGATACCTCAATGGCAATAAGATTTAAGAACAAAGGTGCACTGACTCAGTTTTTTTCATACAAATAGAGGGATAAAACAAGGATGCTTATTAGCACCAATACTGTTTGATGTTTATATTAATTCATTACATGAATTTCCAGAAAGTGATATATTGGATACTCCCAAAATAGATAAATTACCTGTGCATTCGTTAGCATATACAGATGGTCTGGTGATTTTTTTTGTTAACTAAAGCTGGTATGCAAAAAAAAAAATTATTACTTTTTTTCAGAAATGTAATTCTCTTGAGTTAAAAGTAAATATTAACAAAACGAAGATTGTGATTTGTGGGTAAAATCTTAAAAATGTTAAACTTAAATTTTCAATAGGGCAGAAACAGATTGAGGTTATAAAGGAATATTGTTATTTAGGGGTACAACTGGTTTCTTCAGCATCCTGGTCAAATCACATTAAAGAACAGATAATAAAAGTCAAATTAATAGTGAAGGCCCTTTTAACGTTTAATTATAAATATGGGGGAAATACCATTGCTCCAGCATTGAAGGCAGGGGAAGCCAAAATCAACCCTTTCTTATTATATAGAGCAGAAGTGTGGGGGTATGTGAAAGCTGAGGACTTGGAAAAACCTTTTTCATTTTTCTATAAAGTTCTTCTTAAGATTCCTGTTTCAACTTCAAATGCAATGGTAAGGGCCAAATTGGGAAGGTTCAAAATTGGATGCCTAAGGGAATTAACCCATATTTCATATTGGCTAAAAATAGTGAATAATAAAACAGCATCCCAGAGAAATGCCTTCTGGAAAAGACCAGATGGCATAATGATGGACTTCCCTCACTATGGTTATCTGCACTAAAAAATAGTTTAGAGAAACTTAAAATGCTTCACCCTTGGAATGATTATCAAAGACAAATTCTGATTTCTACTCATTATAGGAAAATAATCAAAAATAAATTGATTCAACTAGGAAAGAAGCAGGACATGTAAATTATCAGAGAACAAAAATGTGCCCAATGGTTGAAAAAAAAAATCGATCACTCGTTAAAATATTATTTGAATTTGCCTTTGAATCCAGAACAAAGGAAATTGATCACATGGGCCAGGTTTGAAATTATCTGCTCGAGGCATACTTACTTTAACATTACAAAGAACAGAGCAGGACCTGGAGAAATCCCCTGCCCCTGTAATAATGTATTCTCTGAAACTTTAGATCATATAATATTGTTTTGCCCATTATATAATAAAGCTAGGGATCACTTTCTATGAAGCTGTCTAGATGTATATGCAAGTACTAATTATGATGTGTTTTTTATATTGATACATCCTCAAATTTTAGAAGAGGCAGAACAAATCTCTAGTTTCTCAGTATCAGTAATTAAATCTTTTTTTAGTTAATAATTTTTATTAAGTTTGAAAGATAATATCAGACATAGCCAGGTACATAGAGAAGATACAGCATGACACATATGCATACACATTAACTGCAGTGTCATTATATAATTGGCAAAGTCTAGCCCATAGAAAGGCACATTGTTAAGTAATGATACAGTAAGAAATTATACAGTAAGTTGTATTGTGGTATTGCACCCAAGAGGTAAGAAAAGAAAAGAAAAGTATGAGAGATTGTGTGATTACCACCGCATCTAGGTTCGTTAAGGCATCTAATATGGGTATACTACATAAGTGTCTCCTGATACCTGAATAAGCCTGAAAAGCACAGACATAATAACAAAATTTTAACAACGTTAAGGTCTAGATCTGAATTCTTATCCTATAAGGAGAAAAGATAACAGTCCTTGCAGGGAAGGGGTGGGTTTTGGGGTTCCAAACCATTTCCTACTGGTGTATCTACTATGTTGGTCCAGATCATTCCACAGGGGAAGTCAGCCAATCCCTGCATGTGGGGAGAGATAAGCTAAGTAAGGGGCCCATGTAAGATAATATTGTGAAATAATGTTGGTAACTAAGTGGGACTGATGATACAGTACTGCTACATTAGAGAGGGCGTTAATCAGTGGTTAAATGTAAGAAACAGAGATTCAGGATCCTGAAAAATAGAGAGGGCTAAAAAACTTCTATAGAGTTCTTTTGGTATTCTGTAAGTCCTGATCATAAAGTACTATCTTTTCATCTGTGAGAGCAAGAAAATTGTTGTTTTAGCATATTGGATCAAAAAACTTTATATGTTTTTTTTTTCTGGTACTCTATAAGTCTTGTTTATAAAGTATTATTTTCTCCCTTGTGATAGCAAGACAATTGCTGTTTTAGCACATTTGATTGCATTTTTATAGTATGGAAGCCCCCCTGCCTTGGCACCCCCCGCTTGCACTTACCATTGTCACAGCTACTGTTTATACAAAGTGTCTACCTTGTCCTAGAACTAGCCTTGAAATGCCTGTTGTGTTGGTAATTTTCTTGTCTCTTCAAACTGACTAATTGTGAACTCTACCAATCCGTGCTCTAGAGTTATTTTCTATGTATTCTTGTATTTTTCCTGTGTATTTTCGCAATCACAGAGCCACCCTTGTAATGCTTGGCTCTCCTATGGACTTTTCCTATTCTGTAACTGTTAATTGTATGATATCTGACACCAGTAACTCTACCAGGTCGCACCCATTCTGTAACTGTTAATGTACGATGTATGACACATGTAACTCTCCTGGGTCGCAACTGAAAATAGGCACATGGCTGTCTAGTGTGCTAACCCGGTTAACAAAAGCAAATAAATAAATAAATAAATGTGACTGATGTGTTTTTTTATTGAAATAATCATGATGTTTGTCCCATCTTGACTGATCAAGTAAACTGAATTGAAATTGAAATAGGTGAAGCAGTGATGCTCAATGTTGGGGAGGGCAATGTGGGAAGGTTTCAGCCTCCTGGAAATGTTATGTTAAGACCCAAGTGCAAACCTCTTTCCTGTGTTTTGTAAGGATCATCTGTCTAGTAATTTGCCATGATTTTAACTTTATAAATGTTTCTCTAATATATCTGGGAGCCTTTAAAGATCTATGAAGGGGACCAAGATTATCCCGGTCTCATTGACCAAACCAGGTTTCACAAGATGTAAACAGAGATGGAGCCCAACTATGACCAGTGAATGCTAGTATTGGTTTTAAGTTAACATACATAAATATTCTATAGAAAAAAAAAGTATCAGATTTACCATGCGTAAACCTCCCTGACCAACAGGAAGGTATGTAATATTTTTTTTATAGGGTTTAGTCTGCTGCCCCAGACTGCTTGGAATAAATATGCTGAGAAAAATGGGTTTCAAGAGACCGTAGAGGGGGCATAAATAGCTGATATATAAAAATATCGGTAGTAGATAATATTTTAGAGGTGAATCCTTTTCTGTTTGCTGAATTGGTTCCTGTTCCATTGCATAAGTAGGGCCCTGTCTTGCTGTAATTAAGGTTCCCAGTTTAGCCAGAATTTGCTTGCCCATATGTAATACCCAAAATATAAATGAATCAGTAGTTAACTGAATACCAGCCACAGAGGATGGAGAGGGCTCATCGTGTCCTAAACAACTCCCTATACATTTGGCTAAATTTAGGTTAGCTCCTGAATATGAGCTGTATGTGTGACATATTCACACTGCCTCTTCAGCTGATTGCCTATCTGCTACAAAGAACAGAGATCATCTGCATAAGCGATAGCTTTGTGAAATATAATGTTATTATCTATACTCATAGGGTGCAAAATAGGAGAAGAATTAAGTAGTCTTAGCAGAGGGCCAATACAGAAGGCATATAGTAGGGGGCTTAGGGGGCATCCCTGTCTAAGTCCCTTCATTACTGGCACCATAGGACCATTCTAGCTTCTCACAATTGGTTTAAATGTGGCCATTTGTAAAACATTGCACCCATCTTACAAATTTCTGCAGTACGCTACACTTTTTATAGGTCATCCATGACAAACTGTGGCCAACTGACTTGAATGCTTTTTACTGATCCAGTGATAATACCAATCCTGACACTTTATTCCTACTGCCTTGCTTGAAAAGTTCCCTAAGTAATATTAGGTGTTCTGTAATGGACCTGCCTGGGATTAAATGTTTGTTCTTGTGAAATTAGTATTTTTGCCACTAATAGAAGTCTAGAGTTTAAAATTTTTGCCAGAATTTTAAAATCAGTATTGAGGAGACAAATGGGTCTCCAATTGTTGATAACCTGCTTATTACCTTTCTTGTGTAAGTAAATTAGTAGCACACTAACCATTCTGATTAATGGGTTGCCTGTAATTAATAGGTTTGTGAAAACAGTTGCTAATTCAAATATTAAGGCAGGGCCAATATTTTTATATTGCTCACAAGTTAAGCCACCTGTGCCTGGGGCTTTATCTGTTACTCGTGAATGTATAGCTTGTTCAATGTCCTGGTGAGAGATGTCACTTATTAGTTGACCCTCAAGGTCCAGAGGGAATTCCAAAGTTGTAACAGTCTAAAAAACCCTTAAGGAGTTGTGGTTAATAACTGCTGGCTTATACAGCTGTATGGTGTGCTCAGTTACTAGTTTTAAGATATTTTATGTATCTGAGTACAATGCTTTGTCCTGATTCAGTAAGCTGTCCATATTTATTTGTTGATTTCTGGCATTACACCCTTCCTATGGGCAGAATTTCCCTTTTTCCCCTTGTGTTCTGAATTTTTATTGGTATTGTAACCCATGTGCCTGTTGAATATGGAATTGCATCATTTGTTGTTTAATGTGCTGTATCTGGAGGATAAGGTTTTGTTTAGTAGTGCAAAAAAGTGTTACAAGTTTTTATAACTGCTGCCTGTTTTGTAAAAAGAAAAATCTTGATCTGTATGTGATGTTTTGCTATGTTACTGCAATAAGGCTGTTAAGTCCTTGATGGTATCTTTCCATCAAACAACAGGATCCTTGTACGTTACAATCATAGATTTTCTAGCTTTCAAGAAATATTGCAATATTTGTTTTGTTTCAGATTGTAATAGCAGGGATAAATTTAATTTCCAACTGCCAGGCCCATGTGGAAGTGTAGAAACTTTCCCTAACTGAATGTGTAAGATACTATGATCAGAAAATTCTGCAATTAGTATCTGAGCTTTATGGATACTGATGATAGGGGTGAAAACAAATAGTTGATTCTTGTTGCTAGAGGTCCTTTATGAAATGTGGGGCCTGGCTTTCCAGCGGCTGTTAAACAGCATTCAAAAGATCTGTGTTAGTAATCATATTTTTTAAAAAGGCCATGTTGCAGTAGACTTTCCTAGAGACTGTTGATTTACCTCTGTCTGTTAGATTAAGCCCACAATTGAAGTCTCCCCCTAATATAATGCTCTAGGCAGAATACAAATAAGGTTATATTAATTGAAAAAGCTCAGTACATTCAGTTTTTATTTTTCCTGCATAAATATTAATAAACCAGAATAAAACATTTTGCAGTTTTACATTCAGTACAAGAGCTCTCCCAGGTGATAAATCAACTAATCTGATAAGTTTAAATTCAATATTTTTAAACAGTATAGAAACCCCTGAGGAAGCATCTGGTCCAATGGACCAGTAAGAAGAACCAACCTGCCAGTGCCCAATAGCCTGGTTTAAGTCCATAGTAGTAAGAAGCCTTGTGTCTTGCAGGAAATATACACCAGCAGTAAAATATTGTAAATGAGAGTATACAGCTAACCATTTCCTAATGCTCTTAATAATATTAATATTACTAGTGTATAGTGAGATGGGGGAGAGGCTCCAATTATCAAAGGGAAGAAAAAGAACTACATTCTAACAACAATGTTCATGGAGGTTTCTTGGTTGTTTTCCATGTTACTCTGGAGTATTTTTGTTTACTCTTAGCTTTCGGGGGAGGGGGCAATGACAGGGTTTACCTTTGTAGAGGAAGAGGTCCTCTATTTCTGACCCGGTGTCTGGTAATGAAGACCAGACAGAAGAGTCATCTGACTCATCCCCAGATGCACCTTCCCCATCTGCCAGAACAGTAAACCTATTTTCTGTGGGGATGTCAGCAGTTTTAGGGGTATTGGGTATTGGCTGTTGCCATGCTTGTCTATGTCTGCTAGACCTTTGCTCTCAGGTTGGTTGAGGGCAGCATGTCCTCAGCAGCATCTGTCTGCATGACCAAAAGTGTCTCTGCACTATCTGTCATTCCAGTATCATTCCTATCTGTAGAGGAGTCTTCTTGTGCTATGGTCTCTAGGGGTGGGGTGTCTGAACTTGGTGTCTCCTGGACCTAGGGAAGGGCCTGCAGAGAACCCAACAACTAACACACCAAAATCTGGCCAATGGAAAATCATGTACACAAATGCTCACAGCCTGGGACATAAGATCCCAGACCTGCAGGCAATAATGTCAGAGGCTAAACTGGACATAGTAGCAATTAGTGAGACGTGGTTTACCAGTAACCACACTTGGGAGACTTCAGTACCTGGCTATGTATTGTTCAGAAGAGACCGAGGTGCAAAAAGGGGGGGAGGAGGAGTGGCCCTGTATGTCAATGAAAATATCAAAGCTACAGAAATTCAGAATACACATAAGGAGCCAGAAGAACTGTGGTCACCCTGGAAACAGAAAATGGGACAGCCATAAGAAATGGGTTGTCTACAGGCCCCAGACCAGGGGAGGACATAGACACATTACTGTTAGAAGATATACAAAACATGACAGCTAAAGGGGAGGTTCTGATAATGGGAGACTTCAACATGCTGGATACAGATTGGTCAATACCAGCAGGAACATCTGCCAGAACTAGACACATAGTGGATTCCCTGCAGGGGGAGGGCCTCAAACAACTGGTACAGCAACCCACGAGAGACAGGGCTATCCTAGATCTAGTACTGACTAACAAGGAAGGATCACAGATCTCCAGGTAGAAGGTCACCTGGGGCCAGTGACCATCACATGGTATGGTTCAATTTGGCTACTACATCTAAATCATCCCATTCCAAGGCAAAAATAGGGACTTCAGAGGAGCTGACTTTGATAAGATGGCCAACAGAGTTAAGCTAGCCTTGGCAAAAAGAAACACAGGTGAGGGGGTACAGGCAAAGTGGGCAAGCATTAAGGATGCAATACTTGAAGCAACATCCCATTGTGTTAGACAGAAAAGAAAGTGCAAAAGAAGAAGGAAACCACTTTGGTTCTCAAATACAGTAGCAGAAAAGGTCAGAGCCAAAAGGCTGGCCTTCAGGAAATATAAGGGAACACAACGGGATGAAGATAGGGAGGCATACCAAACATCCCTAAGGGAAGCAGGGAAGGCAGTAAGGCAGGCAAAGTCCCAAACTGAGGAAAAACTAGCACGAACAGTAAAAGAAGGTGACAAGACTTTCTATAGATACATTAGTGAAAGGAGAAAGTCAAGAGGGGTATTACTAAGCTTAATGGAGAAAGGGAGCATGTGAGAGGAGGACCCTGTAAAGGCATCTATCCTAAATAGATACTTTGCTCAGTATTTACTGAAGAGAAGGTAGGGCAGGGCCCACAGCTCAGCATCATGGACACAGGGGGAGGGAGGTGAGCACTACCCTTCACAAAAGAAAGGGTCCTACAAGAGCTTGCTAAGATCAGGGTTGATAAGGCAATGGGACCTGATGGCATACATCCCAGGGTACTTAAGGAGCGAAAAGTGGAACTAGTAGAGCCATTAGCAGAACTGTTTAGTGAATCTCTGAGCACAGGAGAGGTCCTAGAAGACTGGAGAAGTGCTCATGTGATCCCGCTTCACAAGAGTGGTAGCAGGGAGGAGGCGGGGAACTACAGACCAGTCAGTCTACCTCAGTAGTGGCAAGATTATGGAGACACTCTTAAGGAAAGGATAGTGCAACACCTGGAATCCATAGCACAGGATCCAAGACAGCATGGGTTTACAAAAGGAAGGTCCTGTCAAACTAATCTCATAGATTTCTTTGACTGGGTAACCAGAGTGGTGGACCAAGGGGAGCAGTTGATGTTGCCTACCTGACTTCAGCAAAGCTTTTGACACTGTTCCACATAGAAGATTGATAATAAGCTGTAGGCTCGGATGGGTCAGAAGTTGGTCAACTGGGTGGCAAACTGGTTGACAGGCAGAAAACAGAGAGTGGTGGTAAATGGTATACAGTCAGAAGAGATGCAAGTCCCAAGTGGGGTACCTCAGGGATCAGTCCTGGGGCCAGTCCTCTTCAACATCTTCATTAGTGACCTTGCAGATGGACTATCAATCAATCAATCAATCAAAATCTTTATTTATTCAGGCTAACATCATTGAGCATAGCTCATTTACAAGATGGACCTGAGTGGTCATAACAATATAAGGTTACAAATTTTACACAAAAACATGGTACTGAATAAACACAAATACAATGATTTATGAATGAGACAGATAAACAAATATTTACATATATACAAGGCAAAATGACAATAAACCTAAATCATATTAAAAGGAAAGAAACAAACAGAATAGTAGGGATAAAGCTATAGGTAGTTGGACTTGGGTGGGCATTTTGTATGAAGTAGGTTGGAGAACAAGCTAGAAGAATGATAGAGAAATGAGGGTAGCATAAAGGGTGGGGAAGGAGGGGTGTAGAGGACTAGGCCTTATGGAAGAGTTGCATAATTCTGGGAATAGACTAGTGTACAGTTTTTGAAGGATGTTAAAGGAATGAGGGTCTCCAATTTCAAGGTCTTTTGAAGAGAATTCCAGATAAGTGCTAGGAATAGCTGACTGCAGCCCTTCCATACCGGGTGCAGGTGATAGGAATCTTCAGCATGATGAGTTTATTGATCCTTAGGGGTAAGGCCTGGATGTGATCCGTTGAAACAGCCTGAGATGTAGAAGGAGTTTGTTTGTCAGAGCTTTGTAGATCCAGACAGCAGCATTTTGTTTCTTCTATGTTGTGGGATGTCCAACTGACTGCATTGTAGAGAGAGCAATGATGGTGCTGGGGAAGATCTGTAATGAATCTAATAGCTCTATGATACAAGGTGTCTAATTTATTTAAATGGGAGAGGGAGCAGTGGCCATAGAGGAAGTCAGCATAGTCAATGAGGGATAGGAATGATGCCAGGATTAGCCTTTGTTTGGAATCTCTGGTCAGGTAGTGTTTGATCCTATAAAATAGGCCAAGTCTTTGTCTAGCTTTTTCAGGAGCTCTTCAATGGCTGGTGTAGTCAAGTTTATTGTCAATCCAGACTCCAAGATATTTGAATTTGTCCACGTATTCCAGATTTTCACCAAGGATGGTAGATAATTGTGGGAGGGTGAATGATGGGACAGTGGAAGAGCAGCTCTTGGTGGCAAAGAACATAGCTTGTTTTCTTGGCATTTAGTAGTAATTTCTTTTCTAGTAAGTTGTGCTGTAGGAGGGAGAACTCAGACTGTAAAAGCTCACAGGCTTTTGATGGTGAGGGATTACTGACATATAGTACAGTATCATCTGCAAAAAGGTGAATAATAGATTGTGAGAGATTGGAGTCAATATTGTTGATGTAAATGGCAAAGAGGATGGCGCCCAGGATGGAGCCTTGCCGTACACCTCTTAGGAGTGGTTTAGAGGTAGATAGGTCACCTTCATTTTTTACCAGTTGTAATCTTCCGGAGAGATAGCATCTGAACCATTTAAGAGAGAGTGAGTCAAGGCCTATGGAGTTCAGAGAGGAGATTAGTAGTTCACGGTCCACAGTGTCAAAGGCTTTGCTTAAATCCAGGAACACAGCACAGGTGTTATTCTTTTGTCTAAGGCAGTCTGCCAGTCATTTGTAACTTTTGCTAAGGCAGAGATGTGTGTTGCATAGATCTAAACCCAGATTGAGCTGGGTTAAGGAGATTGTTGGTATCAAGGTAGGCACTTAACTGAAAGTTTACTAACTTTTCAAGCATCTTGGACAGTACTGGTAAGATGGAAATGGGCCTATAGTTGTTGAGGTCCATGGGATCACCTGCCTTAAGTAGTGGAAACACTTGAGCTGTCTTCCATATTGAGGGGATAGAACCAGTGGCTAGGGACAGATTGAAGAGGCGAGTGAGGGGGGAAGCTAAGGCGTGCAGTGCTATTTTTAGAAAGTAGGGATCCAGGGAGTCTGCACCTGCACTTTTAGTTGTATCTAGTTGGAATAGAAGGTCTTCTACTTCTTTTAAGGGTATTGATTTGAAGGAGAATGTGGAAGCAGCCTTTTGTCCCTCAGTAGATTGTAAGTTTAGTGATGATCTCATTAGGTTTGCAGGTGAGGAGTCGAAAGCTAGCCCAGCTGTAGTAAAATGATCGTTGAAGGCATTGAAGATTCCGTGCTTGTCAGTGATTTCAATACTATTTAGGTGCACTTTGGGTGGTAAGACAGGGGTAGAAGTTTGACCTAGGATCCCCTTTATGGTACCCCAGAACCTGGAAGGGTTGTGATAGGAGGCATCCAATTCAGCTGTGTAGAAGGCAGCCTTGGCATTTCTTACTTGTTTTGTGCAGGAGTTTATGGATTTTCTGAATTGAAGCCAGTCATTTGGATACTTTGTCTTTCTTGCCCTTTTCCAGAGTTTATCTCTGGCAAGCAGTGCGGATTTAAGGTCAGCAGAGAACCAGCGACAAGATTTGAGTTTGGTTCTGACACTGATGAGGGGTGCATGTATATTGAGGGCACTTGTGATAATATCACTTAAGATCTGAAGAGCTGTCTCTATTGAAGCTGTGAGCTAGAATTCTTGCCAACCTGTGGTGTGGCACAAATCATGGAGATATCCTGAAATATTAAAGTTCTTTTTTGACCTTCTTGGGAGAAATTTTGCAGGGTTGGATGGCTTGATTGTTGATCTTATGCCAACTATGGGAGAGTGATCACTTATGTCACTGAATAGCACTCCAGCATGAGAATACAGATGAGGCTTATTTACCAACATAATGTCCAGGAGTGTGCTGTTGAGATTATTCTTTGGGTTAATCCTTGTTGGTTCTTTGATTAATTGAGTGAATCCATAAGTGTCACAGAAGGTTACTAGGGGTGCAGATGCATTGACTAGCCAATTTAAATTCAGGTCACCTAAAATGATGGTATCTTCAGGGCCTAGATTAAGTATAGATCCTAGGTGGGATAGGAGTTTGAGGCCTGCAGAGGGGGGTCTGTAGCAGCCAATCAGTTGAAAAGATGATATATTGGGAAGGGTTATTTTAATTGATAAGCATTCTAATTCCTTTGGCTGTGATGTAATATTGAGGCAGGATGCAGAGATGCAGAGGACTAGAGGGTAAGGCTTGTCTGTTTGCAGATGACACCAAGATCTGCAACAGAGTAGATGATCCAGATGGGGTGGGCAGAATGAGAAGAGATCTGGATAAACTAGCAAAATGGTCAGAAGAGTGGTAACTGGGATTTAATGCAAAGAAGTGCAAGATCATGCACATAGGGAAGAGAAACCCTGAAGCCACCTATAGGCTGGGAGGAGTTGCTAGCAGTCACAAAGGATGAAAGAGACTAGAGGCATCATCATCACTGATGACCTGAAATCATCAAGCAGACCTCTAAAGCAGTAGGTAAGGCTAGGGGTGTTAGGAATGTGTAATGGGGTATCACAAGTCATAAGAGGCGGTAATAATCCCTCTTTACAAGACACTGGTTAGGCCCCATCTGGAGTACTGCAGTATTGGAGGACACACCTTCACAAGGACATTAACCAAATTGAGGCAGTTCAGAGAAGGGCAACCAAAATGGTGCAGGGACTGCATCAGAAGACATATGAGGACAGATTAACAGAGCTCAATATGTATACCCTTGAGCAAAGGTGGAGAGAGGTGATATGATCGAGGCATTCAAACACCTTAAGGGCATTAACAAGGTGAAAGAGTCTAACATGTTTAAATATAAGAAAAATAGCAGGACAAGAGGACACAGCATGAGATTAGAGGGGGCATTAAGGGGAATATGAGGAAATTCTTTTTCACAGAAAGGGTGGTGGATGCATGGAATGGCTTACCACAAGAAGTGGTGGCTATGAATACAGTGCAGGGCTTCAAACAGGCATGGGATAGGCATAAGGGAGCAATACAAATGACTATGAATAGATAGGCCACTGACAGAGCAAAGGCCGATGGCACATTTATAAGGTAGAAAAAGGAAATGGGCAGACTGGATGGGCCTTGTGGTCCTTATCTGCCGCCAACTTCTATGTTTCTATGTAAGGGTCAGCCCTAGAAGTGGTGGCAGCCCCTATAACTTTGGCACTCTGAGCAATGGCCACTAACATCCTCTGTTCCTCTCTGTGTGTCTGCTCAGGCAGGTTGTGGGCAGCCCAAGGGCAGGTGTGGTAAGTGTGACCTCTCTTGTTACATAAATTGCATAACTGGTCACTTCTAAATTGGCCTGCTGTATGCCCCAATTCATTGCAATTAGTGCATTAGAGCCTGTCACACAGACTGCTTAAGTGACTGGTAGATCCACACTGGTAACATGCCCCTGTCTCCCCTGAGAAAAAAACAATTAGACAAATGTTGCAACCCAGAATCATTAGTGTTCAACACCACTTTCACTCTCCACCCCCCAGTCCAGATATGATCTTCATCAAAAATTGCTTCTGGGTTGCCTTGTACAGTGCATCTCTTCTTTAACCAATATACAGTATGATGTCAGTGACGCTGACCCCCTTATTCTAGAATAAGACTATGATGGTACTGTGTGCTGGCTTAGACAAAGAGACCACCTCAAAGGGGATCCATAATGGTGATGGTTTCAGTGTTTGATATAACATCCAGAATTTTTGAAGACCACTACTCAGTTTAAAACGTTTGTCAATGACAGTCTCTGGACAAGTGTATTAGGGCATACAATTTTGCTGCAGTAAAGTACATGAAACCTTTCAAGAGGGTTCTGGCTATGTAGATGTGATCAGGGAATCTCCTTAGGCCCCCTATATAGATCAATCTAACAGCATTATACCATTTTGCTGGGAAGACTGGTACACGAAAAAAGGAAACATAAGATCTGGAGTGGCTGCCATTGCTAGCCTCAGCCTGCTGTCATGCAAGAAATTATGGGGATCCATTTCTGGAGGTGGGCCCTGGTCAGTTAGGGACAACCTTGAATTTATAGTCCATTCAACCCTGATGTTTTGGAGCTGTGCAGAATTATTTTGTGGGTCGGAGGATATAGTTTCTGACATTAGCATCCTCGGGTTTTGTGTGAGCTCTAGTCCCTCAGGTTTATGAAGAGGTGAAGTTGTAAGCAAGAAAGGATTAGAGTCAAGTGCATCCATGGTTGTGACCCCAATCCATTTTATTCTGAGCTGTTGTGGGGTTTGCCTCATCAGGTATTTTTACAGCAGGTCCATTTGTTCTAATGAGCGTTGAGCCCGATACCCATCTCCCCCACTGTTTTTTCCCAACCTTCGGCTAAGAGAGCCGAGTCTACTGACCATTACTTTGTTTTGTTTGGTGCTCCATCAGGTACAGTCTTAGATGTGGGGTCTCATCTTAGGACAGGTGTTTTGTTGCCTGTAACTGCCATCCCTGATGAGACCCCTGTATTAGTTTTAGTTTCATTGCCTGAAAATACAAATAAGTTTGTAAGCTTTGTACTTGATGGGAAAATACCAGTTGTTTGTCGTTCTGATGCAGTAATCCCTTCTGTGATAGGAGCAGAGGTGCTTGGTTGCTCTGGTAATATCGATAGGTTTTCTGTTGCATCAGTTGCTGGCAGTTGGGCCTCCACAATTGATGGGGCCCTTAGCAGCACAGTGCTTTGATGTTCAAGTTGAGCCGCAATAGCAATCTGCAGCTCTTGTTGCCTATTTTAAAAATGCAGTTCCTTTTCATTCTGCATTGCTAAGAAATCCTTAATTTCCTAGGTATGTAGTTGTTCTGTGGATAAATTCAGACAGTGCTTCATATTCATATTTGAGGCTTGATGTGGTGCATCCATAGCAGCTCCTTTTCTTGCAAGAAATCTTTTACAATTTCTGCCATACCTGTGGTTTCAAAGAACAGCTTAGTCTCTGTTACACTGAGGGCAGAGGAGGAGACTGACTCTTCTGCCTCTTGGACATACATCCTCTCCAGATGATCTCCTGCAGTAGAATTTTTTTATTCAAGTCACATCAAATTAAACACATATGTACACAAAATAAATCACACCCATAATTAGGTCATAAAAAAGGGCACTTTAGGACAGTTTACCATAACCAAAACATAACATCAATAAAAAAAATATTTAAATTTTTAACACACAGGCATCAAGGCAAGAAAGGTAACCTTTATCTTGTTTTGCAGTCTTCATATTATTACTATACCTCATTACTGGCGTTTTTCAGGGACCCAGTTTTCCTCAGGTTCCTTGAACTTAATAAACTTGAACAACCCTTTCCACCATTTCTGAACCTTACAAGAGGGTATTTGAAACATCCTTTCTGTACACAGAGGTCATTTCTTGATCCACCATAACACCGTAAATTTCATATTGCACGAGTTTCTGATAGAGGACCCACTGGCATCTAGCCTGCCATAAATATTATTTGAGACAACAACATAAAACAGCTAGATCACCTTTGTCATGTTTGCTTAAAAGCTGTGGATAGCGACCTAGAATTAGTATTTCATAAGTTAATGAGTTTAACCAATCTAAATTCCATCTTTTCCCCACAAATGCCCATAATGGCTTTACATATGAACAAGAGAAGAGGAAATGCTCCATTGATTCTTTAATAGCCCGACAAGAATAGTATGGGCAGATTCTTTTTTCTTGGGTTTTACGTTTTAGATTGCCCCTAATATTTAGTCTACCATAGACTGAGAGCCACAGAATTTCCCACATGTGGACTGGACTTCTTTTGTTATTTAATTGTTTAAGCACCCGAGGAATCAATGTCTGAGGACAGTTCTTGAATTTAGGTTCAGTTGGATGTATGTGGGACATGATCTGGTTATATAATCTAGGCCCAGGGAGCTGGCATATTTGAGATTTAGTTAATTTCCATTTATAGATCTTCTGTAAAGCTGGTTTAATAAACTCTGGAACTTTAAGGAGGGAAGGGAGCTTTGGGGCCTCTATTCCACTCCATGTCTGGAAAAAAGTCAGTAGTACATTATAACTCCATAGATGATAAAAGGTGTTTGCTGGTATGAGCACAATCTTTCTAGAATGATAGATAAAAAGGGCAGAGAAGAAGATGATGGGGTCTACCATCCCTAGTCCTCCTTGGGCTTTTGAAAGGTAAGTATAACACCGTTTAATGGAATTTAACCTGCTCCCCCAGACCATCTGGAAAAAAACAGGCATATATTGTAGACTCCAATTTGGAGGGATGGGCATGGCCACATAAAGTAAACAAGGAATAATAAATCTCTTGATAATGTGAATCCTTTTGATTTTGGAAAGCTTCCAGTTTTTCCACCGTATCATTTTGTTCTCTTCTTTTTGTAGGACAGTCTCCCAGTTTTCTAGAAGTAGATTCTGGGGCCCAAATAGAATCCCAAGAATCCTCAGGGGGTCTGAAGTAAATGTTATATTACTTATTTTACCTATGTCTTGGGTTGGGGGTCCAATAGAGAGTCTTCTGCAATTAGCCACATTCACTATTGAATTGAATATTATGGAATAGTCTTCTACCTGTTCTAGCATGGAAGGGATATGTGAGACATTTGACATGAAAATGCAGACATTGCCCACATAGGCCTGGACTTTTACTTCATCCTAACTAGAGGGCCCAACTAGCCCTTGCCAGTTTAAGAAACTGCTGAGTTTTCTTAATAATAAGTGTAGGAGAAGATGTATAAGAGGTGGCTTAATGGACAGCCTTGTCAAACACCTCATTTTATAAGTATGCCTTTAGAAATGTTCCCTTTAATTACTGGGTATACCGTGGCTGATGGATATAACAATCTTATCCATTCTATGAACCCCTTAGGGATGCCATAATGCTGAAGAGTGAGACTCAAGAAAGGTTGATGAACTCTGTTGAATACCTTGCATTGGTTAAGTGAAATAATAAAGCCATTTTTCTTGCTGGAAGAATAGTGTTTTATAATATCTATTATTACCATTAGGGCATGCTATATTTTCCTGTTTAGTAACCCACAGAATTGAGAGGGATGAATGAGTTTATTTGTGATGCATCATAATCTATTTTTAATTATTTGCGATACAATTTTAAAACCAGAATTTAAGATGGTTATGGGTCTCCAGTTTTAAATATATTTTCTGTCTCCAGCTTTAAACAAAAAAATAAGCATACCAGATGTAAAGTAGGAAGGGATGTATTTTGTATCTAAATAATAAGTATACTCTACCTATAGACATAAGACTAATTCTGCAGGGAAAGTTTTATATAATTCATAAGGTAACCAGTCAGGGCCTGGGGATGTACCTAATTTCAAATTTTTAATAACAGCTTCCATTTCTGTTGCCTCAATGGGTGAGTTTAGGCCTTTAAGCTCCTCTTTTAGGGCTTGAATCCTGATGTCTTTAAGATATTGTTTCACTATTTCAGGCTGAGGGGGATCTGGCATAGTATGGGACTGAATGAGTTTAAATATCTCCTTATATAGGTCTTCCTCTGAAGTAATGATTTCCCCATATTCATTTATTAGGCTATGAACTACCATTGACTCTTTCCTAACTTTACAGACCTCAAATGGGTCACCTAAGGGGGTTTTCTGGGTCCCATATTGTAATTCTGCCCTCATGTTGAAAGCTCTGTCATATTGAAAGTCCTTCATATCTTGTTTAACTTTCTCTATTTGTGCACTATAATTATGCCTTATAGTGGCATCAAGGGTATAAATATACCGAAGCTCATCCCTCAGTTTCATATACTGAAAGAATTTGTCTCTGGACCTGTTTTTCCCATAATTTTGGAGACAAGAAGCTATGTCTAACTTAGTATCAGTCCACTATTCCCCTAGATTGTCATACAGATCACTCACCGATGCCCTTGCCCACAGAAGGGTTGAAATTTTATCTTTTAGAATGGGTTTAGTTAAACAAGATGTGTTAAGCCTCCGTCTGGTGTTTTTCTTACTGAAAGTAGGGTAGGATTGAAACCAAACCTGCAAAAATAAGTGATCTGAAAACTCTGTGGGATATATCCTCAAACGGGTAACTGGTAGACTATTTGAAATGAAAAAATGGTCAATTGTTGACGTTAACTTGCCTCTTTTATAGGTATAAGCTGGACCATATTCTAAAAATTGAAAGCAGTGGTTTTTTTTAACTCAGCTTGGTCTATGCAGTTTTAGAGAGCATTTGCATCACAGTAGTTTTTTTTCCCCTCCAGGGCCTTCCCTGTTTTAGGAAGGTCACAGTTAAAGTCACCCCCCAAAATGGTATGAGAAGTCGCATGAAGGTATGGTTGTAACTGAGAGAGAAATCCACTCTATCTGCTTTGGACTGTGGCCCATATATATTCATGAGTCTAACAGAGTTTTGTATGCATTTGCCTTCGATAATAAGAAGTCTCCGAGGGATCAAATCTGTAAGTTTTGTCAGGGAAAAGGAAAATTAACTGAACAATAAACCTACCCCATCAGCTTTGTCTGGTCCAAAAGATTGGAATGAAGGCCCCCATATCCATTCTGCCTGGAATGCTGTCACCTGGTCTGTTGGGAACATCGAGGTTTTCTGAAGGAAGCAAATTTCAATTTTTCTCTCATAAATGAGTTGAAAAATGGCATGTCTCTTGACTGAGTTGCATAAACTGCAACAATTTAGATACCCTATACGAAGGTTAGATATCTGACAATATTAATTAGAAGCTCTTTTTTCCCTCTTTTTTTCTTTCCTTTGTAGCCCAAGGGATCCATCAGATTTTCTGAGTTGTGGGTTTGGTTTATAATATCCCCAGTGTCCATGTCTGATTCTCCTCATGATGTAGCTATGGGACCGTAAGGGTTTTCTGAAGTTATATCTGAAGGTTCCAGAGGTAGGGAGGGGGGGTTTGTGTTCCTGGTCACCCATTTCCTATGGGCAGGGGTTGACTTCAGTTGGGGGGGTCCATTGTGCTTTCCTGTGACATGTCCTGGGAGTCATGGTAACAGACAGGGGTAAGTTGTTCCTGGCTAAGAAGACTGCTACCCTTCTGGTCCCTTGCCTCTTCCATTTACCTAGTGAGATGTATACCTTCCTCATGGTTTGTATTCTGTAAGTAGGGTTGAGTTGAGGGTACTGGTTCTACCTCATTTTGGTCTGTGGGGGTGGAGGCAGCATCCTGTGCTTTCTGGATAAGTAAATCTGGGCTGATGACAATAGCCCTGTTCTTGGCTGCCCATGGGCATTTTGGGAAAGTATGTCCTGTTTCTTCACTCAGGTCACATTTGGTTAGATTTGCACATTGGACACTGATGTGACCTTCCTTCTGTGGGGGCATTTTTTATTGAAAAATTTAATATAAAACATAAAGAACAAAATATATTACTTCATGTAAATGTCAAAAGCAAAACCATAATATACCAAACAACATCCCTACATACCCCCATGTATAGCCAATCATGCAAGTTGTGAAAATAAAACTTAACATGTATAATAAAGGAGAAAAAAACTCAGAGATAAAAAGAAAAATAAAGTATACGCTTATTTTTTTGAAAGGTTAAAAGAAACAATGAAAAAAATAAAACAATAAAAAAAATCTTAATTTAACCCATATATACATAGTGGGAAATACCCCAATGTCACCCTAAACTTCATAAATCAGTCTCATACAATTCTAAAAACAATATAACAGTAAGGTCTGTAGCTCAATACCTCTTCTGCAGAAAGATAAGATACTACTGCTGTGCATACCCAAACTTATCACCTGCATCAGTCCTTTCCATAGATTATTTACTGTCACCATTGAACATTTCTGAACATTCTTATTGTACAATTCCACACTTGCCACTTCAGTCAATTTACTAACTGTTAAATAAGTCATACGTAGTTGCTGTGTAACATACCTGCATCTAGCCTGCCATAAGTAAAATTTTATGCAAGCAAAAATACACTTCCAGGGTGCTTCTATTATAAACTGCACATCTACCACAGTATTGACCTAAAACCAGTTGCTCATAAATTAATCTAGTTAACCATGGTAAGTTTCACCTATATGCTAAGAAAGACCAAAGCTGAGAAGAAAAACAAAATTCATACAGGAAATGTGACACTGTTTCTTCTGGAGCCAGATAGTCCGTATAAGGACACCCCCTTTCTTCAAAAGCCTTATACTTGAAATTTCCTTTCACATTTAGTCTACCATATGTACAAAGCCACAGATTATCCCACATTCAAACTGGAATTCTAGTGTTGTTCAGTTGGGAAACTGCACCTGAAACCTGGTCTGGGGAACAAGACTTGAATTCAGGAACAGCTGGGCCTATCTGTCCCAGAATCATTTCATAAAGTTGTGTTTTTGTAGAATTCAGAATTTGTGTTTTTGTCACCTGCCATATACACAATTTCCTTAATGTAGGCTTCTTAAAAGCCGGTACTTTTATTTTAGGTAAAGGCTTTACTGGATTTTCCTGCCAGTGGCTCAAGTAACCTCTCATTAATACTTTCTACCACTCTTCCTCCCTGTCTCTATTTCCTGCTGGTAAGAATGGCTTTTTAATATTCACTATTAAAAAATGACGTGAAAAAAAACAAAGGATGTAACATTCCCACTCCCCCTTGTTGTCTAGATAAATATGTGAAATCCATTTTAATTTAGTTAAGCCTATTCCCCCATAATAGCTGAAAAAAATACTATAAATACTACAGTACTTTCTAAATTAAATGGAATGGGGTATATCCACCCTACATATAATAATAGGGGCACTAAAAATGGTTTCATGATAAATATCCTTTTATATTTAGATAGTAACCAGCCTCTCCATTTCTTGACTCGACAGTCACAATTCTGTATAGCTTCTGCCCAATTTTTGTAAGCCATGTCTCCTTCTCCAAAATAGAGACCCAAGATTTTAATTGAGTTTGTTGACATGGTAGTACCTGCTACACTAGTGATGCTTATTGTCTTACCTAGTGTAATCCCCCATACTTTTCTCTATGTTAAGAAAAGCTCCTGATACTGTTCCATAGTAATGTAATTCCTGGACTGTTAGTGTTACACTTTCTTGTGATGTGACTAAAAGACAACAATCATCTGCATATGCAGAAAGTTTAATGTCGGAGTTCTGTCCTGGTAACTTAAGCCCCTGAATTAAATTGTTTGCTGCAACGTGTCTAATACCTGTATCAAACACCAATGTATATAGTAGTGGACTTAATGGGCAGCCCTGCCTGACCCCCACCTTCAAGGCTAAGGGTAGCCCCAAAATTCCTCCTATCAGGTGAATCACAGATGCTTTATTATACAACTTTTGAATACACTGTACTATCCTCTCAGGTATTTTATATCGTCATAAAACCTGTAACATTAAGCAGTATATCACACTGTCAAAGGCTTTACTTTGATTTAGGGATACCAAAAAGCCTGATAAATAATTTTCTTTACAGTATTCATAACTATCCCTAATTAACTGAAGGTTATCTTGTATTTTGTGATCTGACACCCCAGAAGTCTGTGCCGGATGTAAAAGATCGGATAAATGAGGTTGTAAATGGTTATGGATTAATTTACCCAATATCTTCAAATACATGCATTCAATAGACAGATGGGACACCAGTTTTTTAATAATGTCTTATCTCTGTACTTAAAAATAAATTGTATCAAACTTTGTGCAAAATCTTCCCTTATTGTGTGGTGATCCATAATCTCCTTGGGATCAGTACAAATTCCTGACACGTTAACTCCTGACAGTAATTCGACCGACACTGACTGCCCATATTGTACAGCTCGCTGACAAAAATTATCCTGTAAGCTGACATCCCATAAGCTGATTTAAAACCCAGAGAGTAGTAAGCTGACATCCCATAAGCACAAATATAAACAAATAAAATACCTGCAAACAAACATGCCTGTAGAACAAATAGTGACAGGTCAACATACCTTCATGTGGGAGCAAGTAGTCTGTTTAAAATCCATTCCACTTCTTAGCTTGTCATGCTCAGTATGAAATCCAGTAGTCTGTTTAAAATCAATTTTATTTATTTAAATTATTAAAACCCATTCCACATCTTAGCATGTCATGCTTATTGTTGTCAGTGATTAGTCAGATTAGATTACTAGGTTGTTGGCAATTCCTCTAATGAAATCCTCAGCAGTTCAGTGTTCAAGGTCTGCAACAATTGAGGAAATCTTTCCCTCCCGTTTGGCATACTTTTTTCTCGTTGGTGATTTTGGCATTCCCCTCAATATTTTCTCTATTGTGCTGTCAGTGGATACCTGTTCATTGTGCAGTTCTTCCATAAATCTATGTACCGCTACATGTGTAGCACCCACTAATGTTCCTAGATGGTGGTGCCAAGCCTCGACCTTATTCTGGGATCTTGGTATCCCAAGCATCATTTGACTGTGCACTTACTAGAACTCTGGTGGGTATAAAGGGGGGTGTGGACAGCAGTATTATTCCACATTCTTCATTGAACCTGACCCAGGCTATAATTTTCTTTAAACCACTCAATGACACTCTCACTGTCAGGTGGCATGTCTCCCTTAAGTTCTGCAAATACACTTGGAATCTGTTCTGTTGGAAGAAAGGACAAGGCAACGATTTGGTGCATTAGTAGGCTGAATTTCAGTTCAATACCATATTTGGTTGCAAGCCCACACCCTTGTATTTTGTGCCAAACTATTTTCCCCAAATGAAACAAACACCCCTTGTTTACAGTCATTGGAAATTCAGTTTTGCATGCACTTATAGCAGCCTGCTCAAAGTCCATTATCCCAATCTTGAGGGACAGATGGATGCCATGCTCATCTGCAAAATCCTGAAAGTCCTGAAACATTTGCAGGTAACAATCATAGGACTTTGCAAACATCAAGCAGTACACCAGTGGGAGAATTCGGCATGTATCTTCATTGCCCACAGGTGCATGAACAGAGTACAATTGTCTGAAAAGTGTTGGTACGTTCTTAAAGGTACCGTCCATTATCCAGTAAGCTGATGAGCTCAGCTTTTCAATATTTTTTTTGGTAGTGAAGGGTAGTATTTTTTCAGCCCCACAAGCAGACTCCCGGACTAGGAAAGATTGCCCATTCACAGTTCTGTATTCAGGTGCTATACATATATCATCTACTGATTTGGGCTCTGGTGGAATATTGACCCTTCTAGCATGCTTAACCACTTGCCTAAGTGAATGCAGATGTGGCATATTATGCCTCACCTCCTCAGCACTTTCAAAAGCTCAGTCTGGATGAGTTGTGCAGGAGTATCATATGTAGTAACTGCTCAGTGTTTCAACAAGGCAACTGGGGCATTTGTTGCATCAGGGGAATGATTATGTTTGGGGGTAGATCTTAATTGGTGGTGTCTGCCAACAAGCACTGTAGAAGCTCGCCCTTTACATTCCCCCTTCATGTGCTGGCAACACCAGTAGTACAAATCAGCACAATGTTATTCTTTTACATATGAATAGCCGGCAACACTCAGTTTCATGTTCCACCGTTGTGAAGGCACAACCACGCAGATTTGAGGAACCGAATCAGACATTGCTACACCACAATCCACAGGTAACATGGGCAGTCAGTTACCTAGTTTTTATGTAGTGAGCTGCTAATTGATACTAGCTGAAGTAATTAACAGGTATTCGGGAGAATTCAATGACGGGTGAAATTACCATGCGGGCAGATTAAAGTCGGCAAATCAAAGACGGGAATTGATAAGTCGGGACATTCAGAGTCGGGAATTTGTACTAGACCCATCTCTTTATATACTAATAATAAAGGTTATTTCAATTCTTCCTGAAAAGTTAAATAAAACTCTAGGCATAACCCATCTTGTCCAAGGGAGACATTTTTTCTCATCCCCTTAAGAACAGACAGCAGTTCATCTTGTCCAGTTAGGGTATCCAGATGCTTTAAAGACATATAATTAAACTGAGGACTCTATTGTTTTATATAAGTACACATACTAGAGAAATCAGGGAGAAGTGGATTGTTAAAGGACTCCATATAATTATGTATAATACGTTTCAGATCATGTGGAGAAGTTTTTACCTTACCATCATTATCTTTTAAAGCTGTGATACAGGAATTCTCTATTCTGATTTTACAGGCTGCACAGGGGTCTCCTGAGAGGGTCTTTGTTGTCCCATACTGTAATGCAGCTGTAAGTGTGCTGCCCTATCATACTGATACATTTTCATTTGATTTTTAATCTGTTTAATTTGAGTGCTGTAATCTAGTGAAGTAGTATTAACTAATGAGTATAAATACTGTAATTGTTGACATAAAGATAAACAAAGTAAAAACTTTTTGTTTTGTTGTTACTTACCATATTTAATAAAACAGTTTTGTATTTTTTCTTTTGTGTCCTCCCACCATTCCCCAATGGTGTCATATAGACACAATACTGTTTTACAAGCCTTTAAGAATTCTCTAATATGAATCTGGACTATTCTATCCTGTAATAATGAAATGTTCAGTTTCCAACCACATTTTGAGGCCTGTCATGCCTCCTGAACATGTACCTTAAGTAATAACTTGGAGTAATGTGAAAACTCTGTGGAAAGTACTTGGAAATTTACAAATTGTACATTAGAAGTGAGAAACCAATAATCTATTCTAGTTGCCAGTCGACCTGTGATATATGTTCTATCTAACATAGGGATTTGATACTTTAGCTGCGTCTTTCATACCAGCAACCTTGAGGCAATTCTGTAGTCCATGGGTGTCACAATACACTTTTTATTAGTTAAGGACCCATGTGGGACATCTACTGGGCAATTAAAATCTCCTCATAAAAAAATGTCTGGTGGTCATAAAAAAAGGCTGTAATGTTTTGAATATTTCTATTCTGTCTGCTTTACTACAGCAAATCTGCAAGCTTTACCTTCTAACAGGCAGTCCAGGGTAAATAAGCTCCGAGGTATAACATCCATTAATTATTGCAAATAAAACTGTACTCCTTTAAGGAGAATCCCCACCCCATCAGCTCTATCAAGGCCAAAGGACCAATATGACGGGCCCCAAAGCCAATTTTTCTTACATTGATTTACCACTGTAAAAGTATTTAGCCAGGTTCCTGTAAGAAAAATACATTAACAGCTTGTTGCTGGAGAAAACTGTTTTTCTTTTAACCCCATTAAGAATGCTACAGACATTAACTGTATCAAAATTTAAAGGTCCCATAAACATAATTGGTTAAGAAAAGGGTCATCAGTCCTGACTATCTCCAATGTGTTTCTTCTTTTTTTTCTTCTTCCTGCCCTTTCTCCTGTCCTTTCTCTGTTCAATTGGAGAAAGGGATTTTGAAGAAATGTCAGATTCTGAACCTTCCATGCCAGATCCCCCTACTCCTTTTGTTTGGAAAGCATCTTGTATTTATTACTCAGGACCGTGTCAGGAAAAGAAGAAGTCCATAATCTGGAACTCCATCATGTTACAGGGGTAGTCCAAGATTGCTTGGGTGGGGGTTGGGTTGGCATTTCTATATATTCAGAACCCCCATAAACTGTGGAGTCATGCTCAGCTTCTGCCTGCTGCGGTGGAAGGGGGGGCAGAAAAAGTTTGTTGATCAGAGAATGTCTGTTAAGAAGCTCATTGATCCTGTTGTGGCTCTTCTCTTGTCTGATCCTGTGGTTCTTCTCTTGTGTGTTCCTGACCAGTCTCAGTAGGTGTTGGAATCTCAGGGCCTTCTTGTGCCATTGTGTCACCATAATTTTCCCCCATGTCTGCCCTCAGGGGTGCTTGGCTAGGGGTCTCAGGGTGACCTTCAGCTTTCCTTTGTGCATGACATATTATTATGTCTTGGTTAACTCTTTCTGGTTGTTATGACCTACTCATAAGCATTTATGGAACACATGGCCTCTAGCATCACAGAGATTACAGTGTGCCACATTTCTGCACTATGTGCTGATATGGTTGTACTCACCACAAAGAATATACACAAGCTTATCACATGAGCTTGCAAGATGAGTTTAGTCACCACATTTATAGCACGTCTTAGGCTGGCTAGAGTAAAAACACACACTACAACCTCTTCCAATAAAAAAACTATTAGGCAGATGAACAATGCCTTATCATTTTGTCATAACTTGATCTTAAAGTGCCATCCACCTGTCCAGAAAGATTCCAAATCAATAATTGGTTTGGGGTGTTGAGAACATTGCAGCGTTTTTGAAGCCAGTGATGAATGTCTCCTATGTTAATGCTTTCAGTTCTAAACATTATAGTCACAGTTTTTATCACAGGTTTGTTCAGATGGATGACCATGAAAGGTGTCCACAATGGAGAAATTTATTTTCTGGTTATACAATGTCCCAAATTTGTCCAGCCCCATGAGCAGTATGAAAACTAATATCAAAGTTCTCTTTCCCAGATATGTGTGTGAGGGCATGAACTTCCGCAGGGACAACATGTAAAGATTCTTTTATAAACGTTTTCCCCACATATTCTCTATCTGTGAAGAGTTCAAACCCTCCCTTATATCTTATTCGCACAGCAAGTCTGTGCAGTGTAGTGGGTGATTTATCAAAAAGATCAGAAAATCGTGTTGTGTGTGGTGGGGGTTAAGTATTGCTCTTAGTACCAGGCCCAATGGGGTACATCACCCAGTTCATCTCATGAGTCATTTCTGTGTTCTGCTCTCTGTCCTATATTAGCCAAAGGCCCTTCTACCTCTGAGGCAGTATTAGAGTCCATTGTAATTTTTCTGCTGCTCAAATCCTCCCTTCCATCTTCAGGTTCAGAATCTACTGTTTGATGTTCTAGAGGCACTGATGTTATGATTATTACTGGCTGCTCTGATGTTCTTCCTCCAAACCCCTGTGTTGTTAACAGACTGTCCTGCAATATTTGTGCCCCATTACTCATGTCTAGCCCTGTGTCCACCATTTAACTCAGTTTTTGAACATTTATTAAATCAATGTTACAGTTCTGGGATTTATCATTAAGAGTGATATCCTGTTCCATTTGTACACCCCTGACTGCTTTGCACTCCACATTTAACTTGCCCACAGATGTGGCATCACTCTGCCCCATCTCCCTGATGCGTATCAGCTCCTTCCCCAATTTGCTCATTCTGGGCCACTATTTTTTCCTGAGAAAGTTCAAAGATTGGGTCAGAGACCCACTTACATGAAGCATCCTGCCTCCAACCAGCATTTTGTAGGGCCAGCTCTGGTGTCCATGGCTACTCTGTCACTTCTGGGGTGCCAACCGAAAAAGCTTCCATTAGTCTTTCTCTGGGTGTTTGGTGTGCCTGAAGAGGTCCACCCACTTTGGTCAGTGAAGAACCTCCATGCCCTTCCAACAGTGATTTAGTCTTCCATTTCTTTTTTCTTATTTCTTTAAATGCTTTTTGCAGCTGGTGTCTGGATAACACACCAAGCCTTGTCTCTGCACTTGGTCCCTGTTTGTTAGCATCTGCCTCCTCCAGTGTCATCACTGCATTCTGGAACTCCTATGAAGCCATATCCATGTCTGAATCAGCATTATCATTGTCCATATTAAGCTCTGCAATGACTATGTCCAACTCCTGTGAATCCACAGCATAAGGTAAATCATCCATGCCAAGTACTGTTGTTGCTTCACTAGGAATAATCACAACTGCGTTCTCCTTGCTTGACTCAGCTGGGAGGGAGAACTGCTCCCCAGCCTGCCACACCTTCTTCTCCTCCTCGGCTTCACAAGGAACATCCATCAGACAACTTCCAGCTTCACCTCCTGTAAGGAAATTTCCTGGTGTCCTGGCCAGATTTTCCCCATTCACTAAAAATACTATTAACAGCTTAGCTTAGAATGGCATCTTTCAAAAAAGAGATTTGCAAGAACAAGGGAACACAATTTGAAGATAGAAGGGGACAGCTCAGGGGCAATGTGAGGAAGTATTTTTTTCACAGAGAAGGTGGTGGACACATGGAAGTGCCTTCCTGAAGAGGTTGTGGGGTCTAAAACTGTGAGAAAGTTCAAGAATGCATGGGACAGACATAAGGCAATTATTGTCGGGGGTAGGAAGAAATAGGCTGTTGGTTAACTAGGATCTGCAACTTATCCAGTAGGTAGGGAAATGGGCAGACTAGGTAGGCCAAATGGTCCTTATCTGCCCTCAAAGTCTATGTTTCTATGTTTCTAGTCTGGTTCTGTATGTCAGTTTGCACCTATATCTTCCCCGTCTCCCTTAGGACAAGGCTAAAAAATAGGCAGAATTGTCTAGTCTTCCATTCCTGGTCAACAAAAACTAAACTAAACTAAACTGACACAACTCCACCAAAAAAAACCCTCACACAATAACTCCATTACCTCAACAACAGACACCATGTACACACCTACAACGGTATTACACACTTGTAGATCCTCTAGATTTGAACCCACGACCACATGCCACACACAACTACCAAAAACCCTACCCACCTAACACCCTACTCTACCCACTACACCATGACAGGACCATGATCCCAACCCACCCAGCAACAGCATAAATTCACTAAGGATAGAACAAAAGAACTGCTCACTGTCTCATACAGTAACATAATTCTAAAGTATTGTTTCTGTGGGGGACTGTGCCCACCGTACTTCCCTTGGGGAGTTCCACCCCCTGATCCTCCTTTACTATAATTAACCAACGCCAATACTTCACTAATCACTAACATACTATCCAAACACAAGTTACACAAGTTCCAGTTGTTGAAATTATGGTCATTCATAATGGCAGCTCGCTCAAATAACACACACTCTTCTATCATCTCTCAAATGCATTCACCCTGTATTCACTCATTTGATGCAATACCCCTTCTTCAAACCTCTCTTCTTCCCAGCCCTTAAGGCTTACTTCTAAAGAGCTACAAGGAAACCTAGCTAGGTAGTACCTAAACTAAAAAAAAAAAAAAACTATAGCAGGTAGACCTTCATTTTTTTAGGCCAGGCAGACAGGAATAAACTACAGACCTCTCTCTAATTAACTCCTTTATCTCCCTGCTCCTCAAATGTTGTTGCTAGGGTAGCAGAAGGATCCTTATAGCAGTGCAGATTACACTGATCACCAATACCCACATTCACACTGTACTACAGTTGCTCTTAATGCAAGCATCACACTTCTGGGCACAGTAGGGGACATTTTTGAAGACCCATCTGATGTGTAACAATAAAATATATTTTCCAGCAGCATGTGTCCACTATTAAATTCATCTGTCATCTGGGACTAAATTTGGCTAGATCATAAAAAATAGTCTTCAATACCAAGTTCCTGCCTCTCTGCATCTTGACTACTACTCCCTACTCCTTACAGATCCTGTCATGTTCTTGAGTTCCCTTAGAAATGGTGCAAGTCTTCAAGTGCCTTGGTCTTTGGATGGACTGCAAAGTGAAATTCACTGAGCACATGAGCACTGAGCACATCATTAGAACTGTAAGAGGCTCATACAGAATGCATGGAGCTCTATATCATGTACATGACTGCCTCACCCTATACATTAGACTTTTAATTCTACAACCATACCTCCTGTCTGCCTGAGGTTTACAGATCTGCACCCACCACCACACTGCACAAAGTTACAGTGACATACAACAATATGTGCAGCTTGCTGTGGGGGTGTTATAAAAGAACACATCAATGCCTGATGTACAATGACTTTAGACTACTGCATCCAAACAAGAGAAGAGATCTTAAATGGGCCACAGCACCTTGATACACAAGTGTGTGTGCTCAGGCAGCACTCTGTCTACCTATGCAGGCTGCTAAGCCTACACAGACATGGCCACTCCATTCTCAGGCTAAGGAGCTCATTTATATACCCATACTCACAAGACAATTGGTATTAAGGCCTTTTCTTTTGCTGGTCTATTTACATAGACTTCTCTCCCTAGAAATACGAAGGCTAGAGCTACTACTCAAGACTTCAAGCAAGCCTTGCATTCTTTTCTTCTTGTCTCCTGCTGCTGCCAGAACTTCAGAGTCACCTCAATCCCAGTTTACTGACCATGCCCTATAACTCCCAGCCTCTATATCCCTTGTTTAACATCTGCACTTTATTGTTTGATTTTTTTCAGTGTACAGTACATATACATCTGCCTTGCTTACTTAAATGCTAGATAGTACCCTGCTGCAGTGAAAGTTCCTTGGCTCCCGCTTCAGAAGTAGGTGTTGCATCTAAATGTGTATTTCCTGGTGTGTCAAAGTCTAATAAATACAAATGTAAATCAGTCGCAGTACACATTATAATCATGTTCAATCAACTAGATAACATAGCCACCATTTATAATGTAGCAATAGAACTGCTGAATGTTACTGGAGAATTAATGTATTGAACACATAGTAATCCATCAAAACTTTCTTTTAATGTGCAAAATGTAAAACTAAAAAACTAAATTGTTGACATGAATAATGGACCATAAAAATGCAGCTGTGGGGAACAAAAAGCATCATAACAAAAAAATTGAAAATGTAACTGGAAAGGGAAACAACAGGAGATATTTTCATTGGCTTAACTCACACAGCTGAACAAAGTGAACTGAAAAACATTTATGTCCAGTTTGATTGACAGAGATTTAAAGAATTGAATATTTACCACAACATCATCTCCTTTCAGCAATATCAATCAAAAGGTTAGGCCCCTAGAGGTCTAAGACTGGACACAAATCCTTCTGGTGGTTTCCAAGATAAAGAAATGAAAGTGCAATGGGAAACAGCTCTAGAAGAGTGTTCTCAGAAATTGATTAATATTTTTATAAATAGAGTACTAGCACAAAAAAAATCATGTCACTACTAAAATAGACTAGAATATGAAAGATTTAGAGACATTTAATAATCTTCCTAATTTAAAGATTTTAGATATTGAACTTTTGGCAAAAAGGCAGTTTGTCAGTAGGACAAACTGGTTATCAGCTCACTGGATGTGGTGATGTACTGTACCACATAAATATATGTTATCTGCATTTGTAATTTTTGTGCTTGAGACTATTCTTTGTGAGTGTGTTCCATTTATTTTAAATGTTCGGCCCATGGAAAATATGATTAGATATCTAGACCAGAAGTTACACTATATTGCTTGAAATACAGTCATTTTCATACCAAACGGTTGTGCTAACACAAGCAGAGGATCTTGACTGTGGTTATAGATAAGCAATAAGTGCAGATAATGTCTGAGGCAAAATATACTGTTTCATCCAAATGTCTTTTGTAATAAAGAGCAAGGGCTAACATACAGTATGAATACCAAATATTGCTACATTAAGGCAGAATTTTGTTTAAATGTTTTTTAAAGGATTCTGTGATGGATTGATAACTTTGGAATAGCACTGTACTGTAAATGCTTCTGTCTCTTTTAGTACTATGACAGTGGTAACATTTTAATGTTGCTTAGTATATAACATAGACAATTATTTTAGAAAGTACAAATTTCAGCAAGTTGTTAAATCTCTAATCTTTTGTAAACTCTTACCTACACTTGTAACAAAGGACACAATATAATTATTTTCTCCACCTAAAATACATTCTTAATAAGTACAGAGGATTTTGGGAGTCTAATAAATTAAATGACCTGGTTATGCATGATAGTGCTGGATAAAATATTGTGGGTGGCAGTCTCAAATGGCCAGAGAATGGAACAGATGTTTTCTTTGAATGTTGCTAAGAAACTAGCAATATCCCCTTACCATGTTCTTGCTGTAAGCAAAAAATTATTCAGTAACTAATTTTGTTCCTGCTGGCACTGCAACATTTTTAAAGTGTAATTCTCTCTTGTTAACATACTTTACTTCAGCTGTTGGCATGGTAAGGCATTTCTTTACTGTCAGTCAGCTATACTTTGATGGGTTTAGTCGAGTGAGTAATGTGAATGTTATATTGGCAGTACTAACCATCATTTTATCATTGTACTAGTCTATCATATTTAAAAAATGATACAGACCCATCAGACTTCAGCAGTGACAAAACAATCTGGAGCATATATAAGCAATTTTAAACATTGTACTTATGTTTATTTATTGTATTCAAAAAAGTTAATACATACATCTTCCATTCCATTTAGTCCTTTATCTCTCTTGAAAGAAAATACAAGTCATAACTGGATAAATTATTGAATAATTAGCAAAAGAGACAAAAAAAAGAATGAAGAAAGAGGGTAAAAATTAGAGAATGTATAGATAAACAAACAGAAATTATGTAATAGAAGTCATCGAAGGTTGTAGAGAAAGAAAGAAATTAAAGAATATATTATTTTCAAATGTAAATGCGTTATTCTATAAAAGTTAAAGAGGTGCCACAAGTTTTAAGTGTTTAAACAATTCCAAAAGAAAATAGACATCATAACATGGAGAAGATCGGAAAAAAATCTAAATTTATAGATCCAAGATGAAAATTAAAAGAAACAAGGAAAACACAGAAACATAGAATTTTTCATAAGAAATGTATTGCTTGGCCGACCCAGTCTGTCCAGATGGTCCCTACATTATCTTTCTCTGCACAGACCCTACCCAGTCTCCAGCAACCCTCCCTCCTCTCTGACTATTTACTAATATTCCCCTATGTCCACCCTACACATGCCTAATGCCAGTTCTATGTGAAATCAGTGAACACCAAACAGGGAGAACAAAAGGCAATGGTAAAATGATGGGTCGACAAATGGTGACTGGGAAATTACAGTGATCACTGAAATGGTGACAACACTGCCCTTACTAGCTATAATCAACTTCTGGGAATGCAACTTAGGAAATGGTGAAAGCCGCAGGTCATTGTTAAAGTGATCGCTGTTTCCCAGTCGCTGTATTTGAGGCACTGTTTTTCCATCGCTGCATCTGAAGTTGCTGTTTCACAGGTGTTCATTTCATTGGATATCCCTGAAACCCTCTACTGTTTTTGCTTCAAATACTGTATAGACTCCAAACCTTCAGAAGAATCAAAGAAACATAAACAGAAGCAAGGTGCATCCAACTAGGCTAATACTTCAACAACTAAGAAAAGGGCCCTTGAATAAATGTGTCAGTCAGCTTTTAATGAACCTCAGTGGAGATGCACCAATAGTTTCAGCATACACGTTTCCCTGCATGAGTGTCCTGACTGGAGCATTAGTAGGAACAGAGGTTACTGTTAGGCTAGCTAGTGGTAATGCTAAAAAAAAAATTAGAGAGACTGGATGCCAAAAAATTATGTTAAATAATGATACTTCAAATATGTAAATTAAGTGGATTTACTACGAAAGATCAAAAATTCAAATACCGAGTGTCAGGATCCAGAGACTGAGTAATCGAAACTCAGTATTCCGACACTCAGTAATTGCCTGTGACAGAGGTTTTTCCTGTGTTTTGGGGGGCTTTGACCCTGCATCCCCCTACTTAATATAACAAACTCCACTGTGGGCAATTACCAAATGTCAGGATTCCGAGTTTCGTGGCACTCAGTCTCAGGATCCTGACATTCAGTATTTGAAGTTTTGATCTTTCCTAGTGATACCAAATCAAGTATGGTGCTAAACTGAAGTCAGCTCTTCCAGTCTCCTTAGATGTGGAAGCCATTTAGCCACTGTTACAGATACCATAAGATGAAATCGTATCAGTGACACTTACAAAGAAAGTAAGTGTCACATCTGTTCTGGCTGGAATGACTGAAGTTGTGAAATCACAGCAAGATGACTGGGGATTGATATTCAAAACTTTGCCCGGGCACAAATCCAAGTTTGCCCATGCTAATCATATTTAGCATGGATGTACATTATTGAAAAGCCCAGTTAGTGCAGTCAAATAGGGTTTACAATCAGGCAAATTCAGAGGGGTGCACAGTGTAAATTAAGGGATGGGGACCTGAATGTTGTCGCAGTCCAATATTTAGAGCACATGTGCTGCTCAATGCGATTTTGCTCTGTCCTCTTGCATGATGTACATACTGCCCCTTGAAATCCTGACTTACACCTGCACAACCCTAGTGGTTGGTGGAAGAAGTGCCGGGGCCCTGGCACCACCAACCCAGTAATCTTGGTGTCCAGTGGTCCTTCCCTCCACTGATTGCCTTTCCAATGTATAAAAACATAATGCCCTGGTGGCTAGTCGTCCCTCCCCCTACCTGATCCCCTCTACACTAATGTTATACTATTCCCTGGTGTCTAGCACACCTTCCACCCTGGCAGATAGTGCCCAACCACCCCACTCCTCCGATTCCAAACCCGAGCCAGTGACCAGCACAGCCCTCTAAGCACCACCATGGCTGGCCACCAACTGAACTGTCAGTGAGTGTGTACTGTATTTAGTATCCACTCACTGACAGTTCAGTGGTGGCCAGTTGTGGTGGTGAGTGGAGGGCTGTGCTGGTCACTGGCTTAGGTTTGGGATGGGGGACTGGGGTAGTGGAGCACTACCTGCCAAGGTGGGGAGGTCCACTAGATATCAGGAAATAGTGTAACATTATTTTACAGGGGATTGAATGGGGGGAGACACCACTGGACACCAGGGGATTATGCTCTGAGACATTTGGACAGTGACTGACAGGGTGAGGGACCATTAACCACCAGGGCATTATATGTTTATATATCAGAATGGCTATTGGTAGTGAGGAGGGACCACTAGCCATGAGGGCGTTATGTTTTGTACATCATGATGGGATTCAGTGGGGGTGGGAAGAGACCACTGGACAACAGGGAAGTGTGTTTTGATACAGTGGGGGGGCAGCACTGCACCACATGGCTTGGACTATCTGTGCAAATGAGACCATAAAGGGCATGCAAATGGACCCTTAGTGCCTTGCATACCCAATGTACTCATTTGCATGGGTCTGTTTGAATATGGGACATTTAGCTCAGGTGCAAGCCATTATGACACCCTATTTTGGGAGTCATGTCTGCCCAGAGCTAAGTAGCTCAATGATGGGCCACAATGGCCCTATATTCAGTGTAAAAGCACTGGTCCAGTATTCCACTGAATACAGCAGTTTCGGGTACCATGGCAAGGGCAAGGTGAGCACAAATGTTCATGCTCCACTTTGCCCATTTCTGAATATTGAGCTACAGGTGTCAGAGCATTAAAAGAAATTGGGGGTGTGACTCATATTTTGACCTTTATTCATTGTACTTAGCAAAATGGATGAATAATTGGACTCATTTATACAACAAGCATTTCTCAATGCCAAATGTTTGCTTGTAGGTATGTGCTGTATAGGTGTTTGGTACTAACAGGCACTACACACCAAGGTTGGTAAACAATAATTTTTTTTTGTGTGTGTAATTTTGACCCAAACTTTTGAAGATACATGTTTTTGGATTCGCCTTATAAATATGACATATCATTTATAGAATTTTTGGCCAAAATGTCATTTCAAACCAGAGGTGCGAAAACACATCTCCTTTATGATTTAAAAAAATTACACATCACCTTTTTGAGGTGGTGTGAAAAAATGGCTATATGGAAAGTTTCGAGTCAAAATATTGCAGACTACAGAAGTTATGAGTGAATGATGAAATAATATAACATTCAGTCATAACCTGGGTATTTTACCATATTTGTATGCCAAATCTTCAGCATAGCCTTCTTATTACTCACCTAATGAACCCATTAGGTGAAAATTTTCAAATTCCTGCCAAAGTGAAATTCTACACTACAGGTATGAAAACACATTTAGGCCAGGATTTGAAAAATGACAGTTGTCATATTCGTGAGGTGATGTAAAAAGTGGCTATGTTAAAAATCTGGAGTCAAAATATTTAAAATGACCAAAGTTACGAGCAAGCATAGAAAAATTTCAATGTATGCACATAACTTTGCAATTTTTACATATTCTGACATCAAATTTTCACAATAGCCTTCTTATGACACCACCTCATGAACAAGGGTGGTGAAAATGTACAAATCCCGCTCAAAAGGTGATACGCAACACAACCTTTCAGGCCTGATTTGCATCAGTCCATCACCACTGGTCATGAGGTGGGTCCCAAAAAGGCCACGTTGATAATCTGGGACCAAAATATGCAAAAACAACAAAGTTATGCATCAGGGTTCAAAACTTCACTGAAATACATTGAACTGCACTTACCTTAGTTTCTCATATTACAATCAGCAGTTCCAGCAGCAAGATGAGTCTTTGATCATAGAGTGTATCTTTACCCTCTGACCTGTCCAAGTGAGTGAGGATGTGTGGGGGTGTGGGGTGGTGACTGCTGAGTGGGAGGTGGTGGTGTGTGTGTGTGCGTGTGTGTGTGTGTGTGTGGCAAATTGGCTAGGGACAGTTTTCTGTTTTAAAGGTTACAAAAAAAAACATTGTGAGATGGTTTTCTTTATTTCAGATACATTCCAACATTGGGATGGGGCACACCAATGTCGGACTCATTGGGGAATGGGGGCGGGTGACGTGGAAGTGGAAAGGAGGGGAGTCAAGAGACATGATACGGGGGGTGGACACCCTGGATCTCTTTCATTTAAAAAAATATTTATAAAGATGGGAAGGGTGGGTAGGTGATTGCATGACCTGGAGGGGATGGGGAGAAAGAAGTGGTAGCAGGAGATCACGTGATACAGTCAGGCAGAGCGGACGCTTGCTCCATGGCTCCCTGCTCTTGGTTTTGAAGTAAGCTTTTTTTTTTCCTACCAATTAAGTCTTTTTTATTTTCATCCACCTTTTGGATCGATTTATGTTAAATGATGTCTCCAGAGTCGCAAATGGTAGCAATGGACTCCGTGGTGTTTTCCGACTCATCTGGTTCAAGTGATCCTTCTGTGTGGACTACTAGGTGAAAGCCCCCAATGAAGCACCCTACTCCAGACTCCACAGAGACCAATCAAGAGCCAGATAGGCTTGATCTTCTTTTGCCAGACATGGCAGGTATCAAAATTACTTTAACCAAAGTGATGGAAGATCTACAGCATTTTAAACCTGCTTTAGAGGGGTTCCGTAAGTGGCCGAGAGATGTGGATGTGCGCAGAAGCTCACTAGAGGACATGCAGATCCGAGAGGCCCAAGAGCTGCAGGACTTATGAAAGAGAGTTGACAAATTAGAAGCTAAAACTGATGATCTTGAAGCCCACAGCCATCAGAAAAATCTTATTTTAGAGGCATACCAGAGCAAGCCGTAGGTTCTGATATTTTATCATTTGTACAGGGACTCCTCCAGAACATTGCTGGCCCTCCTCCTTTCTGCTCTTCTTTTCCTGTAGAGAGGATGCGTAGGTCACTTTGGCCCCAGCCACCACCAGAGGGTAAACCGAGAGCCATAATTCTGAAATGCTTGAACTATCAAAATAAGGTTTTTATTATGCAGAGTGTCGGCAACAAACACCCTCTCCTTTGAAATGTCAAGCCTTTCTTTATTTTCAGCCACACCATCCCAATGGTCTGGGAGTGCCAGACTGCCTACAAAGATTTAAAGTACACTTTGTATAAAGCTGGTATCAAGTTTTATATGAGATATCCAGCCCATCTATTTGATCATGCACCTGCTGGCACAGTGGAGTTCTCTTCAGCTGAGCAATCAAGTTTGGAGCTCCCCAAATATATCCCATAGGTTTTCATAAACTCCCAAGGCAAACCTGCTAGTTGAGACTCTTGTGGCCCTAGTTAATGGCTTCAGAAGAGGACTGAAGGCTTAAGTATTCTGGTTTTCCTACAGAACTGAACTATTTCCTATAAGCTGGACTTTTAGATGGTTATAATGGCTAAAGCCCTTGGGCTGCTCCATGATCTGTACTAAATCCTAACTGACTAAATCTTGACATCAATAATCCCAACACTAGAATCCCGATTGAGTTGTATGCCCAACTTTCAAATGACCAACTGTCAAATGCCTGAAAAAACAAATACTGACAGACAAAATCACAATAGTGAACAGTTTCAAGCATAAAAAGAGTTTCAAACATGTCGTTAATTTTTACTGCACATCAGGCATTGCTGAAAAACAGTTTTCAAACATAGAAACCACTTCAGGCATTTCAGTCATTTTTACTACATGTCAGGCATAGACGGAATGCCAGTATCAGTTGTTTCAACTAAAACCTAGAACCGCTTCTATGTTTTAGTCATTTCAGGCATTTGTGGTTTCAGGTATTTCAGACATTTTTACCATGGTGAATAAAAGTTGTTAAAACACTTTGGGCCTGTTGCAATTAAAACCTTTCACATCATCCATGTTGTAGTCACTTCTGGCATTTAAACAAAAAATTAACAGACTCGGAGAAAGCATGGAGCATAATCATTCCCCTGATATTAGTGCAGTACCCTAGCTCTCCTACAGATCTGTCATCATGTGCAAACACCTGTAGACACAGCAGACAGTGAATCTACAGTCACACCACAATTAAGGAAACCACTTCCTTAACCATCCAGCGTACAGCGATGATACAGTGACGTACTTGCAGGTTTATCTAACAAAGCCCTTATAAAGCCCATATACTTCTGGCACAGGCTGCTGGCTGTAGGCAACACTTCATGACAATGGCTGAGGCAGTAGTCTGTGTAACAGTTCTGTCCCAGAAAGGAAAAGAAAAAATATGTATAGACAGATACTCTATGTAAAAGAAAGAAATAGAGTTGACCTTTACTTTTGGTGCTGCCAAAGTAGAAAGGGGAAAAATTGTCTTGGGAGTCTTGGTTGGTGGTCAGCATCACTTAAGGAAGAAATTGGATCATAATCACTCCCCTGATGCTATTGATGCTCCCATCGCTGCAGCCTTGGCATCATTGAAGGAGAGGGCTTTGTCGACACATGATCCCCCAGCACAGCTTAGTCAAGCAGAAATATCTCATGTGTCCACAGAGGTGAAGCAGAACATGATGACTCAACAGGCAATAAAACAGATTGGTAAAAGGGCTCAAAGTCAGAGGGCCTGATTCTAGAGGCTTGGCGCAAGTCTCCACCAAAGGTGACTTGTGCCAAACGCCATTGCTACTTGGAACCTGGACCTTATTCTAGAAGGAGCAGGGTCTCTGTGTCTAAGTCCTGTGACTTACGACATGCGGACAGGTATGCCAACTAAGGGCTTACCTGAGGGGCATGTTCAAGTCTGATCCCCAAACAAGCGTACATGCCCCCAAAGTCCCATGAAGTGTCAGCTATCTCTCCTCCCCTCCATTCCCTGACCCGATTGTGTACTGCAAATATTTAAGAAGTAACACCCCTGAGATCTCTGGTAGTCTAGTGGCCCCCAACCTGCCCCGCACAGCAGTTCCAGTCCTCCCTCACCCATCCCCAGTCAATGACTGGCACAGCCCACCTCTCACCTCCATGGCCAGCCGCTGACTGAGTTCTGCATGAGCACTTACTGTATAGACATGCTCAGAAATGAATGAGTATTAATTCATTTCTGAGTGCATCTTTGCAATAAGCACTCATGTGGTGCTCAGTTGGCGGCTGGCCATTGAGGTGAGAGGTGGGCTGTGCCAGTAGCCAGCTGAGGATGGCTGGGGGAGGACTGACACTGATGGGGGGGTGGGAGGCCACTAGACTACCAGGAATCCTACTATTTCCCCCAAATTTCTGATCTGTACATGATCAGATGTCAAGTGGTTTCCTTAGAATCCAAAACAATGGAGGCTTGGTACTAGAGACTCAGCTCATTGATCAGCAGTGCACATGTACTGTAGGTGTGCACAGATTTGTTGCTGAATTACAGGAATAACTGCTGGTCACAGACAACACTATTGAAAAAATAAACAGTGGGCTCCCTAGATTATCCATGAAAAAGAGATACACGGTAAGGGAGGAGAAAATATCCAACATTGTGAAGGATAGGACAACTCGATCAGCTGTGGAGTACGTCTGTGGCATTGCATATAATCTGAGACTGTAACACACCATTTAAAGGATTTTTACAACTTTTTTTAAAACTTGGAATAAAGTATTGATTTTTAACAGTTGAAGATTGAATTGGGACTATGCATACCACACAACCCAAACATGCAGTCTGACTAAGGTAAGTAATATTTATTGGTTTGTTTTTTTGGGAGGGGGCAACTTTACTGTCTGCCACTTTTTACCTTAATATTATGTCAGAAATGCTGCTTGCTCACTTTCATGACACTTATGTGTCTGAAACTGCTTAGTTGTTAGAGTAGTGAGTAGTGATGTAAGTATTGCTGTGAAAAGCTCTGACTCCTTCCTTTGTTTAAATGTTTGAAATTGCTTGGGGTAACAGCAACAAGCAAGGTACACTGCTGCTTTTTTGACCCTGCTGAGTTGTTAGAAATGCTGTCTGCTGAGTAGTGAACAGTGATGTAGGTATTGCTATGGAAAGCCTGATACACTGTCCAAAACTGCTTTGGGTAGTAGCAACAAGCCTGATACACTGCTGCTCAATAATTGACTGCTGATGATATCGGGATCTCATAAATTCAGTATTGCATTTTATCAGCATTCTGCATGTTGAGATTAAGGTGTCAGGCTAGCATATGATTGAAATTTGAGTGTCAGGAAATCGTTCCTAACCCAGCTGCTCCATACATCTTTCTATACAGCATACTGGATTGTTTGGATTTAAACTTTTTCTTTCTCCTTTCATTTTTTCCGATAAGAGCAGCTGGTTACTTTACTAATTCTAGTTTCAATGCCATTCTTATTAGAGTGAGTTATTACACGGGATGGATTTGAAAAATGTTCTTAAACAAGTGTTCTCTGTGGGGCTTTGACAATTGAGATACGACATGGCTAACCAGCTTGGAGGACTATGTGTGTTTTCATGGGAGTTTATTACACAATACTTATCAGTGTTAATCAATGGGGAAGCACAAACACAACCTTTTATGGGTGCAGGCTGGCAGAACCCTTTTCTTTTTTCTTCTTCTTCCCTCTCCCTCTCAGGCTGTTAGCTGACATTTCCTTTTGGCAACTTGGTTTGGTTTAGACGTGGATGTCAGAGCGCAGTGGGCTCAGGGAGGGTGAGGATGGTGGAACAGAGGCACACCCAGTCAGTTGTTCCATTCCACAATCCATACATCATTCTGGGGGAGCATAGGTCCCCTATGGATGCACCCGCAGAGGAGACTAAGGAGGCTGAGGACAACTGTCCCAAGGGAGGCCCACAGGGAGGAGGCAGAGGACACCACAGGGAAAGGAAGCAGCTCCTGGTGGGGGATTCAATTATTAGGGGGATAGAACTAGGGGAGCAGGGAAAACTGAAGTAAGGTGCCTGCCTGGTGCCATGGCTTGGAGGGACAGGGCGATCCTCAGGATCACAAGAACAGCTGCACAGGAGTCTGAGCTGGACATCATTGTCCACCTAGGGACAAATGACTTGGCTCATCATGAGATTAGAGCAGTGCAGGAGGACTTTGTAGAGTTGGGGAGGGCCTAAGACAAGTAGCAAACACAGTATCCTTCTAGAGGTGCTGCCTGTCAATGGCATGGGTGAGGCTAGGGTACTTTGCACCATGCAGTTTAATGAATGGTTGAAAAAAATGGTGTGGAGCACAGGGTTTGGCCTTCATTGGGACTGGGGTTCCACCTGGAGGACACCAGCCTATACTGGCAGGATGATCTGCATCTGTCCAGGAAGGAACAAGTCTTTTGAGCAATCGGTTTAAATGCTTCATGTGTGCTTTTAAACTAGTCAAGGGGAGGCACTGATAAACAGCAGGAAAATCCCAGCCTCTCCTACAAAACAGGGTACTAAATGAGAAAAGACTGAGGTAGAAAGGTCAGTGGGGGATGCTGCAAACAGAAGGTAAAGCCATCAAAAATGGAGAGCAATGAGTACCAATGCCCATAGTCTGAGTAACAAGCTTCCTGAATTAGTGGCCTTGATGGAGGAGGAACATCTGGATATTGTGGCAGTCACAGAAACATGGTACACACAAAACCATCATTGGGACGTAAACATACCAGGATACACTATCTACAGGAGGGACAGGGAGGGTAAAAGAGGAGGAGGAGGAATAGTTCTTTACATAAGGGAAGGAATCAAAGCAACAAAACAAAAGGGTAAACAGGGAGGAGAAGAAGCATTGTGGGTAAATTTGGAGACAGGCAATGGCACCACAATCAGCACAGGGTTACAGACCTTCTTCAGGGGAGGAAATGGACAAGGAAATGATAGAAAGTATACTTAGAATGGCAGAAAAAGGGGAGATATTGCTGATGGGTGATCTGAATATGCCAGATGTTAACTGGAGTGCAGTTGCAGCAGCTACTTCGAAGAGTGGGGTTATTCTAGATGCCCTACAGGGGGCATGCCTTAGACAACTAGTATTGGAACCCACTCGAGAGGGAGCAATCTTAGATCTGGTTCTCTCAAATGGAGATGGAGAGAGGATCACAAGTGTAGAAGTGGGTAGCCATCTGGGAACTAGCAACCATCGAACAGTATGGTTCACAATAAACACAGCATTAGAGTCAAGTCATACAAAGGCAAAAGTACAGGACTTTAGGAGGGCTGACTTTGCCAAAATGGGTGAGTGCCTAAGGAATGCACTAGCAAATGGGCAGGAAGGAGGGTGGAAGAACAATGGGGAATAATAAAAACTGCCATCACAGAGGTAACAAGCCTTTGTGAAGCAAATAAACAAAGCAAAACGATGTAAGAAACCACTATGGTTCTCAAAGGAAGTGGCAGGGAAGGTTCAAGAGAAAAGAAAATTCAGGAAGTACAGGAATCACAGAAGGAGCAGGACAGAGAACTGTATCAGTTAAAGCAAAAGGAAGCTGGGAAGGCAGTCAGAACAGCAAAGGCCCAAACCAAGGAAAAGATAGCCAACCTCAGTTAAGAAGGGGAAATAACCTTTATAGGTACATCAGGAGCGAAGGAAGACCAAGGGAGGGATAGTGAGGCTTAATAAAGGGGAGGAGGGTGGGCAGAGGGTGACTGTGAAAAGGCAGAGATACTAAACAAATACTTTGCTCAGTATTTACAAATGAAGAGGGAAGGTACCAAAACAAACAGTAGAAACACTCTGGATATAGAAGTTGATACCAGCCCATTTACAGAAGAAAGGGTTCTGAAAGAACTCTTAAAACTGAAGGTGGACAAAGCAATGGGGCCTGATGGGATTCATCCCAGAATTCTAAAAGAACTAAGGGTAGAACTAGTGACACCGCTGACTACCCTCTTTAACAAATCATAGAAGGCTGTGGTGGTACCCGAGGACTGGAGGAGGGCAGATGTGATTCCCCTTCACAAAAGTGGGAGCAAGGCAGAGGCAGGAAACTACAGACCTGTCAGTTTAACCTCAGTGATAGGGAAAATGATGGAATCACTTCTGAAGGAAAGAACTATCGAGTATCTAGAGGCCAGAGGGGCACAGGACCCAAGGCAGCATGGATTCACAGTGGGAAGGTCATGCCAGATGAATCTGATAGATTTCTTTGACTGGGTGACCAAAGTAGTAGATCAGGGAGGGGCTGTGGACATGACCTACCTAGACTTTAGCAAGGCATTTGACACAGTCCCACACAAAAGATTAATATACAAGTTTGCCAGTCTGGGAGTGGGTCCCAAGATGACAGCCTGGGTAAAGAATTGGCTGGAGAATAGGACACAGAGAGTAATAGTAAATGGAGTCCACTCAGAAGAAAGGAGGGTTACTGTGGGGTACCACAGGGTTCAGTATTAGGAACGGTCCTCTTCAATGTCTTTATAAGTGACATTGCAGAGGGACTGGAAGGAAAAGTATGTCTCTTTGCAGATGACACAAAGATCTGCAACAAAGTTGATGCACAAGGTGGGGTGGAAAGGATGAGAAGGACTTGGCAAGGTTAGAGGAATGGTCAAATGTATGGCAGCTTAGATTCAATGCTAAGAAGTGCAGGTAATGCACCTGGGAAACAAAACCCAGGGAAGAGTACTCAATGGGGGGTGAGATACTAACAACATCAAAAATGGAAAGGGACCTGGGGGTAGTCATATCAGATGACCTAAAGGTGGGCAAGCAATGTGAGAGGGCAGCAAGGAGGGCTGGGGGGATACTGGGATGCATAGGGAGAGGGATCACCAGTAGAAAACAGGAAGTTATTATCCCTCTGTACAGACAGCTGGTCAGACCCCATCTGGAGTACTGCGTGCAGTTCTGGAGACCCAATCTCTGCAAAGACATAGACAGGATGGAAGCTGTCCAGAGGAGGGCAACTAAAATGGTGCAGGATCTGCACCGGAAGATGTATGAAGAGAGACTTAAGGAGCTTAATGTGTATAACCTCGAGGAAATGAGGGAGAGGGGGGACATGATAGAAACTTTCAAGTACCTCAAGGGAATCAACAAAGTCCAAGAGGGTAGCATCTTTCAAAAAAGAGGTGTGCAAGAACAAGAGAGCACAATTTGAAGATGGAATTGGCTCAGAGGTAATTTAAGAGTATTTTTCACAGAGAGGTTGTGGATGCATGGAACGGCCTTCCGGAGGAGGTTGTGGAGTCAAAAACAGTGGTGGAATTCAAGCATGCATGGGACAGTCATAAGGCAGGTCTGGGGGGTGGGGGTAGGAAGAAGTAGGCTGCTGGTTAACTAGGATCTGCAGCTTATCCAGTAGGTAGGGAAATGGGCAGACTGGGTGGGCCAAGCGGTCCTTATCTGCCATCAAATTCTATGTTTCTATGTTTCTATGTTAAATGAACAGATGACTCAAAAAGCAGAAAAGTCAAACAATTGGCTCAGACTCTGGTGTCTCACAAAGCAGTGCAACAGTTTCAGACTGGAAGACTGATGCCTGGCATGTTTAGGACTAGGACACCTAGCTCAAAACATGTCAGGCATCAGTCTGCCAGTCCATTTGTTTCTTACATGGTAATTAAAATGGAATTTAAAATTTCTTTTGAAGTCTGCATCCATCTTTACAGGTTTGTGTTTGGCAGAAACTGTTACATTGCTTGTTTGGTCAGGTTTCTCAAGCACCATGCCCAGTGCACACTTCTGAGGTTGACTGTCTCACAAAGGAATAGAATGTATAACAACATGGGAAAAATTCACAGGCAGGGCAGATCTTTACAGCCATGATGGATTACACCTGAGCAGAGCTGGAAGTAATTTGTTGGGTAACCTGTTCTTAGAGGAAAAGTTTTAATCTGCTAGCGAAGATCCACAATAGGCGAAGGGTAAGCAAGAAGCATAATGATACAATTGAGAATAAAATATCAAAATATATGAGGGAAAAACATGAGAAACTAGGAGCAAGTAAAGAGTAAATTAGGGTTTTATACCTGAATGCCAGAAGTTTAAATAACAAAATTACATGGCCATGATTCTATCCATAAAATTGTGTTTGGATGCAAACCTAGTTCACAGAGTTTGTCAGCAGTGAGTGTGACACAGTGTCAAACACCTTGGAATAATCTAGATTCATTACATCTACATGGAGCCCCTTATCCAGTGTTTCTGTAATATGCTTTCTAGTATTTTACCTAAGACAGAGGTGAGACTTATTGGATGGTAATTTCTAACATCATGTTTATCTCCTCCTTTATGAATTGGGGTAATTATGGCTTCCCTCCATTCATCCAGTACCTCACCTTCATTGATAGATGCAGTAAACAGTCATGCCAAAGGGCCTGCTAGCTCTTCCACCAGTGATTTCAATAACCTAGGGTGTATATCATCTGGTCCAGGTGATTTGTTGGTTTTGAGTTCAAGTAATTTATCTCTTACTTCCTGCTCTGTAATATTTATCTCTGGTGCACATCCTGTTTTATTTTGGTATACTTTTGCCACGTTACCTTTAGGAAGAAATATACTTAAGAATTACTTATTATACTCTGTGATCTTGTCAATTGGTTTATTAATGATTTTATCTTCAACTATTAATGGTCCAATTTTTGGCTGATTTCCTCTAAGTGAACCTATGTAGTTGAAAAACTGTTTACTGTTTGTTTTTATATTTTCTGCTGATTTGTTCTGTTTCTTTTTTGCTTTTGTTTATAATTCTATTACATTCATTAGCTTGTTTTTTTGTATTTATTCCATTTTTCTTGTGATTCGTTTGTAATAAACTTTCTATATAATCTGTTCCTTTTTATATCCTTCTTGAACCATGATAGCATTCTTTTATTGTTTTTATATTTAATACGTGTTGGTAGATTATTTATATAATAACCAAGTTTATTTTTAATTGTTTGCCACATTTGTTGTAACCCTTTATTATTCATTTCTTTTTCCAACTCCCACTCTGTTAAGTATAATTTCATGGCTTCTACATCTGCTTTGTCATAACATTTGACTATAGTTGTTCCATCCACCATTTTCCATTTGGTTTTAATATTAAACATTATCATATTATGGTCTGCATCAGCTAAGGGTTCTAGCAGCTCCAATTTTTCTATGTTTTCTGGCTGAGAGGAAAACATTTAATCTAACATGTTATTGTATCTTGTGTTACTAGTGACCAACTGTTCTAAATTCTTATCTATGGTTACATCTATGAACTTGTTTTCAATTGAAGATGTGCCTACTAGATCATCCCAATTGATGCTAGGGAAATTAAAGTCTCCCAAAATAATATATTCACCTTCTATATCCATTTGTTCGATTGTTTGTATGAATATGTTATTTTCCTCCAGTGTCAGACTAGGTGCCCTATATCCCACAGTAAACTTTATGTACTGTATTTTTAGTTTGATCTTTTTCCACATAATTTCTACTTCACAATCTTTTATGTACTGTGGTGTTGTTTCATGGGTAATTAAACTATTATGTATATACATTGCTATCCCTCCTCCTTTTTTGTGTTTCCTACATTTATGATACATGGTGTATCCCAGTAGATCAGTCCCGCAATCACCCTCTTTGTGCCAGGTCTAAATAATGACACAGATGTCAGTGTTGTTTTTATTAAGCTCGTACGTAAGTTCTTCCATTTTGTTATTTAAACTTCTGGCATTCAGGTATAAAACCCTAATTTACTCTTTACTTGCTCCTAGTTTCTCATGTTTTTCCCTCATATATTTTGATATTTTATTCTCAATTGTATCATTATGCTTCTTGCTTACCCTTTGCCTATTGTGGATCTTCGCTTGCAGATTAAAGCTTTCTTAATTTCCTCTAAGAACAGGTTACCCAACAAATTACTTCCAGCTCTGCTCAGGTGTAATCCATCATGGCTGTAAAGATCTGCCCTGCCTGTGAATTTTTCCCATGTTGTTATACATTCTATTCCTTTTGTGAGACAGTCAACCTCAGAAGTGTGCACTGGGGCATGGTGCTTGAGAAACCTGACCAAACAAGCAATGTAACAGTTTCTGCCAAACACAAACCTGTAAAGATGGATGCAGACTTCAAAAGAAATTTTAAATTCCATTTTAATTACCATGTAGAGAAACAAATGGACTGGCAGACTGATGCCTGACATGTTTTGGACTAGGTGTCCTAGTCCTAAACATGCCAGGCATCAGTCTTCCAGTCTGAAACTGTTGCACTGCTTTGTGAGACACCAGAGTCTGAGCCAATTGTTTGACTTTTCTGCTTTTTGAGTCATCTGTTCATTTAACATAGAAACATAGAAACATAGAATTTGATGGCAGATAAGGACCGCTTGGCCCACCCAGTCTGCCCATTTCCCTACCTACTGGATAAGCTGCAGATCCTAGTTAACCAGCAGCCTACTTCTTCCTACCCCCACCCCCCAGAACTGCCTTATGACTATCCCATGCATGCTTGAATTCCACCACTGATTTTGACTCCACAACCTTCCTCCGGAAGGCTGCTCCATGCATCCACAACCTCTCTGTGAAAAAAATACTCCTAAATTACCTCTGAGCTGCCCCCCATCTTCAAATTGTGCCCTCTTGTTCTTTGCACACCCTTTTTTTTGAAAGATGCTACCCTCTTGGACTTTGTTGATTCCCTTGAGGTACTTGAAAGTTTCTATCATGTCCCCCCTCTCCCTCCTTTCCCCTTAAATTTGCCCTTAAAGTTGATAGAATCTCTTAAAATATTACCTCACAACCACGTGTTTGTAATTTTGTATACATTTCTTTACATGCAGTGAAGATATTTTCGATTGAGTGACATTGTATATCACTGGTCCCAATATGTATTAACACAATTGAGTATGATGGAATCTGTTTCATCAAATCAGGTAAAATAGTCAGGTAATTTCTGATTATGCCCCACTTTCCCTTTCTCTCTGTTTGTCTTCTTCCTTAGAAGTGGAGAAATGTTGGAGAGTGAATAATCATCTCTTAAAAGATGAATGATGTCTCACTAAATTGAAGAACATGATGACAGAATATTTTGATATAAATCAAACCTCCACCCAATCAGCAGCAATCTGCTGGAATGCTTCTAAATGTGTCATTGGGTGGAACTTATTTGGCTACCTCAAGGAAAAGGCACAGGGAAAAACAAGCACAAGATTTATTGTAGTCTATTCGCCATCTAGAAAAATACTTACATTTTGGCTCCCCAGAACAGGAATGGCTTAAACTTAACCAGGAGCATGCCAAATATGCAAACTAAACAGGGAACATGCATACTTTGCCGTTTTCAGGGTTAAGTTAAATTATGAATTATTTGGAGAAAAATCTGGTAAACTCTTGGCAATGCAGATTAAACAGCAAGAAATGTCCCAGTTGGTTAAGGCAGTCAGGTCCTTGAAAGATTATTCTTTGGTGACCTCACACAGAGCCATTGCAGTGGAATTTGAATATTATTATGACAATTATATAGCAAAGATACTCCCCCTCTGAATTCAAATCAATGGATTATGAGACACCTCCAGCAAGCGCAGCTTCCTCACTTAGACCCTGTACTGGCCCAACCTCTTGGGGCCCTCATCATGGTCTCTCCGAGGTCAAGAAGCCAATTTCCAATCTAACACTGGATAAATCCTCTGGGCCAGATGGGTTCTCCCCTGATTTTTATTTGTCTCTTAAGTCCAAATTGATACCACATCTCATGGATTTTTATCGATTTTGTTTTCAGTCAAATGCTTTCCCCTCTTCTTTTTTAGAGGGGTTTATTACTGTTATACCAAAACCTGACAAGGACCCATTAGATATTCCAAATTATTGGCCAGTCTCTTTATTGAATGTTGACATTAAAATCCTATCTCATATATAGGCCCATGTCTTCATATGATTTGGTAGTTCCATGTTACTGCAGTGACAGGAATGTTGGCAACCTTCCCTACAGCGACACATGGTTGCCGATATAACTGATGCTGCCAGCTCTGGTCCCCGACCGTAAAATGTACCAACACATGATCGGTGTTCATGCAGGGGCGCTGTGTCTTTCCCATGAGGGGGGATCTGCCCCACGTCACCAGACTTAAAGATTGCAACTCCAGAGGTGCAGATCTCAGGGCAGAGCATCCAAACTTCAGAGTCGATGACTCTGGCATTGCTCCAGCACTCAGTCAACACTGCAGGTATCAGCAGGTTGCTGTCTCTGTAACAGCATTACTGCAAGAGCATCGCTGTTACAACGGTATACCTGATTTGGCAACCATTAATTAGTCAGGAACAGACATGCATCACACAGAGTCACTATTTCTCTGACCATATACGAAAACATTTTCATTTGTTCTCAATATCTAGGGAGTCCGACACTCCGGCAGTGTTGGTCTCCATGAACTCCATGAAAGCATTTCATCGGGTCTCTTGGCCCTTTCTCTTTCGAACACTGGCTGGCTTTGGATTCACAGAGGAAATCATTAAATGGATTTGATTACTTTATTCTAGCCCCTCGAAGCATATCCTGTGCAAATGGGGTGCTTATAGACTCCTTTACTTTAAAAAGAAGTACACGCCAAGGTTGTCCTTTATCACACTTTTTGTTGAATTTACATCTTGAACACCTTACGAGACATAGTTTACTACATCCAAATATTACAGGTATCCCTATTAGACCTTTTTCTTTTAAGTTGTCTACTTACGTGAATTATATTTTATTACATTTATCACACCCCAACATATCATTCCAATCACCTTGCAGATGCTCACTGATTTTGGGTCCTTGTCAGGGAACAAGTTAAACCTTTCTAAAACAGTCATTATGCCCTTAAATCATTGGGTGTATAAACAGGATTTACCTCCGGAGCTGCAGGTATGTTGGTCAGCATCTGATCTTACCTACTTAGGGATTAAGATGGCATTCAATATCCAGCCTTTGATCAATCAGAACCTCACCCCCCTGATACGTTCTGTTAAGGCTGATCTCCTGGGGGAGTCACATGATGGCCTGCCTTGTCTGACACACTTTCTACTCTCTCCTGACCCCTCACTTTTAAAATTAATTTAAATCCTGTCTTATAGCAATTTTTAGTTTATGATTACTTACCCAAGCCTTGGTGCAGTGACTGTTGCTGACTTTCAAGGGTATTCTTCTGAAACAATAGAGATTGAAATGAAAAACTTGCTGCCACACCACACTCCTCCAGCTATTCCAGAAAGAGAGAAGGCCTCAAAATGATCAAAACAACAACAGGCAGCTGTCTCCCATAATATCACCTCCCCAGCTGTTCTAATCGAAGATAAATTCTTCCAGGAGTTTGGTGCTCACTGAGAAGATTAAAAGTATCTGTTCTTCAATCAATACCTTGCCAAGGAGAGTAAATAACAATGAGGCCCATATCAGCTCATTAGAGGATTGAAGGTTTAGCTTGTAGCCCGAGTTGATTTCCATCCATCAAAAACTAAGCAAAATGGAACTGCACCTGGAAGATCTGGAAGGACACAGTCGTAGAAACAATGTGGTTATCTTTTGGTTGCCAGAGAGGGTGGAGGATCAGAGACCTATTTTGTTTGCTCAGAAGTTGTGTGAAAAAAATAATTAGACTCTCCCCCTATGGTCCGGCTTACATTGTGGAAAGGGCGAACTGTTCCTTACACCCCATGCCTGCAGAAGGCTCTTCTCGGCCATTTATATTTAAATTTTTAAATTACTTAGATTGCCAGCATCTCCTGACTCAGGCAAGAGATCTTTAAGGAAGTAACATGGGAAGGCGTCTGACTAAGAGTGGTCCAGCACCTCCTGGCTTTGGTGTGACAAAGGAAAACAACTTTTCATCCGACTGTCATTAAGTTGATAGCAGTGAGCATTAAATTCAGAGTCTGATAACCTGTCACCATTTAAGTTCTCTGTGGTGATAGTTGTTGAAGACACTGTGGAACAGGCTAATCATAGAAACATAGACTTTGACGGCATATAAGGACTGCTTGGCCCACCTAGTCTGCCCATTTCCCTATCTATTGGATAAGCTGCAAATCCTAGTTAATCAACAGCCTACTTCTTCCTACCCCCCAGAATTGCCTTATGTCTGTCCCATGCATTCGTGAATTACCCTACTGTTTTTGACTCGATGACCTCCTCAGGAAGGCCATTCTATGAGTCCACCACCCTCTCCATGAAAAAATACTTCCTCACATTGCCCTTGAGCCATCCCCCCATCTTCACATTGTGCCTCTTTGTTCTTGCAAATCTCATTTTCTGAAAGATTCTACCCTCCTGGACATTGCTGATTCCCTTGAGGTACTTGAAAGTTTCTATCATGTCCCCCTCTCCCTCCTTTCCTTGAGGGTATACATGTTAAGTTCCTTTAGTCTCTCTTCATATGGCTTCTGGTGCAGATCCTGCATCATTTTAGTTGCCATCCTCTGGACTGCCTCCATCCTGTCTATGTCCTTGCAGAGATGGGGTCTCCAGAACTGCACACAGTACTCCAGATAGGGTCTCACCAGCTGTCTGTACAGAGGGATAACACCTTCCTGTTTTCTACTGGTGTTGCCTTTCCTATACATCCCAGTATCCTCCAGCACTCCTTACTGCCTACTCACATTGCTTGCTTACCTTTAGCTCATCTGATATGACTACCCCTAGGTCCCTTATCATTTTTGTTGTTGTTAGTACCCCACCATTGTGTACTCTTCCCCTGGGGTTTTGTTTCCCAGGTGTGTCACATTGCACTTTCTTGCATTTAATCTAAGCCACTATACTTTTGACCATTCCTCCAACCTTGCCGAGTCCCTTCTCATCCTTTCCACTCCCCCATGTATCAATCCTGTTGCAGATCTTTGTTACTTCTGCAAAGAAGCATAATCATGAACTGAAAAAACTGTTTCCCAATCTCTTTAAAACTCCCTTAACTGCCGATGATACTTTCAGGGTAAGGACCACCCTATATTTAATGAGAGTTTTAGTTTTAATCAGAGACCTTGAACTGTACTGCAATTTTGCCCATATTCTCTTCGGACAGTATCTCTTATTTTGTTGCAAATTAGCTTTGGAGGACAAGCTGAAAAGTCTGGATTGGTTCCTTTTCCATGGTACTGTATCTGGAGCCTCCTATTGGTTTTGGTCGTAGTTGATTGTGTGGTGCTCTGTGGCAGTTGCTTTTATCAGAAATTCTTTGCCGCTAACCTTTGGATCCTCTTCTGTCTAAGAATGAGTATCTGAGATCCTGGACCTGTGCCAAAATTAACTTCATCTTGAAGGTCTGCCATATACTAATTGCTGCTTTTGCTTCTCTATAACTATTCTGCATTGCAGAATGTGGACCGATCCTGATCGATCTTTAATTTACAGCTGTACCACATATCTACTTTCAAAAAGTGCTTACATACTTTGTACCAATTTCTCTGGCTGAAGCGCTTGTACTGACAATGGCTTTCACTGTAGCTTGTCAGATTTATTTCTTTTATAGACTTGCTGTGGGTTCTCTTTCTGCTTTGTATTCAGACTCGCTAACTATGATTCAGGCACCAGAGTACAGCTACTATGGAGACATTAGTGCCTTGTCTTTTATTTGTTTCATATCTTACAGACTCCTTATTTTTCACCAGTTATGTTATTTTTGTGATGGGACTATTGTCCTTTGGATCCAGGAATATTTTAGTAGTCCATTGGCTACTGACAATGCAGTTGTGCCTGATGGGGTATCTATTTTGACTTTTATATGTTTTCTTCAATCCAGTCTATGGCTGTGCTTATTTATTTGGAACTCTGATATTAAGTTCAGTCCATGAAAGCACTACCTTTTTAGAACTCTTAATTTTAGCAGTTTGAGTTCCAGTTGTGAAATGCTACTAGTGCTATATAACTATATTTGATGTGTTTCTATCTGTTAAGAATGCCTATGGAGATTTTATTCTACATTATCATTTATGAATATAGCTTGCCTGATTCACATGTTCACTGTGACAATCTGAACTTTTTATAGTTCCTGACTGCTTTATCTTAAGAGGCATGTAATTTTGTTTGCTGGCAGGGGAATTCTATTTAATATTTTCTTTCTTTTTTCTTTTTTTCTTATTAATTGAAGATGCCTGCTATGCTACAGATCCTGGAGGTTGATTGCCATCTGTTTCTTTTACCAGACTGTAAACTCTGCTGTATTGTTTTAGAGTTCCTTGGACTTCGATGCGTCCATCTTTCTTTTATACTTGGCCCCTTTGATATTCTGACAAAGTTAATTATTATTGATTGATGTCCCTCAATAAAAGGGTGCTTTTTATGTTTATGGTTTATTTTTATTTATCTTGTGCAATATGAATATGCTCAATAGAGAATTTACAAGCTGCCAATCTATATATGTTTGTGGTACAGGTACAGGTACAGGTACTTGGGCAACAGTTACTGTTATTTGTGACTATTGTATAGTATGTTAGGATCTTTCGTATATATTATGGTTTTACTCAAATAGTGATAATTCTGGTTCAGTCAATTGCTGTCATTTTTGGAGGGTGTCTGTGTAGTTTCTCTTGGCAGAAATGTATTAACATCATGGACTGGGAACTGTTAGTAGGTCAGTCAGTTGGACTGGGGGTGGTAATGTTTTTTGGGAGGTTGTTTTCTTGTGGGGTTTTCTTATGGTTTTCTGGGACATTGGGTATAAGGATTGATTTTTTATCTTCTCAAATATATGGTTTACTTATGTACACTACATTATAAGTTTGGTTATTCATTTTTGTATTAGTAGAATGGTTGTGGGGCACACAATTTTTATAGAGAATATTTGTAGGTTTTCTAAGTTTAGTTGTAGGAATGGGTAGCTTGTATCTTTTCACAACTTGGAATATCAAAGGTGCTCTGGATAGCCGGAAGCGATATCTGGTGCTCTGACATCTCAAAAAACTTCAAGTAAACATTGCATTTTTGCAGGGAATATACTTGCTAAGAGCAGATATTAATGGGTTTAGAAGATTATGGGTGGGCCAAGCTTTTGAAATGGGCAGTGGGACAAAATGAGGAGGAATGGCAATTTTAATAGCCAAAGGATTTTCTTTTCCTCTGCACCAAGAGATATGGGTCCCTGAGGACAGATATATCATTTTGCATATTTGGTTGGGCCTATCCAAGGTAGTGTTGGGGTCAATTTAGTATGTCCCTAATGTTGACTCTCCCTCCTTCTTTGTCAAACTATCAGCTCTTCTAGCCCCTTTCTCCCATTTCTGATCTTTCTAGGTGGGGATTGGATAATTCTGGGAATGTCCAGAAAGGGTTATCCCCAGGACAGTTGGGCCTAAGAAACCTGATAGATTCCATTGGGCTGGTAGATTTGTGGAGCATTCTGCTTCCCACAGATTGCAGTACACTTTTTATTCAACACCACACAGATCCTTTTCCCATCTAGATTATTGTTTAATTAGTAATGAATTGCTTTCTGGTCTTTCCCATTGTGAAATTCAACTGATGTTAATTTCAGACCATAACCATTAAAATGGCTCACTCGCTCTGTGGGCTGGAGGAACACAACACAATCTGGCAACTCATTTTGCAATTTATTCTGTTGTAAAAGAATATATTAATTCCTTTTTCATTACTAATGACAACTCAGTTCTGCAACTAGATGTCTTATGGGGTTCGGCCAAATGTGCATTTAGAGGCGAATGCATTTGCCTAGCTTATAAACATTAAAAAGCCTGTAGTGCACAACTTACTCAATTACTTCAGCAGATTACAGTCTTAGAGTCCCAACTATCCTCCTCCATGTTTGATCCAGACTGGAATCAATTGCAGTCCTTACAGTTGCATTATACTTGCATGCTGACTGAGAAAACTGGATGATCATTATTTTGTACTAAGGTGAGGTATTTGGAAAGTGGGGAGAGGGTTGGTAAATTATTGGCACTTTGTGTGTGACAGCTAGAGGTGGGCAAGACCATACCTAGTATTCATACTAGTCAGGATGATCCCTTGGTTACTCACCCCTTTGATATAGCTGAGGTCTTCCATCAATTTTATAGTTCTTTATATATAGCTGACCCTTTTCTGGGTGACTTTGATAAATTGTCACATGAATATTTGGCTCACCTTCCCCTTCCCCAATTGTCACCAAAACAACAGGAAGCACTAAGGGGGTCTATCTTATTGTCTGAGGTTACTCATGTCATACAGCAACTCCCTCTTGATAAAGCGTCCAGCCCAGACAGCTTCACTAATACCTTTTACAAATCATATACTGCTGACCTTGCTCCTTTTTTAGTTCATCTTTTTAACTAATTGTTCTCCTCTGGTATCACTGACTCAATCCTAACACAGGCCTGAATCATGATAAGTAAAAATCAGGTAAGAACAAACAGCTCACAAGTAGCTACTGGCCTGTCTCCTTCTTAACTTGGCCTCAAAATTTTAGCCAAAGTCATAGCTAATAGACTTCATTTAATATGGGATGATTTGATTAACCCAGCACAGGTGGAGCTTAAGGTGGGTAGATTATCTAGTGATCGCCCCTCATACGCTCCACTATTTTATGTCCACATCCAGGGAGAGCAAGATTCCTTCTGTTCTGGTGTCCCTGTATGTGGAAAAGACTTTTGATCTGGTCTCTTGGTCATTCCTTTTTATACTTTTGGAGCAGTTTGGATTTACCCAGGAGTTCCAAAAGTGGATACAGATACTATATAGTGACACCTCGGCCTGCATCTTGTGCAACAGTGTGCTTTCTCCTCCTTTACACTTGCAATGGGGAACACGGCAGGACTGCCCTCTTTCACCCTTCCTGTTCAACTTTTACTTAGAGCCTCTTATCCAACATCTTTTGCTTAACCAGCTGGTGCGTGGGATCCTTGTAGGTGAGGGTCATTATAAACTTTCAGCTTATGCTGATAATTTACTTTTATACCTTGAGGATCCTTTCACTTCAATCCCAGCAGCCCTAGATGAGATAAGAAGATTTGCTTCCCTCTTGGGTTATAAATTAAACTTGAAAAAATCTAAAGTGCTTCCCCTTACCAATTATGTTAGTAAGCAGGATGTCTTGGATCTTGGTTTAGCTTGTGAATCTCACAATTTGTTGTATTTGGGAATCTGTCTCACTCGTAATACGTCTTCATTATTCAAAGTCAATTTCTCCCCTCTTTTGCAAGATATTAAGTCTGATTTACAGCATTGGGAGGACCTTCCTCTTTCAATGTGTGGAAGAATTAGTATGATTAAGATGAATATTTTGCCCCGCTTGTTATACCCCCTTGATATGCTTGCTTTATACAATCCTAAGTCCGTTTTCTAAATTGAAACAAATTCTCAATGCTTTCTTATGAAGGAGGAGCAGCAAGCATCGGGCGATTCAAACTGATGCCCTAAAGACCAGGGGGGCCTCCATCTCCCAATGTTTTTCTATATTATTGTGCCCTACATGCCAGTAAATCCTTCCTATGGGATCATCCAGACCTTCTAGGTGAAGAAAATAGATTCATGCCCTTGTAGTTATTCATTCAGAAAAAGTTGTGTTAGGGAGCTTGAATATGTTTAAATAGCTTGTTATATGTTAAACCATTCCTCCTGCCTGCGTCTTAAAGGCTATACCATTATTATGATCTCTGAAGGCACTAAAGCAATTGCGTAGTTACTGGGGCCAGGAATGGTTAAAATTAGCTACTCAATCTATATTAGCCAACTCGAATATTAAGATTGGTCAGGGCCCTATACCTTTGAATTTCTGTCCCCAGTTTAGAGATATTACTTGCGATTCTTTGTTATTGAATGGTAGCTTTCTACCTTTCCCTGTCATTAAAGATTGTTTCTCACTCCCTTCCTCATTTGAGTTTAAATATTTCCAGATGAAGCATGCTATTATGACCCACCTCGGTAGGAGTCTCTACTTGTTCTTCAGAATTCCGAAATTCAGAATTGTCTGTCTATTGCTCTGCAACTCCACTCAATATCCAAATTTTACAAACTGTTTCAGGATGTAGATACAATGCGTTTCTCAGGAGTATGCTATTTCTGGTGACAAGCTTTGTCTATGTCTGATGACCCCAAGGTCTGGAGGAGCATTTGGTGTTCCTTATATAAATATGTTAAACAAGATTGTTACTGTCTCCTACAATTTAAAGTATTGCACAATTTGTATTATACCCATTCATAACTGCACTGGATGGGTTAACTACCTTCTCCCCTGTGTAACAGAGGTGGCAAAGTCAATGGTTCCCTCAAATTACTCTAACAAGGCATGTGCCAAGGCCGACCTTAAGTGGCAAGCCATTCGCCTATCCTACCTACTACTGCTTCTCTCTGGGAATGTGCACCCAAACCCAGGCCCTGTAGCCCACACTATAACAAAACCTCATGGGGGCCTCACCCTGGCCTCCATCAACATTTGCAGCCTCCTGGGAAAACTGGACCAACTACAAGTTTGGATTACACAACACCAGCCTGATACCTTATCAGTAGTTGAAACATGGCTTAACCCGAGGATTGCTGATATGGCCATTCATTTACCAGGCTATGTCTTATTTAGACTCAATAGAGTAGGAAAGTGAGGAGGTGGTTGTGCACTCTATGTAAAGGTGCACATTCATGCTCAAATACTGCCTCTCTTCTCCAACAGTAGTACAACCCAGCTCCTTGTGATAAGAGTTTGCCTAGGATCTAACAGCAAAGCCCTAACCTTAGTATCTGTTTATATACCACTCAAGGACCAAGTAAAAGGTTTTAAAACTATCCACGATTTCCTATTGGGTCTTCAACAAAACACCAAACTACTTATGATGGGAGACTTTAACATCAATTGGGCTGCACAGGACATTGGCCTCCTTAAAGATACCGTTGAGGCACTTCACGTGACCCAAGTAGTGAACTTCCCACACACGTATCAATTACCGTATGGGTACTAGCTCTATAATAGACTGGCTAGTCACTAACCATCCGGATAGAATCACCAGTACCTCTGTACTCCCTGATGCCCTGAGTGATTATTCCCCCATCCTCTGCCACTGGTCTAATAAGTCCCTCAAGTCCCACCTATAACTGTCATAAACAGACTATTGAAAAGAGGGAAGTTAGAGGCCTTTAAAACCCAATTATGTCTCCAAAACTGGTGTTCCATTTACAATGCCAAAGATGTTGACTCTGCCTTAGAAAACTTCTTACAAAAATTTAATAGGTCCTGTGACATATTTGCCCCCCTAACTAAAAGGAAGATAAGTGACTCTAGTAATACCTGGATTACCCCTCAGCTTCTACAGATGATGAAACACAGATGAGCTGTGGCTCATAGCAAAAAGTACCAACTCCCCAGCAGATCTACATAGATACAAAGAAGCTAGAAACAACTGCACGTGGGCAATCTGTAAGGCAAAAAGCCAGCACTTCAAAACCGAATTGGCAAATTCCTGGGGAAACTGCCATAGGTTCTGGGACTGCATAAAAACCTTCACTGGAAAACCCAGTAAAGCTCCTCCTACCATGTTAAACATCCAGGGTACCCCTAAGATGGATCTTAAAACTATTGCAGACACATTCAATAAACTCCTTCATCGACCTCAGTGGAATCCTGCCCCCCTACCACCCACCACCTCCGGATGACATCACCCATATATGCAGCCCTGCCCAATGCTCTCTCTCCCCACCCCCTTTCTACCTGAAAGTTATTTCCCCTTCTAAAGCAAAAAATACCTCTCTAAAGCATTAGGCAAGTCCAGGGCTAGCAGTGATGGTCTTGATCTCAAACTGGTTGAACTCACTCTAGATACTATCCTTGCCCCCTTTACTAAAATTTTTAAATCTATCCCTAATCACTGGCAAATTCCCTCAGCTATGGAAAGCTGCAGTGGTCACACCTGTTCACAAAGGTGGTGACAAGCTCAACCACTCAAACTGCAGGCCAATATACATACTTCCTCCCCTCTCAAAAGCACATAAGCACATTGTCGCTGATCCACTTGCGGAATATCTGGAGAAGTACCAGCTACTGTGTCCGCAACAACACGGCTTTCAAAAACAACATAGTACCACTACTGCCCTAGTTAATTTTACTGGCTATATCATAGAAACATTGAAACATAGAATTTGACGGCAGATAAGGACCACTTGGCCCACCCAGTCTGCCCATTTCCCTACCTACTGGATAAGCTGCAGATCCTAGTTAACCCGCAGCCTACTTCTTCTTACCCCCACCCCCCAGAATTGCCTTATGACTGTCCCATGCATGCTTGAATTCCACCACTGATTTTGACTCCACAAACTCCTCCGAAGGCCGCTCCATGCATCCACAACCCTCTCTGTGAAAAAAATACTTCCTTAAATTACCTCTGAGCTGCCCCCATCTTCAAATTAGCCCCTCTTTTTCTTGCACACCTCTTTTTTGAAAGATGCTACCTTTGGACTTTGTTGATTCCCTTGAGGTACTTGAAAGTTTCCTATCATGTCCCCTCTCCTCATTTCCTCGAGGCTATACATATTAAGCTCCTTAGTCTCTCTTCTTATGTCTTCTGGTGCAGACCCTGCAACATTTTAGTTGCCCTCCTCTGGACAGCTTCCATCCTGTCTATGTCTTTTGGAGATTGGGTCTCCAGAACTGCACACAGTACTCAGATGGGGTCTCACCAGCTGTCTGTACAGAGGGATAATAACTTCCTGTTTTCTACTGGTGATGCCTCTCCCTATGCATCCCAGTATCCCCCAGCCCTCCTTGCTGCCCTCTCACATTGCTTGCCCACCTTTAGGTCATCTGATATGACTACCCCAGGTCCCTTCATTTTTGTTGTTGTTAGTATCTCACCCCCATTGTGTACTCTTCCCTGGGTTTTTGTTTCCAGGTGCATTACCTGCACTTCTTAGCATTGAATCTAAGCTGCCATACATTTGACCATTCCTCTAACCTTGCCAAGTCCCTTCTCATCCTTTCCACCCCACCCTGTGCATCAACTCTGTTGCAGATCTTAGTGTCATCTGCAAAGAGACATACTTTTCTTCCTGTGTCCTTCTGCAATGTCGCTTATAAAGACATTGAAGAGGACCGGTCCTAATACTGAACCCTGCGGTACCCCACTAGTAACCCCCCTTTCTTCAGAGTGGACTCCATTTACTATTACTCTCTTTGTCCTATTCTCCAGCCAATTCTTTACCCAGGCTGTCATCTTGGGACCCACTCCCAGACTGGCTAACTTGTATATTAATCTTTTGTGTGGGACTGTGTCAAATGCCTTGCTAAAGTCTAGGTAGGCCATGTCCACAGCCCCTCCCTGATCTACTACTTTGGTCACCCAGTCAAAGAAATCTATCAGATTTGTCTGGCATGACCTTCCCGCTGTGAATCCATGCTGCCTAGGGTCCTGTGCCCCTCTGGCCTCTAGATACTCCACAATTCTTTCCTTCAGAAGTGATTCCATCATTTTCCCTATCACTGAGGTTAAATTAACAGGTCTGTAGTTTACTGCTTCTGCCTTGCTCCCACTTTTGTGAAGGGGAATCACATCTGCCCTCCTCCAGTCCTTGGGTACCACCCCATCCTCCCATGATTTGTTAAAAAGGGTAGTCAGTGGTGTCACTAGTTCTGCCCTTAGCTCTTTAGAATTCTGGGATGAATCCCATCAGGCCCCATTGCTTTGTCCACCTTCAGTTTTAAGAGTTCTTTCAGAACCCTTTCTTCTGTAAATGGGCTGGTATCAACTTCTGTATCCAGAGTGTTACTACTGTTTGTTTTATGTACCTCCCTCTTCATTTGTAAATACTGAGCAAAAATATTTGTTTAGTATCACTACCTTTCACAGTCTCCTCTGCCCACCCTCCTCCCCTTATTAAGCCTCACTATCCTCCCTTGGTCTTCCTTTGCTCCCTGATGTACCTATAAAAGGTTTTATCCCCCTTCTTAACTGAGTTGGCTATCCACAATGCTTTAGATCGAGGGCAACTGGTGGGGGCAACATGCATTGACTCTCACTAAAGCCTTCGCACTGTCAAACGAGGTTCGTTAACCACACCACAGAATCTCTCTCCAGAGTCCATTGCCCGGTTCAGAAGCTACCTCTTCAAGAGGGAACAAAAAGTTAAAATCCAAAACGTCCTCTCAGATTGCCGGCTGGTTACAACAGGTGTACCACAAGGATCCATTCTTGGTCCTCTCCTCTTTGGCCTAGTCCTTAATAACCTCCCTCATGCTGTAAAATATAACATTTTACTATATGCAGATGATGCAGTACTGTACACAAGCCATGCAAACCCCACTAAGATGGAAAGGCAAATACAGGAAAATTTCTTGGCAGCTGAGAAATGGTTTGTCAATTCAAAGCTGCTATTGAACTATAACAAGACAAAAACTATGCTCTTCACCTCTGCCCAAAACAAACACAAGTCCTACCAACTCGTGGTACCACATTTCAAATATCTCAGTATCAATCTAGACAGCACCCTGTCCTATAACTGACACATCGACCGTCACCAAAAATGCCAATGCCAAATTGGTCCTGTTCTACAAAAATAAATCCTACCGTACCAAAAATACCATAAAAACTGCTATCACTAGCTCTGTTCTGTCAACTATAGATTATGGCCTGGTGATATATGGTGCTGCAGCCCCTACGACACTCAAAAGAATCAAAACCAGCCTCAACAAGGCCTGCAGGCTTTTACTAAATGCTGATCCGAGGACACACACACAAATGACCTTTACTACCTTTTGGGCTGGCTTAATCTCCACAATAGAATACAATATCAGGTCTGCCTGCTAGCTAAAAAGTCCGTCCTCGGACTAACCCCACCCTGCATACAGAACCACCTAAGGCTGCATGACTCCACCAGATTCCTCAGGGGCTTAAACACCGGCTCCCTAAAAGTTCCCTACTGTCACACCTCCCAGGGGCAATGTTCCTATGAATACTGAGCACCTTCCTGGTTAAATAGCCTAGGCGAAGATATCCTTAAGGAAGCCAAGCTCAGTCTGTTTAAATCTAAACTATGTGCTCATCTTGACATGGTCAGCCACAAAGTGCACAGGACATAACACAGTCTTAACTTCCATACAACCCTGGGAGCCCCCAGCCCAACTCAGACATCTAGGTTGAACTCTGCTACTCTCAATTCTACTTTGCTAAAAAAAAAAAATGCTTAGCCCTAGGACAACAGAGCTGCTCTATAGCAAATCTTTCTCTACCTCTCACTTTCTCGCTACTAGCTACCTCCCCATCTTGCTATCACTACCCCTTCTCTCTCTACTACTCTAATGCTCTAATGCTATGAATTGTCATGATGTGTACCTTTTACTCTCATTTTAAATCTATTGCTCCTCATTTGTTATTAGTCTTATGTATAATTTGTGTTTGACATGAAACCTCTGTAAACGAGCCTCTGGCTCAAAGGTATTTTCTGAAGAATAAGAAAGAAAGAAAGAAAGAAAGAAAGAAAGAAAGAAAGAAAGAAAGAAAGAAAGATGTTTTATGGGACTGTGACAAAATTTCCCCTTTTTGGGAGTCCATCAGAACGTCATTAGATCCCTTTCTAGGACAGGAGATGTATTTTACCTGAGACATTTGCCTTGTGGGCTTATTTCTTGCTGATCTAATTGGGTCACAGAAAGCGTCAATGGCTCTGATTTCTGTTTCTGCTAAGTTAATTATTGCTAGACATTGATTTGATGAGGTAACACCCAAATATTGTGAATGGCATTGAGAAATTATCCAGTCTTTAACAATAAAAACAAAACAAATTGCCACTCTGCATCATTGGCTAGACTATTTCGGGATAGGTGGGAAACATTGTATGCCTTATTGAATCATCTGGAGCAGTCATGGGGACATTGTAGGTTTAACTGTAGGCAGTTTCCTGAGCAACTATAACTTAGCTTTATAATGTTCTGCTATATTTCTTAATAGCTGGTTCAGTGTGCTCCAGGGGTGGAGGGTGGAAATATGTTTGTGGGGGGGAGGGAGAGGTAAGGAGGTTTAATGTTGTTTTTCTGGCAAATTGTTGCATGACACAATCCATGTTAGTCTTTGTAGATGTAGATAAGGTACAGTTTGTTGTTTATTGTTACATTTCATGATAGTCAATGAAGCACAGTATATTTGATTAAAAAAAGGCTGATCTCTTGCACTGGTAAACCCTCCCATTAATACTGTGGGGTTGAATATCTCTTATTCATATGAATGTACTACCAAGTCTGCTTTACCCACTGAGTATGATAGGTGTTCCACTTCCCCAATCTTGGTTTTCTCAGTTACATCATCTCCTATCAGAATTTTAGTGGAAGTGTAAACAGCCCCATATAGCTTTTTATAAACTAGCCTTAACCAGACTGCATAGGGGACTTTAGCTTCCTAATTTTCACTGTATTATTTAGTAGCTCAAGCAAGTACATTTTTGACATGGAATATTCCAGATATGGGTACATTACCAGGATATCCCTGCCTATACTGGAAATATATTGAACTATATGTATGTAAGGTTAGAGGTATTTCCCCTGTGCATTACCACATATGACTTGGTCAAAACTGCATTCACCTTTGTGACACACTCCCATAGGATGGTCTGTTCAGATTAACATTCAGCTTTGTCAAGTACTGAAACATGCTTTCCACAAGGATCCTGCCCAAACCCTTCACTTGAGCCCGAATTTTAAGTTAGGAGAAAAACCTATCTCCTTATCATTTCTTCTGACAGTTAAATTAGATTGCTTTTCTTGTCTTCTGCATGGCGATAGCTTGGTAACTTTTGAAAAGTTTCAGACTGCCCATACTCTTCCCCAGTCTGTGATTTTTTTTTCTTTTTATCAGCTTACTCATTCGATACAAACTGTTTTGGGCCCTTGCCCTTGAAGTTTGGCAGATCAAACATCCTATCATGATTTTAAAGAAATACAAAATCACACATGTCCACACAATGCAAAACATCATGGGCTGCATATGCAAATCACCACAGAATATTATGCTGGTTCAACTTTAAGCAGAAATGCATGGTGCCAAAAGACCTCTCACTCAGTTTGCAAAGGGTGCCAACAGTAGACATAGACATGTGTTTCGTCCTACCAGGACTCATCACTATGCCTCATCTGTCTGACACCCCAGTGGAATGAACCAGCTACCCTAAGATGGTCTATCTGGGTTATGTTGTGGTGAACCCAATTAAAACAAAAGACAAAAAATTATAAACAATTTAAACAAAAAACAATTTAAAAGACAAAGAACCTCTGTGCGCAAGCACTGAGGCAATGGTTACTCCAAAGGGCATTTGACCGGGAAGCCAAGTTTCAAAGAAATACGAAATTACACATGCCCCCACAATGCAAAGCATCATGGGTTGCAGATGCAAATCACCACAGAATATTATACTGGTTCAACTTTAAGCAGAAATGCATGGAGCCAAAAGACCTCTTGCTGCACTAGCTTTCAAACCACATGCCATTTTGGTGTTATATAAAGCTTTGAATGAAGTTTTGGGCTAATCAGTAAAGCTGAACTGTGATTATTGGGCAAAAGAATTTCTTCCCAGACTGTTCCCTGCAGTCAGCTCTTCCCTGGGATTACATTTTACTTTCTGTTAAACTGGACAAATTATGTTGCATGCAATTTAAAATGTTGCACAATGTTTATCATATGCCACAGAAACTGCATCAACATGGACTAGCACCTAGTCCATATTGTAGGAAGTGTAATGCCCAAATAAGCTCCCTTCATCGTATTTTATGTGATTGCTCTAGAACTCAACCATTCTGGTTACAAATTCAATCACATCTAGACCCACTTTTAGGGTTACAAGAGGTTTTACACCAGAACTTTATTTGTTGGGGCTGGAGATGAGCATCTTTGGGCTCCCAAAATATCATATGGTCCTAATTGCTGCAGTGTCCAAACTAATTATGCATTGGGCAGATACTGAAGCCTCTTTCTTACAGGAATGGCATACAGAAATGTTGTCCATCCTCAGATGGAAAAATCTGTAGCTAGTTTGTATCATGCCCTTCCAACTTATTGAAACATGTGGAGAAGTTACTTTCTGTTGATCTCATGACATATAGAAAACATTTTTATGTTTGCTTGCATGCATGTGCAAGAAACATTACATGACAGCTTAGGAGAGAAGCTGGTTAGGGAGGCACGGCAGTGTAGCAGCCAAGGGAAGCACAGCATTTTGAGGCTTGGCCATGGTGCACCAAAGGAGGCACAGTGTGCTGATGACACTGGTTTCCAGAAGGTGCACCAACTTGTAACGTTTTCGCCGCAGCAATCAGGGGGCCTCCTCATCATGGCAGTGTCAATAATTCACTGCAATGAGGGAGCGACCCTTCATTGCTGGGTGGAACGTTGCTGCTGTAATATTGTTTGTGAACATGGCAGTGAGTCGCCGCCCTGTTCATGAACAATATTACTGTTGCCCCAGTGCCGAGGGGGTGCCAATCCCCCGGTAGCATGTGTCCCCCAAACAATCTTTTGTCTGCTGATGGTGGAGCCCACTCCATTGGCATGATGTCCCCCTCTGTTTTCTTATGCTGACAGGGTGCCCAATCCCTGTTGGCATGATGGTGCCCCATTCTTGTGTGCTGGCAGGGAAGCCCAATGCACATCGGCATAATGCCCCCCATTTCCTTGTGTGCTGACATGGGTGTCCAATCCCCCGTTGGCTACAGCTGCCCCCCAGAAAGAATCCCTTGGCATGCTGGGAGCCCACCCCAGTGTGCCAAATTCCTGTAAAGTAAAAACCTTCCAGCATTGTCTTTTTTTGTTTTGTTTTGTACCTGAAAAGCAGAAAATGGTCCCTCGTGGTCTCTGGGGCCCCCGTCCCACAACCCGCACCCATCCTCTATACACCCTGCCTCCCCACACCCCCCCACTCCATACTTACCTCCGGAGCCCAGCGCGATGATCTTTGGTGGACCGGGAACACGTCTGCACTCTTCAAAGCCTGAGGAAGCTGTATAATGGGATAGATAGTGTTTTTTCAACTTTGGTGCATATCTCAGGCATTTTTGGGAATTTTGGCACCGAATTTTCAACATGGGGTTTTTGTGACCCCTCCTCATGAATTCTATCACTGTCATGGCTTTAAATGGGCCCAAGGGGTGATTTCACAGACACTGTGTGGAATCACCTTTCAGGACTGATTAATGAAATGACAGTGCCAGTGTTCATGAGGGGGGCTCTCAAAAAGCCTATGTTGCTAATTTGGTGAACAAATTCCTAAAAATGACTGTTTTATGAGCGTGCATTGCACAGTTCCTATGCACACTCATAAGTTCTTGAATTTGTAACATGTGCACTCCAGATTTTTAACATTGCCATTTTATCACACCTACTTTTGAGCAGTACAGCTGTCATTTTTCACATCTTGCCCAAAATGTGTTTCCGTGCATGTAGCACACAATGGCACAGTCGGTGTGTGAAATCAATGTTTGGGACAGATTAAGAAAATCACAGTGACACTGTTCATGAGCAGAGGTCTTAAAATGGCTATGTTGAAAAATTTGGTAAAACCCAAAATGACTGTGTTACTTAGCTGCAGTACATGGTTCCTACACGCCATAAGTGAGCACATTTTTATATTTGCAGTCCAGATTTTCAACATTGACATTTTATCACACCTCCTTATGAGCAGTACAGCTGTCATTTTTCACATCTGCCCAAAATGTGTTTCCACGCATGTAGCGCACAATGGCGCAGTGGGTGTGCAAAATCAATGTTTGGGACAGATTGAGAAAATCACAGTGACACTGTTCATTAGCAGAGGTTCTAAAATGTCCATGTTGAAAATTTGGTGAGAAAAGTTCATAAAATGAGTGTGTTACGAGTGTGCATTGAGCAGTTTGTATGCACGCTTGTACCTTCGCACATTTGCAATATTCTCACTCCAGATTGTCAGCATTGCCATTTTTCCACACCTCCTTATGAACAGTGCAGCTGTCATTTTTCACATCCTGGCTGAAATGTGTTTTCACACTTCCAGCACAGAATGGCGCTGTCACTGTGGTACATCACTGTTTGGGACACATTACAAAAATCACAGTGACACTGTTCATTAGCAGAGGTCCTAAAATGCCTATGTTGAAAATTTTGTGATGAAAGTCCATAAAATGACTGTGTTACGAGCGTGCGTTGCGCGGTTTCCATGTATGCTCGGAAGTGCAAACATTTTTAATATTCCCACTCCACATTTTCAACATTGCCATCTCTTCATACCTCCCTATGGATGGTACAGCTGTCATTCTTCACATCCTGCCCGATCTGTGTTTTCGTACATGTGGTACAGAATGCCACTGTCACTGTTGGAAGTCAGTTTTCAGGATACATTGACAAAATCACATTGCCACTGTTCATGACAAGAGGTCCCAAATGCTTTCATGAGGTAGGGTCACAAAACGGCCATGTTCAAAATTTGTACTGTGAATACCAACAAACACCCAAGGGATTATGGTTTCTAACCATAATGCCCTACCTTTCACAGACAGACAGGCATTGGGGTGTGCCTTTGGACTGCCAGTTGTACTGCTCATGCCATCCCACCCCCCACCCCTCAGCCACTGACAGGCATCGAGGAGTACCTTGGACTCTTCATCCCAAGACTTCACCCCATTCTCCTATGCTGCACCCATTTCAACATATGTCCTTATGGAATCGGGTGACTGTAAAGCCAAACACCCTAAGGCACAGCTCAACACGTGTTGGTGTCTGCAGAACAGGATGAGGTGACATGGCTTGACCGTTATGGGTGACGACCGAAAAACATCCCCCAAATCCTGTCCATCTCTACAGGATGGAGGTGGCGTGCATGTGAAGTTCAGTACTTCACTACCATTTCTATTCTGCATCTGTCTAACTCCTGCATTTCTAATGCTAAATACCAGCAAGCAAACATTCGGCATTGACAAATGCTTGTTAACAGTAGATATAGTGTACTGTATTTCTGGTGATAAATGTTTGCTGTTCAGTCCTCTCGGTTTATTCAAGGTTAATTTGTGGTCTTTTGTTTTTCTTTCTATAGCTATACACTACTGTTCAGCAATGTTTAGCCCTGCTTTGCTGATACTTACTTTGTTGTTGTTTTGGTTTCCATAATATCTTTTAATATCTGGCCTCATATCTAAGTTCAGTTTGTTAGATTATGTACTGGTACTCTGTTGTTTTTTTTCTTGTACTCTTCACTGTTCAACTTTTGTTATACTGACTATTGTGAAATAAGCGTTCAATAAAGTGAATTCAATTTAAAAAAAAAGACAGAAAAAAGAAGTGGTATCGGGGGTGGGCAGCCCACTCCACTTACATTTGAAAAAAAATATTTATAAAGATGGGAAAGGCAGGTGAATGAGTGACCTGGGGGGGATGGGGAGAAAGAAGTGGTAGAGGGGTGGGCACCCCGTTCCACTTAACAGATAGATAGAGAGATAGATAGATAGATAGATAGATAGATAGATAGATAGATAGATAGATAGATAGATAGATAGATAGATAGATAGATAGATAGATATGCTGGTATTTTGAACAAATAACAAAGAAATTGCTAAAATAGGGACTTCAATCTCCAAAAACTAGATAAATTTAACTATAGCTAAGCAGAGAAATAGTTATGTCAATCTAGCAAACAGATCATATGTAGTGGTCACACTACCTGTCATCCAGGAGTGCAAACAAAGCAGATATGACTCAGCACCTCATTTCATTGGTTGTCTCTTCTCATTCTCCTTCTGTTTCAAATCCTTTTAAATACACTGTCCAGAAACAGTTCTCTTGCAACTCAGCATATATCCATACAAGGAATTCTAGTTTTAAATTGCACCTTTATTCCTGTGTGACAGTACACACAAACACAACTTTTGCTATCTCAGTGTTGTGACTTCACACAGTCAAAGTCAGTTAAACTGTGTCAAGTTACTGTGTGAATATTCTCCTATAGATAGTGGCAAATGTTTTTCTTATCAATGTACCAGACTGTGCTTAGTGTAGTCTACATCTCTCCGTGAAGCTAAACCACTCCTGCTAAAAGTCCTCTCCAGCCACAGCACCAGTTGTGACCCCATTGACTCCAGGATTCTCCGTCTAACTCTAGATGTCATGCTAGCCCCTCTCACTGACCTGTTAAACTGGTCATTATGTCTTGCTCAATTCCCGAGCAACTGGAAATCAGCTGAAATCACCCCAATCCATAAGAATGGAGATCGGACATTGCCTAATAACTACAGGCCGATCTCCATCCTCCCCTCACTCTCTAAAGCTCTGGAAAAAACAGTATCCATTCAACTCGTGGAGTACCTAACCAAATACAGCATACTGTGTCCAAAACAGCATGGCTTCCACCCTGGACACAGCACTACATAAGCCCTTCTGGAGTTCTCGCAGAACATACAATCTGCACTCGACTCTGGGGGCATTGCTGGGGCAGTGTTCATTGTTCTATCTAAGGCCTTTGACACTGTGTGTCACCACCTCCTGCTCGACTACCTCCACAAACTGGGTTTCTCATCCGGCCCCCTTGCTTGGTTCTCCAGTTACCTCCATGCCAGATCCCAAACAGGTCAAGATAAACAGTACCCTATCAACCGCCCTACCTGTTTGCTCCAGTGTCCCCCAAGGATCCATCCTGGGCCCCACACTGTTCAGTCTCTTTCTCAACACCCTGCCTAGCTCCTGCTCTGGCAGAATGCTCCTATATGCTGATGACGTGGGTTCTGATCGCCTCCCACCCTGACCCCATCACCCTCCAGGATTCCCTTCAGCTCACCTTCAGCCAAGCTGAAAAATGGTTCCTTGACCACCGTCTGGTTCTGAACCTCAAAAAGACCAAATCTATGCTTTTCGCCCACTGCCAGAGTAACACCAGCAATGCCACCCTCCTCATACTCCCCAGAACCCTACACCCCCTTGAACAGGTGTCTGCATACAAATATATGGGCATCACTTTTGAACTGGCTCTCACTTTCCACTCCCATCTTAATACACTGTCCACTGCTGTAAACACCCGGATTGGACTCCTCTACTGCCACCGAGACTGCCTCCCTCAGAGTGCTGCCGGCTGGCTATCACCTCTTCCATCCTGTCATTGGTTGATTACAGGCTTCCTATCTATGCTGCTGCTGACTACACTGCCTTCACCAAAGTCCAGACCTCAATCAACAAGTCTTGCAGGCTCCTGACCGGTGCCCCCAGCAGAACGCACACATGCCAGCTCTACTCCTCCTCGAACCTACTCACCTTTGATGAGCACCTGCGCAACCACACCTGTATACTGGCTAGAAAATTGCTACTTGGACTCTCCCCCCCAGGCATTGCTGCATCCCTAAAACTGGCTTTCCAGTGAGTCGCCCCCCGAAGCGCAGCCAAGGCCACCTTCCAGGTATCGAGAACCAGGACCTCTCTTGCCCAAAGGTCCTTACACTACAGAGCCTCCTCCTGGTGCAGCTCCCTCCCCCCTCATATCACAAGCATCCCCAAATTGGCCCCTTCAAAATCGCCCTCCAAAACCACCTCACTGACACTCGGAGGGTATCAGCGTGGCTCAGTTGGTAGCACATCCGCCTCTGGACCAGAAGGTCGTGGGTTCTCATCCCACACCAGGATTGAACTTACACCTAAAAATCGCTGGCATCCGAGTGCAGTATTGGGGGGTGCTGTACTGCTGGGGTGTGCTGTCCTTCGGATGAGATGTTAAACCAAGGTCCCTTCTGCCCATCCTGGTGTTGTCCTGGTGGGTATCCAGGTGGAATTAAAAAAAACCAGGCCACTCTTTTCAAAGAGCAGGGAACATTCCAGGTGTCCTGGCCAACATTCCCCTTCCCATAAACCAGTTCATGCAATTATCCAGGTTGTGTGTGGGTGATGATGTGCGATATGGCCGCCACCACACATTCAGTCACTTCACTACCAGTCTAGCATTGCTTGTTAAGCGCTTTGGGGTACTGTGTATGAAAAGCACTATATAAATGCTGATTCTTCTTCTTCTTCTAAATGCCCATGACTGCCCCATTCTAGAGCTCACCTGGCCCTCTGTAACAGACAACGTTCTCTGGATTGCCTCCACCCCCAACAACCCACCCTAGTCCCCCTCCCCTCTCCCCAGGTATCGCTCCCTAGTACCTCTAGAGCGCACCTTAATATTTATGTGTATGATAGATTAAATAGCAACTAATTGCAAGCTTCTGTACACTTTGTAGTACTGGAACTGCTTTGTGTGTTTTTTTTTTGTATCTCACATGTATTGTTCTCCAATGTTGTACTTCACCATCAATAGTTGTCTACCCTCCCTGTGATGAGGTGCCTTTGTAAATGAGTTTTTGACTCAAAGGTTGTAAATCCGAATTATGAAATAAATAAATAGTCCAGCTCACAGACTTTCTTAAGCAGGCAAGCAGGGGTGTAGCTTGTAGCTATACCAACATGTGTTGAAACAGAAAAACAGTAGAACAGAGAATAGTCTCATTAACCCTTTAGCTCCTCCTACCAGCACTCAATGTTATGGTCATCAGGTCTGTCAGGTTCTGATAGTGAAGGATAGACAAGGCCAAACAGAGAGAGTGTTTTGATCTGATGTGCTCCAGTAAGATACAGGGACATATCCTGCAGCTCAAATGTGGTAACATTTAGGGGTAATGTTAAAAGCCTTATCACCCAGGGTGTGGTGAACCTATGGTAATCTGAAGAGATATTGAGTTGTAGATAGATACATAGATATCTCTCAGACTCCTGATGTTGAAAGCTGATCAACTGTTACTGACCAGCTTCATGCAAATAAAAGGACTGTTGCCCCCTCTGACTAGAGTGGCTTTGGTCCCTTCAACTACATGAAGCTTCTGCCCAGAAATCAGTGAATGATGTCATGACAACATTGCATGGTCATTGGTCTAGACTGCCGAGCCCCTTCCATTATGTGCTCCAATAGGTTTGGCAGTGACACACCTCTCAAATGCCATTAAGTGTAACAAAACTTTTCTTGTGCGTGCGCAAGCAAACATAAAAAAACAGAATAAACAGAATAGCAGCTTTCAGAGGTAAAAATGATGCTGAAAAGCTTCAAATAACAAAGAAGAAACAGAAAAATAGTTGAAAGAATTTTAAACAAAGGTAATGACTACTAAGGGTGAGAGAAGGTGGCCTGGGCCAACTTCTGCTCGATTTCAGACTGGGGCCTGAAAACTCAGTTTCACTTTGCTGATTTGGCCCACCCTTTTTGGCTACTAATGCAGTAATTGGTATAGGGTAAAACAGATGACAAATTGGGTGGGGGGCTTTGAGGTTAGCAGTGAATATGAATTATGGTAGCTTACTGTGGTTGGTGTTGCTGGCAGACCTTTGCTGTGGATTATTATCTGCATTACTGTGGCAAAGTTTGCAAAACCCAATAAGATCTCCATAACCCAGCGTAAACCACCATAATAGTTATTATTCATTGCTAACCTCAAGGTGTATACCCTCCTGAAGTTTCCAATTCTCTGTTTTACCTTGTGCTAATAAATACTGTACTATATTCTCTCTTGCAGTGCAATAGATTTAACAATGATATTTGTGTGTGATGATTACTATTTCCAGGGACCCTGGTTTTCCATTTTTACCAGTAACACCGGTAACAATCACGGAATCCTGCTTGGTTTACGGATTTTGAATTCTTGTACCGGTGTCTCACAGAAATTGCATGTTACTGCACAGAATCTCTAAGATTTCAGCATCTTTTTTAATTTGTTTTAATTTTCTCTTTCTATGTCCCCTTCTCACAACATCAGTCTCCACTTTTCAGAGATCCTTAGACTGGGTATCCCTTAGCTTCACCCCCAGGTAATGCTCATGAGCTCCTGTGGTCCTGCCCCATCCTGCCTGGATTTTGTCCCCCCAGGTGGGAAGGTAGGGGACCCCAGGTCACCCCTCCACACTCCCTTAGTGTGTGTCAGGCAGCTCAGTGGGTCCCTCATGGAGCCTGGTTATGAAGTCTGGGGCACCTGGGTTCCTTCTGCCAGTGGCCAATATGGGGTGATTGTTCCTGGTTTTCTGGTCTCAGACCCTGAGGGCACCGGCACTAGAGGAGATCCAAGGAGGTAGGTCACATAGAGACATGTCACTGCTCCAGATCCTGGCTAGCATCCTCCCCTCCTGATCACTCTGCAGCACCATTGCATCACCACCCGTGGTCACACCAGTGGTGGTAAAGCAGCAGGACCTGCAGGTCACCCTCCCTGGAGGAGGAGGAGGAGGAGGAGGAGAGCAGTCCCCCAGGTGCTCGATCCTACTCCCCTGGCCAGACCTCCAGCAACCCAAGTTCGCTTCTGACCCTGGGTTGCTGGCATTGCGAGCAATAGTGCTCCTGTAGCGTCAGTGGGCCGGCCCAGATTTCAGCATCTTAAAATGAATGCTGCTGTGCTTTGCATTCTTTCTGCTTTGCTGCATATAGAGTCAGTAAGGAAATCACCCACACTGCTTTGTTGTAATCAGCCATTCAGTTTAACCACCCATGCCTAATGGTTAGAGTAACAAACAGTGAATGAACTGGGTACATCCAGCAGACTTGGGTTTGATTCCCACAACTTCCACTTGCATACTGTGTGACTCCAAGCAAGTCACTTAACCTTCCCAGTGCTTCTAGGTCACTCCTGAAAACAGACAGTTCTGCCTAGTGGGCCTTACCTGCTTTACAAAGAATATAAAAAAATACCAATATATGTTTACTACATCATAGAATAGTAGTCAGGGTACCATGTAATTTACCCGGGTTTTACTTGGGCTGAAACAATTTTGTATAGGTAAAGATAAATGTTCAGATACATTTTATGTGTTTTATAAGCTTGTTTTTAAATTTTAGTCAGGTTTTTATTGTATTCTTTGCAAATAAGCATCTAGGTTGTAGATTGCTAAATGCAGGATTACTGTTACCAACTGGCTTATTCAAGTATATAATAAGCAGAGCCATCCAAAATCCTCAGTTGTTTGAATGAAAACTAGTCTGAATGAAAGTATGTTCACAAGGAAGAAACTGCCTTACTACTTATGAAAAGACTTCACAGTTAGCACCCCATTTAGGTGAATGGGATACTTTGCACCTTTTCTCCCAGCTGCTGTTTCAGTCTGTGACAACAGAAAGTTTTCTGATAGACTGCTTCAACAAAAAAGCAAATGTTAAGTGTTTAAGTGTACTTATGCTTGGCCAGTGGATTCTGAAACACATTCAATGACACACAGAAGGTAAGACCCCAGGGGCTATATGATGCTGGTGAGCAGAGTAGTGCTCAATTCACATCTGAGCTCAGATATGAAAACTGAGAGACACCCTTTTCATGGGAACCAAGTAAAAGAAAGCTTCCACATGTTTGGGAGATGCATGATTTTCTATTTGAAGGTCTTCTGCTAATCACGTGTGGATTTTTAGGTGAAGGCACTTTATTTCAAAGAAGCAAATTCAGGCAGCTTTTTTTTTTGCTCCTCCTACCCCCCAGCCATTAACTCCTTCATGCCTGCCAAGGCCCTCTACCACCACTGCTGAGTCCCAACCACCATCCACTGTCCCTTACTGCTGTGCCACCAGATAAACCAAAGTAACCCTTCATTCAGTGGGCCCCTACCCCTGTCAGAGGTTACCAGGGGAGGAGATTTGTCCTAAAGAGCTTCCTGTGTATCCTGGGCATGGCAGGGTTCAGAACGGACACATGTCTGGGGCTTTCTGCTTAAGAAGAGACCAACAGCTGTCCTTTGGTTGGTCAGCGGGTGCTTTTCCATTTTCTTGGGAACTTGACAAGCCACATGATGTCAAGGCACAAGCCAACGTCCATCACGCTCCCTTCTGCAGTGAGGGCTGACATGTTGTCGTGCCTCTGGACTCCACCAGGGGCCAGCAAATGCTGAGCAGCGAACCCACCCTCCCTCATAGGAGAAGGTGAGTGGTCATTGGACACTCAAGCCTTCACCCACCAGCTGGCCCTCCAACACCCAAGTCTGTTCCCTAACCCTGGTCAGTGGTGTCACAGGCAGAAATCCAATTCAGACAGTTAAATTAAAGATAGGAAAAAACAAAGGTAGTCCACCTTAGCGGTAATGGTTCAGATTAATTCACATCTGAATTCTAACAAGCAAAGTGACCAAGTAATTTGTAACTTGTGCATGTGGGATGTGGGTGATGAAGAAAGGGGATCATAGTGCTGTCATTACTGCTATCACCCCAGAGGGATGTGGACTGCATTGTTGCTACTGCCATCACTCAGAAGGGGTGGGGGCTGTAGTGCTTCTGCCATCACCATTGGTGGATGGTTACCGTAGTAATGCTGTGGTCCCATCTGAGAGATGGGGGCCATAGTGCTGCTGGTTCTGTCACACCTAAGGGAGGGAGGTCATAGTGCTTTTGCTGCTGCCATCACACCTAAGGGATGGGGGACCACTGAGCTGCTGCTTCTGTCACACCTGGGGGAGGGAGGTCATAGTGCTGTTGCTGCTGCCATCACACCAGAGGGATGGGGGCTGTAGTGCTGTGTTGGTGCTGCCATCTCACCTTAGGGATGGGGCCGTAGTGCTGCTTCCATCACACCTTAGGGATGGGGGCTGTAGTGTTGCTGCTGCCATCACATCTTGTACCTAAAATAACTTTAAATTGGAACAAGGATGGAAGGATGTGTAATAGCAGAGGTCAAAATTGCTAAAATGCATGTTAGCAGAGTTAAAAATTGTTAAATAAAGTACACAAAACCAAACACCGGTTAAAACGGATTTTGGCTTAGCAGACACCGGTGACAATATCGTCTTTTACAATGTGCAAAACGGAATATGCCCTTTCTCAATCCCAGTAAAACAGTGTCCCTGACTATTTCATATTATTTTCTCTTCTATTTGTATTTTTGTTATGTGTTGTATATACTAGATAATAAGTAGCAATATGACTCTGATAGTAACTAGAATAATAGATAGAGGACTATGTATTATAAGGCAGTAAGACCATCGAGAGGTTTTGGGGACTTGGAACCTCGAGAGTGAAGCTCGAGAGGTTCCCAAAGTCCCTAAAACCTCAAGATGGTCTGGCTGCCTTATAATACATACTGCTTTTAGTTGTTATTTTTGTAATATATGATCCCCATTGTGAACCTTCCTTTTTTTAATCTGGATTTTAGAAACTGCTGGCCAGCCGCCGCATTGAGCACGCGCTGTCTCTGAGCTGCACACAGCACTAACGAGTGTCCCATTGCTCGTTTAAAAAACATTGTTTCTTTTAATTTAGTAGGCAGTCCTACCTTTCAGGTTTTTTCGTCATTTGGCAAATGCAGGATGAGCGACATAGTCCATTATTTGTTTAAAAACATAATACAAATTGAAGCAACAAACTTAACACATTCCTCTCGCTAAGCGAGAGGAAAAAGACGCCATGTTTTTCAAGCTGTTGTGCCCGCCTAGTAGAGAAAAGCTGCCAATTGAGATGCACGCCATCAGTAGGGTTGTGCAGCAAGGAATGTGGCACCATGGCAACTGGGTTTGTTGGCAGGCAGATCTGGACATGCGCGCTGGAATTGTAGTGATAATTTTATCATTGAGAGCTGAAACTATAGTATTATCTGCTCTGAACAATAGTATTATCACTTGTCAATGATGGTATTATCACTTTGGGCAGTGTTGTATTACCAGGATTTTTTTGTATGTGATAGGATACTATTATTTGGCCATCTCCATATATTACAATATAATAATCTACATTTTATGAGTTGCTATGCATATTTTTTATTTATTTCAAATCCAATATTATTTACAGTAATTTTTGTGTTCAGAACTACTTGATCTATGTGATTTTTATTTTATGTAATTTTACTATTCTTCATTTTTTATTTATATGCTAAAAACTTTATTGTATGATAGTATGCTTTATTGTGTTATTGCAGAAGATCAATAAAAATGGTCTATGTGGGAATGACCATAGTAAAGGCTGCTTGTTATGCACATTGGAAAGCTTTTCATATGGTTACAGAAGCAGAATAAGTTTATGCAGCACACAGTACTAAGTACACTGTCTAGATCTACCACGCCTACATAATGTGCACCATAAAGGACCATTTTATTTGTGCTTCTATTATTCACACACAAGTCTTCAAAAGTTAGTGTCTTCTACATAAGAGACTGGTTGAAGATTAAGAACCATCATCACTTTGCAATGAGTTGTGACATGAGTACGAGGCACTGGTTCTTGTTCTTCTGCTGGTACTGGCAGAGAAGCTCAGTGGAGCTGGACCCCATGACTTGAGTAACATGACAATACATTTTTTTGAGCAGATGACAGTAATTTAGTAGAAATGTATTTGTAATACTTGAAATGTATGTTTTATTTATACAGCAAGAAACCATGATTTCTGAATTAACATTTGGTGAGTTGTGAAGATGATAATAAATAGTAATATGTCCAGTACCTCATACCAGCCACTCACGGCCATATTTTATAAGGTTGCCCCCTACTACAATCCTATTGGGATTCAACTCACATAGACCTTAAGGGATATTTTTGGGACAGTCTTACAACTAACAGACCATACCTCCCTTTTTTCTAGATCTTCCAGAAGGGTTCAGGGATCCAAACACCTATAAACTGCTAAATATTTGGCTGGTGGTTGTGAAAAAAACTGTACTGAAACTGTTGCTCACAGATTGGATAGATTGGATACCCTCTATCCAACAATGGCAGGATCTCATGTGGTCTGTTTATGAAAACGAAAAATTATCAGCAAAGTTAAACCATGCTGTTCCCTGATTTGAAATGATGTTGGCTTGTTGGGTTGACTACATACTAAGTCATAGGCCCGACTTTGTATCTTGAATGTTCATGACTAATATATGTTCAGTGAAATTAAATGGTAAGACAAGTGTGGGTGGTGCAGCTTTTGGATGCAATGCTTTTTCATATTCAATGCATTCTTTGTTTTGTTTCATGTTTTGCATTGTGTAACATTACAAAACCTTTAATAAACAGAAATGAAAAAAAAAAATGTCTAGTGTCTAAAGGTGGACAGACAACTGTCCACACCCATGAGCACTGGTGGCTGTGGTGGCTCTGGAACTGGCAACTGATTTATTTTTGTTTGTAATAGACACATGATGAGTTGTGAAGATGATCAGGCACCTATAATATTTAAAGATTTTTCTTTCTCTTCATTTAAAGAAGAGAGGAACATTTTAACAGAAACTGAGATGATTGATATCAGATCTTACTGCACCATCTTTGTGAAGTTTGAAGGCAGAGAAGAATTTGATGTCACCCACATGCTGCGCCGATGCATAATGAGGAAAATGTGATTCAAGACGGAGGGAGAAGGAGGATGATGAGGAGGAGGATGTGTTGTTTTCTGACTGTACAGTCCTTCTATGTTTTTTATTTATTGTAATTATTATCATTAGTTATTATTAAATTTGGAATAATTTGTATACTGACAAAATATGATTCAGTGGATTTGTTGTGTTATCTGTAGTGATGTGACTTTTTAATCTGCTGGTGAAGTTGGTTCAAATCTGCAAAAAATGCACAACTCATGAAATTTGAGATTGCATGGCAGATGCACCAAATTCACTTGCAGATTTTTTTAAATTAAAATAAAAAAAAACTCCCCTGCACACACTGTGCTATAAAACCACACCTCCACCACCCAAAAATGATAGCGGTCATGATACCCACCCCCCTCCCCACTGGTGCTTGCTTCCTCCTTGTCCCAGTGCCCCAGTGATTTGTGGGCTGCTGTGCTCCAAAAAGTAATCCCTTCCCTCATCTGTGCAACAAACTCTCTTCACTTACCTCCTCCCACCAGCATCCCACTGCCCTTATTAAGCAACCCTAGTTCCCCACCCCTGGTCCCCACCACTATCCCCTCACCAGCACCCATAAAATAAATCTGGAATTAAAAAAGGCCCCTGGTGCAGGGTGTCTGTTCTGTTCAGTGTCCATCTCATAACTGCAGGAATGAATGAGAAGTGGAGTCTTTCCTCCTCGTAAAACCTGATTGGCTGACAATTCAACCAATCTGATTTTACGAGGAGGAAAGATGTTACATGCATTCATTAGTGCTTGCTCCATTATGAGATGGACAGAGAACAAGCAGATGCTTTGCACCTGGGGACCATTTTCTTTCTTCCAGATTAATTTTATGGGTGTTTTTAGGGGAGAGGAAGCTGATGAGAAACAGAGAATGGTTGAGTGTGTGCTGGAATGCTTAGTAAAGACAGTGGGACTCAGGTGAGGGTAGGTGGGTAGAGTTTGTTTGGTGCACAGGTGAAAGGAAGGGATTACTTTTTGGAGCAGAGCAGAATGCAGCAGCATGCAAGTAACCTGGGCAGGGTGGTAGGAAGGAGGAGGAGGGTGCCACTGGGTGGGTAGGAGAATTTATCATTGCTTGTATCATTTTGTGGTGGGGGATGGGGTGTAGCATGCAATTCATGTTGAGATTCACAAACAAATTTGTCAGTTGCCATGTGCATTTGGCCAATTTGCTGGGTGAATAACAATGTGAATTATGGTCCTCAGCTTCATGAATTAGAAGGAATTTGCTGATTTATTTTCCTAGAGCAAATTTTGGCAACTTTGCACACCACTTGTCATCTGTAAAATATCACCACACTGCAGAAGATTTTTTTTTAGGTACAGTGGACTGGTGGTGGTGGGTACTAGGAGTAATATTGGAGAAAAATGTGGTGCTATGTCAGCTATTTTGAGATAATCTTTTTTTAGACATGGTGAAATGGCATTCCTTCAGATGAAATTGGACAAGGCAACAGGTATGAGATACTGCATGAGCAGATAATACAATCTGCTTTATAATGTGACACATTGTATAAGAAGATAATATAATCTGATATAACATACTGTATGTTTAGGGCTGTATCTTTCTCATGGAGTTCATGGAAGTCCATATTTTTTGGCATGTCCCATTACTAACCCATGAGTTTTACAATGTTCTATGAATACCAAATAATTTTGATCTTTGCAAATGACCAACCCATCATTTTCTGCCTCAACCCTGCAGCCACTACAATGCACTTGGTCCCAATTGTGTCTAGTGTAGGATTATTTAGCTTGCTTGAGATCCCCAGTGTCAGATATGGAAGCAAGATGAGCTATCCCCTGCTACTGGACACACCTAATAATTAATAGTTTAAAATATTTAAATCTTTGTTGACGTGCATAACATGATATGTAGGAGTGTGATCCAAAGTGGTAAATTGGGTTAGAAACTGGTTAACACATGGGAGGCAGAGGGTGGTGACTAACAGAATTCATTCTTCTTTGAACGTGCCAAGGGTTCTTATGGGTTGAGACACTTCTCCTTACTCTGCTTCCAGATACCCAGAGTAAAAACTACTTATGACATTGCTACAATCAACTTCTCCTTCTGTCCCTATGGAACACCATGTAAAGCTCACTTAAACTATCTTTCCTGCCTGGTCCATTCACTTTCAAGGCACTAATAGATGAATACCTTAAGGAAAATTGTAACTGCTACTAGTGACCATGTACTAGCAGCCCCTAGTCTCATCCATGAATCTGACATCTCTGTAACCCTCTTAACTTTTCATCCCTGTTAAGGGGCACCTAGCACTTACTAGTCTCTCACCTCTTCCCCCTGTCCCTCCCTTTCCCACCCCCGATTCATATACATTCCCTCTTTCTTCTTTCCCTCCCTGTATATCCTCTCTTATATGATAATAGCTGCCTTACATTGATGTATAATTAAGTTCTAAATGTTTAACTCTTAAGTCTCTTGGTTATGACACTGCAACTGTATCACCCATGTATGTTTAGGCCTACTAGCTATGACCCTGCAAATATGCTACCTATGTTAGTTTTGATATGTATAGACCTGTACAATTCTGCACATGTATTTTGGCCCTGGCTTGTCAACCCTTCCTTTGTATGTTTTCTGTATTAATGTCCTGGACCATCTTGAAAATGAGCTTGCTCAATGGTGTTTAAGCCTGGTTAAATAAAGTTTGATTGATTGATAGATTGATTCAAAGGAGGGTAAAGTGACCTGTGGGGTACCATGGGGCTCAGTCCTATGATCAGTCCTCTTCAATGTCTTCATAGAGAACATTGCAGAAGAACTGGAAGAGAAAGTATATATTTTTCCAGATGATACCAAACTCTGCAGTAGGTTGGACAATCAGGAAGGGGTGGACAGAACATGTAGGGATCTTGGGAATCTTGAGGAGTGGTAAAAAGCATAACAGTTTGAGTGCAGTGGCAAAAAGTGCAAACGTATGCACCTGGGGCATAAGAACCTAGATGTTGAGGATAGGATGGGGGATTATATCAATCAATAGGACAGAAAGGGGCCTCTTGGTTATCATAAATGAGGATCTCAAGGTGGTAAGGCAGTAGGACAAGGTATTGGATAGTGCTCATGGGATGTTGGGTGTTGGGGTGCATAGAGATGTGTATCCCCAGTGGGAGGAGGGAGGTGATGATGCCATTGTATTGCTTGCTGATGTGACTGCACCTTGAGTACTGTGTTTTGTTTTGGCCCACAATCCCATTTTTAGTCTTTTTTCTTTCAGTAACGTACCTGAAAAATTTCTTGTCCTTTTTTGTTATTGTCTAGGCTTTTTTTTCTTCTGTTTGCCCCTTTGCACTCCTGATTGCTTTCCCTGCCTCCCTCTGCTTTTCCAGATACAGTCCCCTGTCTTCTCTTTCCTCTGTGTTTCCTTTTACCTCCTGAATGCCACCCTTTTGGCCCTTATTTTCTCAGCCACTTATTTGAGAACTATAGCGTTTTTTTCTTTCTCTTTGTTTTGCTTACTTGCCTAATGCAATGACTTGTAGCCTTTGCTAGGGCTCCCTTAAGATTCTTCCTTTGTTCCCCCACCATATCTTTTCTCCTTCTTTGCCAGTGATTTCTTAAGACATTCCCCCATCTTTGCAAAGTTGGCCCGCCTGAAATCCAGGTCCCTTGTGTATGTGTGGTTTGACTCTTCTGCCGTTCTCACATTGAACCACACTGTACTGTAATAACTTGATCCCAAATGGCTCCCCACTTTTACTTCTGTAATTCTGTCCCTGTTGGTGAGTACCAGGTCCAAAGTCATTCCCTCTCAGGTGGGTTCTATCACTAGCTGTTTTTGGCATGCCACCTGCAGGGCTTACAGGATGTCCCTGTTCCTGGCTGAGGCTACAGCATGGTTGCTCCAATCTACATCCGGTAGTTTGAAGTCTCCTACCAGTAGCACCTCCCCTTTAGCTGTCATTCTGTGGATCACTTCTACAAGTGTCCTATCCAGCTCTTCCCATTGTGCAGGAGGTCTGTAGATCACACCAGTGCAAATTGCAGTGCCATTTCCCATCTCTTGGGTGACCCATAGTGCCTCCACCTCTCCCTGCATTCCTTGTACCTCAGTTGCCTTAATTCCCTCCCTGACATAAATAGACACTCCTCTTCCCTTTTTTAACCACCCTACCCCCCTGAATAGACTGTAACCTGGCATTGTCAAATCCAAGTCATGGTTCCCCATGAACCACGTCTCAGTAACAGGGACAATGTCTAGGTCTAACTCAGCCATCAGGGCTACTAGGTCCGGGAATTTTTTTCTCAGACTACGGGCATTTGTGCACATGCAAAAGACGTCACATGATGCAGCTGCAAAGATTTCAATTCTCTGACATCCCTGCACAAGCTCTTGCACATTGACTGGTCCAATATGGACTTAATTCATGACACTAATTGTGCTTTGGATCTTTTTATTACAGCGTTCAGGAAAGTACTTGATCACCATGACCCCATCACTAGAGTTAAAAACCTGCACTCTAAATGGCTATCCAAAGGCTTCTTTAAATTAATGAAGGATAGAGACACTTCCTGGGGTGTCTTTAGGAAATTTAACTTGCACTCTGAATGGGTTGCATACAGATGCTTGCAGGATAAGTGCAGATACAAACTGGAAGGGTCACTGCCAACCCCCTTAGGCCTCAAAGTGTCCCTAGTTAAAAAAAAAAAATTGTATTGTCCAATAGAACAGGCACCAGAACTGATATCGGAACTAGATGTCCATGCTAGGGTCCATATGATAAAATTATCTGTGTATTCAATTTATATGTATGTGACAGAACAGATCCAGGGCATGTTCGCAAAACTCAGGCAGTTTATTATTATTACTGTTTCAATATTTATGGTATTTCCACACCCACTGAACTACTGAAACATAAAATACATAAGAAAGTATGATCATAATTCTTATATCAGGAAAATTCATCCAATATGTCATGACAAACTCATTTTCTTCCTTACCAAGCATAATCAATGAGCAGATAACTATTTTGTGAGCCTAGCAATCCTCTCCTAAAAAGAATTCTTAATCTGAGAAACAGAATTAGCTTGCCTAACTGGATTACACAGCAATATTAGTATTTCTATAACAACTATTCAAAGCTATGTCCTAACAAACCTATTGCCTAACTTGCATATGCATTGTATGCATTCTGCAAACTATTTCCCCAAGAGTGATCTTATTATACATTTGATGTTGATTACAAGCTATTTACATCCAAAGCTCTCACTGCAAGAGGCTAAAGGAGTGGAAAATCCAGTCTTATCACTCTGTAAGGCCTTATCAGCAAGTCTAGCCAAACTGCCTCCCAGGGACACTCAGTGGCCAAGTTCCAGGAGTATATTTGGAGTGTCTCTTCAATTATACAAACTCAAGCATTTTTATAGTCTTGCTGAGGGGAACATTTTGCAGGTGGAATTTTCCAAATCAGAAAGGGGAATAAGGGTCTTAGTTGTGAGGTGCATGCACAGTACCTGTCATTTGCAAGTTTATTCTGTTATTGCTGTAAGGTATTTCTGTTTTTCATTGCAACATATTTTTCCTTTTTCCTTGCAAGTATATGAGATGAGATGTTATCAATATGTGTTTAGAACCTTAGAGTCTTCTATGAATTCTACTGAAAGTCATTTATATTTATTATTTGCAGAAGAGATATGTTCCTTTGAAATATTTCAATGAGTTGCTGTCAACTTGGCTATATCCTATCACGGTTAAAAAAAAAACTCAGGAGTGCTTTTTGGGCAAGTTAGCTTGATTGGCCTGGATTTATCCAGGTCATCATTGGCTAGCTCCACCTGTATTATTCCAGGTCTTTGAGAAGTGACTTCTTTGGTCTCATCATGGTTGATCAAATCCTATAGCATTTGGTAATGTAGCTAGCAGTTTCATTCTGATTAGTTTTTTTCTTTTAAAAGTGAAAAGCAGACAGCCCACTATACTAGTGTTACCATACAAAAATGTGTTGTTTTATAGTCCTTGATCGACTCCCACTGCATCATTCCTAGGCTTAGAATATCTCACTCCAACCTAGTCACTCATGATGCAGTGGGCAAAGAGAGACTTGCATAATGAGTGTCTGCTCTATTTTGGGATGTTCATAATGATTTGGAAGTATTAAATAAGAGCAGATGAAGGATTTGAAACAAAGCAAGGTTGGATGTATTTACACCATATGTGTGCATTTCAGGTCTACCAAGAAAATCAGAAGGTAAAATAACCAGCAACATCAATGAATTTTAGAGAAAGTAAAGAAACATAAAATGTGGGTTTCCAAGTAGAAGTAATATGATGCAAAAAGGGTTGACAGTGTCCCTTCAATATGGCCCAAAGTGCATAACTTAAGATGCAGCAAGCAGCCAACATGAGTGACCCTAATAATTGTAGAATCACATTAACTTCTTACTCAGTCCCAGAGCTCCACCACCCTTTAACTCTTGAAGTCAATAGCATCAAGCATATGGAAAAAAATCAGTAACAAATTTGTTTAATGACCACATTTGCAATTTAGGAAAATGCAGATACACCATAAGTGAAGAGGCACAATCTCCCAATTAAAGTAATCCTAAAACAGTGCCATGTCATCTTCAACTTCATTTTAAAAAAGTCACTGTCAAGGAAGACCACAACCTGCTAAGCCACCTAAAAGCAGACAAATGAGCTGTCAGTAATAGTTTAATTCACACATTTCTCAGAATTGCTACATCTATCACCAAAGTTGTCAACCTATGTTTTGAGACCAAAATAATCCCCGATATCTGGAATGTGGCATCCATAGAACCTCTGAACAAAAAAGGTAAGCAAATTGTCCTGGATAACTACAGATCTATTTCCATTGTATTGGTCTTGGCTAACGTTCTGAAGACGATCTTTCAAAAATCAACTCACTTCTTACCTAAAACAGCATAGGCTAATTTGGGAGGAGCAACATGGTTCTAGCATGGATTATGGAACTTGCACAGCATTGGTTAGATGCATGGATAAGATCCACCATGCCATGGACAAGGGCTTGATGACCAGCACCATGTTCCTGGATCTGATCAAAGTCTCTGATTTAGTATACCGTGATTTGCTGTTATGGAAACTAATTGATCAGGTGCTAGGGGACTCAGTAACTATGTGGTTCTGTATTTGCAAAACAGATCACAGATTGTCAAACTTGGCAAAGACATGTTCAGGGCAAATACTGTATGTTATAACTGCTGTGGAGACCACTTTTATGGTTGTAAGAGTGATCTCATGTGCATTCACAGGGTAGATGAACCAAGAACCAAATGTGAGTGGTTTTCATACCCTAGGAATGTAAGTGAGACCACTCTTACAACTGTAAGAGTAATCTAGGCGGCAGTATTAATGTATTATTGAGTGAGCTTGATCAATAATATACTAATAAAACAAAATCCTTAACCCAAACATGCCCATTTCCAGGGCAGCTGCAAATAAGGCACTTTTCACAAAATAAGAGTATCTCACACAGAGATGAAAGGAATGCTCTGAGTTGTCGGGAGCACTCCCTTGATCCATAATATTGCTTGCTGTGTTCTGTAGGGGTGTATCCTAGGTCTTTTTTTATTTACTATATTCATTAATAGCCTGACCAAAATCTGCACAACTGTGAAAACACTGCTTTATACAAATAATACAGTTATTTATATACATGGCAAGGACATCAACACTTTTAACAAAGTCCTTGGGAACAACTTCCATTCTCTGCAAAGATGTTTCCCAAAACACAGACTGGTCTAGAATGTCCCAAAAACAAAATGCCATGTCACTCAGGTCTGCTCTGAAGGTAAACATATTTTTTTACAAGAGTTTAATATCTTAACCTTAGATGGTGTCCAACTAGATGTAAAGGAATTCAAATACCTAAGTGTTACCATTGATCTCTGTCTCACCTTTGACAATCACAGGATAAACACCATCAGACCAGGGAAGGGTGGAAGGGAGGGGCAGCTGCAGAATAAGGGGCACTAGCTGCACATTTGAGCAGACTTGATAGACCTCTAGGCCTTTATCTGCTGGCAAATTTTGTATGTTTGTATTTACACAAGGAACTGGGGTTGCCTTACCAAATTTCAAAGTATTTGGCATCTGACACAATGATTAGAATCCCCCAAAGCAACAATCTCCACTGGTTGAATATGGTTCTGTTGTGATGGATGCTGCCCCTTTATTATATGGGAAAAAGAGCTTTAGCCTGCAAGGTTGACACATTTGCATCTTACCAGGGCCCAAGATCCCATCACTGTACCAGCTTTGAATGTCGTGGATGGTTACAGCGAAAAAACAGGAAGGCAGTATAGCACAGTGGTTTAAGGCTCTGAGCTGCAAATCTGGTGACATCCAGCAGACCAGACCTGGGTTTGAATCCCACAGCTTCCACTTATACTGTGGGACCCTGAGCAAGTCACTTAACTTCCCTGTGGTCCTAGGATGGTCCTGTAAAAAAGCTTTCAGCTTAGTCTACTACTCCTGGTTAAACAACTAAATGAAAAAAAAAACAAAAAGAAAAACAGAGCCCAGTTAATTTTAGTCAAGATTCCACATGGAAGTGCTCCCCAATGCCTCACCAAGCTTTTCTTGTTTGTTGACCACCTTTTGTTCTGCTCCTCTGCAAATAATACATTACAAGTGTTGTTCATGTGGACAAGTATGCAGCAGAGTCAGTTCAACTACAGAGCTGCATCTTTCTAGAACACCATTCCATCTTCAATTAGAGCAATTTTAATCCCTAAAGTCTTCTCTGCAAACCTGAAAGATTATCTTCAACAGTCTTATGTTTGCACCTGCTTTGTATAGCTTACCAGTCTCTGTGGGTCTACTGTATATGCTTGATTGTTTATACTCTTGCACCATGTCACTGTATGATGTATTGTATATTTGCAACATGTTCTATTATCTTGATTTGTACTGTACAGTACTGTGGTTACACCTGAAAAAGACACTTTGATGTCAGTGCAGCTACCCACTTATCCAAATAAATAAAAAAATGAATCATTATTTTTAGTATTTGTTATTTTTATTTACGTGCCAAGAAAACTTGAATAGTAAAATTGAGATCACAGGCTTGCCACTTGACTCCTGTCTGTCATACAACTTTCAGAAGCCCCTATGGTCTATAGTGGGGCACTAAGGAACTGGATGGCAAATGCATGATAATTTTTTTGGAAGAACTAGAATTTACAATTCTGGATGGATCACATCTATCCCACATAGGGAAAATGGAAATGTGTGAAGAAGGAAGAGAAGCTGGCCTGTCAGCACAGTGGTAATATTATCTCTTGCAATAACAGGGACCAGGGTTTGGAAACATGCCCAGTTCATTGCAAGCTGGACAGAGGATGGGAATGGACCATTCCAGTGGATGGTCTCCTCCTCCTCCTCCTCTCAACAGGGAAGGTGCTGTCCTCTGCTACAATACTGCTACCTGTGTAACTACAGGTGGTAGTGCAGATGGGGAGTCAACAGAAGGGTGGGGATATCACTGATGATGGCATGGGTGAACCCTGATGTCCTTGCATACAACGTTCCTTGGGGCTGGGAGAAATATGGAAAAATGGCCCCAGTGCCTATAAGGATGAACCCTGGTACTTCCAGGCCCTGTCTTACCAGCACAGAACCTCCTGACAAAGCAAAATGCTTGTGGGTAAATTCCCACCTTGTCCCCACCTAGGGGAACAACCAAGGCTGCATAGAGGTAGGTGGCCATATCTGGGTGAGGTAGAGGATTTGGAGGGCACCTTGGGAGCTTCTAAGGAAGACTGGACATTGGAGAGAAAATGTCCATAGACAGAAAATAAAACAAGCATTTGTCAATGCTGAATGTTTGCTTGCTGGCATTGGCATTGGTAGTGTAGGAGTTAGAGAGTTGCTTAATAGGAATGGCAGTGAAGTATTGAACTGAAGCCAACCTGCCACCACCCTGCAGAGACTGACAGGCATTGGGGTGTGCCTTTGGGTCATCAGGCATAACAGCCACGCCATTTCACCACACCCTACCCTGCAGACACTTTGGCCCTTATGCTCACCCCATTCCATCAGGAAATATGGCGAGATGGGTGCTGTATAGGAGAATGAGGTGAACTTTGGGGCTGAAGAGTCCAAGGCACACCTCGATGCCTCTCACTGGCTGCAGGGTGTGGAATGGTTTACAGGCGAGAATCCTAAGTCACACCCCTGATGCCTGTCAATCTCTACAGGGTGGGGCATTATGGTCAGAAACCATAATGTCTCAGGAAGGAAGTAAGCTGTTAATTAACTAGAATTTGCAGCTTATCCATCAGGTAGGGAAATGGGCAGACTGGGTGGGCCAAGCAGTCCTTATCTGCCATCAAATTCTATGTTTCTATGTCCGTTGGCATTTTCACTCCAAATTTTCAACATGGATTTTTTGTGACTCCCACCTTATGAATAGTGGCACTATCAGTTAGTTAGCCAAAAGCTGATTTTGCACAGTGACTACGCCATTTGGCACCACAGATGCAAAAACACATTTTGAACAGGATGTGAAAAATGACAGCTGTACTGTTCATAATGAGGTGGAAAAAATGGCAATGTTGAAAATCTGCAGTGAAAATATAAAAAAAAACTGGTGAAGTCACGAGCATGTGTAGAAACTGTGCAATGCACACCCATAATGCAGTTAGTTTGGGGATGTTTTACAGCAGATTATCAACACCGGCATTTTGGAACCTCTGCTCATGAACAGCATCACTGTGATTTTCTTAATCTGTCCCGAACAGTGATTTCCCACAGTGACCACGCATTTCTGCACTGGAAGTGCGAAAACACATTTTGACCATGGTGTACAAAAATGACAGCTGTACTGTTCATAAGGAAGTGTGGAAAAATGCCAGTGGTGAAAATCTGTAGTGAAAATAGTGAACATTTACGAACGCATGAGCATGCGTAGGAACAGCACAACACATGCTCATAAAACAGTCATTTTAGGGAATTTTTTCACCAAATTTTTAACAAAGCCATTTTAACACTTCTGCTCATGAACAGTGTCACTGGGATTATTTTAATTTGTCCCAAACATTGATTTCGCCCACTGACTGCGCCATTGTACACTACATGCGCGGAAACACATTTTGGGCAAAATGTGAAAAATGACAGCTGTACTGCTCATAAGGAGGTGATGTAAAATGGCAATGTGGAAAATCTGGAGTGAAAAAATTGAAAATGCGCATACTTACTAGCATACATAGGAACAGCGCAATGCATGCTCATAACACAGTCATTTTACGGAGTATTGTTACCAAATTTTCAACATATGCATTTTAGGACCTCTGCTCATGAACAGTGCCATTTTCAGTTTCTTAATCTGTGCAGAACACTGATTTCCCACACCAACCATGCTATTCCACACCACAAGTGTGAAAACACATTTCACCCAGGGAGTGAAAAATGACAGCTGTACTGTTCACAAGGAGGTCTGAAAAAATGGCAGTGTTGAAAATCTTGGGTGAAAATATTGCAAATTTGCAACGTTACAAGCATGCGTAGCAACTGCACAACACATACTCATAAAACAGTTATTTTTTTGATTTTTCCCACCAAATTTGCAACATAGGCTTTTTGAGAGCCCACCTCATGAACTCTAGCAATGTCGTTTGGTTAATCAGTCCTGAAAGGTGATTCCATACAGTGACTGCAAAATCACCTTTCCGGGCTGATTAACGCCATAACAGTGAAAAAAATTCATGAGGATGGGTCCCAAAAACCCCATGTTGAAATTTGGGGGCAAAATTCCAAACAATGCCTGAGATATGCATTAAAGTTGAAAAAACCCTATTTATTATATTATACAGCTTACCGGCATTTCCTCAGTTCGCGGTCAGCTTTGAAGAGTGCAGATGTGTTCCCAGTCCACTGAAGATTGTCAGGCCAGACTCTGGAGGTAAGTATGGGGTGAGGGGCTGGTGTAGGAAGGCAGGGTGCACAGTGGGTGGGTGCGGGTTGCAGGTGGGGGGGCCGGGAGTCCACTGAGGGACAGTCTCTTTTTTTACAGGGGGTAAAAATAAAAAAAGACTTGTGGGACCATTTTTTATTTACAGGGGCATGTGGCACGCTGGGGTAGACTCCCAGCATGCCACCAGAGTCTTGCTTTGGGGGCCAGCTGTAGCCAATGGGAGATTGAGCACCCCCATCGGCAAACAACAAAAGGGGGGAATTCCTTTCTGCCGACTGGGATTGGGCACCCCCATCGGCAAACAACAAAAGGGGGATTCCTTTCTGCTGATGGGATTGGGCACCCGTCAGCAAACAACAAAAGGGGGGGAATTCCTTTCTGCCGACAGGGATTGGGCACCCCTTGGCAAACAACAAAAGGGGGGGAATTCCTTTCTGCTGACAGGGATTGGGCACCCCCATTGTCAGACAATAAAATGGGGGGGTTACATTATGCTGATGGGGAGTGGGCTCCCCCGTAGGCAGATAAACATGATGGGGGGGTAATATTGTTTGTGAGCACAGCGGCAAGCTGCTGCCATGTTCACAAACAATATCAGGGTTCCTATATTCCACCCTGCAATGACGGGTCACTCCCTCATTGCAGTGAATGGCTGATGCTGCAATGATGAGGCGGCCCCTGATTGCAGCAGCTAAATTGTCACAAGTGTGTGGCAACATTCCAAACTACTGTCACTGGCTGTGTACCCCATTACTGGTGGACATCACACATGCCTTAAAATGCTGTGCCAGTATTGGTCCCAACAGTGCCGTACCTCCAGAACCTGCTTCAGCACTAAGCTGCCTCAATATGTTTCTTGTGCTATGCGCAAGCAAACATAAAAATGAAAGAAAGGGTGACTGGTGTATTTCTGAATTTTTCAGGATGGTGTCATCACTAGATGCACTATATGACTGGCAGAAAAGGCTACTTGTAGTGGCATGGGAGTTGAACCAGTGGATTTCTGGGGACTAAGGAACTGTGGTTTCATTTGATGTTCTATTTTCTGCCCAGCAGCGATTATGCTCACAGCCCAGTGACCATGACTTTTACTCCCTCTTCCTCATGACCATCTCCAGTTTCCACCACTGCTTGCACTAATTGCCCTTGCTGATGCTGGCATGGTGAAACATTGATCTGCTCTTTTGCTCTGCCTACATTCCTTTCTCCTCCTGTTCTCCTCTTCATGTTTTTTACATGCATAAACAGGACACATATGATAGATGATTGGCACAATGCTGTTATCACCAGATACTAACAGTGATGACTCATAATAGTCATCAGTGATAATTATTACATACCTATGTGATACACACACCTAGCACATGGACAAGACACAGTACCATGCAACTCAAGAGGGGATAAGGTATAGTGAAGCCACCAAGCAGTGTCCCCCACACACTTTCAGACCACATCTCACCCCACTAAGCATACATTGAAACATTGTGTTTCTCACACAGTAGCTCTACTTTCACTCATTGACTGGCTGGCAGTCTCACACACATAGGCAAAAAAATATATAGACTTCTGTGCCCTGTTGCACTACTGATAGTCAGTAAAAGCAGTTATTCCTCAAAATATCCATCAAAATCTCAGATACACCTTTCACAGTTTGCTAAACTCAATCTGCCCAACTCTGGTTGCAGGGAAAACCAAAACAGTAACACTGGATTACTATACAACTATATCACCAGCACTCAGCAAAAGAAATGTTTGCCAAATAAATCATTCAAAAATCTGCTCCTACATACTGTATTTCCTAGTCTGTGAACAACATTCTACTCCTCCCTGCCCTTGCTGAAGGCAGCAGGCTCACACAAGGCACTCTCTCCTCTCCTCTTCAGAATATCACTAGCCCACTTGATTAAAACTAAAATTAAATTTACTGAGAATTGGACAACCAGAATAATAATACATGATTATCTGATATTTTTAATGTTTTATGATCCAAAGTAGCTCTTCTTTACATACAAAATCCTTCTTGCCACAGATTCTTCCTCTGTGAGACAGACAGAGAGTTGGAAATGGCACTGAGATGTGTGCAGTGCATGTAGGTTTTAATCTCCAACATCACTGATTGACTACTGCAGATCACATGGCTTGCCAATGACTTGAATATGCATAGCACATGCTTACTATAAAAAAGTGCTTTGTCATGAAGTTAAAGTGTTGAAATGCCAAAAAAATGAAACTGAATTCCTTTGGACTGCTTTTTTCTGGGGGTCCAAAACACTGGATTGTGGCACATTGAATGCCTAGCCATGAAGGAAGATGCAGGTGTGAGGTGTAGTAATCTCTTGGTTTACCACCCTTTCTGGTCAGGAACAGGAGCTCCTACAGGAAGTTGTGGATTACTTTGTTGGCCTTTCACTTGACATCCCAAACCTGATTTTGCTGAGACATTTCAATGCATGGGTTAATGATAAAAAGATTACATTTTTCTCAGTAGTTCCTCCTGGTGATGAATTCACTGGGTCTCATTCAGGTCTTTTCCTCTGCAACCCATGAACTCAGACATGTCTTCTCTCTGGGTCAGAACATTTGGGATGTCAGCATGGATCCAGTGGGTTGGTCAGATCACCATGTTGTACACTTTCCTGCAAAATCCCCCAGAAAGCATTGTCAAAGCAGAAGATGATCCAGTACTTGCCAAAATGAAGTCCTTAGCCTGACAAACTCAGGGCAGTGTTGAAAATGTCAGGAATGGTGTTAGCATGCAAGAGAGGTGCAGTTGAAGATCTAGATGAATATAATGTGACCATCAGAGTGGTACAGGATTTTCTTGCATCAATTTGTGCCTGCCCTCCTGCCCCCCCACTCCAGCAAGCCCTGGTATAATGACAAGCTGAGGTGTTTGAAGGTGACTGGGTGGAGGCTATGGCATTCCTGTTAAATGTTTTGATAAGTTTATAACAGGATGGCTCTGAGTTCTCTTTATAAGGACTATCAGAGGACAATATCCCCAAAAAAGCAGAATTCCTGTCATAGGCTATTGCTTTGTTTAATAATAGGCCAGATCAACTCTTCTGTGACATAGACAGGTTAATATGGCCTCCTTGACTCTAGTTTAGAGGGGTCTTTTCTTAAAATAAGTGTGAGCATTTGATGAATTCTTCTTGGACAGTGTCATCCATTTGGGTTTGGGATCTCTCTTTCTCTCTCTGTCTCTCTTTAGTTGGCTTGATTAGACTGGAAGTGGTGTGAGTGAGAGGGACTAGCGAACTGGGGACTCTGATGGCTTGCAGTGAGTTTTGGCAAGTTTCTCAGGAGGTGGTACTTGGGGTGATTTCAGAGCTGTACCACACTTTGTGTGTGTCTGTTTCAGGGCCTATATGTTAGTTGTTGGAGGGCTGCCATGAGGCCCATGGCCCAGTGTTTGTGGGTATCATCCAGTGTTCCCTTGCAGAGTGGTGTTTCCCAGCAACTCTTAAAAATTCTAAAGAAACCATCCTTGGACCCAGAATAGATGGCAAAACATAGAACTTTCTCGAACCTTCCCTTTTTTTGTGAGGGTTATTGAGAAAGTAGTGGTGGCACATCTTGAGGCATACCTAGAGAAATTTAACATATATGAGCCATTCCAGTCATGTTTTAAGTCTCACCACCACAGGAAGACCACACTTGTCAAAGGGTTTAATCACCTACTTACTGCAAATGATGGAAGTGAGCGCTCAGCTGTTGTACTCTTTGATCTCTCATAGGCACTTAAGGCATGGGGTCACACAGCCATATGACAAAACAGCATGGCTACAAATGCCACAGCCAAACAGCCCCATACACAGAGCTGGGCAAAACACTGACCGGTTTGTGACAGCACATCAATTGAAAACAATGGGTGTTTACAGTTTTTGCGAGGAGGAGCATCTCCCCAGGACCCTCTGGGAGGGGGGCTTGACACCTCACCCCCCAGAACTTAATTAACTAACTCCAGGGGGGAAGACTTCGGAGATGGGGAGAAACTTGGGGGGGGGTTGATTTAAAAAAAATGCCTGCAAAAGTTGCAGCATGGGAGACCTGAGGGAAACAGAACTATGGTCCCAGGTCTCCCAATTGCGCTGTGTGCTGGTGCCCTAGCTACTCCACCAAGGGAGCAGCTTGACCATGCACCCAGAACATGGCAACTTCTCCTGGCTCCATATCACCGTGCAGTGACAGGGGTAGTGGTATATCCCTATCATTATTCTATTCCTGTTGTTGTGAATTCAAGCACTGTATGTACAGCATGGTTATACTGTGTAGTCTTACATGCACAGTACTGACCCAGTACTGGAATTTGACACCGTGGATCAAATGGTTTTGATGGAACACCTTGAAGAATATAGAGGTGCCAACGGACAGCTTTGAAATAGTTTGAGTCATTTCTGTCCAGAATGGGACTTTATCATCACAGCCAGTGGCAATCAGTTATGGAGTTCCCCAAGATTTGATTCTTCCCCCACATGTCTGATAGTGTACATGTGCTTCTGGAGCAGGTCATTACACAGTACGAAGTGAGTTTTCACTGTTTTGCAGATGATACTCTGCTGTACCTGTCATTTACACTTGAGGGAGGCAGTTGGTGGGATGGAGTGCTGCTTGAAGGAAATTATGTGCAAGATACTCTCCCTCTTGATTGGGTGTAAATTCTACTAAGACTGAGTTGCTGCTGATGTGGACTAGGTCTTCACAGGTTGTTGGATCAGAGTGGTGTCCTAGTTTTCATACTAGAAGTTACATAGGAAGTACGGAAGGCCAAGAGCCCATAATGTGCTCCTCCCAATGTTGGGTTAATAAATCCCATTATTTATATAGTGATTTAGTAAATAATTGTCCAACCCCTTTTTAAATATATCAAAAGATCGCACATGTACCACTGAACTAGGTAGACCATTCCAACAGGTAACAATATGCTGGGGTGAAATAACTACACCTAAGGAGACCTTTGGGATTTGTAAGCATCAACTGAAGATGATGACTTCTCAGGCTAGTTGTTCTATGGTTGATAACCAAACCCAATTCAAAAGTAAGATCTTGGTCCTTCAGGATCTTATACATCAATAAAATATTACCTCTGAGGTGTATAAGCTCTAAGTGATAGAACTCCAAGGCTCTTAATATATCCTTGTAGCCCAAACTCTGTACCCCATCAATCATTTTGGTAATCCTCTTCTGCACCCTCTCCACTCGATCAATGTTTCTCCACAGATAGGAACTCCACAATGAGGAACAATAATCCAGTATAGGATGAACATATGCCTGATAAATTGGGAGGAGACAGGCCCTATTTCTATTAGAAATGGATTTTTTTTATGCAATTAATAATCCTTGAAGATTTATTAACTATTTCAGTACAATGAACACTAAACTTAAGGTCATCACCAATAAGCACTCCCAAGTCCCTCTCATTAGTGACAGTCCCTAAGCATTGTTCATTTAGTGAATAATGAGTACAAGGCTTACTTTTGCCAAAATACATGACAACACATTTTTCAACATTAAATGACATACCATGCGTTCTCATCCAAGTTTCCAATTTCATTAGGTCCTCTTCTAGTTTAACTTGACCAACATGACAAGTAACATCTGTAGCTAATTTGGTGTCATCTGCAAACTTAATAGAAAAACTATTCAGATTCGCATTTAAATCAGAAATAAAAATGAAAAATAAAATAGGCCCCTGAATGGTGCCCTGGGGTACCCCACTAGTCACCCTACCCATATCAGAGAGAAATCCCCTGACTTGAACCACCTGATTTCTGTCACTCAGCCACACTTTAATCCATCTAATACGCATGTAGTCTAGCCCCAGCCTATACAATGTATCTAACATAACACCATCTGGCAACTTATCAAATGCCTTACATAGATCCAAATAGATAATATCAACAGATTTATGATTTGCCAACATGGCACTAACCTTCTCATAAAATACTAAATTGGCAGTAAGGCATGACTTCCCAGTTTTAAAACCATGCTGAGTGACATCCATCAGCTTCTTCACATCAAGTTCAACTTGTAACCTATCCTTGATTATACCTTCCATTACTTTGTCCAAGATACAAGTCAAACTTACTGTCGATAATTGGAAACTTTACTAGTATCCCCCTTTTTGTGTATTGGGGCCACTATTGCTTGAAGCCAATAAACAGGCACCTTCCTCTTATCCAATGAAAGGTTAAAGAGGACATATAAAGGTTCAACCAACCAATTCTCTATTCCTTTAAAATTCTTGGATGAATAGCATCTGGTCCAGCAGAGGTACTAACCTTTATTTTCTTTAATTTTTCAAAAATCTCTTCCCTTGTTATCTCATTCCGTAAATTAGAATTATGATCTACTTGATCTTGGATAGAGTTAGCATTAATATTATTCATATTAAAGACTGAACAAAAATATGATTTTTCTATAGGGTCGGTAATAATTTCGGAATTACTCTTCATAGAACCAATTTTCACCATTTGGTGGGATTTATTATTAATATATGCATAAGAACTTTTACCATTATCCATAATACAGGCAAGTCTAAACTCCAGGTGATTTTTTTCTTTTTTAATACGTGTTTTGCATTTCCTAACAGCTTCTCTATACCTGGCTCTATTATAAGAGTTATTATCTCTTTTCAGAGCTCTGTAACAATATTTCTTTTTTTATCAAGTTCCTTATGGATTCAGTAAATCATAACAGAGTTTTCCCAATATTATTATATATTTTCTTGGAAGTGATAAATTTATCACTAAGCTCATTAATTTTATTTTTATGTACCAACCAAAATTGATTTGGTGATATAATTTCCTGTCTCCAATCCCATTTATAAAGTTCCATCAAAAATGAGAAAAAATCAGCTTTTTTGAAATCCTTTTTCTTAGTAATTCCAATTACTCTATTTGAATATTTAGAAAAAAAGTGATAACATTATGATCACTATTCAATAAAGGTTCATTAATCTTAATTTTTGAGATATTTTCAGAAATATCTGAAATCACCAAATCCAGTATATTACTACCTCTTGTAGGTGTTATAACGAATTACTGGAGTCCATTTGACATACATAAGTCTAGAAAGGTCTGTTCACTAGTAGTTACTGCTGTTAAAGTGGACCAGTTAATGCCTGGCATATTGAAGTCCCCCAATAATATCACATCCTTAGCATTACAATTTGCTTCTATATTCCTCAAAAAAATGCCATGGTCAGCCATACTGATATCTGGTGGACGATAGCATATGCCCACAATCACATTTTTTTGATTTTTCTTTCTCTTAATCTCCAGCCAGAGACTTTCAGGACCTTCATTTAGTGATCTTTTCAGTTCACAATATTCTATGACATTTTTTATATAGAAAGCAATACCCCCTTCCCTTCTGTTAGGCCTATCCCTGGATACAAGATTATATCCAGGATATACCTACTCCAAATGGAACTCTTGCCCCACCACATTTCAGTTATTGCACAAGATCAATGTCATTTGAGATTAATAATAGTTCCAGCTCATCTTTCTTAATACAATGCAAACTCCGGGCATTTGTTGATAATAAATTTAGCTCACACTTATTATGAACACAATTACTGTCAAAATCCATTCTTGGCCATTTTTGTTTTTTTCTTTTTATGTATATTTTGTTTGTTGTTATCAACTACAGAATTCATGCCCCATGTCCCCTCAGTTACTAGTTTTTTTTTTATTGATCCCTGCTGTTTGAAATAGCTTGGTGGAAAATGTTCCCCAGCACTCTAGCTCCCTGTTTGTTTAAATGGAGACCATCACCACTAAAAAGGTCATTTCTAAACACAAATAATTCCCAAGTCTTTAAACATTCAATATTATTTTCTAAACTCCACTTCCTGAGCCAGTTATTGTAAAATCTTAATTTTGCTATTCTGTGCTTAAAGGAGAAGTCCACCCAGAATGTGCAAAAACATATGTTATGTAGAGTGTTTTGATATGTATGTTAAGTCCTAGTGTGTTCTTCCCTCTGTCTGCTATTTGGAGTTTTTCCTAAATTAGCCTGCTAGCTGTATGGTAGTTTTACGACCCCTGGGGATCTCCATCACAAATAGGTTTATTGGCTTTCTTTCTTCTACTATGCACCCTGGTTCATGTGACAGTGATGTAGCTATGCCCCTAGATTTAGCAGGGTCTGTCACAGCTCAGCCACAAAGATAATACTTCTTTCAGAGAAGAAGTCACATTGCTACATTTTGAATGAGTGTAATCATTATTATTTTTTGATATTAGTACCTTGTCCTGCTATGTTACAACCTATAAGGTGATGTTCAATTTTTGCTACTCAGTACTGGTACAAAAACTGAAAGTGACTGACAGGAATAGAGTAAACAGTGACATGATTCACACACACACACACACACACACACACAGAGCAGAGCATAGTGGGACAAGGTACTGATATCAAAAAATAATAATGGTTACACTTACCCAAAATCTAGCGATCTGTCTTCTCTGGAAGAAGCATTTTCTCTGTGGCTGAGATGTGACAGATCCTGTAACAAGACACTGGCTTACTGCAGGGGCAATTAGACATCACAGCAAAGGGCACTCTGGGAAGACTAGAGGCCATAAAAGAAACCAGAATGACAACCTCCAAGGGCAATAAAACAGTTAGGAAAGTTAGAAAAAACGTCTCTCACAGCCAGAGGAAAAGAAAATGCTGGGAACTGGTTAGAACACAGAAAAAAAAAGACTACTACAGTACATATCTTTTTCTGATTTTAACATGGAGTTTTCCTTTAAAGCACGTGGCACAGGAAGGATTTCAGATATTATTGGTTTAACACCAAAATTATTTAATAATTCAACAGTACTTTTCATATCAGCCATTACTTCAATTTCAACTTTATTAGTATAATTTGTTCCAAAATGTAACAGAAATGTCTTAGATGTCTCCTTTGCTTGCAGTATTGCTGGAAGCATTTTTGCAATATATTTTAAGGTAGTACCCCCATAGCTGCAACTTGTCACATGTTGCTTATTTCCCTTGATTGAATAATGATCAGTGTATTTGACAATAGAATTGCCTAAGATAAAGAATTCTTCTTGTAAATTTGGACTTACCACTGGGGCAAAAGTTCCAAGAGAATTTAAGGAAACATCATGATCCACAGAGGAAAAATAGCATAATTTCTAGGTAACTGGACACAACTAGCAGTCATTATTTCTATATTATTTGGCTGAACCATGTTTGTGCTCATATCAAGGGGTACAATATCTATTATGGAATCCATAGACTGCCTACAGTTATTTACTTGAGAGCACACATTTTCTACACTAGAAAAAAGGAAACAAGCAGGACTTATAGACAAAAGCGTTTGCTCATTTGCAATAGTAATAGTTTCATTAACCATCTGATCACTAAGCAGTGAGAACTGGTTTGCTAATGCAAACTCAAAGACTTCCACTTTCCGTCCTCTTTTTATTTTTTTATTAGTTTGCACATTATACCATTCCTTATCATGATAACCAACAGCTTCATTACCCCTACTTCTTCTTTTTACTCCTCTAGTTTCTGAAAGGGACATAACCTCAACAGACATACACGGTTTTCAGGTAATAAATTTGGTATATTCATTAAGGGAAGGGCACTATCTGTGGTCTGCTTTAATTCATGTGAAGAACTCATTTCTAAGACTGACAAATTATCTAGTAATGAATTCTCACTTAGTCTTTTTTGCATGCTTAACTGACTTTCTTCAAGCAACTTTCATTAAACTTAAAAAATTCTTGTTGTAGTTGCTCATTAAGGACATATTTTTTGCAATTGAACAGTGGAATGGGTAATGATGGAACAACCATGGCATACATTTCACAATTTACATATGTCCTGCATAAATTCCCCACCAAAGTCATTATAGTACCCCCATGACAGCTTACATTTATTATATAAGGGCTATCTATAAAGAATACACAAGAAACTAATAGTACCCAGATCAGTAAATGGACACACCTTTTACTCTGAACATGTCAAACACACTCTCTCTAAATGGTAATGCTCTAGCTTCCATGGATAGGCTGAAAAATTGGGCCATTGCTGTGAACTCCAGACAGTTGCTTGAACATCCTGTGGCAGCCCTGGTGCATGGCTTAGTATATAAGGCTTTACTACTATAACACTCTATACCTATAGCTATGTGGAGGGTTGGTTCACCATCTTAAGATGGGGAAGAATGCTGTGGCCATGCTGATTATGGGAGTGACATATTCAGAACATATTGCACAGACAGGTACTGTGGCATCTGCACTGGCTACCTACAGTATATGGTGGCACACTACCTTTAAAATTGCATTGTTAACCTACAAGGTCATGCACTGTTTGGGACATGGTTACACATAAGGTTTCCTGGTTTGGTATACTCATGGTTGCTCAATCTGCTCCACCAAGGAGCTGCTATTGACAAACCTGTGATTATGCTTCAAACAGTTAGGGGATGGGGCTTTCTCAATGGTAGCACCACCTATTTGGAACTCATTGTCCTTCAATCTTAGGAGTCCTGGAGTCCCCCCTCAATGAAGGCATTTAAGAAGGGGATAAAATGCCTTCTATTTGTACATATATTTGTCTCTGACTGAATTATTTAATTAGATTTTATTCTTCTTCTATATTAGGTTACTTATAATTATTTATTTAAGTATTTAAATTGCAATATTTTATTTCTCTTTTTTTTAATTGCTGTATTTTTTTCTACTCTGAAGTGTCCCAGGCCCTTGGGATGGGGTGCTATAAAACAATTGCCTTACCATGTCTTGTCATTCACCGAATTTAAATTCAGCATTGGCTCATCCCTAATAACCACTCATGTTTTAACTGAGTCAAACATGTGTAATAGCATGATGTTGCTTAGACAATTGAAACACTTAAGAATGCACTTAAATGCCAAAATTTAATAGTTGTTTGGCTATCAAACTCATTGGACCCATCATTTTACACACATTAGGAGCTATTCAAGGCCATAATGATGAAAATTCTACTGCCTGCAGAAAAAATGACCTTTTTTGTCAAAGGCTTACAGGATTCCAATAATGGGAGGTTCTGTTAAAGTAGACCAGTCAAAACCCTACAAAAATCAATATAGGGAAAGAATGAGCCAATAGCAATCAGTACTCCAATGACAACTAGAATCATGATTCAAATGACTTTGAAATGAGATCATATTGCAAATGGCCTGAAGGAAGGGGCTTTTTTCACAAGCATAACTTCCATATAATTCCTGATGTAGCAGCTTAACACAAAAATGAAGGCAAAATGAATTTTATATAAAGGGCTAATTTTACCCCTTTTCCAACCATCTATTGTCTCTTGAATTTGAAAGACATTTTACTATTTCAGAAAGCTAAATTACTGTATGACCAACAGCAGCAAGGGCAGGCTTCTTCTGTTCAGAATAATACATCAGTAGCTGGCACTGATGCTGATGATCCTTCAATTCAAGCAGTCTCGATTGACCTAATGGCCTTATTCTGCTGGCTTCATTGCATGTTCTTATGTATGTTCATATGTTGGTACATGAGGAAGAAATGCTAGAGGAACTTACACATTAGACTGTTTGAACTGAATAGCATCCATGGATGGATATAATGAAATTTATTTTCATGTTTCGGTTAATACAGTAAAACTGCACATACTGTAAAATGTAGAAACTTCCATTATTAAATTAGCACTGCAATGAAGTGTGAACAAATATCTAACCAAGCCATCTAGTTACTGTAAATTGTTTCAGACAACCAATAATTTCAGATACTTTTATTAACCTTCAGAACCACTAGTATTATTACAATGTTCCATATTTTAATTCATTTTTTAAAGGAGTATGAGGTTGCTCTCCACACTATCACTACCTGCCCTGCAGTGCTCTCAGCTGGCTGCAGTAAGTTTTCACATAGTTTGATCAGTGCCCACATTTTAGGAACAGTGTTCTTTCAGACCATCATGCAGTTGTGCTTCCACAACTGCTTAAAAGCATCATTATGGACCTGGTAATGGAGCAGAACCAGGAAAATAAAAAAATGGTGTGCAGCTCAGGAAGTACTTAGAAAAGCAAATACTAAGACTTTCTGAGCTGAATCATGAGGAACTTATCAAGCAGCCGTGCTTCTACTGTAGATTATTCTCTGTATTAAAGTTATATTAGCAATTATCAATTTTATTTCTTCTGTGGCTTTTCTTAACATCCACACATTCTATAAAAAGTATTTTCACAGGAAGCAACAAATCTGCAAGAACTCATTCATATAACTAATTTAAATAGTATAGGCTAATATTTTTAGCATTCATTTTCAAGTAACTAGTTAAGGAACAAAATGTTGCCTTGCTACTTTTGTACCCTTGACAATATTAACTAGACTGTCAGACAGGACACACATCATTCGATGTTATTGAGTATAAGCATTCAAATGAACATCTATTCTTTTTGTAGTAAACCCCTTCTTTTCAACACTACACTGGTCCCTATGCTGGTAATGAGGGTAAACAATACCAGGTGATGTCTAGTGGTGTAGGAAGCTGTAGTCTTTCCAGGAGCCACCCCTTGACATTTGTACATTTCCCAGGATTGGCATTCAAATGCACCTCTGGAGGCAGAGCATGGATCGATGCAGTTATAAATGTCCTTGCAGAATGGCATTGCTTTGCTGGATCATCCTGATTTTGTGCCCATGACAAGCAGAGAGGCTCACTTACCTTTCTTTCATTCAGTAACCTCAGTGCTGCAGGATGGAGGAGAGGCCATGGTTGCCTCACTGCATTCTGAACTTTAGTTGCATGCCAACCTAAATCCTTACAGTAAGGGCTTGTTCCTCCCCACCACCATTATCACCACCATATGTTTCATCACTCTCTTCTTCATCACCATCGTCTTCATTCCTCCTTTGTATCTGTGATAAAACAGGGACTCCCTTTTTGGTAAAAAAATATTCAGACTTGCACCACACATTGTACATTGTCAGTCTTCAGCATGGCAACATTGGGCAGGTCTTAACTGTGTTAACCCCTTTAGTGCCTGTGCTTTACAGAGTACAGCACAATAAACTAAAGTGTATGACCACAAAGACCAACTCTGTATGTCTTACTGGAAATGGCACAAGGATACTGGATCCCAACCGTCCTTCCTGAGTCTGACCCATAGGATCTCGATTGGAGCCCTTAGTGTCATGATCCTGCAGGTCTGGAATGTAGCAGACATTGCCTATTTTCAAAAAGCTATGCCAATACATGGTATGGCTGCTTTCACTTTCTCTTTCTATGCAAAAGTAGGTGTTGAGAGGAGACGTGTAGCAGGGCAGACAGTGGCTGCAGAACTCTACTATATTTGTGGTTTGGAGTGGTTAAAATACAATAGAAAGTATTAAATCAAGGACCTGCAGTGTCCTTTTATATATGTATTGCGGGTTTCAGCTGCCTGAGTATTTTGTGCAGGGTTATTTAGTTTAAAAAAGTTACTTTTTTTCTCTTCTTAGTTTGCACCTTGTATATTGGCCATTTGAACATTTGTTTTTGATTTCTTTGCAGAACACTGTTGTTTTAGGATTCATTTAACTGTTTTAATTATTGTTTTAGGGTGGGTTAAAAAGAATTGTTTTTATATAGTGCCTTTTATTTCCTCTAATTTACTCTTATTTTATACTCCTTCACAGTGCTCCAGGGCTCCAGGGTTGCCCCAGTAAATGGGTTTTGTGTTCAGGAGGTCTTACCTGGTTACCAAAGAAGAATAATAATAATAATATCAAATAACATAAAAAATGGCATTAAAGAATTTGTTAGTTAGTATACAGCAATGTTGTAAGTGTCTGTAATGGGATACAAACCTAGGGCTCTAGGTTTACACCTGGCTACTAAAGAGTAAATAAAATTTAAAAATAAAGCACAAAAGATATGTTGTACAGCATTTACACCTAGCTACCTTGTCAGTGTCTGTAGTGGGATTCAAACCTAGGTATCTATGGGCTCACCTGTGTGTTTTCATGTACTAGAAAAAGCAATTAGTGCTGCTTAATTGCACTATCCCAAAGTGCTTCACAATCCACAAAAAGGAGGGGAGAGAATATTTCTGCCACTAAGACATACCTTTCATTTCCTGTACTTTGCTCTTATTTATATTCCTTACCAGTGCTCCAGGGTTACCCCTGTAAATGGGCCTTGAGCCCAGTGGGCCTTACCTGAACAGCAAAGAATAATTATATATATATAAAAAAAAAACTAAAATATATAAAATAATTTTGTCAGTTAGTATATAGTGACATTGTAAGTGGTCAGGGTGAACTAAGAACCTAGGGCTCTAGGTTGTTACCTGGTTACCAAACAGTAAAAAAAAAAGAAAAGAAAACAATTTGACAGATAATGTACAACTTATACAGTGGTTACACCCTGCCACACTGTAAGTAAGTGCCTGTAGTGGGATTCAAACCTAGACCTCTAAGTTCTCACCTGTGGGCTCCAAGCACTAGGCAAAACATTTAGTGCCATTTAATTGTGCTATCACAAAGCACATTAGAGTCCAGGAGAGGAAGAAGCAAGACAATATCAGTGCCACTAAGACAAACTGTTTGCTAATCATGTCATGGAAATACACCACAGAGGATCTCTACAAATATAACAGCCAGCACAAAGGACCCCACACTCAAGCGTGGGACTGGTCCGAATGTGCACTTTGTGGGCAAAGATTTTGATTTAGTTACTGTTTACTGTAGTGAAGTAGATTATATCAGACTCATTTTGCTTAGTTGTAGGCTGACATCCTCTTTTATTACAAATCCCAGATTATATCATGGACATAAGTGAACAGCCAATGAAATTGTCAGGCTGGCAGTTTACCACCAGTGTAAATCCTATGATAATCACTGGCTGATGAGAAAATATAAAAGCTCATCCATATCCAAATCATCTGCAGCCCAGGAATAAATAGAATAAAAATAAAATCACAAAGCAACCTCTTTAAAAGTTGTATTTTATTATTGTAAAAGAATAAATCTTGGTATAATCACAATAAGCCACCCTGAGGATGTAGGTTATTGGGGGATTTACCACGGCTGGTGAGGATTTACCCACTCGGCTGCACCTCATGGGCAAACCACTCCAGCCATGGTAAATCCCCCGATAACCCACACCCCCTCGTGGCTTATTGCTTAAATACTCTGCAGCTGACATCAGAGCAGTAGGCAACAGTGGGAAATTGAATAGTCTATAGTGCATGTTTGAGCTTTTATAATCGTTGATCAAATGCTTTCTGGTACTGCTATTTTCCACAGGCTCAGTACAGTCCTCTATGACTATATATCACCCTTAGAGAGCAGTGAGACCAGCAAACAAAAGATCAGAGCTTGTAAAAACTGTAACATGCACTGCAGGCTACTGAATCTTCTCACTGTTGCCTACTGCTCCGCTGTCATCTACAGGGGATTCTGGGATTTGTAGGAACAGAAGATTTCTGCATACAACTAAGCAAAATTAGTCTAATACAATCTACTATAATAAAGTAAATAATAAGTAAACCAAAATGTTTCTGCAGATAAAGTACACATTAGGATCAGCCCCACACTTGAGTGTGTGGGTCCTTGGCGGTGACTGTTCCCCTTTAAAATATATCATCAGCTCTGAGTCAGAGTTGGATGATTTTATTGATCCAGAGTGTGGGAGTAACTACTGCTCAAGCAATACCTCCTGGGATGATACAATATCAAGTAATGCCAATGAGGATGATCCAGTGTGGTACAGCCCTAAGGCCAAGTCTAAGTTGCCACATGGACGTAAGTGCACATGTGCCCAGTAGCATGCACAAGCCCAAGTTTTAAAAGAAAAGGTGGAAAAGCAGGCATCTACATGATTTGCAGCCCAAGCATGCATCCAAACATTAAAAACCAGAAAAGGTGTAGGGATCTGCCTAAACGAATGCAGATACCAGGGCCTGAGATATTACCCCATAAAGAGGCCTCATGTGAGCCTTTGGCAGAGCTGAAGGCCAAAATACATGCTCAGGGGTGTCACACAAAGCATAAACATAAGTAAAAGCATCTGCCCAATGTTGTGAATCTAGCAGAGCAAGAAGGCCCTGCACTTGAAATAGAGACAGTAATGCAGGCTGAGGGAATTTGCAAAAAATGCAAGCATATGCAGCTGTCATTGGCAGAAACATTGTCTGGGGCTGAAAAAGAATTACTTTTTGATCCTGCATCTGCAACTCAGATCAAGAACAAAAAGTAGAAAAAAAGCCAAGGAATTGCCAGAGCCCAAGATGCTGCCTGAACAAGAAGCTCATGTTGAGCCATCAACTCAAAGCACTCATAAAAAAAAAAAAAACAGGCATCAGCTACAGCCTGAGATGATACTTGAGTCTCAAACTGCCCAATTAATGAGCCCTCAAGAGCCTTTATTTTCTCATGATATGGTGCTTGCAATACAGGATGAGGGTAAGTGCAAAAAGCACAAAAAAGCACAAGCATCTGCCTCAGCAAGAATAAGAACCCCAGCTGATGCAAGAGGCTCAGCCAAAAAAGGGCAAACTAAAGCACAAGCAGTTGCCTGAACCTGACACACTATCCAAGTTTAAAACTGCCCAAACAAGATAACCTGCTTGAGCATGACTCCCTGGCTGAGCCTTATTCTCTGCCTTTGTATTACTCCCTACCTGAGCCTAATCCTCTGCCCAAGCCTGATGCCGTACCTGAGCCTGACACTTTGCCAAAGCCTGACACTCAGCCTGAGCTTTACACTCTGCCTGAGACTGATACTCTACCCAAGCCTGTCATCTTACTTGAGGGAGACACTCAGCTTGAGCATGATGCACTGTCTGAGCCTGACACTATGCTAGAGTATGAGTCCTTAACCATCTGTAGGGCACCTTTCTCAGATTAATCTGATCCCATAGCAATGCTTGACTCTGAGATGGCTGTCCCAGTTTTAGCTACAGACTGTGGCAGGCACTGATGTCGCTGTACTCCTGCTTATTGATGGAATTTCCTAAATATGAAAAAAACGTGTTCCCCCATTGACTAGTAATGCAGGTGTCTGTGCTGACACACATGAGTTTACCCCCATACAATATTTTCAGTTATTTTTTTTGCAATTAAATACTATCTCATATAGTGGTGCAAAAAAGTTATATGCAGATCAGGTTTTGGCTCAGTATGGGGACAAGTTAAACCACATGCAAGGGCTCAGCAGTGGAGTCCTATAAACTTAGAGAAATGAAAGGGTTCTGGAGTTTGACACTGGAAATGGGGATAATGAAAAAAAAAAACATCAGCATGTACTATTTCACCCACCTTGCTCATTCTATTACTCCCAACCCCATTTCCAGCTATAATGAGTAGGAACCAGTTCCAGCAGTTCCAGATTGTGCTGAGGTTTATGCACTACAATGACAACACTCAGGCTTTGCCAAGGGACCATCCAGAGAAGTATCGATTTTTTAAATTAAGGCCTATTATTGATTATCTCTTTAAAATGTTCTGTGATGTGGACACCCCATCCCAAAACATCTCAATGGATGAATCCCTTTTGCTCTTCAAGGGAAGAATAATATTTAAACAATACCTTCCTCTGAAATGTGCCAGATATGGAATTAAGTTGTACAAACTTTATGAAAGTTCCACTGGGTACACATACTTCATCTGAATCTATAGTACATGTGAAAGTATGCCACACAGGATGTTCTGGGTTGCCCCCCATGCCTGAACACAAATTGAAAAATTGTGTGGAACCTAATTCTTCCCTTGCTGAGCTCTGGCTGCAATCTGTATGTAGATATCTTCAGCAACTGAATTTCTCTCTTTAATGTCCTGCATCAGTATGATATGATAGGTTGTGGCACTATCAGTTCCAACAAGTAGGGATTTCCCAGAATTGAGAATCAGAAAGCAAAAACATGCTGAGACCAGTGCTCTCCAATGTCGTAAACTGGAGGCTCTAAAATTTACAGATAAAAAAGATGTGTACCTCCTAAGTACAATTCATGATGGCTCTGCAGCAGCTGTATCGATTTGTGGTCAGGACAAATTGATAAGCAAGTTTCAGTGTGTCATAGATTATAATGAGCAGATGGGGGGTGTGGACAAAGCGATCAGATGCTTGAGACCTATGATGTCATGTAAAAAACATGGCTTGGTACAAGAAATTAGCTATTCACCTGTTTCAACTGACTATATGAAATATTTTTATTCTGTATCAGGAAATGGCATCTGATCCTTTAAAATCCTTTTTAGATTTCCAAACTGACATGATCTTGGATCCCCTATTTGACTCAACAACAATACCTGAAATTGAAAGGAATGAGGATATAGCCTAACTGACTAAAAGACATTTCTGCAGAACCTTCCCACCTACTGAAAGAAATGTTACACACCAAAAGAGTTGTAGAGTCTGCTGTAAAAAAAGGCATCTGGAAAGACACAAGGTATTACTACCCACAATGTCTGACAGTGCCAGGCCTGTGCCTAGAGGATTACTTTGAGAAATAATACACCAGGCTCATATACTGGAAAAACGAATTGCTAGGTACAAAAGCTCATCCTGTATAGGATGAGAAGATGTAAGGAGGACTCCTCAACTGTTGACTTGTATGCTGTGTCAGAAGGACATTATCAATGCTTGTGTTAAACAAAGTATATAGGCTTCTCACTTGGTGGGCCTCAGAATGGTCTAGTGCACCGGGGGTTAAATATAGTTTGTTGATGTTTAAAGGAATTAGGGAGCAGATGGCAGCTTTCACAGTACATTAAAAACTTAAGACAATGAGCTTCAGTGCTTTCAAAGACAGTGTATGCTGGACAGATGTAGAAATGCAGGTCTTTGCAATATAGATAAGCAAACTGCCTACTTTGCATTTCTACTGAATAGGAACTATTGTTTAATTGCCAGTGGAGTCCTGACGTCATAGATCTTCCTATGCCAGCTGCTCATAGATAGGTTCAATAGAGATGGTGGGAGACCTCATTCCTCACCTAGGAGTTAAAAACATGCCCTTGGTGTATGGAAGTTAGATTCAGAGGCTTCGGAACAGATTGGGAAGGGGATTAGTAACTGGATCTCCTAGAGGGCTCATGAACTGTGGTGAACCAGGAGATATCTGACCAAATCTGACACAGAGCCCATTTTGATGTCCTCTGGCTTATGATAGCCAGACTAAGCTGAGACAAGGACGCCAAACCCAAGATGAGCCAGCATTCCTGACTCTGATCTAGTAGCCTATTACTTTGGTGGTGGCTGTGACTGCGTTGGTGGGTGGGGCAGTCAATTTGGCGTGGTGGTGGTGGCTTTCAGACCAGCCACATTCTATCTATCAGTTTTTATGTTTGGGATTATGGCAGCTTGAGCAAGCAGCCAGTCAGGCTTTCCTACCCTGGATTTTCATGTATCCCTGCTGTTACTGACTGTGCTCTAGTACCTTATTATTCCAGTCTTGTAAGCAGTGACTGCATTGGTGGGTGGGGCAGTCAGTTTGAAATGGTGTGATTGCTTCTAAACCAGACGCATTCTATATGTCAGTTATTCTGACTGGGACTGTGGCAGCTTGAACATGAAAGCCAATCAGGCTCTCCTACCCTTGATTTTCATGTGTTCCTGCTGGTACTGGCTGTATCCTAGTGCCCAATTCTTCCAGTGGAGGCAGTGACTGTTTAGGTGGGTGGGGCAATCAGTTTCGAGCAGCAGCAGCTTTCAATCCAGCTGCATTCTGTCAGTTTTTTCTGTTTGGGACTGTGTCAGCTTGAGCAGGGAGCCAGTCAGGCTCTCCCACCCTGGATTTTCCCCTGTTTCTGCTGGTACTGTTGGTGCTCTAGTGCCCTATTCCTCCTGTGGAAGCAGTGACTGTGTTGGTGGGCAGGGCATCCTGAGCTCTATTTCAGGGCCCTTTCCCTAACAGTCCTCCACTGCAGTCCAAATGCGTAAAGGCCATAGTATAAGAGCAACTTGGAATCTGCCTGGAGTCAGCTGTGAGGAAGCCATAGAGCTGGCCATGTTGCTCCCCAAAGGTGCACAATGGTACTGCTTTGTAATATGGGTATGGCCCCCATCTGTAAGGCCCACTGTGTAGGTGTGTTTGTAATCTGTCATACCCTACTGTGTAGGTGTATTCTGTACTTCATGCTTCTGTATTATGCCTACTGTTATACAGTTTTGTCTACATGCTATTTAGATGTATCTAGTAGTAGTAGTAGTAGATTTTATTTCTTTAAGGTACTCTTCCCCGCCGAAAGCTCCAGGCACCTTTACAAAATATAAAACACACAATCAATTGTAATAATATAATCAGTATAAACAACTACAAAATATAAATAAATATAAATGAAACACTAACAAATAACAAATAACTATACCTTATAAATATTAAACAGTAAAACTCCCAAACACAACTTAGTCATAACTTAGTCCCAAAAGGCTTGTAGGAAGAAAAAGGACTTAAGCTTCCTTTTAGATATTTCTAAGGAAGGGGCCTCCCTCAGGTACCCTGGCAGAGAATTCCAGAGGATTGGAGTGGCCTCCTTGAAAGCCCAATCCCCGAAGACTTGAATCTTGCTCTGGGGACCTCCAGGAGGCCTTCCCCTGCTGACCGGAGAGAACATCCAGGGGTGTAGTGATGCAGAAGCTCCTTCAGGTAGCCTGGACCCAGTCCTTGCAGGGCCTTATAGGTCAATAGACCTATTTTTAAGGAGATGCACCAGTGCACCAGCAGCTAATGCAGTTCATGCCGCACCAGCATAATATGGCAGGATCTCAAGAGACCTGTCAATAGCGAGGCTGCAGCATTCTGCAACAGCAGCAGGCATTGCAACACAGCCCCCCTGACCCTGACGTAGAGCACATTACAGTAGTTAAGCCTCAAGGTAACAAACGCATATGTCAGTGTTGCCAAGTCTTCCTTGAGGATAAGAGATCTTATCTGGGTGATCTTTTGGAGATGGAAAAACCCATTCTAGATGGTTGCCGACACCTGAGAATCAAGTGCCAGCTCACCATCCAGAAGGACACCCATGTTTTTCATCTTAGTGGAGGCCTCAAGTTTGGCTAGGCCAATAAAAAGCTCTAGATCCTCCCCAGAGATCCCCCACTCCCCCCCCAGCCTGGCCCAACCACCAACACCTCAGTCTTTCCTGAGTAGAGGCCCAACCGCTTAGATGACATTCATGCCCAGATCTCGGACAAGCATTTATTTAGCATGTCATCTGCATCTGTTCTTCTGGGTGCAAAGGACAGGTAGAGCTGGGTATCATCGACATAGCAATGAAACCCAAGCTCATACCACCATATGACCTCACCCAGGGGCAGCATATACACTGTGAATAACATGGGCAGAGGACAAAGCCTTAAGGTACTCACAGGACAGGGTCATCGGGCTTGAGGAATAATTCCCTCAGACCACCCTCTGGGACCTACCCCAGATGAAGGACTCGAACCAGCTGATGACCTTGTCAGTGAGTCCTACATACTCCCTCCGCCTGTCCAACAATACTCAATGATCCACAGTGTCAAATGCTGATGAGAGATCAAGGAGAATGAGAATAGATCACTCTACTTTATCCCTCTCCCTGAACAGGTCATTCAACACCCATACTAATGCAGTCTCCATGTTATGCATAGCCCTAAATCTGGACTGGAGAGGCTTGTAGATCTGGAAGTCTGTGAAGTAACCCTCAAGTGCTCTGCAGCCACCTTCTCAAGAATCTTCAAAGAAAGAGGAGATTCAAGGCAGGTCGGTAATTTGCCAAGACGTCGGGGTCTAAAGATGTTTTTTTCAACTGTGGCTTCACCAGAGCCTGTTTCAGAGGCTCAGGAAAAACTCCTGTTGCTAAGGAATACCCAACATCCTTGGCAAAAACCAGGCCCAGTACCTTAACCCTATCAACAAGTAATTGCTTCTGGCCTGGGTCCAGGCACCAGAAAGTTGGTTTCAGCCTAGAGATCACCCCAATGACCTCCGTTATCATCATCAGTGGGAACTCCCCCCATAGAAGCTGGACGCGACCATCCTCCTGAGGCCCAACTCTGCCAAATTGTAACAATCTACCAGGAGAAATCCCAGCCATATCAGAGGTCACCCTGTCTGATACAAACCGAGCAAAATCCTCACATTTTTGAGTTGAAAAAGCTCAAACGGTTTCTAGACAAGCCGGATGTAAAAGCCTGTCCACCACACGAAAGAACTGAGATGGTCAATTCTTCCCAGCTGCAATCATCTTAGAATAAAAGTTGCCTTTTTCCTGGTAATTGCATTTTGATACACATCGAAATGAGCCATCAGAACCAGTATGTCCTCTTGGAGCTAAGGCCTAATTTGGTGTACTATGTATTGTACCATGTACATAATACCAATGTATCTGCTGTATTTGTTAGTTTGTTTATCTTGAAATAATACCAAGGTCTTAATCTGTTAGCTTACTTGCTTTTACCTTTTTAGTAGTTATTTCTTGAGTCTGTGGTAGTAGGTATAGCTCGATATAATTACTTCCTTTTAATTTATTTCTTAGCTAGTTCCATTTTGTTTCAGTTGCTAAAGTTATTTACTGCTAACTAGTCATAAACTTGTCATTTTATCTATTTTTAATTTAGTTATAGTTAGTTGTAGCTTGATTTAGTACCTAAGTGTTTAAATTTAGCTACTTTATCCTTCCAGTGTTTTCTATTTATTGTTCTACTATAGTTATTTAATGTTTTGGTTTCTGTCTCTCTTTTAACTTTTACATTTTTGCTATTTCTATGCTTTCATACTTCTGCTCTTTTATTTTTCTCTGCTATGCTATTAACTTAGTATTTTTCTTCCTCATCTCTCCCTATATCCCTTTTCTGCAATCTTCTGCTCTCTTCTCCTCTTCCCTTTTCAGCTTTTCCCCATCCTCTTCACCTACCTTCCCCTGTTTTTTTCTTCCTACTCTGCTCCATTTCTCTTGGTGTCCTTGGTGTCTATATCTCCCTACTCCTTGGATACACCTTGAATCTCTCTGGCACATTTTATCTCTTCTCTCCTCCTGTTCTCGTTCCTCTTCTCCTGTTCTGCCCCCCCCTCCTCCAAGCATCATCCTAGTTCTTTAAAGCTCTTTTTCACCTTGTTACTTCTGCTGGCAGGTGACATTGAAGTTAATCCTGGCCACATCACAACTTCATCCTTACAACTTCTCAAACGTTTAAAGAAGGACCTCCGTCAAAACCGTTACATTGCAGAAATGGAATAAGCATACCCCCAATAAATCTCATAACAAAAATACAGTTTCTGTGTTACTTTGTTTTAAAGTTATAAGCTATTTAGTAACCCTGATTTCACTACCTATTCAAAAAAGCCAGTTTTAGTGAAGAGCCACTGATGATGTCATCTCCTGAACTCGCACTCTAGTCCTCCCTGTCAGCAACCTTATAGGACCTGCTTCTCCAAAGATTAAGAAACTGTAGCTATAGCAATCCTTTTTAAAATAAAAATCCATAAGGTTGGCTGCAGTGCTTGCATTTCCAGAATGTTCAGTTGCATGGCACTCTACTTAAGAACATGTCAGAAGGTGGTTTTGGAATGCAGCATGTTACTGAGGCACACAGTCTCAGAATGTGACAGGGATGTGCCATCTCAAAATGTGATGGGACAGTCAGTCACAGAATTTGACAGGGACACACATCGAGGAATTTGTTGGGGACTGGCAATTTCAGAATATAGTGGGGATGCATGCTGTTGGAATGTAACAGGACACACCATTTATTCTGAAATTGCTTGTCCCTTCCACATTCCAGAATTGTACACACACACCATATTTCAAAATTGTGCATCACATCCTCACCACATTCCAACATTGTGTGTCCCAGCTGCATTCTTAAACTTATGCATCCCTGCTACATTCTGACATTGCACATCTCTTCCCCATTTCTAAAATGTGCATCCCTGCCACATTTTGAAATGGCGCATACGCACCAAGTTCCATAATTGCACATCCCCGCCAAGCTGTGTTTCAATGCGACATACAAGATTATGTGTCACCACCAGATTCCTAAATTGAGCATCACCACCACATTCTGAAATGGGGCATCACCACCACATTCTGAAAATATGCGCACCACCACATTCTGAAACTGTGTGTCACCACCATATTTCTGAAATTGTACATCACTGCCACATTCCGAAATTGTCCATCACTGCCAATTCCAAAATTGTGCATCAATGCCACATTCCAAAACTGTGCGTCACTGCTGCAATCTGAAATTGTGCATCACCAACACATTCCGAAACTGTGAGTCACCACCACATTCCAAAACTGCGCATTACCGCCGTATTCCAAAACTGTGTCACCACTGCATTCCTAAATTGTGAATCACTGCCACATTCCAAACCTGTGTGTTACCACAACATTCTGAAATTGAGCATCATCACCACATTCCAAAAATATGTCTCACTGCCACATTCCAAAACTATGCATCACTGCCACATTCTGAAATGATGCATCACTGCCACATTCCAAAACTATGGATCACGCCACATTTCAAAATTGTACGTCACAGCCACATTCTGAAATTGTGCGTTTCTGTCACAGTACAAAGTTGTGCATCACTGCTACATTCCAAAATTGTGCGCCACCACCGCATTCTAAAATTGTGTGTCACTGCTGCATTCTGAACCTGTGTGTCACTGCCACATTCCAAAATTATGAGTCACCACCACATTCTGAAACTGTGCTTCACCACTGCATTCCTAAATTGCACATCACTGCCACATTCTGAACCTGTGTGTTACCACCACATTCCGAAATTGTTCATCACTGCTGCATTCTGAAATTGTGCATCACTGCTGCATTCCAAAACTGTACATCATCACTGCAATCTGAACCTGTACATCACCTCTACATTCCAAATCTGTTCATCACTGCCACATTCTGAAATTGTGCATCACCTCTGCATTCCAAAATTGCTCGTCACCACTGCAGTCTGAAACTATGTGTCACCACTGCATTCTGAAATTGTGAGTCACTGCCACATTCTGAAATTCTGCACCACCACCATATTTTAAAATTGTGCGTCACTGCCACATTCTGAAAACTGTGCATCATAGCCACATTTTGAATTTGTGCATCGCTGCCACATTCTGAAATTATGTGTTCCAGCTACTTTCTGAGCCTGTCATTGCTGTATTCCAAAGTTGCAGCCTGGTGACATTTCAAAATCTGATACCTGCAGTATTTTAAAAATTGCACACAACTTTATCATTCTAAAGCTATGTTTGCCACTCCATTCCACCCAACCCATCACATTCTGAAGTACTGTACCTTGCATCTACACATTATGGAAGTGCATTTGCTGGACCCCCCAGTTTTCATTTTTCAGATGTTTACTATACCTACACGTTTTACTGTAAGTAGCATAGGAGAAATAAGTTATATAAGGTAACTTGCTGGGAGGAATAGGCTGTGAGTTCAGGAGATGACATCATCAGCAGGTCTTCTCTGAAACTGGCTTTTTTGAATAGGCAGTGAATTAAAGGTTAGGAAATGACTTGTAACTTTTAAACAAAGTAACTTAAAGCTGATGTTTGCCATGAGGCTGATTGAAGATATACTTATCCAAATTCTGAATTTACTGATGCCAATGATTTTGGCCTCAGTCCCTTTTTAAAAGTTGTCCATTTAAACATCTGTAGTTTTTTCCCAAAATTGACCTCCTACAGCCTATCATGGTTAGTGTATGGCTGGATGTTCTAGTTATATCTGAATCCTCACTCTCCTCCAAGGTTCAGGATTCTGCTGTAACTATACCTGGCTACACTATAGCAAAAGAAGATCGCTCTAAGAGGGGAAGTTGTATTACAGTTTATATTTCCACTGGAATCCAAATTGTGACAGCTCTTGCTGTTTCTTCTCCCTCTGCCTATGAGCTGCTGCTTCTTAAACTCTCTATTCCTTTTTCTGTCCTTATCTTTATTGCTGGGGTTTACTGTTGCCCTGGTATTTTCCCTACCTTACTTACTGAGCTTCTTTCGACTATTTGTTCTAACTCTTCCTGAGGCGAGCATTATATTCTTGGTGACTTTAATATAAATTGACTCTCCCCTAGCTCAAATAAAATTGTTCAAAATGTTAAGGCACTTCAGTTGACTCAAATGATTTTTGACCCCACTCATTTACATTTTAAATAATAAAATATCTCTCTGATTGACTGGGTTCTCTCATCTCACCCTTGCCATGTTGTGAAAACAGAGATCCTTCCTGATGCCCTCAATGACCATCATATGGTTTACTGTGTGTGCAAGATTCATTATCTTAAAGCCCCCCTTCCCCAAATTTATCCATCTTTGGTCCTTTAGTTCTCTGGACTTGTCCTCTCTCCTAGGTGACTTTATGTCTACTGATTGGATTCTGATCTCAACAGCTGATAATATTGATTCTGCCCTACAATACTTTCATCCCAAATTTTGGCTGTAAGGGATTGTCATCCTCCCCTGAGAAAATCTACAGTACTCTCATTTCTTTGGATTACAGGTGTGGTGATTGCTTGCCTCCATTCTAGAGACCTTGCCTGATGTTCTTTTATGATCACTAGCTCCCCAGCTGCTTTGGCATGCTACTGATTCCATCATAATGCCTGCACCAGAGCTGTGAGACTTGCTAAGTCTGAATATTTTGCATCCACACTTCAGAACAATTTAAATCATCCCTTCAAGTTCTGGAAGGTCATCCACTCTTTTTTCTCCACTCCAACCCAGTCTTTATCCCTTATTCTTAAGGTGGATGACTCCCTCATCTCGGATCCTTCTACTGTTGCCTCTTCTTTTAACTCCTACTTTACTTACTGTGCCCTTTCTCTCATCTCCTCTTTCCCTTCTCCACCCTCTCTGCCTACTTCCCCTTTAAATCTCTCTCTTTTCCTTCTCTTCTAGCACCACGTCTGTTACCCTTAATTCACTGCTTGTCCTTAATCCTCATAATGGTGGTAGCCCTGATGGCCTGGATCCCAAACTTCTTCTTCTCTCAGCCCCTGCTATCAAGCTGCCTATCACCCTACTCCTCAACCTTTCCTTTTCTTCTGCTACTGTACCTGATGCCTTGAAACAGGCTACTGTCATTCCTCTCCCTAAAGTTGGTGATCTCTCTTCTCCTGGTAACTACCATCCTATCTCTCTCCTTCCTGTCCTAGCAAAGTTACAGGAACATCTTGTTCTATCTCAACTATCTCTCCTTCTTGACTCCTTCTCTTTCTTCGCCCCATTTCAGTTTGGTTTTAGAAAACCTCACTCCACTGTTACATCCCTCCTTTGGCTCACTGACTCCATTCAGATCAAGGTCTGATTATGTCTGCCATTTTTACTGATCTTGCTAAAGCTTTTGACACTGTGGCACATCCACTCCTTCTAGACAAGCTTAAAGCAGTGGATCTTTCTGACTCTGCAGTCAGCTGATTACTTTCTTATCTTGAGGGTACTTCTCAAGCTGTCTGGATAGGTAACTCAGTTTTCTCTCCGTTTCCCTATCTGCCCAGGTGTATCCTCAAGTGTCTGTCCTGGGTCCAATTCTCTTTTCCATTTTCTTAAATTACCTCCCCTTCATCTGTTCTTCTGTGTTCATTCATATGTATGCTGATGATACAGTACATAATGCAACTGGGTCCTCTTCTTGTGATCTTATGTCACAGTTGCAGCTGGATTTTGTCAATATTCAGTGTTGATTCCAGTCTCACCAGTTAAACCTCAATGCCAAAAAAACAGTTTCTATCACTTTTAGCACCCGTCAAAGTCTTTCCTGACTCTTCCCTCTCATTGTATTTCACACCCTTGATGGTGCTTTGATTGAGGTTGTATTCTCTTTTAAGTACCCTGGAGTTTGACTTGACCATCATCTTGATTTTTTGGTTCATATTGATGCCATCCATCAAAAACTTCACCCCAAACATGGTGCTATGTACAGAAACAAAGTGAGTATCCCATTTCCTGTCCACCGTGAGATTGTTTTAAAAATTATTCTCCCTATCTTTGATTATGGTGACATGATCTATAGTGCTGCACCCAGATCCTCATTTGCCAGACTGGACCCCTTCTTTCACTCTTTCTGTCATTTTGCTTTGGGCTGTTCCCCTTGTACCCACCATTGTGTACTCTACTCTGCACTTTCTCTCCCTTCTCCTGATGCCAGGTGCTTTTCCCATTGTGTTTCCTTTATTTCTAAATTCTGGTTTGATGCTCTCCCCTCCTATCTTGCATCCATCTTATTCTCTCCTCCTGCTTCCAGCTACCCTCTTCATAGCAGTACTTCCCACTCACTCCGTATTCCTTCTAGAAAAACTACTTCTGGTCAATCTGCTTTTTCTTATCCTTTTGCTAAGCCTTGGTCCTCTCTTCCCCTGACTATTCTCTCTGCTTCTTCTGCTTTCTTCTTATCTTTGTGACTTTTGTTCTTCCTCTTGCAACTGTCTTTGACCCACTTACTCTAATTCATACTTTGTATTCACCCCTCCACATTGTTTGTTATGTTCCATTACACTGCTCCTTACTTGAATGGTATTACCTTTACCATCTGACTCAGTTTATACCTGATATGCATATCTATTATTACTGTTGAACTTGCTTCTGTTTTAGTGTTTATGATTACAATTTTCAACATCCCATTTCCCCCCAGGCCACATCTGGAAATGAGCTGTTTTAGCTCAGTATGTCTTTCCTGGTGAAACATTTGAAATAAATAAACTTTTGAAATGAATAAATAAAAATTTAGTGGAACTGAAGGGCAAGATTCCAACTTGGACTTTGGAATTACCTGGGACTTTGTGACTGTGTAAATATTCAAACTGTGATACAGACATTTGCTTGCTGACCCAGGAAAGGAAAGGAAGTAGAAAGGAAGATGCCAGGAGTACTTCTTACAGTAATATAGACTGGGGCAGATTTTTGAAATTTCCATACATCCCCCTCCAGGTTCAAGCTGGCATCAGGAAGGATATGATTTCAGGACTCTTTCTGTCAATTGTAATGCTGTATGGTGATTTTTAATTTCTATCTTTCTCTTTAATCTGTCAGCTTAAATCTGATTAATTGAAAGATTCATGTCTCAGTGTTGTGCTTGTGTCCATGGCATTTAATGAGTCACTAGGTGCTTGCCACTATTGATTAAGAGCTCATGTGTAACCATGTGGAGGGTTATTGTCACATCTTTGTGAATCTCTACCATAAAAGCTAGCTTCATAACCACAGAGGGGGCAATCATCCCTACAAAGGCTAAAGCAATCACTAGGTTGAAAACATTTTGAGAGAGGTTATTGTTTTCATATCTTAGCACCCACAAGCCTTTGTTATTATTCTTCTTTTGGTAATCAAGTGAGGCCCACTAGGCACAATGCATGTTTTCAGAGGCAACCTGGGAACACTTTGGTGATTAAGTGACTTCCTCAGGGTCACACAGTATGCAAGTGGAGGTTATGGGAATGAAACCCAGGTCTGCTGGATGCACCAAACTCATTCACAGCTTGTTATTGTAACCTCTAGATTGAACTACCAGCCCTTTGCTCAAGGGAACTCAGGTTATGGTTTATAATTGGCAGAGTAAGGTATTTTCAAGTGGCCTCTATGGGAAGTGTTCACTGATGCTGTCACTTAACATGTTAACCTTTTGGGTGCATATTATTATTTACCCATCTCAGCAAAGAGGGCAGGAGTCATAAACAGTTTATTTTTAACTTATATTTCTGGCATTTTCCAAAAAGGAAATACAAGTCATTCCATCCAGAAAACACAGTTCTATTTGATGTGTGCACAGTAAAAATTAATACCATACACAAAGAGTTTTTTTTTAATATTTTGATAAATACTTTGATAAGATGGCCAACAGAGTTAAGCCAGCCTTGGCATACTTTGATAAGATGGCCAATAGAGTCAAGCTAGCCCTGGCAAAAAGAAATATAGGTGGGGGATACAGGCAAAGTAGGCAAGCATTAAGGATGCAATACTTGAAGCAACATCCCATTGTGTTAGAGAGAAAAGGAAGTGCAAAAGAAGAAGGAAACCACTTTGGTTCTCAAAAACATTAGCAGAAAAGGTCAGAGCAAAAAGGCTGGCCTTCAGGAAATATAAGGGAACACAGCGGGATGAAGATAGGGAGGCATACCAAACTTCCCTAAAGGAAGCAGGGAAGGCAGTAAGGCAGCAAAGGCCAAAACAGAGGAAACACTAGCACAGACAGTAAAAGAAGGTGACAAGACTTTCTATAGATACATTAGTGAAAGGAGAAAGTCCAGAGGGGGTATTGCTAAGATTAAAGGAGATAAGGGGGCTTGTGAGGAGGAGGAGGAGGACCATGTAAAAGCATCTATCCAAATAGATACTTCTGCTCAATATTTACTGAAGAGAAGGCAGGGCAGGGCCCACAGCTCAGCACCATGAACACAGGGGGGAGGGAGGGAGGTGAGCACTAGACCCATCACAAAAGAAAGGGTCCTACAAGAGCTCAAGAAGCTTAGGGTGGATGAGACAATGGGAACTGATGGCATACATCCCAGGGTACTAAAGGAGCTAAGGGTGGAACTAGCAGAGCCATTATCAATCAATGAATCAATCAATCAATCAATCAAGTCTTTATTTAACCAGGCGTTCATCATTGAGCAGAAGCTCATCTGCAAGATGGACCTGGGTGGAGCATGAAAAATTGTATATACAGGTCAACACAGGTATTTACAAGGCAATACAGATAATACTCTTTACAGAGAGGAAGAAAAAGAAGTTCATATGTACATAGAATTATACAGATATTGTACAGATTACATGGTATTTACATACATAGAAGTGTCTATAGGAAGATAAAGCAGGTTATCTAAGGTTGCTGGAGGAAGTAACGGAAGAAAAAATAAAAATAAAAATATACACCAGGTAGAGGTGAAGGTAGGAGGGAAGGGAGGGAGGTAGGGGAAGAAAGGCTAGGAGGGCACAGTGCACAGAGAGGAGTTGGTAAAACAGGATGTAGAGAAGGTGGATGGAGAAAAGGAGTATGTGTGAGCCCTGGGATTGAATGCTATAAAGTATGGGGCATGGTAGGATGTCACAACCCAGGGTAGTGAGCTCCTATCTGAGGTTGGGAAAGGAAGAATAAGGGGATGGATGGGCCTAGTGTTGATAAGACAGGAGGATAAGAGAGATTATCAGAACTGTTTAGTGAGTCTCTGAGCACAGGAGAGGTCCAAGAAGACTGGAGAAGGGCTCATGTGATCCCGCTCCACAGGAGTGGTAGCAGTGAGGAGGCAGGGAACTACAGTCAGTCTTACCTCAGTAGTGGGCAAGATTATGGAAGCACTCTTTAAGGAAAGGATAGTGCAACACCTGGAATCCATAGGAGCTCAGGATCCAAGACAGCATGGGTTTACAAAAGGAAGGTTCGGTCAAACTAATCTCATAGATTTCTTTGACTGGGTAACCAGAGTGGTGGACCAAGAGGGAGCAGTTGATGTTGCCTACCTTGACTTCAGCAAAGCTTTCAATACTGTTCCACATAGAAGGTTGATTAATAAGCTGGGTAGGCTTGGGGTGGGTCAGAAGTTGGTCATTTGAGTGGCAAACTGGTTGCCAGGCAGAAAACAGAGAGTGCTGATAAATGGTATACAGTCAGAAGAGGTGCAAATCACAAGTGGGGTACCTCAGGGATCAGTCCTGGGGCCAGTCCTCTTCAATGTCTTCATCAGTGACATTACAGATGGACTGGAGGGTAAGGCTTGTCTGTTTGCAGATGACACCAAGATCTGCAACAGAGTAGATGATCCAGAAGGTGTGGGCAGAATGAGAAGTGATCTGGATAAACTAGAAAAATGGTTGGAAGATTGACAACTGTGGTTTAATGCAAAGAAGTGCAAGATCATGCACATAGGAAAGAGAAACCCTGAAGCCACCTATAGGCTGAGAGGGGAGTTGCTGGTAGTCACAAGGAAAGAAAGAGACTTGGGCATCATCATCACCGATGGCCTGAAATCATCCAATCAGAACACTAAAGCAGTGGGTAAGGCTAAGGGGATGTTGGGTTGTATTAGTAGGGGTATCACAAGTCAGAAGAGGGAGGTAATAATCCCTCTTTACAAGACATTGGTTAGCCCCCATCTGGAGTACTGTGTGCAGTACTGGAGGACACACCTTCACAAGGACATTAACCAAATTGAGGCAGTCCAGAGAAGGGCAACCAAAATGGTACAGGGACTGCATCAGAAAACATATGAGAACAGATTAACGGAGCTCAATATGTATACCCTAGAGCAAAGGAGGGAGAGAGGTGATATGATCAAAACATTCAAACACCTTAAGGGCACTAACAAGGTGAAAGAGTCTAACATGTTTTAATATAAGAAAAATAGCAGGCAAGAGGACACAACATGGGATTAGAGGGAGGTTGATTAAGGGGTAATGTGAGGAAGTTATTTTTCAAAGAAAGGGTGGTGGATACATGGAACAGCCTACTTCAGGACATGGTAGATATGAATACAGTGCAGGGCTTCAAACAGGCATGGGATAGGCATAAGGGAGCAATACAGATGAGTATGAATAGATAGGCCATTGACAGAGCAAAGGCCGATAGCACATTTATAAGGTAGAAAAAGAAATGGGCAGACTGGATGGTCCTTGCGGTCCTTATCTGCCATCAACTTCTATGTTTCTATGTTTCTAAAATTAAAATGAATGCAATACATGCAGAGTTTTTTTTTCAATATATTAAAGTTACTAAATTGATCCAGAATGTTAAGTGCTCAGTATTATTTCTTTGGCCTGTAGAAACCATGGGTAATATGTCATTATTTGGTATTTATGTTCTGAATCTTCAGAAAATAACATCCCAGTTGAAAAGGGTTGCTACCCATAATCATCATAAGAATTATGAGCAATATTATAAAACACAGAAAACATTTGTAATTTCCACTCTTTTTCAACATAAATGTCTGTTCATTTTACATTGCATAGTCAAAATCACCTTATTTCAAATTCTGCCAGAGTATTCTGGTAACACACGTGTCAAATACATGCAGTCTTACTATGGCATTCTGTCCACACCTGCCTGTTACAATATGCCTATGTAGAAAACGTTGTTACGTGGCACCTCCCTATCTGCTGTTCCCACCTTCAGAAAATGTCAATGCATAGCATTGACTTGGGGACAATATATATTGTTTTAAAGTGTACAAAATGAAGGCTTCAGGGATGTGTGAGAAAGTCTCCCTTATCAAATGTTTACTACCTATATTCCTCCATTGAATGAGGCTCCATAGCTAAAAATACTGAAAAATGCAATATGTTGGCCCTTTTCTACCTAATTATCTGGCTGTCTCATTTTTTAAGTACAAAATCACTCTATGGTAGGCTTCTACAGAGAGTATTAACTGTGTAGGTATCACAAACTTGTACCTCCACCAAAGTTTCCTTGCCACAAAATGCTCCAAACCTGCTATCACTGAATGTACAAGGGATTTAAAATACACTTAGCAACCTACGTGCTTTAGGTTTATTTCTACCAGGATCTGTGTTAAATGAACATAAGTTTGGAACCACTGTAACTAGTTCTGGCTGTATAATCCAGCAAAGGGGTGGTGTTCATATACCTGCATCCTATTTTACTTATATATTTGGTTGCCTAAATGAAAGACTTATGAACATTCTTATTACACAGTATTTCATAGTCCTACCAGATGTAGAGAAGAATTATGGGCAGCACATATTTGAGTAATGGGTAATGTTACCCAAGATTAAGACCAGTATTTTGTGCAGTTCAGAACATATACCATAGGGTCCCAAATGTCTTAAGGCCAGAGAATCAATGCTGTACATTTTCCATTACTAGCTCAAATTTCCCCTTTAAAATACACTTAGCACTCTATATGTTTCAAGCCTATTTCAACCAAACCTTAGTGATAAAGGTGCATAAATGTGATATCATTGTAACTTTCACTGTCATTAGAATTCACAAATGTGGTATTTCTGTACCTCCATCCATTGTTGCTTAGACATTTGGTTTGCTGAAGTGGGCAAAGTATGCAAATTGCAAAAATGTTTCCATAGTTCTACCAAATGTAAAACAGGATTATGGGTAGTAAACATTTGAATAGTGGGCAATGTTACCAATTTTAAAAAACACTATTGTGTTCAGTTTCAGAAAATATTTACCTTTCCTATGTAAATGGTGTCCTAAATGGATACAGACCAGCGAATTAATGCTGTACATTTTCCATTATGGGCCCAAATGTTCCTCTTTAAAATACACTTAGCACCCTGTATGTTTCTAGTCTATTTCAACCAAATGTTTGTGGTAAAGGTATGTGGTGTTGCTTTAACCAGTATTCAAAGCAGAATCCAATGCACCTCAAGCCAATGTTACACAGGCATTTGGTTGCTAAAGTAAGCAAATTAGGTGACTTTCCATCATTTTTCTTCATTCTTCTGAATGTAAAGGAGGATTATTTGTAGTAAACATTTGGATTATAGGCAATTTTACACATTTTAAAAACACTATTTCGTGCAATCTCAGAAAATGTGTACTTTTATTATGGTACCATGGTGTCCTGAATTTCTGGAAGCCAGAAATTCAGTGCTGTGCATTTTCCATTGTAGGCTCACATTTCCCCATTTGAACTAAACCTACAGTAATGTTTCAACCCTATTTCAGCTAAGCCTTTGTGGTAAAAGGACATATATGTGGAATCAATGTAATTGGTACTCTCTGCAGAATCTAAAAATGTGATGTTTTTTACCTCCAGCCTATGTTAAATAGACATTTGGGACTTGATTTTCAAAGCTCTTATAACTCCTGCAGCTGCAGGAAAAATTTGGTGCAAGTGGATCTCAATTTGCAGAGCCACAGTTTATTTTTATTTTTTTATTTATTAACTCTAGGATTAACACCTTTGAGCAAGAACAGCTTATTTACAAAGGTTCCACGTCATAGTGTCGGTAGAAAAAACAGGGTGAACATCATTACAAAAATTATACAGAGGTAGCACAGATGGAAGAGAGTATACAGGTTGTACATCATTATTCATAATTTGTGACTACACAAGTTGGGTAGGAGTAAAGCTAAGAACAGTGAATAGACATGGAAAGAATGTATCAGCCTGAGAACTAAGCAGTGCATATTGTAGGTAGGCTAGATGTGAAGGAGATTGAGGAAGAACAGTAGGGAGGTTAGTCCCAGAGGAGTGGGCAGGGTAGAAGGCCATTGTCAAGGAGGGAGGAGGGAGTGAGAAGTACTAGTTGGGTAGGGTTAGGGGACGGGGAGCAAAAAAGTGCTGGTGTTGGCGGGGATGAGGTGGGGGTAGCAGTGGGTAGAGGAGGGGAAACAAAGAGGTGGACTAGGTAGCAGAGATTTATTGGAGAGGAGCAGAAAAGTCTGAAGTGCTAGGGGAGGTAGGAGCTCTAGGTGAAACAGTCACAGCTACTAGAAGAGGTGAAACAGCAGCCATTTGAAGGGGCCAATTTGGGAGCAGTCAGGATATCCCAGTTGAGAGCATTATACCAGTGCAGTTTTTCCTGTAGCAATAGTATTTTCAAAGATTGAGCCAGTTTGAGACTGCTCCATGATTTATGGTAGCTTGCAGACATTTTCTTGTGCAGCCGTGGGGAAAAGTTACACCTCTTGGGACCAGGTGTAACATTCCCCACAGCTGCACCAGCTGAAGATATCAGCATCCACAGCTGCAGAGATTTCAGATGTACCACAACTGCAGTTGAGGTGTGGGATGTAGTCCCACTTTGTATTGAAAATCCGGCCCTTGGTTTGTTACAATTGGGGGAATTATCAGAATGTCCATCATTTTTCATAGTTCAACCAAGTGTAAAGGAAGATTATGGGTAGCAAATATTTGGATAGTTGGCAATGGTATACATTTTTAAAACCAGTACTTTGCATAGTTTCTGGAAATATATACTTCTGATATGGTATAATGATGTCCAGAATGACTACAGGCCAAAGAATCAGGGCTCTGCATTTTCCTATATGAGTCCAAATTTTCCCCTTTAAAATACTCTTAGAACCCTATGCATTTCAACCCCAATTTGTCCAAACCTTTGAGGCACAGGTACATAAATGTGGTATTGTTGTGACTGGTATTCTCTGCAGAATCCACAAATGTGGTATTTCTGTATCTCCAGCCTATATTATGTAGACATTTGGTTTGCTAAATTTGGAAAATAGGTGAATTCCCATCATGTTTCATTGTAAAAGAGTATTATGGGTAGCAAACATTTGGATAGCTGGAAATGTTATTCATTTTTTAAACCAGCATTTTGTGCAGTTTCATAGCACAGATAGAACAGTGTATGAGCAACCATACACAACAAGGCTGTGTTTCCATTGTAGAGTTGAGAAGACATCATAGGGACCTTATGAGCAAGGCCCCTAGAATTCTGAGGCCGCAGAATTTTGCTCAGAACTTCTGCGGTGCTGCAGAATTCACTCTTCTTGTTGATCTTTTATTAATATTTCTGTTTTTCCATAGAATCTGGTTCCCTTCCCCTCTTTTATATCCTAAACCCCCTATATGTTCAGAATGTGATGTTATCATTGCTATAACATCATACATTAGCTAATGAAATGGCTGCAATCTGCAACAGAAATGAACAGTCACCTATCTACCACAGCTCCCACTGCCAGAAATGGTGGCACAGCACATCATGCATGGTGATATTTGCTCAACCTGCACTACAGTCTAATACAATTTTCAGTCTTATATTATTGCACTAGGACCAACTTAAACAAAACCTTGTCAATAGCACTGACCTGTTAAGTCCATACCTCACTTTGTACAAACCTATTTGTGTCTTTAAGGTATATAGATGCCATCTGAAATGAATAACTGGTGAAATTAAATTAACTGTAATTTTTAAGAAAAATAAAGTAATTATGCCCAGAAAAGTGGAATATAATAATGTGTAGACCTGTTGAAAGAATAGATCTGTTAAATAAATAATTGCACTGTAAGCATTTTTGCCAGGGTTATTGATTACATATTGTCATTGGTTGATAGAACCACCTCAAAGTTATGGAGAACTGCTGTGTGCAGGGACAGCTGTTGGGCCAGAGGGTAGCATGCTGTGTTTCCGTGCCAGCAACTCAGGTTCAGAGATTAGCTCTGGGAGCTGGCTAGGCAGCACAAGGATTGGTGGAACACATCATTGCTCAGAGCCTGGGAGGGTATGGTGCAGTGTTCTGTCACATGGTGGACACATTGTGCTGGTCTGGAGAGCTCTATCTCACAATCGGTTCACATGCATGTCATGGCCTGATGGTGTTACGCAGCGTGTCAGAGAAAGCAGGTTGACATCAAAAATGAGTTTTGCAATAACTCCTCTATTCCATTTCTAATGAGACCTGTATGAATGAGGATGCGAGTCCATGGAAACTAAAAAAAAACATTTATATATACACACACACACACACACACACACATACAGTATCTCTGTCTCTCTCACACACACACACACACACACACACACACACACACACACATTTGTATGTACGTTACAGATTGCATATAAATATATAAGTGATACACAGTGGGAACCTCATGAGTGGTGTAGAAAACACATAGAAATATGTAAGTGATAGACAGTGGAAACCTCATTAGTGGGATAGATAGCATGCATATAGAAATACCTTATTTATCACATAAGATCTCCTCTGCATATGTCATTTATTTAACAGGCTAGGACCTTAAGGGAGAGACATTTGTTTTGCTTTTTTAGGCATAAAATTATTTTTATAATTCTGTTATTTTTTGAACTAGTGTTACTGTGCTTTCCACCATCCTGATTGCTATAAAAACTGCCATGAAAGTGAAGTCGAGATGACAAGCTGTCACTGTGATGTGATAGTTTGTTAGTGCCGCAGAACTTCAGCAGAAATTACAAACCACTGCCTCAGAAGTTCTGCGGCAAATGGTAGTCTTGCCGCAGAACTTGGTCCCACTGTGCTGCAGAAAAGTAGGGGCCCTGCTTATGAGAGAAGCTCAAGAGGTCCCAATGTCCTCACACCGAGATGGAAACACAGTCTTTGTTTGCATATGGTTGACCATTTACTATTTTATACAGCATATGGTTCAAAACAGTAGGCATGCCTGGCTGCCAGCTCATCTCCCCCCGCTGGCTCACTTGTTTACTTCTCTCATGCCTGTTCACTCACTCATGCACCTGCTGGGAAAGTGAAATGAATTTTGTAAAACCTTTTCTTACCCAAAATGACACGGTGTTTGTTTGTTTTCAGAGAGCCATGGTGCAGCTTTCCTCAGCGGCTCTGTACTGCCATGCATGCACTGCAGCTGGCCTGCTCTGCTGAGTGCTCACGTTACTTTAAAAAAAATCAAACATTTAACTATCTTTTGGAACATTAACATTCATGTGTAGGTGGAGGGAGGTGCTATTTCTGTAAGTTGTGCACCTCAGAATGATTTCCCTAACTCTAATGAAGAACACAGGTGTTTCAAAGGTCATGAAAAAATTGTTGTTATAGCATTGTGAGATCAAAACATTACTACAACTTTCCGTGACCTTAGAACTGTCCTGCAATAGCTTTCATAGAGCCACTGAATTCCATATGCAGTAATCCCTAACCATATAACATAAATCATTTGCATAAATCATTTTCAGTGAACAAACAAGTTTATTTTCTACTTGCAGTAACAGGTTACTGGGCAGATTAAACACATGGGGCCTGATTCCAAGACAGTGGGGAAGAGCATGGCACAAAGTATGCCAGTGCATAAAGTTATGCCAAAACCACTGCAACATGCGAACTGAGCCATATTTCAAGAGAATTGCCAAATATGACAGAGAATGCCAAATTATGCATGTCACAAGTTACGCCCACAAGATATGGCGTACCCTGCAATAGCGGTGTAGCACTATGCATGCCGCAACCTGATGACCATATAAAAGTGTTCAAGATGCAGATATGGCATAGGGACTATGGGAAAGTTGGAAGATAGAGGTGGAGAGGCAGCAAGCATGAGTAAACATCGTAAGAGGAACTTCACACATGAGGAGATGGATGTTCTCCTTGAGGAACTGGAGGCCCAACCAGAACTGCTACTGGGCAAGGAAGGGGAATGGGAGCAGCACCTCAGGCAGAAGGAGGCATGGGAGGAGGTGGCCAAGAAGGTCAATGCCATGGAAAATGTGAGGTGCACTGTGTGCAACCTACAAAAGTGGCTAAGTGACCTAAAGTGCCATGCCAAGGCCAAGTAGTCCCAGAACAGGCAGCAGATGGCAGCCACAGGAGGTGGGCCACAGGAAGTGAGATCCCTTAGTGGTCATGAAGAGAGGGCACTGGCATTTATGATCCAGCACAGAGTCCTTGGGGACATGGACCTCAACACATTGTGAATGGATGCAGGGACGGGTAAGTGGATGACCGGCACTGCCCGCAGTGGGTGGGACAGCAATGCAGGGGTGGGAATGGAGGCATGCATGGTGGGCTTGATATGGTGTGGTAGCACTGATGCACTGTCATTCTCCCACAGGTGCGGCACCAGGGGACACTGGGGCAGGTAAGGCCATGGCCAGTACTTTCTGCAGTGCATGGGACAGTGATACTGGGGTGGGAATGGGGGCAAGCATGGTGGGCATGATATTGGTGTGGTAGCACTGATGCACTGTCACTCGCCCACAGGTGCACACCAGTGGACACCAGGGCAGGTAAGGCCATGGCCAGTGCTGCCTGCATTGTGTGGGACAGCGATGCAGGGATAGGAATGGAGGCAAGAATGGCGGACATGTTATGGGAGGTAGCACTGATGCACTGATGTCTCCCTACAGGTGCAGCAGCAGTGGATACAGGACCAGTGGACAATGGTGACACTGGTGCAGAGAGGGAACACAGGCAGCTGAGCCTCAAACAGGCCACCATGAGGCATACCTCTGGTGGTGCTGATGTGGCACAACAGGACACTGCCCAGACACCAGTGGTGGGGGAATGTGAGGCATCGGAAGAGCAACAGCGGGAGGGGGAGGGGCTCAACCTGAGTGACTACCTCAGCTGCGGTAGCCTAGGGAACAATATTGCACCGGAGCTGAGCCCTGCTTCATACCACAGACTGGAGGAGGCCCTGGATGGGACTATGCCATCCCTGGAGGAGGAGGAGCACCCGCAGATACCCACCGACTATGCAGGGTTCTCCCAGGCACTTGTTACAGTGCATGCTATGTGGTGCACATGCAGGCCAGCAAATATGAAGCACAGCAGTGAAGGATGCCACCACACAGGGGCCACAGGTGGTGCACCTGCCACCAACACCACCACAACTGCCACCGACAGCAGCTGCAACAACATCTCCACCTCCACCAAGTGCCCAGCAGCAGCAGAAACACCCTCCACATCACCGCCACCACCACGGCAGCCCTGAAGCAGCAGTACCCACCACTGCCACCAATCCCCCCAGATGCACCAGCGCAGGTGACCCAACCACCACCAGTACCACCTGCCCCAGATGCACCACAGCCCCATTTGCAAACAACACCTGCAGCGCTGGTGCAACAGCATCCATCACTGCCCACAACAATGGCACTGGTGGCACCACAGGTGGCAAGAGTGCCTGTGCATAGGGCCACAGCAACACCAGCCGCCATGGCCTTGGGACAGAAGGTGCTGCACATAGGGTGCAGGACCAGTGCCAGACAACAGAAGGCAACACAGGATGCAGCACAACAGCAGACCTTGGAAGGCAGTCGGCTGCAGGATATGGGACCAGAGACTGTGCAAGGACATGTGCCAACCACCCCAGTGTGGTGCGGAAGGCCCTGGAGGATGGCAGTGCCGGTGGGACCATTGGACAGTGGTGGCCCAGTGATCATGCACCAGGAACAGAGTGGGCACAGTGCTACCACTGGGACAGCAGAGCCCGCATCCCAGGGTTCAGGACAGGGCATGAGAGCAACCAAGAGCAAAAGGTCTGGATGGTAGCAGCAGTGACAGATTGCCAAGCCACTATGGCACGCCGCTGCTATGGGAGGAGGGCAGTGGGCGGTGGGGCAGTTCAGGAGGGTACAGGGCCCTGACATGTGGTGTGTGTGTGGGGTGTGCATGAGTTTGTGCATGTCTGTGCGTGAGTGCACTGTGGGTGTGTGTGTGTGGGCACTGCTGCACAGCACGTGTGTGTGTGTCTGTGCATTTCACTGTCACTGGGTGTGGGTATGTGTGAAGGACTGTAATGACTGTACTGTTACAGTGCACTGTGTGCCACGCCACACCCCAGGAATGGCATGTGGAGTGCAGTGCTGTACCCATTGCCACTGTACCTAGGCCCAGTATGTTGTGCTGTCCACTGCTGGACACACAGGATGGTCACCACACTACTGTGCACTGACACATGTGCTGTGACATGTTGCCTTGCAGATCAACATCTCCCTTGCTGAACACCCTGTGCCAGGTGCCACACAGCGGACAGCATGCCAAGTGGCACAGGCCTCACTTTGAGTGGGAGGGCCCCCAACTTCACCCCAGTGGAGACAGTGCAGCTGGTGAACCTCATCCAGCAGTGGGGATGACAATCCTCCCTCCTGGGTGCAGGAGACACACAGTGGAGGAGCGTGCCAGGGAATGGAGGGCAATAGGGGCACACCTGAGTGCCATCAGTGGCATGCCCCACACCATTAGGCAGCTGCAGAACCGCTGGTAGGACCTGGCATGGTGGGACCCAGGGCTCCTGCAGTGACTGGTGGACATGGCGCACTGGAGGGATGTGGATATGTGCACAGTCCAGGACGCAGGTGCAGGTGGGTATACCAACATCTAGCCACACATTGGTGCCACGCAGCTACACAGGCCATGGCCAGCACTGGTTCACACATGTAACTGTGTTCCTCTTCCCTACAGGTGCAGAACACGGTGACCAGGGACCACAGGACCAGCTGGACAGTGCATGGCAGCGTGCAGGGGGGCCTGCCACAGGTGGCGAGGCATAGGAGGTCTGGCAGTTGCATGCACTGTTTGCCATATGTTCTGTCCACACCATGGTGGTCCATGGGGGTGGAGGTGGAGGCTGTGTGTTGCACGTGTGTGTGCCACATGTCCCGGACCTGCACTGACCGCCTTTACTTCCTTACAGGTGTGCGTTAACAGACTGATGCCCCATCAAAGGGCCCTGCTGAGGGTGATGGCAGACATGAAGGCAGCAGACATGGTGACCTACCAATGCTGCATCCAGTGTCAGATGCAAAGGGTCTGGCCCATCTCACCATCGTCGGAGGAGGAGACAGAGGTGGAGGTGCCCAACACCATGGACAGTGGGCAGCAGGGGCCAGAGGGGCTGCCAGAGGTGGAGGAGCACTTGGTACAGGCCACTGAGGGGCCAGTGGCAGTGGAGGTGCAATCTGTTGGGCCGCTGGTGGAGGAGGAGGCAGAGGAGCCACAGGAGCCAACGGCACCCCACCTGAAGAGCAGGCTGAAGACGTAGCCATGCAGGCTGTAGATGGTGTCGCACAAAAGGCCTGTGGTGGTGGCAGTGCCCAGCCACAGCTGGTTGAACTGGATGGCTGCTTTTGGGTGCCTGGTGTTCAGCTTTGGCTGCAGGATGCACTGTACCCAGGCCAAACATAGGTGGGTGATCAGTAGCTTGTGGTGCTGGTGTCAGCCATTTTGACCAATGTGGCTCACCTGCATGGCTCTCTGGAGGCCCTCCTTGCAGTGCTTCAGTGGTGCTAGTGTAGTGCACAATGGACATGGCCATGGACAGTGGACATTGATGCCTTGGCCCCGTTGGCAACTATGGGTCTGTGGGGAGAGGGGCCAGCCTGTTGTGGGCATGTGGGTGGGGCAGCCAGTGGGTGGTGTGTTGTTTATGGGGGGCTGCTTCCATTGTGGGGAGCATTGGGGGGCCATTCCTGGGTGGGGTCCATATGGGGTGGGGTCATCTGCTGGGTGTTCATGTTTGTTGGGATGGGCACTGTACATATGGGGTTGGGAGGGCCTTGTACATGGAGGGCATGTGCATGTACATATGGGGGGATGTCCACCTGGGCTGATGTGGGCAGGCTGTACAGGAAGGGTGTATTTTGTTATTTGGGGGGGGGGTTGTTTGCATTCATGCTGTTGTTGTTGCTGATTATGTTGTTGTTGTTACTGTTTACCATGTACCATACTGTGTTTTACTGTTCATTAAATGTTGGTTTTGCACACCTGGCTCTGCACATCTGTCTCTGGTGTGCATGTGCATGTGTATCTGTGTGTCACTGTGCATGTGAGGGCATGCATGTGGTGGTCCTGTGCCATTCCCTGTGCATCACCACCATGCACATGGTATCTGTGTGCTGGCTGTGTGGCTCACAGTCATGGGTGCACACTGGTGGTCATGGCTGCATGGTGCCCTGTGTGCTGCAGCACACTGTGCCTGGTCCAGGCTGCATGCCACAACACCATGCATCTCTTGGCTGTGAGGCAGCCTCAGGCCTGTATGGCTCCCTTCCAACCAGGAGAACAGTGGTCCCTGTGGGTGGCACCAGTGGCACACCACAATGGTGCATCTCGACACCGTGCATATGCAGGTCTGTGCCAGCTGGTGCTGTGTCTCTGTTGTGAATGTACTGTTTAATTGTATCAGTGGCCATGGCAGGGGCAGTGTGCCTAGTACTGCCATCCTCACAGCATTGTTCCTCTGCCCTGTGTGTGTCCTTCACCTCCTGTGACTCAATGCCCATCATCCATGCATTCTGTGGTCTTCTGTGTGTGCCTGTGGTGCCATCCCATGATTGCAGTCCTGCCTCATGACTGCTGTACAACACACATGGGCACTGTTCCAGCTCCAGTGCTGCCACTCATGTCGTATTGCACCTGGCGGCCAGTGTCGCCTCCCCTAGTGGCATGGTAGCATTGGCATGGATGCCATGCCATTGTCAGCACTGCATTGCACCACAGTGTGTCCCCCATGCTGCTGCAGGTGCTACTGTGGTGGTGCGGGGGGGCGGTGGTGGTGGTGCCTACACTCACAGGTCTCTGCTATCCCAGTTCAGCTCTTATTGCTGGTTGTGGCATAGGTGGTTTTTTGGAATCATGCATGTTGCAAGTTGCTGGTGTAACTTCTGAGTTGCACCATTAGGACTGGCACACTGCATTTATGCCTGGCGTAGCTGTCTTGGAATCGGGCCCCTTATCCTTTAACACGAACCACACAGACGCAGAGCAGACACTTAGACTTTATTTTGATTTCAAAATACAAACATATGTTTACAGAAGAGGTGCACACACTTGGGGTAGTAGAATAGTGCCACCTCAGCTCCCAGTTATGGGCCCAGTTCAGATTAACCTTAATCACAGTTGTTTTTGGAGCAACTTCTTGCTGCAATTCTATTAATTTATTATGTAAACTGCTTTGGTTACTTTATTTATTTTCTTGCATTTTGTTTGAAAGTGCTTATTTTGTGTGGTGCCATGAATCCCAGATAAAGGACATGAAAGAAATAAAATTGCCTTACCTTTCAGCATAAACACTGTCGGTAATAATCACTGATATTTGCAATATACACTATTCCTACACCAGCCTATCAGGGTTCGATTCTGAGTAGCAGCTTAGATCACTTTAACATAATTTACATTCAGTCACTCTGTTTTCAGCCAGTTTACGTTTCTGTATAATTTCCTGATTACTTTAGGTGACTTTCAAGATTAATGTACTGTAGTTACCTTTACATTTCAATGAAGGGATCAGGCTAAGTCCAGTCCTGCATAGCAGAGAGCTTAACATAGCTGCCTGGAACAAAGGACCAGAAAGAGATATTCCTTCCCAGACACAGGTTCACATGAAAAAGGAGGGTACTTCTGCAGCCTTCCCAAACCCACCCCCTCCCCACACACATATGTCTACATAGGGGTTCATAGTCAGAAACTTAATGCTGTCATGGACAACAGTGGCTTGCCAACTGAACAAGTCTATCCTTGTCCCTGGGGTTCTGAACCTTGTCACCAGCTGCTCTAATATTCCACCATTCATAAGCACAGGTTTTTTGCTCAAGGGTGAATGCCCTTGACAGCACAGGCTATGTCTGCTATATCTCTACCACTGATATAGAATACAGGACAGATGGACTGGACTTCATCAGGAGACCCTCTTTTAGAGAAAGTCCCCAATAGGCTTCCACTGTCCCTAATCTCATACCCCAGCCAGGGACCAAGATGCTACAGACCTGCAACAGAAGGAACCAGTGCCATCTGAACCCAGGAAACCTGCCCCCAGCCCCCAGTCCACAGGCCACCTCTAGCCAGTCACAGCTTGAAAACTGGAACTGCACACTAGACCTAGAAGCTGGAACTCAAGACTCAAAAATTACTTTTGGTAGGTCGCAGCCCTTGTTTAAATGCCCCTAGCAGGCAGGAAACATTTCCCAGGAACCCTCCCAACCATTAGGCAATAATGGTGCAAATCCAGATACCTAGACATTGTTTCACTAAGCATAAACAGGAAACAAGATGCACATTGTTAAAGTTCAGAACATATTACAGGAACACATTTCAGAACCTGAGATGGCTAAACTTAACACTGTAACTTCACTTTATTCAACTGGCACCTTATCACTTTGCTGGTCATGAAGCACAGCCCTTAATAGCATACACTACATTAATTCTTGAAACCTACTGTGCTGTCAGCCTGGTTGCATTTTGGTTTCTTCTATAAATTTCTCTTTCAGTTTCTCTACTCTCATTGTGTGGAATAGCTGATTTATTTGCCTACCCAACTTTATTCTTCTCCACACTTTAAAACTCATCTCAAGATGTTTGTAGTCCGTCTAACCTATCCTTCCTTCTCTGAGCCTCTATATTTTTTTCAAACATTTGGTTTATCATTTTGCAAGCACTGCAGCACTTACACCTAATTGGTTCATGGAAGCACACCAAAATAGCATACATTCCATGCAAATAACTCACAAAGAAGCAGTATAACATCTTCCCATAGATTACACATGGGGGAAGTAGAAGCACTTTTTCCAAAAAGAATTAAAAAGATAAGGATGCCTTCCAGAAACTTTACGGGGAATGAAAAAGTTCAAGCATCCTTATTTCCTCTTACCATTAAGGTCTTAGCCCACACATTCCATTATGCAGCATAATTAACTCCTGTAAAACACAGGTCTTCCCCACGAGAGATTACTAAGCGTATGAACAAGCACTTGATTTACAATTGAGTCAATCAGAACATTGAATTATTGAACCCATGAAACAAAGACTTCTGTCAGTAAAGATAATTCAGAGTTTAGGGCTGAAACAAAACAAACTACATGGGTGATAGTTTAGGCAGTACTCATACTTGTTGGAGTGCAAAAGAATGTCCATTCTAAATGCTGAACTGTTGTGGGAAGGAACAGTCTCAAGCAGCATGAGTGCTTTCCATCATACCATCTGTACAGTAGTTGAAGCATGTGCTGTAGGCAGAGAAGGATGATGAAAAAGAAGGTCCTGACAGGAAAGTGCAATTTCTCTGTATGTATATAGAGTCTATATAGAGTTTCTGAATCTAAGAATTCAGGCCACTAACTGTCAGTTATAACCGATATTAATCTATTACAGTGCTAGCATTTTTCAGTCATTTTTGGTACAGTTTTGTTTATTTAGTTTTGCTGTTCATCATTCTAATTTAGTTTCCTTTGAGTGTGTTGAAAAATGTTTTGTGGTGTTTTGCATGAAAGATGCTATGTAATATAAATTGGTATTGTGTAACATACTATAGTCTGTTATACGCTAAACAGAGATGGCTTCCTCCTACTGCCCCGCATGATCTAGCATTAGAAGGGGTGATTTACAATGTCTTGCAAAACCTGTCCACTTTTTCACTGTCTAATCTTCTCCATTCTCAGACTGGTACCTACTCATTAAAGTCCACTTTTTGTGAAAACTTACCTACTCTGAGAACCAGGACACATCTGGGCAATGTTTCATTTTCTGCTGCTGCCCCTAGTCTATGGAATTCTATACCTCCTAGCCTATGCTTTTGCCAGAATGCTACCACCTTCAAAAAGTGTTATCACAGCCACCTCCTTAAGGCTCATGTATGCTTTTGTATCTAGAGCTCTATTTTGGTTGTTACACCTTACCTCCAGTGTTAGCCTGCCTTTTGTTACCAAGGCTTGCCTTGCAGTGTCTTGTTAGACAATTTATATTTTCTGTTTTTTTTTTATCACATAGCTGGCTTCCTCTTCCATCACCTTATAACGTTGACCTTGTTTGCTTATCTGTGTACTTTATATATGCTGTTATCAATGTCATTAACAGTTGCTGTACTGTACCTGTTTGATAAATGTCCCTGACCCTGCATAACCTGCCAGGTCATGCTTAAGAATAGGCATTTACTGGTCTAGTGCATTTACCTGGTCAGCAAAAACTAAATAAATAAATAAATACATAAATAAATTCTAATGAATACTTCCTAAATTAGTGAATTTAGTTTTTGGTGGCTATTCCTAAATGCACAGAGGTGGTGAGGATCTAGCTTGCTGAGGCGCAAATGTCCTGAGTCTCATGGTCAGACAGGGTGATGAAGGTGCATTCATATTCAAATGTAGCCTTAGGGTATGGTTGCTGAATACACAATGCAGAAATTTACTTGTGCTGTATAATAGGCATTATCTTTTCCAGAACTGGAGGCCATAGATTATCACCACAAAATAGCTACCACATGAGAGGATAGCATTTAAAATATTTATTGAACAACCTGATGCGTTTCTGGTCCACTGAACCCTTTATCAAAGACTTTCTTTTGAAACTAATGGAATATGTTTTGAAATTCAACATTTTTTTTATTTAATTAAATTACATATAAGCAAATTAAGGGAACAGCTATGGGGACCACTTGTGTCCCTTCAATAACAAATTTGTAAGTTGGTTTCTGGGAAAGGAATTTCATCTATAATCCTAGTGTAAATTATTTTTTTTGATAAGATCATAGTGTGGAAACGCTTTATAGATGATGTGATTTTATTATGGAAGGGGTCTTTATCTGAATTTCATGATTTTTTAGTTTATCTTCACTCCACAAATGAACATTTGCATTTTTCATCGAATGTGGCAGAAGAACAATCACCTTTCTTGGATATTCTAATAACTAAAGTTCCAAATGGAGATTTTGAAACAGAAATTTATCTTAAAAAATTTGATGGCAATACTGTTTTAATGGCTTCAAGCTGTCATCCAACACACACGATAAAAAATATTCCTAAAGAGGAATTTTTACGAGCAAAAAGGAACTGTAGCTCCTAAAGCAGTTTTAAAAATAGTGCAGATATTTTGGAAACAAGATTTCAAGAGAGGGGTTATAATAGAAAATATATAATACTAGCTAGAGAAAATGCAATAATTACTGATAGAAATGATTTACTACGGCCGCCGCATAATAATAAAAATAAGAATAATGATGTATGGTTAAATGTACTTACTACATATTCAGTACACACTAGTTTATTTTCAGATATTATTAAAAAACATTGGGGGGGGTTTGTCAGCTGAAAGTAATCTAGAGAGTGTGACCACATCTTTGCCAAGATTTTCTTTTAGAAAAGCTGCAAGTTTAAATGATAAGTTGGTTTACAGTCATTTTGTGGTCAAAAAAGAAACAAATACTTGGTTACCAAAACCTCTAGGTTGCTTTAAGTACAATAATTGTATTTATTGTGGTGTCATAGCTAATGGAAAAACTTTTTCGACTGCTAACATCTTTAGGGAATTTACCATTAGACACATGACAACATGTAATACTAGTGAAGTAATTTTTTTTGGCAACTTGTACTTGTCAGGCCTTTTATGTAGACAAAACTGAAAGAAGCTTTAAGGTTAGAGTGGGAGAACACCAACGTGCCATAATAAGAGAGGACCCACTCTATGCCACTGCAACACATATTTTAGAAAATAAAAATGATACTTTTATTCTTCAGTTTAAATACTGACTATACTGAAATACTGGCCATTGACAGAGTTTGCCGCAAACCTACAGGAGGGAACTATAGAAATCTAATACCAAAGAGTGAAACATTTTGGATTTTACAATTAAAAGCTACTATTTTTCCTGGTTTAAATGGAAACTTTGACTTAAAATCATTTTTGGAAGAAAGACAATAATACAATTAACTCTTCTCTCCCCCCTTTTGTTGAAAATGGTTTTTCTATTAACTGCAATGTTATAATTTATATCTGCTCTCTGTTTTTCTAGTTACCATGCAGTCATTTTTATTGATTTCACTCTGCTTCATTGTTTTTGAAATCTGATTGGTGTCTTTTTAAGTGTTTAATTATGATGTCATCAAATTGTCTTGTTATATATATGTAAATTATTCCTTCACTATTTTAGCCTTTGATACAGGGTTCTGCAGACCAGTAACATGTCAGGTTGTTCAATAAATGTTTTAAATGCTATCCTCTCATGTGGCAGCTATTTTTTAGTGGTGAGTGCCTGGATTTGTGTTTTAATTTAGATGTTTTCCATGGCATGTGTTCAACTCTCATTGCAGCTAGGTGAAAAGAAATAAATGATGAATAAAAATCTAAACTTATTTTATAGAAGCTGAAAGGTCTTGGTTAAAAATGTTACATCCCTTGAAAATTAATTTGTAATATCTCATAGCATTGGCTGTACAAGAAGCTCTGCAGTGCAAATCTTTTCTCTTGTAAGTTACATAGGAAGCCCCTTATGTGGTGCCACTAAGGTTTTGTGTCATGTATGATTGTTGTATAGGAAATGCCACAACTTAAACAATAGTTTTACTGTGTTTGTATTCAAAAATGCAATAAAACTAAAGTTCAGGAAGTAACACACCATGGAGTCCTTTGCCAAAAAGATACCTAATTCTGTTTACTTGTACTCTCCGCTGGAGGCTGCCACTTGTCACTGAGTGTATACTGGTGGAACAGAACTTAATGCTTGCCATGGAAAAGTAAATTGAAGACGAGGTTTGAGACTCAGGTGACCTACATTTCTAATGTACTCAAACCATTATAAATTGCTATAACAATTGCAGTATTGTGGCAAAGCAATTAGTAAGAAATAAGAAATAATAGAATGCTAACTCTGTAAGGTTTTCATTTCAGCATACTGTATGTGTGTACACAGTGGTAGTAATCTAAAAGTTGACTGCCTCACAGTAATGCTGAGGTATGCTGAGGCACTCAAGTTACAATTTACATTGGCTGTAATGTGATTCTATTTTTTTTTATTGATTTAAATCTCAGATTACAAATACCTTTGAGCTTGAGGCTGCTCATTTACAAAGGGTCCATCTCAATGGAAAGAGTTGTAATAAGGCAGGAAGGTACAGACAACATTCATGGTATCAACGGAGGTACAGACAACATTCATGGTATCATCGGAGCACTACAAGTCAAATGGTAAATATGTGGGAACAGTGCTACATACTCAAGATTAAAAGCAAGCATAGAAAACCATATGGTACATTTGAAGCAACATTCTAATCAGATGTGGGGAAAGGGGGAGAATAAGGGAGGGGGTAGGGGAGATGATAAGGGCAGGGGCCAGATAGAGAAGGAAAAGAAAATATGGCAGCTAGAGGTCTTGTCGTAGGGTAAGAGGGAGGGGAGGCTAAGGTGGGAGAAGGGGTAAAAGAGGAGAAAAGGAGGGAGGATGAAGGGAAAAGAAGATAAGGGAGAGTGGGGACTAGAGGGCCTGGCAGGTCCAGGAAGAGTGGGGTCAGTGGGATAAGAGCAAGGAGGGGATGAGGTAAGGAAGGAGGTGGCAGGGGGTAAGGGTAAGTTGTTCTTTCAGGAGAGGTGAATGAAACAGGAAGCCAAGTAAGTGCATCAAAGAGTGAAAACAGTGGTATAACGGTGTCTGGAGAGGTGGGAAACTAGGTGTAACAGTCACAAGTGCTTTCGGTTAGAAGATGCTGACAAAGCATAAGTTTATATTGGGAAAGACTAGAAAGGCTGCTCAGTTGGTCGCTTAGATCATTAAACCACAGAGGGTATCTGTATTGAAAGGATCACTGGTATTGAGTAGTCTAACAGTGGGGTACTAGAAGAAGGTTAGAAACTGAGATGCGTGTGTGTTGGGTCTTAGGGTATTTGTTTAGCAGGCAACCAATGCTCAGGGGTAGTAATCCAAGAACAGCTTTTTTGGACAGGAGGCAGGTTTGATATTTGATCCTGTTACTTAGTTGGAGCCAGCCAGATTGAGCATATAACTCACAGATATGAGTGAGGCATGCAGCACCTGTAACTAACCCACAGGGTTTGTTCAGGGTAACTGTGAGTCATTTAAGAGATGTGGAGGTTGCAGCACAGTATACGATTAGACCATAATCAATGATCGAGAGGACCGAGCTGTGAACTGCAACATTCAGAGCTTCTTGGGTAAGACTTCGTCTGTGTCTGAAGAGGAGCCCAATTCTGGTATTAACATCTCTGGCAACATTTTCAATGTGAGGCACAAAGGTAAGGTAACTATCCAGGGATAGACCTAGGTATTTGAAAAGCTAAGTTTGTTCAAGAGTGTCTCCGTGGTTGTTGGTGAAAGTGAGTTGATGGGCCTTAAACTTATTCCGAGAGGACGAAAAAAGTTTGAATTAAGCTTTTTTGCAGTTTAGCACTAGTTTGTGATTATTAAACCATCTCTCTGCTTCTGTGAAGCCTCGTTGAAGATTGTTTTCAAGAGAGTTGGGATCCAGGTGGCTATTAAAGATGACCGGTCATCTGCGTAGAGGAGAGTATGCTGGTTGCAGACAGCTGGAAGGTCGTTCAGGAAAATACTAAACAAAAAGGGACCCAGGATTGAGCCTTAAGGTACCCCTGATCAGAAAGCTCTCTGCGTCAAAACTACATTTGATATCCTCACCCTCTGCAGTCTATCACTGAGTTAGCTTCCGAATCATTTCAGGGTGTTTGGGGCAACATCAGTTTTAGAGAGTTGGCCAAGCAACAGTGTGTGATTCACTGTGTCAAAGGGTTTTGTTAGGTCAACAAAGGCTGCACCTACAATCTTGCCTTGATCGATGGCCTGTTGTATGAACTTGTGAATTCTAATAATGCTGTGGTAGTACTGTGCCCCTTCCTAAAGCCATGTTGTTGTGGGCACTGGATGGAGTATGTGTCCAGATAAGCACCAAGCTAGTAGTAACAATTCACTCGAGCACCATGGAGAGTGGCGGGAGAATGGATATAGGCCTATGGTTACCCTGTAGGGAACGATCACCAGTTCTATGCACCAGAGTTACGATGGCTATTTTCCAGGCATCAGAAAATTGTCCCGGTGTAAGAGAAAGATTTAGAATCTTAGTTATAGGTATGAGAACTTCATCTAAGGTTAAGGCAATAAGCTTAAGGTCCAGTCCATCACTACTGTGTCTTGCGTTTCTTAAGACGTTAGGTAGTAGTTTTCTTAACCAGGTTGCATGATACACTTTTAAAATAAAAAGCTTGTTACTCAGGACTATTTTCATGACTGTAGCTTGTAGAGCAGGCAGCATCATCATCGAAAAAGTCAGATGGAAGAACACAGCTCAGATTGGTAAAAGCATTATTAAAGGCATTAGCAATTACCAGTGGGTTAGCGGTTGGGGTTCCATTTATGTTTAGCATTGTAGGCAATACTTTAGGTTCTTTGCCAGTGACATCATTTATATTAGACCAGAATCTTCTGCTATCATCCCAAGAGTTGATAAGCATCTCCCTATGGTACTTGTTTTTAGCCTGGTGAGTCTCCCTCATGCAGTTGTTTCTAGCAGCTTTATAGGCTTGTAGGTCATACTGCTTACCAGTGGCTTTTGCACGGTGCCAGAGATGGTCCCGAAACTTCTTGTGGGAAAGGAGCTCAGGAGAGATCCAGGTGTTCACCGTGCCAGAGACCTTAATCTTTTTGAGAGGGAATGTGTATCACAAGCAGTGTTGAAAACTCTTATAAAGTGATTGAGGGCTACATTAACATCATTGGTTGAGTCCAGGATGTTTCAATTTTGGGCACGAAGCTGTAGTTTTAGGAGGTCAAGGTGGCCCCTTCTGAGAAACCTGCTGTAGATAGTTTGGGGAGGGGGAGATAAGGAATTTATTAGTCCAGCTGCATGTGATTGGGGTATGGTCACTGATGGAGTCAGGGTGCACAGTTACATTGGAAAATCGGTTAAGCTGGTTAGAAATTATCCAGTCGAGGGTAGTGCTAGTTCCCATTTTATAGTTTATCCTAGTGGGTGTATTAACAAGTTGAGTTAGGTGAAGGGCTGCTATTGCATCCTTTAGTGAGTTGCTTACAGATGACAGCAAGTTTATGTTAAAATCTCCCATGATAATTGTCTCCGTGAGGTGATTTTGTGAGCGGAGATGGTCAAGAAGATTGATGAGACCAGTGGCCGGGTCTTATGGAGGTATGTAGACTGAGAGTACTGATATTGTTTTATGGTGAGCCCCCAACAGCACTTTTATCGCCAGTGCCTGGGTATTGCCACTCAGATCAATTGGCAGCATAGCATACCCCTTTAGGGAATTTTTTAGAAATATAGTGCATCCACCCCCACATTTGGTCAGCCTGTCCAGCCTGAATATAATGTATCCAGGTAGAGCTATGGCAGAATCTGGTATTTTGGGTGTCATCCATGTGTCAACGACAGATAGTATGTCAGGGTTGTGCTGAGTTACCCAGACTTTCAGGACATAAATTTTGCTTAAAAGGCTGCAGATATTAATTGTGACCAGTTTAATGGTACCTTGTATAGGGCGCGCATTGTAGGTGGGAGGTGCTTCAGGACCTGGATTAGGATGAATGTTTCCAGATAGCAGAAGTAGCATAAGGGCTATCCTGAGTAGGAGTTCTCTTAGAGCCTTGGAGAAACATTTAACCTTCATGCGTACACAGCAAGGTTTTGTCTTTTCCCTGTATGAAACAATGAGGATGGTGTGGTCCTTAAGGACACATTGACAGGGTTGTGATCCACCTGGGGGCCAAATATTTGTAGAGGGCAGGATCATTGAGGTAGACCAAGGTCCTTTATTAATGGTGAAAAAGTTCCCAGATGAGGAACCTATGTTGAAGTGAAGGTTTTTCAAGATTACAGTATTGGGTGAGTAAACCAAACTATGGCTTGTCATGCTTGTGGGAGTGGGCAAAGACAGAAATATAAGAATGGGAAAGGCACTCAGTAAGAGTTTAAAATTTGGGGCCATGGTTACTTAGAGAGTGAGCAGGTAGCAGTAGCTGTGTACCTTTAAGATGAGACAGTATGCTGGCCCGGTGGTGTAGAGGGCTGAGGCACTGGTGCCTTACCTCTTCCCACGCTGGTGACCTGGGTTCGGGAACGGACTTGGGTCATCGGGGGTTGGCAGGAAAGGATAGGATTGAGCATCCGACTGACTTCTCTCCTATCCTGGGGAGAGTTTGGGTCAAGCCTTGCCTCCCATAGAGGCCCCTAGTGGAGACCAGGAGCACTACAGAAAGCAGTGCACTAGGGGGAACAAGAAAAGCAGAAAATCCGTGCCAGAAGTCTAGCCAGATGACGGCTGCTGGCCCCAGGCATCCCCGAAGACTCCCCAGGAAGCCACATGAATGCCTCAGAAGCTCCGGGGATTGCAAGAAGTAAATAGTGTGCTGGTGCCTCCTCCCCACCGGTGCCTTCTCCCTCGGAGAAGCGGGGACCCACCCGATGAAGGGTTACACCAGGGCTATTCCATGGACGGCTGCATATATGAGGTAGGTGGTTGAAAGGGGAGTTAGTAGGGTGAATGATTGTGGACCTAAGCACCTGAAGGAGATGCAGCTCGGGTGCACGTAGGGGCGATAAACAGATAAATAAATAAAAAAAAGATGAGACAGGCCAGGGTACAGGGAAAAAAAATAGCCCGTGTTGATCAGTATGCAGCCAATGGTAGAGGAGGACTTGAGAAATGGGTGGGGACTATATGTATTTAATAGCGGCCGGGGTTGGGGTGGGCAGGTGGGACAAAATTTAGAGACATTAAAAGAGCTATTCGGGTCGGAAGTGACCCATGCTTTCAGTCCACAAAGAGAAAATGCTCAGGCAGCCAATTCCATAGGCATGCAGAATCCCAGATGTCCAATCCCAGCTCAGGCAGGGCAGCTTGCCGTCCAATAAATTGTGAGGGCAGAGGTTCCAAAACAGACTGAGGGAAGATGTACCTTGCCAGCCGAGAGCGGCTGAAGTGGTGCAGCATTACAGGGTAGTGGCTGCAGGCCAGAGGAGTTGTGCATGGCTGCTTGCTGCAGCCCTATTCAGGGGCTCCTGTCTTGCCAGCTGAGAGCAGCTGAAGTGGTGCAGCATTACAGGGTAGTGGCCGCCGGCCAGAGGAGCAGTGCATGGCCACTTGCTGCGGCCCTAGTCAGGGGCTCCTGTCTTGCCAGTCAAGATTCTTGCTCAGCATACCCAAGCATTACCTCAGTATTATCAACTGTTGTGCATGTGCACTATTGGGTGAAATACTATTGAATTATCTAATGTTTTTCCTCAATATCTCTTGTCTTACAAATTGAGTTTTTTTTTTATTTAAATTTCAGTTAAGTTTTAGAGTATAATTATTATCCAAATTGCAAACATTTTAGACTTTGGCCACATCTCAGTCTGACTTCAATCTTTTCTAAAGACAATTCGCCTTCATCAGACGTTATTGGAAAACATGCAAGTGAAGATAGTCAGGCTATAAGACTTTGAGAGATTCTTTACTGGAACTTTTATTGAGACTGAGATTTTATTGATTCTCCATGTCATGCCACATCTTCTGATGATGAAGTATTTGGCACAAGCTCCCTTTTTTGACTGGTATTCTTTGAGTTGACCACATGGGTAACATCTGAACAGTTGCCTCTTTGTGGGACATAGTTTTAGTTCTAGTCTTTTGTCTGCCTTAATGTTCAAAGATCTTTTTTAAAATACCTAAAAAGAACTGTAAAAAATAATACAAGCTGCAAACTTATTTAACATTACATATACTTTGAACATTGCCAGAACTTGAGTAAGTTTTAGATACCTTCCATTCTAGGGGTTAGAGAAAGTAGCTCATACAGTATCTTTACATTTTTGACTGTACTTATTTGGAGTGCTTAGAATCTGTGCTTTTTTGTGACATCTATCCTAACTCTATCTGCTGTCTGTTGAGAAATTTATCTCAAGGCCTTCTGGTAATGCTGTGGGAGATAATTTTCCTTCATTCCAAAACCCATTTAATTCTTTTGGAAACTTCACTCAGAAATTGGGTATGAGGAGTGAGATAACTTCCCAGGCCATGTCTCAGACATAATCTCCTGTCACCTCAGAGACTTTAATATTCTCATTGAGGATCAAGTAAGAATTAACAGACCTGCTGAAGAAGTTTTTCTTCCCAAAATTGTAACTTCATACTTTAGTCCTCTGATTGTACTTTCACCAGGTACAATTTCAAATCAGCCAGCTTTTGACCGCTCAAAAAAACTTATTTTCCTGGTGGTAAAAGGCGTAAAACTCATATGTTCCTCTGATTTATTGCTGCAGGATAGTATGTCCTTGATAGCCACAGATTTGCAATGTACTATATTAGCTATGAAAGCTCTCCCTCAAGAGCAACTCTCAGAAAGGGTAGTCTTCACTGCTAAAGGAGCAACAATAGAAAATCAGAATAGTTCCATTTACAGTAAAGCAATCACTGGCATAAGAATTATGTATAATTCAGTTATCCCATTTGAGTAAAAAATTCCTCACCAGATAAGAAAGGAAATGGATCACTTTGATGGAAAACTGTATCATTTTACTTCAAGAATGAGCAGCAATTTAAGACAAATCCTAAAGAAAGAGCAAGATGCTAAAAACACTGGCTGCAATTCATCATCAGTGCAGTGGTTCATGCAAGCCACACAGCATGGGTTCAGAACCCAAATCAGGGGATCTGTATGCAGAGGACTGGTGATCAGCAATCACAGACCTTGTGCATCCATGTGAAGATGGAAGTGCGGTGCAGAGCTGCAGGTGTGCAGCTGCACAGGTGCAGAGGGGTGTGAAGGCACCATGAGCTATGCATGCAACACAGATGCGTATGTAGGGAAGCCTAGATGTCTGTAAGCTTCACTGCACCATGCAATGAACTCACCGCAACTTGACGGGGGATGCAGGCCCTGGTGTGGCATGTACGTAGTGGATTGTGGAAATGGGAGTAATGCCGGTGTTTCTGGAAATAAGGCCTGCCACCCCAGACCACATTGACAGGCATGACCAGTATAGAAGATGCATATGCCCTAACCATAAAGCGGAACACAACAGGGACCTACACAAAGTAATGCATAGGAAATACAAGTATGTGTAACAAGAGTGTAGTGCAGGGTAAACAGTGACTGCTAACCATGGGGCCCAATAATCACTGTACTGCTACCTCCCAGCAGGGTATTGCAATATGAACCAATAAGCCGCACTGGACATGTGTCGGACACCCAGAATGGGACAGTGTAAGGGATGGACTGAGTATAACATACATAGCACTATACGTCCCCCACAGCAGATGTGAGTTATGGCGGTAGTACACCTGCACCCTGCAGCACCCCCATGTACATAGGCCCCCAGCCAAGGGGCTCAAGCACAGGCACACATGTGCAAGGAGTAATACACAGACCACCAGTGGCCCTGCGCTTCTGGAGCCTGCCCCTGAAAGGCTGGACCATATCTAGAATCCCCACCAACAGTAGGGCACATGCCCTGTCTACATCAAGGGGGTGTGTTACTATAGGCCCCAGCAGACCCCATAATGTGGATAGTGATCGATGTGCATGCTTTGCTACAGTCCTGCATCAGTCCTGCCAGTACCCTTGGAGCAACATGTGCCCTGAGCTGCTCTGAAATGCCCACCTGCTGGACAAGATACTGGCAATGGATCACAGGCACAGGCAGCATTCATGGTCACACATCTTCAGGCCATGCCTACAGGCTCAGATACTCAGTGACACACACTGCATTGCTAGGTTCTGGCTGGACCATGCTGCCATAGCCGACCTATGTGCCATGGTGGGGCCCCATGTGGTGTCCAGGACACTATGGCCCTAAGCACTGTCCATCAAGTTGAAGGTCCTATTTGCATTGTCATACTACACCTCTGGCTCCTTCCAGTGAGTGGTCATGGATGTGACTGGTGTGAGCCAGGCCACAGTGTCACATGCACTCCATCAGGTCACAGATGGCCTACTCCACAGTGTGCATGACCACATCTTATTCCCTACCACCCTTGGGGAAATATGTGCCACCAAGGAGGCATTACATGGCATGCATGGCATGCCAAACAATATTAGTGCCATTGACTGCATTCGCGTGCCTGTCCTGGCACCCATAGTGGAGGAGGAGGAGGCATATCACACCAGGAAGGCAGCCATAGTGTAAACTGTCAGATAATGTGTGGTGGAGTGGCATAATCACCAACCTTTGTGACAGGTACCCAGGTTTGTGCCAGAACTGCTATATCCTGGACAGCTCCTGACTGGGTGCACACCTTGAAGTTCATGTTGGACGTAATGGATGGCTACATGGTGGGTACTGTGATAGGGTATATGCCACACCACTTGTACTGTGCACATTCACTGAACATATCTTCCTCCCACAGTTGATGTCAGATATCACCTGGGACCCTACCTGATGACACCATACCTAGAGCCAATGGGGCAGGTAGAGGAGGCATTCAATGATGCACACTGGAGGACACGGTCCATCGTGGAATGCATGGTTGGCTACCTGAAGATGCAGTTCCAGTGCCTGGATTGCATAGGTGGCACAATGATGCTTGCCCCTGGAAAGGCATGCTGAGTGTTAACAGCATGTGCCATGCTCCACAACATAGGAAAGTCAACTACCACTGCCAAGCAATGTAACAGAGGACTACCCACCATGTGATGAGGGAGGGGCAAATCAAATGTAGGGGTGAGGACACATTCTCAGGTTGTGATATGTGCAATGCAGTCATGCAGGGTACATTTGCACTCTAGATGCGTAGGTGGTGTGGCACAGTGATGATTATCCACCTCTGAGTGCCCATTTGCCATGTATGTGGCCTGCTACTGTGGCCTCTGTGCACCATGTAGTGTGTGCCACCTGCATTCCCTGCCCATATAGCAGTGGTCTGTGTCCATGGTGATGCATGGCAGTGTGCCTGCAATGTAGTCCACCCCTCACGGGGAAGGGAGGGGCTGTAGCCTACAGAGCATGAGGTGGTTGAACCCAAAGTGTGTTGGGCAGCACATGTCTGTGGTGTGTGTGACTGATAACCTGCCATGCTCAGTGACATGAGGCATCCATGTGTAATTAGCTACCTGTGAATGGGAGGGCAGCATGTTTGTGGTGGTGCTTATGCATAAACATAATAGTGGTTGTCTATGTGTGTCACATCAGGGTATGCAGGAAATGTGCCTGCTGTGGTGGATGTGTCAATTGGTTGTGCTCGTGCACAATAACAGTCACCGTCCCATGGGTGTGCCATGCTGTTAGAGCCATGGTGATCTAGTGCCCACACTGGTAACCCACTGTCTCCCACCTTCCCATCCCCTACCACCTCTTGTGGTTCTTGTTTCCCTAGCAGGAGCCTGGGTACTGCCCAGTCACATGTCCCCTGCATACCCATCCTTTTCCACATCCTGTGATAACCTGCCACCCTCTCCACCTGTGGGTATGGCATGTGGGCTGGCTGGCAGCCTGTGGACTGGTGGCATGGACACTGTCCCCTCTCCAGGATGTACCCTATGTGGTCGATGCCACAGCACATGACCAGCACCTCCACCATCAGTTCCCAGATGACCCCTGTGGTCTCTTACTGTACCGTGAGTCTTTCCCTCTCTATCTGCCTCAGGTCAAGGTAGTAGGTCAGTAGGGCACCAATGGGATGGTGGAGTCTGGTGCTGCTCTGGTGGCATGTGGTGGGCCATCATCCCCACTATGGTTAGCTGGCATCTGGGATGTGTGTGGACCCCCTGTCCAGGGTACCCACCCACTGCCAGTTGGGTCCATTGACTGATGCCCCCTGGTAGTTCCCATTGCAGTGAGGCACATATGGATGGCAGCACCCACCCTGGGTGGCAATAACCACCATATGCTGCCACTGTTCCTACTGTGTGCTGCATCCTGTCTCCAGGGGTGGATGCCTCTGCTGGCTGTTCCAGTGGGTTGACCCCATCTGCTGTTACAGTGCCATCCTTTGGATGGGTTTCTTCCTCCTCCATGTCATTCACCATCCCACCATGTGTAGGGCCTGCAGGAAAGAGGAACATTGTTCAAACAGCTGTGGGTCACCCTCCTCTGCCCATGGCCATGTGGCAGACATCTACCCCTGGTTGGCACTTGTCATTGCGTACTGGCTATTATTCAGAGTGTGCATTCGGGGTCCTGTCCATCTGTTGTAGCAGCTGTGGGGATATAAGGGTGTCATCAGGTTTACTGTGTGGCTGCCATCATCCCCCCCATCCTGCCTGTTTGTGTGCCCAGGTACCAGGCATTGTGTCTATGCCACTCCCCTCACAATGGTGTGTGACCTTTGTTATTGTCTCTGCTACTATCTTCACAATGGGGGTCAGTATGTGTATCTTGGGGAGGGTGCTGCCACCTGTGGCTGTCTGGGAAAGGTTGACACTGGCAATCTTCCTTTTCACAGCAGTCCAGAGGTCACGCCACTCATGCTTGATGGTCTGCACTAAGCACACCTCCAGATATGCAGCATTTATGACATCCTGTACCTCAAGCCACAGCCATGCCTTAGTCTTTGCAGGGCTTTCAGGGAGTCCTCCTCATACATGATGGCATAGTGAGCTCTGATGTCTGTGATGAGGGCTGACACCTGTAGGCCCATGAAGTTGGTAGCCCTGGGCCGGGGTGCAACCCCTGTGACCACCTGTGGCTCCCTGTTTCTGCTGCAGCCCCCATCCTCAGTAGCTGGCCTTTGCCCATGCATGCCCCCATCTATGTCAGCTATAGCATGCTCTGGTCCATCCTTCCCTTCCCCACAGCCAACATCCACAATCTATTTCCGCATCCCTGTGCAGCAACATTCATGTAGGTGTCAGGGGAATGTCTACATGTTCAGGTCCTTCCTGCTGCGCATATGAACTGCCCTGTGGGGTCACTCCTCACCCGATCTATTCATCCATACACAGTTGTGAATGCTGCCTGTCACTGTGAGGTCACATGGTGCATGTTGATGCATTGCCACTACTTGAGGATTCAGCACAATATTTACACCATTGTGAATCACAGCCATTATGACTAAACATTTTATGTCTCTGCAGAAGAAGATTAGGCTTTTGAAAAACTTAATATTCATTAAAGAAGAGGTACATAACCTTTAAATACTAGTGCCTGTGATGGCATCAGGTAGTATATTATATACCAGTCGGACTAAAAGAATGGTATGAATTACAGAAGCATGCACCTTTTAACTTTCCAAGATAGAAAACAGGATGCTCTAGGTAATAAATCCTGCTTCCCTTGCAGTAAAAAGATCAAAGAGGAGACCAAGAAAGCATAAGTTACAGAAAAAGAAGCAAAAGGAAAACAACATTTGGGTATCTCCTGGTGGGAAATTACAGGTGGAAGTAATTGTTTAACATAGAAACAGAGACAATGTTGGTAGAAAATGTTTTTTACCCTCAGCGCCCTGCTCCTTGCATTAATGCACTTCCTGGGTATCTAGTAAGCACTTTATTCTGTTCCATTCATTCTTGAACCCCTTAATGGTTTTTGAACCCGCCCCATCAATCTGTAGGCTGTTCCTTGGCTCAGCCTCTCTCTTCATAAAGTAATATTGTCTCACATCCCTCTTAAATCCCACCCCCCTTCCATCTTAAACTCATGCCCCAGTTGTTGTTTTTCTTTACCCACCATTCTTGCTAAATAGTTCCTCATAGTTTATGTTGCTTATTCCTTTCAGGACCTTTAAGGCTTCTGTCATGTGACCCATATTACTTCTAGTCTCAAGCAAGTTCATCTTCAGTTCCTTAAGTTGATCCTTATAGGATCTGCCCTGTTGGACCTGAATATTTTTTGTTACCATACACTGCACTGTCATCAGCCAGCCTCTGTTTTTCCTCAAGTGGGGGCTCTAGAACTGGGTACAGCATTCCAGGTTGGTTCTCACCAGTGATCTATGGTATTACATCTTTCCTCTTGCTATGTTTCTTCTCATGTGATTAATTTATTAACACAGGTTTTGGGCAATCCTGGGACTATGTGTAGTCTGGAAATTATTGTATTGCATAATATCCCCATTCAGGATAATACAGTATGACTGTTGACTAATGAATGTTAACCTGTAGCCTCTCAACATAAACAACAAGGAACAATTTTTTCAGAATATGTAACAGTGACACCTCTGTTTCTACTGGCAATTGTCTTGGATCAATACTAAAGGACAATTTATTAACTTTGAACAGACACATGGCTGAAAAAACTAGTCTTTTGACTGAGTGGTCCAAGCAGTTAAAGGATAGGAAAGCTTTCCTAGTTGTAAGATGAATGCTTAAGAAATCTTGTGAATCTGAAAACTCCCTGAAAGCCCTCCTTTTGCATCACCATAATTCAGAATAGCAAATTATGGTTTAAGTGAAGATATATTAAGAATAGTTTGAGAAGACCTGAACAATTATTGGGGAACTGTAGTTATCTTCTTTATGGAGATGGCATTAGCTTTTGATACTTTTCATTAATATAAATTTGACTATACTGAATTAAAAAAAAAGACACACCCTGATACACCTTCAATTTCTATTATATTAGGAGCTCAAGGAATAAGATACCTGAACTAGACAGGCAGCTCATCCCTTTGTTAAAGGTAACTGAGCACCAGCAAGGCTAAAAAGAGCACTGAATTTAAACAGTATGAAGCTAGGTTGGAGCCACTTATAATTTGGGGTATAGCTAGAGTTCCAAGTGAAGCAGTAAATACATTCAAAAATCAGTGACAATGATTGTTAGAGATGTACTTGAGATTCTGTACAATAAGGTAAAGGAAGTATTATTTCAGCTAGGGGTTGTGTTGAAAGACATGTTAAAGATCAGGTTCCTCTTACTCTGAGGGATGAAGAACATAAAACTGTGATTTAGAAGGAGGTAATGAAACTGGATGTACTGGGAATTATTACAATTGGATTATGCAATGGTAGCAAATAATAATAATGTTGATACATTGGTAGAAGTTATTTTCAGTGCTACCCCAGTGGTGTGAAGGGCTGAGACATTGAATGCCACACCTTCTGCCATGTCAATGACACAGGTTTGGGAATGGACTTGTGTTGGTTGGGCTCAGCTGGCATGGGAGGATGACTGAGTATCTGATGAACTTCTCTCTTTTCCCTGGAAGAGAAAAGTACACTGTTCTGCCATCAACTGCCACCAGAGGAAGGCCTTGGGGTGGAGCAGGCAGAGAGCAGTGCATAGGGTGAGGATCTGCCGATCTGAAGCAGTGTGTTTGTGATGTCACATGACTAGAGACATTGAGAAGTTTTCATTCGCAGGTGAAGTTAAGGAGAAGTCTCCAAATTTGCCTCCACAGATCATTTTGTGAAGTGTTTCTATTTAATAGGAAATTTGCCATTGGTAACTTCACCTTGCAACTTTGCCTCTAACGTCTCCTTAGGGTACACAAAGATGAGATTGGGTCAAAATGACTTCCACCAACTACTCCTCTGGGTTTGTTAGGCATAACTTGGTCAAATTATGTTAAATGTGTCTGAAACTTGCTATGGTTGTAGTCCAAGAGGAGGTGCATATTTGGTGCATATGTGATGACTAGTGAACTTAAATTGTGGATGTGGCACTATGGTCATGTTGGTATGTGTTTTGGGTTTTTTTTGAACACCCCATGAATTTTTTCAGGGGTAGTATGTGTTACTATTGTAGTACACACTGAGACCCATGTGTGCATGCATAGAGTGTCCCTTATCTCCAAGGACTGGTGGAGTTATGGCTGGTTAAAGTTGCAAAGTTATCCTTTTTTTTTCAATTTAAAGTTTATTATAATGGTTTTCTGATACAGAAGACAGATATACATGATACAAATATCTTATTCATAGGACAGTAAATCAGGGCAAATGAATCTGTCCCCCCCCCACCCATCCTCCTTATACTAATATACCCACCTCACTATTACAGAACAATAGTCTAACCCCATTCCCTTAAAATCACACAGCACAGTCAATTCAAATGGGCAATATACATGAGTGATATAAAGAATACAGCAGCAACAGTTAATTATATTGAGTATAGTGTACATAGAGGGTCCCAAATTTTTGTAAACCTTCCTGATCTATTATTTAAATTTGCAATAATCCACTCAGTTCTAAGATTTGCCAGTAATTCTGTTAACCACTCCCCATATGTAATTTCCTCTTGATCTACCCAATATCTCAATACCAGCTTCTTTACAGACATAGAGGTAATAACCATATAATATTTTCTGTTAAGGATTCTTATTTTCAAGCAGTCTCCTAGGATACATATTTCCAGAAAAAATAGGTCCTGTAGGCACAGAATAGGGTCTGCTCTATTTTGAATGTTTGACCAAAGAGAAGTGACTTTAGGACAGGTCCAGAAAATGTGGTATACTGTGTCTTCATGTTGGAGGCATCTGACACATAAGGGTGAAGGTGTCAACCCAAATCTGGCCATTTTTAAATTATAAAGTTATTCTATGGGACATTGGGGAGGCAGGGTGTCACATCTCAGACTGTGTGTTCCCCATCTCTGAGCCTGAACTACTACCTAGGCCATGGTGCCTTACTTATTTTGAGGAGGGTGTCACGTGACATGTCTCAGACTATGTGTTTCCTATTTCTGTGCCTGAACTACATCTAGGTCATAGTGCAGAACACTGTCACTTTAAGAAAAACGTAACTAAAAAATAACTAAAATTGCTACACAAAAACACTGACAAAATACTTTACTTAAACATACGAAAGTAAACTACAGAAATAAAAATGAGAGATTACTCACTGCAGATCAAAAATGATGAACAAGAAAGAGTGAGAAAACCAAAATATAGCTCAAATCTCTTACTCAGACAGAAAAAACACTGGATCTCTGGGTTGTCCTGCCTTGCAGTACACCTACCCTCCCCACACCACTGCTTCACACACTAGCAAAACTGAAACCATTACTTTAAAGTAAATAACACAAATATAAACAAAAAACACAAAGTCTAGCAGAACAAGGACTTCTAGAACAATTTGGGAGCAATATGGATTCAAAAAGCTTGATTTCTGAGATGTTTTTTGAAGTTTTTTTTTCTTACACAAGCGCACACAGATTTCTCTCTTACTATGTCTTTAGAAGACTGCAATGAAGACAATCTCCTTGTGGCATACAGCTTGTTTCAGCAACATGTGACCTCCAATCCCAGAGTACATTGCAAACTTTGCCTCTGTACCAAACTTAACTTAGCATTTTGCAAGGTTATCAGTTTACTGTGAATTTGGACTTCTCAAGGCAGACTTAGTTCACAAAATAAGGTGAATTTGCAAAGTAATTCATGCAGTGAAGTTTTCCAGCTTTGCACATCATTACACACTACATACACTGATATCTGTGTTGCAGCAAGGGGAAAGAGAGAAAATGGAAAAATGGCTTAGCAGGCTTTGTGCCCTGCCTGCCTGCCACTAATCCACAACTTAGCCCAGACTGCTGGCCAGAAATCTGAGTCAGTGTCTTGGGGGGTGTCTTCAGAGACAGGTGAGTGCTCGGGGAAGATGGCAGCAATTTGGAAGAGGCAGGGGCAGGGCTAATGCCACCCGCTCAAACCAAGGAGGAAAAATACCCATATGGAAAAAAAAAGTTATTTTCAATGCTGGTTAAAGAATATAATGATACTAGATTTATTAAATCAGGACAGCAATGTACTGCTGACACTATGGTCACTATTAGGAATTACTTTGCCCCCCCAGTAAATCTGCCTCAACCCTGACTTTTTTTTTAATAAATATTTCTTTATTATTTTCTAAAAGTACATATTACACCATGTGAATATTCTCTCCAGTTACAATGAGACATAGATAAAGCAAAATGACATTTCAGAATAATTCTTCTTACCTTAAAACAGGACGAAGGATACAAATAATTTCAGACCAATTAATATAATATTCCTCTATACTGTTTTCCATTCCTTTAATTTCCATACTAATTTTCTTCTAATCTTAGGATCTCTTTAAATTTATAAATCCATTGATTATGGTTCCATTCCCCTACTTCTGTCCAGTTCCATTTCTCTAAAATGTGTCTTTTAGGCACCATCGCAGCCAGCGCGCATATCTTCATTTCCTTTCTAGATAACATATTTAAATCATATCTATTCAATATATACGAATCTGGAGCAAACAACAGTTTTTTGTTGAGTATAGTCTCTAATTGCATATGTAAATGTTGCCACCATATTAAAATATTAGGGCAGGACCAAAACATATGCCCATGACTACCATTACCACCACATAGATGCCAACAAGAGCCACAAGTTCTTCCCTGGATAGCACCTATTCTTGATGGTGTAAAATAGGCATGTTCTATTATTTTAAATTGAATACTCTTATTCTTAGCATATGTATACATTTTATTTGCATCTATCCTAATCTTAATCCATTCTCTATAAGAGAAAGTTTGATTCAAATCTAATCGCCACTTCTTCTGTGTCAAGATTCATTTGTTTTTAACACATAATTTATTTTCCAGATCAAAAACAATCTGTATATTTGTGCAATAGTACTATGTTGTTTATTCAATCCACTATTTAAGTATATATCAGTATTATAAAATGAATGTTTTATTTTCCAAGCCTTTAAATTGTTATTTCAGCAAAGAATATAACTACCAGTTATCTTTAAGATATTGTATGGAGGGTATCTTTTCAAAAGCTTCATATAATACACAATTTGTATCTTCCAACAAATCTGTTAAATTAATAATTTTCCTTCTATTAATGCCTGCCTCCAACTATATTTAAGGGAGGAATTACTATTATATAATAGAGAGCTGTATATCAAATCATTTTTATCCTTACTTTTTTCCATTCTTTACATGCTAGTGCTACACCTTTAATTATCAAGTTCATTTCTGATCCAATAAATAATTTATTTTTCTTCATTATATCCTGAATACCCAAATCCAGATGTTTCCTATCTAAAATCACCTGAACAATACAAACATAGTTACCTTTTTCGTCAATCTCTTTTTGATTTTTAACCATCCAGGAAAGAGCTGTTTTAACCCTAGTAGGTATATAATAGATAAATGGATCTGGACAGTCCATAACAGAGTACAATCTCAATAATGTTAACTTAGACCATGCTATTCTAGGGGAAGCTCCTCTCCATAAGAACTTATCCAAAGCATGCTTTACCACTGAAAACCACTGATCTGGAATTTTCCCTTGTAATGCTTAAAAAATAAAAATTAAATGTGGAAGTATAGCCATTTTAACTGTTTCAATTTTTCCCCAAAGTGAAAAAGCCAAGTTTTCCCACTTTTCAAGTAATGTCTTAACTTTATTTTATGTTTTGTTAATATTGATTTTTACCATTTCCTTGATATTATTAGTGAGAATTATACCTAAATATTTCATATTGTTTACAATACTAACAGGAATCAAGCACTGATTAGTTTCCCCAGATAATGTTGTAAAAGGAACAGCCAGGGATGTATCTTGATTTAATTCATAACCTAAATATAATGCAAACTCCTGAATTTCCTTAAGTGCATTTGGCCATGATATCAATGGATTTAACAAAATAAGCAGCATATTGTCAGCATAATTTATTTATTTATTGCATTTTGTTGATCCAGTAGGCCCACTGGGACTAGAAGTCCCTTTTTCCAGGGTGACCGGGTGGAGGGGCGGGGGATATAGATGGTAAGCAACTGAAATTGAACCAGATTAAGCTGTTGGTGGTATTTTTAGTGAATGGGGGAAATTTGACCAGGACACCGGGGAAATCCCCTACTCTTTTCGAAATGTGCCATGGGATCTTTAACATCCACCTGAACTACCACCAATCCAGGCAAATGGGACCTCAGTTTAACGTCTCATCCGAAAGATGGCACCTCAGAAGTGCAGCACGCCCCTCATGCTGTACTACAGTGTCAGTATTGGGATATTAACCCAAGTGCCAGATGTGGGAACTGAACTCACAGCCCTCTGATCTCCCAGCCTCAGAGGCGAGTGTGCAACCTACTGAGCCACTGACACTGACAATCATAAACATTCACCTTGACCCTGCCTTTTTTGTCTCAATTCCTTTAAAGTTCTTATTTGTCCTTATACAATTTAATAAAGGCTCTAAAGATAATATAAATAAAATCAGGGGCAAAGGACATCCTTGCCTCACTCCACTTAAGATCCTAATTGGATAAGAAAGACAGGAGTTGATTTTCAGTCTAGCTGTGTCCTTTGCATACATTTTATACAACAGTTAAATAATTAAGTCAGGAAAACCCAATTTTTTCAAAACTACAAACATAAATTCTCTAGAAATCAAGTCAAACCCTTTAGTAGCATCTAACTCAATCATTACTTTTTCTTCTTCTATATTTACCTTCTTATTTTTGACCTCAATAGATAATAAAGTTTGAATTTGTTCGAGTCCTTGAAAAATATTTCTTCCTTTAAAAAATTCCCTTTGTTCTTCCCCAGTAAGTGTACCAATTTGTTCTTCTATTCAGTTAACTATTAATCTCATAATGATCTTATGATCCAAGTTCAATAACGATATTGGGTGATAACTATCCACATTTTTGGATCTTTATTATCTTTTAATAGCAATATTATAATACATTCATTTAAGGAGGATGCTATATTATCTGACGTAATAATCTCATCAATCAAAATTTTAAGCTAAGGTTTTAACTGTTCTTTAAAAAACTAAATACAACTCATCTGTGTAGCCATCTGGCCCAGGAGATGAGCATTTTTTGTTGTTGTGCTATAGCTAAATCTATTTCACTTAAAGAAAAGGGGTTATTATTTTTATTAAATTTATTGACTATAGATCTCTCTACATAAGCCTCCATTTCTTCTGAACTTGAATTATAATTTTTATTGCATACTTTAGAAAAATACAACACATTCTTCCGTTATTAATTTATCCAAATATACTGCCTCTTGCCACTATCTATGCTCAAAATAACATTACATTCTCTTTGCTTCTTTAGAGCATAAACTGATAATCTACCGGTCTTATCACCTTGGAAATACAATTTATTTTTCACTTTCCAAATATCCTTTTCCATCTGGAGGAGTATTAGATCATTGTTTTTATATTTTTACTATGCTGTTTAAGTATGTCTTCTGCTACATTTATTTCTCTTACTCTTTTCTGTTTTTTTATTTCTTCCTTTAATTTCTGAAGTTGACTTCTTCTGTTCTTTTTACTTTTAATCACAAATGACATAATATAGCTTCTTATCACTACTTTCCAAGCATCCCATGTTATAGCATTGTAACCTCCATGTTCTTATTAAACCTCCAATACTCCTGCAGGTGAAACTTTATATGTTCCACAAATTCAGAACTATTTAATAATTCATTATCAAATCTCCACTGGGGCACAAAAACTCTATTGTATGATGGAATATACTACATAGAAAACATAGCATGGTCAGAGACTAGAATGCTTTATATAAAAATAGATTTAATCCTGGTAACCAAACTTCGGTTTACCAAAAATAAGTCTAATCTACTGTACATCTTTAAAGGAATAGATTTATAAGTAAACTCTAATTCTGATGGGTTCCTTTCTCTCCAGTTATCTACCAAATAATTCCTATTAATGAACTCATTTAATATTTTAGAATTATGAACATCATTATTGAGTGGTTTCAAAGTTTTATCAAGATTTGGATTCAATAAAGCATTCCAATCTCCAACTAAAACTGTATCTTGACATGTGAGAGTTATCAAGTGTTGTTCTACTCTGTCCCGGTGGCATAGAGGGTTGTGGTACTGGCACCTTACCTCTTCCCACACTGGTGATCTGGGTTCCGGAATGGACTTAGGTCGTCGGGAGTCAGCAGGGGGAGGATAGGATTGAGCATCCGACGGACTGCTCTCCTATCCTGGGGAGGGTTAGGGATTGCCTCACTCATGTAGCAGCCCTCAGTGGAGACCAGGAGCACTATAGAAGCAGTGCACTAGGGGGGACCAAGAAAATTGGAAAATCCGCACCGGAAGTCTAGCCGAATGATGGCTGCCAGCTCCAGGCATCCCTGAAGACCCCCCGAGAAGCCACAGATTACCTCAGCTGTGCCTGGGACCACAAAGAAAATAGTGTGCTGGTGCCTCCTCCCCAGTGGTGCCTTCCCCCTTGGAGGAGGAGGAGGGACCCAACCAGTGAAGGGTTACTCTTTGTCTACTCTGTGGACGACTGCGATTGTGAGGTAAGGTGGTGGAAGGGGGGATAGTAGGGAATGTCTGTGGACCTTGGAAGCCTGAAGTAGAGGCAGCTCTGGTGCATGTAGGGGTGATAAAAAGAATAATCAAAAAAAAGTGTTGTTCTAATTCTTGAAAAAAAAAAACATACTTAAGAAAAGGTCCATAAATAGAGTCAGTTACAACTTCTATACCTATAAGTGTACCTTTTTCTAATACATAGCGACCTTCAAAATCCTTAATTACTTGAATGCTCTTAAAATTCACATACTTAGCTATAAGGATTGCCACCCCTCTGCTGTTGTTTGTACCCAAAGAGCAGAAAACCTGGCCTACCCAGGATTTTTTTAATCTATTAGTTTTACTTTCCAATAAATAGGTTTCCTGTAAACAAAAGATCTTTATATCATTCATCTTTGCATATTGTAAAATTGTGTTCCTTTTACTATATCTATTTAGGCCATTACTCTTTAAGGAGGCAATCCTCATCCATTTGATCATGAAACATATCCATATCCCTCTTTTCCGATTAACCTAATCTAGAAAGAACCATGCCATCTTGTGAGATACCCATGTCCCCTTTGCTTAAATAAACAAAATAGAAGAAAAAAAGGTGGTATCCATTCTTCTACAGATTCCTAGTGTTCTCCTTTATCGAGAAGCAGTCAATCTCCTCCCCCCAGCACTTCTTAAAATCTCTTCACTTTATTCAGGTGCAAATATTAAGTATGAGCTTAGATAATTCTTCATTAGCTTGATCACTTGATATAAAAAAATAGGGTTTATAATTAATAATTACTCTTAATTTTGCTGGTATCAGTAATGTTGTTTTATAGCCTTTCTGCCATAAGAATTGCCTTAAAGGAACACATTTCTTTCTTTCTACTATAATATCATAAGGCAAATCTTGGTAAATAGCCACATTAACCCCTTCAAACATAACCCTTTTTTTATATACTATATTCATGATTCAATTTTTGTCTTCAGATCTAAGCAATTTCATAATAACTGATCGAGGTGGTAAGCCATTCTCTGGTCTAGCCTTTAAAGAGCGGTGCACTGTATCAATTTCAGTTTTGCAGTTCTCAGTAGATAGGTCCAAATAAGTAGAAATGACTTTCAAGGCAATTTCTTTTAATGTTTGAGTCTGTTCCCAACTTCCGGGTATTCCAATTAAATGTAGATTTGTCCTCCTTGATCTTAACTCCATATCTGTCATTTCTGTTACCATATCAGTTAGTTGATTCTCATTATTATTTAATTGGCATCCTTTTAAAACATTGTTTTCCTCCATTTCTGAGAAACATTTTTCTATTTGAGATATTTTATTATTGATAGATTCCACAGATGTCTCCAATTGCAGTACAGTAGACCTGATTCCTTCTATTTCTGAAATTAGTTTATCCATACTTTCTGCTTTAGCTTTAAGAAAGCTCATATCCTCTTTCATTTCATTAATGTTCCCCATCAATGATTTAGCCCCAAAAGGCCCAGATTCTTTTTCCCCTGCATCCTGTTTCTCTTGACGTTTTACTTGGGAAAGGTTTTCTTTCTGAATTATTGTCACATTTGTTTCATTAGCTGTAAAATGATTTGCTTCTGCTTCATTTATAGACTCCACATCTGATTCAGCAGACAGATAGATGTTTTCTTGGTTGTTTGAAGCTATAGCCTCTGACACCCCTCTTACTCTTTTTTCTCTGAAGTCTTAAAGTATATTGATGGAGTTGAACTTTCCAGAACCTTCCCTTCACTTTCCATTCTATCTTTTGTCAGGTTTCAAGCTTCAAAAGGAGATGCAATTGGGCTCAGAGGGTTAATGATATTTATGGTGGGTATTTTACCAAAAAGGTTCAGTAAATCCTGTTCAATAGGTTCTTTAGGCTGTAATTTCCCCTTAATTTGAGCTTCCCAGTGAGTTTTCTCATTTCCTTTCTGAAATATCCACTGAACTTTTTTCCCTTCTTTCCCTTCTAAAAGACATATCAGAGCTTTGTATTGTTAAATCACTCTTTTGCTTAATAAGATATGGGAAGGAACACAGTGCTCATCAGACTCACTGTTATAATTCAAGGACCAAACGTAAAAAAAACACACAAGTCTAGCACTTGGGAGAGATTCAGAACCATCCTAATGGTTTAATAATTAATTTAAAAAAACAGCACTTTTAAAAGTTTGTTAATGGTATAGATTGTAGCAGCTCACAAACCTTTTAAATTTGTGCAGTCCTGTTTACATGTTTTGTTTCGATCATTTCATCATATGCAAACCCATTCCGGACTGTTTTCCTGTTTTCAGGTGCTTCATGGCGAATTCATTTAGAAATGCGACAAACCATACATGTGGAATCAACTGTGCATCCAACCCAGTTTCTTTATTAAAGGATTTCTCAAATCAGCACACTGAAAAGTTATAAGAAATATTAATTGCAACAGTCCATGGTTCATTCAAGCAGATTAAACCCATGTACTCCTATTGTCATTTTATCTATTACAAACTTCTTTCACACTATTTTCATTGTTTTTAATGCTGCCCAGTTTAGGTGTTAAATACAGTGTGAAGATAAAGAATCTTGGCAGGATTTAAAAGTCAAGACAGAGAAATTACTGAACTAAATGAAAGCAAACAACTTTTTTAACATAACACCATGCTCCAATTCACATCTCTGTCCCTAAGAACTCATATCAGCTGCATTTCCTTGTTTCTTTGCATCTCACATATAACTTCAGATAGATATAATGGACCATGAGATAATAGCAAAGAAAGAAAAATAGTTTTTTAAATCATTGCTTGCCAGCATCGTCTTCAGGGCTACTCACTTTTCCCTTATGGACCTCCATTCTGTGGACTAACAGCAGCTGTAGAATCTATGTACCAGTGCATTTAAACAGGAGCGGTTTTTACTCACCGGAAGCACGCCACTTTATTTTACTGTGTTCCCAAACATCGTTCTAGTCATTTTAGCTTTAATCCAACACATGTACCCCTTTGTTCTATGGTTTGTCAACTGCAAATTTCATGTTGGGAACTTACTAAAAACCATTTCGAAACATTAACCGCACAACATAGAGGAGGACGCTCACTGATTGCTTAGAAAAATGTGCTGTCACGGTGGGGGTTCAACTGCAACTGCTTCACTTCTCCCTCAGAATGCTGTTCTGTGCACGTCAACCTCCCCATGCAGCCCTTACTTCATTCCTGACTAGCTGCCCATAGTGAGGGAGATAAGGTGAGTGAGCCCACAAATGCATCAGATTTTTTTTTCCAAAAAGCTGTTTCTTATCCTAGTCTTATCCAACGGCATCCCCCACCCTTGTCACTGACCTTCTCACTGACTTACTGGTTATCTACCACTTTTCCAGGACCACAATGGTGGGGGGGGGTGGCCAGCTTTGTCAGTCACATGAGAGCCTGCAGGGGGAGCCACCATGGATGGCTGGTACATTCCTTCTAACACCAAACTTTCTCCCAGAGGTGCCAGTGTCCAATGACATGGTTGTGCATGTGTGAGGTGGCACACATGCATGGCAGGTACCCAGTGGCAACCCCTCTCCTCCTTGTGCTTCTGACTGTGCTGCTGACTGGCCTCCACCAGTTGCAGTCACACAGAAGAAACAAGGCTCTCCCCCTTCCCAAGGTAGGAGATCAGTCCCTGCAATGCTCAATCTTTCCTCCTGAGGGGTGCCCACAATGGACTGTGCTCATTCCTGACTTCAGGCCACCAGTGTAACAAGTTACAGTGCTACAGTTGTGCTACTGGGCAAGCAAAGCATATGATTTCAACAGCAAATGTTTCATATATACTTGGAAACCACAAGACTTATTTTGAAGCTGGCAGGCTACGATTGGCAGAAATTTGTCTCCAAATAAATTTTGTGTGTGTGTCTACAAGACATTTTGCCTCTTTGAAAGAGGGCAGAGTGATATAAATGGATTATATGCTGTGTAATGCAAAGAAAGTTTTAAAAGTTGTCCATGCTTTGGGCACCCTGGCTACATTTATCAATGTTAACATGACTACTGATAATGTGAAATCTGTCTTGGCAACTGATTATATGCTATTGTAGCTTTGAAATTTGATCTCTATGACCATGTCTGCTGCCTTTTAAATGTTTATGTCCCTTCAGCTCATTCAGGGAATTAGTCTCATGAGTGTTTGCAAGAGCTTTCTGATTGCAGTAATCAGCTGTTAATATATTATTCAATGGGACAACAAATAATAGTGAGAGATTTTAATTAGAGAATTAAAGATTTTAATTACATGGATAGCTACATTTTGATAGAACTACTGATAGCCCCACAATTCCCTCTTACTACACATACAGATGCTCATGTCATCAATTTTCTGAGAGAAATGCAGAGAAAATATGCACTTGAGAATAGTTTATATTAAAATGATAAAATAGTTGGGCAATACTGAGAGAGCAGCAACGTATACTGATCCTAACTGATCCTTGGATATTGACTAAATCATCTAAGATTTGTTTTTTTGCAACTGAGAGTAAGAAAAATGGAAATTCATTTAAGAACAGAAGGTGATCACCTCCCACTGGTGGTCATGATGTCTCCTTCAGCTAATTATAATTGTAAGCCAAGAGGTCCTGTGACGAAAGGTCCTGAACAGCTAGTAGTAGCCCAAACAAGATTAAAATGGAATGGTAGGACTGGTAAGGATGCTAGTGTAATACTTAGCTTATAGGTTTATGATCCTTTAATGCAGTAGTATTTTCTTTGGATTTAATTTACCTGCAGTCATATGTATTGTACAGCCAGTCACTGCCAATTGTACATATCACTGAGCAGTAAAAAAACTGTCAGAATAATCAAATATATGGAGTGAGTACAGATTTAGACATATAGCATACAACTACAGTATATCTGACATCTATGCTGGCCAAAAAGATCAAGCACTGTTAATGCTGATCAACAGTACAAACTGGATAAACAAGTTTCTTTTGAAGTTACAAACAAGGGATTTCCAGCTCCATTTATCTATGTACAACTTAATCCATTTCCAAAAGGGCAGTTCTTTCTCTTTCTAATTTTTTTTTTGTCCTTGGATTCAAATGTAGCTTTACTTCCTTTAGCAGCATGGAAACAAATCTTGCTCATGAACTACAGCTAAGAGTTGCCAAAAGAAAAACAGATTAAAACCAGTGGTGCTAACTCTCTTACAAACTGTGACTTTGGTTTGAATGCCAGATGCATGGTTAGTCTATTTCTCTGCCTTCATATACTGTACCAAATCAGCCGTTAGTCAATACACACTAACCATTTTCAATTGCTGCCCATTAGCTATCAATCATATGCTTTTAATCAAATATGCTGAGCAGTCAAGGAGAACGTGATGGGTGGGAGATTTCCAGTAGTCCCTCACTCATTCCTCCATGGACTTTCATGACTGTACTGTGAGGTTCCTATTACATGACTCCGCCTGCCAATCAGATGGCAGGAAAGGACAGGAAAAGCAGGCCCTCCCCCAGGACTTTAAAAAGATGGTCACATCAAGTGAGCCTCCATGCATCAGGCTGGAGCACAAGGGCATGGGGTAGCAGTAGGTAGGAGATGCTGCTTCCCAGGTGCAAGTCCTGTTTCTTGTCCTCATATTTTCTGCCCATTTTATAGGTAATGGCATAGAAACTATTTTTCTGTGAATGCAATTGTGCTATTGCTATACCTAATGTACTAATGTGGTACCCTGACTTACCTTATCATATGTGTTTTTTTTTACATACACACAACTGCCTACTATTGTATTAATTTTAGCCAGTTACATTATCTGAAAATTTTACATTCATTCTAGGGTTACTGCATTATGCTATTATCCTGCCTACCTAGTTTAAGTTATCATTAGGGGTTTTCTATCCACTTGTGACATACTGCTTCATGGGTATTTTGATATTGTGTTTTTTTTACTGGATGTTTATATCTTTCTGCTAGGCTCTTGTTCCCATCCCTTGCAGCCCTTGAGCTTGCCCTACTGAGTACACTGCTGTTATGTGACTTCTTCCACCTGCAAACCCACAACCCTGAGAAGAGTCTCAATAACCCCCCCCCCCCATAGCTTAATCCCTTTACAATATGCTGGTTGACTCCTGTAACCTGCATAACACCAGTGACCTACTCATAACTAAAAACACTTGCCATCTCCCGCTGCTGCTTTGGTTTCACCTCACATCCTCTCTGGGTTCCTGTCAGTATCATTCACTCTCTTGTTCTTTTTGCTTTATTACTGATATCAAGGGTCAATGAGTTTAATCTAGATACTCCTCTCCCTCCTCTGACCTAGTCCTCCATGAAGGGCCCAGAAATATCCCAAATTAATATAAGAAGCCTCATGGCTAACAAGAATGATTGGGAGGATTGCTGGCTTGCCAGCATAGCTGTAGTGTCTCCGCTTCTGGTACCGCTGACCTGTGTTCAGGAATGAGCATGGTACGACAGAGGGTTGGGCATGGGGAAGTAGGATGAGTGATCCACAGACTTCTCTCCTTTTCTGGGGGGGATGGGCTGTGACTTCACAGCATAGAGTTACACTCAGCAGAGGCTGGGTGTACTCCAGCCAGGACCATACATAAGCTGGGAATCAGCATCAGCAGATGTCTGCAAGATGTGTTCAGAAATGCTCACATCATCTGCTGATGTCATTGCACGTCTTCACCTCCTGTAGGAAACCTATGGAAAATCCCTGGATCCAGCAGCACTGTGATGCTCCTAGACCACACCCACATGATGCCCCATGTGTAAGCCTCAGCTGAGGCCTCAGGTGGCTATCGGTCTCTCTCTTTGGAGAGCCATGCCACAGGGGGTAAACTGTGGGACACCCAATCTGGGCAGCCTGAGAGGATGCTGCATGGAAGGCCCAGGCACTGAAAGGAGGCATATGCCCTACATAAGTCTTAGTGGAAAATAAGAAAGTTAAAAAAAATATATGATCTAGAAGCCTGGATGGGCTCTTATTGACCTGACATTCCAGGTTTATTGGAAACCTGGTTAAAATCCTCCATATTTGAATCCCCTGCCATATCCCAGGGTACAATTTTATTGGCATGGACAAAGTCCCACTCCAAGAGGGGAGGTGATGTTCTGATCTATTTCAGGGACCATCTAGACATCTCTCACCATCCTACTACTGTACATCCCTCCCTCTCACCCATTGTGAACTCCTTCACAAGGTGTTCACACCTGGAAAGGCAAGGAAGCTATAACTAGTGTGAGAACAAAAAAACAATGTGCTGCATCAGCGTGGGGTCTGAAAGCAAAAAAAAATTATAATTTTAAATGCACACTGAAAATAGAAAATAGTGTTTGAATCAATGTTTTGACCATAGTCTTCTTCTGGAATTATCTAAAAGAGGAAAAAGCATGGTTAGAAACTAACTTTGCTTTTATCTCTTTTGGATGGTTCCTGAAGAAGACCTATGATCAAAATGTCAATTCTACTTCTATTTTCAGCATGCATTTAATATTACCATTTTGTTTTGTATATCAAATGTGTGCTTATAACCCCCCCAAGGAATGATCTGTCAGACCTTTCTTCCCTGACAGACTGTTTGACCCCACTCTCCATCTCCAAGGAGATCACAGCTTTTGATGATTTAAACTTTGATTGTCATAAAGAAGCTGAACTTTGCTTAGCTCTTTACTACCCCTACCACTTGGCTGATACTTTAAAACAACCCCTCCTTGACTGGTTCCTCATTAACAGGAGCTGTAAGATAACCCTGGCTGACACCCTACCAGATGCCATCTTGGATCACTCCCCCACAGTTGCTGTCTGGCAGTCCTGCCCCTAAATGCCCCCTCCCAGACTACTCCATATCTAAGATTTCTTGAAACAAAACATATTGGATTTCCAGCATGACCTGAAAGGAGTAGACTGGTTGTGCCTTAACTCCTTGTCCTGCATAAACTCCACTCTAATCCAGTTACTTGCCATCTTCACAGAAATGCAACAAAAATACACACCTGTCGCCAATCATAGACTACAGGGCTCTGCCACAGCTTGGCTCTCCAGTGACCTTTTTGCCCAAACAAAAAATTATAAACTGTGGGTCAATTTTAGACATACTGGTCTGGCTTCTGACTGGCTGGAATATTGTAGATGGCAAAATATTTGTTTGTCAGGAGTAAGATCGAGTAAGAGTGCCTATTGTGAAAACAAATTCTCAACTGCTGATGATGTTCCACATAATTTCTGGCCCAGTGTAAAAGGTCTCTTGGACACCAAATCAAATTGTCCTTTGTCTGATATACTCATTAATGGCATAAGTTGCAACATGACCACAATTACTGATGTCCTCAACACCAAATTCACTGACCTCATAGCCTTTACAGCAAATCTTGGCATTGGCCCATGGTCCTATGTCTTGGCTGCTACCTCACCAAGCACCACTGTCCCCTCCTCTTTCCTTTCTACCTCTGGCAATGAGAGTGGCTGATGTGAAAAGCTCGTACTCTACATTACTACAGATACAAATTCTTGGTATGATGGCCTTTATCCTAAAATGCTGAAGCTAATGGCCCATATATAGCACTCCCCATCAGTAGAATCCTACATCTTTCCATCTCATCTTGTGATGTTGCTGCTGTCTGGAAGGTTGCCAGGCTTTCTGCATTTACAAAGTAGGTGACCCCAAGCTTATGGAAAACCATTACCCATAGCCATCCTCTCAGTCCTTTCAAAGTTTCTTGAGAGGATTGTAGCATCCCAGCTCTCTGAATGCCTCTACAAGTATAATCTCCTGTTCCCCATACAGCAGACATTTAGAAAAAATCATGGTACACCCACTGCCTTGGCCAAGTTAACAAATGCCATTAGCCTAACCATGGATACTGGCCTTGTAACTTGTGCTGTGCTCAATGATCTAACAAAGGCTTTTGACCAAGTACATCACCCACTCCTACACAATAAACTGTCTCCCTTGGCACCCCCCACCATTTCCTGTTTTGCCAACTATTTAAAAGGTAGAAACAACAAGTTGGGTTGCCCTCAGCTACCTCTAGCATTGCAGACAAGACTGATTGTACACCACAGGGATCTATTCTGGGCCTGCTTCTTTTCTCCACCTAAATAAGTTGCCTCCTAGATGTTGCCTCCTATTGCAACTCTCTACTGTATGCAGATGACCTTCTCCTCTAACACAGTGCTGCTACTGCCATCAGTATCCACAAATTCCTCTCCAATTCTTTTGTTCAAGTTCAGTTTTGGTTAATGGCAAACAAGTTGATCTTAAATGGCAAAAAGATAAAAGCCATGCTCTTTAGCTCAAAACCAAATCTCGGTGCAGACTCCTCCAACCTCCCCCTTACCTGTGCTAATGAGACCCTGAAGAAGGAAGTGAGCAGTTGTAAGTATCTGGGAGTCTTACTAGACCCCTCCCTCAGCTTTTTTCCCATGTTACCTCAATCTGAAAATTGTTGAATGCTAATCTGGGCATGGATTTCAGAGTAAGACACTGCATATCCTCTACTGCCCACCTGGCCATAGCTCAGGGGGTTCATCTTCCTTGACTCACTTATGGCCTCTGGGCTTTCCTAGGAGCAAATAAAACAATCCATTTAAAATGGGATTTAACATCCAACAATTTATGTCACTTTGCCTGGGTCACTCCTAGACTTACCACTGTCACCTTTTCTCTGGCATAGGCTATCCCTTCCCTACTGGCTAACATTCTTTTCCAGTATGCCATTTCATTGAAACACTCCTGAGAACTGGCTCCCCTTGTTCCTTAGCCATCTACTGGACGTAGCTTGTCCTTGCACTGCCTGGCATGAGCCCCAGCCCCAAGGTATGGTAGGACATCTTGTTTGCAGAGGATCCCCTTTTTACAAAATGTATGAGCAGTTGAAGGGTTCAGGAAGAATCAACAACCTTTCTTTTCACAGTGGGAGGGTGGAAACTGTAGTTTCACGTTCCCTTGACTCTGAACTACATTCAGAATTTGATTCCCACCACTGCCACTGGCAGCCTCTTACCTAAATAGTTTTGTAGGATAGCCCAATGGTCACTCTCTTCATTATCAAAGCACACATTCTTTGCAAAACCCTTTTGTTAAAAGGTTAGATCACACAATCAGACCCCATGCAAAGTTGATAAGAAAATCATAAAAGTTTACTTAAATGAAAAAACACAATAGGTTCTACAATTTTGGAAGATTTTTGAACTGCAGACAAAACCAAAAATAACACTGGATGGTTTATGGAAAACACTAGATACTGTTGTTCTAAACTATACCTTATTCTGATGTTAGAGTCCAGGAAGATTAAATGTCCTCGTGGAGATAAAAATTACCTCGCTGTAGGTGAAAGTTCATTAAGCAACAGAGTTTGCAGCAAGTCTTTAATCCAAGTCAGTTCTCTGAATGTCCTTCCAAAAACACTCCAGGTGCTTCCTTGGCGAAAAAAGTCTTGGTTTCCAAAATTCTGACATAAAATCAGAATTTTTTATTCAGTATGTGAAAGATCTAATTTCTACACACTCAGGTCTGGTTTCAGAGATTTCTCCAGGCCAACACATATACTTTTTGTAACAGTATATACACCAGCTTGGTAAGTTTTTCTTAGCTCTGAGTTTCTCCAAGTGCTCAGACTCTTGACTCCAAACTAAAACTGCACAACTGCACTGATGCTCATCATTGGTCTATTAGATAAAGTCTGATCATTTCCAATTCCCACCCACATCCTCTGTCCTCTGGGATGGGTTGCAACAGTTTATCGTTTTCTGCAGGTGTCACTGTGGTTCCATGTCAGGTTTCATGTCAACCCCAGTAACATCTGGTCCATGAATTTGGCTTGACCCCTGACCCCTAGGCCATTCTGTTACCCTTTTCCTGTTATTGGAAACTACATGCCCAGTTTTATCTAATAGCCTATGAATTCTTGGGTCATAAAATTGTCGTTCCCTTATCTGAAGACTTACCAGACCCACCCTAGCTGTTACAGAAATTCTGGCTATTTTGTATTTACTCTTAAAAGCCTTTTAAAGAGACAGTGTCTTAACTCAAAAGTACATTACAACACATACAATAGAATATAGGCCTGTCTGGCAACACTACCTACTTTCCTTCTCCTTGCTGGATAATTTTAGGTTGCTGCAAATGTGTAAGCAATTTATACTGGTATGGGCTTCTGTTTTTTTTTTCTCATTTGTGCTGTATTTTGCATTTGTCTACTGTCATTTTAATGTTTGTTCTGCTCTCATTGCACCACTTAATTCTAAATATTAGTATACATTTTACTCAGCTGTAAAGCCTTATGTCTGTTTCCACTTGTTAATACTTTTTTTCATTTGGTAATGTGGTTTGTAGTTCTTTTGTTATTGACAACTATTGTAACTCTAATAGATCATGGCTGAAAATAAGTATATTTACATGCAGTGTATTTTACCTTTTTATCGAAAACAAATGAAATAAATAAATTATCTTAGTTTATTATATCAAGCAATGAGTCATCAGAAAAAATGCACATGTTTCAATAAGATATTAAAAAAACTATGTGGTTAGAAATGTGAGATAACTGATAGAGGCCAGTGTAGCGATGAGCACCTGTAACTTCCTGTAGTAATAGTTAAAGGGCATTCTTTTTCTTTTCTTTTCCAATTCCACCTTTTATAAACTTAAAGAGATGTTTAAAATTAAATAAGTAGAGAGTACAAAGAGTATCAGAAGCTATTTAAAGCTGGCTAAAGGATGAAATATACTCAATATATTGGGAAAAGAAGCATCATAAAATAATGATACTCAGGTCAGTGGCATTAAAAAGCAGCATAAAATAACAAATAAATATAAAAGTAGCAATGTCATGAAATAGATTCAGGCAAAATAAAAAAAAGAAGCAGGAAGTAAAACTGTAACCTAAAAACAGTCAACTGTTAACTACGAACCTAAGAACTTAGGCCCCGATTCCAAGACAGCAGGGAGAGCAGGGTGCACAGTATGAGAGTGTGTAAAGTTATTCCAAAAAGCCTATGACATGAGAGCTGCACCATATTCCAAGAGAATCACCAGATATGATGGAAAATGCCAAAATACGCATGTCGCAGCTTACGCCTGCATGTCATGTCATAGCCTGCAACAGCGGCATAACAGTACGCATGTCATAACTTTATGACCATATAAAAGTGCACAAGAGGCAGACATAATGTGGGGGCTACAAGATGTTGGGTAGTGGGAGAGAGGTGACAAGTGGTGGTAAGAGGAGGAAAAGGAATTTCACCTTTGAAGAAACAGATGTGATCCTAGATGAACTGGAGGCCCAACCAGACCTGCTCATGGGCAAGGGAAGGGAATGGGAGCAGCGCGTCTGGAGGAAGACAGCATGGGATGAGGTGGCAGTAAGGGTAAATGCAGTTGCAAATGCGAGGCGCACCGTGCGTGACCTGCAAAAGCTCATTAGTCACCTCAAATGCCATGCCAAGGCCAAGGAGGCACACAACAAGCAGCAGGCAGTGGTCACAGGAGGTGGGCCACAGGAGGTGAGACCCCTCAGCAACCATGAGGAGAGGGTGCTGGCAAGCATGGCCTGGCTCTGCTAACAGCGACTATCCTCAGCTCAAGACAGAAGCCACCCTCCCACATGTTCCTTGACAATGTCTTTGAATCACTCTAAGGGGCTGCTCCTGTACACCCCTCACCCCTTCCCCCCCCATATCCATGCTAGGATGGGTCTCTGCCTCCCCAGCCTCTGCCCTGCCTCCTTGACCACTTTTATTAGAGGCCCCCCTCCTCCCCTACCAAAATCCTGTCCTTACTGTCCCTCTGCCCAACCTAACCTAACCTCTAGTGCCTCTGCACCTTACCTGCACTTGCAATCAACTAAAGTTGATGTCCATATGCTGTATAGTGTTTTAAATGTCTAAGAAACTCTGTAACCTTTCCCTGATTGTTATGCAGTTTAGTGTCTCAAATGTCCTAAAACTCCGTAACCTTCTTGATTGAATGTCTACACTCTGTTCACATGATGTGGAACCTTTGTAAAAGAGCCTTGGCTCAAAGGTTATTTTCCAAATACCAAATAAATAAATAAAATAAAATAAAGCATAGCGTCCACTGGGACATGAACCTCGACACGTTCCAGATGGATGCAGGGATGGGTAAGTGGAAGTGTGATGCATAGCTTAGTGACTATTATGAATGAATGTAGCAATGAGCAACAGGGAGGATGAAATGCTTGGACCACAGCCTGTGTTGTGCAGAATGGTCAGAACAGTGATGGTAGGGCATAGCCCTGCAATGTGAAACAGTGAACAGATGGAAGGGAATGTGTGGGACTGGACCCTGGAATGTGGCACAGGCAGGAGGAATGCATGTAGTGTAGGCAACACATGGGGAGGCAGCACTGATGCACTGTTGTACCTCCCACAGGTGCAGATGCAGCGGACACAGGGCAGGTAAGGCGACTGCCATTGCAGCCCACAGTGCAATGGACAGTGACGCAGGGTGGGAATGGTGGCACGCATGGTGGGCATGTAATGGTGTGGTAGCACTGATTCACTGTTGTTCCCCCACAGGTGCAGCACCAGCAGAGACAGGGACAGGTAAGCCGGTGACCAACATTGCCCCCACACCATGGGACAGCATGACAGGGGTGGGGATGGAGGCATGCACAGTTGGCATGTAACAGTGGTACAGCACTTATGCTGTGTCAGTCTCCCACAGGTACAGCACCAGCAGACATAGGGGAAGGTAAGCAGGCAGCCCACACTACCCCCAGTGTGTGGGACAGTGATTCAGGGGTTGGGATGGTGGCAGGCATGATAGGCATGACATGGAAGGTAACACTAATGCACTGAAGTGTCCCCACAGATGCAGCAGCAGTGGACACAGGGCTGAGTGCTGACACCAATGTAAAGCGGGCCTAGCAGGACACAACCAGGACACCAGTGGTGGGGGAGAGTGAGATGGTGGAGGAACATCAGCAGGAGGAGGGCTTGGACCTCAGTGACTTCCTGAGCTGTGGGAGCCTGGGGGATGAGATTGCCCCAGACATTAGCCCCACATCGTAGTGAAAGCTGGACGAGGCTCTGGATGTGACAACACCATCCCCAGAGGAGGACTGGCCACAGACCCCAATGAACTATGTAGTGTTCTGCTGCACCCTGGTCACCACACACACAGAACAGGGTGTGATGCTGAGCTGCATAAGGCTCAGTACAGATGCCCACCATGCAGTGGTGAAAGAGCAGATGGGCACACAGATTGGGGTGATTGAGACCGGGACGCACACAAGAGAGTCGGCCAGTGACTGTCTGGTGGAGGCCATGGCCGCCACACAGGCCTGTGCCCAGGCATGGACGTGTGTCATCACCCATCTGGCCATGGCTGTCAAGGGGTCGGTGGCCCAGCAGATGAGGTAGATGGATGCACTTTTGGTCCTGCTACAGACCAAGCACACAGACCTGCACCCACAAGGTTCACGTGGCACGAGACACCACCACACGGGTACCACAGGAGGTGAAGCTGTCCCCAGCACCACAAAGGTACCACAGGAACTGCAGCTTTCCCCAGCACCGACACAGGAGCTGCCAACACTAGTGATGACAACACTGCCACTGCCAGGTGCAGTGGGCCCAGCAGCAGCACCCTCCCCAACACCGCCACCACCACCACCACCAGCACCCCTGGTGCAGCATCACCTAGCACCATCACCACCAGATGCACCACTGTAGGTAGCCCTACCACAGCCACTACTGGCACCCCCAGCAGAACCTGCACCACAGGCACTGCAGTCCCCTGTGCTGGCAACACACACAGTGCCAGGGCAACATCTGCCACCAATGATCACAGGACAAGCACCAGTGGCACCACAGGTGGCCGGAGCAGCAGGGCAGAGGGCAGCAGCAACACCCGCCACCAGAGGCCTGGGGCAGAAGGTGCTGGCACAGGGTGCAGCACCAGTGCCAGATGACTGGAAGCAGCACAGGTGGTGGCACAGCAGCAGGCCACAGATGGCAGTGTGCCCGAGAGGAGGGGACCAGAAAGCACCACAGCAAGCACAAACTACATCAGGGAGGCACGGAAGAACCCAGAGGCCGGCAGTGCCAGTGGCACTCATCGACAGTGGTGGCCCAGCAGACATGCACCAGGGGCAGAGTGGGCCCATTGCTACCACTGGGGCTCCAAAGCACAAAAGGACTGGGCGGTAGCAGCAGGCAATTCACAGACATGCCACCTCAGTGTGCTTGCTGCTATGGGGGCCAGTGGTGGGCAGTGTGGCAGTCTGGGTGGGCACAGAGTCCCTGATGTGTGGTGTGGAGGGTGTGTGTGAGCGTGTCCGTGTGTGGGCATGGGTGCACTGGGGGGGCACCTTTGTGAAGCATGTGTGTGTGTGTGTGTGTGTGTGTGTGTGTGCATTGCACAGTCACTGGGTGTGGGCATGTGTGAGGGCCTGTCACTTCTACACTATTGTACTGCACTGTGTCACCTATGTCATATGTCACCTGCACCAAGTAAACATATATACAAGAAATGTCTTTGTGGTCTCCCTCTTTACCACTGCTGTGACAGGTCATCTCACATGCCACACACGGCCAATGCCAGTGTGCGAGGTATACCGCATACCACATATGCACGACATACATGTAGTCTGCAAGGGCATACAGGCCGCATGTGCATCCCGTAGTTGCGTATCTGCAGTTTGCAGGACCACATAACACAGTTGCGCAGTAGCAACCTGCAATGCATGTGTGGCCTGTATGTGTGACATGTGCGTAGAGAAACATGTAGGCAGAAGCTAGGCTGCAAACCATACACACAGGGCACGAGTGGAGGTTCTGGAAGCAGTGGATACCAGCAACAGTGGACAGGTGGCCCAGGTGGTACACACCCTGAAAACTGGTAAGTACTGGGACACTGCACTCCCAGGCCTTATGCTACAGTAAGTACAGCAGGCATGTGCTAATGATGTGTGCCATTCTATTGCACCAGGGGAGACACACCCTGACCATAGGTGAGTACTGGACAGAGCATAACCTGCACATATTTAATTGCCTGTAGTACTTAATGTTCCTAATATTGCTTTACCAATCCTTTTGTCTAGGAGAAGACCACCCTGAATGGAGGAAGGTAGTTTGACAATGCAATACCACCATATGTGCTGCGGTCAATGTTTATACTGGTTGCTAATGATGTGTTGCCAATTGTCCATCCAAATGAGCCACAGTAGGCTGCAGGGCCACCAGTGGGTGTGAACAGGGAGGACAGGGACAGTAGGTGCATTGCACAGAGTAACACCATCTGCATGTGGGGGCTGTGGGACTGCACGCTGGGCACAGGTGTATAGGCACAGTGCCATATGCCCATGCACCTACAGCTGCACATCCACACAGCAGGGTGGTGCGTAGTGATGTTGGCTGCCACCCAAACTGCACACAGCTGTAATGTGGTATGCTACATGGCAGATGGGCATTGAGCAGCTGGACTAGGCCACTGTGCATGGACACAGTATAGGCTGCAGACACGTGGTGGATGTCCATGCACCTCGGCATGCCTGTGTGTGGTAATGGCAGCATGGCGGTACATGGCTGGATCTGGTGTGTGGCAGTGTGGGGTGGTGCAGTGTAGGCAGCTGCTGTGGGGCCACCCACTGTGCACTGTATGCACATGGTAGCACACAGCCCTGACATGCTGCCTGCAGTGTGTGGTGGTGGCATGTAAACCTTTGATAGGGGATGTGGCATGAAGGGGCATGCATGTGCATGATGGCCCTGCTGCACCACACCCTGGGTGCTGCACTCACGAAGCAGTGCTGTATCCATTGCCACTGTACTCCAGCCCTGTATGCCATGCTGGTCATCACCGGATAGGACGGGCAGCATGTGGGGGTGGACCGCATGGACGCCTCACTACTGTGCACTGACACATATGCTATGCCTTATTTCCTTGCAGATCTGTACCACACGTTTCTGACACCCCTGTGCCAGATCAATGACATCAGCCAGAATGTCATGGAGTGCAGGCCTCAGCCTAAGCAGGCGGGCACCTAACTTTACTCCTATGGAGACTGTAATGCTAGTCAACATGGTGCAGCAGTGGTGGAGGACACTCCTCCCACCATGGTGCCGGAGGCACACCACAGCAGAGCATGAGAGGGTGTGGAGGGCCATGCGGCACATCTGGGTGCCAGCAGTGGCATGCCCCACACCGTCCACCAACTTCAGCAGCGCTGGTGGGACCTGGCATGTCGGGACCCTGGGCTCCTGCAGCGGCTCATTGACATGGTGCGATGGAGGAATGCCGAGATGAGAATGGGCCAGGACACAGGTGCAGCTGAGTATACCAACGTTTAGCCACACAGTGGTGCTACGCTGCCACACAGGACATGGTCTGCGGGGGTGCACATGTGTAACTGTGTCCCCCTTCCCCACAGGTGCAGCACATTGTGACCAGGGTCAGCAGGGTCATCAGAACAGTGACAGCAGCACGATGCAGGCCTGCAACAGGAGGTAGTGCACTGGAGATCTGGTACGTGCATGCACTGTGTGCTATGTGTTGTGGCAATAGTGCATTGGCCCATGGGGGCGGGTGCAGCAGCTGTGTGTTGCATGTGTGTGTGCATGCAGCATGTCCTGGACCGGCACTGACCTCAGCCTTTGAGTCCTTACAGGTGTGTGTAGCAGACTGACACCCTGCCAGACAGCCCTTCTGAGGGCCATGGCAGCCTTCAAGGTGGCAGATGCTGAGGCCTACCACTGCCTCACTCAGCAATTCCTGCAGAGGGTAAGGCCCATCCCTCCCTTGTCATCGGAGGAGGAGGTGAAGGTGGTTGAGGTGCAAGACCCCACAGACAGTGGACAGCAGGAGCCAGAGGATCAGCAAATGGCAATGGACATGGCCAAGCAGGACGCTGAGGAGCCTGTGGCAGAGAATGTGCCTGCTGTGGGACCACTGGTGAAGGAGGCAGAAGAGGGGCCACAGGGGACAGAAACTCCCCCTTCTGTTGAGTGGCCCGAGGACGTGGCCATGCAGGCCGCTGATGACCATGTTCACCAGGCGGATGGCGCTGGCCTGGCCCTGTTACTGCCGGGTGGGTCAGATGGCAGTGTTGGAGCACCTGGGGGTCAGCCTGGCCAGAGGGGTGTGCTGAACCCAGGTCAGCCACCAGCAGGCAACCAACATCTAGTGGAGCTAGTGTCTGCAATCATTAGCAATGCTGCCAGACTGCACAGCTCCCTGGGTGCCCTCCTGGACATGTTTCAGTGGTGCTAGCACCCAACACATGAGACAGTGTTGTGTTGTTGGTTGGGGCAGGGCTGTATATATGGGGTGACTGGGCCTTATATATAGGGGGCACCTGGACCGGTGTGGGTGGGGTGTGTTGTGGGGGGAATCTGCTGTTGTTTGTATTGCTGTTTCCTGTGTTGTTGCTGTTGTTCAAATTAGTGTTTTATACTGCTTATTAAATGTTATTTGTGCACACCTGGCTCTGCACATCTGTCTCTGGCATGCACGGGTGTGTGCATATGTGTGTGTCACCATGCATGTGGGGGCATGCATGTGGCAGTCCTGCACCATCCCCTGTGTGTTCCTACCATGCACCTGGTTTCTTTGTGCCAGCTGTGCAGCTCACAACCATGGGTGCGCACCGGTGGCCACGTCTGCATGGTATCCTCTGTGCTGCAGTGCACCATGCCTGGTCCGGGCCACATGCTGCCACACTGTACATCTTCTGACTGTATGGCAGCCTTGGGCCTGTATGACTGCCTTCCATCAAGGGGACTAGTTGTCCCTATGGGTGGCATCAGTAGCACAAGCAATGGTGTGCCTGACCGCCATACATCAGCAGGTCTGTGCCACCCAGTGTTTTCTCCCTGTTGTTGTTGTTGCACTGTTTACATGTATCAGTGGCCATGGTGGAGGCATTGTTCATTGTGGGGCCATCATCATGGCATTGTTTCTGTGTCCTGTGTGTGACCTTTGCCTCCTGTGCCCACATGCCCATTGCGTGTGCATGCTGTGGTCCCCTGTGTGTGCCTGTGTTGCTGTCCCACGGTCACAGTCCTGCCTCACGGCTGCTGTACAGCACACATGGGCCCTGTTCCTGCTCCAGTGCAGTCACTAATTCACATTATACCTGGCGGCTAGTTTCACCTCCCCTGGCAGCATGGTGGCATTTGCATGGGTGCCATGCTGTTGCCAGTGCTATGTTGTGCCACAGTGTGGGAAGTCAGTGGTGGTGCCTGCACTCACAGGTCACTGCTGTCCCTGTTCTATCCCTTTTTCCACCTGTGCCATGTGTCCCACTGCATGGCTGTCTGCAGTGCTTACCTCCATACTGTCCTACATATCATGGTACTGTTCCTTATTGTACATCCCATTGCTTCTCTGTTCCACATGGTGGTGCCTTGTCCCTCATTCAGTGTTGGGCTCTTGTTGCTGCTTGCTGTAGTCCATGTTGCACCTCATCTGGTATTCATTTTCTACTGGCCTGTCTGGCTATGCTGCTGCCCATTTCACTCTATCCTTGGTGTTCTGGGCACATTTGCTTGGGTGTTCCACTGTTTGTCCTTTGATCCATGTTCAGGGCCTACTGGTTGTGTGGTGCGCTACAGTCTGGCTTGGGAACAGGGTGTTTCTCTGGCCTGTGCACTGTTTAGGACAGCTATTCCCTGTTCTAACTTACGTTACCTTCCTCTGCCGTATTTCTTTATGCCAACTGTTCTGGAATAGCAGTTCCGTGGTACTGGTGAGTTACGCCTGTCATAGGCCACATTACACAATGGCGTTGGCATTCTTTGGCATAACTGCATCTTATCTCGCGTTTGTCATAGCAGTTGTGGGTTGCAGCATAAGTGTTCTTTTGGAATTGCACGTGTCACAACTTGCTGGTGTAACTTGCGATTTGCGCTATTAGGACTGGCGTACTGCTTTTACATCTGGCCTAACTGTCTTCAAATCGGGCCCTTTGTAATCTATATATATCCCAACTTTGTCTCAGTTTCAAGTTCCCTTACAGTAGCTATGAATAGCTCACTGAGTCAGGGAATGTAATAAAGTATATGAAACAAATTGTATTGTTGTTAATTATTTCGTATCTAGATTCTGACTTTCTCAGTCTTTCAGTCCATACTGCATACACTTGTCTATGACCTCCTACACATATCTTAAGTGTAACCATTTGATTCTTTTTCCCAGCTTCAGGGTGAAGGCTCTGGCTCCATTTTTAGGCACTAGCTCCATTTTTATTTCTCCCTGAACCTCACTAACTCACTTCTCCATTTGCTCCACTCCAGTCCTCTCTTTTCTGATCTGATCTGAGCCGACATCTAGACCTCTCCTCTCTGATCCTTAATCCTAACTATAAAACGTAGACAAATACACTCTTGTAAAAGTTCAAAACTTCATTACGTAACCACCTTATTAACACCCGATGCTGTAATTGCCATTAGTCAAAGCCGTACTCAATACTTATGACAAAGCTTATTACTAAGCTGCTAAGGACAACATAACTCTGGTATTGTTTGCATCAATCCTACCTGTACCAGCTTGTTTGTATCTATGTCTTAAGTTACTGTTATACTTATGTGTTGTACTGTTATACTGTGTATTTTCATTTGTCTTACTGTGACAAGGTACCTTTGTAAATGAGCCTATGGCTCAAAGGTTTTCCAAACTGCTGTTTAAATAAAATAAAATAAAAATAAATAAATAAAAAATAAATGAATAACACTGACCATTTTCAAGTTAGTAACCTGTAAAAGACAAAATCAGAAGGCATATGGATTGTGCATTTGCAAGATAGCACAAGAGGAGAAAAAATAAACAGAAGTTAATGACATTGCAACAATAATAGTCATATACAAGCACTAATAATAGTCATATACAATAATAATAATAATAATAATTTTATTTATATAGCAACTTTCAGTATATCAAGGTGCTGAACAGTTTTAAAAACAAGTTCAATGCTCTAGATAAAAGTCATAAAACATCCATAAAAAGCAATAATAGCCATGATATTAGAATATAAGAGCAACAATAGTCATATATAAGCAATACAGTATATTGAAAACTGCATAATTATAACATTGCAAGGCATAACAGCACAGCAAGGTACATGTAGTAGATAAAAACTGAGTTTGGATAGTCAAGGGGAAATTACCCCTACAGGCATAGCAGTGGGAAGGGGAAGAGCAATACAACCAGGGCAAAAACTGGATGGAGATAAAAAGGTAAGGTGTCATGAACAGTTGCAGGTGGGAGTAGAAAAGTCACAAAGAAGAGACTAAAGGGAGAAGAAGCAGAACTGTTTGATAGGGGAAGGGTGAACTAAAGTATAGGAAAGTGGTAAGAGAAGACAGCTGCACCAACAGTTGATTGTGTAAATGGAATATGAAAAGGAATGACAGGCATCTCTGTGGGGAGTGTAGGAGGAAGGATGGGGAAAGGATAGGTTGGAGGTAAAGCAGGAGATACTCAAACCAGAATTTTGGTATAAAGAAGGCAGAGTGGGAAAAGTGCCTGGCATGAAGAGAGGGAGGGGGCAGCCTGGGCAGAGCAGAGAGAAGTGATGAGTATGCGAAGGAAGGCCTAAGGTAAAATGACAAAAAGTGACAAAGAGGGGAGGTCTAATCTGGCAAGGGAGGATTTGGGAGCTCCAATGTAAACTGTGGGATATTACCACATTCACACAAAAAAGAGATAATTATCATTAACACATTCTTACAGGGAACAGGAAGTGGAATAACAGCTTTGTTCCTATACAGTATACAAAGCTTTGGATTGAGATTGTGATGTATGGCATTAATGTGTACCAAAAAAGCAAGATGACAGTCCAGCCCCAAGGTACTTAAAAAAGAGGATACATCCTCAATCATAAGAACATCAAGGGAATGGAATAATGAGGGAAGGTTACCTGATAAGAACTACAAAAGAGCCCCATAGCAAATGCCCTGAGGCATGGGTTATCCCAGAGGATATTGGCCATAAAGCCTAGTTTTAAAGGAAACTCAATTGCACATACCCCAATAATGCAAAGCATCATGGGAAACATATGCAAATCCCCATGAAAGAATTTGCATTGGCACTACTTTAAGCAGAATTGCATGGTGCCAGAATGCCTCTCAGTGCAAACAGCAAAGGCTAAGAACAGCAGACACATACACATGTTTTGACCTCAGTTGGACTCATCTATGTGCCATATCTGTGTCTTAGCCCAGGGAGAGGGAGCTAGCCACCCCTTAAGGGGGATGCTATTTGCATATGTTTCCCATGATTCTTTACATTATTAGGGTATGTGTAATTAAGACACAGATATAGCACACTGATGAGTCCAAATGAGGACAAGACACGTGTATGTGTCTGCTGTTCTTAGCCTGCGCTACACTTTTATGGTAAACAAAGGGAGAAGTAGTGGAGAAGGAGTTAGAGTGCAGAGGGAAGGCAGAGGGAAGGGAGAGGAAAGGACAAGAAAGGGCACAGGTGACAAAGTGGGTGTTAAAAGGATGACGCCACAGAGGAAGAGTCGGAGATGAGGGAGTTGCCATAAAGAACAGGGAAGAAAGACGGTGTTGGAGGGGAGAAAAGGCAATGGATAAACTTCTAGAACATCAAGGGATGATAAATGTTGCTCTGGAGTCTGGAAGCAAATAACTTGGACTTCACAAGTCTGATAGCTTTGGTACAGTCATTGTGAAGGCACCAATAGTTGGCCAAAGCTTCCAGGGAGCCAGTGATCCTTAAAGATCTACAGATGAGATCTCTAGTATGAAGGCAATCATGCAACTCAACCACAATCCAGGGAAGGGTGGGAGCTCTATAATCTGGTTTTCCTCAGGCATGCATGGTGATCCTATACAGCCACAAATCTGGACTGGAAGAACTGAGAACATCATTAATATTAGTGGCTGTAGAGATGGGGGCCCAATCAGCTGTCTATAGGTCAGCTGGAAGGGAGAACAAATCCAGTGACCTATAAAACCTAAAACAGATTAATTTAGAGGGAGGGTGATGTTAGGATTATGAATCATGTACACAATGTTAGGCATATGATAGTCACTGAGGACATGAGGTAGGATAAATGCATCTGCTATATGGTAGGGATGGGATAGGAGGACCCAGATCAAGTGAGAGTGGTTTCAAAATTTAAAGTTTAGATGCATGGGGTCAGAAATCTATTTTGTCAATTGGAGGGATTTTACATTTGGGGAGAATTTATTTATAGAAGAGGAGAGTCAATTTATATTAAAGTCACAAAAGATCAGCAACTCACCTTTTGAGGAATGGGAACAGATAGAGGAACAGGGCTCAGTAACTAAAGCAGGTTACATACAAGGGCAACAATAAACTCCAGTAAGAAATATCAGAACATTGAAGGCAAGAGAGAGTTTGAGAGGGAGCAGTTCATAGGAGGAAGGGGAAGAGACAGCAAGCACAGGCACAAACTGGATGCTGGTGGATATGTAAATTGCAACACACCTGTCCCTCTTGATGTGATTCTGCCTGACTAAGGAGTGAATAAAGTCCTACACCTGAGAGTCTCTCTCAATTTAAATCTCAGACCCTCTATCTTTCTTTAAACAAGATATTGATTTCTTTTATAAGATTCCTTTTCCTGGCAGTTTAAACTCTTGATCCTGATTGTTGTAAGCTTCATCTCCTGCCTTTCACAAAATGTATCAGAACTTTAGCAGTTTCTTTCCTGAGGCAAGCATGAAGAGTACATCAAGTCTTGACTGGTGCAACAAAATAATATATTTTGTCCCAGAGCTGGTCTCCTGTTCACAGTTCTGAAAACAAGCTTGTGGAGGTCAAAATACATCTCAGGGTTAACTTCCTGTATTACAGGTTATTTTTTTAAGAAACCCAAATAGCTTTATGCAATTATTTTACAATATAAGTATATACATTTGTAAACCAAGGATTTCCAATTTTACATACAGTTTTGCATCTATATTTTTTAACCACAGAAAAGCAAGAGGAGAAAGAAGGAATAGAAACAGCAAGTAAAAGAAGGGAGATAAGGAGAAATTCTGGGACCATCAGAGTGGCCAATTCCTAGGTGCCACAAGAAAAATTTGCTTGCACAATCAGACATGCAAGAGAGCGGCAAGTAGCAAAATAGAAAAGGACAAAATATATTCAAATCAGACCGTATCCTCCTTATAAAGTAATGCATAACATACAATACCTGTGCTAAAAAAATCACTGTCACGGAGGTAACATTGTCATCACTGTCACACACTGGCAGAAAATTGACTGAACTGCTGCAGAGCTAAACAATCAACAAAGTCCAGGAAATAATAAACAGTGTCATTAACTTGAAAATAAACACACACACAAAAAAGGAAAGCACACATTTTTTTAACCATATAGTGACATCAAGACAGCCAACATACATAATCCAGATATTCTTTTCATTTCAACTTTAAAGAAGGCATGGTGTATGGGGTTTTATGTGATAAAAGCAAGCCTGAAAGACCGCCTATCACATAGAGTGAACAAACTTGAGCCCATAGTTGAAAGGGTGACAGATATTGTACCGACTGTTGAAAATAGCGACGGTCGCTACAATACTTAAGAAAATCACAGAGGAATCTTTTTTTTTATGTGGGGGCTGTGCCCCCCCATGTCCCCCCCTTGTGGGGGGCAAGCTCCCACTCCCCCTAAACTTACATAACCAACTCTGGGGGGGGTGCGGACGATGGGGCAAGTTATCAGATTGCAAATAAAATAATGTTTCTGCCTGTAGCTGGACCCGAACCCAGGTCTGCTTGCATCACAAGCAGTGGTGTACACCACTATGCTATGCAAGCAGCTCAGCAGGAATCAGCAACAAAGGATGCTATATCCTGCAGTAGGGAGTACAGCTCCTTGTTGTAGACACTATACAGGATATAGAGAGGTATTGCACCACTCACTGTCTTGTAGAGTGCTATTATTGAGTTGCTCAAATGTGCAGCGCTTCAATAATACGCGTTCTACATGGTTACTACTGGTTTATGGCAGTTCATGTAGCCTTTATCAGCTAATTGCTGTGACTGTTTCAGAGCTACTTAGCTCAAATTCCCTGACAGTGATTTCACTTATCAGCTGGCTATAGAAATCACAGGGTGGGTGGGTAGGTGGGGCTGCCACTAGACACCAGGAAAAGGATTTTCATCATGAAAAAGGATTCTTTTTCGTGATTCTAATATGAAAAAGAATCTTTTTTTTCATATCATGAGTCACAAAAACAGATTTATAATGTTAAAAAAAGAAATTCTGGGACATTTCTGCAACAGATAAGTGCAGAATGCAGCTGAGGGGGTCCTGATAAGCAAGCTACATGTGGTGGTTTCCAACAAACAAATTATGTTTTTGAGTTATTAAATTAGTTTCTCTCGCTAACTGAAAAATAAGATGGAAGCAGCATGAAAAAAGATTCCCCAATTATGACACAGGATTACCCATTTGCAAAAAAGAATCCTGTTTTGAGGCTCACATCAAACTTTTCCCCTTGAACATAATGGGATAATTTAAAATTTAAGAAGTTTTAAACATTTTTTTACCAAATCTTCAAAGGGTACATCTGTGACCCAAGACCTTTCTACCCTAGAAATTTCAGACCCAAACCCCAAGCTGTATTTACGCAGCAGTGTGACAAAGAATCTTTTTTCATATCATGAGTCACGAAAAAATATTTATAATGTTAAAAAGAAAGGGCATGTCTTCAAAACATAAGTGCAGAATCCAGTTGAGGGGGGCCCCAATAACCAATACACATGTGTTGTATTTTACTCAGCACGTTGGTATTTTGAATTATTAACTTTTGTTTGCCTTGCTAACTGAAAAACAAAATGGCAGCATCACGAAAAAGATTCCCCATTTGCGACACAGGACTGACTATTTGAGACACAGAATCCTGTTTTGAAGCTCACATCTAACTTTTCCAATTGAAAATAATGGGAACATTTAAAATGTATAAACTTTTGAACTGATTGACATTTTTTCACCAGATCTTCAAAATACTCAGCTGTAATCCAACCCTTTCTGCCATAAAACGTTCAGACTAAAATCCCAAGCCATTTTTGCACAGCGGTGTGACAAAGAATTTTACAAAAAACAGTAATTTTCAAATTGTTTCACCCTTCCTATTTCCGCACCCACACATCCAATGGGAACAAATCTTGGCACTTCAACAGATATGTGGTTCCCGATGGTGTATGAAAAATGCAATACAAATCAATTGACCAGTTGTGAAGTTATTAAAGTGTAAAAGTTGAGTTTAACATAGAATTGAAGGCTTAACTTTAACCGTGCCCCTATAATATATACATATAAATGCACACCCACATATACATATATGCAAAATACTACATTTAGCATCAGTTAGGGTTGAAGCTCAAAGACTCAAAATTGGGGAAAAGTATTGTGTAGGTAAAAAATGCATCAGGGTTGTTGGTGTAAGTGTGCCATGGTGTTCCTTTGGGTTTGAACAATTGGTAAATGTAAAGTATGTGTTTCCCACATTTCTTTATTGTCTTTCAATTCATTTAAGTTCTTTCACTTAACAGTGATTTGAGAGATACAGTGGCAAAGTTAGGGAAATTAACAATTAGAAGGTGTTCAAACCCAGAGTAACACAATGACATGTAGTCACCAAAAGTAGTTCACCCATGCCGCAGCAACAATGCCGCAACAACAATCAAGTTGGCAGTGTAAATTAGGACATAAGCAATCAGCCGACACCAGCCGCCATGCTCTGACAATCTGCTGTGTGGCAGTAGGTGTGACCTTCTTCATGGGGGGGGCTACAATCTGCACCCCTCCCACTTAGGGGGCTTCACCAACTCCACCCACCACCTAATAATATAACCAACTCCAAGTCACAGCCCACTGCAAAACAGCAGCAACATCTGTAATGCTCAAAAGGAAGAATGCCAAGAAATTAAAGTCTCAAGAGAAGCCTGCAACAACATTCAGTCAGCAACATTGGGGCAAGAATAATCAGTCACTCTACTGATGGGATATGACCAAAAGTCACAGTACTTTTTTACCCTAACATCACATTTTCTTACTTTTAAAGCTTTGTGTTTCAACCCTTACTGTTGCCTGAAAGCAGCTGTTTTGCAATTAGTTTCTTTACTTTTTTAAAAGGATCTTTAAAATCAAATGTATTGTGTACATCTTTGTACTGACTATAATCTTCAACTGGCATTGTCAATAGCTTTAATTGTAAGCACTCCCAGAGATATAGTGACACACCATGCCTCACCCTACTCCAATGTAAAGCAATCTCCATTGTTTAGTGGCACTGTCTTCCTTCATCATACATTTGTGCAAGTCTCCCTTGAATTTAATTACACCCCTTCCCTCACTTTGTCCCAAAGTAAGAATCACTGGAGTTCTGTGACCCCCCCCAGTCTGCCTTACTCCAAAGATATCTGGCATCCAGTGATAACCTCACCATACCTCAATCCAAGCGTAACCTGGCATACATAGTTACCCCATAATATACCCTTTCCCATTCTGAATATCATTGGTATCCATACTCAGATTACAGTATGTTATACCACAAGAGATATCCCCTTGAGGCAGTATTCAGTTATAATATCCTATTATATCAGTAATACAATGGAGTACTGTATAACAGTAATGCATATAACTATCACAGCTAAAACATAGTGTGTGATTTGACAGTGTTATTTTCAGTACACTCTTTATAGAACCATTGAAGACAAAAATATGAGGAAATTGGGAGGTCAGGACTCATAGGGAAAGAGATTTTTTTTATGATGGGATTTGCAGAAGTTACGGGTTTTCAGTGAGGTGCAAAGAGTCATGTAAGCTGTTTCAGATTGTACAGGAAGAGATGGTGAAGGACTGCCCACCAATGGTTGAGGGAGAGAGATATGAAGGACAGAAAGATGTCTGGAGCTGGAGGAAAGCAAATTAAAAGGTTTAAAGTGCAGTTCAATGGGGGCCAGCAGACTCCTCTCCTTTCCTGACTACTTAAACACTCAAAATCCATCCCCACCATATCCATTTGTTTTCATGTACCTTACATCTGTGCTGTTTTGCTCCATTTCTCTGTTCTTCATTTCCTCATGTTCTGCTTGTCATTTTTCTCCTCTCCGTCATGCTGCCTCCTACTTGTCCCTTTGTCTGTTTTTCTTCTCTGCCTTCCTTGCTGCAGCTCTGCAGACACCTTGTTGCTCTTGCTTCCCTCAGTCATTGCTCCTGCTTCCCTCAGTTCATTTTGTTGTTGCTGTTTCCCTCTCCCCTCATTTCTCCTTTCATTTACTGCTGCACCCATTCCTTTCCTCATGGCTTACTGCCCTATCTCCCTGTTTTATTGCCAGTCTGGTTGTCTTCAGCTTTTGTGTTGCCTTTCCCTCCCACTGTTTTTCTTTTGAGGTTCCTCTGGCTCTCCCTTTTGGCTTGGTGCCCCCCTTCCCTATATCTATTTGCTGGCATTCCAGTGCTCCTATGTGGCTCTTTTTTGATCCTCCTGTGTTCTACTGCTTATGTCTTTGGTTCAGCTCTGTGTTGCCTGCCTTCACTCCTGCTTCTGGCCAGCCTTTCCTGCTTTTCTCTCTTTGTCCATTTGGCTCATCAATTTTTTTATTATGTGGACCTTCTGCTTCCTTCTGGCTCTGTTCTAATATTGTTCACTGCTCTGCTGCTTCTTCCTGGTTGCCTGCAGTGTTCCTTCAATCCTCCACAGCTCCTAACCTTTAGTCTTTGTTGACCCTGTGTTTTTTGTTTATTCCTCATGTCCCTCTTCTTTATCCACCAACATGTTGTCTCATCCCTGCTGCATTTAATATGCAGTCAGCTCCAGTGTCTTATGGTGTCACTATCCAAAGGACCTCCTACAACATGCTCTGGTGGATGATGTTTCAGAGCCCTTCATGTCATTCAGTTTGATTTTCTTGCAGTTCCTCAACTGTAAGGCTACTCAATAAGCAATGGCCATTGAGACACACAATCTTACCACAGTGTGCCTAGCCAAAGATCATGCTTTGAACCAGTTCCCATATTTGAGCATTGCTCTGAATGCTGAGGGGAGGGTCATCTGCCCTTAGTGGTTACCTCCTTGTGACAGGTTTCCACCCCAAGCCCTCTGTTTCTTTTGTTGTTGTTATTTATTTTCTTTATATTTGACTTCCATGTTGACACCTAAGGATGAAATCACAGGTTCTTTGGATCAAGAAGATTCTGACTATCCTGCAGTTCTTCACAGGAAGGTCACAGCCAAATCCCAGCAGCCAATTAAAAGTAGGATAGTTCTCAAACTTGTGTCTGACCTCCACATTGTAAAAGCCCCCTTTTCAGCTTCTACCAAACACTGGAACTATTAATTCTTTATATAGCTACTAATTTAACTAATCCTTCTCCTATCACCATACCCGATCACTCATAAAATCCTGATAAAAGCACTGCTACTTTTCAGTTCTCTGAACTGTGTGACCTGCTTCTGCAAATCAACACCTCTATTTTGCACCTACTGTACATTCTGAATTAACTGCCTAGGAATCCAACCCTTCGGCATCACATAACCTGCAACCTGCTCCACCTCTTTTAGCCACTCCTGAATTTTCAATACTTTGACCAGCTGTTACAGCTCCTTTGATACCTTCAGTAGTGACTGTATCTCCTTCATCAAGTCCATCAATGTGTTATCATGTCTCTATACCAACTACATTATCTCAAGTTCTACTCCCTCTTCTCTGACTCGTGTACCAACTACTGCTTGTCCTACCATCTGGTTCCAGGTCATGTCAGGAAACACATTTTTTGAAGGGACATTCATTCATTAATCTCATAGCCCTTCTTATGTCATCTCATTACAAAATAGAGAACAGGACTGTTTCCTGCAGTTGATGTATCCACTGTACTAAAGTTTAAAGACCTACAGCTCATAAAGAAATTTGCTGCAACAGAATCTGTTGCTGTCTACTTCATCTACCATGAACTTGTATGAGAGGCATTTCTATTGTGGTGTGTAGACTAGATTCCTCCCATTATCTTGTTCTTGATGTTACAAATTGATATGGTGCAACTAATTTCCATGATATTAATCATTTCGGGAAAGGCAGCTGCTTACTTAACAATGTTCAGTTTGTGCAGTTCCTGGGTAGTCCTTGAAAATGAATTGTTTTTCAAACATTTTGCTGGTCAATGTGCTTTAACATGTGTAATCAGTGGTTCCTTCTCTCATCTGCCATCTCTGTGTCCTCTAACCATCACTGACCGGTGTCCTCCTGCCAGTTCCACAGTCATTCACTCATCCACTTTGCAACATGTCTTTTATGAACCAAAGTATCTTATGGATAAATGGGACAACTAATAATCTTTCTGCCAAGAGAGCAGTCTGTAATAACTTTGCTGACACAGCTTCCATTGCATCATCTTGTACTCTTTTACATTTGTAGTCACTGTGGAGAAGCCCACTCGAATCTGGTTTGTTACTAAAAAACAATTTCTATGCCTTCTCAAGATTACAAATGCAATCTGCCCATGGCTTGATACCAGTGAAATATTTTTCTGCAGCAGCATTATCAACTCACTGTCACAGCCGCTTGTGTAGTTCCTTATTTTGGGCCTATCAAATTGATTTCATACAGGACTTCATACAGTTTCTACTACATCTATTCATTGCTGCAGTCTTTAATCTGCTTCAGATGAACCTGAAGTTGTTGATAGCTTACTGGCAAATAATTCTCTAAACATTTTTCTGATTGGTCCTTTTACAGTTCCCCCTTTTGCATCTTTCTGAGTCTGTCTTTTTGGTAAAGCCACCTGAAAACATTCACAAAAGAAACAGTTGATCATTGACCATTTTGTTCATTCATTTTTACCTTTGGTCTATAAAACAACTATCACTGCTACTGCCTGATCAGACCTCACTATATGGACTCTCTTTTATCATAATGGAATGTAATATCCATATTCTATAAGGATCTGTCTCCCTCAAATCATCTCTTAGTAGTTTCAGATACCACTCTGTCATTTGTTTTTTTCTGTCATTCATGGAAACTCTTGGCTTGCTTGTCCCTGGCACCCAGCCATCAACTACCTTCCCCACTTTCACACAACATTATCTTTGTTCAAAATCTCTCATTATTGCAGTGCAATCACTTGAGGACACATGGAACACGCTAGTTGTAATAATATACACAGATCACCAAGCAGTCATAGCCACCATAAATAAATGGCACCCTTCCTCATATTTCATAATGAACTTCCTGAGATGATTAATCTGGACCTACCTACTGTACCACTTCCCATCCATTATATATATCTTTCTGCTCCTTCTATTTTCATTGCTGATTGTCTTTCATGATTTCATCTTCAGCAATTCAAAGCTGTCTTCCACAAACAGATCAAGAGAAGGCTCTCCTACCACTGTTTTGGGAATTGCAAATAACATAGCGTGGTTTCTCAATAATGCCTCACTTAGTATATGGAACTTCTTTTTTTATTTACTATGCTTTTATGCTCCTCTGGCTGGCATACATCAGCTCCACCCCTGTATGCAGCCCCTTCATCTATCCCATGGGACCTACCTACCCCAGTGTTCCTTCCTGGTTTTCCACCCAGGGTGGGGCTTTTTTTTGGGGGGGACCCCATTCCCCCATTGGAACCTGAGGCTTGATTTCTGGGGAGTGCTGCAGGGTAATGGTGTGAGACCTGAGGGGTGGGGTGAGTGGCATAACACATGGCCCATTTTCTGGCTTTCCTGGTTGGGAGATGTGGCATGGCATGCAATGACATCAATGGCCAATGTGCTGATGTCTGCCCTGCCTCCTTCCACTCAGTGAGTTCTGGTGGTCAGTTCCTACAGCCTCTGCTTGGGGTCCACCAAGCAACAGCATCTGAACCACTCTCCCCACTGGAGGACAAGAACAATCCCTTGGATGCTCAATCCTGCTCCCCCCTGCTGGTCTTCCAACTCCCAGGCCTGTTTCTGAACCGGGGCATCAGTGTCATGAGTGGTAGCTCTACTGCTGTGGTGCTAGCAGTCCTGTCCTACTATATGGAACTTCTGAGCCTCATTGAATCAAGAAACCTGCAAAAATAGCTTAGAAGACATTAAGTATGCTTAAAAAAATTAAGTACCTTCTGCATCATGCAAAAGCATAAACCTTTCCACAGTTCTGTCTCTCATTTTGGCACTTACATCTTACCATTCTACTACTTTTCATCTGTCAGCCATGACAATCAAACAATATATTTCTGGTATCCAGTTCACTTCGATGTCCTATCATCTTGACATACCAATCTCCTCTACCAAATTCAGCAATCAAAGATGTTCTGCAACAACTAAAAAGACTCCTCAAGAAATTGCAACAAGAAAACTCATAGATTACATTGTCTATTACTGTTTCTTCTAGGTAAAGGATTCTGGGACCCTTTCCTGACCTTAATCTACAAGCTGCTGAGACTTTGGCTTTCTTTGGATTTTTGTGACCTGGAGAATTGACATGATCTTCCTTAGTTTACAATCCAGCCATCCACCTTATAGAGAATAAAGTATGGGTCTGGGTGTGTAACGAGAATTTACACACACCCGAGGGGTTTGATGCTACATAAACCCCGAGAGCAAAGCTTGAGGGGTTTATGCATAGCATCAAGCCCCAAGGGTGTGTGTAAATTCAAGTTTTCACACATCCAGACTCATATTTTATTTTATATAATTGTTGGGTCTCTCTTTTTCCCCTCAGCAATTATATGAAATAAAAAAGGCTGCTGTTCCGCCGCAGTCCCATCACGTCATGGCACGCAGTCAGCTTTCACTTTTATTTTAAACATTTGTCCGACTATTGTGAGGGAGGTCGAGCCAGTAAAAATGAGGAACATCAAAAGTTTAGTTGAAATTTTACTTACTGCCGAGTGTCCGTGGCAGTTTCTTTACATGTTGGGTCTGCTGTTGGGAAGGAGACGGTGATCGAGAATCGAGGAGCGCGAGGAGGCGCATGCGCAGAGTGGGGGAAATTATGCACGTGTTTGCTGTTATAAACACTCCTTTATAATGGCAAATTATGGCACAGTTTCCCTATGGGAGAAAGAGGAAGCCATTAATTATACTATAATAATTTTGTACAGAAGTATCTGCAACCATTTCATCCACACCTTACCAAGATCCAAAATGACAGAATCAACAGAGAAGTTCATGATACTTATTTTCCAACAAACTCAAGCTGGTGCCCTATTCATATTCGATTTGCTGCAGTCCTTAGACAGACATCCTAACTCTGTTCATCCTCTTCTGTACACTATGTCATAGTTCATTCTCCATGTCATAGTTCATTCTCCATGTCATAATGTTACTGTCTAGTCTGGGTCTTGATACCTTTTTCTTCTCTGGCCATTCATTTAAAATAGGAGCAGCCACCTCACTGTCTGAAAGAACATTTCAACTCACATAATCAAATCATGGGTCACTCGTCATCATCTAGCTTTGAAACATGTATTAGAGAACCAAATTTATAACTCAGACAAGCTTATCAACATCTATCCTCTTAACTCTAAGTCTGTAGGGAAAGCTAACCCAGTAACCTTAGCTCCCCAGAGGTTTCCTCCAAGTGAGTTTTTTTCCTGTCCTCTGTGTTATTGGATCTGTTCCATTAGATTTAGGAGGTGTGTTCCTTTACATCTCACTTTGTACTTTTGGCTCTTTAGTTATAGCATTTCCTTTAGCCTCAAGACTGTTCTCCTGGCACCTCTACCGAGGGTGGAAAACTGAGAAAGAGACTAACCAAAATATCACAACAGTTGCACAAGCACAGCACACACACTGGTGGCCTTTTTACTGAATCAAAAGGCTTACTCTGCAGTTCAATTGAGGCCACCATACTCCCCCCCACTTCCTGACTACTTAAACACCCATAATCCATTAGCATCCTGCCTAGAAGTGTTTTCATGTATGACTCCGCCATCTCTCATGATCTGCCTCTGGTATAGTTCTTTAACTATAACATTTCCTTTAGCCTTGAGACTGTTCTCCTGGATTCTCTACCAATGGTGGAAAATCAAAGAAAGAGACAAACCAAAGTATCACAACAGTTGCACAAGCACAACATACACTGGTGGCCTTCTATTGAAGTATTGGATGAAGTGAGGGCAGTGAGTAGTTCAAAGAGAAAGTTTCTGGTTAGTTAGTTGTGTAATGGTGAAATGTAAGGGGCCCAATTCTCAAAAGGGACAGATCACTGCAAGGGACTTATGTAAAAAGATTTTGATGCAAGAAGTGACTTTCATCACAATTTGCAGCACTTGGGATTCTGAAATGCAGCTGCGTTAAATCCTAACACAGCTGCACCAAAGCCCCCTTGCACCATGTTTGCATCACACAACCAGGTGTGTGAGGTCACAAGGGGGCTTGCACCATGGCGGGGCTGCAACATCCTCTTTTTGGGGGATTTTGTAAGCCCCACCATGGACGCAGCAGGGGGCTTCACTTAGAACAGCCAGGAGGTGGTCTTAGTGGCTTGTGCCACTGGGAGGAGGTCTTACAATTGGCTTCTGGGGGTCAGCAGTGCATGGGAGGTGGCATGGGGATTTGGGGAAACAGCTGGGATAGACTGGGGTACTGTGGCACCGAACAGCAAGCATTTGCTGTTATATGAATTTGTTCTTGTCTATCAGTACGGAGTAGAATACTACATAGTATTGTACCTATTAATAAAACTGTGCTGCTGAACTGTGTAGTATTCCACTCCATAATGATAGATATGAACAAATTCATTTAACGGCAAATGCACCCTGCTGGGTGCCACATTGCCCCCATCATTCCCAGCTGTTTTCCTTACCCCCTATGCCACTTCCCATGTCCATTCTGCACCCAGACCCTCCTGTACAGCACAGTATTACTATACACTTTTTCCTTGTAGTCTAGCACCCCCTCTTCCCTGATGTCCCCGAGATACATGTAAGACAGTGGTACTGGTGGTGGAACCTGGTTGCCTGAGGGTTGGTGTGCAGGCTTGTCAAGTCACTGGGCTTAGGCCTGGAGAATCTTACCTTCTCACCTCTTCTAAGGTGAAAAGTCTTGGTGTTGTGCTGGATAGCAGCCTAATGCTTGAATCTCAAGTTCTGCTATGGACCAGAGTGGCTTTTAGCATCTTAGAAACATCCCCAGGATTAAACACCCACTTCCCTTGGGTGATCCGTCATCACTAGTCCATGCCATTGTGACATCACAGCTTGATTACTGCAATGCCCTTTACATAGGGCTGGAGATGTTGTGAAATAAAATTCTGCCAGTGAAATTCCAGTGAAACTGGCAATTTTGCCACGAAAAATATTTTGCCTAATTCGGCCATTCCACAAAATATTTCGCTGGGTGCATAGCTGTGAAGTGTTGGCAATGAATGTGAAATTTCTATCAAAAATGGAGAAATTTTGCTCATAAGTGGTGGATTTCATCATTTTGTGGGCGAAATGTTGCACTTTGAGGGCGAAATTTCACAATCGAATTGCAAAATTCCGCATTTCAATTCTGCAAAAAATTTCACAAAACGGCTGAATTATGTGAAATATTTTGTATAATGAAATGAGTTGATATGTATCTCAAGCCAGGGGTAATGGTCAGATGTCTCCCAGATGCATCAGCATGGAGAGACACTGACCACATTGCTAAAATTGTTCAGAAAGCAGAAGAAAACATTGATGTCCTGTTACACATAGGGACTAACGATCTCACCAGATGGTCAGTTGAGGAGACCAAGAAACACCTGATCAGGCTGGGAGACAAACTATCATCCATTTAATCTGGCATCTCCATCTCTGACATCCTGCCAGTCTGGGAGAGTGGGGCAGATGGACAAAAAGTCAGAGAAGAGGAGATAGGGGAGCTAAACATGTGGCTCAAGGGCTGGTACCAGGAAAAAGGACGCAAATTTATGGGGAACTGGCAACAGTTTTGGGAGTGAAAGTTGTTTAAATTTGATGGACTGCATCTGACTAAGGAGGGAGTCAGTGCATTGGGGCAGAAGTTTGATGTCTTTGCAGAATATTTAAAGTAGCAAAAGGGGAGAGGGGTACAGCACCCCATACATTGAATGGGAAGAACAGCCCTCCCCTCTCAGCTACTGGTGAAACAGGAGTTCAGCATGTTTGTAGTTCATTTGCATCACCAAGTAAGGAAAAATGTCCAGCTCCCCTTATGATGCACAGGAGAAATGCCAGATTTCACCCAACAACTAACATACTGAATTCTGGCCAATACAAAATCATGTACACAAATGCTCGCAGTCTGGGAAACAAGATCCCAGACCTGCAGGCAATAATGACAAAGGCTAAACTGGACATAGTAGCCATTAACCAGACATGGTTTACCAGTAACCACACTTGGGAGACTTCAGTACCTGGCTGTGTACTGTTCAGAACAGACTGAGGTGCAAAAAGGGGGGGGTGGAGTCGCCCTTTTATGTCAATAAAAATATCAAAGCGACAGAAATTCAGAATACACATAAGGAGCCAGAAGAACTGTGGGTCACCCTGGAAACAGGAAATGGGACAGCATACAAACTGGGATTGTGTACAGTCCTCCTGACCAGGGGGAGGACAGAGCACATTACTGTTAGAAGATATACAAAACATGACAGCTAAAGGGGAGGTTCTGATAATGGGAGACTTCAACATGCCAGATACAGATTGATCAACACCAGCAGGAATATCTGCCAGAACTAGACACATGGTGGATTCCCTACAGGGGGAGGGCCTCAAACAACTGGTACAACAACCCACAAGAGACAGAGCTATCCTAGATCTAGTACTGACTGATAGGGAAAGGATCACAGATCTCCAGGTAGAAGGTCACCTGAGGCCCAAGGACCATTACATGGTATGGTTTAATTTGGCCACTAGAAATAAATCGTCCCATTCGAAGACAAAAATATGGGACTTCAGAGGAGCTGACTTTGATAAGATGGCCAACAGAGTTAAGCTAGCCCTGACAAAAAGAAATACAGGTGAGGGGGTACAGGAAAAGTGAGCAAGCATTAAAGATGCAGTACTTGAAACAACATCTCATTGTGTTAGAGAGAAAAGGAAGTGCAAAAGAAGAAGGAAACCACTTTGGTTCTCAAAAACAGTAGCAGAAAAGGCCAGAGCCAAAAGGCTAGCCTTCAGGAAATATAAGGGAAAGCAACAGGAGGAAGATTGGGAGGCATAACAAACTTCCCTAAGGGAAGGCAGGGAGGCAGTAAGGCAGGTAAAGGCCAAAACTGAGGAAACACTAGGACAAACAGTAAAAGAAGGTGACAAGACTTTCTATAGACACATTAGTGAAAGGAGAAAGTTCAGAGGGGGTATTGCTAAGATCAAAGGGGATAAGGGGGCATGTGAAGAGGAAGACCATGTAAAAGTATCTATCCTAAATAGATACTTCTGCTCAGTGTTTATTGAAGAGAAGGTAGGGCAGGTCCCACAGCTCAGCACCATGGACATGGGGGGGGGGAAGGAGGTGTGCATTAGTCCCTTCACAAAAGAAACAGTCCTACATGAGCTCAATAAGCTCAGGGTGAACAAGGCAATGGGACCTGATGGCATACATCCCAGGGTACTAAAGGAGCTAAGGGTGGAACTAGCAGAATCATTATCAGAACTGTTTAGTGAGTCTCTGAGCACAGGCGAGGTCCCAGAAGACTGGAGAAGGGCTCATGTGATCCCACTCCACAAGAGTGGTAGCAGGGAGGAGGCAGTGAACTACAGACTAGTCAGTCTTACCTCAGTAGTGGGCAAGATTATGGAGGCACTCCTTAAGGAAAGTACAGTGCAACACCTGGAGTCCATAGGAGCACAGGATCCAAGACAGCATGGGTTTACAAAAGGAAGGTCCTGTCAAACTAATCTTATAGATTTCTTTGACTGGGTAACCAGAGTGGTGGACCAAGGGGGAGCAGTTGCTGTCACCTACACTGACTTCAGCAAAGCTTTCGATACTGTTCCACATAGAAGATTGATTAATAAGCTGGGTAGGCTCATGGTGGGTCGGAAGTTGGTAAACTGGGTGTCAAACTGGTTGATGGGCAGAAAACAGAGAGTGGTGGTAAATTACATACAGTCAGAAGAGATGCAAGTCACAAATGGGGTACATCAGGGATCAGTCCTGGGGCAAGTCCTCTTCAATATCTTCATCAGTGACATTGGAGATGGACTGGAGGGTAAGGTTTGTCTGTTTGCAGATGACACCAAGATCTGCAACAAAGTAGATGATCCAGATGGGGTGGACAGAATGAGAAGAGATCTGGATAAACTAGCAAAATGGTCAGAAGAGTGGTGACTGGGGTTTAATGCAAAGAATTGCAAGGTCATGCACAAAGGGAAGAGAAACTCTGAAGACACCTACAGGCTAGGAGGGGGAGCTGCTGGCACTCACAAGGGAAGAAAGAGACTTGGGCGTCATCATCACTGATGACCTGAAATCATCCAAGCAGACCACTAAAGCAGTAGGTAAGGCTAGAGGGATGTTGGGGTGTATTAGTAGGAGTATCACAAGTCAGAAGGGTGAGGTAATAATCCCTCTTTGCAAGACACTGGTTAGGCCCCATCTGGAGTACTGCATGCAGTACTGGAGGCCACACCTTCACAAGGACATTAACCAAATTGAGGCAGTCGAGAGAAGGGCAACCAAAATGGTGCAGGGACTGCATCAGAAAACATATGAGGACAGATTAACAGAGCTCAATATGTATACCCTAGAACAAAGGACGGAGGGGGGTGATATGATTGAAATATTCAAACACATTAAGGACATTAACAAGGTGAAAGAGTCTAACATGTTTCAATATGAGAAAAACAGCAGGACAAGAGGACACAGCATGAAATTAGAAGGAGGCCGATTAACAGGTAATGTAAGGAAGTTCTTTTTTACAGAACGAGTGGTGGATGCATGGAACAGCCTACCTCAGAAAGTGGTAGATGTGAATACAGTGCAGGGCTTCAAACAGGCATGGGATAGGAATAAGGGAACAATACAGATGAGTATGAATAGATAGGCCATTGACAGAGCTAAGTCCGATGGCACATTCACAAGGTAGAAAAAGAAGTGAGCAGACTGGATGGGCCTTGCTGTCCTTATCTGCTGTCAACTTCTCTGTTTCGATGTTTCAGTTTCACACATCTCTACCTAGTGCTATTGGGGACTGATCTTCACCACCTACAGCTAGTGCAGAATGCAGCAGTCAGGCTGTTGACTGGCCTTCTGAGGTCATGTCATACTATGGTGGTGCTGCACTCTCTGCACTGGCTTCCTATTAGGTGGCGGATACACCTTCAAGGTTAGTTTGCTGACCTATAAAGCCCAACATGGTCTGGGGCCCACTTACCTGCAAGACCTCCTACAGCTCTATCACCCATCTTATCCCCTCCCCTCAACAGAGAAGGGCCTACTAGTGATTCCCAATGTTCATTTGAAGTCATCTGGTATCTAGGCTTTTTCAGTTGTTTCGTCTACACTGTGGAATTCACTGCCTTGGTTGCTTAGAGAGGCTGTCTCAGTTAGTGCCTTCCACACGGCTCTGAAGGCCTTTTTATTTAATAAAGCTTTTCCCTCCTTTTAACTTCTATTCCTGTCTATATTTTTATATATATTTTATTTTAATTTGTCTATTTTTATTCAACTATCTGTAAAGCCCCTAGAGTCATAATGAGATAGAGTGCTCTAACAAATTAACAACAAAAAAATTCTTTCCTGGTGGTCTAGCACCCCCCATCCTCGATGTCGCCTGGACATATTTAATTCATGGCCCTAGTGGTCTAGTGCCCCCCCCCCCAGTCCTCGATGTCTCTCAGATATATTAATATCAAGTCACTTCTTACATCTAAATCTTTTGAAGAAAGTCCCTTGAATCGATCCGTCACTTTAAGGATTACCTTCCTGGATTCTTGTGATTAATTCTATGAGAAAGGTTGTTTGTATACCAAGGATGGACTACATCTTAATAAAGCAGGAAAAAATATATTGGGAAGATTGCTGAATAACATCTTACCAGGGAAGCATTTAAACTAATTATGAAGGGGGGGAGGGGCTCCTCCAAATAATCCTAAACTTGTGTTTATTCTAATAAATGCTCAAAGCCTTAGGAATAAAAAAGAACACCTGGAACTTCTGTAACACCTATACAAAATACACAGCTGTGCAGTCACAGAAACATAGTGAAGAGAGGATGAAGGGGAAATTAAATATCTGGGTACAACTTATTCTATATTAACCACAGCAATAAAAAAGGTGGTGGAGTTGTGCTGTATGTCCATAACACCATTGATGCCAGTCAATTAAAGTTGATGGATAACAAAACCCATGAACAGCTTTGGGTGACAGTGAACCTGAGAAATACTGGTAAAATCTTATTTTGTGTTTGTTATAGGGCTCCTGCTCTTTCACATGTTGATAGTATTAAGTTTCTCGAATCACTGGATGATACAGAGTTGGTTTCCAAGGTTATCATTATGGGAGACTTTAATTTTCCTAATATACACTGGAACAGTTACACTGGTACTTCTCTGCTTGAGAAAAAATTGATTGAAATTAGTGCTTCCAACAACCTCTAACAGTATGTTGAGTTCAACACCAGAGGGGGTAACATCCTTGACATATTTTTAAGTATTTTTGTTGACAATATAGTGGAGTATACCGTTAGAGAGCCTTTTTTGTGACAGTGATCATAACATGGTTCGATTTAAACCAAAATAATTTTGGTTGCCACGGGTAGGCAGAACCAGGATTAGATACTTTTCTAAAGCCACATTTAATGAGATCTGATCCAATATGCAGTAATGGAACTGGATGAGAGGCCTTGAATGTTTGGCTCTGCAGCCAAAATGGGACTTACTACACTGTATACTAAGCTCCAACACTATATTAGAACCTATGTACCTGAGGTAGATAAATATAACATCAAGGAAAGAATCTCTACCTGGTTAAATAAGAGGATAAGAACCATCATCAGGAACAGGAAGAAGGTCCACGCAGCATAAAAAAGAAATCCATGCACTGCTTCATGGATGGTCTATAAGGAGAAAGTGAGAAGATGCAAAAGAGTTATAAACACTCTAAATTGAACTACTGTATGAGCAGAGATTAGCAGCAAAAGCCAAATATAATGAAAAGATTTTCTTTAACTACTGTATGTGAATGATAGTTACAATGTTCAGCCAAGGATTGGCCCACTTATGTGTAATAACAGAGTGCTTGATGATGGACACTCAATTACAGAAGCTTTTAACAGGTATTTCTGTAGCATCTGTCAGCCAAAAGACACAGGTGCTGGAATTCCCATGCCTAATTTGAATAAGGAATTTATAATCTCCCCGTTAAAGTGAAGAATAGGCTATTGAAATTAGTTCCAAATAAATCTGCTGGTCCAGACGAGCTGCATCTGGCATTTTTGAAATAACTGGCTAATGAAATATCAGCACTATTATCAGATATTTTCTTTAGCTCATTGACAGAGGGAAGTTTTTTACATGCGTGGAGGGATGCTACTGTAATTACAATCCACAAGAAAGGGTCTAGACAAGACTGTCATAATTACAGACCTATTAGTCTAACCTCCTTCATGGGGAAAATGCTTGAGGAGATTGTTAAGGAAATACTTGAGGATAATGTAGCATGTGAGGGCCTGGTCAGTGCTACCCAACATGGTTTTAGATCTGGTAGATCATGTTTAACTAATATGCTGCACTCTTCGAACCAGTCAGTAAGGCTCTAGCTGTAGGGTTACCTGTTGATATCCTATACCTTGATTTCTCTAAAGAATTTGCTACTGTACCCTACTCCCCTTAGATTAGAAAATTGTATGATATAAAATTAGATCTTAACAAAGTTAGCTGGATAGAATCATGGCTGAGTGCCAGAAGACAAAGGGTTTGTGTAGCAGGCCATTTGTCTGATTGGACTGATGTGATGAGTGGTGTGCTACAGAGATCAGTACTGGAGCTTACCCTTTTAAACCTTTTAAATGGTAAAAAGCTATTGACAACTGACAAAGAGAGGGATCAGGGAGTCACTATCAAAAAAAATAATCTGACACTTGATGAGCAAAGCAGGGAACCAGTAAACAAGTACAACAAGATCTTAGAATGCATTTTAAGGAATATTAGAAGTAGGAACAGAGAGATTCTAATAGCTTTGTACAAGGCACTGGCTCTAAACAAAATGTGAAATTAATAGAAAGGACACAGAGTAGAGTCACCAAGAAAATGAGAAATCTCTCAAATAGCTCATATGGTGATAGGCTACGTATCTGAACCTATATTCTTTCTCTTACAGGAGAATAGGGGGTATCTTTGTTTAGTCTATGAGACCTTCCATGATCATAATCTGTGGGAATGCCTTGGTCTTGAGACCAGGGTAATTAAAAAGGAGAGCTGGTATCATGGTCTTTAATTAAAACGGGAATATTTCAGGACATCAAAAAGGGGAGCATGGCTAAATCAGAGAGTGGTATCCATTTGGAACAAACTACCCAAGGATATTGTTCATAGTAATTCTTTACTTACATTTGAAACTGCACTGGAGAGGTCCATGGGTGCTAAGAAATTTGAATATATGTTGTAATTGTTAGATGAGTCACATTGGCCTGTGGCTTACAAACTCATATCCTCGCATGACACCATAACAAAATATATATATACATAATTATATATATATGTGTGTGTGGACAGTATTCGAGAGACTTGGGTGTGCACTTAAAATAAGGTCTGTATTTTACTCATAATTTATTAAAAATACTGAATTTGTGCTCTGTGTTGTTGCCAATATGGTCCAAAGATAGTGTGCATAAAAAAGGGTGTATGTATTTTTATTTTATTGTGTCAACATTTTTAAGAATGAAAATAGCCTTAAAAATGCAGCCATTTTGTGACATGGCTGTGATACACATCTTGGTGACCATTAAATTTACAGTATTTAAAGGACAACACTAAAGTTTTTTAATGGACTGAGCAGATGGGTAACTGTCCCCCAGTTATTATTGATTTTATGCAGATGTAATTACATTTACATGACACCATATGTAATTTATTACGTTTGAGCATTACATGCAATGTCTTATATAGCTGCATTAATTCCTTTGCTTGTCTTGCCTTTATGCTTTGCATTTTTTTCTCAGTGTCCATTCATATTGCTTAATGTGTCTCCCCCACACAAGTCTACAATCTTAATGCAGTGGTACATAAAGCCTGTTAGGAGCAGCAACATCAAAAGCTGTGGCTCTTGTTGTCGTGTCCACTGTTACCCACGTGGCCGATGATGCTGGTATTGATCCAAACAGACAGGAACCAAAAGTGATGTCAGGTATTATGTTTTGGTACTCTGGCTCTAAGCAAAACTGTTCTCTTCCTGCTGCTTATCCCATTTTCCATTCTTAAAAACAGGGAGAATGAAGCATCGTCTATTTTAAATCTGGCATGCTGCATGGGAGTTCAGACTGGTCTCAGAGGTCTCCAGTCACTAGAAAACATGATCCTCAGCATTATGATACAAAACTGTAAGTGAAAATTCTGGGAGGCATATTAAATAGTGACTGGTTAAAGTGCAGTAGTTGTTCTGTGTCATTTTGGGGACAGAAAAGTAAAGTTTTCACATCAGGACTTCATGGTCCTGCTGTTTGTGAAGGGCCCCTCTCCAAAACAGAGGATGATTGGATCAGTGGACTGTGCAGCATAATCAGTATATTTGAAAGTTTTGTTTGGGAAGTATATCAGCAGACTTGTCCTCTGGTTCTGGCACTGTGCAAATGGGGCATATTAAATAGTATATTTAAAAATGTTGTTTGGAAAGTATATCAGCTGAACTTTCCTCTGGTGCTGGCACTGTTTAAATGGGGCATATTAAATATTATCTGGCTATACTGCAGCAGTTGTGTTGTATCATCTTGGGGGATAAAAAAGTTAAATGTGTGTGTTCTGTCATGGTCCAGCTGTTTGTGAGGGGCGCCTCTTCAAAATGGGGCTGCGCATATATGTGACCAGCCTAATCAAATAGAGTTTTATATGTGATTTACAGTATTTTGTTTACTATCCATCCAGTGGGTTTTCATTATATAATTAGATTTTTTCAGAATATTATTAATATTGGTGAACTTTCCTCTGGTGATGGCTTTGATCATGTTTAAAAGGGAAAAAACAGCACATGTGGGGTTCCTACTGGTAAATTTTGAGAATGCATGTTTGTCAAATGAATGCTGCACCTGTTGATGTGATGATAGCTCTATCTTAGACGTGTGTATGTGGAATGAATATAAACATTGCAATTTAAACATGTTTTAAATGAAAAAAGCACAATTTGTGTGAGATGCTTGTAATTTTGAAAAGAAGGGGTGATGCTGGCTCTGGTTAAGGGGTGTCTATGTGTCTGTGTGTGTGTATGTGTGTTATTTTAAAATGAAAATGTTGCATTTCTTGATGTAAGATTATAAAAGAGCATTATTGTATTGTCATACTGAACTATGGGATCAGTTGTGGGTGATGACATAATATGTTGGAACTGTTTGAAATAAAAAACTTCAGCAATTGGGCCTACCTCAAAAATCCTGCCCATGGCATTGGTCAGTTCATTCGGGGTTATGGGGGGATATCATGTGTAGGAATGAGATTGCTTTTAAACTAGACATCAAGTGGTGGCATAATATGTTGGAACTGTATAGAAATAAAAAAAATACAGCACTTGAGCCTGCCTCAAAGTGGCTGTTCATGGCATTTGGGGGGTGCCATTTGTAGTAATCTGGCCATTGCCTGGTTGTAATAGTGCCTGTAGAGCAACATCAGGGGTTTGGATTCATCTGGCAAAAACATTTTCCTGATTTTTTCATAATGAGACTGTTTCTAAATTAGATGGCAAGTGTTGGCACAATATGTTGGAACAGTTTAAAAATAAAAAAAATACAGCACTTGTGCTTACAGTACATCAAAAAGGCTGCTCGTGGCATTGCTTAGTACATTCAGGGGTATGGGAGGGATACCATGTTTAGTTATTTGATCATTGCCTGGGTGTACTAGTGCCTGATGGGCAACATCAGTGGTTTAGATTCATCTGGCAAAAATATTTTGCAGATTTATTTATAATGAGACTGTCTATAAATTAAACATCAAGTGTTGGCATAATATCTTGAACTGTTTGAAAATAAAAAATAAATCACCTGGGCATAACTCAAGCAGTTTGGATGTGGCATTCCATGTGCAATAGTACAAGAACCTCACAGCAGCGGCGTCCCTGTGATGCACATGGTGGTGAGCCCAGGGTGGGCCGATGTGATATTTTGGCATAATGTTCCACACAAAGGTTGGCACAGGGTTGCCAGGGGGTGTCATGAGGCTCCCACATCTACAGTTATCAGCACCAAACTGCTTGCTGGGGGCTTTCCGGTTTTTAACTGTGATTGGGCCTGACCTCAGTCTGGCTCTGTGGAGGTATGGAGATGTCAAAATTACCCCTGATGTGTCTCAGGCACGTTGTGTAGCATTCAGCTGTCTCTGGCCTTACCTTTGCTTGTTCATGGGGCATTTTGGAATATTGTTTTGACTTGTAGAGCAGTTTGGATGTGGCATTCCACATGCAGTAGAAGAGCCCCGCAGCAGAGGCATCCCTGTGATACACGTGGTAGTGAGCCCAGGGTGGGCCTGTGTGATACTTTGGCATCATTTTCACCACAAAGGCTGGTACCAGTTTGCCAGGGGGCATCATGTGGTTCCCACATCTATAGTTATCAGTGCCAAACAGCTTGCCTAGGTGCTTTCTGGTTGTTAACTGTGGTTGGGCCTGCCCTCAGTCTGGCTTCGCTGAGGTACAGTGATGTCAAAATGACCCCTGATGTGGCATGGTGCTTATCAATGTGTTTGGCTGTCTGATTGTTAGTAAGCTACCAATAAAAGTTGCACCTTGTATTTTGCATGTTGCAGTGCTACTGCAGTGTCCACGTTACCCACAGTAGTAGTATGTGACAGAGATGGTCACATAATAAATCAAGTGCAACCAAGTGATTTGTTCATGTTTATCTTTCTGCTTAATGTTTAGCTTAACTGTGAAAGGCATGTAGACAGGGCATAAACAGTATAAGCATGAAGTAATGAAACTTTGGCAACCTCTTGTTTGTATTTTTAGTGCTGTCTACGTTGGAGGCTAGATAGCGGCACATAGGTATGAAAGAACATCAAATCATTAAATGTTATAAACTAATACACCTAACTAGAAAACAGAGACACTGCATTTGAACATTTACTTTATTACTAGAAATGGGAAATAATGCATAATGGACCCACGAAAGTAGTTTCCATGTCATAACTAAGTGTGCCATTTTTCCAAACTTAGAAATACAGAACTATCTTTATATTTTGTATTATGCAACTATCACATATAGACATTAAAATTAAGGTTGAGTCATGCCTAATTATAAAACTTTTTTTGAGTGTATGAATGTGGCGGGTCTGGGGAGAGGGGGAGGCATCACTGGCAGGAGGGGGGAAGGTTAAGCAGGGAGAAGAGGTAGCGGAAGTGGAAATCACAGCAGAGAGAGTGAGGGAAGCCCTCGGGTCCCTTAAGATGGAGAAAGCACTGGGGCTGGATAAATTACATCCCAGAGTGCTGAAGGAACTTGCAGATGTCCTGGAGAAACCCCTGACAGAGCTTTTCACCATCTCTCTGAGGACAGGGTGGGTGCCCCAGGACTGGAAGGTGGTGCATATAGTGCCTATCCACAAGGGGGGATCAAGGGAGGTGGCGGGAACTACAGGCCTGTCAGCTTGACATCGGTGGTGGGCAAGGTGATGGAGGGCATTGTCAAGGAGAGGCTGGGGGGGACCTGGAAAAGTCAGGGTGCCTGGACGATAGACAGCATGGATTTGTCCCAGGCAAATCGTATCAGACAAACCTTGTGGAGTTCTATGATTGGGAGATGAGTGCCTTGGACCTGGGTAGACCAGTGGATGTCCTCTTTCTAGACTTCAGCAAGGCATTTGGCTCTGTTCCTCACATGAGCGTGTTGGATAAACTGGGAGAAATGGGGGTTGGGAACCAGATAATCAGTTGGATAGGCAATTGGCTCCAGGACCGGACCCAGAGGGTCGTAGTTGGCGGGATAGTCTCATCCCCTAAGGAGGGTCATTAATGGGGTCCTTGGGCCCCTCCTGTTCAATACCTATGTCTCTGACATAAGGACAGGTATCAGGAGTGAAATGAGTCTCTCTTTGCAGATGACTCAAAACTGGGGGCGGTGGTGGATAGGGAGGAGGGGAGGGGAGGGTGGCCCTACAGGGGGACTTGGAGGCTCTGGAAAGATGGTCTAGAAAGTGGAAGTTGAGGTTCAATGCAGGGAAATTCAAGGTACTGCACCTGGGGGCCAGAAACCCAGGCAAAGTGTACACCCTGGGGGGGAATGCTACAAGTCTTGATGGCTGAGAGAGACCTGGGGGTGGTGGTGGATGTCAAGATGAACAGCTCTGAGACTTGTAGGAGGGCAGCAGCCAAGGCCAACAGGATGCTGGGATGCATCGCTAGGGGGATCACCTCCAGAAGGAGGGAAGTGATACTCACTCTGTATAACTGCTTGGTGAGGTCGCACCTTGAGCACTGCATGCAGTTTTGGAGGCCACACTTAAAGAGGGACATTAAACTTCTGGAGAGGGTCCAGAGGAGGGCAACCAAAATAATTTGGGGCTTGGGGACAGGACCTATGAGGAAAGGCTTGAAGAGCTAAATATGTACACATTGGAAGAGAGAAGGGACTTGGGGGACATGATAGATGTCTTCAGGTACATGAAGGGGTAAATAGGGAGGAACAGTCAGGGTGCTTGAAGGAAGGAGGAGGGGCCACTAGAGGGCATGGGTGGAAGCTGGAGGGGAAGATTCAGGGAGAAAGGAGGAGGTGCTACTTCACTGAGAGGGTGGTGGAGCCATGGAATGCACTGCCTAGGGGCTGGTGGAGGCAGAGACAGTGGAGGGGTTCAAGAGGGGGTGGGACAGGTACAGGGGAAGGGTTCTGGAAGCAAAATCCAATGCAGCGAGAATATCCAGAACTGGGAAGGGAGAAGCCAGAGAAGGTGAGGGGGGCCGCAAGGTCAGCTCCCAGGGTGGGGGCTGACCAAACGAGCAGACGCAAAAGACCATTAGGCCTATTATGCTGGCATTTTAGTATGTTAGTACGTAATGTCATACTTTGTTCTCTCGAATACTGTCCACACAGCTATATATAATATATATATATATATATATATATATATATATATATATATATATACATATACACATATATGTATAGATATTGCAGCTGCAGCCTGGTAGTCTAGCCCCCACCCCAATCCCTGATCTCCCAATACTATACATATAACAGTCTTTGGTGATCTAATGTTCCCCCACCCCAGCAAGCAGTGTCCCACCACCTCACTCTCCCCATTTTACCCCTGAGCTGGCGACCAGCACAGTCCTTCCCTCTCCACCATGGCTGGCCATCGATTGACCTGTCAGTGACTGCATACTGTATACCTGTATAAAATACATGCTCTTTGAATGAAAGCTCACTCTGAGCTGTTAATCAATGTCAATGAGCACCTACTGTATACTGGAGTGCCTCTTTATGCTGACAAATGATCCTATGAATATGGATTGTTATTGTTTTATGTTGCTTTTGTAAAACTGTGAAGAGCTCTGAGCTTGGGAAAGATGCAACATGAACAAAATATAATTAATTAATGAATTCATTCATTCATTCACTCACTTACCATGCATACATGCATCCATAAGTTCATCTATCCATCCTCTCAGCTGATCAGCGTTTTGGATTTTTCTATCCATTTTACAATATTGCTAATGAATGAGGATGCAGTACATGTGGAACATTTATATATAAGCTTTCTTCCTCTCATCTACGCACTGCACTTCAACTTCTGAAGCATACATTAAAGCTGAAATCACAAATTTCTGGTTTCATGCTCATGTCCATGGCAACAGAGTATAAATGACAAAAGCATAAGATTATGATTCTATGACATGCTCTCAAAATAATAGTAAATGAGCTATGAGGGACAAATCTGTTTAAGCAAATCCATTTTCAAAAATGACACCTTTGATGACTAATTGTGTTCATAACTAGTCATTACTGGATGCTTAAAGGCAGGACCCCTTGTTCTATATGGCACTTTTAATGTATGGCAAGGGTCATTAACTTCCATGATAGAACTGTTTTTCTTCGGTGGCAGATTTTTGTCTAGCAATTGACTTAGATGCCATGAGATATTGTTCATTTTCATTTCTTATATATTTTGAGAAACTAGGGAGTGGACTGGGTCACAAGGCCTTATTTCACCTATGCTTGGCTATAACTATAGCTGCAGCTTCAGTTCAATCTAAACCCACAAATGGTCAAATCCTAGCTGTTCACATGGGTGAGAACACACATGAACTTGCCACTGTTTTGTGTGAGCTTCAGTTTGCTTAATGCAGTAAATTGCTGGAGGCTAGAGCTGGCTCACACAGTGATGCAAGTTGGTTGATCTGCCTTGGGGAGGGAGGGGCAGGGCCATGGGTCATTAGGGTCATCAAGCAAAAGCAGGTTACTATTTTTAGGGCTGCAGTGGGCAGTGCCATGAAGACCTCTTGTGAGCAAAAGAAGGACTCCACTACAACTAAACAACTTTTAGGAGTTGCTTCACAGTGTAGAAGGAGTGAATTTGGGCAGGCTACCCAATGTTCCATTCAATCAAATTTCTGCAAGTGCCATAGCAGGAAAAACAAAATCTGGTAGAAGCTATAGCTATTGCATGGAGGCAGTATAGTGCAGTGGATTAAGGCTCTGAGCTGCAAATCTGGAGACCTGGGTTTGAATCCCACAGCCCCCACTTGCATACTGTGTGACCCCGAGCAAGTCATTTAACTTCCCTGCGCTCCCAGGTTGCACCTGTAAACAAGATTTCAGCTTAATGTGTCTCACCTGGTTAAACAATTGAAAAAATAAATAAAAAAAATAAGGGCTGCACTTGAGCACAATAAATGACAGCTGTGACATTCATGAGGTGCTGCAAAGAAATGTTTATGTTGAAAATTTGGGGTATAAATATTGAAAATGACCAAAGTTATGAGCCTGTGTTTGCAAAATATGACATAAGTTCATTACTTTGTTGTTTTTAATATTTTTAATCACAGTTGTCAAAATAACTTTCTTATGACCCCACCTCATGAACAAGGGGGCACAGAAAATATTGAACTAATGACCAAAAGATGATTTCATGCAGTGACCATGAAATCCCCTTTCAGGATATAAAAAACATCTTGGACAGGATTTGAAAAATGATAGCTGTCATGTTCATGAGGTGCTGTAAATATATAGCTACGCTGTAAATTTGGGGTAAAAATATTGAAATTTACTTTAGTTACAAGCCTGCATTGGCAAAATTCAATGTACTCTCATAACAGTGTTGTTTTTTAATATTTTTTACACCACATTTTCTACAAAGCCTTCTTATGACCCTACCTCATGAACGAGGACAGAAAACATTTTCAACTCATGCCTGAAAGGTGGTTTCATGCAGGGACAGAGAAATCATCTTTTGAGACAGATTTGCCCAATGTCAGTGCAATTGTTCATGAGGATGGGTCCCCAAAAAGGCATGTTGAAGATTTGGGCCAAAAATATGCAAAAATGGACAAGTTATGCCACTAAGTTCAAAACACCATTCAAATATGTTGAACTGCATGCCTGTTTATTTAGTTTGCTGTCTGGCTTTGAAGAGTGAAAACATATCTGTGTTCCAGAGAGGATTACAGTGTTGGACCTACAATGAGTAAATAAGGGCTTGAGTTTCTGTGGGTTGGTGGGTGCTGAGTGGGAGGGTCTGGTGGGTGGACAGTAACAGCCTCAAAAGGCATCGATGGATGGTTTTATTTTTACAGGTTTAAAAAAAAATTGGACTGAAGATTCCTAATCATGACACAGGGGGATTAGGCACCCCCAGTGTGACTGTTATGTTTCTGGGAGGTGGTGGGTGTTGAAAGGGAGTGTTGGGAGGGTGAGAGGAAAAAAAAAAAAATATATATATATATAAAATAAATTTGCAACACTCTCCTCCACTGTCTTGTTTGCTGAGGTCATGGCAGAACATGGCACAGTCCTCCATGCCCAAGATGGTCACCAATCTCTATTGCACATGTGCAAGTTTTCGTGCATGCGCAATACAGTTTGGCGGCCATCTTTGACATATCAGACTGTGCCAAGTTCTGCCGTGACCTTCGACTGAAGAAAAATACAAACACCATTACTTTTAAAAGCCTTGTATTGTGGATATCTAGTATTTTTGTGATATAAATGACTAAGAATAGATAATTTTGTGGCAACAGATAAGATTTCCGTGAGAAGAACTGCAGAATTTATGACCTGCCTAACAAAGGCATGAATTGTATGGAAACTATATTAGCTATAGAAACTGAATTATTTGAGAAAATTAAAAACACATGGTGATTAAGCTTAGGATGTCAGAAATACATTTTTGTGAAAAAAGATAAAGATTGATGATTATGATGATATATTATAGTGGTGCGGTCTTGCCACTATATTTAGAGTTGAGAAGGCACATCTATGTTAAAGTGAAAATTTTGTGCATTAATAACTTTGGACCTGTTCAATGGATTTGCTAGCAATTTGTTATGCATAGTGGGGCATGGTAGATCTCTTGATTTGCCAAATTTCATTTTGGCAGGACTTACGGTCTTTGCACACGAAAACGCTGAAAAATGCAAAATTATCCAGTTTTGGAGGTAGCTTTTGGGAATTTGTCTGTGGCCCTGTGCTGCCATCATGTGGTATGCCACTCTGTGAGATGGCTCGTTTGAAAGAGCTTTGGTGACTGAACATGCTGCTTTTCATTTGGTGAAAAATTATTAAGGCATTCAAAAGTTATGCCACTTTTAAATTCTCATTATAAGTCAATGGGAACATTTATATGGTTGTTTTGTGAACAAGGAATGGGGTTCTGGCCATCTGGTCCCACCTGGCAGTCAAATAATTTGCAGCATCATGGTTCAAGAATCTCTGTCCCCAAGAATTCTTTGATAGTGAGGTCTGTCATCTTGTTTTTAGATTTCCGATCGGTTTCATTCAAAATGGTCAAAAAATAGAGTTATAAGGTTTTAAAATCTTTGATCGCAGCTCGCTAATGGTCTTTGTTCATAATCCAACAAATTCTTTGATCACGAGATTCTCTGATTGCAATCTTACATCAAGAGCTAGAAACACTATTATCTCAGCTCAGGGGTGGGCTGGGGCACAAATGAGGGTGGGTTTTGCTCAGGGGGCTTCGTTATGTAGAGGCATGCTGTTGGTTTCATTAAAATCTGTCTAGAAATAGCATTTCACCATTTTGTATTCTTTGATTGTGAGCATGCAATTTCTTTGATCATGAACCTGCAAATTCTTTGATCGCGAGATTCTTTGATTGCGATCGTGCATCGCGAGCGAGAGATGAGATGGCCAAATTAAAAATTCAAATTTCTCAGGCCAGGGCTTTTCCTTCAAATGTTTGATTTACAGCATTTTTTATTCTTTGATCGTGAGCCTGCAAATTCTTTGATTGTGAGATTCCTTGATTGCCATCTTTGATTGCGAGAAAGGGACATGATGGCCAGATTTTATAATGCATAAGACAGGGCAATTTTACCAATCTTTAAGTTTAAATATCTCGTAAATGGTTTGATCTTTCTATTTGAAATTCAGAGGATGTTCTCAGCATGTCCTGTAGATGTGAATTACGGTGCTTATGTGTCAGAGAAAATTAGTTTCGTGGAGATATTGTGTGATGCAATTTACGTGTTGCAGATAGTGTTTTGCATTGTGCTGGTGGCTTGAAATTGATAGGGTACCTAGCCGTAGTGTTATGGATGTAGTTGTCAGTCATTGTGCCTATAAAATGTTAACAGGTGTGGAATTGTGCAACTCTAATAAATGAAAATTTCAAACTTTTACATGTTGTATCTCGGACATGGTTTGGTCTTTTGCATTGAAATTTGGTGAGTGCTCTCGGCATGTCCCATAGATGTGAATTAAGGTGTTTACATATTGGAGAAAATTTTAACATATCGAGATTGTGTTGTACAGTGCAGTCTGCAGGGCCCATTGGCCCATGCTGTGGACCAATGGGCATACAACCGTACTGTATGCTGTCAGTCGGCAGGTGGCCGGGTGGCTTCCGGGTTGGGAGCTGCCGCCCATCACTGACTGGGGGAGTGGGGTGGCAGGTCTGCTTAGGCGGGTGGGAAGGGGGGTACGGCTGAACCACCAGGAAGTTTTCTTTTACATAGCCCATGATCAGGCTGGATTCAGTCCACTGGACCACCAGAGATTTATTTATTTTACTAAGCCAGCAATCGGGCTGGATTTGGTCCACTGGACCACCAGAGAGTTTCTTCTTTTACAAAGCCTGCGATCGGGCTGGATTTGGTCCACTGGACCAACAGGGATACATTTATTTATAATAAGCCTGTGATCGGGCTGGGGAGTGGGTCCACTGGACCACCAGGAAGACATTTATAATTACTAAGCCTGTGATCAGGCACAGGAGCAGGTTCACTCGACCACCAGGGATTCATTCAGTTTTACAAAGCCTACAACTGGGCATTGGGGCGCATTGCTGCTGAGGGGTGGGGGTATCGGTCTCTGATGGCAGAAGCCTGGCAGGGTAACAGGTGCAAGTTGCCAGGGATCAGTGCACCTGCATGCAAATAGAGCCATAATGACATGCAAATGGCCCCATTTGCACCTTGCATGCATAATGGATCCATTTGCATACCCACCATTGAATATCATGGTTCATGCACCTAGTGCAACTGCATTTGTGCTGGTGCATCTCCTTACTCCTCTCTTGCCACTTGCACTGGCACAGTGCCACTGCACCATGCGTAATTCGGGTGGCCACAGTGCCATATTCAATGGTGCTGAGCCATGGCGCAGCATCATTGAATATCACAGGGACCATGCCCTGGTGCATCCCAGTTGCGCTGCATCCTGGCTTGGGCCCCTGCCTGGCCCAGTCTGAATATCCGGCCCTCTGTATTTAACCACACCAAATTTTTTCTTTTGCTTTCAATAGTATAACCCACCTGGAAGTGAGCCTTGGCTAAAGTGCCCTTTACAAAATAAATAAATAAATAAAAACAACATAAATAACTGAAATGAAATATTCAGTATTTAAAGTTTTACCAGTTGTACTTGTTTAACAGAGGGTGATCTGCCCATCCCACATGGATAACATAGACTAACTGGAAATTATTTTGAAGTATATTTCATTCAAAAGCTCAGATAGACTATGAAGAAGTTCTGTCAAGGTAAACTGCCTATTAATTCAATCTAGCCTACACTAGAACTAATAAATATTCAACCAGGGTCCCGATATTCAAACTTGCACCCAGCAATGGTGCAAGTGGTTGCTCCCCGCAACTGAGTTGCACCAGAGCTCAACAGTGAGATATTCAAATGAGATGTACAATGGCACTTTTTATTGGCTGAACAAATCATAAAATGCATGCAGCACAACTATGATACACCAGTTTATCCCCCAGACAGGTCTGAATACCTGGAATGTGTATGCACCAGCACATCTGGAGATGTGCAAGGTGCAATTTCCAGATTTTCAAACCCACACATGCAAATGGAGCCACTATGCATACAAGGTGCAAATGGGGCCATTTTCATGTCTTTATGGCCCCATTTGCATGAGTTGTGCAGGGCTGGCCCGGCGAAATGTGCCAGGTGCCCTGCTCATGTATGCTGTACTGATTCCCAGCAGTCTAGTGGCCGCCCTCCCATCCTCAAGTCTTGATACAAATTTCTGTAAGAATTACATGATCCTTAGCTGTTTAGTGATCCTTCCTCCCATCCCTGACTCCCGATCCCCATAAAAGAAACATCAAATTAATCCCTAGCTGTCCAGTGGTACCCCCAACCCCATCCCTGAGTCCAAGCCCCTTAAATGAAACATTAAATTAATCCCTGGCTGTCCAGTGGTACCCCCACCCCATACCTGAGTCCAATCCCCATAGATGTCAAGAGAATAACCTGGTGGTCTAGTGGTACCCCCCACCCACAGGACCCTCATCCCATCCCCCCCCATCCCAGCAGTGGCCGTATGTCATTGGGCAGCAAAACCCACCCACACATCTCCATGGCTGCCCACTGAATGACAGCTTACAGTATCACCTGCAAACTCATTGGTCAACACTGTTGACCAATGGGCTTGCTGTATGTCACTTCCATTCACAAAGTTCAGTTTTGTGAATGGAAGTGTATAGTACACACTGCAAGCCCATTGGTCAACATTGTCAACCAATGAGCTTGCAGGTGATACTGTAAGCTGTCATTTGGTGGGCAGCCTTAGAGGTGTGTGGTGGGTTTTGTTGCCCACCTTCATATGGCCACTGCTGGGATGGGAGGAGTGGGGTGGGATGAGGATCCTGTATGGGTGGGGGGTACCACTAGACCACCAGATTGTTCTCTTGACATTTATGGGGATCAGACTCAGGGGTGGGGATGGTGGGGTACAACTGGACTACCAGGGATTAATTTAATGTTTCTTTTATGGGGTTTGGGACTCAGGGATGGGAAGGGGGATCACTAGACTACAAGGAGTTTTATATTTTTACATTTACAGGGATCGGGTCTCAGGGAGGGGGGCCACTAGACCACCAGGGTATGTACAGTATGTGTCCATACAGCTTGGGGAGTCGGTGCATGGGGGGATAGCCATCTTGGGGTTGGCGGCTGCTGTGTTGCACCATGCAATACAGCAGCCTGCCTGTGGGTGGCTACCAGTTAGGCATGTTTTTTATATGCCTAACTTTTGGCACATCTATGTGACACATCGCTGAGATGCGCAGGCAGATGCGCCGCACATCTCAGCTGAATATCGTGATGTGCCGCATATGCATGGGCATGCTCCCCTAGTGTTGTGTCGCATACATTATAGATGCACTTTGGCCCATCTGGAGTCATGCTGCACATCTCAAGGGTTTGAACATGGCCCTGGGGTGCACTTCTGGAGATGCACTAGTGCAACTCAGTTGTGCCAGGTGCATTTCCTTTGAATATCCTGGCCCATATGCATTAAAAAAAAAGATGATTGAGGTTAGGAAATCAGAAACAATGGCTAGCCCTGCATATGCTTACTTGGCAACATCCCCACTGCATATTGTTTAATGTAAACAGCCATTCTGCCCTTACAGCTTCACCAAGTGCAGCAGTGCAATAATTAGTTATGTATATTCTTCTCATTGATCTTGCCATGTCAAGGATATATAAAAATACAAAAGGTATCCAGCTGTACAGAACTTTTTTCCATTTGCAAATAAACTACCTGTGCTACAAGCTAAATTGTAACTTGGCATTTACAGGCACCAAACAAGACTTGGTTTGCTCCAAGCCCTTTCCAGACTTTTTTATCTAATTTGATAGAAGCAAGGGGGAATATCAGGCTGCTGGCTTCTGTAGCCTGCAGTAGCAGATCAAAATGTTATAGCTGAAGAACAAAATAATGACATTTTGTCAACAGCTAGAGTCTTGGAGGGCATAAGCAAGATTTTAGAAAAATCTCTATGAACATAAGAGTACAGCTATGTATCTGTCCTGAGAATCTGTAAAAAAAACATTTGTAGACTTGCACTAGAGCAAGAGTTTATAATATTACTGATACACTTCACAAATATATTTTGGTATTTGTCATCTTGACATACTTTCCTAAATATTCTTAAATTAAATGAAATGAAGGAATTTTGGTATTCATACATTATGTTTTGTAAATTCATAAAAATGTATACACTTTGGAGGCAGTAGAGTATAGTGGTTAAGAGCACTGAACTGCAAACCTGGAGACCTGGGTTTGACTCCCATTAGCTCCCACTTGCTTACTATGTGACCCTAAATAAGTCACTTAACTTCCTTGTGCTCCCAGGTGGCACCTGGAAACAAGCTCTGGCTTAGTGTGTCTTTCCTGGTTAAACAATTTCCCCTTTTCCCCTTCATGCTGTGAACATTTCAACAAGTTTGACCATGCAAACTTTGAACTCTGAATCAAAGTTTGTCAGAGTTTGAATTGTTCATCATTTGCATTAACAAAAAACAAACAAAAAAAAAACTTCATCCTCATAGACACAGCCCTCACCAGGTGGCCAAGGCTTGCCCATTGGCCGACACTCTCCTATCCCAGTGGTCTCCCTCTCTTCTCCTCCTATCACACATTACAAAAAATGTTATGGGCTCCTTGCACTGTGCCAGAGGTTGACATCATCTTTTACATCACACCTCCAGACTGCTACCATTCCTCAAAACAAATTTAATTACTAGCTCCCCCCAACCACTAGCCTATGGTCCTTGATCTGGGGCAGGGGAATCAATCAAGCTTAGCAAGCAAATTCAGTCACCCCCCTCCATTCAAAAAGAATGAAATCTTGGTGGCTGTGCTGTAGTGACAAAGGAGCTAGCATTGTAAAATATCCCCTCAACCTGCCCCAAAGACTCCCAGAGTATCTGTATTCAAGTTGTTGCCCTCCACCCTGACCCCAGATCTATGATTTAGGGAGATTCAGTATTCATGGTTTCTAGCTAACTTAATTGTTGTCCCTCAAAGATGTTGGATCCATTTATTCACTCTAGCATATACATGATCAATTGCATGACATGGGGAACTGGCAGCCTGCCCTAAGCTGTTTAACCCACAGATTGTCTGAGTCTGTAGCAATCTGAAGAAAAGTCATGTTATTAGCCAAAGAAGGGCTATGGACAGAAGAATTAGAAACATTGTAATTGCTTACATACTGTATTTGAGAAAAAGGAACCATGTAACAACATGAAAAGACTATATTTTGAAATATGTTTGCATTCCATTTCTGAATGCTCCCGATCTTACACCTGCTAGCGGCAAAGGCTTACCCTCCCTTATGCCCAACAGTTTATTACCTTCTGTTTGGTAGGTGAAGTGTACTGATGTCTGGACTGTCCCAGTCAGACCCTTTTGCCTGTCGACCTCCCTCAACATGACCTGCCAGATGTTGATACCTGTTGCTGGTGCCACAAGTGATGATGCTCTCTTCTGACCCTGCCTGCTACCTCCTTTTTGCATATGGATTGATTGCTCATTCTACTATTAGAGATTACAGTCCCATCAACCAACCTCCCTGTCCTACCTGTCCCTGCCAATTGCCATCTCCAAGGACTAGCGTCAATGTCCTGAATCACCTTCCTACCTCCTTGCTCCTCAGATTTCTGATTTTCATCTCTTCCTGAACTCCTATTGTGCCGCCAGTTACCACTCTAGCTTAACAATGTGCTATGCTTCTTGATTTCATTTCATGTAAAGGTGTAGCCATTGAACAAAGCTCATTTTCAATGGTGAATGGTGATAGCATCAAGTATAATGCAGTGGTCACTTATGTTTTTCCTTGCCCTCCATAGTCATTTGTGATGTGCATCCCAAATCATTAGTAGTATTGCTAGGTGTGCCTCCTTCTAATTACACTGGCCCCTAGTAACACCCCTGCCCTCCCTCAGAATCCCCCTAGCTACCAGTCCTCATGCCTATGCTCCAGTTATCATTCCAGATTTGTAACATTCCACTCCAGAGCCAAAACCTGCTCACAGTAGCTGTAGATGTAGGATAGGAAACTACTGACCTGTAAGTTTGACCTCAGTGGTAGGGAAAATTATGGAATCACTTCTGAAAGAAAGAATTGTTGAGTACCTAGAGGCCAGTGGGGCACAGGACCCAAAGCAGAATGGATTTACAGCAGGAAGGTCATGTCAGACAAATCTAATTGATTTCTTTGACTGGGTGACCAAAGTAATAGACCAGGGAGGGGCTGTGGATATGGCCTACCTAGACTTTAGCAAGGCATTTGACACAGTCCCACACAAAATATTAATAATCAAGTTAGCCAGCCTGGAAGTGGGTCCCAGGGTGGTAGCCTGGGTAGCAAACTGGCTGCACAACAGGACACAGAAAGTAATAGTGAATGGAACACATTCCAAAGAAAGGAGGGTTACTAGTGAAGTACCTCAGTGCTCAGTACTGGGTCCAGTCTTCTTTAACATCTTTATAGGCAACATTGCAGAGGGTCTAGAGGGAAAGGTATGCCTCTTTGCAGAGGACACAACGATCTGTAACAGAGTTGATACACAAGAGGGGGTAGAAAAGATGAGAAGGGACTTGGCAAGGTTGGAGGAATGGTCAGACATATGGCAATTTAGATTCAATGCAAAGAAGTGCAAAGTAATGCACCTGGGAAGCAAAAACCCAGGAGAAGAGTACACAATAGCAGGGGAGGTACTAACAACAACAAAAATGGAAAGGACCTGGGGGTAGTCATATCAGATGACCTAAAGGTGGGTAAGCAATGTGAGAAGTCAGTAAGGAGAGCCAGGGGGACACTGGGATGCATAGGAAGGGGCATTACAAGTAGAAAAAGGGAAGTGGTTATCCCTCTATACAGACAGTTGGTGAGACCCCATCTGGAGTACTGTGTGCAGTTTTGGAGACCTCATCTATGCAAGGACATAGACAGGATGGAAGCATTCCAGAGGAGGGCAACTAAAATGGTGCAGGATCTGCATCAGAAACCATATGAAGAGAGATTGAGAGAGCTTAAAATGTATACCCTTGATGAAAGGAGGGACAGGGGGGAAATGATAGAAAATTTCAAGTACCTCAAGGGAATCAACAAAGTCCAGGATGGTAGCATCTTTCAGAAAAAGAGATATGTAAGAACAAGGGGGCACAATTTAAAGATAGAGGGGGGATGGCTCAGGGGTAATGTGAGGAATTTTTTTTTGATGGAGAGAGTGGTGGATACATGGAACCACCTTACTGGGGAGGTCGTTGGGTCTAAAACCGTGGGGGAATTCAAACATGCATGGGACAGACATAAGGCAATTATAGTGGGGTTGCAGGAAGTAGGCTGTTGGTTAATAAGAATCTGCAGCTTATCCAGTAGGTAGGGAAATGGGCAGACTGGGTGGGCAAAGTGGTCCTTATCTGCTGTCAACGTCTATGTTTCTATGTTTCTATGACTTACATTGTGCAACCCTGCAGTGCAAAAAGTGCACTCAGTCCACCCTGGTAAGCTTCCCATACTGAGACAACATTCTTAACCTGTGTGTGGGCTTTCCAAAAGGGTTTGGATGGCTCCAAGATCACCTTCTCCTCCTGATCTGTACCCTTGATAGTCCTTGGCCTCTTTTGGTCTCTTGGCTAGCATTGCTCATTTGGCTTACTGGCTTGAGAGGCCAACCACTCTGTGGAATGATGACGTAAAGTAGATGAAGAAGCCAAAAGCCATAGGAGAGGGACTGCTGGGGTGCTGCCTATATTTCTTTTACAGGAGGACTTGGACTTTTAGACCTATAGTGTGGCAAGATAACCCCTAACTTGGGGCATACAGTTGGGCAGATAATGTTTTAACTTAAGTTCTTAACATATTAGCCACACTGCTCTTGGGCTCACCTTACACAGCTTTATTTTTGAATATATAACTGTAAACGTTTTAATGGAAATACCCCTACATGCTGTATCAAAATATTTGGGAATCACTAATCCTAGGATTAAATGGGGGATAAGTTTCCCTTATGTGACTATGTATTAACTATGTTGGTATGTCCTAAATATGAAGCTTGTATCTGTTAAAAGGTATAATGAAACAATAAAAAAAACAAAATTTCAAAAAAAAAGAAGCCAAAAGCTGGCCATGCTCACAAATGTGGCTCAGACCAGAGCAAAATAATTATCACATAGACCCAGTCCACAGGTCAAGTAACAAATCATTAATATTGCTCCTTAAGTGCTCTGACTGGTCCCAATTATCCTATAGAGTCTATAATTTTAGAATTATTTCCACTACTACAGTACTGGTTTTATATTTTAATGTGCCTCTATTTACAGTACATTAACTTCCAGTTAGTGGTAAAGAAAAGCTAGATGTGTTACTGGTGGGCAGCAGTGGTACTTGAGGAGTTCAATTACTCAGCTGAGTTTTCTATCACAGATTTTGCACCATTTCGTCTGTCTGGAAATGTACAAAACCCTTTGTTCAGGCTTGACCTGAGCTTAATGCTTGAAGCTCAGATGTTAGCCATAATCAAGAAGACTCATCGCCTTTGAACTGCCTTCAGGTTTCATCCATTTTTTCTTTCCAATGATCTTGCAATACCACTTTCTATATTCATAAAATCCAGGACAGACTACCGTAAGGTTTTCTCTGGTGGGTGGGCATGAGAGCTTGATCCCTGCCTGCAGTTAGTGGCAGATCCAGGAATTTACAGAACTTGTCATGGAAACCCCAACCTCTCTAGGGAGTGTCTGGGGCATGCCCCCCCCCAGGTCATTTTGAATATGTAATGTGTGAAATGTTGCATTTTGGTACATTTTAAGACCAGTTTCGGGGGCAAAATGGGACTAAGGCAGGTGACTGTGTGTTCAACTAGTGAGAGATATAAAGGAGATAATTGTATCCTGGCAAAGTAGTTTGGATGATGTAAGTGTTTTACTTGTCTCTGAAACTGGATCTATGTCTCTGTCTGACCTGGCTGCTATTTCCCTCTTTGCAATCTGCCCATTGTAGTGTCTGAAGCTGGCAGCTTGCAAAGAGGGAACTAGCAGCCAGGTCAGACAGAGACATAGATCCAGTTTCAGAGACAAGTAAAACACTTACATCATCCAAACTACTTTGCCAGGACACATTTATCTCCTCTATACCTTTCACTAGTTGAACACACAGTCACCTGCTTTAGTCCCTTTATTCTTACTTTTATATCTTCACATTCCTGAATCTATCAATGGTTAAGTGACTTGTTAAGGGTTACAATGAGTATCTGGCATTTGTGTGTTTCTGCAGGTTCACAGCTTCATGATCTGCCCATTAGGGTAAACAGCCCTATTAACTGAAGCCCCTAATTCTTCACCAATCATATCTAGCAATATTAAAATTGAGCCAGAAGTACTCATGTCAGAAAAGGACATCCAGTTGACATGCTATTTTTATCTGCAATCAATATTAGAGGTTGAATATAAACGAATCGGAAACTGAAGCTCTGAGGTACAATGAGGTTAGCCTGTACAGCTCAAAAGCATGACACACAGAGCAGGATATCAAAAGCAGAAGAACAATCAGAAAAGAAGGAACCATGTTATCACAGACAGTGCACTTTGATCACAACAGGATAATGTATTCCAGAGGAAACTACATCACATTTTGTGTAATAATGACTGTTTTAATAACATTGAGGGGTTTATTTTTTCTTATTTTTCTCCATGAAAATGCTACCTTAGAGATCATTTATACTAACTAAACATGGAGTTTAGAATATCATAAAAAGCTGTGCAGTACGTTGTTTCTGTTAGTACACCAGAGCTTCCACAGTACATACGATAAACATCTGTAGCCTTGCCCCCCAGTAGTCCCACTGGCCGTCTTCTGAGTGTAAACCTGAACCACTTCAGAGTGTCCATCATTGTGCCCACCTGCCTGTGTGACCACTTTAACCCTCTAAACCAAGCAATTTCAGTAGCGTGTGCAACACCCAGAGTGGTGAGCAATGAACGGGAAATGGGTTGGGGAGACACAGCTTTCAGAAGCTGTACATTACTTTAAAATGGTGTTTGGGACTTTTGATTCTGACAGCCAGGTGTGTGAAGGGTGGGGAAGTGGGGGTGGGGTGGTAGGGGTGTAACCCTAAGATCACATTTCCATACTTTTATTGCTGTGCTATGATCCCTAATTGATGCATTAATGGAGTTTTTTGCAATGAATGTCCCTTCTTTTTGAGAAAGTGTAATGTAACTGATAAGTGGTATGTGTTAGTGGGAGCATGGGCCCTCCTTGCCCTGTGCTCCCTTCAGATTGCCCATTTTTTGCATAATGGTATGTGAATGTGGGAGTGCGGGACCTACTGGCCCTGAACTCCCACTTACTCATAACAACGGAGTCATACAGCAACCTTATAGGGCAAGGAACACTTGTAACACTAATTTGCCAGTATCTCAGCATCTGTAACAGCTATAAAAAGAATTCAAGTGTCGTTGTATTCATGACAGCATAAACTCCACACAAGATAAGTTGACTTAATCCAGATCTTGCATTGTTTACAAGATATGGGCACAGAAATCTGCTGCAAAGGGGTAATGGGTGGTCAGGGCACCGGCATTGAAGCACCAGCAATGAGAGCACCGGCAATATGGCAGCAACTGTATGGACGAACCTGCAATCAGGGCATCAGTGACACAGTGTGCCTTGGGGATGAAGACTATGGCGCCACAGGCGATGAGTGCCAGGCCAGAGAGGCATGCCCAATGTGGCCACACACATGGCAATGCCAGTCACCATGGAGATGGGAAACATACTGCCAGACAGCACTGTACAGTCCCCAGGTATGACCTCAGCAACATGGGGGGAACAGCAGCCCCAGGTCACCTGCTGACTGTGTACCATGGACCATGTCATTCCCCTTGTGGTGTGCACCATTTCTGAGGATCAGGGGTGCTGCTGGTTGGCATCCAGAGTGCACGTGCCCCTCTATCTGGTGACACCCGGGTTGGGTATGGGGCGTGGGTGATCGCGCTGCAGGCACAGATGACAACCATGTGGGCTATGCAGGTGGGGTGGGGCGGGGACAGTGTTACTGGCTATGGTTGATAGGTGGCACAGGGCAGCACGGCAGCACTGGATCTATGTCATGGTGTGGGTGCCATGCCTGCTTATCCTGGTGTCCTGTTTCAGCAACCAATGCATCAGCAGAGGATGTGTGCCAGGTGCACTCTTGTCTGTAGTGCCATCTGTTGTTGCCATAAGTCCTGTGTCTTGGCGAGGTGTGGTGGTGTGCACTACCCACTGGCACCTCCTTCGGTGGGCACCCCTGTGCACTGTAGCTGTGGTGCTGTACTTGCAGATGTCATTGTGCTGGGGCTCTCATTACTGGTACTACTATGCCGGTACCCTAACTGCCAGGAACCCTGAAAACACGGACACCACAGTAGCAATGCAACATGTGAAATACATGGTGCAACTTTTTTTAGTAGCTTATTATCAATCAAACAGCCAATACACATTGATAAGTACCATGCCACATCAGGGGCCATTTTGACATCACTGTGGCTCCACAGAGCCAGACTGAGGAGAGGCCCAACCGCAGTTAACAACCAGAAAGCACCCAGGCAAGCTGTTTGGTACTGTTAACTATAGATGAGTGTGCCACATGATGATCCCTGGCAACTCTGCGCTGGTCTTTGAGGGGAAAATGATGCCAAAATATCACACAGGCCCACCCTAGACTTACGACCACATGCATCACAGGGATGCTGCTGCTACAGGGTTTTTGTTCTGCACGTGGAATGCCACATCCAAACTGCTCTACAAGTCAAAACAATACACCAAAGTGTCCCATGAACAAGCAAAGGCAAGGCCAGAGACAGCTGGATGTTACACGGAGAGCCTGAGCCACATCAGGGTCATTTTGACATCACTGTACCTCCACAGAGTCAGACTGAGGGCAGGCCCAACCACAGCTAACAGCCAGAAAGCACCTAGGCAAGCTGTTTGGTGCTGATAACTGTAGAGGCAGGCACTGCATGATGTCCCCTGGCAACCCAGTGCCCGCCACTATGGGGAAAATTATGCCAAAATATTACACAGGCCCACCCTGTGCTCACCACCACGTGCATCACAGGGACACCGCTGCTGCAGGGTTCTTGTACTGCATGCAGAACATGACATCCAAACTGCTCTACAAATCAAGCCAGTACACCAAAATGTCCTACAAACAAGCAAAGGCAAAACCAGAGACAGGTGGATGTTACTCAGTGGGCATGAGTCCCATTAGGGGTCATTTTGACATCACCATACCGCCACGGAGCCAGACTGAGGGCAAGTCAAACCACAGTTGAAAACCAGAAAGCACCCAGGCAACCAGTTTGATGCAGATGACTGTAGATGTGGGAGCCACTTGACATCCTCTGGCAACCCCATGCTAGCCTTTGTGGGGACTATTATGCCAAAATATCACATGGGCCCACCCTGGGCTCACCACCACGTGCATCACAGGGACACTGCTTCTGCAGGGTTCTTGTTCTGCACATGGAATGCCATGTACAAACTGCTCTACAAGTTGAAACAATACACCAAAGTGCCCCACGAACAAGCAAAGGCAAGGTCAGAGACAGCTGGATGTTACACAGTGGGCCTGAGCCACATCAGGGTCATTTTGACATTACTGTACTTCTGCAGTGCCAGACCGAGGGCAGGTCAAACCACAGTCAACAACCACAAACAGCCAGACAAGCAGTTTGGCACTGATAACTGTAGATGTGGGTGATGCATAATATCCTCTGGCAACCCCGTGCCAGCCATTGTGAGGACAATTACAACAAAATATCACATGGGCCCACCTTGGGCTCACCACCACGTGCATCACAGGGATGCTGCTGTCACAGGGTTCTTGTACTGCTGCGCATGGAATGCACATCCAAACTGCTTGAGTTATGCCCAGGTGATATATTTTTTTATTTTCAAATGGTTCCAAGATATTATGCCAACTTGACATTTAATTTATAGGCAGTCTCATTACAAATAAATCTGCTAAATGTTTTTGCTGGTTGAATCCAAACCACTGATATTCCCCAACAGGCACTAGTACACCCAGGCAATGACCAGATTACAGCACTACACATGGTATCCCTCCCATACCCCTGAATGTGCTAAGCAATGCCATGAGCAGCCTTTCTGAGGTAAGCCCAAGTACTGCATTTTTTAATTTTAAACAGTTCTAACAAAATGTGCCATCACTTGACATCTAATTTAGAAACACTCTTATTATAAATAAATCAGGAAAATATTTTTGCCAGATGAATCCAAAACAATGATTTTGCCCTACAGGCATTAGTACACCCAGGTGATGACCAGATTATTACACACGGTACCCCATGCCATCAGCAGACATTTTGAGGTATGCCCAAGTGTTGTATTCTTTTATTTTCAAACAGTTCCAACATATTATGCCGCCACTAGATGTCTAGTTTAGAAGCAGTCTCATTCCTACACATGGTAACCACCCCACAACCTCAAATGAACTAACCAATGCCATGAGAAGCATTTTTGAGGTAGGTCCCATTGCTGTAGTTTTTTATTTCAAACAGTTCCAACATATTATGCCACCACCCACACCTGATCCCCCAGTTCAGTGTGTCAATACAATGATGCTCCTTTATAATCGTGCATCAAGAAGAGCAACTTTTTCATTTTAAAATAACACACACACACACACACACACACATGCACATACGCATGCACGCACGCACACACACATGCATGCATGTACACGCACATGCACACACACACCTTAACCGGAGCCAGCATCACCCCTTCTTTCCAAAAATTACAAGCATCTCACACAAATTGCATGTTTGTTTTTCATTTAAAACATTTTAAGAGTGCAGCTTTTATATTCATTCCACATACACACTTCTAAAATAGAGCCATCATCACATCAACAGGTGCAGAAATCATTTGACAAACACATATTCTCAGAATTTACCAGTAGGAACCACACAGGTGTTGTTTCCCCCCCTTTAAACATGATTAAAGTCATCACCAGAGGAAAGTTCACCAATATTAACAATATTCTGAAAAAATCAAATTTTGTAATGAAAACCCGCTTGATGGATTGTAAACAAAATACTATAAATCACAAACAAAACTCTGTTTGATTAAACTGGTCACATATATGCACAGCCCCATTTTGAGGATGGTCCCTTCACAAACAGCTGGACCATGAGAGAACACGCAAATTTAACTTTTCTGCCCTCATAGATGATAGAACACAGATGCTGCACTATAGCCAGATAGTATTTAATATGCCCTATTTAAACAGTGCCAGCACCAGAGGAAGGTTCAGCTGATATACTTCCCAAACAAAATTTTAAAATATACGATTTAATATGCCCTATTTAAGCACTAACCACACCAGAAGAAAGTTCTACTGATATACTTCCCAAACACAACATACTAAACTGCCAGCAGAATAGGCCTAATGGTCTTTTGTGTCTGCTCGTTTGGTCAGCCCCCACCCTGGGAGCTGACATTGCTGCCCCCTCTCCCCCTCTGGCTTCTCCCTTCCCTGTCCCTGATATTCTTGCTACACTGGTTTTTGCTTCCAGAACCCTTCCCCTGTACCTGTCCCACCCCCTCTTGAACCCCTCCACCATTTCTGCCTCCACCAGCCCCCTGGGCAGTGCATTCCATGGCTCCACCATCCTCTCAGTGAAGTAGCACCTCCTCCTTTCTTCCCTGAATCTCTCCACCCTCCAGCTTCCACCCATGCCCTCTAGTTGCCCCCCTCCTTCCTTCAGAGCACCCTGACTGCTCCTCCCCTATTTATCCCCTTCATGTACCTGAAGACCTCTATCATGTCCCCCCGGTCCCTTCTCTCTTCCAATGTGTACATATTTAGCTCTTCAAGCCTCTCCCCATAGGTCCTATCCCCCAAGCCCCAAATCATTTTGGTTGCCCTCCTCTGGACCCTCTCCAGGAGTTCAATGTCCCTCTTTAAATGTGGCCTCCAAAACTGCATGCAGTACTCAAGGTGCAGCCTCACCAAGCAGTTGTACAGTGGGAGTATCACTTCCCTCCTTCTGGAGGTGAGCCCCCTAGCGATGCATCCAAACATCCTGTTGGCCTTTCCTGCTGCCCTCCTACAAGTCTCCAAGTTGTTCATCTTGACATCCACCACCACCCCCAGGTCCCTCTCTGCCATCGAAACTTGTAGCATTCCCCCCTCAAGGGTGTACACTTGGCCTGGGTTTCTGGCTCCCAGGTACAGTACCTTGCATTTCCCTGCATTGAACCTCAACTTCCGCTTTCTAGACCACCTTTCCAGCGCCTCCAGGTCCCCTGTAGGGCCATCCACCCCTCCTCCCCATCCACCACCACCCCCAGTTTTGAGTCATCTGCAATGAGACTCATCTCACTCCTGATACCCTTCCTTATGTCAGAGATGTAGGCATTGAACAGGAGGGGTCCAAAGACTGATCCCTGAAGGACTCCACTAATGACCCTTTTTGGGGATGAGACTATCCCACCAACCATGACCCTCTGGGTCCAGTTCTGGAGCCAATTTCCTATCCATCTGATCATCTGGTTCCCCATCCCCATTTCTCCCAGATTATCCAACAGGCCTCCATGAGGAACAGAGTCAAACGCCTTGCTGAAGTCAAGAAAGAGGACGTCCACTGGTCTACCCAGGTCCAAGGCACTTGTCACCCAGTCATAAAACTCCACAAGGTTTGTCTGACACGATTTCCCTGGGACAAATCCATGCTGTCTGTCATCCAGACACCCCAGCTTTTTCAGGTCCCCCCCATTCTCTCCTTGACAATGCCCTCCATCACCTTGCCCACCACTGATGTCAGGCTGATGGGCCTGTACTTCCCTGCCACCTCCATTGATCCCCCCCTTGTGGATAGGCACTATATGTGCCACCTTCCAATCCTAGGGTGCCCACCCTGTCCTCACAGAGATGCTGAAGAGCTCTGACAGGGGGTTTCACCAGGACATCCGCCGGTTCCTTCAGCACTCTGGGATGTAATTTATCCAGCCCTGGTGCTTTCTCTATCTTAAGGGACCTGAGGGCTTCCCTCACTGTCTCTGCTGTGAGTTCCACCTCTGCTACCTCGTCCCCCTGCTTTGCCTTCCCCCCACTTGCCAGTGATGCCCCCCCTCCCCAGACCTGCTGATTGGTAAGGGTCCCTCTCCTCAGTTTCACTGTCTCCTCCCATGTATGATGCAGCCCCCCCATTTTCCTTGGTGAAAACTGAGACAAAGTACTCATTTAGTACCTCAGCCTGCTTCCCTGGGTCTTGTGCCCATCCCTCTCCTGTTTTAATCCTGCTAATCTGCCCCTTCACCCTTCATTTTTTTCCCAATGTATCTAAAGAACCCCTTATTCCCTCTCCTAATTTCCCTGGCCAGGTTCTGCTCCTTCCATGCATTAGCCGCTGTCACCACCCTACTGGCCCTTTTGGCCATCATCTAGTACTCCCCTTGGTCCCGTTCACTCCTTGAACACTTGAATTGCCTATAGGCCGCCTTCTTTCCCCTCACCACCTCCTGAACCTCCCTGGTCCACCATCAGGGTTTTCAGGCCCTACCGCATTTTCGTCTTACTCTTGCACACGTGCTGGTAGCATCCTGCACCCCCCTCCTGATTATTTCCCACCTACTGTCAGCGTCCATGTCTGGCCCAATCCCATCCAAGTGCTTCTTAAGGATCCTTCCCATTTCCTTGAAATCTGCCCCCCTGAAGTCAGTTGCCTCTGTCTTTGTGCAGCCTTCTACCAGTCCTAGGTTCAGGAAGAACCAGACCGTGGCATGGTCACTCCCCGCCAAATGGGCCCCTTACCTCCAGGCCCCCAATCTGTTTACTGTCTGCCAGGACCACATCCAGTATCCACTTCTTCCTGGTTGGTTCCCCCACCTGCTGAGTTAGGAACATGTCCTGAAAGACATCCAACAACCTCTGTTCCTTGGCCACCGAGGATGTCATAGTCTCCCAGTCTATTCCTGGCATGTTTAAGTCCCCCAACACCACCATCCTTCCACTTCCCAATCTGCAGTGTCTCCCAACATCTGCCACCAGACTCTTCTTCAGCTCCTCCACCAGCGCAGAGGGTCTATACACCACTCCTATTTTTACTCTCTTGCCCCCCCTTGTTATCAGGGTGACCAAAATCATCTCCACAGTTCCATCCACCTCCTCCACTCCTCCTATGGCAAGGCAGTTTTTGACTATTATTGCTACCCATCCTTCACTTCCCTTCCCCCTGTCCTTCCTGAACATGGTGTAACCCTCCAGTTTCAGGTCCCAGTCATGCCCTGTGGTGGCCCAGGTATCAGTGACCACTGCCATATCCACATCTCCCTCAGTCAGCATTGCCTGGAGCTCAGGCATTTTATTGCCCAAGCTCCTGGCATTTAGCAGAACTACCTTCCACCCTTTCCCTATACTTCCATTTCCCCTGCTCGTGTTCCTGTGGGGATTCTGTCTTCACCTGGTCTGCACCTTACCAGTCGGCCTTTTTATGCATTCCTCCAGCTCCCCAGGGAAGAAATATTGTACTCCACCCCAGCCCTGAACCCTGCACCCTCACCATCAGAGCCAGCCACCCTATCCACTGCGCCACTAGGCCAGCTACTATTTAATATGCCCCATTTACACAGTGCCAGAACCAGAGGAAAGTTCTGCTGATATACTTCCCAAGCAAAACTTTAAAATATACTCATTACCTACACAGCTCACTAATCCAATCATCCTCTATTTTGAAGAGGGACCTTCACAAACAGAAAGACCATGAAGTTCAAAGGTGAAAACTTTACTTTTTCTGTCCCCAGAATGACACAGAATAACTGTTGCACTTTAGCCAGTCACTATTTAATATACCTCCAAGAATTTTAACTTACTGTTTTGTAGCAGGATGCTGAAGATCATGTTTTCTAGCGACTGGAAACCTCTGAGATCCGTTCCAACTCCTGTGCAGCATGTCAGATTTAAAATGGATGATGCTTCATTCTCCCCAGTTTTAAGAATGGTAAATGGGAGAAGCAGTGGGAAGAGAGCAGTTTTGCTTAGAGCCAGAGTACCAAAACCGAATTCCTGTTGTTACCGTTGGTTGCCAGTTATTTGTACCAATACCAGCATTATCAGCCATGTGGGTAACATGGACATGACAGCAAGAGCCACAGCTTTTGATGCTGCTGCTCCTAGCAGGCTATATAAACCACTGCATTAAGACTGCAGACTTTTGCGGGGAAAACACATTAAGCAATGTGAACTGACACTGAAAAAAAACCTCCAAGCATAAAGACAGAATCCACAAAAGAAATTATGCAGCTATGCAAGACACTACGGTAATGCACGAAAGTGATTAAATTACGTGTAGTGTCATGTAAATGTAATTACATCTGCATAAAATCAACAATCACTGGGGGACAGCTACACATACACTCTGTCCATTAAAAAAGAAAACTTTAGTATTGTGCTTTAAATACAGTAAATTTAAAGGTCACCAAGATGTGTAGCACAGCCATGTCACAAAATGTCTGCTTTTATAAGACTATTTTTATTAATAAAATGTTGCCACAATAAAATAAAAATACATACACCTTTTTTTATGCACACTATCTCTTGACCATATTGGCAACAGTACAGAGCACAGAGCACAAATTCTGTGTTTTTAATAAATTATGAGTAAAATACAGACCTTATTTCAAGTGCACACCCAAGTCTCTTGAATACTGTCCACACACACACACACACACACACACATATATATGTGTGTGTGTGTGTGTGTGTGTGTAGCACGGCAGTGCCCCTATAGTTTGGGTTGAGCAGCAGTTTCTATGTTAAACCTGAAAGTTTGCACTTTAATAAATTTGCAACCAATCAATGGATTTGCAAAAAATTTGGTATGGTCTGTCCTGTGGGGTAGTTCTCTTGACATGGCAAGTTTTGTTCCGGTCAGTTATGCAATTCTGAGATCCAGATAGTGAAAAAAAAATTAAAAACAAAACATCCTGTTTTGCAATATTTTCCTCATCGACTTGCAGCCAGCTAGTGTGGAATTTCTGAATCATTTTTGTAGGGTATAAAGACCTTTCATAGCAGAACAGACAGTGAACATTTGGTGCAATGATATAAATCTGTTGCAAAGTTATTAAGTTTTTTAGTTCCCATTATATCCTATGGAACTTTTCTCAACATTCCAATCTTTAGGATAGGAAGAATTTAGAAAGGATTTCTTTTCATGAAAAAGGTATTAATCCTTTTTTGGAAGAACACAAATCCTTTTTTGTGAGAGAAATATCCTTTGTCATGAGCCGCTATCCTGTTTTCCATTTTTTGTATTTTGAAAACCCAAAAAATGTTGCTAGCAAGATACACCAACACGTTTCTTGTTCACCAGGACTCCCTTAGATGGGTTTCTGAAGTTGTTTTATGTGCAAGCAACCTCGGAAGGTGTTTTGAAACTCATTTATATTCCTTTTTTTGCGACTCAATAATTTCCTTTTTCATGAGCCGATTCCTTTTCTGCGAGTTAGCGAGTCACAAAAAAGGAATCCTTTACCATTAAAAACACCCTCTGAAGTCACTTTGCACATTTCTACTTTTTTTTTGCTGACATCGGGGTGCCCAATCCCTGTGTTGGCAGTAGAAGCCCCCTCCCTCCACCAATGTGGGACACTGGAGAGCCAACTCCAAATTTTCAACATAGCCATTTTTTTCACACCACCTCATGAACATTGCAGCTGTCATTTTTCACATCCTGCTCGAAATGTGTTTTTGCACCTGTGGCTTGGAATGGCAGAGTCGTTGCACAAAATCACCTTTTGTGAAAAAGTAATGAAATTACATTAACAGTGTTCATGAGATAAGGTCCCAAAAAGGCCAGGGTCAAAAGTCCAAAAATGCCTGTGTTATAGGCATTTGTTGCAATCTCACTAAGCATGCTCTTAACTTTGGAAATTTTCAACATTTTCATCACATATTTTCAATATAGTCTTCTTAGTACCCCACGTCATGAATGCCACAGCCATCATTTTTCAAATCCTTACCAAATGTGGTTTCACACCTGTGGCATAGAATGGTGTTGAGGTTGCACAGAATTATGTTTTGGTGGGCATTTGGACATTGTCTTTACTGGGTACATGTGGTGAGGTGATAAGAAGGTTATGTTGAACATTTAAGGTGACAATTATTTAAGATGGCACAGTTATGACTATTTGTTGCAATTTCACTATGCCTGCTTGTAACTTTATGCATAGAAGTGCAGGGGCTAGAGATCCCTACATTTCCACAGCTTGATACATATATACGCATCTATGGAGGGATGGGAGCACAGGATCCAAAGGTTGCCAGGATATGATTACAACTGCAGTGGAATTTTTTCTAAGGTTGCTATGGTTACTAAGATATTGTGCCATTAGCATCACAAGGGTTACTTCGAATATCTCTAGGTCTGCACTGTGTCTCTACCCTTATGAGTATGAAGGCGTGCTGGGGCCCTGCACTCCCACATTTTTTTTTCAATTGTTTAACCAGGAGTAGCACATTAAGCTGAAAGCTTGTTTACAGGTGCGACCTGTAAGCAGAGGGAAGTTAAGTGACTTGCTATGGGATTTAAGCCCAGGTCTCCAGATTTGCAGCTCAGAACCTTAAACCACTGTGCTTTACTGCTTCCTCAATCCCATATGGATCCCATTTTACAGTAATGGGACTGCAGGACTCGCCATTATTCACTATTGGGAGTGCAGGGCCTGGAGGACCCTGCACTCCCACAGGGAGATGACAGTTCACTACAATGTCTCTACAGTTATGGATAGATGGGAGTGCAGGGCCCACAAATGAATACCATTATGGAGTGAAGTGCACTCCCACAGAGAGATGCAAGTACAACACAATATAGACTGATAGGGGCCCTGCACTCCCACAAACATATAAGGGTTAGTTTACACTTTCTCATAAAGTAAGGAAATTCTTTGCAAAAAACTGCATTACTTCATCAGTTATGGTTGAAGCAACACAAGTAGGGAAATGAGGTGTTATGGTTTTGAACCCTAACACCCTCCACCCCACCACCTTACTCTGCCACCACCTTCCACACACCAGGGGTTCTCGGGCCTAACTCTCACTCCATTCTCCTATACTGTACCATCTCAGGTTCCTTACACATGGAATTGGGTAAGAGGTATGGATGATGACCCCAAGGCACACCCCGATGCCTGTTGGTGTATGGAGGGTGGGGGCAGGGTGGGGTGGTAGGGTTGGGGGTGGTAGGGTTCAAAACCCTAATACCTCATTTCTCTACTTTTGTTGCTTCAAACCTAACTGATGCATTAACAAAGTTTCTTGCAAAGAATATATATTATAGAGCACTGTAGTGCCCTAAAGTTAGGGTTGTACTGCCACTTTTATGTTAAACTCCACATTTTTCACTATAATAACTTTGCAACCATTCGTCCAGTTTACCCAACATGTTGCATGCACCTTCTGGTTCCATAGATCTCTGGCTCTAGCATATTTTGTTTCAGTCGAATGTGTGGTTGTGGAGCTGCGGAGTGCCAAAAAATTTGAAAATTGCCATTTTTGTGCAAATTCTTTGCTCGTCTTTAAGTCTGAAACAGTTTGGGGCTCTGGACTGAAATTGTTAGGGTATATGGGCTCTGGGTCACTGATGTGCCTTTTGAAGGTTTGGTGAAAAAATATGAATCCATTCAAAAGTTATTAAAACTTAAAGTTTCCCATTACAGCCTATGGTAAAAAATATATATGTCCACCTCAAAACTACTTTTGACTTTCATGAAAGCACTTTTGACTTTCACAAATGGGTTCTGTAATGTCACAAATCTGCCATCTTGTTTTCAGTTAGTGACATGGAAATAATGCTGTAATTCAAATAATATTACCCTTTGGTAAACATCAACAGTTGTGTTTACCCATCTGAACCCACGGAACATGATCCAGATATTAGTTTTTAAAAATAATGCTTGGAAATATGTTTTTTCAGTTATTCCATTGGAAGCATCACAAATGTGTGAATGTACATTTGTGAAACTTTTGCAAATTTGTGAAAGTTTTGAAAAAGATATTTAGCAAATTTTGCAAAAGTTTCATAAAATTTGCAAAAGTTTTGCAAATTTGCAAAAGTACTTTTAAAAAATTACTGTTTGTTTGAAACTTCACTACAAATAAATAGTTAGGACTTTTGGGCTGACATTTGCAGGGTAGAAGGGGCTTGCTCCACACATGTGCCTTTTGCTAGTTTGGTGATAACATTTACATTGGTTCCAAAGTTATAACATTCTGAAGTTTAGAAAATTCACAGAGGATAACATTGTGGTGACTGCAGTACATTTTGGACACTATGGGCCAGATATTCAAACTGTGCCCAAAATGTGCACAATAGCAGGAGCAAGCACAAGTCAATTGTGCACATGTGCAACAGATGCGATATTCAAACGTGGAGCAAGTCAAATTGCACAACCAGCCAACGTCTGAATATCGCACAACCTGCGCCATAGCGCAATCAGGAAGGGGAAACTGAGCACATATGTTGCGCCATAGCACAACAAGGCCAGCCCAACTGAGCAGTCTAGAGGTGCCATAGCACAAGCAGGGAGCCCCCCCAGCAGCAGAGCAATGGAACTGGACAACCAGGAGGTCGGCAGGGGCCCACCACCCATGCCACAGAGGGGCACAGGAACACACTGCAGAACTAACAACACCCCACACCCGAAGCACAGCATCACTGGTGGAGGGATGGAATATCCACTGGCCCATGGGGAAAAGCCAACAAAGCACAGCTGGGCCATGGTGCCCCAGCACACCCACTGGCAAGCAGAGACTGCCACACAAAGGGGCCAGTCAACCCAAGTGTACAACAGCCCCTCCCTGTGCACAGCACACCCTGCACTGGAACCCCAAGACACTACCCATGAGCAGTGACTGTGACCGGCACTGCCGGAATCACCATGCCCCCCTGGCAGAATGCAACTGTGTGTACCACAGATCCATACAAGCCAGACCCACCAGGAGCTCACAGAGGTGTGTGGCAGCACACTGCCAGACTGGCTGAATGCCACCACCACACCAGGGACACCCCCCCACACACACACTCAATCCCTGGACAACACCACACCAGATGTCAGGCACACCACTGCAACTGAGCACCTATAGCCAGCTGCAAATCAGAGACCACCATGGTATTCATAACAAAATATATATATATGTATTTCCAATCAATAACACAACAACAACAGGAACAATCATAACTATTTACAAATATATACAATACAGGGGTGGGGTATGGGTACAAGGTGAGGTGGGTGTGGGGCAGGGTGAACTAGTGAGGGAAGGCAGGGTGTGAGGGAAGGGTAAAGGGGGTAGGTGTGGGGCAGCTACTGCCCCCCAGGCTGCATATCTCAGGCTGCCCCTGTCCCCGTGGCCTCCTCCGGCATCAGACACTTCTCTGGTTCATCTCCCTCAGGATGTGCAGGGATGCAGTGGACAGCTTCAGCAGGTGGTGGATGGCCTACTCAATTCTGCACAGGACCCAGACACCTAGGGCAAGGGAACAGAATCAATGGCTATGACTGTCCACAACCCTGTAGCCTACCCACTATTCATGGCATACAGCCAAGTGCCCCGCCCCTGTGATGGACTGCACCCACTCACAGTGACCGTGCACAGGCCAAGCCCAACCAGGCATCAACAGCCATGTGTGCCACTGCACTCACACCCCACCCATGCCCAGCACAGCACAACCAAGGCAGTACAGTGACATGGCTACGTGGTGGGAAGGTAGTGCCACAGCCATGTGCCCAGTGCATGCATGGACCACCAGTGAAGCACTCACAGACATGCAGTGCCACTGGACAGTGCTGACTGTCACACGTTGCGTGCATGGCAATGTTGTCCATGGATGGTGGCCATGCCCTTCCCCCCATAGCACGCAATAGCATCCATGATGTAATGACACTCGCCCTCATCAAGCCGCTGCTGCTGCTGTGGTGGCTGCTGCTGCTGCTGCTGTAGGCCCACACCGCTGCCACCTCTGCCAGCCACCTCCGCAGCACCCCTCTGTGCCTCATCATGGGCCCTCCTCCGCTCCTCCATGCCTGTGGGAAACAAACATTGAGAAACACATTAGTGAGATCCCAAAGCAGACAGCCCCCTGCCCCAATGAGTGTGCCTGCATACACAGCCAGACCCATACATCACACACCTGCAAACACTGTCACAGCCAACCATGGACCAACCCTTCCCTATGCTCTGGCCACAATACACAGTGTTACCCCTGCGGACAATACAGGTGCATAGACGGCTCACCCACCTGGCCTAGGCACAATGCCCCTCCTGGCATGGGACCTGAGGTGCGCCAGCAGTGCCCGCTTCTCCTGCACAGGTCACTGTACCGGTGCCTGCACTGCTCTGGTGTTCTGCGCTGCCCAGTGACCTGCTCCAGCTCGGTAGCCACCTGCTGCCACACATGGGTGCGGGCCATGTCTAGGGGTTCCTCCCCAAACAGTGGCCCATAGTGAGGCTCCACCATGGCCACTAGGTTGGCCACCTCCAAGCCACTCCACTGGGGAGCTGTCCTGCGTGCCATGTCTACAGGTTGCTAGTAGGCAACATGGCGCTCCACAGTGCGGCAACCCCACATGGAAATGTTGCGCAATACAACTCCATCTGTCCCTATCGCGCTGTTCATACTCGCTGTCGATCCTCGCTGTTACCGAACAGCGTGATGAAGGCTGGTTTGCACTTAACGGACGACAGCGCCAAGAAGGCAAAGGTCGGGCACAAGGTCATGGGTCTGTGGTGCAAGGCCACGCACAGTGCCATCGGACGTCTACACTTCCAGCGCGATCGGTCGCCTGCATGCCAGTGCCACAGTGGACTATTGTGCAGTTGTGCCACAGCGCCATGTGGTGACCAGTGCTGTAGCACCACAGGCACGATGGTGGCAATGTCTTGAATTAATGATCATGCACAGCACGTCATCAGCACGGCAGATGCCTGCGTAAACTACCTGGACATGTGCAGTGTGGTGTACTACGCAGTCACAGAACTGCGCCATAGGCTCAGCTGGCTCAACCGTACTGCGCAAAGCGCAACAGCGCTATATTCAGCCGTCATATGCAAATCAGCTGATCAGCCATTCAATGGTGCAGCGGCGTGATTTGCATCTCATTAAAGTTGCTCCACTCCTAATTTGCATGCATTGCGCTATAAATGTGCGACAGTGATCTGCAGTGGCCATATTCGGTTACTGCAGGTGATAGGTGGGTTGCATGCTGTGTGATGTTATGGACTATGGTCATGGGATAATGCTGTATACTGCACAGTCACAGGTGCCCACTTCCACCCATACAGACTGTTACATGGCCGAGCAAGGACTGGGTGAGGAGGATGATGGTGGGCGGAAGAGGAGGCCCAACTTCACAAAGGCTGAAACAGAGGCACTCTTCGAGGCCTACCTGGATGAAGAGCCACTACTCAGTGGACGGCGGGGCACCCCTCAGGCCCATGCTGCTGCATGGGAGGGGGTAGCTCGCGCCTTAAACCTGCATGGAAGCCTCCGTGCAGGAATGTAAAAAGAAGATGGGGACCAACAGGAGAAGGGTGAAGGAGAAGGTGTCAGCCCTCAGGGCGGCATGCGCTGCCATAGGTTTGCAGGCCAGCCAGAGGTGGTGCAGCTGACCCCGGCGGAGAACCGTCTTGCTGCATCCATGCAGCGCAGTGCCATCGAGGGTGTTCCAGGAGGTGGCTTCCAGACAGGTGGTAGCCCATCATTGCATGGTATGACATGGTCGGGGGGGAAGGTGGATCCCATGCACTAACATGTTTTCACTGTCTGTTACAGATTCTGTGCATCTTCAGGGGACAGTGGTGGTGGGCCCGTGCACTGTGGACATGCAGCCAGAGTTGGAGGAGGGTCCATCCACCTCTGCTGGTAGCCGGCATGCATTGCACCAGTGTGCATGCCTGGCTGCCATCTCCAATGTTGGTGAGTCAGGTGTGGGGGGTGCCCTTCCTGTGTCTTAGCGGTCTGGCATGCAAGCATGCCAGCATGCTGTGGCTGTAGCTGTGGCACAAACCTGCACCATTGATGATGCAATGACCACTATGGGCAGTGACACGTGTGTGTCACATAATGGACACACAGCAGGACAGCTAGCGCTCATGGACCTAGCTGGTTCCAATGTGTGTGCCAGCATATCAGCACAGTCCCAGGCTATGCCTGTCAGCACCGGTGGGGCAGCACCGGTGGCTGTGCAGGTCTCTGGCACTGTTGCGGACACAGCAGTGGAACGACTGGTTCCTTGGGCACAGCAGGCGGAGGGACAGCAGCAGCAGTCACCCACCGGGTCTGGGGGTACAGAGTTCAGCGGTGGCATATGCACACCGCCTGTTGACTTACCCATACCTGGTCCTGGTGAACAGCGCCCACCATCAAGGGATGTTGAGCATCAGGCCCTTCCATACCCTGGGGGGACAGGTTGCCGATGTGGCAGACGACCCATTTGATGATCACAGCCGCCTGCTGCGGGCATCAGTTTGGCAGCAGATGCAGGTTGCAACATCCGTGGAGGCACTGTGTGTGGCTATGGAGTGGCACAGCAGGACAACATGATGATCCTTGCAGAGATAGTCCAAATGCGGATGGATGTGACTGCCGCCATTGACAGGCAGACCCAGGTATTGGTCACTGTCGTGGCCGCATTGGGCACACAGTCAGGTGCCCCTGTACTATGCATCTCACGCAGTACGCTATCCACTCCCCATTCCCGGGGTCATGTGACACCCAGCCTGTCGACACCGGGTTCTACTGTGGGCATCCCGAGCACCCCTGGTAAAGGTATGTTTGGCATGCTGCAGACCCCTGTGCGGACAAGGTCGTGCTCGCACAGTGGGACCCCTGGTGGTCCATCGGTGCCACCCCATGTGGCCCATGCTCAGCCTGCCAGTGCTGCTGGGTCTCAGTGGGGCCGCCCACGCATCCAAGGTGGCTGTGGCACAGTGCCACATGACTGATCTGTCCCCCAGTGTGGGCCCTGTCTGGTGCTGCCCTGTGCACAATGTGTGTCATGGTGGGCATTGCACCGGTGGGTGGCCTGCCCAACACGCCGACACACGGACCACCTGCACACCCACCCGACTGCTGTCCACAGGTGCGTGTGCATGATGATGCCTGCATTGTACTATACACCAAGGTGCAAGGGTGTCCAGCATCTGACACACGTACATGGACAGTACAGGTGGTGGGGGTGGCCTGTGGATCTGTGTGTTTGACATGTCTGTTCCTGCTGTGCTGTGCACCTGACCCTGTGCACTTTGTGCCTGGTGTGTGTGTGTGTGTGTGTCTGTCCATGTAGCGTGTAACTATTCACCCCTCCCTGGTTGTGTGTTTGTGCACCTGTACCCTTCCACACCCCTTGCCGTCATGCACCCCTGGTGTGTTACCCTGTGTGTATGTGGGTTGCGCCCTGGACAGTGTTGGTTGCACATGGCCCCATGACTTACCTGTGTTGTGCGAAGTGCTCCTCTGTGATGGTGTCCTGGTGTAGCTGGGCCAGCCGGATCAGTCGGGGGGTCATGCCATCCAAGGGGGGGCTGCTTATCCCCATCATCACTGGTGTCACCAGCGTCCCCATCGCTGTCCCCCTCCTCGACCTGTATGGCTATCCCACAGTCTTTGGCCATGTTGTGTAGGATACAACAGGCCAGGAATATCCCACAGGCCCTTGAGGGGCTGTACTGTAGGGCACCGCCAGAGGTGTCTAGGCATCGGAAGCATGCCTTCAGCATCCCAAACACCCGCTCGATGATGTTGCGTGTGGCGGCATATGCCTCATTGAAGAGTTTCTGCAATGGGGTCATGGGGCGCTGGTAGGGTGTGAGCAGCCAGGGATGGAGTGGGTATCCACTGTCACCTGTGTGGAGATAGTGGAGGTTAGTGTCATGTTCAGGACCATATTGTCCCTAGCCCTGTGTGCCACTCCCATGGCACCTGTGGCCTGCCCACCCGTCCCCAAACTTTGCCGCTCCTACATGCATACTCACCCAATAAGTGTCCTGTGGGGATGTCCCCACTCTCAAATTGATGGCACAGTGCAGACTGGTACCATATGAATGAATCATGTGCTCCGCCAGGGTACGTGGCACAGACATTGATGATGCGCCCACTGGCATCACACACCATCTGGCAGTTAACACTGGAGAACCCCTTCCGGTTGTGATATGCGGCCCCATCGGGGCCAGGTGGTGTGCAAATAGCCACATGGGTGCAGTCTATCACCCCTAGCAAGCCAGGCATACGTGTTATCCTGTGGAACTCCTGTATGTTTGCTGTATGCTCTGCCGCGGTGCTGGGGAAATGGATGTACTCCGCAGCATGTGGCAGCAGTGCGCTGAGGAATTGGGTGAGGATGCGTGACGTGGCCGACTGTGTTATGCCTGTGGTGTCCCCTGTTGGCCTCTGGAAGGTACCCATGGCAAGCAAGCACATGCAGGCTGTTACCTTTGTCTCCACTGACAGAGCGTGACTCCGTCGTGAGGGTGCCTGCATCACATCACTGCACAGCTCACAGAGCCACCTCAGTATTGCCCTGTTCAGGCAGTACCGGCCCACAATCTCGACATCCGAATACAGCTCAAAGCTGATAACGCACGGTACTGCCTGTTGGGGTCGTACCGCCAACGGGTCCTTCCACGGCCACGTCCCCCTGCAGCATGCCTTCTCACCACCCTCACTTCAGCTTCCATGTGGAAGGTGGCACTGTCCATCTCCCTGGCTTGTGTTCCCCCCAGCTGTTGTTGTTCTGTTCCCCCCACTGTCCTGACTGCTACCTCCACTGCACCGGGTATACCTACTGGCCTCCGAACTCTGTGGCCCCACACGCCTTCAGCTGCCATTATTCTGTCCTGCCTACTCCCTGGCCTGCACTGGTTGCTGCTGTGGCCTGCTCTCTGTTGCTGCCTCATGAGCATTCCCTGTCGAGTTCTTGCACCTCTTCCTTGAGTCTTTTTATTTTGGCTCATTTCTGCCGTGGTGCAACTTCCGGCTGATCCACTGTTGTGCTTTGTGCAAGCCTTTGAATATCGCATTTGCGCTCTTTATGCATGGATCCACCCCCTTCGGTTGCGCATGCCTTCATTTGCATTGCGCTGTTGCTCAGCATGTTTTCAGTGGTGCAACTGCCTCCCGCTGAATATCGCTGAATGGCGCATTTTCGGACTTGCGCTGGCGCAACCCTATTGCGCATAGTGCAACCCTTTTGAATATCCAGCCCTATATCTCAAAAACAGTTTGACATATGGATTTTTTTGCTAAATGCAGCTTGATGTGCAGGTTGCCAGATCAATATTATAACTGTGGTGGATTTTTTTTTTTCAATTTCCTATGGTTACTGAGATATTGTGCCATTTGCAGCATAAGCGTTACTTGGAATATCTCTAGACCTGTGTTGTGTCTCTATATTTATGGGTAGATGGGAGCTCAGGTCCCTCACACTCCCACTAACAGATATCATTATTTAGTGATGGGAACAAGATGGCAACTTAGGAACTGGAGGGGCCCTGCACTACCACAAGGAGATGAGGGTTAATTACATTATCTCTACAGTGGCACTGGGTTCAAACAGTGTGGACAAGAATAGCGTTGGCTAGCAGTGCATGATAAAAATGGTGCCAATTCTTTCTCTTCCCCATACATCCCCTGGCTTAAGAATTCTCACTCCAAGGTGGAGCAGATCCCGGGGAAAGTTAAAATTTGTGGGGCCATTATGGCCCCATGTAAAATTAAATTCTAAGTCCCGAAGTATGCTAAAACACTCGAGTCCAGGATTAGAACCCTAGTCTTTACTAGCGCTGGATGAGCTGCTCAATGCCCCAGCCCTCCACACCACAGGAGCAGCTTGGCCAGCCTCCTGGGTCCTAGTGCTCTAGTACTTTGTCAGCACCATGGACTGAGACCAGGGGAGTGCTTACAGCAAGCACTGTAAATCTTTTCTCGCTGTCCGTGTGAGTGCTTACCAGACTAGCGCCATATACTGTGTCACTATTCTGGTAGCACTCACCTGATGGGGTACCATCTACAATTATGATAACATAGAAGCACAGGTCCCTAAGGGTCCTGTGCTCCCACTTGAAAATCAGAGACATATGAATGCATGGGAGTACAGGGCCCAGCGGGACCTGCGCTCCTACAACTACATATGGTTAAGATTACACTTTCCCAAAAAGAAGGGACATTCATTGCAAAAACTCAGTTATGTATCAGTCAAGGTTTCTATTACAGTGAGAAAAGTTTGGAAATTTGGTGTTAGGTTACCAACCCTACCATCCAACCCACCCACCCACCCTCCACATCAACAGGTACTGGGTGTGCCTTGGGTCCATCAGACCTGGCTCTCACTCCATTCTCCTACACTGTACTATCTCAGTTTCCTTACACATGGAATGGGGTGAGGGTCAGGTCTAATTAACCCAGGGCACACCCTGATGACTGTTGGGGTGTAGGGTGGGAGGTGAGGAGGGGTGGTAGGATTGGTAACCCTAACACCAAATTTTTTAACTTTTTTTGCTGCAATAGAAACCCTAACTAATGGAATAATGGAGTTCTTTTCAATGAATATATATATATATATATGTAACCCCCTTGTTACTTGGGGTTACTAGAATCCCAGTATGACCTAGTGGTAGGCAGGGAAGACAGCTTTTGAAACTCCAGTTAAATAGATTTCACACTGTCTCTCTGTTCTTAGTCTCAGCTGAGACTGAGGGATGACATCATTTTAGAACTGTCGCAGCTGCATAAGCCACACTGGAATGTTGCAATTGGAAGTTAGAGTAGAACGTTGTGGAATTTGAAGTCAGTTCTGTTGCAGTCTGTAGTAGAGGAAGGAGGTGTTCTGCTGTAAGCAGGCCCTCAGAGCTCTAAGCTCTGTCAAAGAGCTATTTTTTTTTATAGGTGTGTGTTCTCACCTAAACAGGAACACAAAAAGAGCACAGTGAAGTGGTAGAGACTGCTTTCAGTAGTTCAGTGCCCAGTCCCTGGGGGGATGGGGGAAGGAATCAGCCTGCTTCCAGGGGCAACTACCCTGGTCTGGCTAGGGAAAAAATAAACTGCCTGATTTAAGTTCATGCTGAGGCACCAGCATTTCTGGATGAGATTTCTTTGAGGAGAAAATGCCTTTGGGACACCTGCAACCAAGGGGTGAGTTCGCTCTGCTAAATGACCAATGTGTTTTCACCTGAAACAAGATGAAACTAAAGTGACTGTTACTGTGGGGTCATGAAAAGACAGCCAAGTGCAGTTTGGAAGATGTGGGGTTTGGACTGCTTAACTCTGCAGGGGGTCTAGAGTAATGGACACAGCCACTTAATAAGTATGTTCAAGTTCAGCACATATGGGATGTAAAGACAGTAGACTGAATGTGAATACATTAAAAAAGAATCTACACAGCAAAGTGTTTTAAAGGATGAGGTGTTACAGTCCAGAGAAATGGCTGGGTATGAATTATGGGAGTGAGAGGTGGGAGACCCCCCCATCAGTAGTAACCAAATTCACCTCTATGGGTTTGCTTTGGGGAACCTGTTGCTTTCTCTCAGGTACTTGGCCAGTGCCTGAGAAAAGTACCCAGACATGGGATTGATGAGGAAGATTCCTGTATGGAGCCAGAAGTGCTCATAGGTAGTTTAGGGAGCCACCAGTAAATGTTTCCATGCTATATGGAAAGTGTCCAAAGGGCTGGCAAGGAAGCCGAGATAGGGAATACCCAGAGCAGCATACAAGTTCGGGCTGTGTGCCCAGTGTGTTTCAGAGCCTGAGGGCTAAAGTGAATGAGGATGTGTTCTGATCTCCATAAATCTGCATTACCAGGCATGTAGCCCAGTGGGTGTCCATCTGTGTTCTGTTTATTCTGTTGGATGTGAATAAAAGACACACTTTAGAATACCACTTCTGGTATTGGACATTTCAGTTATTGCTTCCTGTGTCTGGAGTTACTTGGGTGCCCCTGTTGCAGAGTAGCCAAACTTAGCCAATGTGCAGAATGACATATTTCTCCCCGAACCCAGCCCACCAGGTAGAGCTGTCAAGATGGAAACTGCATACCTGGGTGGGGGTTACAAAAATGGAGGCACTACTAAGGATTTGGGTTTGGAATTTAGGGAGGAATGTAAGAAAGGTCGCTCGGACAATGGCTAGCATTTTGGTTATCTGGCATTGGGTAGCCCAAAACAACTAAAGCAATGTTTAACTAATGTGCCGCTGTGTGCTGTTGTCCATGTGCTGCCATTAAAATGCCAACTGTTTACCAAGGAGCAATAAAGCCTGAGAGTGTATGCCCTTGTCCTGCATCAAATTACAGCATTTGCCAGCTTTTAAAAGTGTTTGTGACAAAGAAAAGTGTGGAAAACTGTGGGTAGCAAAAGGAAAATTGTGCCCTAGAAGTTGGAAATGCTTTCTGTGTGAACTGAGAGACTTGTTGTGTTAATGGCCATAAAAAATGGTTAAAATGGGCTCCCGCCGAGGAGCTGCAGTTGAAAAAAAAAGTGGTCTACAGTTTAAATTTTGCCTGCTTGATGATCGCTGTGCGGAGAAGAGCACAAGAGGAAAGAGGCTCATTTGCATGGCATCGAGTGATTGATGAGACTGCAATCAGTCCTGCCCCCAAGCCAGCTCTAGAATGACTGCACAGTATTCGAGAGGGAGAGTGAGTGGAGTGTGTGAACTGGCTTGTCAGGAGGAGCGCCGTGGAGACTGAAAGCACTGTAAAAAGTTAAAAAACTGATTTTTCTGTTTAAATTCGGGCTCAACCCACATCTCTATCAACTGGACTGTCAATGTGGTGTTCAGAGGGACAATCGGCAGGACTGCCAACTCGCTTCTTTCCAGAGGCCTCCAAGACTAGCTGCATGCCCTTTTTCCATCGCAGCAAACAGCTACTGATAACAGTGAGTACCAACAGAACTAATTGCCAAAACTGTGTGATTTCACCAAAAGACAGCTGAATCTGTGTGTAGCAGTGTAATCACTTTGCAAAGAGGGACTGTGTTAAGTTTTACCAGCAAAACCAAGAATTCTAAGCAATCGACTGTGAGCATAATTATAGGTTCAGCGTCAGTATAATTTTCAAAGCCATGTGAGATACTATGAGTTGTATCAGATATGCAACAAGAAATACAGGCAATCCTGTGCTATGAAATACTGAGGCTTTAAGGGACTGTAAGCTAGAGCAATGTCTTCAGCATGTAAAAAGTCTGTGGTAAATCATATAAATGTGCTAGGAAAAAGAACAGTGCAAGTTTGTCCAGTTTGAGCAAAGTTATCAGTAGAGTGTGTAAATCAGATGTGCAGTGGCTTGACCCAGTTACAGAATGTTGATGTGTAGGAGTGCTACCACCACCATTACAGGGTGGGGGTAGTAATGTAAACACAGCAGCAGAGAAGCCATTTTGAAAAAGAAAGAAAGTTTTCAGTGATGTGGGACTTGAAATAACAGTGAGTGTTGTTTGTTTTTCTCTGCAGTCATGGCTTCAGGACCAGCCCGCTACCCGTACCATGCCCAGGCTGTGATAGCAGTAGAAGTTAACAAGTTAAGGAACATTGAGAGATGTTACTACGGTGGACGACTGCCTCCTCATGTGGCGATTCCTGGATATCCAGTGCAAGTATGTGTGATGTGCTTAAATGCTGGAAGGGACGTCTTCATGGTACCTCACTGTACTGGGTGCCTAGAGAAATATGGTTTGTTTAAAGAGCCCAAGTTTTCTTTTTTTCTCCACCTATTCCTTTCGACTTTGACTGCATGACCAGGCTATGACTCCGTTATGGCTGTGACAATAGAACTAGACATACAACTACTTTGCACACTCTATAAGGGCTTTAGTAGGGTGAGGGTGGGTATGGTATGGGTGGTTGTAGGGAGGTTCCGGTGGGTTGATTTGGAAAGTGGGTGGGAGAGGGATTGGGGCTATTTTTTTTTTTACCTTATTTATACCACGAATAGATATTTGACATTTGTATACAATGCTCTGTCTGTATATGGTTTTATTAAAATCAATAAACTTGAATTTCAAAAAAAAAAAGAGCCCAGGATTCTTTTGGCTCCCACATGGACAAAAGTTCAAGAATCTGCAGTTGGCAGCACACAGCACCAGGCAGATCCTGTTGGAGAAGGCCCCTCAGAGTGTTGCATAAGGCAAGAGAGTGCAGATTTACAGACAGAACAATGTGCTGATGTTTCAGAGTCTGAGTCACAGAGAGACATTTCAGGAAGAGCATCAGTAGACCCTTGGAGAGAGGGGCCTAGCCCAAGTCTCATAGATGAAGATGAGATGAGGAAGGCCTTTGAATGGAAGGTTTTGACCTCCACACCCAGCGAAGAGTGGACAGTCTCAGGAGTGAGGACGACCACTCACTCCTGGGCACAGATTCTCAGTGAGGAAGAAGAAGAGGGGGAACTTATGTGGCCTTGTGAAAAAGGAACTGGTACACAGCCTCAAGTTCTTGCCTCAGAGGAACGAATGGAAGAGAGTGGTGATTCCACTGTCCTGGCTGTGCAGGAAGAAGCTAGGGATCCATTTTTTGTGTCATTAAGAATGCATAGCTGGCAGAACCAGGACTGGCCACCCCCAAGCCAGGGCAGAGGTCGCAGGTTGACCAAAGCTAGTAAAGGGGAAAGACTGGTTCGTAGGAAAGCAAATGAAATCTATGAGATGTCCTTTCCTAACTTTCCTTGGAGAGTCTGGGAGGATATTGAAAAAAGCAGGAAATCCTGGATTTGGGAAGAAGCAATGAAATGTGTGCATCCTGGTGCAAACAAGCATGTCAAGATGTTGCAAGAAAAATACAGCCAGTGGAAAAGAGGCAGGACACTGTTTATGGACACTGTTCAAATTTTGGATGGAGAGGGACATGGAACCTTTCACAGTGTGAATTATGAGCACCCAAACGGGGTAATAATTCCAGAACCTGACCCGTTGTGCTATTGGCCACAATGCAAAGACCTTCCTGTGAATGTGCCCATGCCTAGCAAATGGAAAGCAGAGCAGTGGTAGCCAGTGCTACCACTCCAGCAGTTGCCGTACCTATGTTGTTCCACCAGTCTGGACATCCAGGACTCAGGTGCCCCACATTCATCAGTTCTACAGTGTACTGGCTTTCCAGAATCCATCGACTGGCCCACCAGATGACTTCAGATCCAGAGAGGACACCAGCCCTGCTGTATCCTGATTCATCACCTGGGTATCGGATGACTTCAGACCAGCTGTTTTCCTTTTTGTTCCTGTTTGTAGGTTCCATCTCCAGAGATGACATCAGACCAGCAGTTTTCAGATGTGCCTTCCTGTCGTTTCCCAGAAGATGTCCGCCCAGCTGTATTGGATAAATGCTGCCAGGGAGAGTCTTCGGCTGAGGACCAGGTGTGGTATCATGTTGTTCTACAAGGGACTGATAAGTCCAGACTTATCTAATCTTATGACATTGCAGTACACACCCTACACTAGCAGACTCCAGATGTTTGAACTGTCCTCAAAGACTCTCCCCTTCGGGACTTTGGCCTACTAGAACTGTGCTTCACTGGGCTCTAGCCCAGGAGAGACTCTTTAATGGACTTGCCTACATGCACTGTGGTCACTAGATGGGACTTTTAGGGCACTCCATCGCCCAAATATGGTGCATTGTAAATAATGCCATTGTTTTCTACTGTTTTCTAATGTTTATACTATTTTTTCCACTTGTCTAAAAAAAAATTGGGGGGGATTCTCCAGTATTCAGATGGTAGAGGTTTAGATAGACTGTGTATGCAGATTAGAAGTGTGTGTTGTCTTTCTTTTTCTAGCAGGTGTTCCTGACGAAGATAGAAGAGAAGACAAGAAGAGGAGGAGGGACTCAGCAGAGTTCCTCAGTAGAACTTTAAAGTGTAGTGTTTAAAGTACTGTTGTTGTTGTTGTTACTGTGTGTAACTTTTTCTTCCACAAGTATGGTTGTGGGGGAGTGTGGGAGTAATGCATAGTGTATGGTATTAGCTCCTAGTGTGTGGTTACATGGTGTCCAGGGTTGGGGGAGGTCCCCTGTTTGTTTTGTTTTGGGAATTTTAAGTTAGAGGCAGACAGGTTTTCCCTAGAGGGCTAGGCGGATAGACAGGCTGTGGTCCTGAATGGCCGTAGGGGCCGCAGTACTAATCTATTAGGGCTATGCTCTGGGCAGTTCTTCCAGAGCCACTGGGTACCCATAGTCAGTGGGTAGAGTAGAGTCTTATGCATCAGCCGATGGCTTATGGGCTCTTAGTGTTGCCTGCCTGTGTCTAGCACATGGTAGGAGGTGGTCTGATCACCCCTTTCCGTAGGTAGCACATAGGGTAGGATGGCCTAGGTCGGGTAACTAATGACTGTGGACAGTCATTTTCCTGGCCCAGGGTGAGTGTAACCCCCCTGTTAGCCGGGGTTACAAGAATCCCAGTAAGACCTAATGGTAGGGAGGGAAGGCAGCTTGTGAAACTCCAGTTAAATGGATTTCACACTGTCTCACTCTGTTCTCAGTCTCAGCTGAGACTGAGGGATGACATCATTTTAGAACTGTCGCAGCTGCATAAGCCACACTGGAATGGTGCAGTTGGAGGTTCAAATTGAACGTTGGAGAATCTGAAGTCAGTTCTGTTGCAGTCTGTAGTAAAGGAAAAGGTGCTCTGCTGTAAGCAGGCCCTCAGAGCTCTAAGCTCTGTCAAAGAGCTATTTTTTTTTACAGGTGTGTGTTCTCACCTAAAGAGGAACACAAGAAGAGCACAGTGAAGTGGTAGAGACCACTTTCAGTAGTTCAGGGCCCTATCCCTGGGGGATGGGGGAAGGAATCAGCCTGCTTCCAGGGCCAACTCCCCTGGTCCAGCTAGGGGAAAAAAGAAGCTGTCTGATTTAAGTTCATGCTGAGGCACCAGAATTTCTGGACGTGATTTCTTTTAGGAGAAAATGTCTGTGGGGCACCTGCAACCAAGGGGTGAGTTCGCTCTGGTAAAAGGCCAAAGTGTTTTCACTTGAAACAAGATGAAACTAAAGTGACTGTTACTGTGGGGTCAGGAAAAGACAGCCAAGTACAGTTTGGAAGATGTGGGGAATGGACTGCTTAACTCTGTGGGGGGTCTAGAGTAATGGACATAGCCACTTATTAAGTATGTTCAAGTTCAGCACATATGGTATGTAAAGACAGTAGACTGAATGTGAATACATTTAAAAAGAATCTACACAGCAGTGTTTTAAAGGGTGAGGTGTTACAGTCCAATGAAATAGCTGGGTATGAATTATGGGAGCGAGAGGTGGGAGATCCCCCCATCAATAGTAACCAAATTCACCTCTACAGGTTTGCTTTGGGGCACCTGTTGCTTTCTCTCAGGTACTTGGCCAGTGCCTGAGGAAAGTACCCAGACATGGGATTGCTGAGGTAGATTCCTGTATGGAGCCAGAAGTGCTCATAGGTGGTTTAGGGAGACACCAGTAAATGCTTCCATGCTATATGGAAAGTGTCCAAAGGGCCTCACAAGGGAGCCGAGCCAGGGAATACCCAGAACAGCGTACAAGTTCGGGCTGTGTGCCCAGTGTGTTTCAGAGCCTGAGGGCTAAAGTGAATGAGGATGTGTTCTGATCTCCATAAATCTGCATTACCAGGAGTGTAACCCCGTGGGGGTCCATCTATGCTTCGTTTATTTTGTTGGATGTGAATAAAAGCCACACTTTAGAATCCCACTTCTGGTTTTGGACATTTCAGTTATTGCTTCCTGTGTCTGGAGTTACTTGGGTACCCCTGTTGCAGAGTAGCCAAACCTAGCCAATGTGCCAAGTGACATATTTCTCCTTGAACCCAGCCCACCAGGTAGAGCTGTCAAGATGTAAATGGCATACCTGGGTGGGGGTTACATATATATATATATATATGTATTGCAAAAAACTATGTTAATGCATCAGTTAGAGGTTTTATTAAAGCGTCAAAAGCTGGGAAATTCAATGTTCGAGTTTGCAATCCAAACACCCCACCCCCATCCTGCACAGATGCAGGGGATTGGGGGTAACATTGGGGTTGTCTGCCCTAACACAGCATAGGAGAATGGGGTGAGCATTAGCTCTGACAGACCCAATGCCATACCTAGATCCCTCTTCATCTGTGCAGTGCGGGGGTTGGGTGTTAGGGTTGGAAAACCTAACGTTGAATTTACCAGCATTTGACACTTTAATAAAATCTCTAACTAATGCATTAACATAATTTTTTGTAATTTATTTCCTTATTTTTTGAGTTAGTATAAGAGTATCTGTATTTTATGGTAGAAGCAGAGTCTGTGCTCTCCCTTCCCTCCACAGATGCACATATGTACTAAATCTAGCTGTGGAAACATCTTTAGGGGTGGGCCACATATTCCTTTGGAACCTGTACTCCCATCCCTCCACAGATGTGCACATGTATTAAGTTGTGGAAACGCAGGAACCTCCATCCCTTACACTTCTATGCACAACATTACGAGCAGGCATAGCGAAACTGCAAGAAATAGTCATAACTGTGCATCTTAAATTATTTTCACCCCAAATGTTCAACATAACCTTCTTATCACCTCACCACATGTATCCAGCACAGAAAATGTTAAAATCCCCACCAAAACATAATTCTGCACAACTGTAACGCCATTATACACCATAGGTGCGAAACCACATTTTGGCTAGGATTTGAAAAAGGACAGCTGTGGCATTCATGTCGTGGGGTACTAAGAAGAAAATAGTGAACATATGGGGTGAAAATATTGTACATTTACAATGTTACAAGTGTGTACTACAAGATTGCTATGAATGCCATAACAGCCATTTTCTGAAATTTTGACCCCTCATTTTCAACATGCCCTTTTTTGGGACACCACCTCATGAACACTCATACTTGCATTCTGTTACTTGGCCCTAAAAGGTGATTTTGTGCATCAACTGTGGCATTCCATGCTACAGGTGCAAAAACACATTTCAGTCAGGATGTCTGTAATGACAGCTATACTGTCCATAAAGTAGTGTGGAAAAATGGCAATGCTGAAAATTCAGAGTGAAAATATTAAAAACAGCCGCAGTTAAGGGCGTGCATAGCAAAATTTCAACAACTACATGTAACTCTGACTTTTTGGAGAATTTTTGCACCAAATGTTCAACATGGGATTTTTGGAACCCCATCTCATGAACAGTGGTACTGTTGTTTTGTTAATTGGTCCCAAAAGGTGATTCTGCATGGTAAACACAAAATTACCTTTCATGACTGAGTAACAAAATGACAATGGCAGTTCATGAGGTGGGGTCGTAAAAAACCCATGTTGAAAGTTTGGTAAAATAAATACCACAAAATGGCTGAGGTAATAATATAAGTTCAAAACACTGATGCCTGCCATTTTATGGTGCTTACCTTGATTCTTCAGTTCGCAGTTCAGCTTTGAAGAGTAAAGATGTGTCACAGTCCAGAGATGATGACAGACACTGACCTGCAGAGGTAAGTATGGGGCAAAGGGGGTATTGGGATGTGTGTACACAGATGAAGGGTCAGGATGGGGGAGAGGGTGGGGAGACAATGAGAGACCATTTTCTATTTTCACAGGAAGAAATAAAATGTTGGGGGACTGTTTTCTTTTTTAACAGGAACATACTTCAATCATATTTCAGGACACTGGGGGTGTGCTCCTCAGTGTCCCACAGTGCTGGGAAGGAGTACAAAATTGGGGAAACTGGGAGTGGGCTACCCATAGTCCAACATTGTTGGGGGGAAGGATTGTAGTGTCTGCCAACACAGGGATTGGGCACCCTGATGTCAGCAAAAGCATGAGGGATCAAAAAAGATATAACACAGTATTTTGGGATAGTGGTGGTGGGCTGTCCAGTGTCCCACAGTAAAGGAGGCTAGGATATAACTGGGGACACTGGGAGTGGGCTACCCAGTGTCTCACACTGTCAGAGGAGTGGGGCTACTGTCAACATGGGGATTGGTCACCTTGCTGTCAGGAAATTTTTGGGGTGGGGGCATGCTGTTGGGGACATACTGGTGACACTGGGAATGGACTCCCCAGTGCCCACACTGGTTGGTGGGTAGTGGTATTATAGTGGTGTTAGATTCTGACACAAGGATTGGGCACCCCAATATCAGCAGTGATTTCAATATTTAATATTAATATTCATTGGCCCATTTCCCCTTAGAAGAAGTAAAAATGGAAAAACAAGTATTTATTAGGTAAACACTTTGTGTTTACCTAATTGGGGTCAAGGAATCTGATTTTGGGGTCTGTTTGCCCCCACAATGAGCATAGGCTATTAATCCTCCCACATACTGTAATACACAAGTTTGTGTTAGGATTCTGCTGCAATTTGTGGCACACACTACCACCTGAAACAAAACTTATTTTGGGACCCCATGCAGAACAACTAATGCCAAGAGCGTGTTCCTAAGGCCCTGATTATGTAAATACAACTGTTAGTGTTAACCTAGGGGCAGTATTTTTTAAAATATTTACGTTTTCCACTCTTACTAACTGAAAACAAGATGGCCGAATCTGAACTGAAAAGTTTAACTGCGAACAGTAAAGTGTGAATGATAAATGGCTATTTACTGTTCGAACAATAAAGTTCGAACAGTAAATGGTATTTACCCTTTGATTATTTACTGTTCAAACAGTTAATGTCATTTACCATTTGCACTTTACTGTTTGAACAGCAAATGTTATTTACTGTTCAAACAGCCTGTCCTGCATCTATCACAAAAATCATTATAATTCAAAAATTGAAATATATTTTTTCACCAAATCATCTAAAGGCAGACCCTTGTCACACACCACATCATCCCTAAAAATGTCAAAGAAAAATTTCAATCTGTGTGTGCTGTAGATGAGAATAACAAATCCATTGTTATCCTATTGGGGAAAAAAGCACATTTTTGGATTTTTGACCACTTTATATCTTAAAAATCATAAAAGCTACCATCATGAAACTTTCCACATCTTGTGACACTGGCAACATGACAGTACATACCAATTTTTGGGCAATTTCATTGAAACATGCCAAAGTTATTAAGGTGCAAAAATTGAGATTTAACATTGAAAGGCGGTACCAACCCTAACTATAAGGGTGCTATCACGCCCTTATAATTAATATATACATATCTACAGTATATCTATCTACCTATATGTATATATTCATGACAAAAAACTCTGTTAATGCATCAGTTAGGGTTTATAGCACAGAGACAAAAGCATGGAAATGTGGTGTTAGGGTTACCACCCCACCCCCAACCCCCACCATCCACATACCAATAGGCATTGGGGTATGTATTGGGATCCTTGGCCTAATGCTCACCCATTCCATAAGTAAACAAGCTGAGGTGGTGCAGTATAGTGTGAAAAGGGATTTTGACACCTCACAAAAAATTATTCGGCTCATGAAGAGGGATTTTGACAGCTCATGAAAAGGGATTTGAAAAATTAATCCCTTTTTGTGAGGTGTCAAATGCCTTTTTGTGAGCTGAATCCCTTTTCTTGAGGTGTCAAAATCCTTTTTTTGCTATTGTGGGACAAGATGGCTCTACCTGAAATATCCAGATGGCCCTGTGGGTAATCCCATTTTTCATGATGTGAAAAGGGATTTTGATGCCTCACCAAAAGGAATTTGCCTCACAAAGAGGGATTTTGACAGCTCACAAAAATGGATTTGAAAATGAATCCCTTTCTGTGAGGTGCCAAAACCCCTTTTGGTGAGCCAAATCCCTTTTCGCGCGGTGTCAAAATCCCTTTTCATGATTGTGGGACCAGATGGCCCTGCCAGAAATCCCTTTTCGTGATATAAAAAGGGATTTTGACCACTCACAAAATGAGATTTTGACAACTCACAAAAAGGGATTTGAAAGAAAGGCAGTGAACTGAAAAGGACATCCACATGCACAAAATTCATGCTTGGATGTCTGCAGAAGACATCCCTGGGTAAAGTCACACCATTCTGTTTGTGCTGTAAAAATGAAAACAAGATGGCGGCTAGTGAGAAGGGAATTTTCTTCTCATGAAGAGGGATTTAATGAATCCCTTTTTGTGAGCTGTCAAAATCCCTTTCGTGAGCCCAAAATCCCCTTTTGGCCCATGCAGCTATCAAAAGACTGAACTGAGCATGCTCAGAATCTGAAATTTCAAAACTGAAGAACTTTGGAACGGATTAATATTTTTTCACCAAACCAGTGCTGGCATATTCTTTGGGGCAAGCTCTTATACCCTGAAAATGTCAGAGCAAAATTCCAACTGATGTGTTCACAGCATGACGAGGAAAAAACAGCCAAAACAGGCGAAAAAAGCAACGTTAACAGTTTTTTTCACTATACACAGCACAAAATCTACAAATCCAATTGAAACAAAACTTGGTACATCAAGAGACCTACCCCTTTGAACAGTGCATACCAAATTTTGTGCAAATCTGTTGAATGGTTGCAAAGTTATTAAAGTGCAAAATTTGAGGTTTAACATTAAACTGCCTACTCAACCCTAACTATAGTGGCATGGTATACTATATATATATATATATATATATATATATATACACACATACACACATATACAACACTGTACTAATTTCACATAACAGTATATAAGGAAAAAACAAATACAGTATAAGCAACTTTATACTGCCAGGGACAATCAGGTAAAGCAGGTGATGGTAGTGGTATGAGCGACCATTTTCTGATAGACAGCCATGTATAGTACTATAAAAGCTATACACAATGCACTCCTAGAGCATAAGTATGAATGTAGATTTCTGTTTAGAAAGCAGCAGGTGGGCCAGCTGTGAAATGTGTTTGTGTGTTATATATATCATCAACAACCGTGGTTGTCATACCACACTTTTCTGTGCACTGCACTTTTGGAGAGCGTGTACTACATAATCAGTTTAACCTTTAGTTTTGTCAGTGCTATTCATCCTGTTTTTTGGTTTTTTTATTTTTAATTTCTTTGTTGTAGCTTATTTTTCCCCTTTGTACTTACTGGAAATGTTGAATGTCCTTTTCTTTTAGCTAGTGAATCTTTCACTATTTATCGATTCCTTCTGCCCTGACAGCCAGACAGAGGGAAACAGTTTAGTTTTCTGTAGCAGAAGCAGAACCTGCATTTAAGGTAAAGACTGCGGATGGCAAGATTTTGTCCTTTGGGTCCCCAATCCAGTGGAATGTACATCCATGAAGAAAGTATCAAGCATATTCTGTTGCTCAGTTATAATTAGAGTTATGTAGGTAATCCTATGTTAAATCATGGTTTACAACCATTTACTGTATGACTCAGCTGTCTTTTAACATAAGGACCTCTAAATTAGCATTCACATCCTCTGCAGCAAGATTTGCAGACCTCATGTATTTGTTAAGAATGGGTCATGTTGTTTTTAAGATACAGTGTGTCAAAAAATCAAATATTACTACTTTGGAGTCTTTTTCATAAAATAAAATGGAAAAAATGGTAAAGATTTCAAACCACCAACTTTCAGGTTTATTAATTTCTGATCTGCTCATACCATACACATTACTGGTCCTCTGGGCCAGTAGAAAACCATGAAGCTCATGCTTGCTCAGTTTTTATGGTGCGCTACATGCAAGGAAGTGACATATTTTTGTGCTTCCTGCTTGAAGTGTTGTTGGTTTTCCCCAGAAGTATAAAGTAGGCCCATTGATCCTTAGGCACATAACAGATATTCTGTTTGAAAGAATTGGGTTTGATATAGTGGGACCCCTAGTAAATCGGTCAGCAAGGTATCAGTATCTTTTGTTGATAATGGATTATTCCATCTGATACCCTGAAGTTATTTCTGTGCACTCCAATACAGCCCAGTCACTAGCCAAATAATTGCTATAGGTATTTTCTTGAGTTGGGCTGACAAAGGAGAACTTAACTGACCAGGGCATCAACTTTACTTTATGTCAAAGGTTATGGGGAGGTGTGTGCTTTACCAAAAGTTAAGTCCATTCAGACATCAGCATACCGGCCTCAGACTGCTGGCTTATTCCAAATATTTAACAAATCCTTAAGGGGTATACTCTCTGAATTTGTTTTAGTTGAGGCAAAAAACTGGGATGAACAATTACTCTGTTTAACATTTGCAGTTTTGGAGGTGCCACAATTATTCACAGGTTTTGAGCCCTTTGAACTATTCTATAGATAACAACCTTGAGGGAAACTATAAATAAGGAGGCAGGCTACAGGAGTTCAAACCTGGTGACAGTGTACTTCTCCTGGCTAAACAGTATGAGGTCCTGAAAAAAATGAAGCCAGTTGATTATGAGGTATTGCAACCTGACAGAAAAAAAGGAAAAACAAATTTATCATGTTAATTTGTTGAAACCTTGGAAAGACCGGGAGATGTTGCTGACTGATCCAGAGAAACTTAAATGGGCCCCTACTCAGGTGACAGATGATGACATTTAAGATGGAATCCTTGACTTAAGTCCACAAATTTCAAATAACTAAAGCCTAGTCCCATTGGACAAATGGCTCAGCTTGACCCAGAAAAATTAAGCCCAGCAACTGGGAGGAAATTTTGGAGATGTGTATCCCCAAAACCAAGATGAAGTCATGTGAATATCATATAGACACAGCCAGGTGTCCAAATCTGCCAACAGCCATATAAGCTCACAGAAAAAGCCTGAGAGATGCTATGAGAGAGAGATATTCATTCTAAGTTGGAACTGCGAGTCATTGAGAATTATACAATGGCAAAAAAAATTCTAGCAACCTGATTGATTGCTGACCCCTAGACACAGAGATGTTATTAGACAATAACATCACTTTATCTAGGGCAGACACAGAGAAGACTGCAGAACTGTCAATGAAATCCCTCCATCTTCAAGCTACCAGTAAGCCAACAGTCCCTGTGCAACAAATCATGCCACTTCTTCATGAGTTACCACCATTCTGAATCCACAATTAGTCAGCTTATCGCCCCCCCCAAAAAAAAAAAACACCAACTCTTTCTCTTACTTTGGTGGTGACACTAAACAGGACAGCTCAGCATATAAAATCTATTTAATTTTGTTGCATTTTCTCCCTGAATAGAGTGACTTTAGTAAACCTTGCTGACAGTAACTACCGGTACTGCAGCTCACTGAACCCGCTCACTTTGAGGAGAGACTGCTGCCAAGAAAATTAAATCACTTTCTGACCTGACCCCCACTCAGCCGCTCACTCTTCTAGATGCTACAAAATCTGTTTTAGTACCAAAGCTCTCAAGGCTTTGCTCATTCCCTTCTTCATGCTGACAGTAAAAACAAAATGAAGCCATGACAACCACCATGAGGCCATGCAGTGTTTATACTGTGCTCCACTTACTGATCATCGCTCTGTTTTCCTTTCACCACAGACAGACACTAACAGTCCAAAGACTTGAATATGAGGCACAACTTTAAAAAAATATTGAGCTAACTAAAAATGAGGCCATGAGTCTAGCCAAGAAGCTCTTCAGGACTGGACAAGCAGCATCAGTCAGGCAGCAGCTCCACCTTTTGGTGGATAGTGGTAGAAAAAATACTGTGAACTTTATTTTAAGCATATAACTCCACACAAAAAAAAATCAAATAAAAATACATACAAATTTATTTTTTGTTTTTATTCTTTTTTGATTGTCAAATGAGCCATTGTATAATTACAGTAAGGCACTCCAGGGTATGTGTTGTTGTGCAATAACATCACTCCTGTGGTGGTGGAAGCACTCGGTTTTGCCTTGTGATTCAACCCTCCCCAAGGGTGATGTTATTACATAATAACACATCCTGTCATGCCTTATTGCTTAAATCTCAGAGTGACTGCTCTCGCCTATTGTATTAGTCCAAAAAGCAGGTGGGTCCATTTGGTTTTGTATCAACTTCCACAGACTCAATACAGTTTTCAAGTTTGATGCATATCCTATAATTAGGGTGAATGAACTTCTGGACCAGCTGGGTAAGGCCCAGTATATTAATACTGTTGCTGGGAGGTTGCACTCAAACACATCTCAGGAGCTACATAGCATGTCCACAGTTCCAAAATGCAATTCACAAAGTCGGGCTAACTGAGAAAGGACTTCACACACTCCAGAGAAACATGGAGAAGATAAAAACATTATTTTAAAAAAGCATGTGATTTTGGCGTTAAACATTGGTGGCAGCAGAAGGTGCCACTACCATTTTAGTTTATTTTAAAATAATGTTTTTATCTTCTCCAGGCTTTGCTGGAGTGTGTGACATCCTTTCTCAGTTAGCTCAACTTTGTAAATTGCATTCCATTATATTAGTACCCTAGACCAGATCAAAGGATATTGGCAAATCTTGCTAACTCCTGAATCCAGGAAGAAAATGGCCTTTGTCTCCCCATTTGGTATGTATCCCTTTACATGCTCCCCTTTGGGTTGCATGGCACTCTGGTCACATTTCAGAGAATGATGGCTTGAATCCTCCATCGTCATGGGTCATATGCCGCAACATACCCGGACAATGTTGTCATATTAACTCTGATTGGGATGTGGCTGTGGTACTTCAGTCACTCAGTGATATAGGCCTCACAGGCATTGCCATGAAATGTGTCCTAGGTCAGCAGAAAACTAAGTACAGTACCTGGGATACATGATTGGGAATATCCATGTATGCCCAGTTGTTGATAAGTTAAAAGCCCTTGCTGACTGCCCTGTACCAACTACCATAAAGCAAATGTGGTTCTTCCTTGACTGAGTGGGATATTATTGCCAGCTCATTCCAGACTTTTGAACAATTGTTACCCCTCTGACTGGCCTGACTAAAAAGGCTGCCAAAAATAAGATTCAGTGGTCCCAGTTTCCGAAGGCCTTACAATCTATTAAAAGTGTTTTTCATAAGGGACCTGTCATCAAAACTCCTGATTTATTTTTTTTTTTTGTTATATTCATTATTTTTGCCCCTTATCACCGCAGTCTCATCCCTCCCTTAGGGTCCTCCAAGTTACCCTGAGCTGGGCTAGGCTTACTCCTAGACTTCCTCCTGACCCCTACCTCTATGCTGCCTAGACTTATTCCCTGGTGTGGAAAGAGAGAGCAGCTTCCCATTTCACTCCCCCTACCTGCATTTGTCTTTACCAGGTAGCATCCAGGATCATCCAGTTTCAGTCCTCTCAATGACAAGGTACCTGAGGCCATTGTCAGGCTTGGCAGCAGGGCTTTTGCTCCTTAGTTATGCTCCATTCCCTGCAGAAGCTGATTCGCTGGCAGAACTAATGAGCGTGAGCACACAAAGCATGCGGCTGCTCTGCAACTTAGCCAGCTTCATTCCTACCCATGGCATTCCCGAGCTGCACCTCCACCAGTGGTCACCCAGGTGGTGGTGTTGCAGCAGGGATGGCATCCTGCCCACCCTGAATGAGAAGAGCAGTCCCTGGGATGCTTCATCCTCTTCCCCCTGGATGGCACCGATAACCTGAGTCTGCACCTAAACACTGGTTGCCAGTAACAAGAGCGGTACTAATAACACTGAGCTGATGGGCTGGCTCTAAAGTTTTGATTTCGACTGTCCATTCATTTTGTACACAAACATCTCAGAAAAAGGGCTTGGGAACATCTTGTCACAAGAACCTGCAATAGGATTCACTTGATCCTCTGTCCAGAAAATTTTTTCCCAGGGAACAGCAGTATGCCATGCTAGAGAAGGAGTGTCAGGCAGTGAAGTGGACAGTAATAGCCATGCACTGTTTGCTAGGAAGATGCTTCATCTTGGTCACTGACGACACACCACTCAAATGGTTGTATACCATGTGGAACACTAGCTCCTGAGTTACCCAGTGATACTGGTTCTGCATCCATTTTCATTCCAGGTGTGTCACAGGGTGGGTTTCCTCTACAATAATTCAGTTTTTTTCACCAAGGAGTGCAGCTCAATGGTAGCCAGTGCTGAACATACAATGGGCACAGCTCTGGGGGGCGGGTATGTCTAGGAGTCTCCACAACCTTGACACAGGATCTGATTTACACTAAGATACTAGCAGAAGAACAGGGTAAATTGAGACCCAGCCCTGCTGATTTCTGGCCTGGCCCTTTACAGGCTCTACTGGCTGTATGCTAACTTGGAAATCAATGTAGGGCACACATGAGCCTAAACATAACAAGGGAACTAGAGAGTATCAGAAAGATGATTTTGAGGCTTGAGAGAGAAGACAGAGCTGCTGTGAACTGGAGATTTGAATCAAGTTAAAATTTATTTTGTTTTGTATTTACTCTGCCAAATTTATTTGCTTTGTACCCTTGTTTGGTGCTGAAGTAAAGCAACTTTTTGTTTCATTGAACTTTGCCTAGATTTTTTTTCTGAGGGTTCCCTTAACAGTCTTGGCTCACTTCAACACTGTTATGGTTACAGTAGGCAAGTAAATTTCCATGTCTTGAAGGCAATGGCAAATTTAGGGTAACATCCATACGGTTTTGAGCAATAATTTATATTGTGCTTTGTGCTGTAACCTTAACTAACATTATACAGATACAGTTAAAATTGAAAAGGATATAGCAACTAGTGTATCAAACATTATAATTACTGAAGTGTGTGTATATATCATATATATATCAATAAGGAAAATGGAAAGCTATATAAAATATGCAGTGTTTCCATAAAAGTATAGAGAACTCGTAAAGGTTTTACATTGATGAATAAACATAGTGCTCTGTTTTTGATGTAATTTCAAGTAAGTAATTTCATTTTCATTTTTTAGAGACAAGTAAGCTTAATTGAGTTTATTTTTCATGGATAAGACATCTTCTGATTGGATGACTCCACATTTTTCTTCTTAGAAGTCATAGCAGTTATTTAGACTGCAAGAGAATGCTGGAGAGGAAGCATCTTGCACTAAGGAGCTTATAGCTAGTAGTTTTATCTAAGCTGTTTGTTAAGCAATGAAGTATTTTTGGCAGAGTTAACATCCTGAGTTTCTCATCATGGAATTGAAACACTGAAACACAAGTTTGATAATTCATGTGGAGCTTTTGGTGCTAAGCTAGAAGCCTACATGGTTAGAGCCATTTTATATGTAATATTAATATTAAATTAAATTTAGAGTGCACTTAGTAAATAGTTTGAATACTGGCATTTGCCCTTACCAGTACAAGTAAATATTCAATATTTTTATAGTATAAGTAATGTTCTTGTATTTTTTTTAAAAACCACTGCACATAGGAACTAATTAGCTGATATTGTTTTGTTTCAGCCTTTGGGATTTAATGTTTTTCTGCACTTAAATCCTTGATAGAAAATTGGCTAGAAACTGGGTGTTTGTGCAATATGTGTGGGTTTTTTTTTTCATAGGATTCCTAGGAAAGATATGAGTCAATTAACCATAAGACTATTTGACTCGTCATTTCTCAATGGATAAATGCAGTGGTCTTATTACCCATAAATTTGTCTAGTGCATTTTAAAGGACTCTGTGGAGGTGCTTTGGACCACTTCCACAGGAAGGCTATTCCAAAGGTTTACCACCCTTTGGTTAATCAATGCACCCCTTTTTCCTGTTTTATATAATTATCCTTTCAGATGATAGTTATGAAATATAGTCTCTCTTTCAATTCTTTTTTCTCTTGAGCCCCACACATTCCCAAAGATCTTCCTCATATAAGGTCTTGTATGCTAAACGTAAGTCTCCCCAGAACTGCCTACATTCAAACCAGTATAAATTTAACAGTCTTTCATTGTATGCCCTAGCAGATACTGCCTTCACCCTTTTTGTGCCTTTCCTCTGAACTCTTTTCAATAACCCTATAATATGTTTAGTTTTGGTGCCCCAAACTGGATGCAGTACTCCAAGTGAGGCCACATCAACACTTTGTATAGGGGAATTATAGCTTCCTTGTGGCCAGCCCAGTGGCACTGAGGGTTGAAGCACTGGACACCACACCTCATGCTATGCTGGTGACCTGGATTCAGGAATTAACCTGGGTTGCTGGGGGTCAGCTGTTGGGAAGGGCAGGAGCTGGACTGAGCAACTGTTAAGCAGCTGTCCTCTCCTGGAGAGTGAGTTGTTACACCTAGTGTGGTATTGCCTCTGGGGAAACCTGAGTAGCAGTACTGTAGGTGCATCATGTGGAAGTGGAGGGTGACAGGAGGAGCCTGGAGCAGCAGCACATCTTAGCATGTGGTCTTCTCCATGGGCCCCATTGTATGCCACAATCCTCAGGGCTGGGGCTTTGAGAGTTTCCTTGGAAAAAAAAACATGCCTTAGGACCTCTTGATTTGACCACTAGCATGGCACTGCATCTGTGGGGGGGGGGTACCCAGGTGGTCTCCATCCTTGAGATGGCCCTGCCATGAGGGAACATTTGTCAGGTTGAAAGTCCCATGGGGAGCATGTGTCACTTGTGGGGCAAGCCAGTGGTAAAGCCATGCCAAGGACAGAAACAAAATAATAGTAAAAAAAAAAAACTTCAATTTTTCTACTCCTGGTATTATGAAAAATACATCCTAAGATCCTATTGCCCCTTTTTGCTACCTCCCTGCAGTGTTCATTGAATAGCAGCTTGAGCTTATTTGTAACAATGATGCCAAGACTTCTTTCCTTATCTGTTTCCTGTAGTTCTTTTCCATCTAGCATGCATGTTGCCATTTTGCCATTTTATTTCTACCACCAAAATGCATAACTTTGCATTTTTCAAAGCTGAAATATAGTTTATGCATCCTTGCCCAGGTTTATAGAGTTTGGATTTCACTTGGGAATTGCTGTACTGCATTGATATTATCAACAATTGCACCTATCTTAGTATCATCTGCACATTTGCAGATCCAGGTGACTGACAACATCTGCATTGATGAAATATAGACATTGAAAAGGGCAGGTCACAATACTGACCCCTGAGGGACACTGCTTGTCACATTTCCCCTCTAATACATACTCTTTGTCTCCTATCCACCAGCCATGATTTCACCTAACTAGTAATATTAGCATCAAACTTTAATTCAGTGAGTTACTCTGTTAAGGTGTGATGAGGAACAAGGTCAAAAGCCTTTGAAAGTAGTTTTACGTGGGGTGGCATCAAAATGGACTACTGTGGCAAGTAAGGTGCCATAGGGCTTTATGGTTGGGCCCTGCCTATTTAATATTTTAATTTCTTCAAAGCATTTCAATAAAGTTTAGTTATCTAAATTCTCTGATGACACTAAAATTGGTGCAATAGTTATCACTAATGAGCAGACTAACAATCTTCAGCATGAACTATCCAGAATAGAACAGTGGAGCAGCAATAATAAACTAGAATTTAACATGGATAAATGTGCAGTGAAGCATTTTGGAGTCAACAATAGAAGTGCAATGTGTGTGCTATGGGGAGTAATTCTGAAGTCAGTAACTGAGGAGAGGGACTTAGGAATTACAATGACTAATTATTTCAGACTTAAAAATGCTTGTCAGCAGATAGCCAAGAAATGCTATGGGATATTAAGCTACATAGCTAAACGTATTAATAGTAGAGATAGACAGGTGATTATGCTTCTCTATTGCTCATTGGTCAGGCCGCTTTTGGATTACTGTGCTCAGTTTTGGGCCCCTTGCACTAAAACAGATTAGATCACTAGTGCAACGTAACACAAGCAAGATGATGCTTGAGCTGAGGCACTTAGAGCATGCAGACAGCTTACATCATTTTAATCTGCATACATTGGAATATTGTAGGCTGAGATGGGACCTTTGTTTAGTTTTTCCTGTTTTTGATAATCCTGATTTACTGGACACAGTTGGCCTGGAAGCAAGGGGGTTATAGTATAGCACCAGCTCACATCAACTCCAGCTTAAAGGAAACTTGAACCACTCCAAAAAAAGAGCTGCATGGTTTTCAGAAAATGCTGTGTCAATATGGAGCAGTTTGCTATTGGAGGTGATGGGCTCTAGGTCCATGAATGAATTCAAATTGAAATTGGATATATACTGTAGTGATAATGTAATTATGTGGTATATGTTTTAAGGCTTATCAAGCATTAAAAGGACAAATTGCCTGACTTTCTTCATAAAACCCTATGAAACCTATGAAAAGTCCAGATACAGGACATCTACCTTGAGCCCTGCATCCAAGACTTTACTTATAGGTTCAAAGAATTGAAGTATAATTGAAAAGACATGACCTTTTAGCCTTGAAACCATGTTGGGTAATGTCAACCAAACTCTCCTTATCCAAATGCTTATCCATTTCTTCCTTTACGAATACTTCCATAATTTTACTTTTAACTGAAGTGAGGCTTACTGGCCTGTAACTTTTGCAATCTTCTCTGGAACACTTTTTAAAGATAGGTGTGATATTTGCTTCCCTCCACGCAGGTATCACCCTACCTTCTGAAACAGAACAAGATAAAGATTTTAGCTACGGCTCCAGCCAATACTATTGCCAATTACCTAAGAAAACTTGGATGAAACCATCAGGCACTGGAGATGTGTTTGGATCTAATTTTGCTAGTTTAATTTTATCATCATTCTCCTTTATTAAAATCCTTCTGGTCTCCCCAATTACAATAGTATGCATAAAAGTTGTATCCCTTGTTTGGAAGATGTTCAAAAAATGAGCATTAAAGATATCAGCCATTGCTGTGCCTTCTCTAACCAGTTAATTTCCTGTCATCATAGGTTCTAATTTCAACTGTCATTTTTTGTACTGTTTAGATAGTTGTAGAAGGCTTTTTATTAACCTTCGTGTTAGTGGTTAATTTCAGTTCCTCCTCCCTCTTTTATAATATTTTTATACTGTTTTACCTTGTCCTTATATGCCTGCCATGTTACAGGTGAAGGATTGTTCATAGCCTTTCTATATGCCTTCTTCTTTCTTCTAATTAATCTTTTTACATTATCGTTATACCATTTCAGAATTTTACCCATGTTATCGTACTTGATTCTTTCTGGAACAAAATTTGGTATACAGTGCGGCAGCTTATAGTATAGTTTATCCCAAAACAGTTCTAAAGTATTCTCACAAAAGTCACTTTCTCAGTCTCATTCACTTACATATCTCTTTATGTCAGAAAAACTGTCCTTGGTATAACACCTAACTTTGGTTCTGCCAATTTGGGGTTCCCAATTTCCTTTTATTATGAACTGTATCATGTTGTGGTCACTGCCCCCTGAAGGTTCTTTTATTGTGCAATCAGCTATTTCATTCTCCATGTTGCTATACATCTAGTATATTGCCACCTCTTGTACATTTTTTAACATATTGTTCAAAATTATGTGAGACCATAATTTCTGTCAATTAATTATTTCTTTATTTAGTTTTTGTTTACTTGGTAGGTGTGCTAGCCATGAAATGACTATTTTCAGGCATGACTCAGGAGAGTACAAACAATCATAGACAAAGCATATGGCATGAGTACAGGAATATTACATATAGCATAGGTCAGAGTTATTTAAAAGGATACATACAGTCAATGAAGCATAGCATGATAACAACACTCACATATACAGTCAAGTAACGTACCATAAAATGACATATTAGGAATTACATAGGGTCAGAGAAGGTTATTAACACTGCAAATGGAAAACAAATAGCACCACAGGGTAGTCAGAAATATATGTTAGGGTTTGTTACAGCAATGAGATGCAGGCCTCTAAGTACTATAAGGGGAGACAGGATTAGGCCAGGTTGAGATATGCTTGGGGAGTGTGCAGGAGGTAACAATAAAGTTGGTGGAGGTTTAAGTTGGATCAAAGCAGGTGCAAGGGTCAGCTTGGGAGAGATGTTGGTGCGGCTCCCTTTTAAAGCTGTTATGAGAAACTGCCTGTCAAAGTGCAAGGGGACGGGAGTTCCATAGCTTAGGAGCAGAGTGATGAAAGGCTCCAGATCCTTTAGTTGAGTTGCATCTAGGCACAGTAAGTAGGGACTTGTCAACCGATCTTAGGCCATAGGAGGATGTTTGAGGTACAAGCATCACAACGAGTGCTGAAGGAGTCTGATTCCTGATTATCAAATCAATCAGGGAGCCAAGAGAGTATTTGTGGCAGGCAGAGGGGCAGAGCCATCTGAGGTCTCTATAAAGTAGGCAATGGTGCTTAAGCTGAGGTAACGAGGAGGCATATTGACAAATAGTATTATATGTTACATCCCATTTATGTAGTGTGGTTTTAAGTGCAGCTGCATAGGTAGGAGCATCATATGTAAGAGCAAGGAGAAGGATACCTCTGGCAATGGCCAGCTTAGCAGTGGGAGTTAGCATAATGCTATACTTACAAGTAACCCCAAGTTTAGCATTCACCACTTTACAGGTACAGTAGACTGCATATGTAGATTGTAGTCCAGGGATTGATCCAGAAGAACACCCAGGTACTTGAAAGATGTAACACACTCTATTTGTGCATCACCTGAGTCCTGTATAACCAGTGACATTTGATGTTCAATCGATGTTACACCTGAATGTGTATTCCAGTCAATATTAAGGAGACTGAAGTCACCCATACTCAGTGTACTGGTTCCTGTGCCATTTTTTTTCCAGTATCTCCATAAACTCATTATTTTCCTCGATGGTAAAGTTTGGAGCTCTGTAGCACACACACATGATAATTTTACTGTGGTTCTTTTGGTTAACTTGAACCCATAACAGTTCTACGTTCTGAGTAGCCTTTCCTTAATTCACTTTCATTTGCCACTGTGGTGTTCTTAACATATAGTGCCACATCTCCAGCTCTTTTATTGCGGAAGTTTGTATGGAACAGACTGAATCCTTCTATTTCCTTACCCCAATCATCATCTTTCCACCAAGTCTCCATAATGGAGCAAACATGAATATCCTCAATGTGCAGTAACATTTCTAATTCTTCCTTTTTGTTACCAAGACTTCAAACATTTATTAGTAGTGTCTTCAAATGTCTTGGGCCACCTTTGAAATATTTAATATTCTTGGTTAGTTTGATTTTTTGTGTCTTGTATGCAATCTCCTCCCCGCTCCCCTTGCTTATTAGTTTAAATATCTATTTATTGCATAATTTAATCTCCAGGCAAGCAAGCACCCCTTTGTTCCATTTCTGTTCAGATGCAGTCCATCCCTAGCAAATGATGTTTCATCAAATGCTAATCTGTGCCAGTTTCTAATAAAATGGAAACCCTCCCTCAGGCTCCATCTCCTCAGCCATCCATTCAAATTTTTCATTGTGGAAATTTTAACTTTGCCTGCCCTAGGAACTGTTAATATTTCAGATATATTTACTATGCACTTCCTTTGCTTTAAGAGCCTTCCCATCTTTGCAACGTCCCATTGTAGTTCCAGTTCACATGTCTTCCCCATATCATTTGTTCCAACTTGAAGCACAACAATTATTCTTTGGTTCCCCACAACATGCCTTCCAAGTAGTGAATTATTTCTCAAACTCCAGCTCTGGAAAGACTGCTAGCTGATGTGGTATCCTTTTTATTTTTGCTTAATGTTGTGTCAGTGTACTTGATAACTGAATCACCCATAATAACTACTTCCTTAGATCTAGCCACCTGTCCCCTATTTTCAACTACCTGAATGGGACAATTTTCATTAGTATTTGTAATTTAGTGCACATGCGTCATTTTCTAAATTTTGTGGTTCTGAAATACTCCCATCTCTATTCATTGCATGTATATGTTCATTGTTGCTTTCAGTTTGTAGGTCTTTCAGGATCTTGAACCTGTTTTCAAGTGTTAAGGGTTAAGGGTTCAACTAGGTGACAAGGGAGGTGGCTCGGAGGCAGTGGATGTGGCCTACCTGGACTTCAGCAAGGCATTTGACATTGTTCCACATAGAAGGCTGTTAAACAAGCTGGGGAACATGGGAATGGGTAGGATAGTGTGTGGTGGGTGGGGAACTGGCTGGATAGCAGGAAGCAGAGGGTGATGGTAAATGGCTGTCACTCCACAGAGTGAAAGGTGACAGTGGGGTACCACACGGATCAGTACTGGGTCCAGTCCTCTTCAACATCTTTATTAGTGACATTACAGATGACCTAGATGGCAGACTTTTTCCTGTTTGCTGATAACACAAAGCTCTGCAACAGGGTGGACATGCCGAAGGGTGTGGATAGAATAAGAAGCAATCTGCTGAAGCTTGAGGATGAGTCGAGGGAGTGGCAGTTGAGAGTTAATGCAAAGAAATGTGAAATAATGCACATGGGGCTCAAAAACATAGGAACAGCATATCAGCTGTGGGGGGAAGGGAGAATATAGAATGCTCCAAGCAGAAAAGGGACTTGGGGGTTATCATCTCTGATGACCTCAAGGTAGGGAGTCAATGTGACAAGGCAGCAGGAAAAGCAAACAGGTTGCTTGGATGCATAGGCAGGGGTATCACCAGCAGGAAAAGGGAGATCATAATTCCACTATACAAGACATTAGTGAGGCAAAACATTGAGTACAGTGCCCAGTTCTGGAGACCTTACCTATGTAAAGACATAAGGTGGAGACAGTTCAGAGGAGGGCAACCAAGATGATGTAAGGATTACATCACAGAACCTATGAGGGTAGGCTGAAAGACCTAAACATGTACTCCCTGCAAGGGGGGATATGATTGAGACATATAAGTACCTCATGGGGAGAAACAAGGTGCAGGTAAACACAATTTTTCATAGAAAGAGATGCTCCAGAACTAGGTGACATGGGATGAAACTAAAGGGAGGGAGGGAGGTTCAGAACAAAACTGAGAAAGTACTTCTTCACAAAGAGGGTGGTGGACAAATGGAACACCCTGCTGGAGGATGTGGTGGGGCAGAAATGATTACAGGATTTAAGAATGCATGAGATAGGCATAAAGGGAGCCTGGTAATTGGGGGAAGGGGACAACCTAGTTCTAGGGAAACTTGAAGAAGCACAGTTACATGCACAAATGGGCAGACTAGGTGGGGCATAGACCCTTCTCTGCCTTCAATATCTGTGTATCTATGTATCTATGTATTCTGCCTTCTCTTCTCTCTTTTTTTACTCCTTCCTGCACCATGCACCACTCATTTTTAAACAACATACTATTTTCAGCCTCTGATTCACTATCCACTCTTTTTTCTTTTCTCATGAACTTGGGTATCTTGGTCCCCATTTTATTTTTTGAGTACAATTTTCCTCCATTTGGTGAATCAGAACACCTGATGTTTGAACAAACTGTTCTGTGTCCCTTATTTCAATTTGAATGGTTAGTTCTTATTGTACCACTTTAAGTTAATTTTCCAGTTTAGTTATATAATGGCTCCAGTTTAGTTATATAATGGCACTAAGAGCATACAAATTCTGTTGCACTAGTTCCCTCTGTGTACATATTGTACTGCTGGCATTTCACCCAACTTTCCATAGCTTAATATGCTAGTTAAATTATTACACAAATTATGATTAACCTATATATTTAGGTAGGGAATAGTCTCAACTATAAACTTTCTCACCCTATTTTTAAGAAGTCAGCAATAACAAAATACCTTTTTTATGACCAACCTGGCTAACAGCAAAGGTGTATAGTGAGTGGCCTCCTTCCAGACTGACTCAGGCTGATGCTGGCAGATGCCTTTTGCCTCTGCCGTGCATTGCCCCAACTTGTGCTCAGACCCGCTTGCATGATGCCAGCTTTTACCCCCTTCAAGTCAGGCAGTCATGCCCTGATTGGTCAGGTGCTAGTCCCATCACAACTACCCACCTGCAACACTTAAAGATTTAAAACTATAATAAAAGCAAGGATACAGCAGCCTGTGCTAGGTTGCTGTATCATTTAAAACAAATAAATACTGTTCCATTTCTGCCAAGTAGGCCAGCAAACAGCTCTCATGGCACCACATAACCTGAAAGCATGTTGGAGGTTGCCAGGGCAACCACTACCCACACAAGAGCCCTCAAAGATGTGTTGGTCTTTTTTTATTTTTGTTTTACTTTTCTACAACACATAATTACTCAGTATGGACTGGGAGCAGGATATTAACATACGTGTATGCTAAACAGATGTGCTGTGCTGAAAAGGACCAACTTTTTACATATTTAAAATGATTTATGCAAGTTGACTAGAGTGAGCTGAAGTTTAGCATCATGGGCAAAGTTCCTGCAAAATCAGCAATTTCACCATGTGAAATATTTTGCAAAATTCGAGCAATCCACAAAATATTTCACTGGTGCAAAATTGCGGAATTCCACTGTCCAAATGCAGTAATTTGCCCATGAAGTGCGGAATTTTGCCTGAAAATGGTGGCATTTCACCTGCGAATGGTGAAATTCCACCATTCGTGGGTGAAATTCCACTGTTTGCGGGCAAACTTTTACACTTCACAGGTGAAATTCCAGATTTGGTGGCAGGAATTTCACATCTGTGAAAAATTTCATGAAATGCATGCAATTTGTGAAAGTTTTCACAGAGCTGAGTTGGCTAACTTTGCCCATCACTAAAGTTGACTAACCTGATTATAACTTCGTCGAGTAGTATTTGCGCAGATACTAGTATTACTAGATTATTTGTTCATTCCACCTAGAAATTTGGGTTTAAGCAAGAAGTTGCTAATGCCCTGTTATCTTTTCCTGAGGCACCTGATTACTCATCTCATCCATTAGAGGAACATAACCACCAATAACAATCAATTACACAGTACAAGGCATTTAAAACAAAATAACTATTTAAATGGTCCTTTTATTATTCTTATTGTTTAGTACAGATTTTATAATATCATATCCATAGCATTTCATATTGTATTCATGATAATTTATCTGAATTTGAAGGAAAACATTCATATGTTAAGTGGTGTGTACCTATATGTATGTTAAGGAAATATACTATTGCTTTGATTAGCCCCTTTAAAAGATTACTAGTGGAAAACCATCACATGCACAATTTCATTTCTTGTGCAATGATACAGTAGTGAAAATGGGGGGACACAGGTACAAAAGCAATAAAAAACATTCAGTGGGCCTACCCAACCAGAATAATGTTATGCTTGTGCAACTGTGATAACTTTTTGGCTATTCACACTCTTTATTCTATGAGGAATTACCACCCTGTGGAGGTACCAAAGGAAAGGAACCCATGAAGAGGAATCCACCCATAGAGGTGCTGCAGGAAGATTCCCTTGGCTAAAGACACCTTAGGAAGGAGCCCCCCCAAGGAGAGAAGCAGACCACTGGAGGTGGAGGGGAGGATGGTGAGGCAAAGAAAAAAATGTTTCAGAAGGAGGAAGTGAGGAACTGCTTATTTAGCTCAGGAAGAGGGCATGGCTGGTTGCTTACTCCATTAAACTACAGGCATAGCCTTTCAATTCTATGGGCCTATGCAACTAGAGTCATGTTATGCTTGCACAACTGTGATAATTGTTTAGCTGTTCACACTGTCTATTCCACAGATGAGTACCACCCTGTAAAGTTACCAAAAGCAAGGAACCCTCAAAGAGGATTCTACCCCAAGAGGTGCCACGGGAAGATTTATTTGCCTAATGGTACCATGGGAAGGAGCCCCAAAAGGAACATTAAGCAGTAAACATTGACTATGAGGTAGAGAAGCAGACTGACAGCAATGAGACAGCTTGATGAAACACAAATAAGTTGCACAGGTTGTCAGGACAGCAATGATAAAATGGATTGCACTGATGATATCATGGCGCTTCCAAAGGAGAGGGAGAAAGGCTAGTAGGGCCACCATCCATCTCCATCCAACAGCAAAAACTTGCCTAAGGAAACTAGGGAATATACTATAAACAAATAATTACATACTATGACCTTTGGCATGGAGGAGAAGAAAATAAAACCTTTTTAAGAGGAGGAAACCTCTGGGGATTCAAGATCTGCAGTAGGTTGCCTTCCCTCCCAGCTGGTGGTAGGTTATTGTATGATGACTGGTTGTGAGAGGCCTCTGCAGCAATGAGTACTCTGAAGTGAGAGCAGAACCCCAAGGTGGGAGGAGGAGAGCAATGACCACTGAGGCACTCAGTTTTCCTACCATCTAAAACAAACCAGGTGAACCAGAGGCAGTCGTCATAGGGGGAATATCTTTTGAAGGTTTCATGATGTATCCATGGTCAAAGGAGCATTCTTGGGCTGTGACGTCCCTATCTCTCAGCAGCTGAAGTCTTAAATTATGCATCAAGTGGTGTACCCTATGACTGCATGCTAAAGCTCCACCCAAAGTGAGCACATTCCCACTATGGGACAGATGAGAAGGACCCAGTCCTGAGGTTCACATGCTGAAGATGCAGACTTCATGAGAGTAGAGCAAGACTGCCAGCTTACAGGGCAAACCCTGAGCCAGAAAAGGTAGTGGACATGGTTGGCCTACCACAGATTTATAAATGACAGCATGAATCGACTTCAAGTGCTAGATATGAGGAAGCCGGGAGATGACAACGGCCTTAGATTAAGTAGCAGATTATTGATGAGGAGCCCAGGCAAAGCCAGTGGCTGTAGATATTGATGAGGAGGCTAGCACTGAAAAGTGATGAGCAAATTCTGCAACATGAGAACTACCAAGGTGGAGCCTGTGAATTGTTGTGAGCAAATTCTCCAACAGTGAGAACTACCAAGGTGGGGCCTGGGTGTGGTAGGAGGCTGCAGTGTGAGCCAGTGTTTGGTGGTTTGATGGTAGTAGCAACCAGTGGAAAACAAGCCAACCAGTTCCATTACAGAAAACAGATTGTTGGTGACATAGAAGGGTGGTGTTCAGGCAGTGAGAGGCTGTGATTCCAGTGATTGAATCAATGAGATTTAGCATAATTGAATCGATGAGGTTTAGTAGATGATTGCTGTGGTTTCAGCATGAATAGTGAAATGATGTGATTGTCATAAATACCTGAAATGCTATTGAGGCAGAGATAGGTTATTCTAATAAGGAGCATTTGTAATGCTGTAATGGAATGCAATGAATATTATAAAGGCCATGTAGGCTGCAAAGTTAATGTATTTATGCATGGATAGCTGAAAAGCCATGTAGGTAAAGGAGCAGGGCAAAATCATATAGCTTACATAAAAGCATGCTCCTGCTAACTGGAGCCACAATGCCTCACCATAACACTGCAGTCCCTCACCATGGAAATAACAGTGAAGATACAAACTGAGAATCATGAGACCAAAAAGCAACTGTAACATTAGCAGGGTAGGAACCTCCAAAAGAAGTGCCTTTACTGGCAAGGTCCTAGTGAAGGACAACTCCATATAATAGCAAGCTGCCACAGTAACATGAACAAGGGAAATACATTAATCACTGAAAGGTTCAAAATACTTAAATTCAGAAACAAAAAGCTAAAATGCCTGCAGCTGGAAGATGAGACCAGGCAGCTAATGTAATAGCTGTAAGTTTCAGTATAGCAATGCAGCAGTTGAGCCTGGCTATGCAAACACTGAATAAATTGAACAGAGCACACTAAACTCCAGCACTGAATGAATTGAGCTAGCACTCAGTGAAGTAAGAACAGAGCTCATGAACACACATACCTGTAGCACAACAGGGAGAGGCAGGGTGAAGCCTGGACCAGGTGCAAATAATTAAGATGGAAAGCACAGGAGGAGGCTGGCAGGAAAACAGCAGTGGGAGCTGAAATGCACAATAATAGTGCAGTTGACTGAGGGCTTGCAAAATCTGGTGAGTAAATGAAGCCTGAGAAGACAAGCACAGGGCAGCTTAAGGTAAGGAAACAACAATATGTAAGCTGAAGTACAAATAAGCATTGTATACACAGGGTGCTGGGAAACTACAAAGCCCAAAAGAAACAAACAAAGCAAACACAAATACAGAAGCAGGAAGAAAACAAGCACACATGAAATCATGTAGCAGTCAGAGGCAAAACAATACAAAAAAAGGCAGGATAACACAAAAAAAAAACAGAAGTCCAGAACAAACCAAGCAGAGCCCAGAGCACAGCAACTCTGGGTGGAGGGATAAACCCCCAGCAGGCCCCAAGGGAGAAGACAGACCAACAGACCCTCCAGCTAGCAAAGAAAAAATGCTTCAGAAGAAGGTTGGGAGGAACTGCTTATATAGCTCAGGAAGGGGTGTGTCTGGTTGCTCACCCCATTGAACTAGAGGCATAGCCTTCCAATAGCAGAAACAGACTTTAATATTAGAGTCTAGTTCCTCATAACCTCTGAAACCATTGAGTAGACATTTATCACAGGATGATTACTATATAGTGAATATGATAGAACAGCTTGATTCACAAGTAGCTAATACACAAAATACAGTTATGCATTTACCAGCTATTGTAAGCAATATAAACTCATTTGTTTCACCACTAGAAGAGTTGGAAAAAGATGAAAACAAATTAAATAGCAGAGATACAGTTATGGCTTTTGAAAGGTGACATGGGTTTGATGTCAACTCCATAGATCTAACAGAGGATAATAATAGGTCAGTTACCCAGAAGGAATTGCTAGTGGAGTTAGAACATTTCTTAACTTTGTATGCTATTAAGGATAAGCATGACTCCCCCTCAACAAAACTGATTTACCACTACTTTGGTCATTAGAGAAGGCAGTATCCAGTAGGAAGCAGTGTGTTATAAATCAACAAAATTCTGCAAAACAAATACTGGAAAATTATAACATTCAAGCTAATATATTAATAATAGGGAAGGAATTGGGTGAAATTGAGTACTACAACAACATAACATTATAATGACAAAAAAGTCTACCTACACCAGAAAGACAGAATGAGACCTTATTAAAGAATGGGAATGTGGACTTGAGACTGAATGAGAAGGGTCAAAAGGGAAACATGATCAGTAAAAAGACAATTAAATAAATAACTGAAGAGGTAATCAGGAAAGAGCAAGAAGAAATCATGGAAATGGTCAGAAAGAATAATGTGGCAGGCATGGTCACTAATATCCAACAAAAAAAAAACTAAAAATAGATTGAACAATGAGGAAAAAGGGGAAGAAGCATGACAAAAACCAAAAAATAGGTGAACATAAGGGAATTCAAACTCTACCCCAATGGAGAAAACTGTAGAAACTAAAAAGAAACAAATATTCCCTTCTGCAGAAGTGAACTTGGAAGACTCAATACAGATTTATAATTCCCAAAAAATTAAAAAGAGAATAAAAAAAGAAAGCAGATAAGGACATAATCAAATTACCCACAATTTATTTCTAGGGAGTTCCACTAGTTAAGAATGAACCCAGATTCCTTATTAAAACAGTAGTATATAATAATTTGAAACTTTTGAAGAATCACTTCTGCTGGGAAGCTCTAGGCACTGTGTATCTCTACAAAGTTAAACCACAAAAGGACTTTGTTCACTAGTTAAGAGATAGGGTGCGAGGTTATTCACATTGAAAACTACAAAGCAAGAAAAGAAATGGGGTGGAGCTTGATGATACCTTATAAAGATTTACTGTACATAAGAATGGGGGAAGTAATAAGAAATATCAAGGGGAACTAAACAACATGAGAACCCAGCAGTACTTAATATGGGTGGTAAAAACCAACACATCATAGTTAAATTTCTAGAAAGACTAACTTAAACAATACATGTGTTACAGTGCTCAATGATAAAAGAGAATATTATAAGTGGCAGAACACACAGGAAGGAGACTGAACAACTTTATAGTTCTTGTAACTCAAAATACAAGGTGAGTCACATTTGTTGAGAATCTCTTTTTGTTCTGATATTTCTATTAATAATGGATTTGAGGCTATGCTGAGTGAAGAGCAAGACAGATAATACTGATGTATCTGACACTGAATGAGATTTATCTCAAGCCATCAAACTTTCCTGTAACTGTATGCTAAATATATTTAGCTGAAATATTGCTGGTATTGATAAGAAAACAAAAGATGAAGCGTGTTTGGACTATGCGAAAAAAAATATGATATAGTGTTACTTCAAAATGCTTGGGAAAGATGTAAATTTGGAACACCATTTCAGGGTTATCAAAGATTTGATCTACCAGCAACTAAGAACACAAATAGAGGTCAAAAAAGGGGAAGCTTGACAACTTTTGTTTTCAACCAGCAAAGACTGTAAGGTTTCTGTCTGGGTTGTTAACTGAAACTACTGGACAATAGTGATAATGACAAATGGGAAATATAGCTTGTTAATGATGAGACTTTATATTCCACCAGCTCTTCAACAAGTTGATTATGACACATTAATAACAGAGTTAGACAACTGTTTGAAACAATTGTACTGTCAGGCATGTTACTTCATATGATTATTCTAGGTGACTAGAAAGCACGAATTGGTAATCCCAATTAAAATAGTAAATAATCCATTATTAAGTGACTTGGAAGGAGCTCTTGATAGCCCAGGCAGGAATTCAAAAGATGAGAAAATCAACCCTCCAGGAAAAAGTCTTGAGTTTCCTATTTAATAATAACCTATGCTTGTTAAATGGTCACAGATATCAAGATACCTCTGGAGAAATTACATCCCCCCCCCCCAAGTGGGGTGTATGATATTGGATCTTGAAATAGTAGATATAAATATCTAAAGTGACATTATAGACTTTAAAGCCTCAAATGAAGTAATTTCAGATCATTATCCATTACATTTAAATATTAGTATGGGTAAGAATACTAGATTTCGAGCTTGTAATATGGAAGCAGATAAGCGCATGTTTATTGTAGCAAGCAAAGAAATTAAGTGGAACCCCTTGCTACCAGAAAAGACTGAATTGCTACAAAGCATGACTAAAAGTTCTTACTTGAAAGGTATGGTGTTGGGATCTCCAGAATCTGAAATTTTGCAAAATTATCAAAACATGATATGCTGTATCAGTGAAAACCTTAGGAAGGGTGCAAGAACATCCACAATGTCCAGTAATCATATGATGATAGGGATTGTCTCAAACTAAAATGTGCCCTTAATCAAATTTCAAGAAATTCTAGAAAGATGAACAGTCTCATATATAAAGAAACTTTAATAACTATAAGGAAAGAAACTAGACAACTAATATAGAAGAAACAAAAAAACAAGATGACCATGACTTTCTTTGGGGGAAGCTACAGGAATCCAGACAGAAGAAGAACTCAAAAACATTTTGTATATTGGTCATAAATGGTGAAAGTAATAATAAACTGAATATTGATGCTATAATACCAGCTCTGAAATGGATTACGTTTTATAAAAATCTTTATTACTGTGATGATACTGAGGGAATAGAGACACAGGGGAATAAAACAATTTACAAAATTACCTTGCCTTAATGGGAAAGCATAACATTAAACCAAGTAATAAAGTATATTAACAAACAAAAATGGAATACAGACCCTGTGGTTAATGGGTATCCAGCAGACTTATTTTAAAATACTAGCATCTGGCAGAAATCTTACAATGGAATTTTGTTCTCTCAAGGATACTCTGCAACTCTTAACAGAGGAAATAAAAGCACTCCGGTCCTCCATGGACACTTTAACAAGATGAGTTGGTGACAGTGAAGCCTGCATCACCTCACACAAAGATTGGCAGTACACTCTACTCAGAAATGGTCTCACTACAACGTAAAACTGCTCAATTGGAAGCCCGTGTTGAGGACTTAGAGGGCAGAAGCCGAGAAAATAAAGTAGTGATCCTTGGCATACCGGAGAGGGTGGAGGTCCCAATGTACTTCTTTTTGTTCAATGATGCACTCTGTAACTTCAGGATTTATGGCAACTCTAGCCAAATCAGCAGCACATTTACTAGGTGACACTTGCACAGCTCCTGTCAGCTGTTCACATCTGTCCTACTTAAGAAAGTGAGAGGGCTCTTGTCAATATGGGGGGTGTGACTGAATAGCTAATGGGAGATCATGAGCAAGCATAACAGCTGCTGTCATGGTAACAATGACTGACAGTATTACCAGCAACACATGAGAAGCTTGACCACAAATATGCAATCCTCGAAGGCTCCTCAATCTTCTTCTTTCCTTCAAACTCAAAGCAGTCTAAATAGCAGAGAATAAGTACTAACTAGTACTGTGCAGAATTTTCAAATTTCAGCAGAATTAAATTTGGTGGAATATTCAAAATCCCACTGAAATTCCTCCAAATTCCACCGGAAATAAAATGGCAGAATTCTGCAGCATAAAATAGTTGTGGAATGATTTTAAGCAAAATAAAATTACTGTTCTAGTCCGCAGATCTCAATATTTTCCATGGAAATTGTTGCAGAATAAATTTCCATGGAAAATTACTGTTCTGCAGAATATTATTCTATAGATCACAGTAGGCACAATTCCACAGGTGAACAAGCAAAATTCCAGTGGAAATTCTGCCGATGGAATGGTCATTCTGCACTAATTCTGCCAGCAGAACTCCGCATTCCACACAGCACTAGTACTAACCAGTAAGTGCACAAATGGCTAGTAAAGGGCTAGGACTTATGTGGTTACAGTTCTTACACCCCTACATTACTTTGATATGCAGCAGTGAGCAGTGCTCCTTATGGAGACACCAAGGTCCACCGGACAACAGCAAGCAACTTGACAAACAGAAAAACAACATTCTGACAGTATCTATGTTAGTGTTAACTTCTTCACTTAACTTGTGGCTGTGACATAGAAGAAGATATTATTTGTTGCCTGCTGTGGTTCAGGGCAAGGGCTGGGGCTGGTGTGTATTGTTTTGCAGACTCACCAATCAGTGGCATAGATGTGCTATTTAATGTGTCTGCTTCAAAGGAGTTATGTAACTTGGTTTCCTAACTCATTGCAGCACTCTGTGATGGAAATAGAGTTTATTCTACTAAATCATTGGTTTTGTTCAAAGGGTTGTTCTTATTATGATTGTTTCAGATCTACTTAGTTTATTTATTCATCTATTTATTTGTATGGTGCAGTAGCAAAACTAAAGGGGATTATATTAGAATTAAATAAGTGCTAAAGAACATGGCACCTACAGCAGAGGTCATGGCTGTGCTAGTCATATACTATCAATGAGAATCACACAATTACAAGGGCAGATCCAGGGGTTGGAAAGCACAAAAAGTGGAGCCACTATCTCCACCCATATTCTTGACCTCACAGTGTATACTTAAGTTGCTGAGCAATGACCAGCCTAACTCCCAATGGGGTGGACCTCCATTGCCATACACTGTCATGGTGAGGTGGCAGAGTTGCAATGGCTGCCAGCTGGGATCACACTTTGGCTCAGCATCATGAAAGGAAAAGCACTAACAGAGCAGAAAGCACATAAGAAAATGCCTGCTACTAAGTGAGACAAATGGCTTGTGAAAGTAAGACTTAAATATTACATTTGGGGCACAAACTACTACTTTTCTCGAAGCAGTCAGTTAAAGTCTGAAGTCTTTAGACCTTCTGAGTATTTCCTTTTCAACAGCTACAGTCAGCAAATTTAAAAAAGGAAGAGGAAAGAAAAACAGAGGATAACAGAAATGGGGTTACAAATAGAGAAATAGCCTATTTGGTGGTATGTAGAATACAAGGCATTATATAAACAAAGTATTGGATACAACAGCATAAACAATAAACTGGAAAGAAATTTAAATAGAAGGACAGCTGTAGTAACAAGTTTTTTTTCCAAATAATAGGAAATGGAATGTTTTATGTTGTTTGCTAGAAAAGTAAACTATAACATTGTAGACTTTGTGATGCAAACATTTTGTTTACTTGTCAAGAGCCATAGTCAGCAAATTTAAAAAAAGGAACACAAAGGAGAGACTATGCAATATATATATATTGTTTAAAAAGTACTGCAAATAATATGAACTCTGAAAAAAGTGGAGGGGAACTAAGAAAACAAACTCCTCCATGCTTTTATCTTCATCTTATCTAGTAGAAACAACAAGGGGAAGGGATAAGTGAAATACCATACAGGACCCACATGCAGGGTCGCTAAAACACAACCTTTCTCTCTCTGGCTCGGTACAGCAGTACATGCCGTGCGTCGGTCAAGCTGTACTGTATAACATGCAGGTTATCTTTTGTATACTTTTGCTGTTTGTGATACTTTCAATACACTGGCATTTTTGCTGTCACTGCTCCTTAGGGGGAAGAGATGGCTGAATTGCTGACAGCAGACCCAACTTGTATAGGAACACACAGACAGAGCTGCAGATAGCAGACTGACTTGGAGCTGTATTTAGGACACTGGCTACACGATTTGCCTTTATCTTGAATATAACTTGATGCATTATGCTCTTGCCTCTTTGCATTTTTGCTAAAACCTTCTAAGCTGGTACAATTTCATTCTGTTTTTACCCTTGTAGATGCATAGTGCAGCAGAGGAGAGAGGGAAAATAGAACAGTGGGGGAGGGTAAAAAGATGGAAACACACTGTGGTTTACTGAATGGAGATGGTGGAGTTCTTCAAGTAGTGGAGCATTGTGCTTCAACTTCAGAATTTTGTGTTCTTTGTTCGGAATTTGGTGACCTCTTTTTTTGTAATAGCAAGATGTCTTGCAGAGCTCCACCCTGTGGCAGTAAAAAGGGGAAACTAGGAAGGGCAGAAGGTAAAAGATAGGCCAAAAACTGGGAATAGGAGCAACACCTTACCTAGGGTAACAGTATATAGGGATTTACAGAAGGTACAGGGGAAAAAAGTAGCACCAAATAAAACAAAATCTGGCCAGAGCTGATAGGGCTGCAGCTGAGGAATTTGAGGTAAAAATATTGAAAGTTTGTTTTGTAATATTTTTTACTCCACATTTTCAACATAACCTTGTTATGACACTGCCTCATGAGAAGGGCAGAGATAATGTTCAACTCCTGGCCTAAAGGTGATTTTTCACAGGGACAATTATTGTAAGTTTCCAGGATAGTTTTGTCATGGCAGGACTGCACCTGTGGTAGTGCCAGGGAGGATGTGGGGATTCCCCAGGGCAAAGAACCAAGGAGGGAGGAAGAGGACCCCAGAGGAGGAGGAGGAGGAGGAAGCAACTTCTGGTGGGGAACTTAATTGTAAGGGATATAGATTTGGGAATAGGAAAGAGGGGAGAGGAAGATCAGGTACTTATGCAGTGCCATGGCCTGGAGGATGGGAAGCAGATCCGGAAGATTGTAAGGGCAGAACAACAGGAGGCAGAGGTGGATGTCATTGTCATTGTAGACTAATAATCTGGCTAGGGATGGGATAATGCAGGGGAAGTGTAATGAGATATGGAGGGGACTTAGACGGGTAGCATGCTCTTTGACTTTCACTGAGGTGCTGCCTGTCTATGATGGAGGGAGGAGAAGGAACTTCACACAAAGACCTTCAACTCATGGTTGAAGGAATGGTGCTGAGAGTAGGGATTCAGCTACATTGTGGACTGAGGATCCACCTGTAGAGGTATGGTCATTTACAGAAGTGATGGCCTGCATTCATCTGGTAGGGGAACCACAGCACTCAGTGGATGGTTTAGATGTTACTTTGATGAACATTTAAACTAGCTGTGGGGGTGGTGGAAGGAATCAGAAAGGCAGTAACTGCTCCCAACAGGCTGAAGCAGAAAGTAGAGAGAACCTGAGGGGAATGGAATACCTCAGGGTGGAAATTAATAAAGGGAGAGAGTGGTAGAAATGAAGGGGGAAGGGAATTCAAGCATTAAAAAGAGAGGGTGGAAGGACAAAGGGCAAAAAGGAAAAAAGGGGGGTATCAAGCAGAGTGGTAACAAAATCTGGAAGGCCATGTGTGCAAATGCCAGAAGTTTAAGTAATAATATTCCAGACCCAGAAGTCAGAATGGCAAAAGCTTACCTGGATATACTGACCATTATTGAGTCATGGTGCACTGAAAACCGTGACTGAGCCATGCTCACACCAGGCTATGCTCTGCTTAGGAGGAACAGGGTGGGAAGGAAAGGAGGGGGTGCTTTTTGTGAGGGAAGGCATAAAAGCATCAACGATACAAGGAATACAGTGAGAGCAGAGTTACTGTGGATTGCCCTAAAGATGGGGAATGGAGACTCTGTTTGGACTGGCATGATCTACAGCCCTCCAGCACAAGTAGAGGAGTTACATATGGCACTAGTGGAAGCTATTTGAAAGATGGCAGAAAGGGGGGAGGTGCTACTGGTGGGGAACTTCAATCTGCCAGTTGTAGAACAGAACCTCACAGCTGTGGCTTCAGCTAGAAGCAGGTACATTGTGGACTACTTGTAGGGGGAATTTCTTAGGCAACTAGTCAAAGAACCTTCTTATTATGGGTCAATACTAGACCTGGTACACACTAACAGGGACAGTGTTGCAGACATCAAGGTAGGAGGGCACCTGGGGAACAACAATCACTGTACACTTGGTTCAGTATAAGCACAGCTGCAGAACTGAATCACACAAGGGTGAGGGTTCTGGACTTCAGCAGGGAAGATTTTAAAAAGAGGGTGAATGCCTCAGAGGTGACCTGGTGGGGGGCGGGGACTTGAGTGGGGTAGAGGAAGCTAAAATTATTAAAGACAACAAACCTCTGCCTCAAACAAGTGAGTAAAAGTAAGAGGAAAAAGAGACTGCTATGGTTCTCGAAACAGGTGGCAGAAGATAAGGGCTAAAAGGTTAGCATTCAGAAAGTGTAAGAAGATGCAGAAGGAGGTATATCAGGGGAATAGAGGGAAGCTGGGACAGCAGTAAGGAGCGTGAAGGCACAAACTAAAGAAATAATAATAATAAAAAATAATAATCTTTATTTATATAGCGCCTTTCAAATTGCCATGGCACTTTAGCATACCAATTTAAATAAGACAATAAAAACAGGGTAAAATGATAAAAGCATACTACAGATATAAATAGAATCAATTCAGGTAGGCTTGGTGCTACAAATAGGTTTTCAGGGCCTGCTTGAAACCCCCCATGGTCATGCATTCCCATTGCTGATGGAGTAGAAGATTGCACAGGGCTGGAGCCGCATACATAAATGCATGGGGCCCTGATGACTTTAGAAATACCCTTGGAATCTTTAGCAACCCTATGTCAGCCGAGTGGAGCGGTTGCCAGAGACAGTAGAGGGACAGGAGCTCTTTCAGATAGTCTGGACCCTGTCCACGTAGGGCATTATAAGTCAGAAGCCTGACCTTGAAGGTGATCTGCCACTAAATAGGCAGCCAGTGCAGTTCACAAAGCACCAGTGTGATGTGACACACACGAGGGGTCCCCGTCAACAACTGGGCTGCAGTGTTCTGCACCAGCTGCAAATGGTGGATATCAACTCCCGGCAGCCCTAGGTACAGGCAGTTGTAGTAATCAAGGCGCAAGGTCACAAAGGCATGGATAAGCATAGAAAGATCACCTGACAGAACTAGGTACTTGACCCTGGTGATGTTCCTCAGATGATAAAAGAAAGGCTTGATGACTGCCAGCACCTGAGATCGAAGTGTCAGCCCAAAATCAAGAATCACCCCCAGGTCCTGCACCCATTCAGAGGCAAGAAGAAAGAATAGCCCAGGCAGTGATGAAAGGGACAAGGCATTTTTTAGGTATGTAAGTGAAACTAGGGAAATCAGGAGTGGGATCATAAGGTTAAAAAGTGAAGGACAAGTCTGTGCAGAAGAGGACAAGGAAAAGGTAGACATCCTGAACAAATACTTTTGTTCAGTGTGCACAGAATAAGGAGAAGGGGAGGGGCTACAAAAAAGAAACATGAGTATTGGAAGGAGGGAGGTGAACACTCGTCCATTTTCAAAGGATAGCGTCCCAAAGGGATTTGCTAATCTGAAAGTGGACAAAGCACTGGGGTCAGACAGGATGCATCCAAGGGCATTGATGGAGCTCAGGGAGGTATTGGCTACACCTCTGACAGTCCTATTTAACAAGCCATTGGAAACAGGAGTGGTTCTGGAGGACTGGAGGAGGGCAGATTTAGTCCAACTTCACAAAAGTGGCAGCAGAGAGGAGGCAGGCAACTATAGGCCTGCAGCCTGACATCAGTGGTAGGAACATTAATAGAGTCACTGCATAATGATAGGATTGTGGAATATCTTGAATCCAATGGGTTACAAGACTTGAGACAGCATGGATTCATGGCAGGGGGCTCATGTCAATGAAATCTGATAGGTTTTTTTGACTGAGTGACCAAGGAAATAGATCAGGGTAGAGTGTTGGACATAACCTTCCTAGATTTCAATAAGGTTTTCAATACCCTTCCACATAGTAGGCCAGTAAACAAACGTGGTAGCATTAGAGTGGGTCTCAAGGTAGTAAACATTTTAAGAAATTGGTCAGGGGATAGGCAGCAGAGTGTGGTGGTAAATGGGGTTCACTCAAAGGAAGGAAGGGTGACCAGTGTGGTGCCTCAGGGATCCGTGCTAGGACTGGTCATTTTTGATATCTTTATAAGTGTCATTGCAGAGGAGCTGAATGACACCAAAATCTGTAATATGTTGGACACTCCAGGGAGGAGTGGAGTGGAAAGAATTAGCAGACACCTGAGAAAACCTGAGGAGTGGTCAAGGGTATGGCATCAGGGTTTCAAAGCGAAAAAGTACGAAGTAATGCACCTGAGGCTCAGAAACCCGGTGGAAGAGTACAAAATAGGAGAAGTGGTACTGACAACCACCAAGCAAGAAAGAGACCTCTGGGTAATCATATAGGATGATGTAAATGTGGTGAGCCAGAGCAACAAGGCAGTTGAAAAGGCTAGTGGGATACTAGGGTACATAGTGAAGGGTATCACCAGCAGAACGAGTGAGGTGACACTGCCATTGTATAGATCACTAGTAAGACACCACCTAGAGTACAGTGTCCAGTTCTGGAGACCACATTTCTGGAAGGACATAGACAGAGTGGAGGTGGTCCAGAGAGGGCAAATAAAATGGTGCAGGGTCTATGTCAGAAGCCCTACAAGGATAGACCTAAGAGCCTAAATATGCACACCCTGGAAGAGAGGCGGGAGAGGGGGGATATGATAGAGATCTTGAAATGCCTTATGGGGTAAATAAGGTATAAGAAGGAAGGTTTTTTTCAGAGAAAAAGGTGCTCAAGGACAAAGGGGCATGATATGAAGCTGGAGATAGGTAGGTTCAGGAGAGATATGAGGAAGTACTTCTTCACAGAAAGAGTGGTAGATTCCTGGAACAGTCTTCCAGTGGAGATGCTGGAGCAAAAACAATGGTTCTGTTCAACAATTCATGGGCTGGGCATAAGGGAATCTTGGGAAAAGGGAGGGTGGGGGGTGGATGAAATGGTCAGAGATCAAGTAGGATTTGCAATACTATAGGCAAAAAAAAAATAACCAGACTAGGTGGGCCAAGTGGTCCATATCCACAAGAAAATGTTGTTGTTTATATTACCAGTGCTGGGTGGAGACTGTATAATCCACAAGATAAAGATCTCTGCCTTCCTTCAAACACTGGACATAGGTCAAAGAATTAGATACTGAACAAATACAATGGTCTAGATAGTCTCTTACAAGATTGGAACACATCTGACCTACAGAAAGTTAAGTCAGAGTGTAAAAAAAAAAGTTTATATATGTGTCTAAAAATGGATATGGAATGAATAATATAAAAAAAAAAGTTCTGCATTATAAAACTCTAAAATTAGACCACAAAACTAGAAAAATATTGAATGCTGTCACAATAATCTCATGTAAAAACTATAGCAAGACTGCATTTTGGAGTAAATGCTGAGAGACATACATGTTTTTGAAATGGCTGTAGTATGCAAACAAACCACAATGTAAGAGAACGTGCTCAAGGAAATGGACTACTTTGCATATGTTATTATAATGCCCTTTAGAAAATCATAGAAGCAAATGGTTATCTAAGCTTTTGATTCCACTAGCATATACTGTATGACCATTAACAAAATAATAAATTTGTTACTTAATTCAGATATCTCAGTAATGTATGGTTTAGCAAGATTTACAATTGCTGCTAACTGCATGAAGTAACTAGTTTTTATATTGATTGCACGCATGAGCAAGAAACATATTGCAGCAGCTTGCTGCAGTAGCAGGTTGTGGAAGCGCAGTACTATTGTTGCCAATGCCCCCACAGCCTTTGGAGGCTTGGCCTGCATTTCCCAATGGGGTGGCATGCTGCTGCTGACACTAGTTCAGCCAGCGTGCCACAACCGTGTAAGGTTTCAGTTGCTGCAATCAGGAGCCGCCTTGTCATGGAAGCGTAAGCCATTCCGCTGCAATGAGGTAGTGACCCGTCATTGCTGGGTGGAACCTTGTTACTGTGATATTGTTTGTGAACATGGCGGTGGCCTGCCACATGTTCACAAACAATATTAAGCACCCCCACTGCCGAGAGGGTGCCCAATCCCCCTTGGCAGCAAGTGCCCCCCCAATGTGTTTGTTTGCCAACAGGGCCCCAATCCCAGTAGGCTTCAGTGCCCTGACATTCATGTTGCCGTCAAGGGAGCCCACTCCCCATCGGCATTATGTCCCCCCTCCCAGTTTCATTTGCCAATGGGGGATCCCACTTCCCGTCGGCATAATTCCCCCAAACATGCAGTAATAGCAGCGAGGGGTGCCCATTCCCCCTCGGCTAAAACATTTTAGACTGCAGTGGCAACCAGTCACAAACTGCACCACTGTAATAATGTATCATTACCACTAACATTCCTGTACATCCAGGAGGCATACTTGAACACAATACAGAAACAATAATCCCATAAGCTTCTGTTACACAGATATATCAGTGCTACACAAACCTAACCATGATTTATTGATTATTCAACATTGCTCACAGCTACACAGATTTAGGAATGAAATATGCACACAGGCCGACAGTAGAGCCACATCCTCAATTTTATCTATTGTCAGATAAAAATCAGGGAGTTACCTGCCAATCATTTAGAGCAACGGACAAGATTTTTCTTGGGCATTGAAGAAACACCATCAATAAAAATCAGTGAATATAAAGTTAATATTTGTCAATTTTTCTATCTGTATAACACTGCTTGATGAGTGTAAACAAGACTGAATAATTAATTTACTTGACTACAGTTTTAATACTATTAGATACTCACTTGTGCATGGGGGCCACACTGCTGCACGTAAAGGAATTTGGTCTGGAAACACAGTACGTTGTTCACATCCCTTTTGTGACATAACCTGTAACAACCTCTGTTTCTCTTGTTTTGGCTCACAAATATCAATAATTCTGTACTGTTATGGAACTTGTGACTACAAAGTACCTGCAATCCACCACCATATAACCTGACAAGCACACAGTACAGATGATGCACTGTCAATCAGAGCAAGGAGTTAATTTGTTAGAAGTTAAAAATAACATGCATTACTTCCCATCACTCTGTACAAGAAATGATATTAAATTTGTATTCAATGTAATTTGGGCCTTTTCTTTATCTACAAACAGCACAAGAAGGGCTCCCTGCTGAATAACACAGGCTACACCTAGTACCACTCCTAGAAGGTGAGGAGCGAGAGGCTCCTGTAGCCGAACAACTCCTTATTGTCGACTCTACTGGTAAGTAAAAGTTAGAGCTCTGAAACAAAGCCACATCTAACTAAGCAGCAAGAACTTATACAAGTCATCTTCATAACTGCTAACACAGTCAGAACTCACTACATAAGATCTTTAAAGTCAATTTTCAGTGTGGTTCCTATAAAGACATTGGGTTTCATACCCAATATCTTACACCAGCATGATTTCTCCGGTACAGCAATTTTTTATTTTAAGTTAGTATTTTTATCAAAGGAAGCGATCATAACTGACAATGAGCAGCCAACCCACCAATACATTCAACTGCCATTATGGCTCCTCAACACACCTCACGTCCATACCTGTACTCTGTGACATTGTAATCTGTATCTAGTCAGACTGTAGGGAGGTGATCCCCTGCAACTGTATGTGGATTGATTCTAAAGTCATTTTCTACTAATTTTGAACACTGTTAGAGAAAAATTAAACCAGTCACTTAACTAGCATGGTACCTACTAGATAAGCAACTGGTCTAATTTTTCTGTTACAGTCTTCAAAGTTACAAAAAAAAGGGCTCTAAAAACAGACCAGATACAACTGTGTTGGCCGCCACCCCACCACACGCACACACACTATCTCACTGGTGCCAAATCACAATTTCAATCAGCAGTGTAATCCAGTTAAGCACATAGCAGTGATACCAAGAAGAAGCTGCAAGCCAAAACCTGGCCAAAGGCGCATAACAATTAAAAATCCCTTCCCCTACTATAACCACTACAATTATTTTTTCTTATACTGTTGAACTCCAGGTGATATAACATGTTACTCTATGAAGCTCAATACCTTATATCATTAACTTTCACTTTATCATGCATCCTCCATGTTTAATTTCTTATGATGTACCACTCTTAGTTATTTTACCAGATGTATTTATTTATTAAAATTTCAGATAAATACTTTTGAGCCAATGGCTCTTTTACAAAGGTTCCACATCAGTATACAAAGAAAAGAAGTACAATTTCTGTGAGATTAGCTGGCAAGCAGTTGGAATACAAAATTCACTACAGAGTATACATGGTCTGAAAGCTACTGGTACTATATTAACAGTTACAACATAACCAAGCATACATTTAAGAATGACGAGTCACAGCAAACAATATTTACATGAAATAAAGGTGCCAGAAGGGCATTGTCAAATGGAAAGATGGAGTGGAAAAATTGAGTTGCTGCCAGTTGTGCCAGGTAGCATAGGAAAGTGGGAAGAGAGAGTGGGTGTAGAGGCGTAACTGGGAGGGAGGTAGAAGGAGAGGTGGCTGGGAGGCAAGGATCAGGCAACTTGTGCAACAGTGGGTGGGGCAAGCAGATTAGAAAAGGGAGAGAGGAAGGGAGTTGAAGGAGGGTAAGAGAGGAAGGTGGTGGACCAGGGCTAGGGAGAGAGGGAGGGAGGGGTTTGGGGGTGGTGGCAGGTAGAGGTGTGGATAGTAGAGAGGTCCAAAAAACAGGAGGGACTGCCAGGAAGGTTATGAGAAACATCTGGTAACTGAGCTGCACATCCTGTCAAAAACATGTAATTTTCTTGTATACAGTAGTATGTTACCACTTAGTCAAATGAATTTTTCACTTATCTGAACAGATATCATCCGTTTTCCACTTCTAGTGCAAGCAGTGTGATAAATGTTGTGTCGTTAGCAATCCTGTTTTAGTAACAAAAGAACATTTTTTATATCAACTTGTCTGGTTGATGACAAATCTAAGGCACATAGATACAAGTTTACAGTCTGAACAGTTAAATGTAAAATAGTTTACATCTGTATAAAAATTTAGCTCATTATTTTTTTGTCATTCTGTTGTTGCTGCACTTGTTTTTTTCATCTTCATGTGAAGCAGTCTTTAGTGGTGACACTTTCAACAGTTACCACAAGTGCAGCTGTGACTCAAACACGCCTTCTTACACATCTTTGAGAGCTGCTGTGCCCTTTTCAATAGGCATGTGGCTTACATAGCTCTGCAACCCATATATCTTTTTAGGAAGCTGCCACAGAGGCATTAACACTACTTTGTCACCACTGACAAGTTAATTTAATAACATTTACCACATCTGGCATAATTTGACCACACTAGCACAACCCAAATCAACAAAATGGTGACCACCAATAACACACATGACATTCAGTAACAGCCTCATTTTTTTTTCTTTGTATGGTGTCAATGTATTTTTTTCCATTACAAAATGTGCCTCGAAAATCCAGCAATCCAATTGGCTACTACATCTTCTGAGCAGTGTCCTTATCAGAAGATATAGTATCCAACTGGCACTAGCTGGCACTCTTGATCCCCATAACAGTAACAAATCAGTGATCTGTGCCAGCCCTAAAGGAAAACAGAGACTAGCACAGCTCACAGTGCAACAGTGGGAAATGGACACTGCATCGAGACACCAGGGACAGACATAACTGAAACATGACCCAACCCCCCCGCCAACAAACTTGACAAATATCATACCTTATGTTTGTTTTGTAGGCTCTCCACAGCAACTCTGAGACTCTCACTCCTACCCAAACACACATCAAAATCCTTCCTGTGATGTCCTAAGTGGACCACAATTTCTGAAGCCAACCGGAAACTGGTTCTCACTGGTCTGCTCATGCAGCTCTTCACAATAAGACATACCATTACCCCACTCAAACCAAAAAAAGTACATACCATAGTGTAATCTCACACATCACAATTCGACAAACCTGACCACAGTGCCAAGTTCTGACCATGACCTGCATATTCCAATGGTAAACTGAAAGTAACTCTTCACCAGTCAGTTCAGTCAACCAACTTTGTAATAAAACTAACACCTATCCAATTCAGACATAATACAGCAAACAGAAACACAGAAAAATGAAGCACAAAACCAAATAGTATCTTAAATAAATATAGCAAAAACCAAATACTAACTTAAATAAAAAATTTCTATTGTGAGAACGTCGCAAGTCACTCTTCAGTAGCATACTCAAATGCTAACATTCGTCTCAAAGCAGGAGAACACTGAACATTAAGAAAACACAAACATTCAAAAAGGAGTAAAAGAAAAAAATGATTTCACTATCTAGGGAGAAGGGTGTGGCCAAACACATCACAGTAAGTGCTGAAAGCTCCATTACACACAATGACAGGAACTGTTTTTTTTCTACTAATATAATCATATTTTTTATTATTTTTATATACACTTTTTATTATTTTTTTGTTAAATTTACATATTTCCTGGGAGTCCATTTTATAAGCACAATAACACACTCTGAGGTATGGGTTATCCTCTGATAAGAGCACACCCAGGTGCTTAAGGTACTCGGCGCAAGCACCTCGTGACATATAACACACCTTGACATGCACTTATCAGGCAACAACCCACACCTCATCGTGTGTTATTGCTTGCTTATACAATGGCATCCTTTTTTCCTATGTGAAGAACAAACTAAACAATGTCCTAAATAATATGGGACAACATGGTGTGAGCTGCTGTGAATACACTCATGTCTTGCATGGTGTGGCTCAAGGCACAGTTGAGTGACTTAGCTACACAAGAAGTGTATAAATTATTCAAAAAGTCACAGTCTAGAGTTCTTTCTTAAAATTATCCAGTAGTCCCATGTGTGAAATAACTGTGAAATTGGATAATAATGCACAACAGGTTCTGGTATATCATCAAATATTGTGCCATCTTGACCACATCATCAGCCACAAGGACACAGGCTGAGTGTAACATACATACACAAAGTGATACAACTCCATGATATACCTCTCCCTGTAGGGTATCATTGTGCTCATAATATCACTCTCAATTGTTTGTAGATGGTAATTCTTGATATTCAGTTGTGCACTGTAACTATACTAATGAACAACATTTCTCCTCTCCATTGTTTAATATTACTTTCAACATAATGCAGCAACTGCAATTCTTATAGTATACAAACTGTGCAAAACGGCCCACAATAGCAGAACAAAGAAACCATCAAACATTCACAGACCACAAAATACTCAGAAATGTCTTGCCATTTTCTCTTTCACAGATGAAGAAGATCCACTGGAGAAGGCTGCTAGAGGAGAAGAAGAAGAAGACACAGAGGGTGACATCATCATTATGGAGCCCTCTATGGCTGAACCAACAGCTCCAGTAGCAGGTGAGAGCCAAACAACATCCGAGCCCCACCTGGGTCCATCTGAGGCAGCTGCAGGACCTGCCCGGCCTCCAGCTGGGGAATGTAACTACAATTCAGTAATAAAGTTGTTCCCAACAGCTACATGTACATTCTCTGATCATCACCCTACTAGTGTTTAAAAATGAGAAAATTCACAGCCTTTCACTACATAATGCCTAGCGCCTAATAAATCTGTCATTACTATTAATGTACAAAATGCCTCATTAGTGTTCCCTAAGATTGTTCAACGTGGCAAAAAAAGGACACAACATAAAATGTGTACCTTTTACTCACCAAGATTACATTCTCTTGCCAATATACTTATCTCAGAAATAGTATAACAATGCCTGTTCATCAGTGCGAGACAATGGGATGCTGACAGTTACAATCCATCTACCATGATAATCAGACTGTACATGCCACTATATCCTTTTATCAATGTACATGTTTTGCAAACCCTTACAGTCAACCAGATAGCACTTCTGAGAAGCTTTTTATAAGACAGCATTTGTATCATTTCTTTTATGAAAAGTAGTAGCGCTTGACAGAAAAGAAGCCTTTTTTTTCTTTGCATGCCAACAAACTGAATACCAAGTATTGGCATGCCACAGTACAACTGCTATATTTCTGCATACAGTGTTGCAGGGGTGGAGAAGGGAGTCAGTAACCACTTGCACTTTGTTGTGTTGCACAATACAGCTTACCCAAAAAGTAATAGTACACAACTTATACTTAAGAAGTAATACCTCAGCATTATCCTTTCCTAAGGAAGGACACAAAGGTGAATATGAATATCATAAATTGTTTTCTATCAAGCAAGGACAAGCATGTATTCCATCTTCCAGAAAGTTAGTAAACAAATACTTTCTTGGTACATGCATTAGACATAAGGGGCCAGATATTCAAAACTTTGCCCTAGTGCTAAATTAGCACTGCCCAGTGGGCAAATTTAGCCCAGAGCACAAAGCAAGCTATATTGAAAAGGAAATAGCCTGGTGCTAATCCTGCTGAATATAACAATCTAAGGAAGCCGGGCAAACTGGGCTGGGAGTGCAGGGCCAAAATAGCCCTGGAATAAGACAGCACTGAATATAGCAACAGGGAAGTGCAAACTGCAACTGCAGCTCATTAGACTCTGTAGCAAGCCAGTGTTGCAGGTGGAGAACATTGCGTGTGATTGCACAGAGATGTCTCATATCTACTGCAAACACACTTCTCATAAAGCAGGGACAAGGCTTAAATAAATCAGGGACAAAGGTCTAAAATCAGGGACACATCTTAAAAATTGATGATATCCACTCAGAAAGCTGGTAGAATAAGTGGTTTAGTGTAAACTGCATTTTCTAAGGAAGAACACGTCTGTAACATTAACGTTTGACATTATTTTATGCTTACAACTCCCACTGTTTGGTTATGGAAACACACTTTTTAGGAGGAACAGAGTAAACTTTTGTGGTAAAATCAGGGACAGTTGAAAGATATGACTGCAAACAACAATGTAAGTCACACACTGCAGAACTGTACTATGCTGAAGTCAGGTTTGCCGGGGCTTACCTGGCTGCACAGTGCTAACACATTAGCCCGGTACAAACTGGTTAGCCCAGGGCAAACGGGAGCTATATTCAAAGTTCCCATGCAAATGAGCCTACTTAGGTTATCCGTGGGGAAACAGATACATTTGCATCTCATTAAGTGCTGCTTAGCATACATTACCATGCAGTTTGCCCAGTGCTACTGCATGGAGCACAAAGCTGCCCCTTTTGGTTGGAATGGAAGTACAGGCTGGATGCTGCAGGCCAAGGCATGTCCACGGCATCCCCTGTAGGTCAGAATAGAAGCACAGGCTGGAAGCAGCAGGAACTGTGTGCTGGCAGGCACAGTCAGTGCATACAACACACCCATGCATCTGTGCATGCAGGACCTGTATATGTATCTATCTATATATATATAGATATATATATATATCTATATATATATATATCTATATATATATAGATATATATGGTCCCCACCACCTATAACAGGCACATATGTGCAAGCACATTCTGCCCCTTATATGGGATGGTCACAGTACTCAAAGTGAATATATAGTATTGATCTGGGGCAATATGGGGGAGACAGAAGCATTTTAAGATGCTCCCTATTGCCCACCATGCGGAGATCTCTCAACAGCTTTCTCTGCGCTACTCACAGTGCAGCCTGTTATCTGTTTCTACAATGCCCTTTCTATTTTGGTATAGCAAGCATCGCCCTGGTAGTCTAATGGTCCCCCCACCCCCAGCATGAATCCCGACCCCCGGTACACATAAATAACATAGTTTTCCCAGGTAGACTAGTGGTCCCTCCACCCCCCAGCACAAATCCTGACCCCCCGTACACATATATAACATAGTTTACCCTGGTAGTCTAGTGTTCCCCCCCACCCCCAGCATGAATCCCGACCCCTGATAAATGTAAAAATAAAGACTTTTCCCTTAGTAGTCTAGTGGTCTTGGTTTTTCTTGATCTCTCATCAGCATTTGACACGGTGGACCATGGAGTTCTGCTCAGTCACCTGAGATTCATCTGTAGCTTGTTTGGTACGGTCCTCAGGTATTTTTCATCTTTCCTCACTGAAAGAACCCAGAGGGTGGTGTCCGGGGTTTATTCCTCTGACCCAATCCCTATGTCATGTGGGGTTCCTCAGGGGTCCATGTTGTCCCCCATGTTGCTCGCAGTGTACATTCTGCCCCTCGGAGACACTGTAAGAAGGTATGGGCTGAGGTTTCACTGCTATGTTGATGACACCCAGCTCTACCTTTCTTTTGCACCTGACCAGGATAGAGCTCTCTTTTGGTCTTTAACAACTGCCTCACAGAGATCCAGGACTGGATCGATTTGAGTTGGTTGAAGTTGAAGTCGGAAAAGACTGAGGTATTGGTTGTGGACCTGGGACACCGGATAGGGGGGCTGGGGGTAGGTTCGCCCTTGGGTTTTTTCCTTGGGGGCCTATCACTCCCAACCTCTGAATGGGTGTGAAACCTGGGGGTAATCTTTGACGAGGGTCTGATGCTTCATTAACATGTGTCGGCCATCATCAAGACCTCGTTTTACCATCTGAGGAATATCTACAGGGTTAAACCCCTTTTTCCATCCGTTGATCTTCCCGCATTGGTCCATGACTTTGTATCTCTGGTGCTTCTGATCTCTAGTCATCAGGAGATCACTGAGCACCCGAACCAGCGTTGTCTCAGTACTGTGCCTCTTTCAAAAACTGGACTGGAGAGGTTCATATATGTCATGGGTGGTAAAATGGTTCCCCAGTTATGCAGCCACAACCTTCTCAACGACCTACCCTAAAAAGGGAAGGTTGGAGATAGGGCTGTAGTTTGCATGGCAGTCTGGGTCCAAAGAAATTTTCTACAGTTGGGGTGTTACCACCACCTCCTTCAGGGAGCTAGGAAACTCACCTGTTTCCAAGGAGCACCAGACAATCTGTGCTAGGACTGGACTGATGGAATTGATACAACCCAAAACCAGGGAAGCTGGTCCTGGATCCAAACTACAGCATGTAGGGCATGCACCCTGGACAATCCGCATGACATCCATGAACTCCGGGTGGTTAAAGGTACTCCAGGAATTCTGAGGACTAGTGGCCAGATGCTGGCCCAAAGCAATGCCCAAAGAGTGTACAGGTTGGAGCGATGCCCTGATGTCAGCCACCATAGTCACAAAGAATCGAGCAAGATCATTACACTCTATTTGCAAAAAGGCTTTCCAAACTTTTAGACAGGCTGGGATGCAGAGTCTGTCCACAATTCAGAAAAGCTGAGCTGGTCAATTCTGAGCTACTACAATCTCCCTGGACAGGCGCTCTGCCTTCTTACGGGTGATTGCAGATTGATAGGTTTGATAATGGTACATCAAGTCTAAGGTGGTCGGCATCAAGGGGGCAGATCTCCACCAGCAATGCCCTAACCTTCGTCCTAGTCACCGCATCTCCCTCAAAGTCCCATCAAACCATGGGGACCGAGGGTGAAGGGAGAGAGGATGAACTCGGACAGGAGAAACGAGATCCAGAGCCACTGAAATGGCAATATTATAGACCACCACGAGGGTCTCTGGATCTCTGTTTGCCGCTGGAACATTCAATGGATCAAGTACCACCACTAGGCCATCAGAGCTAAAAGCTCATAAAGGGCAATAGCTGACCATCTCCACAGGGGTAGGCCTATGAAGGGGGGCACTGAAATTGAACTCCACAGTGTAGTGATCTGACCATCCAACTGGTTCCACCCCAGATCTGAGGCTTTGATCCCCTGGAAAAAGACTATGTAAAGAAGAGAGTGGCCATATTAATGGGTAGCAGTGGTAATTATCTGTGTAAGGCACAGAGATGTCATCAACTGGAGGAAGTGTTGTCCAAACTGTAAGAGATCATCGTTGACCCAGGCATTAAAGTCACCCAGGACCATCAACCTGGGTGACTCAAATGCCATGTCGATGACGAAGTCTGCTACTTCCTGAAGGAACCACTTCCCTTCCCTGGGTGGACAGTAGATGAGGGTGATCCTACAACCTACACCTGCTACCACAGTACACTCAAATGACTAAGTCTCCTCAAGTGGTAGACTCGTAAGGCCCAATTCAGTCTTAAAACAGACCGCAACCCCTCCATGACCCAATCTTGAGTGGTGGAAGAGCGGTGGATCACTGAGTACCCAGCCAGAGTTGCAGTCTCTAATATAGGGCCAGAGTTCTTGTCCAACCAAGTCTCGGTGGTGTAAGCCAGATCCACCGAACTTACAAGATTTACAATAATTGCAGTCTTGTTTTGAATGAATCTGGCATTGCATAACACCGCTTGAGCTAGGTGAACTTCCAGGGCAGCCCGAACCACCTGCCCACCAAAATTGGTGGTGCCCTTGGGTATGGTAACCAGACATGAGGGGCCACGATCTGGGTTCCATTTCACCCCAGGTGTCTTCTGGATCTGACAACCCCTGATATGGTGGCCCCGCTCATTCACCCCCCCCGCAGTTTGCACCCCTGATCCCCCTCCCCACAACAAACAATACCCAGTGCTCAACAGTGCTGGTAGGTTGAATACTGAAATGGGGGTGAGACAAAGGGACAGAGGGCATGGAGGGTGGAGGGTAAATAGCGCATGACCGTGGGAGCAGGCCTCCGGCACATTCTGGTGACTAAATGACTACACTAAACCCAAAATAAAACAAAACCCCCTATAACTTACACTTATGAAAACAATAAATATAAATAATGCAAAACTCGAACTAATACTAAATATTTAAAATAAACCCCCTATTTGAAACTCTTCCACTTTCTTTCACAGAGGAGAGAGATTCAAACAATCCAAATTAAAACTAAAATATCCACCCAATTTAAACAATAAACTATAACAAAACAATAAATAAAATAAATATAAAAACTAAATAAAAATTAAAAATAGATTAGACCCCTTCTGGAGCTGCACAGATGTTTCAGTTCAACACTCAAAGTCTCAGATAAACACAATACATTTAAAGTAAGACAATACTAACAGGATAAAATAAAATAAAACCAAATGATAACACTCCAGCAACCCCTTCTCACTGGATATGAAGGGGTCAAAGAAGGAAATGCAGCTTGATGAAGTTCAGACCCCTAGGCCCTCTCACAGCCTAGAAGTATGGATAGTCAAGGCACTCTCACTGCCCACGATGACATTCCAGTAATACCCTTTCACTGAACATACAGAAACAGTAAATTAAAATGGCAAAGTTAGGACACCCAGGCTCTCACTACCAGAGGATACTAAAAATAGGACACTCTTACTGTCCGAAGAAAAGAAAAATTCAAGGCCTGACCATATTTTCCAGAGCGAATGGAGGACCCTCTGTATAGTTAGTAATCCACACCTGGGAACCCTACCTGTGAGGGCCAGCCACTGGAAAATAACTGCTCCACAGCTACGGCTCTCTGCCCAAGTCAACCCACCTGACAGCTCCGAAAAGGGCCTAGGCAGACTGCACTCCCACTGGCAGGCTCCCCGAGCGACCAGACCCAGTCTGCCCGAGCAGAGCAGAGCAGAGCAGAATCCAGCAGCCCAGCTCCTACAAAATGCAGGGTCCACAGTCCAAACAGGAAAATTCAATTTGGCTATTCAGCTGGATGAGCCAACACCCAAAAATACAGTCTCCACAGACTCCACACCATCACAACGGATCCACTCTACTAAAAACTCTCCCACTTTAAAAGTTCATCCGCCTTCTTAGAGTTTACTCCTTTACACATCAATTTCTCTCCCACTGTCTTCCATCAAACACCCAGTACGGACAAGCACATCCCCATTCTCAGTGTACTCCCCATATTCAAAATGGCAGTAAAATCCCAAGGTACCCATTAGTGATCAGAGCAGTATCGGGACAAGTTAGACGGTCCCAGTGCACACTTCGAGGCTGTCTTTGGTGGCCCCAGTAACACTCAGCGGCACACAATAAGCCCTTCACCGCCAACTCCATCCAGCCCAAAACAGTCAACTCGGAGGTGGCCAAATGGGAGAAGCAGCCAAGCGAGGAGAACAGCTAGCAAAGAAGGGAGGCAAGGTAAATCAAAATCTAAAATGAACTAAATGGCAGAATCTAAAATGAATGAAATAGGGAGTAAATAAAATGAAATGGGGGGCCAAACAGAGATTTCACACACTTCACGACACACCCAGCATGACGGCCATCATCCTCAACAATGGTAAGGTAGAAGGCAAGAGTCCCTCCATAACTTCAGTTCCTTTCAGTATGTAACTAATATGACAAGGAACACCAAAAGTTTCAGTATACATATTTTGCACACTACCTGTATGTCATACAAACCCTTCCAATGGTGTTCCACACATACTGGGTCTATATCAGCTGCCATAAGTATTCATAGCGCTCCAGAAGAAATTGCCATTGTGCCTCAGCCATACATCCCTTATGGGCCACAGCTCCTCCAACAGCCCTGTTTCCCCATGAATGGCTCTCCACATACCCAGATGAGCTTGTGTTACACCCCCTACATGCACAGCTACCCCACATACCTGGACCACCCAAAATGCCCACTGCTGACACATATCCACAATCCACACTATTAGAGACAGCCTCCCTGAACCCCAGAACCCATATCGGGCATCACAACCTTCCCCAAACCTCAACCCCTCTAATATGAATCTTCCACCCCCACCACCATCCACAGCACATAAAGTAACTGCCTAGTTGTCTAGCAACCCCCAACCCCGTCACAGCAGTGCCAGCTTCCCCTCTTTACCTACACACTGCCAGCAACTGGCACAGACCTTCACACAGCACCATGGCCAGACAACAACTCACCTCTACCAGGAGCAGATATTGCACATGTTCACACTTGATGAATGACAGCACCTGTCATCCACCCAGCGCATATATGTACAATATGCACTGCCAGTACAGCTCACTTTGTGGCTCACCATGGTAGTGAGCAGACAGATGTACCAGTCACCAGCAGCATGTGGGTAGGGAGGGGAAAGTACATGTGCCACTGTCGCTGCTGGGAAAGGGTCAGGGAGACACTAGACTACCACACAGTTACTCTTCATGATGTAAATGGGAGGGAGAGAGGGGGAATCATGTTACAGTACCTCAGGCTGGGCTGACACGGGACACATTACAGACATTGTGGTGGCCATTGAGAGCACTAAAGCTCCCTTCTGCAAATGCATCTACCAGCTGCCCATACAAAGGTTTCCAGAATACATGAAAACTACACCCTACCTTGCAGAGCTGCCAAAAGCCACAAGTCACAGGCTCATGTACCCTGTTTCTCTCCATCAAGCACAGAGTCGAGGACACAGGCTTCATTGTCACAAGGTTCCATTCTCGCAGCTTGCAGTAACCCTTTCTTAAACTGCTCCACTGTTTAAATAAACCCTTTCTGCAAGCACACTATAAACCCATGGTTACTAACATGTTGAAAGCCTCTAATCATGTTTCTTTATAAATGGTATTTCTCTGTTCCGTATTCTATATTGTTGCAGTATTTGTCCACAGGTATCTCACGTTTTCTCAAATCAGGTAACAAATTCTTACACATCATTCTATCTTGTAAACTACACGATTGTTCGTAAGTACTTAATTAATGCTTTTGTATCTCTAATCACAGTCATAGAAGCTCAAAGAAATTTCACAACTGTCAGTGTGCTGAAGTTGTACATATTCTATCGTAAAAATAGTAAACATAGAACTGTCCCTTGCCATGTGTTCAAATCAAAAGTTTTAAAGTTTTAAAATATTTAAAAAACATGTCTCAATAATATTTTTTTCTTCATTTCCACAATGTCACAGTGTGTCAAGCCCCTCCCCCCAAAAAAAGTAAGCAACCTATCACTAAGCAATAAGCTGCCATTGTTATGTTGTAGTGATGTTGTGTTTTTTTTGGGGGGGGGCATGATCCACTAGTGCACTACGTACTTGAATGCACCAAACTGATGCATGCTTCTCCCCACTGCTTATGCTGTATTCTGTGGTACAAGATATCACCCAGCCTAATCACATACAACATAGAATGTTTCTAGCCACTCTGCAATACTTCTAATAGAAGACTCTGTAAACTCACAAATATAAGTGTTCATAGAACCTGCACATATTTTACTTAATGGTACACAAATGTCCATTATGTGTTTTGGAAACTATCAACAATATTAAGACACAAAGCATGAAACAACACTAAACATAATACTGACACATCCACCAAACCCACACATTTAGTGAAATGAGTAACATCCATGCAACATATCCCATCACATCTTTTAACATTAATCAAATCAAATCATCTTTTTTTATAAAAGGCGCCTTTCCAAACCTAGGTGCCTGGTCAGTAAAAACATATTATATAAATATCCAAATAAAATAAGACTAAAAATACAATAGCAGCTTTAGTAGTTGGGAAATACCAAACTAAAAAGATATGTCTTTAAAGTAATCTTAAAACTCTGGACTGTCAAGCAATCTCGTACCCGATGAGGTAGAGAATTCCACAGGGCCTGGGCCACAAAACTAAATGCCCTTGCCCCAGATGTTTGTAAACGAACTCTGGGAATCTTTAGCAATACCTCATCGGTGGATCGGAGAGGGTGGAGGGGACATTAGGGACAAGGGAGATCTTTCAGGTAACCCGGTCCAAGCCTACCATGGTCCTAATAATCAACATAGTTGTTAACTATCAGACATTACAAATACTAAACACCTAGCCATGATAACTGAAAGTGTGATTCACCTCAAAAGAGGAAAACACAACATTCAGCACATTTTCCCCTCATACAAATGTTTTGTTCTTTCTTTACAGTGTGTACAGCAACTAAAAATCACATAGCACAATATCATCTGGCTGCTCGAGGCCATTGAGGAAGGCAACTGAGATGCAGCCCAGCATGGCTGTGTCACTGCAGCAAAACAAGACACAATAATTGAACAACAGCAACAGCTTATTGATTTGCTGCAGCGACAGAGCCATGTTGGGCATGCGGCAATGGTTGCTGTCCATGGTCTCTAGGACAGCAACAGAGGCCTCGCACAAGCTATTGAAGAGCTTCATGAGCAGGAAGAGGCCAAAGTTGCTGCTCAAGAGACCACCCATGGCCTCATGGTGTGGCTGGCTGTGAACCAGTTGGAGGCCATGGAAGCCATCCACCAGCTCATCCACCAGGACCTACAGCAGTACCAACAACAGGACCCACCCTTCCAGCTTCCTCAGCAGCAACAGGAGCCTCTTCAAAGTACCCCTCCCACAACAACATCTGAAGAAGAGGGGCACCAACTCCTCACACCAGATCCTCCTACAGATATTTTCACGTCCTCCACTTCCCCAAGGCACCATCATCACAGGCCGAGGGCTAGCACATCCCCCAAATCTGACCAGCAAATATTCTCATTCTTTTTATTAGTTGTTTTCTTTTACTTAAACCCTATTTTGTTTGCTATCTTTTCCTTTGCCTAGCACCCCCAACCACAGATGCAGAGAATTTAACTTCCTCCTGCCAAGTGCCTGCGAAGTGGGCACTTCCAGTTGTCACTCCGCTACACAGAGTGGTCAATGCAAAATGCTAACTTCACCATGTCATTACCACTTCATGTTAAGGTGGAATGCTATTGCGAAGTAAGGCAAAATCATTGTTTTAAATGGACTTCACGTTCCTCATTATGATTTTAAGTGATCCACTTCACGTTCCTGATTTGGCAGCCCCCCTCACACATCACATGGCTTACAGTACTGTAAGTCATATGCTCTTTAGCCAGGAAGGAAGGAAATGCCTTGCCAAGGAGATAGTTTCACTTTCTCCTGTGCAGACGGAGAGAGAGGAATGTGTTGTGAGACAGCCTGTGAAACTTGGAGATCAGAGAGAGAAGGAGATTTAAACTTTGAATTAGACCCAACAGCTTTTTTAAAAGCTATTTTTTTTTTGTCTTTTCTGTACTCTTTTTTACTTAATTTGTTCATTCTGTAAATTTATTATTTTCTTACCTTTATAAGTAGTTGTTTGTCTGTGTCTGTGTGACTGTGTGTGTGTGACAGCATGAATGTTTTCTGTCAAGTTGAGTAGTCATTGCTCGGACTAAGGGAGTGCAGTAGGAAAGATGGACCATGATGAGTCAGTGTCAGTGGCTCAGCAGGTAGCACACTCACCTCTGAGGCCAGGAGATCAGAAGGCTGTGGGTACTATCCCCACACCAGCTCTTGAGTTAATATCCCGATACTGACACTGCAGTGCAGCATGAGGGTGGGGTGCAGCACTCCTGAGGTGCCATCTTTCGGATGAGACATTAAACCAAGGTCCCATCCGCCTGTTCTGGTGGTAGTTCAGGTGGATGTTAAAGATCCCATGGCACTTGTCAAAAAGAGTAGGGGAATTTTTATTGCAAGAAAGAATAAACAATACTGGTACAATACACACAGCAAAATAATCATTAGAGCTGTTGCTTTAAACTGTAAAAGAAATTATCATATAGTTATATCCATTGTACTTAATTTAACATATAAGAAAATAAAATTTTATAAGTCGTGATTACACTACAAAAGGACTGAGATACATATACTAGTAAACCCTAGTGAAAAACACATTCTATTGAAAAAAAATAAAACACCTGACCTTCACCCTAAAAATGGTAATATGCTATTCTTCCATCTCTTCTTCCATTGTTCCCAAGATATTGGGCCTTTGTCAAAATTAGCTTGTGATTTAATCTCAGTTTCAATAAGTTCAACCTGTATATATGGAGAAATTCTCCTCTGTTGAAGGACAAACTTGCATCGTACCTCCCACATAAAAAACTTTATACATGTAAAAATAAGATGTAATGTACTCATCTCCATATTATTGGATAGAATCATTTTCCCAACTATCACATTTTCATAAGTTACTGTCTGCCAGCTTGGGTCTTGCCATCTGGCTGCCATGATTTTCCATATATCCTGTGCATAAGGACATTGAATAAGAAAATGCTCCTGTGTCTCTACTTGTAACTGACATATTTCCCTGGGACACATTCTCTCTTCCATTCTTTTATGTTTAGAATTACCCTTCACCCCTAATCTGCCATGAGTGTACAACCACAACACATCCCAGATCCTGGAAGGGGTTCTAATATCCACTAAACAGGCCTCTACATCTATATAAGAAACTCAACTAATATCTTTACACACTATAGGAATTTGAAAACTTGTCATTTGTATAGTTCTATACAGAATTTTCCTATCCACAACTGAAACCTGTGTTATAGTTAGTGCCCATTTTCTTATTTTTTCTAAAGATGACATCAGGAAATTACGCCCAATGTTCATTATTTTACCTATGAAGGACCCCTGTCCCCATTTCTCCAATAAAGGGATGATCCATAACCCTGCCACTCTCTTCCAATCTGCCTGTCCAAGCTCTATAAAAGCAGAAAATGTATTAAAAAGGAAAATGCTATGACAATAACTAATGGGATTTATTAATTTTAAACAGCCAAATTTAATATCTCTGTATAATACTTCTCTTTTTATTGGATTTAATTTACTTCCCCAGATTAACTGAAAATCATTCATAACAGTGAGACATCACAAGAGCTCGGGGGAGGAAAAACAGCACTTAGATATGACAATTGTGGTAAAAAAAGGTGTGCATTTGTGATACCTTCTTTTTCTTACCTTGTTGCCATTTTTTCCAAAGTTGTACCTTCTGATCACATTGTTTCAGACTAGTATTCCAGTTTGTCTTTGCCATATCCAATTCTCCAAATGATATTCCAAAAATATTTATTGTCTTATTATTCATAGAAGTTCCCCAAATTTCATCACAATGGTCTGTTGATGCACTTAGCTTGTATCCCCCACATTTCTTCATATTTAATGAGGAACCAGTCAATTTTGAATAATGTTGCACTGTATCTAAGGCTTTTTCCACTGAACTTATATTACCCACCAAGAGGCATACGTCATCCTCATACACCAGAGTTTTAGTTAAGTCAGGCACACCCATAACATCTATCCCAGAAATTGCCACATGTTGTCAAATATGCTTTAATAATGGGTCTAGACAAAACACATATAATAAGGGACTCATTGGGCATCCCTGTCTCACTCCACATGAAACCTTAATCACCCAACCCCTATGTCCATTAATTATGGGAAATGTAGAAGCAATTCTATATAGTTTCTGGATCCGTTCAATAAATAATTGAGGGATACCATATGCATCCAATGCACGTTGTAAATATAAATGAGAAATTGTGTCATATGCTTTTTCCTGGTCCAAACTGACCAGGAAACCATGTACCTTATCTTGATGTCCAAGGGACACCACCTCACCAAGCAAAAGTAAATTATCCATTATATTCCACCCTTTTATGGTACTTACCTGACTAGTATCAATAATTAACGGAGCTATTACACCTAATTGTTTTGCCAGGATTTTCATCAGTATTTTAGCATCTGTGTTCATCAGACTCAATGGTCTCCAATTCTGAAGTCTTTTCCTATCTCTCTTCTTATAAATAAACAACTGAATTGTTAACCCAAACTGTGGGTCTATATCCTGGTCAGTCAATATATGGTTAAATAGTAACTGTAACATGTTCACTAATGTATCCAAAAATCTTTTATAAAATTCTGAAGTCAGTCCATCAGGACCTGGGGTTGTGTTGGAGTTTAGAGAGTGAACTGCCTCTATAATTTCCTGGGGCAAAATCGGGTCAATCATTTGATCCAGATTCTCTTTCGGTATCTGAAGGATCTGGCAGGGTTTTAATACCTCCAAAATCATATCATTGGTAACAAAGGAAGCAGAATACATTTTATTTATATATTCTGCTACTTCTTCCAATATATCTGTTCCAGATGAAACAGTTTGATCTTGATCTGAACTCAAGGAATCCATTGATCTCTGTTGGATTCTTGTACGACAACTGGCAAAAATGATGCCCGTCATTCCTTTTCCTGGGGTACTGATTCTATGTTCATATAATAAAGAAGATGCCCTATTATACTGTACAGTCATCATTTGTTGTTTTAGATACTTAATCTGTTCTGCATAATCACATAGTCCCTCATTTAAACACAAAACAACTGTCATATATTGATGCTTAAGATCCAAATATTTTATGTATTTATCCATTTGTTCTTTAAATGAATAAAACTGGGAGCATCGTCTTGAGTTCCACTTTGGATTGGACCCACCATCTACTGACATTATCTGCTATACATAAAACAGATTTTCTAGCTTTCAAGAAGTCCACCACAGTATGTACACATTGTTGATCACTAAGCATCATATTATTTAATTTCCATAATCCTTTCCCTTGGCTTATACTGTGGTCCATGGACACTTTAATTGTTATCATTAAGTGATCTGACATTTCCATTGGGATAGCAAAAGCTTGTTGAACTTTAAGAGTAGGTGAAATAAACACATAATCTAGTTGAGTAGCTAATTTAGCTCTATAGTAAATAAAGCCCCATACCGCATGCACGTGTCTGTAAGCATCCACTAGACCTACTTGATTTATCATTGTCTCCAAGGCCTCTGAATCGCAATAAGTTTCAGAGTTTTTTTTGTCTTATCCTTTGCTGCCAATACACAATTAAAGTCACATGCACAAACTAAGGATCGTGAAGTATATAAAAATGGTTTTATGGTGTTAATCATATCCACTCTTTCTTTTTTGGTTTGAGGGGCATATAGATTAATTAAGCGCCACTGTAAACCCTGTTGATGAAAATCAATCAACATAACCCATCCAGGACAGATATCTAAAACTTTTGTTATACTATAATTCCACCCTGAAAATAAGATGCCCACCCCCACCACATCTTTCTAAAATCAAAGAAAAATAAGCAGGGCCCCAACACCACACTTTTCGGGCATGCTCCATATCATTCATTGTATAGAATCTCAAATATTGCAAACAAGAAATGTCAATCTTATTGTCTCTTAAACCAGTATAAGTGAGAAGTCAGCGCTTCCCATTTCTAATGCTATTCACATTTAAAGTAGCAATCACAAGTTGTTGTTGTGCTGTCATTTTATAGAGTTAAAGTCATACATGCCATGCCATGCCACACATTTTTTTTAAACATCAGAATGTTTACTAATACATGCATTTCATCTTGGCATAGCTTCAGAATGTTAAGCCTTTTTTTTTGTTCCAACAGCCATCACTGCAGCTACTGTATGTTCATCCTCTGAATCTGAGGATCTATCCCTTATAGAGGACCTGGTTGAAGAGGATTTTGAATCATCTCCTATCTCATGATCTGATTCTTGCAAGACATCAGATGCATTTGTTGTTGGAACTGTAATCACATTTTCCCCCATTTGGGGAGTTTTGTTTTGGGGTTATCAGATTTCATTGTCCTTTTTTTTTGATATAACAACAGTTGATTCTGGTGGTAGCATAACTTGAACATGGGGTTCCTCTTTATCACCCCAGACCCTGATGAACAATTCACCTCATTCTGGGTATCCATTTCCTGTGTCAGTCTGTGTGGGTTTAACTCCTCATCCAACTCTTCTGCATTTAAGCCTGTTATTATCACAAGAGGGAGAGTTGAGGGGGGTATTTTTTCCTGTATATCTGTTTCAGATACTTCCTGGAGTACATGGTCCTGGGCAACACTAGGGCCCAATATCGTATTTGTTGCATTTTTTGCTCTAATTTGTTGTTGAGTCTCGATACTTATTTTTTGAGCTTTTTCAATCATTATTTCTTGATTCAGGCTATCTGCCCTGTTAAGGGCCACCCATTCACACATTCTGTATAGTTGTCCTTGTTTACCACATAAATTACAGAGGGGATTGTTTGTACAGCTTGTAGAGGTATGTCCCAATTCACAACATAAAGAGCATTTTACTCTATCACATGCATTATTCAAATGTAATTGAGATCCACATCTAAAACAGGTTCTCAGTTGTCCTTGATAAAAACAATGTCCTCTTTCAGCCCCTAAAAAAAAACACTTGGTAGAAGTTGAGTACCATGGAGGTGTACTTTAAACTTCCAACTTCCTGTCCATAGATGTTCTTCATCCAGAAAGGGGAAGGGTCACCCAGAATAACACATTTATTTTTATAACCAATATTTAATGTCAGACATTGCAATACCTTCATTAGGAAATAGTATAGGGATTTGCTTTATCTGAGGCTTTGTAATAGGGATGGCTCTAAAAGGAATCCACAAGGCTGAATGTTGCTTTTTTCATATGCTGTCCAAAAACAGTCCAGTCCTACAGGAGATTTAAAACTTATGTCAAAATTTGAGTCTCCAGATGCATGTATTAATGCATAGATCTCATTCAAGAAAAATCTTAATGAGTCTTTTAATAAGGTTTTTCCCAAATATATTCTATCAGGGGGTGTTCCAGGCCTCCCTGATATTGTAGTCTAACTGCATTTTTTCGTTGGGCTGGGTTGACCCCTGAAAAGGTTCCTTCATTTCTATGAAAATGTTTCCATATAGTAGAGGAGTCCATATTATGTGTGTTATCTGATTTTTCAGTATCCTGGGGAACTACACAATCACCCCATTTCTCTGGGACTTCTTTATTAGTTTTTTTTCCTTTTAAATCAGAGCCCGGTTGGATTACTGACTGATGTGTAGGGGACTTGGGATTGTTGTTTTCTACAGTAGCAGGAGATACTGAAGAAGTAATTACATCTTTTGAATGTTCATCTTGATTCCCAGACCTGAACTGAGTTCTAACCAAAGGAGCAGGAATTCCCTTTACCTCAGGAATCCACCCCCTCCCTTCTTTAGGTTGCCATCTAGCCCCTTTGAATGCAGAATTCACTGACCATTGTTCATTGTATTCATTTTCAATATTTGTTGCTATACAGGTCCCATCTGATTGCTCAGATATCCCTGAACTAAACGTGTCATCTGTATTATCTATATATGCTTTGGAGTCACATTTAAGAATTACTTCAGAAATATTTTCTGTTTGAACTCCTGTAGGAGTTGTCATGTCAATACTCATAGGCTCAGGGCATATTTGTGCTGGAGGCAGCTTTGCAGCCTGATCTTGTACAGGATTGTCAAAATTTTCGACTGCATCACTAAACTCTAATGAAGGCTTTGGCCTATCTCCACTGGAGTGCTGGTTCTCTGTCACAACAGATATCGGAGAACTTTCTTTGACCATTTCTTCATTTCCAATATTTACATCAAGTAGCGCATTATCACGGTCACTTATTCCCCTCTCAGGGATAGATAGTACCTTTAAAAGGCATACCTGTTGTTTCATACTGAGGGCTTGCACAAATTCTACTTCATGTTGAAAACCAGCTGCAATCAATTCCGTTTGACTGTCATTACGTGAGTTGCCACTTACCTCCTCCATACTGTCACCTTCAACTGATTTATTTTCTGTAGACATTGCCTGCTCCCAACCTACAGAAAAGGAGATCCCTCCTGCCACATCATCACATCCTCCACCTCCTATGTCCGTCAGCAAACTGAGTCCCTCCATCCCATCCGCAGGAAGTGACAGCACCCCTGCAGGCAGAGTAGGGGAATTTCCCCAGTGCCCTGACCATATTTCCCCCATTCACAAAACATACCACCAACAGCTTAATCTGTTCAAAGTCAGTTGACATTCATCTGTATCCCACTCCCCCAGGTCGTGCCTGAAAATAGGGAGAATTTGTCTAGTATACGTACCCAGTCAAACAAAAACTAAATAAATAAATGTCTAGGGTGGGGGGCAGTTCTGGGAGAGTGTGGTAGGCATTGCATCATGTGCATGCATTGGGGGCATGGCCATTGGTTCCTGTTGGACAGATCCAAAATTTTGAGTGCTCCCCCGGAAGCAGGACAAGCACCTCCTCCTGAGGCAGTTGAACCACCACCACCATGACCAGCACCAGCACCAGGTCCACTGGAGCAGGATGTGCCTGTGCCCCTGGGACAAAGTGTGGATCCCATTCCCATTAAGCACTGTGACCAGCTGGTTGCCAGTGCATCTGACCCTCCACTGCCTGTGCCTGGTCCTCCCCTCACCTTCATTGTTTGGGATTTTTTTTGACTCTATCAGTGGGGGCAGCAGCATGGTCAGGTGCTGCCTATGTCAGGTGGAGGTCCACCATGGCCCCCAGAGGACTCACCTGGGGACTCTGAGCTAGTGCACCCATATGCTGAGCCACTACCAGTTGGAGTGGCAGACTGCCACATAACAGGCCAGGCCTGCACCTGCTGGCCCTTTTGTGGCAGAGGGTGCAGCTGTGCATGGTGGTGGCCCTAAGAAGAGGAGGACTAGAGCAGCACATGCTGCTCCATCAGCACCCCAACACCACCACCACCAACAGCAGCTGAGCCTGTAGAATGTGTGGACCTCAGAAAACTGTCTGTAATGCAGGCTGACCTGGCAGTTCTCTGGAGTGCTGTTGAGGAGAACAATGAGAGGGTGAGTGCTGTCCAGTAGTGGTTGGATCACATAGATGGACATCAGTTACAGATTATATCCATGCTGGAACTGCTGCTGGACCATCAGGGGACCCACACTAGTTTTTCTTTTCCTCACACAATGTGCCCCATACCTTCCCTGCTGTGTTATAAAATGTATTCCTCCACCATCCCGACCCCTGTATGTAATTATGCCTTTTTTTTGCTGTCTTCTGTATGCGTGACACTTTGTGTTCTGCCCCCCTTCCTTCTGTTGTATGTGTGTGTGTGGGAGTGGGGGGGTGCTGTTTTGATGCCTCTTTAATGTTTACTTTCTGTCGCTGAGTGTTTGTGGAAAAGCAGGACTGAGCAGTGCAAGTATACTATGCTAAACTACATGTGTGCAGTCAGTCTTCTTTCCTGTGTGAGTATGCACTGAAGACATTGTCCAGCTTTTTGCAAACATATATATGCTGATTGCTGTCTGACTTGTTGCTGTGTTTATGGTATAAAGAATAAAGATAAGAATATATAACATATATTTTATTTGTTAGGAGATCGTAGCAAGAAAAAAATCATGTTTTTCAACAAACTGTATCCAACAGACAAGAAGTATTGCTGATGCACCCAAAATATTTCATGGTGTACAGGCATTATAAAGTCAGAAAATATATAAGGTCCAGTTCACTGCCACCACACTACACTACCACATTCTTTCTTTTCATTATTTGTTCTGGAATATGTCTTGCTAGTGTAGACTGGCAGTGTCAGTTTTGCAGCAAGTTGATATACACCATAACACAGCATGGCACCAGTTGTAGCACAGTGCAATGGCAGTGGACTGCAGGACCTGTTATATATTCCAACTGGAAAATCTATGTACACCATAAAATATTTTCGGTGCCTCAACAATATTTTATGTCTGTTGGGTATGCTTTGTTTAAAAGGATACATTTTGTTTGTGCTATTATCTCCTCAAAGTCATGTGTGCACTGTGTGAGTGGTTGAGGTGCATACTGGCCCAAGACCTCTAAAAACATATCATATCACTTTGCTGCTGCTGATGGTACAAATAAAATATACAATACATATTCTTATCTTTATTCTTTATACCATAAACACTGCAACAAGTGAGTATATATAATATATATATATATGTTTGCAAGAAGCTGGACAGTGTCTTCACACACAGGAAAGAAAACAGACAGCACAAATGTAGTTTAGCACAGTGTAATTGCACTGCTCAGTCCTGCTTTTTGACAAACACTTCATGATAGCATGACAGAAAGTAAACATTACTGAGGCTCCAAAAATATTTATCAGACTCACCAGAATTCCCAGTCCCAAAATGCAGCTGTCTTGTGTCCAGAAAATTCCCCAGTGCTGAAGAAGTGAAATTGTAGCATAACAAGATTTGCAAAGTCTCCCAGAATTAATGGCACACTCAGTCATGTACACAGTACTCAAACAGAGTTCACAGAATTGTTCTGCATCCCTAAAATGCAACTGTCTTGTGTCCAGAAAATTCACAAGTGCTATTAAAGTGAAATGAGAGCATAATATGAAATACAAAGTGTCCCAGAATTAATGGCACAGTCACTCATGCATGCAGTGGTCACACAGAGTCCCCAGAATTTTTCTGCATCCACAAAATGCAACTGTTTTGTGTCCAGAAAATTCACAAGTGCTGCTGCTGCTGTTGCACTTACATCTAATGCTGCTGTGTGTATTGACCTTATTGTGATGATGATGTTATGATGCACAGTGTCTTGCCAAATAGTGTGAAGGAGGGATAGCATGACATGAATGACCATTCAGTGTTCCATCGCAAATGATGACAGTGAGAGAACAGTGCTTGTCCAAAGTGTGCTGCAGTGCAGTCATCTCAACCAGATGGAAGGGTGCCCTTTGTGTGTACACTAATAGTAGCCTTGATGAGTTGTTGTATATATATATATATATATATATATATATATATATATATATATATTTATAGATAGATATAGATATCTATATATATATATATATATTTTTTTTTTCTAGGTGGGGATTGACATATACAGTATATACATGTACTTATTGTAATTTTTGTATCACAGGTCACATACGTTGATGTGCACATTCCCATGCTTGATGAGAAATTTTGATGTTGGAATTGGAAATGGAATACTCTCAAGCCAATGAAGGTAAGTTTTTTTTTTTGTGGGGGGTATATTTGCAAGTAGGTCTCATTAATGGTTTATTATTTGGTTACTTCTTCTCAGATTTTATCTGCATCCTTCTCCAGTCCAGTAATTATGGTCATAATCATCATCAATTCAAATGACTTCTGCTTGTTGTATGTCTGTCCCAGCCTGGGGGGGCATGATGTTGAAGAAGTTCTTTGGATAAGGCAACTATGACACCACAAATCATCTGGAAGTTTCCTAAAAAAAAGAAATGAAAGACTTATTACAACTTGATTCTAGCAGAAAGACATTATGTTTAAGCAGTGGCTGTTCCACTATGGGTATCTGGATTAACACAGATAGCAAGCTGTCCCACTGCAATCATCAGATCACAATTTAAATACCAGGCTGTAACAAGTACACTGTGTCAGTATCCCTGTGTCTCAACTCAAGTTACATTTTAAAACCACATCTTGTCAAGTAACATGACCTGGGCCAAACTTTTTCAACACTGTCATGGATGGCTGCAGACCTTCAGCAAAGGACAGTCCTTTGTTGTTAACCTTTAAAAAAAAAAAATAAGTTGACTGTATGTGTTTCACCATTGCAGCTCGGAAAAGCTACAGAAAACAAAACACACAGGTAAAGAAAGTTGAATAGCATCAAAACTATTAGTATACATACTCACTTTATAGTATTCATAGTAAGAAGCCTTGTGCCTGTGGCTGATGGATGTGGTCTCCTGTTCGACTCCCTCTGCCTTGGCATGGTCAAGACATGTAATGGAAAACATTGCCACAATGGTGGTGGTGAGTGGTGATGGTCATAGCTGAGGCACATGATGATATTCCCTCTCACATCTTCTTGCATCTGGTGGTGGTGGTGGTGGCAGTGGCTAACAGCAGTCTTATGATGGTGGTCCAGGGGGGCACACAAAATAATTTCCCATGGTGTCAGTGGCTAACATAGAAACATAGAATTTGACAGCAGATAAGGACCACTTGGCCCACCTAGTCTGCCCATTTGCCTACCTGATGGATAAGCTGCAGATTCTAACAGTGGTTTCATGGTGGTGGTCCAGTAGGGCACATGGTGACATTCCAAATGGTGGTGGCAGTGGCAAACAGCAGTCTTATGGTGGTGGTCCAGGGAGCACACACAGTCATTCCTCCTGGTGGCAGTGACTAACAGAGGTTTCATAGTGGTGTCCAGGGGGGCATAAGGTGACATTCCCTATGCTGGTGGCAGTGGCTAACAGCAGTCTTGTTGTGGTGGACCAGGGGGGCACACAAAGTCATTCCCCCTGGTGGCAGTGGCTAACAGCAGTTTCATGGTGGTGGTCCAGGGGGCACACAGTAACATTTCATATAGTTACACTGACTAACAGCATCTTGTGGTGGTGGTACAGGGGCCAGGATATATTGTGGTCTGTGTTATAAATATGATGTGACATGTGGAATTTGAGTCATTCTGAGTGGGGCACTGATTTAACTTTATGAAAAAGAAAACATGTATCATACAACAAATGTGACCACCTTTTAACCACTTATGTTAAAACCTGCCAACAATAACCTCGTCCTCATCATCATCCTCATAAAGAAAAGTGCCCTCACAGTAATCTATGTCTGAATTCTGACCACTGGGAAATTCTTTCTCCATTGTGTCATCATCTACATCAGTGGTAGGCTGTTTCATGCTGCCAGTGCCACCAGGATGGTCCCTTTCTACAACATCAGCAAAACCATGACTATGCCGGGGTACGAATACTGAGGTTGCAGTCTGAGCTGGTATGTGCCTCTTATTCATTTTTATGAATGTCAGCAAACTGACATTTGCAGGAGAGAGGTTTGTACGATGATCCCGAACTATTGCTCCTGCTGAGCTGAATACCCTCTCAGCACTCACACTGGAGGGTGAGCATGTCAAGAACTTCGGTGCCACAGTGGTCAGCTCTGACCATTCACTGACCTTTCCACTCCAGTATAAAAGGGGATCATCAGTGATTGACAGATGCCTGTTTTCAGACAAATATGACTCAACCATTCACTGTGCTGCACTAAATCCATTGGTTGATGCATCATACTGTTCTCCAGAATCATTTATGTCACAAATCCCCACTTGTGACAAAGCCTTCCAAAGTGGGTTAATGTCAACCGCTTTTGATGACAGACCACCTGGAGCTATATTCCCCTTCCCCTTACAGGATATGCTTGATACTACTCCTCCAGGTTCACCTTCAGCCTGATTATGCTGCTGAGGTTTGCTGACTTTGGCACATGACTTCTGTGCCCCATGAACCAAGCGCACAAGTTGCCCACTGACATTTTTTACCTCATTAGGCCTGCCCTCCGGTACTGAGGTAATTCCACATTTGTATTGTGGGTCCAGCATTGTTGTTATTGCAAAGTTGTCACTACGTTGAATGCTCAAGATGTGATGATTCTGGTCGAATACTGCCAACATGTGTTTCAACAACACACTGCTAGCACTGTCTCTGACAACATCAAGGCTATACTGTACATTCACTAATGTCTGCCTCAGCACCTGCAGCAGTGGAATTGATTGGTAATTGAGGCAGACTCATGACTCACTGCCTGTGTGGCATGTTCAAAAGGCCTCAAAATCTTTATTACAGAGTCCATGAGGAGCCAATGTTCAGTTGTCATAGACATGGAGGCCGGAACTGTCACGGTTAGTGTGCATGACAAGATATTCTGAGATGGCTTTGTATTGTTCATACAACCTCTCTGCCATGTATAAAGTGAAGTTCTACCAGGTGACAACTTTCAGCTTCAAGTGGTGCTGAGGGAGGATGTTTTAGATCTGCAATTGCCAAAATTGGCCACGGGCCTTTGCAGTGCATGAAAAGTGAGAACAGATACAGTGTGAAACTGTCAGCATTTCCTTTCTATCAGGGTGCTGCAGAAATTCCTGCACCACAAGATTTAAACAGTGGGTCATGCATGGAACCCAAACAAAGCCACCATTCGTGGTGCATTTCATCACATTTGACCCATTGTCACTTGCTATGAACCCAGCTCTCAGGGACAGGGGGTTCAGCCACTTGTCAGTTTCAGTCAGTACCAAGTCCAGCATGTTTTCACCAGTGTGCGAACAGGTCACACTGCACATAGCAATCATTGCATGCTGTCAAATTCCTGGAAGATTGCTACCATGACACTCCACCTTACTACACTGATTATTCTCACTACCAACAGCACAAACAACACTCGGCACCTGCGCCCGATGTGCAGTTGTACACAAATATGATGTCCCCTCTGTTTTGCCACTTGTCCACATATCCATACTTAAATGGATGAATGGAGAGAAGGCATGTTGAAGGGCATGTCTTACAGAGTCTGATACAGTACGATACAACTCGGGGACAGCACGGGTCGAAACATATGTCCTGGATGGGACTTTCCATTTTGAACAGGCACATGCAGCAAACTGCCAGAACCCAGAATTCCTCACAAAGGAGAAGGGCAAAATATCAATTGCCAGCATTTCAGCTACAGCAGCATTAAGTTCACGTGACACTGTATGATTGGGTGAGTACATTACGGGCAAAAACACTCTGTAACTTGTGCTGACTTAAATGTTTTACACAGGGTGTGATGACAAATGATTCTGTTCTATGAATGGCAAGGGGTGGAGTGTGGACATGGGATGAAGACTGCTGCAAAGGTGATGATGACAAACCCACTAATGCAGTTATTTTCCCAGATTTATCAACTGGAGTTGATATACCACTTGCACTAGACATACTGCATTCACCACCACCACCACCACCAAAACTGCTACTCTCACCAGCACTGGACAACATTTCAAAATCATTATGCTCCTCCTCCTCATTATGCCTGTAGTAATCCTGTGCTCTTATTTCATCACTACTGCACACATTTCATTTCCTACTTAGTTTTATGGTCATGGAGGGGGATAACATGCTTGTTATGATTAATGATGAGGATGAATGCCCCACTGTGGTATTACCTGCGATCTTGTGCTGGGTCCACAGTGCAATGTGCCTGTTCTTAAGATGTGCATGCTGTCTCCCTGTGCCCAAATGGCGCCCCTTTTTATCTCACCTCACACGCGTATGACAATCCTGGCAGATTGCAACTGACTCATGATTTGCATCTTGCACAAAAAATCCCAAACAAGGGATTGTGATGCTCTAGTTTTAACATGTCCCTGATGCTGCTTATTGGACTCTGTTTTTTTAAGCCATGAAGTTGGGGGTGTGTAACATGAATTTTCAGGCAGGATACTCTTGGACTGCAACTGACCACTATGACTACCTATCATTATTATTGGGTCATCATCATCATCATCACCACCATCACCATCACCATCAACTGAAACTGGTAATAACAACTTTTTACGGGGAATGCAAACAGACCCAGACACAGCTACCTAGAATTTCTTTCTCTCCAGTTGCCAACTGGGGTCACTTACATCATCATCATATTCATCAACATCACCCACATCCACATCTTCTGCTTGGATGCTGCCATGTGGACTGCATGTTGCAACCACAGCAACATCATCATCATCATCAGATTCATCATCATCAACACCACCATCACCCGATATTTTTTCACCACACTGTGAATCACTGCATGGCAAATGCATGACCTGAACCATGGTGGAAGAAATGTGACATTGTGTGCTATGGTTGACATGATGATCAGAATCCTCATGTTCAGCTATTGGGATGTTACTGGGGAGTATGACATCATCTACACTGTCACTCACTGGCACTGCTTCACACTCCACTATATTTTTGGACATGGTAAACTGGTCAGAAGTGGAACTTGAGGCAGCAATACTCATACCACCACCAGCAACTGCACTAATACCACCAGCTGGGACATCATCTCCTCCAACTATGAGTGAAGGTACCAATTGTGCTGTAAAAAACATTGAATACCTTTCCTCACATCAGCAATGCACTTCTGCTTACTACCATGTCCACAGACAATCTTACCACTGGCAGCTGTGCCATGGCGAGGAACAGCTTGGCTTGCACATCTCTTTGTGGGCATTTTAGGGTATCGACAAGAATATTCTAAACAAATTTAGATTTTGGAACATTCACTCTGGATGGGGGTGGCGGGGCCCGTGGGGACAATGGATGTGAAGCCAAAAAAAACAAATGTGGCTTCAAGAAGAGCTACAGACACACAGTCACAACAAGTTCAACAACACCTTAACTAACCAGTGGTGCTCAAGTCACAAACAATCCAATCTGGAAAAGAATACCTTTTGCCGGTGGGGGGCAATGACTGCAGATTACAGCAGTGCAAAACCAAGAAAAGATACCACAATGGCAGTACAAAATCACGCAGGTGCAATGGATAGCAGGTTCACACTGCTGTGCCTGCAGTTACACTGTGGCACAATAAAAGGTGTATTATTTGATGTCATTCACCACGCACAGACTCACACACACACACACACACACACACACACACACACACCTTTGTCTACAAGTAATGCATAGTAAATTGAAAACTTCCGTAATATACCACATATTTTAAACAACCTGAAATTATGCACTGCTGCACCAGGTCCACAAACACAATCAGCAAAAAAATGTCAACAATTACTGAAAATATTACTGTGTACATTAACACAGTTATACAAGAAAAATATAACCAAAAAACAACTTAAATCTACCTACATTACAGATACACCCCGCCCCCAAAGCACACTTCCACTGTCTCGCAGTACACAGACTCAATGTTGTACATTAAACATTCAGAATCCACACACAAACAATAAACACTCAATAATATGAGCACAGAAGTTTTCCTACAATCAATGAACTAAAATTTGAGCAAAAAAGTTACACAAAAAGGCTTTTTTAACAGCTTTTAGAAGGTTTGAATCACAGAGAGCTCTCAGAACAGACTGTCTCCTACAGCTTCCTACACACACTAACCCAAACTGAGGCTGCACAGAACAATCTAGAGGCCATGTGACATGAAATTCCATGAATCACTGTAAAATTCACCTTTGGAGCTTAAAAACAAGGTGAAGTGAGGCGAAGTACATTGTTTTCAATGTACTTTGCATTAAAATTGGTGGAGTAGTGGTTTGGGAAGGAGAAGTAATGCAAAGTCATTGGAGTACTTTGTGAATTCAACTTCACTCCGTGAATCCCTTCACGGAGCGAATTGAGGTCACTTGGATCACCACTACCCCTAACCCCTCTCCACCTTCACTAAACCTTATTCAGCCCTAAGTATTTTTTTTATATAAATGGTTTGTAAATAATGTAAATACAATTTTGTAAATAGTTACTTAATATAAACAAAATATATATCTTTTTTCTTGTCCTTAACTATTTAAGACCTACAAAATATTTTTTCATTATTCAAAATTTACCCCACATTCTCTACCCCACCCATGTGTGAAAGTATCACATTTTTTTTTTGTAGACATTATTTTGTTCACTACCCAAGCCAGGCATCTTTCAGGGGTGCAATCTCAGCCATGACTTTCTATTCCCATGCCCGAACCCTAGACTCGGTAAACTCCTACTGGATCACCCTCCTGGCAGGGCCAGCTCTCCCTTAGCAGCCTGTCTGTAATTAGAGAGCACCTACCTGGTTCGTCGGGGGGAGAGAGGGAGCACCGAGAAGGTGGACCAGCATTGGAATGAGTGTCCTGCCACTGGAACCCCCATCATCTCCACAAACGTGAGTTGGAATTTTCTTTTTTAGGTTCCCCCAGGAGTGTGACATGCCATGACATCTGCTCACAGCTGCCCTGCTGATGTCTGCCACACTTCTGCCCCCTTGTACTGCTGGCTTGCCTGTAGCACTCCTGGTCTCCACCAGGAGCCACTAGGCAGACAAGCATGCCCGAAGTCCCTGCCTGAGAGAGGAGAGCAGTCCTCCGGATGCTCAATCCTCTCCCACCCTGCCAACCCCCATCAGCCCAGGCTCATTCCCGAACCCTGCTCACCGGCATGGCATGTGGTGTGGCGTCCAGTGCCTCAACCCTCAGAGCCATGGGCCGGCTCAAAAGCAACACATTTATATACAATCTTTATTTTATTTATTAGTAACAAACAATACTTTAAAATATGTTTTACATTGTTTTCCTTTTCTTTATGTTAAATGACAAAGAACATAGAAATGCATAACAAAAATCAGTAAAGAAAAGGTTAAACTATTTCAATAAATGTCTCCTGTCTCTTCCTTGTAATACTACGTAACTGCTATTTTATTAGTATGTGTAAGTAAAATAAGGGATGACAATGCAAAGAGCAGCACTTCCAAAACTTGAAAGAGGGTCAAGGACAGTAGAACAACACTAGGAACAGGGAGGGTGTAGGGGAAGGGGTACATGAGGCTGGCAAGCTGAGCATAGCAATGTTATTGTCAGCCAATGCCCAGAACTGCATACACATATGCAGCACTCACATGTTTATTAGTTCACTGTACCTCTCATTGGTCATTGTAGTAAGGTTAAACACTATCTGGCCATCACCGGGTACCATAAGCAGGCATTAACAAACACCACAGGGTGGTGAAAATGCTGTCCAATATTATCCAATCATAAACCCATAGTCATTTTCCTTGCTACTCTGTCATGCCACTTGCCTGTCCATGTAAGCTGATACCCAGAACTACATATCAGAAATGGGAGGGACACCTGTGGGTAACAAAGTTATTTGTACAGTTGCCTGTAACCTCATGAGTAGCGAAGCCATGACTGAGGCTTATGAGCGGTCACTGGCAACTACAGAAATAACTTTGTTATCCCACAGGTGCCCCACGCATATTTGATTCATGCAACAGGATTTTTGGACTTCAGTTTTGTTACATTTTATTCTTTTCTTAAGTTCCTTCCCATGTTTTTTGTCTGTGCCTGCTTGCTGTGTTTGGTTTCCAGATTGTTGTCCTGAGAAACAGGATTTTTTTTTTCTAAAGAGTGTTTTTATTTAAATGTATTTCCAGTTTGGGAGAGGGTGGTTAGGTGTGCATTTTGTGAGTCTTTGGGACAGTGATAGCTTGCAATGTAAAGAACACTGTGAGAAGGTGAGAGTGAAACTGGGAGGCAGTGCTGCCAGGTGTTGGGGGTTAATGATGTAGTCATTGTGTGGATACATGGGTGATGATGCAATCACTATATGGATAACTTGAAGTTATCCACATAGTGATTACCTCACCACCCATTTATCCACACAGTGACTCAGATAACTGAAGTTATGTCTCAATTTTTATCCTGACACCTGTTGCATAAATACACATATGCAGCAGTAATAAGTTCATCAGCTCACAGTACATCTCTGGTTATTATATATAGGAGAAAGTATGGGTTGGGGTGTCAACTAGAAGTTTACACACATCTGAAGAGTTACATGCTATATAAACCCCTCCGGCAAGCCCGAGGGGTTTATGCATAGCATCCAACCCCGAAAGTGTTTGTAAACTTCGAGTTTACACACCCCAACCCATATTTTGTTTAATATAATTCCTGGATTGCTCTTTTTCACCCCAGCAGTTACATAAAATAAAACAGGTTGCTGTGTGATAGCAGTGCAAGTACGCTACAGCATTCATCCACAGTCACCGTTCACTTTCATTTAGTTTGTTTTTTCCATTTTGCAGCACATTTCCTTACTTTCTGAGAAAGTCAATTTTAACTATAAATAATATGTCTTAGTGGTAGAACGGGCCCTCCCACCAAGCTAACCATGTTACCATGGAGTAGAAAGACCAGCTTAGATACTCAGCCCTAACATGTCACTTCCCCATCGTTCTAACTATAACTCTAACTATTGCATCATCCAACATTTTTTTACAGTAAATTTATTTTTTTTTTGACAAATTCTGTTACAACTAGTAAATAGCATGTCTTGGTGGGAGTGCTGGGCCCTCTGGGCTGCCAATGTCACCATGCAGTGGCGGTCAGTGGAGGGAGGGTTCTACATATTCAGCCCTACTATATCAGTTCCCTACTGTTCTAACTGCAACCCTAAGTAATGCATAAACCAATTTTTTTTTTGTTTGAAGTAAATTTTTCATTTCTTTTTCAAAAAGTCTGTCATAATTAATAAATAACATATCTAGGTGAGATCACAGGCCCGGGGCCTGTGTTCCCACCAAGCTACTCATGTCACCATGGACTAGAAAGAGGGGCAGCTGAGGGGCTTACATACTCAGCCCTAACATGTCATTTACCTACTGTTCTAACTGTAACCCTAACTAACGCATCACCCATTTTTTTTACAATAAATTTCTTTCTTTTTTTTTAAGAAGTCTGTTATAACTAGTAAATAGCATGTCTTGGTGGGAGCATGGGACCCTTCGGGCCCCGCACTCCCACTAAGCTGCCCATGTCACCATACAGTGGAGGTCAGCTGGGGGAGGGTCTTACATATTCAGCCCTATTATATCAGTTCCTTACCATTCTATCTGCAACCCTAAGTAATGCATAAACCAGATTTTTTGTTTGCAGTAAATTTCTTTACTTTTTGATAAAGTCTGTCATAATTTATAAATAACATATCTTAGTGAGATGTCACCATGGAGTAGAAAGGGGGGCAGCAAAGGGGCTTAGATACTCAGCCCTAATATGTCACTTCTCTACTGTTCTAACTATAACCCTAACTAATGCATCACCCAAAAATTTTTTTACAGTAAATTTCTTTCTTTTTTTTGACAAAGTCTGTTATAACTAGCAAATAGCATGTATTGGTGGGACTAAGCTGCCTTGTCAGCATAATGATATACGTCAGACTGAGTGGGCCCTATGTGACATGTGCTCCCACTTACTTATAACTGCACAGGCATATAGCAGTCCCATAGGGCAAACAACCCTTATAACAGTTATTTGCAAATATCTCAGTAAGCATGATAGGTAAAACAAAAATTCAAATACAGTTTCAACCATGTCAGCAAGACATGGACAATACATGAAGTCAAACAAATACATATCACAGATCCTCCCCAAGATGTTGTACCCAAAAAGGACTGAAAAGCCAACCATGAACCCTTGTGACACAGATTTGCAAAGATCTCATTAACATAGCAACTTGCCAAAAAAATCCACTGCACTTCCAGTCAATGGTTGCAAATATTCTTCCTGCACCTTACATCACCTAAAGCTGATGTAAGCCGCCAGTAGTGAAAAGTCTGTATTCTGCTTTGTTTCCAAGATATTGGCACCAAAAAGCACAATCGCTAGTACAATGTCATCCTATGAGAAAAATGTCAACTTCTTGATGGCATATCTATGGTACCACTTCATTCCCCAACAGCTAAACAGTGCAATTCATATCTGTAGGTCATCCTCTCACTACACTGAAAATTGCAAGTAAAAACACCAAACCACTCATTGGTAATGCAATGGTAAACTTTTTACATCTTTAAGAATTCCTAGTCCACAAGGTAGCAAAATCCTAGTCCGACAGCTGATCCTCTTTCGCAAGGCAGTAAATTCCTAGTCCGTCAGCTTAATCCTGGTCCGTGAAAAGGAACATCTGGTCACAAAATGAAAGACAAGGATTTTGTAGGTTCATGAATGAGGATTGCCTTGTGGACCATGATTTTGACAGCTTGAGGACTGTGATTTGTACCTCGTGAACCAGGATTAAAAAAAAACAATCCTTGTCCACAAGCTGACAAAATCCTAGTCTGCCAGTTGATCCTCTTTTGTGAGGTAGCAAAATCCTTGACCGTCAGATTGATCTTGATCTGCAAGAAGGGACATCTGGTCACAAACTGATAGACAAGGCTCATGAATGAGGATTGTCTCACGGACTAGGATTTCGTCAGCTCGCGGACTAGGATCATTAGCGAGTCACGGTCAAAAAAATGATAAATTTTAAAAACCTATTTTTTGACCAAAACAAGCCAAATCAAAGGCATGGCTTTGTAGAGGGCATCACCCTGAGCAAAACCCAAGCCTCATTTGGCCCAAAAGTTACCCGAGGAAAAAGCTACAACATTTTGTTTGTGGAACAAACTGAAAACAAGATGGCAGCTTGCAGACAAGGAATGTTTCTGATGGACTAGGATTTTTTTTAAATCCTAGGCCATGAGCTGACAAAATCCTTGACTGTGAGACCAGTCCTAGTTCATCAAAAATATATGTCAATTTTAGAGTGAACCGAGCATACTCAGAACCTGAAAATTAAAAATGTAATAACTTTAGAAAGGATTACTATTTCTTTACCAAACTAATGCTAAATTGTTTCTTCATCCAAACTCTTTCTAAGTTCCAAATTTCAGATCAAAAGACCACATGGTGTGGTCACAGCACCATGGGCAAAAAACATGTCAAAAGTGGCAAACCCCCCTTCCACCACTTTTTTAGTGTTTTGCTGCATAGAAACTATATGTCTGACTGAAATGCAACTTGGTAAATCAAGACATCTACCATACCAGACTGCGCATTTCAAATTCCATGCAAATCCGTCGAACAGTTGCAAAGTTATTAACGTGCAAAAATTGAGGTTAAACATTAAAGTGCTCATTCAGCCCTCCACTCTCCACCACAATCAGTTGCCCACTAAGCTGTCAATGAATGAGCATGTGCTTGGGAGAAGGGACTGAACCTCTAATCACCGGGGAAGTATATTTTAATTATGGGGTGAGTAATCAGGTGGGGGGAAGGACCACTAACCACCAGAGAATTTTATTTTTATTTTGGGCAGGGCTTTGGGGGCCACTAGACACCAGGGATTCAGGGAGGGGAAGTATTATTATGTAGGGTGCCGTCCAGTGAAAATTTCTACGGAAGTTGCTCTTCTGCTTTCCAAACTTTCACAGAAGTGAAAGTCGGACTTTTATGGATATTCTGTGGGTGGAATTTGTTTTTCACACAGCTCTACTCCTCTTGTCTCATATACCTGGAGTTCTGATTAGCTAACCTCTCTCTCTTTCTCTCTCTCTGTCTCTCTCTCTGTCCTTTGCCTGCAGTTTCTCTCATCCTTCCATTAGCACTAATCAATGGCTGCAAGAGGTCAGATTCCTTCAGTGTAAAACCTGAGGAAAACAAGTCAATAATCTGAAGATAAGTGGCCTTTACTCAGCTACTACACCAGTCTTCTGTTTAACTACTGTAGTTTATCTCCAAACAGCATATTGATCCTGTATGCCTGCCTATTGCCCGTATCAGTGGTTATAGAATATTACGATTTATAGTTATGCATAGTGATTAGTTTCAGCATGTATTTTTCCTTCATTAATATTAATGTTTCTTAATAAAGGTAAAACTCCACCTCCTTAGGAATCCTTTTGTGCCCTACTGCACCCCGATAGTGCATCTGTGGGCAGTTTTTTTATTTTAGCATACTATTACCATGCAGGTCCACTGGCAATTACATCACATGATGCCAATAATGCCTGGTGGCTGGAGGCAGAGGTTTCATGCATACATGTTGCAGCGCTAATGGAACTGCCAGTGCACGGACTGGTGCCAAATAGCATGTGATTGTACAAGTTGACACACCCTCCCTATTCTTGTGTACTTCCAGAGACCTTCACAGTTATGCCCCCGTTGTTTAAAATTTTGCAGGGGGGCCCTGTGTGCACAGGTTTAGTGTCCCTGCTTTTGGTTGCATCAAGTTGTTTATGTCAGGAATTGTGCCAGCTGCATTGTTGCTCTACAAGCTGACAGCCAACCCACGAAGCAAACCTATATACAAGGTGTGTGATCTTAATGCAGATGTGGCAGGCAGTCTCCCTGATATGATATGCACACTCCGCTGCCTTGAATTACAAGCTGCATCCTATATGTGGAACAATCATTGTGCAAGGCACCTCACCCAGTTCTGTATCAGTGAGGGCTTACTGACTGGCAGTGTACTGACACAACTGTGACACTGCCAGCAGTATGAATCCTGAATTCAGCCCATTGTCTTCACTTTCTGCTTTGGAATAAAGCACTATACCCCCTCCTTCCATTCCAATCTGTGCCAACTAATAACCTTTCTTGTGAAATGAAAGAACGATATAGGGCAAGTTACCAGTAGGATGATTGTTCTTGTTTTGCCACCACCTTGTAAATGCGAGGAGAAATTATGCAGAGTTTGAAATTGTTTCAGCGATTCTTCTGTGAAGTGCCTTTTGAAATCTCAATTGAAATACCTTACATTGTCATATAGCAGTAAGCATTTCCAGCAGCAATATGTGTCTTCCATCAGAGAATGGATCTTTATCCAATTACCAGCTCAGGTGAGTAAGGGCATGGAAGTATGGTGGGTGCTCAGTGTGAGGTCGGGGTGGGAGGAGTCAGATTGGTGAGGGACCGTTTACATTTTCACAGGTTTAAAAAAAATCAGGGATCATTTTCTTCATTACAGGCACAAGGCAATTGGAGGGTGCGGGCTGACACTAGACACCAGGGAAAGAACAAATATAAATGGGGATGGTGATTGGAGGGAGTGAGGTGCCACTAGACACTAGGGAAAAAATAAATAATTACAGGGACGGTGATCAGAGAGTGGGAACACCACTAGGCACCAGGGAAATAACCAACAATAAAGGGATGGTGATCAGTGGGTGAGGGGCACCACTACACACATGTGAAATAAGAAAGAATATGGGGACAGTGATCAGTATGTGGGTGGGGCTACTAGTCACCAGGGAAAAAGTAAAAGTTCACGCAACAAGTGGTAACTGAGTATGCTAAGAACTGTAAATTTTAAATTGTAATAACTATTGAAAGGATTTAGATTTTTTCAGCAAACCAGCAAAAGGCACATCTGTGAGCCAGCCCCTTTGTACCCTATGAACATCAGACCAAAATTCCAAACCGTCTCGGCACTAGGGCTCTTCAAAAAAATATCAGAAAAAAAACAGCTATATCTTCTTGTTTTGAATGAACGTCAAATAAAAAATGCAGAAGCGACTCATAAAAATGGATTTAAAATATAAAACACATTTAGGAGTTATTTGTCCAACAGTTAACTGCAGAGTACACCTAAGGGAGTCCTGACGAGTAACACAGATGTGTTGATCTCCCCCTCAGAATGTCATTTTTGTGGGTTTTAAAATTGTAATTTTAGGAAAAAATGAAGAACAAGATGGTGACAAATGAAAAAAATGATTTTCCCCTCATGAAAATGTATTAGCCCCATATGAAAAAAATATTCTTTTTTCATTTCATCCAGCTCTTTTAAGTGCTTACTGAGCATGCTCAGAACCACATTTTTAAACATTTCAAAATTAAATAACTTTGGAACATATTAATATTTTTTTTCACTAAACAAGCAAAAGGCACATTTGTGGGCCAGCCCAAAATTTTACAATGTAATTCCAAACCATGCGGAGTTAGGAGTTTGAGGATGTGGGGATGGGGCGGGGTGGTGGGGTGGTAATTCTAACACTGCATTTCCACACTTTTGTTGCTGTGGAAAGAACCTTAACTGATGCATTAACAGAGGTTTTTTTTTTGCAATGAATTTCCCTTCTTTTTGAAATTCCACTACTTCTCAGTGCAGTTTAACCCCTGCAAGGTATATAGTTTTTAAACCAAGGATGGAAATGAGAAAGGAAAATGTGGGCGCACCGGGATTTGAACTCCGTACCTCTGGTATGCCATTCCAGCAAGTGTAATATGAATAATAAATGGTATGTGTTGGTGGGATCATGGTGCCCTTCTCAAAAGAATTCTCAAAATAACTGCAAATCTGCCGCCCTCCTGCAACAAAAGGGTTTGGTCTTTTGGGCTGCAAATTTACAGGGTGGCAAGCCGTGGTCCCACAGATGTGCCTTTTGGTGGTTTGGTGCCAAAACATTACAAGGGCCTAAAATTATAGCTTTCCAAAATTCAGAAATTTTCCCATAGGATAACTTTGGGGCGTCCATGACGCCTTTTGGGGAATGTATCTAGAAATGGTTTGAGATACGTACTTTTCGTCACAAAAATTCTTATTCCCCCTTTAGGGTGACTAAGTGCAGAAGTAGGCAGGAAAGCTATAAATAACATGAAAGTAAAATTTTTTTTTTCTAACTTGTAAGATTCCTGAGATGTTTGGGATTTACTGTTCCAGTTGCTAATTTTCATGTCTGTAGGCCAGTATTATGCCGTCAGAGTTAGCAAAAATCTAAATTTTATTGAAGCAGTTAGGGTTGATTCCACACAGACAAAAGTCTGGAAATTCAATGTTGGGTTAACAACCCTATTTTCCACCCACCCCACCCTCCACACACCAACAAGGGTTGGGGTGTGCATTAGTCATCAGGCCTAACTCTCACCCCATTCCATGTGTAAACAAGATGATTTGGTACAATACAGGAAAATACAGGGTGAGAGTTAGACCTAATGAGCCAATGCACACCGATGCCTGTTGGTGTGTGAATGATGAGAGTGAGAACTAGAATGGTAGGGTTGGTAAACCTAACAGCTCAATTTCCAGACTTTTGTTAGTGTGGAATTTACCCTAACTGCTGCAATAAAATTGAGTTTTTTACAATGAATTTCCCTTCTTTTTGAGAAAGTGTAATGTTACTCATATCCATACTGTATGTGGGGAGTGGGCCCTCTGGGTCCTGCACTCCCACTCACCCATAACTGTAGAGCCATGGGGCTGGAGGACCCTGTGCTCCAGTTTAGCAAAATGGTATGCATAGTTGGGAATGCAGGCCCTCTTGGCCTGTGCTATCACCTACCCATAAGTGCAGACACATAGCACATACCTAGATACAATTCAAGTAACCCTTGTACTGCAAATGTGGCAATATCTCAGTAACTATAGCAACTTTAGAAAAAATTCAGTTGGATTCATGACCTGGCCACCTCTATGCAAGCTGCACTTAGGGAAAAATCTGTATCTTGAACCGTTTTCAAGATGTAGGTGCCAAACGGTGGTGCAGGCGCCATAATGTTATCCTAAGGGAAATTACAAAACTTCAGAGTTCTGTAACTATTCAACCTGTGTACACAAAAGCATAGAAACATAGAAGTTGATGGCAGATAAGGACCACACAGACCATCCAGTCTACCCATTTCTTTTTCTACCTTATGAATGTGCCATTGGCCTTTGCTCTGTCAATGGCCTATCTAGTCATACTCATCTGTGTTGCTTACCTATGCCTATCCCATGCCTGTTTAAAGCCCTGCACAGTATTCATATCCACCACTTCCTGAGGTAGGCCATTCTATGCATCCACCACCCTTTCTGTGAAAAAGAACTTCCTCACATTACCCCTTAATCGGCCTCCCTCTAATCTCATGCTGTGTCCTCTTGTCCTGCTATTTTTCTTATATGGAAAAGTTAGATTCTTTCACCTTCTTAATGCCCTGAACGTGTTTGAATGTTTCAATCATATCACATCTCTCCCTCCTTTGCTCTAGGGTATACATATTGAGCTCCATTAATCTGTCCTCATATGTTTCTGATGCAGTCCCTGCACCATTTTGGTTGCCCTTCTCTGGGCTGCCTCCATTCTGTTAATGTCCTTGTGAAGGTGTGGCCTCCAGTACTGCATGCAGTACTCCAGATGGGGCCTAACCAGTGTCTTGTAAAGAGGGATTATTACCTCCCTCTTCTGACTTGTGATACCCCTACTAATACACCCCAATATCCCTCTAGCCTTACCTACTGCTTTAGTGGTCTGCTTAGATGATTTCAGGTCATCGGTGATGATGACACCCAAGTCCCTTTCTTCCCTTGTGACTGCCAACAACTCCCCTCCCAGCCTGTAGACAGCTTCAGGGTTTCTCTTCCCTATGTGCATGATCTTGAACTTCTTTGTGTTAAACCACAGTTGCCACTCTTCTGACCATTTTGCTAGTTTATCCCAGATCTCTTCTCATTCTGCCCACCCCATCTGGATCATCTACTCTGTTGTGGATCTTGGTGTCATCTGCAAACAGACTAACCTTACTCTCCAGTCCATCTGCAATGTCACTGATGAAGATATTGAGGAGGTCTGGCCCCAGGACTGATCCCTGAGGTACCCCACTTGTGACTTGCATCTCTTCTGACTGTATACTGTTTACCATCACTCTCTGCTTTCTGCCCATCAACCAGTTTGCCACCCAGTTGATCAATGTCTGACCCACCCCGAGCCCACCCAGCTTATTAATCAATCTTCTACATGGAACAGTATCGAAAGCTTTGCTGAAGTCAAGGTAGGCAACATCAGCTGCTTGGTCCACCACTCTGGTTACCCAGTCAAAGAAGTCTATGAGATTAGTTTGACAGGACCTTCCTTTTGTAAACCCATGCTGTCTTGGATCCTGTGCTCATATGGATTTCTGGTGTTGCACTATTCTTTCCTTAAGGAGTGTCTCCATAATCTTGCCTACTACTTAGGTAAGACTGACTGGTCTGTAGTTCCCTACCTCCTCCCTGCTACCACTCTTGTGGAGCAGGATCACACGAGCCCTTCTCCAGTCTTCTGGGACCTCTCCTGTGCTCAGAAACTCACTAAACAGTTCTGATAATGGCTCTGCTAATTCCACCCTTAGCTTCTTTAGTACCCTGGGATGTATGCCATCAGGTCTCATTGCCTTGTCCACCCTAGACTTATCGAGCTCTTGTAGGGCCCTTTCTTTTGTGAAGGGACTAGTGCACACCTCCCTCCCCCGTGTCCATGGTGCTGAGCTGTGGGCCTTGCCCTACCTTCTCTTCAATAATTACTGAGCAGAAGTATCTATTTAGGATAGATGCTTTTGCGTGGTCCTCCTCCTCACATGCCCCCTTATCCCCTTTGATCTTAGCAATACCCCCTCTGGACTTTCTCATTTCACTAATGTATCTGTAGAAAGTCTTGTTACCTTCTTTTACTGTTTTTGCTAGTGTTTCCTCAGTTTGGGCCTTTGCCTACCTTACTGCCCTCCTGCCTTCCCTGCTTCCCTTAGGGAAGTTTGGTATGCCTCCCTATCTTCATCCTGCTGCGTTCCCTTGTATTTCCTGAAGGCCAGCCTTTTGGCTCTGATCTTCTCTGCTACTGTGTTTGAGAACCAAGGTATTTTCCTTCTTCTTTTGCACTTCCTTTTCTCACTAACACAATGAGATGTTGCTTCAAGTATTGCATCTTTAATGCTTGCCCACTTTGCCTGTACCCCCTCACCTGTATTTATTTTTGCCAGGGCTAGCTTAACTCTGTTGGCCATCTTATCAAAGTCAGCTCCTCTGAAGTCCCATATGTCTGCCTTGGAATGGGATGATTTTATTCTAGTGTCCTAATTGAACCATACCATGTGATGTCACTGTCACCCAGATGACCTTCTACCTGGAGATCTGTGATCCTTTCCCTGTTAGTCAGTATTAGATCTAGGATAGTCCTGTCTCTTGTAGGTTGTTGTACCAGTTGTTTGAGGCCCTCCCCCTGCAGGGAATCCACCATGTGTCTGGTTCTGGCAGATGACCCTGCTTGTATTGACCAATCTGTATCTGGCATGTTGAAGTCTCCCAATGTCAGAACCTCACCTTTATCTGTCATGTTTTGTACATCTTCTAACAGTAACATGTCTATGTTCTCCCCCTGGTCTGGAGGCCTGTACACAACCCCAGTTCATATGGCTGTACCATTTCCAGTTTCCAGGGTGACCCACAGTTCTTCTGGCTCCTTATGTGTATTCTGAATTTCTGTAGCTTTGATATTTTCAATGACATAAAGGGCCGCTCTACCCCCCCTTTTTGCACCTTGGTCTCTTCTGAACAGTACATAGCCAGGTACTGAAGTCTCTCAAGTGTGGTTACTGGTAAACCATGTCTCGCTAATGGCTACTACGTCCAGTTTAGCCTCTGTCATTATTGCTGCAGGTCTGGGATCTTGTTTCCCAGACTGCGAGCATTTGTGTACATGATTTTCCATTGGCCAGATTTCGGTGTGTTAGTTGTTGGGCGAGATCCGGTAATCTCCTGTGCATTGTATGGGGAGCCAGACCTTTTCTTTACCTGGTGATGCAAATGAACTACAAACATGCTGAACTCCTGTTTGACCACTAGCTGAGGGGGCAGGGGTGTTCTTCTCATTCGACGTATCGAGTTCTGCACCCCTCTCCCCATTTGCTAGTTTAAATATTCTGCAAAGATGTCAAACTTCTGCCCCAATTTACTGACTCCCTCCTTAGTCAAATGCAGTCCATCAAATTTAAAGAACTTTTGTTCCCAAAACTGTTGCCAGTTCCCTTCAAATTTATGTCCTTTTTCCTGGCACCAGCCCTTGAGCCACATGTTTAGTTCCCCTGTCTCATCTTCTTTGACCGTCTGTCCATCTGCCCCCTCTCCCAGGCTGGCAGGATCTCAGAAAAGGAGATGCCAGAAGAAATGGATGATAGTTTGTCACCCAGCCTGGTCAGGTGTTCCTTGGTCTCCACAACTGACCGGCTGGTAAGATCGTTAGTCCCTATGTGTTCCAGGAGGTTAATGTTTTCTTCTGCTTCCTGAACAATTTTAGCAATGTGGTCAGTGTCTCTCCCTGCTGATGTACCTGGGAGACATCTGACCATTACCCCTGGCTTGAGATACGTATCAACTCCTGAATAATGGAGTCTCCTATGAGCAGAAGTTTTTTGGATTTCCTTTTAGCTTTTTTTGTTTGGGCTCCTGTTTTGGGCCAGTTTTGTTGTGCTAGCTCCTGTGCTGCAGTGTCCTGCTCTGCAGTGTCCTCTGCCCCTTTGTTTGATTTCAGAACTAGAGGCAGATACCTGTTTGTAGTTTTCATATGGTTTGTGGAGGTGATATGTTGGAGAGCACAGAGTGATGGGGCACCTGATTTGCCCTTCCTAACCACCTGCCAACCTCCCTGACCAACTACCCTCTGTTGTCAAGGTGCTTCTGTTGGATGTTGGGGAAATGGTGGGTGGTTATTATAATATATTTCATTTTGAATATGCATTTTGAATTGAGCAATCTCTGCCCATGCTGCCTGGAGCTGAGCCCTTAGATCTCCAATAGCTCAGCATGTAGGACAGTATCCTAAATCCTGTAAAACTGCCCTTCTGAAAAGTGTTCCACAGTACCTGCAGTTAATGATATCCATTCCAGATAAGTTGCTGGGTTTATAACCTGGTCAGAGTAATTAGAAGGAAGAAAATGAAAGCAAAAGTTTGATTTTGTGTTTTGTTTGTTTGTTTTTGTATAACTTGTTATAACCAGTTAAATTACTAGTGCCCCTGTAAATGAGGTCACTATGTGGATACCCCTCTGATCCACCCCTTTCTGCTTTGCTACAAATGTCACGACTGTGCTACCCTATAAAGGAGTGTGAGGTGTTGGGGGTAGGGGAGTGGAGTGGCAGAGTTTCCCTGCCAAAAGAAGAACCATGGATGAAAGAAACAAGCAGGTAAGAGCAGAAACAATCAGCCAGCAACAAATGCAGTAGCCCTCAAAGTTTATCCTAACGACAGATAAAACTGTAAAATCTGTAAAGTACCACCTGTATTAATTTCACAGAAGATATACCCTGTAAGAAACACTTTGCTACAGAGAAAAATAAAGCAGTAACATAAGATATATCTTGGAAAAGACAATTTGAATCAGAAGATTACAGTAGTAATCTGTAAGCAGACACCTGTAGGTACACCCTGTAATAATGCAGCAGAAGGTATACCCAGCAAAATATTTTCAGAAAACCTGCAAAAGGCACATCTGTGGAGGCAGGGCTCACCATCCTGTAAATTTCAGCCCCAGTGTCCAAACTGTTTTTTTGGTATGAAGTGACAAAGAAACTGTTTTTTGGGGCTATTTACCCGATGAATTTTTGTGAAATTTCTTCAGACCTTTCACAAAAGGACCACTGGAACTTCTGAATACCATTGCTTTACATTTGGGACTTTTGAGAAAGTTCAGATGAGTTCATAAAGTTATGCATGTAAACCAAAGGTACTTTCACGAAAGTCTGCGGTACTTTCACGAAAGTTTTCATGGTGCACATATATCTTTCCCATATGTTATAATGGGAAATGAAAAAGATCAATCACTTTTGAATGGATTAATATTTTGCCACCAGACCTTCAAAAGGCACTTCAGTGACCCAGCCCCCATATACTCTGGAATTTTCATACCAGATAGGCAAACCATTCGGGCTGTGAAGATGAGCAAAGAATTTGCCAAAAAGTCAGGATTTTTCACACTTTTTGACACGCCGCAGCTCCGCAACTGCAAATCCTAACAGAACAAAACTTTCAAATTCCAGAGAACTATGGTACCAGACCAGGCATGTAAAATTTCAGTCAAATCAGTCAAACAGTTGCAAAGTTATTAAACTGCAAAATCTGAGATTTAACATTAAAGTGTCTACTGAACCCCAACTATAGTGCCACTACTGTGGCTATATATATATATTATGGTAGCATGGTAGTGCTACCATAGTTAGAGTTGAGGAGCCATTTCTATGTTAAACCCCAAAATTGTGCACCTTAATAACTTTGCAACTGTTTGACAGATTTGGCTGAAATTTGGAATACATGATCAAGAACCACAGGCCTTGGGATCTGCCAAGTTTTATAGTGGTCGGATATACGGCTGTGGAGTTATTAAGCGTGATATGTGCGGGCGTTTATGCTTTTTCTGGAATTCTACGGTCGCGCCTACAGGCCGTATAGTTTGTGCGACCAGTCCAAAATCTTCAGGGAACATGCGGCCGGGGTCCCCGATGTGCCTTTCAAGATTTCATGAAAAATTATTAAACGGTTCAAAAGTTATTCAAAAACAGTTTCTCATTATAAGTCAATGGGAAAAGTTAACAAAAAGTTCAACACTTTGCAAATGCATTTTTACTTTCTAAATGGGCCTGTAACTTTCGTAAATCAGCCATTTTGTTTTCAGTTGGTGATCATAAAATGGCTGGCATTTAAATTGGACCCTCTAGCAACCTAATTATTTTTGTATTCACCTAGTCGGACCCTGAGGATGCTTGCCATGTCTTTATTTTGTGGTAAAACACCCCAGAAATATGTTTTCAAATTTCTGGAAAAAGTACTTTTGCAAATTACTTTCATGCTCACGAAAGTGTCGAACTTTTTTGCGAAAGCTTTCGCAAATTGCGACAGTAGTTTTCCATCTGTGGGACAGTGACAGCGATTCTTTGGCACTGCGCTGCAAAAGAACCGTTGGGAGTTTTGGGCTGAAATTTGGAGGGAACGGAGCCGACATCTCACAGATGTGCCTTTCAGTGTTGTATTGAAAAAATATTACATGGTGGCTAAGTTACGGCACTCCAAAATTGATGGTTTTTCCCATAGGATAACATTACGGCACCTGACGCATTACAGAAATCCTTTGGCACCCTGCTGCAAAATAACGGTTTGGTCTTTTTTCCTGAAATTTGGAGGGAAGACAACCAACAGCCCACATATGTGCCTTTCAGTAGTTTGGTGATAAAAATATCACATGGCGGCAAAGTTACGGCACTCCAAAGTTGACGTTTTTTCCCATAGGATAACATTACGGCGCCCGACGCATTATAGAAATCTTTTGGATCCTGCTGCAAAATAACGGTTTAGTCTTTTTCCTGAAATTTGGAGGAAGACAGCCAACAGCCCACAGATGTGCCTTTCAGTGGTTTGATGAAAAACATTACAGGAGGCAAGTTATGAATTGCTCCAAACTTTTCTTTTTTCCCATAGGATAACATTACGGCGTTAGCCCGCACCTTTCAGGGCCCGTATCTGGAAGCGGTGCGAATCTGGACTTTTCATCAGAAAAGGGGCTAAGATTCAAATTAGCCAGGACAGTTGTAAATAATATGACTTTTAAATTTTTCTCGTAAATGCGGTTCCTGAGATATAATGTATTTAGTATTCCAAGATCTCATTTTCTGCCGATACTCATTATTATGCATACATTATTTGTACTCACTGTCTTTCTCTATGCAGGTTTTGGGGAAAACCAGCCTGTGTACTTACATTACTGTTACTGTTGCCCTTTCTGCTTGCAGTTCCGTACCCGTTTCACTTCCTGTTGACGTCTGCGCCACCATGTGCGTTATCCTTTGCGTTTTCATTTGGGCTTGCGTTTCTGTTATTTTTTGCCATTTCTGTCTACAGTACTGTTTATCTTTCTGTTTCACTTTACGTCACCATGCCCATTGACATTTCTGTTTGCAGGCACCATGTTACTATGTGACAACACATCACGTGGCAGACCATTCCCGTCTACGCCACCATGTGCGTTACCCTTTCTGTTCTTATTCGCACTTGTGTTACCATGTGCGCCACTGTTAGCATTTCTGTTTGCGTTTCTGTCCCTGTTAGTATGCCACAAGACATCATGTGGTGGGGAGCGCGGGGCCCTCCGCCGCTGCATTACATTCACTATTTCTCGTTATCATTCTCAAAAGAAGGGAAATTAGGGCAAAAACTCCATTTAATGCATTAGTTAGGGTTGTTCCCAGCGACAAAGTGAGGAAATTCACTGTTAGGGTTGAAAACCCCTTACCCCACCCACTCTCCCCAACCGGCATTGGGTGTGCATTGTGATCTGGGTCCTAACTCTCACCCATTCTCCTATACTTCTGCTGCTTTACACATGTCATGGGGTGAGGTTGGGGCTGATGATCCCAATGCACACCCAATCTCCTACCATCAAGGCCATCCTTTGCATTTTGCGCTTACGTTTCTGTTACTTTTGCCATGTGTGTACAGTACTGTTTCTCTTTCTGTTTCATTTTGCGTACCCGTCCATTGACATTTCCATTTACTGACCGTGTTACTATGTGACAAGACATCCGTGCTTTACCGTTCCCGTCTCATCAAATGTCGTTACCTCTCTGTTCTCCTTCTGCGCTTGTGTTACCATGTGTGCCACTGTTAGCATTTCTGTTTGTGTTGCTGTCCCTATTAGTATGCCACAAGACATCATGGTGGGAACATAGGGCCCTCCGCGCTTGCATTACATTCACTATTTCGTTGTATTCTCAAGAAGGAAAATTAGAGGCAAAAACTCCATTAATGCATTAGTTAGGGTTGTTCCACAGCGACAAAGTGAGAAATTCGCTGTTAGGGTTGAAAACTCCTAACTCCGAATTCACCCCCAGCACCACACACACACAGACACACACACACATTCAAGTATGGGGAGGACCAAGTCAACACAACCAATGACAGACATCCAGCAGCAGGTGACGAAATAACAAACAATTGTCTAAATGTACTCACGAGACATCCCCACCCACCTGACCAAGTACTGCATGCTCAGTGGAGATCAACAGCAAAACTGAGGCCATGTACACCAAATGTACACATCCCTGATTGCAGCTGCACATAGCGTACCACACTAGTAGTTGCATGGCCTTACCTACCGATGCCACACACCCAGACCACACCACTTGTGGTAGGCCACCTGAGCAACAGAGTTCAGCAAAACCAAGGAGTTGTACAGGTATAATATCTCTGATTATAACAAGGGTTTGAGAAATGCAGCTTTCTAATTGACTGTAAACATTGTAACAGCCTTATGTTTAGTTTTATTAACATACATGTAGAGCCTAACCATATGATGAACATGGTTTAATGTTGTTTAAAAAACAGTTTTATTATGATAGCAATAAGCCACTCCCAGGTATTATGTTAATGGTCAGTTTATCACTGTCTAGCGACATGTGGCACTCGGCTATGCCTCATTCAACATTAAACCCCTACAGGGTGATTAACAGACCATTTAACATAACTGTTGGTCATGCCTTATTGCTTAACTGTCTTTATGAGTAGATACTCTCCCTCTGCTAGGCACTGCAGCAGCTTTGCAACACAGTGTCCCACCCAGTTACACCATACACTGTCTAGTTACTGGAGAATGGCTGTGAATATGAACTCATGAAGATGAACAGTGTAACTTGATCATTACAGTCATCGAAACCCTAGTGTGATTATAACTGACAGAGTCAGTGATAGAGGATAACCCCTGCTGTCCTAGTACACTTACCCCATTGTGAGTTAAATCAATACTAAAAGACATTCTGTTTATATCTACACCATACCTACTTGATTCCCGTTGTACCACAATTAACATAGTTATCACTTTGATAGCATCAGTGACAGAAGTGTGCAAACCCAAACAGTAGGCATACAGCCTGAGTATGAAATAACTGTTAAAAAATTACACTGTGTCCATAAGTGGCATAGATCACTCATTGCAACAATAGTAAATGTATTACTATTTGAATAAGTTAGTCATCACAGATGCAATGAGTTGTCTTTATCAGGTACAACATACTCAGTAAGTGCCTACAGGAAAATCTATCCTATATACATCTCCGATACAGGTACATCATTGTTGGCTCAGTAGTGCTATGATATTTAGAGTTGCTTGGCCTGATCCATGCAATTACAATGTTTCTTACAAAGAATACTTCCTGCATCTTTAGTATTGAAACACACTGAAGGTCTATGTATGTACATCAGCAGTACACCTTCATCAGTAAGAATGCATGTGATACTGGCAGTACGAATTTCTGGCGTTGAACAGGCAATGCTTTTCCATACGCTTACATCAGCCTCTCTATGTTGAGTAAACCACTGCAGTAATGTACTACTATGTAAATCACCTACTAAATGTATCACTACTTTTATCTTGAGCATGCTAGTGTCTTGTAGTTAATTTATGTGCTTCTCTTAATTAATGTATACTCACTAGTGTTAAAACCTTTCTACAACTGTCATCATGCACCTTCAGCATTTATATTGAATAACGGCACAGTACCAGTTGTGGTGTGGTGTGAACGTCGGTAGGTAAGGCCATGCAACTGCTAAGTGTGATACGTTGTGTGCAGCTGCAATCAGGGATGTGTGCGTTTGGTGTACATGGCCTCAGTTTTGCTGTTGATCTCCACTGAGCATGCAGTACCTAGTCAGGTGGGTGGGATGTCTCGTAGTACATTTAGACAATTGTTTGTTATTTCTGTCACCTGCTGCTGGATGTCTGTCATTGGTTGTGTTGACTTGGTCCTCCCCCATACATGAATGTGTGTGTGTGTGTGTGTGTGTGTGTGTGTGTGTGTGGTGCTGGGGGGGTGAATTCGGAGTTAGGGTTTTCAACCCTAACAGCGAATTTCCTCACTTTTGTCGCTGTGGAACAACCCTAACTAATGCATTAAATGGAGTTTTTTTCCTCTAATATGTGTATTTATATATATATATATATATATATATATGTACTGTATATGTAATAGATAATCCACTCCAGGGTGTGTGGTCGTGCTCTGATAAATACACGCCTTGGTGTGCGTTGTGACACAAGAGGCTGCAGGCCGAGTGTGTTCAACCACCCAAGGCATGCGTATATCAGAGCATGACCACACACCCTAGAGTGGATTATCTATCTTATAAAATGGCCACAAATATTGTGGGGGGGAGCAGAAAAGTAGTCTCTGTGTGACATGAATACATGGATCATCTGTAGATGATCTGGTAAAAAAAAGGATGTTTATTTTTCTGTTTCCTTTACTTTTCTGAAAAGTTATCACCTTTACAGGGAGAATGAGTGGGGAGCACTTTCACTTTTATTAGTGAAATGTAGAGTGATTGAGCGTGGTCAATAATCAATAATGACATGTAGGCAGAATCCGATAGTAAGTCCCTCTCTGTTAAAAAAATGCAAAGTAACTGTGTACTTTACATTATTTTCATGTAGAATCCTGTAAAACAAGTTACCAAATGAAGCGAGTGAAGAGCGAGTGAGGCGCACTTTCACTTTCATTAGAGAAATGTAGCGTGACCGAGCGTGGTCAGTAATGGTATGTAACATGTAGGCAGAATCTGAAAGTAAGTCACTCTTTCTCTTGAAAATGCAAAGAATCTGTTCAAAAAGAAAAAAGCTGCTACCTGAAGCAAGTCTGGAGCTAGTGTACAGCGAGGGTGTCAGCTGCTTCAGATAGACAGTTTATCAGGGGGAGTTGTATATTAATGTTGGTAGCAGTCTGAATCTCTCACTTGTTTGTGTGTGGCTAGCTATGTGTGCCAGGTGTGTTGCAATCTCACTACTGGTGAGAAGGTTTTGAAGACTAAAAAGTAGTTCAGGCGTGCGGTCATAATGGGAGGTGTGCGTTTATTGGGAAATAATGCACGGTCATGTGAAGCATTCTGTCCAATCATGTTAGTGGAATTTCTATGATTTTACCAACCCATTATAAAAATATATATATATATATATATATATATATATATATATATATATATATATTCTATGCAAAAACTTTGTTAATGCATCAGTTAGGGTTCTTCTATAGTGACAAAAGTGGGGAAATTCGCCATTAGGGTTCCCACCTGTTACACCCACCCCCCTCTGCCCCAACCAACAGGCATCAGGGTGTGTGTGTTGGGGTCATACTAACTCTCACCCCATCCCATGTGTAAACAAGCTGAGGCAGTGCAGTGTAGAAGAATGGGGTGAGAGTTGGGGCGACAACCCCAACACACACACCCGTCGTCAGTTTGATTGGAGTGGGGGTAGGTGCATGGTGGAACCCTAATGACAGGCTTCTCTCACTATTGTCTCAGAAGAACCTAGCTGATGCATTAATGAATTTTGGGCCCCATGCTCCCACCAACTTGTAAGTGTCAGGCCACATTACATGTCCAATGACTAAAAAGTACATTGACAACAGTAAGGCCAGCCACCAAACAAATGTTAATCTAGTAGAGCAATAGAAAACACTGTCCACAAAATGTAAACTGTGCCACACAATATCTCCGCAAACAATAAATTGTCTGACACATAAACACCTCTATTGATATCTACAGGACATGCCGTCAACACCCTCCAAATTTCAAGTAAAAAGACAAAACCATGTCCGAGTTATTACATGTCAAATTAGAAATTTTCATTCATCAGAGTGGCACAATTCCATACCTGTTGACATTTAACACACACAACAACTGAAAACGACATCCATGACACTAAGGATAAGCACCCTATCAATTTCAAGCCACCACCACAATCCAAAACACTCTCCGCAACACGTAAAGTACATCATACAATATCATTGCAAAAAAAAATTTCCCTGACACGTAAACACCATAATTCACATCTACAGGACATGCCACAAACACCCTTCAAATTTCAAGTAAAAAGACCAAACGTTTCCAAGATATTCAATCTTAAAGATTGGTAACATTTTCCTATATTTTCCATTATAAAAAATCTGGCCATCTCGTCCCTCTCTCACGATGCATGATCGCGATTAAAGAATCTCATGATCAAAGAATTTGCAGGCTCACAATCAAAGAGTTTGCAGGGTCATGACCAAACAATAAAAACTGTTCTAATTTAAAAATTTCAAAGAACTGCAGTAAACCACCACCATAGTTAGTCAGAACGAAGCCCCCCTGAGTAAAATCCACCCTTGTTTGTCTTCCTAGGACACCCCTGGGCTGAAAAATTTGATTTTTTAATCTGGTCATCTTGTTCCTCATTTGCGATGCATGATCGCGATCAAAGAATCTCACGATCAAAGAATTTGCAGGCTCGCGATCAAAGAAATTGCTCACTCATGAACAAAGAGTGAGGGACAAGATGGCCAGATTTAAAAATCAATTTTCTCAGCCCAGGGGTGCCCTAGAAAGATAAATCAGGGTTGGTTTTGCTCAGGGGGCTTTCTTCTGCCCCATCTGAATTAAAACATTTATGTTTTCATTATGCCTGGTAATCTAGCCCCCCCGATCATGATTAAATAGATAACTAGCTGTAATTCCATGGTAGTCTAGTGCCCCAATTTTGTATTTTATACATATTGATTTTTCTATATCCCTGGTAGTCTAGTGCCCCCCAAATCTGTATTAAATTATTATAGTTCTTCATATCCCTGGTAGTCTAGTGCCCCCCATAATAATAAAACACATAATGATCTGGAATTTCCTGCCCTGGTAGTTTAGTGGCCCCACCAATGTGCATTTCATACATATTGATTTTCTATATCCCTGGTAGTCTAGTGCCCCCCCAATCTGTATTAAATTGTTATAGTTGTTCATATCCCTGGTAGTCTAGCGGCCCTGCATCATAATAAAATAGATAAGCATCTGCAATTTCCTGGTAGTCTAGTGGTTCTCCACCCAGCTGTGCCAGCCCACCCAGGACCACCCACCCTTCCCCAGCCGGCGACTGGCACAGCCCACCTCTCACCTCCATGGCCAGCCGCGGACTGTGTGTATAAGTAGAGCTAATGCAAAGGGACCTCTTTGCATTAGTGCTGCTAATACACACAGTCAGCGGCAGATGCTTATCTATTTTATTATGATGGGGGGAAGGCTGCTGGATACCAGGGAATATGGTGATTATAATAATTTAATACAGCTCTGGGGGGGCACTAGACTACCAGGGATATAAAAAATCAATAAGTATGAAATACACATGGGGGGGCCACTAGACTACCAGGGAATTAGAGATAGTTATCTATTTAATCATGATGTGGGGCCGCTAGACTACCAGGGATATTGAAAACATTATTTTTTGTATTCAGATGGAGCAGAACGAAGCCCCCTGAGCAAAACACACCCTCATTTAACTTTCTAGGGCACCCCTGGGCTGAGAAAATCTATTTTTAAATTTGACCACCTCGTCCCTCACTTGCGATGCACGATCGTGATCAAAGAATCTCGCGATCAAAGAATTTGCAGGCTCTCGATCAAAGATTGTTAATGAGCCGTGAATTAAGATTTTAAAAGCTCAGAACTCTATTTTTTGACTGATTTGGATCAACCCAAAGGCATGGCTTGATGGATTGGAGTCCCCTGAGTAAAACCCATCCAAGTTTTACTACAGAGGTGACCCCTGAGCCGAGATATTTGTGTTTTGCCGATCAGAAATTTAAAAACAACATGGTGGACCTCGCGATCAAAGAGTTTTTAAAATTCTCGGGGACAAAGATTCTTGAACCGCGAGGCTGCAAATTCTTTGATCACCAGGTGGGACCAGATGACCAGAACCCCATTCTTCGCAAAACATGCATATAAATTTTCCTATTGACTCATAATGGGAACTTAAAAGTGGCATAACTTTTGAATTCCTTAATAATTTTTCACCAAATGAAAAGTGGCATGTTGAGCCACCAAAGTTCTTTCAAATGAACCATCTCACAGAGTGGCACACCACACAGCGTCCATGCAGGGCTACATCCAAAATCCCAAAAGCTGCCTCCAAAAACAGATAATTTTGCATTTTTCAGCATTTTCGTATGCAAAGACCGTAAATCAGACTGAATCTGTTGAACAGGTCCAAAGTTATTAACAAGCAAAATTTTGAGTTTAACATAGAAGTGACTGCTGAACCCTAACTATAGTGATGTGACAGTGCCACTATATATATGGGGTCCACCACAACATAACCCAGACAGACTGTCTTAGGGTAGCTGGTTCATTCCACTGGGGTGTCAAACAGATGAGGCATACTGATGAGTCCTGGTAGGATGAAACATGTGTCTATGTCATCTGTTAGCACCCTTTGCAAACTGTGTAAGAGGTCTTTCGGCACCATGCAATTCTGCGTAAAGTTGAACCAACAGAATATTCTGCATATGCAGCCCATGATGCTTTGCATTGTGTGGGCATATGTGATTTTGTATTTCCTTGAAACTTGGCTTCCCAGCCAAATGCCCTTTGGGGTAACCATTTCCTCAGTGTTTGCGCACAGGGGTTCTTTGTCATATATATATATATATATATATATATATATATATATATATATATATATATATACTGTATATATTTATAGGATATGACATGAGTGAGAGTGAAATACTATAAATATCTTCACAAGCTATACTTGACCTCCTGATCTTAAGAATGGCAAAGACAGGAGTGAGGTCAGAAGAAGTCAAGTATGGGGTCTGTTTATGAAAAGGGGTTACCAAAATGTCACATGAGGGTCAAATTTTCAGATTACTTCTAGATTACGTTTGTGATGCATTTCAAGATATTATGACCCAAGTATAAAAAAGAAACACATTGGGCAATAAAAGCCTCACAGGTTCCTGAGATAAAAGAATTGTATTGTGGTGAGTGTAACAAGTGACACCACACACTGTGGTGAATGTAACACCTGACACAAGACATTTGTTTTAGTAGTAAAAACATATGTAATGAGTTATATTAAAACATGAGAAACAAATATTTACAAGAATTATATTACATTAATTGCAAATTTGATGTTTTGCACTATGTACCATGGTGAATGTAACAAGTGACACCACACTTATGTTTCACATACTAAAACTGTACTAAACATGCCTAACAACTAACATACTACTGCTACTGACTGACATACTGCTATGAAACATGAAAAAAATTGATAATAACATTACTGGAAGTGTGATACTTAACACCACATGTCATGGTGAATGTAATGAGTGAACTCACACATTTGTTTCAGTTTTAAAAAGTTTACTGAACTTGCCTCATGTCTAACATGCTACTACTAATAACTGAAAAATTCCTTCAAAACCTGGAGAAATTTGACAATAATAACAGTACTGGCAGGTGTGATGTTTGACACCACATATCATGGTGAATGTAATGAGTGACACCACAAAGAATATCTATTTTAAACCCCCACCCCATATACATAGTATAATCCCTTTTTTCAACTGATGCCCATCATTTTCCCTAGACATGCAGTTGTCAATGGAATTTTCTCTCTGAACATTTTCCCCACAATCAGTGAATTATGGTAACTGAAGCCCACCTGTGGTCAATGTAACTGCAATGCTCATTGTTGCACTCAGTGCTTATCTTCATGAACTGTAGCCCTACAAAATGGAGGAGCCACATGTAAACAATGGGTTTTAAATCACAACTCATCTCCTTCCTCTATGGCTGCTGCTTGGTTCTGAGGGCCATATTATGACTTTGCAGCTGTCACAGACTGATGGGTAAACATTGAGCCCGACATGACTCCAAGTAGAGTGAGGGTCAAAGGTTGGTCTCCCTTCTGTGGAAGAGCTAGATCAGGCAGTAACACAGTCAATTATCACAAAGAGGCAAACTGTTATAGCAGCCAGAAAATAATTTAAAGTGCTAATAGCACAATTACAGATTTCAGGGCCATGTGTGTGAATGTTACATGCTGTGACACCAGCTGTTACATTCATCACACTAAATGCAAAGCTGCACAAATTAAAAATGGAGCATTACAATGGGCTAAAGAGTAGAGATAATAAAAAACACAACTGCAGATTAGTAAGCAGATTTACTTTATTAAGGGAAAACAATAAATAAAGCTTGCAAAAAAAAATAAGTAAAACATGCGTTTTTGCATGTCACACTTTTTCATTTAAAAAAAGCAGCAAAATGGAATGGGACACCCTATAAAAAATATAGATACCCTAGAATTCTATAGTTATGTTATTTATCTGCACATAAAGTCAGATTTAGTCAAAAACATATGACTGACAGTTCTTGATTTTAAAAAATATGCTATGCACTGTATGGTGGGCATCGGTAAAAAATTTTCATGGACAGAACCTATGGTAAGTGAACATTTTTCTGCTATCTCACTGTCACCCACGCTATATTTCATTTATACAACAAGAATTTAGGTTGTTTTGTGATAGAAAGATAAAAAATGTACAAAATGAAAAAAAGAATAGAATGTAAACTTGACCTTCTGATCAATGGGGCAGCACTGGAGAAGCAAATCAATCCATTGCAAATCAGTACAGAACACATCTATACAATCAATATAGTACAAGTCAATACAATCAAAATAGAGGTGAAGAGAAAAGCAACTAAGTCTACAAAGCGTCTCACATATGCTGCCTTTTATACTGCACATTGATATTGTGACGTCATCAGCACTGTTACAGCTGCTTTCTGATTGGTTTAGTTACATACCTAGCTTTGCAAGACAATAGTACTATCTTACAAGTTGGTTATGTATTCCATTGTGAAATACCCAGCTTTGGAAGATAGTAATACTATCTTGCAAGTTGGTCATAAGATAGTAGTTTCATCTTGGCCAATTGAGACACACCTGTTGTGTAAACAAATATATTAATATACGTATTCTTGGACAAGAACATTAATGCATCAGTTAGGGTTCCAGCAACAAAAGTTTGGAAATGTACTGTTACAGTTTCTGACCCTAACACCCCCACTACCACTGTGCATACAGCAACAGGCGTGGGGTGTGTGCCTTGTGGTTGGTAACCCTAATGCTCACTGCATTCCATGTGTAAGTAAGCTGATATGGTTACAGTATAGAAGAAAGGGGAAGGTGTTAGGGTTGACAACCCCAAGGCACACCCCCTTGCCTGTTGCTGCCTGCACAGTGGGGGTGGGGTGTTATGGTTGGAAACCCTAACAGCACATTTCCAAACTTTTGTTGCTGGAACCCTAACTGATATATTAACATTTTTTTGCCAATAATTTCCTTACCTTTTGAGAAAGTATGATAGTAGTCTTCGTTGCTTGTGGGAGTGCAGGGCCCACCTTAGATGAATACATGTATGGTGACGTGCAAACATTTCAGCCAAAGGAGCAACCAAATTGTCTGCATAGCCATACTATTACACCCCAGGAATGCTAGCCTGGGAATTTTCAATTATCTTCCAAAACGTCAAACCAAGGCACCAAAACATCATTCCATGCCACAGGTGGCAAAACACATTTTGGCAAGGAACTGAAAACTGACAACTGCCACATTCAACAGATTATGTAAAGAAATAGCTATGTTGAAAATGTGGGTTGAAAATATTGAAAATTACAAAAGTTTGGATCAAATGTAGCAAAATGTCAACAGATGCACACAACTGTGTCATTTTAACACATTTTGGCCAAACTTTTCAACATACCCTTCTTATGACCCCACCTCATGAATGAAAATTGTCAAATGTGGCCCAAAAGATGACTTCACCAACAGACTGCGTAAGCACCTTTTGGGTAGGATTTAGGAAATGACACCAACATTGCTCATGAGGAGGGGTATTAAACAGGGTATGTTGAAAGTTTGGTTCAAAAATTTTTCAAAATGACAAAGGTTTGCACCAAAGCTGAAAACTCCATCAAACTACATCCAACTGTATTTACCTTAGTTTGTCAGTTCCCTGGTAGTCTACTGGTCCCTCCCCCTTCCCCAATGTCAAATCGCCCTCCCCTTATAGTAGAAATATTACCTGGTAGTCCAGTAATCCCACCCCCCAGATGTCCGACCACCATACCATTATTTCTAAAAATATTCTCTGGTAGTCTAATGGTCCCACCCCCCTCCACAATGTCCAATTGCTGTCCTGTTATTTCTACAAATATTCCTTGGTTGCCTAGTGGTCCCATCCCCTACCTGATCGCTGATCTCTCTCCTGGTATTGAGAAAAGTACTCTGTGGTAGTGTAGTGATTCCACCCTATTCCTCATTCCCCCATTGCCCTTCTGGTATTGCTTTTTTAATAAACTTCCCTGATAGTCTAGTGGCCCCTCCCCATCCCTGATCCCTGTCCCTTGAAATAGCAAAAAAAAAAAAGAAACCCTAGTGGTCCAGGGGACCCCCCCACTTTGTCAGGTACTAACCCACTTCCCCACTAGCCCCATCCCAATCCCCAGCTGGTGACCAGCAGAACCCTTCTTTCACCACCACAGCTGGCTGCCGACTGAGCTCTAAATGACTGCATGCTTTATACATGCACTCATTCAAACTGTCGGCAACCAGCTTCCCACAATCAGTGAGAAAACTGTGCTGGTCACCAGCCAGAGATCATGTTGGAAGGGGAGCTGGGTGGTGGTTCAATACCACCAGCAGGTGGGTGGGCAGGGGGTCCACTAGACCACCGGGATTCTTTTTTGCTATTCAGGGATGAGGATCGGGAGATGAGGACCCACTAGACTACCAGGAAATAAAAAAAATATCAGGACCATGATGGGGAATCGGGAAGGGGGTGGGACTACCAGTCTACCAGGCAATGCTTTTCTGAATACCAGGAGGGGAAACAGTGATCGGGGACAGGGGTGGGACCACTAGACTACCAGGCAATATTTTTTCTCAATACCATCATCTGCAAACAGATGTACATTGTTTGTCTTACCTGATGATGGATGTCTGTGGTTGCTTGTGTGGCCTTGTTGTTTTGCTGCTTGGGAGGGGGTCGGGACTTAGGGTTGGAAATCCTAACGCCACATTTCCCTACTTTTGTGGCATTAACAGAAACCCTAACTGGTGCATTAATGAAATTTTTTGCAATGAATTTCCTTTCTTTTTTGAGATAATCTAATCATATCCTCATTCATGTAGGTCATGTACTCTACAGATATAAACTTCTTTAATGATGGAATGGGGATGAGCATTATGGTTTACAACTCTGAGGCACACCCCACACCTGATTTGTGAAGGTTCAGAATAAGTCAAACCATGATGGATTTTCCTGTTGCTGCCTGCAGGGTGGTGGTGGAGTGTTAGGGGTTAAAACCCTAAGGCCATATTCCTCCACTTTTGTCAGTGTAACCCTAACTGGTGCATTAACAACATTTTTTTCAATGAACTTCCTTATATTTTGAAATAGTATAATTGTATCCTCATTGGCCTGTGAAACAGCAGGGCCCTCAGCAAGAGGAGCTATTCACCCATGTTCTCTGCATGAGAACAACAAGGCTTTCTTGACTTCTGCAGCCGCAGCTGGAAAACATGTTGTTGGGCTTCACTGTGAATGGCATGATCAACCCAGGGACTGGCCAGGGCATGCATAATTATGGGTTGTTGAAAGTTCACGAGGAGCAACACCATCCCAGCAAGCACGGACTCCAGCAGCAGAAGCCCTCCCCAACTCCAGCACCACCACCAACAACATCAGTTAACCTTGAGTATTTGGGCAAGGACATACAGACCTTCAACAACCTTCAGCAGATTGCCAAGCAGTTCAAGCAGTGGAGCATCAAACTGGGATTTACCCAAGCTGATGTGGGATTAGCTCTGGGCACCATCTATGGCAATGTGTTCTCACAGACCATCATCTGTAGGTTTGAGGCCATACAACTGAGCTTCAAGAACATGTGCATGCTCAAGCCTCTGTTGAACAAGTCGCTGGAGGAGGCCAACTTGTCATTGAACAACCCCACCAGCATAGACAAAAGCATGGCTTTGGAGCTAACTTTTACATTTATGTTATTGTTATTTTTGACATTAGTGCAATAGCCTAATTGGTTTTAAATATTTTTGCTGCATATGGCATTCTCAACACATTAAATATCAGTGGAAAATAACCAAGCAAGAAGAGAACCATAACATAAATTTATCAAATGGTCCTTTATGATGCTTTAAATTACACCCTAAACACTGACACCTAAAATCCAGTAAGTGGGTGAAGAATGCAGAAATAAAGTTACTGCTGCAACATTCAGCAGCATAAAAATAAACTTCATTTTCAGGTAGTGTCTGCCTCACAGAATCAATACATACTCTACTTTGTTTCACTGGATTACCCCACTGTAAAAGAGAGTAAAATGAATATTTTGGGGCAAGAAAACAATACATTTCCTAGAGGTTTCCTACATCCAGCTACTTGGCACAGAAATATGGATGTTTGGCTATAATTAACTCTACACAAGTATCTTTCTATCCATTGTTCCTTTCAGATTTGATAATTGAATTGCATAAAACAATGCATTTTCTATATATATTTCATACACACACATGAATATAATCCCTTATTTGCACAATCGGTTACTTTGCAAACCATAACAGTGATGTATGGTGAGATGGCCATGGTGTTATATATATATTTTTTAAATGGTTACACTAATCAATTTTAGCTTTACTATTTGATTTGTTCACCATCTCATGTCAGTAATACCTTTTTTTTTTAATTTCATGTGGTAAAGCAGGATGAAATAATAAAAATGTGCACTGTTTTCTAGACCTGCATTCATATATAGAACGTGGATAGTCACTTTTTAATATTAAGAGAAAGTGACCTATTAGCCTATGTCTTAGCATCACTGACACATGTACATGACACACACACACTAGGTGTGTGGGGAAGGCAGAGGAAGGGAGAAGTTGACACTGATTTTCTATTCACATTCCTCATATCTTGACTTTACTGAAAAAACCCTCCCTCGCAGGAGTACTTGCTGCATCCTCACCCCATCACTATTTATGGGAAGTCTGGATTCAGACTACATGTCAAAATATGGAGTGCTGCACCACAGGTGGGACATGAACCACTCTTACCAGCTTTTTGTTACATCCTCATCAACCCCAATCTGTTAATTTAGGGAAATGATTAATGATTATGTGAGCCATTTCTCACTGTACTTTAACTGTTACAGTAACTCATTGTAAAAGGGTTCATGTTGCAGACTGCAACACTGAGCTCATTTGAATTCAGTTTAAATCCATGGCCAAGGAAGGGCTCTCAGCTCACCAGTTGGGATTCTGAGACTTGCTTTTGGGGAGCCAGATGTCAGATTCCTCAGGTGTCTGTAGTCTCCAGTAGTTATATTGGACATGTGTGAGTGGGTGGATGTTCTTTCATCTCTACATTTGTAGGCAGGAAACTAGTATCACCCCTGTCTTCTCTGGGTGGTGAAACTCATGCAGTAGTCAATAAAGAAAGAAGTAGTGGTGCATGAATTCTATACTACTGTACCCTTTTAAAAGAGAGGAGTGAGCTAAGTTCCTTCAAGTCACTGCCAAAGGCATCCCATGTCTGAGCTATCAGAGTGCATTATGGCCCACATTTTTGACTGTTCTGGTTATGCGTGTTGTATTTTCTGGATAACTTAAACACTATTTGTCAGTAAATGTGTAGCAGCCATGTAAAGAGTTCAACTGATCTTGTTTTATACTTCAGTGTTTTCCTAAATGCCAGTGCAACTTGTTGGGTACAGGAGTCCATTTAGTCTTGTGCATCCTCGTTACAAAGGTCAAGTGACCACAAACTGCACAAATATGTAAACTGATGTCTTGGTACAGGCACCTCGAGTTTTTAATGCATCAAACAGGGGTGGAGGGTGTCAATAGATATCTATAGCTGGGGAAGGAAGCCAGCTACCCATATCCTGATCCCAAAGACAGAATTCTGGGAATGTTCTGGGAGTTGGCTACATTTGAATCCTGCATTTAAATAAAAATATAAGCTCAAAGCACCACTGCATATGCAACATGCTTTTCTATCTTTAAATAAATGCAAACTGAGATATTGTAACACTGTCCTGCACTTGAGCATGGGGGCTTTGCAGATGGGAAGCCCAGGGGTGCTGCTGAGGACTGAGGTTGTGATCGGGAATGTCTGGCCCATGCACAGTGTTTCCAGATCCCACAGCAACATAGGAAGTGTGTTTTGTATGTCATTTGTGCAGGTGTGTGATTAGGGGTAGGCCTTTGAAGGCTGGACACAACTCACTCACTCACTCACTCACTCACTCAAAGGAATCAATTGGAGCCTAGCAATACTGACTGGGAATCTCTAACCTTATTATTTTTGTGAGTGGGGCCACAAGACCTGTAAAAATCAAGACTCACCACCTTACAGTTTGAGTTGCTACTGCCGCAGAGGGTTTGACATTGTCCATTGCATGGAATGAATTTCAAAAAAATATTCTGACAGAAAATTTCCATGCACTGCAATAAAAAAGGTGTTTTTTGTTTCAGCGAAACAAACACTAATGAAATTAAATGAAAAACTCTATGCCTGTTGAGTTTATTTTTCATGAGTAAGTTAATTTCAGTGGCCCAGGTGAAGAGTATTTAATTTAAGCAGCCATCCTGATTGCTAAATAGTCAGCTATATAATGTGTAGGTTTTTCTCTACACACGATCAGTTTCTTTTATTGATCAAACTGTTGTTCAGTAAATTTCAAGCTTTTAATACATTCAAACTTTTTTTTATCAGTCAAACTTTTTTTTTATGGATCGCTCAGTTTTGTTTTTTTTCTGATCGAAGTACAATGCTGACAAGGCAAGGCAACTTTTATTTATATGCCACCCATTCCCAGGGCCTCTGGGAACCTAACAATAAAAAAATCAAGAAGCAATAAAAATAAAAATAAATAAAATTCAAAAATAGTAAAATTCTAAATTTCAGTATTATAATAAATACCTGTCTGAGCTCCTGACACCTGCTGCTTAAATTAAATGCTCTTCACCTGGGCCACTGAAATTAACTTACTCATGAAAAATAAACTCATCAGGCATAGGGTTTTTCATTTAATTTCATTAGTGTTTGTTTCACTGAAACAAAAAACACCTTTTTATTGCATTTTCAGAATGGCTGGGATTAAATAAATATTTTCAGCATGGGATGGACACATTGGGTATGAGTACCTATCCATAAAGGCATGCTGAAGAGGTGGGCCTTCAACCTCAGTTTACATACCCCAATCGAGGGAGTCTTCCAGACTGCAAGTGGTAGCAAGTTCCACAGGGTTGGTCAGGTGACACTAAAGGCACTGTCACATGGTGTTTTGAGTCGAACCCTGGGAATGTCTAGGAGGCCCCTTGATGAGGAGTGGAGGGAGCAGACAGAGGTTGCAGGTGTCAGGAGCTCAGACAGGTAGCCTGGACCCAACTCATATAGGACCTTGAAGGTGAGCAAGCCCACCTTGAAAAGGACCCTCCACCTGACAGGCAACCAGTGCAGGGCATGCAGGACTGGGGTTACATGACTGGACCTGGACAGGACTGTCAGCAACTGAGCCACCATGTTCTGCATTAGCTGCAGTCTGTTGAGGGTCATTCCCATGACCCTGAAGTACACAGCATTACAGTAGTCAAGCCTAGACATAACAAAGGCATGTACCAGAGTCAACAAGTCCTTGGGTGTAATGAGGGGCTTGATCCCGGCACTGTTCCTCAAGTGGTAAAAAACACTTTTTACAACAGACCATACCTGATCTTCAGAGGTCAGTCTGCTGTCCAGGATCATACCAAAAATGCGCATCCTTGGGGAAGCCACCAATGGAGCAGGCCACAGGAAAAGATGTGTGCTAACTCCAGGTGGCAACCCATCAAACTTGTGACCCAGCTCAATCACCAGCACCTCCATCTTGTACAGGTTAAGTCAGAGCCAGCTGAAGGACATTCAGTCATTGATTTTAGTCAGACAGGTATTGAGCACATACATAACACTGTATGTTCCAGGTGCAAATGGCAGATACAACTGGGTGTCATCTGCATAGCAGTGAAACTCCACACTGTACTGGCAAATGATCCCCATCAAACCAAGGGCATCTCAAGTGAGAAGATTTGGGTCATATACAGTCTGGAGTGATGACATCCAGTGTTTCAGATACCACCCTGTTATAGGTGGCCACCACCTCACTGGCGCCAAATGCACAAACTGCGTCTACTCTAGATAGGTTAGCTAAGACCAGTAGTCCCTCTGGGCACAAACCCCTTAAAGGGTGATAGCTGACCATCTCCACAGGGGAAGGACTTCCAGGGGGGCTCCAATCATGAACCTCATGGTGCAGTGATTGGATGGCAAGATCCAATCAACCTTGAGGCAGTCAACCTCAAGACAAAGCTGGAACACCTGATTGAGCATGTGGCCATACAGGTAGGCCACAGAAGCATCCACTTGTGTCAGGCCCAGTAATAACATCAACTGGAGGAGGTCAGAACAAAATGGAAGTATTCATCATTGACCCAAACATTGAAGTCCCCCAGGATTAAACACCTGGGGGACTCCAAAATCTAGTCGATGATGAAGTCCTCCACCTCCTGCAGGAACTCTCTCCCTGATCTAGGAGGTCAGTAAATGAGGAGGATCCTGCAGCCCACACCAGGACCCCCACGTACAGTGACACACTCAAAGGATCTGGTATTGCCAACTGGATGCACTGTGAAGCCCAGTATGGCTCTAAAGATGATGGCCACTACACCACCCCTGTGATCCTTCCTTGGGCAGTGCACAACATATTACCCAGTTGGGATGGCAGCCTCTAAAACCAGGCCAGCATTGTCACCCAGCCAGGTCTCCATAATGCAAGCTAGGTCGACAGAGGAAATCTAGTCCGAAACAATGGTGGTCTTATTCGCTATCAACCTGGCATTGTGAAGCACTGTGTGAAGAAGATTAGAGGGCACAGCTGGCCCTCTGACTAACTGCTCATTCTGTCTGGTGGGACCCATGGGTATGGAGACCAAACACATCTGACCTCTTATCCAATGAATCATTAAAATTCAAAAACTGTACAAGTTGTTTTACCAAACCAACCAAAGGCACACTGTTGGCACAGGCCCTATCATCCCTGAAAATGTAACAAAGAAATGTAATCCTGGATAGACTGTAGGTGAGAAAAAAATCCCCAATGTTAAGTATAGGAAAAAAAAGTGTGGATTTGTTTCACTTTTTTGACCCTCCATATCTTGAAAACCGTATAAGATGCCATCACAAAACTTACCACATTTTAAGACTCAGGCAACCTGACCAGGCATGCCACGTTTTGTGCTAATTGGTTAAACCATGGCAAAGTTATTAAAGGGACACCGCCAACCCCATTTGGCCTCAAAGTGTCCCTAGTTTAAACAAGCTTTTGTCAATGCCGAATGTTGACTTGCTGGCATTGGCATTGGTAGTGCAGAAGTTAGAGAGATGCATAATAGGAATGGCTGTGAAATATTGAACTAACACCAACTACCACACCCCTGCAGAGACTGAAAGGGGTTGGATGATGTGCTTTTAGTCATCAGCCATAACGCTTATGCCATTCAACCTCACCCCACCCTGCAGATAGCAACAGATGCCACAGTGTGCCTTGGGGTCTTTGGCCCTTTCTCTCACCCCATTCCATAAGGAAATAAGCTGACATGGGTGCAGTATAGGAGAATGGGGTGAACATTAGGGCTGAAGACCCCAAGGCACACCTCAATGTCTGTCAATGGCTGCAGGGTGGGAGTGGGGGTGGAATGCTGTGAGCATTATGGCCAACAAACCCAAGTCACACCCCCAATGCCTATCAGTCTCTACAGGGTGGGGCATTACTGTTGGAAACCCTAACACCCCAGGCATTTGTTGATATTTGCACTCCAAATTTTCAATGTGGGCTTTGTGGGACTCCACCTCATGAACAGTGTCACTATCATTTCATTACTGAATCCTGAAAGGTGATTTCACACAGTGACTGTGCCATTCTGTGCCACAGGTACAGAAATGCATTTTGGGCAGGATGTGAAAAATGACAGCTGTACAGTTCATGAGGAGGTGAGAAAAATGGCAATGTTGAATATTTTTCCACTAAATTTTCAACATGGGCAGTGTGGGACCTCCCATCATGAACAGTGACACTGTGATTGTGTTAATCTGTCCCAAAAGTTGATTTCTCTCAGTGGCAATGCCATTCTGTGCCACATGTGTGAAAACACATTTTGGGAAAAATGTGAAAAAGTGGCAGCTGTACTATTCATAAGGATGTGTGAAAAAATGGCAATGTTGAACATTTGGAGTGAAAATATCAAAAACTGGAAAAATTAAGAATGTGCGTAGAAATTGTGTAATGCATGCTAGTAACACAGTCATTGTTTGGAATTTTTTCACCAGATTTGCAATGTGGGCTTTTTGGGACCTCCCCTCATGAACAGTGGCATTGTCATTTTGTTAATTGGTCCTGAAAGGTAATTCCATGCAGTGGCCTGCAAAATTACCTTTTGGGAGTTAGAAACAAAATGATAGTGCCAGTGTTAATGAGGTGGGGTCCCAAGGACCCTATGTTGAATGTTTGGGGCCAAAATTCCAAACAATGGCTAAGATATCAACCTAAGTTGAACCCCCCCCATTGACTCCCATTAAATGGCTTACTTTGAGTCTTCATTTTGCGGTTTGGCTTTGCAGAGTGCAGACATGTCCTGGTCCACAGATGATGACAGCACCCAACCTCTGGAGGTAAGTATGGTGTTAGAGGAATGAAGGGAGGTGGGTGTGTAGAGGGAGGGTTGGAATGGGGGAGGTGGATGGCAACACAACAATAGACCATTTCCTTTTTTACAGGTACAAAAAAGAGAAAAACAGCGAAGGATGGTTTACTTCTTTCACAGGGACATTTTTTTTTATTAATGTGGGCACACTGGGGTGGGATCCCACTATGCCACAATAGTGGGGGAGCATACCAAAGTGGGGATTGAGTTCCCCGATGTCAGAAAATCATGTAAATGGGTGTGGGGACCCACACAGCACTGGGAGTGGGCATCCTGCTGTCAGATGAAAATAAAAAAAAACATTTTGGCACACTTGGTTGGGCTCACAGTGTGCCACATTAATGGGGGAGGGGGGATACATGCTGACATGGGGATTGGGCACCCCAGTGTCAGCTTTGCTGGAGTTGGTGGCAGGTGGTAGGAGCTGCCATGTTTCAGCACACTGGGGTGGGCTCCCAGTGTGCCACATTTAATGGGGGGAATACATGACAACACACTGAATGAGCACCCCCGATGTCGGCTTTGCAGGACTGTGTGATGGGTGGTAGGAGCTGCCATTGTGGAAAGCTGCACTCTGGCTGCATTATTTACTGAAATGTTTCACCAGGAAAGGCACACTGAGCAAACATGTTGCTGGTAACTCCAGCCATGTGCACTGCTGTTCATTGTAATGCACATTGCCGGAGTCTTGTCATCTGATGCTGCAATGACGAAACTGCACCTGATTGCAGCGGCAGATTTCTTTCAACTTTTTGGCTCTCTTTGAAATGTTCTGTCATTGCCAGCATGCTCACTGATTGGCAGTTGAGGGACACACCCACTAAAGCATCCCCTGCATTTGCCACACCATTGACACACCTCTGAAATGTATTACTATCACAAGATTTTGCTTGCACGTGCACGCAAGCCAACATAAAAATGCATTTTATGTTTGTTCTCATCTGGTTGCTTGATTCACACTCCTTTTTCCTTTTAAAAAGTGAAAAACCGAGTGTCAACCACATTGGTGTTACCACACCAAAACATCTTTGTTTACATTTCTTGACCTACTACAACTGCATCTTTCCTGGACTCAAGAACATCCCCAACATTATCCAGCTACTGATTATGCAGTGGGAGTAGATAAGACCATTGTATCACAAGTGGATGCACTGCTTGAGGGTGTTTCTAATGTTCAGGAAGTATGCAGTAAGCTTAGGTAAACAATTTGGAGCAAAATAAGGCTGAGTATAACTATACATTTCCATGCATTTCAGTTTTAATAAGCAAGGAAGCAGATTAAGCAAGCAGCAACATCAATGAATTTTGGAGAAGGTAAGCGATCGTGAAATATGGGTCTTTACCTAGAAATAATATGATGTAATAAAGGTTGACAGTGTCCCTTTAAGGTGCCAAAAATTGGGTTTAACATTGAATATATATATATATATATATATATATATATATATATATATATATATATAATGCAAAAAACTTTGTTAAGCATCATTTAGGGTTAAAACACAAAAAGTCAGGAAATGAGACCTTTAGGGTTGCCCCATCCCCCCTGTTGTGGACCCGCCCATCATCCCAAGATTGACAGGTGATGGGGTGTGTCATTGGGGTTGTGAGGCCTAAATGTCACCCATTCCATCTGTAATCATATTCACAAGCCTCAGTAAAGAAGAATGGGGTGACATTTAGGCCTCACAACTAATGACACACCCGTCATCTGTCAATCTTGGGATGATGGGTGGATCCTGGAGACAAACAACCAAAAGGTCACATTTCCTGACTTTTTGTGTTTTAACCCTAAATGATGCATTAACAAAGTTTTTTGCATAGAATTTCCTTACTTTTTGAGAATGAATAGAAAAGTAGAAAATTGCACAAGTTAGTGGGAGTGCAACCCTTTGGGCCCCGTGCTCCCACCAACTTGCAAATTCCAACCTAAGATAAGAGTTCAAGTACTGAATATCATATGTATTATGGGCAGTGCATCTGGTTGGAAGTGTGGGGCCCACCACCTTGAAAGAAAGCAAAGTGTCAGTCATCAGAGTGGCATAATTCAACACCTGTTTACATGTCAGACACGTAACAACTACAAATTACCTCCATGGCAGTAAAGCTAGGGACCCTATAAATGTGAAGCCAATACCACAATGCAAAACACAGTATGGAAAACATAAATTGTGTCACACAATATGGGTGCAGCAAATGAATTTTCCAACACTTAAACACCATAATTCACAAGGACAGCACATCCCCTCATCACGCTCCAAAGTTCAATGTAAAAGACCAAACTATTTCTGAGATATAAAATGTGAAAGATTCCAGTTTTCATTCATCACACTGGCAGAATTCTACACCTATTAACATTTTACACACCTAATGACTGAAAAGTACGTCTATGGTAGTAAGGCTAGCTATCCTAATAATTTAAAGCCACTACCACCATGGAAAACACTGTCCACAAACTGTAAACTGCCTCACACAATATTTCCACAAAAACTGTATTGTCTGACACATAAGTACTATAATTCACATCTACAGGACATGCCGTCGACACCCTCCAAATTTCAAGTTAAAAGACCAAACCGTTTCCAAGATATTTAATTTGAAAAGGTGTTAAAATTATGGTATCCTGTCCCTCCCAATCTGGCCATCTAGTCCCTCCCTCGCAATCAAAGATCGCGATCAAAGAATCTCATGATCCAAGAACTTGTAGGCTCATGATCAAAGAATTTGCAGGCTCACAATCAAAGAATAAAAAAAGTTAAAACAATTTTTAGAGAAAAATACATGAAATCACAGCCATGACTCGACAGAACAAAAGCTCCTGAGCAGGTCCCACCCTAGTTTGCCTTTAGAGGTGACCCCTGTGCTGAGAAAATTACATTTTTCATGTGGCCATCTAGTTGTGCCCTCATGATCAAAGATCATGGTCAAAGAATCTCGAGATCAAAGAAATTGCAGATTTGCGATCAAAGAATTTGCAGGGTTGTGATCAAACAATAAAAAATGTTAGAAGTCAATTCTTAGGCAGAAATGCATGAAACCACAGCCATGCCTTGACAGAACAAAGCCCTCTGAGCAAAGCCCATCCTCATTTGGCTTAATAAGCTATCCCTGATCTGAGAAAATTTATTTTTTCAAGTGGCCATCTCATCACACACTCGCAATCAAAGTTTGCAGTCAAAGAATCTTGGTATCAAAGATTTTGCAGGCTTGCAATCAAAGAATTTGCAGGCCATGATCAAACAATAAAAAATTGTAAAAGTACATTTTTAGGCAGAAATATATGAAACCACAGCCATGCCTCAATAGAACGAAGCCTCCTGAGCAAAACCCACCCTCATTTGGCTTAATAAGCCACCCGTGGCCTGAAAAGTTGCTTTTTTTCAAGTGGCCATCTAGTCATGCCCTTGCGATCAAACTTTGCGGTCAAAGAATCTCACAATCAAAGAGTTTGCAGGCTCATGATTAAAGATCATTTGCAAGCCATGATCAGAGAATAAAAAAGTTAAAAACTCTATTTTTTGACCATTTTGAAGGAAACCACAGGCATGGCTCAATAGAGGCAAGACCCCTTAGCAAAACCCACCGTAGTTTTAACTCAGAGGTCCCCCCTGGGCAGAGATATTTGAATTTTTCCAACCGCAAACTAAAAACAAGACAGCGGCCTTCACGATCAAAGAATTCCTCATGATCTAAGATTCTTTGATCATAAGCCTGCAAATTCTTTGATTGTGAGGTGGGACTAGATGGCCAAAACTCCACTCTTCTTTCACAAAATAACCATATGAATTTTCCCATTGACTTATAATGGGAAATTACAACTTTAATAACTTTTGAATGGATTAATATTTTTTCATCAAATGAAAAGTGACATGTTCCTTGACCCAAACTCTTTCAGCTGAGCAAAACTGCAGAGCAGCATGCCACATGACGGCCATGCAGTGCCACAGACATAATCAAAAAAGCTGCCCGCATAACTGGCTAAAAGTGCATTTTCAGAATTTTGGTGTGCAAAAACTAAGTCCAACTGAAATTAAATTTGGCAGATCAAGAGATCTACCATGCCCCACCGAGCATACCAAATTTCATGCAAATCCGTTGAAAGGATCCAAAGTTATTAATGCACAAAATTTTGAGTTTAACATAGAAGAGGCTTCATAACCGTAAATATAGAGGCATGACTGTGCCCCTATAATATATTCCATGACTGAGCATGCTGACATTTTACAGTAAAGGAGAATGGGGGGAGATTTAGGCCTCTCGACCCCAATGACACACCAAGGCATCTGTCAGACTGTGGAGGATTGGGGTCGTGTGTGTGAGGGGGATTAGGCTTTCAACCTTAATGTCTCATTTCCTAACATTTTTTGCTTTAACCCTAAATGAAGCATTAACACAGTTTTTTGCATAGAATTTCCTTACTTTTTGAAAAAATGTAATATAAGTAGTAAAAAACATGTATTGGAGGGACTGCGGAGCCCAGCTCCCGCCAAGTTGCCAATTTTTGTATAACAATATGCATCTGGGCCTACACTCCCACTTATGCAAAGCTACAGAGCCATGCAGCAGCACTATAGGGCACCATAGAATTGTAACAGTAATTTGCACATATCTTGGGAACTGTAAGAGCAGGAAAACAAAATTCTAGCATCATTGTAATCATGGCAGTAAGTACTTCATTCAACATTAAAAGAAGGTACCCATATCTCACATTGTTTCAAAGCTATGGGCACCAAAAAGCACTGGACAGGTACTCTTTCAACCCTTGTGACAGTACTTTCACAAAATCTCATGAACCGTGCAATGTACAAACAAAATTCCACTGCAGGCTTACTCTACAATATAAATCTTTTTCTAGTGGCTAGATCACCTACAGGTGATCTAAGCCAACTGTAGTTAAAAGTCTACATCTCACTTCGATTCCGAGATAACGGCGCTGAAAGTCATGATACAGACTGCAATGTACTCCTATGGGAAAAATGTCAATTACGTCATTGAATATCTCTGCAAAAAATTATTTCCACAATACCTAAACAGCATAGTTCACATCTCTATGACATCCCCTCAATGCCCTGCAAAGTTCAGGTAAAAAAGACCAAACTGTTATTGAGATATGATCATCTCAACTTGGGCCATCTGGTCTTTCACATTAACATTCCAAAAATATGTATACATTTTCCCCTAGGATATAATGGGAATTTCAAATTGTAATAACTTCTGAAGAGATTAATATTTTTTCACCACACAAAAAGCAGCATATTCCTTGGCAAGCTCTTTCTGTGTCCCAGGTTTTGTACTAATAGCCCTCACAGTGTCCACGCAGTACCACAGACAAAAAATGAACTAAAGTGGAGAAAAGTGCATTTTTTGGCACTTCGCTGTGCAAAAAGCATATGTCTGAATGAAATGAAATTTAGTAAATCAAGAGATCTACCACACCAGACTGTGCATTTCAAATTTTTGTGCAAATCCATTAAATGGTTGCAAAGTTATTAACGTGCAAAATGTGAGGTTTAACATTAAAAGTGCCTACCACAATGCAAAATGCTATATGCAAAATGTAAAGTGTGTCATACAATATCTCTGCAGTAACCTAATTTTCCAACACCTAAATACCATACTTCATATGTACAGGACATCCCCTCAGCACCCTGCAAATTTTAATTTAAAAGACCAAACCATGTCCGATATATAACATTTTAAAGTTTGAGATTTTCATTGGTCAGAGTGGCAGAATTCCACACCTGTTTACATTTTACACACCTAATGACTGAAAAGTACATCCATGGCAGTAAGGCTAGCTACCCTATAAATTTCAAGCCACTACCGCAATGCAAAATGCTGTCTGCAAAATGTAAACTGTGCCATGCCATATCTCCACAACAAATGTATTTTCTGACACCTAGGCACATAATTCACAGCTACAGGACATCCCCTCAACACCCTCCAAATTTCAAGTTAAAAGACCAAACCATTTCTGAGATATTTAATTTTAAAAGTTGTTAAAATTGGGCTTCCAAATCTGGCCATCTAGTCCCTCCCTCCAGATCAAAGAATCTTTGATTGTGAGCCTGCAAATTCTTTGATCCTGAGGAGGGACCAGATGGCCAAAACCCCATTCTTTGTTCGCAAAATAACCATATAAATTTTCCCTTTGACTTATAATGGGAACTTAAAAGTGCTATAACTTTCGAATGCCTCAATATTTTTCACCAAATAAAAAGTGGCATGTTAGGTCAGAAGCTCTTTCAAACTAGCCATGTCTCAGAGCAGCATGCTACATAACAGCCACACAGCACCATGGACAATATCCCAAAAACTGCCTCCAAAACTGGATAATTTTGCATTTTTCAGCATTTTCGTTCACAAAGACCATAAGGCCGACCAAAACAAAATTTGGCAAATCAAGAGATGTACCACTCCCCACTGCACATACCAAATTTCAGGCAAATTCATTGAGTGGATCCAAAGTTATTAACACACAAAATTTTGACTTTAACATAGAGGTGACATCACATCCCTATATAGAGTGGCGCAACCGCGCCACTGTAATAATATAATAATAGCCACTCTGGTGAGAGAGGGCCCTGAGCTCCCACCAATTTGCCCATTTCTGCATAACAATATGCATCTGAGTGAGTGTGGGCCCTCTGGGCCTGTGCTGCCACTTATGCATAGCTACAGAGCCATGTAGCATTCCTATTGGCCACCAAATGCTTGTAACAGTAATTTGTCCATATCTTGGGAATCATAACAGCTAGAAAAACAATTCAAGCGTCATTGTAACCATGATAGTGAGCAGATCATGCCACAGTCACTGACCATACCCATATATCACATTGTTTCCGAGCAATGAGCACCAAAATGCAATGGACAGGCACTCTTTCAACCCTTGTGACAGTACTTTCACAATATCTCATGAACTGTGCAACGTTCAAACAAATTTCTACTGCAGCTTACTCTACAATGTCAAATCTTTTTCCAATGGCTAGATCACCTGTAGTGAAAAGTCTGTATCTTGCTTCGTTTCCGAGATAACAAGGCCGAAAGTCATAACACAGACTGCAATGTAATCCTAAGGGAAAAATGCCAATTACATCATTGGAATTCTCTGTAACAAATTATTTTCTCAACACCTAACCAGCATAGTTTACATCTCTATGACATCCCCTCAATGCCCTGCAAATTTCAGGTAAAAAGACCAAACTGTTATTGAGATATGGTCATCTCAATTTGGGCCATCTGGTCATTCTCATTAACCTTCCAAAAATACATGTACATTTTCCCCTAGGATATAATGGGAATTTCAAATTGTAATAACTTCTGAAGAGATTAATATTTTTTCACCACACAAAAAGCAGCATATTCCTTGGCAAGCTCTTTCTATGTCCCAGGTTTTGGACTAATAGCCCTCACAGTGTCCACGCAGTACCACAGACAAAAAATGAACTAAAGTGGAGAAAAGTGCATTTTTTGGCACTTCACTGTGCAAAAAGCATATGTCTGAATGAAATGAAATTTAGTAAATCAAGAGATCTACCACACCAGACTGTGCATTTCAAATTTTTGTGCAAATCCATTAAATGGTTGCAAAGTTATTAACGTGCAAAATGTGAGGTTTAACATTAAAAGTGCCTACCACAATGCAAAACGCTATATGCAAAATGTAAAGTGTGTCATACAATATCTCTGCAGTAACCTAATTTTCCAACACCTAAATACCATACTTCATATGTACAGGACATCCCCTCAGCACCCTGCAAATTTTAATTTAAAAGACCAAACCATGTCCGATATATAACATTTTAAAGTTTGAGATTTTCATTGGTCAGAGTGGCAGAATTCACACCTGTTTACATTTTACACACCTAATGACTGAAAAGTACATCCATGGCAGTAAGGCTAGCTACCCTATAAATTTCAAGCCACTACCGCAATGCAAAATGCTGTCTGCAAAATGTAAACTGTGCCATGCCATATCTCCACAACAAATGTATTTTCTGACACCTAGGCACATAATTCACAGCTACAGGACATCCCCTCAACACCCTCCAAATTTCAAGTTAAAAGACCAAACCATTTCTGAGATATTTAATTTTAAAGTTGTTAAAATTGGGCTTCCAAATCTGATTATCTAGTCCCTCCCTCCAGATCAAAGAATCTTTGATTGTGAGCCTGCAAATTCTTTGATCCTGAGGAGGGACCAGATGGCCAAAACCCCATTCTTTGTTCGCAAAATGACCATATAAATTTTCCCTTTGACTTATAATGGGAACTTAAAAGTGCTATAACTTTCGAATGCCTCAATATTTTTTCACCAAATAAAAAGTGGCATGTTCAGTCAGAGAAGCTCTTTCAAACTAGCCATGTCTCAGAGCAGCATGCTACATAACGGCCACGCAGCACCATGGACAATATCCCAAAAACTGCCTCCAAAACTGGATAATTTTGCATTTTTCAGCATTTTCGTTCACAAAGACCATAAGGCCGACCAAAACAAAATTTGGCAAATCAAGAGATGTACCAGGCCCCACTGCACATACCAAATTTCAGGCAAATTCATTGAGTGGATCCAAAGTTATTAACACACAAAATTTTGACTTTAACATAGAGGTGACATCACATCCCTATATAGAGTGGCGCAACCGCGCCACTGTAATAATATAATAATATCCACTCTGGTGTGAGAGGGCCCTGAGCTCCCACCAATTTGCCCATTTCTGCATAACAATATGCATCTGAGTGAGTGTGGGCCCTCTGGGCCTGTGCTGCCACTTATGCATAGCTACAGAGCCATGTAGCATTCCTACTGGCCACCAAATGCTTGTAACAGTAATTTGTCCATATCTTGGGAATCGTAACAGCTAGAAAAACAATTCAAGCGTCATTGTAACCATGATAGTGAGCAGATCATGCCACAGTCACTGACCATACCCATATATCACATTGTTTCCGAGCAATGAGCACCAAAATGCAATGGACAGGCACTCTTTCAACCCTTGTGACAGTACTTTCACAATATCTCATGAACTGTGCAACGTTCAAACAAATTTCTACTGCAGCTTACTCTACAATGTCAAATCTTTTTCCAATGGCTAGATCACCTGTAGTGAAAAGTCTGTATCTTGCTTCATTTCCGAGATAACAAGGCGAAAGTCATAACACAGACTGTAATGTAATCCTAAGGGAAAATGCCAATTACATCATTGGAATTCTCTGTAACAAATTATTTTCTCAACACCTAACCAGCATAGTTTACATCTCTATGACATCCCCTCAATGCCCTTCAAATTTCAGGTAAAAAGACCAAACTGTTATTGAGATATGGTCATCTCAATTTGGGCCATCTGGTCATTCTCATTAACCTTCCAAAAATACATGTACATTTTCCCCTAGGATATAATGGGAATTTCAAATTTTAATAACTTTTGAACAGATTAATATTTTTTCACCAAATAAAAAGCAACATGTTCCTTGGCCCAAGCTATTTCTGTGCCCCAAGTTTTGGACCAATAGACCACACGGTGTAGGTGCAGTGCCACGGACAAAAAAATGCACAAAAGTGGTGAAAAGTGCATTGTTTGACACTTTGCTGTGCAAACACCGTATGTCCGACTGAAACAAAATTTAGCAAATCAAAGAGATCCTCCATCCCAAACTGCACATTCAAAATTTTGTGCAAATCCGTTGAATGATTACAAAGTTTATAACATCAAAAGTGCCTACCTTAATGCAAAACGCTATATGCAAAATGCAAAGTGTGTCACACAATATCTCTGCAGGAACCTAATTTTCCAAGACCAAAATACCATAATTCACATGTACAGGACATCCCCTCAACACCCTACAAATTTCAATTTAAAAAACCAAACTGTGTCCGAGATATAACATTTTAAAGTTTGAGATTTTCATTGGTCAGAGTAGCAGAATTCCACACCTATTTACATTTTACACACCTAATGACTGAAAAGTATGTCCATGGCAGTAAGGCTAGCTACCCTATAAATTTCAAGCCACTACCACAATGCAAAACACTGTCCACAAAACGTAAACTGTGCCACACCGCATCTCCACAATAAATGTGTTTTCTGACACCTAACCACCATAATTCACATCTACAGGACATCCCCTCAATACCCGCCACATTTCAAGTTAAAAGAAAAAACCATTATTGAGATATTTAATTTTAAAAGTTGTTAAAATTGAGCTATCTGGTCCCTCCAAACCTGGCCATCTAGTCCCTCCCTCGGGATCAAAGAATCTTTGATTGTGAGCCTGCAAATTCTTTGATCCTGAGGAGGGACCAGATGACCAAAACCCCATTCTTTGTTCACAAAATAACCATATAAATCTTCCCATTGACTCATAATGGGAACTTAAAAGTGCTATAACTTTTGAGTGCCTCAATATGATTTCACCTAACGAAAAGCAGCATGTTCGGCCAGAGAAGCTCTTTCAAACGAGCCATGTTGCAGAGTGGCACGCCACACAACGGTCACGCAGCACCATAGACAATATCCCCAAAACTGCCACCAAAACTGGGTAATATTGCATTTTTCAGCATTTTTGTGTTCAAAGACTGTAAGTATGACCAAAACTAAATTTGGCAGATCAAGAGACCTACCATGTGCCACCATGCATACCAAATTTCAGGCAAATCTATTGAACGGGTCCAAAGTTATTAACACACAAAATTCTACCTTTAACATAGAAGTGACATCTTAGCCCTTAATATAGTGGCGTGACTGCGACACTACAATAGTATAATAATAGCCACTCTGGTGGTAAAGGGCCCCGAGCTCCCACCAACTTGCCCATTTCTGCATAACAATATGCATCTGAGTGAACGCAGACCCTCTGGGCCTGCGCTGCCACTTATGCATAGCTATAGAGCCATGCAGCATTCCTATTGGCCACCAAATGCTTGTAACAGTAATTTGTCCATATCTTGGGAATCATAACAGCTAGAAAAGCAATTAAAGTGTCATTGTAACCATAATAGCGAGCAGATTATGCCACAATAACTGACCATACCCATATCTCACATCATTTTCAAGCTATGGGCAACAAAAAGCACTGGACATGTGTACATGCACTCTTTCAACCCTTGTGACAGTACTTTCACAATATCTCATGAATCGTGCAATGTACAAGCAAAGTTCCACTGCAGCTTACTTACAATGTCAAATCTTTTTCCAGTGGCTAGATCACCTAAAGGTGATCTATGCCACCTGTAGCAAAAAGTCTGTATCTCACTTCGTTTCCTAGATGACAGCGACGAAAGTCAAGATACAGACTGCAATGTAATCCTATGGGGAAAATGTCAATTATGTCATTGAATATCTCTGCAAAAGATTATTTCCCCAACACCTAAATAGCATAGTTCACATCTCTATGAAATCCCCTCAATGCCCAGCAAGTTTCAAGCAAAAAGACCAAACTGTTATTGAGATATGGCCATCTGAATTTGGGCCATCTGGGCTTTCTTATTAACATTCCAAAAATACCTATACATTTTCCCCTAGGATATAATGAGAATTTCAAATTGTAATAACTTTTGAATAGATTAATATTCTTTCACCAAACAAAAAACAGCATGTTCCTTGGCACAAGCTCTTTCTACATCTGAAGTTTTGGCCCAATAGCCCATACAGTGTCCGTGCAGCACCACGGACAAACAATGCACAAAAGTGGCAAAAATTGCATTTTTTGACACTTTGCTGCGCAAAAAATGTATGGCCAACTGAAATGTAATTTAGCAGATTAAGAGATCTGCCACACCAGACTGTGTATTCCAAATTTTGTGCAAATCTGTCTAATGGTTGCAAAGTTATTAACATGCAAAATGTGAGGTTTAACATTAAAAGTGCCTACCACAATGCAAAACGCTATACACAAAATGTAAAGTGCATCACACAATATCTCTGCAGCAACCTAATTTTCCAAGACCTAAATAGCATAATTCACAAGTACTGGACATCCCCTCGACACCCTGCAAATTTCAATTTAAAAGACCAAACCATGTCTGAGATATAACATTTAAAAATTTGAGATTTTCAGTGGTCAGAGTGGCAGAATTCTACACCTGTTTACATTTTACACACCTAATGACTGAAAAGTACATCCATGGCAGTAAGGCTAGCTACCCTACAATGCAAAACGCTGTCCACAAAACATAAACTGCACCACGACGTATCTCTGCAATGAATGTATTTTCTGACACCTAAGCACCATAATTCACATCTACAGGACATCCCAACATCCTCCAAATTTCAAGTTAAAAGACCAAACTGTTTCTGAGATATTTAATTTTAAAAGTTGTTAAAATTGGGCTATCTGGTCCCTCCAAATCTGGCCATCTAGTCCCTCCCCTTGGGATCAAAGAATCTTGGATTGGGAGCCTACACATTCTTTGATCCTGAGGGAGGACCAGATGGCCAAACCCCCATTCTTTGTTCGCAAAATAACCATATAAATATTTCCATTGGCTTATAATGGGAATTCAAAAGTGCTATAACTTTCGAATGCCTCAATATTTCCTCACCAAACAAAAAGGGGCATGTTCAACCAGTGACACTCTTTCAAACATGCCATGTCACAGAGCAGCACACCACACAATGGCTGTGCAGTGCCATGGACAATATTCCAAAAACTGCCTCCAAAACTGGATAATTTTGCATTTTCAGTGTTTTCGTGCACCAAAAACCATAAGTCTGACCGAAATAAAATTTGGCAGATCAAGAGATCTGCCATGCCCCACCGTACATACCAAATTTCAGGCAAATCCATTGAACTGGTCCAAAGTTACTAACGCACAAACTTTTTACTTTAACATAGAAATAACATCTCAACCCTAAATATAGTGGCACGACCACACCACTATAATATATACATATATATTTATATATATATATACATATATATATATATAGTAAAAAACTTTGTTAATGTGCTAGTTAGCATAAAAGTGACAAAAGTAGGGAAAAGTGGCATTAGGATTTCAAACCCTAACATGCCACCCCCACTCTACACACACCAAGAGGCATCAGGGGTGTGCCTTGGGGTTGTCAGTCCAACACTCACCCCATTCCATAAGTAAATAGGCTGAGATGGTACAGTATAAGAGAATGAGGTGAGCGTTAGGGCTGATGACCCCAAGGCACACCCGACACCTGTTGGTGTGTGCAGGGTGGGGGTGGGATGTTAGGGTTGGAAACATTAATGCCCTAATGCCACATGTCCCTACTTTTGTCACTTTAACCCCTAACTAGATCATTTACAATTTTTTTTGCAATTTATTTCCTCACTTTTTGAGATAGTATCATTATTTGCCTCCAGGTCCTGTGCTTCTATTCATAGAAATGATAACCCATTAAATCTCTATAGTTACCTCAGACTTAAAACAATTAGCTGGTTAATCCTTCCATCATGTTCATACATAAAATCTGATAAAAAAAGAATTTATCTGGTTGATCCTGTAATGTTTAAAATTCTTCACCAGTAATCACTTTCACATTCCGTTAATACTATAGCATGACTAAGCGGTGTTCACTGCACTAAAAATATGCTGTCAGAGTCATAAAACAAGAAATGTTGGCCTCGAGTCTAGAACAGTTATGCCTGGCATAACAGCACTTGCAACCAAGTAGAATGGCGCATGTAGCAACTTACGCCAACAGCTGCGATGTGCACGATTCTACAATGTGGCCTGCAACATGGCGCAGGCCACTTGTGCCAAAGACCTGTTATGCCAGCAGTTGTGCCATAACCTCCCATAACATGGCACTAAGGGGTTTACAGCAGCAGTTGTGTCCCATTTGAGAAGGGCAGCAACAAAGTCCCCAGTGTCGGGACTTTACAAGAACCCCCGGATTAGAACCGGCAATGTAAGTTACACCACTTCTTATCTGGTGTAACTTATGGATGCACCCTGGGGGTCCTGTAGACCCACCAGCAGCCCAGCAGTCAATCCTCAGATGCCCTCCCCCCATGCCCAGCATACCCCAGTGGGTGCCCCGCTGGGCTACCCACACCCCCTTCATCCTGAAGTATACTGTATGAGGCCGCAGGGCTGCCCACACCCCAGCCCCCAAGTGTATAATATGAGCCCACGGCTGTCCACACCCCAGCCTCATGAATCCCCCATTGTGAAATGCCCCACAGGGCAATGCAGTCACCCCATGCCCGACTCTGAGTCGCTGCTGCAAAAGTGGCATATAGCCAGCCCAGCCCTGGTAGTCTAGTGGCTCCCCACCCAGTCGTGCCAGTCCACCCAGTACCCCCCACCCATCCCCAGCTGGTGACTGGCACAGACCACCTCTCACCTCAATGGCCAGTCACTGACTGAGTTCAGTAGGAGCGCTACTGTAAAGACATGCTCAGAAATCCATAACTATAACCATCCTAATGTATTATATTCAACAAACAATGGGTAAGGGTGGAACACTCAGAAATATACCCTCTTGGATACTAATTAGGGCAATAAAGAGCACTCACTCTTTGGGCTTACTGCCTTATAGGTTCTTTTGAGACTTGTTAATTGATTTGGCTAGCTTCATAATGATTTGGTAATTGTGTTATTGGTGGTGTCCCCATTGATGGGTATGTATTCTTGTATACCATCCTTATCCATTATTTAATCTATGTCTATTATGCAGTCTTAGTAGTACCTGTATATTAAGATTCCAGTAGGTAGTTAAATGTTAAACCCTGATTTTTGTGTATTAGTAACATTACTGCCCTTTGTCACCAGATTCACTTGACATTTGTCATATGCAGAACTAGTGCCAGGATGTTGGGATCCTGCAAGTCTGGTAACATTAGTTTTGGTTCTTTAAAGTTCTAGAAGGTTGCAAAAACATAAAATCCCCCACATTAAGACCCTTTTTATTTCTGCTCAGTGATACTGACAAAAAAAAAAAAAACAGTTTGGATTTGAAAGCTGAAACTTACTGGTTTATTAGAACTTCTCCAAGGATAATTCTTATGATGTCCATTTTTCAACAAAAAAACTAAATATTCTTAGCCAAAAATGGGTAGACTAGGTGGGCCAAGCGGTCCTTATCTGCTGTCAAAGTTTATGTTTCTATGTTTCTATGTAAACTGTTGTGATCAAGTCACTGAGGTGTTGGGATTATTCTTTTCTTGTGTTTTTTAAAGCCTGTTTTTTTCCTTTTGTGTATCGAAGGGGTGATGAAACCTGTCTGTGGTATTGTTGCTTGCAATCAGTAACTGCATTGCTTGCTCCAGTCCTTGCCTGGATATATGACTGCTATGTGCTGAGAAGACTAGAAGAGGAACCTCCAGTCCTGAAGACAGACTTATTCAACAGATCTTTGGAATCAGGAGTGATCACAGAAGACTGGGAAATGTGGATGTTGTCACCTTACACAACAACAGAAACAGGGAACAACCAGAGAATTACAAGCCAGTGTGCCTAACCACTGTGGTAGGGAGACTGATGGAGACGCTGTAGAAAGAAAGATTAGTAGAATTCCTGTAATTTAGTGGATAACTGAACAATAAGCAACATGGGTTTACCAGAGGGAAGCTGTACCACATGGATATAGAATATTTTGACTGGAAGAGGTGGACAGTGGGCAACGAGTCAATGTGGCCTACAACAGAGTGTGGAACATGAAGTTTCTACAGAGGTTAAAAAGCTTAGGAGTAAGGAAGAAATTAATTCAATTGGTGGGAAACAGGTTAAGGAACAGAACCAAGAGGGCAGTACTAAATGGGAAATACTGAAGGGAAATGTGGCCATGAGCAGAGTGCCAAAACATAAAAACACAGAATTTGCCAGCAGTTGAGGACCACTTAGCCCACCTAGTCCACTCATTTTCTCTTGCCTATAGTATCACCACAGATCCTACTTGATCTCTGGCCCATTCACCCACTCCCTTCCCTTTCTCTAAGATTGCCTTATGCATAGCACATGCATTCCTGAATCCCACAACTGTTTTTGCTCCCACCACATCTGCTGGAAGACTGTTCCAGTAATCTTACACTTTCTTTGTGAACAATTCTTCCTCACATCTCTTTTGAATTTGCCCCCTCCAGCCTCTTATTGTGCACCCTTTTCACTGAGCACTTTTTTTCTGAAAAAAATACTTCCCTCCTGTACCTTCCTTATTCTCATGAGGTATTTTAGGGTCTCTATCCTATATCCCTGTCACTCCTGCATGCAAGGTGTACATATTTAGGTCCTTAAGTCTCTCATCACAAGGCTTCTGGTGCAGACTCTGCACTATTTTAGTTGTCCTTCTCTGGACCACCTCCACACTGTCTATGTCCTTCTGGAGACATGATCTCCAGAACTGAACACAGTACTCTAGTTTGGGCCTTACTAGTGATCTATACAAAGGCAACACCACCTCCCTCTTTCTGTTGGTGATAGCCCTCCCTATGTACCACAATATCTCACTAGCCTTCCTAACTGCCTTCTCAAACTGCTTGGCCACCTGTAGTTCATTTGGTATGATTACCCTCAAGTCTCTTTCCTGCTTGGTGGTCATCAGGGGTCAGTACTGGCTCCCATACTCTTTAGTACAAACATGGGGACATACATTTGGGGCTAGAAGGAAAGTCTGTCTATCTCCAGATAACACCAATGTCTGCAATGAAGTGGACATAATACAGGGAGTGAAAGCCATGAGAAGGGTTTTGACTGTATTTTGCACTGTGACTGCTGTTCTCCTCACACTACATCTTGCTCTGTGTTAGCAGCTGTGTAATTTGCCCTTTTCAGTGCAACTGTGTACTTCTAAATTTGGAGCCCTGCTTTCTGGTATTTAGGAATCAGGAAGAGTGAGTGTAGTTCAGTGTTGCAAACACACAAACTACAACTCAGGGAGGACAGCAACATTTTTTATCTGTAACTATACCTCTGTGCATTATTTGAGCCAGGTTCTCGCATGAGAAATCCTCACTCATTTATTTTGGCATATATTAACACTTGGGAAACATTAGCACTGTGATTAGCAGGCCAGTAACCTCACCTAACACTTCCGGGTTACCACCTTGTATATAGCTCAGTCCTGCTGCGAGAAGGGTGAGCTAGCAGGGAAGCGCACTTCCCTGCATGCAAAGACGCATGCAAAAACACCCGTGTATGTGCGTGTGTCACATGTGTCAGGTGGGGTACAGGGATTAGGAGCACCATTGCACTTCAGTTGGCATCGTTTGTATGGTAAGCTGTAGTGTGGATTGCTGTTCCAAGAGTCTTCTGTTTACAGATCCTCATTAGAACAAAGCTTGCAGTTTACAGCGTGCAGAAAACCTTTGTGGATTATCACCAAAGGTGATCATAACACAAGTGGTAAGCCTTCTTTGTGACCTCAAAGTTTCTTTATTAATTGTACACTGTATCATGGCAAACCTTATTACCAGTGTCGGGGGGGAAACGGGATATAAATGCATGGAGTGCAACATGTACACCTTATCCCCTGATATGGAGCCTAACAAATTATAAACCTGTCATAAACGCCTCCAGAATGCAGAAATGTGTCAAGAAATTGCATTATTTAATAAAAGATTATGGGAGTTGGAGCGCAGCCAACTTATCATGGCTGCACGACTAAACTGTAGGGATTTGTCTTCAAAGGCTTCTCCATCCAATTCTTTGGTACCCAGTGATTCATCTACAACTCCTGATTTTTCAGTCATGCCCCATAATACAATTGATGATCCTTTGAACCCTGTCCCAATATCCACTTTTGTCAATACAGTACAAACCTCATTGCTCAATAATCATAACAACAAAAAATGAGGTCGAAAGGATGAACCTTCTCTGGGTAATGAGAATCCAGATGAATCATGGTTCACAGTACAGAGTAATAGAGCAGCTAAAAAGGGTGTAAAGCAATGCAGTTTGAGGTGCCATTATATAATAATGTTGACCCTTTAGTGTCATTCAGTGGAGATGAGGTCAATCAGTGTCCCAGTATCTCTATCCCTATATGCTTCATGCCCGAACCATTCATTCCTCAATCTGTGGCTAATTTAACTCAATGTCAGATTAGTAATAGGACATCTAACCTTCATACCTTTGGTAATGTTTCCACCAACACAACTACTACAAAGGATACAAACACTATTATAGCTTTGCCCACCAACAATACAGTATGAGAAGTAATGGTTTTGTGGGACTCCATGATTAAACATCTGGATAAAGTAATATGTGATCCTGATAAAGCCACCAGAACTTGCTCTAGTTTTAGTGGTGCCAAAATTTCAGCTATCACTCATATGGTTTCTGACATCCTACTGAATTGTGGTGAAAATCCCCTAGTCATTATCCATACTGGTGCTAATAATATTCTAAATGATCCTATACATAAAATTCAACAAGTTCTCATAGTCCTCTATAATAAATTAATTTACTTGGGTGTGACATCTGTTTCTTGGAAATATTGTCAATTCCCACATTTTCTGCACATCTTAATCACAAAATAAAAGTAATCAACAACTGGCTACGTTTTTAGTGTTTGAGACAAAACTTTGGATGCATTACTCATTGGGAAGTTTTTGATGAGAGATATGATTTATACTATAAAGATGGACTGCACCTCAGCAGGCAAGGTAATTCTCTGCTTGGCAAACACCTGGCTGATTTTATAAATAGACATTTAAGCTAATAAACAGGGGGGAGAGAGAGTGGTTTCACCACACTATTTTAAGGTTACTCATAGCAACTCCTCCCTAAAATGCTTTTCATTCAATGTTAGATGCCTCAAAAATAAAATGAATGAACTGAAACTCAGGGCTTATAGTGATAATATAGATATTATTCTAATTTCTGAAACATGGGGTGACAGTAAATCTTCCTGGGAAGATACTCTACCAAGTTACAATATCTATAAATTAAACAGGGTAGACAGGATAGGAGGAAGTGTTGCTTTAATAATTAAAAATGTCATTAAGTCCATTAATATCTCATACAAAATTAAAACTCATGGTTTGGTTACGAAAATATTTTGGGTAAAAATCTTTTTATTGGAAACTGATACTCTGATTTTTGGATCCTGCTGTGGCCCCCCAAATTCAATCATCAAAATGTTCGATGCAATTTTATCAGACTTCGAACTAGTGGGTGAATATGATGAATTAATTATCACTGGAGAATTTAGTTGTGGTGCCATTTGCTGGAATTCTTTAACTGCCTCCCCCAAGAAAGGTAAAAATCTTCTTTTGGGATGCTCTGAACTTCATCTAAAACAGTATATTACAATTCTGACAAGAGGCAACAGGGTGTTGGACTTAGTTCTAAACAACAACAAAATCACACTTGATAATATTAATATTCTATCTCCTGTTGGCAATAGTGATCATAACTCCATACTGTTTTCTGTGCAAAAATGTTATACTTTCAATCACAACTACTTACTTTTATAATAAAGCAAATCTGTCTGAAATTAAGAAAGCAATTAATAAGATAGATTGGAACTTCATTTTTAATAATAACCCTATAATGGATAGTTGGGACTACTTCAAGAAAACAATCATTGCTTTGAAAGAGAAATATATCCCCGCTAGGCAAAAATATCTGAACTGCAGACACTAGCCCAAATGGCAAAATACAAGTATTAAAAAGTTAATTTAGCAAAAAAATTAAAAATATACTGTAACATATTTCTGAAAAACAAGTCTCAGGTTAATTAGGATTCACAAATTAAAATACAGAAAAAAAAGTAAAAATATCATCAAAAAGTCGAAACATAAGTGGGAGTTAAACTTGGCCACATCAGCAAATAGGGGTAATAGTAAATTCTTTTACTCTTATATTAATTGTTGAAAAAAATAACTGTTTCCCAAGTCGGTCCCCTTCTAGTTAATGACCAATTAATTCATGACTCTAAGGAAATGGAAGAGATCTTTAATCAAAAAATTTTGCAACATCTTTAATTCCAATCTTGATCATAGCAATCTTAAACCTACAGAACCTTTACCTCCTCGCACTAATGACACTATTGCCAACTTCCCAGAGGAAGAAATCTTGAGCAAGCTACGCTCTCAAAAAGGCAAATATAGCCCAGGCCCTGTAAACATCGCAGGTCATTTGTTATATTTATTATCCAACTGTCTCACTAGCCCATTACAACTTCTCTTTGAAGGGTGGTTGAACAATAATTATGTGCCAGAGGATTGGACAATGGCCAGTGTCATCCCATTACATAAAAAGGGCCCAAAAAACCTATGGGAAAATTATAGACCTATTAGCCTCACATCATCTGTCTGCAAAATCATAGAGAGCCTATTAAAGGACATTATCAATCTTCTTTTAGATCAGCAACATCTTGAACAACATGGCTTTAGGAAGGGACGTAGCTGCTTAACTAATTTAATGTGTTTTTATGAACACATTAGTTATCACCTTGATAACAGGACTGCTTGTGATATCATCTTCATAGATTTAGTAAGACTTTTGACACACTTCCTCATGCAGCACTAATTTTTAAATTACATAAATCTGGCCTTAATGCACCACTAACTAATTGGATATGTAATTGGTTCCAGAATAGATCTCTGAGGACCAGATATTCAAAACTTTGCCCCGAGGCTAAATTAGCACTACCCAGTGGGCAAGCTTAGCCCGGAGCACAAAGCAAGCCATATTCAAAAGGAATAGCCCTGGGCAAACAGCTTCTGAATATAGCACGGGAATGAGGCCTGGCAAACTGGCTGGGAGTACAGGGCAAACTTAGCCCTGGAATAGGACAGCTCTGAATATGGCAACCAGGAAGTGCAAACCACAACAGCAACACAGTGCACAGCAATGTGAAGGTAGGTAGAGGTGAACTATGTGGCCAATGTGTGTGCCAGCAAATGCATGGACCCAGTACAGCTGCAGACAGCAGTGTATGGTCAAGTACAGTGTGCAAAACTGTAAAATATTCCCTGAACTGTTTGCACAGCGCTAACACATTTGCGCGGGTTTAGCGCAGGGCTAAACCGTTAGCCCAGTGCAAACACATTTGCCCGGTGCTGAACTTTGCCATATTCAAAAGTGACATGCAAATGAACCTGTTTAGGTAGTCTGTGGGCAAACGTCCAGATTAGCATATCATTATGCCCTGATTTGCATCCAGTTTGTGCCTGGCTAAATGTTTAGCCCTGCTCTAAACCCGCACAAACGTATTAGAGCTGCGCAAACAGCTTGGGGAATATTATACATTTTGAACACTATTTCCACATGCGCTGCAGCCTGCAGCTATACTGGGACAACACAGCATAGGCACAGATGGTGGTGGTGCTGCATGCAACTGTCACACTGTAGATCATGCTACAGTACACAGCAGACACTACAGTAGCAAGGGGGCCAGTAGTGTGTGGACACAACAATGCCTATGGTGTGTAGGGCAGTGATGATGACTCCACTATACACAGTGAGAGGCCCAACCTGCAGGTGTTTACTGACAGTGGACATTACTGTTACACCTTTGTGTGACCCACAGATGCTGCACCTCTGTCATGGGATGCTCACAGTGACATATACATGTCCGGCTTTGTGTGCTGTGGCAGTTGTACAGCTGTGCGGTATGTAGCTGGGGGGGGCATATATTATCTGAAAGGCACACTGGTGTTGGGGTATTCCCAATACTGGCCCATGTGTACTGCATGATGTGTCCCAGCCTTGTGGCCACACCTGGTCTGTGGCACAGCCTGGCCACCCATACGCTCTCCCCTCAACATCCTCCATGCCCACAGTGCTGCATGTGTGTGCTTGCATCTGTTGGTGTCCACAGAAGTGTGGTCCACAGGTGTGTGCTGTATGACTACACTGCCATGCTGTCCACTGGTGGCAGGGTCACCACTTACCTGCTGGCATGGCTGGGACTGGTGGCAGATGATGGCATCATTGTGATGCCATCAGTGAGCAGCATGCTTCCTCTATGTTTGGCTTTGTCTATTTGTTATATTTATTTGCTATGGTAGCACAAAACCTGTGCAAAACCTGCGTAAACACAGCGCAACGCCATCGTGTCATGCAAAGCTGATTGCCCAGGGTTAAGACAAGCTTTTCCTGGGTTGTAATATGCACTGCCCTAAGTGTTGCACTAAGTTGTGCAAAACCACTTTGCGTGGTACTAGTCGCTGAATATAGCATTGAGCCTGTATTCATGTCAGTTTGCCCCGTGCATACATTATGATTTTGCCCAGCACTAATGCAGTTTGCCCATGCTATTTGGCCTTTTGAATATAGCTGACCCACGCTAATCCCACGCTAATCCCACGCTAAACCTGCGCAAATGGTTTTTGCCTGGTGCAAAGTTTTAAATATCTGGCCCAAAGAGTCTTAATAAATGGCACATTATCTGACATTGGCTTTATTAAAAGTGGAGTTCCACAAGGCTCAGTTTTGAGTCCATGCTTATTTCAGTTCTTTATTTCTGATCTCATATCAAACTGTTTTACTACATCTGTTAAATATGCAGATGATATAAAATTGCCAGTCCATGTGTTAATTTGGACCAACTCTCCCACATACAGCAAGATCTTGACATTATTTCTACTTGGGCGAACATTATGGGGTTTAAAATTAAACATTTCTCAGTGTAAAGTAATGCAGCTTGGTCCACATAACTCCATCATCTACAAATTAGACGGTCAAAAACTGAATATGACTACTGATGAAAAGGACATTGGAATTATCATTTCGAATGACTTTTCCTTTTCCAACATATTCACAAATCCATCAATAAAACAACTCGAGTTATATGGTCTATTAAAAGGAATAATAATTCTAAAAATGCTCAAGTTGTGATGCCACTTTTCAGAGCTTATGCTAGACCACATTTGTACTATGATTCCCAACTCTGGTGCTCATTTAAAAAGAATGAATGTGACACTTTGGAAAGGGTGCAAAGAAAATTTACAAAAAATATGAAGGGTTAACAAAACTATACATATAATTCTAAATTATCTGCACTTAATTTGATGTCCTTAACCACAAGACATATTAGAGGGGATCTACTTCTTTATTATCTTGTTAAAGACCCCTATTTATTTTCAGAACCAGGGCTTATATTTAAAAACAATTTTTACAGTACTAGAGGTTATCCTTTACAACTGTCCGGGACATCTTTTTTTTTTTTTTGGCAAATAACTTTATTTTGTAACTAACAACAATTACAATAACCAAAACAAACCCCACAAACAATAAACCCCAATGCAAATATTATTGCAGTGAAATATCTTGAATCACAACAAATAGGAAAGGATACACCTCCCAGAACCCCCAACCCCACCCCCAATCCCCCTCCCTCCCAGACCCCAGGCAGCTATTCCATGTAGAGAGAAAAGGAAAGAAATAAAACAGAATGAAGACCAAAGAAGATTAGCAACCTGATCCTTAAATAACTAAAATCTGTCTTGTCTTGATATAATCTAGTAGAAGATCATTAAGCATATTTGGCCTACTTGGGGAAGAGAAATAGAGCCAAATAGCCACTCTCATTCACATATGGCTATAGAAAAAAAAAAACATCCCTCTAGTAGCCATATTTATCCTTCAAGCACCGAAAAAAACTACCCCAGTATCTATTAAATTTCTCAGTTGATTTAAAAAAACTAGCTACGGCCCTCTCCACGTTTAGGGCAGATAAAAATTCATCCCACCACTCCTTAAAGGAGGGGGTCTTATCACTACGCCAGTAGCGGAGGGGAAGCAGCTTCATCACTAAAGCAACCAAGGCCATTTGGTGCTTTTGAGCTGCCGCAGAGATATGGGCAAACATACCAAATATGCATCATCAGCATTAAAGTAAGCTGAAATATTAGAGTAAGGGCCTATCACAACCTTACCATCCCAGAGTTTAACTGCCTTAGAGACACTCCCATAATTTGTGATAAGTAGTGCCGATAGGGCAACCACAATCCTTACACTCTGGGGAACTAGGTCTATATATCCAAGAAAGTTTAGCCGAGGAAAGATAAAGATTGTGCAAAATATTAAATTGAAGACCCTCAGTCTGTCTTGCTTGACATATGTATATAGATCCACCAAACCTTAGTCCAGGTCTCTTCAGACCAGCCCAGGATAAATTCACCTTCCAATAGTGAGATATTGGGGAGATTCTGGAGTCCCTCTTTGCCAAAATTAATTTATATATATTTTTTGGAAGCAATGTGCCAGATAATGCCAAGTCTCTCATCTTCCTCACAAGCCCCCCAGCCTCTTCACTACCCCTGTTACCCTTTAGCAGGGAATGAATACATCTTTGAATCTGGTACAGTCGCAACCGATCACTAGGTTCAATCTCAAATTTCTCCATCAAAAAGGAGGGCGAAATAGCTGAGCCATCTAAAACAAAATCCGCTACCCTAGGCTTAGGAGGGAGGTTACCTATGCATCTCTTTATCAGCTGATTACCAATCAAAAGGTTAGGATTCTTTATAAGAGGTTGCATTAGATCTTTTGTGAAGGGAATGCTCAAAATGAGTAAAAGTTGGTGGAGAGCTTGATATCCCACCCAGCGAGTATCCCTCACTTTCAAGGGAACCTTAGACCATGGAATATATAAATAGGATTCCAAGTCTAGATTAGTACTATGAGCAATCGACCAATCTAACATACATCCACGAGTCGTTACTGTATCTGACATCCATGAGGCCACCCTCGCGCATGACTAGCCAGATAGTAAATATAGAAGTCCAGCAACTTTCCTATTCTTCCTTAGGTGAGTAAGCTTCACATAAGCCCTATGCGGGGGTTTCCCCTTCCACAAAAAGTCAGTGCAATATCTATAAAGCGGGTTAAAGAAGGACCTGGGAAGGTATACATTAAGGTTGAATAGGGGGTAGAAAATTCTTGGTAGAATCATCATTTTAATTGTGTTAGTTCTCCCCCAAAAGGATAACGGAAGCTTAGTCCACCTTTCCAGGTCCTCCTTGATAGATTTAAACAAAGGCTTTAAATTTAATTCCACCAAGTCAGCCAGATCCTTTGAGATCTGAATGCCTAAATAAGACAGGGATTTAGGTTGCCATTGTAGGCCTAAGGATGAACACCAGCTCTGTTGAAGGTAAGGGGATAATGGGTAAACCATGGTTTTACTCTTGTTTAGTTTATAGCCCGAAATTTCACTAAAATCTGAAATGATTTGAAACAGGTGCGGAAGTGAATCTTGACTATTCCGGACATGCATTAATAAGTCATCAGCAAAAGCTGATAGCTTATACTCAGACTCCCTATATAAATCCCTTGAACATGCTTGTCCTTGTTAATGGCTCTGATCAATGGTTCCAGATATAAATTGAATGAATCACGGGAGAGGGACATCCCTGGCGCGTGCCTCACAATAAGGAAAAGGCAGCTGAAATCAAGTTGTTACACTGAATCCTCGCTGAAGGACATGAATAGAGGACCCGAATATAGTTCAAAAACTTCCCCGGAAAACCAAAATTAAGCAATACCTGAAACATAAAATCCCATTCCACTCTATCAAAAGCTTTCTCTGTGTCTAATGAGACCAGAGATGCTTCCATGTCTGGATGCGTAGACGCAGAGATTAAATAAAATAATTTCCCGAAATGATCCGCTGATGAATGGCCAGCTACAAATCCAGCCTGTTCCAGGCTCACTAGCCCTAGCCACACAGCCTTGATTCGGGTAGCCAAAATCTTGGTGTAAATTTGAACGTCAACGTTTAGTAGTGAGATTGGTCTATAATTACCAACCAGATCCAATGGTTTCTCAGGTTTAGGTAACAAAATGATTCTTGCCTCAAAAAGGGAAGGGTCCTCTATCCCATGATCTTGCCAAAAGGCATAAAGTTGTTGCAACAATGGCACCAAATAATCTTTGAATGTCTTATAAAAAAGAGCTGTAAATCCATCTGGGCCTTGTCTAGCTTTAAAGAGTCAACAGCTTCAGAAATCTCCTCATAGGAGAGGGGAGCTTCCAGCCTCTGGCTAAACTCCTCCGGTAATTTAGGCAAGGAAATATTTGCCAAAAATTCCCTCATCTTGGTAATTCCCTCTGGGGAAGGTGGCGTACTAGAATATAGGGTTTTATAAAAATCAACAAAGATACCTAGTATGCCCTCTGGATCTGAAACTAAGTTATTTGTCCTCGGGTGTCTCTACACGCACACGCATAACCGCAGCCCGTTGCTTCAACTGCCAGGCTAGAATTTTCAGCTTTGCTGCCCTGCCCTATGTATGAGGGCCTTCAATTTAGAGGCCAAATTCTGACCCCCCCTCATAACTGCGTACAGGCCTAAGCGTGGTTAACTCTTGCTCCTGATCAAAGGATCTCGAGTCCTCTCCCATAACATCCAAGGCTTTAATCCTCTCTAAACAATTAGATAGAAGGAGCATGGTTTTCTTTTGCAGTTGATGCAAGCCTGATCAACTCACCTCTCCATGTAACCTTCAAGGCCATGCTAGTCACACACCTAATTGACCCCCAATTAGATGTAATTGAATGAGACATAAAGGATCGAAAATGACTTAACAATTGGGGATCCTTAAACAAACTGTTATTCAAAGACCATGAATATGATCTTGGTGGAGCAGACAGTGGTCGACATCGAAATCTAATGGGCGAGTGATCTGAAATTACCCGACTCAAAATAGTAGCTTCTTGAATAAAGGAAAGAACTTGTTGACTAACCAAAAAGAAGTCAATTCGAGAATAACTTTTATGAACAGGGGAATAAAAGGTAAACTCTCTAGTAGTAGGATTGATCGTTCTCCATGGGTCCATAAGGCCCAGGGAAGAGGTAAATTCAGCCAATGCCCTCTGGGTGGGAGACTGATGAACTCCTCTACACCATGAGCAGTCAAGGCAGTTGGACTGCACCAGATTCCAATCTCCTCCTAAGATTACGGGTCTATCTGCTAGAGGCTATAACCACTGCCAGCTGGGTGAAGAAGGAAGGTGACTCCTGATTTGGACCATAAATAGACCCCAACACTAAACTAATTCCCCCCAACTGCCCTGAAACAATTACGTATCTACCATTAGAATCAGCAAAAACATCTGAAGGAAAAAAGGGAATTCCTTTGGCCACTAAAATAGCTACCCCCCTTTTGCTTGGGGAAATCCCTACCCCAAAAACCTGACCTACCCATCTTTTCTTTAGATAATGGAGCTGATCCGGAAGCATGTGAGTTTCTTGAAGAAAAACTATTGCAGATTCGAATTGTGCCAAATGGTTTAAGATAATGTGTTTTTTTTTGTTGTCTTTCCCCCCTTTTACATTCCAAGAAATAATATTCAGGTTGCTAACCATAAAGGAGCTCAAAGGGAGATACAGAGCCAATTGGAAAGCTGCCAACTCCCTCCCCAAATACCCCCCAAATGCCAAAAACCTGAAAAAAAAAGCCTTTAATGCAATTCCCATCCCTCTCCCAAACTTCCCTATATACCAACCACCGGCCTTGGCCGACTCCAGAACCACTGGTCCATGGCACGCTCAGAAGGAGGGGCCCCCCCTCATAACAAAATAAGACTGCATACCACATTCCAGTAATTTAACAAACCTGTAAGGGCCCTTAAAGAAGATTGCCCCTATTCTATAATCCTAAGCAATGGTTTAAGAGGAAACATAACCACCTACACAGCCTCCAAATTGTGAAAGATAAAATGAATTGAAGGGCTGGCATAAAGTACAACTAAAACAAGTTTTAGCCCTTAAGGCCAAGCCAATGAGAGGCGAGTGTGAGTGGTAAGACAAGACTTAAACCTCGTATGGTAATTACTAAAAAAAACCCACAATCCCCAATAGCTTATCCAGCTGAAATAATTAGAAATCTTGAACCAAAATAGGCAATAATAATGCTAGAGTTCCCTCACTATAATGGGCATCTTATTAACTATTAAACACTTAAATGCCCACCAATGAACCCTAATGTTAAATCTAATAAGGGGAACGAGCTATAATATTCGCTACACAGTATAAATCAAATGAGGCTTTGGCAGTACAAACAATCCGACGAGACCTCTTATATTCCCAGTCTTTATGCCAAAACGGCAATATGTCGAGAACCAGAGAACAAGGAAAGAAATAAAAAACTGAAAATGGAAAAAAAAAAAAAAAAAAGAAACCGTCAAGAAGCAGACCGGAGCTAAGCCTGTCATCCAGACAGCTAACTACGCACAAGTAGTCCTCTGAGGACCCTAGCGGGTACTAAATGATTTAATCGAAATGACCTCACTCCTAAGGGGATCATTATACACAAAAGGTCAAATAACACAATCATATAAGCGAGGGCCTCCATAGCGAGTCTGAAAGGGAAAATAAACTTAAAGGAAGATAAAGGAGCTCCCGACTGTAGTGTAGACTAGTAATTGTCACTTGCAGGCTTGAGCTTGAAACATTCAGACCAGATTCAGTCCAGGACAGAGAAAAAAAAAAACACCGTCCCAGACTGCAGACCTCCTCAGCCTTTAGGAAATAAATCAGGCATCTGATTATTAAGAGTTTTATAGCCTCCTCGGTGAATCGAAGCGCTTTGTGCCATCCTTTAACAAGACTTCTAAGCAGGCTGGATATAACATCGATGTTTCACCCTAAATAAAGCTTGATGTAATGGTGAATTTGGACCTCGCCATCCGAATTTTTAAAGTTAGATCAGGGACCACACGTAGCTTTCTACCCTCCCACAGGATAGCTGGTAGTTTCCTTGCCTCCTTCAAAATATGCTCCCGATCGAGAAAATTAAGGAGCTTGAAGATCACAGGCCTGGGAGGGTCTGCTGGAGGTGGTTTTGCCCTTAAGGCCCGATGGCCCCTTTCGATGACATATTCGGGCCCGTTAGGCGAGGGCCCAACTGTCTTTCTCAAAAACTTTTGTAGGAAATGAATTGTGTTGGGGCCCTCTTCTCCCTCCGGGAGCCCCAACAGAACAAAGGTTATTCGGCGGTTTCTCCTCGAGGGTCGTCAAGGTGATCTTCTAATTTAGCCACAGCCTCTTGCATTCCACCATGGCTGGGCGAGTTTATCTGAGCTCCGTTCAAGGAGGAAATCCTAGCCTCGGCATCAGTGACTCGTCGAGCCAACTGGGTCAACATGAGCTTGAAATCAACTACTTCTTCTATCAATTTGAAAGCGCCTCTTTTATAATCGATAATTCACTGTACACCGAGAGAAGTTAGTTCGTCCTGGGGGTCTGATGGGGAAGAGCTGCGTCCGGGCCGCTTTGCCTCGAGTTCCTGGGTTGCTTCTTCCATCTTTTAACCGGCAGCCAAAACGAGTTTATACTTGTTAAATCACAAGTTTAAATTTAAACTTCTGGCTGGATAAATATATCTGAAATGTGGTAAAAAGTATCGATTTTACACCGAAGAGGGGAGAGTCCCTAGGCAAGCTGCTATTCCTCCAGGCTCATCACGTGACTTCTGTCCGGGACATCTTTTAACTATAAAAATAGAAAGTATTTCTTCACCCTATGGACAATATAGCCTTGGAACAGTTTGTCTCTTGAAGTTGTTATAAGCGAAATCAAACACTTGTTTAAACATCGTTTCTACAGATTACTCTCTAATGGATACAATCTCTCCTACTATAATAATGGATTAGTATAGGAGCTCATATGGACCTTTTGGTCTACTTGCTTCTTTTTAGTCCTTAGTATGATCCTCAGTATGAGGGACATGGAAAGTCTAGAAGAGTGGTCCAGAATTTATCAACTGCCAAAAAGTGCAAAACCGTGCACATCAGACACAGAATCCCCAGAACCAAGCACAAGATGGGAATGGAGGTTGTGACATGTACCTCAGAGGAAAAGGAAATAGACACATAGAAACTGATAGCAGATAAGGACCGCTAGGCCCATTCAGTCTGCCAATTTTCCCTACCTACTGCAAAATCCACAGACCCTACTTGATCTCAAGCTTTACCTTCTCATTCCTAACACTAGGATTCTCCTATGCCTGTCTCATGAATTTTTGAATTCCCCCACTGTGTTTTCCCCACCACCTCTGCTGGGAGTTTATTCCATGCATCCACCACTCTTTCTATGAAGAAATACTTACTCACATTACCCTTTGTCTACCCACTTCCAACCTCATGTCATGCCCCCTTATTCCTGAACATCTCCTTTTCTGAAAGATGCTACCCTCCGGTACCCTATTTATGCCATTAAGATATTTATATGTGTCTATCATATCTCCTCTGTCTCTCCTGTCCCCAGGGAATACATATTGAGGTCTCTCAGTCTCTCCTCATATAACTTTTGGTGTAGGATCTACACCATTTTTATTGTCCTTCTTTGAACTGCCTCCACCCTGTCTATGTCCTTACAGTGATGTGGCCTCCATAACTGGACACAGTACTCCAAATGAGGCCTCATCAATGATCTGTACAGTGGCATCATCACCTCTTTCCTTCTACAGGTGATATCTCTCTCTATGCACCCCAGCATCCCACTGGCTCTCTGCACAGCCTTGGCACATTGTTTAGCCACCTTTAGGACATCAGATATGATTACCCTCACATTCCTTTCCTGTTTGGTGACTGTCAATATGTCCCCCCTATCATGTAATCCTCCCCTGTGTTCTTGTGCCCCAAATGCTTGATTTTGCCCTTTTTCACAATGAATCTCAGTTGCCACAGTCTTGACCATTCCTCCAGTTTACAAAGGTCCCTCCTCATTTTTCCCACCCCTGCTGGAGTGTTCACTGTGTTGCAGATATTAGTGTCATCTGCAAAGAGGCACAACTTCCTTTCCAGCCCCTTCGCAATGTCACTTATGAAGACATTAAACAGGTTCTCAAGATTATCATTATGGGTGACCTGAAAACAGTGGCCAAGTGTTCAAGGGTGGTGGGGAGATCAAATAGGATGATGTGCTGCATAGGGGAGGGGTGATATCAAGAAGAAAGAGAAAGGTTACTCATAGATACATAGATACATAGACAGTGTCAGCAGATAGGGGCCTATGGCCCACCCAGTCTGCACATTTGAGCTTGTAAGTTCAGTTTATGTTTTCCTAGAAGTCTGTTGCCCCTTACCCCTGACCTCCAGAATTCCTTTATGTCTATCCCATGCATTCTTAAATCCTGTGATTGTTTCAGCCTCCACCACTTCCTCTGGCAGGGTGTTCCACTTGTCCACCACCCGTTCTGTGAAGAAATTCTTCCTCATGTTTCCTCTGAATCGTCCTCCTCCAACTTCATCCCATGCCCTCTAGTCCTGGTAAATCTTTTTCTTAAAATAGTGTATTCCTGCACCCTGTTCCTCCTGTAAGATACTTGCATGTCTCTATCATATCCCTCTCTCCATCCTCTCCTCCAGGAGTACATGTTCAGTTCCTTCAACCTGTCTTCATAGGACTTGTGATGCAATCCATGCACCATCTTTGTTGCCCTCCTCTGAACCTTCTCTACCCTGTCTATGTCCTTACGTGGGTATGGTCTCCAGAACTGTACACTGTACTCAGGTGGGGCCTCACTAGTGTCTTGTATGGTGGAATTATGACCTCCTTTTCCTGCTGGTGATGCCCTGCCTATACATCCCAGCATCCTATTTGCTTTACCTGCTGCCTTGTCACACTGTTTCCCTACCTTGGGGTCATCAGGATGATAACCCTGAGATCCCTTTCCTGTTTGGTGCATACCTATATCCTCCACGCCCCAACTGATATATTGTGCCAGGTTTTTTACATTGCCCCATATATCTTGCACTTCTTTGCACTGAATTTCAACTGCCAAACCCCTAACCATTCTTCATGTTTCTGCAGGTCCCTTCTCATTCTGTCTACACCCTCTGGTGTGTCTACTCTGTTACAGAGCTTTGTGTCATCAGCGAACAGTGAAATTCTGCCTTCTAGGTCCTGCGCCAATGTGCTGATGAAGATGTTGAATAGGACCCGGTCCCAGCACTGATCCTGTGGTACCCACTGGTCACTCTTCCCTCTGTGGAGTGACAGCCATTTACCACCACCCTCTGTTTCTGCCACCAGCCCATTTACCTACCGACCACACTACTGTCCTGCCCACACCCATATTCCCCAGTTTGTGTAGTAGTCTTCTATGTGGCACAGTGTCAAAGGCCTTGCTGAAGTCCAGATAGGCCATGTCCACTGCCCTCCCCTGATCCACCTCCCTAGTCACCCAGTCAAAAAATTCAATGAGGTTGGTCTGACCCCCCCCGCTGTAAAGTTCATGGGTTTACAAATGCCTTGAGTTCTGTGTGTTCAGTTCTAGATCTTTCACTTTAGGACATTGACAGCTTGGAGGCTGTGGAGAAGAGAGCAACCAAGATCCTACAGGGGAATCAGGTGAACCCTATGAGGAAAGGTTGAAGGGCCTCAACATGTACTCCGTACTGAGCAGAAGAGCACGAAGGACATGACTGAGATCTTTAAATACCTCTAGAGGATTAATATGGTGGAGAGTGGGGAGTTATTTCTATTGAGCGCAAACCTGGTTATAAGAAAGAACACAGTGTAATAATGGGAGGATGATTCAAGAGGTATGTGAGGAAGTATTTCTTCATGAAAAGAGTGGTGGAAAGATAAAAAAGGTTACTCAGTGGTACTCAGTTAACCCCATTTCCCCCGTGAATTCCTCATTTAGTACTACCTTCTTGGGTCTGTTGGTGGGAATTGACATTGACTGGATTCACACCTGCATGAGACAGATATATGGGTATAAGTAAGTAGAGGACTCACTTGTAAAGGGTGGGGGAGCTAGGGACCACATAGGACTACTTGCCACCACATATGATAGGTAGAATTGGGGCAGATTGGATGGGCCTTGTTGTCCTTTTCTGTTTAAAAAATCTATGTTTTTCTGGTACCAGAAATGAAATAGTAGTACTAACCGGGGTGGATGCCAATTCCAGCCTTCATTGCCCCCCCTTACAAGACCCAGCAGTGCTTGATAACCCTCAATCAACTGTATAGACCCATTCAGCTGTTTTAACAGTGTATTACTGGTGGCCTCTCCTAAGGTGCCCAATCCCACCAGTGATATTCCACTTCCCATAGACCCATTGAAAATAAAGCACCCATCTATACCTACCCTCTAGCACCCATTCCATCATCCTCCCCAAACTAGCACACATGTCTTGATCAATCATCATGAATCATTGCTGTCTATTTCTGTGATTCCTCAGTATCCCTGTAAATGTTCCTACAATTGCAAAGAAAGAAAAAGCTAAAAAAATACTAATTCTCAGATTTGACTACTGTGTATCCCCCCTCCCACCTGACCATTTCAAAAGGGAAACCTCCACCCTTGTGAACCCTTTAACAACCACACCACTCTCCTTCCCCAGCCAGTGTCCCCTTGAATCATCTGGTTTTACTTGTAAAATGATATACCCATGGCTGGTGTCGAGTTCCACTGTCAGTATCCCCCCTACCATCCAAACTATTGAAAACTAAACCCCAATACTTTCCCACCCTATAGCACCTCAGACACCCTTCTCCCTCCACTGGCAGCCATTGATCACTCAATATGCCAGCAATGCATTCCAAATCCCACCACTGGTATCCCTCTTCCACCTGGTCTGTTTCAAATTCACCTCCTATCCTTTTCTACCCTCCAGTACCCATGCCACCCTCTGTCAAACTCAAACCCCTTGCTTACTCTCTCATAATAAATCCTATATTCCCCCTAGTGCAATCCGTCAACATCCCTCAGTGCACTTCTCTAAATAAAAATGAAGAAAACAAACTAAAACAATAAAATAAACTAAGTGCACTGGACTTCAATTTTTGTTTTTTATTTCTTTTTTAATTTTACTCAAAACTTGCCCATTTGTGGCCAGTTGTACCCCAAATTTTCTGTATGGCAGTTTCACCACCTGACTTCACAAATGTTTAAGTGTTTTTTTGCAGCTCTGACCAGAAATGTGTTCTTGGTGGTGAACCTCCAAGACACATTTAGGGCACATTAAAGCAGCAGTATTTGTGGGTCACCACGTTGTTTTTTCAGCAATAACTTTTTCTCCCTTACAAAAAAAAATTAATAATACACATTGTTCTTTTCATTCTTAAATTTCTGATCTGAGATAATGGATTTTGAAGTCCTTAAAACTTTCTGTTACCTTACCATACCCACCATGAAGAAAATAAATATTTTGATGTGGTTATATTCTGTCTACCATCAAAAATGTGGTGGCACCATCCCAATACCGCCACCGAAAGAACCGACCGACCCCCGAGACCTCCACACCCGGATCAGAGCCTCCTCTGCTGGGTAAATGAAGTAGGTATGACCGCTGAACTCCGCTCCAGCCTCCTGAAAAGGTGATTTGCTGATTGGTTGTCTACAGTCCCAGACAGTCTCCGATTGGACCGCTTGCCATCCAGCTGGGCGCCGATTGGTGCGCCTTTTCCATTGACTTTTTCTGGGACTTTTGGGCTGATTCTCGGCCACTTTCCTCACTGGGGGAATTAAGTGAGTGCTGTGCTAGGGGAATTTTTCTCCCACCCCACCACCCCTCCCAGGCCTCCTTTAAATACAGTGTTGCTCCACCCACTCACTACCTAAAGCGCCCTAATTGGTTAGTCTTTGTTGAGTGGGAGGTAGCTGTAACTGGGCTCCTTCCAGTGATCTGATCTGATCCCCTCTATCTCATTTCTTATCATATGGCACAGCTAGTGCTTAACTCTACCTTGGTTTATACAGACTCTCCAGGTCAACAGTGACCTTAGGGTAGCTGCTCTGTTGCCAAACCGCTGCTACGCAAAACACAGCCCTCAATTATAGGCAATATGGCTTGCCTTATCTTTATACTCCTAATGCTGGGAAAAAGCATGATGTACAAAGCAGTACCCCATACTAAGCCGGAAGCCATCCCAGCCTGGGAATACACAATCATAGTCCCTGCTGCATCATCATATTGTTTCCCCACTCTTAATCTGCCATGTTCCCACTCTAATTCTCATCCCCATCCTCTGGCCCTCCTGCCCTCACCTATGTCTCTCCATGCACTCCCCCTGCTAGCCTTAAACGCCCAGGTCAGCATCTCTTATGCCCTGGCCAGGCGTACCAAAGTGAATGAACACCACACAAGAACCCAAACGAAAAGAGTCCATTTCTGTCTGATAAAATCTCTAAAAAAATTGCTTTTAATTCTCCTTTTTGTTCAGGCAACATTGAACTAAATCCAGGCCCCCCAAATCAAATAACTTCTCCAGCAGAGTTTGCAGCTGCTCCTGGGATGAAACTGATGATGGTCAATATCCTAAGCCTTATCAAAAAACTTGACCAGCTTCAAGTCTGGGCAGCCCACACTGACCCAGACCTGATTATTATTACAGAATCTTAGCTAAAAAAGACCAATACTGGTCCACAAATTGCAATTCTGGGTTTCAAACTTTTTAGGGCTGATAGGGAAACGAGGGGGGAAGGGTTGTTATATATACCAAATCCAAATACGATATTAGCAGCATTTCCTGTAAAACTAAGCCCAAGGAATATGAAATCATCACACTCAAACTTCACCTCCCATCCACAGAATGCATCACAATCATAGGTGGCTATAGACCCCTGACAAGAGGCACAGAAATTATTAACGAGCTAAAATCCTTAACATTGGCTGCCAATATGGAAACAATAATCTTAGGGGACTTTAATATGGACTGGTTAATGACTAAATCCCACCCACTAAAAGCCATCTGTGATGAGCTGGGTCTTACTCAAATAGTAACAGAACCCACATGAATCAATGCCTCCAACCTGGCCAACAGCTCCATCTTAGATGTTATCCTAACTTCCCACCCCCACAAAATCTTACATACTGCAGTTTTCCATAATGATATGAGTGACCACAATATCGTTGTTTGCACAAGATCCCAACCCAAAACCAAGCACTACCCTAATTTCAGAATCAAACACTCATTCCGTAAATTCAATCCACTAAATTTCCTAACTGACCTAGCTACGATCAGGTGGCAAGATCTATACCTGCCCAAATCCACAGATGCCACTGTCTCTGTTCTAAATGACAGCCTGACCACTCTAATCAACAAGCATGCTCCCCTCATTAAAATGAGGGTGCAGAAAATCACGCATCCGTGGTTCACCCAAGAGCTCAAATATGCACTTACCAACAGAGACAAGCTATGGACTAGGGCCCAGCACACAAAGAACCCGGCAGACTGGCAGGCATTTAGAACTGCCAGAAATGCCTGTGTTAAAAGTGTACAGACCTCTAAAGCAAATTTCTATATCTCCACCCTGGAGCAGGCTAAAGGGAACTCCCCAAAAATCTGGAAGATACTAAAATCTCTTGAAGGCCATACGGCTGCTCCTTCCCTTCCCACCAAGATTCTGTCCAAGGATGGGATAGTTGAAAATAAACTGCAAATCTTAGAAGAACTTAACCTTCACGTTGCCACAGCCAGATTGACATTCAACTCCTCCCCATAAGCTAGCCGAGCAAACAGCCACACTAAACCAGATTCTACGCATGCTACTCCGACTCAACCCTTCCAGCTGTGTCAGATTAGCTATAAAGAAGTTGAAGACATAATTCTTAGCCTAGACACCAAGAAAAGTGCAAGTGCAGATGGCCTGGAGTCATTTTTCATACAACTAGGCTATGCCCAGCTCACAGCTCCCATCCTTCACATTTTCAACCTATCTATTACCACAGCCACTGTTCCTTCCTGCTGGAAATCTGCCCATGTTCTTCCACTCTTTAAATCAGGAAATCCCTGTGACCTGAACAATTACCGACCTATCTCTATCTTGACTGTACTATCCAAAGTGTTGGAAAAACTTATATATAATCAACTAAATAATCACCTCGAAGTACACTCACTACTAAATCCAGCACAATCTGGTTTCAGGTCGAAGCACAGTACAATCACAGCCCTGGCTAAGGTCTCTAATGACTGGATCCATGCAATGGACACCAAGAAGGTCACTGGTGCAGTCTTTCTAGACCATAGCAAGGCCTTCGACACTGTAGACCATCACCTCCTAATCACCTGTCTTGCACACATAGGTGCCACTCCAACCACCTTGCAGTGGTTTACCAGTTACCTCATGGAAAGGATACAAAAAGTCAAGGCTGATGGCTTACTATCTGTTCCACTTCCAATCACCAGAGGAGTCCCTCAAGGCTCCATACTGGGACCAATCCTTTTCTCCTTCTACATTAACAACCTTGACTCCCACATAAAGACATCCAGCATACACTTCTTTGCGGATGATACAGTTCTGTACACATCAGACTCATCCTTATCTAAAGTCAGGGAAATGCTCCAAGATGACTTCTTTCAGCTAGAAAGCAACCTTATCATTGCCAAGTTGCTCCTAAATGCCAAAAAAACTAAAACTGTGATTTTCTCGAGACTTGCCATGGCTGATCCCCTACCTTTCACAACTAAAAACTTCATGGTAACCTCTCTAGGTGAACCCTTGGAAGTCGTAGACAAATTCAATTACCTAGGTATGTGGATAGACAATAAGCTGTCCTTCCATGACCACATTGAGGATCTTTTAAAGAGGATTAAAACATGCCTGGGTTTCTTCTACAGAAATAGGACCCTCTTTTCTCTCGCAATCCGTAAAAGACTGGTCCAAGCAACTTTCCTTCCCCTGCTAGATTACAGAGACATTATCTACATATCCTCCCCAACCTTGAGCCTATCAAAACTAGATGTACTCTGCCACCGTGCTCTTCGCTTCATTACCAACTCGCCATATAGGAACCACCACTGTAATCTTTATGCAGCAGTTGGTTGGTCCTCCCTGACCACCAGACTTCTCCTACATGCTAGCATGTGGACCCTCAAACTACTACTTCACAAACTGCCAGCATATCTGACGACACTTATAAATATCTCGTACAGCGCCTACTCCTTAAGGAAATCCAACCTTGTCCTACTAGATATTCCCAGGACACGTACTGCAGCCAGACAAAGGGCTGTCTCATACACTCTACCAAATATTTGGAATCAACTCCAAACCAGGCTGAAGCTAACCAGTACTGTATCAACTAACTCCTTCAAAACATCAGCAATCTCTAAAATAAAAGACATATTTAAGTGCAACTAGACCACAATTCCTAAACAGCTCCCCATGTATCCACTGGCCCTCTATTGTATAAACTGAAAAGTGATGCATAACATAGGACTAGGCTAACTCTGAAATGTACAGCATTATAGTATAAGAATGTCCATTGTATATACCTCCTAAATGTATATAATTCTCCACCTATTGTCCTACACTGTATATCTCCTATCTATGTAATTATGTATTGTATATGCATATGACTCAGGACCTCCTTGTGAATGAGCTTGCTCAATGGAGTTTTTCCTGCAATAAACTTGAACTTGAACAATACATCCCCTGTATAAACCTTGTATTTACATTCAAAAATGTACCTCAGTGGAAGGGATATTTATATAGTCCACATAGCTGCCAACTGCAATGACTTAAGTCATTAATTATAAAATTAGTTAATATCAGCTGTTTTAAAACACATTTAACAAAATTAACATATTTCTTTATTTATGGCATTTTGGTAACTGGGTAAGCCCACTGAGAACAGAGGTCCCTTTTTCAGGGGTGACCTTACATGTGCAATATGGCAAAGACAGTACAAACATGAACTGCATGAGGTACACAACAGGTACATAGGAACAAACTGTTAAGAGCTACAACAACAACAATAGGTCAACCTGTAACCAATTACGCAAGAGTAGCAAACCAACTGATTGACATCAGTGATTTGACAATACCTTATTACAGTTGAGGCCTGGGACTAGAGAGATCAAATTCATAGGTACAGTATATACAGTAATGGATTGAAATAGCATGTGGGGGGGGGGATTAAGCATTTAATCACCTGGTCAGCAGTTACAGCTGCACTGATGGCTTTCTAACATTTAGACCTGCCTTGAACTCTTATAATGAGTTACTGTTGATTAGGTTATCTGGGAGGGAACTCCAGTAGTAGGGGGCAGAGCACGTGAAGGATCTTTTATCCAATGTTGGTACATATTCGGGGGATCTCTAGTAGACTTATGTTTGTTGAGTGAAGGGTACACCTCAGAGGCTTCGGAGTCAGTAGCCCATTTAGGTTGGGGAGGTGTAGAGTTTTGTGAGCTTAAAGGTTGGGCAAAAAAGAAGGGGATATGCAAGTTTTTACTTCATCGCAGGGCTGCTTAAATCCATAAGAACCTCACAGTGGTGCCTCCTTGGTGGTGCATTAGCAGCAAAGCAACTGATTTTATTGTTCAACACATTTAGTTTGATAATTTCACCATCCCTTAGGAAGTGTAATACTGGGGAATCATAGACCAGTGTGGGGAGCAGAGTACTCTTTGCTGTTTGAATCGTTGAGTCCAACGTCAGAGTTTCCCAACCTATAGAGAAGGCCAAGTTTTTGGTGAATCGTTTTGGTCGTGGAATCAATGTGTAGTCTGAAGGTGAGGTCTTGATCCAGGTAGACTCCAAGGTATTTCACTTTGTCTGCTACATCTATCTGGAGACCAGCTAAAGTAGTCAGTTGGAGCAGGTGTTGTCTATATACGCCTAGATTTGTACCTAGATGTTTGGGTCCAAATAGTACAGCCTTAGTTTTCTTGTTATTCATCACCAGTAAGTTAACTACAATCCAGCTTCCAAGAGCTTTTAGACAGTTGGAAAGGCCATCAGCAATTGTGCTGTGGTTAGGATCAGTCCAATGTACCACCATGTCATCAGCATATAGCAGTAGGTTCCCTTTTTCACAGTTTTGGCTATGTCATTAATGAATTATGAGAATAACAGGGGCCTAATATAGAGCCTGAGGGCACTCCATCTATGACTGCCAGGCATTTTGAATGGACCCCTTTTCATTTCACCTTCTGTGATCTGTCAGCTAGATAGCTGTAGGTCCAGGACAGGGACAGCTCATCGAGACCAAGTTGTTCGAGTTTACCAAGGAGCAGCTGGTGGTTAACCAAGTCAACTCTCTTGGTTAGATCAATGACTATGGCCCCCATCATCGACCCTCCATCCATTGCTTTCAGGACATCACAGGTAAGTTTCCTAAGTACAGTATCTCTGCCATGGCTTTTCCTAAAGCCATGGTTTTCATCCGTGAGAAGGAGATGCTGCTGTAGGTAGTCCTGGAACTGACTGAAGACCAGCCTCTCTTGTACCTTTGCCAATGAGCAGAAGATTTATATAGGTCAATAATTTTCAACATTATCATGTGAAGCACCCTTGTGAATGGGGACTACCATGGGAACTTTCCATTTTCATGGGACAGACCCTTCCATAAATGATCTGTTGATCAGCAGGGTGACAGGTTGGGCAACATCAGTGGTAGCAGCTCTTAGTAGCCTGGGCTCAAGTTGGGCAAATCCAGAGGAGGAGGAGTCTGGTTTCAGTGATTTCAGAAGGGGTTGTACCTCAGTCTCTCTGGCCAACCTCAGATGACATTGTGGTTAAGGAATTTCCTTTTCTTCAAATCTTTGCTATGGGAAGTGAGCCAGGTGTTATGGATTTAAATTTGTCAAGTTTCATAAAAAATGTGTTAAAGGATTCTGCCGCTTTAAGAGGGTCATCCGAAGCATGACCATTGACCATGATAGTTCCCCCTGTGTACTGGCACTGCCTTGTAGTAGGTAGTTTATGTGACTCCAAAATATCATTGGATCACAGAGATGGCTACCCTGGAGTCCTCTCGGGTAGCAACTTGTGGCTGTCTTGGTCCCTTTTCTACATTTGTTTCTGAGAGCCCTTCACCTTTCCCATTCGAGTTTAGGGTTCAATGCCTTGTAGAGCCCCCATGCCTTATCCCAGAGAATCATTTGCTTCTTCAGGTCAGCAGTGAGTCAGTTGTGGCATTTGCCTTTCACCCTGAGTTTCCTGAATGGAGCATACTGGTTGGCTATGGACATGAATACTTTTGAGAAGTATTCAAGAGCCTCATCAAGGCTGGGGAGCTCTGTTATTACATTAAAGATCAATCTAAGGATATTGCAAATACATTTTTGCTAAAAAAACAACTATATATTTTTTTTTTGGCTGACAAAGATGGTATGTAGGTGTTTGGAAGGTGAGGTGGTGATATGGCAACCCAGAAAATCTGGGTTCAAATTGGCTGAAAATAGCCATGCTTGTCGGGTTAAAAAAAGGAAAAAATTAAAGAATCAAAAAAACAGAAAAAAAGTCCATGAGCATATCTGGGCTTAGGTTTCGTTCTAAGTCCAACACTAATAAATTTTTTGAAAGCAGAAAATGGTCATGAAAAATTAAATCAGACCTAATGTAGGTTAGGACTCATGCATTCTTCAAGCAGGACATGAGCAAAGCAAGTAAAGACTCAGATCACATTTTGCACTGGGCCTGAAGGGCTCTATGGGTGCTGTTTCACACAGGGCCCAAACTCCCCTGCTTATCCTGATTTATAAAAGACCCAAGGGAACGTGCATGAAACAAGTTAGGACATTTCACATATGGCCCATAGGGACCTGCATGTCTTTCATTACACAGGACCCAACAGGTCAAGTGTATCCTGCTTTAAATACACATAAACCCCACCCCAGCTTTCTAGCTCACTCCTACTGGCTATTGCCAGCCACGCCTTATTGGTTATCTAGGCCTTAATTTTCACTGGTCCTCCATCCTACCACAGAAATCACTCATTCCCTGGCCCTTTATGCCTTTCCCTTCTAAGCTGTCACAACAGTTAGGGGTTTTCTATCAATCAATCAATCAATCAATCAAAATCTTTATTTAATCAGGTGAACATCATTGAGCATAGCTCATTTACAAGATGGACCTGAGTGGTCAAGAAGTGCAAGTGTTATTACATTGACAAGGGTAGCATAAACAGTAATACAATGACAGGGGTAACATAAACAGTAATACAATGACATAAGTGCTAATATATAACAATATACATATGTACAAGGCACATTAAAACTTTTAATCTGTGAGACAGAAGGCAATGGGCACAAAAGGGGGGGGTAGGTAGGGCCGGGGTTTAGGCCTTGTGGAAGCAGATCTAATGCTAGATCCGTACCATGGCCCAACTACTAGGCTCCCTGCCACTGCACATCCATGTTCTCGTCTCCCTCTCTCCTCTCATCTCCAACATGCCACCCCTCTCTCCCATGCCCCCCCCCTTTTCCTGCCCAACCTCTCTGGGCTTCCCCACTTCTCCACTCCGGCATCCATTCTCCCTTTCACTCAAGCCTAGACTCACTCAGCCACATGTCCCAGCCCTTTTCTCTTTGTCCCATCACTCTCCTGGTTTACTTTTCAACTACTCCCACTTTTCCCAGCTCCAAATAATCACCCAAGCCTTCTAACTAAGAGACGTCTGCTCACCATCAATCGCATACAGCTATTCGCCCATTACCTATCTCTTGTGCTCCTGCTCCTTGCCGAAGGTGACATCCACCCAAACCCTGGGCCCCAAACCACACACCCCTTCTCAATCGCTGAAAGCCCCCCTCCTATATTGGATACTTCCTCACGTCTCCCTGGAGAACCTCTCCCATGTGGCCTGCCCTCCTGCACCTAAATATAAGAAGCCTAGTCCACAAACTTGATTCTCTCCAGGTACTTGCTGCCCACTATGCTCCAGATATCCTCACCTTGTCCGAAACCTGGCTCACAAAAAACATTAGTGACTCCTCTGTCACCATCCCAGGCTACACTTTGGCCAACCAGGACAGAGCCACAAGAGGCGGCTGAGTTGCCATCTACGTCAACTCGGACTTGCATTATTCGGTTATCCTAGCCAAGTGTGAACCTGAAATCTATGAATTAATTTTACTCCAGCTGACACTCCCCTTCTCGCTACCAATCTACATTGCAGGAATATACTGCCGACCTGGCACACCAACCTCTGCTGTCACCAACATCCTCAAGCAAATCTCCTGCCTAACCCCGACAGGGGAACTTTATATTATGGGCGATCTAAACCACAACTGGCTAGTTCCTGCCCTCAACAAAACCAGAACTGAAATTTCTGCTCTAAACCTCTCTCAAATCATTACTGAGTCCACCCGGCTTAACCTAAAATCTGGTAACCACTCACTCCTCGATTGGGCTCTTACCACACACCCTCACCAGGTCATAAATGCCAGTATTCTTCCTGACTCCCTCAGTGACCACACATTACTTTTATAGTGAGCAAAATCCACCACTCAAAATTCCCCCCTAAATTTCTAGTCCAACGCTCCTTCAAATCCCTCAATCTCACCCTGGTGTTAGATGACCTTGCATTACCAAACTGGGCCCCTGCCCCTATTATGGACTCCATTGATGATGCCTTTCTCCACTTTAAAGACACTTTCCTCAGCATCTAGGACAAACATGCCCCACTGCAAAGTACAAGGGTAAGGGGCAACCATCTGCTGTGGATCACCCAAGAACTGATTGCATGTCAAACCGCCTGTGACAAAGCCTGGAAAATGCATAAATCCTCACACCTCCCACAACATCTCTCCGCATACTGCATGCTCCGAAATAAGTTTACCAGAGCCACTTAGCTAGCTAAAGCAGAGTACTTCAGTAGCTTCCTCAAGTCCAACCTAAATTACCCCTCAAAATTCTGGAAGGTCATTCACTCCCTCTTCACCCCACCAGCTGCCAATCCCACTCCATTTCTAAATAATAACAACTACATTCTCACTGAGCCAACAGCAATCGCTACTGAGTTCAACATATCTTTCTCCACTTGTGCTGCCACTCTCCTCTCTGCCCTGCCCTGCCGAACCCTGCACCTATCACACACTCTACAGATGTAACAAACCTGACTAGGCCGCACTCCTTTTCCTTCAATGACATCTCTGCAGTGGATGCCTTAGATGCACTACTTTCTCTCGACCCTTCAAAAGGCAAATCCTCAGATGGCTTGGACCCTAAACTCCTCTACCTCTCTGCCACTGCCATAACAACTCTGCTTGCCAAACTCTTAAACCAATCCTTTGGCCCTGCTGCCGACCCCGAAGCATGGAAGCATGCCACTGTCATCCCCCTCCTAAAATGAGGTACCCCACCTCCCCTCCAACTACCCCTCTTTCCCTCCTCCCAGTACTAGCAAAGCTACAGAGCACCTTGTGCTCACCCAACTTACTTCCTTCCTCACCGACTCTTATTTCTTCACACCCTACCAGTCAGGTTTCAGAAAGGGACACTCCACTGCATCCTCCCTGATAAGGCTTACAGACTCTATCCTTACTGGTACGGACAGTGGATTGATCACGTCAGCCATCTTCGTCGACCTTGCGAAAGCCTTCAACACTGTCTCCCACCCCATATTGCTCTCTTGTCTTACTGAATCAGGCCTCTCTGTTGCTGCCATCAACTGGTTCAGATCTTACCTCTCTGGCAGAACCCAGTCCATTAAAGTCGCAAATGCTATCTCTTCCCCCCTACCCTTAACTACCAGTGTCTCCCAGAGGTTGGTTCTGGGACCCTTCCTGTTCTCTATATTTCTATATATTACTCATCTGCTCTGCTACCTCAATCCACATGTATGCAGATGACACTGTACTCTTCTCCTCAGGCTCTGACCCTGAAGTGGTACAAACTAACCTCCAAGCCAACTTCAACAAAGTACAGCAATGGTTCAGCTGGCACATGACAACGCCTGTCCAGACTCCCATCCCTTCCTTCCCTATTTCCACACCCTGGATGGTCAAAAACTCAAAAATGTCTCCTCATTCCACTACTTGGGGGCATGGCTTGACTGCCATCTTTCCTTCTCAGACCACATTGACGCTATTTAAAAAAAACTACGCCCCATGCTCGGTGCACTTTATAGGAACCGCAGTAGCCTCCCTCCCCCTGTCCGACGTGAACTGGTCCAGAAGATGATACTTCCCTCCTTTGATTACTGCGACATTGTTTACGGTGCAGCCCCTAAGTCCACCCTAGCTAAGCTGGATACACTTTTTAATGCCTTCTGCCACTTTGCTCTCGATGCTTCACCCCTTACCCACCACTGCAACCTTTACCGTTCCCTGGCAGTACCATCCCTTGGAAATTGGCGCATTTCACACTGTGCTAAATATGTATCTAATCTATGGCTTGGCACTATCCCTTCCCTCCCCTCCACCGTGCTCTCAGCTGCCCCTCCCCCACCCATTATCTTAGATCCTGCGACTACTGACCACTATCAATCCCTAGGCGGAAGACTACTGCCAGGCAAGCCGCCCTCTCACACCAGTTACCCAAGCTATGATATGATCTCCCACCTCAAAATCGGCATTCCTCCTCTGCCCACTCTCTTTCTACCTCCCTAGCTAACTTCCTCCCCACTAATTGCTCCTGTATCTGACTCGGCCATGCATCAGTTGCTCCCCTCCCCACTGCCTGACCAGCGGCCTTAGCTTTGCTAAAAATGTTGACATATAGTCCCAACCTATGCACTTTTGTCCTGTGCCTTTTTGTCCTGCATCATCATGTGCTCTATGTCTCCTGTTGCTTATACCTGCATATTACTGTGTGCTAAATTTTCCCTTGTATTTCTGCTATATGTCAAGTAATTGTTATATGCTCCATAAAATATCCAATGTACTCCATGTATTGTTGCTTGTCGTTTAATGCAATTGTATCCATATGCTGCTACTTGCCTCTGTTATTTGCTCAGTTGATAACCTGCATGTTATCCAACCCCCTTGTGCCCCCTCCCCCGCAGGTCACACTGGGAGATGAGCATCTTGTTGCTCAGTGTGCCTTTTCTGGTGAAACTATTTCAATAAATAAATAAATAAATGTGTGCAGGGTCCAGAGGGGTAGTGTGAGCAAGTTAAGTCTTACTTACACATTTGTGCAGGCCTGATGGGCCACTTCAATTACAAATTAAAAATTAAAAAAAAAACATTAAGTCTAATTAATTATTTATGAGTCTAGAGAGGCTCCTGATTGGCTACTGGATTGGTCATTAACTCCTTAGAAATGATCGATCCAGCTGCAAACTGACACTGTGTGGCACACTCAGATCATGCCACACAGCTAAAACCTAAATAAAACAAAAAAAAAGTAAAAGCTGTTATTGCAATTAGACATATAGTTCCAATAACAACCTTGAAGATGGTCATTTCCTTGGATTAACAACTGGCTGTAAGGAGATGGCCTGAGTAGCATCCTTGGGCCACCCATCCCACCCAAATGGTCATTAATCCATCGGAAATGGCTGGCTTCAAGGTCATTATTGCTTAATTATCTTCAAGTTCAAGTTTATTGCAGGAAAGCTCCATTGAGCAAGCTCATTCACAAGGAGGTCCTGTGACATAAACACTTAAAGTACAAACACAGATAGGTAATAACAGTATATACATGAAATGCACGTTACATGATACAGGCTGGATATACATACAAGGGTACCACATAGGGTGACCTCAGGTGGTAAACATTGATATGAGACAGGGAAGTGACTTACAGGTGCAGACTTCAGGGCAGATTTCTGGGGAACAAACACATTAGTTTCTTTGTTTTCTGTTTTTTTTTATTTGTGACTGACTTGAAATGTCAGTCATGAATGGAAATAAAATCATGTTTTCGCAGACATTTTGTCATTCAGTCCACACATGCACTAAATGTTAAAAATTACACCTTCATAGCTAAAAACAAAATAAAATTTCATTTGAAACTAGTGAAAGCCACATCCTTGGAAAAGGAGCAAACCAACCTGTAAGTGTTATAATTTAACTCTGTCACGTTTTCATTATTGGTGAGCAAAAGAAGTCTTAAATGGTGATTTTTATGTCATTCAACAATCTATAACTCAAAAAATATCAAACAAATTAATAAATAAGCCCATAGGACTGAGACCATCCTATGTGCTAAGATGGCTGAGATATAAGTTGTCAAATTCCCATTTTTTACTCAAGACGTTAACTCAGCTGTTGCATAAAGGTGCTGGTGTGCATGTATACTATCTCACTATCTGTCTCTTTATCTATCTGTGTGTCTGTTTGTTTATCTATCTATCTATCTGTCTTACTATCCATCTATCAGACTGTCTTTGCAAAAAAAAATGAAATTATTGCTTTTATTAGGATTGATACACAAGCATACAAAGTTGGGAAATGAACAATTAGGGTTCAAAGTCTGCAGAACCTTTGCAATTTGGTAGTGTGGTGTTCCTCCCGGTTTTAAATAATCATGAAATGCAGGGTTAGTGTTACTCTAATATTGGCAATCTCAATGCAAGCATTTCATAGCTATGTCATTTTCACTGTATAGTAAGACAGTGCTAATATTAGGGAAACACCAACCCTGCACTACATGATCATTCTGCACTGGTGTAGGACTCTGGACCCATGGAAGTAGCATAGTGGTACATCACAGAATTAGCATATTTTGTGATGTACTGACACTACGCAACTTGCATGACTGAGTGCTGACTGCAACCAGACTGAGACCCACCATTGTCAGCTCATACCATCAGCCAGCTCATGGTTTTAGCTATCTGTCTAGTGGTTGAGAGCATTGTCACATCATTTAACACATTAACATTAATTTTAGAAGTAATGACTAAGAAAAAAAATTGGGTGGGAGATCCTTATTATAAAAACACTATAATTAATTATAATTAATATTATGGATGTGGGAGCTATACCCCCAAACCCTCTCTCACTCAGACAACAATCCAGGATAAGGGCTAAATATGACCCAGCAGTAAGAAATCAGTAGAGTGGAGTGGTAGGAGGGGGGTTGAGGGTGCACTTAGCAGTGGAGGGAGTATAAGAGTGTGACAGAAGCAGGTGTAAGAGAGTGGAGGTAGTGTTGATGTGGTGATATGGTGCAGAGCATAGCGTAGTTATCATAAGAGAATAAGTGGGTCCTAAGTCCTCCACTATTGCTGATCATTCAAACTTGAGGAACATCACACCACCAATTTATTATAGTTCCAGAGACACTGAACTCTAATTTGTCATCATTTCCCTACTTTGTACACTTTGTGTTTCAGTCCTAATCAATGCATTAACATATTTATTTTTTTTTTTTGCAATTAATTTCCTTACTTCTTGGAAAAGATAACTAAAAGCAGCTTCATAGTGACTGTCAGTGTGCCAGACCTAAAGCTTGTTTTATGAGTGGCCCTATCAGCTGTAAGGAAGTTAATTAGCATATGTGATTTGTGTATGCTTTACTAATGCACGTGCGCTAACAAGTATATATAAACCCTTGCTTGCTGGGCAGAAGTCCACATTTTCTGCAGGTGTTTCAAGCATGTGTGTCACACAGTAAACTTACCAGCTCACTTCACGTTGGTGTCTGTGTGATTATTACATGGTGTCAGTATGGACAGCCTGCAGCCTCCCACCGCTCTCAATTTACATGGAAATGCATCTGAAAATTGGAGAAGCTTTAAGCAGTAATTTGAAATTTTCTCAGTTCCCAGTGGACTCACTGAAAAATCCCAGAAACTCCAGGATATGACTTTCATGCAGGTGGCTGGCCCTGATGCATTAGAGGTATTCAATACTTTCATTAGGGAAAACGAGGAAGAGAAGGGGCAGCTGAATAAAATTATGGGACAATTTGAGAGATATTGTAACCCAAGAAAGAATGCGACTTATGAAAGTCATTTGTTCAATACAAGGAACCAGAATCCGGGTGAGTGCATTGATTCATCTGTACCAGAACTGAGGCTAAAGGCTAAATCTTGTTAATTTGGAGATTTAACTGAATCACTGATCAGAGATAGAATTGTATACAGAGTGAACACGTGAGTTGCAGACTGTTGAGAAAAGCGGACTTAAAATAAAATGATGCCATAGATATGTGCAGGGCCACTGAACTGAGTGAAATGCAGATAAACGTTTAAGTGGGGATGCTCAGAATAAAAGTGCAGTGCAGGTAGCAGTTGTCCAGGAAGAAAGAGTCAAAGCAAGTTCCAATGTGAGCAAGAGGAGTTATGCACCTCAAGCGAATAAAGTCAAATGTGAAAAGTGTAGTCGTGAGCATGAGATAAATAAAATGCCCAGCATATGTACAGTTTGAGTATTGTGCCACAAGAAAAATCACTTTGCTAGAGTATGTCATGTGGGCAAATGCAGTAAGATCCATGTTGTTAGAGAAGATGTTCAGGAGAATGAAAGTACTTTCAGCATTGAAACTGTGACTACGTATAAGCAAGAGACTGATTGGAAAGTAAATCTGAGTATAACTGGGAAATGGTGACATTCAAGTTAGACACAGGAGCACAGTGCAATATGATGCCTTTTCAGAAGTATATGACACTGACTGGAGAAGCTATTCAAAGGTCATCAGCTAGACTGGTTTCCAATTCCGGGCATAAACTGGATGTAAAAGGCAAAGTGATGTTGCTAACATGTCTTAAGCAAAAGTATTACTTGCTGCCATTTCACGTGGTTAATGCAAACGTGACCCCAGTGTTGGGCCTGTCCACTTGCTTGGAAATAAAGCTTATAAAGAAGCTATTTTCAGTAGAAGCTGCAAATGGAAGTGCTGGGGAAACCACAGAAGGAATACTGGCAGGATTTGCTGATGTATTTGAGGATTTGGGATACTTAGAAGGTGAATACCATATTAAAATAGATAAAAGTCAGCCCTGTGATCCACTCCCTAGAAAACTACCTTTTACATTACAAGCTAAAGTGAAAATTGAGCTAGAGAACATGGAAAGATTGGGGGTTATTGAGAAGGTGGAGAAACCCACAAGCTGGGTCAACTCAATTGTGGTAGTAGAAAAACCAAAGTACAAATGTATATAGATCCCAGAGATCTTAATGCGGCAATTAAAGGGGAACAGTACCCGATGAATACAGTTGAAGATATTGCAGCCAAGTTAGCGAGGGCCAAAGTATTCACAGTGTTAGATGCTGGGCAGGCCTTCTGGCAGATTAAACTGGATGGGCCTAGCTCTGATTTAATTACTTTTAATAGACCTTTTGGGAGGTACAAGATCAAGCATCTCCCCCTTGGGATTTGTTCAGCACCAGAAGTCTTCCAAAGAAAATTTCAGATACTTTTGAAGGACTTGAGGGCACAGAGGTCATTATGGATGACATCCTAATATGGGGAGCTAATGTACAAGAGCACAATGAGAGGTTACGGCATGTTTTACAAAGAGCCAGAGATAAGCATTTGTCTCTAAATCTAAAGAAATCCCAAATCAAAATATCGAAGGTCCAATACATGGGACACAAGTTAAGAAACAACGGGTTGTTGGAGGACCCAGAGTAAATTAAAGCAATTACCCAGATGTCTGTTCACCAAAACAAGACTGACTTACAGAGATTTATGGGAATGGTAAAGTAGCTGGCAAAATGTATTTCAAACCTATTAATTATAAATAAGCCATTGAGAGAGTTACTAGAGAAGAAACAGCATGGCATTGGGAGGAGCGCCACCAACAGGCCTTTCAAGAACTGAAAACAGTGGTTACTAGCCCCCCAGTGCTGGACTACTATGATCTAAGAAAACCTGGAATTATGTGTTGATGCATCCTCTGTAGGGCTGGGTGCTTGTCTGCTGCAGGAAGGCAGGCCTGTTGCTTTTGCTTCCAGATTACTTAATAAAACTAAGAGAAATTATGCACAAGTTGAGAAGGAAACACTAGCTATTGTGCTTGGTTGTTCAAAGTTCCACCAGTATATTTATGGCAGATCCTGGGTCCGTGTTGAATCAGACCACAAGCCCCTAGAAAGCCATTTCAAAAAACACTGGCCACAGCCCCACTGAGAATTCAATTCATGATGCTAAAACTGCAAAGTTATGATTTGCGAGTACAGTGCAAAGCAGGTAAAGAGCTTCATATAGCACATGCCCTGAGTAGGGCTGTGGGAGAAAATTCTGCACCAGAAACTGAATTAAACAAATAAGAGGTTCACACGGTGCACTATATACCAATCAGTGATGATAAACTGAAATTGTTTCAGCAAGAGATGGATAATGGTTCAGCACTGGTCAAGTTGAGAGACACTGTTTTGAATGGGTGGCCCCAGGAGAAAACATTAGTGCACCCCGAGATAAGGCAGTACTGGCAGTTCAGAGATGAAATCTCGATAGAAAATATACTTTTTCTGAAGGGGAGAGACTGATCGTTTCCACATTACTGAGATCAGACCTGTTAACCAGATTACACAGCAGCCACTTGGGCACTGAAAAATGCAAGCACAGGACCATAGATATTTTATTCTGGCCAGGGATGAACAGTTACATTAGTGACACGGTGGCCAAGTGTGGCATTTGCCATCAATTCAGGAAAGCACAAGCTAGAGAACCGATGCAGCCACATGAGATACCAGACAGACCTTGGCAAAAGGTTGAGGCTGACCTATTTGAATTTGAAAGGGAAAATTATCTGGCAATGGTTGATTACTACTCCAAATACATTGAGATATCCAAGTTGCAAAACACAACAAGCAAAATGGTGATTAACCACATTAAATCACAATGTGCAAGACATGGTATTCCAGAAATACCTGTAACAGATAACAGCCCACAAATTGCCTGTACTGAATTTAGAGACTTTCAATGAAGGTATGAGTTTAAACATGTAACATCTTCACCAAGATACCCCCAGAGTAATGGTATGATAGAACGGGCCATTAAAACAATAAAGAGACTGTTAAAGGAAACACAAGTGGACCATCAAGACCCTTACTTAGCACTTTTGGAATTGAGAAATACCCCTCTGGAGGAGCTAGGATCTCCAGCACAGCTGCTTATGGGCTGAAGAACCAGAACTTTGATGCCTACCAGATCTGAGCTTCTTAAACCAAAAGTACCAGATGTTGAGGTGGGAGCTGCATTGTAAAGGGCTAAAAAAAAACAACATCTTATTACAATTTGCACGCCTGACCACTCCCAGCCTTACAGTCAGGACAGTCTGTTTACCTGCAAACACCTAATTATTTATCTATTTATTGAATTTTGGTAACTGGGTAGGCCCTCTGAGACAAGACAGTCCCTTTTCCAGGGGCGACATGGGAAGTGCAGTACATTGTGCATTCGTAGTCATACAGTAATAGAGTACATCAATTACATTCAGTTATGCAAAATAAGCAATGTAGGTAGTCAACAAAACCTTACGTACAGACATCATTTACAGTATTTTTTTTTTTCCTTAGAGATCAGGGGGCACAGAGAGTGGAAAGTTATGCTAGGAGAATCATGCAAGGAGTGAACAGGAGTTAGGAGTCAGTGGAAGCATGAGCAAGGTGGGGCGGTTAGGTGAAAATCAGTGAATTTTGAAATTGAGACAGGGAGGTGCAGGCCAGTATAGGAGGAGGTAGAGCTCCAGCAATACACAGCAGAAAATGCAAACAATCTCTGAGCCATGGAAAGTCATAAGTTTGCACTGACAGAAGGGACAAGGAGGTAGATCTGAGGGCACGTCAGGGGAGATGACATTAAACAATATCAGCAAGGCAAGCAGGAGTGAAATGATGGACAAGCTTATGTATAAACTTAGTGTGGCATAGCATAATTTTAATTCATAGGGTAGCCAGCCCAGGGCAGATAGGACATTGCAGTGATGGTGCCGAGCATTGGCCCCAAGAGCAAACCTGCCAACTGTATGGTAGGCCTGTGATAGGTGAGGTAGTATGGCTGCGGTAGCAGAAAGTAATAATGGACACCATACATGAGAAGGGGCAGGAGTGTGGCATCCACAGTCTTGCAGCAGGAGGTCAATGTAAGGAAGGGACGGATGATGTAAAGGACATAGATTTTTTGGTTTATAGTTTTGGTGATGGCTGTAACATGTGCATACAGGGTAAGTGAGGGATCTAAGGTGATTCCCAAGTATTTGAAGGACCTGACTGATTTGAGTGCATTCCCAGTACGTGAGAGTACAGCCGGAAGGGGGGAGGGTTGGTGTGGATGAGTTGGAGAATAACATGCTCTTTATTTTTTTAGTATTAATGAAAAGCTACTTCTGAACGAACTAGTCCTCAAGGGTATGGAAGTCAGAGGCTAGCGTTGAATTGAGCCACCCGATATCAGGAGAAGAATGGTAGATGATAGCATCATCTACATATAGGTGAATAAAGGCCCCACCACAGTTGTGGAATGCCATACTGAAGAGCCACATTCCTACGTAGTCCAAGCAAATGGGAAATTGTATTGCAGAAACAGGAGAGACCTTTTGTTAATCCTTGAGCTGCGCCGCTCCTGTAGCCCACAAAACCAATCCTACCTTGTGTTTAAAAAAAAATAATTCATTAAATCCCCAACTCCCTGATGTCTAGTGGACCCCCCACTCCCTATCCTGGCATCAGGTAGCACCCCCTTGCTCCCCTCCAGTGCCCTGACTGGACCACCGCACAGCCCTCCACTCATCTCCACAGACGGCAGCCCTACTGAGTGCTTGAATAAATGAGCTCATGCTTATACAAGCATGTGCTCATTCATTGAATCACTCAGTCAGGCTGCTGGCCATGGAGATGAGTGGAGGGCTGTGCCAGTGGCCCAACTGGTGTACCGGGGGGAGTGGGGTGGGAACAATCTGATGCCAAGGTAAGGGGTCCACTAGACACCAGGGAGAAAGGGTTTTAATTAATTCTTGTTTTTGTTTTTTTAAATCACACAGATTTGGGATGGGACTTAGTCAGTAGGGAGGGAATTACTCAGTGTAACTCGTGGGGGGTGAGGGAAAGGGGAAATTGTTTAACCAGGAGAGGCACACTAAGCCAAAGCTTGTTTCCAGGTGCAACCTGGGAGCACAAGGAAGTCAAGTGACTTGCTCAGGGTCACACAGTATGCAAATGGAGAGAGGGCTTTATTCAATTTCAGCCATAATCAGGCTGAGGGGAACACTAGACACCAGGGAGAAGTTATTTTTTTAAATTTGGGCTGGCGAGTGCCTGGGGGGGAACGCACTAGACAACACCAGGGAAGAAAGCTGATGTGGCAGAATTACAGAATTTTGCCCGTGAGTGGTGAAATTTTACACTCGAACCGTGAATTTCGCCGGTTGGCTGACAAAATTTCACTCGCTCCATGGGCAAAATTTTGTATTTCACCCAGAAAAATGTGTAGTGAAATGCATGAATTATGTGAAATATTTCATTGGGTGAAATTTCTCAATTTCGCAAAACAGTAATAGTGATGTGCAGTCAGCCAGCCCTGTAGCTGGCCTTGTGAGTGACACTGCAGACCACTCATGAAGCAGCTGCATAATAATGACTCGCACTGTGCCAGACCTGTAGCTTGCTTTACTCAGGGCTGTATGGGGCAAATGTGAAGCAATATGCAAAGCAGAACAACCATCAGGCACAGCCCTGGACCTGTAGCTTCCTTTGTGCAGGGTGAGCCCTACATGAGGCAGCATACCCACTGGGTGAGCATGAAACTTTCCAATTAGCAGTTGATGAGTAGGGGTACTAAGAACCCTGTCCCTCAAATATGATGAAAAAAAAAGCAACAAAATATCAGAAAAAAATCATTTCATATGTGCAGTGAGCAGTTCATAGGCCTTAGTTTTGGGGGAAGGACAGTTTTTTCAAATTTTGGGGGGGTAAAATAGTTTATTTCATTTTTAGTGTTCATCAACAATGTACATGTTTGTATCTCTATAGTTAATATTTTTTTAAGATTTCTTTACCAACATTGAAGTTTGAGCTTCTTACCACTCCCCACCCTCTTCATGAACACATCAATGGCATTTTATTGAATTGTCCCTCAGTCCATTTTCAGGCATTCTTTCTTTTCAATTCAAAAAAAAGCTAAGTCCAAATGCCACATGTCACACCGCAGAGGTGACCTGGGTTTGGGAGTGAACTCAGGTCCCAGGAGTCATCCGGGGAGACAGAGACCATTGTGTATCCAGAGGACTACTCTCCTCTACTGTTGAGGGGGATTCCTCCTTCGCATCACTTCCAGACTGCCACCACATGGAGATGTGGTAACAGGGCAATAGGCGTGACAGAGTGGGGATGGCTTGTCGCAAAGCACGTGGTGTTTGTGTGCCCCATATGCACTGGCATGCATAGCATGCTACCAGATCAGAGGAGAAAATCAAAACTAGCCAGCAGACGAAGCCAGGCTCAATCTTTGGCCTGTGCCACCACCCCAGCAGTCTCTCCAGATCTTGACTGATGTTTGAGCAGTAGGGAAGAGGGTACCAGTGGCAGTGTAGAAAACCTGCTGCTGGCTTGATAAAAGCTTGAGGGGTGGGAAGGGAAACTGGCAGTGGAGTTGGGTACCTGATGCTGGTCCTTATACAATTCTGGTGGGTGCCAGGATGTATCATTGGTGGGGATGAGCATCTGATGACCAGACAAATATGTTGAGGGGTTCAAGTTTACTGTAGAAAATACTCCACTGAACAGGCACATTCATAAGGAGGTCCTGATACATAAAAGGGACAATATACAATAAATACAACAAACTGTAAACATTTGGACAAACATAGGTACATGAAATGTTTACAATACAAAGCCTGAGCTTGTTACATACTGTAAATATAGTACAAGGATACAGTGTGGTGATTCATAACAAGCAATATGAGGCATGGCACTTGACAATTATAATTCTGAAAGGAACCAATCTGTATTTATTTATTTATTTATTTGTTTATTTTCTTTTTTAAAAAAAGAAAAGTATCTGAGGATCAGTGGCAGGATTTTAGGACAGTAAATTAATAAAAAGGGAACTAGGAGAGCTTCAGTAACAGACAAGTAGTGGAATTGCAGTATAATGTGGGGAGTGGTGCAATGCAGTGGCTGTGGGGCAGCCATATTCAGGCAGACCTTCTGGACACTGAGGTGCTGCCCTATCTGCATGTATCTCTCTGGACTGTGGGATGAGGTAGCCAGACTCAGAGCGGAAGTAAACTGGGTCAGGAGTACCATTACCTCTATCCAGAGACCACCCAGGCCAATGCCTGCCTCAAAGGATACGAGAGCAGAAGAGCACTTGGATGAAAGTGCTCTCAGGAGGATAAACCGGTCAGGCAGAGGCACATCCCAGATCCTATTCCACTCAAGAACTCATATACTACACTGGCAAATGGGGACAACCAAATAGAGGTACCCAGAGAAGTGGAAGGAAAGGATGTGGAGGTTAGCCAAGGAGGTGACCTCAGCGGGGAGAGCAGTAGAGCCCAGAGGAGGAGGAACCAAATCCTGGTGGGGGACTCCATTATAAGAGGGGTCCAGCTAGGAACACAGGAGGGGGAGGATAGGGAGGTGAGGTGCCTACCAGGTGCCATGGCATGGATGGAAGGAAGGAAGATTCTGGGGATCACTGGGAAGGCAAGACAGGAGGGTGACCTGGATGTCATTATCCACCTAGGTACTAATGACCTGGCAAATGGGCAGCCAAAGGAAGTTCAGGAAGAGTTTAGGAAATTGGGAAGGGGTCTCAAGCAAGTAGCTACTTCTGTCACTTTCTCAGAGGTACTACCTGCAAGAGGCAAGGGAGAGCATGGGGTGCATGCACCAGGAACTTTAACTCATGGTTGAAGAACTGGTGCTGTGAGGAAGGGTTTGGGTTCATTGGTGACTGGGGACCAACCTGGAGGGATGGAGGTTTGTTCAAGCCTGACGGCCTGCATCCATCCTGGAGAATCAAGCACTCAATGATAAAGTTTAAATACTACATTGACAAGCATTTAAACTAGCAAAGGGTGGCAGACCAGCAAGGAGGGTACTTTACTCTCACCTCCACAGCTAGCAATGGAACCAGTGAACTGGAGGAGGCTATCTCTAAAAAGCAGTGTGCAAAGATGGAGATTAGCCCAGAAGGTGGATCGACAGAAAAGGAAAATTCAGTAGAAAGCAGACAGCAAGGAGAACCAGGGATAAAGGACAACCAAGAAAGGGCTGGAGTAGAACAGTGAAACAGTCTAGGGAGGTCAAATCATGGAAAGCCATGTGTGCCAATGCCAAAGCCTTAGCAACAAGATGGAAGATCTGGAGGCTGTCATGGTGCAGTCAGACCTGGACATTGTGGCCATCACTGAACCTGTGTAATGATAACCATGACTGGGAGATGGCCATACCTCTGCTACAACATATTCAGAAGAGACAGGGCAGGTAGAAGGGAGGAGGAGTGGCACTGTATGTGAAAAATGACATAAGGGCCACAGAGATCCAGGAGGAACAAAATGGGGGAGAGATACTGTGGGTTAAGCTGGAAAGGAAAATGGGGCCAGCCATCCACACAGGTGTGGTCTATAGACCACCAGCCCAGGAGGAAGAAATAGATAGGGAGCTGATTCTAGCCATCCAAAGGATGGCAGACAAGGGTGAGGTAGTACTGGTTGGAGACTTCAATATTCCAGACGTGGACTGCAGCATCCCAGCAGCAGCATCAACTAGGAGCAGATTTATCCTGGACTCCCCTTCAGGGTGCCTTCCTCAAGCAACTGGTCATGGAATCAATTCAGCAGAAGGCAATACTGGACCTTGTGCTCACAAACAGGGACAGTGTGATTGGGGTAACAGTGGGGGAACACCTGGGGAACAGTGACCACCAGTCATTGTGGTTTGAAATCAAAGAAAGAGCAGAACCAAACCACACAAAAACACGTATCCTGGATTTTAGGGAGGCAGACTCTGGGAAAATGGGGAGATACTTGAAAGAGGTATTAAGGGGAATGGGGTCAGGAATCAGGGGTTGAGGAACAGTGGGCAGTATTGAAAATGGGGATTACAAGAGCAACAGAATTATGCATTAAGCAGGTTAGCAAGAGGAAAAGGAAGAAGATACCATTATGGTTTTCCAAAGAGGAAGCAAAGAAAGTGAAAGCCAAAAAGATTGCATTCAGGCAAAACAAAAAGACACAGGCAGAAGGGGATAGGGAGAAGTACCATGAGAAGCAAAGGGAGGCAGGGAGGTCAGTAAGGGAAGCCAAAGCTCAGACAGAAGAACACATTGCAAAATCAGTGGGTAGAGGGGACAAAACCTTTTACAGGTACATAAGTGAAAAAAGAAAGGCAAAGGGAGGGATAGTGAGATGGAAGGGGGAGGATGGGGGCCGCGTGGAGGATGACAACAGTAAAGCTGACATATTGAACAGGTATTTCTGCTCAGTCTTTACTGAGGAAGAGGAAGGTAATGGGTCTGAAGGGAGTACAAGGGGTGAGAATGGTGCAGAAATGGACACAAGTCCCTTTACTCGAGAAAGGGTCCTGAAGGAACTGGAAGTAATAAGAGTTAATAAAGCAATGGGGCCAGATGGGGTGCACCCCAGGGTCATTAAAGAGCTAAGAGAGGTGGTGGCTGAACCTCTGGCTATCCTGCTTAGCCGATCACTGGAAACAGGGGAGGTACCCAAAGACTGGAGGACAGCAGATGTAGTCCCCTTATACAAAAGTGGGAACAAAGAGGAAGCGGGAAACTACAGACCAGTCAGCCTCACCTCGGTAGTGGGGAAGATCATGGAAGCACTACTGAAAGAGAGACTGGTGGAACATCTGTCTGTCAATGGCCTACAGGACCCAAGGCAGCATGGTTTCACCAGGGGGCAGTCATGTCAATTTTTTGACTGGGTGACTAGGGAGGTGGATCGGGGTGGCAGTGGACATAGCCTATCTGGACTTCAGAAAGACCTTTGACACTGCGCCACATAGAAGACTATTACACAAACTGGGCAATATGGGTGTGGGCAGGACAGAGGTATGGTTGGTAGGTAACTGGCTGGACAGCAGGACACAGAGGGTGGTGGTAAATGGCTGTCACTCCACAGAGGGAAGAGTGACCAGTGGGGTACCACAGGGATCAGGGCTGGAACCGGTCCTATTTAACATCTTCATCAGTGACATTGCACAGGACCTAGAAGGCAGAATTTCACTGTTTGCTGATGACACAAAGCTCTGTAACAGAGTAGACACACCAGAGGGTGTAGACAGAATGAGAAGGGACCTGCAGAAACTTGAAGAATGGTCAGGGGTTTGGCAGTTGAAATTCAGTGCAAAGAAGTGCAAGATAATGCATATTGGGGCACAAAAACCCTGGCACAATATATCAGTTGGGAGGTGAGGATATAGTATGCACCAAGCAGGAAAGGGATCTTGGGGTTATCATCTCTGATGACCTCAAGGTAGGGAAACAGTGTGACAAGGCAGCAGGTAAAGCAAATAGGATGCTGGGTTGCCTCAGGCAGGCATCACCAGCAGGAAAGGGGGGTCATAATTCCACTCATACAAGACACTAGTGAGGCTCCACCTGGAGTACAGTGTACAGTTCTGGAGACCTACCCACGTAAGGACACAGACAGGGTAGAGAAGGTTCAGAGGAGGCAAAAAGATGGTACATGGATTGCATCACAAGTCCTGAGGACAGGTTGAAGGAACTGAATATGTACTCCCTGGAGGAGAGGAGAGAGAGGGGATATGATAGAGACATACAAGTATCTTACAGGGAGGAACAGGGTGAAGGAATACACTATTTTTAAGCGAAAAAGATGTTCCAGGACTAGAGGGCATGGGATGAAGTTGGAGGGAGGACGATTCAGAGGAAACGTGAGGAAGAATTTCTTCACAGAACGGGTGGTGGACAAGTGGAACACCCTGCCAGAGGAAGTGGTGGGGGCTGAAACAATCACGGGATTTAAGAATGCATGGGATAGACATAAAAGAATTCTGGATGTCAGGGGTAAGGGGCAACAGACTTCTAGGAAAACATAAACTGAACTTACAAGCTCAAATGGGCAGACTGTGCGGGCCACAGGCCCTTATCTGCTGACACTGTCTATGTATCTATGTATTGAAAGTGAAACACAAGTAACAGTGGTGACAGTAAATACTAGATCTGAATTTTGGCAAATTCCAGAATTGGGGTGATACAGCAGACTGAACACAGGTAAGGTGAGATACATGAATAAATTCAGGTGAGGAAGGAGGCCGACTGAGGGGGTAAACCAGGTAAAGACTGTCATGGAGGTCTCAAGGGAGTATGGCAGCAAAGGATAAGTGCTAGAATGTTAAAAGAGGATGGAGGAGCAACAAGGGAAAGAGCCGAGCAGGGATGAAGGGATCAGAGGGAATCCAAGATGTGGATGGCCTGGCCAGTGGGGTGGAAGATGGACTAGAAGGGATACGGGTGTGGGGGACAAGGGAGGGTAGGGGTGAAGAGTATAAGAGGATGGCAACCCAATGGCAACACAAAACATAGATATGCACACCACACTCCTGTATGATTGTTACAAGTAAATATTTGTGTTGCCATTGGGTTGTGCATTTGAGAAAGAGTAATGTCCTCGCGGACAGACCAGTTTCCAGTTCACTCAGTGCTGCAGCTGGTTAGTATAATCGGAATGGTATTCCAGGTGGCCCGGGTTCAAGTCCCAGCTGAGGCACTTTCTTCTTTCTCACCTCTGTTTGTATGTGTTCCATAAATATGCACACCACACTCCTGTGTGATTGTTACAAATGCTTTTAACTGTTCAACACATGTATTTTTAGGCCATCCTTGGATCTTTGTTTCATCTTCTCAGGTCCTTAATAGGGAAGCAGTGAAATAAAATTTTGCAGAATAAATTATGGTGAAATTGCAAATTTTGCTGTGTGAAACATTTTGTGGAATTCAAGGATTTGGCTGAATTTCGCAGGTCCTAAATGTGAAATTCCACCGGCAAAATTGAGAATTTCACCCGCAAAATGTGGAGTTTCACCCACGAGTGTCAGAATTTCACCCGCAAGTGGTGAAATTCCACTGCTCGCGGGTGAGGTTCTGCATTTTGTGGGCAAAATTCATGATTTCACTGTGGAGTTTTGCATTTTGCACCCACAAAATATTTTGCAAAATGCACAAATTTCATGAAATATTTCACTGAATAAAATTCACAGATTTTGCACATCTCTAGTCCTGCATCCTACTAGTGGTGCTCCCAAGGAGTTATGCCAAACTATCCAGTTTTGTGTATAGCATATCCTGGCTCCATGGTTATCACCTCCTCTTCTGATGGTACCCTGGGCAGACACCAACACACCAAGACTCACTTGACTAAGTCAGTCAGAGCAAGGAGGAGGATCAAGAAAATACGGTTGAGCCTGGTAGGCTAGAAGACCTCATCTATTCGTTTCGGTATCCTATTAACACGGCGACCATGATTGAGTGACTGCAAAAAGGGCGACTCAATCATGGTGTCTGTGTTCTTGGCTACCTGGTAGGGTAGTGACAGGATACGGGGTAGGCGAAAATGGTGACAGGATGTCTACATGTATACATGTGCATGGGGGAGGGACCACACTGCACAACATGTGAAAGGGGAGGAAGGGTATATGTGAGGTGGTGTGGTGATCAACTGCTGAGCTGGCTGTGTGGCATGGTGGGTAGGATGGCAAGCTGTGGTTGGGAAGGCGCCAGGTTCAGTTCTGGGGCAGGATTGTTTTTTGCGTCATGCCAGGTTTTTTATTTTTTGTAAGTTTCACACCTCTGCTGGCATGCACCCCCTGGAGTTGAGAATCTTTAATTTGGCTGGGTGCAGGTGGTGAAGCTCCCAATGTGGGTGCAGGGGGCACAGCCCCCAACATATCATGTAATCCCATCACCACTTTTGAAGTCTCCTCAAGTGTACATCGTCATTATTTATTTTCGACGATGTACACTCACCCAAACAGCGATTGCCATTTGGTGATTATATTTAAGACATGGAATCTCTGGGTCTGTTTTCAGATTTACAGTACTTCTCTAGAGCCATCCCACTACCCTCCCACTAAGAGCAAGGCCTGCAGTGATGGTCTTGTCCACAGCCAAGTAAGAACTTTAGGGAATCAAAGTACATTCTTTATCTCACTCTGAAATCCCCTGCTGGCCCTGTTCTATGTGCATTGTTACTCTGCATCAAGAATCATTTGAGTAAGTGTATATTAATATAAGGCTTTATGTTCCTTCTTTCAGGACTGCTCTTCCACTGAGACAACAGGGTGCAATTGTGTAGCAGAAGGGTAGCTCCCTGCCAAAGCAGGAGGTGAGCAAATTAAATTCTCTCCCTGCCTTAGCCAGTTGATGCCCTATTACTGGGGTTTGAGGTGTAAACCTAAGTAGCATGGGATGCAGCTAAGCAGCTCTGTGCTACTGAGACAGCTTTAGTAGTAATTTCTGTTTGAAGTTTTATTTATTTATATTTTAATTTATTTATCTGTTTGATATGTGTTTATCAGATACGAACTCAAGAGCATACAGTATATGAGCATTTTTAAAGGGGACTCAAAGAGAGCAGATGCAAATAACAAACTCATAAAGTAAGCACAAATAAAACAATAGCAAAGTAAAATGATCAAGTAAAAATAATTACAAGCAGAACATAGAAAAACATTTTCCTTTGCTGAATTTTAAATGAAGGATATGAACAGTAAAAATATATTAAATACCAGGTAAGACGTCAAGAGCATAAACTCCCTTTTTCAAGGGGGACCTTGAGAGAGCAATCACAAATAACGAACTCATTAAGCAAGTAGAAATAAAACAGCAGTAACAAACTAAAAACATTTAAGTAAAATAATTGCAAGCAGAACAAAGTAAAACAAATGTTTCCTTAGCTGAAATTTAAACAATGGATATGAATAATAAAAATGTATTTTGTCTACATCGATTTGGAGATAATTATGTATATAATGCTTTAAAGAAAACATGTCTATAATACACTTGTTTCAATGGTCCCAAGAGTATATAAATGAATGGGTTTTAAAGCCCTTTGTTAGAAAAAATAAAATCATGTATTCATTAGGCACTGCAGTATATTGTAGCTAGACTTGTAAATACTATCTGAAACCACATCCATTAAAAATATAGCATCCAGAGTGGTATTTAACACAGCTCCTGTTACATCAAATGTCATTCACTGAAAGCTCCTGTTAATAAAGATCAGCACAGGTCACACTAGCAAGGATAAACAGTCGTTCCTAAAGCCTGTGGTTTCAGGCTAAAGTGAAACCTAATCTCCATGGTGTTTTTGTCTGGCCATGCGTGCAAGTATATGTGCTCTATTTTTGCATTCATAATGCTTCTTTCAAGCACACTGCTTACGACTGTGAAGCATTTGATTTCTGGTAATTAATCAGCTCATCATACATACAGTGTCTTTCCCTCAGGCCCAGCTCAAGTTAGTGACCCAAATCAGGCCCCAGAAAAAGATGATGCTGCTATTTACCATTTTGGAGACTACAGTAAGAGCTTGATAAGCAGTGTTTGGATAAACAGAAAGTCTAGTTATGCATGAAATTTGAATGTGTCTGCTCGCTATAAAAGGGAATTTTTAATAAGACTCCTTTTCAACAACAGAGACATTAAGTGGAGAATTGTATTTGCTTGAAGAACCATTCATAAGGTTTTGCTCGTGGACAATTATGTTACATTTACATAGAAACATAGACTTTGACTGCAGAAAAGGACCGCTTGGCCCAACTAGTCTGCCCATTTCCCTACCTACAGGATTGGCCACAGATCCTAGTTAACCAACAGCCTATTTCTTCCTACCCCCCACAACAATTGCCTTATGTCAGTTAAGTTAGTTAAGACAGTACTTTTTTTCCTACTGCCCCTTCTTTCCCTCTTTCTATCATCTTCACAATGCCAGCTCAACCCTTAGCCAGTACTGGAACTGCAGTTTATGAACTTTGGAAGCTATGGGGGCCTATGAGGGTCTCTCCTTACACAGAGCCCCCTTCTCACTGTAAGTCAATGTTAGTGGCGTGTGAGTTACTAAAGCTCTCTTCAGAGTTATGGGATCTGTGCCCTGGCAGACCTCCTATAATTCAAACACTGTCCTTAGCTTTAGTCTTGTACAAGCGACTCCATGGTTTACTCCACATGGCAAGCCCTCACTACAAGGCTTAGGGTGGAAGTTGATGAGAGGAGGGCCAGACAAGTCAGAATTACAAGGAGCAGTGGTATTTAAGCTGTCTGCATGGGAGGAGCCCCTTTTTATATTTTCTCCCCTAATTCTCTGCCTCCTTGGCAGCAGCCTGGGTGTATATAGTCACCTATGCATGCACGCACAAACAGGAATGCATTGAGCTCTGTGACCCTGAGACAGGAGGTAGCAATATATCATATGTCAATCTCTTTCTGTCCCTGCCATAGGGAATTTCTGTCTTCTTTCTTGGGAACTATACAGGCTGCCGCATGCTGCACAGTGACACCAAATACCAGAGTGTGGAAACCAGAGTCTGAGATATAATCGATGACCATTAGCATAATAGCATAATCCTCCACCTCTTGGCCATCCAGCAGCCCAAGATAATGCTGCTAACAATGTTCCTAACATTCTGTCATTCATTTTTCAAATATCTGTCTATCTATCAATTAATCTATCTGTCTATCTTTCTAACAATGGAATCCTTAATTTCTCTGGTTTGCATAGACCATGGAAACAATTACAATTACTACTAATTTCTGTCTGTTTTTGGAACAGAATTTAGCTAATGTTATCAAGATTATGTGCTCAGGGATGTGGTTAGTGGAATTATTTGCTTTTACAAATATTAATCTAACTGAAGTGCTAACAGTAATGCTCAGCAGAGCTTAATCCATTTCAGGTTCCCATTGGAAGTTTCCTGTACTGAGTATAACATTCACTGTCACATGTAGCTGATGCAGATTTAAAGATCAAATGCACACCTATTTAATAAAAAGCTTGAATTCACTTGAATAGATGTCCCTGTGTCATGATTAATGTTTCCTAAAAACAGGATTCTGTTTGGTTTTGTGGTGTTCTTTAAATTAGCATCTGTGAATGTGCTCTGCAGTAACTGAAACAGTGAAGAAACAGTGAAGATGCTTCTGTCACTGTCAATTAGCAATGACATCATACCTGTCCAGCCTGCTGCTTCACCAATTAAATCCCTGATTGACTGAATAAGCTGTTGCAGTTCCTAGTTAGAACAGTCTGTAGAGCTAATTATTTTCAGTCAGAATTTGTTACTAACCCATGTAACTTGTGTTTTGAGAAATATACTTAAAATCTATCTTTCTGTTCTCATGAAAAGTTGAGCATTTTGGGGTGCAGTGCTGAATTTTAGTGGCATGAATGAATGCCTGTAAGAATTTACCTTGTCTGTATCACAGATGTCAGTTCTCTGTCATCAAAACTCTGCATTATATTCTGGCTGTTTAACACACAGTTGTTTAATGGATATAAAATAAATTTACATTCTGTTAATTCATAGAAGTAGTGTGTCTTTGATGTAGCCTCAATAAAAAGGTTTATGTGAGAACAATTTTGTTTTTATATCAGATTGACAAACATGTGTGTGCCACACTGCTATTTCAGGAACATTTTTTTTTCAATTGTTTAACCAGGAGTAGCACAGTAAGCTAAAAGCTTGTTTACAGGTGCAACCTGGGAGCACAGGGAAGTTAAATGACTTGCTCAGGGTCACACAGTATGCAAGTGGGGGCTGTGGGATTCAAACCCAGGTCTCCAGATTTGCAGCTCAGAGCTTTAGACCACTGCACTATACTGCCTGCCTAGAACATGTACTGTATGAACTCATACAATTCAGTTCTTTGTGGGGTTCTGTGTGAAAATACATCATGTATGTCTATAACTATAAATACTATATGGCATCATGATGCCCCTGTCTCCTGCCTCCCAGCTGAGGCTGCTGCACCCCACTTCCCTCTGTCCCCCACCCCCACAGTCAGGGATAATGCCCACTGTTAACCCCTTTTCCTCTCTCTCCATGGACAGGGCTGCTGTACTCTGCTAAGTCCTGGAATCCCAGGGCCTCTGACTTTACAGTTTGGGCTGCTGCACCATGATGCCCCAGACCACCAAAGATGGGAATTTTGCTGCACCCTGCTACCCACTTTCATTGCCCCAAATGGGCAGGGCTGCTGTGTCACATGCACCCCATCACACAGTCAGGGCTGCTGTACCCTGATTCCCTACTGTGTCCTGTAGCACAGTCAAGGCTTCTGCACCATGCTACCCTCTGTCCCCTGACACCCCTGTGCCCTGCTGCACCATAGAACCTCTTTCCCCCACAGTTAGAGTTGTTGCACCATGCTGCTCCCTGCCATTAGAGTCAGATCCTTTGGTACACTGCCCAAAACTACCCAATAGAAAATACAATAAATACTTTCATCTTGTGTTATAGGGTGGGGGACAGAGAGTAGCAGGGTGCAGCAGCCTAAACTGTTTATGCAGGAGGTAGCAGGAGGCAGCAGGGTGTAGCAGCCCTGACTGTGTGGAGAAGACAATGGGCAGCAGGTTGAAGAAGCCTCATATCAGGGCAGGAAACACAGGGTGTTTGCAGCAGGGGAAAGGGGGAAGCAGAGAGCTGCTGCCTCAACTGTTGGGCATGAGCCAGGGGCATCAGGATGCCATATGGTATTTCTAGTTATATACATACAGTACATGATGTATTTTCACACAGATCTGAATTTTATGAGTTCATACAGTACATGTTCCTGGAATAGCAGAGTGTGGTAGACACAGGTCTGTCAATCTGACATGTAAACAACATTGTTATCACAAGAACATATTTATTGAGACTACATCAAAAACACACTGCTTCTATGAATTAATGGAATGTAGATTTATTTTATATCCATTAAACAACCATGTGTTATATAGCCAGAACAGAATGCAATGTTTTGATGACAGAGAACTGACATCTGTGTTATGGACAAGGTAATTTCTCACAGACATTCATTCATACCACTTCATTTCAGCACTGAACCCCAAATGATCAACTGTTTATGAGAACAGAATAATTTTAAGCTAATCTCTCTAAACACAAACCAGATGGGTTAGTAATAAACTTTGAGTGAAAAAAAAAATTAGCTCCACAGACTGCTCTAACTAGGAACTGCAACAGCTTATTCAGTTAATCAGGTGCTTAATTGGTGAAGTAGCAGGCTGGACAGGTATGATGTCATTGCCCATTGACAGAGACAGAAACATCTGCAGTGTTTCTTTGCTGTTTTCAGTTACTGCAGAGAACAATAACAGATGCTGATTTAAAGAAAACCAGAAAACCGAACATCATGATATTTTCAGGAAACACTAATCATGACACAGGGATGTGATTTCAAAGGAATTCAAGCTTTTTATGACATATGTGCATTTGATCTTTAACTATCGCAGAGGCACACATAATTATTCTCTGGTCACACAAAATGTGTAGAACACTGCACACAACAGTCAAGGGTGAATAGGTTAATATTGATATGAAGTTTCCACAGAAGTTGTAGTGTGTCAAATAATTTTTATCTCTGGAATTTTTTTTGTGAAGTAACATAAAGCTTTACTACTTTTGTTTCGAACATAAAACATTACTACTTTTTTTTCTAACACTTGCATTGAGTACTATATGAATTCCATATGGAGGCTTTCTAAAATTTGTGACAGGGTATATTTATTTAGAAAATATATTTTACTTATAGTATGCTGCATTTTACAGATCTGTTTTGATATGACAAACTTTCAGCACATCTACCCTTAAATTTTGATTTTGAGGGAAGGAACAACATGTAATAATGTACTGTTATGTATGTGTGTGATACTGCATGATAGGGTAGTGAACTAAGTAGAAGTGGTTGATAGCATATATCCTCCAAAATAACAGTTTGTCTGAAGAAGAAATGCTTCTTATAAGTTCACATGATCAGCATGCATTTATTGACTTTTACACTGTGCCTTAGTAGTATTTCAGAATAAACATGCCTTTTCTGTCATCTTTTCTCATGCACCACATAACAGCAAGAATTGCTTGCAATCTGAGTTATACTATGATTGATGGCAGACCTATGCAATTCAACTTACTTTTTCTATTGGAGAGTGTGAATAAAACAAAAACTCTTTATAAATAAGATTTTGTAGCATATGATCCATCAATATTTTTCATTCTCCATAAATCTTAAAGCTACATCCTGGTAACTGAATATTCTTGACTATTTTCTTAAGGTAAACTGAAGCCAATAAGACTCCACCTTCTATTGGAAGCAGAGTTAGATTTGTTTTAAAAATTAGAAGTAGAACTTATTCACAATATCTGCTTACAGGTTTTAATTTAGAAGCGTAACAGCCAATAATTCCTAGCACTATTTTTTTAATGCTGGTATATCAAATACAAACTACCTTGCAAAAAAATATATATATAAATAAATAAAATAAATGCATTTAAGGCATGATTAATGGAATGTGGAGGTAATGGTTGCTACTTATAACTTGACCTCAGGCAGGTGCACGGAGACAGCTTGATTTGGGAAGTCAAAAACATGGAAGAATTCCCTTTTAAAAAGTTATATAGGCATTGTGGGGACCTTTTTGATCTGACTTTTCAAGACATTTAGAAAATTGTTTTAGAGACAGCCTCCTAACCAAAGTGAGAATAGATCTGTTGTATTGTCTTAAAACTCAAATGTCTACAGGTACTTTGATATGTGCTGCAAAATTGACTTTACTAAACCTTACTACCTACATTCAAAAATTTATATAGGTGTCTATAGTTTCAGCTGCTAAATAACTGAATTAAAATGTGATAATAATTTATTGTAGTTATTTAAAATATTTGGCTAGAAAGTTGCAGTGGCCTGAATATCAGTCCTTTTTCAGGTGCATCCTGGCAGAAAGGGTCAAGGGAATAGTATACATAATACTGGAACAATAAGACAGTTATTATTCAAGCACCCACTTAACCCTGCCACCAGCTCAGCATGGAGTCATGAGGATGTTCATGCCACCACCCTGCTCCCCCACTAACGGACTGCTGCTGAATCTTCAAGAAAAGGGCCAGGACAGTCTCAGGTGCTACTCTTCTAAGGAGGGTGGGTGAAGTGTGGAAGAAAGGCATCAGTTTTTGAACTTATGTAAGATGCTTTGATAAAATCAGTACCATTCCAGCACCCACTCTCCCACACACCAGCTCAGCACAGGGCCACAAGGAGATTCTTGTCACCAGCACCCTCCTTCCCAATGGCCACTGCTGGAATCTCCAAGAAATGGACCAGGGTGTTCCCAGTTGCCACTTGGCTCCTACCTCTCCATTCCACCAATAAGGCTTTCACTATGCAGAGTGGACTGAAAGATGGCAGTTTTTTTTTAATTTAAGACAGTCTGCTGAAACCATTGCCATTCCAGCACTGACTCAGCCAGCCACCAGCTCAGCACAGGGTCGTGAGAGGATTACTGCCACCAGCCCCCTCCACCCCGATGGATGTTGATGGAATTATCAAGAAAATAACTTAAACAGTCCCAGCTGCTCTCTCCAATCCACCAATTGGGCAGTTGACAAGGAGGGTAGACTGAGCTTTGAAGAAAGACACCAGTTTTTGAACTTAAGGAAGACACCCTGCTGAAACCAGCATCATTCCAGCACCTGCTCACACAGCTGCCAGCTGAACAAAGGGTTGTGAACGATTCTTAGCATCAGCCCCCCCCTTCCAATGGACACCACAGGAATCTTCACAAAAAGGATCTGGACAGTTGCAGCTGCTTCTCTGCTCTCTGCCTCTCTGATTCACCAGTCAAGTGGTCACTAAGAACAGTGGAGGAACTTGGAAGAAAGATGCCAGTATTTGAACTTAAATAAGACACTCTGCTGAACACAGATCCAGTGCAGTACCAGCTCACCCAACCACCAGCTCAACAGAGGGTCATTAGGGGATTCTTGCCACCAGCCCCCCCAACGGACACCACCATAATCTTCAAGAAATGTACGGGGATGGTCCTTACTGTTACTCCTCTCCCTGCTTCTCCAAACTCTCAGTTGGGAAGTCACTAAGGAGAGTCTGCACAATTTGGAAGAAAAGTGTCAGTTTTGACCATTAGTAAGATGCTCTGCTGAAACCAGCACAGTTCCAGCACCCACTCGCCTAACTACCAGCTCAACCTGGAGTGTCGAGGGGAATCTTGCACCAGTCCCTCCCCAATGAATGCCACTGGAATCTTCAAGAAAAGGACCAGGATTGTTCCAGTTGCTACTCCTCTCCTTGCCTCTTCAATCTGCCAATCAGGGTGTCACTAAGGAGAGTCAGCAGAGCTTGACCCAGCTCTCATAATCATGTTCCTTACTAGTGGTCCTCTGCATTGTGGTTCTCCATGGAAGGGCCACAGTGCAAAGGGCAACAATAGACCCTACCCAGGAGTCAGTCAAAGGAAGCAGCCAGGGGCCAGAAATTCCAAGCTGTTAGCCCCCTTGGATTCTGAAACAAGCAGGCTATGCAACTATTAGTGTACCCCAGGTACTGACCACTAACTGTTACATGTGCTGCAATGCTTGCCTGCCTCTCTAGGCCCTATATATCATAGCTATTTATTGAAATACATATGTTCACAGTACTCTGTAGTTAGTTTTGTTGTTCCTTAATAAGCACCAGTGTGTACTGTCCATTAGTTTTTCTGCTGCATGGTTCTCCTACTCCCATGGAGTTGATGCCTGCTTATAATCCTGGCAAGTTGCCTGGTCATAGTATATGTATTGATACCTTGAGATGTGCTCTTTATTAGAACTTTTCCCTCACCCTATCTGCTTAGAGTGTGTTTCTGCAGTTTAAGTTTGTTTTTTGTCAACATTAGCATACACACTGTCTGGGGGAAATCCACTCGTATTCTCTAGACCTACATGTTTCAGAATCCAAAGTACTCCCTCTTTGAGTGGAGCAGGATTCTGTAACTCAAATCTGCCTTATATGAAACTGTCTGGCACTCTAATTGGGTGCTGTGTAATTACAAACCTATGACTTGTTCATATTTATATTCATTGTTCTTTCTATCAGTGTAGTGTATGCTTACTACTACCACTCCAGCTAGCCACACTCTCCTGATGCAATGATAGCGCTATAGAGGTTGGTTGCTCAGTTTTTTTCACATGCTGGTAGTTCATGTCTTGGACCAGGTCATACTAGCCCCTGACATTCCTCAACATGTGCACCTAAGCATGCAGTCTCCTGCCTCTTTTCCCCAACTCCCATGAGTGTGATCCTCTCTTGCTAATACTCTATGGTCTATAGAGTATGGGCAGTTACTATAAATTGTTCTCCTTCCTGCAGGAAGTGGTGATGATTTCTAATTTGCCATACTCTTATCGCCGTACCAGGAGTTATTTATTTATTTACTGAAATGTTTCACTGGAAAAGCACACTGAGCAACACGTTATTCATCTCCCGGTGCAACCTGGGGGGAAGGGGTACAATTGGAATGAGATATTAAAATTCAAGTTACAAGATAAACATTACCATAAAGTTGTAAGGCAGGTGTTACAAACAGTGTTACAACAGTGTTGCGCATAATAGGTAGAAAGAGTGGACAATAATAAATGCCGGGTAAATAAGTAAACAAGTGCTTTTGTGAAAGAAAAGGGGGAAGGGGGGGAAGAGTCATGTCCCTGGAGACCCCTTTGGGATGCAAGGAACCCTGCAAGGGGACTTGGGGGACCACAGAGAAAGGGATAAGGCAGTGTTCCAGAGAGACCCCTTTAAGATGGTGGGGCAAGGGAGATGATGAGAGATACAAGCCTCTTGGGGGTAGGAGACTTATCCATGGAGAGTATTCGGTGCCCTTTACATTCTGTAAGAGATCAAGAGAGGCCAATAAGAGGGAGCAATTAGTGGGAAGGGGAAGGGAGGAGGGCTAGAGATTTTAGGGGGTGCACAGGGTAAATTGAAAGTGAGGGTGGGGGTAGGGTTTTCCAGGGCTTAGAGGAGGAAATTAGGGAGAGACATGGAAGAAGTAGCTAGGTGCAAGGTAATTATTGAGGGCAGAGCTGATGGAGTAGGTGGAGGATGAATGCCAGATTTGAGGGATGAAGGAACTCCAAATTTTTGTGAGGCAGTGAAAGTAACTGGATTGGATGATTTGAGTGGATCTGCGGGGGACAACCAGGGTACAGGAGTCAGTTGATCTAAGGGAATGCGAGGGTGGAGGGTGTTATAAAGAAGAAAGTGAGGTAGGAAGGGAGCTCACCCAACCAGTACTTGGAGATGAATTTAGCACGGTGGGAGAGTCACCTATTTGTAAGAGAGGGGAAGGATAGGGCATGATAAAGATCGCAGTGATGGGTGCAAGGGGGGCATCAAGGGCAAAGCAGCAGAAGGAAGTGAAGACGGTGTCCAGTCTGGCCAGGGAGGACTTAGTGGCAGCACCATAGACTACATCACAGTAGTCAAAAATGGGCATCATCATTTTCTGGATAAGTTCATGCCTAGCCATTGGAGGGATGCAACTATGGTTCCTGAACAGGGCACCAAACCTGGGGTGCAGTTTTTTCTGGATGGCGTCAATGTGTCCACAGAAGTTTAGGTGTTAGTCCAACCAAACACCTAAGTACATGAAGGAGGAGGTGTCCTCAAGTAAAATCCCCTCAAGGGTGTGAAAAATGTGTAGGAATGGAAGCCTAGAGAGTCTCTGCCTTCTGCCAAAGGTCATGGAAATAGTCTTCCTGGCATTGAGGAAAGGTTTATGATTAGCAAACCAGATCTGAACCTTGTTGAAGTCTTGCTGTAAGCTGGTTGTATCCTTATCAATACAGGAGCCAGATGAATACAGAACTCTATCATCAGCATACATATGTATAGCGGAGGATGGGAAGCAAACAAAGGGAAAGTCATTTAAGAAGATGGAGAAGAGGAGGGGCCCTAATACTGAGCCCTGAGGGACTCAAGTGCTAATCAGGAGGGAAGGGGAAATGGCATCTAAGATCTTAACTGATTGGGTTCTACCAATAAGGTAGGCCTTGAACCAGTTTGTGGCAGAGAGAGAGATGGGCCAGCTGCTGGAGTGAGTAGAGAAGAAGGCAGTGAGAGATGATGTTGAAGGCCTTGGCCAGGTTGACAAAAACTGCACCGGTAATTTGGCCATTGTCCATCCTGGTTAGGATGGAGCTTGTGAGACATATAAGAAAGTTGGTGGTTGAGTGGATTTTCCTGAAACCAGACTGGAAAGGGATCAAAAAGGAGTAGGATCTTGTCTTCCCTCTAGCTGCTCCTAGCGGGAGACATAGAGTGAAATCAAAGTCCCATCCCTTCAAATCACAGAGTCCTCTTTCTCTCTCTGACATACGCTGGTTCAAAACATGAGGTTTAAAACTAATGCTCATGAATGTTAACAGCCTAAGGCCCAGGTTCCAAGAGCTAGAAGAATGGGTTGAACTTTTTGTCCATGACATAGTTGCCATCTCTGAGACATGGCTAAAACCAACTGTGCTCCATCATGAGGTTGAGCTTGCAAGCAAGACTACCACTAGACATGATAGGCCTCACAAGAAGGTGGGGAGATGTTCTTCTCTATGTCAGATCTACACTTAATGCCTCCCTGATAGCTATCACTTCCCTAGAAAATGTGGAATATCAAGCCTTAATAGTCAAGATACTCCTCAGTGGCACAACATTTCTTCATGTGGTATGTATGTATATCCCCCCAAATGGTGTCCTCTGCCTTGATACCCTCATAAAGGCTTTCTCCAACCAGCTGCTAGGTGAATTAATACTTTTTAGGGATTTCAATATAAACTGGACCTCTGAGTTGTGGGTGGGCCCAATCTTCTCTTACTTGAGGCCAAACTCACCCATATGATCACTGATACTACTAGAATGAACAACAAAATGGGTAATCATACCATCGGGCCCTTGTCACTAAACCACATAGGATTAGAGCTGCAGGCATTTTTGCAGACTCCCTCAGAGGCCACGCTCTATCTTTTGTGTATGGAAAATTGACAATCCCAAACCTCCACAAATGATTTTAATTACCTGTGATTTATTCCAAATTCAATTCTGGCACCTTCTTCCTGGTTACCCTATAAGGTATACAGTTGGCCACAATCTGAGCCCTTTCTGACATTGACCCTGCCCTGGATTCCTTTGAAAATAATTTCCTTTCTGCTTCCCCTTTAAGAATCTTAGGATAAAGATTCAACATTCAAAGTTATTACACCCAACCTTGAGAAGTCAATGCAAATGAGAGGAAAGGCATGGAGGGGGGGTCTTTAAAACTTCTGGTCTCACATCTGATTGGAACAAGTACAGTGAACTCAGCAACACCATGAAAAGGACCTTAAAATTGCCAGGCGAAAATACCTTAGACACCTGCAGGGTAAAAACTTGTCTGATCCTTAGAGGTTCTGGATATGAATTAATGCCCTCCTAAAAGACATGCCAGTTTCTTGGAATGTGATATAGTGGCTGATGGTTGTTGTCTAAACTCTCTTGGTGTGTAGGGTAAATAATAAAAATAATAATAATACAGATTCTTGTATCTCAGAGTCTGCCAAGAAACATTCATAAACAAGCAAGGAGTACTAATAAAGTTTATTATGCTACTTACACCAAGCATATGACAGAGAAAATCACAAGGGAGATGGGTTTCTCACCATTCCCGAAGAGTGTACATAATCTCCAGAATTGTAGATCTTAGGTTCTCTAAGATCTTGTTTTATCTCTCCCCGTGCTCCAGCTCTCTGCCTTTCTAGAGCAGCTACAGTAGTGTCTCGAGAGAGCTACAATGGATTGCGGACAGCTAAATACTACAGATAACAGCATAGCAACAGAGATTACAACATAGTAATAGATATGAGAAACAATATGTATTGGTCCTAAGTCATTCTCCATTGGAGAATGACTTAGGAGACAGAATTACTAATGAGTATCATATGAGACAGACTATGTTTCCATTAGCATTATAGCTTAGACAAAAGAAATGCTGACAGTTCAAACTACATGCACATTTCTTACTTACATACAATATAAAACATAGAGACATAACAAAAGCTGTCTCTCTCTGTCAGCTTGCTTAGACAAAGAGAACTGCTGACAGGCTTATTATTTGGCATATCTGAGTGTAAAATGCACTACATATAATTATATGTGAATATAAGTATACAATAATCACTGATGATCCCTCTGAGTCATCTTATCAGTGTTAGGTAGATAATATATGAAATATATATAAAAGACAAACATAATCTAGATAAATGTATTTTAGTGAGGTATAATGAATCATGCATGATCTGTATTAGCATATCTTAGCAGCAAAGCACATTCCTAGCACTCATACCTATATATAAGTGCTGTTGGCAATAGCTAGACTATAGGCCATCCTGCTTGGCCCCAGATACCTGGGTACTGCTTGGCAGTGTTTTTTTTTTTTTGCTATGGCAACATCTTCCAGGGCTCAGACTGAGGTGGATTAATCTAGTAAATATGTTGGGGTATACATGGCCCAGGAAGTCACCTTTAAGACCCATGTAGATAATGTTTTGAGTCTCTGCACCAATGAATTGGGTTACTCTACTACCTTCTGTAAGTAATTATCTATCCATGGATTCACAGCTAGCTATTGCCAACAGCACACTGCTTCCATGCTACCATATGGTGCCCAAATGTTTCTGACCCTTGAGGCTCAGAAGCAAATAAGTTTAAAGTCCTCTACAATAAAATTGGATGATTTTCTAACACCACCTTGAGTAGTGAGCACCGTTGTGATGTTTTTAACTCCTTAAATTGGCCCACACTTGAAGGGAGATTTGAACATTCTCTTCTCTGCCTCACTTTCAGACTATTAAAGGGTGCTAACCCCCAAGTGTCCATGATGTATTGGTATTTAGACCTGTGAGAAGAATGTTCTGGACCTCTAGCTGTACTCTGCTTAAGGTGCCAAGAACAAGGTCTTGTGTGGGCAACATATCCTTCACTACATCTGCCCCCTCTTTGCAGAACATCCTCCCTACAACCCTCCAGTACTGCTTCTCACTCGGAGGCTTCAAGAAAGGGTTTATGGCCTTCATTTCTGCTACAGTCTGTGTACCTGCAAACCTTGAGTTATACCAACTGGTTTGGAATTCTTACTTAATTGGCATGTACTTGTTGCTGACAACCTTATACTTGTCTGCATGTTATCTATTTGTTGTAAATGGGCCACTGTTCACTAACTCTATAACTGTATGAACATTGGGGAGGTGTAAGGATGAAGTGATAGTGAGAAAGATGGAGAGGAGTTGGGGTAGTAAGGTAAGAGTTGGAGAATGGGTTAGGTAAAAGGGAAGACATTAGATTCCTGTAAACAAGATAGACCTTTTTTTAACTTTCATGTCTTACACTCTCAGCTGCCTCTTGAAATATGCACAAGATAAGATGGTTTCTAAATGCTGAACCTGGACCAGAAGCAAAACCCAGTATTTCCAGTTGTTCTGATACATCCATATATAATGTCCTTAATGTGTTGAATTGTTCAGAGGGGGAAATACAAGTAGTATTTTTTAACATAATAATAGTACTTTTGTGCTTGGATAGTAAAAATAAACACCTTAAACCCTTATAAAGAATAGCTTCCCACTGGCAAAAATACATATTTAAATAGACACTAAGAACCCTTTTTGCATCACAATATTTCTAGCTGAAACCCCACATTTTTGGATTGTTTTCCCCTCTCTAAAATTCATTGATGCTGCTGGATGTTTTATATGCTTCCTTTCTGAGTAGAACTGAAATGCATGCTAATGGTTTAATTACACCCAACCATGTTTTTTTTTTTTCTCAAATCTTTGATTTACTCTTCTTGCATCCTTCCTGAACATAAGGGACACCCACAGAAAGTGCAGTCACTCATCATGCAATATTCTGCTCTCCTTCCACTGCATCATGAGTAGCTAGACTGTGTTGGGGGGTTCTCAAGTCCAGGGAAGATGTAATGGGAGATGATCAAGGAATATAAACAAACATGTTTTTGTGTGGTATCAGAATGGTGGGAAGCCTATTTTTCACTTTTATAAAGAAAAAAAAAGAACCAGAATCAAACAACCATCTACACAGTCAGTCTCCACAGAAAGTGACCAATGATTAAATTTTTTTTTTTTTAAACTAGAGACACTCTGTGGCCTAAGGGATTTAACATTGTCCCTTTAATAATGCTTAACTCTGGATTGAATGTCCCTTTCCTAGTCAGTTTCTTTACCTTTCTTTATTGTATGTATTTTACCAAGTAGAGGAACTGAGACAAGTCCATTTTGGGTATGCCTGGGTACTAAACATAAACAGTACAGACCACAAGAGTAGTTTTCTGTATTATAATATTCTTGGTTGTGCAAAACACTAGTGAGCATGACTTTAAAAAATTAGCTTCTAAACATCAAAATGCAAACTGAAAAATGGTTCCAGGCACATCCTAATTGTGCATGTACTGTAACAATGGACAAGGGTGTTAGTATAAGTCATATAAAGAAAAGCATTTTCAGATACAGTTGATATGACGGGTGTTATATAATCTAATATCTTTCATAGCAACATTGTATAAAAACACTTTACAATCCAGAAGAATGAGGAGAAAGAGGCTGTTACTGCTTCAGGTACACAGGCAGATTTTACTGACAAAGAAATAGATTAAAGGGAGATTATAAAATGCAAAATCAAAGTAAATTAAGTGACTTCTTCAAGTTCAAATAGTAAGTGGCAGTGGAGAGATTTTATTCTTGGTTTTCAGGTTCATACAGTACCTCTGCTCTCTAACTTGTGGAAAAAAAAATCTACCATTATTAACATTTAAAGGAACCTCCTACATGGTTGTCTGATACATCTATAGACCAGATCACTGACATAGCTAATAGGAGGGATACCCCCCCCCCACCAACACACAGTGTGGTGTCCCTCAACTGGACTTTATTGGACCAGTCTGCTTACTCAATTTTTTTTAAAAGAACAATTTTGCTGGCTTAGTGAGTACGATGAGGACTGGTCTGGGTAAAAAGATATATTTCTGAGGAGGAGTCACAGGTTGAATCAGAAGCAGTGGAATATGTATCAACCTGAGAAAGAAAAGAGACTTGGGACATGAGTTGTTCATAGTGCTGCCATTAAAGTTCTGCATTATAACCTGCCAATTAATTCATTGTGTCTGCAGTAAGCTTCTGCTTCTTGAAACTGCAACATGAAATGTAATAATTCTGTCTGGCATGGCCTTGTTGGTGCCAACTAGATGTTGACTGTGAGCTTTGTTTGGAGAAATATAATGCTGTGTAAGTTTTCCTTTTCCCTTGATAAATGATTAGAAAACTGGGTTAATTAATGGCCAAACAGATGTCTGAGAATATTACTGTATTATGGGGCATGATAATTCCCCTATAGTTAGGGTTGCATCGGCAGTTCAATGTTAAACTCATTATTTTGCATCTTAATGTCTTTGCCATCATAAGATAAATTAGCATGAAATCTGGCATGTGTGGTCAGGTGGTCAGACTGTTAAGATGTGAACAGTTTTGTGATGACATCTTGTATGACATCTTGTAGGATTTTTGAGATATGGAGCATCAGAAAAGTGAAAAAATCTAGGTTTTGTTTCCCTGTACTTAACATTGGGTATTTTTGCTCTCACCTACAGCCTAGATGGTATGGTATGGTATGTCTTCATGAAATTTTCAGGAATGATAGGTCCTGTGCCATGGGTGCGCATTTGGATGGTTTGATAAAAGAAAAAGTCTTTGAACTGTTATGGCCTGTTTTGGAATCTGTTATGCTACGGTATGTTTTTTTTTTAATGCATAAATAAAGCTTTTTTGCACATTTACATCCTGATTGGTGCTGATATTGCTCGACAAAAAAAATTATTGTGATTGGTTATTTTCATTATATACCTTGTGAACAGTAAAGAAAACACAATCATGACTGCTTATTTTCAGGATTTACCTCTTGAGCTGACAGAAATACTAATCAGGTTGGCCACCATTTTCTTCTAGCATTTTAAAGTCACAAAAATTAAAATGCATAAAAAAGAATCTCTTTTTAATAAAACCATTTAGCTAGATTCTGCTGTTTGTATTGTTTAAAGTACTCAAAAATACCTTTTCTGGGCATCCCAAAATCCAGTGTACCCAGGTTGGTGATAGGAGCGGTTGATCTGTGTTCTGTGTATGAGAACAGCGTTATTTTTAGGAGTTCTGCTGCCCAGCTGGACTTCTTGCTGAGGGCTGCTCTTAGAACAGGGAACACTCTTTTCCTAGTGTTTTTATCCCTGGTGTCTAGTGGTGACTTCCATCCTCTGATTGTCGTTGATTAGAAAGAGCTCAGAGAATGGATGGGGTTCATCGACTTCAACAGCAGTACCTTCCAGACACATTAAGTCTGAATGTAACCATATAAAACAAATGTCAGAGATTAAGTTAGATATCAGAGATGTCAAAAATGCCATGGGTAAGCTATAAGCATTTTAAAGAAGTGGTGGGTGGGTTGCTGAGGCAAAGAACAGAATTTCTATATTGGAAAATACAATCTACATTCTTGAAGAAGAAAAAACCTAATATCAGGACAGACATATCCAGTATTTTTACAACAAATTGGATGACATATAGAACAGGGGGGCACAGAATAACATCTAGGTTGAGCGCAATGAAGGGGTTGAGCAGAAAGGTCTGTGGCCTGGAATCCACTGCATGCTGTAGCGACCATAGCTTGGATGTTAGGTCCAACATCTCCTTGTTCCAGATCTTCAGCCAAGTGTTGAAAACCACCATGGTGCCACTGAGTTTATTGGCAGAGCTAAAAAAAAGCAGATGGGATTGTGATGATGATAAGGAGGAGTGATCCAGCAATGCGTAGAGTTACCTACCCCTTGGAATGTCAGATTCAGTGGAAGGGGTTGGGTGAAACCACTTCTTCTGTCTCTGCCATTGCTCCTTTCTTGGGTTATTTATTTAGTCTTTCCTCTTGTGACACTCAGTGAATGTACATTTCCTGCTGGATTTCTAATGGAAAGACAAGGGGACATCCATTTACAACCCGATGGAATCCAAACCCATTATTGCCCCAAGCAGCAGTAACAGGAAGGAAGGAGGTTGCTGCTGCCATTTTTTTCCCTTGCTCAGCAATCGGTGAAGAGGAGTACAAGAAGCTTGTGATTTCTGACTGTGAAGGAGGTGTCACAATGTACCAGAAAAACTCATATTCATTTCTCATGGTAGAGAAAAGGGGTACCATGAATCAGGGGTAAAAAATCAATATTGACACTTTACAATGGATGCTTCCCAACTGCAAATTGGGACCAAGCTATGAACCTGCATCCAGCATGAAAGACACTGCAGTATTTCTTTTGCCACCCCCCCCATTGACCAGACATTTATTTCCTGGTTCATCTTGGTAGCAGTGGACTGGACCGGGATGAGCAACGTCTATGTGCTTGTGATGTTTAGGAAAGGGGGTATGTTGTACTGTTTAAAAATAGCTTATATTTGACTGTATCATAACTTACAGCTTCAGCTTGAAAAACACTGCTGCATTTATTTTGCCATCCTGCACTACTATTCCCCCAAAGACAAGCTGTTCAGTTCCCAGTTCATCCTGGTGGCAGTAGACAGGACCAAGAGGAGCAACATCTACATGCTTGTGACATTTGGGGAAGGGGGTGTGTTGTACCTTTAAAAAGAGCTGCTATTTGACTGCACCATACCTTGCAGCTCCAGCCTGAAAGAAACTGCAGCATTTCTTTTGTCATCCTGCACTGCTATTTCCCCCCAAAGACTGAAGACCAGCCATTCATTTCCCAGTTCATCCTGGTGGCAGCGGACGGGATTAGCAGGAGCAACCTCTACATGCTTGTGATGTTTGGGGAAGGGGAAAGGGAGTCCTAATTGGTGATAAAAGGGTTCTGGCCACTAGCGACTTTCTGCAGATTGGCTCTTCACATGAGTGACTCTGGCAGGAGTAGCACGAGTCCTTGGCAGGAGTCACAGGTGGGAGGTGCAGCAGGAGGCCCTACATACAAATTTAAACAAAATAAAATTGTTTATTCATATATCAGGGGGATTCTTAAGTAATCCAAGAGGAATTTATTATTGATGGGTAAAAAGAGTTTGTGGGTGTTTGTTCTAAAAGGATATGAAGTAATGTATAGAATGAGAACACATACACCTCAGTTGTACTTTCTGATACTGTTGTCATCAGTACATACATACTGCCTTGTAACAGCAATTTATTCCAAGGGGGTGTTAAAGTATTGTGGGGTGCAGGGCATAATGGATGAACTGGAGAGTATTCCTATGATGTTAACTAGTCATAGAAAACTAAAGAATAAACTTGGGCATGTTAATTGGGGGAATTTGTGTAATCTTGATTGTGATCCTGAAGATTCTGAACTTTCAAATATTGTAACTCCTGTTGGAGGTTTCAATATTCCTTTTCAGATTTCCCACAGAGAAAGTGGAAGCTATAGGGTTTAAAAATTGTGTAGATCTATATTAAGGCAAAATTTGGTGAAGGTAGAAATACAAAACACATGAGTCCCTACCCTAATGAACACTAATATTAGAGTTCTAGTTTCTAAAGTAGATGAGTTAAGTGTAATTCTGAAACTTAATCAAGTACATGTAGCAGTTATTATTGAAATATAGTGTACCTCTCAGTTACCGAATGATGCTTTACTGATAGGTGGGTGTCAGATAGTGAGTAAGGATTGGAACAGAAACTTGGAGGAGGGATTGCATGTTATGTACAAGACAATATTCCTGTGGAAAGGATTTGTGACTTAGAACAAAATGGATTGGAGACCTTATGGTTAAAAGTAAAAATGCCCAAACTTCTCAGAAGTTGCAGACTGTTGTTTGTAGGTGGTTTTTACCATCCTCCTTCAGGCAACAATCATTGTATGATTACACATTTAAGTTTGTGTTTAGACAGAATAATAGAAAAATATCCTGTCTGTAGGATTGTTTTAATGGGTGATGTAAATCAGCTGCAGTTGTCTAAAATCATGCAAGATAGGAATCTGAAGCAGATAGTTAAAGATGGGACCAGGGGGTGAAATGTCATGGACGTAGTAGTTACAATTTGGTTGAATGGCATAGTTCACCTAATATTGGGTCTCCTATTGGTTCATTTGATCACAAACCTGTTTTTGTCACCTCTAGTGTTTTAGATAGTAAAGCTCAAAGAGAGAAGAGGAAAGTGTGGTGGAGTAGAAAGTGGAATAGTGTGAAAAAAGAAAGGGTGCTAGATGCTATAGCAGGAGAATTTGACCCTGAATGGTTTAAGTTAGAATCTGCTGATTCCATCTGGACTATGGTAATTGGCAAGATACAAGAGATAATGAATAAAATTGCACCTTTGTGTAAGGTTGAGGTTAGGGGAGGGGATAAACCTTGGGTCACCGAGGAGTTTAAAAGATTGATAACAAAGAGACAAAATGCCTTGAAAACTGGGCAGTTAGATGAATTCCACAAATTAAGGAACAAAATTAATAGATTAGGAAAAATGATTAAAAAGCATTTTTGCATAAAAAAGGTAAACGGGTTACACAAATCTGATTCAAAAAAATGGTGGAAAACCACAAAGACTATCATTCAAAGTAACAATGAGGATGAACAGGTAGGTAAGTGGGCTATTAATTGTAGTTTTGAGGGAGAGGATGAAGAGATGCAATTTGTGCAGGAGTTAAATAGAGTATCGTGTGAAGTTAGTGAAGGGTTAGAACCACTGAAGGAAAGTGAGGGAGAATTTTGGACAGTCCCTGACAAATATTTAGTGTCAGTCGAGTATGTATCAAAAGCTCTAAAATGGTTGAAAGTAAATAAAGCAGTAGGACCAGATGATATCCCTAATTGGATTTGGTTTGAGGGACCTGATTTGGTAGCACCCTGGATTAGTAATGTATTTAATAAAGCTATGCTGTTGGGAAAAATCCAAAAGCAATGGAAACAGGCCCAGGTATTACCATTACCTAAAGTAAATGGACCATGCAATGTTAACAAGGATTTTAGGCCCATTTCATTAACGTGTGTCATATCTAAAGTATGTGAGGACTTTGTTACCAACTGGTTACTAGAAACTGAGAGTCAGTATATGGATCACAATCAGTTTGGTTCTTTAAAGGGAGTTCTACTACATTAGCTTTATTGAAATTCCAGGAGCTATGTATGAAGTCATGGGAGAATGGTGAAATGGTGACAGCTGCATTAGTTGACTACAGAATAGCTTTTCATTTGATAGCACACAACATTTTAGTAGACAAATTTCAATCTTTGGCTGTTCCTACCTGTATTATTAGATGGATCCAGGACTTTCTTGAAGGAAGGTCACAGTGGATTGAAAAAGAGGGGTGGAAGTCAGAATGTGATTACTAGTACAGCGGGTCCACAGGGTACTAAACTGAGACCTATTCTTTTTCTTATTATGATCAACGATCTACATACAAAGGGGTCCTGCATTAAATATGTGAATGATACATCTGTTATTGATAGATCTGAGGAATTAAGACAAAGTACTATACAGGAGAACTTAAAAAAAATGAAGCTTGGACCCTGCACAGAAAGATACCGATGAATCCAGACAAAACACAAGAAATTAGATTTGGGAAAATGAATAAAGCAGAGTTACCTTCTCTTAAGTTTGGGGGTATCATGGTGAAGGTGGTAAAGAGTGTTAAACTGTTAGGTTTAAAAATTCAAAATGATTTTGGCTGGAAAGAACAAGTGGCTGAGACAGTTAAGAAACAAAATTACAGAGTGTACTTTCTGGCAGTGTTAAAGAGAGCAGGTGTGAGCCAGGATGATTTAGTGTACTTTTTCTGTACTGTTGTTCACCCCACCTTGGAGTATGGGGCTACATTATAGGATGCTGGGTTAACTAAGGTAGAACGTGAAGAGATGGAGAGAATTCAGAAATAAACACTGCAGATTATTTTAGGTAGTGAAATGTCATACTATGATGCACTAAAGATTTGCAAGTTGGTAAAGCTGGATGCGAGAAGAATTGAAATGTCAAAGAAATTGTTTTATGAAAGCACAAATTGCAAAAACTGTTACCTCCTACAGAGGTTGCACTCTATGGATTAAGAAAAGAGATTAGATGGAGAAATCCAGTGTTTAGAACAACCAAATATCAGACATCATTTTTCATGAGATTTTTAAATGGCTGTTAATATTATTTATGTGTGTATATATTGTGTAGTATTAATTTCCTTTTTATTGTTCTGGTTTTTAGGATTATTTAAAAAAAATGTTGTGTATTTGCATAGGGCATTCATAAATTTTTGTATATTTTGGTGATTGCTTATATTCTACTTCAGCTGCCCTCATTATTTGGGAGTTGGCTGCAATGTGTTAATAAACTAAACAAAAAAAAGTTGTTGATTGCCAGATATTACCTTCATAAAATGATGTGAGATAGGGTACAAATATCCTGTCCTCATAAAATAATTCGCACCTCAAAAATGTATCATATAGAAGTTTGTAGGTAATCCATTTTGTCATGTTAGTACATCCCTATTACATTAACTCCCATAATGGTATTCAGTGATAGAAGGAGAGGTAGAGTATTCATCACTGAGAGCAGCAACCCACTCATTTAATTGCAGATCATTTATGTGAATAAAAGTCAACATTCTGCTGCATAACTCAGAAATGATATTTTACCACTATTTTTAAGACAATAATAATAATCATAATAAAGTTGTAATTTTTTACTTCAGTTCCAAAACATCTTCACCTCTTTGTAAGAAAACTGTGCCATCCACAAAAAAACAAAAACCGAGACAGGAGCAAGAAAATGCTTGTACACACACATAAGTATAAAACAAAATGCATAGATTTACATAGGGCACCCAGAAATGAAGACGTTAGGAACCTTCAAACCCCATTTCTGCAAGGACCTAAATACATTTTAAATGACTCCTAGGTTTAATCATCAATTTATTTGATTAAAAGAAAGTCATTGGTGCTGTATATAGTATTCACTTGAAACAAATTGCTACATTTGCAGGTTTTGTGAAATTCACAGTCAAATATAGACTGTCTCTCTTGAAATAGCCAGAACAATGAAGAAATGCTAATTTGGTACAGTATTGGCATAAAAGGGTGACTGTGAAGGTACTATACCTGTGCTGCACTCAGTGTTGAAAATTAAGAAAAAAAATGTGGGAAGCCAACCCCTTTAATGTCAGATCAAACATACCTGATAGAGTTCTGAGAGACACATTACCTCATTATAGGTTGCTATTTTATATTTTATTTGTCTGTTGTATGTCTTTTGGTGGATACAGTTTATACAAAGGCAGTGCTTTCTCACCTTGCTCCTGGAAGTGAATCTAACTTTTCATTTTACTCCCAGAATAAAATTCCATCAGGTCTCTCCAGTTTCTACCACTGACTGTGCCCTCTTTTAATAGAGATGTCTGACTAAAAAAAGACATGCAGGTTGGGGCCAGGTACACTCCTAACTAAACATTCTTACCACAACATACTTTGGCCTGGTGCATACATCTAAAGCTCCTGTCTTGGACATCAGGGACAGAGCTTTTAGAATCAGTGACACATTTGTAAATGAAACATCACCTCAGGATATCTATTACAATATGTCATTTAATATGAAAAGCATTGTGTGAAAGAGAACCAGACTATGACATTTATGTGTGGCATTATTTTATGCTTCAAAGACCTACTCTTCATTGACAGAGAGAAATGTCAATTTTAGGAGGGACTGAGGCAAAATGAGGGCATACCTGAAAATCAGGGACAATGGAGATTGTCTCCTCCTAAACACTGAAAAACTAATGCATGGGGGTTGCTGTGGAGCCTGAGCAAGATGGCTGCTATCTACCTATACACAGAGCTAAATATTGTTATTGTACTGATAGAATGACAAGTTTTCAACAGATATTGAATGCAATGTACACCAAATAGTGTTGGAAAGGTTCAGGATTAAGATGGGAAATCCAAGAAAAGATCAGCAATAAGGATCAGGAGCAGAATCAAAAAATGATCCTTTAGCTCCAACTACAAGGTTGGCACATGTCCTTGCTGAAGATCTCCCGATGTAATCTGGAGAAGGGAATCTGCAAACATTTAGTATAAAGTTTAATAGATGAATAAGAATGGTGGCTGGCTTCTCCAATAAATTCAATGGACTAACAAGCAGAGTAACAACCTTAGAAACAACAGTAGAGGCCATTCAAACAGCCACCATAGATGCCACAAAGAGATCTGATGTGGCAATGGGGGTGGTCTCCAGTGTGATCTGAGAGACTACAAATCTTAAGTCTTGGCTGGAGACACTTGAAAATCAGATAAGGGATGCCAATGTTTGTATTCTAGGAATACCTGAAGGCTCTGAGGAAGACCATCTGATGCTGTTCCTGCAGGAATGGCTGATCCAGCAGCTGGAGGAAGAGGTATCCCACAAAGTTCAGTGCATGCAGAAGGCCTACAGGATCATGCCACAAGGCTGTCAAGATACCCCAGACGCCCCACGTATGATTGCGCTGGTAACAGATGGCATAGAACTTGTAACTTTCTGCTTTCAATTGTGAGGCAAAAAGGAACTCTGTTATGACAGACAACTGTCTGCTCATACCCTAAAATCAGTTTTGCCATGAGACAGAAGTGAAAGAAATTTGATGAGGTATGAGCAATGCTCCAGGAGGCCAGCATCCACCATGGGATAATATTTCCTGCCTGACTCTGGATCCCTTATAGAGGCAAACTCTGTTTGTTCACAGAACAAAGCCTTCAAGTGGAACCAGAAATATGCAGTGCCCGAGACCAAGGTGACTGTACAGGAAGACTGATCATCTGAGAAATAAGACACCTGAAGGGAAACTGAGCAGTATATTTTAAAATAAGTTGATGGGTAAACCCACCATCCCTAGACTATAAACTCTAATTTTTTTAGAGGAGCATTCCTTATTTTTGACCTGAGATGGTAAGACACCAAAGTAAGAGGAGTGTAGCTTTAGTATCCTTTCTGCTTGTTAAGGACTGCGATTTTTCCTGTTCAGTTCATAATGGTATGAAGTTTTTCTGCAGTGTGTCAGTTCTAAGGGACATTATCAAGACACTGACCATCAGTAGTAAGATGAGGAGTTTAATTTTCTACTGTTATAATTTGTAAATGTGATCCCCTCAAGCTTTCTGTTTTGTTTAAACAAATGTTGCAATGGAGAGTGTCATATTTGATATCTACCTTTTGGAAGTGATGTTTAAAACCCATGCTACTTTTGTTTTGAAGTGGTCCACTGCATATTTAAATGCTGTATACTATACTCCGACAGCCAAAGGTAGTAGACATGAATCGCACACAGGTTGGGGGCACACTTCCTAAGTTATTCTGCTCTCTTTTTTTTTCTAAGTGTTATAGTTGTAATTGTTTGGTTTAAGTGCCTTAGATACAGGTTAGCTTAGCTCTTCTTTTGACTTTCTTCCATTATGAAAATGTGTATCACAGTAGCTCTATTATATATTTGTGGGCACTGCTTGTGCACAATAATGGTATGCATGGAATATTATCCACCTCATTCAATAAAAATACCACCAACAGCTTAATCTGGTTCAAGGTCAGTTGGCATTCATCTGCATCCCCCTACCCCGGGTCGTGTCTGAAAATAGGCAGGATTTGTCTAGTGCACTTACCCAGTCAACAAAAACTAAAATAAAAAAAAATAAATAAAAATAAATATGTAGCTGGAAAGTATCAGGATTATTAGTTTATGACTCTTTTTGATTCAGTACCATGCATCTCATGGTAAATGCAGCTCTAGTGGTAACTTACAGATATTTTCAATGTTTTTTCCCTTAATAGATGTATCAAGAAGATTAGGATGGTAGGAATGAGTATTTTAAGAGGAGTGGCACCCTCAATGAGTTATTTTTATTGCACACGTAATGTCCTTGCTTGGAACTTTTAACTGTATGTTTTAACAAAACAATAAACATAAAGTTAAAAAAAAAGAATGCATTTCCAAAGTATGAATGGCCTGTTTGACAAGCATGATGAGGATGTGCAAGAACTGTTACCTACTGCAAAATGAACTGCAAATATCCTATAAAAATCATCTGGACATGAAAGAGCTGAGGAATTTCTAGTCTTCCTGAGTGCCTGGGTTTCTATCCTTATCCCCATCAGCAGGAGCTATGGGAACTGACGGGTCAGCATGGGAGGATCTGTCACTGGATCTATAGTGCTGAAAACACTGTACCACCTAAGACACAAATTTGAAACTTTTCAGGGATTTGTTTAACTTGCTTAAAGGCCTCTCCCTTTTGTTTAGAATGAATGCATGTTCATCTCTGCAGACAGCTAAACAAACACTGGTGTATATAAGGAAACAATTAGCAGACCCCCCCGACCCCTGCACCTGCCATTTACAAAGAGCTCAGAGAACAAACCGGGTTCAGCTACTGTAACAGCAGCTCCTGCCAGACACATTAAATATGAATTATACCATATTAAGGAAATGTCAGACATTAAGATAGATATTGTAGATGTCAAAAATACCATGGGTAAGCTACAAACATTTTAAAGAAAGTGTGGGTGGGTTGATGAGTTAGGGAATAGAATTTCTACATTGAAAGATATGGTCTGCATTCTTGAAGAAAAAAAAACTAATATCAGGACAGACAAATCCAGTATTTATTACACATATTGGATGACATAGGATGGGGGAGACAGAATATCATCCACTTTGAGTGTGTTGTAAGGGTTGAGCAGGATGGTCTGTGGGAGGGAACCCACTGCATGCTGCAGTGACAGTTCCACCATTGGAATGCACCTGCGATCCAGTGCCGGGCAATTAGTGCACCAATCGGCAATGTCGCTGATCATGTTTCTTGTGAGGGCCTGTGCTCCCTGCACCCCCCTTGAGGAGGGCTGTACCCCCACACTCCCCCTACTGATAGATTCCTACTCCATGGGTGTGCAGACCTCATGGAGGGAGGGTGCATCCTGCATTTGGTGCCCTTGTTGCCCAGTGCTCTGAGTGCCATAAGGGCACAGTGACCATGGTATGGGTGTCAAGTCCAGTGCCTACTTAATCCAGATCTTCAGCAAACTGTTGAAAACCAGCATGGTGCTGCAGAGTTTATTGGTGGAGCCAGAAAATAAGCAGATGGGGTGGTGATGATAATGAAGAGTGGTCCTGCAATGTAAGGAGGTGCCTACCTCCAGGAATGTCAGATTCAGTGAAAGGAGTTGGGTGGGACTTCTCCTCTCCTCTCTTGGGTTGTTTATTTAGCCTTTGCTCTTGCAACCCCCAGTGAATCTAGGCTTTTTGTTGGATTTCTAATGGAAAACAAGGGGATGTCCATTTACAACCCAATTCAATCAAAACCCATTAGTCCCCCAAGTAACAGTTACTGGAAGGAAGGGGCTTGCTGCTGCAGTTTTCTTCCTCACTCAATGATCGCTGGAGAGGAGTGCGAGGGGCTTGCAATTTCTGACTATGAAGAAGCTATCACAATGTAGGAGAAAAACTCATATCAATTTCTAATGGTAGAGAAAAGGGATATCATGTAATCAGGAGAAAGAAAATCAATATTGACACTTACCAACTGATGCTTCCCAATTGTAAATTCATACCTGCCGCAAACAATTGAAATGTTAGGTCTACCAAGTTTTTGGTTGCTAGATACTACCTTCATAAAATGTTTGCAATAATACAGAAATGTCTCAGGAAAGCCTTATGGGGGAGGACATGGAGGTGTAGAAGAACAGTGGGCAAATCTAAAAGAAGCCATAGAGGAGGCAAATAAAAATTGCTTTAGGCAATTAAGCAAAAGCAAGAGGCAACAAAAACCACAATGGTTCTCAAAGGAAGTGGTTGGGGAGGCATGAGCAAAAAGGCTGGCTTTCAGGAAGTACAAGGAAACACAGAGGGAGGAGCACAGGGAAGTGTTTCTAGAGAAACGGATGGAGGCAGGGAAACCAGTCAGCAGCGCAAATGCTCAAACAGAGGAAAAAAAAAACAGTCCAAACAGTAATGAAAGGGGATAAGATATTCTTCAGGTACGTTAGTTAAAGAAGAAAGCCCAGGGGTTGGATTATTAGGCTAAAAGGGGAAGGAGGGGGGTGTGCAGAGGGGGACCTGGAGAAAGCAGAAATCCTGAACAAATATGTTTGTTCAGTATTCACAGAAGAAGGGGAAGGTGTGGGAGCATTGATGGAAGGGAGATGGACACCAGTCCATTTATGGAGGAGAGAGTCCTAAAGGAACTTGCAAAACTGAGATTGGACAAGGCAATCAGGGTAGATGGGATACAGCCAAGAATATAAAAGGAGCTTAGAGAGGTGCTCACAGCACTTGTAACAGCTCTGTTCAACAAATCACTGGAAATGGGAGTGCTTCCTGAAGACTGGAAGAGGGCAGATGTGGTTCCTCTCCACAAAAATGGGAGCAGGAAGGAGGTAGGCATTTACAGGTCAAGTCAGCCTGACCTTGGTGGTGGGGAAATTAATAGAATCACTGCTAAAGGAAAGGACTGTGGTAAATCTTGAATCCAGCAGATCACAGGATCCTAGGCAGCATGGATTCACAGTGGGAAGATCATGTCACACAAATCTGATATATTTCTTTGACTGGGTGATGAGGGAATTAGATCAGGGAGTGGCAGTGGATGTCACCTACCTGGATTTCAGCAAGGCCTTTGATACTTGTAAACAAGCTGGGCAGCCTGTGAGTGGATCCCAAGGTGGTAAACTGGGTTAGAAATTGGTTAAGGCTGGGATCCCCAATATCACCCCCTTCAGGCTACCAACACTTGGTACAAAGTGGATTGCCCCCTTTAAAGGATAGACCCATTGTCCCAAGGCCCAACAAATAAGTGTGGAAAGCTCAGGTAGGAGGGGGAAGGGAGAGGGAGGGAGGGAGGGAGCCAGGGAGACATCGGGCCTCAGAGGGGGAGGACACCAGATGAGGTCATGAGGAGCATTGAGGTGGCAACAAGAGATTTGTCTAGGGAGCCAGGGCTGGCACAAAGGGGGGGGCCCCTCATAAAGGGCTGCACAGCAGATGGGAGCTCACAAAGTTTGATCCAAGAATTTGAACTCTAATCTTGGAAGCACTTCAGTTTGGCAAAGAATTATTGAGCCATTGGGCTTAGGGGAATAAGGATATTCAGAGTTAAAGGGCGTAAAAGGCATAAAGGTAGCAGCAGAAATTTTATTATTTAAAAAAAAAATAGGATTCTGATGCAGCAGACAGGCAAGTGGATTTGGAGGCCTCCTCATACATGAGTAACTGGGCATGTTGCTGGAAGCAAGGTAAGGTCAGAAATTTAATCGCAGTTAAAGAGCCAAGGACACACTAGGCAGAGGCAGCAGGTAGTGTCTGGTACAAGTCTGTGCAAACATGGATGTATGTCTGCCCAAGCTGTAGGGGAGAACAGAGGTGGCCTGTAGAAGAAAAGGTGCTGGGTAGGCAGTATGGCAGTTTTTTTACAATGCAAATCAGAGGGGCCACAACAGAAGGCATCGCAGAATAAAGGGCATTGGGGAAGGAGACAGGGAGATGAGAGTTTTAGGTTGGGAGGCTATGGCCGGCTAGGTTCACTACCGGAACAGTGTGGGGTGAGGAAGGTCCAGGAATGAGAGTTTTTGGCATAGAGTGCGGGGAGACGAGCACTGAGATCCCACATGGACAGACAAAGGGGACCGCCTAGGTGCGAGGGGCAGAACAGGAGAAGCGAACTGAGAGTTCAAGGTTTGGGTAATGGAGGAATGGAAGGGCAGTAGAGAAGCAGGACTGGTGGAAGGCAAAAGCAAGCTCACGGTGAGGCGAGTTGTTTCGGGAGGGCCCACAGCTTGTGGAAGAAGGGCAAAGCCAGTTGTAGGGGGACAAATTAAAACTAAAGGGACAATTCTTCATGAAATTCATCAGCATGGACCATGCTGAAAATCGGGCCTACCGTGTAGGATGGCATCTGACATCAGTGCCATGAGGTACAGGATCCGGGGAAAGAATGGGAAGAACAGGCAAGGGAGACAAAAGTGCAAGGGGGGTCAGGTTAAAGGAGCCAGAATTTTAGTGATGAAGTGAATGTGGAGGGGTGAGTGGCGAGGTTTTGGGGAACAGGACAGAAATGGCAACTGCAGGAAACAGATGTGGGGGGGGCCTACCATGTGGGATGTCGTCTGACGTCATCACCACTCAGTGCAGAGCCTGGGGAGATCAGTAGGAAGCCCACACTTGGGGGAACAAAGGGAAAAGAAGGGAAATTATAACACAAAAAGGGACCCTTAGCACCAGGGAAGAAGGATTGGTGCCAGAAAGGGTCAGTTTAAGAGGAGGAGTGAGCGGCTAGACAGAGACCCCGAGAAACTTGGCCTACCACTTGGTTGGTCATTGGGCTCCATTGCCATGTGGGGGTAGGCCAAGGGATCGAAACAATGAGCAGGAGAGGCCCTTTACAAACACAGACAGGGGTCTTCAGTTGTAGTGGCAATTGGAGGAACAGGTTGGGGGAGCAAAAGGGGATAGAAGGACCCCTCCCCTTCCGGTTTCCCTCAGCCATGAAGAGATTGAGGTCTGAGCACAGGGAGGGGGGAGCACTAACAGAAGGCTGCATGGAGCAAGAGGTGCTGGGGGGACTTACTTGGTGGAGTGATGTTGCAGGAGAAAATAAATCAAAAGGTGGGATTTTGTGATTGCGTTGTTGGGGGGATCAATAATAAAGGTGGGGTCAGCTAGCCCCATGAGGGCTAGGGACCAAGCAAGACAAACGAAGGTCTCGGTTCAAAAAAAAAAAAACTATATATATACATATATATATATATATATATATATATATAAAAACAATTTTGTTGTTTTCATCAGGTACCCCAGCAGTGATGGGATGGCGCCAAAGAAAGTCAAGCCCAACAAGGAGGAATGCTACCATGCAGTGATGGACCTAGTAGAGAAGGCAAACCAGCTGCTGGAAGTAGCGGAGCCAGATGAGGGGGAGAGATGCACTAAGCAGAAGGGGAGGCAAGGGAAGGAACAGGAAAGGAACAAGAGGGTTCCCAGAAGCAGGAGGTGCCAGGACCGAGGAAAGAGACACCAGCACTGGCCCCACAGAGCCAGCCTCCCTGTGACCCGACCCCCAAGCCTAGCCTGGAGCCAGTATCAGTGCCAGTGCCGGACCCCCCCACACCAGTGCTGCCCCCACCAGAGCCAGAGTTGCTGACGCAGGCAGTGACACTCACACCTGGCCCATCGAGAGTGCCCCAGCCTGGGACCAACTTGACAGGCACAACAGGTAAATAGGTGGTTACAATGGAAAGCAGTGTGAGAGAATATGTAGCTCAAGTGCTTAAGAATATGGGGGAGAATGGGGTGGGGCAATTGGAAAAGGCTTTAAGTGAGATTAAGGGGCGGGGGCGATAGTGGGGACTGGGACACTGACAGCAACCCTATGGCAGAGTGGGAGATAGGGGCCCCAGGGGTACCGCTGGTGGATCATGTCCCCACGGCGGTGAAAGAAAAAATTTGGAAAGGGGAGTACATGGACATATTCACCCTCATGAATGTTGATGCCATGGATAAGTACGAAGAAAAGTATAGCTTTGAGAAGAAAGATATGGCAGCAGCAGTGGTTTTATTAGGAAAGGGGGAAAAGGATAAAGCAGGGAAAGGTAAAACATGGGACAAGTGGCCCACAGGTTTCATGTATTTTATGGCTATAGTCATTGAAAAGTGGCTGGAATTACCCACCCTGCTCCTCACCTATTCACTCATAATTAAAAATGCATATAAGAAGAGGGTCCACAGCTGGTTGAAATATGATGAGAAATTTAGGGAGAGAATGGCGTATTTCGGGGATGTAAAGTGGGATGCCAGGCAGATAGATCTGTGGCTGGAGATATACACTGGGCCGACAGAGAAGGAGATGGAAGGTGACAAGCGAGGAAGGGCAGGGGCAAAGGCATGCTGGGGATACAACAGAGCATTTTGTTCTTGGCCCAACTGCCGATTCCAGCACATCTGCTTGAAGTGCAGTGGACATCACCCAGCATTCCAAGTGCAGGTACAATTGGGAAAAGGGGACAGGTAACCAGGAGAGCTCTTACCAGCAGCCCTTTTGAGCCAGTTCTGGTTCCTTTAGGGGGCAGCAATGGGGAAGAAGCAACAGGGGGAGGACAGCGGGAGGGGTTACAACTATTAAACCCAACACCAGGACAATTGAGAGCCCAGAGAGAAGGGTATTCCAGCTGGCACGGACACCCATAAGATTGGAAGCAATGGAGAGATGGCTGGGGGCTTACCCAGAAAGGGAAGCAGCTAGGAAATTATCAGCAGGTTTCAGATCAGGCTTTAGTTTACAGTTTCAGGGACAATGGGAGACAATGGTGGCAAGGAACCTCAAATCCACCAAGAGGAAGGCCACATTGGCACAGAAAATCCAAAAAGAGGTGGCAGTGGGGAGAGCGGAGGGGCCATGCACCTCCCCTCCTTTTCCAAACCTAAGGATTCTCCCCTGGGCCTAGTACCCAAGAAGCAGGCAGGGGAGAACCAGGTGATACATCAGCTATCATACCCCAAAGGGACGTCAGTCAATTACACAATAGGTGAAGAGGACAGTAGAGTCACATACGCCATGTTGGAAGATGCGGTGTGACTTATCAGGACCAAGGAGAAGGCCTGGCTGGTGAAAACAGACATAGAATCTGCTTTCCGTTTACTCCTGGTAAGGCCAGAAGACTGGGATCTGCTGGGCTTTCAGGTAGAGAGGCAGTATTATTTTGACAAGGCCATGCCGATGGGATGTTCCATAGCATGCACCACATTTGAAATGTTCAGTACATGGGTGCAGTGGACATTCCAGATCCAGTATGGGTACCAGAAAGTGATGCACTACCTAGATGATTTTCTGTACATAGGTGAAGGAGAAGAAGAGACTGAGGCCATGCTGCATGACTTCAAATCACTGTGCCAGGACTTAGGGGTCTCCCTAGCAGATGACAAAACAGAATGTCCTAGTCGAACGATAGAGTTCCTAAGGCTGGAGTTGGACATGACACAGGAACTGTACTGGTTGCCAAGGAAGAAGGTGGAAAAATTACGGGAATTGTTGGGGAAGATGGGGGGGGTGCAGGAGGGTTCAGCTACAACAGGCGCAACAACTTTTAGGACACCTGAATTTTACATGCAGGGCCATTGCTCCAGGATGCACTTTTACATGGTGGCTGGCATGGGCAACAAGGGCGGCATCACAGACCCACCATTGGGTAGATCTTAACAAGAGGACCAGGGACGATATGGTGATATGGGAGCATTTCCTTCAGCAGTACAATGGGCAAACGTTTTGGCAGGATGAATGGTTATTCAATACTGATCTCCAGCTGCACACAGATGCCGTGGGCAGTTTAGGCATGGGGGTCTATTTTCAGGGGAGGTGGTTTACGGCATTGTGGCTGAAGGAGTGGGAAAAGGAAGGTGTGATGAAAGACATCAGTTTCCTGGAACTCTTCCCTATATGGGTAGCGATGCTGGTGTGGGGAAGGCAATTGAGGAACAAGAAGGTAACCTTCTGGAGTGATAACAAAGCAGTGGTGGAGGTGCTGAATAAAAAGAGAATGAAGACAGATAGGGTCATGAGGGTCTTAAGTAGGATGGTATGTTTTGACCTGACCCTGAACATTTCATTCAGGGCCAAGCATATTGATGTTGTGGACAACGTGATTGCTGATTGCCTCTCCCAATTGCAGATGGACAAATTCGAGACCATCGCACCTGGAGCAGATATCAGGGGGACCACCTTCCAGATGTATGTATGGTCGATTGGATTGGGGGAACCGCAGCACTGTTCCACAACTACTGGGCCCTCAGGACCCATAGAGCTTATGAAACCTCTTGGAGGGCCTTTCATAAGTTCCGGGAACAATATGGCAGGCAGGTAAGTGGGGCAGTGACGAGGGAGCAGGTAGCCTGATTCATAGTGGAATGATGGCAGTGGGACATGGCACATGCGACCATGGGGGTGCACCTGATGGCAATAGGACAGATTTGTACCTTGAGGTGTTGGGAGGACCCAACATAAAGCATACCGATACGTAGAATGATGCAGGGATGGATGCGAGGGCAGGAGATGAGGCAGGATGGCAGAAAGTCGATATCAGAGACTTTGATGGGGTGCTTTTTGGGAATATTACCCCAAGTCTGCAGCTTGGGGGGGCAGTGCTGTTTAATGCCCTGTATGCGATGATGTATGGTGGAGCATTCAGGGTGAACGAAGTGGTAGGACATGGCAAGAAAAGAGAGGGATTGGGGCTACAATGGGAGGATTTGGAGTGGACCACGGAAGCAACTGCCATTTTCTTGAGGAGATCAAAGATGGATAAACAATGGGCAAGGCAGTAAGGTGTGGTTAAGGAAGCATCCCAACACAAGCATTTGCCTGGTAGGGGCTCTGTACGCGTACGTGGCAGAGCATGCGAGGGGCGGTGGCACGGCACTGTTCATACATGGGGAGGGTGGGCCTGTGTCGGGATATCAGGTGACAGCAGTGCTGCACAAAGGCCTCAGGTGCCTTGGAGAATCAGGGGAGGGATACTCCTCCCACTCCTTTAGTATTGGAGCAGCCTCTACTATGGCAGCATAGGGCAGCAGGCCTGGAGAGATTCAAGACAAGGGTAGGTGGAAGTCAGATTGTTATAAGAAATATATACGGAAATTACCACACTTATGATGTTTTCTTCTTTCCTGTAGCAGGTACAAGGGTACAGGGAGATAAGGGGGGAAGGGGGAATGGGCATTAAAAGATATAAGAGACTAATCAGTTTATATTTTGGATTATACATGGAGGTCCCAGAGGCTCAGGGCATGGATTTGCGGGCATTCATTTATACACTGGGTGGAGAAATGGGCAGCCAGGAGACAAGGAGGAAAGCAGTTGTGTGTGCACAGTGACACCATCAGGCTGGCTTGGAGAGGTCGGAGGGGAATGAAGTGGGCGCAACTGCTACCAGATCTCAGGGGACTCAGGATGGAACATAAATGGATGGATTTATTGGTGATACACCTGGGAGGCAATGACCTTGGTACAAGGCTTTAGCTGGACATATTCTACCAAATAAAACAGGATGTTGAAAAAATAAAGTAGTGGTGGCTGGAGGTCATGCTTTCCTGGTCAGAGATCATACCCTGAAGGGTGTGGTGGCAGGCTGAGAGCCACAAGGGAGTAGAGAGGGTCAGGAAGTGCATGAATTCCCAGGTCGGCAGACTATTTGAGAGCAACGGGGGAGTAGTCATACAGAATGGTATTTTGGAATAGGTGGATGAATTTTATAAGGGAGATGGGGTACACCTATCAGGTTTTGGTTTGGCATTATTTAATGCAGAGATAGGGAGTGCCATGGAGGGTTGGCTATCACAGAGAAGGGAAGAAAGCTAGGGGGAAGGGAGAAGGTGGGAGGGAGTGGGGAGGAAGAAAGCCGAGGCGGGGAAGTCCACCACCCATCGCACGCTGGAGGTGGACTAGTGGAAAAAGGGGGAGGAGGACAGGAAAGAAAGGAAAGAAAAAAGGGGAAAAAATCAAAGGACACAGCATTGAGAACTAAGAGGCAGGGGTATGGTGTGTATGCTCGTACCCCTTGACAGCATAATAGGAAGAGGCAGAGCTCCCCCAGGATGTACGTCTGGGGGGCAGATGATAAAAAGAAGAGATGATAGAATGTAGCATTCGAAAAGAAATATAAATGTACATACTGGCCCAGGATATTCAGAAGGGTTGCGCATGGTGAAACCCACTGATGTGCCCCACTGCGATATTCAAACGGGGATTGTGTCTGGCACAAATCCCAATGCATCGGAGCGCATCAGTAATGTATGTGGCGCAAGTGGGGGGGCATGCCCATGCATACTCTGCACATCCCGATATACAGCCCCGGATGTGCTGAGTCCATGCATGCGCAACCCCTACTTGCACTGCACACAGATGAGCCAAAAAAATGGAACAGCTGGCCACCCACAGGTGAGCTGCCATATTACAAGGCGCAACTCAGCAGCTGCCACCTGTGGGTGGCCACCTGAGCTCCGCCGCACTGTGGCAGCACTCTCATACCCGATTGCGGGTATCTGTTTAAAAATACATGTCCAATATCCCTGGTGGTCCAGTCGATCAGCTGCAGCCTGTATCACGGGCATATGTAATAACAAGGAGAGCTCCACGGTACCCTCCCACCCACCCACTGAGTCCCACTGCCCCACTCTCCCAGTCAGCGGTGGGCAGCAGCACCTCACCTGCCTGCTGCCCCGCCGCCCACCGACTGACAGTGTATGGTAGGGCTGTACGCCCATTGGTCCACAGTGTGAACCAATGCGATGCAGCCCATATTGTACTACACAGTCCAGATATGTGAATGGATCCATAATTTCAAAATTTTCACCACTCTTGTGGTGTGGAATGATGCATATGCCAATCACACAGTAACACCATTACCAAGAATGAAAGTACAGCGACACAGCGATAGGTCACTGTACTGTCACAGTGGGAACCCAGCACTACTTTCTCAGGATCTTGCACCCCCACCCTGACTCAACTGTGACTCAGAGTTGATTATATTTAGTATGGGGTGCAGGGGCAGAGCCCACACATTGTGGTTTGGGGGCCAAGCCCCGATGAAAACTAAGTGTTCATGGACAGATTTATGCTGACTGCAATAGCAATCAACATAAATCCATCTCTGTAACATTGGTCAACAAAATATTTGTCGAACGGGTGTCATAGAGCCGGAATGATGTTTCAGCCAGGATTTGAACATTTTCAACTACTGGGTTCATCAGTTGGGATAATAAGATGACTATGCTGAAAATCTGGTTCACAAATATGGTAAAATGCCTAGTTTATGAGTGAGCATTGCACTACTTCAATGTTCACTCACAACTTCTCTTCCTTTCAATATTTTATCTCCAAACTATCAACATAGCCAGTTTTCCACACCACCTCATAAATGTGCCACGTGTCATTTTTTTTTGTTTGATGCCCCTGTGTATCAAACATTTTGTGATAAGTGAAAAGGGATTTCGGGGGGTGTAGCTGCCTAGACCATAGCAGTTCTGGATTCCATGGGTTCAGCAGTCTACACCATTGACCACTGACCACACACTGTGGTAATGATGCCACTCTCTGCTTGCTGGGTGGAAATTTCATACACTTAAAAGGACCGAAGTCACTCCAATCAGAGAGGGCTCCAGTCCTTTGATTTGCATGAAGCCACGTCACAAACAGCTGATAAGGCTTTCAACATCAGGAGTCTGTCTTTGAAACCATAACTCCGGCATGTTCATTCGCATTGATGCTAATTCACATGCCTGAAGTAATGGCTTAAGAAATTCCTCCCATTTCCCTATCCAAAACGTATTTGTTTTTCCCTAGCATTTTGTGGCACCCCCACTTGACCCTGCCTCTCAGCACCCACCACCCCACAACCCCCCCCCCACAAAACATAACACTGATACTGGGGTTGCTCAATCCTTCAGTGTTGCCACCTGCTAGTTTTTTTTTATATGTAGCCTGTAACAAAGAAACCATCCATTGATGCCTGTTGCTAGTGCTCTATAACTGCCCCCTCACCCAACCCTCCTCTCAGCACCCCAAACATAACATTGACACTGAGGATGCCCAATCCCCCAGTAACATCACCTCATTTGTTGTTTTCATATTATAGTCTGCAACAAAGAAAACCATCCATCAATGTCTGTTGTTGGCACCTCTGTAACTGTTACCCTCACTGACCCTCCCTCTCAGCACCCACCACACCAGTCCCCCAAACATAACACTGAAACTGGGGGTACCCAATCCCCCAGTTTCTCAACTTCATTTTTTTAATGTTATAGCCTGCAACAAAGAAATTCATCCATCGATGTCTGTTGCTTTTTTTTAATATTATAGCCTGCAACAAAGAAAAACATCCATCGATAATGTTGCTGGTGCCCCATAACTGTCACCCCACCTGATCCTCTTTCTCATCCCCCCATCCCACAAACATAACACTGACACTGGGAGTGCCCAATCCCCCAGTGTCATCACCTTGTAGGGTATTTTTATAATGCCTGTAACAAAGGAAACCATCTACTGATGTCTGTTGCTGGCTCCCCTGTAACTGTTCCTCTCACCCAACCATCCCTCTCAACACCCACCCCTACAAACATAACACTGACACTGGGGGTGCTTAATCCCCCAATGTAACCACCTTCTATGTTTTTTTTTATCTTATAGCCTGCAACAATGAAACCCATCCATCAATGTCTGTTGCTGGTGCCCCTGTAACTGTCCCCTTCACCCAACCCTCCTTCTCAACACCCACCACCCCACACCCTCCAAACATAATGCTGACACTGGCAGTGTCCAATCCCCCAGTGTCTCCACCTCATATTTTTTTCTTAATACTATAGCCTGCAACAAAGAATCTGTCCATCAATGTCTGTTGCTTTTTTAATATTATAGCCTGCAACAAAGAAAACCGACAATCAATGTCTGTTGCTTTTTTAATATTATAGCCTGCAACAAATAAACCGTCCATCGATGTCTGTTGCTTTTTTAATATTATAGCCTGCAACAAAGAAAACCAAACATCAATTTCTGTTGCTGGCACCCCTGTAACTGTTCCCACCACCTGACCTTCCCTCTCAGCACCCCTCACCACAAACATAACATTGACACTGGGGGTACCCCATATCCCAGTATTCTCACCTGAACTGTAGAAAACCATCCCTCATCATTTTTTTTCATAAAAAAGCCTGAGAAAAAGGAAAATGTCCATCAATATATATGGTGCCATTAATTCCCCCACCCAACCCTTCAACTTGGCACCCACCGCCCCATACCCCTTCAAGCCCTTGCCTTCCCATGGGGTCCAATGCCATAATCTTCTCTGGAATGCAGACACATCCTCACTCTTCAAAGCCAGACCATGAACTGAAGAAATCAGGTATGCAGTTCAGTGTATTTCAATAGGGGGTTGAACTTAGTGGCATACCTTGGCCATTTTTAAATATATTTGCCCTAAATTTTGAACATGCCTTTTTTGGGACACTGCCTCTTGAATAATTACAGTGAAATTAGGCAAATCTGTCCAGAAAGGGAATTTTGCAGTTGCTGCATGAAATCACCTATGGGGCAGGAGTTTAACATTTTTTCTGCCCTTGTTCGTCAGGTGGGGTAATAAGATGGCTATGTTCAAAACTTGGTGTAAAAATATTAAAAAAACAACAAAGTTATGAGCCTAGATTGAAATTTTCAAATGCAGGCTCGTAACTTTGGTAATTTTCAATATTTTGACTGCAGATTTTCAACATAGCTATTTCTTTACAGCACCTCATGAATGTAACAACTGTTATTTTTCAAATCCTGGCAAAAATGTGTTTTTGTACCTGTTGTGCGGAATGATGTTTCGGTGGTGCAGAATGACATTTTGGTGGAGATTTGGAATTTTTCAATTACCGGATTCATTAGGTGGGGTAATAAGAAGGCTATGCTGAAACATTAGTGCACAGGTATGGTAAAATGCCAAGGTTATGACTGAACATTTGACTATTTCAGCATCCACTCATAAATTCAATAATTTTCAATATTCTGACTCCAGCCTTTCAACATTGCCATTTTTCCACACCACATCATAAATATGACATGTGTCATTTTTAAAATCCTTGATGAGATGTGTTTTTGCACCTCTGGTGCAAACTGACATTTCAGCCAATATACTGTAAATGGCACATGTCATGTCTATAACGTGAATCTTAAAACACGTATCTTCAAAATTTGTGGTTAAAATTGAGAAAATCAAATTGTTTAACAAGCATCAAACATTTGGCATTGAAAAATGTTTGTTTAAATTGTGGATGAAATGTGTTTTTGCACTTCTTGTGTGAAATGACATTACAGCCAATATACTATAAAAGCTACATGCCATGTTTACTGGAGAAGTCATAAAATGATTATCTTGAAACTTTGGAGTAAAATCAAGAAATATGTATATATATATATATATATATATATATATATATATATATATATATATATATATATATATATATTAGAGGCACAAAAATCAGTTTAATGCATCAGGTAGGGTTGTTCCACAGCGACAAAAGTGAGGAAATTCACTGTTAGGGTTGAACTCCCCCTTGGACCCCTCCAGCCCACCCCTCAACTGGCATCAGGGTGCACATTGGGGTCATCAGCCCTAACTCTCTCCCCATCACATGTGTAAAGAAGCTGAGGAATAGGAGAATGGGGTGTGAGTTAGGACCAATGACTCCAATGCGCACCTGGATGCTGGTTGAGGGGATGGGCTGGAAGGGTCCAAGGGGGATTTCAACCCTAACAGTGAACTTCCTTGCTTTTGTTGCTGTGGAACAACCCTAACTGATGCATTAAACAGAGTTTTTTGCCTCTAATTTCCCTTCTTTTTGAGAATGATGACTGGAAATAGTGAATGTAATGCAGTGGCGGGAGCGCTGGGCCACCACGTGATGTCTTGTGACATAGTAACAGGAACAGCAATGCAAACAGAAGGTTGAAATGCAAATGGTAACAGTAATAAAAATGCAAGTGCAAAGGGTAATGCACATGGTGGCGTACACGAGAACAGTAATGCAAACGGGGACATAAACGCAAGTGGAAACAGTAAGTGTAACAGTAATGGAAGCGCATACCCTGTTTTTGGTGATCAGCTGCATAGAGAAACTCAAAGAATGTATGCATTGTAATGGACATCGAAGCTTAAAATGAGCATTGGAAGTACTTAATTGCAAATATCTCAGCAACTGCACGACGTAGAAAATAAATTTAAATTTCACAAAAATTATGATTTTCCTGGCCAGGTTTTTGCTTCCACATAGCCCACAGGGCTATGTACTTCACAGCAAAAAATCTGTATCTTGCATCATTTTTGAGATACAAGCCCCGAAAGGTGAGGCGTACACCACCATGTTAGTCTATGGGAAAAAATGCTAAATACGGAGTTCCATAACTTTGCAGTCATGCAATATTTTTTCACCAAACCACCAAAAGGCACATCTGTGAGATGTTGGCTGCGTTCCCTCCAAATTTCAGCTCAAAAGACCAAACCTCTCTTTTACAGCAGAGTGGCAAAGAACTGCTGTCATTTTGGCCATGGTCTGAAAAGTAGAGTCTTGATTTGCGAAAGCTTTCGCAAAATTTGCGAAAGTGTCATGGGAGCGACATTACATTGTGACACTACTTTTTCCAGAAATTTGAAAAACAGATTTCTAGGCTGTTTCACCCCAAAATAAAGACATGGCTAGCATCCTCAGGATCCGACTAGATAAACACAAAAAGAATTGTGTTGCTAGAGGGTTCCAAATTTAAATGGCAAGCATTTTTCTGATCACTAACTGAAAACAAAATGGTGGATTTGCGACACTACTAGGGCCATTTGTGACACTAAAAAGTGCATTTGCAAAAGTGTCGAACTTTTTGTGAACTTTTCCCATTGACTTATAATGGGAAATTGTTTTTTGAATAACTTTTGAACCGTTTAATATGTTTTCATGAAATCTTCAAAAGGCACAACCGCATGTTCCCTGGAGTTTTCGGACAAGTCGCATGAACTGTGCAATCTGTGGGCGCTAGCAAAGAATGCACAAAAAAAGTAAATATGCACATGGATGTCACTTAATAACTCCGCAGCCGTATATCAGACCAGCAAGAAAGTTGGCAGATCCCAAGATCTATGGTTACGTCCCATGCCTGCCATATTTCAGGCAAATCCATTGAATGGTGGCAAAGTTATTAAGGTGCAAAGTTTCACCCTTTAACCTTAAAAGTGCCACTCAACCCTAACTATGGTAGCACTACCGTACTACCATAATATATATATGTGTGTGTGTGTTATATATATATATATATATATATATATATATATATATATATATATATATGTTAGGAAACTTTGGGTGCAGTGCCAGTCTTCACTCCAGTGAGTATGTCTGTGAATTCCCCATCCCCAAACCCCAAGCAGAAAAAGGAAAAAACATTAGGATTTGGGATCTCCAGAGTCTATGCAAAGCACTGGTGGGGTCTTCTTTGGGGTTGTCATCTCTAATGCGCACCCTGTTCCTTCAGCATGTCAGACGTTTTTGAGGCCCTGTATGAAGAAAGCTACAATACATTTTGTTGGCAACATGTGGTAAGACATACCTTTCTACCTTTTAACAGTGTATCAATATGAGGCACTGGTTTGCAGCTGTACTTTGTGCTTTGGAAATGAGGCCATGTGCTAGTGGTGGGAAGGGGAAGGCATTAGGGTTGGCAACATCTAGGACCTCATCAGTAATTCACCAAGACTCCAGAGACCCAAAACCCTAATGATTTTCCTTTTGCTGTTTAGGGGTGGGGTGGGGGTGAGGAGCTAGGATTGGAAACTCTAATGCCACATTTCCCTACCTTTGTGGCATTAAGTTGAACCCCAACTTGTGCATTAACAATGTTTTTCAAAGAATATATATGTAATGCATTTATGCAGGAAAACCTACTTGAGATGCAAAAATTCATTTTCAGTGGTGTCCTTCTTTTAACAACGTTTACAACTAAGTAGACTGGAGCACTGTGATGTTAAATGGCTTGCTTAATGCCACATAGTGTGTAAGTAGGTAGGATGGGACCTGAACCTGGGCCTTCTAATTTCCAAGCCTGGTTCTAGTTAGTAAACCACACTACTCTAAACAAACCCTTTAAGATTTTAAACACCAGTGATGAATTTTGATAGTGGTTAACTATTTGTTTGTAATGGAAACAAATTCAAATGAAGGTGTTCATTTTAAAGCTTTTCTCCATGTGATTCAAGGGGATGGCACTATAGATTGGAGGTTAGAGAAATAAGCTGTGAATGATCTTTCTGTATACAGCAGACGTGAGTTTGAGTTCCACAATCTTCATTTGCAAATGGTGTGACCTAATCTAGTCACTTAACATATCTATGCTGCCAGGTTGCACTACGAAATGAGTTTCTGCTCAGTGTGCTTTTCCCAGCAAATACTATAAAATGTAAAATGAAAGTACATAACTAACTACAGTAACTAACTAACTAACTACATAAGGGGACTAACTAACTAAATAAGGGGTAACATTAAAACTCATATGATGTAGGTCACCAGACAGCCATCAGATGATAATGGATTATGGCCACTAATGGCCAGATTAAAAGCAGTGGACAAATAGAATAATAGATAGGTTACAGTGAATTACAAGGCTGTAATTCCATCAAGAGGTTCTGGGGACATAGATAACCTCGAGAGCGAATCTCTAGAGGTGTCTATGTCCCCAGAACCTCGAGATGGAATTTCAGCCGAGTAATTTACTGTAACCTATTTTTTAATTTTTGTAATATATGGATCCGATTCCGAAAAATGTGCTGCTTTTTAAAATTTTGTGAACTGGGCTGGCTGCCTGTTGCACTGAAGAAGTGCTCGCTCTTGGCTGACCACCCACAGACAGTACTGAAGTTGTGCCCGACCCACATTTGTGATGAAAGCTTTTGCTTTAATTTGGTAATCCTACCGTTTACTTTCTTTGTTCGTTCCGCAGGTAATCCACTTTTCTGAAGAAATAAAAACAAAAAACTAACTGGCCATAACTCGAGTTGCTCTCGCTAAGCGAGAGTAAACGTCCGCCATGTTTTTGCATTTGGTTTGCCCGCCTACTCAGAAAGTCTGCCAATGGCATTGCACGTTTTACATTGGGTGCACAGACTGTAACGTGGCACCATGGCAACCGTGTTTGTGTGGCAGGGAGACTGGCGCATGCACTGTGGAGTTTCAGTGATAATACTATCGTTTGAAGCTGAAACGATGGTATTATCAGCACAAACGATAGTATTATCAGCAGTGAACAATACTATTATCACTTAAGGAAGGGTAGTATTATGGGAAAGAGAGCAGTGTATTACAGGGATTTTTTTATATGCTTTTTGGGGGTATTATTTTAACAATCCATGTATTACAATACGTAAATGCCTCCTTAGTTTGATTCAGCACCTCACATGACCCTGCCTTCTGAGAAAGTTAGAAACTCATTTCATATAGGTCACCTGACAGCTATAAGATAAAAATGGCTTATGGGTACTAATGACCTGGGCAGGACCAAAACCAGTGGCAATGAAGTAAAATACTCCTTAGTTTGATTCTGCACTTCACATAGGGTTGCCACCATTTTAGAAGACAAATTGGGATATTTCTTACCAAATCATGATTTTGCATAGGACAATATGTAACCTAGACCAATGCAACAGTCTTGTATTCTCTAAACAATCAGAATTAAGACTAAGGATTGTAGTCTTTTAGTTGTTTCTGTTGTTTCTTAGCATTTTAAGGATTTTCAAATAAGGTATTATAGTGTTCTGCAACACATACAGTAGAAGAATGAAAATATTTTTTCTACTATAAGGTTAAGACATGTAGGGCTGGATTTTTGAATGGCTTAGATCACTACAAGCCCTGGTGTGCCAACAATACAGCACATGGGGCCTTTGGCAATCTAACAGAATTTTCTGTCTTGTGCTGGCAATTGCCGCAAGTTAAACTAAGTTTTTCTCATCTAATATGTGGCAATCCTGTGGGCTGCTTTATGGAACTTGCACCAGATATATGGCACAAGCTGCTGAAAACCATGGAAACTGCATCAACTGCACCAGAGAATGTAAAATTGGGTGCATTTGCAGCAAAAAGGTTCAGCGCGCCACCAGAACTTAAGTCCCATAGTGCAGGACTGGACACAAGCCCTGCACCACCCTTCAAAAATCCTGACCATAGTATTTTTCACTTTTTTTGCCAAACACAGCTGCCCAGATCATGACTATCCTGTGAAAATCAGGACAGGTGGTAACCCTTACCTCACATGTCTTTACTTTCTAAGATTTGTGCAGCATGCATATCCTAGCACAGGGTTTCTCAAGTGGTGAGGCCAGCACTCCCTTGGGGGGGCCTAACCTGTTCCAGATGAGGCTTAAGCAAGTCTGAAAAAGTACTGTATTTAAATTCTGAGTTGTTGATATTTTGTATTAAGGGGTGAGGTAAATTTAAAAAAGGATAATAGTATGTGAATTTAAGGATTTATTTACAAACTGGTGATTAGGAAATGCACACTGAGCCAATGGTCATTTTAAGCATACCTGGGGAAGGATAGTTAGTGCATATATTTCAAAAGACACCTGCAAAACTGTTAAGCAATACAAAATAATAGTGCCAACAAAAAAGAATAATGAACAAATAATGAAAGATAACAATTGACAAATTAGATGCGTAGCAGAACAGCTGAAATACAAGGGTTAAGCAGAGAGGTTTCGAGGAGCAAGAGCAGGATAGAGCAAAAGGATCCTTGCTCTTACCTACAGTTTCTTTTGTGGCTTGTTGGCCCACTCCTCAAGTATTTTTAAGTCTCCCTCTTTCCTGGAATGTGCCACCCTCATTATCTTTGTGTCATCCACAAGTAGAATCATCTTACTTGAGACTCCAAGTTAACCAGTTGCTGCCACATCATGCCACTCTGTATGCTTGCTCACTCTTTTCATTCAGTCCAAGAACTTAAATAAGCCTCTTTTACTTGAACTATCTAATGGGGATCAAATAATGGAAGTGTGTTTCTGTGTGTATGTGCATTTGGGTGCATGTGTGTGTGAGAGAGGGGAGCCATGACGACCACAAAAAAAAACTAAAACTAAGGGGGCCTCAGTAGGACAAAAGTCTTCATGTCTTAAAAAACAACACAATATATTCTGGTGGAGGAACTATTTTATTCTAAATAAAGAGAACATTTTCCCGTCTTTTATTACTCAGTCATAATAATTTGAATTTTGACATGCATCTAAAATTTAGATTCCCATTTTATAAGTGCAACAAGCCACTCTGGGACGAGTGTGTGTTATACAGTTTTAATGCAATGCTAGGAGGGTGGATGCACTTGGCCTGAGGTCTTGTGCCTCACTACATCCCCTAGCCATGCATTAGAACTGCCTAACGCACACCCCATCATGTCTTATTGCTTATGTATCTGTAAATAATTTCTGTGTATTACAACATCATGCAGTGTAGGAGGGAGAAAATGCTGCTGATATGTGCTTAACATAAGGGGAAGTGGGCGAGGAAGTGGGGAGCGGAATGGCATTGCAGCATTACAAGTACTGAAAATATGTGCAGCAGTGACAAAAGGAAAAGTAATGAGAATTTCATCAGTGGCTCACAACAGCTCACAACAGAAGAAAGGTTAGTGATTTCTGTTGAAGACTTAAGTGACCAAGGGAGAGAATCAGTAAGGGTATGGCAGCTCAGCCGTTGTGTGGGAGAGTGAAACAGTGAGCAAGTGGGCAGGTGGCTGGGGGAGACATTGCAGCAGGCAGGATATGGATAATGGAAGCAGATGATAAAATGAAAATATTTTATAACGCATTCTGTTACTTTAAATATTATCTGAAGATTAATGTTACCAAATGAAGATGAGTGTTACTGAATGGAGCAATTTCTGATACTTTTTATGTTGAATTTGAACATGAACTGACAAAAAAAAAATTGCGGTCCTTAAAATTCTAAATGATTTGTCACATTCCAAATGGGCATTTATATGTTTTTGTTGCTACTGTGCCTGGGCTGCTAGGACTTGATTTTAGCCATCTACTAGACACTTTCAGTGAACAGCTGTCAACCAATCACAGGGTTGGAAATCTTAAGCCCACTTTTATAATTTATCACTTGTAGATGGAAATCCATATTTCTGGTTTACCATTACATGTTCCCTCTCTCCTTCTAACAATATCACATCAGCTGGGTTTGACTGGTTGCAGCCATCATAATTTTGCAGCAGCAGAAATATGCCAAGAATAATAAACTGTTACAGGATGTACACCGCCTGGATCAGATATCATTGTACAGAAAATGACAACAAATGTTGTCATGCCCTAGTGAGTTCACAAGGCCTTGTTTGAAAACAGTTTTAAAATGTATTTTTGAACACTATGAATATTGCAGCACAAAAGCCTCCTGAAGCCTCTATGGACAATACCAATGTTCCTAATTTTTGTAAGTTTAAATCATGTCTCTACAGATTCCAGGGGGTAGTTCTATGCAAAGTGCATAGCTTAGAGGCTAGAGTAATGAGCTGTGAATGAGCTTGGTACAAACAGCAGACATAGGATTGATTACCACAACCTCAGTTTGCATATTATGTGATATTAAGCAAGTCACTTAACCTCCCCAGTGCTCCCAGATTACCCCTGAAAACAATCATTGTGCCTAGAAGGACTTACCCAGTTACCAATGAATAAAATAAATACAATAAAATATAGCTAGCTAATAAAAATGGAGCGCCATTGTGTTTTTTTTTAATATTTTCTTATAATAACAAAATAACTTAGTCCAGGTTTCAAAAAAAGAATACATAATATGAAGAAGATGGCTGAGTAACCTATTTTAACCAATATTTTAAAACAGGTTACTTATATGTGTTTTACAAAGTTCCAAGGAAAATTGGTACAGCCTGAAAACTATCTCTGAATGTGACCTGGTTACATAACTCAGACAGCCATGGCTTTACTATCAGGAATGAAAAAGTTATTCATAATATTGACTTCTATCATTAAGACTTTGACACCCTCTTCTTCCTAACAAACAAACAAACACACATACAGTACACACACACACACACACACACACACACACACACACACACACACACACAATTTAATCAGCATTCAGGATAGGATTTGACATTGATTTCCCACTGATTGTGCACAACTACATTTTGCATAGTTTAATGATAGTAAATATTGAAGAATTTTGCCATTTTTGTGTGTTTTGGGAAAATTGGTCTAAAACTGCTTATTTCAATACATTTAAAATCGCTGGTTATCACATGACATTAGCAATATTATTAATGTAAAATCTTGGATTTTTGTGCAACTTTTTTAACAAAACACTTTATGTATCACCTAATATTGCATTTTTCATGTAAACTGGTGAGTCAGTTTTACCCAGCCCTAATTCAGATGGAAGACATGTTCAGTGCAAAAATAAAACATTTTGATAAATAATATAACTCCCCAGGACAATGATCAGACTGTGGGTATTGCCACTGCCTGATGGAGGAAGAAATGGACATGCATGCTCTATATTCTATATATCCTATTACATTATTATGTACTGTAGCTTTCTTCAGTGAAAATACTCCCCACACATCAACAGAATAGAAAATCCCAACATGTTTTAGGGGACTGCAGTTTGACATATGTTTTAATGAATAACACTTAAGTCCATTTTTCTTTATATTTACATTATTTTCAGATTTCTTTTTACAGCTGCAGTGGGTGGTACCCTGAAGCCATCTTGCAATCTCTTGGAGTAAGGGATCTCACCAGATATTTACCGCTCATATTTCAGAATTAGACTTTTAGATGAATTCCTGGTCATCCATGAACGCTACTTTATTAGGTGCTTGGAACACGGCACTTTTCCATCATGTTCAAGATGGCTGCCGGAGTCCATTGGGCATGCGTGACCATTCGTGCATGTGCACTGAACTCCAGAACTGCTCCACAAAAGTAAACAAATTGGGTACATGACGTTCAGACCATGTTATAGGTGCCAAAGCAGGTAGCCAATGCAGAGCTGTGTTTTTTCATCTGTGATGCTGTATTTGTTACATTTTCCCATGCTGTGTTCAATTTTCCCTTGCTACATGTGTGAAGCAGAACTGGTTTCTTATTGTAGCTTCTTTTTAGACTCAAGACTCACATTTTTATCAACCGGTTGGTACAGCAACCATGTAGTGATCACTCAGTGGGGTGCAGAAGAGAGAAGAAAGGATAGCGTGCCATTGCTGAGCTGCAAGCATAATCAGGATTGGGCAAGCAGGCAGGGGAGTGGTACAAATGTTTGCTGCAGTTCAGCAATTTCTTAATGTTCTACAGTGTCGTGTCCCACTGGCAAATCAGTTGCAGCTGTACTGGCTCTGGCTAGAGTTTGCTTCTTCAAAGGATATTTGCATGAAACTGAGAATGTTGTCCATCAGAGCTCATTTGCTCTTGCTTGTTATTCCCAAGCTTAAATAATAATTCTGCTTGTGGCATCACACTCCATTGCTTTAGAAACAAAATTGATGGCACACTGGATGCTAATAGAAAAGCTGCTGGAGCAGGTGATGTTTGAGGGAGAAAGATTATGTTTTTTGTAGCCTAGAAGACAGCATGCAGACCTGCAACCTTGATATTCAGGTTTGGATTCTATTTATGCAACCTCCCTCACTTTCCCAAGATGTGACCCTCAGCAAGTTTCCAAAAATCTTGTTCTTAATTTTTTTGTTTGAAGGGTTCCACCATGTCAGTGCGACAACATTTTTGTTGATATCAACATGGGTACAGGGAATCTGCTGCCTGGCTTTATGGCACCAGGCAGTGTGGGTCCCTGATGGCAGAGCACCTAACTTTTTTCTTTAGGGGACTATGCCCCTGCCTGACTTTATATAACTAACTCTAGGGGGTGCATGTCAGGCAAAAGATAAAAAAACATTTGGGGGCAAAAGTCAACCTGACAGCAGGCAACCAGAAATCACAGTTGCCCCTGTCAGTATCAGCAACAGTGAGTCACACCGTAAATGCCACAACCTAAATACATCACTGTTGCAATGGTATACACCTTTGAAGTAGGCCCACAATACCCCAGTAAATCATTTTGCTGTGGATGAAAGGAAGGAGTAACTTATAACCTTAGTGAGCAGGCAAATGAGCCCCATCCACCTTTTCTTAACTAGTCCATCAATTTGGACTGGTCATTTTTTTATACCATATTCTGAAGGCTCAGGAGCCCAAACATTGGTATTAGTATTCTGGTCTACTTTCGGCCTACTATCAGGGTTAACAATGACAAAGTTTGGACTCTGTCAGCCTATCAAATTGAGTTACAAGAATGTTTTCCTAATATAAATGGGCCCATTCTGTGGGGTCCAGAAAGTCCTTAGGTTACACCTTCTTGTCATAAATGTATCTTTCCATGTCTATTAAAACACCCTGCTGAAAATATTCTTCTCTAGCAGTCTATAGGTTATGGGCATAAATACATTGTTTTTCACCTCCTTTCCTGTCCCCATCCAATATCTCACCTCCTTAGGTAGCTCAAATGTCTCATAATCTGCTGGACTCACCTCCTGCTGTCAGTCTCCTCGCCTCCTGACTTCAGATGCCAAGTGTTGCCCTGCTGGTGCTGTTTATTCCTGACAAGAACTGCTTTCCTTTGCATTTTATTGGCTCCGTGTTGCACCCTGTGAATTTCTGTAATGTTTGTTTTAAACTGATTCAGCCAGAGTTGCACACTGCACTCCAGGAATGTCCTTCACTTTGCCTTCTAAATGAGTAGAACCATATCCCTTTCATGGCATGATATTCCACTTTTAAAGTTGCCAATAGTACAATTTGCTCTACTCACTGCCACTCCACATTGCTGTGACATCTTCAGCTTCCCATCCATAATGGCCATTGATCTTTTTTATACTTTATTGCTGTTAGTACTTCAGGAATCAATTTTTGTAGCTAAAGTGAAGGACCTTGCTCTTACCTATGGTTTCTTTTGTGGCTTGTTGGCCCATTCCTCAAGTATTTTTAAGTCTCCCTCTTTCCTGGAATGTGCCACCCTCATTATCTTTGTGTCATCCACAAGTAGAATCATCTTACTTGAGACTCCAAGTTATCAAAAAACATTGACATAGAGGACTCAGTACTTACCCCTGGGGAACCTCACTTGCTGAATTATGAATTTAATTTATTACTTCAACTGTGTTTTTCCCTATCCACTCAATGGTTTTCTTCCAATGGTTTCACTGAGGCTCCACTTTCACTGAGTGTGATATGTTACAGTAACATTATCAGTCATTTCAAAGAACTCTTGAAGGTCTTACTTTTGATCCAGCAGGAGGAAGGGGAGAGGATCTGGCTCAGGTCTACATCACTGCAGCTCACTAGTTGTGTAGAAGTATGAGTAAAAAAAGTTTGTCTTGAATAGAAGAATTGTTACAACTAACAGACCATATTTTTAAAGTTGTCCTGTATGCAATGGTTGCACAAGAACAAACATATAAATTAATATAAATAAGACAAAATATACTCTATTGCTAGTAAATATTTGTCACAGAGTGACCTCTGTTTCCTGTTTAACCCCAACTCCATGGTTAAGAACGGTATACTGAAGGCTAAGATGTATGCCTTACAAATGTCAGATGATTACAAAAAGAGCATAGGTGCTTGTAATATCTACAACATGGCTAGCATGCCACATTTATATGCTGGCTGGAATTCCTTACTGGGAAATAAAGTGGCACTTAGGCAGTAGACTAATGTCCCTTAGGGAGATGCCAGGTGTAATGTACAAAATGGATGTGCTAAGAAAAGTGACGAGGAGAGTCCCTGGACCAAAACTTTCTCTAAAAAAAAACCTTACTGTTGCAACAGTTCTTTTCTTTGCTATGTACTGTCCATTCCCCTACACTCTAATATGGAAGGTTGGCCACCTCTGGGCAAATCCCTCTCCCCCTCTTCTGTTCCATACCCCACTAATTTTCTTATTTTATCTTTTCAAAAAAGGTCCAGTATAGGGAGGTCAATATGCAGTATAGTGACCCTGAGTCATGGTAGCAGGTTAGCCAAAAAAGATATCCCTGAATAAATATCTATAGCACAGGTAGCACTAGATGTTTGAAACACAAATTCCCCTTTGTTGTATAAACATTTCTGCTGCCCCACTTTTAAAAATAAAGAGAAAAAGTCCCGCAATGAGGGACAGAGAGAGGTGGTGTTGAAATGGGACCGTGTTTGCTCCTTAAAATCTCTCCCTCACTGTTCTGTTGGCTGAGCAGAGCAGGCAGCTGTTAGGATGCTGATGAACTGGGTCAGCCACTCAAGATAGAAGAAAGTAAATAAAGAAATTAATTATTGATAGGAGCAGGAGCGGCTTTGTTTGTGCTTCAGAGCCTGGGTGCGCACCGTGGCACTTAGATACACCACCTGTTGCAATAAGAACAAGCATTTGTCAATGCCGAATGTTGTCTCACTGGCATTGACTTTGCTAGTGGCAGAGGTAGAGATGCATAATAGGAATGGCAGTAAAGTGTTGAAGTGATGCCAACCCCACTCTCACCCTGTAGATAGCGACAGGCATTGGGGAGTTTACAAAGTGTGCATGCAAACTGAGCAACGCACACTTGGAAAACACTAATTTTATGGACTTTTGTCACCAAATTTTTGACATAGGCATTTTAGGGCCTCTGCTAATGAACAGCATTGCTGTCATTTTCATAATGTGTCTTGAACATGGATTTCCCAAAGCGACCACGCTATCCTGCGCCAGAACTGCGAAAATACATTTCGTCCAGGATGTGAAAAATGACAGCTATACTGTTCATAAGGAGGTGCAGAACAATGACAATGTTGAAAATCTGGAGTGAAAATATTATAAATTGATGAACTTACGAGCATGCATTCAAACTGTGCAATGCTTGCTTGTAACACAGTCATTTTATGGAGTATCATCAACAAATTTTCAACATAGGCATTTTAGGACCTCTGCTCATGGACAGTGTTACTGTCCTTTTTGTAATCTGTCCTGAACACTGATTTCCAACAGTGACTGCGCTATTCTGTGCTGGAAGTGCAAAAACACATTTCAGCCAGGATGTGAAAAATGACAGCTGTACTGTCATAAGAAGGTGTGTAAAAATGCCAGTGTTAAAAATCTGGCATGAAACTATTGCAAATTCACAAAGTTACAAGCGTGTGTAGCAACTGCACAATGCACACTCATAAAACAGTTATTTTTTGGATTTCTTCCACCAAATTTGCAACATAGGCTTTTTGAGAGCCCTTCTCATGAACACTGGCACTGCCATTTCGTTAATCAGTCCCAAAAGGTGATTCCACACAGTGACCACAAAATCACCTTTCTGGGCTGAATAATGCCATGCAGTGACAGAATTCATGAGGAGGGATCCCAAAAAAACTTTATTGAAAATTTGGTGCCAAAATTCCAAAAAATGCCAGAGATATGCATCAAAGTTGAAAAAAAAAACTATTCATTCCATTATACAGCTTACCAGCATTACCTCAGTTCACGGTCGGCTTTGAAGAGTGCAGACGTGTTCCCAGTCTGCTAAAGATCATTGTGCTGGACTCCGGAGGTAAGTATGGGTGAGGGGGGGTGTCGAGAGGCAGGGTGCACAGTGGGTGGGTGTGTGTTGCGGGTGGAGGCAGGGGAGACCGCCGAGGACCAATTTTTGGTTTACAGGGTTTTTTAAAAAGATGTTGCGGGACGGTTTCCATTTTTCAGGTGGAATTTGGCACGCTGGGGTGGACTCCCAGTGTGCCACCTCATGTTTGTGGGTGGGTGGGTGCTTTAGCTGATGGGAATTGGGCACCCCGGCCGGCACATAATAAATGAGGGGAGGGCAGGATGCTGCGGGGGATTGGCACCCGGCAAATCAACAAAAGGGGGGGGACATTATGATGACTGGGAGTGGGCTCCCCCATCAGCATTGTGTCAGGCACTGCCACCATGTTGCCTGCACTGAGGGAGGCGTGTAATGGTCATGCTGCATGAGAGCTTCGCTCTCATTGCAGCAGACCTTTGCTTTGTTGTGATGGTCACATTCGGCATGCATGAGATCAGTGCCTCCTGCTGCCTGATTGGGGAATGAGGGATGCACCTTCTGATGCGTGCCCTGCATTCGCCCAACAGTGATCCCACCTCCAAATCTGCTACTAATGCAATATGTTGGCTGCGCAAGCATGAGCCAACATAAAAGTGAGGACAGACAGGCTTCTTGCGGAGCCGGACTGAATCCTGTTTCAATTAAGGATTCCCACCTGGAGCTCCAGTGCTAGAAAGTGAGCGGCAGGCTGTCATTAGGTAAAGACAGCTGCCCGCTTCTAAAACAAAAAAGAAAAGAGCCGCATTAGAAGAGAGAAGAGAGAGAGTGAGAGAGAGAGAGAGAGAGCTGATGCTAAAAGTAAAATAGGAGCATGCATGTTCTGCGCGCTCTCTCTCTCTCTGGTAACCTTGAGTGCAGAATAGTCCCACAGCAAAAGTAGCTTAGCACTGGATCCATTGCTGCAGAATGCAGCTGTTTTTTAAAAGTTCTGTTCCCCTAGTCTCAAAGTGTGACTCAGGAATGAAATCATGATTGGAGCAGGATGCTCCATCTTCTATAGAAGCACTCCAGACTGCCACGCAGGGTAGCACAAATTAAAAAAAAAATTTATGGACTAGAGGGACACTAAGGGCATGAGGCAATAAGCCTCATAGTGTCCCATGCATACATAAAATAGTATAAAGGTGATTTTGGCAGCCCAGAGATGTTGTAATCTGGGTCTGCCTTAAAAAAATAATAAGGGCCCAAATGAAATATATCCCAATGGCCACAATTTCAGCTGGAGGCTGCTTGGTATTTTGCTGAGATTGGCAGGGACTCAAATAAATACTGCAAGAGTCCCTGCACATAAACAAAGTGTACAGGCAAAGGAGGGCTAAAGATTTAAAAGCTCTTTTGGATGTTTCTTAAAAGCAACTTAAGAAAATACAAGAAAATAACAAAGTAATGGGATTCAGATCTCATGAGCTGGCAGGAGAAGGGAGATATGGAGTGCACCCTTAATTTACCCTTCCCCTTGCCCACTCAAAGATGCCTGGGAACAAAACTATACAGAATAAAAATTGTTGTACCTGTTACTGTGGAGCTGGAAAACAGGGACTACTATAGGGATGGCAGCCCATAATCAGAATGTTTTTATGAAAAATGGTGGCTGATGAGGTCAACAAAGTAGGAGGGGCCTCACCCTTTAATGAGCTCTCTCATGATAAGAAGATGTTTAAGGGTGCTTAGCCACCTATTGTGTATAATATGATATGCTGAATATAAACGTCAGTCATTCCTCCTGTACTATGAATGCTATCTGATATCCAGGATGTTTAGTGAAGGTGATTATTGGGGAAAAAAGGTTTAATTGGCCAGTCACATGATGTCTGATACCAGTTAGATGAAGGTATAAAAGCTCCCACTACAGCAGGTCAGAAATTTTAGATAGGGAGTCAGTTGGAGAGTGACTGTAAGAGATGTAAGACTTCGTGAGAGAGAGGGCTTACACTACCACTTTGAGCAGGTTGAGCAAAACCTGGCGATCCTGCTGCTCCAACAGTGATTTTGTTTATTTATTCATTAAAAAAACCTAACCTTCTTCATTTTTGTAAATATTTAATTTCTCATCTTTTGTGCGAACAATAAAATGATAATGCCATTCTGGCATTTTTTATGCACCAAATTGTCTGCCTGTGTTAAATGCTCTGAAAATTCTACACCCCATGCCAATATTACTTGTACGGCCTTCTCAAAGTTTTCAAAAATAGGTAGTGGCATATTGTAAAATTCCACAGAGTCAGTGTTAGAGTCATATTGTGACACATTAATTCATTGTCTCGGACTCTTCTCCCCCAAAAAGGACAAACAACTTACTGTTGTGGTGCTCAGATTGGCAATAAATTTATTCTTTTCCATCCAATATTATTTACACATACCATCACCATTCATTATTTTACAATCCATTGTTTTCTTACTTAACTCATCATTTTATCATTCCTACATATTAATACACTATCTTTCTTCTCTTCTTCTCACCTTCCCAGGTGTTAACCTGGGTGACTTCTTGCCTTCTTCTCTTATAGGTAACCATGAAAACTGAGACCGCTTTTCCTTTTCTTCTTCTTTTTCTCATATTCTTTTTCTCCCCACTCCCCTCTTCTCCCCCTTCTATTTTCTACCCCTATCCCCCCTCTGCCGTCCACCTCCAGCAGTCCCTCTCCTCCAAAACTGGAGCCAGCTCTCCAAGCCTCATCTGTTATGGGTGGTGGGAGGCAACAAAATTTTTCAGCAAAACAGGTGGATTCCCCTCTGTCCTCCTCTTTTATCCCAGGAGTCATAACCCTGCCTCCTTTATTACCCCCTATGGCCTTCCATTTCCATTTTCCCAGTTCCACCTTTCCTGGGGTCCAACAAAACCTCACCTTTTATGACTCATACTGAGTTCCTCCCCCTCCGCCTTTGCCCCTCCCTTTCCTGAGCACTTCCATTCCCCAAGAGGAGAATCCCCATGACAACTTGGTCTGCCCCTTAGAGGGGGGAAAACTTCATTGTCCCAGACTCCTCGCCCCCCAAAAAAGGACAAACAACTTAGTGTTGTGGTGCTCAGACTGGCAATACATTTATTATTTTCCATCCGATATTATTTACACATACCATAATCATATATTATTTTACAATCCATTCTTTTCTTATTTAACTCATCATTTTATCATTCCTACTTATTAATACACTCTCTTTCTTCTCTTCTTTTCACCCTCCCAGGTGTAAACCTGGGTGACTTATTGCCTTCTTCTCTTGTAGGTAACAGTGAAAACCGAGACCTCCTTTCCTTTTCTGTTGTTTCTTTTTTCCTTTTCTCATATTCTCTTTTTGCCCCCTTTCACTCTCCCCCCTCTTATTCCCCCCCAATTTTTTCCCACAGCCAGTCTCCAGCTTGCTTCGGATGACTGGCATTCCCCTTATCATGTTCTCTCCTCCCGCTATCTGCCTTCCTGTCTCCTCCAGGCTTAAATAAATCCCATCATCTCCATGTTAAACATGTCTGTTGCTAAATCTGATAAATGGACCCCATCCAACCTGTAGAAATACTCCACCCATTCTTCCACTCCCCTTAGTATTACATGACCCCCCCATGCTTTTGATTAATATCCCCACTCTCCTGTTCATCTTTCATCTGTCTCTCTCTCTGCTGCTACACGACTATGCTCATGTCTCCATACCCTCCGTGGTATAATGTCCGACCAGGCCACACTCACCATGGGCCACCACTGTTTTATTTTGCCCAGGTCCTGTTTTATATGTCAGTAAATGTACAACCATAGCTTTTCTCCAATGACGTTGCCCTCAAGATGTATAATAATTAAGTCTGCAGCAGGCCTCCTTTCCCTCATTTCTTGCAAAGTCAGAAGGAGTTGCACCCATCTCATCCCTCGTATTCCTCGCCAAACCTGCCTACACCTTCTGACATCCTGGTATAGCTATTTTCCTCCAGGCTTTCTTTTCAGTTCTCCTTTCCATCCAGTATACAGGTATGTAAGAATGCCCACCAATCCACACCTCTGTAGTGCTCCTTCCACCTGATTGAGTAAACAAAACATCTTGTGTTACCACAAACCATCTACACAAACTGTGTCCCCCCGTACATACAATCACTTCTTCCCCCTTTTCAAAACCCCCACTCTCACTTCTATACCTGTAAAACAAACATTAAGGAGACATGTTAATATTATTCTTTCAAAGCTCAGATGTATCTCTTGTAACTGGAAGATTTACAGCATCCCATTTCTTGTACCCTTGTCACTGACTCAACTTTGGCTGCCATTTTGGAAGGAGCACCTATTCTGAATGAGTGGGAGGAGTACCTAGTCAGGCCGTCCCCTAAAAATTCCATGCCCTTCTTTAATATGGCTGTGACATGGTAACTCGTCACCTGTTTACCATCCCCATGTCTAAATAATTGCCCTTCTTCTTTATGATGCTCTGCTGCATAGGCCCACAAAGCTCTGACCGGGCTTAGCCCAGTCTCTAGGTGTGCCCCAATTGTCACTACACTCCCTTTTCCTTCTTGATACATATTGAATCTCTTGATAACTAACTGTATTCTGTCCCTTCCCCACCTGACATCCCCCCACTCCAAACCCCCTTCTTTGCCCTTCCTCCCGTGTCCTACAGCTTTGCTCACCCTTAATGCCACTGCAAACATCACTAAATACACAGTGTGGAACAGCTGTGCCTCATTCCTGGATTTACATATCACTGGCAAAACCCCTACCAATCTGTCCAGCAGCTGGTCTGCTATTGGATGCCTGCCATTCCTACCCCCTTGTCTCATCCTGCTCCACCCTTGCATCATTCTCTGAATGAACATTGATTTTGTAGTATCTTGCCATCTTTTAAGGGCACACATTATGCTTATCCCTGCCAGCAGTACTTCCATTGTGTTGTGGGCCACCCCTCTTTCCCACTGTTCCCCCGTAAATTTTCCTAGCTGCTCCTCTGTCACCGGCCCACTTCCCTCCATGCAGTGTGCCTCCTTGAAGGCTTGAAGTGCCTTCCAAGCCCCTTCAAAGGCCCTTAGGGTCCTGGGTGCCCATGAGTTGCAAAACAGCAGCTTGACTCCATCTTGCCAAAGTCCCAGATGTTCATTGAAATGGGTGTTTTCTGTTCCTCTGCTGTCGGTGAGACTGCCCAGAATCTCTCCCACTGCAGATGGGAAAGGATGTCAGCCAATATGTTACTTACCCCTTCAATGTGCCTAGCTCTAAAGGTCATGTTCAATTGAAGCCCATTTAGTACTAATTGTCTAAGCACCCTCATGACTGTGTCTGATCTTGTACCCTTGTTGTTAAGTACATCCACCACCGCCTTGTTGTCACACCAAAATGTGACCTTCTGATTCTGCAATTCTTCTCCCGAGACTAGGGTACATGCCCAAATTGGCATGATTTCCAAGAGGGTGATGACCAGCATTAAACCCTGCTTTACCCATTCAGTGGGCCATGGTTCTGAAAACCATTTTCCTTTCAAATATCCTCCCACACCCAGACCCCCCGCTGCATCCGTATACAGTTCTAGGTCCATGTTGTATACCCAATCCTCCTGCCAGAATGACCTGCCATTATAGCTCTTTAGGCACTCCTCCCATACCTTCATGTCCTCCTTTACACCCCTTGTGATGTCCACACAATGATGCAGCCTTGTGACCCCTGCTATGGCTCTAGCTAACCTCCTCAAGAATGTTCTCCCTGGGCTTATCACTTGGCATGCAAAATTGAGATGACCTAGGACCTGCTGAACCTGCCTCAACTGTATCCTCCACCTGCTAGAGTGTGCTGTTATGAGTGCCTTCAACCTCTGCACTTTCTTTGCCAATAACTATATTTTATTAGGAAAAACATAACAATGTGCACACAAATAATAAAGGTTGTACATGCTCCATCAAATACAAGGTGCACTATACCCAATATAAAATTACCAAAACAATTAAATAATAAAAAAAAAAAACACCAAGCATTTCAACCCCCAGCCCCCGCAGCTATCCGTAGAATTAATTGTAATTGAATATTGGTTGGTGTAAAAATAAAGGCCATAACCTTCAGAAAAGTCAGAGCTTGGAGAAAGGGAGAAAAGATACAGATTCCCAACACTAGAGAGGAAGGTAGCCTAGGTTTCAGCAAGGAAAATGGTACTTGTAAGATAAAAAACCAGGAAAAGGAAAACACTGGCAGAACATGGAGAAAGAAAAGGAAGAAGAAGAAAAGTAAAACAGAGGAGACTAAGGAAAAATGATGAATAAACAGGGTGCTCACTGATTTAATAACCGTACCTCTCTCTCAAACATTGACTAAAACTCTTCCAATATCTGTCAAATTTATGCAGAGTATTGACAGATGAGTGCACTGTCCTCTCAGCATACAAAGCATTCAAGAACTCCTCCCACCACTCCTTAAAAGAAGGAGACCATTCCTCTCTCCAGTGGCATAAAATCACCAATTTAGTGACCAGTGCCACTAGTGCCATCCGGACCCTTAAAATGTTGCATGGAATAAAACCATACATCCCGAAGATACAGATCTCTGGTTTAAAAAATGGTGAAAGACCGTAAAAGGGTCTTAACCCCCATTTGACCGCCTCCCACAACTCAGTGCTTTTAGGGCAGGACCATAGCTTGTGGAAAGTGGTAGCTAAAGAACCATTACAATTCTCACATACCGGAGAACATTGATTATTCCAGCGGTGCAATTTAGCCGGGGACAGATAGATATTATGTAACAGCTTAAACTGGATATCTCTTAATCTATCCTGCTTTGTAAGTGCATAAATGTCAGTCCAGATTTTCTCCCAAACTTTCTCAGGCCAGTCCAGGGACATATTAACCTTCAATAAAAGGAACTGGAGATGAGTTGAAACCTATCTTCGAAGTGATAAATTGGTAAATTTTTGAAACCCATTTGCCTGATAAACAAGAATCTGAGAGTTTGTTCCATAGGTCTCCAACCTGGTCTGATCTGTTACCTTTGCTGAAGGAGGACTGGATACAACTCCTGATTTGAGCCAACCTTAGCATAGACTGGGATTTTACCCCAAACTTTACCGCTAATAAAGAAAGTGGAAGCATGGAGTTACCTGCATAGAAGTCGGAAATCCGAATCTTAGGAAAGGGTGTTGGGAAAAATCTATCAACAGATTGGTTACCAATTAAGAAATTTGGATTCTTCAGTAAGGGCTGAGAGAAATCAAACCGTGGGTTGATTTTTAAGCTGGTATAGAGTTGATGAACTGCCCTGATATCCCTCCCTAGGGGTGTATTCCTAATCTTCCTGGGTACTTTGGCCCAAGGGATGTATAGGAGGGATTCTAGGTCAATCTTTATATCATTAGCAATAGCCCGGTCTAACTCTAGACCTGTAGAAAAAGTATCAATTTTACCTGTCCACAAAACAGCCCTAGCCACATGAATTGCCAAGTAATATTTTAAAAAATCAGGTAATTGTTGACCCCAGTTTACGCTGCCGACAAAGTTTGAAGTAGGCTCTCAGTGGAGGTTTGTTTTCCATATAAAATCTGAACATAGTCTACATAGATTCTTAAAAAGGATTTTGGAGATATATGTTTAAATTGAGGAGGGATAAAGAATCTTCAGCAAAACCACCATTTTAATTGTGTTAATTCTCATGAAAAGGACAGAGCAAAGCTTCGTCCATCTTTCCAGGTCTCTCTGATGGATTTAAAAACAGGTTTCAAATTTAAATGAACTAATTCCTCCAAATTTTTTGAGATTTGAATACCCAAATATACTAGAGTTTTGGATTGCCACTGAAGACCTAAGGATGAACACCAACCCTTTACGAGAAGAGTGGACAGAGGATAAAATGTTGTTTTAGTCAGGTTTAACTTAAAACCTGAGAACTCGCCAAAGGCCTCGATAAGACTTAAAGCTCTGGAAAGAGATAAGGTTGTGTCCCGAATGTGTAGCAATAGATCGTCGGCGAACACAGACAGTTTGTGTTCCTGACCACCAATCTTAATACCATGAATCTGCTGATCGGCCTTAATAGCTCTAATTAGGGGTTCTAAATACAAATTAAACAAGTAGGGTGACAAAGGACAACCCTGGCGAGTTCCCCTCAATAGCGGAAAGGCTACAGAAATTAAATTATTACTCTGAATTCTAGCAGTTGGACATGAGTAAAGAATTTTAATTAATTGTATAAATTGTTGGGGAATACCAAATTTAGCTAAGGTTTCGAACATAAAGATCCACTCCACCCGATTGAAGGCTTTTTCCGCATCTAAGGAAATCAGGGAAGCTTCCATGTTAGGGGCCACAGCTGCAGAGATTAAATAAAACAGTTTCCTAAAATGGTCGGCCGAAGTACGTCCCTCAACGAAGCCAGCTTGTTCCAGACTAATCAATTCTCGCCAGACACTCTTAAGTCTAGAGGCCAATAATTTAGCGTAAATTTTAACCTCCAGGTTCAGCAGAGAAATAGGTCTATAATTCCCCACTGAATCTGTAGATTTCCCCGGTTTGGGTAATAAGATTATTCTGGCTTCAAAAAGTGATTTGTCTTTGACTCCATGCAAAAACCAAAAAGTGAAGAGTTGGTTTAACAGCGGAGCAACTTCAGTTTTAAATGACTTATAAAAGAGTCGTGTAAACCCATCCGGGCCAGGTGCCTTATCAACCCTAAGTGAGTCAATGGCCGACAATATCTCCTCATTGGAAATAGGGGATATTAAACTCAGCCTGGAATCTTGTGACAGGTAAGGAAGTGATATATCAGCCAGAAACATTCGCATTTTGGAGAGCACCTGAGGGGAAAGCGGCTGGCTCGAGTAGAGATCTCTATAGAAGGTCACAAAAATCTGCAGAATACCTTTAGGGTCGGTAACCAATTCATTTGAGACAGGGTGCTTTAAGGCTGGCACCCATTTAATTTCAGATTTTTGTTTTAACTGCCAGGCCAGCAGTTTCCCAGCCTTACTGCCCAGACCAATATATAACGCTTTAGATTTAATCGATGAACTAACCACCTTCTCCCTAAGGGCCCCCACATACCATGCTCTCAGTGTAATCAGCTCATGTTCTTGGACTTCTGATCTCACACTCTCTTGTATATTCTCTAATTCTTTAATCCTACTTAAACAATTGGACAACTTCCGGTTATGTTTCACCTTTCTTACAGAAGCAATCCTAATTAACTCCCCTCTCCAAACCACTTTAAGAGTGGCCCATGATTGGTCTGTATCAGAAATTGAACCCCAATTGAACTTAATCGACTCATTCAAAAAGGTTTGAAATCTGTCTAACGTTTGGGCATCCTTAAGAATATTATTATTTAAGGACCATGATAAGATCTCTTAGGGATGAAAACGGATTTCAGACAATTTTGACTGGAGAGTGGTCAAAAGTACCCTTGGAGAAACAGTACTTCCGTGACCTCTGAAATACATTGTTGGCTCACCAGGAAGTAATCTATCCTAGAAAAGGTTTTATGAACCGGTGAAAAAAAAGTATAATCACGAGTTGTGGGATTAAGCAATCTCCACGGGTCTGCTAATCCTAAAAATGAAATGCATTCAACCAGAGCTTGTTGGGCCGGAGAAGATTGTGATTTCCTACATATTGACCTATCCAGTCTGTCAGACTGGACTAGGTTCCAGTCACCTCCTAATATAATCGGCATCTCCTTAAAGGGAGATAAGATTACTGCCAGATGGACGAAAAAGGAAGGGGACTCTGTGTTAGGACCATAAATTGACCCCAGCACAAGGCGCGCCCCTCCAAGATTACCAGAAACAATAATATATCTGCCCGTTCGGGCATGCAATTATGTCCGAATGTAAAAGGACACCCGTGCTATCAAAATTGACACGCCCGCTGGATGAGGAGTAACCAGCCCCGAACACTTGGCCTACCCATTTTTCTTGAAATGAGAGGTGGTCCGAAAGAACATGGGTTTCCTGCAAAATACAATTGCGGATGATAGCGAGCTAAATGGTTCAAAATTAGGTATTTTTACAGTTGTCTTTCCCCTTTCATGTTCCACGAAAACAGGTTCAGGCTAGAAACCATTCAACCTGCTCTTGCCACTGAGACAAATTACAGATAGCTGCCCCCACAAAAAATCCCATGAAACATCCCACTAAACCTGTCCCAACCCTCCCCGCCCCAAAACTATCCCCCCAACCTCTGCACTTTCTTGTCTGGGAGTCAAAACACTTCCTCCTCGGCATCTACTTCAATCCCCCCAAACTCTGTTTTTCTGCTGGGACCCTCTGTTTTGTCTGGTGCTAAAGGCCACCCCAGCTCTTTGCATATGTCTTGGAAGCTAGCTACCATCTGCTCTGTCTTCCTTCGCCCACTACCTACTATCAGAAAATCATCTAGGTAGTGTATGACTGTTGTATGGCCCATTTTTTTGCAAAAATAAAAAAACACTGCAAGCAGTTGCTGAATTTTTCAAATGTGGCACAGGCTGTAGAGCACCCCATGGGCATGGCCTTGTCAAAATAATATTGATCCTCAAATCTGAAACCCAAAAGGTCCCAGTTTTCCTCATGGACTGGCAGCAACCTGAATGCTGCTTGTATATCTGTTTTTGCCAGCCATGCATCTGGGGTTGCCCTAATAATCTGAACTACTTCTTCCAATGTGGCATATGTGACCCTGCTGTGTTGTTCCTTTATGAAGTCATTGACCAACTCCCCTTCTGGAAAACAAAGTGGTGGATTCACCCTAAATTCCTCTGGTTATTTTCTGGGGGACCATGCTTAGTGGAGAAACCCTCAAATTCTCCATGGGGGGAGATCTGAAATGGCCCTTCAATCCTCCCTGCATCCTTCTCCTTCTGTATCTTCTTTCTCAAAATGTCTTCTTTTCCTCATATGGACCCCAAATTCTGTCCCTCCCACGCTCATCTAGGCCCCATGGACTGCAGCAGAAAACCTGTCCTAAAACCTGACTTAATTGCTTCCGCTGTTCGTCTGTCTGGGTAATGTCTCAACCATTGCTCAAAAATCTCTATCTTGATTGGTGTCCTGGCTGCTGCAAATTTTCCCCTGCCCCTGTCTTGCTCCCCCAACTGGCCCCTATTTTCTGATCCCCAGTTAATGTTAATATATCTGGGCACCTCTGCCTCTCACCCCTTTATTCCATGTCTGGCCTCTATATCCTTGTCTGACCTTCCCTAATGGGTTGGAAGGCTTCAATCTGCCCCATTCCTGGCTGACTCCCCTGACTCCATGTTGTCCTGCATCTGAAAGCCAGGTGGGTGCCCCTGCATTTTGAGCAGGTGTGTCTGAACCTACACTGAGGCCATGAACAGAACACCCTGTTATAGCCCCAGCAACACTTTAACTGGAAACCTGCCCTTTTTCCTGCTTCTCCTGCATGGACTGATCTGTCACATAGTATGTCCACAAATCTAACTGCTTTGTCTCCCATCTGACATCCCCATATGTTGTCATCCTTTGCTTAAAAAAATTTGTCATAGTATATTCATCCTACGCCCCCTTTTACCTTTGCCCTACTTATTATCAGTGAATATGTGATCAGTGGTATACCCAACTCCAGCTTCTTTTCCAGCACAATGGCTGAATAGGATATGAAACCCACAAACCATCCATCCCATGTTTTTCCTTTTGTAAACTTGTCTTCCTCTTTTTTACCCAATAAAACCACAGCCGCTGCCATTTCACTCTTCCCTATGTCCTCAGTTTCCTCATACTTTGTTGCTTCTTCCCTGCTCACTAACACGAATATGTCAGCATACTCCCCTTTCCATATCTTCTCCTTCGTGGCCAGCGGTACATGCTCCTCGATTCTCATACCCAGGGTTCCTACCTCTCTGGATCCCCGTCCCCCATCTGTTGTCCCCCCCACCCGGTATCTTTCTTTATTTTAATCTCAGCTAAAACTGTCTCTATCTGTCCCAAACCTCCTGTCCCTAGAGACAACATCATCTGTTCAACATACTCTTTTTTAAAATCTCCTACTGACCCTAATACATTACCTGCATGCGTCTCAGTCCCACTAGGCCTCATATTGTTAGTGTTGGTCAGTAGAAGGTCTCCTCATGGGCTTGGAGGCTGGGGCAGCTGGGGTGGTAGAGACTGCCCTGTTGAGGGTCCAGGCTTGGGTTCTTCTATCGGGGCTGGAGCTGGGTCTGGGAAAGGTCCTACCAGTTGTGGCAGGGATGAGGAAGGTGGCACATGGATAGCTGGCTGAGGCAGACTCACTGGTGCTGGCTGCGGCCTCATTGGGCTATGTGGCCTCACTGGTGGTCTCTTCTCCTTCCCCCTTTTTCCTTTTTCAGCCTTCCTCTTCTCCTCCAGCCTCCCTGGCTCCTTCCCTTCTACCAGTTTCCACATCATATTGGCCTTCTCTGCCAGCTCCACAATTGACTTGTATGTCTCCTCCTTAGATGGCTTGCTCTTCCTTGGTGCCATCTCCTATACCAGCATACCTATAAGACTCGGGAAACAACCAACAAATTGCAAACCATTAATTCCTGTTATAAGCACAAACTTTCATATGTTCCCCTGCCCCCTCTTCCTTTTAGTGCTATCTGTATGCATCCACCACCTTCTGTGCCCATACCAGCCCAGTTACCCCTCATGGTCACGACGGCACCACTCAGTTCCCTTGTCCTCCTGCTCCCTCCCCTTGTAATGATCTAAATGGCATGAAGCCTGCTTCTCCCTCAAAATAAAGGACTTTACTTGCAGGTTTGGGATATAACCAACAAATTAGCCCCACCGTAGTAGCCCCAAACTTATTGTCTGACCCCTACCCCCATCTGTCCATGTGGCCTCTTTAAACCTGGCTGCTATCACATGGCATGGTGTCCCAGGCCATGTAAAACCATGCTTTGTTAGGTGGGCGCTTCCACCATATACAAACAGCATGCAACAGATTTTGTCCCCTTGATTTCTTGTGCACACCCTTATCACCTTTTTTTATTAAACTAATGAAATACATTAACTCTAAAACTCCCCCCTGCCTTTAGTGTGTGGGGCCATTACTGACGTGGTTATAACCTCTATGTTCCAAGGAAGTACTGTATGCAAACCGGGGATGAAAAACCAAAACCAGCACAACTTTCCCCTTCCACCTAAGGTAGTGTGCTCTTTATTCACCGACTGCCCTCCTACAGCAGCATTCTGGCACCCCAAACTCTGATTGCTACTACCTTCTTTCCCCCCTGCTCAAAAGTGCTTCTCGCTCCCTACAACAACAGCTCCTCACTGCAAACTGAAACCTCTCTGAGGTTGGTATCACATTCTGCAGCCCAGCAACCCCGGACACATCAGTTTGCTGCCTGCTCAAATCGCTTGACAGACCTGCTGCTTGTTTAATTCCAGTCTTATTCTTATTAAATAAAACATTGTGTCTCTAAACAACCAAGTTTTTTTTTGTTTTTTTTTATCTTACCTTCTGAATCTCTGTTCTGGTCACAACGAATGGTCATCAAGACACAAAGTTTTCAAATGCTCCAATAAAAAACTGCTGCAAATAAAACAACTAAAATTCTCTATTCAATCTTTTGCAGGCTGATAAAATTAATTACTCCCAGACCTGCCTGAAAACCAATCTGACATATTGTGATTCTGCTGAGCTAAACCCAACAAAAGTTTTCAGCAAAAGAGGCAGATTCCCCTCTGTCCTCCTCTTTTATCCCAGGGGTCATAACCCCACCTCCTTTATTATCCCCCTATGGCCTTCCATTTCCTTTTTACCAGTTCCTCCTTTCCTAGGATCCAACAAAACCCCTACCTCTTATGACTCATACTGAGTTCCTCCCCTTCCCTCCTTTGCCCCTTCCTTCCCTGAACACTTCCATTCCCCAAGAGGTGAATCCCCAGAATAACTTGGTCTGCCCCTTAGAGGGGGGCAAACTTCATTATTCCTATGCAGTTTTTTGATTTTTTAAAAATAAATGATATTGGAAAATTCATCAATATGATGGTGCAAAGCATATGATTGTGCACTGAAATTATTTAAAACATAGTTATTTTTCAGCTCTTTTTAAGCCCATTAAACCTACATATAACCTCAAATTTCCTGATGCACTTGTTACATATACACATAAACTGGGACTACTTAATAAAGTTTCCTAATAAATTAAGACAGCTTGTTTCATACATTAAAGCTGTTTATTTTCTATAGTGTTATGTTTATAACTTAAAACAACAGCATATCATTTAAAAAAACACATTATGCAATGGCAAGGGAATTTCCTGCCTTCTGATTGGTCAGTGGGTACCAAGGACAGTGATGATATTGCACAATAACATCACTGTATGAAGGCCAGGCATACACATGACCACATATCAGATACAGAAATCACACCTCCTCTTCACAAGTTACCACCGCTATGGCCAGTCACGCTAAACAACTTCAATCCCCCCCAAACAAACTTGCCACCCCACAAACAGCAATTTTTTGGAAAACTCAGCCAGTCACAACTAATACTGGCTACAACAAAACGGAAAGCACACCAAGCATTGTCATTTAATACACTCACACACTGAATGGCTTCTCAGCCGCATGCTCCTGGATCCTTGGCTCCCCGCCTCTCTCAACTCACTGCTGCACCTTTGCCATCCTCTTGTAGTGTTATCCTGGTACAAATGAGGAAAGCTAGTAGTGTACCAGGAAAACCTAAACTACAGCTTCATGTATAAAAAACTGGCTTGTCCTGCTTCTCCTGTATTCACCGCTAAAAGTAAATGAAGCTGTGACACCTCAGTTCCAACAGCACAATTACAAAATTGGGACAGCAAGCGTGTGTCTCACAACTGCCAACAGACTCCAAAACCAGAACAATGAGCTAACTAAACCATAAAATAAAAAGTCAAACAAACGTCACCTGCATCTCATTTTCACCGGCATAAGAATGGGGGGTGCGGGTCAAACTATCATAAGCAAATTAAATTGTGAGCAGTGTCAGACTGGGCAGAACACACTGATTCAGCTAACAGCTCCATCTACTTTGCAGAAACAAATACTGGACTTTTTTTTAAAGCATAGTCTTCCACCCATAAAAAAATTAAATAAAAATGCATAAAAATGTTTTTTCTTTTCTTTTTTTCTGTATAATTAACAACTGAGCCATTGTATAATAGCAATAAGGCACTCCAGGGTGTGTGTTGTTGTGTAATAACATCACTCCTGGGGTGGTGGAAGCACTCGGCTTTGCCTCGTGCTTCGACCCACCCTAGTAGTGACATTATTACACAATAACACACACCCTGTCATGCCTTATTGCTTAAATACCACACTACAGGGTATATCTTAACTCATTTTAATATACTTCTGGAAGATAAGACACTCAGCTACTCCTCATGACTTACAACAATTTTGGGGTGACTGTCAGAATGTTTTAACCCACACCCGGTCATGTATCACTGCTATCTTATTGCTTAGTTATTCAGTTATATGGGGAGAGGAAGCACACCATATGGGTACCTCCAGACTGACTTGGTGCAGAGGTTGTCTGTGTTTCTTCTGCTGTGGCTAAAAGGTGTAATGGACTTTAAATGAGTGGCTGAAGTAATCAGTCTATATTTGAAATCATGTTTTCTCTATGCTCGTGCTTGCTTAAAGAGCAACCCTTCTTTACTACATGTATTTTTATAAACATAGGGCAGCATACTGTTACATGGCATAGTCTGTGTTTGATGGCACTGGATTCTGCTTTACTGTAGTCTGCAGCTCATCTGTTGTCACTGGGTTCACAGATGGCTAAATAAAAATAGGAATATTGAGTGAAAAAGGTTGCATTAATATAGGGCCCTAAAAAGGAAAAAGTAGGAATATTTCAAAACAACACACAAAACAATACACTGGGGCAATTAAAAAGACTTTACACATGTCACAATGTAAATGATGTTAATAAAATGTAAACAACAGGGCTTATGTTCCATTTAAATATTCAGTTTGTACAGAATGAACAAGATTGGACCTTGTTTTTCACAAAGTATGTCAAACTGCTAATTTTTGGCTGCACTGTTCAGTTCCTAAAACAAAAAAAACAGCATTTTGGAACTTATGTGTGCAAAATACATGAAATTGGTATTTGATACCATTTTTACAGTTTAAAAGAAGTTGCTTATAAAAATATGCAAATTGGGATTTTTTTGTGCATATTATGTGCAAGTGAGCATTTGTGCATAACAAGAAACTATGAAAAATGTTCTATTTTATGAAAGTAAAATGATGTCCTTTATAAAGGATGAAAGATTTGTAAAATGTGTGAAATGCCATGAAAACTATGTGAAGTTCCTATAAATTACATGAAACAGAATTGCATTTTTTGTGCACCTTTCAGCATGACCAAACCCCATCTAAAAGTAACCCTCTGCTCCATCACCTGCCATCTCTGCAACATAACCCTTTACCTCCAATCTTCCACACCTCAACTTTTGCAGCAGGGTCTTTGAGGTTTCACAAACCCCTCAGAACATTAGAGCTCAGTATATGCAGAGTGCCTGGTAACCTAAGTGAGGTCTGCAGAGGGTCACCTGTATCATCCTACAGTGTTCAAACAGTTCTTTCCTTTTTCCCTTTACTATCACCAGGGTGCTTTGTAGGCTGGGATGGCAGTGATGTGAGTGTGTTAGCCTGCTTACACTGCTGTCAGGAGGCACCCTGCTACCTGTTTGGGCTCCAACATGTATCACCACCTGGGAGGTTGACCACATCCATATCAGAGCACAGAGCCCTCCCTTGCCAGATGAGGAGAGCAGCATTTGGGACATTCAATCATCTTCCCCCTAACCATCTCTTATGACTTAGGCTTCCTTCCGTATCCAGGTCACTGGCATCACAGGTTGGGTGGGTCGACTCTCAGTGTTACTGTTGTTGTAACTTATATTTTTGTACTATGCATTTACTCTGTACTGTGTTTGACTCTATAATGAATTTGATTCTCATTATTACTGCTGCTTTACTGCAATTATGTACCAAGCACTATTTTTTTTACTCATCTTTCTATACTTGTAATTGTTCACTCTGATGTGGAGCTTTTGTAAATGAGTCTGTGACTCAAAGGTATTGTAATTCTGGGATATAAATAAATAATAAATAAAAAATCACAAGCAGTAACTCTACCACTCTGTTGATGGGCCAGTGAAACAGAAGTTTCTAATTGTGCAAGCACACCTGCAATCCACTCCTCAAGATCCATCTCCCAAAATACATGTCACCCTCTTGAATTCAGTGGTCTGCAAAACCACAAGCTGTATGTCATGATCTACAGACCTTTAGCATGGGGGGGATGATAAAGTTCTGGTGGAAGACACCCAAAAGATTGCAAATAAGAGGGAGGTGCTGCTGATTGGGGACATTAAACTGCTGGATGTAAATTGGAGCCTCCCAGCTGTAGTTTCAGCTAGGAGCAGGGACATCCTGAACTCCCTGCAGGGGGAATTCCTGGGGCAACTAGTAAGGGAACACACGCGTGATGGGAAAATCTTGGGCCTTGCACTCATTAATGGGTAAAGGGCTGCAGACATCATAATGGTTCTAGGACAATGTAAAGGATATCTGTGGTAAAAACCAAAACCCAGCCCCCACACAAATCATGGAAGAGAAGGGTTTTACTTCAGACCCCATCCGGATTGCCTCTGCATTTAACTATGACTTCACTAACCTCAGCCGCATCCTCCCCCATCACTTCTTCGACCCCTCCCTGCACCACCTGTACCACCCACTTCCTCTTTCTCCCCCCCGCTAACCCTCCTTTTCACCTCCACTGCATCTCCACCAAGTCAGCAGAGCCTTATCTCAGAAAGACCATCAGCCACTTAATTACAGTAGTGACTCCTTAGACCTGAGACTTCTTCGACTCACCTTAAATTAGGTGCTCACCCCCCTCACTCATATTATCAACCGATCACTATGTCTTGGGAAATTCCCCATGCGCTGGAAAACAGCCACTGTCACCCCTGTATTTAAAAATGGTGACCTTACCTCCACCCACAATTATCACCCAATATCTATCCTCCCACCCCTTTCTAAAGCTCTAGAGCATATCATCTCAGACCAGCTCACCGACCATCTAAACAAACACAATTTACTCTGTTGACAACAACATGGTTTCCACAAGGGTCATAGCACAACCACCACCTTACTAGAGTTCACCACCCACCTTCATACGGCCATCGACAGAGGCAAACTCGCCAGTGCTGTCTTCCTGGACCTCACTAAAGCGTTTGACATGGTCAACCACTCCCTCCTTCTTACAACCTTTCCAAACTTGGTCTCTTTCTCTACACGCTCTCAGCTGGTTTACTGACTATCTGGCTGACCGCTCACAGCAAGTAAAAATTGGGACCACTTTATCTGGCAAGCCTCTAGTCCATCATGGTGTCCCACAGGGGTCTATCCTCGGTCCTCTACTATTTAGCCTCTTTCTTAACTCCCTCCCCCAGTCCTGTTCAGGTAAGATCCTACTCTATGTGGGCGATGGTGTCTTGTACTCCTCAAACCAAGACCCCTCTCAACTCCTCCTCCTCCTCTCCCTCAATCCTCTTTCAGTGACCCCGAAAAGTGGTTCCCTTTACATTGTCTCATTTTAAACTATAAAAAGACTAAAGTAATATAATGTACTTCTCACACCCTCTAATCTCCAAGAAGAGCCAATGTCCACCTTTACTAACAGCCAGCCAAACTACCCTTGAACAAGTTGATTCCTTTAAATAGCTGGGTGTTACACTTGACCCCATCCTCAGTTTCAACCCCCACATTCACCTACTGTCCACGGCCCTCAACATCAGACTCGGTACCCTCTACCAGTTTAAACACTGTCTCACCCCGGACGCCATTCGCCTAGCCATCTCCTCCTCCCTCCTAGACTATGGCATACTTATCTACAGTGCCGCCAGCCCCATGGCCTTATCCAGACTCAGGACCTCCCTCAACAAAGCCTGCTGCCTAGCCCTGGATTGTGATCGGCTAACCCATAGCTGTACCCTGTACAATGCTACCAACTGGCTTAACCTGCCTAGCACCCTAACTAATCTGAATAGGCTTGGACCCTACAAAACCCACCTTAGGCTCCACCTACAAGACACAAATTCCTGTGACTGCCACCGAACAGGTCTTCTCCCTCTCTCCCCTAACTGGACATAAGCCATCAAACTAACTTCCAAAATCCCACTCTGAATAAGCCAGCACCACAGTTTCTTTATCTCACAAGTTCTCACCTATCTTAGTGGCTAGTGCAAAGGATCTCAGGGATCCAAATACTCAGCCAATATGAAAATGCTACAGTTTATGACCTGACTACTTTGTATTACTACTTCTTTAAATGTTCTGTATCTATGTCTATCAATATTAATACTTGGATCTAAACGACGGGTGTTTGATAGGATGTATAGTATTAGTACTTTCCTGTTTTGTCTCTGCTGTCAATTTGATCTGTACTGTTTTCTTCTACTGTATCTACCTGTACTGACGTGGAACCTTTGAAAAAGAGTCTTTGACTCAAAGGTACTTTCCAAATAACCAATAAAATAAAATAAATAAAATAAATGGGAGGCTACTTGGGAACCAGTGATCACTGTACAGTGTGGTTCAATATAACAACTGTGACAGAATTGAGCCAAACAAGGGCAAGGGTCCTGCACTTCAGAAGGGCTGATTTTAAAATGATGGATGAGTGCTTCAAGGATGTAGTAGTAGCCACAGACATTGCCAGCTATTTCCAGATATTTTGTGAAATTTCAATAGAGTTTCTCTCTGCTGCCCCTACTGTGGAAATGGAGAAAGCATGAGATATTTCTGGAAATATCAGAGAAATTTCAGGAAATAGTTGGCAGTGTCTGTGGCTGCCACTGTGCCCTGGCAGTGGGAGAGGATTTGGGTGGAGTGGAGGAACAGTGGGCAAAGCTAACAGGAGCCATACTGAAGGCAACAAACCTCTGCATCAGGGAAGTGAGCAAAAGCAAAAGGAAAAAGAGACTGCTATGGTTCTCAAAAGAAGTGGCTGGGAAGGTAAAGGCAAAAAAGTTAGCATTCAGGAGGTATAAGAACACAGAGAGAGAGGAGGATAGTGAGATGTATCAGGATAAAAGAGGGAGGCAGGAAAAGCAGTAAGGAGCAGAAAGGTGCAAATGGAAGCGAGAATAGTCCAGGCAGTAACAAAACAGGACATAACATTTTTCAGTATGAAAGTGAAAAAAGGAAGACTGGGGAGATTGTAAGGCTAAGAAAGGAGGGGGACCAGGAAAAAGCAGACATCCTGAACAAATGCTTCTGTTCAGTTTTCACAGAGGAAGTGGCAGGTGAGGGGCCACAGAAAAGTAACAGGAGCATCGAAAGAAGGATGGTGGACACCAGTCCATTTTCAAAGGAGAGAGTCCTGAAGGAACTCACAAATCTGAAAGCTGACAAGGCAATAGGGTAGGATGGGGTGCATCCAAGAATACTGAGGGAGCACAGGGAGGTACTGTTGTACCTCTGACAATCCTGTTCAACCACACACTGGAGGCAGGAGTAGTTCCAGAGGACCTGAGGAGAGCAGATGTACTCCTACTTTATAAGAGTGGTAGCAGGAAGGAGGCTAGCAACTATAGGCCTGTCAGCTTGACTTCAGTGGTGGGGAAATCAATGGAATCACTACTGAAGGAAGGGACTGTGGAATATCTTGAATCCAGTGGCTTACAGGATCTGAGGCAGTATGGATTTACAAAAAGGATGTCATGTCAAATGAATCTGATAGATTTCATTGACTGGGTGACCAGAAAATTGGATCAGGGTGGAGCAGTGAATGGGGCCTTCCTAGATTTTAGTAAGGCCTTCAATGCCGTTCCATACAGGAGACTAGTGAATAAGCTGATGAGCCTAGGAGTAGGTCCAAAGATGGTAAACTGGGTACGAAATTGGTTCAGCATCAGAGAGAGGTGGTAAATGGAGTTCATTCTAAGGAAGGGAGGGTTACCAGCAGGGTGCCACAAGGATCAGTACTGGGACCAATCCTCTTTAATGTCTTTATTAGTGACTTTGCAGAGGGGCTGGATTGGAAGATATGCCTTTTTGCAGATGACACTAAAATCTACAATTGTGTAGACACTCCAGGAGAGGTGGAAAAAATCAGTAGTGATCTGAGAAAGTTAGAGGAGTGGTCAAGAATATGGCAGCTAAGTTTCAATGTGAAAAAGTGCAAAATCATACACTTATGGCACATAAACCCAGGGATGTAGTACAACATTGAGGTAATGGTATTGATGACCACCAAACAGGAAGGAGACCTGGGGATAATCAATATCTGATGACCTAAAGGTGGCCTGGCAGTGTGACCAGGCAGTTAGGAGAGCTAGTGGGATTATGGGGTGCATAGGGAGAGGTATCACCAGCAGAAGGAACAAGGTAGTGTTACCTCTGTATAGATCACTGGTGAGCTCTCACCTAAAGCACTGTGTCCAGTTCAAGACACCTCATCTCTGGAAGGACATAGACAGAGTAGAAGTAGACTGAAGAAAGATTAGCACAGATGATGAAGAAAGGAGACAAGGCATTCTATAAGTACATCAGTGAAAGAAGGAATGCCTAGGGGCTGATTGAAAGGCTCAGAGGGGATACAGGGAAGTGTAAAGAGGGAGTCCCGGAAAAGGCAAAAATACTGAATAAATACTTCTGTTCAGTATTCACTGAAGAGAGGAGGGTCAGGAAATACAGTTGGGTAACAGACATGAAGGGGGAGGAGAAGAAAACATAAGTCCATTCACAGTGGAGAGAGAGTCCTGGAGGAGCTTACAAAACTGAAGGTAGGCAAAGCAATGGGGCCAGATGGCATACACCCACGGATATTAAGGAAGCTGTGAAGAGAGCTAGCAGTGCTCCTGGCAGCCAAGTTCACCAAGTCACTCAACATAGGAGTGGTTCCAGAGGACTGGAAGAGGGCATATGTAATCCCTCTACACAAAGATTGGAGTAAGGAGGAGACAGTGAACTATAGGCAGGTCAGCCTCACCTTGGTAGTGGGTAAAATCATGGAGGCACTGTTTAAAGAAAGAATAATGGCACACTTGGAATCCAATGGTGCCCAGGATCTAAGGCAACATGGAATTACAGCAGGAAGGTCATGTCAGATGAATCTGAAATATATTTTGACTGGGTGAAGAAGGAAGGAAGTAAATCAGGGGGTGGGACATTGTCTACCTTGATTTCAGCATTGCCTTTGACACTGTCCCGCATAAAAGGCTGGTTAACAATATGGGTAGTCTGGGCATAGGGCATAAGGTGGTAAACTGCCTTAGGAACTGGCTAATGGAAAGGAGGCAGAGGGTGGTGATAAATGGGATCCAATCCAGAGAGTGGGTCAGCCATTGGGCCAGTCCTGTTTAATGTCTTCATTAGTGACATTGCAGAAGGGCTGGAGGGAAGGGTCTGCCTGTTTGCAGATGATGCCAAGATCTGCAACAGGATGGATACTCCAGACAGGGTGGAGAAACTGAGGAGGGACCTGGGGAAGCTTTAAAAATGGTCTGAGGTGTGGCAACTGAGGTTTAATTCAAAGAAGTGTAAAATAATGCAAATGGGATGAGGGAACCCTGGGAAGAGCTACAGGATGGGGGAGTTGCTGACAATTCTCAAGGAGGAAAGGGACCTGGGGCTGTCATTTCAGATGGCCTACAGGTGTCTAAGCAGAGTACAAAGACTTCAGGGACGGCCAGTGGCATGCTTGGGAGCATAGGCAGTGGTATCGCTAGAAGAAGGCAAGGTAGTGATGCCATTGCATAAAACATTAGTGAGGCCTCACCTGAGGAGGCAGTGTGCAGTTCTGGAGGCTGCACCATAATAAGGACATTGACAGGGTGGAGACGGTCCAGAGAAGTTTGACAAAGATGGTACATGGCATCCACCAGAAAACATATAATGAGAGATTGAAGGACCTCAACATGTACTCACTAGAGGACAGGATAGATAGGGGTGACATGATAGAAACATTCAAGTACCTTAAGGGCATAAACAATGTGAAGGGGGAAGACATCTTCCAATATAGGATGAGTACAGGAACGAGGGGTCATGATGTGAAACTGGAAGGTGGCAGGTTAAGAGGAAATGTGAGGCAGTTTTTCTTCACAGAGAGGATGGAGGACATATGGAATAGTCTGCCACAGGAGGTGGTGGGAGTGAGCACAGTTGAGGGATTTAAACATACCTGGAACAGGCATAAGGGAACCTAAGGGGTGGGAAGGAGTGGTGAAAAGCCATTGACCAGGTAAGGTCAGTGGCCGTGAACAAGTGTAGGGCTTGCGGGCAGAGTGGATGGGCCTAGTGTTCCTTATCTGCTGAAAATTTCTATGTTTCTATGGAGGCGGCCCAAAGGAGGGCAACTAAAATGGTGCAGGGTCAGCATAAAAGAATCCTATGAGGAAAAACTAGAAGATCTCAATATGTACACCCTGGAGGAAAGAAGGGAGAGGGGGGATATGATAAAAATCTTCAGATACCTCAAGGGTATAAATAAGATGCAAGAGGGAAGCATTTTTCAGAAAAAAAAGATGCACAAGGACAAGCGGTCATGCTATGAAGCTGTATGGGGTAGACTCAGGGGAGATGTGAGGAAATACTTCTTCACAGAAGCAGGGATGGATGTCTGGTACAGCCCCCTAGTAGAGGTGGGGGGGGGGGAAACTGCAGCAGAGTTCAAGAATGCATGGGATAGGTATAAGGGAACACTACTTTTAAGGCAAGGGGGGTAGAGCCAGAGATCAAGTAGGGTCTGAGGTAATACAGTAGATTGGGAAAAATTGGCAGACTAAGTGGGCCAGAAGGTCCTTGTCTGCTGTAAAATTCTATCTTTCTATGGATTCACAGGGGGAGGGGGGAGATCATACAAGATGAATCTGTTTGATTTCTTTGGCTGAGTGACCTGGGAAATAAATCAGGGGAGTGCAGTGGATGGGGCTTATCTGGACTTTAGCAAAGCCTTCAACTTTGTGTGCACAGCCTCACACCCTCACTCACCTGACATTGGCCCATGGTGTAGACCCACTTTGCCATTGAAGACACATCTTGCCACTGGAATGGTTGACTGAATATAAGAAAATCAGGTAAGTGCAGTTTAATGCATTTCTATGGGTTTAGGAACTTTTATTCATAACATTGTCATTTTAGAATATTTTCACGCCAAATTTTCAAAATGACCTTTTTGGGACACCGCCTCATGACCAATAGCAACGGAAGTATGAAAATCTGGCCTGAAAGGTGATTTTGTGGTCACTATGTGAAATCACCTTTCAGGTGGGATTAGAAAATTTTCACTATTCTTGCTTATGAAGTGGGATCATAAAAAGCATATATTTAAAATATGGGATCAAAATATATAAAAATGGCAAGGCTATGAGCGCACATTAAAATTTTTCTACACTTACTTATAACGTTGGTAATTTTCAATATTTTGACCCAAAATTTTCAACATCGCTATATTTTCACATCATCTCATGAATGTGACAGCTGTCATTTTTCAAATCCTGGCCAAAATGTGTTTTTACACCTATGGTACAGAATGACATTTTGGTGAGGATTTGAACATTTTCGCCTACAGGATTCAAGAGATGGGGTAATATGAAGGCTACACTGAAAATATGGTGTACAAATGTGGTAAAATGATTAGGTTGGGAGTGAAAGTTGCAATATTACAACATTCATTCATAACTTCACTAATTTTCAATATTTTAACTCTAAACTTTCAACATATTAATTTTTTCACACCACCTCATAAACATGACAGGTGTCATTTTTATGCTGCATAGCAGAGTTATGCTGATGTATTTCTATTATATAACAGAGAGAAGGGACTATGAAAGCACATAACCGAATACCTGGACTGTGTCCTTCCACAGTGGAGTTGAAGCACGTACAGTTCTCTCCCTTGACCACAGTGCTGTCACCCCCATCGCAAGCACACTATATTCATGCTCTGCTCTCGCTTCTGTTTCACTTCTGGGTTTGATCACCATCCGCTGTCCCTGTATCAGTTTTAGAAATGTGACCTGTGAATAAGAAAAACATCACTCACTGTTTTTTTCCTCTTTAAACCAGTAAAAAAGAATAGTACTTGGCTGATCTGACCCCTGCCACCCAGACCTCCCACCCTCCAATTGCTATCCCCATTATATATGTAATGTTTCCATGGTGTCTAGTGGCACTCTCCTCCCTCCGATCACTGACTCTGTAGTTGTATAGTCTTTTCCTGGTGTCTAGTGGCACTCCCCACCCTCCAATCAGTGTCAGCATATTTGCATAGCATTTTCCTGGTGTCTAGTGGTGCCCCCACACTCTGATTACCAGCCCCATATTTGTATACTGTCTCCTTGGTGTGTAGTAGCACTCCCCAACCTCCGATTGCCATCCCCATATTTATGCAATTTTCCCTGGTGTCTAGTGGCACCCCCCACCCTCCAATCCCTGTCCCTGTATTTATGTAATGTTTCCCTGTTGTCTAGTGGCACCACACTGCCCTCTGATGGCCATCCCTGTATATGTTTCCCTGGTGTCTAGCGGCATCTACCCACTCTCTAATTCCTGCCCCTTATATGTTTCCCTGGTGTCACCTCTGATAGCCATCCTGTGACCTGTAATAAAGAAAACCATCCCTTGATGTTTTCTTTTCTTTTTCTCTCTCTTTAAAGTTGTGAAAAAGAAAATAGTGCTTTGCTGATCTGACCCCTATGAACCCGAACTCCTACTCAGCACTCACCACCCAACACCCCCAGTACACCCCCCCAGACCCTCAGTTACCTGAACAGGTCTCAGGGTGAAGATCCACTCTGTGATTGAAGACATGTCTTGCTGCTGAAACCACCAACTGCAATATGCGACTCAATGTATTTTAATGGGGTTTTGAACTTTGAGGCATAATTTTGTGATTTTTGCATATTTGTACCCCAAAATTTCAACATGGGCTTTTTGGGACCACATTATCATGACTAATGGTGAAATTATGTAAATCAGGCCTGAAAGGTGATTTCATGGTCACTTGTCAAAAATCACCTTCTGGGCAAGATTTGACAATTTTCTCCACTATTTTTCATGAGGTGGGGTCATAAGAAGTCTATGTTGAAAATGTAGGGTCAGTTGGCCCAGTGGCACTGAGGGCTGAAGCGCTGGATGCCTTACCTTACACCACACCAGCGACCCATGTTCGGGAATGAGCATGCGCCGCTGGGGGTCGGAGGGGTGGAGAAGGATCAAGCATCTTCTGTACTGCTCTCCTTCTCTGGGGAGGAGGGGGGACATCAGCATTCAATGCACAACTGGCACCTAGCGGAGGTTGGGAGCTGGTGCACCGAGGCTACAACAGGGGAAGGTGAGGCAGACACTTGGAGGAACTCATACAGGAGAGTGCGCGTTCATTCCTTGTGGCATTATTGCACATCCTCACCTTAGGGGTAAAAGAACACCAGAGGAAAAAGTGTCCTGACATGCCCCATGGCAGCCGATCCCCACAGGCCCTCCTCCGCAACTAGCAACAACACCCCTCCAGCACCGAATCCTTGAGAAAGAAGTGGGTTGAGGGATCCCCACCACCCTGCCATGGGAGGCACAGCCATGGGGCAGCCGGAGGAAAAGCTGCGAGTGGGGGATGGGTCTGGGGGATCTGGCCAGAGGTACTGCCATCAGGGACCAGGAGGATAAACATACTAACTAAAATGAAAAAAAGAAAATGTAGGGTCAAAATATGTAAAAATGACAAAGTTGCATGAGTAGATTGAAATTATTCTATGCTTGCTCATGACTTCAGTAATTTTAGATATTTTGACCCCACATTTTCAACATAGCCCTTTTCTCACACCACCTCATGAATATGACAGCTGTCATTTTTCAAATTCTGGCCAAAATGTTTTTTCGCTCCTGTGGCACAGAATGACATTTTGGTGGGGAGAAATCACATTTTGGTGGGGGATTTGAAAATGTTCACCTATGGGGTTCATGAGGTGGGCTAATAAGATGGCTACATTGAAACTTTGATGCACAAATATGGTAAAATGTTCAGGTAATGAATGGATGTTGCTGTAATTGGAGGCAGTATAGCATACAGTTTAAGGCTCTGAGCTGCAAACCTGGACACCGGAGTTTGAATCCCACAGCCCCCACTTGCACACTGTGTGATCCTGAGCAAGTCACTTAACTTCCTTGTGCTCCCAGGTCGCACCTTGAAACAAGCTTCAGCTTAGTGTGCCTTTCCTGGTTAAACAATTTCCCCTTTCCCCATTTCAACATTCACTCATAACTTTACTAATTTTCAGTATTTTGGCTCCAAACTTTCAACATATCCATTTTCCACACCACCTCATAAACATGATAAGTGTCACTTTTTAAATTCTGGATGAGTCATCTTTTCACACTCATGGTGCAAAATGACATTTCGGACAATATGCTATAAATGCTACATGTCATGTTTATAAAAGCAGTCATAAAATGACTATCTTGAACATTTGGGGTCAAAATTAAGAAAGAAAAAAATATATATACCTGTATATGTGTTGTTAGTAAACTTTAGGTGCAGCACCAGTCTTCACCCCCATGGGTATGTTTGTGATCTCATGCAAAAAAAAAAGTGGATGCGTGTGAAGAGTGCCTGTGTAAAGAGTGAATGTATGAAGACTGAATGTGTGAAGAGCAAATCAATGTCTACTGAATGTGTGAATAGTGAATGTGTAAAGAATGATTGCATCAGGCCCTGCACTTCAGTAGACAGATGGAGTCTTCCTATAGTACATGGCCCAAAGGGCCCTGCACATCTGCTTCTGTTCACACATCAGTGAAATCATCAGCTTTTCTCAGGTCTGAAGCAGCCCCCCACTCCTTATGCCTGCATCAATACCATTATTTTACAGCCTTATTGGCTCTGACCAGATTTTGTTTTACATCTTGGGCAAGATGTGTTTTCACACATGAGGTGCAAAATTATGTTTTGGACAATATTCTATAAATGCCATATGTCATGTTTATACAGGGAGTCATAAAATGACTATCTTGAAAATCTGGGGTCAAAATTTAAAAAAAAAATTACAATTATTAAGAAATGTTGTCTGTAGTGTGGTACTCACCCCAATGGGTATGCTTTGTGATCCTGTGCCTGTGAACAGAGTTTGGGGGCATGCTCAGTGACCCATGTACATGGGGTGAGGGTGCTGGGATGGCACTGATTTGTAACACCTTCCCGGCCTGGGAATGACAGCTGTATGGTTGTCTGCATGGGCCCTGGTACCATATAGTGAAGACAGTTATCCTCCTGGCATAGGGCCTTGCACCTTAGCACCTGTGGGTGGGAGAAGGCCCTGTGCATTGGCTTACAGATGGACTCTTTACCCTGTGTGTCTGCATCTCTGGCCACATGCAATCACAGGGACCACAGGGCCCCATACTTCTGCAGTCCACCAGACAGACCCATGAATTCTTGACATATGTTGCTGCAGGGAAGAGTAGGGCCTGCAATGGTCTTGCACGTCCATGGGTGGATGGAGTCTTCCCTTGGTGTAGGGACCAAAAAGTCTTGTGCATCTGTATCAGTTCTCACAGGTCCCAAAGGGATCTGGGTGAATAGGATATGATTTCACTTTCAAAAAAGGAAAGGGAATTATTTGCAGAAAACTTTGTTAATGCACCTGATAGTATTCAAGTTAACACCACAAAAGTATTAAAATGTGGCATTAGGTTTCCAGCCCTAACTCACAATCACCACTCCCAAGCAGCAAAAGGAAAAATATTAGGTTTCAGGCCTCTGGAATCTTGGCAAATCAGTGGTGGGGTCTTCCTTTGGGTTATCAACTCTAATGCCACACCCCATTCCCCAAACAAACAACATCATATGTGATCTCCTTTCTTCACACAGGGCCCTTGGTGAAGAGAGCTACAACATATTGTGTTGGCAACATGTGTCAAGACATACTTCTCTACCATTGAAGAGTGCATAACTATGAGTCACTGGCTTGAAGCTGTATACTCTGCTTCAGACAGGATACTATGGATTGGTGGAGGGTGAGCCTTAGGTTTGACAACCCATAGGAAGACCCCACCACTGATTCGCCAAATGTCTGAAGACCCAAAGCCCTAATGTTTTTCCTTGTGCTGCTTGGTGGGGTGGAATGGGGAGTTAGGTTTGGAAACCCTAACACCACATTTCCCTACTCTTGTGCTATTAACTTGAACCTTAACTGGTGCACTAACAGAGTTATTTGTGGAGTGTGGTCTGGATACCTACAAGACGGCCACTTACAGTAATTCTTCATCTCCAAAACCCACTGATAACTATCTAAATACATCTGATTGAAGAGCAGCTTTGCAACCCTAAAAATCCATCTAGGTCAACATACCAACTCCCACTGACCTGTTCATACCTAGTTTATCTGGATCAGTCACTCTCAAAAAGTTCCATTGTAGTATTCCTTTCTGTCAGGATGGTTGGCTTTGCCAGTGGTAACATAGTGATGCTGGTTCAGGGCCCCTCTGATCCCATGCAAGTAGACAGTAAATAAATGTCTTCACAGTTAATACAAAAAATCACCAACCTTGAAATCTCCACTCAACAAACCAATGCAGACATACTGGACATTAGGAATCAAATTAATGTGGCAGAACAGAGGCTAGCTTTAACAGAAGACTCATCTGGTGAGTTTTCAGGCTATAAATTGAACTTTAATAAGACAATCATTTTTCCACTTTCCCCCCTTTGTATTAAATCAGAGGTGTTAGAAATTGGACTGCAATGGGAGGACCAGTCTCTTACTTACTTAGGTATTCACCTTACAAATGACTATTCCCAGTTGAAACCTTTGAACCTAGACCCTGTTCTTAAAAAACTTAAAGAAGATTTGTACCACTGGCAGCAGCTGCCCATATTGATGTGGGGCAGCACAAATATATCCCTTGAACATGCTTAATGTTTTCCTTCCCAAGGTTTAGTTTGACAAAATCCACTGGATCTACGATGCCAGTTCAACAAGAAAAATGTTGACCGGCATCACAGTGCCAGGCTCCATGTCGACAGCAATTTACAGTTGGCATGGAGTTGCACACATCACCTCCCATACACCCTGTACTTTAGGATTCTAAATCCAGGTCAGAGTTAGTTAGGGGAGGGGGTGCAGGTCAGGGAAAGGTGTTGCCTGGTCCCAGCGGCACTTCTATGGTGACATGGCACTGTTGTTACTATCAAAGCATGTCGCCGTAGAAATGTCGCTGTTCAGGGGGCATACCAAATCAACTTGCTCTGTTCTTCCTTCTTGTGGCAGGGAAAGCCACCAAGGAGAGCTTATGGGAAATTGTGTAGGCTGAAACAAAGGGGAGACCTTCAATTACCCAATTTTTTTATTGTTATTTGGTGATTCATGCAGCGTGATGTTTCTGTTGGATTGAGTGGGACGAGCGGGGGTACTTGTTCAGATTGGTTGGGCCTGGAGGAGCTTATTGGAAAACATAATAGTGTGTCATTATCTTCCTTGTTGTGTACCCCATTTAAATGTTTACCTAAGGAACTGAAAGATAGTCCCATAGTATGGGATCTGAGGGTTCTTTCTCAGTTATGCAAGGAACTGAATGATTCACGTTTAAGGGATCTGGGTCAATCCCTCTATAACAATCTCAGTTGTCATATATTGGGGCATCCATTGATCCTGAGACAGTGGTTAAGCCTGCCTATTTCTTCTATAGGTCAGTGGGAGACATAAGGTGTCAGTTTTCCATTGGGCCTCAAAGAATTTTTAAATTAGTTCAGATAATGCAGTGTGTTAGAGAACTCTTAAGCCCAGTCTTTGGGCCATATTCAGATACAGACCTTTTCAGACAGTTTAATTTGATTGTGGTAAAAAGTAAGCCAATATCTGGTCTCTATAAAAGTATTTGTTCTTTAACAGAGTAAATTCTCCCGAGTGTCATATTATTGGAAAACTCAATTAGGTATAACGTTATAAAATTCCCATTGGAAAGCAATTTGAAGGATATTTATAGAGTGATTAAGCAAGATCAGTTGTGACTTTTACAATTTAACATTATGCATAATATATATTATACAACCTCAAGGCTATTTAAAATGGGGAAGATTCCGTCCTCTATGTGTGAGGGGTGCGGGCAAAAGGATGGTACCATGTATCACAAACTTTGGTCTTGTACTAAGGTGCAGTCCTTCTGGGTTTGATTAAAGGGAGAATTCATTCTTTTTTTACTTTTCCGCATATTTCACCGAGGCGATCTGCCTACTCAGGGTTATTCAACTATACCCTCAGTGAAACAGCGTACACGTATGGCTGTGATTGCATTGGTTACAAAATTTATTATATTATGACACTGGTGTCAAGACTGGACTCCGTCATATGCAGAATGGTATCAGGTGTTTCTTATGGCTTTGAATGCCAAAAGGTGTGTGGCGAAATTTATTGCAACCTGGTATAGATTTAATGATTGTTGGAAGCCCTTTTACTCCTTGTTAATAACAAATGGTCATAACCACTGTAGAAGGTGATCATTTTCAGGTTTGGACAAGCAGCCCCACTTGCCCTTTTGTTCCTTAGTTGGGGACCTTCTTTGAATATCGATACATGCAATGCTTAAGGAGGGTTGGGGAGTATGTGGGGGAGGGGGTATGATTGTTTTATTTCTTATTTTTGCCTTTCTTTTTATTTTTATTTTGTATATTCATTGTGACTGGTATTTGATTTTCTTATATATGTAATATGTCTGGATATGTTAGTTTATTAATTAATTTTTTGTACTCAAAAGCTTTAATAAAGAGTGCCTATTTGCAAAAAAAAAAAAAAAAAAAGAAGACTCATCTGACAGAATTATGCCCCATTATGAGATCAAGCCTGGGTGATTAGACTCCTGTGGGACAAAGAAGAGGCCTTGGAGAACAGAGAGCAGAAAAGTAACATCCGCTTCATGAACTTCCCAGAGGGCTAAAAGGGCAAAAACACCAATGTCTTTTTACAAAAATCCCTTGATAACATGCTGGCACCTGAATACCCTCAAAACACTGATATTGGTCACACCCATAGGTCTTTTGCCCCTCCCCATAAGAGAAGAGAGACCTCAAACACTCATTTGCCCACTTTTTGAGGTTTACCGAGAGGACAATATCATGCTATGGGCCCGACAAAAAAAAAAAACACTTGCCTGGCAGGGGCACTCTATAAAAATATTCCCTGACTTTTCCCTAGAGCTGTTTACCTAGCATCATGCCTACATATCAGCCCACAAGTCTCTGATGCATCTGGGAATCCTGTACAGCTTGAGATATCCTGTCACTTTCAAGATCACCAAACACAGTCTCATATAGCAGTTTGATACTTTGGTGGCTGCAAAGGCCTACATATTGAATAAATTGGTCCAGTGTTGACCACCAGAAGTATAATTTTCATCTGGACCACTCCGCTGCACAGAACATGGATACCACTTCGATTGATGAAGCTACTACCCAGCCCTTGCAGGCATACAGAGCATGCATGGGACAGTCATAATGCAATTCTAGGGGGTGGGGGTAGAAAGAAGTAGGCTGCAGGTTAACTAGGATCTGCAGCTTATCCATTAGGTAGGGAAATGGGCAGACTGGGTGGGCCAAGCGGTCCTTATCTGCAGTCAAATTCTATGTTTCTATGTTTCCACCACCTCTGGCTGACATTGACACATGGTGTCCAGCTCTCTGGCCATGGTGATGCAATAAAAAAATATAACCACAAGAAAAACATTAGCCGATGAGTTTGAAACTGGAGCTGCAGTCAAAGCGAAGACTCCCTGGCTTTATCTGTGACCCACTCTCCAATGGTAGGCTTAAAAGAGATGCCCCATTGCTTACCACTTTTACTGAGGAAGGAACATCATCATCCTCAATTCAGCGGCAACAGCAGGCTCCAGCTCCTCTGGAACAAGTGGTGAGTCCCAAATTGTGAGCAGAGGTTACTAGTCTATTTGCAGCCATGACCAGTCTTCCCACTGACAAATCCTTAGGCCTGGAAAAACTGCAGCAGACACTCTCAAGCACAGCAGCATCCTTGAGTCTGTCTTCAAAGCCTACAAGACTGTACATGTGCATAAGATTGAACCCTTCTTCTTATACCCCTCATGACTCTGCTTCCTCATCACCAGGGCTGCCTACTAGATACTTCGTGTTATTAAGGCCCCACGCTCTCTTAAAAGGGCAATATCCATCACATCCTTTAATAGATTATTACAGTTTTTAATCTGCATTTTCTATGGACCCACAGCTTGTTTAAACATTTGGTCCCTTATAATAACAGTGACATGTATTTCTTTGGGACATTAAGCTATTGAATAATGTTTTTCAGTTTGCTAATTAGTAGGGTGGGCTTCTAGACTTTATGCTGTGAGTTTCAATGGCATTAACTTGTATTGTACATAAATGGTTGTGCTTCCCTACAAGGTACATTCTAATACTCTCCATAGGGCATGGGACCTTTGGGAGGGGGTGGCTTTAGCAGAGGGGTAAAGACTGTGAAATAAGATCTGGTATGGATTCCAGTATTGCTGGGGAGGTAGCCATGGTGAGAGACTTTCATAAATATATAGTCAGCCTGGAGCCCTTTGATGGTGGGGGCTGTCTCCCTGAGGCTGGTGGTTAATCACTAATGCTGGAATTTCCTATGCACATGCCTGTGTGGTCCCAAAACCACCTTTAGCATGCACAGAGGCACCATGTTCAATAGAATAAATGCTTGGGCAGTACACTGATCAGAACAGAGAGAGGTTGATTCAGTCAATCTTTTTTTTTTAAACATTTTATTGAGCAAAGTTGAATAAAATCAGCAGCACAGTAAAGGGTATCACAGAAACTACTCCATTGTAATTACTATTACAGTGAAGCAGCTTGACTAAAACAATACTAAGTTATGGATTACTAAACATGTGGAAGCAACATAACAATTTACAGTTGTTTTAGAGTTTCATAAATGAACCTAGGATGAAATAAACTAGGAACTAATCGACTATGGAGTCAATCATCATATAGGACAAATACCATTTTCTATATCTTGTAACAGAAGATCCCAAATCTTGTTAATTGGTTTCCATGCTGATTAACTGCAAGTTGTATTTTTTCAGTTTTTAAACAGTAGCAAACATTATTAGCCCATTGAGATACTGAAGGTGGAGAGGGGGAAACCCACTGTTGTGCTTTGTGTTTTTTCTAGCATTAATGAGTGTAATAGACCAAAGTACTGAGGCCTTGCCCAACATAACATATTTGGATCAGCCCCCAGAAGGAGTTCTAAGGGAAATTTTGGTAGTTTAGTTAGTAATACTCGCTCCATGATGTCATGCATGGTGTGTCAAAAGGGGCTTGCCTTGAGGCAAGTGAACATCATATGTACCCTCTTTAACCAGGCATTCAGGGCACATTGCAAATTTCTCAGGGTACCTGATGGGAAGGCTGTCGGGGTCATAGTATGCACAATTAAGAAACTTTAACTGGAGCTGCCATAGCTTAGTGTTTCTAGACCAACTAGCCAAATGGTTCACAGCTTGTTTCCAGGTAGTGTCCGAGATGGGGGTACCAACATCATTCTCCCAGTGCTGACATATTTGTGTTGTTGGTGAAGCCCCACACCCTCTTAATAAGTTGTAATAAATTGGAAGGGGCTCTTGAAGTGGTTGTGGGGACCAAAACTCCTCATCAAAGGGAGATTGGGGTGGGGCCAGCCCCCCTTACAAGCCCTCAGACTTATTTTGTGGGATTTTTGTGAGCATGTAACAATTTTTAAATAAGCAAATAAACCACCAGTTGAGCAATTCCAGTCTCTCTGTAGGCCTGTAAAATTCCTGAAGAGGGTACCATCATATTGTTAATTGAGGTAGCACAAGCTGTGCTTTCCCCCCATAGCAGGAGTTGGTGTAAGGCTGCTGTATATTGAGGCATTATCTTAAGGGCCACTTAGATAGAGGTTGGATTGGATACACCCTCAGGGAACTGCAAAGTCGAGTGCGCTGACAGTCATATTCGTGCAGTATTTCTTATGAAGGGGTTTGAGATGTGGGTGACAGTCATGCTTCTCAAGGTAGCTGACAGTAGTCCTCTGTGCAGAACACATTCCAGTTCCTCCTCCACCATTGGAATCCATGTTGGGTTATGGGGGTGCTCCCCTGTGGGTAGGTAGCTCAGTTGTGCAGCCATATAATACATTTTAAAGTTTGGTAGTGAGCATACTGCCTCCTTCATAAGTAACTGCAATATATTTCTTTTTACTCTGGCCACTTTTCCTCAGTAAAGGAATTTATGAACCACACTGTTTATCTTTTAAAGAAAATGGTTAGGGATCCATATGGTACTGATTGAAAGAGATGGAGATATTTGGGTAGAGTAGACATTTTCACCACATTAACCCATCCTATGACTGATAGAGGGAGCAACTCCCATCAGTTACACTCACCTCTGCTAGCTGACAGAAGGGGAGGATAGTTTAGTTTGTATAGCATGGATAGCCTGGTTGAAATTTTTACACCAAAACATTTAATGGTGGGGATGATCAGTAAGCCCACGGAGATCTGGACTAGCTCCTTGCTTTGAAGTTTGTCCACTGGGAGTATCTCAAGGTTAAACCAATTAATTTTGTGTTCTGATAGTTCACCATACTCCTCCAGTAGGGAGTGGAGGATGGGAAGGCCCTGCACTGCCCTAGACAGCTATAACAGTAGGTCATCTGCAGACAGGTCTGCTCTGTGTTTCACCACCCCATCATCACCCCCTGTAGTTGCTGATGATGCTGGCTGGACGCAGCTAGTGGCTCTAGTCATAGCACATAAAGAACAGTAAAAGAGGGGATCACTGCCTTCTATCTCTGAAGAGGTGGAAGGGATCTGTCAGTTCCCCATTTACCTGTATTTGAGCAGAGGGATCATTATATATGGTTCTTATCCACTTTTGGATTTGTGTCTGCAGCCAAAATTCCACAGTGTTTCTGTCACATATCCCCACTCTACCCACTAAAATGCTTTTTCAGCATTGAGGGCAAGAATTGTGGCTCTGTGCTTTTTTGGGTTTCTGGATAGTTTAGTTTGTAGGTGAGATTGAGGGTACGTCTGATGTTGTGTTTACCCTCCTATCCTTTCATGAAGTCCAAACCAACAGCCATGTGCACAGCATTCAGTGAGCCTGGTGCTAGGGAAGGGATAGCTGTACCCTACTAATGACAATCAGTCCAGAAAATACCCAGCACTCAGTGCTAATGTTCTTTGGCAGACATCAGTCTGAGGCTTAGATTCATTGCAAAGTCAAAACACCCATATTTTCCATAATCCAAGAAACAGTGTGGACAGCATGAATTGCAGCCACCACTCCGACACCCCAGCACTTCGACCAAAGTCTTTGTCAGGGGATGGTCATACCCTACTTTAAATAGTGGTGTACTTAACACAACACATTATTGCCCCCTTGTGGAGAAATAGCTTTCTTATATAAATTATCAGTAGCCTAGGCAACAGTTTGAACATGAAACCAAATGTGAAAAACATCAACATTCAAACTCAATTACTTCATATCAAAGTTAATACAAAATGCCAAAGTTAGTATCTGAAAGGAAAACTAATGCCTCTGCAGACTTTTTTAATTATATTACTGTAATAGCTGCTGAAAAATGAATCATATTTTATTTTCATTCTTTGATTTATATAAAACATTAGTCAAATATTATGAATAAATGACCTTTCCCAAACACAGTCTGCTTATTAATAAATGAAATAATCAGCTTAAATTATGGCTAAAGGAAAACTATACTTTAAAGATGATGGAAGAAATTGATGGGTTTCCCTTCACATAGGAGAAGTGATCACCCTTCAGATAAATCTATACCAGCTTCTGTGTCAGGGATCAACCAGTCCACATATCCAGAAGTCATGGGGTGGGGAGAGCTAGGAAATATATAGAAAAAATGTTTTATTTTAATGCCAATATCAAGACTATTCTCATTTTATATTTTTACTTATATAGGAAGAGGTGGCTAACTTTCTAGAATGGATAAATGACAATGAGGTGAATTAAAAATTCACATATTGCATGAATAAGAAAAGCACTGATTTCCTTGATTTGTCCCTGTTTATAGATGTGAATATGGCTGTACAGACCAAAGGTTTTAGAAGCCCACATCCACAAACACCTTGTTAAGGGCAAATAGTTCTCACCCATGTGCCCTTGTTTGCTCTATACCATATGGACACTTTCTTCTTATTCAGAGGAATTGTTCCAGAGAAGACAAGATCCAAATCCATTTGGAAAACTTGTTTCACAGGTTCCTAGATGGAGGTTATGACAGAGACACTTTAAATGCAGCCCTGGAGACAGCAAAGGACCTAGAAAGAAAATCCCTTTTAAAACCAAAGGGTAAAAACACCTGCAAGAAACAAGCTGTGACTTTTGTAACTGAATACAGTAGAGCAGCAGGCCAAATTGGTGCAAATTTTAAGGAAATACTGGCCCATTCTGTGCAATGCTCATGTGTTAGCTGAAGAAAGTGAGGATCAACCCAGGATATCATTTATCAGGGCAGATAATCTGCATGACAGATTTGTACGTGGCAGATATGTATCTCAAAAGACTGATCCATCTATGAGAAATCAGTTACCCCCTTCCCCACAACCACCACCACCACCACCACCACATGGTATTTATAAATGTGGGAGGTGTAATGTATGTAATTTTTGTAATCAAAGTAAAACATTCCAACTAGAAGGATATAGCAGGGAGGTTAACATCAGGCATTTTCTGAATTGTGAAAGCTGGTATGTTGTGTACGCCATCTCATATCCCTGTATGCTTTTATGCATAGGACGAACAGTTAGACTGTTGCACCAGTGTATTCAGAAGAACATCAGAAATGTTAGGGTGGGTCTATTAAATACTCCACTAGGCAGACACTATGCTGACAAGCATAATAGCCATCTGGAATGGACAAGTTCATGACATTAGAATTAGTGGGTAGAAATCCAAGAGGTGGGGACACACTTAACAAACTCTTACAAAGGGAACACTTTTGGATATTCACACTAGATACCCTACAGCCTAAAGGTCTAAAGTTAGACTGGGGCCTGAAACCATTTCTGAAAATGAGCTAAAAACAATTTTGGAGAAAACAATACTTAAATGAACTACTAGGGCATTAGAAAGTGGGCATTAATAAGTGTATGTGAGTAAAAACATAAAATGAGAGTACTCTTGATATTGGCAAGGTAGTCTGGTTTGCAAAAGCACTATTTAAAATAAAACATTTTCTCTCTCTCTCTCTCTAGCTCTATTTTCTAGCTGCACCCCCAGGTGGCTTCAGGATATGTTGACTGGTTCAGCCCCCAGACACAGAAGCTGGCATAGATTTGTCTGAAGGGTGATCACTTCTCCTACAGTATGTGAAGGAAAAAACATCAATATCTTCCTTTCATCTTTTAAGTGCATTTTTTCTTTAACCATAATTTAAGCTGATTATTTAATTTATTAATAACAGACTGTATTTGGGAAATGTCATTTACGCATATTATTGAATGCTTTAAATGAATCAAAGAATGACAATAAAATATGATTCATTTTTCAGCAGCTATTACATTAATATAATTAAATAAGTCTGCATATGCATTAGTTTTCCTTTTTGATACTAACATTGGCATTTTGTATTAACTTTGATATGAAGTAATTGATTTTAAATGTTGATGTTTTTCACATTGGGTTTCATGTTTGAATTCCTGCCCAGGCAACTGGTAATCTATGTCAAAAAGCTATTTCTCCACAAGAGGGCAATATTGTGTTGTGTTAACTACACTAGTATTTAAAGAAGAGTATGACCACTTTGACTCCACCCCGATGAAGACTTTGGTTGAAGCGCTGAGGTGTTGGAGTGGTGAGTGTAATTCATGCAGTCCACACTGTTTCTTGGATTATTGAAAATAAAAGCATTTTGACTTTGCAACAAATCTCAGACTGATGTCTGTCCAAGAATACTAGCATTGAGTGATGGGTATTTTATTGGACTGTCCTTTCATGAAGCCTGCTTGATCTGTATGAATACAGTGGAGTAAGCACTTTTCCATCCTGGTTGTTATGATTCTTGCCATGATTTTATAATTGGCTGTTAGGAGGGAGATAAGGCAGTATGATGCGTAGAAGATAGGGTCTTTACCTGGTTTGGGAAGCACTGTAATATTCACTGCATGGGCTGAGGGAGGCAAAACACCAGCAGTAATGCTTTCAGTCACCATATTAGTGAGTGGGTCAAGCAGTGTCTCAATGAAGTAAGTGCTTAAGAAAGTATATGGGTATGCCATCTGGCCTTAAGGCCTTATCCCCTTGCAGTGACTTAATAGCAGACAATGCCAGTGTGAATAGTAGTAAAGGAGGCTTTTTGAAAGGATTGGTAGCCCTCTTTTGTTGGGGAAGTCTCTGAGGTGTGTAGTGTCCTGTACAAGATGTTACATGCATCACCTATGTCTTTCTGACTGAATACCCAGCCCTTATTAGTTGTTGTATCTGTAAGATATTGCTCTCCCTAGCTTTATGACTGAGTTGCTATGCAAGTAGCTTGCCACTTCACTCCCACTCAAGGTAGTGCCCAGCATTGTTTAGGAGAATAGCTCTCTCAGTCGCTGTGCTCCCCAACATATTAAATTTCCATTTAAGTTTTTGCAATAGGTTATGTAGTGTTGGGTGTTAGTCCTATGTAGTTTCTCAACTACCACAATTTTCTTCTCCAAAGCTCTTAGCTCCCTCTTCACCCCCTCTGTCTATATTTAGCAGGGACCCTGGTTTTCCATTTTTACCTGTAACACTGGTAAAAATCATGGAATCCTGCTTGGTCTGTGGGTTTTGAATTCTTGTACTGGTGCCTCATGGAAATTGCACATCACTGCAGAGAATCCCTAAGATTTCAGCATCTTTTAAATTTTTTTTATTTTTGTCTTTCTATGCCCCCTTCTCACAGCATCAGTCTCCACTTTTCAGAGATCCCTAGGCTGGGTATCCCCTAGCTTCTCCCCAGGTAATGCTCAGGAGCTCCTGTGGGCCTGCTCCATCCTGCCTGGGTTGTACCCCCCAGGTTGGAAAGGAGGGGACCCTGGGTAACCCCTCCACAGTCCCTTAGTTTGTGTCAGGCAGCCCAGTGGGTCCCTCATCGAGCCTGCTAATGAAGTCTGGGGCAGCTGGGTCCCTTCTACCACTGGCCAATGTGGGGTGATTGTTCCTGGTTTTCTGGTCTCTGTCCCTGAGGGCCCCAGCACTCGAGAGGATCCAAGGAGGAAGGGCACATACAGACATGCCACTGCTTCAGATCCTGGCTAGTGTCCTCCCCTCCCGATCGTCCTGCAGCCACATTGCACCACCACCCATGGTCACCCAGGAGGCACTAAAGCAGTGGGCCCTGCAGCTCACTCTCCCCAGAGGAGGAGAGCAGTCCCCTAGGTGCTCGATCTTACTCCCCTGGCCAGACATCCAGCAACTCGAGTTCGCTTCCGACCCAGGTCACTGGCATTCCAAGCAGCAGCACTACCGCAGTGCCGACGGGTTAGCCCAGATTTCAGCATCTTAAAATGAATGCTGCTGTGCTTTGCATTCTTTCTGCTTTGCTGCATATAGAACCAGTATGGAAACCACCCACACTGCTTTGTTATAACCAGCCATTCGGTTCAACCACCAATACTTCCCACCAACTTCTTCATCAGCTGAGGACTGCTTTCCTTCCTGAAAACACAGTTTTCAATTAGTAGGTGCCTAAACATCTTTTACTATTTAGATTACACTGGATGATACAAAAAAAATACAAGTACTGTACCAGCACACATGGACAGGGCCACCGGAAAATTGCGGGAAAAGTAACCTGAAATTGCAGAAATTTTTTGCAAAACTTGCTGGAAAATTGCAAGAGTTCTACTATAGACCCTGAGTGCTTCACAATAAATCCTTTACTGTTTTCTGCAGCATATATTAGTCAGCATAAACTACTAAATGAATACCCTGATACTTTAATATGTTTCAAATATGATGAAGAACTTATGTTCCTAACATGAATCCTAAACAGATAAGATGTGTTGCCTGTCTTCCAAAATGTAAAAGCATTGGCTTCATACAGTGCTAAATAGATTCTATTTAGTGAGCCACAGAAAATCAATATTAAATAAATCCAGAATAAACACGTTATCTTTTTCTGGATGTAGAATAATAGAAACATAGAATCTGACAGCAGATAAGGATCACTTTGCCCACCCAGTCTGCCTATATACAGTGCTCTGTCAACTATTCATCCTCTTTGGTGTAAGAAAAAATAAGCAGATGGAGTGGCAAATAATTCTGTTTCAGTAAAGTGTTGTAAAGTGTTTAATGTTCATAATTTGCACTTTAGGTACTGTGCACTATTATTGAAATCATGTATTAAAACATTATATATGGGTGTTATTATGGCTGGCAATATAACATAGTGGTTAGAGTAACAAACAGTGATTGAACTGGGTACATCCAGCAGACTTGGGTTTGATTCCCACAACCTCCACTTTCACACTGTGTGACTCTGAGCAAATCACTTAACCTACACACTGCTCCTGGGTTATACCTGAAAACAGGCAGTTCTGCCTAATGGGCCTTACCTGGTTTACAAAGTATATATATATATATATATATATATATTAAAAAAATACCAATATATGTTTACTACATCATACAGTAGTCAGGGTACCATGTAATTTACATGAGTTTTACTCGGGCTGCAATGATTTTGTATAGTTAAAGATAAATGTTCAGATACATTTTATGTGTTTTATAAGCTTGTTTTTAGACTTTAGTCAGGTTTTTATTGTATTTTTTCATGTGAGCATCTAGGTCGTAGATAGCTAAGTGCAGGATCACTGTTACCAACTAGCTTATTCAAGTTTATAATCAGCAGGGCCATCCAGAATCATCAGTTGTTTGAATGAAAACTAGTCTGAATGAAAGTATGTTCACAAGGAAGAAACTGCCTTACTACCAACTTCACAGTTAGCACCCCATTTAGGTGAATGGGATCATTTGCTCCTTTTCTCCCACCTGCTGTTTTAGTCTCTGTGACAACAAAACATTTTCTGATAGACTGCTTCAACAAAAAGCAAATGTTAAGTGTTTAAGTGTAATAATGCTTGGCCAGTGGATTTTGAAAGTACATTAAGTGACAACACAGAAGGTATGGCCCCAGGGGCTGTATGATGCAAGTGGGCAGAGTGGTGCTTAATTCACATTTGAGCTCAGACATGAAAACTGAGAGACACCCTTTTCATGGAGACCAAGTTAAAAAAAACACACCACATGTTTGACAGATGTATGATTTTCCATTTGAAGGTCCTCCACTAATCATTTGTGGATTTTTTAGTTGAAGACACTTTATTTCAAAGGAGCAAATTCAGGCATTTTTTTTGTTCCTCCTACTCCCTGGCCATTCACTCCTTCAGGCCTGCCAATGTCCCTACCACTGCTGCTGAGTCCCGACCACCATCCACTGCCCCTTATTGGCATGCTACTAGGTAACCCAAAGTAACCCTTCATCGGGCGGGTCCCTACCCATGTGGGAGGCTACCAGGGGAGGAGAATCACACCAAACAGCTTCCTGTGTCCCCTGGGCATGGCAGGGGTTAGAATGGACACATGCCTGGGACTTCAGGCTTATGGAGTGACCAGCAGCAGTCGTTTGGTTGACCAGTGGGTGTTTTCCCATTTTCTTGGGAGCATGACAGGCCACATGATGTCAAGGCACAAGCCAATGTCCATCACGCTCCCTCCCATAGTGAGAGCTGATGTGCTGCAGTGCTTCTGACCTCCACCTCCACCAGGGGCCAGCAAACACTGAACCGGAAATCCACCCTCCACCCCAGGAGAAGGCAAATAGTCATTGGACACTCAAGCCTTCACCCCCCCAGCCAGCCCTCCAACACCCAAGTCTGTTCCTGAACCCTGGTCAGTGGTGTCACAGGCAGAAATCCAATTCAGGCAATTAACCCTTAGGCTGCTGACAGAATTAGAATGTATAGGAATTTTGTAATGATGTATCAGTCCACGGCACGGCAAAGGTTAAATGATAGCAAAAAAACAAAGGTGGTCCACCTTAGTGGTGGTGGTTGTTCAGATTAATTCATATCTGAGTTCTAACAAGCAAAGAGACCAAGTAATTTGTAACTATTGCATGTGGGGTGTTGGTGTTGAAGAAAGGGGATCATAGTGCTGTCACTACTAACATCACCCGTGAGGGATGTGGACTGCATTGTTGCTATTGCCATCACTCCTGAAGGGGCAGGGGCCGTAGTGCTCCTGCCATCACCACTGTTAGATGGGGAATGCAGTACTACTGCCATCCCACCTGAGGGACTGCCATCACACCCAAGGCATGGGAAATGTAGTATTGCTGCCATCACACCTAAGAGATGGGGATGCAGTACTGCTGCTTCCATCACACCTGAGGGAGGGGGGACACAGTGCTGTTGCTGCTGTCATCACAGCAGAGGGATTGGGACCATAGTGCCATTGGTTCTGCCATCACACCTTAGGGATGAGGGCTCTAATGCTGCTGCTGCTGCCACCACATCTTGTAGCTAAAATAACTTTAAATTGGTATAAGGATGGAAGGATGTGCAATAGTGGAGGTCAAAATTGCTAAAATGCATGTTAGCAGAGTTAAAAATTGTTAAATAAAGTATACAAAACCAAACACCAGTTAAACCGGATTTCTGACAATACAGTTTTTTACAATGTGCAAAATGGAATTTGCCCTTTCTCAATCCCAGTAAACCAGTGTCCCCTGATATTTAGCAACATCAATAAATTAACCCCACTATAAGCTTTTAAAGCTTCCTAATGGGTAGTGTGGGAGGTGTGATTCCATTTGGTGTGCAACTAGAATTTTATGATTTCTTGTCTCATTGACTTGCAATGGCTATGGTCCTCCAATAGGATGGGGTCTAATCTCCAGGGCCTGTGTTGCCTGTGCAATCCTCCCATATTTATACCATTAGTTAGTGGTGCAAGGTCATATTCAAAGGCTGGATGATAAGTTACTGAAGAAACCTTAGTTAACAGATTAAAGGATGTCAGTAGGAGGTATAATTGGGCATAGAAATGGTAAGCATGTGAATAAAAACTATATTCTCTCCCAGTGGGGATTCTGTGATGCCAAACATCCTTTAATGTGAATGTCTCCATGAGATCTTCTAGCCCCATTTTTTTTTGATTTCTGGGCAAGTCGGAGGTTGGATGTGTCAAGAACCATGTCAAGGACACAGTTCATATCTCCACCCATGACCAGTGGCCCTGCATAATGTGCCATTATGCAGGGCCATGGGTCATGCATAATGTGCCTTCATAATGCGCCATTTCCAATGCAAAGTTCTGGTAAAAGGTTCCTTCTTCTACATTTGGTCCATATAGAACTCTTATATTGATGGTCCCCCCATCATTGAGGGGCAACTCAGCTAGTATAAATCTACCCTGTGTGTCTACTGTAGATCTGGAAATCCTACCCAGGAAGACTGGCCTGAGCCATAGAGCTACAGCTCTGGCTTTTGTGGTGAAATTAAACGTGAACCATGTGCCCTTCCATCATGATGCAGTGCAGGCTGCCTCTCTTGCACTCATGTCATGTCAGTGGTTCAGTAGGTAGCACACTAGCCTCTGATGCTAGGAAATGAGAGGGCTGTGGGTTCAATTCCCACATTTGGCACTTGGGTTAATATCCCAGTACTGACACTACAGTGCAGTATGAGAGGGGTGCTGCACTTCTGAGGTGCCATCTTTTGGATGAGACGTTAAACTGAGGTCCCATTTGCTTGGATTGGTGGCAGTTCAGGTGGATATCAAAGATCCCATGGCACTTATCGAAAAGAGTAGGGGTGTTTTTATTGACATAAAAAAACATAAACAGCAACACTTTAAAGTAGGATAATCGATAGAACAACACTTTTCCATAACATATAACATAACAAAATCAAAGAGATGTGCAAGTATTACATTGTAAACGCTACGAGAACACATAAAATCATGAGAAGTAAACTATTAACAAATATCCAGTCCACTTTTAACTCTTATTATTTGAACTTAATAAAGTGAAGAAAACCTTTCCACCATTTACGTAAGATCCTGGGGTCACTCTTGATCGTCCTGTGTATAAATCAGTATAAGCTCGTTGATGACTAACCTACTTACACAAGAGTAAGGCATTCTCTTTTGATAAAGAACCCATTGAACCCTGGCTTGCCATAAATAATATCTTAGACATCCCAAAATAAGGATAATGTTTCTTCGTGAAATTCAGACAAATTCTTGGGATAACATCCTAGAATCAAAATTCATAAGACATATTACATAACCATTTAAATCCCAAAGCTTTTCTAGGTATGACCATAAACCCGTCATATGAACATCTAAGAAAAAAATGTTCCATCGATTCTTCTACATTAATACAATCCAAGTATGGGCACAATCTTTCCTGTAAAAACCTTGTACTTCGCATTTCCTCTGACATTCAGTTTCCAGTAAAGATCAGCCACTCGTCTCCATTGTTTTTGAGGCATCCTCTTACAGTTTAATTGAGCTAATACACTAGAATTTAAAGTCATAGGACAATTTTTAAATCCTGGTTCTGAGGAAGAGTCAACGACATTAGAAAATGATAAGCCCCTTCATGTTGTTATTCAGAATTACCTGTTTCTGTGTTTTCTATTTGAACAATTTCTACGCGTTGGCCTAAAATATGATGGAATATATAAGTAGCGATTCAGTTTAGGGCTATAGTGTACCAATTCTTAAAGTATTTACCCATTGTTTTCAAGTTCCATGACTCTACTGCCTCTAGTTCTACTTTAACCCTTCTTTAATTGAGTTTGATAAAAACAAAGCATGCACAAAAATCACTGGGTCTACCATTCCTAAACCACTCTTATTTTTCATTAAATACGTATAGCTCCTTTTAACAGGATTTAAGCGATTTCCCCATAACATTTGAAAAACACACTATATATTCTAGTCTCAAGAAACACAGGAAGCGGAAAATCATCGCACATACTGTATTGTTGGAAGAAGAAATTGCTTGATTACCTGAACCCTTTTAATTTAGTCATTTTCCACTGTTTCCATCTATTAACCTTTCTCTCTATTTTAATAATGACATCTTCCCAATTTTCAACAGGCATGTTCTGGGAACCGAACAATATCCCTAATATTTTAAGAGGTTTACGGAGATGTTAATACCCTCCTGACACACTTCCTCAGCACCAGTAGCTCCATAAATAATCCCTTTGTTTTATTTAAATTTATTTTTGCATTTGATACCTTTGCAAAGGCCTCAAATGCAGTCAAAATGAATTACTGAGGCCTTATCTTCCAAGTATACTACTAAATCATCAGCATAGGCTTGTATCCTTAAATGCAAATCCTCTGCCCATTCACTGTAACACCCTTCCAAATCTGTCTCGAAACTATCGTTTGCAAAAGGGGTCTAGAGCGAAAATATAAAGAAGAGGGCTTAGAGGGCAACCCTGTCTAACTCCTGTAGTTAACTTAAAACCTTCGCCTTCTGATCTTTTAAATATGGAATTACTGTATAATTATCATATAATTTCTCAATTATTTTCACTAATTGCTTTGGAACCCCATAATGCTTAAGGGTAAGGAAAAGGACAGCAAATGAACTCTATCGAGGCTTTTTCTAAGTCAGCTGCTATTAAGCATCTAGTTGACCCTAACTCAGTAAAATACTCAGTTACATCTCGAATCAACATCAGAGCAGACTGGACTCTTCTATCTGGTAACCCACAATATTGAAAGGGTGAAATAACTTCTTTAGCTAAATTCTTCAGCCTATTATTTAAAATACCAGTACAGATTTTATAATCAGAGTTTAAAAGAGTGATTGGTCTCCAGTTAGTAATGTTTTGCTTATCCCTGACTTAAATATATAAATCAATAACCCTTCTGTAAAAGAGGATAGATTGTAGCTTTCTAAAAAAAACCTAAATAAGAGACATAGGCACTGACTAAGTTCGTCTGAAAATAATTTATAAAAGTTATTGGAAATCCCATCTATTCCGGGAAATATTTAGTTTCAATAACCTAATGGAGCTTGAAATCTCTGTTGGAGTGATAGGTTCCATACTCCGATCTCCCAACTAGGTTAACTGGAACTAAAATATCTTTTAAATAGGCGCCATAGCTGAATTGGGGATTGTTTCAAGAGGCTTCCAAGATCGGTAATGTTCTACAATCACTTCTCTTAGTTGGGCCACAGAGGATACCAAATTACCATCTGAATCTTTGAGTTCCTCCATTTTCATAGAATCTCTTACCTGTTTACACATTTGAATGGATCCCCAATGGGTGATTTTTAATTCCATTAGTTAAAATGGCCTGCATGGTTTTCCTCTATCATACTGAAACTCTTTCATTTTTTCTTTAAGATTAGCAATTTGTTCTGAGTAATCCATCCTAGAAGAATAAGCTATAGTCATAAGCCTCTGTAATTGTTGTCTTAAACCTAAATAGTGCAGGAATTTGTCATTCTTTTGCTCTAACTCCTTGCAATTTAAACCATTTCCTTAAGTCCGATTTAGTCTCTAACCACCAATCTCCCAAATCTGAATATAAAAGGCTACTGATAACCTGGCTCTTAATAGGTATCTCACCCCAGCTTGTATATAAGGGAGTTCTAATGAGGATATTGAGTTTCCATCTAACTAGCCTTTTCTTGCCTGTCTGAAAGCTAAAAGAACTTAATAGAAAGGAATGGTCCGAGAATTCACTAGGAAATATTTTAAAAGATTCTATTTGCATATTAGGTGACACTAACATATGATCTATTAGAAAATCTCTTCCCCTTTTTAAACGAAAAACCTTCTCCAACCTGTAAAGCATTATGACAGTTCAAGAGTCCAGCACTTTTTATAATTTTACTTAAAGCATTAGAGTCACAGTATGTTTTTTTATTTTTTTTACTAGCATGGGTTGAAATGGGACAATTAAAGTCCCCCATAATACTCTAACTGTTGTTAATAAAAAAGGCTGTACTGATTTAAGACAATTAACTCTACCTGCTTTTGTTTGGGGGTTATAAATGTTGATAAACCTATAGCTTAGCCCTTGCCACTTCCCATCGATAATCAGGACCCTTCCTGGTATTAGATCTATCAAATTGTGTAACTGGAAGTCATATGAATTAAACACTATTCCTATACCATCTGCGGAATCTTCCCCAAATGACCAAAATGAAGGGCCCCAAAACCAATCTCTTTTAAATGCCACCAACTGATCTATGGAATACATCCATGTCTCTTGTAAAACAAACAGAAACAGGAAATTCATGTATATAATGAAAGAGGGCTTGTCGCTTAACCATATTCAATAAGCTATGAACATTCAAAGAACCTCAAACCAACCTCATTAACCTTTTAAGTATTTAAATCATTGTTTTTCCTCTTTTCTTTTTATCCTTGTAATTATCCGTGATTTGTGACCTGGTTGAAAGTGAGGATTTTTGAGAGTCTGAATCTTCAACCTCTATCTCAGTGTTACCCCAAGAGGAAAACAGAGCCGCATATGAGTTACTGGTATCAATCTGTTCCACTGGGGGCGGGGGGGGAATTTTTGATAGTGAATTCCGTAAAGATCTTCTTTGGGGCAGTACAGTCACTGGTTTATCAACGGCGGCTGCCACCACCACCGCATCTGTGACCCCTTCCGTATAACACACTGGAGGGAAATCTGAGAGGTTAGGGGGACCCATGTTGCCCTTAACTATCTTAACCATTTCTGAGGATATCTCACGCTGATCCTCCCCACTTGGTGAGTTTAACTTTTTTTTGTTCAACACCTTCCCTTTTAAACCCCCTTCTTTTCCAATTTCTCTCTTGCCTAGAGGGAGTTTCATCTGATTTGTTGCAGGGAGGGGCACGTATCCTGGAGAGTAGCTTTAACCATGGATTCTTGGGCTTTTTGAATAAAACCTCAGAATTAGAACAAAGGATTTTTGTGGCAGCCAAGGACATAGTTTGAACACTATGGCCTTTAGTTTCGCTAAATCACAACTTGATAGATTGCTGCAAAACATGGTTAAATGTCCTACCTCCCACAATTATCACAACGGGGCTGATCTGACACTTGAAAGGTGCGCTCTAGCCCCACACTTATAACATGCACGGGCTGCTCACTGTAAAAACATACCCTCTATCTTTTCCTAACAAAAAGGAGTTAGGTATATGTTCAATTCCAGCCTCTGTTTGCCTTAATTTAACTTTATACTTCCATCCTCCAGTCCAGAACCCTCTGTATCTAAAATAGGCTCTGCTCACTTAGTACTTACATTTTTTTTTTAACCAAAAAGGTTATGTCTTCCACCCATACCCTTCATTTCGGAACATAACTGTAACAAACTTAATCAGGGTTTTGAGAGTGGTATAACAATAAAGGGTGTCCACATAGGAGAATACTTAACTTGACCATACCTAACCCAGAACAACTCTAAAGCCTGTTGAGAATGAAAACTTATGTCATAATTGTCCTCCCCTGAAATATTAATGAAAGCATAAACATCCTGAGGGGTGAAATGCAATGAGTCTTTCAACAAGGTTTTCCCCACATAATGCCTATCCGGCCTAGTTTCTAACCCTCCTTTATACCTCAGCCTCACAGCATTACGCCTAGGGGCTGCTTCCCTATGGGAATTTGAGAAAAGTTCAGACATCAATGGCTTCTGTGAAGGGGGGGGGGAGGTTGTACAGTGACCTCATCTGTACTAAACCGAATGGGCTCCTGCAAGAGAATTTCCTCCCCTTTCTGCTGCTGGCCACCTGGAATCCACTCAGGAGAATGCTGAGATAGATAAGTTCGAGTCCCAAGCAGGATCAGGCTTCCATACACCAGCTACTGTCTGTTTCCACCCTGCTTCACTTAAAGCTTTATGAGGTGACCAAGAATCTTGCGAGCCTTTTTTATGTAAAAAAAAGGGGTCTGCCATCTGTATATCAGCTGTAGACTTTTTGGTTCATTTTGTCAGAAAAAGAAATCTGTAGCCCCACTTTGGGAACCGTCAGTCTTTTGATATGTAACAGCTGAGTCAGTTGCTGAAATCTCTTGACTCTGCTGTTTGAACACAAACCCAGCTACCTTGTTCAACTGTGCTGTTTTATTTTCACAAAAAGTAGATGGCAATATATTCTGTGCAGATAAATCATTTATCTTCACTTTGTTACTTCCTTTGACATTATCAGAGACCGAAACTGGCAGTAAGCACTCACTTTTAGCAGCAGAGATAATACCAGCCTGTACTGAATTCAGAGAGATTATTTGTTCTTGGGAAATGGAGCTCAAGCCTTGCTGCTCTAAGCTCTCTTCCACAGAGCTGTTGACAATCTTGGGATCAGCCTTAACTCTGCCTTTGTGCTCTTCATTACAATCAGGCTGACACCTGCTGTAGTCAGGAGCTCAACACACTGCAGTGAAGCTTCATTAAACAAGGACAGAGCATTCTTTTTAACACCAGAGGCAAACTCTTTGCTGGCAACTCTATCCTGCCAGAACTATAACTTAAATAAGACACAGTACCTTTTTGCTCCATATTTTGCGCCACTGTCCTGCAGTCTGTTTGCTGTGTTTTAATATCTTGGCTTTCTCTGTCAGCTGCAGTTTTAAATTCATCTCGCTTCCTTTGAGCTATCTGATGAAATTGGTTCTTCCATTTCTGCAGAAAACATTATCGCAGCATTTTCCTGTTTCAGACCCACATTTAGTGGTTTAATGTTACTTTTCTGTAGAGGTTGCAGGTTCAAATACCACAATACCTTTTCTCTTCCTGTTGTTGCAATTTCCAACTGTCCAGTTTCTTTCTTTGTTTTATCCAAACCGATTGCTCCCAGCTCACAAAAGCATCCTGAAGTTCAATATCTGATTCAATTTCAGCCAAATCCACGGCTGGAGCCTCCACAACACCTGGAGCAAGAGTCGAGGCTAGCTCTCCTGCTCCACAGACTTCCTTCTCCTTCCCTTGTCCACTTGGAGTGGCCATCTTGGAAATGGCCTGTCCCCCTACTGGCCACAATGCAGAAACATCAGCACAGCAGCATCAGAGTAGGGGAATTTCCCTGGTGTCCTGGCCAAATTTCCCTCATTCACTAAAAATACCACCAACAGCTTAATCTGGTTCAAGGTCAGTTGGCATTCATCTGTATCCCCCTCCTCCAGGTCGTGCCTGAAAATAGGCAGGATTTGTCTGGTGCACTTACCCGGTCAACAAAAACTAAATAAAAAAAATAAAAAAATTAAAAATAATAGGTCTTGTCAAGGAGTAAATTATCTATGTTCAGCTTTTTGATACAATGTATCACCCTTTTCTTTTTGACCATATATTTTAGCCCATTAATATTCCAAGTTGTTACAATCAGTTGTTTATCCATTTTGTAAGACAGTTGATGGATCTAACATGGGGGCCTCTGAATAAGAAGCCGCCCCACCAAACCTTGAGAAAGATTGGTTGAGAGTAATTGCATTGCTGCTATCCTTTTTGTTCCCCTATATTAGTACCCCTCCCTCCCACCTGAACCACCTGCTTTTTAGTTGCAGTACCTAAAAAGCTAAATATAAAGTAACACTTCCCCCTTCCTCCCCTTCCTGAAATTGTTGTAGGATCAAAGTATCCTACTGCATCTGGTTCTGTAACATTAGGATCCATTCATCACCCCACCAATAACAACAAAACACCCCAACAGCATTACTAATATTGCAAAGACCACCCCACACTGTTCTGCCCCCCCGATCATGTTTAATTTTGCTTGATCCACAAATCCTCTAGTCAGCCATGGGAACATGGAACAATTGTCACCTATAACAAACTCTTATTAAAACTGTGGTCATGCATAAGATGTTTACCTCTTTTTTCTCCAGGTCCCAGCTAATGCAGGCACAGCATCGAGACTGCCCTGGTTTGGGTGTTCAATGATCTCCTGATGGCGAGAGACCAGAAAAAATGGTCCATTTTGGTCCTTTTGGACCTGTCATCAGCATTGACACTGTAGACCATGGGGTTCTGCTTGAGCACTGGAGAATCATCTGTGGGATTTCTGGGTTGGTCCTCAGATGGTTTACATCTTTCCTCACCGGTAGAACTCAGAGGGTAGTATCGGGAGTGTTTTCTTCTGATCCTGCCTCTCTGTCATGTGGGGTGCCTCAGGGCTCAGTGCTGGCTCCCATGTTGTTTGTGGTGTACATGCTTCCCCTCGGAGACATTGTAAGATGGTACGGGCTGGAGTTTCATTGTTATGCTGATGATACTCAGTTCTACCTGTCTTTTGCACCTGACCAGAATAGAGCACTCTCGGTGTTTAATAGTTGCCTCGGGGAAATCCAAGATTGGATGAGGTCCAGCTGGTTGAAGTTAAACCCCCGGAAGATGGAGGTGTTGGTTCTGGATCCCAGTCACCGGACATGTGGGGGATAAACCATCCCTCAGGTTTATTCCTGGGGGGTTTGGAGCTCCCCACCTCTGAACGGGTGCGGAACCTAGGGGTGATTCTTGACGATTGGCTGACACTACGGGATCAAGTGTCGGCCGTTGTTAAAGTTTCCTTTTACCATCTTAGGAACATCGCTAGGATTAAACACCTTGTTCCGTCCGGGGACCTACCTATGTTGATCCACGCCTTTGTGACCTTGCGTCTCGACTACTGCAACTCCCTTTACTTTGGGCTTCCTGGGGTTGATATCCGCCGCTTGCAGCTGGTGCAGAATTCTGCAGCCCGGTTGTTAACTGGGACTTCTCGTTTTTCCCATGTTACCCTGGTGCTGCAGAGACTGCACTGGCTGCCGGTTCAGTGGCAGATCACCTTTAAAGTAGGTCTGTTGACCTACAAAGCCCTGCATGGATTGGGCCCTGACTACTTGAAAGAGCTCCTTGTTTCCTATCTCCCAGAACGACTGCTCCGCTCAGCCGGCGAGGGGTTGCTGGAGATTCTGAGGGTCATTTTGAAATCTTCTGGTGCCCGGGCCTTTGCGTTTGTGGCTCTGACCCTCTGAAATTCTCTACCATGTCGGATTAGAGAGTGCACGACAGTGGTGGGGTTCAAACAAGCCTTAAAACTTTTTATGGATTAAGGCCTATGGGGAAGCGACTGACTGATTTGGGTTCAATTTTATTATTGTTTTATGAAGTTTGTTGTAATGTACTGATTATTTATTGTATTTTTATATTAATGTTTTATTGCACTATGATTCCATAACTTGTACTGTGCTTTGATTTTTTGAAAAGTGCATTATAAATAAAGAATATTATTATTATTATTATTATTTATTATTATTAATGCGAGTCTAGCATTCACTTGGTAACTGCTGAACTATGGTGTTTATAACAAAGGATTTACAAAGTGAAATTCAAATGAAGAGTTAATCACGGCTACTATGCCACTAGTGATACATTTGGCTAATTACATAAGCTTCAAACTCACCTTAACTATAAGCTCCACCATCTTGATCCCTGCATCTCTCTGCTGTTACCAGTACAGTCAACACCCAGGTGCACCCAGATTCTTGGCTCAGACAATTAGTCTGCCCCATCCTGTCCTTATCCATCATTCAGTTATGGGCAGTTCAGTTTCTTAATCTTTTGACCTGGTGTAGTGTGATCTCCAATGGGAGATCCAAGGCTATTGGTAAACTACCAAAGCAGGTACAGTCTTGGTACTGGGATTTACATGCCATGGCTTTTAACTCAGTGCCACACACGGGGACTCTGCCCATGCAACAAATCGCACTTATAAACAGGGAAAGGGCCCAAACAGACCATCGTGGATGCTTCTTAGAACTCCACAATCATGCCACCCATTCCAGCTCATTCCTTCCCCCTACATCTCATATTTTCAAATCATGTAGCCCTCATGTGGTTTGAGCCCAACATAGGGTTTGTAAGTGTGTGGCTCAGAGGGCAACATTACCATGTTCAGTGGTGGCGAGCAAGGGGCTCAAGCCACACTTTATTGTTTTAAGTGCTATTTCAACGTTAAGATGAGCTCAAAAAAGATTGGTACATTTTTGTGGAATGACACATACCAGCCTCAGCCATCCCAATGGCCATGACTGCTGCCACTCCCAGATACCGTTGTTGCTTGCCATCATTAGGTTGTCAGTGAAGCTGTCTAGACAGCCATGTGGGAGTCCCTGCCCCCTCTCAGATCTCTAGCAGAGAAAGTGACATTGAAATTTACAAAAGATTTAAAAAAGTCCTGTCAGTTGTAGCTATATATGCCATTTTAACCAATTAAAAACACATGCCACATAAAGTGCTTATTGTAAACCAACTTCACCATGGTTGCTATCCAGACCATGTATAGCAGTTGGAATAATTACAAGGAAGCCTAATATAATTAGTACTGGAAGTAATTATACATACATAAGGGGAAAAAGAAAGAAACATTAAAATAACAAGGAACAGTGAATATCATTAGCTGAAGAGAATCTGTGCTCGGGTTTAGGCATACAACAATCCCATTATAAAGTCCACTAAGTTTTGACCCTCTCCACCGGGACCCACACACCACAAATGTTATATCCTATGCTGTCAGAACGGTGTTCATGGCTTGGTTGGTGAATCTACTGTGATAAGGGGTATATGTGATCAAACTTTAAGATGCAGTCAAAGAATATTATTGTACCCCTACAGAGACAGATCTTGATGGTGAGAGAGTACTGCTGCAACATGACTATTCTGCCCATGTAGAGATCAGGGCCTTTACAATACAAAAATAAGGGGAAGTTCATTAGGGTGGCTGAGATCCACTTCTCCAAGGTACCTTCTCCTGGTTTAATTAGTGGCTACAGACCAAAACCAGTCTTTCAGTGTGTAAAGACGTTAAAGGGTGGCTCCTCTTCTGGAAGATAGGGGGCCTAAGTGGGGATCCACTCCAACTGTGAGGTTTGTGGCCCATGGAGAAGGGTCCCAAACATGACAAGAGGGGACTAAAATGGGCAACAAAGAGATGCCCAGGCACTGTGGCTGGTGGGGCTCTGTGGGGATTAGCTGGTAGGTGGGATTGAGTGGCAAAGTTTTACCTTAAGAAAAGATTAAAATTCAATAATCAAGCTCAGGTAGCTGGTGCTGTGCATTTGACTCTGGAGTGACCCTCAGATGTGGCATCCTTGACAGTTGTGTACTCCTTGGCTTTGTGAGCTGTCAGGAGCACTCTTGATGATTTGCCCTGTTTAGTGACTCAATTTGGATGAGTAGGGATGTGTGAACTCCCACCCTTGCAGATGGAGCATTGTGTTGACTTCTGTAAACTGCTGTATTTTTTGTTGTAACTCCTGAAAATAATCTTCAAAGATCATTACAGAGCTACTGTATGTTGCACTTTTAGTGGGCTGTGAGTTTTGGCCACTTTTAAATTTGTTTCTTTGTCCTAGAATTACAAGTATTTGACCAGAAAATGTCTTGGTCTCTCTCCTGGCCTGGGATTTGGGCCAATTCTATGGCTACTATTAATTTCATATTTACTTGCCTCTGTCATTATTCCCAACTGCACAGCAAGCCATTGTTGGATGGTTTCACCAAGTCGTGGTGACAAGAATTTCACCCTCCTCTGCCACAGCGACACATTGTCATCAACATCTCTGACACCACCAGACTCTGACCACGACAAGGGATCATACTGACACCCCTGCACTCCTGGGATGTATGGATTCCAATTTTAGGGGGAGGGCAGATGTCAGGGAAGAGTGGCCAAAGACAGGAGTCAATGAACCATTCATTGCTCCAACAACCTGGTGGACACTACGAGTGTTGAATGGTTGGTGTCACTGCTGAGGATTCACTGTAACAGCATCACTGTTACAACGGTATACACTTTTGGATAAAAATACCAAAAGAGTTGCATTCAATGCCTTCAGGTAGCATAACCACCATAAACTGGACCTTTGGGATCTATTTTCCTGATCATCTGTTTTTTCTGGTAGCGCTGAACCTTGCTGTTGGAGCTCTTTGCTGTCTCTTGAAAAATCTACTATAATATCCTCTAACTCTACAATTTGCTTTTCAGCATCCTCAAGACATGCCAAGTGGGCAGTGGGCATTTCTGTAAGTCCAGATACAATATTCTGAATATAAAGAATTTGTTCAGTGAAATTAGAAAAAAAAAAACTGGCCTCCACTTGAAGGTTACTGATCATAGCGGGGAGGCTGCTGAAGACACATCCTGGTCTGAGTCTCCCAATATGGAGCTTTCCACTGCTGCCATGATCTGTGCCCTCTTTGGGGCTTAGAGAGCTGCTGCTGGAGAAGAAGTTGATGAGGCTGGCTGGTAAGGTAACATTGTTTTCTTTGTAATCGCTGCATATCCCACATCTTGTTCTGTCAACTGATATATTTTTTTTCACAAAAGTATTGCAGTTTTATTTCTTTTCATTTTTATTTTTTATACTTGGTAGCAAGATAAGCAAACTGCCCATTTCTACATGTGACAAGTTGATAAACAATAAAGGCACAAAGAATAATTAATACAAAAACACATAGAGAACAATATCAATACTTAAAAAATTACAATATAAAGTGCAGTATTATGTTAGGAACAACAATTACAATCATTCAGACTATTCAGCCATTTAACAAGCATATTCGTAAACATTCAAACTGCCCTAACATTAGTGATTTTAGTTGGAATACCATTAAAAAATGTTATTGGCCTGAGATCACGTGATGCAGAGTACGAGTTAGCTGCTTCTTCCTGGAGCTCCATCTACCCGACCCACATTTACCTTCTATAAAGTAGTTTTCCGCAATTTTTGACATCTCTATTACTTTACCTGTGTTTTGGAAGAAGACTCTTCCCGGCTGGTCGCATCTGTTAGAAGCTGAAATGAAAAAAGCTTTACCAAGGCACACGCCACCGGTCACTCCGGAGAAGGCCCCGAAAAAAGCTAGGGCCTCGGCCACACAGCAAGCCCAAGCTCCGACCGCGGATTCCTGTGATTTAGAGCTGCTTACCTTAGCCAGTTTTCTCAAGGAATTTCAACCTTTCAAGGCTGAGATGAAAGAGCTTGCAGGAGAAGTCAAAAGTATAATGCGCACCCTGGAGGATTTAACGCTTTGGACCTCTGACAATGAAGCCCATATACATTCTGTGGAGCGAAGAAGCGAGAAATTGGAACCTGATTTAGCTATAATGAGACAATGCATTTCCAAGCTGGAAGGCAAGGTCGAAGACCTGGAAGGTCGTAGTCGCCATAACAACGTTGTTATAATTGGCCTCCCAGAAAATGAAGAAGGAGGTGATCCCATCAAGTTTGCGCAGTGACTAGTAGAAAAGATTGCCGGTCCCTCACCTTTTGGGCACGCTTATACAATAGAAAGAGCCCACCGAGCCTTACGAGCGTCACCTCCAGCTGGAACCCCTCCACGTACCTTTATTTTCTGTTTTCTAAACTACCTGGAACGCCAGCATTTTCTACTTAAAATAAAAGAGTTCAAAGAATTGAGCTGGGAGGGTGCCACACTGAGAGTGGTGCAGGATTTGCCACTGTTGATTCAGCAGAAAAGAATGACCTATATCACCCCATTATTACTAAACTAATTGCAGCAGATATTAAGTTCAGGATGGGGTATCCCGCTCGTTTTCAGGTGCTGGTAGCTGGATCTTGGCGCGGCTACGAGAGCTATGAATCCACATCAGAAGCCCTTAAACATGCTTTTCCTAATCTGTTTAAAGAGCCCTGAAATATGCTGAAGCCAATGACACTCAGTATACCATTGCAATGACACTATGTGTATGTCTGTGAAAGTTGTTTCAGAGGGGTACCATGCTTCGTTACAGAATAAGTCTGATGCTGGTTCAATTTCTCACGTATTGATCAGCTCTTATATGGACTTCTTTCCATGCCTGATTCCTATTTTCCCTTTCAATATTATCTGTATGGGGGAAACTAAGATATTCTGGTCAAGTTGGCTCACCCCCTTCCTTGCCAGTGGACAGTTTCCTGGATCCAAGGTTTTCCCATTTTATTTTCACCTCTCCTGCATGATAAGGCATTCTGTATTTCAGTGAAAAGGTCGTCTGAATCTCTAAGTCGATGCGGGCTGTTGTGTGGAGAAGCGATGTAACGTTTTTCCGCTAGGTGGAGCCAGAGACCGTTAGATCGCCAGGAACACGCTTGCAGATATGGAGCTGACTCTATTATGATATCTTGAGTATAATTACGATGTAAGCCCATGTTTTATTGTGCGTTTCCCCTGCAAGATGCTAAAGCCTTTTGTTTAAATGGTGCTGTTTGTTTGGGGGTGTCTGTTAAATGTTTTCTTAGTGAATAGTAGAAGAACTGTTTTGTTGATGATTGAGCTGAATTTTTAAAAGCTCAGCAACATTGTTTAGGTGGTTAAAGCATTCTTCTGGATCTGGTATATACTGATGCAAGAGGGCTAAATCAGTAGAAATTTCTCTTTCCCCCCTTCCTCACCAAGTATCATTCTAACAAGATCATTTTCTAGATAAGGGGTTTAATAAGTAAAATTTCCCATGACTTTGTACAACATGGGGTTGGGCATAGCTGATTCTGGGAGGTTGGGTGGAGGGGATGGAAGTGGTAAACCTCGGTGAACTGCAAACATGATCATTGGTAGATCGGGAGGGATGAGGGTGGAAGGGAAAAGGGGTTTATGGGTTTGTTATTGTTGTGTGGGGAATTTTGGTTCTGGGAAGTTGGAAATAAGAGGAGGGGATTGAATAGCATACGTAACAATACTGGTTATTGAAGGTAGGGCTGATTATAAAGACATTTGTTATTTTAAAGTTACTAAGTTTCTAAAAAATGGCTAGGAATATAAACTTTGTGAGTTGGAATGTTAATGGTCTTCGCCATAAATCGAAGCAATACAGGACCTTAAAACACCTAGAGTATGTGAAAGCAGATATTATGTTCCTGCAGGAGACCCACCTACTTAATAGTGAGTGTAACCAGTTATGGAGGCTCCAAATAAATCAGGTATTTGCCTCGGAAGGTAATACCCAAAGCAGAGGGGTGATGGTCATGATTCGCAGGTCAGTTCCTTTCAAACCGATTCAAATATTCTACGATAATCTTGGGAGATACATTTTTATTAGGGGTACATTGCACACTCTGGAGATTGTCTTGGGATCAATCTATGGCCCTAATGTTGATACCCCTGGATTTTTTGTTCAGATGATGGAAGTACTCTCACCCTGTTGTAATCTACCTATTGTAATAGGAGGGGATTTAAATCTGGTAATGGATCATGCTACTGATAGATCTGGTTTTATTAGGAAGGGACTATCTCCTGCCCAAAGAGCAGTGAGAGAAATGATGCACCAAATGGGCCTCTGCGATGTGTGGAGGATTCTCCACCCGAATGTCCGTGAGTTTACTTTTGCCTCCCAGGTGCATACTACCATGTCCAGAATTGATTATGTTTTAATTTCAAACACTCTCTTACTGGGAGTTTTGAATGCGGGCATATCCCCTTGGCCACCATCGGACCACTCCATAGTAACATGCTTAATCACTTTTTCATCTTTGCCCAAACCAGGGGGTAGATGGAAAATTAATAATCAGTTATTAAAGGACCCCAAAATGGTTAAGTGTATTTCCTCTCAGATAACAGAATTCACCTCTTTTAACCAAAACTCCACCAGTAGGCCAGATATGGAGTGGGGGTCACTTAAGGCCTTTATATGTGGGACCCTGATAGGGCTTGCCTCCTGGAGAAAGAAGGAGAAGCTGAAATGTATCTCGGAGTTACTCGCTTAGATTCGAGAAAAAGAGTCTGGGCCTTCGGCCTCCTCGTCAGATGACTATAGACAGGAGTTAAGTCTGTTACGGGACTCATATCTCAGGATCCTAGGTGAGCAGGCCGAGTGGGCAATCATCAAAACAGGGGCAGTATATATGGATCAAGGGGAAAAAGCCGGCCAACTATCAGCTAGGCGGGTAAAGCAATTAGATTCTACCAGATTTGTGTCAGCCATCCGCTCCTTGGAAGATGGCTCAATTAAAACTACTCCTAAGGATATCTTGGGGGAATTCAGAAGATATTTTGAGGAGATTTATGGAGCCATGAGCGACCCACCGTCTGAAGGGAGGATAAGATCCTTTTTAAGTGGGCTGAATCTACCCTCCTTGAATGAGCTTAATCAGGCCCAGCTTACGGTACCTATCATGGAGAATGAAATAGACCGGGTTATTAAGTCCCTCCCCTCTGATAAAACACCAGGTCCTGATGGTTTCTCGGCCAATTTTTACAAAACCTTCTCTAAAGAGTTAATTCCCTCATCGGTGAGACTGTTTCAATGTATTTTAAATGGAACCACTACTGATGTTTCCCTTTTTGAGGCCTTAATTGTACTCCTGCCCAAGCCAGGTAAACCCCGGGATTCGGTGTCTAGCTACAGACCCATCTCACTTCTGAACCAGGATATTAAAATCCTCACTAAACTACTAGCAGACTGGATTAATGGGGTTCTTCCCGGACTAATAGGGGCTGAAAAGGTTGGATTTATGAAGGGAAGATCCTCAACTGATCATTTGAGGGTTTTGGCACACATCTTCTCAGCCTCCAGGGAAACAGAACATCCGATGGTATTGGTTTCATTGGACGCTGAGAAGGCCTTCGATAGGGTTTATTGGAAATACCTATCCATGGTTATGAATACTTTCGGCTTTCCCCAACAGTTTTGTTTTTGGGTCAATTCCATTTATAATTTCCCAACTGCAAGAATTGCTTGTAACGGGGTAATTTCGGACCCCTTCAAACTTTTTGTTGGCACCAGACAAGGCTGCTCACTATCCCCGCTCCTTTTTAATTTATACATTGAACCCCTTATCAGACAGATTATACAAGAACAACAGATACAGGGTATTCAGGTCTGGGGGCACACCTTGAAAGTACTTGCATACGCAGATGACCTACTGTTGCAGATTTCCCATCCGTCTTCCTCTATTCCTGTTCTACTTGAAACTATCCATAATTTTAGCGTTGTTGCTAATTATAAGCTCAATACCGGGAAAACGGTGGTTTTCCCCTTAAATTATAAAACGTACGCACATGATATTACCTCTTTTGGGCTTGCCTGGAATGATGATGCAGTCAATTATTTAGGCCTTACTTTAACAAGATCCCCTACCCACTTGGTTCAGTTAAACCTAGATTCATTACTGCATGGTATTGAGGTTGATCTTAAAAGATGGGCGCTGCTTCCATTGTCAATTTGGGGTAAAGTTTATTTAGTAAAAATGAATGTTTTCCTCCGTCTGTTTTATCCCATAAATATGTTAAATATTTGGCTCCCACTAAAATGGTTTAAAAAAGTCCATGGTATAATTACCGTCTTCATTTGGAGTTACAAGAAACCCAGACTGGCTTACTATAAATTGGTCACTCCCAAACTGACTGGAGGCCTGAGACTCCCTCATGTTGGTTTGTATTACTGGGCCAGTCATGTTAATAAATATCTTAGGTGGTTAACATCGATCAATGGTCCTGAAACTAACAATTATGTTCCCTTATGGTTAACTTTGGAGATATCCCGGATAGTTGATTCAGGGCTCACACCCAGGGCCTTGTTGTATTGTATGCCAAAATCTCTCCCCATATCTCTTCGTAACTCCCCTATTGAGATATCCATCAAAGTCCATGCACAATTATGTACCTTTTTAAAATATTGTCATAATAAAGATCCATCTCAACCATTAATAGGCAACCCCACTTCCTAATAGATGGTAAACTCATCAGGGGCAACTGGCTACCACTATTAGGGGAGGTTTTGATCAAAGACCTTTTATTGGCAGAAGGAAAATGGCTAACCTCAACTGACATTTTGAACAAATTTCAAATCCCTCAGGTTAAGGTATTTAAGGTTTTTCAATTTCGCCACTTGTTGGTTAATAAACTGGGCACGCTCCCCCCTAATGGGGCAGTCCCTGATTTCTGAGGCACACTGGAACCACTGGTTGGGAAAGCTCATGCAGTTTCTGCCATCTACAGTATACTACTTAATTGGATACACCCCCTAATTCTTGCTCCGAAGCAGTATTGGTCTCAGCTCCTTCCAGAGCACAATTTTGATTGGGCATGCATCTGGAAATCGTGCCATAAATTTCTGTTGCAAGACAGACTTAGACTAGTGCAATTTAAATTATTGCATAACATTTATTACTCCCCTTTAAAATTAACTAGACTTGGTATTGTGTCCTCTTCTAACTGTTACAGGTGCCAACAGGATACTGGGGACCTACTTCATATTTTCTGGTATTGCCCCAAAATAGTTTCACTTTGGGACAGAATTAAGCAGAAATTAGACCCTCTTTTGGGGCTGGACAACCTATTTACGGCAGAGATATGTATCTTAGGGGACGTGGCCGCTATTGGTGTCCAAAACAGGAGGTATCATATTTGTCTGATATCCGCTTCTGTTAAAAAAGTGGTGTTAAGGCACTGGAAAGACACTTCAGAGATCACATATGGCGAATGGTTACAAGAATTCCTGGCAAACCTTAGAACGGAAAGGACTATTGCTAGTCTTCAGAACAATTTTCCCAAATTTAATCGGATCTGGGGTCCACTATATTCACTTTATTCTTTACCAGACCAAATATGACAATGGTAATATTATGTCAAAGGATGTGTATATATATTGTGCTGTGCAGGGGAGGGGTTTGTGGGAGGGTGAATGGGGGAGTGGTGGGGGGGTGTGTGGAATTCATCCGGAACAAGTTATATTTCATGTCTGTTGTTATTTTTTCTTCACTATTTATGGTGTTATTGGATGTATTCCTGTATCCAACATTTTTCAATAAAGTTTGAATGGCAAAAAAAAAATGTTATTGGCCTATATATTACTGACCTCTGGCCAACTGTTTTTTTTGTAAAGAGGAATTCTAACTAAGCCCTTGGACTGAGACCTTGTTTCAAGATAACTTTGCTGAAGGGGAATAAGATCCTGAATCACCTGGGGGAGTAAACCCTGGGTTCTTTCATACACAAAAACTCCAAGTTTCAACTTTATCCTATCCAAAAAAGGACAATTAGCTTCTCTTAACAACACGCAGTGGTGTGTTCTTATTGGAAGACTTGTCATAAAACATAATATGCTATTATAGGTTACCTGTAGTTTCTGTAACATTTTGTCATTTTTACCAGAATGAATCAAAAGACCATAGTCAAATGCACTTAACAAGAGACTGTGACCAAGAAGTCTATGAGATTCAGGGATGAGAAATGATTTAATCCTAAATAACATTCCAATTATCTGATTAATTATTTTAATAGTCTTAGCCACCTGTAGATCGAATGAGAGTTGAGACTCTAACATCACCCCCAGGTAATAAAAAACATCTACCAATTAAATTCAGTTTCCCACTAAAGCAGTAATCTGAACATTTATATCTCTATATTTCCTAGGACCAGTAAAATCCATACATTTGGTTTTCCCTGAGTTCAATACAAGATGATGAGAAGACAACCACATTTGAAAATTTTCAAAATCCTGATGAACTTTAAGTAATACTTGATTTGGTGTAATTCCTTCTGAAAAAAATTACTGCATCATCTGCATACATAATTAAACTAGACCCTTCACTGGTAGAAGGGGCAGCATTCACAAAAGGGAGAACAAAAGAGGGCCCAATATTGAACCTTGTGGTACCCCACAAGATATCTGGTGAGCATCAGAACTAGACTGACAGATAATTGTTTTATGCTCCCTATTTTTAAGGTAACCCTCTATCCATGTAATTAGATCCTTAGACTTCATTCAGGGCCCTCAACAGCAAAGCATGATCAACTAAATCAAAAGCCTTGGTGAGGTCCACAAAAATTGCAGCAACGGAGTGCTCCAAATCATGTTAGCTCCGTATGCTGTTCGTGAACCCCATCAAGGCATTCTCAGTATTATGAATTTTCCTGAAACCATGTTGACAATTTAACAGTAGATCATATCTTGACAGAAAAACCTGAATTTGATCAAACACTATTCTTTCAAGAATCTTTGATAAGGGTGACAGTAACAAAATTGGTCTATAGTTAGAAACAATACTCTTACTACCAGATTTATGAATTGGTTTAATGAGTGCTAATTTCCCAGATCTGAGGGAAAACATAATGACATAGTGAATGATTAAATATCGAGGCGGGGGGGGGGGAGTAGCCAAAACTTTGATTCCCATTTAAGTAATCTGTAGGTAATCCCATCCTGTCCAATTACTGGTTTAGGGCTGTTCTTAAGGACATAATCAGTTAAAAGCTTAGTTTAGTAATATTTTATTGTGCCCTAGAGAGAGCTTAGTTAAATTTCATCTGCCATTTTGTTTGGGCAAGCCACTTTGCTATCTATTAATTCAATCTTAATGCCACTTCAGTTGTAATACCTTCCCCCCTCTCTGAATTGAGGTTTTTTTTTTTGTTTCATTTCTCAACATACTCTACAAGCACACTCACTGTTATGGGAGGACTGCAGACCCCTAGGAGAGTGCATACCTCCTAGTCAGTGGACCCTTGTGTGAGTGAGATGGCTATCAGGGTGCATGTGCCAATGTAACTAAGCACCAGAATGCTGCCTAGTGGTCACAGCCAACTTGGCTAGGCTCCTTGAAAAGGCTTTTTGGGCAGACTTCTCACTCCCACACTTTCTGTGTTCCACCTTGCCTATCAGGATGGAAGCAGCTGGTGTGGATGGGCTGGACAGCACACTAGGAGCCTGAGACAAGACAAGAATTATAGGGCTGTGGACAAATACTTGTGATCCTGACCACTAAACACAGCAGCTTTTTTTATACTTGAAGTCACACTCACCTCATCAAGGGACCCGGTTTCATGCTCTACTACCTGCAATCTCATCCAACCTTTGTGCATGCACCTACCCACAGGGGCATATAAATTTCAAAGAGTAGTGGGTCAGGATGGATGGAACTGGTATGTCACAAGCCTTAGGAGTCTTTCCACCCTAATGCACATCATACAAAGCTAAAGTTTTGCACCATGATGACACAAGCCCTATCCAAGACATGGACCAAATCATAGCTCCATAGGGGCAGAACTCCATGGGGGGGGCATTCAAAATTATTCCATTCCCTGGTAGGGAGAGCACTATCTGCTGGCCCAGGAACCAAACCACCTCCCAGCTATGGGTCCTGTCATGGATTGCAGTGGACATCTGTTTCGTTTTACCACCACAACATCCTTACCACCCACTATTTTGGGTACAATCTCACCTGCGATCTGCCTTGGGTTCTCTTAAATTAACCACACCTCCTCTTAGCCCCCCCTCCACAACTAGGGGGGTTCCCCTTTATTGATTTATCCAGCACTTGCACATGACTATTGCTTGCTGAATATAGAGGTGACTTGCCCTCTACATTTCATTCTAGTGAATGGCTGGGGTTGGATGGTTGAGAGGGTTATTATGCCTCATCCTTGGCTTCTTGCACTTGGGTTTGCATCTGCAGCCCATGCACACTGGGTCAGTGGGTTATCAGGATATAGTACAATTGCATTTTGTTACAATTTATCACCTGTGGGGAGGGAGGAGGCTGGGTTAGAGGGTTACTTGCTTTTGTTTGCTCCTATTGGGCATTGAACTCTAATGTGGTGCATTAATCATGTTTCTAGTGTTGACACTTTTTTCTGTCTGAAAAGCTCTCCAGTTTGTTATCCATGTATTCTTTCCTGATCCACCATCTTCTCCCATTATGGATATACTTTTTTCAGGATGTATTTCTCATCCACTTCACAGATCCCTCTCAATCATCATTGGTGACATACTAGCGATCTCATGGAATGTCAGGGGACTTAGCTCCCTGGTAAAATGGAAAAAGATCCTGGGGCACCTGAAATGATTGCCAGCCCAGGTAGTCTTTCTCCAAGAGACTATGCTAACAAGACAGGAGTCTGAGAAACTTAAAGGGAGTAGGTTGAGGCTGAGGTCCAGAGCACTTGTACTACAAAATAAGTGAGGTATCCATTTTAATACATAAATGTCTGCCATGGGGACAGGGGTACTCAATCAAGGACACAGAGGGTTGATGGGTGATAATGAAGCCACCATGCCTCAAGGACACTTAGTACTTCAGGAAGGCTGAGTTTAAATTACTGGAACAGGAGGTCTTTGTGTTGGAATCCAAATACAAACAGCAGCATCCACCTGAACAAGAGTCCCTTGCTAAGCTCATGAGAACTCAGATTTGCCTGCATGAGCTGCTCACCCATAAGGCAGAACTAGCCTTAGCCCTGTTGAAACATGCCTACTGGGAAGGAGGGGACAAAACCGGCAGACTCTTGGCATATTACATCAAAAAGCAGCAGGTGGAGAGAAATATACCAGACTTTCGGTAAAAACATGGCCAGACCTACTCAACTACAGAATCAGTCAATCAATCAGATAACGAGGGCTTTCTATGAGGGCCTCTATGCCTCTCACACCCCACCATTCATGCAAGACATCCTCATATTCCTGGACATGATTCCATTACCCAAAGTTCCCTGGATGGACTCTGAGGCACTGGATCATCTGCTTACTCTGCAAGAAGTTAAAGCCACCCTGCTATCCCTGAACAAAGGAAAGACGCCTGGTATGGATGACTTCACAGTGGACTTCCTCCAAGCCCTAAGTGAGGAGATGAGCCTTACTCTACTTGACGTCTACCAGACAATGCTGGTCACACATGCACATCCCTCCTCCACCATGAAAGAAGCGGTCATTACTGTCCTTCCAAAAATGGGAAGGATAACATGCTTGAAGAAAACTATAGGCCCATTCCTTTCAATAATGTGGATGTCAAGGTGCTGGCCAAGATCCTTGCTGCATGTCTTGGAATGATCCTTCAGGGACTGATCCACCTCTCCCATGTTGATCCAGGGCAGACATAGTACTGACTACCTATGCACACTTCTATGCCTCATGCAGTTGAGTTGAGTAGGCCTGGCCATGTTTTTACCGAAAGTCTGGTATATTTCTCTCCACCTGCTGCTTTTTAATGTAATATGCCAATGCATGGGCTGGCAGTATAGCCTAGAGGTTAGAGGAACGAGGTGTGAATGAGCTTGATACATCCAGCAGACCAGACCTGAGTCTGATTCTCACAACCTCCACTTGCATACTGTCTGACTCTGAGCAAGTCACTTAACTTCCCAGTGCTCACAGGTTGCCCCTGAAAACAGGCACTTGTGCCTAGGGCCTTACCCAGTTACCAAAGAGTAAAATAAAAAAATTAAAGATAGCGTAAATCTATCAGCCTCCCCAGCAGTAGCATTTGTGGTGGATTTCACCAAAGCCTTTGATTCCATAGAGTATGAATTTCTGTGGTGAGTAATGGAATGCATGTGTATCAGCTCTGCTTATCTTTACATGGTCTAACTTCTATCTAACTTGCCAAGAGATAGATCCTCACTAACAACCTATGTTCTAAATCCATCCCTCTACAGAAGGGTACCAGCCAGGGGTGCCCACTATCCCCTCTCCTTTTTTTAATGGCTATTGAACCCCTGACCATATCAATCAGGCAACACAGTGACCTCTTCAGTATCTGCTGTGGGACCAGTGAACACAGGACTTGCTTACATGCAGATGACCTCCTGATTCTTCAAGTGTATTGTCCATCTTCCATCCCTACCCTCCTCTGCTTGCTTCAACAATTTGCATAGGTTTCAGAACTCACCATCAATCCTTCCCAGATGGAAGTTTTACCCCATGGCTCATGTTGCCCATTGGTACCCTTCACATTGAAGAGCCAAAAGTGGACTTAGAATGGTCTAATTTACCCAGTTATCACTGAACACTCATCCATTTCAAAAATTCTGAAATTCAGTTTGGACATATTGGTGGCATCTATCAAGAATGAGTTGAGCTGGTGGTGCCGCTTCAACCTATATCTGGCTGGAAATCTTGAGGCCTTCAAAATGATGCTAATACCTCAGATCACACATGGCTAACCTACCTACCTGTGACCCAAGACTCCTCCCAAATGGTTTTTTAACATCAACAAGGCCCTAGGAGACTTTGTCTGGGAAGGGAAACAACCCAGGTACAGCCGGGCCAAGCTCTGTAGCCACAGGACCATAGGATGGTGGGTCTCACATGGCTGGAAGAATACCCTCACTTTTTCAGTGACACACATGATTTGCTGGTTCTCTCCTACCAACCATCAATCACCGCATATGGATATTATTGAGAGTTGATATCATCAGAACCCCATACCAGCTACAGTTACCTATCACCCCTTGGATAAGGCCCTAGGATCCAACCCTGTTCAGTCCTTCCCCAGATGGGGATATTTCTGGGCTAATAAACTCATGAGGAATATTCCTGACCCCAGCTTACTGGAGCTACTGGAGGGTAACAAGGAATTCTGTATAGAATAGTGCCCCCAGATCCATCCTTTCTGGGCCCAAAAGGGCATCTGACAAGTGCAAGATGTCCTTACTAAAGATAATTCTAATGTTGAGGCCTTTGATGCCCAGTCTGTCACACAAAACCTTCCTAAGCAGGATTTGTGATGGTACTTACAAGTCTGCAATATAATCAGTCAACAAATATAGCACTCCCAAGAAGAAGCTGGAGTCTGCATGTCTAATTAGATTAAGGCATGTAACAAGCTCAAAAGTGCATGGCCAGTTTTATCTATAAAAATCTGAAGAATGCCCAGCAGGTCCCTTCCCTCCCCTCAAGAGAGGAATGGGCAGCGGAACCCCATATAACTATCAGAACAGAGGACTGGTCCACCTGCTTATACAGGGAACACACTGACTGCTGTGATTGCCACAGTTGCATTATCCAAAACAAGGTGCTGCTTTGGTGGTACCAGATGCCAGCTTTGTTGCACACAATGGGAATCCTCCTGAAGGATTGATACTGGTAGTGTCCTTAATTAAATGGCTCTCTCTCCCCCACACTTTATGGTACTTCCCAGTTATTACAGAATTCAGGGAGGGTGTCTGCAAGGTTTGCACTGCAATGCTGGCCTCCCAGATCCAGATAGATGTCCCAATCTTCTTCCTCAGCAAAACCTGCTTCCTTACCTCCAAATGTTCTCCTGATATCCCATGGAAAACAACCGCTAGTGTTGCAGCCAAAAGACTACTTCTATGTAGATGGAGATCCCAAGAGGTTCCCCTGGTGGTAGAATGGCTTACCATCCTTGCACAGCTGGCCTCCATAGAGAAACTATCCCACAAAAATTCAGGAACCCTTGGCACTTATGAACATGCCTGGCGGGTAACTGTCCTTCCCCTACCGTAAGGGTAGTCAGGCCTAGTGTAATTGGATAGTTTTGATAATTTGTGGGCTGTCAAGGGGACAATCTAGTTTAGGAAGGCTCCATTTCTCACTGTAACAGGCTTTCCCCACCATAGTACCTTAATGAGAGGATCATTGTATATAGATTGTACATATATATGTCCACTTCACTGCTTTTATACTTTCCAAAGAACCTTTTCACAGGGTATCCATTGTTATGCACACTCTGTGTCATGTCCTCATTTTTCTTCTTAGTTTTGTATCTTGCTATTACTGTTTGCATACCTTTTTATTGTTGTGTTTTTTGATGTTGTACTTGTTGAAACTTCTAATAAAAAGATTAACTGAAAAAAATAATGTTTTTCTGCAAAGAATTATATTATTAAGCAATAAGACACAATGAGCATTGGTTGTACTAGGTTTACCATGTGCCACGGCATAGTATGCTAGGAGGTGGCAGGCCAAGTACCTTCAGCATATGGGCATGTGGTAAACCTAGTACACCCAATACCCCCAGAGTGTCTTATTGATTATATACAATGGGTATTTAGTGAAATAAAAAAAATAGTAAAAAAAAAAAGTTGAAATATATAAAATAATTAATTAAATATTGTAAAAATCTAAACAATTCCTCTGCTTGTTTGCTGCCACCAGAGATTGCTATTGCCTGTCTGTGGATTAGGAGGCTATTGCCCAGAATACTAATAATAATGTTTTAAATAATGTTTTTAACCTTTAATTTATCTTTTGTAACTATGTAAACTGACGTTTTCTGTTTTGGCATGAAGCTTGACTGTTTTGATTGTAATACCCCTTTCTGTTTTAGTTGTACAACCCATGTGCACATCATGTGAGAAGAACACCATCAAGTGATGAACACTGGTACTTTCTTGTGTACTACTCTCTCTACCTGCTAAAGTTTATTGCCAAACAGTATAATACCTCTGGTTTCAGAACAGAGTGAGTGCCTCAGTAACATATCATTTTTTTACAGCAATTGAGCAACATCTGCAATTGTTTCTATACATGGGAAACTAGATGGCAGATGAGGTGAATGAGTGATTGGTGTAGATAGTCAGGCCTGGTGAGTGAGTCGGTGGTCATGTGGTAGGCGTGAGAACTACAGAGAGATAATAGCAGGTTGGGGAGTGACCAGAAAAGCTGGTTGGGGATAGCCACTACCTACCTACAAACAGTAATTGCATACCTATGAAGAAAAGGGAATGGAATTGGTATAGTGGATATGGGAATCAGACATTGCAGGCCGGTGAGTTAACTAACAAGCTGGAAGTGCTACATGGGATAAAAACAAAATGGCTGGTATTTAAAAAATACTGTTCAGTGAAGCACATAGACATGGAATGTGCTATGTCCAGGTTGGCAAGGACATGTTTCTAACCTTTGGTAGTACTCTCTTAATTCCATGGCTAGAATCAAGTCTTGGCCAATCAGGATGCAGTGATTTCCTTACCTATATTATATTATATTATATTATATTATATTATATTATATTATAGTATTATTGTGTTGTATTGTATGATATGATATGATATTATGTTAAATTATATTAGTGTAAATATAAAAATATTTTCATGCTCACCATAAGTACAGTATTGGGATTTCTCTTGTTCAGGTGTGCCTCTCTAGAAACAATGGGGGACCATGGCAGTGGGCAGCAGCTTGAATGTAGGTGTCAATTGGCAGCCTGCCATTTCCTATTATTATTCTACACTTTTTATTTGCAGCAACAATATACATATATTATAGGGGTGCAGTTGCCCCCATATATTTAGGGGTTGAGTAGGCACTTTAATGTTAAATCCTAATTTTTGCACTTTAATAATTTTGCAACCATTAAATGGATTTGCAAAAAGGTTTGCACATGCAGTCTCGAAGGGCAGGTCTCTGGAAGTTCCAAGTTTTGTTCCAGTCAGATGTATGGATTCTGAGTTCTGGATAGTGAAAAAAGTGAATTTTATAGTTTTTTTTTTCCCATTGGTTTTGCAGTGATTTCGTTTTGACACCTGTAGCACCTGAATGGTTTGGAATGTTTGCATGCAATTTTCAGGGTAGAAGGGGGCTGGCCCACAGATAGGCCTTTTGCTGCTTTGGTGGAAAAATATTAATCCATTCCAATGTTATATAATTTTAAAATGTTCATAAGTGGGTCCGGAGCATACTCAGTAGGCACCTCAAGATAGCTGTAAGAAGCAAGAAAATAATTATTTTTTCATATTGATGTCATCCTTTTTCATTTGCTGCCATCTTGTTTTCCATTTTTCCATAAAAATTCATATTTAAAAAAAACACAAAAATGACGTTCTTAGGAGCAACCAACACATGTAACTTGCTTATCGGGACCCCCTTTGCTAGATGCTGCACTTAAATGTTGGAGAAATGCCCTTCAAATGTTTCTTTTAAATTCATAAATTGTTTTTCTTACTGCATGATAAGAAAATAGATTTTTTTTCTTATCAGGAGTGATGAAAAAGGATTATTTTTTCTGAGGGGAAAATCCTTTCCCCTGGTGTCTAGTGGCACCCCCTGCCCTCTAATTGCCTTTCCCCATTGTTGTAATAATTTTCCCTGGTGTCTAGTGGCACCCACTGCCCTCCAATCCCCATCCCCATTGTTAAAATAATTTTTCTGGTATCTATTGGCACCCTATACTCTCTGATAGCCTTCTCCATTGTTGTAATAATGTTCCCTGGTGTCTAGTGACTCCCCTATCCTCTAATCCCCGTCCCTGTTGTTAAAATATTTTCCCCTAGTGTTAGTGGTACCCCCAGCCTCTGATCCCTGTCCCTGTTGTTAAAATAATTTTCCCTGGTGTCTAGGAGCAACTCCCAACATTCAATCCTCATCCCCATAGCTAAAAAACATTTCCCTGGTGTCTAGTAGCACCCTGCCCTCCGGTCACCATGCTCATTCTTATGATTTTCCCTGATGTCTAGTGGCACCTCCCATCCTCCCTTCCCTGTTGTCCCTGAAATAAAGAAAATGTCCCCTTGAGGTCTTTTTTTAATTTGTAAAAAAGAATATTTTGCATCTCTGATCTGACCTCCCCCCATCCGACCCAACCTTCGACTCAGCACCCACCACCCCACATCCCCCACACACCCTCACTCACCTGCAGGTCCCAGGGTGAAAAATCTACTCTGCAATGGAAGACACATCTTATTGCTGTAAACGCTGACTGCTATATGAGAAAGTAAGGTAAGTGCAGTTCAATGTATTTCAATAGGGTTTTCAACTTTGGAACTTTTGACACCAAATTTTCAACATGGTCATTTTGAGACCCCACCTCATTAACAATGTTTGTGAAATTATGCAACTATGGCCTGAAAGGTGATTTCGCAGTCACTTGGCAAAATCATCTTTTGTGTAGGATTTTTTATTTTTATTTAGTTTTTGTTGACCGGCTAAGTGCACTAGACAAATCCTGCCTTTTTTTAGGCATGGCCCAGGGGAGGGGGATGTAGATGAATGCCAACTGACCTTGAACCAGATTAAGCTGTTGGTGGTATTTTTAGTGAATGAGGGAAATCTGGCCCGGACACCGGGGAAATTCCCCGACTATTTTCGATAATGTTTAACATCCACCTGAACTACCACCAATCCAGGCAGATGGGACCTCAGTTTAACATCTCATCTGAAAGACAGCACCTCAGAAGTGCAGCACCCCTATCATGCTGCACTACAGTGTCAGTACTGGGATACTAACCCAAGTGACAGATGTGGGAACTGAACCCACAGCCCTCTGATCTCCTGGCCTCAGAGGCCAGTGTGCTACCTACTGAGCCACTAACACTGACAAACTCATTTGAGGATTTTCACAGCCTTTGTTCATGAGGTTGGGTGATAAGAGGGCTATGTTGAAAGTTTGGGAAAAAATATGCAAAAATGGCAAAGTTCTGCATATACGTATATGCATATACGTTATATATACATAAACATTATGCGTATATGCATATACATTCACATTTTGCTGCACTGGCTCATGAATTCAGCAATTTTCAATATTCTGAAACCAAATTTTCAGCATAACCATATTGTTGCACCACCTCAGGAACATACTGTAACAGCTGTCATTTCTCAAACTCTGGTCAAACTGTATTTTCACATCTGTGGCATGCAATGGCATTGGAGTGGCATGGAATCATCTTTTGGCAGAATTATAAAGTTTTCATTACTGGAGTTCATCAGGTGGGATAATAAGAAGGCTGCACTGACAGTTTCATTTCTGTTTCACTACAAGTGCAAGCACAGTGCCCTATGCACACTGAACTTTCAGAGCAACATAGAGTATAAGTACACATCTATGGAGGGGATGGGAGCACTGGGCCTGGAGGACCATGCTCTTCCACAGACAAATGAGGATACAATTATACTACCTCAGAAAGTAAGAACATTCATTGCAAAAAAACTTTGTTAATGCAACATTTAAGGTTGAGGCTACAGTGAAAAAAGAAGGGAAATGTTGCTTTAGGGTTTCCAACCCTAAAACCCCAACCAATTCAATGACAAATCAGGATTGCAGTCTTCCTAGGGGCTGTCAACCCTAAAGCTCACCCAATTCTACAGTCCAGAAATGTACACACCTAATGGGATGAGCTTTAGAGTTGACAAGCCCAAGGAAGACTGCAACTCTGATTTGTTGTAGGGTTGGGGTGTGGTTTTAGTATTGGAAACCCTAAAACCACATTTGCTTCCTTTTTTTGCTGTAGCCTCAACCTAAATGTTGCATTAGTAGTTTTTTTTTACGAAGAAGATATATATATCTTAAAAGTTTCCTACCTCAAGGCACCACTGAGGTACCACTGAGGCAATTAGCATTGACTGTAATGAGATCCTGCCTCATTCTGCCTCCATATACCCAGGTATGCCTCAGTACTGAGAAACTTTTCTATGACTACCACTATATATTATGGAAGCACGGTAGTGCTACCATAGTTAGGGTTGAGTAACACTTTTAAGGTTAAAGGGTCATATTTTGCACCTTAATAACTTTGCCACCATTCAACTGATTTGCCTGAAATTTGGCAGGTGTGATTGGGCCATACCGATCTTGGGATCTGCCAAGTTTTGTATCAGTCAGAAATACGGCTGCAGAGTTATTAAGCAACAACCAGTTGCACAATTAAGCTTTTTTGCAATTTCTTTGCTCTCACTTACAGGTCACACGGTTTCTATGACTGGTCCAAAGACTTCAGGGAACATGTGGCCAGGGTCCCTGATGTGCCTTTTAAAGATTTCATGAAAAAATATTGACCGGTTCAAAAGTTATTCAAAAAACAAGTTCCCATTTTAAGTCAATAGGAAAAGATAAAATATTCAACACTTTCGCAAATGCACTTTTTAGTGTCGCAGACGGCCCTAATAGTGTCAAAAATCTACCATTTTGTTTTCAGTTGGTGATCAGAAAAATGCTTGGCATTTAAATTTGGGACCCCCTAAGGACACAATGCTTTTTGTGTTCACTTTGTCGGACCCTGAGGATGCTAGCCATGTTTTCATTTTGGGGTTAAACAGCCCAGAAATATGTTTTTCAAATTTCTGGAAACAGTAGTGTCACAAAGTAGTGTCACAAGCACAACACTTTCGCAACTTTTTGTGAAAAGTGTTGCAAATTGCTACACAACTTTTCAGGCTATGGCCAAAATGTCAGGAATTCTTTGCCACACTGCTGCAAACAGTTTGGTCTTTTGGGATAAAATTTGGAGGGAAGGCTGCCAACATCACACAGATGTGCCTTTTGGTGGTTTGGTGAAAAAATATTGCATGGTTGCAAAGTTACGGCACTCCACAGTTGGTATTTTTCCCAATAGCCTAACATGGTGGCGTACGTCACGCCTTTCGGGGATCGTATCTCGAAAATGATGCGAGATACAGATTTTTTGTTGTGAGTTACAAAAAGGGCTTTGTAATAACAAAAACCTACCCAGGAAAATCAAGATTTTTGTGAAATTTAAATTTTTCTATGTCATGCGGTTGCTGAGGTATTAGCAATTATACAAAGGCAAGAAAATTTCCTGGACTCTGATTGGTCAGTGTGTTCCTGAGACAGTGATGATATTACACAATAATGGCACTGTGATTTTTTTGGGATGATTATATGGATTTTTTTTTCAGAAACAAAGATACACTGCCTCACTAAAAATCTACTAAAAACATTTTTATTGTTTTGTATAACCTCGGGCCATTGTATAATCGCAATAAGGCACTCCAAGATCTATGTTATCAAGTAATAATATCACTCCTGGGGTGGTGGAAGCACTCGGCTTTGCCTCATGCTTCAACCCACCCCAGGAGTGATGTTATTACACGATAACACACACCTTGTCATGCCTTATTGCTTAATTAAGTACTTCCAATGCTCATTTAAGCTTAGATCCCTATTACAATGCATACATTCTTTGTACACACTGTGTTTCTGTATGCACCTGTTTGGCAAAAACAGGTTATCCGCCTCTGTTACTGTTACAGTTACTGTTTCCACTTGCGTTTATGTCCCTGTTTGCCTTACTGTTCCCGTGTACGACACCATATGCATTACCCTTTGCAATGTAATTCGAGCTTGCATATTCTTTACTGTTACCATTTGCATTTCCACTACTGTTTCTGTTTGCATTTTTTTGGTTGTGTCACTGTGCACATTGCCATTTGTGTTTCTGGCAGCCCTTTAGTTTGCTTTTCTGTTTCTCTTTCGTTTTGCGTCTTCCTTGCTGTTACTGTTACCATTTGCATTTGTAATTTCTTTACTGTGTCCATACGCATTACAGTTTGCATTTGCATATGCACTTGTGTTTCCTTTTGCACTTCTGTTTCCTTTGCTGTTATCGTTGCTGTTACCATTACCATTTGTGTTTACAATTGCGGTACTGTGCCCATAAGCATTTTGGTTTGCGTTTCCATACGCGCTTCTGTTCCCGTTTCCATTTCTTTTTCCTTTAGCATTATTCTTCATGTTAAATTTACCATTTGGATTTACAATTGAGGTAACATACCTGTGCCCGTTACATTTTGCGTTTACATGTGCACTTGCATTCGAGTTTCCATTTCTGTTCCCTTTCGCATTCTTTTTGCTGTGACACTTAACATTTCCATTTAAAATACCACTGCCATCACTGTTCGCATTACCATTTGCATTTTTGTATGAGCTTCAATGTCCATTTGCATCACTGTTCGCTTCGGCGTCACTTTGCTCTTGTGTTTCTATTAACATTTCCTTTACCATTTATGTTTGCATTACCATGTGCGCCACTGTCCGTGCTTCTGTTTGCATTGCTGTTCCTGTTATTATGTCACAAGACATCATGTGGCGGGAGCACGGGGCCCTTTGGGCCCGATGCTACCGCCACATTGCTCATTCACAATTTCTCATCATTATTATCAAAAGAGGGAAATTAGAGGCAAAAACTTCATTTAAAACATTAGTTAGGTTGTCCCATAGTGACAAAAGGAGAAATTCAGTGTTAGGGTTGAAATCCCCTTGGACCCTCCAGCCCACCCATCAACTGGCATCGTGCTCGGTAATTTGGTCCTAACTCTCACCCCATTCTCCTATACCTCTGCTTCTCACACATGTGACAGGGTGAGAGTTAGGTCTGACAACCCCAACGTGCACCCGATGCTGGTTAGGTGGGTTGGGGTCCAAGGGAGCTCAACCCTAACACTGAATTTCTCGCTTTTGTCACTGTGGAACAACCCTAACTAATGCATCAAACAGAGTTTTTGTTTATATATATAATATACATACATATATATACACACACACACACGCACACACACACTGACACACATATTATGGTAGCCCGGTAGTGTTACCATAGTTAGGGTTGAATAGCACTTTTAAGGTTAAAGGGTGAAATTTTGCACCTTAATAACTTTGCCACCATTCAATGGATGTGCCAGAAATTTGACAGGCATGGGGCGTAACCATAGGTCTTAGGATCTGACAACTTTTGCGTTAGTTGGATATATGGCTGCGAAGTTATTAAGCGACATCTGTGTGCAAATTTATGTTTTTTTGTGCATTCTTTGCTCGCACCTACAGGTCGCATGGTTTGCGCGACCAGTCAGAAAACTTCAGGGAACATGTGGCCAGGGTCCCCGATGTGCCTTTTGAAGATTTTGTGAAAAAATATTAAATGGTTCAAACATTATTCAAAAAACAAGTTTCCATTATAAGTCAATGGGAAAAGTTAACAGAAAGTTCAACACTTACACAAATACACTTTTTAGTGTTGCAGATGGTCCTAGTAATGTCATGAGTCAGCCATTTTTTTTTCAGTTACTGATCACAGAAATACTTGCCATTTAAAATTGGGACCATCTAGGGACATAATTATTTTTGTGTTTACCTATTTGAGCCCTAAGGATGCTAGCCGTGTCTTTACTTTGGGGTTAAACACCCTAGAAATATGTTTCTCAAATTTCTGGAAAAAGTAGTGCCGCACTCACAACACTTTCAAAAATTTTGAGAATGCTTTCGTAAATCACAACACTACCTTTCTAGACTATGGCCAAAATGACAGGAGTTCTTTGCCACGCTGCTGCAAAAGAAAAGTTTGGTCTTTTGAGCTGAAATTTGGAAGGAAGGCAGCCAACATCTCACAGATGTGTCTTTGCATACTTTGGTGACAAAATATTGCACGGATGGCAAATTGCGGTACTCCAAATGTGATGTTTTTCCCATAGATTAACATGGTGGCATACGCCGCTACTTTTGGGACTTGTATTTCAAAAACAGTGTGAGGTGCGGAATTTTCATCATGACAATGCGTAGCCCTGTGGGCTACGCATTCAGTGAAAATGTAGTCAGGAAAATCATGAATCATGTGAATTTTTTTTTCTACGTCATATGATTACTGAGGTATAAGCAATTTAGTATTTCAACACCTCATTTTCGGCTCTGAGGCCCATTTTTATGCATACATTCTTTGTACACACTGTGTTTCTCTGTGCAGCTGTTGGGGAAAAACAGGGTATGCACTTCTGTTACTGTTACAGTTACTGTTTTCACTTGCGTTTACGTACCCATTTGCATTATTATCGTTCCCGTGTACGTCACTGTGTGCGTTATGCTTTGCGTTCTCATTTGCGCATGTGTTTGCATTACTGTTACCATTTGCATTTCCACAACTGTTTGTGTTTGCGTTTTGGTTTGCATCACCGTGTGCACTGCCATTAGTGTTTACAGCAGCCCTTTCATTTGTGTTTGCATTTGTCTTTCATTTTGTGTCTTCATTGCTGTTACTGTTACCATTTGCATTTCCTATTGGGTTACTATGCCCATGTGCATTACAGATTGCATTTCCATATGTGCTTGCATTTACTTTTGCGTTTCTGTTTCCTTTGGTATTACTGTTGCTATTACTGTTACCATTTGCATTTACAATTGTGGTAACGTGACCTTGCGCGTTACAGTTTGCGTTTACTTATGCGTTTGCTTTTGTGTTTATGTTTCTGTTTCCTTTGGCATTTACTGTTCATGTTAACTTTACTATTTGCATTTACAATTGCGGTACCATGCCTGTGCATGTTTACATGCAAGCTTCCATTCTCATTTTTGTTTCTGTTATGTTTGGCGTTCTTGTTGCTGTAACACTTAAAATTTACATTTACAATACCGGTGTCGTCACTGTGTGCATTACCAGTTGCATTTTCGTATGCGCTTGTGTATCCATTTGCATCACTGTTCACTTCGGCGTCACTTTACTCTTCCTTTTTTATTAACGTTTGCTTTACCATTTACGTTTGCTTTACCATGTGTGTAACTATTGCCACTTGAGTTTGCTTTGCAGTTCCTGTCACTATGTAACAAGACATCACATTGGGCCCGGTGCTTGCGTCCACTGCATTTCATTCCACTATTTTTCATCCACATTCTCAAAAGAAGGAGTTAGAAACTCAGTTTAATGCACTGTTAGATCCACAGCACAGCATGATTCGTGTGGGGTCAAAGCTCCTCTTTGTCCTCTACCTCCCCATTCAGCTCAGGGTGGCATTTGGGCTATTCAACTTCACCCCATCTCCGTACCTCTGCTTACACATGATGGGTGAGAGTTAAGGTCGATGACCTAATGCATTTGATGCTAGTTGAGGGGTGGGCTGGGGTCCAAGGGGCTTTCAACCCCTAACAACAAATTCTCGCTTTTGTTGCTGTTGAACAACCTTAACTGATGTATTAAACTGAGTTTTTTGCTCTAATATATATATATATATATATATGTGTGTAGCTAGATAGATAGATTGATAGATAGATAGATAGATAGATAGATAGATAGATAGATAGATAGATAGATAGATAGATATTGATATGCAATAGGAGTGGGCATGGGTACCAAAACAGTTAAATACATAAATCTGTTTATTCTCAATGGTGTTAAATAAATCTTGGAACCACTGTTTATTTAACACTTTAACATCAATCAACCATGATATATTTAAACCCTGATGTCAATCACAGTACCCAGCACCCTCCCAACTACCACTAGTCAGCACTACTTCCAGCTCATACACTGCTTCTTTTTGAAACAACTGCCCTTTTGCCCAAACCCTTTCTAAGCACCCTTTCCAACAGCCACAACCCAAACAAAAGAGAGCAGTTTACCCCAAAAGAAAACAATTATTGCTCCCTCCATCAGTGCTTTGTTTTTCTTTTGTCTGTCTGCAAACAGCAGCCATGCTCATTTTCTGACACTGCCATCAAAATGACTGCTCACAAAGTTCATGGCTTTCCTCAACCACAGTGCTTAAAGTTGTATTATGTAACTGAGTATTGCCTCACACAAGCCACACGGCTATGTAAAAAAAAACCTCTCTAACAACCTTTACTCACTCTCTCTCATCTCCTCTGTTTGTTTCCAGCTGCATTTACTCTTAATCCCCAAGTGAGCTGTAACCACTTGCTAAGCCTGCAGCACTCAAGCAGCAAGGGTGTGGACCACAGCTTGGCCTAGGGGAGGCTGGAGAAGAAGAAACTGCGGAGTTTTGCTGTTGCCACATCAGGAGCTAAAGTACAGATGGCAGGTGTGCAGTGGATCTGCAGTGGCCTTGTAGGTCTCCCTCGGCTGATTGGGATCCAATCCTGAGGAGAGGTCAGTATCGGGCTTCCTCCAGAGCCAATAGGAAGGACCAGCAGGGATTTGAAACTTGCAGCTGGGCTATTTATAGACAGAGCCCAGCAACACCAGATACATGGTCTGCCAGTGAGCTGTGACCACTTGCAACACCCACGATACTTGAGCATCAGTGGCGTGGACCACAGTCCAGCTTAGGGTAGACCAGAGGTGAAGAAGAAGCTGCTGAGTTTTGCTGTTGCCATATTGGGAGCTAAGGTACAGATGGTGGGTGTGTGGTGGATCTGCAGCAGTCTTGCAGGTCTCCCTCAACTGATTGGGAGCCAATCCAGAGGAGAGGACAACATCGGGCTCCCTCAGGAGCAAGTAGGAAGGACCAGCAGGGATTTGAAATTAACATCTGGGCTGTTTATAGCCAGGACCCAGCCACACCAGACAAGTGGTCCCCAAGTGAGCTTTAACCACTTAACACACCAATGGCACTCAAGAGTCAGAAGCGTGGACCGCAGCCCAACCTAGGGTAGGTTGGAGAAGAAGAAGAAACTGCCAAGTTTCGCTGTTGCCATATCAGGAGCTAAAGTACAGGTGGCGGATGTGCGGCATACCTGCAGCAGCATTGCAGGTCTCCCTCAGCTGATCGGGAGCCAATCCAGAGAAGAGAACAACATCAGGCTCCCTCCAGAGCCAATAGGAAGGACCAGCAGGGGATTTGAAACTTGCAGCTGGGCTATTTATAGCCAGGGCCCAGCCACACCTGACAAACAGTCCCCAAGTCAGCTGTAACCACTTGCCACAGGCACCGGAGGCATGGGCCACAGCATGACCTAGGCGAGGCTAGAGAAGAAGAAGCTACTGAGGTTTTTCTCACACCCTACTGCCCCACCCAACAACCATTTATTAAGTGGACTGCTGTAGCCACTCCCTGAGTGGTTGCACCTCTCAGGAGTGAGCAAAGAGGTGGTGTTGGGTGGTAGCAAGGAAACAGAAGCAATTCCACATGAGGGATATAGGAGCTGAGCATCAGGAGTAGGGGTACTGGGATTTTCACCCCACCAGAAGATACTGTGACACTAATTTGGGACATTGGAGTGGAGCATCAGGTGTAGTGGTACTGAGGTGCGATCCCCACCAGAACATACTGTGACACTAATTTTGAGACAATCAGGGTAGGGGTGCTATTCTGGAAAGAAAGATTGATCAGGAACAGAAGAAAATCCTGAAGAGAGACATTGGGACTGAGCATAAGGAGTAGAGGTACTGAGGTATGCACCCCAATACATGGTACTGTGACAATAATTTGGGACATCCAGACATGCTGAAAGCCCTTGACTATCTTCATTTACTAAACTGGTTGAATTGCTGTTGGGGGGACAAAGATGGTTCAAGCTGACTCTTTAGATAATTTAACCACTGGTACTGAGGAGCTTTGCTGCTGCTGCTGCTTCTTAAGGGGCTCAATTAGTCAGAAAGGGTGATAAGGCAGCCCCAAACTGATTCTCGTGCTGAATTGTTACCATTGTTAATTGATTACTAGTGAGAGGGCAAGGTGAACAAACATGGAGGGCAAGGGAGGAATCAGATTGGTCCAGGGGAGAAACTCATAGTAGGTGGGGCTGGCAGGAGAATGTGGGGGTGACAGATAGAGCCTCATTGGTGGGGGAGAAGGGAAATCACCAGAAAATGAAAGACAGCAGGGGACCTGGAGTAGGAGGAAGGGTAGTAGGATGTAATAGTTGTGGAGATGTGGTGTTCAAGAGCACTCTGTGGAAGTTAGGTGAGTGCCTTATTTGTCAAAACTAAGGTGGATGGAGGCTTAATTCATATGGTTAAAGAGAGATTTTGAGAGGAGAGAAAGGGGAGACAGGTTTGAAAAATGGGAGGATGGATGACAGGGCAAGATGATGGGAAGGGGAGAGGGGGAACAAAATGGACAAAGGACGAAGAGCTCACAGACAGGAAGGCAGTGGGGAAAGTACACTCAACAGGAATTATATTGTGGAGTCACACAGACACTGGCCCCTGGATGGGTTTATGGAAAAGGAGGGGTCAATGGGGAGTGAGGCAGATGTTAACAGAGGACCGTCCCATAGGAAAGGGAAAAGGGACAGAGCAGGAGAAGGGCACATAGGGACAGCACAAGGGATAAGCAAGGATAGAGCACATATAAGGGGAATGGACAAGGGGGTAGAGAAGGATATGCAACAAGCGGGAAGAGCAGAGGGGAGGACTTGAAAGAAGATAGAGTGCAGAAAAGGATGAGGCAGGATCAGGGATCCAGCACTGGGGCCCAAAGGTGGAATCAAGGTCAGAAGGAGATAGGGGGATAGCTAGCAGCAGGGAGGGAAGGGGAAGAAAGAGGGAGGAGGGGGAGGGCAAGTTGGAGTGGAAAGAGAGTGGATGGGGATGACACTACCGTGTGGATGGAGCATGAGAGACCCAGATAGTAGAGTTAAGGCACTCTCAGGGATAGAAAATTCAAAAGCAGTTATAATGTACTGGGATTCAATCATAAAGGGGATTTATTGGCTAAGGAAGAAAGTTGCTTTTAAGGGGAAGTCAGTTTTTTGTGACTCAGGAATGGAGGCCAGAAGGGTGCTCCCTAGGATAAAGGATTGCATTAAGTTATTGAGAGGTAAGTCACACCTAGTATTGCATCTATGAACAAATGACTTGGCTGGGAAAGTGGTGGAGGGGGTTCAAAGGAGATTCAGGGCATTAGCAGAGGGATGTAAAGGGCTTGTCAGCTCCCTGGCCTTTTCCAAGGTCCTGCCAGTGCATTGTGCTAGCATGGCCAGGCAACTCAGAATAAAGGAATTCAACATGTGGCTGAGACAGCAGTGTTGGGAATGAGGGTTTCATGTGTTTGGGAGACTGGGGGTATACATGGGTACATGAGCACCTGCATGCAAGGGACAGGCTACACATAAGCGATGCAGGGGCTAGATTATTAAGAGGAAAACTGCAGGGGTACAAAGATGAAAGACTGGAGGTCAACTTAAATTTAAACTAGACAGGGGAGAGTGTGACACTAGGGGTGTAGGGGAATCTCAGCCTAGCAGAACTAACCTAGCTCACACTCTCCCACTGTGGGTAAAAAGAGACAGCAGGAGGGAAGGGGATCACAGGGGTGAAGTGAGATGGAAGGGAATATGGGCCAACACCAGAAGTCTAGGGAATTAGGTGGATCAAAGTAGTGGGGTGAGTTGGAAGGGAATACTGACCAATACCAGGAGTCCAGGGAATAAAATGGCTAACTAAGAGGCAATGGTGGGAATGGATGACCTGGACCTAACAGCAATAACTGAAACATGGTGGATGAATAGCCAGAGTTGGGCAGTGGAGTTACAAAGGTACAGTCTTTTCTGGAGGGATTGACAGGGACAAAAAGGCAGTGGGGGGGTAGTCCTGTATGTAAGCGATGGGATTAGAGCAATACAGGTTAAAGAGGAGACAGGATCTGCTGAGATCCTTTGGGTTACCTAAAACAGAAAGAAGGGGGGGACAATAAGGATAGGTGTGTTCTACAGACCACCACACCAGGGAGAGGAGGTGGATAGGAAAATGGCTAAGGACTTCCAAGGGAAGGTCAGCACAGGGGTGATCCTGGTGGTAGAAGACCGGAACCTCCCTGATGCACACTGGCAAATCCCATCGGCCACATCTGAAAAAAGCAGGGACTTGTTAGAATCAATGTAGGATGCATTTCTGCACCAGCGTGTAAGGGAACTGACTTGGGGGGAAGCAACACTGTATGTAAGTTTGACTAATGGGGACAACAAGGAGGAGGTAGAGGTGGAGGAATATTTAGAAGATAGTGACCACCTGATGCTCAAGTTCTCCTTCCGGGCAGGGTCAGAAATGGGCAGGTTCATCACCAAGGTACTGGACTTCAGGAGGGCAAATTTTAGGAAGAGAAAGGAAATTTTGTGGAAGAAACTTGAAGGTAAGCAAAATCTAGAGGAGGTAAAGGAGCTTTGTGGGCAATAAAGGGAAGTATCCAGAAGGCCACAGAGCAAAGTGTCCAGCGGATAAGCAAACGGAAAAGAGGGAGGAAACCCCTGCTGTTCACGGCAGAGGTTAGGGAGGTAATTGGGGAGAAAAAGTAGGCATTCAAAGCATACAAAACTTCACATGGTTAGGGGAAAGAGCGGTCTATAAGGAAAAGCTCAAGGAAGCGAGGAAAATAATTAGTAGGGCAAAAGCATTAAAAGAAGAGAAAATAGCTAGGAAGGCAAAAGGGGGACAAATAATTATTTCAGTATGTGAGTGACAGGAGTAGATTCAGGCAAGGGATTCTAAGACTTAAGAGGGAGGGGGTGCACTAGGTGAAGAGGGTGAGGAAAAGGCAAATCTACTTAATGAATACTTCACATCAGTATTCACAGTCGAGAAAGAAGGAAGAAGGCCTGTATTAAGCTGAAAAGGGAGGGTGGATAAGAAAGTGGACACAATCCCCTTCATGGTGGCTAGGGTGCTGAGGAAAATAAAAACTGACAAAGCAATGGGCCCAGATCAGGTACCATCACAGGTTACTTAGGGAATTAAGAGAGGAACTGGTGGTATCTCTTACTAAGTTGTTTAATCTATCTCTCAAATAGTGGAGGGTCCCGGGGGACTGGAAGCAGGCAGAGGTAGTGCCGATGTACAAGGGGGGGGGTATAAAGATGAGCCAGACAACTGCTGCTGGGTTAGTCTCACCACTGTGGTAGGCAAACTGATGGAAGCGCTCATAAAAGACAGACTGATACAACTCCTAGAGGAGGAAGGACTGATTGATAACAGACAGCATGGGTTCAAAGGTGGTATGTCATGTCAGACCCACCTGATTGAATTCTTCGAGGGTGTAATGGAGGTGTATGAATGGGGGGAGAAGTAGATGTGGCCTAACTGGATTTCAGGAAGACATCTGACTCCGGCCCCCACTGGAGGCTAGTAAGCAGGTTATGTAGTTTAGGAGTGGGATTCAAGCTTACTATTTGGGCAGAAAATTGGCTAGGGGGAAGAAGTCAAAGAGTAGTGGTCAATAGGAAGCAGTCCAGGGAACAAGGTGACGAGTGGGGTTCCACAGGTATTGGTGTTGGGACTCATTTTGTTTAACGCATATGTGGAAAACTTAGCAGATGGTCTAAATGGGAAGGTGTGTCTGTTTGTGGACTACATGAAGATCTTTAACAGAGTGGACACTCTGGGGGACAATGGAGAAAATGGGACAGGATCTATACAAGCTGGAGGAGAGGGCAGAAAGGTGACAACTTCAGTCCAATGCAAAAAGTGTAAAATAATGCACATAGGCCTTGCTAGATGGGCCAGGTGGACTTTTTCTGTAGGTGGGATTCTTTGATTCTAAATCTCACCACTCTTGCAGGCCCAGTGGCATTGGAGATTGAGATGCTAGTCACTATACCTTGCACCACATCAGCGACCCAGTTTCAGGAACAAGTCCTGGCCTCCAGGGGTCGGCAGGGGTGAGAAAGGATCTAGCATCCAGAGGACTTCTCTCGTCTCTCGGGGGAGGTAGGTTTGTCATCCCACTCACTGACTGCCCTCTGGCAGTGGCCAGAGGGCAGTAAGGTCGAGAAGGCACACACCAGTGTCCTTATGTCACTGGGGGGGGGGATGGAGAAAAAGGGAAAACAGAGCCAGCAGGATCCATGATGGCTGCACCAGCACCCTGGCCGACCCCTGATGTCTGGATTTCACTCCAGGGGTGGGAATAAAGTTGGCATCCCTTCACCCTGGCCCTGCCATGGGGGGGAAACCAGTAAGGGGATCTATGGGTGTCGGGTTGGGGAATGGTGTTGCTGAACACTGAGTCCCTCCAAGGGAGGGACTGGAGCTGCCTGCTGGGCTTGGGGAATAAAATAAATAAATAAATCTTACCACTCTCTCTCACAAGCCTGCCAACAGACTGCAACACTGCTGAGCTCTATCTCTCCACACTCAAACCACTGCAGAAGTTGCCGAACACAGGATTAACCAGACAAACTGCCACACCAACCGCCAAATGCAAGATCAACCAGATAAATCCCATTAAAATAAAAACAGTGCATGAAAAAGCACTTTCTCCATGTCAGAAAAAACAAAATCACCATATCTTTTTGTAAACATCCGCCCACATAAACAAAATGGCCAATCACAAAAGACATCTCAGCAATGATACAATGTCCTAAAGCCCAAGTCCCTAGCAACCAGTCAGACTAAAGGAGCAGTACCATTTTTTTTTTTTAAATCAGTCTTATAACTAACAACATTTTTTTTTAAATAATAAAATAATTACAGCTAATAACCACAACTCACAAGGTCCTTCCCTATTGCATAAAAGAAATACGCAGTAGGGACCTGTGGGATACATGATTTATCTTCACTCGAGCTGTTTGATATTGAACACTTCACTCATGGTTTATGCCACTCGTGAGGTAATTCAAGGTCAACAGCACTTGTGAAAATAAATTATGTATTCCACTGGTCCTTGTTGTGTATTCTACAGATACACACACACACACTGTGTGTGTGTGTGTGTGTGTTTGTGTACTATATATATATATATATATATATATGTAAACTTCATTATTTCATCAGTTAGGGTCAAGAAGTGACAAAAGAGGAAATGAGATGTTAGGTGAGCCTAACATTCCTCTCCCACAAACCCCACCAGCATCCCCACCACCCACCTCCACAGGCCGGCATGCATCGGGGTTGCCTTGGAGTCATAGGGACTAACTCTCACCCCGTTCTATGTGTAAGAAGGTTTGAACGGTACAGTATGGGAGAATGGGGTGAGTGTTAGGACAGACATCCCCAAAGCACACCCCAACGCGTGTTGGTTTATGGAGGGTGGTTGTGGGGTGGGCTGGTTTGGTTGGGTGGAAGGGTCAATGTTAGGGGCTCAGCCCTAATGCCTCATTTTCCTACTTCTGTTGCTTCAACCCTAACTGATGTATTAATGAAGTTTTTTGCAATTTATTTCTTTACTTTTTGAGATAGTATAATAGTATCTTTATTTTATTTATTTATTTACATCGATACATATATAGATACATAGACAGTGTCAGCAGATAAGGGCCTATGGCCCACCCAGTCTGCTCATTTGAGCTTGTAAGTTCAGTTTATGTTTTCCAAGAAGTCTGTTGCCCCTTACCCCTGACCTCCAGAATTCCTTTATGTCTATCCCATGCATTCTTAAATCCCGTGATTGTTTCAGCCCCCACCACTTCCTCTGGCAGGGTGTTCCACTTGTCCACCACCCGTTCTGTGAAGAAATTCTTCCTCATGTTTCCTCTGAATCGTCCTCCCTCCAACTTCATCCCATGCCCTCTAGTCCTGGAACATCTTTTTCATTTAAAAATAGTGTATTCCAGCACCCTGTTCCTCCCTGTAAGATACTTGTATGTCTCTATCATATTCCCTCTCTCCCTCCTTGCCTCCAAGGAGTACATGTTCAGTTCCTTCAACCTGTCCTCATAGGACTTGTGATGCAATCCATGCACCATCTTTGTTGCCCTCCTCTGAACCTTCTCTACCCTGTCTATGTCCTTACATAGGTAAGGTCTCCAGAACTGTACAGTGTACTCTAGGCGGGGCCTCACTAGTGTCTTGTATAGTGGAATTATGACCTCCCTTTTCCTGCTGGTGATGCCCTTGTCTATGCATCCCAGCATCCTATTTGCTTTACCTGCTGCTTTGTCACACTGTTTCCCTACCTTGAGGTCATCAGAGATGATAACCCCAAGATCCCTTTCCTGTTTGGTGCATGCTATATCCTCACCCCCCAACTGATTTATTGTGCCAGGGTTTTTGTGCCCCATATGCATTATCTTGCATTTCTTTGCATTGAATTTCAGCTGCCAAACCCCTGACCATTCTTCAAGTTTCTGCAGGTCCCTTCTCATTCTGTCTACACCCTCAGGTGTGTCTACTCTGTTACAGAGCTTTGTGTCATCAGCGAACAGTGAAATTCTGCCTTCTAGGTCCCTGCAATGTCACTGATGAAGATATTGAATAGGACCGGTCCCAGCACTGATCCCTGTGGTACCCCACTGGTCACTCTTCCCTCTGTGGAGTAACAGCCATTTACCACCACCCTCTGTGTCCTGCCACCCAGCCAGTTACCTACCCACCACACTACTGTCCTGCCCACACCCATATTCCCCAGTTTGTGCAATAGTCTTCTATGTGGCACAGTGTCAAAGGCCTTGCTGAAGTCTAGATAGGACATGTCCACTGCCATCCCCTGATCCACCTCCCTAGTAACACAGTCAAAAAATTCAATGAGGTTGGTCTGACATGACCTCCCCTGGTGAAACCATGCTGCCTTGGGTCCTGTAGTCTATTGACAACCAGATGTTCCACCAATCTCTCCTTCAGTAGTGCTTCCATGATCTTCCCCACTACTGAGATGAGGCTGACTGGTCCGTAGTTCCCCACTTCCTCTTTGTTCTCACTTTTGTATAAGGGGACTACATCTGCTATCCTCCAGTCTTTGGGTACCCCCCTGTTTCCAGTGATCGGCTAAACAGGATAGCCAGAGATTCAGCCACCACCTCTCTTAGTTCTTTAAGGACCCTGGGGTGCACCCCATCTGGCCCCATTGCTTTATCAACTCTTATTACTTCCAGTTCCTTCAGGACCCTTTCACGTGTAAAGAGACTTGTGCTCATTTCTGCACCATTCTCACCCTTTGTACTCCGTTCACAACCATTACCCTCCTCTTCCTCAGTAAAGACTGAGCAGAAATACCTGTTCAATATATCAGCTTTACTGTTGTCATACTCCACACAGCCCCATCCTCCCCCTTCAGTCTCACTATCTCTTCCTTTGCCTTTCTTTTTTAACTTATGTACCTGTAAAAGGTTTTGTCCTCTACCCACTGATTTTGCAATGTGTTCTTCTGTCTGAGCTTTGGCTTCCCCTTACTGCCTCCTGCCTCCCTTTGCTTCTCCTGGTACTTCTACCTATCCCCTTCTGCCTGTGTCTTTTTGTATTGCCTGAATGCAATCTTTTTGGCTTTCACTTTCTTTGCTACCTCTTTGGAAAACCACAATGGTCTCCTCTTCTTTTTCCTCTTGCTAACCTGCTTAATACATAATTCTGTTGCTCTTGTAATCCCCATTTTAAATACTGCCCACTGTTCCTCAACCCCTGATTCCTGCTCCATTCCCCTTAATGCCTCTTTCAAGTGTCTCCCTATTTTCCCAAAGTCTGCCCCCCTAAAATACAGGATACATGTTTTTCTGTGGTTTGGTTCTGCTCTTTCTGTGATTTCAAACCACAGTGACTGGTGGTCACTGTTCCCCAGGTGCTCCCCCACTGTTACCCCCATCACACTGTCCCTGTTTGTGAGCACAAGGTCTAGTATTGTCTTCTGCCGAGTTGGTTCCATGACCAGTTGCTTGAAGAAGGCACCCTGAAGGGAGTCCAGGATAAATCTGCTCCTAGTTGATGCTGCTGCTGGGATGCTCCAGTCCACATCTGGAATATTGAAGTCTCCAACCAGTACTACTCACCCTTGTCTGCCATCCTTTGATGGCTAGCATAAGCTCCCTATCTGTTTCTTCCTCCTGGCTGGTGTCTAGACCACACCTGTGTGGATGGCTGGCCCCATTTTCCTTTCCAGCTTAACCCATAGTATCTCTCCCATTTTGTTCCTCCTGGATCTCTGTGGCCCTTATGTCATTTTTCACATTCAGTGCCACTCCTCCCCCTTCCTGCCTGCCCTGTCTCTTCTGAATATGTTGTAGCCAGGTATGACCATCTCCCAGTCATGGTTATCATTACACCAGGTTTCAGTGATGGCCACAATGTCCAGGTCTGACTGCACCATGACAGCCTCCAGATCTTCCATCTTGTTGCTAAGGCTCCTGGCATTTGCACACATGGCTTTCCATGATTTGACCTCCCTAGACTGTTTTGTTGTTCTACTCCAGCCCCTTCCTTGGTTGTCCTTTATCCCTGGTTCTCCTTGCTGTCTGCCCTTCTGCTGAATTTTGCCCCTTTTCTGCCTATCCACCTCTTAGGTGCTAGTCTCCATCTTTTGCACACTGCATTGTAGAGACAGCAACTCCTCTGGTTCACTGGTTCCACTGCTAGCTGTGGGGGGTGAGCAAGTAGGTACCCTCCTTGCTAGCCTGCCACCCCCTTTGCTAGTTTAAATGCTTGTCAATGTAACATTTAAACTTATCATTGAGTGCTTGGATTCTCCTCCAGGATGGATGCAGACTGTCAGGCTTGAACAAACCTCCATCATTCCAGGTAGGTCCCCAGTCACCAATGAATCCAAACCCTTCCTCACAGCACCAGTTCTTCAACCATGAGTTAAAGTTCCTGGTGCATGCACCCCATGCTCTCCCTTGCCTCTCACAGGTAGTACTTCTGAGAAAGTGACAGAAGTAGCTACTTGCTTGAGACCCCTCTCCAATTTCTTAACTCTTCCTGAACTTCCTTTGGCTCCCCATTTGCCAGGTCATTAGTACCTAGGTGGATAATGACATCCAGCTCACCCTCCCATCTTGCCTTCCCAGTGATCCCCAGGATCTTCCTTCCATCACTCCATGCCATGGCACCTGGTAGGCACCTCACCTCCCTGTCCTCCCCCTCCTGTGTTCCTAGCTGGATCCCTCTTATGATGGAGTCCTCCACCAGGATTCACTTCCTCCTCCTCATTTTGTTGACCCGGTAGGCCCACTGAGACTAGAAGTACCTTTTTCAGGGACAACCGGGGGGTGGGGTACATATGGTAACCAACTGAAATTGAACCATATTAAGCTGTTGGTGGTATTTTTAGTGAATGGAGGAAATTTAGCCAGGACACCAGGGAAATCCCTTACTGAACTGTAGGGAGAGCTGCTCGTTGGCTTGCAGAATGGCCAGTCCTGGTGAGGAGTCAGAGAGGATGGACATAGAGGAGACTGGGGAACAGGTCTCTACCCCAGTCTTGGCACATTGTGAGACATAAGACAAATGTTATGATGCTGAAATGGAAGGACAAAAGGATTCACAAGAAAATAGGATTCCAGATAAGGTATTATCACCAGCTATGATCATCAAAGATACTAATGATGTTGGAATTTCAAAGGAACAGCCTCAGGATTTGACACCGGAGCAATAATTGCAAGATACTTTGGGCATTGAAACAGAAAAATTCAAGGCAAAATAACAAGAAATTACAGAGGCATTAAAAAAATTACAGAAACCCAAATAACAAAGCCAAACTGACATAGAGATGAGTGCGCAACCACTTAGCGATGACTTAACCACCACTGAAGAGACGGCAGCCACTTCATCGCAGCCTTTCTCCACAACTTTTGATGAAATGAGTTTTCAGACAAACCCGTTGACTCAGGCTTCTGCTACAGTTTTTTCCTTTATGGCTCGGAATTGACAGCAGAGAAATGGGACAATTGGGCAGAACTATCACAAGCCCCAGTAAATCAGAAGACCCTCTTAACAAAACTGGCTTATTGGACCCCGAACAGTAACCTGTTGAATGCAGGCTGGTCAAGACTTGTGGCTCAGAAATCAGATGATATAGACACTACAAAAAGTCCTGAGGCTACCTGGGCTACAACTGAAACAGAGGTCAGGATTGTTGATGTGGCTACCACCATAGTAATGGCCTTGGTAACCAACACCTCCGAGGCTATGGTCAACAAGAAGATTGGAGCACTGCCGGGGATGGCACTTGTTGGGATTTGGATGCCAGCCTAAGACACAGTCCACAAATGGATGCTATTACTGCACAAAAGGATGGCTGGACAGCCAAGAAAGCACTGGAACATGCCAACTGGGTAAAATCGCCAGACACAGGAGCTTAGATATTGGGCCCAGCTCCACCACAGCAGTATAATGCAGGAACACTTTCAAGACTTGAGGATACAGGTACAAACCCAGACACTGAAATAATTTCATCTCCTTTTTGTATTCCACCCAAACTAGAACTTACTCAGAACCCAGTACTGTTTTTAATAGCAGATAATGTCACCCACTGTCCTAAGTCACAGACCAAAAACCCATTTCCAGAGATAACTGTTGGGATGGTGAATGAAGCTCCTTAAATACTATTAACAGACAAAACTTAAGGCCTTATGCCTCTCTTTTTCATGCTCCAGTTTTTCCAGCGAAACAGCACAATGCGGTGCACCTAGTATATAAAGGGGGCAGGGACTTGTTACTGGACAGGGTGTTTTTGGCAAAACATTATTGAAGGATTCCATGCATTTTTTTTGCTAATGAAATTCATGCATTAATACACGTTTCAGGGGAGACCATCTTTGATATTAGTTTTAAACTAAATTCAGGATTACAAAGGTTTTGGGCAAAGTTTTTAAGATTTAAAGAAAAGTCCTTTGTGGGCACCTTTTGAGGTCATCCCCTTGACCAAACCAGCATACAAAACAATCACTGTGTTACTCCTAAATGAGGCCATGGATGTCACGGACTTCACATACTAGTTAAAACAAAGGTGTACAGTTACAGAACAACCAGAGGCCATTTTTGATAAAGAGCATATTTGGACAGGGGGATGGAGGCTGAAGGTAATGCTGAATGTTAATGATGATGGGCTCGTTCATCTCCCTAACTGTTTTTTTAGGTCGAGATAGAGGGGTCCAATTTTATGCAAGCCAACCAAAGGCATGCTACAAATGCGAATGTACTAGTCACCTAAGCAGCATTTGTGAGCAAGTAAAATGTACATTGTGTCATGAATTGGGACACACAAGGGGAGACTGTGCAAATGAAATAAAATGTAACCTTTGAGATAGGACAGGACACACATACCAGAGTTGTAGATGGGCAGCACATAATCAGAGTGAGAATACTGATGAAAAGGAACAATGACTACTGATAGCAGTCACTCAGAGAGCTACTTTTCCATAGGTCCTTACTACCATTAGTACCAGACAGCCCCCAGAGACACTCCTGAGTAAGGAACAGGAGGAGCCAGCCCCAATCACTACTGACATAGCTCAGATAATAATTGAACCCCTGCCAGTACAACATGAGTAGCCAGAACAATCCCCCCCACCTCCCAGATCCCACTACAGTAGGCAGATCAAAGGACAAGTACACAGAAGGAAACAATGCCCTCACCCCAAACCCTCTTTCAACAAGTTAAGGGGAAAAGAAGCAAGGACACACAACAAACACACACTAAAAGGCAACCAGTACCTAAAATGACAAAAACAAAAGAAGTGTCAACAACTTATAGATATGAAGCATTACATAAAAACTTTCACATTTTAGACCCTGTTTCAGAGGATTCCAACCTCTGGCCGTCGCAGACAGATCCCCTCTCTGATGGATAGTGTAATGATGCAGAGATACAGATACATGCCCCACTTTTAGAAGGGGACACAAACCCACCCTTCCAAAAAAAAAAAACCAGGAGATCAAAAAGACAAAAAATTAAGGTTTCATGAGGAGGGAATGTAAGCAGTAACTTCTTATCCCTACTATGGAAATCTCATTATCGCTCACCTCGATCAGTGTTAATACCATAAAAAATATTCGCAAAAGGCAGGCAGTTTTTCCTTGTTTTTCACATGGTCAGGTGGAAATCATACTTCTACAAGACACTAGGTTGCACACATTACAAGAAATTCAGGAAGTCACAAAAGCATGGTATAAAGGACCATCTTATTGGTCCTTGTGTACTGAACCCTGTACAGTGGCAGGAATTCTTTTTAAAACATGCCAACACGTCACAATATTAAAATTGATTGACTTACAACCAGGTAGAATACTCATCTTAGATGCAAAAATAAACACACAGTACTATAGATTCATCAATGTCTATGCCCCTCAAACGAAGGCTGACAGGATAGCTTTTTTAAAACTATACAGCCCTATGTCTATTCAGCTTAGACAGTGATTTTAGGAGGAGACTTTAATTGTGGACTAAATAAGCAAGACTGGGAGGTGCAAACAACAACCAGTAACATTTTTTTCAGATATGACTACTTTAAAAAGTATGATTAAGGATACAGATTTAATAGATGCATATTTTTCTAAACAGGGATGTTCCACACCCACATTTCAGAAAGGTATGTTAGCCCCAAGAATTTACTTCTTTTTTATTTCCCAAACTATGCCTCCGTTGGCTAGAGAGGTTCACAAAGTGGAATTTTTGAAGCACAACATTTTAACACTTACTATAGGCCAGTCGCCAACTCATATTAATGGACCAGGATACTGGAAATTTAATTCAAACCAGTTAACTGATAACATTTTTATACAAAATATTAGATATTTTATTACTTTAAAGAAGACAGTATCAGAAATGTATGACTCTCCCATCCAGTGGTGGGCAGATACCAAAAAAGATTTACAAAATCTCTTAAAACAAAAAGGGAAAACCATAAGAAATAAAGAATATTTCACATATTTACAGGATAGGAAACAGTTACAAAAACTTCAGACTCTAGCTTCAACCAATAAACATAATTTCACAGTACAAATTCAAAATATTACTTATCAAATGTTATAAAGTCATCAAAAACAGCATGATAACCTTCAGAAACAACAAGAATACAGAACCCAAGGGACAGTGAGTAATGTCTGCCTCTTTTTGAATTGTAAAGATAAAATAAGAAGCAAGCAGAGAGAAACCCTAACTGATGGTAATGGTCAGAAGTTCTCTGATACAGCAACTTTATTGCAAATAGTAACACAACATGCAAAGCAAATTTTCTCAGAACAAAGTTCACAAAGGCCCTCCTTGAAAATGAGCTTGCTCAATGGAGTTTCACCAGGCTAAATAAAGATTGATTGATTGATTGAGGTGCCATTCAGGATTTTTCAATTTTTTTTTCTCAATTCCAGGCTCCAACATACCCAACTGAAGTTCTGCACACACTTTACGAAACTGATTAAACCAATTGAGGTTGAAATGGCTGTAAATAGTTTGAATGCCAACAAATCTTCAGGCAAGGACAGCCTCACAGCAGAACTATATAAAGCACTTAAGTAATCTTTACTAGCAGAATTGGCAGTAGTTTATAATGCAATATTGCAGAATAGTACATTACCCCTTGAAATGTCACAGGGGCTTTTAATTTTCTTCATTTAAAAAAGGAGAGAAATCAAAGATAAAGAATCAGATGCCTATTAGCCTTTTAAACATAGATTTTAAAATACTAAAGAAAATTGTGAATGCTGAGCTACTGGCCACAGCTCCATATTTAATAACAGATTCCCAAGCATGTTCTGTCCCTAAATTGAAAATATCTGACCACTTAATTCTTATTAGGGAATTAATTGAAAGGGTTAATATGGATGGCCTGGAAGGAATATTGCTCACACTTGATCAGCAACAGACGTTTGACACTCTGCATCACACATATTTATGGCACACTTTAGAAGCTTACGGCATGCCCTCCTTGTTCATATCCTGGAAGAAATTATTGTACAGAATAGCCACTGTAATACCTTTGGTCAATGGATGGCAAGGACCAATGATACATATCCAAAGAGGGGTCAGACAAGGCTGCCCATTAAACCTGCTACTTTATGTATTTGGCATTGATCCTCTATTAAGAGCAATACAAGCCTCACAGAAAATCAAAAGTATACCAATAGGCAGATTAGTGATTGCACAAAAAGTACTGGCATATGCAGATGATCTCCGCTTGCTGGTTAAAAATGAAATGTCAGTACACCAGGTGCTAGATATTTGCACTGCTTATTGTAGTATTTCAGGGAGAAGACTTAACTTACAGAAATCCACTGGTCATACCCTTAGAAAACATACACAAAATATACAGATGATAGTAGGTGTACAGCTTACAAGGGACCCCATTAGAATTTTAGGAATAATGTATGGATCAGAGGACTTAGGAGTCCTTAATTAGACACAAAACATAGTGAAGGATCAAGCCCTAGTTACACAATGGAATAAATGGCATATGGGGGAATTAAAAAGAATATACTTATTCAAAACTATCTTAGTCCCATGTTTTTTATATATTAGCTACCTATTTCTACAACCAAAAGCTCTGGAAGCAACTATTCTCATGCTTTTTTTTTTCAGGCCAATTGGGGTTCACACTTAAATCCCATTAAAATAAATGTTTTATACTTACCAGTTAAAGAAGGAAGATTGAAAATGGTATACCCGATAGTGTTTTTTTTATGAGATATATATTAGTAATAATATAACACCTCTTATGATGCAAAAGGATATGAACTGGAAAGGTTTATTTTTGGAAATGTGTAATATCTGGTTTTATAACTGGAGAACAGGACAAACTAAGATCATAAGACAAAACCCATTGGTCCCACATTATGTGCGAAAAGTCATTATCAAGTTAAGATCATGTGACATCACCAGTCAAATGGTACTAACCCAAATGAGGAAACTGATTTGAGTCCATAGTTTTTCCAGCATGCCCAGTGTAGTTTGTCCCAACCCTGAAAGACTATCTGATCAATAGTCGTATACCAGAAAAAATGATTGATGTGCAGTGGCTTTGTTGCCATGAAAAACTAAACACAAAGGCTAATCAAAAGCATAAATAGTTAGATGAATGGTACTGTTTCAGAATAGGATGCATACATAGATACATAGATACATAGACAGTGTCGGCAGATAAGGGCCTATGGCCCACCCAGTCTGCCCATTTGAGCTTGTAAGTTCAGTTTGTTTTCCTAGAAGTCTATTTCCCCTTACCCCTGACCTCTAGAATTCCTTTATGTCTATCCCATGCATTCTTAAATCCTGTGATTGTTTCAGCCCCCACCACTTCCTCTGGCAGGGTGTTCCACTTGTCCACCACCCGTTCTGTGAAGAAATTCTTTCTCATGTTTCCTCTGAATCGCCTCCCTCCAACTTCATCCCATGCCTCTAGTCCTGAAACATCTTTTTCGCTTAAAATAGTGTTTTCCTGCACCCTGTTCCTCCCTGTAAGATACTTGTATGTCTCTATCATATCCCCTCTCTCCTCCTCTCCTCCAGGGAGTACATGTTCAGTTCCTTCAACCTGTCTTCATAGGATTTGTGATGCAACCCATGCACCATCTTTGTTGCCCTCCTCTGAACCTTCTCTACCCTGTCTATGTCCTTACGTAGGTATGGTCTCCAGAACTGTACACTGTACTCCGTGGGGCCTCACTAGTGTCTTGTATAGTGGAATTATGACCTCCCTTTCCTGCTGGTGATGCCCCTGCCTATACATCCCAGCATCCTATTTGCTTTACCTGATGCCTTGTCACACTGTTTCTCACTTGAGGTCATCAGAGATGACAACCCCAAGATCCCTTTCCTGCTTGGTGCATCTATATCCTCACCCCCAACTGATATATTGTGCCAGGGTTTTTGTGCCCCATATGCATTATCTTGCACTTTTTGCATTGAATTTCAACTGCAAAACCCTTGACCATTCTTCAAGTTTCTGCAGGTCCCTTCTCATTCTGTCTACACCCTCTGGTGTGTCTACTCTGTTACAGAGCTTTGTGTCATCAGCTAACAGTGCAATTCTGTCTTCTATATCCTGTGCAATGTCACTGATGAAGATGTTGAATAGGACCGTCCCAGCACTGATCCCTGTGGTACCCCACTGGTCACTCTTCCTCTGTGGAGTGACAGCCATTTACCACCACCCTCTGTGTCCTGCCACCCAGCCAGTTACCTACCCACCACACTACTGTCCTGCCCACACCCATACTCCCCAGTTTGTGTAATAGTCTTCTATGTGGCACAGTGTCAAAGGCCTTGCTGAAGTCCAGATAGGCCATGTCCACTGCCCTCCCCTGATCCACCTCCCTAGTCACCCAGTCAAAAAATTCATTGAAGTTGGTCTGACATGACCTCCCCCTGGTGAAACCATGCTGCCTTTGGGTGTAGTCCATTGACAACCAGATGTTCCACCAATCTCTCCTTCAGTAGTGCTTCCATGATCTTTCCCACTACCGAGGTGAGGCTGACTGGTCTGTAGTTCCCTGCTTCCTCTTTGTTCCCACTTTTGTATAAGGGGACTACATCTGCTGTCCTCCAGTCTTTGGGTACCTCCCCTGTTTCCAGTGACTGGCTGAACAGGACAGCCAGAGGTTCAGCCACCACCTCTCTTAGTTCTTTAAGGACCCTGGGGTGCACCCCATCTGGCCCCATTGCTTTGTCAACTCTTATTACTTCCAGTTCCTTCAGGACCCTTTCGTGTAAAGGGACTTGTGTCCATTTCTGCACCATTCTCACCCTTGTACTCCCTTCAGACCCATTACCCCTCTTCCTTAGTAAAGACTGAGCAGAAATACTTGTTCAATATGTCAGCTTTACTGTTGTCATCCTCCACGCTGCTCCCATCCTCCCCTTCAGTCTAACTATCCCTCCCTTTGACCTTCTTTTTTCACTTATGTACCTGTAAAAGGTTTTGTCCCTTTAACCACTGATTTTGCAATGCTGCTCTTCTGTCTGAGCTTTGGCTTCCCTTACTGACTTCCCTGCCTCCCTTTGTTTCTCCTGGTACTTCTCCCTATCCCTTCTGCCTGTGTCTTTTGTATTGCCTGAATGCAGTCTTTTGGCTTTCACTTTCTTTGCTACCTCTTTGGAAACCATAATGGTCTCCTCTTTCTTTCCTCTTGCTAACCTGCTTAATGCATAATTCTGTTGTTCTTATAATCCCCATTTTAAATACTGCCCACTGTTCCTCAATCCCTGATTCATGTCCCATTCCCTTAATGCCTCTTTCAAGCATCTCCCATTTTCCCAAAGTCTGCCCCCCTAAAATCCAGGATACGTGTTTTTGTGTGGTTTGGTCCTGCTCTTTCTGTGATTTCAAACCACAATGACTGGTGGTCAATGTTACCCAGGTGCTCCCCCACTGTTACCCCCATCACACTGTCCCTGTTTGTGAGCACAAGGTCCAGTATTGCCTTCTGCCGAGTTGGTTCCATGACCAGTTGCTTGAGGAAGGCACCCTGAAGGGAGTCCAGGATAAATCTGCTCCTAGTTGATGCTGCTGCTGGGATGCTCCAGTCCACATCTGGTATATTGAAGTCTCCAACCAGTACTACTCTACCTCTTGTCAGCCATCCTTTGGATGGCTAGCATCAGCTCCCTATCTGTTTCTTCCTCCTGGGCTGGTGGTCTATAGACCACACCTGTGCGGATGGCTGGCCCCATTTTCCTTTCCAGCTTAACCCACAGTATCTCTCCCCCATTTTGTTCATCCTGGATCTGTGTGGCCCTTATGTCATTTTTCACATACAGTGCCACTCCTCCTCCCTTCCTGCCTGCTCTGTCTCTTCTGAATATGTTGTAGCCAGGTATGGCCATCTCCCAGTCATGGTTATCATTACACCAGGTTTCAGTGATGGCCACAATGTCCAGGTCTGACTGTACCATGACAGCCTCCAGATCTTCCATCTTGTTGCTAAGGCTCCTGGCATTTGCACACATGGCTTTCCATGATTTGACCTCCCTAGACTGCTTCACTGTTCTACTCCAGCCCCTTCCTTGGTTGTCATTTATCCCTGGTTCTCCTTGCTGTCTGCCCTTCTGCTGAAAAACAGCAAAATACAGCAAAAAGAAACCATGGAACACCTTTTCTTTTTCTGTACATACATACATTAGGCAATGTTGGGACTTTTTAGCAACTACTTGGAATACTAGAGAGCTCAGTGATATTTCATATGACTTGTTAATATATGGAATGCAGAATATAAATTGGGACAAATGGGATCCTAGTACTCTCCAGCTTATACTTACAGTGATTAAATTGTTCATATGGAACTCTAGATGCCTATTTACATTACAACAAAAGCAGATCTCTTATGCAGAACTAGCACTGAAAATCACTCAGGAATTTAGATTTCTGTATTTTCAGGAAATGAAGTTTAAGCAAAAGGTAGATTTAATGAAACTTTGGATGAATGTACCATGGGTTACAGACTCAGATGTTCCAATAGCCTGATTTATGGTATAGCAATATTAGAAGACACACTGGTATAGACAAGCTAAATTTTGATCTGCATTGTTACCACTCTCTTTTCATTATCTTATTTTTCCTTTATGGTTCATGTTTTTTTTTTTTTTTGGGGGGTGAGAGTATTTAATTTTTCTGTTCTTTGGATTTGATAACTACAGAGAAGGGAAAACAAAAAGCTGCTTAAAAGAGTTTTCCTTTTGCCACTACCTTTGATTTGGGCTTACATTCAGAAGATGTAGTGATTAACCAAAATGAAGATAATTTTAATCCTGCCCCACCTTCTGAAGGTGCAAGTACTGAGGACAGTGAAATTGATAGTGGTGTCCAAACTCATTCTTGGGAAGACAGAGTGAAACAGGAACCTCCACAATATGGTCAAACAATTACATTGCAGGCAACACAATTATGGGCACAGTTTAGAAATAAAGAACAAGTTTTTCAGAATGCCATTCCAGTGCAAAGAAAAAAATGATGTTTGCCTGAAATATCTAGGAGGCCTCTCTCACCCCCAAGATAGACTTTATGTGGAAAGAACCCTGATAAAAGAATGCTTGCATTTCTTCTCAAATCAGATATATGCATTGATTCATGCATCTGGGGATACCAGATTTAACGTTAGTTTTAAGACACCAGTGGGCCTGGACAGATTCTGGGCAACCTATGAAAAAGTGAGGTACTCAGCCCTGTGGCTCCATTTTCAAGTAATGTCACTCAATAAGCCAGCTGTAAAGCAAGTAACAATTCTTTTTAGGAATGAAGGCATTAATGTACATGATATAAAACACTGGCTGCAACAAAAATGTGATCTGACTGGGGGGTGGAAATATAAGGTTAAACTGAGGATGGGTGCTCAAGGGCCTAGACATTTACCAAGTTCTTTTTTGGGGGGAAGAGACAGAGGCCATTGTTTTTATCCCAACCAACTGAAAACTTGTTTCAAGTGTGGGGCACTATCACATCTTAATAATGCTTGTGATCAAGTGAAATGCAATTTGTGTTTGGAGTTTGGGCACAACAGTGCACAATGTAACAATGAGTTATGTTGTAATTTATGTGAAGAAATAGGACATGTCTATAAGAACTGCAAATGGGCTACTCATAATAGAACAGAAAGCACAGACCAGGAGGTAATACTTCACAATGCACAGAAAACAAGCATTGAAAAACATCAGAAAATATGGGAAAAACAAGCACAAAGAGAACATAGACTGGCAAATGAAGAGCAGGCTACAGTATTGAAGGGCAGCTCACAGTACCACCCCCCCAGCAGATACCAAGGATGGAGTTAGAAGAAAGTGAGATTAATGATGAACTTCCTGGACCCGGACCTTCTGAGCAGGAGATACAAGTAGCAACAGAACCTATACAGGAACAAGGAACTGACCCTGATATTATTATAATGCCTCCCCCAGAAATGGTCACAGTGGTATCAAAAAAGAGGACTAAAGAAAGCAAATCCAAAGGCAAAATTACCAAAACCCTCAATGTCTCTACACTCTATTGTACTGACTAACAAGTATGAAATTCTGCATCCACAGGAATCTAGAGGAGAGTCAGAGACATATTTTACCTTTTCTTCACAGCATGGGGTAATGTTGGACTCTGAAGATGATCAACTTACAGAACAAGTACAAGCTGCTAGGGTAAAACAGAAACAGTTGGGTCCCCGACAGAGAAGGGGTAGAAGATTGGAAAAGTCAAATGCATAAAGAAAAAAAATGTTTTCCTTCCTTATGATCTCTTCACACACATATAAGTTTGCTACCTTAAATGTGAATATCATTAAGAATCCCAGGAGAAGAGTGGTCACTTTTGCTATTTTAAAAGACCTAGATATTGACTTAATTTTTTCTTCAGGACACTCGATTATCCACAAACAGTAACATTCCTGCAGCTAGTAAATTATGGTGTTGGGGTCCTTCCTTTTATTCTATGAGACAAGAGTGCTGTAGGGGAGTAGGCATTCTTTTTAAGGGACATGATTATACTATTTCAAGAGTAGTTAATATATGCCCAGGTAGGGCACTATTGCTTGATGTTTTTCACAATAATACAGTTTGGAGAATTATTAATTCATATGCCTCTCAAACAAAGAAAAAAACAGTAGATTTACTGAATTTAGTAAAACCATATTTATTCACATCCCAATTTGTATTATGGGTAGACAATTTCAACTGTGTGCAAGACATAAAAGATAGATGGGCTAAAACTGACAAACAATTCTGTGATTCTAGAACCCTTAATAAAATTGTGGAAAAAGGGGTATTAAAAGACACATATAGGACCATACATACTACAGGAGGATATACCTGTTATATGAGTACACTAGTGACCTGCTTAGATTTTATTTTTTCTACAGCTTAATCACAGACATTAAGAGCACATACTATTCCTGTAGAAAAATCTGACCATTTATTAGTTTTAATACACATTTTTCTTACAAAAGAAATTCCAAAGCGTAAGGGATACTGGAAATTGAATGCTACCCTGTTGGTAAAACAGGGAATTAGAGAACAGATTATACAACTGTTAAATGCCAGAAAATCAAATGCCTGTCTGGATCATGATTTAAGAAGATGGTGGGACATCACTAAGAGAGAAATAAAAAAATGGTTACAAGCATTAGCATGGGAAAAACATACGGAGCAATACAAAACAAATTTAACCCTTAGAGTTCAGTTTTTTAACATACTGTAATTAGTAAATGAGGGCTATGGGGCCTTTGCAGACCAAGTTAAAACAATTAAAACTAACATGGAAAACTTACAATATTCAAGAGCCACATCATTACTATATGAACACAGAATAGGCACGGCAGGTAAATCAACAACTGGTGATATATTTGAGAGCTGTAAAAAGAGTGCATCAAAAAACTATGCACAAATTGATAGACCAGGAAGGCGTGATAGTAGATACATAGGAAAAAATTATGGATGTAGTAGAACAACATATGAAGAAAATGTTTTCTTATCCAAACATCACAGCAGAACAGGTTTGGAAAGTGGTAAAGGACTTAAAAATACACGAGATACCGGGGGAAATTATACAAAATTTGACCTTACCTGTGACGTCAGAGGAAGTGGAAAATCTTATTGGGACTTTAAATAATAACACTACCCCAGGAATGGATGGCTAGACATCAGAATTTTATAAAACTTTTAAAGGGGACATAACTGAGATTTTAGTCATAGTTTTCAATTGAATATTAGATACTGGAAGCATAGCACCCCAATTAGGTCTATCTGCACACTGATTTCTGCATAAAAAAAATTAACGGGAAGCACTGGAAAACTGGAGGCCACTAGCTATTATGAACATGGATTTAAAGATCGTTATGAAAATCTTAAACAATAGAGTAGCTACAGCTGCACTTTATGTTATAGAACAATGTCAGTCATGCACAGTAAAGGGTAGAAGTATCCAAGACAATCTTCTGCTTATAAGAGAGGTTGTCAAATTGGGAGTACAAAATAAAGTGGATGGATATGTAATAAGTCTAGATCAGGAGCAGGCCTTTGATAAGGTCTCTAATGTATATTTAAAAGGGCTCTACGATGCTGAGTTAACAATAAACTCGTCAACTGGCATCACAGCACCAGGCTCCCTGTTGACTGTGATTTGCAATCAGCAGGGAGCTGCACAAAGCAGGGTCTGATTGTTTCTTTGGGTGCTAGGTCCCCGAACACTCCATGTGGGATGTTCTGCCCCTCCTGCACCCCCATCACTATGGATATCAACTCCAAATTGGAGTTGGTTCAGGGAGGGAATGCAAGAGGGGGGAGAGTGTTGCCGGGTCCCGGGTGTATCCCCTACAGTCACATGGTGCTGTTGTCAGCAGTGACATATGTTGCTGTAGGGGTTTCACTGTGGGAAGTGTAAACCATTTAAAGGTAGTGCTACAAATATACAGTATACCTGAAAAATTTGTAGATTGGATCACAGGTGTTTATAGGATAGTGGCTACAATCCCAATAGTGAATGGTCATCTAGGAAATGTGGTGAAAATAAACAGGGGGGTTAAACAGGGCTGCCTTGTGAGCCCTATGTTATATGTATTCTGTATAGATCCCCTAATAAAATTAATAAATCAAAATAAGAAAATTGGAAAAGTGAAATTAGCAAACATAGATAGCCTTACAAAATCTATATCATATACAGATGATTTATGCCTCATTTTGCCAAATATTTCTTCAGTGGCATATGCCCTAAAAATGGTGGACCAGTTTTCAATATTAACTGGAGCAAGTGTAAATCATGCAAAAAGTACATGGTATAGACTGAGTGATAATACAGAACAAAAGCCAGAAATGCAGAGAATACAAATTGCTGATTCCTCAATAAAAATGTTGGTTGTGGCCTTTGGTAAAGGAGATATCACAACTGTAAACTGGACAGTAAAATTAGGGACAGGTGCAAATAAGGTTATGATTTGGAGAACATGGTAACAGACTAAAATGAAAAAAGTGGCAATAGTTGAAACTTTTTTGATCCCATTATTTACTTATCTAACTGTTGTGTTTCCCCTTCTAACTACTTTAGACACAACAATACTGGGTCTGGTGTTTCAACTAATTTGGGGGAATAGGTTAAACCCGATTAAAAGATAAATATGGTATAAGCCTTACAAAAAAGGAGGGATAAATTTATTAAATCATATCAGCTTCTTTTATAGTTTATTTTTTCATGCAAATATAATGAAGTTCCACTCCCCCTCTAATGTAGAATGGAAAAAAGTGGCAGCACACTGGTTATTACCAACCTTACATCTATGGATGCAGTTGCCTCAAAAAGTAAAAAAAATACAGAATTATGAAAATATTTCTTACCTGTCATTGAAAAAATAAGAAAGTGGAAAATGTTGGTTACACAGGCATCATATCCAGACAGGAAAAAAATATGTGCTGCAGTACAAGGACAAGGATATAATATACAAACCGAATATAAAGGAGTGTACCCAGGAAATAATATTAGAATGGAAAACTACTTAATTGATAAAAGAATACCCCCCAAAATGTGGGACACTGTTTGACTGTGCAGTCATGGGAGGTTGGGGGTTAAAGGAAATGTGAAACACAAGATACTAGAAGAAAGAGGGTACTCTAGACTAACATGTCATCAAAAAGAAGAAACTCTTGAACATTTTCTCATACAATGTCCTTATGCTCAGCAAATATGGAATGAACTTAGTATTAAATGGAATAATGACTGTTGGAATAAAGTGATGCATGACACATGGACTTGCAGTATAGCCTTGAGGTTAGAGGAATGAGGTGTGAATGAGCTTGGTACATCCAGCAGACCAGACCTGAGTTTGATTCTCACAACCTCCACTTGCATGCTGTGTGACTCTGAGCAAGTCACTTAACTGCCCAGTGCTCCCAGGTCACCCCAAAAACAGGCACTCATGCCTAGTGGATCTTACCCAGCTACCTAAAGACTAAAATAAAAAAATAAAAAATAATAATTATAGCCTATTTCAGAGAATTGAAAGGTATAGAAGGAGGAATGTTACAATTACTTTTTAAGTTTATTAAATTTATAATGTGGCAAGTAAGATGTAAATTTGTGATTCAACAATTACATATTACTGCCAGAATAACAGTACAGATGATAGGCCAGAAAAGAAATAAGTTTAATATAGAAATATGAAATACAGACTTTACCTGTAGCAACAGTTGAAACATGGTGGAAAGGAGTGTCTGAAGATATTCAAAAACTGTAATTTGGTCTAAAGTTTGAATAACAGGATGGAGGTACTACATTAATATTTTAGGTTTTTTTTCTGTTTAGGAAATATTGCTTTTGAAATTTGTAAACAGAAAATGGATTTAGAATATAGAAATATTATTTGTAACAGCTGTAATTTTATTTTGTGATTTAATAAAAATTCCCCTACTCTTTTCGAGAAGTGCCATGGGATCTTTAACGTCCACCTGAACAACTACCAGAACAGGTAGATGGGACCTCAAGTTTAATGTCTCATCCAAAAGACAGCACCTCAGGAGTACAGTATCCCCCTCATGCTGCACTGCAGTGTCAGTATTGGGATATTAACCCAAGTGCCTGGTGTGGGGATAGAACCCACAGCCATCTGGTCTCCCAGCCTCAGTGATGAGTGTGTAATGTACTGAGCCACTGACACTACTGTTTGAGCACAGTGTCCTTTGGACTCTGCTCTCCCATCCCTCCACAGATGCACATATGTATCTGTGGAAACACAGGGGTCTCTGGCCCCTGCGCTTCCACCAATTAAGTTACGAGTAGGCATAGCAATAATTGCAACAAACAGTCACAACTGTGCCATCTTAAATAATTTTCACCCCAAATGTTCAACAGAACCTTCTTATCACCTCAACGCATGTACCAAGTACAGTAAATGTTCAAATCCCAGTCAAAATGCAATTCTGCACAACTGTAATGTCATTCTGTGCCACAGGTTCAGAAAAACATTTTTCATGGGATTTGATCAGATGAGGTGGGTGTGAAAAAATGGCAATGTTGAAAATTCGGAGTGCAAATATGATAAATTTCCAAAGTTACACCAGTGCATAGAAAAATTCCAACAACCTCATGTAACTCTGGCATTCATAGGTATTTTTGCAGCAAATGTTCAACATGGCCTTTTTTGGACCCCACCTCATCAACACTGACACTGTCATTTCATTACTCAGTCCTAAAAATGACATTTTGTGCAGCAACTGCACCATTCCATGCCACAGCTACTTAAACACATTTTGGGCAGGATGTGAGAAATGACAACTGTACTGTTCATGAGGTGGTGTGAAAAACTGGCAATGTTGCTTATCTGGAATGAAAATATTAAAATTTGCCAAAGTTACTCATGTGCATAGCAAACTTACAATGACTGTGTGCATCACTGGCATTTTGGGGTATTTTTGCAACAAAGTTTCAACATGACCTTTTTGAGACAGCAACTCATGAAAAATGGCACTGTGATTTCATTAATCCATCCAAACAGTTGATTTTGCACAGAGACCACACCATTCTGAGCCACAGGTGTAAAAACTTGTTTTGGGCAGGATGTGAAAAATGACAGATTTTCTGTTCATTACGAGGTGTTTAAAGTCTGGAGTGAAAATATAAAAAATTGACAAAGTTACGAGCATGTGTAGAAACTGCGCAATTAGCCAAAAATGCTTTTTTTTTATGATTCACTCCACTGAATCTGAAAATCAGATACAAACAAAATGTGGCAAGTCAAGAGATTTGCCACCTGACACCATTTTTTCCAAATCTCATGCAACTACATTGAACGGTTGCAAAGTTATTAACGTGCAACATCTGGGTTTTAACATTAAAGTGCCTACTCAACCCTAACTGTGATTCTATATAATATTTGTATTATAGGGGTGTGGTCACACCCCTATAGTTACGGCTGAGTAGGCACTTTAATGTTAAACGTCAAATTTTGTGCATTAATGACTTTGCAACTGTTCAACGGATTTGCAAGAAATTTGGAATATGCAGTCTGGTATGGTAGCTCTCTTGATTCACCAAGTTGTTTCAGTTGGACATATGTTTTTTGTTCAGCGTAGCACCACAAAATGCACTTTTCGCCACTTTTGACACAGTTTTTGTCTGTGACGCTGCATAGACACTGTGTGGTCTATTGGTCTGAAACGTGGAATGTAGAAAGAGGCTGGGTCAAGAAACAATCCAGCATTGGTTTGGTAAGAAAATATGAATCTGTTCTAAAGTTATTTAATTTGGGATTTTTGAGCTCTGAGCATGCTCAGTTCACAAAATATGTATATGTATATTTTGTGAAAGAAGAATGGCCTTAGGGCTATCTGGACATCCGCTCATGGCCAACGATTTTCAATGCTCACAGTGGAAAATCTTCTGCCATAAGAAATGTTTCCGCCACTAGAGCTGCCATCTTGTTTTCAGTTTTCTGACTCAAAAAATGTTGTAGTTTTCTCCACGGGTAACTTTTGGGGCAAATGAGGCATGGGTTTTGCTCAGGGGAACCCCTTCAATCAAGACATGCCTTTTGGTTTGCTTTGGTTTTGTCAAATAATTGAGTTTTAAAATTTAAAATTCTTTGTTTGTGACTCACTAACATTTTTCCACTGCAAGTCTGCAAAATCTTTGGCTGTGAGACAAATTTTGGCTGTGAAATTCCTCTGCAAGGGGACAACCAGATAGCCAGATTTTCATGACCAGATGTCCATGGGAAAGACCAGATGACCCTAGGGATGACCAGATGGATCAAACTGGGATGACCAGATGATCGCTCAAGAATTTTTCATGGCAGAAAGATTTGCTCTCTAATGGCTGAAAAATATTTAAAGATGTAAAAACTTTAGAATTGCATGTCTCAATAATGGTTTGATCTTTGTACTTGAAATTTGCAGGGTGTTGAGGGGATGTCCTAGAGATGTGAATTATGCTGTTTAGGTATTGGGGAATTAATTGGATGCCGAAATATTCAATGACGTATTTGACATTTTTCCCATAGGATTACATTGCGGTCTGTGTCATGACTTTTGGTGCTGTTATCTCGAAAACGAAGTGAGATATAGACTTTTTGATACTGATGGCTTAGATCACCTTTAGGTGATCTACACCTTTGGATCAAGATTTTAAACCATACAGTAAGCCTGCAGTGGAATTTTTTTTGTAGGTTGCATAGTTCATGAGATATTGTTACATTTGTGTACCAAGGGCTCGTTGCTGTATGGGGATGTTGTATAGCTATGCCAGATATATACTGTTAAGCAGTAATAGGCAACATGGTGTGGGCCCTGTGTTCCTACCACTACATGTTTTTTATTAGTTATATTACACTGTTATGCAGTACTGGGTAACTTGGTGGGCACATTCCCACCAATACTTGTTTTATAATACTTACATTACATTTTTTTTTAAAAAGTAAGGAAATGTATGGCAAAAAACTTAATTTAATGTATCAGGATTAAAGTGACAAAAGTCAGGAAATGAGATGTTAAGGTTGAGCACCTAACCCCCCACACCCCTCCTCCACAGACTGACAGATGCCAGAGTGTGCCATGGGATTGTGCAAACAAACTCTCACCACATTCTCCTTTACTGTAGCATGTCAACCTGCTTACACATGGAATGGGGTGAGAGTTGGGTTACACAACCCCATGGTACACCCCTGCATCTGTCAGTATATGGAGGAGGGGTGTGAGGGGGGTTAGGTGCTCAACCCTCCCATCTCATTTCCTGACTTTTGTCGCTTTAACCCTAACTGATGCATTAAATGAAGTTTTTGCTATATCTATATATATATATATATGTATATATATTCATGGCAAAAAAATGTGTTTAATGCATCAGATAGGGTTAAATCAACAAAAGTCAGGAAGTGAAACATTAGGGTAGAGCCCCTAACCCCCCCATACAAGCCAAACACCCATCCTCCACAGACTGACAGATGCTAGGGTGTGCCATGGGGTCATCAGGCCCAACTCTCACCCTATTCCATGTGTAAGCAGGTTGACATGCTATAGTAAAGGAGAATGCAGTGAGAGTTAGGCCAGACAATCCCATGGAACACCCTGGCATCTATCAGTCTGTGATGGATGGGTATGCGGGTTGCGTGGCGGAGTAGGGTCTCAACATTAACATTTAATTTCCTCACTTTTGTTGCTTTAACCCTAACTGATGCATTAAACACAGTTGTTAGCCATGAATGTCCTTACTTTTTTGGAAAACTGTAATATAACTAGTAAAAATCATGTATTGATTCAGGCCCCGTGCTCCCACCAATTTGCCCATTTCTGCATAACAATATGCGTCTGTGGCAGTGCAGTCCCTCTGGGCCTGCACTCCCACTTATATATAGCTATGAAGACATACAACAGCCCTATAGGACAAGAAACCCTTGTAACACTAATTTGCCGATATCTCAGGAACCGTAGCAGGTAGAAAAAAAATCCAAGTGCTGTTGTAATCATCATAGTGAGTATGTGACAATAAATGACCAAGCCTGTATCTTGCATCATTTATGTGATATGGGCCCTGAAATGCACTGGACAGGCAATCTTTGAACCCTTGTGACACTAATTTGACAATATCTCATGAATCGTGCAACCCATGGAAAAAATTCTCCTGGAGGCATATTCTATGGTTTTAAATATTATTCCAGCTGCCTAGATCACCTCAGTAGCAAAAGTTCTGCATCTTGCTTAGTTTTTGAGATATGAGCGCCGAAAGGGATGATAGACCCTGCAATGTTATCCTATGGGTAAAATCTCAACTTCGTGATGGCATATCTATGGAACCACTTAATTATTCAACACCTAAACAGCATAATTCACACCTGTTGAGCATCTCCTCAACACCCTGTAAATTTCAAGTAAAAAGACCAATCCATTAATGAGCTATGCAATTGTAAAGTTTTTACGCCTTTAAAAATTCTTCATTTGTGAGATAGCAAAATCCTGAGCTGTCAGATCAATCCTAGTCCATGAGCTAGCAAAATCCTACTCTGTGAGGGGACATCTGGTCACGCCATCAGGGACATCTGGTCTTGCCATCAGGGACATCTGGTTACAAAATTCTGGCTATCTGGTTGTGCAATGATGGACAAGGCTTGCGGACCAGGATCGTCCCAAGGACGGGGATTGTGTCTGCTCGTGGACAAGGATAGTTAGCGAGTCACGGTCAAAGAATTTTATATTTTTAAAAAGCTATTTTTTGACAATAATGCATCAGACCAAAGGCATGGCTTTGTAGAGGGCATCACCCTGAACAAAACCCATCCCTCATTTGGCCCAAAGGTCACCCATGGACGAAGCTACGACATTTTGTTTGGCTAAAAAACTGAAAACAAGATGGCGGCTTTCAGACAAGGAAGTTTTCTGATGGACTTGGATTTTTTAATAATCCTAGTCTGTAAACCAACAAAATCCTTGACCATGAGACCATTTTTAGTTTGCAAAACATACATATAAATTTTGGCATGAAATGAGCAGGCTCAGAACCCAAAAATTAAAAATTAAATAACTTTAGAACGGATAAATATTTTTTCACCAAACCAACTCTGGATTGTTTCATGATGCAAGCTCTTTCTATGTTCCAAATTGCAGACCAAAAGACCACATGGTGTTGTTGCAGCACCATGGGCAAAAAACACGTCAAAAGTGGAGAAAAGTGCATTTTTGGCATTTTGCTGTGCAGAAACCATATGTTCGACTGAAACGCAACTTGGTAAATCAAGAGATATACCATACCAGACCTCACATTCCATATTTTGTGCAAATCTGTTGAACAGTGGCAAAGTCAATGCACAAAAATTGAGGTTTAACATTAAAGTGCCTGCTCAACCCTAACTATAAGGGCGCAACCGCACCCTTATAATATACAGTATATATATACATATATATATACAAACATACATATATGTTAAAATGGTGCAGTAGTGCCAGTATAGTGAGGGTTGAGTGCAAACTTCTATGTTAAAGGCAAATATTTGAACTTTATCTCTAATAACTTAATAACGGTTCAATGGATATCTATGAATTTGGCATCCATAATCTCTAGTGTCAAATTTTATGTGAATCCATTGTGTACATTCATAGTTACAGAGTGTCAAAAATCCCTAAATTTACAATTTTTTTGCCATTTCTTTCTTCACCTGTATCTCAGAAACTGTTTTAGGTTGTGGTTTGAAATATTTAGGGTAGAAATCCCCTGCCTCACAGATGTGCCTTTTGAAGGTTTGGTGAAAAATATTAATTCATTCGAAAGTTATTACATTTTCAATTTTCCCATTATTTCTTATGTGAAAAGTTAGATGTTCTGCATGAAAATACTTTTGTTTCTGCAGGAGATACTGTGTTTTTGTATGTAGGGTCACATAGAGCCTGGTTTGTTTTCCAAGGAGCTCTGTTGTGCTCACAGGAGCAATTGTCATTTTGCATGTAGGATCACATATAGCCTACTATATTTTCATAGAACGCTGTTGTATCCAACATCTTGTTTTCCCAATAGCAAGAGACAAAAAATAAAGAAAAGATGTAAAAATAAATGTAATATTAAAAGCAAACATTAGAATTCAACTAAATGGGACTCGCTTAACTACATTCTGATGTTTCTTTCTTACAGTTTTGGACAGAAACACCTTTTCTGGGCACTCAAAATCCCAGATGCCAAGGTCAGTGAGAGGACCACTTCTGCAGCATTCTCAGTATGAGAACAGTGGGATTTTTTTAACTTTGCAGCCACAGCTGGAACTCCTGCTGCTGGCTGCACTATCAAGTGTGAGCTGCTGTTACCCTGGTGTGTACTGGCACCCTCCAGGAGTGAAGTATGAAAATACAAGTTCACTGCAACACTGTATGACAATGTACGCAGCTATTGTAGGTCCTGTTATCCCTGGTGTCTAGTGGCCCCTCCTCCTTATGTTTCCCTTGTGTCTACTAGCACCCCCACCCTCCAATTCTCATTAATATTTTTAAATTGATGTATTAATATAATCTAACATGGAATGCCCACCCCTGGTGTCAAATGTCCCTCCCCCCACAGTCCCTTATTATTATTATTTACTGATATCAGGGGGCCCAATCACCATGTCATCACAGTTAGACCCCCATGCCAGTGTCCTGAAATATTTATTTTATTTGTTGGCTGTAAAGAAGAAAACCCTCAATAGCGTTTTTAACTAATATTCATAACTTTGCCATTTTTAAGAATTTTTTAACCAAATTTTCAATGTGGGCTTTTTGGGACTGCTCCTCATGAACCCAATCACTATCATTTTGTTAACTGGGCCTGGAAGGTGATTTCATGGTCACTGGTGAAAAAATTCCTAAAATTGGCTGAGTCATGAGTGTTGATGAAATGTTTGTACGCACTCACATAACTTTGGTAGTTTTCAATATTTTTTACACCACTTCATTAACAATTCAGCTGTCATTTTTCACATCCCGGCTGAAATGTGTTTTTCAGCTTGGCACAGAATGGTGTTTTAGCACAGATTTGAAAATGTTTTCCTATGTGGTTTATGAGGTGGGGTCATAAGAAGACTATGTTCAAAATTTGGTGTCACAATGTGAAAAAAATGCCAAAGTTATGACCAATCATTGCAATTTAGGAATGCCCACTTGTAACTTCAGAAATTTTAAATATTTTGACCCCAGATTTTCAACATAGCATTCTTTTTACCAGACCTCATATATGTCACAATTGTCATTTTTAAAATCCTTTCCAAAATGTGTTTTTGCACCTATAGTGCAGAATGGTGTTGCAGTTGTGCAGAGTTATGTTTTGGCAAGGATTAAAACATTTTTTGTACTGGGTTACATAAGATGGGGTAATAAGATGGCTATGTTGACTAGTTGGTCACTGTTGTCCTATGAATGGAAGCACAGGACATAGCAGGCACTGTGCTTCCATGGCTAAATGCATATATGTATCAATGAAGGGATAGGATTGCAGGGCCCAGAGAGCCCTGCGCTCCTGTGCTCCCACAGACAAATAAGGGTATGATTATACTATCTGAAAAAGTAAGGAAATTAATTGCAAAAAAACTTCATTACTGCATCAATTAGTGTTGTTACTAAAGAAACAAAGCAGGGAAAGGTGGTATTAGGGTTTCTAACCCTAACACCCCACACCCACCATGCAGTCACTAACATGCGTCGTGGGTGTTCCTTGGTGTTGTCAGCACTAATGCTTACCCCATTCTCCTATACTGTATCCATCTCAGCTTATTTACTTATGGAACGAGGTGATCATTAGGACTGATGACCCAAAGGCATACCTCTGATGTGTGTCAGTGTCTGCAGGGTGGGGGTAGGGTGTTAGGGTTGGAAACCCTGACACCACATTTCCCTGCTTTTGTCACTTTTGTAACAACCCTTTCTGATGCATTAACAAAGTTTTTTGCAATCAAAAAATGAATATATGTATATCTATCTATCTATATATCTCTCTCTCCCTCTCTCTCTATCTATCTATATATGTATGTATATATATATATATATATATATATATATATATATATATAGCCTTGATAGTGCCACTATAGTTAAGGTTGAGCAGGGGTTTCCATGTTAAATCTCAGACTTTACACTTTCATAACTTTGCAACTGTTCAACTGATTTTAAAGAAATTTTGCATTCGCAGTCTTGTGTGGTAGGTCTCAGGTCCTGCCAGGTTTTGTTTTGGTCAGATTTGCAGATTCCAAGTTGTGCATAGTGCTAAAATATTGATAATGAGGGAATTAGAAGTAGAGCAGGCTGAACCACTGATATGTCTGTTCAACAGCTCACTTAGGTCTGGGGAAGTTCCAAGGTATTGGAAGGTGGCAGACATTGTACCGCTTCAAATGGGGGGGATAAGGAGCAACCAGCGAGCTACAAGCCTGTCAGTCTAACCTCTATAGTAGGGAAGCTGTTGGAGTCACTGATCAAAGAGGACCTCATAGACTACCTGGAGAGCAACAGGCTCCAGTATAGTAAACAGCATAGTTTCATGGCAGGAAGATCTTGTCAGATTAACTGATAGTTTTCTTTGACTGGGTGACAAAGGAATTAGACAAGATCCATGCTGTGGATCTGTTCTACTTTAACTTCAGCAAGGCTTTTGTTTTGGTACCTCACAAATGATTGCTTAAGAAGATGAAATACCTGGGTGCAGCTAAACCCATAGTGAACTGGGTAGGTAACTTGCTAGAGTGGAGGCTGCGAAGAGAGGTGGTCAATAGGGTTAAATCATAGGAGAGGGAGGACATGAGCATGGTTCCCCAAGGATTGGTCCTGTGTCCGGTCCTGTTCAACATGTTCATTAATGACATTGGAGAAGGAATCCAGGGCAGGTTGTGTGTCTTTGCTGATGACACAGAACTGTGTGGGAGGGTGGATATTGATTAGGGAATAAGGAAAATGCAGAGAGACCTACAAATGCTAGAGGGGTTGTCAAAGGCCTGGTAGTTAAAATTGAATGCTAGAATGTGCAAGGTAATGCACCTAGGGAAAAAGAACTCTAATCCAGAGCATTGGATTTGAGGAGAGAGATAGACTTAGCACTACAGATGAGGAACAGAATCTGAGAGTTATTAGCAACTCACGTAAGCAATTGGGTCAGTGCAACAAGGCATATAGCAAAGCTGAATGGATGCTGGGATGTATCAGAAAGGATACTGATAGCAGAACAAAATAGGTTATACTTTCCCTCTACAGATCCCTGATGAGTACTCACCTCAGAAAAGATAAGGATAGGCTGGAGATGGTGCAGCACAGATTAACAAAAATGATTCAGAGCCATTAAGGCAGATCCTATGAGGAGCACTTCAAGGCACCAAAAACATACTCATTGGGGACAAGAAGGGAGAGGGGAGATATGATAGAGACCATCAAGTTCCTTAAAAGAATTAACAAAATGAATTGCAGGGAACTATTTAGCCTGAATACCAATTTGCGGTCATGTGGACACAAACGGAAATTAACAATAAGTAGGATCAAGAGAGGTATGAGGAAGTACTACTTTATGGAAAGGGTGGTGGAATCTTGGAAGAGTCTGCCAGCTGAAGTGGTGGGTGCAAAAACAGTAAGAGGATTCAAGCAGAGCTGGGACATAATGAAGGGAATAGCAGTTACTGAGGGTGATAGGACGAAGGAGGAGAATAGGAAGAGGACAGGGCAGGTTAGTACCTCATAGGAACAGTAGGTTTCAGGGATTATAGGGAACTTGGGCAGACTGGATGGACCTCTGGTCTTTTTCTGCCATCATTGTCTACTTTTCTATGTTAAAAATCACTGTTTAGGGCAATGTTTGTGCCATCTCGCTGTGCCCAGACAGTTTGGAATTTTGGTCTTAAATTTTTAGGGTAGAAAGGGCTTGAATCACAGAAAAGCCTTTCACTGGCTTGGAGAAAAAATATCAATCCATTCCAAAGTTATTTAATTTTAAAATTTTGAGTTCTGAGCATGCCCAGTTCAGTCTTTTGGATAGCTTTCTAGAATGGCAAAATAATTTGGTCTCAAGGAAAAGGATTATTTGTTGTGAGGGGCCAATCTTTTTCGTGAGAAAAAATCCTTTTTTGTGAGAGGCTATCTTTGCACTTTAATGTTTGTAACCTTTCAATGAGTTTGCATGAAATATTGCATACACAGTTTCAGAGGGTTGATCTCTTTTGATTTGCTAAGCTTTCTTATGGCCACATGTACAGATTCTGAAATTTGATTAATGAAAAAAGTTAAAAACTCACAATTTTTTGCAGTTTTTTTGCCATTATCTAGCGCCCAGATGGTTTAGAATTTTGCCTGAAATTTTCTGGGTAGAAAGGGTTTGACCAAATGACGTGCCTTTTGTTGGTTTGCAAAGAAATATTAATTGATTGCCAATTTATAAAGATTTAAAATTTTAGTTCAAAGCATGTTCAGTAGTTGTTTTTTGGTTTTGTATAGGTATTTGATACCCTACAGAGCATGTTCAGAATCAAACTTTCAAATGCTTATAACTTGGGAATGGATCCATATTTTTTTCACCAAACCAATGAAAAGCACCATTCTGTGGCATAACCATTCTACCCTGAAACTTTTAGTCCAAAATTCTGAACCTGAAGGTGATTTAAAAAAAAAGCAAAAAAAAAAAATACAGTTTTTCCTAAAAACGCACTATCCAGATCTTGCAATCCTCACATCTGACTAGAACAAAACTTGGTTAATCAAGATACCTTGTCCCCAGACTGTGCATGCAAAATTTAGTGCAATTCCCTAGAATTGGTGTGAGACTATTAATTATGGTAGCATGTTAGCACCATTATAGTTAGGGTTGAGCAGTGTTTTCTGTGTTAACCCTCAAATATTGTACTTTAATATCTTTGCAACTGTTTAATAGATTTACTTCAAATTTTGCATGCATAGTCTTAATAGGTAGATCTCTTGATGTTCTTAGTTTCATTCTAGTTGGATGCGCAGATTCTGAGATGTGGATAGCAAAATAAATGAAAAAAAATTGCTGTTTTTTTGCTGGGTTTTTTTAGTCATCACCTTGCACCCAGACAGTTTGGAATTTTGGTCTGAAATTTTCAGGGTAGAAAGAGCTTGACCCCCAGATGTGGCTTTCACTGGTTTGGTGAAAAAAATATTACTAAATTCTAAAGTTATTAAATTTAAAAAATGTGAGTTCTGAGCATGCTCAGTCAGCACTTCAAAATAGCTGTATGAAGTTTTCATATAGGAACCCTTTTCATATAGTTTTCCATTTGATTTTTTTTTTATAGCCACCATAATGATTTCTGTTTCCCACTAAAAGTTCTTATTTGGAAAACCACAAAATATGACATTTTGCAGTGTGACCACAATATATAGCTTGCTTATCTGGAGACCCTAAGCTGGATTCTACGCTTAACTGTAGGAGACATGCCCTTGACATGTTTTTTTTTTTTATGATTATACATTTTTTTGTGACTCATGATACAAAAAAGGATTTTTTTTGTGTCTCAAGTCATGAAAAACAGATCATTTTCCATGAGAAAAACATCTTTTTTCTTTTGCTAGCATCTGTTACTTGACATCTAGTAGCACCGACCACCTCCTTAATCTGTGTCCCTGTAATACCTGCTATTTTTCCCTGGTGTCTAGTGGTACCCCCACCCTCTGATTGCCTTCCCTGTATTTTTTTCATTATTATTCCATGTGTCTAGTGGCATCTCCACCATCTGCCCCTGTATTTATTGGTTATTTTCCTGATGTATAGTGGCAGCCCTCACCCTCTGACTGCCATCCTCATATTTATTTATTTATTTCCCTGGTGTCTAGTGGTGCCCCCCTAACCTGCAATCCATGCCTTTGTAATTTGTTTCTTTATGGTCCCTGGTATCCAGCGGTACCCCCCATGCTCTGTTCACCATCCCTGTAATATTTGCTTTTCTCATTAGTGCCCGGTGGTACCCCTCATCCTCCAATCCACTCTTTTGTTAGACCTCTAATAAAGAAAGCAGTTCCTTGATGTCTTTTTTGAACTTGTAAAAATTAAACAAGTCTCTCACTGATCTGACCTCCCCAACCCTAGCCTCCCACTGAGAAACTACCACCCCACACTCTCCCACATCCCCTGCACACCCTCACTCACCTGAACAGCTTTCTGGTTGAAGATCCACCACCTGATCGAAGACACATCTTGCTGCTGGAACTGCCAGCTACAATATGAGAAACTAAGGTAAACGTGGTTCAATGTATTTCAATGGGGTTTTCAACTTTTATTCATAACTTGGGCATTTTTGCTTATTTTAACACCAAATTTTCAACTTGGTCTTTTTGGGACACCACCTCATGAAAAATGTCAATGAAATTCCATAAATCCAGTTTGAAAGGCAATTTCATGGATGCTTGGTGAACTCACCTTTTGGGCAGAATTTGAAAACTTTTACTGCTCTGGCTCATGAGGTATGGTCATAAGAAGGGTATGTTGAAAATTTGGGGTCAAAATATGTAAAAATGGCAAAGTTATGAGCATGCATTGAAATTTTGCTTTGCTTTGCTCATAACTTGGGAAATTTTCAATATTTTGACACCAAATTTTCAACATATACATATTTTTACATCACCTCATGAACATAGCAGTTGTCATTTTTCAAATCCTGGCAAAACTGTCTTTTCGCACCTGTGGCATAGAATGACATTGCAGTGACGGGGAACCACATTTTGGCAGGGATTCAGAAATGTTCAGTACCAGATTCATGAGGTGGGGTAATAAGAACTCTATGGTGACAACTTGGTGTGCATTTCCTCAGATTAGAAGTGCTAGGCCCAGAGGACCTGACACACTTTACAGCAACATACATATACACATCTATGGAAGGATGGGGCCCTGTGCTCCCACAGGCAAATAAAGATACAATTACACTATCTCAAAAAGTATCAATGGATGGGAGCACAAGGCCCAGATTATTCTATCTCAAAAAGTAAAAAAGTAATTGCAAAAAAACTTTGTTAATGCACCAGTTAGGGTTAAAGTGACAAAAACAGGGAAATGTGGCATTATGGTTTCCAACCCTAACACCGCACCCCTATGCTAGAGACAGCAAGAGGTGTGAAGTGTGCCTTGAGGTTGTCAGCCCTAACACTCACCCCATTCCATGAGTAAATAAGCTGAGATGGGTACTGTATGAGAGAATGAGGTGAGCATTAGGGTTGACAACTCCAAAACACACCCCACGCCTGTTGTTGCATTTAGGGTAGGGGTGGGGTATTAGGTTTGGAAACCCTAATGTTCAGGATAATGGGCAAAAAGTAGGGAAATATTACATTAGGGTTTTCAACCCTAACACCCCACTCCCACACAGGAAGCAGCAAATCAGGCATTCTGTGTGGTTGTTATAACTAATGCTCACCTTATTCCATCACTAAATAAGCACATAGAGCAATGAAAGTCATGGCACACCACTAGCCACCAATAAAAAGTCCACAGCCAAAGTTATGCTAAAAAAAAAAAACATTTTTTACTTACCTTTGCAACAGTCAAAAAAGTATGAAGTATAAAGTGCAGTACACAGACAACTCCTCATGTTTCACCCAAGCATGGGCTTTGTCAAAGGCATTACCCCCTAGTGTTGTGTGATTTAAATAGCACCCATCCCAATCACATGACACATTTTTAAAGTGAAAGTGCTCCTTCAATATCTTTAAAACAACATTAAACTAACATTATTTCTTCTAACAACACCAAGTGATATTTAAACTAGTAGAATTACCACCTTGCAAGCCCCGTATTACATTTCATTACCCTATCTTTATTATTTGTGTCCCAATACGTTACATAATTACTTATTGGGCACATCTACATGAAACAACTTCATATATAAATGGACATTGCATAGTGATATTTACTAAGAGTCTACATTATTGTTTCTTACTATTACATTTTCTATGTCTCTTTCTACTGGAACTATAGTTTTATTATCACACAGAGGAACTCATGCAGGATAAAGGAAGCCAGACATTCTATCAACATATTTCCCCTTAAATGATGCCAGAACAACTCATTTATGAACAACAATTTCAATCAAAGCAATATTAAAACAATAACACATTTTAGCCCCCCCCCCAGCCCTTCGGTGGTATAAATATAAGAATGGGCCTTTATGTTATTGTACATATGTCTAATAAGTAATTCTGAAAAGTATTGGGGCACAAATAATAAACATAGGGTGACAAAATGCAATATGGGGCTTGCAAGGTGGCAATACTATTAGTTCAAATATCACTTGGTGTTGTTAGAAGAAATAATGTTAGTTTAATGTGGTTTTAAAGATACTGAATGAGCACTTGCACTTTAAACATTTGTCACGTGATTGGGATGGGTGCTTTTAAATCACACAACACTAGGGGTGATACCTTTGACAAAGCCCATGCATGGGTGAAATGTGAGGAGTTGTCTGTGTTCTGCACTTTGTACTTCATACATTTCTGACCACTGCAAAGTTAAGTAATAAATATTTTTTATCAGCATAAAGTTGGCTGTGGATTTTTTATTGGTGGCTAGTGGTGTGCCGTGACTTTCATTGCTGCATATCTGTATGAGTCTCAGAGCATCCACTCCTCTGTGCAGCTCAGTCTGTATGCTAAATAAGCATAGATGTGTACACTGAATGAAAATGAGGTAAGCATTAGGTTTGACAACCCCATGTCATTCCTGATTTGCTGTCTCCAGTGTGGGGGTGGGATGTTGGGGTTGAAAACCCTAATATCATATTTCCCTACTTTTTGATTTTTATCCTGAACTCTAACTGATGCATTAATACCATTTTTGCTCAATGAATATATTGGTATACCGTCGTTACAGGAAAACTTTGACAGCGATGGTACATTACAGCGACATATTGACCATGTCGCTGTAATGTACCTGCAGGACAATGGCAATGTTTTTTTGTGGACATGCACCCTCTCCCTGAATCAACTCAGACTTGAAGTCAATTATAATATTCATGGGGGTGCAGGCGGCAGAGTACCCCACATGTGGAGTACAGGGGGCAAAGCCCCCCACGAAAAAAGACTCTTTTCCTTGATGGCTGTCTGCCAACTGTTGGCATAACAGCTATCACTGTACTAGCAGTAGACACATTTTCTGTTGATGTGCTGGTGAGGAACTGAACATATTATAGGGGCATGGTTGTGAGCCTATAGTTAGCATTGAGTAGCATGTTTAATGTTATACCTCAAATTTTGCACTTTAATAACTTTGGAACCCATTAATGGATTTGCACAAAATTTGGTATGTGCTGTTCTGTGGGTTTAGTCTCCTGTTGTGCCAAGTTTCTTTCCAGTCTGATTTGTGGATTCTGAGATCTGGATTGTGGTAAAACCTCAAAAGTTGCCTTTTTTGCAGTTTTTTCCTCATTGCCTTGTGTCCACATGGTGTGGAATTTTGGTGTGATTTTCCCATGGTACAGCCAGTTTGGGTAGCAGAACTGCCATGCTTATCTTGGTGAAAAAACTTTAAACTGTTGCAAAGTTATTATATTTTTAAATGTCCTATTGTTTTCAAAGGGAAATCTCCTGTCGATTTTATAGGGATAAAGTTCTACCAAGGATTATGAGATCAGTTCCTTTTCATGATCAAAAAATCATTTTTTTTTCCTTTTACCTTCTTTTTATTTATTAATTGTAATTTACAGTTCACAACTGAATTCATCATTATTGAAATTATAATTACAATTATTTGGTCACTTCATTCATCCTGGCATATGATGAACACTTTAGTGTCATAGGATTAAAATAATAGCATATTTTTTTTAGGAACACATGTGAGTAATATTATTCCTAATGTGTTCTAAATATATACAATTTTAGAAGTAAAGAAGGAGGAGGGGCTTAGATCAGTTCCTTAATCAAAATGAAATTCTACACATTTTTTTGATTTATTTCACAATTCGAAAAGTACCTTTGAGTTGAAGACTCATTTACAAAGGTTCCATGTCACATTTAGTTGTACAATACAACAGTGAACACACTACAAGGTAGTACTCAAACAGACTGGTTACAGTGAATAACATAAATAGCTAACAATCTGATTTGGAGTTACTGTACAGTGTAAAATCAGGTTAAAAAGTTCCTGGGCAGTAGCTGAGTAGGCCGCATGGGGGGGAGGGGAGAGCTGGCCGGAGGCCATTGTCGGGGAGGTCAGGTAGATCAAGGACAGTCGCATGGGGAGGAGGAGAGGAGGTGGTCTCTGAGAGCAACTTTGAAGGGGCCAATTCTGGTTTCTTTGGTAAGAGCAATGGGCAGACAGTTCAACAAGAAAGAAGCCCTGTAACTGAAAGTTCTTTCGAATTGGGAGATTGTACACCTGGGCACTGATAGGAGTATCTTGCCGAAACTACAGATGTTTCTATGTATCGGGGCTGGCTGGATAATGGGGGTGAGGATGGCGGGTGTGCGATCCAGGCAATCTTTTTTGCCATGAGACATGTGTGGAACCGTATTCTATTGCCAAGGCTTAGCCAGTTTGTGGCAGTGTATAGTGAGCATGTGTGTGTGTGTGAGATGATCACAGCCAAGGACTAGATGTCAGGGTTTGTTCAGGGAGTGCCTGAGATGGCCTAGGGCCAAAGTGTTCACAGCTCCATAGATAAGAATACCATAGTCAACAAGGGAGAGGACTGAGGAGGAAACTGCAAGCCAAAGGGCTTCAGGAATGAGACAGTGTTTGAAGCAATACAGGAGATTGAGCCGGATGTTAAGGTCGGTAGACAGGTGATGGATATGCTTGTGGAAGTTGAGGGTTGGGTCTAGGGTTATGCCCAGGTATTTGAAAGTATCCACTTGCTCTAGAGGGGTAAAATTGTCCACTAGAACTTATACTGTATTAATTACATATATGTTCTTGAAACTCAGTCAATTTAATAAATAGAGAAAGCAGTGCCCATAGGTTATTGTATGTGTTCACCTGATTATTAAAACAATAATGAACTTTTTCTAATTCATGACTGGATATCATACTAGTAATCCAAATGTAATAGTTGGGGGGAGGGGAGTGCTTTATCTTTCCACAACACTGGGATATTTTTATGAGCTAGCAGAATGCTATGTCTAACAAATTTCTGTCTATTCAGATTAATCAGAGATAGTGGGCCCCACTGCATAGCAACATCCAAGCTGGATTCTTATTCAACTGAACCCCATCTATCTGAGAGATAATTGCTAATATTACATTCCATCACCCAGTTAGTGCTGGGTATGTGATTAACATATGCTCTAGGGTACCTATGTTGCCACACCCTCCAGGGCATTTATCAGTAAGCTGTGCATTAAAGAGATTTAATCTATGGGGGGTGTAGTATACTCTATGCAAAATATTGCAATATATTTGTTGTAGTCTAGTAGCTTTTATACCAAGATTCTTAATATTGGTTATGTGTGCCCATTTTTTATTATTTAGACTAATATGCAATTTAGTTTCCCATTTTTTTTAAGAATGGATAGGTTGCAATCTGTATTTTTCAGCAAAATGTTATATAGATGTGTTATTAGTTACTTTCCCAGTGGAGAGATAACTGTTCTATTAATTTCATCAAACTGTGGATTATCTAATTCTCTTAGATTTTTTTAAGGTAAAATGATGTAGCTGTAAATAGCCATGAAAATGTTTATGAGACAGATTATAGCATTCCATTAATTGATTAAATTCCATTACTTGATTTAACTCCATAAAATGACCAATTTCACTGAGCCCATTGGTGTACCATGCTTTATAAACCTCATCCTTTAAGGGAGGAATAAAGAATCCTTTCAAATAAATGGAAGAGTGGCACTTACATATATTGTTCATCTTAAGTATTTTGCTGGCAAAGTCCAACATTCTGCATAGAGTTTTTATGATTAAAGCGACAGTATCAAACTGGGGTCTTTGTGGGCCGCTTAGTATCCAATGTTTCAAGTTGGTATAGGGAGTCCCGATTGTTTCTAATTCCACTACTGGATCTGTACTATCATTGTGGTGTATGTTATGTAGAAAAGACAGATTAGCCGCATAATAATATAATTTGAAGTCCGGTAGCGCCAGACCCCCTTCTTCCTTAGATAGATACAATTTCTCTATTTTTAAGTTTGGGCACTTCCCTTTCCACTGAAATCTTTCTAATGTGGCATCAAACTTTTTGAAAACAGGCTCAGGAATCACAATAAGGATATTCTGGAATAAGAATAAAAATCTAGGTAGAAGATTCATTTTAATTTCATTGGCTCTACCAATTAATGTAATGGGAAGAGATTCCCTGTGTATTAGCTCTTCTTGGACTTCAATAGTGGTACAAAATTATTTTCATGCAGTGTCATCAGATCCTGGTTTAGAGTGACACTGATATATCTGATTTCTTTAACCCCTTTAATTTTGCATCCGGGGGAGGTACAAAGGGATCTGAATGGTTATATGATTCTAGGAGTTCATTTTTTCCCAGTTTACCTTATATCCTGAGATCTTACCAAATTCTGATGTAAAACTAATTATATAGGGGAGATTTGTATTCATATTAACAGTATATAAAATAGCATCAACCACATATAAGCTGATCCAATATTCAATCATCCCTATTATAATTCTGGTTATGTGTTTCTGAGCAAAAAAATCCTTTTTCATGAACCGCCATCATTTTCTTTCTTCCACCAACTACAAAAGTTGAAAAATACATAAAACTGCCGAGATTTTTAAAAATAAACATCAGAACCTAGCTAAATGGGACCAATTTAGCTAGTGTCTGGTGTTTGGTTTTGAAAGTGGTACCCACAAATGCCTTTTCTGGGCACCTAAAATCCCGGGTGCCCAGATTAGTGAGATGAGTGCTTCTCTGACATTCTCTGCATGAGAACATGAAGAATGTGTTGACTTCTGCATTTGAGATTTAACATTAAACAGGCTATTAAAGGGAGCAGCAAGGCAGAGCTCCAGTAAGATGGCTGGCTGAGTGCAGCAGCTGTGTGCACTGAGCATTCCCCGCTACATCTTGCACATGAAGATATAAGAGAAAAATGGCCCTTTTGCTCCTGGTTGTATGTAATGTGAAGTTGGGTATATCTATGACGTATTGAAGGTCCAGAGAGATTTTGCTACATAGCATTGAAAAGAAGAGAGCTTTTGGAAGACCCTGGAATGCTGAAGACATGAAGGATTTTGGACACCCTCGGCTACGTTCAAAACTGAGCATCTTTTTCAGGTCAGGTAACATCGGATGAATAGCCCATAGCACATGACTCAGGTAAGCTCCCTTTATTTTCTGCATTAGCAGGACAGAGTGGGTTGGAGAAGGAGGAGACCTGTGCAGAAAAAATGGTGAAGCGACCCGGCGATATGTGGTGAGTGAGCTGCGGTGGTTGCAAGAGGAGCCTCAGGTAACCAATTCTCTGGCAGTTTTTTTCCATGACTTGAAGACTTGGGGAACAGTTCAGAAAAATGACTGAAAGAAAAAGGAACTGTTTCTCTGGGCTTGGATTGAGGTGCTGAGATTTTGGTGGTGGGCACTTTTTCTGCAACTGTATGGGAAACTGAATGGGGACTTTGGAGTACAGGAAGCAGTGGTGAATGCTTCAATCTCAGGGAGTAAGAAAAGCAGTGAAAGGGGTGAAAGGAACCAAGAAGTATCTGTATTAACTGAAGAGTTAGATCTGCAAAAGGGGAAATGCCTGTTGGGATGGTGAAGATGGAAAGAAGGTGCTACAGGCAAACAAGGGAGAAAATTCAGATTGTGCAACCTCAAGTTTGAATCTGGGGGTTGATAGCCCAGATCATAGTTCTGATAAAACAGGAGTTAAAACCCACCATACATTATTTCAACAATCAATAATTACTTATTTACAGTCCCCCATTTGTAAAAAAAAAAAAATATTTGCCACTCGCTGAAATTACTTTTCTTTCCAAGACAAGAATAGCTAAACAGTTGGATAAACAAGATAAACAAGACAAACAAGATAAGCTCGATGAGAAGCAGAATAAAGAAGGGGTGGAATAAAACTCTGGGCAGCATTCAGACCAGATTTCTGCCCCTCCCCCCACCCACTGATATGGGCCATCATGACTCTCACGCTCTAATAATAACGTTAAAGGCATAAATGAATCTGGTTTTAATTCAAACCTCCCACAACAAACAATACTGGAGGAGCCAAGTGTTGGGTTTTATAAATATTAACTTCACTATTTCCTCCTTAGATCTAAAGTTCACTGATATAGCAGACAAACTGAATGTTGTCACTTTAAGAACTGGGCAATTTGAACATTTATCCAGTGTGGAAGATGTATTGCTAAAGGTGTCCACAGACTTGTCAGCTGCCAATAAAGAATTAGATGCCTTAAAAAGTAGAGTGGAAAATCTAGAATCCAGATCAAGATGGATGAATATAACAATAGGCAACTTGCTGGAGAAAGATGAAGGGGGAGGGAAACCCCTTGTCTTATTATAAGCAGATGATAACTTCAATCATGGGTTTGACGTTTCTAGATGAAAAAATTGAACTGGATTGCTCTCACAGAGCCTTTGGCCCTAGAAGGAAGGATGGAAGGCCCAGATTTATGTTTGTCAGCTATTATGCTTTCAGGATAGGGAAAATATTCTGTATAAAGCCAATAAAGAAAAAGGCTTGGTGTATAATGGCATGAAGCTTCAAGCCTTTTCTGACCTTCCTCCTTCTATTTTAATGAAGTGGAAGGCTTTTGATGATGTTAGAGATCGGCTGAGAAAGCAGGGTATCCTTTTTCTGTATTGCATCCTGCAAGACTACGGGTTCTTTTGGAAGGAAAGGCTTTCTTTTTTTCTACACCACAAGAGGCTCTGGAGTTTCTACAAAATAGGTCACATAAAGATTTTACAGCCTCTTCTGCATCCAGCACATACTTTTGGTATAGGCTGTAGGCTATCCTGATGGGTAAGGTTAGGTTTGGGGGGGGGCAGAAATTAAAATGTAAGGGACTAGGATAAAATGGTGAAGGGGTAGAGATGAATATTGTCTACTTCCTTTTTAAGGATGGTGTTTGATTTTTCTAAAAAGGGCAATAATAAACAATTACAGAAAAGGAGCAAGGCAAAGGTGGAGGGAGTTAGCTTAATTTTTTACATCATGCACACAGCTTAAGGCAAGCTGTCTTTAAAGTCATTAGGAAGGTAGAGCAATCTTCTGAGCTCAGAAGATCACAGTGGAGGGGATCAAGTGATATGTTTAAGAAATGTAAAAATCATTTAGGGGATGGGGAGGTGGAATTAGATTGCTTAAATTTATTTTTAGTGTTATTGTGGTATTTTATATAGGTAGGATATTTTTCTATTGGAAGTGTGGGTATGATATTAAATTATTGCACTTTTTTTGAATAGATTTGTCCTGCTGCCTGTCTCATGGGTGAAAATGTTTTTGTTGCCTAAATTTAGATGCAAATACTTAGATTGTTAGCCTGGACCCTGAATGGAGCCAAGAATAGAATAAAACGTAGACAAATTGTCAATTATTTAAATAATAATAAAAAAAAAAGATTGCGTTCTGCTGCAAGAAACACATTTTGAAAAGAAGGATGTTGATTATTTCTCTAACCTTTTCAGGCAACTGGAATCTCTACATGTTTTGCAGGTAACACAAGAAGTACTGCCATCTTTATTAAAAAGCATCTAAAACCTAATAAAATTAGTTATTAAGTGGATCCTGAAGGGAGATGAGTAAATGCTAAGGTGCTTATAGATCAAACACAAGTCTCATTTATTAGTGTGTATGCCCCAATTGAGGAGGACTTAATGTTGTTTACAAATCTGTTCCTTTGGGTCTCTACTCTAAACTCTCCTGTAGTAATAAGGGGAGACATTAAGATAGCACTTACTTCTTTGGATAGGGCTTATTCACCCCCATAATGGAAGGTTAAAACTGTTAAGTCAATCAATAACCATGCTCAAGAACTAACCTTGGTGGATCCTTTTTGAAAAATTATAGCAAACTGAAAAAAAAATATTTTTTAAAAAATTTATAATTGTTTCTCAGGGATAGATTATTTGTTGGTCTGTAGTTCATTGCTGCATACAATTAAATTTGTCAGATACAACTCCATTTTGATTTCAGATCATGCTTCATGTTATATGGAGTTAAACTTGATAAAGAAGAAGAAGAATATTTCCTCAAAAAATGGACATTTAATTTATTATTATGAGATGAGCAATTTGCAAGTTTTCTGAAGTGGGAAATAGTGACCTTTTGGGAATCGAACCCTCCAGTTGAGTTTTCATGGTTTGTATTGCATTATGTGAATCCAATGTTAAGAAAACATTTCTGGGGGCTTGGATGGGCTGGAGCGGGATTTGGCCTTGGCAGAAGTAATTTCCACAACAAGGAGAGAAGAAGATAAAATAAAGATGATGTTTTTGAAGAAAAAAATAGAGAGGATTAGTCAGGGGAAAGTGGAGAAGCAAATGTATAAATCAAGGGCCAATTTTCTTTTTTTTTTTTTTTTTTGGTGGTTTCACCTTCAAAGCTCCTAACCTATTACCTTAAGAATCAGGATTGTCAGAATAGGATTGATTGTGTCACTATACTGGATGGGAGAAGGGTATTAGATCCAGTTGAGATTAATAATGAGTTTAAAAATTATTTTAAGACTTTATATGAGGAGGACAGCTCTGCTACCATAACAGAAGTTCAGGATTATATCAAAAAGATTGATGTAGCTAAGATCTCAGAAGATGATAGAGTAAGTCCTAATATGGAAATAAATGAAGCAGACATATATAATGTAATATCCAATATGCCAAATAATAAGTCACCAGGGATTGATGGTTACTCCGCTGAATTTTACAAAGTATTCAAAGAACTGGCTCCTCTTTTGAGTCACCTGTTTCAAAACTTTCAGGTGTAAACATATTTTTCATCTTCTTTTAATGAGGCTTCTATAATTTTACTTTTGAAAAAAGAAAAGCCTGAGGATATTTACAGTTTCTTTAGGCCCATATCACTGTTGCATAATGATTATAATTTGTTTGCAAAGGTGTTGGCCAATAGAATTGCAAATATTATTCCCAACATTGTACATTCCAATCAGACTGGTTCTGTGGTAGGGAGAATGTTAAATCATAATATTAGGAGAGCTTTAAATTTAATGGTTTCATTGTTGAATGTAGATTTGGCAGTGCTTTCCCTCAATGCTGAAAAAGCCTTTGATAAAGTGAATTGGGAATTTCTATTCCAGCTTCTTGTGGCTTTTGGCATTGAGGGACAGTACCTGGAGTGGATAAAAATTATATATTTCTTCACCACAGGCTTCTGTCAAAACAAATCATATTTCTTCTGAATATTTTAGTTTACAGTGGGGCACCAGGCAGGGCTGCCCTCTATCTAATTTGTTGTTTGCTTTATTTATATAACCATTAGCTATCCTGATTAGGAGTGACCCTGAGGTTAAAGGAATTAAAATAGGTATCAGATACATAACATAACACTCTATGCAGATGATATTTTACTTTTTTGGGAGATTTAGCAAATGATTCTGATCAATTATTTAAATCTTCACATATTTTTGTAAACACTTGGAATATAAAATCAACTGGGTTAAAATTGAGGCCATAATAATCTCAGAGGGTAAAAGCCCCAGTCAGAAGCATCATAGAAACATAGAAACATAGACTTTGATGGCAGATAAGGACCGCTTGGCCCACCTAGTCTCCCATTTCCCTACCTAGAGGATAAGCTGCAGATCCTATTTAACCAACAGCCTATTTCTTCCTACCCCCCACAAAAATTCCCGTATGTCTGTTCCATGCATTCTTGAATTCTCCCACAGTTTTAGACCGCACAACCTTTCTCACATTGCCCCTGAGCTGTCCCCCCTCTATCTTCAAGTTGTGTCCCCTTGTTCTTGCACGTCTCTTTTTCTGAAAGATGCTACCCTCTTGGACACTGTTGATTCCACTGAGGTACCTAAATGTTTCTATCATGTCTCCCCTCTCCCTCCTTTCCTCAAGGGAATACATATTAAGCTCCTTTAGCCTCTCCTTATATGGCTTCTCTTGCAGACCCTGCACCATTTTAGTTGCCCTCCTCTGAACTGCCTCTATCCTGTCAATGTCCATGCGGAGATGGGGTCTCCAGAACTGGGTGCAGTACTCCAGATGGGGTCTCACCAACTGTCTGTACAGGGGCATAACAACTTCCTGTTTTCTGCTGGTGATGCCTCTCCCTATACATCCCAGTATCCCCCCAGCCCTCCCTACCACCTTCTCACATTGCTTGCCAACCTTAAAGTTATCTAATATGATTACCCCCAGGACCCTTTCCATTTTTGTTGTTGTTACTACCTCCCCCCCATTGCATAATCTTCCCCTGGGTTTTTGTTTCCCAGGTGCATTATTTTGCACTTCTTTGCATTGAATCCAAGCTGCCATACTTCTGACCATTCCTCGAACCTTGCCAAGTTCCTTCTCATCCTTTCCATGCCTCCTTGAATATCTACACCGTTGCAGATCTTTGTGTCATCTGCAAAGAGGCATACTTTTACTTCCAGTCCATCTACAATGTCACTTATAAAGACATTAAAAAGGACTGGACCCAGTATTGAACCCTGCGGTACCCCACTAGTAACCCCTGTTTCTTCAGAGTGGACTCCATTTACAATTACCTTCTGTGTCCTGTTGTTTAGCCAATGTTTTACCCAGGCTATCACATTGGGACCCACTCCAAGGCTGGTTAATTTGACTAATAATCTTTTGTGTGGGACTGTGTCAAATGCCTTGCTAAAGTCTAGGTAGGCCATGTCCACAGCCCCTCCCTGGTCTACTACTTTGGTCACCCAGTCAAAGAAATCAATTAGATTCATCTGACATGACCTTCTCATTGTGAACCCATGCTGCCTTGGGTCCTATGCCCCACTGGCCTCTAGGTACTCAACAATTCTTTCCTTCAGAAGTGATTCCATCACTTTCCCTATCATAGAGGTCAAAATGACAGGTCTGTAGTTTCCTGCCTCTGTCTTTCTCCGACTTTTGTGAAGGGGAATCACATCAGCCTTCTTCCGGTCCTCAGGTACCACACAATCCTTCCATGATTTGTTATAAAGGGTAGTCAGTGGTGTCACTAGTTCTCTGCTTAATTCTTTTAGAATTCTGTGGTGAATTCCATCTGGCCCCATTGCTTTGTCCACCTTCAGTTTTAGGAGTCCTTTCAGAACCCTTCTTCTGTGAAAGGACTGGTATCAACCCCAGTGCTTCTTTGTTAATTGGATTAGGCACCTCCCCCACTTCCTCTTTTGTGAATACTGAACAGAAGTATTCATTCAGTATCCCTGCTTTTTCACTGTCACTCTCTGCCCACCCACCATCCATTCTATTCAGCCTCACTATCCCTCCCTTTGTCTTTCTATGCTCCCTGATATACCTATAAAAGGTTTTATCCCCCTTCTTAACTGAGTTGGCTATCTTTTCCTCAGTTTATGCCTTTGCTATTCTGACTACCCTTCCTGTTTCCTTCTGCCTTAACTGGTAAAGTTCTCTGTCCTACTCCTTCTGTGTTTCCTTATACTTCCTAAATGCTATCTTTTTCTCCCTAACCTTCATCGCCACTTCTTTTAAGAACCATAGTGGCTTTTTCTTTCATTTTGATTTGTTTATTTGCTTCACACAAAGGCTTATTGCCTTGTGATGGCAGTTTTGATATTTCCCCATTGTTGCTCCACCCCTCCATCTAGCCTGTTTGCTAGTGCTTTTCTAAGGCACTCTCCCATCTTGCCAAACTCAGCCCTCCTGAAGTCCAGAACCCTCACTTTTGTATGGCTTGATTCTGTAGCTGAGTTTATTGTGAACCACACTGTTTGGTGGTCACTTGTTCCCAAATAGCTACCCACTTCTCAAGCTGAGATCCTCTTGCTATCCCATTTGAGAGTATGAGGTCTAAGACTGCTCCCTCATGAGTAGGTTCCAAAACTAGCTGTCTGAGGCATGCCACCTGAAGGGCAACAAGAATGGCCCTGCTTTTGGATGTGGCTACAGCAAAGGTGCTCCATTTAAGATCTGTCATATTAAGGTCCCCCATCAACATTATCTCCCCTTTCTCTGCCATCCTAAGTATGCCTTCTATCATATCCTTGTCCATTCCTTCCCCCTGACATGGGGATCTGTATACAACACCTGTGAAGACTGTGGTGCCATTTCCAGTCTGTAAGGTGATCCACAGTGTCTCCTCTCCTCCCTGTTTACTCTTTTGTTTAGTTGCTTTTATCCCTTCCCTTGCATCCTTTATATACATTTCATAAATCTTATATGAAGTATTTGGAAGTTCAGATTTCACCAGATAAAAAATTGATTATATACTCTGAATTTCTTACCTGGTGTCAATAAAACTGAACAAGATCTCATTAGATGGCAAAACCTTCCATTAGTTGTATTAAGCCAGATTAATATTGTAAAAATGAATATTTTGCCAAGGCTGTTGTTCCTGTTCCAAGCCTTACCAATAATGATTCCTAAAACATTTTTTGATTCACTGGATAAGGCGATAAGAAGATTCCTTGGGAAACAAAAGGCACCAAGAATTGCCTATAAAAAATCACATCTACCAAAGGAGAAGGGATGCATGTCATTACGCAATTTTGAGCAATATTATTTGGCTGATCATTTAGAATGTTTAGGTTATTGGTTCCAAGAGGGGCAGGCTCTACCAGCATGCTTTTGTATAGAGGCAGAAAGAACTCCATTACCTGCTTTAATACAAAGTTTGGCCTTAAATATAAACATTAATAAAACAGATCTATATCCTAATATGATGTATTGTACCAGGACTACAAATTGGGTATGGAACTTAGTAAAAAAAATGTTGGTGAAGGTGATGTTTTGTCACAATTTACCCGTTTCTAACAATATACACTTCCCTCCATCTATGAGGAGAGGGTTAACTCAAAAAGAGTTAGTAGAAAAAGGGTTGTATACAGAGGAGGATTTTTTGATTGAAGGCATAGTGGCCTCTTTAAGGGAGCTAAAAAGAAAATGGTTTATCTTTGAATGCATTTTCCCATATTTACAGGTAAACTTTATTTTTAAGAAAAACGGGAACTCTTTGCAATTAAAGATGAGGATATTAGAGCAATTTTTTAAGAATTTAGAATCATTTAAACATTTGATTGGGGAAGTTTATAATCTTATTAGTAAAAATTTACAAGTCATATCTCTTCTAAGGCTTAAACAAGCTTGGGAAAATGATAGGACTCTTCCCATTCAGGATCCAACTTGGGAAACATTAGTCAATCTTCAGAAATAATAGACTAAAGCAAATCTATATAAATATAAGTCACAGAACATAGTGATTACAGGTACAGTTGCATAGAATAGTTGGCAGCCTATATGAAATGTGTCAAAGATGTGGAGAGACTAGAGGAACTTTAGGCCATATGTTAGTTTCATTTCAAGAATTGGAATTGTTTTGGCAAAATATATTTTCCTTCTTTAGTAAACTTATTGGGCAGGATGTCCCCTTCGATCTGGGAATTGCTTTGCTTGGAGTTTCTTACTCAAAATTGAACCTGGGTGATTTACCGATATAGTAAATCTGGAGTTGATTGTGGCAAAAAACACTATTAATGCACTGGAAAGCTGTATTGCCACCAGAGTTCCTAGAATGGTTTCAACTTATGGTTGATTTGCATAAGGTGGAAGGGGCATATTATAGAATGGAGAATCAGACAGTTCGATATCATCAAATTTGGCTACCATTCATATGTTCAAAATGCTTATTCTAAATAGGGAGGTGCACGCAGCTGGGCAGATGTTTGATTATGATAAGAAAGAGTGGTGCTGATCATGAACATGATAAACTAAGGTACTCCACACTCTGAATAAAACACTGAAAAAAACAAAGAAAAAAATACAGGCTACTCAAGTGAGCTGGTTTATTTAATGCATACATTAGAAACACAAAAATCTTCAATGAATTAACCAGACAGACACATACTGTAGGTGGATGGGTAGGTACACTGTTAGAATTTCAGAAGTGCTTGTGTTATCATAATTTCTTCTTTATTCTCATCTTCTGGTGTTCAGCTGGAAATAAACTCAGTTTCATGTGTAAAATATACATTTAGAAACAGCAAGACATGGATGTGGAGTTCATTCATAATTTACAGCTGGTACCTGCATTGTGGTTTTTGAACTGCATTATTTTCCTGGTGTCATTTTTGCACAATGGAAAGCCTACTTTGAGATAAATGCCTTGGTTCAATATTAAACTATGTTTTTTGTGCAGTAATAATGAAAAGCAGATACTTACAGAGGGAAAAAGACCAGTGCACCAGGACAGGGATGGGGGCACAGGTGGTAGATATGCCATCACACCAGGGGATATGGAAAGTACCTATTTACAAATTGTTAAGGATGAGTCAAGTAGAACAGAGCACAGTTGTGGCAGAGAACATACCGTCACACATTGACTGCAAGCCACATATTTGCAGAGGTTTCAAAGGGTATCCTGTGAAACAGATTACTAGAGCATCTGGGATGAAAGGATTATATTCACAGAGGGGTCAAGGAAAGTTCACTTGGATGGGTGCTGGTGTGCACAGGGTAGAAGTCATCCTATCTGCAGAGGACAAGGGTGTTGCAGCTCAGCAAAGAAAAGTGCAGTGACTAAGAATTGGATGCAAATATATATGGAAATGACTTTGGTCTAAATGTGTTTCATATATTGTTTCCCAAAGTGCTTTACATTCCAGGAGTGAGGTGATAGAAGAATTTGCAGTTGTGGGATTCAAAATGCTGCTCCAGGGTCATAGCTCCCTGCTTTAACCATCAGGCTACCCTGGCTGCACAGAATAAGACATCTCCACCCCAATACCCCTTCTCTACAAAAGCTGAGGTTGATATAATCTGACACCAGGATGCCACCCCTGGTGTTGGGTGTGCCTCTCCAGTCCATTGTTTTATTATGAAGTCAACATCGAGGGCCCAATCCCCATGTCAGTATTTAGTGCACCCCCCAGCAGTGTGGGACACTAGGGAGCTCACCCCCAGTGCCCTGAAATATTTATTTAATTTACTAACACCTGTAAAAAAGAAAACAGTCCTCTGATGTCTTTTTTTAACCTGCACAAAAAGAAAATGGTCCTTCATCATTCCTGCTGCCCCCTTCCCATCCCAACCCTCCACTGATCACCCACAACCCCCCCTTACCCTATACTTACCACTGGAGGTTGTAGGCTGTCATCTTCTGTGGACTGGGACACATCTGCACTCTTTGAATCTGAACTGCAAACTGAGGAATTAAGGTAAGTGCCATATAATGTATTTCAGTGGCATTTTGAACTTATATTCATAACTTTGCCATTTTTAGGATTTTTTTCACTAAATTTTCAACAAGGCCTTTTTGGGACCCCACCTCATGAACACTGTTACTGCCATTTTGTTAATTGGGCCTGGAAGTTGATTTTGCAATCACTGTGCTGAATCACCTTTTGGGACCAAATAAAGACATTTCACCACTAGTGTTCATGAGGTAGGGTACAAAAAAGGCCATATTGAAAATCTGGTGAAAAAATTCATAAAAATGGCTGAGTTGCACATGTTCATTGAAATGTTTCTACTTATGCACATAATTTTGGTAATTTTAAATATTTTGAGTCAAAATTTTCAACATAACCATTTTTTACATAGCCTGATAAACAGCACAGCTGTCATGTTTCATATCCTGTCCAAAATGTGTTTTCACACCTGTGATGCAGAATGTTATTTTGAGATTGGTTTGAACATTTTCACCTATGGAGTTTATGAAATGGGGTCATAAGAAGACTAAAGTATGTTGAAAATGTGGGATTAAAATATGAAGAAATGGCAAAGTTAGGACAATTCATTGCAGTTTCACTACAACCGCATATAACTTTGGAAATGTTAAATATTTTCACCCCAGATTTTCAACATAGCCTTCTTATTACCCTCACCTCAAGTATGTTACAGCTGCCATTTTTCAAATAATGGTCAAAATGTTTTTTTCACAAATGTGGTGCAGATTGGAGTTGCAGTTGTGCAGAATTATATTTTGGCTTGGATTTGAAAATCTTCTGTACCGGGTAAAATAGGTGGGGTAATAAAATGGCTATGCTGATAATTTGGTCACTGCTGCCCTGTAAATGGAAGTGCAGGGCACGGAGGGCCCTGTAATCCCACAGCTACATAGATATAGGCATCTACAGAGGAATGAGTGAGCAGGATTATTCGGACCCTGAGCTCCAACAGTAAAATAAGGATACTATTATACTATCTCAAAAAGTAAAACTTTGTTAATGCTACAGTTAGGGTCAAAGCAACAAAATTTGGTAAATGAGGTGTTAGGGTTCCCCAACACCCTACCCTCCCAAACTAGGCAGAAGAGAATATGTGGGGTGAGCCTTGGGCTTCTCAAGCCTAACGCTCGCCCCATTCTCATAAAGTCTGCATATCTCACCTTATATTCAGTTGGAATGTGGTAAATGCTAGGCTTGAGAAGCCCAAAGCACACCCCATTCCTGCTCTCCTGCCTGGCTTGGGTGGGTGGGGTGTTAGGGAAACCCTAACACCTAATTTCCCAACTTTTGGTGTGTTGATCCTAACTGGACCATTAAAAAAAGGTTTTGCAGCATATATATAGGGAGAATGGGGTGAGAGTTATATATTCATAGCAAAAAACTTTGTTAATGCATTAGTGAGGGTTGGTAGCACAGCAACAAAAGTATGGAAATGTGATGTCAGGTTGCCACCCTACAGCCCACCCCACCCCAATCACTCATTCCCTCCACCACCAATAGGTGTCCAGGTGTGCCGCTGGGGTCATCAGGCCCAACTCTCACCCCATTCCATGTAAACAAGAAAACATGCTACAGTATAGGAAAATGGGGTGAGAGTTAGGCCAGATGACACAATGGCAAACTCCAACATCTGTTGGTGTATGGAGGGTGGAGGGGGTGTGGTGTGGTGGGGTGGGGTGGTAGGGGTGGTAACCCTAACATCACATTTCCATACTTTTGTTGCTGTGCTATCAACCTCAACTGATGCATTAATGAAGTTTTTTGCAATGAATTTCCCTTCTTTTTAAGAAAGTGTAATGTAACTGGTAACTGGTATGTGTTTGTGGGATCAGAGGCCCTCCTGGTCCTGTGCTCCCTTCATGTTGTTCATTTTATTCATAATGGTATGCATATGTGGGAGCACAGGCCATCTAGGCCCTGTGATCCCACTTACATATAAGTACAGAGCCGTACAGCAGCCCCATAGTACTGAAAATGAACACTCATAACACTTATTTGGCAATATTCCAGTAGCTGTAGCAACTATGAAATAAATTCCACTGCAGTTGCAATCATGACTTCAAAACCTCAATGCTACCTTAGTCTGCCAAGCTGCAGGTAGCAAAAAATCTGTATCTCAAATCATTTTCAAAATACGGATGCCAAAAGGTGCCACGGGTGCCAAAGCATTAGCCTATGGGAATTTTCTCAACTTTAGAGCACTGTAACTTTATAATCATTTTAAATGCTTTCTTACTGAACCACAAAAAGGCACATCTGTGGGGCCAGTGCTTGCCACCCTGCAAATATCTGCCAAAAAGCCCTAACCATTTAGGTGCAGCATTGTGGTAAAGAAATGGTATTTTTGGTGGAGTACTGTCACAAATTGCGACAGTACTGATGTGACAGTGTCGTGATTTGCGAAAGTGTCGCAAGTGTACTGTCATGATTTGAAACACCACGGGGGACCCAATTTTGAAAAGGGTATTTCTAGGGGTCCTAGAAAACAACTGATGGCATCATTGTGTTCCTCAGGCCCTGTTTAGGTAAACACAATTGTCAGTGTTTACCTAGGGCAGTAGAATTTGAATTACAGATGTTTTTCTTCACCATTATCTGAAACAAGATGGTGGCAGCACTACACTATTGAGTGGATCTGCAACAGTAAAATATGCTTTTGTGACAGTAACGGGTGCTTTCGAAAGGCACATATATTTTTTTCTGATTGACTTCAATGTTAAACTTTAAAATGTGAATAACTTTGGAACGGTTTAATATTTTTTCACCAAATCTTTAAAAGGCACATCGGTGACTCAGACTGCATCGTTCCTGAAGATTTCAGACCAAACAGACAAATTGTGAGGGCTCTAGCCATGAGCAAAGAAACACACAATTAAAATGTTTTTTTAGTGTTTTTTGATGCTCAGCAGCTCTGCAACTGCTCATCTGACCATAATGCAACTTGCCAGATCCAGAGATCTAGGGTGCCCCATTATGTGTGCAATCTTTCAAGCAAATCTGTCATATGGTGGCAAAGTTATTAAAGTGCAAAATTTGGGGTTTAACATAGAAGTGGCCGGGCAACCCTAATTATAGCTGCACTACCGTGCAGCTATACTATATGTATACATCTATTTATACAATAGGGGTGGGTGATAAACGTTGCAAATAAAAACATGTATTTGCGCCCCATGAGATAAATGACTGGTGACAGAGACACTGTGGAGATATTTACATTTACACAGACAGTGTCTATGTCACCTGCCGATATTTCCATTCTGGTTACCTCACTGTAGTGCATCAGGCTGCCAGCACTACTTTGAAATCAAAAAAGTCAAACTAAACACACCTGATGCACCACCTGAACAACAGTACCAAAAACTTGTTTTTCTTCTACTTCTTTTAAAACACCAACACGAAACAGCTGACTACTGTGTCTCTGTTTCTATTTTCCACAACTCAACAGAAACAAAGCCCACCCTCCCAAAAGACCACATCCCATATCCAGTGATACTGAGTCACAGTAAATAATTGCAAGACTCTTCCCACTTGCTGAAAATACCTTTTTCCGTTGCAGCAGAACAAATTGGTACCATGGAAATGTTCAAGACAAAATCCTGTGTAATCCTGTATTTCACTCCAGTAATAGTAACAGGCAGGAACTCCCACAAGCACCAATACCCACATAAAATACATAAAAAAACCAAAAACACTGAAATAAAGAAACTTTCTCACACAGTAACCACTAAATAACTAACAAAATAAAGCATTTCACACAACTTCGCAAACTCCATTACTGGAACTGACTGAATACATAAAGCCCCGCCCAGAAAGACAAATACACCAATCATCACATCCATTCCAATGACTGATGTGTAGCATCACCAATCATAACACAGAATATATCTCGTAACCTAGTAACATTTGCCTAAGGCCAACCCGGCCACCAATCTTGAAGTAGGAAACACCACCATTCACAAACGGAAAGGAAACCCATTGATAAATACAACACACCAGCAGAATACCACGTAACAAGTAAATAACACCTTGACAAAGATGAAAAATCACAAAGAAACACAATCCACTCCTGCCCTATTGTATAAATTGCACAAATGATGGGCAGGAGTGAGATATGGAAAATATTCTCACTCCTGCAGCACGAGGCATGGATATCTTACAAGTGCCAAAGGCACTTGTGAGATATCCATGTCTCACTCTGCAGGAGCGAGAATATTTTCCATATCTCACTCCTGCCCATCTTGTATCCCAGATATATACATTCATTATAAAAATTGTTGTTAATGCAGCAGTTAGGGTTGCTACCAAAGTGGCGAAAGTAGGGAACTGTGGCATTAGGGTTTCCAACCTTAACTCCAAATTCCCTCCCCCACATGCAGCAGAAGGGGCAAGACAAGCAAACAGAGACAGCCATCATCAGATAAGACAAACAACATACAACTCTCTCAAGAAAACACAAGGGACATCCATCAGCATGGTACAACAGATGTATGACATCCGCTGCCATGCCAGTGTGTTGAGGGGATGCCCATATGCTAGGTCCCATAAGGAGGGGCCACTGTCAGCACCACATTCCAAAGTGCTCCCTAGAGATCTACCGGTAGACTACCAGGGTCATGGGGGACAGGGCAGTGCATAGGGAGAGGCGGTGGTATCACACATGCTGGTGGCTCCTCCAAGGCAGTACTATGGTAACATAGATATGGGCACCTTTCACACAGACACTGACATGGCAGTAGGAATCATGGACCCTTTTCAGTAGAGATGTTGCGAAATTATATTTCACTGGTGAAATTCCCATGAAATTGGTAATTTTGCTGCATGAAATATTTTACAAAATTCACCTGTTACACAAAATATTTTGTGGGATGCAAAATGGGGAATTTCTCCCACGAAATGTGAAATTTTGTCAGAAAAGCAGTGAAATTTCACTGGTGAAAGGTGAATTTTGCCACTTCATAGGCACAATTTCACCTTCTGTAGGTGAAATTTCTCCTTCAGTGGGCGAAATTCCAAATTTTTTCTTCCACATAAAATTTATCAAAATGTACAGATTTCGCTAAATATTTTGCTCAACGAAATTCAACAGTTTTGCACATCTCTACTTTTCAGTGCTCACAGATTGAGTTTGCATTTTCCCTGTAATTCCTAATCAGTTTTCCTTGGTTTTCTTGTAGAATACATTATTTCCTAAGGAAGCCAAATTGCTGTGTTTTCCTGTATAACCAATGCAACTCTATGGGAAAAAGTTCCTTATTGATGGCTCCAAATCCCTGTAAAATACAGGAATCCCTGTAGATCTGGGAGCCTGCTTTTTTGTGGTGGTGCTGCTGCTGCTACTTGTCTTATCACACACTTAGGTCTCCATTCCCCACTTGTTCCTCATCACACTACAACCCTCCTGGTAGTTCTGTGTTCCAGGTACTGGCCTAACACAGACTCATCACAGTGTAGCTCCAGATATGTGCCAAACATACTGGCATGCCAGCAGGTCTCACACAAGCCCATTTTTGTACTAGTGTTACACCTTCTCTCACCCATCTGTCTCACATATACTCTGCCTACGCACTGGTGTTTTTCATTCAGGTTTCCTCCCCAACTCACAGCCATGCCATTGGACATGTATGCACCCTCTCAACACAGTGCTATGACACTGGATGTCATACTATGTCACAGTGGTGCTGGTGCTGCCACTCCTATCATGCATCTTTTGACCACCATCTGTCTCTACCCAGTGGCCTGTCCATCACAACTCCCTTATTCTCTTAATGCACACTATGAGTGTGGCCCACCAACACACTAACATAGCAATGCACCTCATACAATTACATTGTGGTGCTGCTGCCACCCCTCCTCTGATTGATCTGTATCAGACCTGCTGTCTTCATTATCTTGCCTGCCCTATATAAATCTCAAACTGTGCCGGTAGCTGTCTCTGCCATGTGGTGCCTCAACAAAGTTCCATGACAGTGGACCTGTGTGTACTCCACAGACATGGTGGCATTGTACTATGGTGCCAATGTAACCCCTTCAGTCAGCTATGTAAGTCTGACCAGTGCTGTCTATGTACTGATGCACTCCCTGTTCTCCATGATGGAAAGGATGAGGTTGTCTTCTCAACACAGTGTCATCACATCAGACACTGCATATTTCCATAAAACAATGAGTAGCAGGAAGGGTCACACAGCCAGACTGTACTACTGGTATCACTAATTGTGTCTCTGATTTTTGTTTTGCCATCTCTCACTATAAACGGCCCCATCCATCCTGACCCTGGTAGCCTTCCAGTAGGTCTCTATGGAGCATTTTGGGATATGGTACCAACAGTGGCCCCTCCCCATGGTGCCCAGCATGTGAGAATCCCCCAACATACTTGCATGGAAGTGGGCCTCATACATCTGATGGACCATGATGATGGATGTCTCTTGTGTTATCTTAGAGAGTTGTATGTAGTTTGTCTTACCTGATGATGGTTGTCTCAGCTTGCTTGTCTTAACATAACATAGAAACATAGAATTTGATGGCAGATAAGGACCGCTTGGCCCACCCAGTCTGCCCATTTCCCTACCTAATGGATAAGCTACAGATCCTAGTTAACCAGCAGCCTACTTCTTTCTACCCCGACCCCCTAGAATTGCCTTATGACTGTCCCATGCATGCTTGAATTCAACCACTGTTTTTGACTCCACAACCTCCTCCGGAAGGCCATTCCATGTATCCACAACCCTCTCTGTGAAAAAATACTTCCTTACATTACCTCTGAGCCCTCTCATCTTCAAATTGTGCCCCCTTGTTCTTGCACACCTCTTTTTTTGAAAGATGCTACCCTCTTGGACTTTGTTGATTCCCTTGAGGTACTTGAAAGTTTCTATCATGTCCCCTCTCTCTCCCTCCTTTCCTCGAGGCTATACATATTAAGCTCCTTTAGTCTCTCTCTCTTCATATGTCTTCTGGTGCAGACCCTGCACCATTTTAGTTGCCCTCCTCTGGACAGCTTCCATCTTGTCTATGTCCTTGCGGAGATTGGGTCTCCAGAACTGCACACAGTACTATAGATGGGGTTTCACCAGTTGTCTGTACAGAGGGATAACAACTTCCTGTTTTCTACTGGTGATGCCTCTCCCTATCCATCCCAGTATCCCCCCAGCCCTCCTTACTGCCTTCTCACATTGCTTGCCCACCTTTAAGTCATCTGATATGACTACCCCCAGGTCCCCTTTCCATTTTTGTTGTTGTTAGTATCTCACCCCCCATTGTGTACTCTTCCCCTGGGTTTTTGTTTCCAGGTGCATTACTTTGCACTTCTTAGCATTGAATCTAAGCTGCCATACATTTGACCATTCCTCTAACCTTGCCAAGTCCTTCTCATCCTTTCCACCCAACCTTGTGCATCAACTCTGTGCAGATCTTTGTGTCATCTGCAAAGAGACATACTTTTCCTTCCAGTCCCTCTGCAATGTCACTTATAAAGACACTGAAGAGGACCGGTCCTAATACTGAACCCTGTGGTACCCCACTAGTAACCCCTCTTTCTTCAGAGTGGACTCCATTTACTATTACCCTCTATGTCCTAGTCTCCAGCCAATTCTTTTACTCAGGCTATCATCTTGGGACCCACTCCCAGGCTGGCTAACTTGTATATTAGTCTTTTGTGTGGGACTGAGTCAAATGCCTTGCTAAAGTCTAGGTAGGCCATGTCCACAGCCCCTCCCTGATCTACTACTTTGGTCACCCAGTCAAAGAAATCTATTAGATTCATCTGGCATGACCTTCCCACTGTGAATCCATGCTGTCTTGGGTCATGTGCCCCTCTGGCCTCTAGGTACTCGACAATTCTTTCCTTCAGAAGTGATTCCATCATTTTCCTTATCACTGAGGTTAAACTAACAGGTCTGTAGTTTCCTGCTTCTGCCCTGCTCCCGCCTTTGTGAAGGGGAATCACATCTGCCATCCTCCAGTCCTCAGGTGCCACCCCATCCTCCCATGATTTGTTAAAGAGGGTAATCAGTGGTGTCACTAGTTCTACCCTTAGTTCTTTTAGAATTCTGGGATGAATCTCATCAGGACCCATTGCTTTGTCCACCTTCAGTTTTAAGAGTTCTTTCAGAACTCTTTCTTCTGTAAATGGGCTGGTATCAACTTCTGTATCCAGAGTGTTTTATTTCCATTTTTATTTCCCGTTTTTCTTTGCTGTTTGGTTTTTGTTTGTTTGTTTAGCGAGTAATAAATAGTAGAATGCCTATTCTGCTGCTTGTGGGAGGGGGAGCGGTGTTTGGAAAACGTAATGTAGTATTATACTACTTTTGTCACTTTGAAAACAAACCTAACTGCTGCATTAATGAAGTTTTTTTGCAATGAATTTCCTTGTTTTTTGAGAATGCACTCACAACTCTTTATTTTATGGCTGCAGGGTGGAGCTCTGCAAGCTGTTTTGTTTTTTTTTTCTTTTTCTTTTCTTGCTCATTGTATATCTTCTCAGAGTACTGAGTACTAAACATCATGTACAATAGTTATTACACTGCATGACCAAATAATCATATTTCATAATGTGATATCCTAATTAGGTGTGGTACCTAGTGTGACACTTTCCTTGAAGACTAAATGATAAAAAGAAAACCAATGTATTTTGTTTATCTGCAAGTAAATTCCTCTTTCTGAACTATTTAACATATGATATTCACAGCTAAAATAGGTTTACTAAACTGTATTTCAATTGATTGTAATACCACCACAGAAGATTTTATCAGTACCTATCAAGAAACACACACGGCAAAGTCCATAACTTCAGAAAGCTTATTTGAAAAATGCCAGTTGAATTAGGTCTGAATTATTTATTTATTTATTTATTTATTTATTTATTCATTGATTTATTTAAACATTTTACCAGGAAAGCATACTGAGCAGAAATACTGCTCGATTACAGATGCATCCTGGGGGAAGGGTAAGCATCAGTATATAACTACAACATTGAGAAAACTAAGTCCATAATACATTAATACATTGATGGAGAACAACATGCATGCAACAATACAACAAATATAAACTTACCAAGTTTATTGAAGGAAAAAAAATAATTCATATTATACTTATGTTGATGGAGTGGGTGAAAAACCAAGTACTTTGAAAAAAAAAAGGAATCTCCTTGCCACAAACAAGTAAGCCATATGCAGGGCCCCATGTTTTCTGCGATTCTGCGGTTGTAGCAGTGGCTGCTGAAATCAGGAAAACCAGCCATATGGCCACAGAAATGCTAACTATGCTATATGGTGACAAAAGGCAAGGGCATAGCTACTGATATGTTAAGTATGCCATGGCATACATACTCATTAGAAGGGGCAACAAATGGATGCCTCCTGCTACAAAGCTGAAAAGCTAGTGGCTGCATAGCATCTTCACTCGTGCTGGCTCTTGTTACATAACTCCGTCCATCCAGTGTTGTGGGGGGGAGACAGACGAAAAAGTAGCAGAGCTTGATTAGGTCCACAGCAGTTATGATTTGCTGCTGTGTAGGTGTGGCTAGCTCAGCCATGTTAATTTTTTATTGTGAGACTGCTGACAGTGCATGCTGAATCCCTGAAAGATGAATTTGGAAGGAAGAACTGGTAGGCGAGCAGTAGTCAAGAAGTGAAAAGATTCAGTGGTGTCTGTAGAGGTGGAATCAATCTTGGTGTGGTGGCAGGTATCAGAGGAGGAGAAGCTGATTGCAGAAACATGTGGCTGGCAGCAGACTGAGCAGAGGACTTGGTCCCCACTGGTGGACATCGATCACAGTTTTGATTTGTGGGCTGCAGATCTGTACCTGCAAGTGTGAGAGTAATTTCTTTGGTAGATCTGAACCTGCAGCCTAAGTGGTATCATCAAGCTCAATTCTTAAGGAGGGTCAAGTTGCCCAGCTGCAGTAGAGTAGGGGACCAGGGTATACTAGAACTGGAGCAAGCAGATAAGGAAAAAAATCAGAATGGAGAATTGTACTGATGGTTGCTAAACATAAGTGAAATGAGGATCACTGAATGAAGAACACCACCACCACCCCCTGAGTTGCTGGGAGAAACCATGCTAACCAAGGTTACTCCAGCTTAATAAGAATGACTCGCTTGCATTTTTTAGTGTGTTCCCCAGAAGAAAAATCAGGAGTCAGCAAATCCTACAGACACTGCAAGTTACACCCTCCATCACTACTATAGGAAGACAATCCCCTCCCCCCTCCCCACACACACAGATTTGCACACTGCACTCAGCATGTTTGCTGCAAGACACTTGAGGTATTCCTAGTTTAAAAAAATTATAATCTAAAAGAATGTTGATCAAAATCAGAAAAAAATAAAATGGCTTTCAAGTTGGAATCTCTCTGTATTTCTGCTAACTGTAAATATAAATTTGAAGAAATCCAAGTAGGTTTTGCCTTCTGTGTAGCTTTAGCTAAGTGTTTATGTCCTCCTCCAATTATAACCAAGGAGAACAGCAAAAGCCATCAATTTCCAGATGAACAGATGAGCCTTCAAACTCGGGGTGGGAGGGAAAAGTCATTAAAAGAGAACACCAGGTTTGGGTTAATCCAGTTTAATATTTGTGATAATAAGACTACATACTTTTAAATGGCCTGCTGTTCCATTTTCAGTGTAGTGGAGTGGTTGTACGAAGGCAGTCAAAGGGTAAACTAAGACTTAATCCCCTTGAAGGTATGCTATTTAACCACAAATTATCTGCCGCAGAATGGCCACAGAATCAGCAGTTGTTCTGCCACAGAAAGTATGAGGTCCTGCTGAAGAATGTAGGTCCACTTTGCCACAGTAAACATGGGGCCCTGGCCATATGACAGCTCCATAGTATAGATAAATGTCCAGAGCATACATACATAATGCCATTTAGAAACTATGTACAAGTATTTACAACAGTGTACTTGGAAAGTTCTACAATCAACCCCTTAATAATGACTATCCTACTAAAAAGCAGGAAAACATTGGGCCCTATGCACTAATGGAGTGGAATGGCTACACACATATCTGGGGCACGTAACCACTCTGCACCCTACTTGCCCCATGCATGTTATGCTCGAAGGGGGGCATGCAGCACATATGTGCCTGTTCCCCTGGCTGCACAAGGAGCAACGTGCTGGGGTGGGTGAGGGGCGGGCCTGCACTATGTGCCATGCACTAGGGTGCATAGTGCTGGTCATGGGGTTGTGTAAGGGGTGCAGGGTATGCCAAAGAGGACCTGGCTGTAAACCCCCTATGCACCACTTGCATACCCTGCAAGACAGGACAAACAGCCCACTGACCCTCCAGGGCCTCAGGAAATGGCCGCCTGATGCCACCCACCTGCCCCAGCACACAGAGGTGAGTGTGGCAGCCCACCCAAAATGCCCAGAACACCCATACCCCTCACAGGGGCACTGGCACAAGGCTGCCACCCTCCATCTCAAGTGGTGCCTAATGTCAACCCCCCATCCCTTCTTTCGGCGGTGATGTTCCCCTTCCCCATCTGCCAGCAGGCATGCCCTCCTGTCCCACTGCACCATGTTGGTGCCATTGGAGAGGTCTAGCGGCACTGGCCTCATACCACCCACCACAGCTGCTGGCCCTCAGACATCCACGGAGCACGCTGCCAACATGCATCCCACCACATAAGGCATCCACTGCTGGATCCATGCAGGGCATCTGATAGGATGCCTGGCTGGGTCCACGACTCTGCCCAGGCCCACCCTTCATGGACCTGCATGCTAGAGAGGTGGGGCCATGGATAGGTGGCTATCTATGGTGAATGCTGCCAGTGCACACCTGTCCACAGGTGCTAGGGCTGCATGCGTGGGTTATGCGCCTTTGGTGCATAACCTGCACCCATATGTGCACAGGGCCCATTATGAGTAGTACACTAGGTGCATCAAAGAAAAGAATAATTCATTTTGTTTTTACCATCTCAGTTACAAAACATGTGCATTCTTTTAGAACCAAATTCAGAAATGCATTCAGATATCATTACTTAGGTACTGAGAACTAACCAGCTTATCAACTTATTCTGTATTCTAGGAAACAAAACATTTAACATATCTACAACTGTGCTCAAAGATGTGAACTGCATTATCTTTCAAACTATATACTAGTAACAATGGCAATGCAGAATATTTATAGAAAAACAATATTTTCAGATATATACACATATGTACAAGTCTGAGTCATAATTTGCTAGGTGGTTTAAAGCCAGTCAGGTATGGTGTACTTGGAATGACATGTTTTAACATGCAGCATCAAGTTGTAATAGAAGGCATATATCAGAGCTGAAAGTACTCTATTTATTCACAAGAGAATACTATAACAGAGCGCTACATAGGTCAAATTACTTCATGCTCACTGATTGTACATACAGGCCGGCAGTCTGGCACCCTCTTAAACGCCCACTTGAACAGTAAAAACTTTATTTTAACCAGTACAGCTATCAAGGTGTTACATGTAGAATGAAACAACAAAAAACTGCTACTGTTTACTGTTCATATGGAAAGATGCTGTTACATTTTTCTTGTATAAGTGAGCGATCAACCAACACAAATCTCTACATCAGTAGCCTCATAGCAGATCACTGAAACTCAAAACAGTACATTTTCATCAGTGGATCAATTGAGGCATTACATACATGAAGAAACAAGAAAGAAATAAAACACTTCACTGCACTTATCGCTGGATACTTCGCTGGTGTTATGATGTGAGCAATACAGGTGCATCAATCCACATGTTTCAAGTATGGACAAGTGAAAGGCATACTGTGATCAACTACTGCTCTGCAGCCTGTACTAGCTCCATGTTTCTGAGCACCAGGACATATGCATCCTTGAGATTCTTAGGTAGTCTCTTTTTAAAGGTACATATAGTGTCATTATACTCTATTCATCCTCCTTTGTATCTGTGCCACTTAACATAATGCCCAGAATGTACAGAAGGTCCATGGTGGAAAAATGATTGCATGAGTGTCAACATGCGCACATCCAAACATGGTTCTACATGCAATAAAATCTATTATTAGTGTCATTACTTTGACTCCATGTGAGTCAAACTACTGTAGTACAAGCATTGGATATATAGTGCACTGAGTGACTCTGAGAGACGATATGCTGTTCCTGCCACAGCTTTGAAGCTCTCACCCACATATCACATCTTGGAACGTCTGTTGGAATTTCACATCATCTGTGATATATAGAGAAATCTACAGCATGTCATCTCTCTCTGCTCTGTCTGTATTACCACAAGATAGACATGTATACTTGGATACATAGAGAACTGTGAAGTACAGACACTGGACATCATGAACTCTATGACATCTTGCTGAGCATTATCAGTAAATGTTCTATGTCCATGATAAGCTGCCAGAGTTACATGCAATGGTGTCAATGGGCCTGATTCTGAAAGTCACTGGCGCAAGTCATACCAAAGGTGACTTGCACCAAATGCCGAATGTGCTGGGGACTCTTTGCCTGATTCCCTAACAGGCAGGGTTCCTGTGGCTATGTTCTGTGACTTGTGGCAGGCCAAGTGGTGCACCAAAGGGAGGGCGCACCTGGGCATGGTGCCACAAGCCGCTGCAATGCCCACTGACCTGGTGCAGGCACTCCCCCAGCCTCCATCCCCAACACAGAAGTGACAGTAAGCCCTAGTAGGCTATGCCCCCCTAGCCCTGAACCCCCACAAAGTAAGTAGATAGTCCCTCAGCTCCAGTCCCCCACAATGCACAGAAAGGAACCCTCACCTGGTACCGATCCCTGGTAATATGAAGTAGTAGCCCCCTCACCAATCCCTGAAATGAATAATACTGCCCAGTACAGTAGAACAAATTACCCTTGTCCCAAAGTAACCCTGGTGGTCTAGTGGACCAACCCCTCCACCCCACAGTGACCTACCACCACGTTCCCCCCCGTACCCAGCGGATGACTGGCACAGCCCATTCTCACCACTGTGGCCAGCCACCGACTGAGCTCTGTACAACTGTGTACTGTAAATAGTATGCACTCAGTGAATGACAGCTGCTGCCATTCACTGAGCACATACTATGTACAGCAAGTGCCCATACAGAACTCAGTCAGTGGCTGCCCATGATGGTAAGAGGTGGGCTGTGTCAGTTGTCAGCTGGATATGGGGGGGAGAGCGGGGTGGTAGGTCACTGCTGGGTGGAGGGGTGGGTCCACTAGACCACCAGGCTTAGTTTGGAACATGGGCCATTTGTTTCACTGTACTGGGCAGTATTATTTATTTCAGGGATCAGGGATCTGTGGGAGGGCTACTGATTCATATTACTGGGGATCAAGGACAGGTGGGGGTGTCCTTTCTGTGCATTGTGGGGGACAAGGGCTGGGAGGGCTCAGTTGTGTTCTTTCCAAGGATCAAGGCTGGGAAGTGGGGCTACATGGTCTGGGGGCATGGTTGGGGGCACATTGTGGCAATCCCCAGTAGGCAGCAAGGTACTGGTACACCAGCTCATAGCTGGTGTAACTGTACTTTGTCGGATGTCCTCCGGGGGTTGTTTTGGAATACCAATTTGGGGTTGCAGCAGCCGCCCTTTGAGAATAGGATGCAGATGCTGCCATAACCCCCCCTTGCACAAGGTCACTGCCAGGTCTGGGGCTCACTGGTGGCGCAAGGCCACTTTGCCACAAGCAGCCTGTGTGTTGTTGCGGGCTGCCTTTGTGAATTCCACTGAGTGCATCTCTTGGCACAAGGTGCTACTTGCATGCATCATGTTGAACACAAGTCACCTTGTGCTCTGCACAGGGCTTTTGGAATCAAGCCCAGTGTCTGCAGTGTTGGAAGTTGCTGTTGACTGGCACTTATGCAAGCATTAATCACATCAACAAACTCTGGCATATGGAGAAACACCTGCATTGCAGAGTTTGCCTGGCAGTTGACTCCAGTACTATTGTCAAAACTTACAACTGCTGACAGACTAATACATTTCTTTACTGGTGGTAACCTGATTTAATAAACTACAGTTGATCACCCATGAGAAGTGAACGCAGAAGAGTGATGAACACTAGGCTTCTTCTGAAGAAAAGAATTGTTGAGTACCTAGAGGCCAGTGGGGCTAAGGACCCAAGGCAGCATGGGTTCACAGTGGGAAGGTCATGTCAGACAAGTTTAATTGATTTGTTGGACTAGGTGACCAAAGTAGTAGACCAGGGAGGGGCTGTGGACATGGCCTACCTAGACTTTAGCAAGGCATTTGACACAGTCACACACAAAAGATTAATAGTCAAATTAACTAACCTGAGAGTGGGTCCCAGGGTGGTAGCCTGGGTAAAACATTGGCTGATCAACAGAACACAAAAGGTAATTGTAAATGGAGTCCACTCTGAAGAAAGAGGGGTTACTAGTGGGGTACCGCAGGGTTCAGTGCTGGGTCCAGTCCTTTTTAATGTCTTTATAAGTGACATTGCAGAGGGACTAGAAGGAAAAATGTGCCTCTTTGCAGATGACACAAAGATCTGCAACAGGGTAGATACACAAGGAGGCATAGAAAGGATGAGAAGGAACTTGGCAAGGTTAGAGGAATGGTCAGAAGTATGGCAGCTTGGATTCAAAGTAACGCAGTGCAAAAAATTGCACCTGGGAAACAAAAACCCAGGGGAAGATTACACAATGGGGGGGTAGTAACAACAAAAAAAATGGAAAGGGACCTCAGGGTAATCATATCAGATGCCCTTAAGGTTAGCAAGCAATGTGAGAAGGCAGTAGGGAGGACTGGGGATATACTGGGATGTATAGGGAGAGGCATCACCAGCAGAAAACAGGAAGTTGTTATCCCTCTGTACAGACAGTTGGTGAGACCCCATCTGGAGTACTGCTTCCAGTTCTGGGGACCCCATCTCCGCAAGGACATAGGATAGAGGCACTCCAGAGGAGGGCAACTAAAATGGTGCAGAGTCTGCAAGAGAAGCCATACGAGGAGAGACTAAAGGAGCTTAATATGTATACCCTTGAGGAAAGGGGGGGACATGATAAAAACCTCTAAGTACTGCAGCAGAATCAACAAAGTCCAAGAGGGTAGCATCTTTCAATCAATCAATCAATCAATCAATCAATATCTTTATTTATCCAGGTGGGCACCATTGAGCAAGCTCATTTACAAGGTGGACCTGCGGTCCTACAGTAATAATACAGAAAGGCAAGTTACAATAGTACAAACAATAAAAATAGCTGCTATTAAAGTAAAAATGCACATTTACAGGTAATATACATTGAACATAGAACTACAGGGAGTCATAGATAATGAACTTGTGCTGGATCCAAGCCCCAAAACTGTACATTTTGTAGCAGGAAATGTTAGGGAGAGGGTAGGCATACCAAATAGAAGATATCAAGCGCATAATGTAGGGAGAGGTGGGGAATAGGGGCACAAGCAAAGAGGACCCAATTGTTAGAGCAGAGTGAGGGATTGGGAGGGTGGAGGACCGTACGAAAGGCGACGAAGCAATTTTTGCCCCAAAACGCAGCGACATATGGAGGAGAAAAGCTGCCATTCTACTAAGTGCAAGAGGATGAATATAGTAGAAAGGGCATAACTGGGAGGCTCCTGGAGGTTGGGGCAGTGGGAGGTGTTGGATGGATGAGGGACCAAATATTTTTTTGGCGAAAGATGATAATTATCCCCAAGTGCGGTAGTGTGTGCTAGAATCAGGCTGCAGCTGTTCAGAGTGTCAAAGAATAAGATATGGGCATGCTAGAGGCAGAGGCACACATTTCAACTGGGGGAGCTGCCGTTTGCGGGCCACCATTTGAGGGAGGGAGGTTAGTTAGTGTCTAGTAAAGCAGTTGCAAATTTCCGTAATGCCATCACGGTAAAGCCTTTTGAACAAAAGGCTACTTACTGGGGTTTTCAGCTTAACTATTTTGGGGGTTTTATTCCATATTGATGGGAGTGAGAATCCAAAGGTGGCTCTCCCAACTCGTGTGAGATCCCTGGGTATATTTAGCAGGAGTTGTGAGCAGCTTCTAAGGGAATAATTCCTGGGTACAATCAGAGACAGTCAGTCAACGATGTATTGAGGGAGTTTGCCACTGAGGGCTCTAAGTGTCCAGAGTGCTGCATTAAAGTTGCGCCTATAGTGAAGTGAGGTCCAGCCCATGGCGGCATATAGTGTGCAATGATGGGTAGAGAAAGGGAGGTCAGTGATGAAGTGTATAGCTCTGTGGTAGAGCATATCCAATTTTCCAAGATAGGAAGCCGCACAGCTACTGTATATGAAGTCTGCATGGTCAATTAAGGACAGAAACGTGGCTTGGACTAGTAGTTTCTTTGCGTCTGCTGTAAGAAGTCTTCTTATCCTGTAAAAAAGGCCAAGTCTTTGCCTTAATTTTTTCAGCAAGTCTTCCAGGTGGTCAGTGAAGGAGAGTTTACAGTCGATCCAGACCCCAAGATATCTGAATTTCGGAACGTACTCTAAGCACTCTCCCAGCATTGTGGTTATTGGGGGGAGGGAGTCAGTAGCGCTTGTGTAGTTTGCGGGGCAAAATAACATGGCTTTAGTTTTCTTAGCACTTAATAGCAGTTTTTTATTGATTAGTTGGAGTTGCGGGAGGTTGAAGTCTTTTTGTAGGTCAGTACAAGATTCTTTTGGTGTGGGATGACTCAGGTACAGCACTGTGTCATCCGCGAATAAGTGATTACTTGCATCCTTGATTCCCTCATCAATGTTGTTGATATACACTGTGAAGAGGAGGTGACCTAATATGGATCCCTGAGGGACACCTTTTTGTAAGAGTTTTAGGGCAGATAGTTCACCATCCACTTTCATCTGCTGGTATCTGTCTGTCACATATTCAGAGAACCAGTTTAGAGAAGTAGCGTTGAGTCCCAGTGTTTTTAGTGAGTCGAGGAGCAGGTCGTGGTCGACTGTGTCGAATGCTTTGCTGAGGTCAAGAAACACAGCACATACTGACTTTTTATGCTCCAAATCCAGTTGCCAGTCATTGGTTACTTTAGCTAATGTTGAGACTGTACTGTGGTTGGCTCTGAATCCAGATTGAAGGGGGTTTAGTAATTTTTCTCTGTCGACGAAGGATCTTAGTTGGCCATTTACTATTTTTTCCAGTAGGTTCGAGAGTGTGGGTAGGAGAGAAATTGGTCTATAGTTATTAAGGTCACAAGGGTCTCCAGATTTAAATAGCGGGATAACGTGTGAAATCTTCCATATTTGAGGGAGGGTACCTTGTATTAGGGACAGGTTGAATAAATGAGTCATAGGCACTGCCAATACATGGCATGCTATCTTTAGGAAGTATGGTTCAAGTGCATCTGCGCCAGCACTTTTCTTAGTATTCAGGTGGAGAATCAAGTCTTCTACTTCCTTGAGGGAAACCGATGAGAATGAGAAATGTTGACTAATGGAGCCAACATTTGGTAGGGTCATGCCAAGTTGGGTGCGCAGGATACATGCAGATGAGTTATCGAAGGCTAAGCCTGCTGTGGCGAAGTGCGTGTTGAATGCTTGCAGTATCTCTTTTTTGTCATTGATTACTGTATTGTCAGAGGTAATTTTTGTAGGGAGCATATTTTGTGACATGGCTCCCGCCAGTTCTTTGATTGTGGCCCAGAATTTGGAGGGACAATTGGCTGCAGTATCTAGTTCTGCTTGGTAATAGCAGGCTTTAGCTTCCCTAATCAGTTTGGTGCAGTGATTTCTGGCTGTTCTAAAGAGGCACCAATCTTCCTCTTTTTGGAATTTGCGGGCAGTTTTCCAGAGTTTATCCCTGGACAGTAGTGCAGTCTTGAGATCTTGAGTGAACCAATGGCATTTCCTAGCCTGTAGGTGTATTTTTGACAGAGGTGCATGTAGATTCATGGCATAGGTAATGATTTCATGTAGTATAGAATATGCAGTTTCCACTGTTTTAGCAAGGTAAAAACTCTGCCAGAAGGGGGAGATTTTTTGGTCAAGTAGGTATGCCTTTGGGTCGAATGACCTGGTTGACCTTTTGGTGGAGAATTTGGCCATAGTTGGCACTTTGTTGGCTGCCCAAACTCCAGCTATTAGGCAATGGTCACTAATATCCTCATCAAAGGTTCCAATGTGGGAGAAGGAATGGGGTTTATTGACAAGCAGGACATTCAGAAGGGTACTTTTGGCTGTGTTATTTTTGTTGATACAGGTGGGCTCTTCGTTGAGTAGGGTGAAACCAAGGGTGTCGCAGAAAGATTTAAGCAGGTGACCAGCTTCCAACATCTAATCATAGTTTAGATCCCCGAGGATAATTGTTTCCAGGGGGCTAGTGTCCAAGATAGTTGTAAGATAGGACAAGAGCTGAGTACCAGCAGATGGTGGTCTATAGCATCCCATGACTCGGCGTGCTAACGATGGGGATAGGTCGATTTTTATGTCCAGGCACTCAAATCCCAGTACCAGTGAGTTAGAATTAAGTGTTGATGCTGCAAATCTATCTTTGATGTAGATGGCGATCCCACCTCCTCTGGATTGCCTAATGCACCTAAAGATCTGGTAGTTAGGTATATTAATCATGCTATTTGGCATAGAGGGCCATAGCCAGGATTCTGAGATAACAAGCACATCTGGCATTGTATGGGTGATCCAAGCCTGGATAAGGGTGAATTTTTTCAGCAGGCTGCACATGTTAATGTGCATAAAATTAATACCTTTAAGAGATAGTGACTCAGAAGGGAAGTAAGTTTATTTATGAGCCCTGGATTAAGCTTGACGTTGCCAGAGCAGAGTAAGAGGAGGAGTAGCAATTTTTTTAGGGATCCAAGTGAAAGGCAATGAGCATGAGGCTTTTTCCGGCTTGGCATGGAGGAGGAGGAACCAGGGTGCCAAGCTTTGTTTTTTAATTTATGCAAGCCTAAGGACACTGAGGCTAATACTCTGGCTGTGTAATGCCATTGGGAGTAACTCGAATTAATTAGAGATAAGGAAGGATGCGTAGACAAACCTGCAATAGTTGCTCTTCAAGGAAGGTAGTCCACCTGGATCAGTTGGCAAGGAGCCTTGGCATAACATGTGATGTGTAGAGTCAGATTGGGCGTGCAGTCTTCAGGATGAGGATGTGGTGTACCCCCAGTCTCAAATTTGTCAGATAATAAGCCAGTAAGGGGTATGATACACAGTGCAGTCAGGAGGAGGAATTGCCACCAGGCTGCCATAATTGCAGTTGTTGGGTAAATGAGGGAATTTTAATAACAAGGGTAGCTCGCTGGCTTCTGGTTGCAGGATTCCCCTGGTGGAACCCTGGCAGTAACAAATTGTTTTAGTAAGAAAGAGAAGGCAGAAGATTCATCAGGGATGGGAGTGGGCAGTGCTAACGGGTCAATATAATAGCACACAGGAGGGAGGATGAGCGGGTGGGTGAAAAATTGTGGCTTTGCCGTACCTCTCAAGTGGTGGAGTCTGATGAGGAGGTCTCGGGCGGTGGCTTCAGAAGCGCCGACCGCTCGGTGTCTGCGGTCCACGCGTAGGGCATCTGAGCTGGGATCCCTAGCGGGTTCTTGGCTGGAGAAAGGAGAGAGGAGCTCTAATTAATAGTGGGGCAACTCAAAGGCTAGCAGTCTGAGCAAAAACAGCTCAATTAGCAACTGAAAAGCCAGAGATTTCCTTGGCACATTGCAGTCTGGAGAGAGCTACAAAGTCATGAAGGGGCTGTAACACTTGGTTGCTGGGAACATTTTTAGACAATAAACACAGTTTTTTGGCAAATCAGTCACAGTTCAGTAATTTGTAGTACAATTTTCAAGTAAAACAGTGCCTTAGCAAGACAGGATATGCTAGTCAGCAAGACAGGATATGCTAGTCAGCAATAAGCAAACCTAAAGTACCAAAATGGTATGCCTCAGCAAGACAGAATGAAATAAAGCTGCTAGAAGGCATAGTTGCAAAAAGGGGAAAGGAGGAATTGAAGTTGTTGACAGTAAGTAACCAATAAATTGAAACATCAGATAGGAGTGGGCAGAGACTGTGTGCATTTAAAGGAGGCCAGGGAGGGGGAGGGGGTTGGACAAAAAATCAAGGGAAAGTTTGCAGAGCTAGCACTGAATCAGTGCTCATACAGTTGGAGAGAAACTGCATGGGGGGGTGGAATGGTAAGTTACTTTACACAGGCCGAGCAGAACAGGCTAAATTAAAATATATAAATTAGAAGCCCAGTACAGGGATGCAGGCTTACATTAAACCACACGTCTCGGGTGCTCCTGTCTTCAGTGAGTGAGTCCAGCCAATCAGGGAGCTCTACACAGGTGTGGAGCAAATAGCACTACCCTGAGAAGGCGCTGAAATTGAAAACAACAAATTGCAAGTGATGATCCGGTTCAGCGTTCACACAGCCCAGAGAAATCATGGCAATTTTTCAGGCATTGTACCTAATCTATCTCTTTGGAGGGTAGTTGGATCAGGCTCCTTGCACTGTAGAGGTGCTATGGCTGGATCGTGACCACTGCCTGAGGGGGCAAGTGGCACCTGTAAGGAAGGAGACAGCAGATTAAATAGGAGCAGATGGGGAGGTGTCTAAACAGAGGCACACAAAGAGAGATGAGCACAAACTTGAAAGACAAGTCAGGGGACAGGCTCAGACAGAGGCAAGGTGCCGGCTGACATCTCTTTCAGAAAAAGAGATGTGCAAGAACATGGGGACACTATTTAAAGATAGAGGGGGGCAGTTGAGGGGCAATGTGAGGAAGTATTTTTTTCACAGAGAGGGTGGTGGATGCATGGAACAGCCTTCCTGAGGAGGTTGTGGGGGTCTAAAACTGTGGGAGAATTCAAGAATGCATGGGACAGACATAAGGCAATTCTTGTGGGGTGTAAGAAGAAACAGGCTGTTGGTTAACTAGGATCTGCAGCTTATCCTGTAGGTAGGGAAATAGCAGACTAGGTGGGCCAAGTGGTCCTTATCTGCTGTCAAAGTCTATGTTTCTATGTTTCCCCTTCAAGTTATGTGGCACATCTATGGAGACATCTCTCATCACTACATCAGTAGGTATGGGGATCAGGGATTGGTTGGGTTGGTACAGAGTCTGCAGGTGATTGTACTCTACAATGCATTTTATATCAGCATGGATTTTCGTTATCGCAAAGTTTATGATGTAAAGTTCGACTAAAGTTTTGACATGAGATAAGGTGACATAGCTCATGTCATCTTTGAAGATACCATTGCCTATGTCAGCCATTGCTGCATCTAAACTCAAACTTTGAGACTTGTGAATTGAGACAGCATATGCAACATGGAGTGTGAATTGCTTTCTTGTTACATAAATATCTTTCACAAGCTGGAATTTAATTGAACACCTCTTGATGCTCTGTGGATACTCAAGGTTGTCAAACTTAACCATAACCATTTCAACAAATGTTCTCTGAAATTATATTGAAAGTCATGTATGTGCCCATTGCACTGTTGACAAGTCCACAATCCACATCAAGATGACAATGTAGTATGACGTGTATTCTTACACACTGTCAGAGCTACGTTAAATCAGCTGTATGAGACACACCTCAGGTCAGTTACTTCAGTCATTCAATCATCTTCAATATCATTCTGGGACTTAAGCAGATACCATTGACTGAGTCAAGTGATTATAGTGTGAGAACTGGATGCTGCTGTCATTTGAACATAATATGACTGAATTATGTACACTACTTAAGTTATGGCATCAAACAGACAATGTGTATGCAATAAGTACATAGTTTTGAAAAGACATCACAAGCAGTATGCATGTAAGCATCCCTTGTAGCTATGACATGTGTCTTTAAAGGGTACCTAAACGAGCAGTTTTTTAAAACTGCAAACTCCAAAATCTGGCTTCATTGTAAGGTAAAGTAAAAGCTACTGTTTACATTTATGCTAAAACTGCATTTATGCAAATAACATACATGCAGCTTCATAGCTTTTGAAAATGTAAACATCAGCCTTTCACTTTCAAAAAACAGCCTTAGTTTCTCCCTAAGATGTCTGCCAAGTGTGTTAAGTGATGAGTCATGATGACATCATCGGAGCCAGAGACAGAGACCCACATATTTCTATAGCGTTAACTAATTCTTCTTTCCCTCTTTGTTTTGAATTGTTTTACCAGAATGATCAACACCATGGGCTGGATATTCAAAAGGGTTGTGCCATGCGCAATAAGGTTGCACCTGCGCAAGTCCAAAATTGCGCCATTCTGTGATATTCAGCAGTAGGCAGTTGCGCCCCCAAGTCATGCTGAGCAAGAGCGCAATGCTAATCAAGGCATGCTCAACCAGAGGGGGAGGAACCATGCATAAACTGCACAGCCCGATATTCAGCCGGGCTGTGCAGAGTTGTGCAGGCGCAACCCCCAACCTGTGCCTGCACAACTTTGAGACAAAAAAAAGGAGTAAGTCGAGGGCCACCCACAGGTGAGCTGCCGCATTGCGGGGTGTAACACAGTAACCCTCCCCGACTGGCCTGATCGTGGGCAAAACAGAACTGAACCCCCCCGACTGGCCCGATTGTGGGCAAAACAGAACTGAACCCCCTACTGGCCCGATCATGGGCATAACAGAAATGACCCCACCCCCAGCCCGATCGTGGGTAGAACAGAGTTCAACCCCCAAAGACCAATATCCTGGTGGTCCAGTGGACCACGAAGCCTGATTGCGGGCATTAGAGTCAACCCCCAAGGTCCAATTTCCCTGGTGATCTAGTGGCCCCCACCCCACCCACCCATGGAGCCCCACCACCCTACTCCTCCCTGTCAGCCAGTGGGAGGCAGCACCCCACCTGCCTGCCACCCTTCCGTCCCACCACCCGCCGACTGACTGCTCGGTAGGGCTGCACACCCATTGGTTCAGAGCAAGAGCCCATACCATACGAATTCATTCACATATCTGGACTGCCTTGTATGGTATGGGCAGAATTTCACCTCTTACCAGTTAGGCTGGAAGACTGGGAATTGCTGGGTTTCAGGGTGGAAGACAAGTATTATTTTGATAAAGTTATCCCAATGGGGTGTTCAATAGCATGTGCGACATTCGAAATGTTTAGTACCTGGCTACAATGGGTTTATCAGAACAGGTTCGAGTACCGGACAATGGTGCACTACCTGGATGATTTCCTGTTTATTGGGGAAGGAAAGGCAGAGACACAAGTCATGCTTAAGAGTTTCTAGAGGTTATGTCAGGAGGTGGGGGTCCCACTAGTGGTAGACAAAACTGAGGGACCTAGTCACAAGATTGAGTTTTTGGGACTGGAACTGGACACGGAAAAGGAATTATTCCGTTTGCCTGAGCAGAAGGTTAAAAACCTGAAGGAGCTATTGAAGGCAGTAAGAAGCCACAGAAGGGTAACACAGCAGGCACAGCAGTTACTGGGTCACCTGAACTTTGCATGTACAGCGATCACGCCAGGCGAACGTTTACACGGCATTTAGCCTGGGCCATGTGGGGGGACACACGGCCTCACCATTGAGTGGATCTGAATAAAAGGGCTAGGGAGGACATGGCAGTATGAGAGCAATTTCTTCAAAAATATAATGGGCATACATTTTGGTAGGATGAATGGGTGTACAACACGGATTTACAACTATACACAGATGCAGCTGGGGGGGGACAGGGATGGGAGGGTACCTCCAAGGAAGATGGTTCGCAGAACCGTGGCTGGTCACCTGGAGTCAGAAGGGGGTGACAAAAGACATCACCTTTCTGGAACTATTTCCCATATGGGTGGCCATGATAGTATGGGGAGGGGAACTTGGAAACAGACAGGTCACATTCTGGAGTGACAATAGAGCGGTTGTAGAAGTACTGAACAAAAAACTGACAAAATCAGAGAGGGTTATGAGAGTATTGAGCAGAATGGTGTGGCTGGGTTTGTCCTTGAACATGTCTTTCAGGGCAAAACACATCAAGGGAGTTGACAACATGATAGCTTATTGCCTCTCCCGATTGCAGATGGACAAATTCAGAACCTTTGCACCAGGAGCAGAGACAAAGCAGACCGCCTTTGGTGGCTGGCAGGTATAACCTACAAATGGAAAAGTGGGGACTTAGTAATGCAGCAGGTAGGAAGTGATGTCAGCAGGAGGGCCTATAAATTCACGGGATGCCAGTGGATGGGTGGGGGGGAGTGGGCAGTCGACGCGTGTAGTGCGTCGACAGGCTAACTTAATTTTAAAGAATAAACTTTTAAAATACAAAATGCTCTACAACTATAAGAAATGTGTGCCACAAAATTAGATTTTCAAAGCAACTGCCTCATATGTTTTTACACCCTGCATAAAATGATTCTGCACCAAAAAATGAGTTTTTAAGTTAGACACAACCAAATGTCTTCTCACCAAATTCTTACTTTTCTAAAGCTTTTGACATAAAAGAAATAATGATGCAGTTTAAATAAAAACACCTCTCAAAAACACATTTTCTAAGCTACTGACATATGTTTGTAAATGAGTTACTGCATCTTTTTTACCACAGAATCTGACTCTTAAAGTGAAATACACATACATGTCTAAGTAGTCCTTTATTAATTAATTACATTTTTACTGGCATATCAGTGGTTACACAGCAGGAAAAGGGCAGTTTAAAAAAATAGATTTTGTGATGTAGTACAGTACCACATATGTTCAGAAATGCAGAATTATATGTTTTTGCACCAAGAACAAATCTTAAAATAGGAAGCAGATAGCTGTCTTACCACCTAGGATGCCAGCTCAAAAAGGAGGGAAGAGAAGCTGTATGCCAATTTTGATTGCTACCCTGGGACCAATATAATTGCTGAGTATTGACATGTTATGTATATTGCCCAATCAGATAGCTTTAATCTCCCACCAAAGTGAATGTATGTTTTATAAACAATTGACCAATAACAAAGTAGACAGTAGACATACTAGTAACTACTTTTTATGATTGGCAGATAGCCTCTACCAGCATCTCGTGATACTGAAACTCCGGCAGTCACTTGGCACAGGCTGTTGAGAGAGAAAAAACACACATTTTAGAATGTGCTTTTGTTTGCACTTTCTAGGAAAGGACTGAGCAGGGTAGAATGCTCCAGAACAACTGCTTGGATCCTTGGAAAGTTCAGTTGTGGGAAGGGTTGCACATTTTGCCAGGACAAGTAATTTTGGCAATGACGTGCAGCTGCCAAACTGTGACGTCTACAGGTTTGGTAAGGGTGGCATGAGGTGGAAGCAGTACATGCCAGCTATTCACCACCTTTTAGACACTCAGCCTCAGACCAGACATACTTCTGATCAATGTGGAAGGTAATGATTTGGGCCTCAAAAGGGGTATAGAATTAATTGAAGCAACTAAAGCTGATTTGGCTGTGCTTACTGCAATGTTACTTGCCTATAAGGTTCTGTATTCAGACATTAAAGAGCGGATGATCTGGAGAGGCCAGCAATATGCTCCATACTTGAAAGATCACAAAGAAAGGTCAACATTCAGATATCTGACTTCCTTCCCATTCTGGGTATGCACACTGTATGTCACTCCAAAATTAAACATTACAAAAATTGTCTTTATCTAAAAGATGGTGTGCATCTCTTGGATGCTGGCAATATTATTTTCCTGGGGGACCACTGACATGGAATCTCAACAGTATTGTGAATGTGTTGTCACATTGATCAGCAGTAACATCGTGCCACCCCATAACAGCTCTTTTCAGAGCCATATGTACCTTTGTCAAAAAAAAAGATGAGATATACCTGCACAACATACACCTGACATTTGTATTATTTTTTAAGTGTGTGTTTTTTTCTTTTTCCTTTTTTTCTTGTTCTAGAGCCTTTCACCCAAAGAAGGACACCATAGCCAGTATTGCTTTTAGTTGTTCAGTTGGCATGCCATTTATTAAAACGTTGTCATTCAAATTTTCATCAATAATACTGAGTTCCTTTACATACCATATTTAAAACATTTCTTTATTTCATATTCTCTTTTTTCAAAATATCACAATTTATATCACATTTTTATCACATTGTATATCACCTTTCATATCACATTTACATCACACTTCTCTTCCCCCCACCACTCCTGGATGTAAACCTGAAGGGGTCTTTCTTTCTTGTCCATTTTCTCTTTCACCCCCAATGTAAACCTGAAGTGGTTATCTCTTAATGTCTGGGCCAGGTCCATTTCCTGCCCCCCTTTTCCATTCCTGGGTGTCCACACTCTTTTACCTTGTCTGGGCCAGGTCCAATTCTTGTCCCCCATTTCTATTCCTGGGAGTCCACACCCTTTTTCTCTTATACCCCACCTTGGTGTAACTCCAGAATTTCTTCCCCCTTCCCTCCAGAAAATATTTTCCTTCTCATTCTTCCAGTAGCCCATCTTCAGCTTGCATTGGAAAGTGAGCTTCCCCCCCAGACTCCTTCCATCCTTTCCATGAAATCCACAACCATGCATCCCTGTCCCTCTCGATTTTTGTGATGACAATGTTTTTTTTTTTTTTTAACCCATCTCCACCAGCTGGGTCCCACTGTTCTATATGACCTGGCTATTATTTTCCTTATGTCATCCTACTGCCACCCCTCCTCCCCAAACCATGATGACCTTTTTTTTCCTTTCTGGCCCCTCTCTCTGGCCTTGTGTTTGTAGCGTGCCCCCATACTATTCTTACTGTCATCTTCTACTATCCCACATGACTCTAGACCCCAAACCTCCTGCACTCACTGGTCACCCTGCCTCTGATTAAACCTAAGTAGCCACAGAAATGTTCCACATCACTTATCACCCAAATGTCTAATAATGCAGTCAGGTTCTGGTTTGGTCTGGCAGATGCAATCCGTCAATGACATTATGAGGCCCCCGATGCATCCCTTCCATGCCCTTCCATTGGATTCATACCTTTTGATGCTCAAAACCAATTGTTTCCCCCCCAGGCTTCTGTTCGGCTTGTCTCTCAGCATACCATATTCGTGAACGTCTCATACTCCAATACTTCTTTCCTGTAGCTGTTCTCTACAACATATAAACCAATAATGTGAACCACTTATTTTATATGCATACTGCCCCCCTGCTTGCTTCAGTTTCCCATGGAGAGATGAAACACTTCTTTAGTGACTCTCATGTCTGATGCTCTTTTTATAGCAGCTAGGAGTCCCCCTGTTCAAATTTTTCAAGCCGTCCTTCAGCACCCATTGGGTTGCACCCTCTGCAGCTGTCCTATTTGACTGAATGTGATAAATATCTACCCTGGTTCTCCTCCCCAGGGTCATGCATCCTTCTTTTGCACCACCAACCCTGATTCCCTGGTGCACGCTATCCCTTCAGAGGAATGAACCACCAGCTCCCCTCACAGTTGGTTAAACAACAGTTCTGATATGGGCCTTCTCCTCTCCTGCTCTTTTCCTGCTATTCCCTTATCATCCTTTCCATGACTCTTCCCTACTTGGAACCTCCCAAACCTTTTGTACTACTTACACCACATGCAACCTTGTCTATTTTATGGTCCCAGACTGCCCCACTTTCATCATTGTTGCTTGAGCTCTAACAACTTGAATACACTCTCCAGAGCTCTCCTCTGTCACTCACAAATAAAAATACCCCATGGTGTGGTCCCCTTTTTCCACTTACCGTGGGTTGAGCCAAGCAACATCTGAACTGGCACCCTGGCCCATTAGCGCTGAAAGCAAAATGCCACTGCTCCAGTGCTCACTGCACCGTCAGAAACCTCGTCCTTTTTTGAGTTTATTGTGCCTCACCACCCCCCTTTTTTTAATCCAATTATTTAACCAGGAGTGGTTAACTTTCATCTCCCAGCATCCCTGCCCCCATAGACCATTATTTCCAAGCATTGCTCCCCTGTACCCTGTAGGAAAGGAGGGTGGAATGGGGAAGGGGAAAGGAAAGGAAAGAAAAGAAACAAAGAAGTGTTGAACTGGGGAAACATACATCCTTACTTAGGTTATCAGCAATTTTACATTGCTAGCATTAGCGCCCTAAATTTACAGATACATGGATAAATCCAGATCTTTATTCAAACATTTAGGGAATAGGCTTTTCAAAGTAAAAATCCATCTACATTCCTTCTTGCTTGTGGTGAGACATGGTCTATGATGGTGAAACATAAGTCCCTTGGATCACTATTGTGCACACTTTTAAAGTGTGCACCCAAGGCTGAATTAAGGTTGACATTTCTGATGTCCCTTAATTGTTTAAAAAACCTTTTCTTGGCCTGTCTGATTGTTTTCCCCACATAATTAACTGCTAGCAATTCAGACATTTGCAAAGTGGGGCACTACTTCCGGAATTCTGCAGATAAGGCAAGAATAATTTCTCCCACCACCTATTATGATCTCCAGTTTGGTAACACTAGCACCCACCATGCTACCCTGCATACAAAGACACCCCCACTCCTCTCATTACCCTTCTGTGCCCCACCACCCTCAATATGGACTGTGCTCTTGCACAGAACCATAGTACTCACCTGTTACATCTGTAGGCAGCCCTTTCTGGTGTGATGTCTATGCTGACCCCCCCCACACCCACCACAGTGCATAACACGGCAAGAGTCCCCCTCCCTCCAAGTCTTATGTTTTCCAGTATGGGGTTGCGGTGCCAACAGAAGGACACCCACCAGCTACAGTGTGGTGCTCAAACCCACACAATATTCAAGTGGCCACAGGGTTCCCCGTGTAGCAGAAATTACTGCTAACTGAAATTCTGTCATCTTGTTTTCAATTAATTCTGCTATATAAGTACTAATGACCTATTTTGAAAAGAAACATGTGCACTACTGTCATGTCTTATAGTTGTACCACTTGACATGCTTGAGATGACAAAGTATGTTACTTATAATGCAAATATGCAATAGGCATTTTTGGTGTTCTCCACATGAAAGGTATAATGATGATCATGAATGTAACTCTCATTCAGTAGTTAAATACAAGTAGTTCCCTTCACAAACCTACAGCACAGAAAGGTTCATATAGGAAGCCCTTATAGCAAAGGACTATACATAAAAAAATTCTAACTGACAATCTTATTCCAGTATCATGTAGGGAAAGGTTTTTCTTCCTATATTACAGACAATACAAATCCTCCATGATAAGAAATAAAAGTGTCACCTCAGTACAAATCAAATAATACGTGTATTTTGAGCACACTGGTTCACTTTGAGTATATGATTTCTGTTTACTTATTGTAGACCATTAAATTATACATGTCTGATATGAGAACCCTAACTTACAGTGCTCTCAGATAATGAAAAACAATATCACTATATTCAGTTGTATACTCTATGATACGTATTTGCCCTAGTACATATTAATATTATTCAATGTCAGATAAGTGGCAAAGAATAATATAGTGATATAATAGTCAATACAGTAGCTTACCTAGGAACAATACAGTATCTACAGTATGTACCTCTTACTCCCTTAGATTAACTGACACTCGAAGGTTGTTAATCCCTTGAACTTCCACCCTTATTGGTCAATCAGGCTTCTCCTACCACTTCTGAAAAATTTGGAATTCCCTCCCTCCCCAATTTCATCACTCTTCCTCTATCCACTTCATCAGCTCAGCCCTTCACAACTACCTTTCATCCAGTTGCTTTGCCATGATCCACCCTAAACCATTATCCCACGTATGTCTAGCTGCATCCCTTAACCTTATCTACTCCTTACCTACCTTCCCTCCCCTACAACTTCTGAAGCCTTCCATGCCCCCTTGTAGGGTTCTCAGCATCCTGGAGTGGCCCTCCTGAGCTCTGCTCTCCCTCCCCCATCCTTATTCTTTACTCCCTCTTCTTACCCCCTTTCTGTACATAAGTAACCGATAACTGTTAAGCAAATATGCATATTTCTTCCACCCCCTTGACGCTCCTCTAAATCCTCCCTATTTCCATTCCAGCCTTCCCTACCCCTTCGCAGGGTTCTCAGTATCCTTGTGGGACCCCCTTCACAGGATTAACAACATCCTAGTGGGGCTTCTTTTGTTTTTCCCCATCCCCCTTCCTAATAGGTGTTTCTCTCAGAACATTTTATATGCCCTTTGGACCTGGCTCTCCTGTTTTCATTGTCTGCTTCTCCTCCCTTCCCTCACCCAATTTCTTCCCACTCTTGTACTTAATTACCTACCCCTCCCAAAACTCTGGTTCACTTTGGGAATTCCCACCTCAACTAGCACTCCTCGACTCCTTGCAGGGTTCTCAGCATCCTGGATGGGCCCACGGGTGTGGCTTTCCCTCTCCCCTGCCCCCCCAGTCCTCCCACTCCTGTCCCACTCCTCCCTTTCCCTCTGGCACTTTATGAATTCACCTAAAGTGAATGCACTTACCTTTCCCTCATCTTCTCTACTCTGTTTACTGTATATCAAATTCTTCCCTTACTACTAGTTGTTGTCATCTGTTTAGATTCAAACCTGTGCCACTCCTCATTTTCCCCAAACACTTACTATATAGTGCCATCTGTTAATTTGCCTACTGTTTTATTCTCTGAATGCAACTGATGTCTCTTATACCTAGAATGTATAATTAATTGCCTGCTGTTTTATTCACTGTATGTAATCTGTTGTCTTATGTACCTTGAATGTATAACTGTTTATCCACTCAGTACCTCATCCCCCCAGGTCACACTGGAAGACAAGAAACTTGTTGTTCAATGTGCTTTCCTGGTGAAATATTTCAAAAAATAAGTATAATGTATGAACATCATACTAAAGTATGTCTTTTTCTTTTACATGTCTATTGCAGATCAAGAAATCCTCTGAGAGGGTGCCGGTGGTTCCCCAGAAAAGGCCACAAATGGAGGATCAGAAGAAGATCAAGCCCCCTCTGTGACCCAAGCAGAGGCACTACCACATGCTGATGGCTCTGCCAATCAAGGTCAGGCCAAACAGGAGCCCCAGTCTGATCCATCAGGGCTATCCACCACTGCAGCAAGCTGCAATCCTGTAGCTGTATGCCATAAGTAAAAACTGCTTCCTTAAATTATGATTTGATAAGATTTGTCTGTGTTCCACCATGTCATATTTGCTTTTTATTCTCATCACATTACAGTACCACACAAGAGGGGTCCATTGTACACCCAGAAACAATCAGGAAATGTGCATAAGCTACTTCAGCACAAGATCTGCTCTAGCAGCTGTACCTCAAAACACATCAACACTGTAGGAGAAATATAAGATCCATCTCCATAGTGCTCAACATGCAAAAACTGGTACACAGGACAGACCACAATACTACCCACCTAATAGCACCACCACCTCCAACCCTCCCATACATGTACTGCACACCCCATCCCCCCAAACATACCCAGTAGCTCAGCACAGCACCACATACACAACACAACACAGAACCATAGCATCTCTGAAGATAAATCAGTAACAGAGCAGGCATATAAAACCCCACAATTTCAACCAACATCACAGTATCATATTGGCAATCTCAATCTAGTACCATGGTCCAATATAATCATTACAGTATCTGACACTGTAACTTGTCTTTCTAGCTACCTGCTTAGAGGATGACATAAGATACCACTGACAAAGATATGTGAACACTACCATACACCTAGGTACCACATCATCGCACCAGAATGATTACACTTTGCAACATATCTCGTCCACCCCCCACCCCATCAAACTTCTTCTACAAAAAACTCATACCACAGCAACATGATATGTGACTACACAGCACATATGTTGCTGTAAATATCACATCACAACACATCATATACTACACTGGCTGGCTGACAAACACTCTACAAGCTTTACAACACATAACAAATACTGTGTATAACAATATTTCAGAACATTGTGTATCTGCAGTGATGTTTTCTTGCCAGACAGAAAGCTTTGGTTCCAGTGAAATGCTTTACCATGCCAATATGTTACCCTTTATTAGCAGATGATACATATGTAGCATTAACTGTAATGTTTCTAGGTGCACTTCTCTTCTCTTCCAAAAAGCAAAACTACTACTTGTTCTCAGTACAAACCATACTATAGAAAACTGTTATATGACAGTAAAATACATATTGCCCTCTCCAGATCTGGACAGAATGTATAACAATGTATCACTAAATTGTCTATCTGTATTACATTTTTTCTTTCACCAGGTAAAATGTTTGTTGCTGTTCATGAAGCCATACCATGGTAATCTATCATCTGTTATGTCCAGATGATACATAGATAACAATCACTGAAAACTTTCCGAAGGAGCACTGCTGTTGTCTCCCACAAATGAAAGTAGTACTTGTTCTGAATAGAAACCATAGTAATGAAAACTGCAATATAATTCTACAATACACATGGGCCTGTCAACATGAAGCCAAAATACCGCATCCTCCCCTTTATTGACTCTTTCTGAATAAATGTACATCTTGCAATAACAAAACAAATGCACCTGTACAATTGTTCAGATAACACATAGTCAGTGAATTTGTTACATAAACTTACCAGTAAAATCCTAATTGTGACAATATGATATACTCATAAATAGATAACATCTTCCTAACTACAGGCATTGTTTTCTGTTTCCATAGCTCTACTTCCCTGGTGCCAACATACGGATGCTTTTCTGAAAGGTAGGTCATCACCCTTGTTAAACAGAAAACATAGTACACTCTGTATTATGCAAATCCAAATAAACCATAATCTCCAGACCAACAGACTCCAAGGTGATCCCCACACATCTTTAATAGAAAGTAATGCAATACAATAATACCCATTTTGTTAGCAGAAAAAGTTGTGTTTTTTATTTTCTTGGGTCATTTGTCAACTGTAGGAGGATCCTCCAGCACCCTGAGTCACAGATGTTGTATTGACTATCTACACCCTTGATTTCTGCTCTCCAAACAGATGCTATGTTTTTTTTATAACAATCTCTTCTACAATATGTGGGGTATGCTTTGGAAGTGAGACATGCTGCTTTACATGACTCAGCAGTGCACAGATGTGTACTGTGTAACTGCAGGGTTCAAAGCTACCCCCTCTCCAGCAGCAGTTCAGACTATGACATAGTACAGGGTTCAGTACTTGTCCTCCCTTATTGTTTGCAGAATGGACTACCAGCCCACTTAGATGTACTGTGACATCATAGTGCACTTACTTAATATTGTGTTTACTGCTCTTCCACAGATAATACGAGATTTGGCATGTACCCAAACTTTATTACAACACAATTACAGAATGATATATTTGGTGTATCAATGCTTTCTTTGTATTTCACTATTTCCATCATAAACAGGTATCAATTTGAAAGCTAAAGAATTTTTGTGCAGTTCAGCATTCTACAAGATGGTATTTATATTCTTCTTCGACTTATAAACATTCCTGTACCACTGCTGCTAGCACTACAGCACATAACCTACTAGCCTCTCTGTACCCCTTCACAATACAGCTTGCATGCTCAACTTTCTAGCAAACATCTGTGTCAATAGCATATGCATGCTATAAGTACAGTATGTTGCAGTGCTACAACTTCTCCTGTACTTGCCCGGCACTTAATAAGCATTAAAGGTGATAGATATAATTCACTGGTACATAAACACTGGTTTTCAGTAAGAGTGGTTAAAATTTGGAATTATCTGCCGATTGAAGTGGTAGGAAGTGGAACAATGGAGACATTCAAGACTTCCCTGGACCACTATATTAATAGCAAAAACATCATGGGGAATTAGTAGACATAGATGGCAAGCTACAATGGACCCTGGTCTTTATTAAGCTCAGTTAAACCTATGAAACCTATGAATATATTGCATGCAAAACCTGTGGTGATGATCTCTTTCAGAAAAGCAACAAATATATGCAAACTTTTACAAGCACATATTTCCTAACAGATCACATAATAAGTTTACTCCTCTGTCTTATTCTATCAATGTGGTAAGTATGTCTAGTAGAAACATATCACTGTATTCAACTGAATTCACATGTAGCTGCACAAACTGTATCAGTAATTTACTCTGAACAATACCATACAATACCGTAAGATTAAATCTTGTCTTTCACATCAGCAGAAGAGACAATGTCATTCTCATTGTTTCCTAACATGTTAATCTAAATTACAGGCATACAACTTACTACAAGAGCCTTCATAGAAATAACCAAATGGTACCTTCAGATACAAGAACATTATCAGCAAAACACAAAAACTTCTTGATTAGCAGGTTTAGATGCTGTACCACAACCTTAATACTAGTAATTCTATCCACAGTGCAACACAATGAATAGAAACAACTACTAACAATTCTTTTACTACACACAGCATAGTACCTTCAGATATAAGTATAGCATCAAAAGACAATAACATTTTCCTTTTCAGCCTTTGAACCTCCATGACAAACTTAATACTACTCATTCTCTTCACAGTGTAATGCGTACAAGAACAACAACTCCTAACAGCTTTTTCAGTACACACACCACTGTATAACAAACAATTGTCTTTCCTTTTGTATCATAGAATCAGCAGCAGCAGAAATCAAAGCCACCGAGGGAGGACCTCCATTAGTTTATGAGGACTGTGATGGAGAGCTTCAAGGGTCTCACAGAGTCTGTCACAATGGTGCTAGAGCAACAGAAAGAAATCATGGACACCATTCACCATCATGACAGACTCAAGTAGCAGACATAAGTGACTCTCTGTGGCCTCCAGACCAGCAACACTGGCCTTGCTTGGAGTATCTGAGTGCTCACACAGAACCATGAAGCCAGTGTTGCTGCTCAGGAGACCATTCACAATCTCCTACATGGGTTGATGGAGGGGCAGCTACAGGCAATAGAAATCTCAGGTAAGACAAACCACATCCTGCTGCAATGGATGGACCAGGTCCTCTTTGAGGGATGCTAGGAGCAAGAGGATCCTCCCTCACAGCTCCCTCATCATATGTCACCTGAACAGGAGGGGCTGTGAGACACCTGATCTCTGTCCCCAAGGTGGACACTGCCAGGAAGCACCTGCTTCCACTTATTGCTGTCACCCAAGAAGCAACACCCCACATTCAGCTATCCATGGATGGGTACCTCCTCATCTAACCCCACCCAAATAAATAAATAAATAAACAGGACTGCAATTAAATAAAAACATTGTGAATTTGTGAATGAAAAAGAAAATTCCAAGGAAAACTAGAGTTAAACAAAATATGTTAAAGTCACTGTATTCAGCATTTTAGTTTATACAAAAAAAGAAATGAATTTGCATTCCAGTATTTTTTACTTTTTGCATATACTGCAATTATATATCTTATTTTACTTTTATACTTTTAAGTCTGTACATTATTATTTATTTAGAACATTCATAAACAAAACTATTTTTTACAACAAAACCATGTCTATTGAGTCTTTATTTGTAAATGTGTTTATTTCAGGAACTTTTGGTTGGTAGTGGGAGATAGAACTATCAACAGGGACACCTACAGTAGGTACTGCTGATGTGAGACAGCTGGGTTACAGTAAAGGTAAAATCACACCCTCAGTGGAGGTATACACAATCCAGTGATGTGACACAGTGTTGCAAAGGTACCCAGACTATCACTGTCATGCCACAAGATGCACTCCATGTCACTGTGTTGAGAAGATGCCCAGATCTCCAGTGCTAAAATATTCTACTCAAGGGTCAATCAGATGCTACACACCATGAATGGGGGGGGGCAGATGGGTCAACAGCAGGCACCACATCACAAACTGTTCCCTACACACCAACAAGGACACTACCAATATACCTGTATGAGTTACTCTGCCATACCAGATCATCAGGTACCAGTCCTGTGCTCCACTGCCACACCACTATCTTGCAGCAGCATACATGACAGAGACCTAACAGGACCCTTCAGGGATCAAAGCAAGGGGTGGGGGGATGACAACTGCCATGCCAGTTCATCAGGCACCTCATCATCCACCTCTCCTATACTCCACTGCCACACCACTATCTTGCAGCAGCATGCATGACAGACACCTAACAGGATCCTACAGGGATCAAAGATAGGGAGTGGTGGGGTGGTGGGGTAGGAGGGGAGCACAACTGCCATACCAGTTCATCAGGCACCAGTCTTGTAATCCTCTGCCACACCACTCTCTTGCAGCAGCAACAATGACAGAAACCTAACAGAACACTGTAGAGATCAAGGGCAGGGAGAGACAACAACTGCCATACCAGCTCATTGGCTGCCTCATCAGGTGCCAGTCTTGTACTTCTCTGCCACACCACTGTCTTACAACAGCATCCATTGGAGCAGGAGGGGAGGAGCAGTAGGGGGAGAGGAGGACAACTGCCATACCAGTTCATGAGCCACCAGTGCTGTGCTCCACTGCAACACCACTGTCTTGCAGCAGGATTCATGATAGACACATAACAGGGCCCTGTGGAGATCAAAGGCAGAGGGGGGATGACAACTGACATACCAGTTCATCAGCCACCTCATCAGGCACCAGTCCTGTACTCCACTGTAAGACCACTGCTTTACAGCGCCACATGTAACAAAGATGTAATGGAACATTGGCAGGAGATAAAGGGGGGAGGAGAAGAAAGTGAACAGAGAAGGATGCCAACAAATAGATGAGCAACACAAAGGGTAGCACCAGCACTCCAATAGATTACAATGAAGCACTGTCCCATGCTCATGTCTTGCAGAGTTGCCCACATGGTGAGATCCATGACAGAGTGATTCCACTGAAACTGTAAGCCTTACCTTACAGTAATCACTAATTTTTAAATATCTTTATTTTTTATTTTAATTTTATTATTGATTATTTATTATTATGTACTATTGTATTATTTATTTTGATTTTATTATTTGTTTCACTGTTCCTAAATGTTTATTAGTTGGCAGTATTATTGCTATGTGCTATTCCTATAGTACTCCTCAAGACCTCTCATTTGGTATATAGATTTTCTTCGTAGTCCAAATATTGACAGAGTTACAGCTTCCCCAAGTTGAAAAGTAAAAAAAAAAAAAAATTAGTCAAAAATCCTTTTCCATAACAAGGAGTTCTTTTTTGTTTGAACAAAAATATCAAATGAAAAAGTATCCCTTGTCACAAAAAAAAAGGATCAGTAAACAAACTATGTCCAAAATCCTTTTGAATGAGAAGGGATCCCTTTTCATTTGGATGCAAAAGAACTCATGAAAAAATCCACTAAATAAATAAGTCTGAAATCCTTTTTCATGACAAGAGATCCTTTTTTGTTTGAAGAAAACTGACTCACAGAAAAAGTGGAATTGAGTCACGAGATTTAAAATGATAAAAAAATGATAAAAAAAAACACATTTCTGGGTATTTTTTTCCAACGGATAAGTGTAGAATCCACCAAATGGAGTCCCGATGAGCAAGATACATGTTTTGTTGTCTCTACAGGTGTCATTTTTGGTTGTTTCAATTTTTTTTTTGAGAAAAATGGAAAACAAGATGGCAACAAATGAAAAAGGCATTTTTCCTCATGAAAAAGGATTGGCCCAAACAAAAATGGATCCTTTCTCATTTGGACCAGATTCTTTTTCATTCCAAGCAGCTATCCAAAAGACTGTACTGAGCATGCTCAAAAACTGAAATTTTAAAATTTTATAACTTTGGTAGGCATTAATATTTTTTTTCACCAAACCAGTGAAAGGCACATCTGTGGGGCAAGCCCTTTCTTCCCTGCAAATTTCAGACCAAAATTCTAAACTGTCTGGGTGCAGCGCAATGACAAAAATCATGGAAAAACAGTGATATGTTACGTTTTTCATTATCCACATCTCAGAATTCGCCCATTTGACCAGAACAAAACATGACATGTGAAGAGGTCTACCCCATGAGACCATGCATGCAAATCTTCATGCTAATACATTGAATGGTTACAAAGTTATTAAAATGCAAAAAATGGGGTTTAATATTAAAGTGGCTACTGAACCCTAACTATAGTGGTGCTACTGTGCCACTATAATCTATCTATCTAGCTGCTATACTATATATATATATATATATATATATATATATATATATATATTAGAGGCAAAAACTCAGTTTAATGCATTAGTTAGGGTTGTTCCAGGGTTGTTCCAGCGACAAAAGTGAGAAATTCACTGTTAGGGTTGAAAACCCCCTTGGACCCACCACCCTCCCAACTGGCATTGGGTGCACATTGGGATCATCAGCCCTAACTCTCACCCCATGACATGTGTAAATCATCAAGTATAGGAGAATGGGGTGAGAGTTAGGACCCACGATCCCAATGCGCACTTCAATGCTCGTTGGCGGGTGGGTTTCAACCCTAACAGCAAATTTCCTCACTTTTGTCGCTGTGGAACAACCCTAACTAATGCATTAAATGGAGTTTTTTGCCTCTAATTTCCTCTTTTGAGAATGATAATGAGAAATAGTGAAATGTAATGCAGAGCGGGAGCGCTGGGTCCCTGCATAATGCGCTGGTGGAGCGGGACCCGCCACATGATATGTTGTGGCATAGTAACAGGGACAGCAATGCAAACAGAAATGCTAACAGTGGCGCACATGGTAACACAAGCACGAATGAGAACAGAAAGGGTAACGCACATGGTGGCGTGACGGAATGGTCTGCCACGTGATGGTTGTCACATAGTAACATGGTGCCTGCAAACAGAAATGTCAATGGGCATGGTGATGTAAAGTGAAACAGGAAGATAAACAGTACTGTAGACAGAAATGGCAAAAATAACAAACGCATAGCGCAAATGAAAAGCAGAAGGATAACGCACATGGTGGCGCAGGACGTCAATGGTAAGTGAAGCGGGTATGGATCTGCAAGCGGGAAGGGCAACAGTAACAGTAATGTAAGTGCACAGGCTGGTTTTCCCCAAAACCTGCATTGAGAAAGACAGTGAGTACAAATAATGTATGCAAAATAATGAGTATCGGAGCAGAAAATGAGATCTTGGAATACTAAATACATTATATCTCAGGAACCGTATGACGTAGAAAAAAAATGTAAAAGTCATATTATTTACAACTGTCCTGGCTAATTTGAATCTTAGCCCCTTAGCTAAGAAGTTTTCTGACGAAAAGTCCGTATCTCGCACCGTTTCCGAGATACGGGCCCTGAAAGGCGCGGCGAACGCCGTAATGTTATCCTATGGGAAAAGAAAAGTTCGAGCGCCATAACTTTTGCCTCCCTGTAATGTTTTTTCATCAAACTACTGAAAGGCACATCTGTGGGCTGTTGGCTGTCTTCCTCAAATTTCAGGAAAAAAACAAACGTTATTTTGCAGCAGGGCTCCAAATGATTTCTGTTAAGTGTCGGGCGCCGTAATGTTATCCTATGGGAAAAACCGTCAATTTTGGAGTGCTGTAACTTTGCCGCCATGTGATATTTTTTCACCAAGCTACTGAAAGGCACATCTGTGTACTGTTGGCTGTCTTCCCTCCAAATTTCAGGAAAAAAAGACCAAACCGTTATTTTGCAGCAGGGTGCCAAAGGATTCCTGTAATGCTTCGGGCGCCGTAATGTTATCCTATGGGAAAAACTGTCAACTTTGGAGTGCCATAACTTTGCCGCCATGTAATATTTTTTCAATACAACACTGAAAGGCACATCTGTGAGATGTCGGCTGCGTTCCCTCCAAATTTCAGCCCAAAACTCCCAACGGTTATTTTGCAGTGCAGTGCCAAAGAATTGCTGTCATTTTCCCACAGGCTAGAAAATTACTGTCGCAATTTGCGAAAGCTTTCGCAAAAATTTGCGACACTTTCGTGAGCACGAAAGTAATTTACGAAAGTACTTTTTTCCAGAAATTTGAAAAACATATTTCTGGGGTGTTTTACCACAAAATAAAGACATGGCAAGCATCCTCAGGGCCCGACTAGGTGAATACAAATAAAATTAGATTTCTAGAGGGTCCCAAATTTAAATGCCAACCATTTTTATGATCACCAACTGAAAACAAAATGGCCGATTTGCGAAAGTAACAGGCCCATTTGCAAAAGTAAAAATGCATTTGCGAAAGTGTTGAACTTTTTGTTAACTTTTCCCATTGACTTATAATGGGAAACTGTTTTTTGAATAACTTTTGAACCGTTTAATATTTTTTCATGAAATCTTTGAAAGGCACATCAGGGACCCTGGCTGCATGTTCCCCGAGATTTCGGGCGAGTCCACACAAACCGCGTCGACCTGTAGAAGGCGACCACAGAATTCAGAAAAGCTAAGCAGCGCAGCACAGATCATGCTTAATAACTCTGCAACCATATATTTGATCAGTACAAAACTTGGCAGATCCAAGGCCTATGGGTCTTGATCATACATTCCAAATTTCAGGCAAATCCATCAAACAGTTGCAAAGTTATTAAGGTGAAAATATTGGGTTTAACATGGAAATGGCTCCTCAACCTAACTATGGTAGCACTACCGTACTACCATAATATATATATATATATATATATATATACATATATATCTGTAACATGGCAAATAATGTGTGCCATGAATCTGGCATAATGATAGGTGGAAACACACCCGGTGGTACATAATGAACTGGTCATTAATTCCCTAGATATGCACAGTCTGAAAATGCTGCTGTCACCCACCAGAGGGTAGTATTACAGGAAAATTTAGGATCTAACTTCTCACTGAGCCAAGCAGTGCTCAAGGGAGTGCTCAATACTCATAGTTTCAGCGAGTGAAGAAAAAGGCTGGAGTTACGAAGCACCTTATGGATGTTTGCAACTCCTGTAGCTCAGCATACATATTTGAAGTGAGCAGAGTCCTGTAAAGACAAATGGGAGCAGAATCAGGAGCGTGATGTAACAGATGTGCCGCACATCTTGGGAGCATTGCAGTCAGTGTACTGGAATCTGTACGACAGCGAGAGGCATAAAAAATGCTCAAGAAAGAAACAGTCAAATGATACAAAACAACAGCAGGTCTGCAAAAAACAGTAATAAAAGGACACGAATGGCACTAAAGTCAATATCTAACAAATGTGTCCATAAACACTGTGCCACTGTATGCAAATCACCAATGTATCCCACAATACACAGCAAAGGAGTAAAACTTCAAAACGAATGATTTAACAAAGGATACACCATGTAAAAATCAATGTAAGATATTGAAATAGGTTCCAAGGAGTGAAACAATTCAAGACAGCATTTGTCAAAAAAAGAAAAATAGTATTCATAACTATATAAACAAGTGTAGTTCCAAAAATGCACAGCATAGTTGTAAAAGACATAAAAAAAATCGATCTGGCATTTCTGTTTAACTAAACAGTATCTAAACAATACCTAGCTTGCACATGCCATGTTACAAGTGCATTAATCCCCTCGACAGGAGGTCATTTCCCAGAAATGAATGCATGGTTGGGTGGTGGGAACACCCATCCCCCAACCAATTAATGCTTATATATATATATAGATATGTGTGTGTATATGTGTATATATATGTATATATATATATATATATATATATATATATATATATATATATATATATATATATATGTATGTATATAGTGGTGCAGTAGCGCCAATATAGTTAGGGGTGAGAAGGCACTTTAATGTTAAACCTCAATTTTTGTACTTTAGTATCTTTGTAACCATTCAATGGATTTGCACAACATTTTGCATGCACGGTCTTGTTGGGTAGATCTTTTGATGTGCCAAGTTCTGTTCCAGTTGGATGTGTGGACTTCAAGATGCAGATAGCAGAAAAACATAAAACATCATAGTTTTTTGCATTTTTTTTTGCCATTGCGTGGCACCCAGACAGTTTGGAATTATGGTCAGAAATGTTCAGGGAAGAAAGGGCTTGCCTAAGCAGGATATTCTTTGCTGGTTTGGTGAAAAAATATTAATCTATTCCAAAGTGATTACATTTTATAGTTTTGGGTTCTGAGCATGCTCAGTCAGCATTTAAAAATAGCTTAGGGATGGATTAAGAGGGGGGCAAATGGGACAAATGCCTTGGGTTCCATGACACAGAGGGGCACCCTGCCCCAACAGCAGCCTCCGCACAGCGTGAATGAGGTAAGCATTCAGTTCAGTTCTATTGTTCAGCAAATACACCTTTACAAGATACTAAAAAAGGGAACAAAAAAGAAATGACGTCTTCCTCACATAACATACATACAAGGTACAAAACATAAAAAGGGAATATAAAATCTAATATTCTGTCAGTCATTTTTAAACTTCATATAAATAACAAGACCTTGGCTTAAGTAAGCCTAAGTCAATTTAAATTCATAGATACATTATAAATATATATAATAGTATATACTATACTCATCCCCTCAGTATTCATTTGGGGGTCTGTCCATCCTAAAATATCTGGATATCTTTAAAATACATGACCCTCTGTTTTACCTGTTGTTCAATTGATCTTGTGATGATAATATAATTTATAAAAAAGAAAACAGAAATACTGTATCAGTTGGAAAATTCTCTTGACTACAGACAAAAGCTTGACACTTTAAAAACTAATACTTCATATCATAATATGATTCCATCCCATATTTCATTTTTCTGAGGCAGGGAGATGTTTTTCTTTGTACTTTTTCACTTAATTAAAGAAATTTGAGGACATCCTTGCATCCTCAATTGTATGTGGATGTAACAGAACAAACAGTGGATCATATTCAGCATTCACATATTTAATAAGAAAATATTTTAATAAATTGAAACGTGAAATTTTATATAGGGGGCACTGTACCAAAATGTGATAAAGACTTTCTTCAAAGCCCCTATTACAACTACATAGGTCAGGGGAAGACTTATCAGAAGTCAATCTATTAAAATAAACATACTTGGAACAAATGATTCCCATCCTTGCTCATGTAATTATTTTCCTTTCTAAAGGCGAAAGGGGTAAAGTCAAATAGTTCTCCAAAAATGGGTCTATCTTATTTTGGCCCATCCAGATAGCTTGGCACTGTATTTTAATCAGATACATTTGTTTTTCATAAGCAAACCTCATAATTTTCTTTTTAACAAGTTGTTTAAATGAGGGAGATATTGTAATGAAATTTTCCCAGTCTGACCAGAGATGGTACATTGAGATTCTACCTAGGAACTTTTAAACGTTTTTACCCAAGGGGATATATAATCCTGTTTTTGCCAAGTAATCTTTTCTTTTAAACATAACAGTGGCAAACATTTAGCATAATGATTAATAATTTTTAGCCAATAACACACCATTTGTTTGTCAATTATTGTAACAATAGGAACTCTTCCCAATTCGACTCTTACTATAACATTAGACGTAGATAATAGCACCTGTAATAAGGATTTATAAACAAAAGAAAGGGGGATTTCCATACTTGAAGTGGGATTTATACCCCCAGACCTCTGCACCGTACATAAGGATAGGGTTCATTTTAGCTTCTCCAGCCACTAATGCAGGTACAACCGAGTATCCCCCATATCTAATGTTAAAATGTAGTAAAGCTTTAGCAATCAATCTAGCCCTTGCAGCTTGGTCCCTCCAATGGATTGAAAAAGGTTCCATTTGAAGAAAACTTAATGCCCAAATAAATATAAGAAGTCACCCTATCAATGAGATTATTATCTAGATAGAGCCTTGGTTCCTTTCTTTTGCTAGAATGAGTGCCAAAAATCATAAACTTAGTTTTCTTCATGTTTATTATGAAATCTAAATGATTACACTTGAGGTTAAGTTGTGTTATTTTATTCTGCAATCCTTGGCTAGAGAGTGCTAATAAAATTAAATCATCTGCATAGGTAAGAGTATGAACAGGAAGATTCTTGATTTTAGGAGAATCAATATAGATGCCTCCTTATAGCTCATAAGGGAGTCAATGTATAAACTAAATAAAAGTAGGGCTAGTAAACATCCTTGTTTTACACCCAATATTGTTCTAAAATAATCAGAAATACTACCCTTGTTGTCATATCTAACAGCCAATGCTGTATGTGAATACAACATAAAAATTGGGGTCTAAAGATTCAGTGGTAATTGTTTATTCAATAATATTTCCCAGAGCTTGGCTCTGTTTACAGAGTCAAATGCTGCTGAGAAATCTACAAACAACACGCATAACTTCATTTTACGAAATGACAAGTATTTTTCTATTTGGTGTGAAAGAACATAAATATTGTCTGTAGTTGAACATTTTTTTAAGAAAACCTGCTTGAAACATGGATAAAGGAGAAATCAGCTCAGAATTGTGTTGTAATTTATGTAACAAGATTTTGGCAAAACTTTTTCTACTAATATCTATCAGGCTAATTGGACGGTAGTTGGATGGGGTTTGAAAATGTCCTTTTTTGTGAATTGGAACAATAATATTTCTAGTCCAGGAGGGTGCGATAAATCTCTCTCTCTTAAACATAGATTTAAAAAAAATTGTGAAAAAAACAACCCAAAAATTCAAATGTGCCTTATAGACTTCACCAGGGATAAGATCAGGCCATGGGGCTTTGTTATTTGAAAGATTCATAATAATAAGATCCTGAAATGTAAACATTAAAGGGATGTACTCCCCCTTCCTAACATGACTACCTATCAAGTCATCCTCGTGATTGAAATCTTTGTTAAAAAGTGAGTTATAATATTCTATCCACGTATCTTTCGGGATATATATCGGTAAAATTGAGTTCTGATTTTTATTTCCTTTAGCTACTAAAACCCAAAAAAGTCTGGTATCACCCTCCTTAATAGTTTGGTGCATAGCTTCCCACTGATTATGTATAAACTCATTTATTTTATATACAAGATATTTTTTATAATCACTGCGAGCTTTATTTAACTTTAACATCGCTCCCCGGGTCTTATTCTATTTTGTTTGCCTAATGAGCCTCCCCAATTTTCTTTTCTCTCTCGTGCATTGAATATCAACCAAGATGTGGGTTTAATGTTGCTGATATTTGTACAATATATTTCTTTAGTGATCTGTTGATAAGCTAAATTCAGCAACTGATTAATTTGCTCACTATTAGTATTGTTCTGTGTACTATGAAAGAGAGAGACAAAACTAGGGGAATAAATTAAATTTGACATCCCATCCATAGTTCTATTGTTCAATCTCAGTCTGTTTCCCTTGAATTTCCACATCTGCTAGTGGTTTTATTAGAACGGTGTTAGATTCATGATTTCTAAAGGAAAACAGAATTGTTGCATGATCACTTTCCGTGCGCATTACTACCTCTAATCTCCTAAAGTATTGATAACTAAAAGAGGAACATAAGATACAATCAATCACACTTCTGCCAACAGGAGAAAAAAAGGTAATTTCCCCTTCTCGATCCCCCTCCATTCTCCCATTCAGTATCAAAATATTATAATCCATGATAAAAGTATGGAAACATCTCTCTGCCTCGTTAACAACCATATCTGTAGTTTTTCTTGGTTAAAAATCTGACATATATATTAATTCTTGTAAGACTGGTAAATTGTCAAAATTTGCTATTTTGGCATTAAAATCCCCAGCTAAAAGAACTATATATACCATGTTTAATTGTGTGATAGTGTCAATTTCCGTAGTTAGTTTACACCAAATATCATAAATAGGATGAGCATGAAAACTCGGGGAGATGAAAACATTCACAATTAATACTATATTAAGAATTTCAGGGGTCATGAAGTAACTTTTTAACACCCTTAATCCATCCCTGATCCTTATCAGAGTTACTAAACCACCCTTATTTCTCCCAAGCAATGTCCCTCTAATTGCAGGGGTATAATTTGACTCATAGCCATTAAGATAGGGCTGTGTTAATGCCCATGTTTCTTGAAAAATAATGGCTTCAAATCTAGAAATGAAACTGACCCATTGTGGGTCTGCAAATTTGTTATGAAGTCCTGCGATGTTCCAGTTAAGGACATTACATGCGTCAGTATTAGCCCCTTATCGTATTCTGAGAATATGTCAGAATCTTGGCTTCCAGATATTTGTAGTCATGGAGAAGTTAAACTAGAGTGAACATAAATCTCCCACTCATTCCATGCCACCAAATAGATACCCAGCTCGTCCAACATATTTCGATTTTCTAAAAGTAGTGATAATAGTTGGGCAGAAGAAATAAAACAATTAATCTGTGTTCCCACTTTAGACTCCAGTACCCTTTCCACCTGGACTAGTTCATCTGTGTGTATTTGAATTTTAGTAACAGCTGAAAGAATTACCCTAAGAAGGGAAGCTAAGTTAGAGACTGTTTCTCCCTCCAGTGTATATATTACAAAGATAGAAAACATAGAGTTCAGGAGATAATCCAAACTCCCAATTCAGCTTGGTTAAGGTAACATCAGATTTGTCCTGTGATAATATTTTTCCTAGTTTAGTCCCATTATAGATGCTTTTTCAAATTGTACCCCAAGTGACCGGTGATGACAACGACATATCCAGCAGATTTATCAATCCTTGCTTAGCCCACACCTGTTTAGCCAAATCCATATTAGGTAACATGAAATAAACTGATTTACTAGGGTCAACGATGTCCTTAGTTACAAATATAAGAGCTGCGGCTACCTCTGGAAGCCCCAATTCATCCTTTAACAGATGGGCTATCAAGTTTGTCAAGGAGACATTAGTTTCATAATTTTTGGCATACATCTGATCTAATTTGAAGACAACTTCATTACCTGTACATATCAGGTTGAATGTTTCAGATTCTCCTTTATCAAAGACATGGGATTCTTCTGTCAATAACAATGAATTAAGTCCCACCTTTATTTTGGGTTGGTCTGAGACATTAGCGTTCTCTATAATAGTTGTCCTTTGATCCAGTGTGGGGTTAAAAGCCCCCATTTTATATATATATTTTTTTATTGAGGTTATTTCTTTTACCCTTGGCCTAATGGCCATATCTGTGATCTCCTTATTCGCTAAATGGGAATATCCTTGAGCCGCTTGTACTCCCTCTATGGTAGTTTGCCCATTGATCTCCTTCATTAAGAGGGGTCCCTTAATCTTGCATTCATTCTTAGGAGTCTTATTAGTATTCTGTTTAATGTTTTTATTTTTTGGTTTTCTAATAAAATTTACCTCTTTTTTTATTTTATTTTTTTATTAGGCCCTCCTCTCTTCTTACCTTTGGGAGTCTCAGGTATACTTAATGATGGAAATGATAAGTTAAGCTTAGATCTATGAGCCTTATTTTGTTCAGCCAACTGTAAAATTTGTTGTCCAAGTAAAGTAAATTTCTCTAAAGAGAGACGTGACAGATTTTCTAGAGCTACTCTAATTCCATTATATGCTTCTAACAGTACAACATTGGACATCACTGGATGAGCTAAAGCCTTAATAGTGTATTTAGAAATAGTATTATGGCATTGCATGAGAAAGTCCTGATCTAACTGGATGTTTTGTACCTCCTTGTCCATTTTTCAAAGATCTCATCAGGAGATCCATTTAAACTGACTTGTACAAAATCCTTATTGCCCATTACCAAGCTAACCGACTCATCTGAAGTATCCAGTGGACTGAATAAATTCATCCCAGATGGAAAGCATGAGATACCCTCATCCTTCTCAATGGAGACCTCCTGGTTTACTTCATAACACAAAGAGTGAGGCTCTAACTCCCCTATCTGGGCATCTCAGGTGGCGACCCTAAAAGAGTCTTTTTTGTATAAAAAAAAATCTGTAATCTTAGCTTGATTTCTTAAAGGAGCCATATGCTCACTCTTCTGTGGCATTATTGAGGTTGACCTACTTGAGTCCACTAAAGTGTTGTGAAGGGTAGGTAATAAATTAGATGGGTTCATGTTTATTGAAATTATTTTATCTTTAAAAAACTCCTCATTCACACCAGTGAAGATATCGTTTACCCCATCTGGGGATGGTGTTGATGTTACAATTTGGAGGTCTTGTGTAAATACACACCCATTTCTAATTTTTTTGAGTACCTCTGGCTTAGCCACACCTTCCACTGAATCTTCTACCAGTTTCTGAAGATGTTTTTTATCTAGAATATTTCCTCTGAGAATCTTAGAGCTCCCCTGTTTCATAACAATGGAACCCTTTAGATTTTTTTGGAGACTTTTACCACTTCTGTTTGCCATCAACAAAGATCTGGAACAGTCAGACATTTGAAGATCACCAGTTGGTGACGCACCAGAACCAAAACCACAACTGGAGGAAAGAAGAAAAATGTGCAACCACTGTTAATCTCCCAAGCTCTTAATAAACAGGTGAATCCCAAACAGATGTTTCTTCACAAGATCACAACTTTAACAGATTAATTAGTTGTCAAATCAAAGGTGGAACCCACATTAATAAGTTAATAAATATTAACCAGTTAACCAATTAACCAATAACCCAGTAGCCCAATGGATCTGTTTTAGCCTCATCTATCCCCTTATCAGAAGCAGTCTGATTCTTCCTATTATTCGACTTTCAATTCTAGTTCAAGTTCTTGGTCCAGTGTTGAATTCAAATTTAATTCCCAAAATCTAAATTAGTCATCTGGTATCCCAGATGAGGAAATAATGAAGCGCAACTCAATAACTCAAGCGACCATACATCCAAAAAGCATCAAATAGTTTTCATGGATTGATAGAAGAAAGATACTCGTCTCGATTCTCGGGGCAAACAAAAAAAGATGAAGCAATTGTCCATGTATACGCTCAGCCTGTTTAACTCAGGTGGTTCAAGCAAGGTAATAGGGTCACGGTATCTATCCCCCAAAAGCTGCAATCTTCCAGTCATTACCCCAGTTCTTAAAAAAAAAGGAAAAAGTGAGTTAAAATAAATAAAGTGATGTGCTGTATAACTAATAAAATATATTAAAGTAGAGTAGAGCAGGGTTGAAAATCAGCATGAACAGACTGGAGTTTAAATTTCTGAACAGAAATCTAACACAGACTTATTCACTCAAAATAACGCCCCCCCCACTAGCTACTTCTTGTTTCCCAGGTACATACAAACCATTATCTCACTTATATAAGGTACAAGAATAGCTGTTCTTACAGAGTTCAAACATCAATGTATTAAAATAAGTAATAACCCACTTACTCCACAATAGACTCCATCACTTTTTTATAGAACGCTCCACTTGCTTAAATAAAAATACAGCAGTCTGAGAAGTACCCCAAAAAAGTGCAGCAATGTTGTAGAATGCCTTAAATAAAAGCAGTTCAGCTACACGCCAGTCTCTAAACTTTTCATTACTCTAAAGGCAGGATAATCAGAGAAACCTTAACCGAAGTGGCTCAGCTCACTGCCGGGTCCACTGTTTGAGCGAGCTATCTGATCACAGAATGCCACACATGCACCTTAAATACTGTCAGTGGGTCATGTGAGGTTATAGTGGCATGAAACATAAAAGGTTTTAAAACATAAAATAATAATAGGAACTTTTACTAGTTTCTATTTCAAATAATCATAAGCATAAGAAAAAACAAACATATCAGAATAAATAGAAAAATTTAAATACTATGGTTTAAGATCACAATCAGCTCAATGTCAAAACACACTTACAAACCCTCTAAAACACAAAAATGCAAAAAGAAAAAAGAAAAAATGAAAGATAAAAATAAAAAGAACTTATCTAAGGGCAAGCTCCTGATGCCAGAGCCAGATTTGAAGCAAAAGATTAACAATACACTGGACAAGTAAGTAAAAAGATTTCCAAAAGCTGGGCCAGAGGCAAAAACCTTTTCTTCAGTTCCATAAACTCCTTTCTTCACTTTTGCCAGCAACGCTCCACAGTGTTCTTCCTCACAACTCTCCTCAGCTATGGCTGACCCAACCCGAGATTCCAGCCTGCAAAGGAGAGAGAGGAGGACAGCAAAATGGAAACCTAAAAAACATCCGTACAAGACGGTCCAGAAAGGCTGCGCTCTTAGACAGGTATGGAATTATGATGGCATACCTTTTCTGGATAGAAAAAAAGCATAAAGCGGAGCTCCTGCTATGCCGGCTGCTCCACAACCAACCAGCATGTAACGGCTCTTCGGCTCCTCGCTATCTCTGGTTACACCCGCCGCAGCACTACACCACTTGACTCAAATTTCTCATTGTGGGCAAGGACTACTGAGGTAAGCATTAAAGGAAGCTGCATGTTGCTGCATCTACATGTGAATTGCTCCCCCATTAATTCAAGTTCCTGATTCTGGTCACTGCAATTGTTTTGGTTTTCTCCCTCCCTCCCTCTCCCATCTAGCCTGGCTCCACCGGGCAGTTTCACATAAAGGAAACTATCTCTTTTTTTCCTGTTCTTTCACTCCTCCCTGTGCAGTGCTTTTATAACTGTCTATCATCTCATCAGTGTCACCCAGTCCTTCTCCATACCCCTTGAACAATTATCACCCATTTGGTTGGGGTGTGACTTGACGCTGAAAAGTGTGGCTGCTTAACTGCTCAACTCCCTCTACCCTGATTTACAGAATCCGGCTATATCCTGGTCATACCTACAGATAAAAGAGCAATTCTACTCAGATACAATGCTGGATACTTAGTGAACCAGATAAGCTGCTCTTTCAACTGACATCACAGAAGGTAACAGTGCAGTTTTGCCTAAGCCTTCTGCCACGAGATCTGGGCCTGTCCTGGGCTGAATCCCCCCATATGGATTCATCTGCCATCATGACTGCAGATCAGAGCCTACAAGAAATCAGACACGTTTTCTCATCTGATGCTGCAGATCAGAAATCTAGAACTGGCAGCTCAAAACAATGCTGCAGACATTATCTTGTCATCTCATCGCACCAGCATAAGGAGCAGTGAATTGTTGACAATGAAGACATGACCCACCATATGAAAGCCCAACTTTGGAAACAAGACCACACTCTCAGACTGCTTTGGAGCCATCTAGAAGATCTTGAGAACCGCAGCTGTCAAAACAATCTGCGGTTTGAAGGATTTCCTGAATACTGCCAGGGGGAATAATGCTATCAGCTTTCTTCAATCCGTCCTCCCTGTCATTCTGGGTTTTACAACAGAAAGTTTCCTGGAAATTGACAGGGCCCATAGCTTACTTGTACCAAAGCCAGCACCCACTGCATGAGCTCATTCGTTTTTGGCCAGTTTCCTTAGGTTTTGAGACAGAGAAAACATTATCCTGGCACCAGAGCTAAACAACAGCTGAACTGGAATGGCCGCAAGATTTAAATATTTGCAGATTATTCACAGGAACTGTCTGAAAAGGCAGCATGCCTTCAAGACCACCAGAAGGGCCTGTGTGGACCTTGGGCTGGAATATGCCCTCTGCTACCCAGCCATCCTCTGCATCATAGCAAATGAGGCTGCTTGCTCTTTTGATACCCCAGAATCTGCTAAGCATTTCCTGGCAGCCTACACCCCACAGGTGAACTGGGACAGATTTTCTTTGACTGCTCATATGAGCAAAATGAAGGCTCTACTCAGCAAAATGGAGTACTCCTCCCACAGGGAGCTTGGTATGTCTGTCTTTCCCATGACATCCAAAGCCCCCACTCCCTCAAAATCTGCCCCAGAGCCTTGGATGTTGTCCCTGAAGAGCCTGTGATGAAATAGGGGGAGGAAACCAGAAGAAGGGACTCATCTGGATAAGTCCCCACAGTTCCATTTACGGAACCGCAGCTGAAGCTGTGAATTTCAGGTCTCCTGAGGATCGACGGACCCTCCTGTAGGAAATAATAGACACTTGGTACTACAAAATGTACCAGAGAACTTTCCTCCACTGACCCCAGCTCCTGATGTGAAGGTCGGCCCCTCCAAGCAGAATGGTCCCCTCTAAGGTAAACCGCAATCATGGGCAGATCAGGTGGCAGGGACTCTGCCACAATCTCAAGCTTCCTCTCTCACAATCGAGCCCCAGGATCATCTGGGGCCTACTTCTACTGGGACCGACCCACTTCTAAATCCTCACTGAACAGTGAATTTTAGAGGTTTGTGCATGGTCTACTGGCTAGCGACACCTACTCACCAGATACTGACACTTTGGCCCATTGGTCCAGTCCAAGTGTGGGGGGGGCCCTCTGTGGAAACAGACTTGTGTTGTTGGGCATGTTCTTCATGCTTTTAATTGTGTGTTACTGGTTCCCCATACCATACAGGAGTAGGATGATTTCTAGTCATACTTGCCCTTCCCTCTGTTACTGTACTCAAAACTTTAAATCGAGCCTCTGATCGCAGAGGGTTATGTTGAAGCCCTGCCTGAGACAAAGTGTAAATAAGTAATAGAGCCTAACATTACAGCGTTGCCCACTGAAGAGAGTAAGTTAATGGGCTCCAGATAGCCACCTCTCCTCTGGATGTATGAGGGAGTTGGCTATCCCCAATATGTAACTTAACAGCTCCTAGGGTGAGAAGGTCTTTGATACCCAACATGGAATTGACAGGGCAGGCCTGAAAAGGCATTAAATTCACCCTGATCCAAACATTTTACCTAGTTTCTGCCCCAAGTGCCCATGATTGTGGAGCAGTATGTTGCAGAATGAAAAATAAAATAAGATATGTGCCCCTTTTAACTGGTCCTTCTCTTTTCTCCTCGATCACACCTGACCACTGCGGGACCCACTAACTGCTATTCCCTTCAGTTGACTGGTCAATTGCATTAATGATAAAATAAACACACCATTGCAGGATCTACTCTAGATGATCATCTCTGCATTGCTAAAACTAGCAGGAAGGCCCAATGTGAGTAATGAGACCACAGACCAGTGGATAAGGACAGCAGGATGACAATCAGACTCTACTTCTTCGGCAACTGACTTTCATTGGTCTATCCTCTGACACGACGCACTGGTTCAAGAGTTATTTGGAAGACTGCTCCGACAGCTGAAAATAGCCAGTGTCATCTCTTGACCAGCAACTCATCTGCTCCGTAGAGCCGCAGGGCTCTATACTAAGACCCCCTCTATTTAGCAACTTTCTCAACAGCTTCTCTCAGGCCTGCCACCAATGGATCCTCCTTTATGTGGATGACACAATCATCTTTACTAGTAACCCTGACCCCAAGCAACTGGAACACCAACTACAGCGTAGCTTTGAGGAAGTGGAGGACTGGTTCAACAATCACAAATTGGTCCTGAACTACAAAAAACTAAAGTCATGATGTTCAGCAGCACCTGCAGTAAGCACTAACCACAGTCCCTTACCATCATAAACTGCATGGCGTCCCACTTAAGCAAATCCAACACTTCAAATATCTGGGGGTAACCTTGGACAGCTCCCTATCTTATATCCAGCACATTGATAATGTTGCTACTGCTGTCAACATGAAGATTGGACTGCTCCACAGACACTAACACTGTCTGATGCCTAAAGCCCTAAAAATTGCAATCCATAGCTCTGTCATATCTATTGTTGACTATGGCTTGGTAATCTATGGCACAGCCACTACTTCATCACTCTGTAGGATAACTCTGGCACTAAATATGGCATGCAGACTTCTCACTGGTGCTGCATACCTCACCCACACATGTGATCTGTACGCTCAAATAGGTTGGCTTCAGCTAAGCAGAAGGATACACTATCAAACCTGCCTGCTAGTAAAAAAAGCACTTCCTGGCCTCTTGCACCCTGGAACTGAAAATCTCCTTAGTCATCACAGTAGCTTTCAGCATACACAAAGCTCAACCAACCAATCTCTCCATGTTTGAAAATGCCAGACATCACAAGAGCTGCATTCATTTGCCTACAGAGCACCTTTTTGGTTTAACGCACTTCATAGAGAAATCTCAACCTTACCAGAACTACGTCCTTTCAAACATATGCTCCATCAGCATCTCACAGCTAACAGTTCATGTGACTGCTACACCTAAGATACCACCACCCACAGGTACAGCCTACCAATATACTCTCACTTCTTCACTTTAATAGAAGAACCTTTACAACCCTTGCTCACCCTCCTACCCACACCTATCCCCACCCCCTCCTTCTCTTCACCTGCTACCCATACCTCCCCACAATCCCCCATCCACCCTATGGCCAGAACTCCACTCACGCTATCTCTGTCTATTCAGGTTTTGACAAGGACTTTGGCTGCCTACCCCATTTTCTTGTTCTCTTGCTTACCTCCTCTCTCTACTTCACTTTGTTCACCTCCCAATCCATAGTTTTAATTCTAGATACAAAGTATGTCATTTTTGTTCTATTGTTTGTCTGAAACTTTGTTTTGTCTCCTTTGAATGTTTGTTCATCCTTCCCCACTGACGTGGACCCTTTGTTAATGTGCTGCTTTGAACTCTAAGATACTGTAATCCTTGATTGAATAAAATAAAAAAAAATTAAAAAATCAGTCCTTTTGGAAAGGGGAGTGCTGCAGCTGTTTTCAACCCTCAGATTACACCTGCACAGTTCTCTGAACACAGTGACATGGTAACTACCCCCAGTGACTACAACTTTCATCTGGGCTGATAAGCAGCTAATTTCTAAAGTGGCAAGTAATCCAAAGGAAATGATAAGGGGGAGGGAGGATTTTCTAACTGTACCTCTCCAATATGTTTCTAGGTTATGTACTGTTATGCTGTTTAAACTTTGGTTCTGTTTGAAAATGTTTTTACTGTTAGCAAATTAGCATACTCATTTGAGACATGAGGAAGAATGGAAAAGAGGGATCATAATGTGGGATCATAATGTGGAGTATACTGCCTCCCCTAGCTCAGAGATCCCCCCCCATGGGAACAATAGCCATGCAGTCAATCTACATACTACCCAGGGGCTCCTAGATGGAGAATATTTTTGTTTCCTGTAACGTCCACTGCTTCAACTCCCCTATAAAAAGGAAAAAAAGTACTATCACATTTGAAAAAGTTAAGGCCCAGGATAGTGTTTCTGTAAGAAACTCAGCTGTCCTCCTTTGAAGGAACTAAACTCAAACAAGGATGGGTGGGAGAGGAGATCCATAGCATGGCGTCATCTCACTAAACAGGAGTCTTTATACTAATCCATAAAGATTCATAAAGATCTAGGCTGGCAAGTTGTTCACCAAAAGAAAGACCCTGAAGGTCAGAGGGTGGTGGTCAAAATGGGGACACCAGAAGACCCCCAGATTCTCCTTAACCTCTACGCACCTAACCAGGACTGCCCCTTATTTTTTCATGAGATAAATCAGACACTGGTTGAGTTCAATGCAGATAAAGCACCTGTGCTAATGGATGGGGATTTCAATTTGACCCTAGACTCCTCTGTAGGTAGAAGTAGGGGGAATGTGGAACCTCACAAATTAGCTACCCTAGCAGTATGTAGACTGCTAAATGAGCATTCACTGCTAGAAGTCTGTTGCACCAAAAATCCAGGGGAAAAGGACTACACGTACTTCTCCCACACACATGGATCCTCCAGCAAGTTAGACAATGTAGTTCCTTTCCCCTTTTCTCTATGATGCAATGGTACAGGTGCAATCCCACACTATTATTATTTCAGATCATGCCCTGTTGGAGGTTAGCCTGCACTGGGGCCCGGATCTACCCCAGACCTCTTCATGGTGGCTAGACTGCTTACTCCTGAAAGATCAGCAATTCATGTTCTGGATAAGAACAGAAATCCAGGAATACTGACTTAATGATAATGGTGAAGTATCCTGCTCAGTCCTTTGGGAAGCTTTTAAGGCCACAATCAGGGGTAGAATCATTGCATTCACCTCTGCTAGGTGGAAGCAACGAGTAACTGTGCAGATCTCCTTGGAAAACAAACTGCCAGAGTTAGAGACCCAATACAAGAATAGCACCCCTGGACCACCATTACAGTCCCATTCTAGCCCAATTTAACAGTATCAGAATCCAGTTAGATGCCTACCTCACTAGACAGGTGGAGCTGTGTCTCAGATGATTACAGCATGCTTACTGGCAAGGAGGGGAAAAGCCTGGCAAACTGCTGGCATACTGGCTTTAGAGTCAATAGGTGTTCAGAACTATCAAGGTGCTGAGAGAGAAGGGAGTGGTCCACTGTTCAGCTCACAGGAAGGAATCAACCAACTTATGGTTCAGTTCTATAAAAAAAAACTATACTCTTCCCCTTCGCTACCTGACTCACAAACTATAGAGGACTTCCTATAATCCTTACCCCTTCCCCAGATCCCACCACAGTTGGGAGCCATCCTGGAGGAACCCATAACAGAAACTGATGTTAAGGCAGCCATCCAAGCCATGAACCTCCATAAATGCCCAGAGTGTGATGGCCTCCCAATAGACTTCTATCAGGTACCAATACTTAACATAGTGGGCTATCTGCTGCACACATTTACAGACTCCCAGAGACAAAGAACACTGCCACCCACCCTGAGTGAAGCCATAATTACAGTGCTCCCCAAAAAGGGTAAAGACCCATATAACCCCTGCAGTTACCAACCTATCTCCCTCATCAATGCAGACACCAAAATCCTGGCTTATGACCTGGCAAGTAGCCTTGAAAAGTGACTTCCTGATCTAATTCATCCAGCGCAGGTAGGGTTGCATATGATAAGACCACCAAAGATCCTAATTTCTTTAATGCACCTAGCTCAAACTAGCTGGTCACCTATGATTGCTCTCGCAGTAGATTTCAAAAAGGTCTTTGACTTGGTCAAATGGACCTTCCTGATGCACACTCTGGAAAAATGGTCATTGTTCGCAGCTTCTGGGCATGGATTAAGCTCCTTCACTCCTCCCTGATGGCCTCTGTACTCACTAACAAAATAAGATCCCGGCCTTCAGACTCCACAAAGGGACAAGACAAGGGTGCCCTCTGTCTCCCCTCTTGTTCTTTATGGCAATAGAGCCTCTGGCCATAGCTTTGAGGAAATCCCAGAAGACACCCGGCATTCAGTTGAATGGACACCTGATCAAAACTTTCCTGTACGCCAGTGATCTTCTGATCACAACAACTTACACACCTCAAGTCCTCTAAGCTACCTTAGATCTCCTTTTCTTTTTCTTTTCAGTTTCAGGCTCACATGCCAACCAATCCAAGACAGAGGCCATGCTCCTAAACCAACTGTACCCAGGGCAACCTTTCACTTCCTTCTGCCTTAAATGTTCCCCTCATGGTATAACTTACCTGGGGGTCAAACTCACTAAAATGATCAATACTAACTTTTCCATCATAATACACAAACTGAGGTCAGATGTAGAGAGATGGAAAGTATTACATCTGTCCCTAGCTGGGAATATCAACTCTATCAAATTAATGATAGCCCCCTGAGTATTGATCTGTTAGCACACCTCCCTGTGTTTATCCCTCTCAAATGGAAGCTTGACTTTCTTATTGGCATCTTCCCATAGGAAGGACACCCTCTCAGATTCAGTAGATAAAAACTATGGCAGCACTGGAATAAAGGAGGGTGGGGACAGCTCTGATTCCAAGAATACAACATAGCCTATATTACAGCTCAAATGACACAATGGTTCCAACCCATAAAATTGTCATCCCCAACATGGATGGCATTAGAATCTCATTTGGTGGGATCCTCTACACCAACAACACTGATTTACTCAAATAAGTGTATCCGCAGATACCTCCCCTGCCTACTACTATATCACTCACATACTGGAAGAAAGTACACAAGATAGCAAACAACAATCCCAACCCTTGGGAAGTCGCACCCTAATGGAACAACTCCTGTATCACCATAGACAAGAAAGTTCTTCAGTGGCATATCTGGGAGTCACAGAGCATTACCTTAGTAAAAGACCTGTTGGTGTCTGGCCCAAATAATTGACTCCTTTGAGTCTTTGAAAGAGAGATATAAGCATCTCTCCAGCCATTTCTGGAAATACCTACTAATACAGGACCCCATCACCCACACAAGCTCCTCTCTGACCGGCATATGGCATACCCACTGCTCTTCCCTAGTGAATCTTATGATGCACAAGTCTGATTTACAAGGCCCTTTGAGATGCCCTCCTGGACCCCATGATCACAGCCAAAACCCAGTGGGAAAAAGAGATGAGGATCCTTATCTCAGAGGAGCAATGGTCTCACTGCTGGACCAGAATGCATGTCGGGATGGAAGATCTTGCCTGCTCATGAACAAAACACTACTAAGGTGGTACCATACCCCTGTGAAGCTGAAAAGATTAAATCCTCCTCCCAGATGATGCCTGTTGGTGGTGTGAACAGCCTAATGCCCACCTATATCATATTCTATGGTCATGCCCTGTGATACAACCATTCTGGAAGGCAGTTTTAGACATGTGCCACCAGGTAATACCAGGTACTCCAAAAGTAGTGCCCCTTTTGCTGCTGGGATGTGCCCCAGAAGGAACTCCCAAACATGACCAGGATGCACAATTGGCCATAGTAGTAGGCATAGCAGCAAAAAACTGCTCCTCACTAGATGGCTCACAAAAGACTGCTTGTCCATGGCTGAGCTGATCATGGCTATAGGCCAGGTATCTTCTCATATGGGGCTGTCACACTTTTCTGCTGGCACCTTAACAAAATACTACAGATGCTGGCAAGCCTTCCGAGATTCCGAATTCTGTCATAATTCCCAGGCAGACATGAAGGGGAGGAGAACACCCACATTGCCTGACCCCCTCCCCATATTAATCTCTCAGAGCAACCCTGATTTAACCTTCAGTTATGCTAAGTTTGCTATGACTGTACGTAGTAATGTTTACTATAGCTATAGCTATAGCCATATACAGGTCAGGCCCTGCAGTAGCACAGTGCCAAAGGAGATATTAAGTATCTATGGCCCTTCTCAACTCCCTCACTAAAATCTAGACCTCAGACTCAGTAACCCCCAATACTTGAGGGAATCCTATGTGAAATGGGGATCAGTATAACCCTACATGGTAATTGCCAGACTGTACAAACAATTACATAGCTACCTGTTGTATAAGCATACTATCACCCTCACTACCTTAATGAAATCTCAGGGCAAAAGACAACATGTCATGCGTTTCATGATAATGGCACTCTGTACCGCTTGTACCCTGCAAAGGTATACATGTATGATGTACTTGTTTGCTTTTTCTCTGTTCTGTATTGTTGTGTTGTTTCAATAAAATTTTCAACTTCAAAAAATCATCCTTCTGGTCAAATCCCCCTCCCACACATGCCAGCCATGTGGTGACAACATGGTTGCATCAATCAGTAGCAGCATACAGTTTGAAAATGCAACTGGTGCCAATGTCTTTGTAGTAGTCAGGGCATGCTGGGCCATGTGTGTGCTCTCTGTAAGAAGGTGGCCTGTCAGACCTCTCACTCTTTTTGCCTACTAATGGCATTCTACTGATCAGTTCCAGTTTCTTCAGAAGACTGCAACTTGACTGAACAAAGGGAACAAAGCTGTCAGTGGTGGCATGGCAAAGTTTCAGTTCAGACAGACAGACAGCAGGACTGTAGTAGACTTGTGGACTGCAGACCTGGACAGCTCAGCTGGGCTAGTCAGCTACCCCCTCTCCATCCATCTTCTCAACTTCTCTCCAGTGACCAGTCTGAAACTGTGGTGGGGGGGTGGAATTTGGCATGGTAAAGGAGGAAAAATATATATAACAGTCTATGAATTTACAAGCTGTTCCTGGGATGAGGTGGTAGAAACTGACTAAAAGTATATTTAAAATGTAGGGAGTTGTAAAATTCTCAAGCAGGCTGGGATTATGGATGAAAAAATACATTTAAAGCTAAAAACGTATGGGAGTCGTTGATGGAATTGGCAAACTGGTCCTGGTATAAATCGGAATATGAATGGAGTGTCTTCTTTGAAGAGCACATTTACCACTGTGTGGCAGGTAATTCTTTTTTTTTGGTAACAGGAATTTTACGTGTGTGCAAGCGTGCATCCGTGTACGTGTACGTGCGTGCGAGCGTTTGTGTGTGTGTATTGGGTGAGATTTGGCAAGTTGGGGTGGTGCTTACTGCCTTGGATTTTTTGGGGGGATATAAATTACAGATTGTCTAATATGAAGAAAATATTCCAAAGTGTGTGTGTGTGTGTGTGTGTGTGTGTGAAATTGGCGAGTTAGGCCTGGGTTGGGGATTTTGAAGATTATGTGGGAAAAAAATTCAAATGTGTGTGTGTGGGAAGTTGATTCATGGGCTGGTATTTTACTGGAGAGTATGTGGAGATAATATTCAAACTGCTTGAAGCAGCAGCACATGTTATTATGATGGACAGTTTGACTTATACTTATTGCATTTTAAATTGCCTCTCACATCTTGTCTTGTCTGATACCCTCCTTTCCCCATTTTGAGTCTGTTTCAGCACTTTATTTACATTCAGAAGAAATAAAATGACTGGGTGCTCTTTAGTATTGCTCCGACCAGTTTTTCATATGTATGCTTAGATGTTGTAGGCCAGGGAGCACTGTCTGCTGCATTCTACTGTGGTTCATTTTATTCACTAAGAGGTGATTTTATTTTTTTTAAAATAGGGGGATTTTCAAATGGATTGAATGCATACACAAAAGCATGCTGTGTATGTGTCCACTGATTGTATCAGTAACTGTCCACCATGGTATCCCCTCAAACCATCTGTCCCGGAGAGTAGTACATGAAATAAATAAAACTCTGCACTGGCAATTAAGTGAGATTAATATCCACTGCTGAATGAACTGCACCACTTGCAGTTGCATGCTGCAAATGGCCTCTTTTAAATATCTATCTCCCTGTAAGACATCTCACTTCGTGTTCCTTGAATACGACCAGGCCTTCGACATGGTTGGTGCACTCCACTCTCCCCCTAGAAGCCCCAAAACTTACCACAGAGCATCTAAAACCCTAGAGTTTCTGGGGCCACTAGGCCCCCAGACTCCCAGCCTTTATATAAAAAACTTTCACAGTACATTACAATAATGCTCATGAGGTGGGTAGTTGATGGCATTGTTGTGCAGCCAGTTGCCTACTCCAGTTGCAGCTGCATACTCTAAAGCCAGTCAGAGTTTCCCACACTCCTTACTCCAGGGGGAGAAAATAGTCATACTGTTCTTGGGCTCACTAACTCAGCAATATGTTGAAACTTTTTAGCTGTATAATCAAGATTACCCTCTAATGTTGTACCTCAATACTCTGGATGCATTATTTTCTCCTGTGAATAAGGCAGGTTGTCTTCCCACATGGTGATTGTTTTGCTTATGGTCTGTCCAGTGTATGGTTATGGTTATCAATTTTTTACCAGTTAGTAAAGTATTAAAAATATATTTGAAAATATACTCTCGGTAAATCATTTGGAAGACAGTAAGTGTTGCTTGTATGGAAAGCTGGGTGTTGTACATGGGCCCCTAAAGTTAGAGTGCCCTGGGCCCCCCAAACGCTTGATCCAGCCTGGAAATAGCTGTATGAAGTTTTCGTATGAGGAATCCTTTTCATTACATTTTTTCATGTGCCATCATCTTGCTTTTTAGTTTTCATCAAAAGAAAAAAAATTAAAACACACAAAAATGGCATCATACGAGGAGACCAACACATATATGTTGGTGATCGGGACTCCGTTAGGTGGATTCTGCAGTTAACTGTGGGAAAAAGGACCCCCAAATGTGCGTTTTCTTTTTGCTTTTTAACCAGCAAAGGAAACATCCCTGGGCCAACCCCTTTCTACCCTAAAAAATTCAGTCAAAAATTCCAAACCATCTGGCCACAAGCTGATGGCAAAAAAACAATGAAACACTGAGCTCTGCTTGCCATCCCCACGTTTAACTTACATTTCCCTGGTGTCTAGTGGCACCCCCCACCCACCGATTATGATGTCCCTTAATATTTTATTCATCCCTGGTGCCTAGTGGCACATGCTACCCTCAGGTGTCTGTCCCTACAGTATAATAATTTTATTTTCCTTGGTGTGTAGTGGCACCCCCACCCTGTGGTCACTGTCTCTGTTGAAATGTTGTCTTTTGCTGGTGTCTACTGGCACCCCCTTCCCCACTCATCACTGTCTTGCCTAAATAAGGAAAACTGTCCCTCAGTTTCTGGTTGTTTTTTACAACCTGTAAAAATAATGTCCCTAGCCGATCACCCACTGAGCACCCACTACCCCACAACCCCCTCCCCATCACAGCCCTCAGGGAAATAAAAAAAATTGTGTCATGGGTTCTGATCCACTCAGAGCTAGGAATTTAAAATAAAGAATAGCTGTCAAGGGCTGAGACATAGTCTGAGTGGTCATACATAAATAACGTGGATCCTCTAGAAAATAAATATTACAAAAGCCCTACTGGGCTACGACCCATTTTGAACAGGACAGTTCATGCTTTAGGGCATTTCCCATTGAACAGCCCCCTGGGACTGAATTGTTCTGTGCAATGCTCTTCCTGGGCTTAACTCTGCTTGAAGCAGTGAAATTAAATGTTACAAAAATCATCCTGGACAAGACCTGTGTTTAACAGAAATAAGTGAAGCATGGGGTAAGGGGGGATCAAAAGTCTCTACACCACACTGGGGTCATCAGGGGTGAAGCCACTCCCCAGTCATAATCCCTACCTCCCTCTACCTGGTCAGGATTCTTCCCTTGAGCATGATCATTCTTTCCTCCCAAACAGACTAAAAACAATAAAATAAGGACAACCATTTCCCTTGAATCTTTACCACCACCCTCTTTCAACCCAGAATCAATTATCACACAGTATACCTGTTTGTGGATTCATTACAACAATGTTTATTTTTGTGCCACAGACTAATTAATGTCTACCAGTGTTTCAGCTGATAATTTTTAAGTGCACTGTACTGTGTATGTGAGATTGCTATTTATATATATATTTTATATTTGATATTTGGAAAATAACCTTTGAGCAAAGGCTCTTTTACAAAGGTTCCACATCATGTGAACAGAGTACAGACATTCAATCAAGAAGGTTACAGAGTTTTAGGACATTTGAGACACTGAAAGCATAACAATCAGGAAAAGTTACAGAGTTTCTTAGTCATTTAAAACGTTAAACAGGATATGGACATCAACTTTAGTTGATTACAAGTGCAGGTAAGGTGCAGAGGCACTAGAGGTTAGGTTAGGTTAGGTTGGGCAGAGGGTCAGTAAGGACAGGGTTTTGGTAGAGGAGATGGGGGGCCTCTAGTAAAAAAGCTCAAGGAGGCAGGGCTGAGGTCAGGGAGGCATAGACTCATCCTAGTATGGAGACTGGGGGGAGGAGCGTACAGTAGCAGCCCCTTAGAGTGATTCAGAGGCATTGTCAAAGAGCATGTGGGAGGGTGGCTTCTGTCTTGTGCTGAGAATAGTTGCTGTTAGCAGAGCCAGACCTTGTTATCCAGAGTCTATCAGCTGTTAGAGAAGCAAGTGCATACAGAACTGGAGGTCAGGTAGTGCTTAAGGTCTGATTTGAAGCTGGACAGGCTAGTGGAGTTCCAAATGGACTTGGCTACCTCGTTAAGCAGCCAGAGAGGGGCTCTGTAGGAGAAGGCACCCTGTCCAAGAGCTATGTGTTGGAATGGCACCACGATGGCCCCCTGCATTCTGTTTCTGGTTATATATTCTGAACCTGGGACGGAGAAGATGCCTGCTACACATGGGGGAGCTTTCCCCAGTAATGCTTTTTTGTCTAGGATGCATGTGAGGAATTTATCTCACCCTAATCAAGATTAATTAATTTTACTAGATGTTCTGTGGCTTCTGGTGTTTTGCTGCACAGTATCTACCATATATTGATTGACTGCCTTGATTGCTAAACTGTATAATAGCAAGGGGCTTTTCATCAATATTATGAATTTACATGATCCGACAATGGATGTCAGGATGTAGGAAGATTGTTCTCCTGATGACTGGTCTGAAACCAGTTTCTGAGCAACCTGGTCTCAGACCAACCTGGTTTCAGACCAGTTTCAGAGCTACCTGGTATCAGACCAGTTTCCATGCCACCTGGTCTGAGACCAATTTCTCCTTCCAGCTGAACTGATCTGGGATCAGATATTGTCACACACGTGTCTAACCACAGGCTTTCTAGACAGCAGCCACCATAGTGTAGTGGACAGTGCACTGGGCTGTGATCCTGAAAGTCTGGGTATGAATGTCACTTTCTACTAAAATTCTTTTGATCCCAAATTTCACTGGTGTGGTGAACCATGGTGGCATGGAGTTGATAATAGTAAATCTACACTAAAGGGAGCTGGCACAGAAAAAAAACAAGAGCAACAAAGAAAGCTCCTGTACAACGGTGAAACTGGCCTCAGACCAGGTTGTACGGGCACTGGTCTCTGACCAGTTTTCAGGGGAACAAACTTCCTGCAGTACATGTTTGCATTTGGTCAGTATGACATGACAATGACAAAACTGAGACATTCATACCAGGACACTATGTAAGATCTAACTATAGAGTATGAGTGCCTCTAGATATCAGTGACTGTTTGAACTGGATTGATAGAGGGGGAAATTCTCAACAGACGCAGTGATACAGCATATGCCCTCAGTTTCTGAGAGCACTCACCGCCCATGAGAATCTGGTTCTATGTTTTGCATTGTGCTGCTCATGGGGGAGGGGGGTTATGAAAGGGGGTTTGCGGGTGAGCATCCTTTCCAATGTGGTGCACCTGCCAGTATAATATATCACACTTTCAGGTGTTACAAATTTCCTGTTTGGAGTCGCTCAAATTGAGACTATGATTGGCCCCATTATATCTATATACTGTAGCCAGCTTTTTTTTAACCTTTCTGCAGCTTCAGGCTAGAACTACCAACCTGAGCTAAGACCCACACCAAGATAAATAAATAAAAACTAACTCTATGGAGAGTGGATTTACTGCTGGGGTTGGCTGGGCAGAAATCAGGGAGTGATCCAAATACTTATATTTAATATACAGGACCAGTAGAAGGGCGTCTACACCATGGGGGCGCACATACTGTGGTGGCAACTGAGGGGTAGTAGCAGTGGTTGCAATAGGTAGAGGTGCTGAGTGTACATTCAGCACATAGAATATACACTGGAGCTGCTGTCTACTAAAGCACACAGAGTGAAGGTTTTTAGGTGGTTTCAGGAGAGGGAGCCAGAACACAAACTGGAGTGGGTTAACTGTTGTGCACCCATTTAGTTTTTTAATTAAAAACATAAAGTATGGGGCTGGAAGGGATTGAGACTGGCTATATTGAAGAATCACCCACACACATGGTGGGCTGTGGGGGAGGAGTGTGCGCTTTGCACAGTTCTGTTTTATTAATCTCACAGCCTGAAGGGGTTCAGGTGGTTTAAGGAGAGGGAGCCAGGGTACAAACTGGAGTGGGTTCATTGCTGTACACTCATTCATTTTGGCCACTGAGATATTTTTTAACCCCCCCCCAGTGGAGAAGCCACTCTCCAGGTGACGATCCCTCCCTCCTGACAGTGGACTCACCATAAGAGCTTGTATTAGGAAGCAACCTTTTAAAAATATCAAAGGGCCAGTGGAGTAAGTGGAGGGGTAGGGTCTGATGTCATTCCCTGTTCATCTTTATTCTTGTCCTAGTGTCTAGTGGCACCCCACACCACCACACTTTGATGTCTGTTGGAACCAGAACATAAGAATCAGTCCCTCTGTGTCTTCTTTTTTTTTTTCAATCTGTAAAAAGAAAAGTCCATTGGTGATGTGTCCTTACTCCCACCCTGACTTTTTTTTTTTTTTTTCAAATTGTTTAACCAGGAGTAGCACACTAAGCTGAAAGTTTGTTTACAGGTGTGACCTGGGAGCACATGGAAGTTAAGTGACTTGCTCAGGAGCACACACAGTATGCAAGGGGGGGCTGTGAAATTCAAACCGAGGTCTCCAGATTTGCAGCTCAGAGCCTTAAAACACTGCGCTATACTGACCTCCCACAAAGCACCCACCACCCCATACCCTCAGACCTCCCCACACACCCTCATTCACCTGATCTAGTCCCAGTGTGAAGATCCACTCTCCAATGGATGGCACGTCTTGCTGCTGGAAGCTGCAACTACTATATGACAAATAAGTTAAGTGTGGTTCAATGTATTTCAATGGGGATTTCAATTTTAGTGCACAACTTGGCCATTTTTATATATTTTCACCCCAAATTTTCAACAAGTGCTTTTTGAGACCACACCTCCTGAACATCATCAGTGGAATTACCCAAATCTGGCACAAAAGGCAAATTTGTGGTTGGTTGGCGAAATCACCTCTTGGTCAGGATTTAAAAATATGCACTGGTCCTGTTCATGAGGTGGGGTTATAAGAGGGGAATGTTCAAAATTTGGGGTCAAAATATGCTACAATGTTGAGGTTATGTGCATCCATTGAAATTAGGTTATGTTTGCTTGTAAGTTTTGTAATTTTCAACATTTTCATCCCAAATTTTCAAAATAGCCATTTCTTTACACCAACTCATGAACGTGACAGCTGTTATATTTGAAATCTTTCCCAAACTGTGTTTTTGCACCTTTGGCATGGAATAACATTGCAGTGGTGTGGAATGACACTTTGGTGGACATTTGAAAGCTTTTACTACTGGGTTAATGAGGTGTGGTAATAAGAAGGCTATGCTGACAATTTGGTTGCTGTTATGCTACAAATGCAAGGGCAGAGCCTAGAGAGCCATGCACTTCCACAACAACATACACACACATCTAGACACATAGAAACATAGACTTTGATGGCAGATAAGGACCACTTGGCCCACCTAGTTTGCCCATTTCCCTACTTAGAGGATAAGCTGCAGATCCTATTTAACCAACAGCCTATTTCTTCCTACCCCCACAAAAATTGCCTTATGTCTCTCCCATGCATTCTTGAATTCTCCCACAGTTTTAGATCCCACAACCTCCTCAGGAAGGCTGTTCCATACATCCACCACCCTCTCTGTGAAAAAAAATACTTCCTCACATTGACCCTGAGCCGTCCCCCCTCTATCTTCAAATTGTATCCCCTTGTTCTTACACATCTCTTTTTCTGAAAGATGCTACCCTCTTGGAACTTGTTGATTCCACTGAGGTACTTAAATGTTTCTATCATGTCCCCCCTCTCCCTTCTTCCATCAAGGGTATACATATTAAGCTCCTTTAGTCTCTCCTCATATGGCTTCTCTTGCAGACCCTGCACCATTTCAGTTGCCCTCCTCTGAACTGCCTCCATCCTGTCTATGTCCTTACAGAGATGGGGTCTCCAGATATGGACACAGTACTCCAAATGGGGTCTCACCAACTGTCTGTACAGGGGGATAACAACTTTCTGTTCTCTGCTGGTGAGGCCCTTCCCTATACATCCCAGCATCCCCCCAGCCCTCCCTACCGCCTTCTCACATTGCTTGCCAACCTTAAGGTCAGCTGATATGATTACCCCCAGGTCCCTTTCCATTTTTGTTGTTGTTACTACCTCCCCCCCCTTGTGTAATCTTCCCCTGGGTTTTTGTTTCCCAGGTGCATTATTTTGCACTTCTTTGCATTGAATCCAAGCTGCCATACTTCTGACCATTCCTCCAACCATGTCAAGTCCCTTCTTATCCTTTTCATACCTCCTTGTGTATCAACCCTGTTGCAGGTCTTTGTGTCATCTGTAAAGAGGCTTACTTTTCCTTCCAGTCCCTCTGCAATGTGACTTATAAGGACATTAAAAAGGACTGGACCCAGTACTGAACCCTGTGGTACCCCACTAGTAACCCCTCTTTCTTCAGAATGGACTCCATTTACAATTACTTTCTCTGTCCTGTTGTCCAGCCAATGTTTTACCCAGGCTACCACCCTGGGACCCACTCCCAAGCTGGTTAATTTGACTATTAATCTTTTGTGTGGGACAGTGTCAAATGCCTTGCTAAAGTCTAGGTAGGCCATGTCCACAACCCCTCCCTGGTATACTACTTTGGTCACCCAGTCAAAGAAATAAATTAGATTCATCTGACACGACCTTCCCACTGTGAACCTGTGCTGCCTTGGGTCCTGTACCCCACTGGCCTCTAGGTACTCAACAATTCTTTCCTTCAGAAGTGATTCCATCACTTTCCCTACCACAGAGGTCAAACTGACAGGTCTGTAGTTTCCTGCCACTGTCGTGGTCCCACTTTTGTGAAGGGGAAACACATCTGCCTTCCTCCAATCCTCATCCTCCCATGATTTGTTAAAAAGAGTAGTCAGTGGTGTCACTAGTTCTCTGATTAATTCTTTTAGAATTCTGGGATGAATTCCATCTGGCCCCATTGCTTTGTCCACCTTCAGTTTTAGGAGTTATTTCAGAACCCTTTCTTCTGTGAAAGGACTGGGATCGACCCCCCCCCCACCCATCCAGAGTGTTTCTGTTAATTGGATTAGGCACCTCCCCATCTCCTCTTTTGTGAATACAGAACAGAAGTATTTCTTTGTATCCCTGCTTTTTCACTGCCCCTCTCTGCCCACCCACCCTGCATTCTATTCAGCCTCACTATCCCTCCCTTTGTCTTTCTACACTCCCCCTTCTTAACTGAGTTGGCTATCTTTTCCTCAGTTTGGGCCTTTGCTATTCTGTCTACCCTCCCTGCTTCCTTCTGCCTTATCTGGCACAGTTCTCTGTCCTGCTCCTTCTGTGTTTCCTTATACTTCCTAAATGCTATCATTTTCTCCCTAACCTTCACCACCACCTCTTTTGAGAACCACAGTGGCTTTTTCTTTTGCTTTGATTTGTTTATTTGCTTTGCACAAAGGCTTGTTGCCTCTGTGATGGCAGTTTTGATATTTCCCCATTGTTGCTCCACCCCTCCTTCTAACCTGTTTGCTAGTGCTTTTCTAAGGCACTCTCCCATCTTGCCAAAGTCAGCCCTCCTGAAGTCCAGAATCCTCACTTTTATATGGAAAGATGGGAGTGAAGGACCCTCTCCTCAGGCAGATAAGCATATGATTACACTGTCAGAAAAATTATGAGTGGATGGGAGCACAGGGCTAAAAGGGCCCTGCACTACACCAGCCAAATAAGTATATGATTATGCGATCTCAAAAAGTAAAGAAATCCATTGCCAAAAACTTTAATGTGCTGGTTAGGGTAGGGAAATGTTACATTAGGGTTTTCAACCCAAACACCTGACTCCCACCATACAGGCAGTACAGAAGGTGTGGGGTGGGCCTTGGGGTTCTCAAGCCTAATGCTCACCCCCATTATCATACACTGTAGACATCTTGGCTTATTTACTGATGGAATGAGATGAGCTTTAGGCTTGAGAACTCAAGGCACCCCACACTGCTGTGCTTGCAGTTGGGGGTATGGTGTTATGGGTGGAAACTCTAATGCCACATTTCCCTACTTTTTTCACTTTAACCCTATCTAGTGCATTAACAAAGTTTTCATTGCAAAAGAAATCTATGTTAATGCATCAGTTAGGGTTTTTTATTAAAGTGTAAAAAGCTGGAAATTTACATTAGAGTTACCAACCCTAAAACCCACCCCTACCCCCGCCCTCCACACTATCAACAGACATCGGGTGTGCCTTGGGGTCATCGGCCCTAACTCTCACCCCATTCCATGTGTAAACAAGATGAGATGGTACAGTATAGGAGAATGGGGTGAGAGTTGAATTCAATGACTCCAAGGCACACCCCGACACCTGTTGGTGTGTGGATGGTGGGGTGGGGTGGTAGGGTTGGTAACCCTAACGTCAAAATTCTCAGCTTTTTACACATTAATAAAACCCCTAACTGATGCATTAACATAGTTTTTTGCAATGAATTTCTCTTCTTTTTGAGAAAGTGTCATGTAACTGGTATGTAGCTACCTATTGTTGCATAATGGCATGCATAAGTTGGAGCCTTGGCCCTCTGCTCCCACTTACACATAAGTACGGTCATACTGCAGCCCTATAGTCATGAAAAGTAACCTTTGTAACACTCATTTGGCAATATCTCAGTAACTGTAGCAACTATGGAAGAAATTCCACTGCAGTTGTAATTATGATTTTGAAACCTCCACTGGTGATTATAAAGGTGGACTAAGCTGTGGAGAGTGAAAAATTCATATCTCAAATCTTTTTTGAGATACAGGTGCCGAAAGGCACCACAGGCACCACAATTTAACAGATGCATGTAACTCTGGTATTTTCAGGATTTGTTTCACCCAATTTTCAACATGGCATTTTGGGGATCTCACCACATGAATAATGTCACTGCTATTTCATTAATCTGTTCCAAAAGTTGAGTTTACACAGTGAATATGCCATACTGCACCACAGGTGCAAAATCATGTTTTGGGCAGAATGTGAAAAATGACAGCTATATACTGTTCATGAGGAGGTGTGGAAAAGAGTAATGTTGCATATCAGCGGGAAAATATGAAAAATTAGTGAAGTTATGGTCATGCGTAGAAACTGCACAACCCACACTCGTAATGTAGCCATTTTGGGGAATTTTTTAACCACATTTTCAACAAGGGCTTTTTGGGAAATCTCCTAATGAACACTGGCACTGTGATTTTGTTAATCCATCCTGAAAGTTGATTTCACACAGCGACCATGACTTTCATTGCCAGAGGTGGGAAAACACATTTCAGGCAGGATGTATGAAATGACAGCTGTACTGTTCATGAGGAGGTGTGAAAAAATGGCAATGCTGAAAATATGGAGTGAAAATATTAAAAATTGGCAAAGTTATGAGTGTACGTAGAAACTGCACAATGCATGCTTGTAACACGGCCGTCTTTTTGATTCTTTGCACCAAATTTTTAACATGGGCTTTTTGGGACCTCCCCTCATGAACACTGGGACTGTCATTTTGTTAATCTGTCCTGAAAGGTGATTCCCTGCACCAACCACAAATTCACCTTTCAGGACAGAGTAGAGAGATGACAATGTCATTGTTCATGAAGTGGGGCCCAAAAACCCCATGTTGAAAATGTGGTGCTAAAATCTCCAGAAATGGCCGAGATATCAACACAAGTTGAAACTCCCTATTGACTGCCATTATACAGCTTACCTTTGATTAATCAGTTTGCTTTGAAGACTGCAGATGTGTCCCAGTCCACAGAAGATGACAGCTCTTACTCTTCAGAGGTAAGTATGGGGTAAGGGTGTGTGTGGGGAGGTGGGTGTGCAGAGGGATGTTCAGGATTGTGGAGGGGGAATGTGGGGAGATGACAAGGAACTGTTTTCCTTCTTTCAATTTTTTTTTTACTAAAAGACATTGGGGGACTGTTTTCTTTATTTTAGACACCACTGCTGACCATGGAGGTGCCAACTCTAACTGGAGACATTGGGAGTGGGTTCCCCACTGTCCCACTTTGGTGTAATGCTACCAGCAACATGAGGATTGGCCACCCCATTGTCAGACATGATTTATCTTTTATGGGGCTTCTGCTGACCGGGGATTTGGCACCCCATTGTCAGCCATGGTTCTTTCTGTTGGGGACACTGGGAGTGGGCTCCCTGGTGTCCCATACTGGTGAGGAGCCTCTAGTGCTGACATGAGGATTGGGCACCCCATGTCAGCAAAAATGTTTTTTTAATCATGTTTCCTATTTTTAGGTCATGACCTAGGATCCTAGGTCATATCTTGTGCATATGAACTAGGATCCTAAGTCATATTACGTGGATATGAAGTAGGATTTAAGTGATTAAATAAATGCATCTTACAGGCATATTTCATCCTGTAAAGTGCAGAATGCACCAAAGGGGATCCCAATAAGCAAGCTACGTGTTTTGGTTCCTCCCAAGAATATCATTTTAGGAGGTTTCAAACCTTTTTGGTTTTGCAAAACTGAAAACAAGATGATGGCCATATGAAGTAGGAATTTCTCCATATGGAGCAAGATTCCTACTTTGTTTTATACGGCTATATTGAAGTGCCTTCTGAGCATGCTCAGAAATTATTTTTTCAATCTTTTTAAATTGCATTAACTTAAAAAAACTACTTATTCTCTTTACATCAGACTAGCAAAAGGCACATCTGTGGGTTAGTCCCTTTCTACCCCGTAAATGTCAGGCCAAACAACCAAACCTCTGAGATGTAGGCAAGTTCAAAGTAAAATCCCAGCAAAACATGTTTTTTCACTCTCCATAACTCGAAGACTGCACATCTGACCAGAATGAAACTTATGAAATCAAGAGACTATACCACAGAAAGGTGCGTATCAAATTTCATGCAAATCCGTTGAACGTTTGCAAAGTTATTACGGTGCAAACTTTTGAGTTTAACATTGAACAGGCTACTCAACCCTAACTATAATTATATATATCTATACATATTATAAGGACACGGTCGCACCCCTATAGTTAGGGTTGAGTAGGCACTTTAATGTTAAACCTCAATTTGTGCATGTTAATAACTTTGAAGCCATTCAACATATTTGCAAGAAATTTGGAATACATGGTCTGGTATGGAAGATGTCTTTATTTACCAAGTTGCATTTTGGTCAGACTTACAGTTTCTGGGCAGCAAAAAGAAAAATAAGTGGTTTTCACCAGTTTTTACACTTTTTTGCCCATGGAGCTGCGATTACACCATGTGGTCTTTTAGTCTGAAATCTGGAACATAAAAAGAGGTTGGGACAAGGAATAATACAGCAGTGGTTTGGTAAAAAAATATTAACCTGTTCCAAAGTTATAAAATGTTTAATTTTCAGGTTCTGAAGATGCTTAGTTCACTCCAAGATTTATATGGTTATTTTTCAGACAAAGACTGGGCTCACGGTCAAGGATTTTGTAGCTCACTGACTAGGATCTTGGTCCACCAGAAAATTCCTTGTCCATGATCCGCCATCTTGTTTTTCAGTTTTTTCCCAAAACAGAATGTTGTAGCTTTCTCCATGGGTGACTTTTGGACCAAATGAGGCATGGGTTTTGTTCAGGGTGATCCCCTCTACAAAGCCATGCCTTTGGTTTGGCTTATTTTGGTTTAAAAAAATAGCTTTTTAAAATTTAAAAATTATTTGACCATGACTCGCTAACGATCCTAGTCTGTGAGTTGTCAAAATCCTAGTCCATGAGCTCTTGGTCAAGGATTTTGCTCCCTCACAGACTAGGATTTTGAAAAACTTTACCATTGCATTGTTAATAAGTGGTTTTGTCTTTTCACTTGAAATTTTCAGGGTATTGAGGGGATGCCCTACAGGTGTGAATTATGTGGTTTAGGTGTTGGGGAATTAAGTGATTCCATAGATAGGCCATCACAAAATTCAGATTTTCCACATAGGATAACATCATGGTGCCCTTTGCACTTTTCAGTGCCCATAGCTCATAAACGATGTGAGATACAGATTCAGCCAATGTATGTTCCAAGCAGTTGAATTGTTTTTCTAACTGCCACAGTTCCAGCTATATCGACAAATTAGTGTTACAAGGGTTCTTTGTCATATAGGGCTGCTGTATGGATCTGTACCTATGTGTACATGGGAGTGCTGGGCCCAGAAGACCCATGCTCCCACATGCATATTGTTATGCACAAATGGGCAGCTTGCTGGGCGCACAGGGCCCAAAGGGCCCTGTGCTCTGACCAACATGTTTATTACTAGTTATATTACACTTTTTCAAAAAGTAAGGCAATTCATGGCAAAAAACTGCATTTAATGCATCAGTTAGGGTTAAAAGAACAAACGTGAGGAAATTAGACATTAGGGTTGAGCTCCTAACTCTCCACAACACACAACCCCTTTTCTCCACAGACTTACAGGTACAGGGGTGTGCCATGGGGTTGTGAGGCCTAACGCTTACTCCATTCTCCTTCACTGTAGCATGTCAACCTGTTTACACATGGAATGGGGTAAGAGTTTGGCCACATGACCCCATGGCACACCCTGGTGCCTGTCAGTTTGTGGAGGAGGAGGTGGGGTGTTGAGGGGTTAAGAGCTCAACCCTAATGTCTCATTTCCTCACTTTTGTTGCTTTAACCCTAACTGATGGATTAAAGACAGTTTTTTGCCAAGAATATATATATATATATATATATTTCCTTGTACCAGTAAGAAAGTTTTCTTGAAGTTCGCTAGATGTCAATGCATCGGCCCCAATTATGCCATCTTTGAATAGTATAGGGAGAGACTGGGAACCTGGGCTGCGGGCAGTAGACTGCACATGGGTGTTGATTGATATCTTGTTGATGCCTGCTACTAGTTGGCAATTTTTCTTTGCAGAAACAGAATAGAAATATAATTTTATTGCATTAATGAAAATGTTTTCTTCAGGTATACTAAAAGTGCAGCGTTTGTTTGTGTGAGGCTTAGTTGTCTGCTCTGGGAGCCTGGGCAGTGGACAGCAAGTGTTTGTGGGCTGACAAACTGCTGCAGTGAAGCAACATTAGAGCAACAGAAAGAAGAAGGTGATGGGAGTGTGGAGACAGCTAATAACAGCAAAACACAAATATGAACAGTTGTATTAGCCACAATCCTCAATGGAACTTGTGTAAATTAAAGAAATAGTCCATAAAATATCACACATTTGCAGTAGTACTTTAAGGGCTGGCACTTATGCAATAATTTTAAAAAAAGCTTACAAATGGAAGCAGGCACAAGCAGTGAAGTTGAGGATTAGGAAAATGATACTGGAGAGTCCAGTGAGGACAAATATCATGAGTACCTTTGTCACAGACATCATGAAAGTAATGTACTCTATGTGTTTTCCCATTAATGAGAAGTCCATGAATTCTGACATTTCTCATGACAACCCCAACAGGCTTGTCATGTTCCATGAAACCATAATGTTTAGTATTTTTCATGAAACACAAGTGTTTAGTGTTTGCAGTTGACAGACCCATTGTTTTGTGCCTCACCACTACAATGTGCTTGGTTCCCAGTCAGCAACAGTGTGGGATTCTGGGGCTTGCACATGAGCCCCAGTCTCTGAGAAGTCAACAAAATATGCTGCCTACTGCCCCTGCATTTGGCCAATAATGGCATTTTTAGAATATTTAAATCTCAAATTTCCCATGACAGCAGTACAGCCTTAATTAAGAGTATGCACCTTGTTTCAGCAGCAGCATTTCTTGGAAGGGGGAAGATGGGATTTGAGGCACCTAAGAAATCATAAAGAAAAAATACAGACAGTGGTTCGAAGAAGAAGGAGAAGAAATACTGTTGGTGGAGAAATTGGCCAATGATCCTCTTGTGGCACCTGAACTGGTGAAGGAGGTGGATGAGGAAGAAAAAAGGACCTGGTTGCTACCCCATGCACTGCACCAAAAAGTGTTACTTAGCAAAACCTAAGGGGTGACATTTGTGTTGGGGGATTTCCTTAAAGCTGACAAAGAATCATGGAAACAGGATGTGTGTCTCCAAAGGACAGTCTCAGTTGGGGGTAAGGAGGATGCATGGATGAGAACACTTACCATGAAAATACATTTGCTTACATCTCATACTATCAGTATGAAAAATGATGCCAATGTGTGGCATCAGCAATAAGCCGTATTGTCAAAGGACAGTTTTTTTTAAGTGATTTTCAAGCAATTTTGCTTGGAGTGGAAAAACAGAAACAAAAATTGGTCTGTAATTAATCATATCTGCACTATTGCTTGATTTGAAAATAGACATAGTAGCTATGTTTCACAAAACAGAAGCTGCATTTGTGCTAATTGATTGATTGAATAAGTACTGTATGTTGTTGGTTTGGCTAATATATGAGCAGTCAGCTTTAGGATCTTAGGATGTAGTTTATCTGGCCCATGATCTTTATTAGCATTTCAATTTTAGAAGTAACATTATAATTTCAAATTGTGAGGCCATGAAAAAGTTGAATTTATCTGAGGATTTATGAGGAGACTTATTTCAAGACACTTTTTGCCCTGAATAGTGAAGAAAAATGCAAATATTATAACTATAGAAATAAGTTCATTTGAACTTGTCCTATAAAAGGGCATTATGGAGGTTTCAGTAAGGATTTTTTTAAGTTATATACAATGGGGCCAGCCATGATACAATGCAATAGCTTGCAGTAAGTGACCTTTCACAAAATACTGCATGACAAAAGCTTAATTGCCATTAAATTACATTGCAGCATACTGCAGCATAACTTTTTTGCATTCTGTCTGGTGCCTCTGTAGTTTTAAAGTTGATGTTCAACATTAACAAAACATTTTAAGATGAGGACATAAAAAAGATAATAAACTCAAAATGAGATGTCTGAGCTGACTTCCACAAAACATTTATTAAAGTTAGTGTTTTAATTAGAAAACAAATTATGATTGTCTCCAAAAGCTCTCAAGACCAACTACAAAGATTTCAGTGTAAGAATAAGATATGATAGCATGTGCACTGATAATACCCAACCCACATGTACATACAACTAAATAAATAAAAAATGAGTACTTGACAGAAACATAAAACAGAAAACACATCAGTTTTGTTTGGTTTGTAAGTTACTGGTCAAAATATAAAAACTGTTGGAAAAAATGGACTAAAACAAGGAAAATGTTAAAACTACAAACGCAAAAACCAGTTGAGAAAATGATTAAGAAATGACATACCTTTTATATGACAATTAAAATTAGACAAAACAAAATATTAAGGAAATTATAATTCATTTACTGCTATGTAAGCACTGGCACTCTACTTTCTCAGTAAGTAAGGAAATTAATTGGGGAAAAAAAATACCCCCCTCAAAAAAATCAGTGCAATGATATGGTTACAAAGCCACAAAAGGATGGTAATGCCGCATTAGGGTTTTCAGTTCTAATGACTACTCTCTATTAATCCACTACCCTTGAGACCAAAGGTGAAGCTACAGGTCTGGGACAATGCCCCATAGATCTGCTGCTCCAAGCTACAGATCTGAGGCCCTGCACAAATAATTTTATGACTGATTCTGTGTGCCCTACATAAAGCAATAGACTTGTGGGGCACAGCTCTGGATCTGTAGCTTGAGTCAGTGGGCCTGTAGTGCACAGCCCCACACCTGCATCTTGGTCTTTCCTCAAAAGGGTAGTAAAAGGGAAGTGGTGGGTGTTAAGGTTAAAAACCTTAACACCTTGTTTCCTTATTTTTGTGGCTTTGTAACCCTAATGTATGTATTGGCATAGCTTTTTACAAATATTATCTACCAACACATAAACACATTCAACTAGTAAGATATCTCACTGCCCATGAAATAAAGCTAAAGCCAAATCAAGAAATGAACCTCTAGCTTGTTGCTTCAACTGTGACATTATTCCACCAAAATATATCCCCCTGTCATCCATTATTGCTTAATTTGCAATATTGATATTGGTACAATGAAATATACTGCACTATTCACTAGTTACAGATACAATGCATGAAAGGTGTTGCACATTATTTTTTATTTAGTGTAATTTTTGCTGTGGACCACCTTGCAACTCAGCCACCACTGAACCCCTCCCCACCCCCTGGACTTATCTCCCTCATGTGCAATAACCCCTGGATTGCCCCCCAGGGTGGGGCCACCTTTCCAGCACAAGCCTGAAATGACAGGAGAAGGATGTCAGCAGGGGTGCCAACAGGCATTGCCTCCCTGGTTTGCCCCTCCAGGGTGGGGTGTGCAGTTGGCTGGATGCAGCATGCAATGGAATAGGTTGTCTATTTGGGAGTAAAAAGGCAGATGAGCAGGGACTGGGGGAAGTGGGGGGTCATAGATGGTGGCCAGTATTTTTTTTTTTCCCTGAAGGAGGTGTGATGTGCAATGACAACAGTATCCACATGCCTCCTAAGAAATGTAAGTACTGGTCATTAGAGGTCCAATGTGTGCCAGACACACAGCCCCCCTGCCCCTGGAGAAGGAAAGCCATCCCTAGGATGCTCACTCTTTCTTCTCCTGGCAAACTCTCCAACTTCCACGGCCAGTTCCCAGACCCGGGATATTGGTGTTGCAGATGGACACCATGCCACTGTGCTGGTGGGCCGGCCTCTCAAAGGTGTTACATATAGCAGTATAGTATATTCTAAAACTATATAATGCTTAATTATCTTCTGAATAAAGGATTTAGTGATCTAGCCTGGCCCATTGGAAGTCACAGATTAGATGACAAAGTATAGTAAAACAAACTTGCATTACTTGGACTCTTGTCAAATACATAGGAATTTGGTTGCAATTGTTTTCAACTCTTTGTCTCTCATGGATATTGAATTCCATCAAATAAATGTTTTAAAATGAGAAAAAAAGCAAAAACTATTTCACTGAAGGTTATTGACATTTAATTCTCTAGTGGAAAGATTATTGCTTATAGGTTTTTACTATCGTAAACCAATTACAATAATCTCTATTGACTGTGTCTGGTGATTGGCATTCCAGGGGTTGTGTTGCCATTCATATTCAGCTGCTCATTCCTTCTTGATAATTCAGGTTATTTTTAAATAACTTCAGATACTCAAAATGCAGTTCTAAAGTATTCTGAATTAATGCAGGCAAATGCAGTAATACAGATTCCAGTTGTACTGTAATGTTATCAGTTTATAACAATTATGTATGGCAATGGCATAAAAGTAAGACTAGTTTAGTGAAACCAGAAGAGATGATTACAATTTAATATGATATCTTGGGGTATGCTTATTTTTAAATAAAATCATTTTGTGTCACCTCATAAAATATTATACACTATTTTATGAAAAGAACTGTGACTTTCACCTAGATGAGCAAAGAACATCTTGCATTCTTGAGAAAAGTTTAAGTAACATAAAGTGCAATGTACAGATAAAATAGATCAACCAGAATGAAACTTTCTTCAATCCAGACTCTTCCTAACTACAATTAAAAAACATATTGTATCACAATAGCAGCTATTTCCATAATACCACATGTAATATATGGACTGTAGTGGCATCCATTATATAGCTGCACATCCAGCTGGTTTTGGATTGTGAGATGATGTAACATTTTCATTGAACTGCAGTTGAAATCCCCAATAAATTATGGGATGTGAAATAAAATGTGCTGACAGTTTCCCTCTTTTATGCTTTGAAACCATATTCATCTTGGGTGTGTGAGCATGAAGAGGCAGTTAAATGTTAAAACTAGTAATTAAATTGCTTAAACGTTATCTAGTTATGGAGCCTCATTTGAAACAAAGAATTAAACAAGTGCCACATAAAACCATTAATTCCTTTTTAATGGAATTTTAAGTCAGTTTCACAAATTGTAGTCCAACTCAGATGAATGCAATAAAATTAAATTAAATTAAAAGAAATGTCAGGAAAACAAATGTAATAATTAACAACGATAACAATAAAATCTGTAATTACATAACCATTAAAGGTTTAAAAAGAAAACCCATGCCAACAACAGGAATTGTGTATTGTGTAGGTTTAGTGTTAACAATTATTATCATTGCAAATTACTTAAACTATTAAACTGAGAATAATTTTGGAAAAATCATTAGTGGCTAAATTAGTGAAAAGCTTGATTTTTCCCCCTTTGTTTAATTTAAACTTAATGTCTGCTCATTCTCACACAAGCAGAACATGCTGATAAATAATTCTGGAGCATGCCTAAACATCTCCCTTCACAGCTAGCTCCTAATTTTCTCTCTGGAGACCTTTCCTGGTAGTTGAATAAAATAATTTTCATTTCATTCAAGGAGAGTCTACACTACCACACATTACTAATCTCACATTGCATGGTTATGTCTCTAGTTGAGGTCCTTAGTGAATCATTAAACTTGTTCAATAACCTCGTTACAAAACACAAGAGATTCACCTTTAGTGAAAGAAAGGAGTTGCTCAAAGAGAAAAACATCAAATAAACTAACGAGTTTCTAGGGCAGTTTCTGAAACTGTTTTCCATTTCTTAACTTTCTAACCTACTACAAGGCTTAACAATTATGCTGTTTGAATAGCAGAGAAAGGTCTTAGTTTGCTGCAGTGAAACCATTCCTGTTTTAATACAGTAGTTGGAAGCTGAATGCACAAAGAATACTATGCTTGCAAAATTCTGTGCTTTAGAACTTGGTATTCTAAGCTAGTGTAAGCATGTCACATTTAAACAGGAGTTCATGTTACATGAAATTTATATTCCTGCACATTTGTTCTCCTTTTTACATTACCCTTTTTCCTGTCCCATGAGATCAACCTTTCCATTTTGTTCTGCATTGATTTTCTATTAATATTTGTTATAATTAAAGGGGGCTGTAATAATTAGGTCTGCCCTCTGCTTTTATCAGTAGTCACAGGTCTTTTTTTAGCACCACTTGTTTTGTATCTAAGATGAGCTAGCATGCAGAATAGAATTACTCTGTGGCATTTTGGGACATTGGGAACTTCAGGGCAAACACCAGGCTAAAACTAAAGCTTTAACATGTTAAAATTATATAAAATGTGACACTATATAAATGTATTTGGAAGCAAGGGAAAAACAGGGATCTACAGCAGGGCTCTAAAGGGAGAGAATAATGGAGTGTTAAGAAACTAGCATGAACCCATACATTTTCTAATTGTTCATGTGAGAGTGCATTTAGTTTCCCATGGTAGATTTTACATAGAAGCACAGAATTTGTCAGCAGAAAAGGATCACTTGGGCCACCCATCTGCCCAGATGGTCTCTGCCTAATCTACCTCCATAGATCCTGACTGATGGGTGCCCATTAACCCTTCCTCCTCCCTGCCTACTTATTAATATTCACTTATGTTTATCCTGTTCATGTTTGAAGCTCCTACAGTTTTTGTCTCCACTACTTCTTCTGGCAGTCTGTTCCAAGCATTCATCACTCTTTCATTGCAGTAGTACTTCTTCACATCACTCTTAAATCCCCACCTCTATTTTCATTGCATACCTTCTTATCATGTGAAACCCATTGTGTACGTCATGGCAAGATTATTGTCAAAAATTGTAAATGGGGATTTTAAAACAGAAGTTGATATCATTCAGTGGCATGCCATTACCAAATTAAATTACATACATGAACAAACACATTTCAATGGTTTGTTTTCAGTTTATGTCACAGTGAATATGATCCATGTTTAGAAATTAATTGTTTTTCCACCAAAGTAAGGATGAGCTGGTGTCAAATATGCATTTTTAGAACATGCCAAAATCTGATGTTTTGGACAGTGGTGAACAGGTCTGAAGAAACTCTGTTTTCCTTCTGTGCTTTAACATTTCAGTGTCATGATGTAACATTTTTTATTGTGCACACATACTGAGCATGTCTGAGCTGTTGGTAAGCTACAGTGCTTGTGTTAACCAATCAGTGACACTAGATATGAAGAACTTTTTTGTGCTGCACACATTTTACTGCCATTTCAAGTTTCTCTCCAAGGAGCTGGAACTGGCTTCTTAAGGACCTGTCTTAATGTGAAAAAGAAGGATTTTTGATTAGAAGAGTTTTAAACTCATTACAGAATCATGAATTATGTTTCACTTTGCAAATTTTACTACATTTAACAGTAGTTTATGATAGGCAAAGTAGTCAAATTTATTGTATTTATTTATGTATGTATGTATGTATTTGGTGACTGGGTAGGTGTGCTGATCCAAGGGACCATTTTCAGGCACAACCTGGGCTATAAACAATGGCACATTTAACAAAACAGAATACAGGAGGAGTAGCATGGCCGCAATGTAGGCCATTAACAATGAGGTGCAGGGAATTACAGTACAGAGGGTATTAACAAAAATGATAATACAATAAGGTACAAGGTGAAGTTCTAGGCTAGTCCATTTACATCATCACATAAATAAGTAGAACAATACAGTAAGGTGACAAATTACCAGGTAAAGCATATAAAGTACAGTTTCAAAAAGGCACAGCAAAAACTAAATCATGCAACAACCAGGTGGAAATTCAAATTCAGTGTGACAGTCCACAATAAGCAAAGGGCAGAGGAGTAGATTACAGGGAGAGGAGAGAGTGCCAGGTGGGGGGGTGGGAAAGAGGCTGGAAAGAAAGGGGTGTTGCAAAGGTGGGGAGACCCCACAAAAGGTGAGGGGGAGGGGGAATCATCCCAGCTTACACAGATGGACAGTGACATTTGGCTTCCAGTAGTAATCCATTTTTAAAGTGGCTTTTGAAGGATTAGTGGTTGGAGGAGGATGAGTGGCACGATATAGGGAGCTTGTTCCATAAGGAGGGGCAGAAACAGTAAAGGCTTTGCTGTCCATAGTAGTGGAGATTCTGTGAACTACCAGGGGAAGGATGGATGATTCATGGAGGCACCTAGTAGCCACTTTGCCCATGAGTAGGATTGAATAAGGGGACAGGGGACCATCTCAGAGTGTAGTGTCTATTAGGCAGTCAAAGTCATAGTTGAAGCATCCTTGAAGTGGGAGCCAAGCAAGTGATTTGTGTAAGTCACAATGATGGATAGAAAAGGGTGCGAGGAGGATGAAGTGGTAGATGCTATTGTAAACTGATGTCAGCCTGGAGCTCAGAGCTAACAACACAGGGGACTATACGAGGGAGCAGTAATCAATAAGGGGTAAAAGGTTGCCTTGTGCAATTACTATGCCCACCTCATTGGACAGGAATTGTCTTAGCTGGTAGGCAGCTCCTAATTTCTGGTTAACTCTGCTCATGGAAATATTAACATGATCAATGAATGCAAAGAAGAGATCTAGGGTGACACCCAAGTATTTGAAACTAGAGACATTTTCAAGTCGGAGGGGGACAACAGGTGTGAGTACAAGTAGACACTGAGAGGACTACACTTTGAAGACCTTGGTGAGGAACGGTTTTGAGCCAAAAAACATTGATTTTATCTTTTTTTCATTTACCATGAGCTTTTTGGAAAGTAAACCAGTTGTAGGCAGTACCATAATTAAGGGTAATGATGGAGGAGATGTTTGCAAGTGACTTGTCATTATGGTATAGAACAAGGTCATCTGTATAGAGAGAATGCCTCACAGGAGAGACTCTCAGCCAGGAGTGCACTGATAAATATGAAAAACAGTAAAGGGCCAAGGATGGAGCCTTGTGGGACCCTGGTACAGACAAGTAGGACATGGAGGATACAGCCCCAATGGTAACTGACCGGGACCTGCCCTCAAGATAGCTCCAAAACCATGAGAAAGTCTCCAAGGAGCAGCCAAAGAAGTGGAGAGTAGAGTGTAGGAGAGTGTGGTCAACTAGGTCAAATGCCTTAGTCAGATACATGAACACAGCACCTGTGGCCTTACCCAAATCCATGTTTCTGAGGACATGGTCAGTAAAATGGGTTAAGGACAATGTGGTGCTGTAGAGGCTGTGGAAACCATGCTGCTGGGGCACAGCAGCAAATATTTTCCAAGGTGCTCCGAAAGCTGGGAGTGCACAATTCTCTCTAGTAGCTTGTTCAGGTGAGGGAGGAGGGAGATGTACTTCTAGTTATTGGTAGAAAGGGGATCGACTGCTTTAAAGATAGGAACAACATTAGCATGCTTCCAGGAATCAGGCATGGTGGACATGGAGAGGGCAAGGTTGAAAAGGAAGGTGAGGGGTTTAATGATTGCAGGAGAGATGAGTTTAAGGAAGGATGGGTACAACCCATCACTGCCAGGGCTACCCCTGGTAGGGAGGGACTTTAGGAGCTTGCAGGTAGTTTCTGGGTTAATGGCTGTAAAATAGAAGGGGAGCAGGGAAGGGGTGTGGCTTGGCAGGGAGTCAGTATGCCTGGCTACTAGGGCTAGATTATGAATGGGGGTGATGTCTACTGAGGTGGACAGAGAGGTCAGTAAATTTTTTTGTTAAAGCTCTGTGCAATCTCAGTGGAGTCAGTCAGGGGGCCTGATAGGGAGGTGAGTTGAGTGACTTGTCTGTGAGTCTTCAGATTGAGTAAGGTCCCAACTGAGGCCCAAAAATGCTGAGGATTGCCAAAGTTGTTCATTTGTAGGTTGAGGTAGAAGTTGTGCTTTAGTGTTTTGGCTGTCTGCTTGCAGGTGTTGCATAGGCTCCTGTAAGCATTCCAGATTTATTGGGAAGGTGACACTTTGTAAGTCTTCCACTGGCTGTCCCTCTCTCTCATTAGGGCCAGTAGGTCCTTGGATATCCAATGGGTGTAGCCCCCCCCAGCCTACGAGTGGTGAGTGGGAAGTGAAGGTCTTGTACCCGAGAAAAAAGAGTGCATTGCTGAAGAAGTTAACTGCCGATGACACATTGTCAATGAGGTAAAGGTCAGACCAGTTTAATGCTCTTATATCATCAAGAAGCCTGGTGGGGTCTGGGCCATTAAAATTTCTTAAAGAGAGGTATTTGGGAGCAGGGAATATAATTTTGGTGGCCAGAATGGTGTAAGTAGGGGAGTGGTCACTTTTAGAATCCGACAGGATACCCACCTAAAGGACCATGTCCACATAATTTGTGGCCACCCAGTCAAGTAGGGAGTGGTATAGTGTATGGGCATTATGTCTGGTGGGGGCGGAGATGACTTTGCTCAAGGTTGTGGGATTTTAGTAGATTAGCATAGTAGGGCTTCTGGGTGCCTAGTCAGTGGAGGTTGAAATCTCCAACTAATATAGTGTCCCTGGTTGGAGCTATTAGCCCTACACCATCCAGTTGGTTAGATAAGCAAGGGATACCTCTGGTAGGGGGGTTGTAGCAGCACCCCAGGTAGAATTTTTTAGAGGAGCCCAGGGTTAACTCAACAAGGAGTGATTCACTGGGAGAGAGAGGGGATCGGAGCGGCTGACAATGGTGGCTGAGATATGTTCCTTCACATACAGTGCGACACCTCCACCCTTCTTTTTTCCAGGTCAGTTGAGGCAAATGAGGGCATAGCCCAGAAGATGGTAGGAGATGTCAGTGTTATGTAGTTTCAGCCAGGTTTCAGTGACTCCTAGTGCATGGGGCTTATAAAGGGACATCCATGCCTCTAAGTCAGGGAACTTTGATGGGAGGCTACAAATGTTTAGATGTGCCACTTTGCAACCAATTTTCTTTGTCTAGGTGACCTTGGTATGGTCAATTGGTGTGTTTAAGGGGCCAGGGTTACATTTGATGCCCCCAGCAAGGAGTAGAAGGCGGAGAAGAGGGCAGTAGGGACAGTGCCAGGATGGAGGTGAGAAAGTCAGGGAATACAAGAAATGTTTAAACAGGTGACATTCAGTGTTAGAGAGGAGGGCAAGGAGAGCTGGTCCCAAGGGAGTCAATTCATATCGAACCATAGGAGGGGGAGGCATAGTATGCCTGCAGGGGAGATAAGTAAAGGATGACAGCTGCTGCTGATCGACAGCTAGTACAGAGGCACAAAAGTCTGATGCAAGCAGCAGGCCAGTCATGGAGGCACCAGTACGGGGAGCAGGAACAGCTTCATCTTAATGTGTTATAACAGCTGCTGACCAGTAGTCATTAAGGCAGTGTTGGTCAAGTGGTGAGGGTTACAGTCTGCAGTACTGAGGGGGGAAAAAGCTGTGCAAATTCAAAGCATATGTCCCCACTGTCAGTGAAATAATATGTATTTTTAATACAGCCAAGGGTAGGGTATCGTAATTCCCATGCATGGTGTCTATAAAAACTTATGTAAATTTAATACAGCAAGCATTAGTGTATAATTCACTGCGAAGGAGCCACTGTATCTGGTTTCCCTTTTTCAGTGTGCTGGGATGGCCTATAGCCAATCAGCAAGAAATCAAACACCCTCTATGAGTATTAGCAGGCCTATAATAGAAGCAGCCAGTAGGGAGAGCAGGAACAGCTTCATTTGTTTGCACTACACTAGCTATATTAGCTACTCACCAGTAGCATGTATTGGGAAAGTTGGCTTAGTGGTTTGGGCTCCTGACTACAGTAGAGAGATGGATGCAGGGAAGATTTGAGATCCATGGCCCCACTGCTAAGGAAAGTACCACAATGAGTGTCTGGGGGGAGAGAAGGAAAAGGACTGCAAAGGTGGGGGGAGTTTGAGCAGGGAAGAAAGGGTGCAGTAGTTAAGAGGATTTACAAAAGGGTGGGCAAGGGGGGCTGACGTCACTGTTACAACAGGGGCTGGGTGGACTAGATCAAGTGGAGGCGAGGATAGGATGGGGGGTCAAAAGAAGGCTGATATGTTCTGGCAGGCATAAAAGCGCTACCACCCCTGGGTGGGTGGTTGGGAGGTTGGTTGGGTTGAGAGGGAAGAGCCAAATGGTGACATTCAAGTCAGACAGGAGAAGCAGTGGAACAGGCTGGTCATGGGGAGGGGGGAGAGCGCCAGGACAAGCTGGCAGCACCCAGAATCCCGAATGGCTGAGAGGTGCTACCTGTCTGTCCTGTGGCTGGGTGGAGAGAGCTGGAGCTCAGGAAGAAAGCACACAGGAGGTGGATTAAATATAGAGTATAGGGGTGGGATATGGAAACCTGAGCTGGGGGGGAGCAAGACCTCAGCCCTAGACTGCTAAATCAGCCTACACAAACCCTCTAGGTTACAGGGGGATAGTTGAGAAAACAGCAGCACAGCAATATCAGCAGTAGTTTGAACAGTAAATGACAACTATAAGTTCCATCTGAAGCTATAAAATGTTCCCTAAACAGCCTAGCAATTACAGGATGTATAGCAATTACTTGCTACAGAGGCAAGGAGAGAAGAGAAGCACAGCATAAGCCTGCACTTGCAGCTGCAGGCCCTGCAGCAGGAGCAGGAAGGGTGCATTTAGCAGACTGAAAATGGTGGGGGGGCACAATTTGGGAAAGATTTATGAGACAAATATTTTTACTGAGTGCTGGTAGTGCAGAGGGAAAAGGAATCCATATTTATTTTTCTCTGACTTCAGCAGGAGCTGAGCAGAATTAATTTAGTAGACTGGGAAAGGTGCAGATCAGAGTTTGAAGTTTTTATTTGATGAATAATTTGACTGCTGGTAGTATGGGGCACGTAGATAAATCTTTTTTTTAGAATTATTGCCTTTTGTGAAAATCTAGTGAAATAGGCTGCTGCAGTGAGACACTAGGGGCCCGATTTCAAAAGGGTTCCAATTGCCACAAGGGACATGCATCAGGGAGTTTGGTGCAAATGGAGACTTTTAGCAAATAGTGGGGAATTTGTGATTTTACAAAGCTGGCAGTAGCAAATCCCTGATGCAGCACTGTTAGACCAGCTCCCCCTGATCTAACTTTGCTCTGATCGGAGTCCCTTTTTACGGGGCTTGCACCAATGCATCAGTGCAAGCTACTGTAAAATGTATAATGTTTCGTAACTGAACCCGAGGTACTAAAATCAAGCACAGGTTGTGGCGAACTGTTAGGGGCAGCTGTGACACACTTTGCGGTGGTGGTAGGGCTTGCGGCAAGCTTTGCATCCACCTTCTAAAATTGGGCCCTAGGTCTCTCAGTGGAGGTGAAGGGAAGGGTGTAATGGTGTTTCAGTGGTTAACGTGACAGGCATGTGTATGTGTTTGCCATCATCTGATGTAGAAACTATGAAGATAAGAACTGGAGGTGAATGGGATGCTTGGGAAGGAAAGGAGCAGGAAAAGGTTCCACCATGCCATTTTTCTCAACTCTCAGTTCTGTGAGTGATGGTGGAGAAGTAGTTCGGACACAGATTGTGAGTAATAGGAATTGGCAGGGGCTATAACTGGATGAAGGACTAGAGCTAAGTATGTGACAGTCCATCCATTGAAATCATGGTTCATTTCTCCCCAAAAGTCAATTGTTTCCATTCCCACATCAAGCAGTAGCAAGCTCAGTGCTGCTGCTCAGTTTCTGTGTTTAGCAGAGGATTGTGAGTCTGGGTCTGGCACTAAGATGCTGTTATCTTGTCACCTGAGGAAAAAGTAGATCTGTCTGGGCTACCGTGTGGTATACCAACCCCACAATTTTATATAAGCACGCCAATAGTACCATCACCAAAGCAGTTTATAGTGGTGGACAGTGCCCATAAGGATGGTAAAGAAATGGAGCTTTCAGAGCAGGGAGCATAACAGCAAGGAGGCAGAAATAGGTGAAACAGAAGGACACACAGAGCAGGCAGGAAAAGGGTGGGAGAAATCTGAACAATAATATGAGGTTGAGATGAGAGGGGCATGGGGAAGAGAAAGATGGAGTAGAAGGGGGAAAAAAGGAGAGGTGGAAGCTGGAGTGGATGAAGCACATGCAAGAGATGAGGAGGATGAAGCACAGGAGGCTGAAAAGGTGCTGTCATTTGTTACACCACCAAGTTCTGATGATAAAGGTTATACAGGAGAGTGGAGGCCATCATGAGAGGAGATGGCCAAATAAAAAAAAAATGCAAAAAAGGAAAAACAAGCAAGTAAGTTAGTCTGGTAGGGATATCAAAAGACCAGACTTACCCTCAGCCACAGATGATCAGCATTATTGTTCTGTAACCCTAGTACTGCTGCCGCTGTTCATGCTGCCCTGCCAGGACATCCATGAATGCACATCATTCTGCACTGACATAAAACAAAATAATCTTGCAGTCAGCATCATATTCTGTAAAAGAAGAAAGAAATTTAGAAAAATGGAGATCAGAAATGTTTCCCAAATACTGTAAATAGCATAACCCAGAGAAATAATGACAAGAGGTTGCACATGACATCTACACAGCTGACATATAGGAGAGTAGGAATTGGGAATGGTGAGAGTGGTGCAGTGCAGTGAATGTGGGGTGGCAGCTTTCATAGACCTCCTAGAGACTGTGGTGCTTCCCTGTCTGCATGCACCTCTCTGGGTTGAGAGAGGAGATTGCTATACTCCAGACTAAGCTGGCTAGGATTTAGCAGATGTTCTCCTTTGCCCAAGGTCACACAGGTCTGAAATCATTACCTCAGAGGATGCCAAGAAGTAGGAAGAGCTGGAAAAGGGTGGCTCTGAAAGGGAGAGGGTGGTGAGTATGAGGCACGTTTTTCAACTTGTACAGTACATTGCAAAATTCATACACTACTCTGGCAGGGCAGAACTGTTAGGAAGAGGCACCTGTGATAGTGACCAGGGAGGATGTGGGGGTCCTCTGAAATGGAGACCCCAAGGAGGGTGGGAGACAACCACAGAGGAGGAGGAGAAAGCAACGTTTGTTGGGGACTTGATTGTCAGTTGGATAGATTTAGGAATAGGAAGGGGGCAGAGAGGGAGGTCAGGTGTCTATGTGGCACCACAGTCCAGAGGGATGTGAAATAAATCCTGGGGATCACTAGGACAGCAGAACTGAAGGCAGAGCTGGGTGATATTGTCCACCTGGGGACCAATGACTTGGCTAGTGATGGGGCAGGCATAGTGCAAGGAGTGTTTGGGTAGCTGGGAAGCAGTCTTAGACAGGCAGCATACTAAGTGACTTTCTATGAGGTGCTGCCTGTCTATGACAGGGAGAGGACAGGGATCTCTGCACCAGGAATTTCAACTCATAGCTGAAGAAACAGTGCAGACAGGAGGAGTTCTGCTACATTAGGGATTAGGAAGCCACCTGGATGGATGAAGGCATATACAAGGATGATGGCCTGTATCTATCTGGGAGAGATACTGCAGTCCTCAGTGGATGATAAAAATGTTACTTTGAGGAACATTTAAACTCACCAAGGGAGATGGAGAAAGAAATCAGGGAGGCAGAAACTGCTACCCCCAGGCTGAAGTACAGAAAAAGGCGAACACGAAGTGAGAGGAACCCCCACCCCAGATGGAAATTAATAAAGATAGCAGGGTGGTAGAAACAAAGAGGGGGGACAGGAGCATTAAAAATAGAGGGGGAAAGGAGAGGCAAAAAGGAAAAAGGGGGTAACAATCAATGTGCTAACAAAATCTGGAATGCCATGTGTGTGAATGCTACAAGTCTAGAAAATAAGATTACAGACCTAAAATCCATCATGGCAGAGACCGACCTGGATACTGTGGCCATTACCATGCCACGGTGCACTGAAAACTGTGACTAGGACTGGACCATACCAGGCAGTACTCTGTTCAGGAAAGACAGGCTGGGAAGGAAACTAAGGGATGTTGTACTTTATCTGAGGGGAAAGTATACAAGTAACAGAGATACAGTGAATATGGGGAGATGGCAGAGGTAGTGGGGTCACCATGGAGAAAAGGGACTGGAGCTACTACTCACAATGGTATGATCTACAGGCTTCTGGAACAGGAGGAGTAGTTAGATAAGGTAGTGGTGGAAGCCATTGGCAGATTGGAAGAAAAGGGGGAGATGCTGCTAGTGGGGGACTTCAATCTGCAAGATGTAGATTAGAGCCTCCAGGCTGCAGATTCAGATATATGCATGGACAGCCTGGACAGTCACTTCATTACCAGTCTATCATTGCTTGTAAAGCACTTTGGGATACACTGTGTATGAAAAGTGCTATAAAATGCTGATTCTTCTTCTTCTTCTTCTTCTTCTTCTTCTTCTTCTTCTTCTTCTTCTTCTTCTTCTCCCTGCAGGGGCATTCCTCAGGCAACAAGTCAGTGAACCCACTTGTGATGGGGCAATACTGGACCTAGTTCTCACTAACAGGGGCAGTGCCACAGATGACAAGGCAGAAGGCCACCTGCAGACACGTGATCACCATACACTGTGGTTCAATATAAGGATGACTGCAGAATCGAACCACACAAGGGAAAGTGTCCTGGACTTCAGGAAGTCCAGTTTTATAAAATATGTGACTGCTTCAAGAATTACCTGGTGGTGGGGGGATGACTTGGGGGGGGAAGAACAGTGGGAGAAGCTAAAAGGGCACATAGTGAATGCAACAAACCACTGGATTAAGCAAATGAGCTAAAGCAAGTGGAAACAGAGACCACTATTATTCTTGAAAGAGGTGGCAGAAAAGGTAAAGTCTGAAAGGATTTGCATTGAAAAGGTACAAGGAGATGTAGAGGAAGAAGGATAGAGAGGCATGTCAGGGAAAACAGAGGGAAACAGGGAAAGCACTAAGGTGCATAAAGGTGCAAACTGAAGAAAGAATAGCCCAGGTGGCAACAAAATGAGACAAAATGTTTTTAGGTACTGTATGTATGTAAGTAAAAAGAGAAAGACTGGGGAGGGATTGTAAGGTTAAAAAGGGAAAGGGTACTGTGCGAAGGGGACCAGGAAAAGGCAGACATCCTGCATTTGTGTTCAGTATTGACAGAGGAAGGAGAAGGGGAAGGAAAACAAAACATTAAAATGAGCTTTGAAAGGTGGAGCTGGACACTATTCCCTTTTCACAGGAGAGTGTCCTGAAGGGACTCACTAATCTAGAAGTGCATAAAGCAATGAGGCCAGGTAAGGTGCATCCAATGGTATTGAGTGAGCTCAGGGAGGTACTGGTTAAAACACTGACAGTTCTGTTTAACAGCTCACTGGAAACAGAAGTGGTTCAGGAGGATTGGAGGAGGGCAGATGTGGTCCCACTTCACAAAAGTGGTAGCAGGGAGGAGGTTGGCAATTATAGGCCAGTCTGCCTGACATCAGTGTAGGAAAGTTAATAGAAACACTGCTGAAGAAAAAGATTGCAGAATATCTTGAATCCAATGAGGTACAAGACCCAAGGGAGCATGAAGTCATGGGGGTGGGGGTGGGTGGAGGCCACGTCGAATGAATCTGATAGATTTCTTTGACTAGGTGACCAAAGAATTAGAGCAGGGTGGAGTGGTGGCCACGGCCTACCTAGATTTCATTAAGGTTTTCAACACCATTCCACATAGGAGTGCATCCAAAGGTTGTAAACTGGGTAAGAAATATGTTAGGGGATATGCAACAGAGGGTGATAATAAATGCAGTTCACTCTGAGGAAGGAAGAGTGACCAGCGGTGTGTCTCAAAGATCAGTGCTGGATCCAGTCCTCATTAATGTCTTTATATTGTTGCAGAGGAGCTGGAAGGGATTATCTGCCTCACTGCAGATGGCACCAAATTCTGCAACAAGGTGAACACTCTGGGCAGGGGGTGGAAATGATGAGCAGAGACCTGAGAAAACTCACAGAGTTGTCAAGGTTATGTTGGCTGGGTTTCAATGTGAAAAAGTGCAAAGTAATGCTGTTAGGGATCAGAAGCCCAGAGGTGGAGTACAACATTAGTGGAGTGGTATTGATGATTGCCAAGTAGGAAAGACAATGTGGTAATCATATCAGTAGATCTAAAAGTGTCCAGGAAGTGAAACAGGGCAGTTGGGAGGGCTAGTAGGATGCTGATGTTCATAGTGAGGAGTATCACCAGCAAAAAGAGGAAGGTGGTATTACTCATCTATAGATCACTGGTAAGACCCCACCTTGAGTACTGTGTCCAGTTCTGGAGACCACATCCTGGGAAAGACATAGACAGAGGCAGTCCAGAGGAAGGCAACTAAAATGGTGCAGGGTCTGCATTAAAAGCTCTATGAGGAGAGACAAAAAGACTTCAATATGTACATCCTGGAAGACAGTATGGAGAAGGGTGATATGATACAGACCTTTAAATACCTTACATGGGTAAATAAGGTACAAAAGGGAAGTATTTTTCAGAAAAAAAACATTCTCAAGGACAAGTTCATTCACTAAGAATACCACCAACTGCTTAATCTGGTTCAAGGTAGGTTCACATTCATCTGTATCCACCTCCCCCCAGGTCGTGCCTGAAAATAGGCAGAATTTGTCTACTGCACTTACCAGGTCAACAAAAACTAAATAAAATAAATAAGAAAAGTTGACATGCAATGAAGGTGGGAGCACACTTAGGAGAGATGTGAGGAAGCACTTCTTCATGAAAGAGTGGTGGATTCCTGGAACAGCCTTCCAGCAGAGGTGGTGAAAGCAAAACAATGGTGGGGTTCAAGAATGCATGGGATATGCACAAGGGAAACACACTGAAAAGGAAGGGGGGGAGGAAGAAAGATCTGTAGATTGTGCACAGTCTGCGGTAATATTGTAGGTAGGGAAAAATAAGCAGACTGGATGGACCAAGTGGTCCTTATCTACCATCCACTGCTATGTTTCTATGATCAAGAGACAGCAACGGACATTTTGAAGCTTTTTAACACTGACTATCGGTGGTTCTCTGGCATTTTGGTGGAAGTCACATATTGCTCACTAAAAATCATGAGGAGTTTTATCTTGCAGAGCCATTGCCCTGCCAAAGTAATGATCCTCTTAAAGTCTGAAAAAGCAGCAAGTAGTTTGGCCTGTACTAGATAAACTGACTTTTATTGCTCAGCAAAATGTATCTTCTCTGGCAGAATTCTGTCAAAATTATAATTTTGCAGGCTGGCCCAATGGTGTGGAGGGTTGAGGCATCTCTGCCTTACCTCCTGCCATGCCGGCGACCCGTGATCATGGTGCAAGCGGGTCACCAGGGTTGACCGGGGAGGGAGAGGATTGAGCACCTGGAGGACAGCATTGTGCTGCCATGCTGATGACCCATGTTTGGAAGCGAGCCTGGTAAGTCAGGTCTGAAGGCAAGCCATGACCATGGCAGCTGCCAATCAGCAATGCATCTCAGTTAGGGAGGGTTTTTGATGGGATCCACCAACACAGAGACTCTAGCAACTGGGCTAGGGGGCTTGCTCCTGCTGCATGATAAATTGTGGCTGTGAGAGGCTGAGACAGGCATTTCCCCCCACCAGGTGACTTGGGAGTGATAAAAAAGAAGGAGGAAAAGCCAGTAGTCATCTGAATAATGGTGAGGATCATCCTGATCAGTGTATATCCCTCTGAACAGGGTATATCCTTGAGAGACAAGAAGCTAGTTTGGAGAAAAAAAGATTTAAAAAAGGTGCTGTATGTGTGTGTGTGAACTTTAAAATCTTGCTCAAAAACTGGCTAAGTTCAAAGCAGCTGAAGATTCCAAAGTAACATTAGTAATTTAAGTTGAATTTCATGAGTTTTTCTGAAAGTGTGAAAATGTGTGATATTTTTACTGATGCCATATCCATACATTTTGCCCAGCCATACAATTGAGCTTCCATTATGGAGGAAGGTACAGTACAGACTAGGTAGAGTGACAATAAGGTAGCATTAACTGGAGGCGCCTTAGTTAATGTATAATGGTGCCAAGCATCAGGTCACTATTTTGAGTGAAGAACTATGAAGAATAGTCATGGACATCACCCTCACTAGCCTGTCTTCATGCACAATATACCAGCTAACCACTAGAGCTCAGTGACTAAATGACTTGTGGAAGCATATGCATCTGCGGCATTATTTCTCTACAGTGCCACCTGCTGACTCTTTAACAGCCCTGTAGACACAGTGAATATTTTTAATATTTGAAAACAGTGGCACTACTTTCCACCAAGTGGTACATCTAGGTGTGACTGAGGCTATTGTGACAAAAGTATCTGGATACATTTAGTCATGATGTAGCATGATGCTGGGCATCACATGACCATTGGTGTGGCATTACAGGGCTATGATGCTAGTGCAGTTAAGGTGATTTGCCTACCTGCAGTACAAGCCAAATCAATGTGATTAATAGCTAAACCCTAGATGGACTGAAGTTATGTAAAGAGGGTGATGGTATGTTCATGTTAGTGAAAAGGGAAGTCAAGTGGATTTGAACTATAGGAGAGGTTAGGTAGCTATTGCAGTGATCACCAGTGACAAGAGTTACATGCATGTCTTTACCAAGGGAAGGGCAGCAGGGCTGAGTAGCAAAGGAATAGTAGAGCACCAGCTGGAGAAAGAAAGCAAACAGCAACAATTCTCACTTAAAAGCAGGACATAAGAGAATCAACTCACAAAAATGGAATCAGTCCTACAGGAAAAGGAGTAGGTGGCTGTCTGTCGAGGTGAACATGTCTGTAAAAAACAAGGAGGACATCAGTGTGACAAGCAGGTCAACAGTCCATTGGTTCAAGCTCATAAAAAAGGGAGAAACATAGAAACATAGAAGTTGATGGCAGATAAGGACCACTTGGCCCACCTAGTCTGCCTATTTCCCTATTGAATGGATAAGCTGCAGATCCTAGTTAACCAACAGCCTACTTCCTCCTACCCCCCACTAGAACTGCCTTATGTCTGTCCCATGCATTCTTGAATTCCCCCACTGTTTTTTGACTCCACAACCTACTCAGGAAGACTGTTCCATGCATCCACAACCCTCTCCATGAAAAGATACTTCCTCACATTACCTCTGAGCAGTCCCCCCTCTATCTTCAAATTGTGCCCCCTTGTTCTTGCACATGCCTTTTTCTGAAAGATGCTACTCTCTTGGACTTTGCTGATTCCCTTGAGGTACTATGAAAGTTTCTATCACATCCCCACTCTCCCTCCTTTCCTTGAGGGTATACATATTAAGCTCCTTTAGTCTCTCTTCGTATGTTTTCTCATGCAGACCCTGCACCATGTTGGTTGCCCTCCTCTGGACAGCCTCCACCCTGTCTGTGTCTTTGTGGAGATGGGATCTCCAGAACTGCATGCAGTACTACAGATGGGGCCTCACCAACTGTCTGTACAGAGGGATAACAACTTCCTGTTTTCTACTGGTGATGCCTCTCCCTGTGCATCCCAGTATCCCCCAGACCTCCTTACTGCATTCTCACAAAACTTGCCCACCTTTAGGTCATCTGACATAACTACCCACAGATCCCTTTCCATTTTTGTTGTTGTCAGTATCTCACCCCCCATTGTGTACACTTCCCCTGGGTTTTTGTTTCCCAGGTGCATTATTTTGCACTTCTTTGCACTGAATCTAAGCTGCCATACATTTGACCATTCCTCCAACCTTGCCAAGTCCCTTCTCATCCTTTCCACCCCACCTTGTGTATAAGTCCTGTTGCAGATCTTTGTGTCGTCTGCAAAGAGACATACATTTCCTTCCAGTCCCTCTGCAATGTCACTTATAAAGACATTAAAATGGCCCAGACCCAGTACTGAACCCTGAGGTACCCCACTAGTAACCCCCCCCTTTCTTCACTGTGGGCTACATTTACTATTACCCTCTGCATCCTGTTGTCCAGCCAATGTTTTACCGAGGATACCACCCTGGGACACATTCCCAGGCTGGCTAATTTGTTTATTAATTTTTTGTGTGGGACTGTGTCAAATGCCATGTTAAAGTCTATGTAGGCCATGTCCACAGCCCCTCCCTGGTCTACTACTTTGGTCACCCAGTCAATGAAATTGATTAGATTCATCTGACATGATCTTCCCGCTGTGAATCCATACTGCCTTGGGTTCTGTGCCCCACTGGCCTCTAGGTACTCAATAATTGTTTCTTTCAGATATGATTCCATCATTTTCCCTACCACTGAGGTCAAACTGACAGGTCTGTAGTTTTCTGCCTCTGTCTTGCTCCCACTTTTGTGAAGGGGAATCACATCCGCCCTCCTCCAGTCCTCAGGTACCACATTGTCCTCCCATGATTCGTTAAAAAGAGTAGTCAATGGTGTTACTAGTTCTCCCCATAGTTCTTTTACAATTCTTGGCTGAATCCCATCATGCCCCATTGCTTTGTCCACCTTCAGTTTTAGGAGTTCTTTCAGAACCCTTTCTTCTGTGAAAGGACTGATATTGACCCCTATCCAGAGTGCTTCTATTGACTGGATTAGGTACCTCCCCCTCCTCTTCCTTTGTGAATACTGAGCAGAAGTATTAGTTCAGTATACCTGCTTTTTCACTTTCCCTCTCTGCCCACCCACTTTCCTCTTTATTCAGCCTCCCTTTCCCTCCCTTTGTCTTTCTTCACTCCCTAATGTACCTATAAAAGGTTTTATCCCTCTTCTTAAATGAGTTGGCTATCTTTTCCTCAGTTTGGTCCTTTGCTATTCTGACTGCCTTCCCTGCTTCCTTCTGCTTTAACTGGTACAGTTCTCTGTCCTGCTCCTTCTGTGTTTCCTTATACTTCCTGAATGCTATATTTTTCTCCCTAACCTTCCCTGCCACCTCTTTTGAGAACCATAGTGTTTTTTCTTTCATTTTGATTTATTTGCTTCACACAAAGGATTGTTGCCTCTGTGATGGCAGTTTTGATGTTTCCCCATTGTTGCTCTACCCCTCCTTCTTGCCTGTTTGCTAGTGCTTTTCTAAGGCACTCTCCCATTTTGACAAAATCAGCCCTCCTGAAGTCCATACATTCACTTTTGTATGGCTTGACTCTACAGCTGAGTTTATCATGAACCACACAGTTTGGTGGTCACTTGTTACCTGATGGCTACCCACTTTTAGAGCTAAGATCCTCTCTCTGTCCCCATGTGAGAGTACCAGGTTTAAGATTGTTCCCTCCCGAGTGGGTTCTATCACTAGCTGTCTGAGGCATTCCCCCTTTAGAGCATCAAGAATGGCTCTGCTTTTGGATGTGGCTGCAGCAAAGATGCTTCACTTAACATCTGGCATATTCAGGTCCCCCATCAGCGATATTTCCCCTTTCTCTGCCATCCCAAGGATGCCTTCTATCATATCAGATCAGAAAATGGCTAACCCTTCTCCTCATATTCAGTTATTGCCTCTCCCCCTCTTCTCCACCTGCCATTCTAGGTCACCAGTGTGCACAACCTAACCCCATTCTTTTTACTCCAACAGCACTTGAGCACTACCTCAAGCCTGCTCCTGGTACACTAATGCACTATAATTGGTTCTATCGCATTATTACTGTTTTGTACATTTATATGTTCTTTTGTTATGATTTTGGACATGTATTGTAATTTACCCAATGTTCCACTACTGTTTATTGTACAATACCTTGTGTTCCAACTGTTGGAGAATCTTACAATGTTGTATTGTTTGTACTACCCACATACTATCGTAACTGATCATCCTTCACAACCCTATGTAACCCCTCCCCCAGGTCACACTGTGAGACGAGCAACTTGTTGTTCAGAATGCCCTCCTGGTGAAACCTTTCAATAAATAAATACAAAAATAAATACATTTCCTTGTCCATTTCCTTACCCGTGATGGGGAGTCTGTATACAACATCTGTGCAGATTGTGATGCCATTTTCAGTCTCCGGGGTGATCCACAGTGCCTCCTCCCCTCCCTATTTGCCCTTTAGTTCCATTGCTTTGATCCCTTCCCTTACATAGAGAGCTGCTCCTCCTTCTCTTCTACCCTTCCTGTCCCGTCTGTAGATTGTGTACCCTGGTATGTTAACATCCCAGTCATGGTTCTCTGTGTACTATGTTTCTGTGACTGCCACGATATCCAGGCATCCCTCTTCCATCGAGGCCACCAGTTCAGGGAGCTTGTTACTTAGACTATGGGCATTGGTAATCATTACCCTTCATTTTTTGATAGCCTTGCCATGTTTTGCCCCATCCCTGTCCTTACTGCATTTGTCTTTTTCTCCATTTACCCCTGCCCTTCTCCCTATCGACTTCTCTATCTTGATGTTTACCTCACTAACTACCCTGATTTTTTTGGAGGGGGCTAGGATTTCCATTCTCCTTTTCAGTGTCCCCCCCTTGGCTAGATTAAATGCTTGCCAATGAAGCATTTAAACCTATCACCTAGAATCGTGGTTCCCCTCCTGGGCAGATGCAGACCATCACACCAGTATAGGCCTGCATCCCTCCAGGTGGACTCCCAGTCCCCAGTGAAGTAATAAAACCCTGCGCTCTACACCTGTTTTTTAACCACAGATTGAATCCCATGGTGCAGAGCACCCTAGCCTCACCCATACCATAGACAGGCAGCACCTCCGAGAAGGTTACTGTGCATGCTACTTCTCTAAGGCCCCTCCTCAACTCCACAAACTCCTCCTGCACTGTTCTGATCAATTTCCAAGCCAGGTTATTTGTCCCTACATGGACAATGGCATCCAGTTCCCTTCCCCCATGCAGCTGGTCCTGCAATCCTGAGGATTCACTCCCTGTCCCCCCAAGCAATGGCACCAGGCAGGCACCTTACCTCCCTCTCCTCTCCTCTCTTCTCCTCTCCCTCCCCCAGCTCTATCCTCCTAACAATGGAGTCCCCCAAAGGAGTTTTTTTCCTTCCCCTGTGGGGTCCCATGTCATGCTCCTGTGGGTCTCCTTTGTGGAGGTTCCCAGCATCCTCCTTGGTCTCCACTGTGGGTGCCTCCATGGAGGAACCACACCCTGCCAGAACAACATATGAATTGTGGAGAAGTACAACTGGAAGGATGCACTTCTGTTCCACCAACATCATCCTCCCTGAGCCCACTGTGGTCCAACCGCTCCTCTTTCTTGGCAACCTCTGAGGTAGTGGTGGTGGCTCTGGTGGTCTCTGGGTGGGAAAGGAGGTCCCCTGAATCCTAGCCAACTCTGTCTGCAGATGAGCAACCTCCTCCCTCAGCCTAGAGAGGTGCCTGCAGATGGGACAACACCGCATTCACCAGAATGTCCCCTTGAAGACTGCTGCTTCACAGCCACTGCATTGCACCACTCCCATCATGTCTTATTTTTGTCCCCTTAACTGTTGTTTAGTATACTTACTCTTTCCTCTTTTTCATTTTTTTTGTGTATAATTTTTTTTCTCCCTACTTTCCTACTGCCTCCGTGCCCTTAAAGCTCCTGATCTTCCTGTTCTGGGACAGTAAGTTTCTATATTCCTCAATAGTCTCCTTCTCACTTGCTCAGAGTCAGACCTCCAGCAGCTGGGGGGATAGAGAGGCAAAATACCCACCCAGAATGGAACTGCAGGACTGCAAAGTGCAAACAGCTCAGCACAGCTAAATGGATTCAGATGCAACATGTGCTTTTTGAAACGTAGTTCCACAAGTGGAATTCTAGTGGCCTTACTTATTAGGTGTCCATAAATTTGTGAACAAATGTTGGCAATTAGTAATTTCTAAAATTTCAAGAATAAATTTAACCTACTAAACCACATTTACCCAGCCTTATTAGATTCCTGGACCTTTTAACACTGGTTATGCCTGCTAAACTGTGGCTGTATACCTGCAATAGCAGTGGAGCTACAAACATTCCAACATTTTGAGAATTTGGTGGCAGTCTGACAAATAATTACACTGCGAAATTATGAACTCCTGTAAGTTACAATCCACATGCTGAACTACCTCCCTGTTTAGCAGTTTATAATTCTCTTCCAAGAATGTACATATAATTATTCAATTATCTAGTTCAAAAGGTGGCAAAGTTGTAACCATGCATTTTTTTTCAGAACTGTTTACACAAATAATAGATTGACAAACTTTGGACCGTAATAACTTCTACATCACTCATTCAAATGTCTTGAAAAGTAAACATGCATACCACATTTCAAATCTCTTAACTGTAAGAATGATTGCACTATGATCAATTAAAAAATCTTGGAAAATTCTGAAAAATGTGAAAATTACACAAATGCAGAATTTGCTAATTTCACCTAGCCCTACGCAACTTCACATTTTCTCAGATGCCCTACAATATGAGTTGCTCTGAAAAGTTGTTTCAGCACAATTGGTAATATTGCCTCATCACATCAGTCCAGGCTAGATGATGGAGTATTGAATTCTAAACCTTTCTCATACTCAGTTTACCACAAATCATCTTCAGCTAACCAAAAAGTTACATCTATTTTGTATTCACACTCCTATACCTCCCTGACACGTCTTCCTGGACTATCCCTAGCACTGGCAGAACCACAGTCTGGCTCAAATCTCCCAGTAGTGCTTGCAGCTGAATGAATACAAACAAAAGAAGGCCACATCCACTGCATGGTGTGCTTTCACTATAACAAAATGTATAGACCAAAGAAGAGTAGCACCACCACTGGAAATTGCCAAATAAAATACCTTTAACATGCAAAACTGGTTGGCCTGACTACTGGTGAGTTCTGTCAGTGTTCCTCCATGAGGTTTACACAAATTTTTACCTGAGAATACTGTAAGTAAATAAAGCCTGCTATTTGTAAAATTGTTAATGCTCTTCAGGTGTTTTATTTGGCAATTTCCAGTGGTGATGTTATGCTTCCTTGGTCTGTACCTCATGGAATATAACAGACACCACCACCTCCAGTCCTCCTGAAGATAATATATGTTTTACAATGTTGTTATCAGCAAATCTCAAAGTTATCATGGGCAATATGCAATGTGCAGCTCACACTGAGTCATTAGGAGTTAGACAAAGGCCATCACATCATCCAACCCACCATCAAAGGATGGCAGCCCCATCACTAAATGAGTCATCATTGATGGCCATGTACATTTTACTTTCTAGTGACCTCTTGCAGTTCATTGACTACAAAAACGTTGGCTGCAAGTCTTAAATTAAAATATTAACCCCCCCCCCAAAAAAACACATAAATTCTAAATCTGTGCATGGCAAAACATTGGAAAGGTAAATGTAATGTCCTAAAGTTATTACCTTTGTCTTATATTTATGTGCTTGGATGCATGACTTTTTTATTTTTTTAGAGGGGGTGAGGTGAGGGTTATTATATTTTGGGGGGAGATCTTCATGACCATCATTATTTCAAAAACAAAACATAGAAAAAGCAGTATACATAATAAGTATTGATCTTAGCTATACTCTAATACCTTGATAATATAATAATAGAAGGAGAATCAGGCTTAAATACATTTACATTTTGTAGGAACTTACAATATCATTCTAACTTATATTGAATAGAAATATAATTAGTTTGAGAGGTCATTCATTCACAATAAATCTGGATAAGTTTAAGATCCTTCAATATTTTTTCTAAGTGGGTCTCAGACAGCTATCCAGCATTCCAGATGTTTTTTTAAATAGCTATAGGCCTAGATATTCAAAGGGTTGTGACTAGCGCAACTCTGTTGAACCAGGCACAACTCCGCAATGCATCCTGGTGCCATATTCAAAGGGATGCCTTGTGCAGCACAAGTCCCAATGTGCCTGGGTGCATTGCTAATGTATGCAGTGCATCTGAAGGGGGCGTACTCATGCATATGCAGCACATCCCGATATTCAGCCTGGGATATGAGGCGCATATGCTGGCACAACCCCTAGATGTGCTGCCACAAGGTTGAACCAGGAAATCCTGGCTCAAATGCTGGCCACCCACAGGTGGACTGCTGTATTACAGGGCACAACACAACACCTGCCAGCCATGGGAGGCCACCCGCCCAGCAGAGACACTATCCTCAAGCACCAAACCCCCTCCGGTGGTCTAGTGGGTCTCCTTCCCTCTCATATGCCCAGTCAAGGGCATTAGTATCGTAAAACATAAACCCTGGTGGTCTAGTGGCTCTCCACTCCCTCTCATATGCCCAGTCATGAGCATTAGTATTATAAAATGTAAAACCTGGTGGTCCAGTGGTTCTCTCCCTCCCGTATACTGATCTCATGCAGTGTTATTATAGAATGTATAACCTGGTGGTCCAGTGGTTCTCCCCATATGCTCGATCACGAACAATAGGTAGTGGAAAGTATAACCTGGTGGTTTAGGGGTACCCCTCCCTCCCACCCACACAGGACCCCAGCCACCCTGCTCCCCCAAAGTCATTGACAGGCAATAGCACCCTGCTTGCATACCACCCAGCTGCCCACTGAATGACAGTGTACAGTAAGATCTGTAAGCCTATCGGTCCACAGTGTGGACCAATGAGCTTGCAGACCATACTGTACTACACAGGCACAAATATGTGAATAAATGAATTTCCCCAGGCTGCCCTGCACAATGCATGCAAATGGGGCCATAATGACATGCAAATGGTCCCATTTGCACTATGCATACATTATGGCCCCATTTGCATGCCCATGTTTGAATATCATGGGTGCTGCACCCAGCTCAACTACAGTTGCGCTGGCGCATTCCCAGTCCTCCCTATCTGGGGAATGCACTGGTGCATTGTAAATGCACAATGCACATTCTGTGCCATATTCAAAGGTGATGCAGCATGGTGCATCACCTTTTAATATCACCCTGTTTTGGCCCCAGTGTATCTCAGATGTGCTGCGCCCCCACTTGGGCCAGTGCCTGGAGCAGTCTGACTATCTCAGCCATAGTGTACTTTCCAGCTTAACTAAATGTGCCAAAAGATTTATCCATTGATTATATGTAGGAGAATTAGTACTTTTCCAATTTAAAAGAATACATTTATTAGCATTTATCACGCACAGTTGTATACGATTTAATTGTGTAGGGGTCAAACTGGCATCTCTAAAAAAAGCAAGATTATTTTCTTATTCACTTAAACGGGCTTACCCAAAATGCATGTTATTATTTATGTATTTTTTTTTCCAGAATGGTTATATTTTCCTACATGTCGAACACATATGTACTATGTTGACATTTGAAGAGCTTCACTGAGGGCATTTATCCAAAATATAATGGCCCATCATGTTAAGTTTGTTAGGAGTTTAATATGTTCTGTGTAACATACTGTATTTAATCTGTTGTAATTTGGAGGAGTTGAAACTCATATATGGTAAATTCATAATCTCTTTCCATTCCATATCTGACAAGGAGATTCCCAGATCTAGTTCCAATCTCCATTTTCAAATACAGTAAGTTTGTACTATTAAAAGATAACAAAGTATAATATATTCAGGATATCAGTTCTGGTAAGGTTGGGTTTGATAACATTAGATCCTGAATAGGTGAAAATGGCAGAGAGTTCAAAGAACCATTTTTTACATATTCACATACAGTAGCTGGAAATATCAGAAAAGGTGAGAATGAGGTATTCAAAAATCTTCTTGTATGTATGCGAAAGTTTTAAATAATTTCTTGTCACAAAACTTTATTGATTGGGTCAACCCATTTGCATGCCAGAGCTTGAATTTGGGCCCTAAATTGTAGTTTGAAGTTATAATTAGCAATCATGGGTGTCGCAGAGCTCATTTTATAATGCCATTTCATTTTATTATGGACGTTTGCCACACAATATTTCTGCTAACAGTGGAGGGCAACAGCTCTTTATATTTTACTTTAGGCAATCTCACATGTGGAGTTACAGGTAAGTATGTGTATGAAGTCTTACTGTTCTTTAAGAGATAATTAGGTGAAAGCAGATTTTTTAGCCAGTCCACTATGCACTTCAACTGTGCTGAAGAATAATTAAACAGGAAGCCTGATAATTCAAGACCCCCTGCACATTTAGGCAGTTTGAATTTTGCTAAAGAAATTCTAGGTCTTTTTTGTTTCCATCAAAATTTAGTTATCACAGAGTGTAAAATCTTAACAAAAAAACAACAACTAGAAACAGACATTGATAAGTTTTAAAATAAAAGCAAAACTGTGGGAAGTATTGACATTGTAATAGCATTCATCCTACCCATTACTGTCCATGGTAATAGTAAACATTTCCATAAATCTTTAGAAATATTTTGTAAAAGTGGCATCTAATTTAGCTTATAAAGGTCAGACTGGTTTCTGGATAAATTAATATCTAAATATTTAATTACTGTAACCTCTTTAGGATGATTGGGTGTCGATATTACCAAAATATTATTCGGTGTGCCTAAGGGTAACACTTTCGATTTACATCAATTTATCTTGTAGCTTGAGGCTTTGCCAAACATGTCTACCACAGTATAAAAAGGTATCAAGGAGGCTACAGACATCGTAAGCAAGATATCATCTTCATATAAAGAATTTTTTAATTCATCATTATTTATTTTTATTCCTTTTATAGCTTGACTTTTTCTTATGGCTATAGTGAGTGGTTTGATTGCCAATGCAAAAAGCAAAGGGGAAAGAGGACATCACTGATGGGTTCAGTGTTTTAAGATCATTTTTTGAGAGAGATTATAATTAGTCCTAATGGGGGCAGTTGGGTTAGAATATAATATTTTCACAGAGGTCTAAAAGTTAGATCCAAAGCCCATCTAATTCAGAGATGCATAAATGAAATCCCATTCACTTCAGTCATATATATTTTCTGCATTCAAAGTTACAAAAACAAAACTTGGTTTAGAAACTAAATCAACCATATTGATGGTGGTGTGAGTGTTGCTGAGAAGGTGTCTGTCTTTGACAAACCTTGATTGGTCTGGTTGTACCAAGCAGGGGACTACCAATTCTATCCTATATGCTAGAACTTTAGTAAAGATCTTTAAATCAGAATTCAGCAGAGAAATGAGCCTGTATGATGACTGTAGTTCTGGGTCTTTATCTTTTTTGAAGAAAACAATAATAGCATCAAAAAATGTAACCAGTAAAGAGCCTAGATTGGTGTAGAGGTGTTTTATTAGGGGGTCCATGATGTGCCCTATCAAGTTGTATAACTTTGTTTGTGTTATTATGACCTATAGCAATGATTACCATTGTTTCAAAAAATTGTACAGGGTCCCCTGATCTCTGGTATCCTGTGATAATAGCAACTGAATATGGGTGACCATCAAAATGACAACTTATATTCGGCACTATTACCATGGGTGACCCACAAGGGTAGCGTCACACTGCTAATGAGAGGGTAGGGGAGGGCGATCAGAAAGGGAGGATAGCAAGGGGAACGGGAGGGATAGGGAAGAGGGTTATTGTGATGTAGTCTGCCTGCTGCAACTGAGCCAGCCATGTGATGTGTGGTGAACGTGGCTAGCTCCGGCACAGCAGGTACTGGGTTTGGGGCTGGGGAGTGGGGGGGTACTTCTGTCGCTAACTGTGGCTGCCGTTCTTTTTTAATTACATAGTGTCACCCCCTCAATGACATGCACTGCCCTGGAGTTAGGAATCCTTCAGTAGGGGACTGCAGGGGGGCAAAGGGGGCACAGCCACCCTGCATAAACACTAAGTCTATTTACTGGATATTTAGTTGCTGGCATGTGTATATCACCAAACTGTTTTTCAGTGATATACACTCGCCATAATAGTGATCACCATTTTGCTTTCACTATTATGACATAGAACCCTGATCCCTTTATGCCTTCTGGTACTTTAAATGACTAGAGGGTTCCTCTTCTAGATCTATTTTCTTGGTCTTGCAATTTTGCCAGTAATATTTTAAGTTGATTTTCTTGTTTAGATACCATTTCAGCTAGAGGGTGGACTATGTTTTCCACTGTTATCAGTCTTTCTTCAAATATATAAGCCCTTACAGTGAAGGCCTCCATTTTCATATTAATACCAGTAAATGATAATGCTTGGTCCACCAAAGTATTATGAATTTGTTCAAACCCCTTAGTAATTACCTGATGCATCATTGCCAGATCCTGTTTAATATCTGATGGTTTATTATTTCCAGTACATTGTTGTGGAGTAGTAATATCAGAGACAACTAGTCCCTTTTTCCCTTGACATTCGTTGTTGCATTGGGCAAAATTGTTACTTTTTGTCTGAGAATTTATAATAAAGAGGGACTATGGTCTGACTAGGGCTGCAGTTTGCAGTGTAGAGGGGTCAGATCAATCAAGCACATTTGTTGGCATCTGGAGTATTGACAGTTTAGTCAGAAGGAGAGGAGAGGAGATATTACTTCATTCAATTCATAAAGAAGCCTGTTATGTTTTTATGAGTCAGTTAGCCACTGTTTAGATTACAGAACCCTATGCAATGTAATATTTTTAGACTTCAGAAAGGACATTGATGCAGTGCCTCATTTGGCTCTGGTCAATAAACTAGACAAATTAAAAGTGCATCCAAAATTAATTTCTTGGATTTCTAATTGGCTAACCAACCATGTACAGTGAGTAACCATAGAAGGACATCATTCTAAGTAGTGACCTCTGTCCAGTGGGGTTCCACAAGGTTCTGTCCTTGCCCCTTTAATTTTTCAAATAGTTAATGCTGACCTATCCTCAAACCTCGATAGTTGGATAAAAAAGTATGTGGATGATTGCAAATTAGGTGGTTCTGTTATAATTCTAATTAAATCTCTCAGATTCAGTCTGATCTGGATATGCTCTCCCAATGGGTGAAACAATGGGAAATTAACTTTAACAAGTGCAGTGTAATGCATTTTGGTTTACACAACCCCAAACAAGATTACATTCTTTGTGGTAGAGTACTAAATAAGTCCCACCATGAACGAGATTTGGGGGTCATAATCTCTGTTGATCCTACCTTTTGTAAACAGATAACAAAACTCATTAATAAAACAAAATCTGAAGGCCTGTAAGTGCAAAATCAAAACCAGGAATTCTGCAATATCACTCCCATTATATAGGGCATATATCCACCCACATCTGGACTTTACATCTCAGCTCTGGTGCCATAAAAGAAGGGAGAAATTACACACATTGAGAAAATACAGAGGAAAATCACAAAACAAATACAGGGTTTTGGGACCTTAAGCTACCATGATAAACTTAATAAATTGGGACTTATGTCACTCACAACTAGAAAGCTGCTTAGTTACCTCATGTTTACCAGGGAGGTTATCAATGATCAATATTTAATGTCCAAAATGGAACTGGATTTCAAACAAATAATTGTGGAAACTAAGGGACATCCACTACAGCTCGCATGTCCCAAGTTTAATTCCTTAAGATGAGGATGCTTTTTTTCTCAAAGAATTGTCAGGTCTTGGAATTCATCGCCCGTAGATGTGGTTGTCTCTTCTACTGACACAGCATCCAAGAATAAGCTTGATAAGCTGCTGCTTTCTGAGCACAGAATTTGCTATTATGAATGAGTGACAAGAGCAGGTATGGTCCCTGCCTTCTGCTCCTCATCTCCTACTTTAGTGAAGCCTTATCTCTTTTTCTGCATATAATAATGGTAGGGGTTTGCTGCTCCACAACAGGATATATATTCCTTATATTATGGATATTAAGGGTTGGTTTGGCCTCCTTTGTTCCCAACTGCTCTTTTACAATAACTTATTTTGGGGGGGGGGGCTGAGAGATTACAAGCAGATTACAGGAACATTTTCAATTCCCTCTTTATCCATTTCCAGTACTTGGTTTGCTTCTTCCTCTGCAGAACGGTACTACCCTCTCATGGCCATTCATATTGCATCCTGTGAAATGACTGGTGTAGGCATAAGAGGCTGAGCTTGATAAATGTCCTGGTCTATGGTGATTCTTTTGGTTGTGTCTGAGAAAGGGGGTACATCTTCTTCAACTGCAGGTTCAGGTTTAAGGTATGGAGAATCATTCTCAGCCATGAATGAACCAGCAACCTTCACTGGATAAAGTTTTCATGTCCAATACTGGTGGCAGACCTTTGCTTTTACCCATGCTGAACTGAGCAGGAGGTAAGTTCAAATTTACTATGTCTGCTTTAGCCCCCTGACTGGGGACTCTTCAGTCGTCAATGGGAACAGAACTGGGGCAGTGGTAAAATCCATAACTGGAGCAGCACTATCATTCAATTTACTTTTACTTTTAAAATCAGCAGTGGCTTCATGGATATCAATCAAAGCAGCAGCATTTGCATTTTCGAAGATACCTGCCTCGGCCCCTGCAGCTGGAGCTGTGGTTCAGGTTTAGGCTGAAGCTCATCCAGCCCAAATCTCTCTTCTCTGATGACATTGTGGAGCAGGCCATGTCCAGAAGTGTGAGCACAGGATGCCACAATGTTATCTTCTTTCAGCTTGTCAGCATCTTGTCAGCAGCTGTTTAAAATTAAACTGATAGTACAACTTGAGTGGAAAAAAATGAAGAAAGTGTATATGGAGGCAATTAAAATATTATTAAGCAGCCATCACAATAGACCTAACTTCACCTATGGCACTCTGTCTGCCATCTTGGATCATGATTGTACATTTTGAAAATATATGAGGCCAGTGAGAAGGTAATAACTGACATGAAGGTAAAAAAAAGATTACCATGGGGTACTACTTCAGCTCAGCAATTAATTTTAAGTTACTATGGCTCTGAACTGGGACATAAGGATCTCCTCAATGCTGACTGGTCCTAGGTTTTTGAGGCTTCTGATGGACGACATGCTGGACCCTTTCATCCTCATCTTCAATACAATCTGTGACACCCATGCTCCCATAAAAAAGCAGAAGATCAAAGGCTACTTTAACCCCTGGATGAGCCCTGATACCCTTGAACTAATGAAAAATAGAGACCACCTCTGGCATATAGCTAGGGCCACTAGCAAGCAGTCTGATATCCAGAAATACAAACGTGTGAGGAACAACTGTACCAGGACCATCCGATTAGCAAAAAACATATACTATAAAGATGCCCTCACCAAGAACTGGAATGACGGGTGCAAATTCTGGGCTAACCTAAATGAGGTCAGCGGGTGAGTACCCAAAATGGCCACTACCATGCTTGCATTGATGGCTCCCCCATTCTTGACCCTAAATCTATCGCCAACACCTTTAACAATGCCTTCACTGACTTGCAGCATGTTCTCCCCGCCGATTTCTTCTCACCCACCATCCCTGCTGCACTCACGCAATACCCATCACACCCTCCCTTTTGCTTCAAGACTATTACCTTCGAAGAAACCAGGAAATATCTGCGCAAAGTGCTTGGGAAAGGGAGATTCAGTGGGGATAACCTTGACCTGAAACTAATCTTGCTCTCACTCGAAGAAATCCTGTCCCCTCTCACCAATATCCTTAACCTCTCACTCCGTCTTGCAGTATTCCCCCAAAAATGAAAAGCTGCAGTAGTCACCCCTGTGTACAAGAGTGGAGGTCATGCCCTCCCTGGGAACCATAGACCCATCTCAATACTACCAAAACTCTTGAAGGCCCTTGAATGAATCATTGCCAACCAACTTGTTGATTATCTGGACAAACACATGCTCCTATTTTCAGAGCAACATGGCTTTAGGGCTGAGCATAGCACCACTACAGCCCTCTTGGAATACACAGGCTTCAGCCACAAATCCCTCGATCTTGGCCAGCTAGTCGGGGTTATCTATATTGACCTAACAAAGGCCTCTGACATGGTCAACTATGCCCTTCTAGTTGATCAACTCACTGCCATAGGCCTTGCCCCTGAGGTGACTGTATGGTTCCACAACTACCTACACTGCTGTTCACAGCAAGTCAGGATAGATACCTTTCTCTCTGACACCAAGCCTGTGTATTCAGGTGTTCCACAGGGGGTCAATACTTGGCCCCTTCTTCTTTAGCCTATTTCTGAATTGTCTCCCCCAGCCAGTCAGTGCCGTATCCTCCTCTACGTGGATGATGCGATTATCTTTTCTATTGGCTCTGACCCCACTGCTTTTGAGCAACAGCTACAACGTGACTTCAACAGGATTGAATCATGGTTCAAAAATCATAAATTGATAATGAACTACAAAAAAAAAATCATGTTATTCTCCAGCCTTAAGAACAAGCACAAAAACTACCCACTATCAATATGTGATAGGGGTGGTGTTCCTCTTGAACGTGTTCATCACTTCATATATCTCAGAATCACTCTTGAAAGCTTGCTCTCCGACACCCTCCACATAGACATCACAGCTAAAGCAATCAACAAACGCTTAGGGCTACTTTATCACCATAGGCAGAGCCTGACCTCTGAAGCCCTCTGCATAGGGGTCCACAGTTCAGTGGGTTCCCTAGTGGACTACGGAATGCAGATATAGGTCTCTGCCACAGATACTGCCCTCCGATGTATAAAAACTGCCCTTAACAATGCCTACAGGCTCACCTTAGGGGCACACCGACTAAACCACACCTGCAATCTGTATGCAAAGGCTCACTGGCTAACACTCTTTGGTCACTTAAAATATCAATCCTGCCTGCTGACCAAAAAGATCTGCCTTGGTCAGCTCCTGACTGGGATCCAACAACACCTAGATCTCAGCACTAATCCCAGGCCCACCCAAAATTTGGAACTGCAGTCCTTACTGACTCCAAAATGTCAGACATCTCAAGGACAAAGGTCCTTTGCCTATCGGGCACTGTTGTGGTTCAGCTCCCTCCATGTGAACATTATTAGCGTCCCCACTCTGTGGACCTTCAAAAAGAACCTAAAGAACCATTTAATACAGGGGTAAACCATTAAGTGGGCGCATAAGGAAGGGTGCCATCTGTTATGGTGACACCTTCCTTGCACATCCACTCACAGCGACCAACAGGTAGGGAGACCGGATGAGGGGGTGGGCGAACTAGGTGACAGCATGTCACTATATGTACATGCGCCGGGGGTGGGAGAGAGCATGGTGAGTGTGGGCTGGGGGGGTGGAGAGGCCGTAGGGGGTGGTGCTGCAGTCATCGGTTGAGCTGCAGAGTGACGTTTGGGATTGGGCAATGGCTGGGGTGGCTGAGGTACTGGGTTTGGGTCCAGGAGCTGGTGTGATTTTTATTGTGCCCGGCCCAAACTTTTATATTTTTACTACTTTCACCACCCTGACATGCACCCCCCTGGAGTTGAGAATCCTTAAGTAGAGGGGTGCGTGGGGTGTAGGGGGTGCAACCCCCCCCACAGAAAGTAGTAAAAATATGTCCTGGTGCCATTGTGCTGGTGCGCCAGGGTTATCAGAGTGCCAAAAATGTGTTCGGCACTCTGACTGAGCGATAAAGGCCTTTAGGCATTCACCATTATCACATAGACCCTAATACAGGAATCTCAATGTGTCTGCCACGGCTAGCACCTAACAAAGGCATCTCCTACCATCTGCTCTTCTGCCAAGCAGAACTGTCTCTGTCTCTCTCGGACACCCTACACTTGGGGTTCAACTGCCCACTCCATTTCTCCAGCACGTCTATGCGCTAACCCGCTTGTGTTGCTGACATCTAACAGGCTTCCTTTTGGGCACAGTTATTTAGTCTGTTCCTGTATGTATCTGACTGTGTTTATTTATTCCAGTTTTAGTTGTTGCTGTATTTTTTGCATTCCTCTGTTTAAAGACCAAATGTACCTAAACGTTCTCATTCTACTTCTATTGCCTTGTTTGTCTCAATCCTCTGTATAATCACCTACTTGTTCTAAATGTACTAACATGGAACCTATGTAAAGAGCTATGAGCTCAAATGTTTCATCCGAGATCAGAAATAAATAATAAATAAATAAATAAATAAATAAATAAATAAATAAATAAAAAAGTCATTGAAATCACATCACGAAGAATATCACAGAGTTCCCTGACTTCAGTTTGTGCACATATGCACTTGACATAGTTTTCACCAATGGAGTGACCAGCTTTTTCCAGTGAAGACTTTGTATAGTAACACATTGCAGATGTAAGTGTTGGAAAAGTGCCATTATGCATCATCTTTGCCTGGAGAAGTAGCACTTTGCTGATGAAAACTATGCAATTTTTTTTTTTTTAAACCTGTTCAAATTGTTTTATTTTTTATTTTATTTTATTTTTGTATTTTTGTATTTTTTTATTTTAGTCTTTGTTAACCGGGTAAGGCCCACTAGGCAGAAGTGTCTGTTTTCAGGGGCAACCTGAAAGCTGAAGTTACTCCCACCCACTGTGATGTACCGTACTCATGCCCTCCCACCACCATGACCCTTGAATGTTCTGTAAACCCACTCCTCCTCATATTCCCTCCCAATCATATGGAAGTTTGTTATATACATATATATATATATTATGGTAGCCCGGTAGTGCTACCATAGTTAGGGTTGAGGAGCCATTTCTATGTTAAACCCCAAAACTTTGCACCTTAATAACTTTGCAACTGTTTGATGGATTTGCCTGAAATTTGGAATTTATGATCAAGAACCATAGGCATTGGGATCTGCCAAGTTTTGTACTGGTTGGATATACGGCTGTGGAGTTATTAAGTGTGATCTGTACACGCGTTTACGCTTTTCTGGAATTCTGTGGTCACACCTACAGGTCGTACGGTTTGCGTGACCAGCCCAAAATCTTCAGGGAACGTGCAGCTGGGGTCCCCAATGTGCCTTTTGAAGATTTCGTGAAAAAATATTAAACGGTTCAAAAGTTATTCAAAAAACAGTTTCCCATTATAAGTCAATGGGAAAAGTTAACAAAAAGTTCAACACTTTCGCAAATGCATTTTTACTTTCGCAAATGGGCCTGTTACTTTGCAAATCAGCCATTTTGTTTTCAGTTGGTGATCAGAAAAATGGTTGGCATTTAAATTTGGGACCCTCTAGCAACCTAATTTTTTTGTATTCACCTAGTCGGGCCCTGAGGATGCTTGCCATGTCTTTATTTTGGTAAAACACCCCAGAAATATGTTTTCAAATTTCTGGAAAAGTACTTCATAAATTACTTTAGTACTCTGAAAGTGTCGCAAATTTTATGCAAAGCTTTACAAATTGCGACAGTAATTTTCTAGTCTGTGGACAGTGACAGCAATTTTGGCACTGCACTGCAAAATAACCGTTGGGAGTTTTGGGCTGAAATTTGAAGGAACGCAGCCGACATCTCACAGATGTGCCTTTCAGTGATGTATTGAAAAAATATTACACGGCAGCAAAGTTATGGCACTCCAAAGTTGACAGTTTTTCCCATAGGATAACATTACGGTGCCCGAAGCATTGCAGGAATCCTTTGGCACCCTGCTGCAAAATAACGGTTTGGTCTTTTTTCCTGAAATTTGGAGGGAAGACAGCCAACAGTACACAGATGTGTCTTTCAGTAGTTTGGTGAAAAAATATCACATGGCGGCAAAGTTACGGCACTCCAAAATTGACGGTTTTTCCCATAGGATAACATTACGGCGTCCGACACTTAACAGAAATCATTTGGAGCCCTGCTGCAAAATAACGGTTTGGTCTTTTTTCCTGAATTTTGGAGGGAAGACAACCAACAGCCCACAGATGTGCCTTTCAGTAGTTTGGTGAAAAAACATTACAGGGAGGCAAATTTATGGCGCTCCGAACTTTTCTTTTTTTCCCATAGGATAACATTACGGCATTCGCCGCGTCTTTCAGGGCCCGTATCTCGGAAACAGTGCGAGATACGGACTTTTTGTCGGAAAATTTCTTAGCCCCATAGGGCTAAGATTTAAATTAGCCAGGACAGTTGTAGATAATATGACTTTTAAATTTTTTTTCTACGTTGTACGGTTCCTGAGATATAATGTATTTAGTATTCCAAGATCTCATTTTCTGCGCCGATACTCATTATTTTGCATACATTATTTGTACTCACTGTCTTTCTCAATGCAGGTTTTGGGGAAAACCAGCCTGTGCGCTTACATTACTGTTACTGTTGCCCTTTCCGCTATGGATCCGCACCTGCTTTCACTTACCATTGACGCCTGCGCCACCATGTGCGTTATCCTTTATGCTTACTTGCGCTATGCTTCTGTTATTTTTGCCATTTCTGTCTACAGTACTGTTTATCTTCCTGTTTCACTTTACATCACCATGCCCATTGACATTTCTGTTTGCAGGCACCATGTTACTATGTGACAACACATCACGTGGCAGACCATTCCCGCTTCACGCCACCATGTGCGCACTTTTCTGTTCTCATTCGTGCTTGTGTTACCATGTGCGCCACTGTTAGCATTTCTGTTTGCGTTGCTGTCCCTGTTCAGGCCCCACGCTCCCACCGCTGCATTACATTCACTATTTCTCGTTATCATTCTCAAAAGAAGGGAATTAGAGGCAAAAACTCAGTTTAATGCATTAGGTTATTCCGTGCTTAAAAAGTGAGAAATTCACTTAGTTGAAAACCCCTTGACCCCCAGCCCACCTCAACGGCATTAGTGCGCATTGGGATCGTGGGTCCCAACTCTCACCCCATTCTCCTATACTTCTGCTGCTTTACACATGTCATGTGGGTGAGAGTTAGGGCTGATGATCCCAATGCGCACCCCAATGCGGTTGGGGGTGGGCGGGGTCCAAGGGGTCCAACCCCAACAGCGAATTCCTCACTTTGTCGCTGTGAACAACCCTAACTAATGCATTAAACTGAGTTTTTGCTCTAATATATATATATATATATATATACAGTATATATATATTATAGTGGCATGGTAGTGCCACTATAGTTAGGGCTGAGGAGCCATTTACATGTTAAACTCAAATCTTTGCACTTTAATAACTTTGGAACTGTTTGACAGATTTGCCTGAAATTTGGCATACATGATCAAGATCCATAGACCTTGGGATATGCCAAGTTTTGTACCAGTCACCTATACAGCTGTGGAGTTATTAAGCGTGATCTGCACGCATGTTTACGCTTTTCTGGAATTTTACTGTCGCGCGTACAGGTTGCATAGTTTACACCATCGGTCCAAAATCTTCAGGGAATGTGTGGCCAGGGTCCCCGATGTGCCTTTTGAAGATTTTGTGAAAAAATATTAAACGGTTCAAAAGTTATTCAGAAAACAAGTTCCCATTATAAGTCAATGGGATAAGTTAAAAAGTTCGACAGTGTCGCAAATGCAGTTTTTACTTTCACAAATGGCCCTTTTACTGTCGCAAATCTGCCATTTTGTTTTCAGTTAATGATCAGAAAAATGCTTTGCATTTAAAAGTGGGAACCTCTAGCAACCTAATTCTTTTTGTATTCACCTAGTCGGACCCTGAGAATGCTAGCCATGTCTTTATTTTGGGGTTAAACACCCCAGAAATATGTTTTTCAAATTTCTGGGAAAAGTACTTTCGCAAAGTACTTTCATGCTCATGACACTGTTGAATGAATTTGCGAAAGTTTTCACAAATTGCGACAGTACTTTTCTAGGCTGTGGGAAAATGACAGCAATTCTTTGGCACCCCGCTGCAAAAGAACGGTTTCTTGTTTTGGGCTGAAATTTGGTGGGAACGCAGCTGACATCTTACAGATGTGCCTTTCAGTGTTTCATTGAAAAAATATTACATGGTGCCAAAGTTATGGCACTCCAAATTTGACACTTTTTCCCATAGGATAACATTAGGGTGAACAACGCATTACAGGAATCTTTGGCACCCTGCTGCAAAAGAACAGTTTTATGTTTTGGCCTGAAATTTGGAAGGAACGCAGCTAACCACTCACAGATGTGCCTTTCCTTGTTTTGTTGAAAAAATATTACATGGCGGCAAAGTTACGGCACTCCAAAGTTGACACTTTTTCCCTTTGGATAACATTACGGCGTCCGACGCATTACAGGAATCCTCTGGCGCCCTGCTGCAAAATAAAGGTTTGGTCTTTTGGGCTGAAATTAGGAAGGAACACAGTCAACATCCCACAGATGTCCCTTTTTATAGTTTGGTGAAAAAATATTACAGGGCGCCAAAGTTATGGCACTCCAAACTTCTCTTTTTTTCCCATACGATAACATTACGGCATTTGCTGTGCTTTTCAGGGCCCATATCTCGGAAACGGTGTGAGATACGGACTTTTCATCTGAAAAATACTTAGCCCCCTGCTTGGGAGCTAAGTTCAAAACTAGCCAGGAAAGTCATAAATCATATGACTTTTAATTTTTTTTTCTAAGTCATACGGTTCCTGAGATATAAGCAGTTTAGCATTCCAAGTCCTAATTTTCTGCTCTGAGAACCATTATTATGCATATATTCTTTGTATTCACTGTCTTTCTTTATGCAGGCTTTGGGGAAAACCAGCCTGTGCACTTACATTACTGTTACCATTACCATTTTCACTTGTGGTTCCATTCCTGTTTCACTTTCTGTTCACGTCTACGCCACCATGTGCGTTACTCTTTGCGTTTTCATTTGCGCTTGCTTTTGCATTGTTTTTAACATTTCTGCCTACACTACTGTTTCTCTTTCTGTTTTGATTTGCGTCACCATGCACATTACTATTTGAGTTTTCAGGCACAATGTTACTATGTGACAAGACATCATGTGGTGGGAGCGCGGGCCCCACCTCCCAGCGCATTACATTCACTATTTCTCATTATCATTTCTCAAAAATGCATTAGTTAGGGTTGTTTCCACACAACAAAAGTAATTAAATTTGGTGTTAGTTGGAAAGCCCCTTGGCCTCCTCTTCACGCCTTCAACCAGACGGAGTGCGCATTAGGCTGCTGTCCCAACTCTCACCCCATTCTCCCACACCTCTGCTTCTTTACACATGTGATGGGGTGAGAGTTATGGCAGGCAACTGTAATGCGCACCCCAATGCTGGTTGGGGGTGGGCAGGGGGCCAAGGGGGCTTTCAACTCTAACACCAAATTTCCTCACTTTTGTCAGTGTGGATCAACCCTAATTAATGCATTAAACTGAGTTTTTTGTCTCAATATATATATATATATATATATATATATATATATATATATATGTATATACACACATATATAACCCAACCCTAATATACTTATACTGACGCTATTTTGTTTTCAGTTGGTGATCAGAAAAATGCTTGGCATTTAAATTTGGGACCCTCTAACAAGCTAATTCTTTTTGTATTCACCTAGTCGGACCCTGAGGATGCTAGCCATGTCTTTATTTTGTGGTGAAATACCCTAGAAATATGTTTTTCAGATTTCTGGAAAAAGTACTTTCGCAAAGTAGTGTCGCACTCACAAAAGTGTCGCACATTTTTGCAAAAGCTTTTGCAAATTGCGACAGTACTTTTCTAGGCTGTGGGAAAATGACAGCAATTATTTGGCACCCCGCTGCAAAAGAACTATTGGGAGTTTTGGGCTGACATTTGGAGGGAATTCAGCCGATATTACATTCACTATTTCTCGCTACCTTTCTCAAAAAGAAGGGAAATTAGAGGCAAAAAACTCTGTTTAATGCATTAGGGTTGTTCCACAGTGACAAAAGTGAGAAAATTCAGTGTTAGGGTTGAAACCCCCACTTGGATCCCCCAGCCCACCCCCAAACCGGCATCAGCACTGGGGTCTTCAGTCCTAACTCTCACCCCATTCTCCTATACCTCTGCTGCTTCTTCACATGTCACAGATGTGCCTTTCTCTGTTTTGTTGAAAAAATATTACACGGTGGCAAAGTAACGGCACTCCAAAGTTGATGCTTTTTCCCCTTAGGATAACATTACGGTGACCGACGCATTACAGGAATCCTTTGGTACCATGCTGCTAAATAACGGTTTGCTCTTCTTTCCTGAAATTTGGAGGTGGGACAGCCAATATCCCACAGATGTGCCTTTTAGTGGTTTGGTTAAATAATATTACAGGGAGCCAAAGTTATGGCACTCCGAACTACTCTTTTTTCCCCATAGGATAACATTATGGTGTTCGCCACTTCTTTCAGGGCCCGTATCTCGGAAACGGTTCGAGATACGGACTTTTCATCAAAAAACTGCTTAGCCCCCTACTGTGGTCTAAGTACAAAACTAGCCAGGAAAGTGATAATTTATATGACTTTTACATTTTTTTTCTATGTCATACGGTTTCCGAGATATATGCAATTTGCTATTCCAAGTCCTCACTTTCTGTTCCAAGAGTCATTATTTTGCATACATTGTTTGTACTCACTGTTTTTGTCTATGCAGCTTTTGGGGAAAACCAGACTGTGCACTTACATTACTGTTATGATTACTGTTTCCATTTACGGTTCCATACCTGTTTCACTTAGTGTTCACCTCTACGTCACCATGTGCGTTACCTTTTCTATTTTCGTTTGTGGTTCCATTTGCATTGTTTTTAACATTTGTGTCTACAGTACTGTTTCTGTTTCTGTCTTGCTTTGCATCATGATGTGCATTACGATTTTCATTTGCAGACACAATGTTGCTATGTGAGAAGACATCATGTTGCTGGAGCATTACGTGGTGGTAGCGTGGGGCCAAAAGGGACCCGCACTCCCACTGCTCCATTACATTCAGTATTTCTCATTATCATTCTCAAAAAGAAGGGAAATTAGAGGCAAGTAAGTCTGTTTACTGCATAAGTTAGGGTTGTTCCATAGTGACAAAAGTGAGAAAAATCAATGTTAGGGTTTAAACCCCCTTTGCACCTCTCCAGCCCACCCCACTGCATTACGTGTTAAACCCAAAATTTTGCACCTTAATAACTTTGCAACTGTTCAACGGATTTGCCTGAAATTTGGAATACTGAATCAAAACCAATATGCCTTGGGATCTGCAAAGTATTTTACCAGTTGGATGTACAGCTGCGGAGTTATTAAGCATGATCTGCGCGTGCATTTACGCTTTTTTGGGAATTCCACGGTCGCACCTACAGGTCACATGGTTTGTGTGACTGGCCCAAAATCTTCAGGGAACATGCAGCCAGGACCCCAATGTGCCTTTTGAAGATTTCATGAAAAAATATTAAATGGTTCAAAAGTTATTCAAAAAACAAGTTCCCATTATAAGTCAATGGGAAAAGTTAACAAAAAGTTCGACAGTGTCACAAATGCAGTTTTTACTTTCGCAAATGGCCCTTTTACTGTCGCAAATCCACCATTTTGTTTTTAGTTGGTGATCAGAAAAATGCCGCCGCATTACATTGACTATTCCTCATTATCATTCTCAAAAAGAAGGGATATTAGAGGCAAATAACTCTGTTTACTGCATCAGTTAGGGTTGTTACACAGCGACAAAAGTGAGGAAATCCAGTGTTACAGTTGAAACCCACTTTGAAACCCTGCAGCCCAGTCTGCCGCATTACGTGGTGTGATCTGGGAACCGTGCTGCCACCACCGCATTACTTTCACTATTTTTTTTGTTATGATTGTCAAGAAGGAGGCAAATTAGGGGCCAAACACTCCATTTACTGCATCACTTAGGGTTGTTCCACAACGACAAAAGTGAGGAAATTCGATGTTAGGGTTGAAACCCCGTTTGTACCACTTCAGCCACCCTGCCACCACATTATATTCACTATTTTTCGTTATCATTCTCTAAAAGAAGAGAAATTAGAGGTAAATAACTATGTTTACTGCATCAATTAGGGTTGTTCCATAGCAACAAAATCGAGGAAATTCGATGTTAGGGTTGAAACCTACTTGGCACACCTCCAGCCCAACCCGCCGCATTACATGGCAGGAACGCGGGGCCTGAAGGGCCCCACACTCCTATCACTAGTACATTTTGTATTTCACAGTACTGTATATGTTTGTGTTTTTGTGGTGGGAGTGTGGGGTTGGAAGAGCCCTGTGCTCCCACTGCTGTTTCACAATTTAGTATATTTTTAATATTTGTGTCTACAGTACTGTTTCTGTTTCTGTTTTGCTTTGCATCACCATGTGCATTAGGGTTTGTGTTTGCGGGCACAATGTTACTATGTGAGAAGACATCACGTGGCGGGAGCGCAGGGCCCTCTTCCGTTGCTGCATCATGTGCTGGGAGTGTGGGGTGTTTAACAGTACTGTATATGTTTGTGTTTTGTGTGGTGGTAGCGTGGGGTTTGAAGGGCCCTGCGCTTCTGCTGCTGTTTCACATTTACTGTATTTCAGTACTGTTGATGTTAGTGTTTTGTGTTGGAGGAGTGCGGGGCCTGAAGGGAACTGCACTAATGTCACTCTATCACATTCTGTATTTTTCAGAATTGTTTATCTTTGTGTTTTGATTTGTGCTACCATGTGCATTTATATTTCTGATTGGTGCCACTGTTTTGGTATGTGTGAAGACATGACGTTGCACATATTTCTCCTGAACAACAGTGGCACACAGAGAGACAGACACAGATGGATGTGGGGGGGATCCATGGTAACAGGAACAATCACAGACTTGCTGTATGTTGAGTGAAGAGCCAGAGGCAAAGAAGGATGGTGCAGATCAGTTGTATAACTCCCTGATTACAGGTAAAGTGTAGTTAGCATTGTTGTCACCTGAACGGCTTCAGCCAGGTAATGTCTCTTCAAACTGCAACACCAGGTCCTGGATCCTTAGTAGAGACGCACAGCACAGCTGAGTGTATGAACATCAATGGTAGACATCAGTGATTTCAGGGACACTCAAGTTAGGACAGTTAGTGTTTGTGTTGGCTGACACAGGTAATAACCCCCTACCCCACATTTTGTACTGCATCATGAGTGCCAATGCAGCAAGAATGAGCCAGCAACATCAATGGTAGAGTTCTGTAATTGTTGATACACACAACTTAGCACAGTTAGGATTGCTATGGATTCACACAGGCAATTTACATGTGCATACCAGTTACTGATACTGACTGTACAGTCACAACTGCATGTGCTTAGGTTGAGTGTCACACAGCTCTCTAGACCAGGTATTGCACTCTGACTGTAGACTGACAGTGGATGTAAGTGAGGTACATGGTAGTTAACTTAGTTAGGAATGACAGGAGATCTGTAACTCAATGTATGAACACCTAGCCCACATATTGTACACTGGGTTGACAGTACAGAACAGAAACAAACATGGAGGTTAACATTGTGATGGGAGAACTGCTGTTTCACAGTACTTGCTGCACCCGAAGTAGACAGCCACAGGAAATGATACGCAATGTACATCAGTTGTACAGCTCTCTGATTACAGGAATAGTCCAGTTAGCACAGTTGCCACTTGAATGGATTCAGGTAGGCAATGTGTCTACAAATGTGAAGTTAGTTACTACATTTTAAGTGGAGATACAGAACACAAGTTAGGGAATGTACATGTCAGTCCACATACACAACACAGGTGAGTATTTGTACATGACTGGCACACATCACTGATTTCAGGAAAACTGAAGTTAACTTAGTTAGGATCTGCATGGATTTAGGCAGCTATAGCTGCTGCGCCTCTCAAAATTTATAGTGCATTATGACTGGTTATCTATAAGAACCATAGGGTACTGGAAATCTATGGCACACCTCTGTAATTGTAGTTACAGTGATGTTGCCACAGTTAGGAGTTGCAGAAACTTAAACAGGGAGTTGAAGTAGACATAGCAGTGACTACATACTAAGTGTGTAGTCACAGCTGCATAGTGTTAGGTGGTGATGTGTGGCACCTTGCTGCAGTAATTAGAGGCACAGGAAAAGTAAGTGCATTGTGGGGTTTTTTTACACTCTTAGGAATTATGGGAAGTGTGACATGCAATGTGCCATGTCGTTGCCTATGTAGTGGATACTGAGTGGACAGCATAGCAGCCAAAAAAATTAATGGACACATAGTTGTGACACATTTTGTTGCAGTTGATTTGCATGCTTAATAGAAACAACAGTTATGTTCTAATGTCGTTATCTATTTTCAGTAAAGACTCAACACAGGTGGTTATGTTTTAAAAAGATTTATTGCCAATTGGTGAAACAGAAAAAGGCCCAATTAAGACTGTATTAATTTTCCAAAATCAGTCTCACAATACAATCCTTGTATGTGTGTAATCATTGCTTGGAATATATGCAAATGTGTCACATTAATAGGAACTACATTACATGAATTGGAGCAAGTATGTGATATTGTAATACAGTATAGAGAGAAGATGGCATAAGAAGGTACCTTGTTCTATTTATTGTGATTGTGTTGCAGGATAGACATCTTAAGGTTAAGTGATTGCTATCCCTGCAGTGTTCTCCCATCTTTTGCTGACGGGGTTGTTATCTACCTTCTATGCATATATCTGGTTCTTTAATTACTGTTCACTGTCTTTAATTAGGTATTCTGTGTTTACAGTGACGCTTAAATGTTCACTACTCTTTGTGGAAAGAAGTGCTTTTTGACATTCGTCTCATAGTTGTGACAGTCAAGCTTTACTTGTGGTTCTTTATTGTATATTTGATACAAATCTTGAAGAGACTTTGTCTAAGAATGTTGCCAGTTTTTAAAGAAGTTGAATATTCTAGTTATGTGTTGTACATTACTTGTGTCCTATGTTAATAAAGGTATGTCAGGATCTTATAAGCAGTGATTACACACATGAAACAGAAATGTGTAGTTGTTATTGTGTGACTGATAATGTGGAGGTTCCTTGGGTGGGTGAAAAACTGTACACTAAGTGTTTACGTAATAGAATATTTAAGAAATCTGATTTCTGTGACATTAGATTACTGCAATGTTCAGTTAAATATTTAATGATATGTCACTGACTGGTCGCATATGGAAAATTCCCACCAGATCCCTCAATAGAGGCAATCAAAAATATTGTCAGGAACAGGTATGAAGAACGCTGTGATCGGTAACAGTGTCTGATTTACAATTGTCAGCATTGTTTACATAGGCTAGAAATGCTTGTATGACAAGTACAAAAAAAGTCATATTATAACAGGAACAAAAAAGCATTATTATCAATTGTTACATTAGTTTATATGTTACTTCTGAACTAGTAAGTAAAAAAATGTGCATGGTATGCTGTCTTTATCAAAGACATGGTGCACTGAACTTAAACAGTATAGTACTGTATTATACGGTAAAATTAATTTGTACTTTACTCCTACAGTAATACTTTTAGTAGAACAATAAAAGTATTTAACAAGAATGACAAGGTGGAATAAGAATGCAGATATTATTTACAAGTAATTACAAAGCCATGGCAAATTCAGTAAATGGAAAGATGCAATCATTCGTTATTTACACTTGCTTCATTTAACTTGTTGTATAATGAATAAAGGTTATTTGTACATATGTACAGTATCAGTATTACAAGAAAAGGAGGCATAGTTCAACACTGTTGCATGGTGAGTGAATGATGTTGTGTACACGTCAACAGTTAATAGACAAAAACAAGTGGTGATAGACAACTTGTGACAGACTGCACTGTTTGGCGAATGAGACATGTGATGCTCAGTTATTTATAATGGTAACTAAGAACTTGTCTTTATCTGCAGAGAGTAACAGTTTCAAACTGGCAGCAACTTGTTGTTATGTATGGGTATGATACAGTAACAATAAAATATATTTACAGAAGAGGAGAGCAGTAAGGCCTCTGTTTTGAGTTGTACAATCTTTGATAGACATGTAAGCATGGCTTCTCTAGTAACTGTGAATACTGTTGGCACCGACTGAAGCCACTACAACAATTTTCATGTTGTCACTGATCCACACATGATCTTAGATGCCATAGTGCATGAAATGTGTCTGCCAGTATAGCATTTTGTTGAAATGCTATAGTTTATTGAGAGTCGTAGATTGGAAACAATTGTACTGACCTACGACTGTTTCTGTCACAAAGCAGTCATTTTAAAAATGCAACATGTTCTGTCCTATTCTTCTGAAATATGAAGGTCATCATAATTCTTCAATATTAGAAGATATGCATTTTTTAAGTGTCGTGGCAGTCTCTGTTTAAAACTGCTTGTAGAGTCGTCACACTCTACCCATCCAGTTCTGTACCTTAGTAAGCAGGTGTAATGATGACCAGAATGCATGGATTGGCCATGGTGATAGATAATACTATGAGTGTCAAATACTGATTGGTTAAAGACTATTCTACCAGCTGTGTAATCTGTGATAGGAGTGTCAACTCTTAGCCCGTTGGAGTCAAACCTGTGCAACATAAGCAACAGATATTGAGATGAACTCCTGAGATGTATGGACTGAGTGCATCTGCCTCCGCACCTTTTACAGGAGTGACCACATTGAGCATTGGTGAATAGCTGTTGAAATTTGACACTTTTGGCTTGAGGGACAAAAAGAGTAATCCACAGCATGTTTTCTGTGGTTTCACGCTGTGAATGGCCACATGAAACACATAGATATTTGGTTACATATGACACTGAAGTAGTGGCGCATTGGGGTGCCGTCTTCATCCAAGTTGTTTGTGACAGCCAGCATAAATTCACTAGTGTCCTGCTGTATGTCAGCAGCAACTGTACTACATCCGTCATAAGTACCTAACAGCTGTTGAAGTGGTGTTAGTGACTGTACATTGTGAGACTGGTCAGAAGTCATGTTGATTATCTGTTTCAATGCCTTTGATAGGGCATTGTCTTGTGAAGCAGATATTGCCTGCACAAAGTGTGGCATGTGTAGAGAAACTTGCATAGCTGAGTTAGCATAGCAGTTCACTCTAGTGCTGTTGTCAAACACTGGCACAGCGGCTACACCAACTGATTTCTGATGAATTTTGCTGGATGTGAATGTTTACTTGAAGTTGTGACTTTTATTGAACTCTTTTGAGTTGAATCACTTCTGGAAGCTTGTGGCTGTCTGTTGACACCTGTAGATTTGACTGTATGATGTGAGACAGCAAGATATGTAGGCAGTGGTATTAAAGACATTTGTGGCTGATGTAGAGTACGTAACCTGTTGTACTCAAGAATACATCATTTGTCAGGTCATATTTTCTGAGGTGCTAGAGTTATAATGTACAACCCAGAAAGACTATGGACATGTGAAAGTGCCAAGTAGCTCATGCCATCCTTGAAAATGTCTGTACCTATGTCCACCATTGCTGAATCCAAACTCAAGCCCTGAGATTTGTGAATGGACACAGCATATGCAACACATAATGGAAATTGTTTCCTGTTTACATAGATATCTTTAAATACCTGGAATTTTATGCAGGTCCGTTCTATGTGTACAGGCTGTTCCCTGTTGTCAAAGTGAACTACAAGTGTCTCAATATATGTCTTCTGGACCTTGTAGACAAAGTTAGTAATGTTTCCCATGGTACCGTTTAGAATGACTCGTTCAACATCTAGATTGCATCGCAGCATGATACGTGCATTCTTACAAAGTGTGAGAAAAGCTTCTAGGCCAGCTGTGTATGAAACACCTAACTTGAGTTCACTGAGTTGTTCAGTCATCTTTGCTACTAGGTAGTGACTAAGAATGACACCATCAACTGTATCAACAGCATGCAGAGTTAGAATTTCTTGATTTTCTCTCTGCAGCATTAGATTGTTGAACTCAGTGCATTTCTTTAGTCATGGCATAAGACACACTATGTGTGTCCCTGTAGAGTAGACATCGCTGAAAACATTACATGCTGTTTCTATGGATGCAGTATCTACTTTGATTCTCTGATCGTTTAACATGCAAACATGTTCTGGTGTTAGAGAACATGTGCGAGCTTCATCTAAAAGTGATTTATAAGCCAGATCACCACTTTGGCGCTTGTTCTCAGACAACTCAATGTAGGTAAATAATTCCGAAATGTTATAGCCTGCAATGCAGCCGAGAATATTCTTAGCTTAGAGTTGTAAATACATGCTCTTCATTGACTGGTGCAAGCTGTAAAAAGTCTCCCAAAACAAGAATACTTTTGCCACCAAATGGTACTCCATCATCAGTACCTAAGATCTCCTGCAGATGTAGATGAATACAGGCAAGCATGACATTGGAGACCATGCTGATTTCATCAATGATGAGTAACTTCGTCTCTGTGAACATGGAACGGAGCTGAGATGCAACCTCAAATGACAGTTTATGATACTCTCCAGTTCTGTTATGTTCCACTGGCAACATAAAAAGATGGTGTAATGTAACTCCACCAATGTTGTATGCAGCTAGTGCTGTGGGGTAGTAACAGCAACAGACACTGATGACCCTATCAGGCTCCATATTTCAGCAGTGATGGCTTCAATAAGGAAACTCTTCCCTGTGCCAGCTGAACTGCTAACAAAGATCAGTAGTGGCTTATAGTCACGACAGTCACATTTTTTTGTTTCATGTTGTAGGCCATGTTGGACAGCGCCAACAACTTGAGAGTGAACTGTATGCTGCTGCTGATTTAGTCTTTCTCTCAAGTCAGTTGGGTTGACAGTGGAGTGTGTTCCATGGCTGTCTCAATTTCTGACATTAACACATCTGGGGCATTCAAGGGCAGAGGTTCACCTAGAACAGCTTGTCCTTCTGGATCAAGGTTGTCCTGTGAACTAACAGGAGTGTCTTCCTGAAGCTGCTTTTCTGCCTTCTCAATTTGTTCTTTCTCAGCCCTAGTCTCTGTATGCACGTCTCTGAGTATTGACTTTTGAAAGTATCGTAACTGCGATTGAATTCTTCCTTGAATGTATCGCAGTCACCTTTTAACTCAGACTCACTTCTATAGGGTCTAAATAGGAATAGGAGAGAAAAGTAGTAGTGTTCTCTGCTCTCCAATGTGCCTAGATGCAATCTACAGTGGTCTATGAGCCATGGCCTGTGTCTCTTCATGAGACAGCCATCCACTCCATTCACTTGTAAATCTGATGTGCTGAGTCAGGTGATATATCTGCCTTGCAGTCACACCACTTAGCCACCTGAAAGAGACACATATCCATGTCATTTTGTCTATGGGGGTAGTATGTATCTATCAGGTTATTCTTCAAGATCTGTTTTGAAGAAGGTCTATTGGCAGCGAGCTCCTCAGTTTCGGCATGAGGAATCAGTACACGCTTGTGTTTCTCTTTGGATTTTACACTGAGAAACCGGACAGCATCAGACTTCCCGTACAGATGTGTACCCATTAAATGGTCACTGGCTTCATAAGCTCCACATTCTCTGTGTGAAAGAGTCTTCAAGCTCAATGACCACAGCTGAGACATCAGGCTTCTGCTTGAACTGGCAATATCTTCCCAAAGATCTTGCAAGCTAGTCTGCTCATGTTTGGTAATGTATGAAGTGGTGTACCGCACCAGGGCTAATGAGTTATCAGCCACAAACTGAACATCTATGGTTGCTTGCCACATTAGGAGAAGAGTTGGGTTGTAGTCATTTATGTACACCTCTTTCTCATCTCTGGGTAACTCGTATACCCTCTTGGTTGATTTTGCCTTCAAGTGGTGTCACATTGCTGAGAAAAGGTCATTCATGGCACCATCCTGACAAACTCTTCTAGGAAATCCAAAGCGACATTATGTGTACCAATTAGATTTGTTCTTGACTACTCGCCAGCAGTATTTAGCACAAATATGTTGCTGGAACTTTTGCACCAACTTCCATAGTGTAGGACTATCATACTTGTCTGGAATGTGACAAGTGATATATTTCTTGATGAATGCTTACACTTGTGCAGCTTCATGTTCACCTATGTGTGGTGCATCCTTGATCCACAATAGCATATGGATGTGAGGGGCACCCCGTGCTTGATACTCCGTCCTACAAAAGTAATGCTCCACAATACCAAGAGGTGGATTGTGCTTTGACAGTATGAAAGCCAGAATGTCATGGAACCACTTGTGAAAATGTTTTGTGTCAGACCCAGGATCAAGTGAACACATTTCTCTGACATTTGTTGATGAGATGCTGTCGACATCAGAATTTGCCCACTTCAGCAGTTCAGTGAGCTCGTCCCAGGCATATTCAGCACAACTAAGTGTGACAAACCATGTGGCTGCACCATACTCTTGCAGCATTGTCATCACTTTAGAGTGTCTGTGATACCCATATTCTTTGGTACCTCGAAGACTTGAAAGAATAGAAGACAGATTCACTTGCACATTTTCATCTTTCTGCTTTAATTTCTCTAGAAATTGAGCAGCTGTTATTCCATCTAATGGACTTGTGAGACGAATAGTATGTGCAGTGAATGCAGACAGAATGCTAAGTTCACTCTCCCAGAGGAGATGAAACTGATACTGTATGTTGCATCTGAATTTGCCATCTTTATTGAGGACACGGGTAGTGTGGTACTCAGCACCCTGTACATGTACTTCTCTTTCATCTAGGTGTCCATCTGACCCTTTTGGGTATAGGTCTGGGAAATAGCGTGCTTCTAGTGTTGTCTCCCAAATGCTGAGAGGCTCACCTTCCACCTGTTTCATTTGATAGAGATCAATGTTGTCTCCTACTGGATCTCTACCATGTAGTGGGTGAATTGAGTACTTTTCATACACATTGTCACTTGTGTATCCACTGACCTTCTCAGTGATTGGTTTAGGTTTTTCTAATAGATCATGTTGGAGAGAGAGAGAGACTAGACATCTGATCTATCTCAAGGTCTGTATAAAAGGGATTGTTATTCTTTAAATAAGTAAGGGCATGCTTCACCTTTTGTACATTGAAAACAACTTGCCGGATGACCTTTGACTTTGTTGGAATACCTTTTACAAGAATCACCATACTATTTTCTGTAGAGATTGTTTCCACATTTTCCTGTAGAGGAAGCGGTAGATACATCACGAAACCCTTTAGAGATCTAAAAAGTTCTTTCTGTGGAATGTACTGTGTCTTTGTGTTCAGACATAGAATGGTTTGGAATGGTTTCATTGTCTGAATTAGAATGCGCTCAAACATATTCAATGTTGAAATCGCACTTGGTGTAACATCTGCCTCCATATTATTCAGCAGTGACCTTGGTGGCAAAATGTTACACTTTAGTTTGGAGAAACAGTGCTTGCAGAGCAGAATGGTGTTTTCTAAGTGAAAGTCAGATTTCATCAGCAAAAATGCTGAGAGACGGAACCACATGTCATTGTATGGTGACAAGGTTTCCAGGTTAACTGTGACTGTTTGTTTACTGTAGCACAAACGGTCACATGAGACACATACAGAGTCAAACTTCTGAGACTTTGTCAGCTCAAATTTTGCTATTTCTTTGCTGTACTGTCTCAGTATGTAAGTCTCTAAGACTGAAACTGATGTTTCATCAAAAGTGTTAAACTGAAAAATTTGTGTGTCTGGTCGGAAGTGACATGTTGCAGTTGTTTTAGGAATGTGATGGCTCCCTGCATGTCACCTGACTGCAATAAGTCATTTAGACAAGTGTACTGATTTACAACTCGTCGTACTTCATATAGTCTGTATACAAAGTTTTGCATGTCTGTTTGATGCACTGCAAACATCTGCATGTTGTGAAAAAGACTATCGCAAACACCACTATCGAGACATGCAAGTGAGTTACCCATAAGTCCAGTATGTGGTTGAATTTCACAATGGTCAATTTTGTTGAACAGTTTATATCTTTCTTTGCGATCTGTTATCACAAATAGGTTGACAAACTGTGCAACTTTTTCAAATGGCGCTTGCCTACGGTTGCAGATGTCATCACATGCCGTTTATTGGACACAGTGGTTGAATCACAGTCATCATCTGTGTCCATTGCAGTGTTATCACAGATACTGAGAACATTGACCAGTTTACCAGACTCATCAATGGTGAACTTGAGTTCCCTTTTTTGGGAATAAGATTCTTCCCAGAAATATGCCTCTGAGTGCTGTTTGTGCATCCAGTGACCTGTGAAAACATCACAGAAATTGTGTACAGTCAAAGAAGGATATTGTTGTAGCCTTTTTTATGTCATACACAACTTTTCTGAATTGTTCAAGCACATGAGACATCTTACGCCACAAAAGTTGCAGTACAAACACTGCTCTAACAAAAGTGCATACTTTGCGACGCAATTTCATCAAAGACAGATGACTCTTTGTCTTTTTGGGCTCATGTCTCATCACAGCAGCAATAAGTCTGTTGATCTTAGCTTTACTTGCTAGTGATCGAAAATACTTTTGCTTTCTCAGATGAAAATCACCAGGTGTGAGTTTACGCCGCTGTTTTGGAGGTCTGTTTATGGTTGCAGTTACAATAGTTTTGTTTTGTCTGAGAGATCTACACAACTGTTGCAGAGGTAAGCATTTTTTACTTGCTCTTGAGGCACTATGTGCTTTTGATGCACAATGAGTTATAGTGGGGGTAACTGTTGCAGTGTTGTTCTCTTTCTCTTCATATTCTGGTGTCACATTTGTGTTATCTTTAACAGCCTTTAGCAACAGTGAAGTACTATGGTGCCTGTCTCGTTTACTTATACATCTACCTCTGTATTTAGTTGGCATTTTTTCTTATGGCAGCCCACAGTGGGAGAAGCAATATTACAGAAGTACCAGGCACCTGTATGAAAAACAGAGAAAAAGACAATGGCCCAGATATTCAAAAGAGTTGAGCCATGCGCAATAGGGTTGAGCTTGCTCAAGTCCGAAATTGCGCCATTCTGCGATATTCAGCAGGAGGCAGTTGCACCCCCAAAATCATGCTGAGCAACAGCGCAATGATAATGAAGACATGCGCAACCGAAGGAGGAGGAACCATGCATAAATGGCGCAGTGTGATATTCAAAGACTTGCGCAATGTGCAACAGTGGAACAAGCGGAAGTTGCGCCATAGCGGAAATGAGCCAAAATAAAAAGGAGCAAGGAAGAGGTGCAAGAACGCTACAGGGAAGCTACATGTGTCAGAAGCAGAGGCAGACAGACAGGGCAGGAGGCACAAACAGGGCAAGCCAGGGAAAGGTCACACTGTACAGCCAGACACAGGGAAGGTGTGGGGAGCCACACAGCACAGAGGCCAGCACAGGCAGGTGTACCTGGTGCAGGGGAGGTAGTAGCCAGGACAGCGGGGGGAATACAGTAACAGCTGCCAGGGGGGTGAACACAAGACAGGGACATGGCCAGTTCCAGCTTCCACATGGAGGCCATAATGAGGGTGGTGAGAAGGCGGGCGGCAGGGGTGTGTGGCCGTGGAAGGGCCCGTCGGTGGTATGCCCCCAACAGGCAGTACCGAGCCCGCACCAGCTTTGAGCTGTACACAGATACTGAGATTGTGTGCCAGTACCACCTGAACAGGGCAATTCTGAGGCGGCTCTGTGAGCTGTGCAGTGATGTGATGCAGGCACCCACATGACGGAGCCATGCCCTGTCAGTGGAGACCAGGGTAACAGCCTGCATGTGCTTGCTCACCGCAGGTACCTTCCAGAGACCAACTGGGGACACCACAGGTATAACCCAGTTGGCCACGTCATGCCACCTCACCCAATTCCTCAGTGCACTGCTGCCACATGCTGAGGAGTACATCCATTTCCCCAGCACAGCTGGGGGAATACAGTAACAGCTGCCAGGGAGGTGAACACAAGCCAGGGACATGGCCAGTGCCACCTTCCACATGGAGGCCATAATGAGGGGGGTGAGAAGGTGGGAAGCAGGTGGGCATGGCAGTGGAAGGGCCCATCGGCGGTATGCCCCCCAACAGGCAGTACCGAGCCTGCACCAGCTTTGAGCTGTACACAGATACTGAGATTGTGGGCTGGTACTACCTGAACAGGGCAATTCTGAGGTGGCTCTGTGAGCTGTGCAGTGATGTGAGGCAGGCACTCACATGATAGAGCCATGCCTTGTCAGTGGAGACCAAGGTAACAGCCTGCATGAGCTTGCTTGCCACGGGTACCTTCCAGAGACCAACTGGGGACACCACAGGCATAACCCAGTCAGCTACGTCACGCCACCTCACCCAATTCCTCAGCACACTGCTGCCACATGCTGAGGAGTACATCCATTTCCCCAGCACAGCGGCGGAGCACACAGCAAACATATAGGAGTTCCACAGGGTAGCATGTATGTCTGGCATGCTAGGGTCAATAGACTGCACCCATGTGACCATACGCACACCACCTGGCACTGAGGGGGCTGCATACATAAATTGCAAGGGCTATGCCAGCATCAACTGCCAGGTGGTGTGCGATGCCAGGGGGCGCATCATCAATGTCTGTGCCACGCTCCCTGGGGAAGCACACGATTCTTTCATCTGGCATCATTCGGCACTGTGCCACAGATTCAAGAATGGGGACATCCCCACTGGCCACCTAGTGGGTGAGTATGCAAACCACATGGACAATCATAGGACCTGGGGGGCATGGCCAGAGGTGGCATGGGTAGTGGCCTACATGGCCTGGGGCAGGGCGACACTGATCACCAAACTAACCTCCACCCTCTACACACAGGTGACAGTGGATACCCACTCCGTCCCTGGCTGCTCACACCCTACCGGCATCCCACGACCCCATCACAGCAATGCTACAATGAGGCGCACGCCACCACATGTAATGTCATCGAGCGGGTGATCGGGATGCTGAAGGCACATTTCTGTTGCCTGGACACCTCTGGTGGTGCCCTACAGCACAGCCCCTCAAAGGCCTGTGGGATATTCCTGGCCTGTTGCATCCTGCACAACATGGCCAACAACTGTGGGATAGCCATACAGGTGGAAGAGGGGGACAGCGATGGGGACACTGGTGATGATGGTGATGGGCAGCCCCCCCTTTGCCAACGGGACCCCCGACTGCTCCGGCTGGCACAGCTGCACTGGGAAACCATCACAGAGGAGCACTTCAGCCAACCCAGGTAAGTCATGGGGCCATGCGCAACCACCAGTGGCCAAGGCACAACCCACAAACACGCAGGAACACACACCGGGGCTGCATGCCATCAAGGGAAGTGGCAGGGCACAGAGGCACACACACAGCCAGGGATGGGTGAGGATTAACATGCCACACTGAAGGACACATACACACACATGCACACAACCCAACAAACATGCACAGAGGGCAGAAGGCACACCGACCCAGAATGCACACCCCTAGCAACACACATGTCCACAGGCCACCACACCCACTGCCTGTCCATGTGCATGTGTCAGATGCTGAGAACCATTGGACACTGGTGTACAGTGCAATGCAGGCATCATCATGCACACACAACCGTGGACAGCAGCTGGGATGGTGTGCAGGTGGACTGTGTGTCCATGTGCAGGGCTGGGTATCCACCTGTGCACTGCCCACTGACACACACAATGCACACAGGGCAGCACCAGCCAGTAGCCATGCTGGGAGACAGGTCAGTCCCATGACTCAGTGCCACGGCCACCACGGATGCATGGGCGGCCCCGCCGAGACCCGCCAGCACTGGCAGGCTGACCACTGGCCTCATGGGGTGGCACTGATGGTCCCCCAGGGGTTCCACTGCATGAACATGACCGTGCCCGCGCAGGGGTCTGCAGCACTTCTAACATGCCTGCACCAGGAGTGCTCGGGATGCCCACAGCTGAATCCGGTGTCGACAGGGTGGGAGTCGCATGACACCGGGGAATGGGGGTTGATAGTGCACTGCGTGGTGTCCGCAATGCATGGGCACCTGACTGTGTGCCCATTGTGGCCCTGACAGCAATGAATGCCTGAGCATGCCTGTCAATGGCAGCGGTCACATCCTCCCGTAAATGGTCCATCCGTGCCATGATCAGTTCGGCATCCCTGCTGCGACACTCCTCTGCCCACTACAGAGACACACGCAGTGCATCCACAGATGTCGCAAGCCGCATCTGCTGCTAGACCGATGCTCGCAGTAGGTGGGTGTGCTCGTCCAAGAGGTCATCGGCCTCCTCAGCATCCTGTCCCTCAGGGTGTGCAAGGCACTGATGTTCAGCACCCTTTGAGGGTGGGTGCTGTGCAACAGGACCAGGTCTGGGCATGTCCACAGGTGATGCAGAGATGCCGCCACTGAACCCTGTACCCCCAAGCCCAGTGGGTGACTGCTGATGCTGCCCCTCTGTCTGACGCACCCCAGGGCTCAGTGGTGCCACCGCAGTGGCCGCAACAGTCCTACTGTCCTGAACAGACACCAGTGCTGCCCCACTGGTGCTGACAGGCACAGCCTGGGACTGTGCTGACATGCAGGCCTCCATGGCGGCACCACCCACAGCCATGGGCATGAATTGCCCTGCTGTGTGTCCATCCTGTGGCACACATGTGTCACTGCCCATGACGGTCATGTCATCAACACTGGTGCCAGACTCTGCCCCGGCCACAGCCACAGCATGCTGGCATCCGTGGACGCCAGCACACTGGGACACAGGCAGGGCTTCCTCCACACCTGTCACAATGACATCAGTGTGGACAGCCAGGCAGACCCACTGTCACGATGATCCACATATACCTGTGGAGGTAGATGGTCCCACTTCCTACTCCATCTGACTGTCCTCAGTGGACAGGCCCACCACCGCTGACCCATGCAGATGCTCAGGATCTGTAAGGGAAAGCAAAGTCGCGTTACTGCATATGACCTACCCTGCCCCCCCGACAGACCTTCACTTACCATGCAGTGATGGGCCACCACCCATCTGGAAGCCACCACCCAGAACACCCTCAATGGCACTTCATTGCATGCTTCCAGCAAGCCTTTCCTCCACTGGGGTGAGCTGTACCACCTCCGGCTATCCCCCACCTGTTGCAACACGTGCTGCCCTGATGGCAGACACCTTCTCCTTTACCCTCCTCCTGTCCGTGCCCATCTACTTCTTACACTCCTGCACGGAGTGCTGCTGGCTGCCATGCAGGTTCACAGCACATGCCACCTCCTCCCATGCAGCAGTACGGGCCTGAGGGGTTCCCCGCCATCCACTGAGCAGTGGCTCCTGATCCAGGATGGCCTTAAAAAGGGCCTCGGTTTCAGTATTTGTAAAATTTGGCCTCCTCCTCCTCCCACCACTGTTTTCCTCCTCTCCAACAATGTGCTTAGTCATTATGTAGCCTGTAAGAATGGCAGTTGTTACCTGTGACTGTGCAGTCCCATGCATGTCCCTGAATCCACAGTCCACACTCCCAAACAGCATGCAACTCACCAATAAACTGCAGTAACCTACTATGGCCACTGCAGCACATTGTCGCACCTTTATAGCGCAATCCATGCAAATGAGGCAAGGAGCAACTTTAAGTAGATGCAAATTGCAGTGCTGCACCATTAAATGGCTGAGTAGATGATTTGCATATGACGGCTGAATATCATGCTGTTGCGCTTTATGCAATTGTGTTAAACGTGCTGAGCCAATGGCGCAGTCCTGTAACATGCGTAGTATACCTCACTGCGCATGCCCGGGTTGCTGATGCAGACACCTGCCATGCTGCTGACATGCTGTGCGTGGTAGGCAATGCAGGACATGGCCACCATTGTGCCAGTGGTGCTATAGTGATGGTCACTACATGGCACTGTGGCACTGGGCCATCATAGGCGCAATGGCCCAACTGCCCGGTAGTCTGCTATGGTGCTGGCACACAGGCAGCCAATCACGCTACATGCATTGTCATCCAATGGTGCTGTGCGTGGCCTTGCGCCAGAGACCCTTGACCCTGTGCCTGACCTTTGGTCCCTTGGTGCCATGTGTCAGGCATAGGTGCACCTCTATCGCGCTGTTCAGCAACAGCGGGATAGGGAATGGCAGCACTGTACCGCACAGCATCTGCACGTGGGGAGCCATGCTGCAGAGTGCCATATTGCCTACTATAGCTGCTGGAATGGTGCGTAGATGAGCTGCACAATGGATGGCTATTGAGCTGGCCAATCTGGTGGCCATAGTTGAGCCACACCATTGGTCTCTCTTTGGGGAGGTCCCCCTGGACAGGGCCAGGACCCAGGTGTGGCAGGGGGTGGCCACTGCCCTGGAAGAGGCCACAGGATGAAGGCGTACACCTGAGCAGTGCAGGCACCGCTATGGTGACCTGCGCAGGAGGGAGCCGGAGCTACTGGCCCGATTGTGGGCACGTGCCAGGAGAGGCATGGTGCTGCATCCAGGTAGGGGTTCCATCAACACACTTTTATCATCCATATGAGTCACAGTGTTGTATGTGTCCAGCACATAGGGGAGGGACCATATGGAGTTGGCCGTGGTGGTGTTCACAGGGTGTGGGGTGGGTGGGTCTGGCTGGGTGGGAGGGCACACACCTTGGGGCAGGGCGACTTTGCTTCGGGAATGTACTGATGTTCTTCTCTCTTTTTTTTTTACCCACAGGCCCAGAAGAAATCCGCAGGGTGCAGGCAGAGTGGTGGAGGGGTGAGGACAACGCAGCCAGGTGGGCCGAGGGCCATCAACACCCACCTGACTGGCCTGATGAGGATGAGTGCCATACATCCATGATTAGTCTTGCATGCTGTGTGACAGGGTGGGCAGTGGGGCATAGCCACCATTCATCAACATCACTGCCATGCACGCCACTTGCTACAGTCAACACTGTCCAGTGGCAATGCATGTCTGGGTGTGTGTCACTGGTGGTCCATGCATTCACCGGGTGCATGGCTGTGCCACTGCCTTTGCACCACATAGCCATGTCACTAAATGGACATGGTGGTACTGTGCATAACATGGCCAGTGGGTGTGTGCAGCGTTACACATGGCTGTGTGCACCTGGGTGGTCAGGTCCTGTGGATGTGATCACTGCAGGTGGTCACACACCATCATAGTGATATGTCCCATGGCCGTATGCCATGCACAGTGGATGGGCTGTATGGGGTTGTGCATTCACACCTATTGACTGTGCTCCCTTGTCCTAGGTATGTGCCATCTCCATGAAATTAGGGACACCTTAAGGGAACTCCTTCATCTGGCCCATGAGTCTGTGGACATCTTGAGGAGGCTCAATGCAACGGGGGTACTAAGGAGACACAGAGGCAGGAGGTCCCAGAGCCAGGAGTGGCAGTCGAGATGATAGTCCTTTGGTCCCTGATTTCCCCTACCACCCTGGACCCACCCTCACACCCCTCCTATCCCATCCCATTTGTCCACCCCTTCCACCTGCCCACCCCCACCTTGTTTGTTTCCCCACCCCAAGCTTGTATATAGTTGTTATTATTGTACATAGTTCACTTTTATATTTCCAATACATTTGATTTTGATATGAATACGGTGGTGGTCTCTGATTTACAGTGGGCTATAGGTGCTCAGCTGCAGTGGTGTGCATGGCATCAGGGGTGGTGCAGTCATGGGTATGTGTGTGTCCATGTGGAGGTGACTATGGTGCGGGGGTAGATATCAGTCAGTATCTGTGTTGTGTGTGTTGTTCCCTGTGCATGGGATGACTGTGTGCAGTGGTCCATGGTGCGTGCTCTGTGGCCATGGGGCACCCATCGGTCCATCCATGGCCTGTGCAGCCAACACACATGCCTGTCTGTGACCTGCACTGTCCACTGGCATGTCAGTGGTGGCATTCCCTGCAGGGCTGACACTGTACCAGTCACTTTGCTGAGTTGCCCATGTCACTGGTGTGGTGCATACCTGGCTCAGGTGGCACCGTGGGCAACACAGTCATTGTCCCACCTCCATGCTGTGGCTTGTGTGTGTTGCAGGGGATGTACCCCACTGTCTGTGGCTTGTGCTCTGGGGGACTACTGGTGGTGTATGGGTCCACGGTGCCTGTGCAGGGTGGCTGGCACTCCAGTGCCATGGTGGACTGCGGGTTGTGTGTACATGGTTTACATGGGCCCACAATGGGGGCTTGGTTGGCCCACCACTGCATCCCTGTGTTGTTGTGCTCTTGGGTATGGGTGGGTGTCTGTCCATACCCTGTATGGCATCCAGTGTGGTGTGTGCTTCCATGCACCACTGTGGGTGTCTGTGCTGGCTGTTGTGGCCAGTGGTGGGTCAGGATGTGTCACTGGAATACTGTGCAGGGTGCTGTACCACTGGTGGTGGTGTCAAGGACATGACCATCCCATGTGGGGTAACTCTTGTGCCAATGCATGGTCGGTCTCTCAGCAGTACCTCAGGGGGACTGTGCATGGTGGCATGGTGTCTGCCGTTGTTGCATTGCCGTGTGCTGCAACCCACTGATGGGTGCTCGTGTGGGGGCTGGCTTGCATGGTTCTGTGGTGCACAGGGTTGCATTGACACAGTGGGGGTGGTGGCATGCATGGGGTTTCCTGCAGTGGTGGTCACTGCTAATGGGGGTGTGTGTGGGGGTCACAGTGCAGGGTGTGCTGTGCACTAGGGGGGATGGTGTGGCACAGTGTGGTCTGCCCTCCTTGTGTGCCAGTCACAGCTTGTCGGTAGGTGTGATGGGGCACCATGGCCAGGCTGTGGGTTTGTTGCTTGTCTCCATGGACCAGTGGTTATTCCAGCCCTCCTCCAGTTGTGCTGTGCTTTGGGTGTGGGGGGACAATGTCTGTTCTGCTGTGTGTTCCTGTGCCATTTGTGGCATGGATGGTGGGCCCCTACCTCCCTGATTGTGCAGTTACATTGCTCTGCAGCTGGGGGGCTCCCTGGTTGTGCTATGGCACCTGTGGACTGCTCAGCTGAACATCCCTTGTTGCGCTATGGCACATCAGATCTGCTCAGCTTCCCATCCCTAGTTGCGCTATGGTGCAGGTGGTGCTATATTCAGTCGTTGGATGTAGGCGCTGTTTGGCCTGCTTTGATTTTGAATATCACGTCTCTTGCACATGGGTGCAATAGACTTGCGATTGCTCCTGCTATTGCGCACTTTTGGGGCGTAGTTTGAATATCTGGGCCAATGTTACTATATGGCTGTGTTCATGACTTCTAACATTTTTCATTGATACATTTGATTTAAGTATTGCATCAATTAAAATAATATAGTCTTATAAGCTTTTTATCGCATAAGGTATTAACATTGTAACAGTTGCATTTTGTTTCTGTTATATTGCCCTGCATATCTTTTTCAGTATAGCATCTAGATTTTGTTTCGTATCATTTTCAATGTAAAGTTTTTGACAATTTGTATTATTGAGATACGTAGACAGCTGATGCTGCCACACTGCTTGTAACACAGTGACTTTATTAATGCTCTGTCTGTCAATTAGTGCCACATTGCTAAGTCACCGTAGCACACTTAGTCAGAGTTAGTGCATATGTATGTTTACAAGTGACAGGTTGGCATTTGAACACAACTGCTAATTAAATTACACAGCTGTCATTTCTGAGATGCTTGTGAGATGCTTTTTATGTAGCTGCAGCGACCATCATGGCAGGTGTTGTGTGAAAACACTGTTCAGAGCATCTTGTTATAATAACAGTCACACTGTTCATGAGTAGAGGTGTGGAAATGAGTATGTCTAAAATTTAGTAGTGATAGTCTGTTATATGACTGTTTATGTGAGTGTGTGTATGGACTTCACTAGACACATTTGTAAGTTGGTGTGTTTGCAGTATCTCCATATCAGCTTAGGAATGATGCATTTATGTCCTAAGATGACATTGTTGGAAATTAGTTGTCAATGGTGCATACAAATGACTGCTTTGTGAGGGTGCTTAGCAGATGGGAAACAATGCATTACTACAAGTCAGTTGCTCTGTGACATTGTCACTGAAGAGTACCACCTGTTTTGTGGGTGTGTTTACAAAGTTACAATACTATGCGTGTCCACTTGTGACAGTCCCAATGCTGTGTAGCAGTGCTCAGCATCAAAAATTTGTTATTTTTGTCATTAACCATCAAATTGTGGTAAAAATAGACAATTTTGGAAAAATACTGTTGAATGCACGAAAGTGTCGCAAATAGTGTCGTTCATTCGACAGTGTCTCAAATGTTACTTTGTGCATTCGACAGTATGGCAATAAATATTGTTGAACTTCGAAAGTTTTGCAAAATTTACTTTCGTGCATTCGAACGTGTCACAAAAAGTGCTTTCGTGCATTCGACACTGTCGCAAATTACTTTTGTGCTTTCGACAGTTTCGCAAATTTCCAAGCTTGGGAGTGGCAAATGCATTCATTATCAAATCAGATCTCATTGTATTAGACTGAGAGCTTGTTCTACCAATGCAATGCAAGATTTGTCAGGCCATGTGAGACAACTAATCAGAGAGACGGACAACACTGAGGAAGAAGGCAACAGCAGCCATCTTAGTACTAACTGAGAGACAGCATTATTCAAAACTGTAAGTACTGTATATTTTAAAAAACATTTTCCTAGCATTAAAAAAGTGTTAGCAACATGTTAATACCATTAATCAAAACATTTTTTACTGCTGTATTTGATAATGTTACTTGTAACAATCTAAGTTGTTGTATTATTTAGATAAAACTGTTTAAAGTCACATAGTAGTTTAGTACTAACTTGTACAGATACAGCTGCAAATAGAGAGAGAGAGTAAGCTGCACGTGGACCCATAACAGAAGAGGGAACCAATCAGACATGGCTGTGTGGTTGTAATTGTTTAAAACTGCCTATGAAAAGGATGCATTTTTCCCACCTCTCATTGTTTGCAAATGTTAGCAGTAGCAGAGGTCTAGTGATACTCAGCGCATAGCCTACATTGGTTAATGAAGCCAGAGCACTAGCCAATGATTTGTTTTATTTGTGTGTTATTAATTAGCCCAGTGAAGCTGGCTTAAACTAAAGAGGAAAAATATCAGTTTGACTGTCACAACAGCCTAGCTACTGCAGGGTGAACACTGACTTTTTTGGTAGCTCTCTGTTCACTTTTGAGTTTACAAACTGAGAATGGCAAAATATAGCAAAAGGACTTTGTGGATAGTTGGAAGCAGTATCATGAGACGAGCGTTTGAGTATGCTCACCATAGTGATATTGTGAGAAACCTGCAGCTCCCAAATTGCTCTGTGAAATGGTTTGGTAGGGGTGGAATGAGGTGGGAGCACCTCATGCCAACCATGCAAAGACTTTTGCGTACTCAGCCTCATCCTGACATATTGCTGATACATCTCGGAGGCAATGATTTGGGCACCAAACGCTGAGTAGATTTATTAACAGAAGTAAAATTGGTCCTTGCTTCTATTATGAGTATGTTGCCTGCCTGTATTATCATATTTTCGGATATCACAGAGCGCAGGGTCTGGCAAACAGAACACCAAATGTATCTGATTGACAGAGCTCGAAGAAAAGTCAACATACAAATATCTGCATTTCTATGCATGCATGGAATGTACACCATACGTCACCCAGAAATTAAGTATTGTTATGATTGGCTATACGTACCAGACAGTGTACATTTCTCGCATGCTGGCAATTGCCATTTCCTGGGAGACCTTCGAGATGCAATCTTCAAAGTTCTTTAAGAGTGTCAGACTGTTTGATCAAATATCAAAGTGTTAACAAAGGTTCTTCTGAGAACCAAAAAAATGTGGTCAAAAAACAGATCAGCTGCATTCATCAGTCACACACATGTAACACGTGGGATGGAAATGTTTAGATTGTGCCATGCTGTTACAACACTGGGGAAAGTGGAAAAGCAATGCAGTATGTTGTTGTTAGTACACAATTTCAAGATGCAGAGGTTTGATTAGAATTGTTAAATGTTTCAGTCTGTAAGGCACATTGAACATGTTGCTGTGGCACTTCACAACTGTAGTTGGGCAGAGAGGAGTAGGGGTGACAGAACAGTGAAGGTTAGTGGTGGTAGGCTCACGCATTGCACTGTTTAATACTATATGTGCAAATGGAACTATTATGCATGCAAGGCATAAACACAGGTATTTTGCATATTTTAAGGCATTACTGGTATGCAGGTGTCCTCTTTATTAGCACACAGTTTGTAACTCTGACATAGACCATCAATGGAAACTGCATCTTAGAAATAAAATATAAAATTAGTTTAACAAGCTGCATTTTGAAAATGTTGTGGTAAGCAGTAAAAGAGTGAGAGTGACATTCTTTCTGAAGTGCACATGTTCCGCTGCGGCAGTTTTGTATGAGAAGTCGCAAGCCTTTCAGTGAACCCTGGTATGTGCACTTCAGAGGAAAAATATTACATTGAGCCACCGCACCAGTGATTTTTGGGTTTAATAGTGGTCAGAATAGTTAACGAGAGTGGCAGGAACAAAAAAGCAAGAAAAAAAGAAAGGTAGGTTGAGCTCATTCACTCGCTCATTAAGGGAGTTCAGAAACATGGCGGTTGGGACAGTCGCACTCCATGATTGTTGCGAGTGAGGTATGGAGAATTGTTTATTTTCTCTCTCAACCTGCTTCGGAGTATGACTGCCTCCTTTTTTTATTTGTAATTCTGTATTTGATACCAGCAGCAGATGGATGACTGAGCGGGGGGGGGTGGGGCTGGTACTTTTAGGAAATGGGAAAATGGGCTGTGAAAATCACCTCTTGCTAGCCAAGGAAAAAATGGCAGTATTTTCAATTTGAACATTCCATTGACACATGATTTCTTATGGTAAACAGGCAGCCAGAGACTGGGACTCATTATTTCCCAGTCTCTGTTGCCTAATACTGGACTGAGTAACTGGTAGTCTAAGCCAATCAGCTTCTAAGATTTTCACAACCCATTTTCTAAATTTGTTATACTTTCACTCCACCTGTTCATTATTGGTACTTTTCCATACCTCTTTATGAACATTCCAGCTGTCTGAAATTTGTCTTCGCACGCACGACACAGAATTGCATGTCCACTGTGTGAAATAAGGATTTGGGATAGTTTTAGGAAATCATGGTAACACTATTCATGAGCAGAGTTTCTAAAATGACTATGTAGAACATTTTGGGCAGAACCTCCATACAATGACTGTGTTGCAAATGTGCATTTCATAGTTCCTGTGCACCCTTGTAACTTCGTAAATCTGCAATATTTTCATTCCATATTTTCACCACTGGTATTTGTGCATGTCTCCTTATCAATAGTCTAGCTGCCTCATTTAACAGCCTACCCAATATGTGTTTCTGCAGCTGTGGCGCACAATGGCATGCCCACTGTGCAATGTCATGTTTTGAGACATATTGTCAAAATCATATCACTATGCATCTCTACCCATGCCACTCGCACTGTTAATTCCAGTGTCACAACATTTGCCATTGACAAATATTTGTTTTAAAAACAAATGGTGGTAGTACAGTTTAGCATTGCCTATCATGTTAAAATGGATAGCGTTTCTTAAAGTAATGGTTTATCACATTGTTAGGTCTAGCTTGATTGGAGATACTAATGGTGTCACACGGTCAATAGCAGTATGTATTGAGTCTGTATAATAGTTATAAAGTTCATCAAAACAAGGCATGTACTAACTCATTTCTGGCCCAAGGTGGTTGATGGTGTAGTGAAATGTGCTCTTGTCATTTTTAAGCACATAATTGCATACAAAATAGCAAAATACATTTTATAATGAGACATAACACTGATGGATATTTTTTCATGTTTCCATTGCAGATCACAACAATAGAAAATGAGACAATGGACCTTGCGAGAGGTGTGTCTGCTGCTTGAGGCTGTCCAAGCAAGGGGGAGTGCCCGCATCTTAATGTGGAGCACAAACCGGAAACTGGATGCAATGTGGAGGCACGTAAATAGTTATCTGCACATTGTGTTCAAGCTGAAGAATAAGAACATTACACAGCTGAAGAGGAAGTGGAAGCTGTTGCACCAGCGTTTTTATGTATTAAAACAGCGGGAAGAGATACCGGGCAATAATACGTGCTGGTACTACCTTGCATATGAACTGTGGGAGACTGCTGGGAAACCAGCTGCGGGGGAGTGGCTAACCCATCGTAAGTTTCTCAACAGAACTTATTACAATGCATGTGTCTTTCTACAGCTTTAGATAGATACCATTACATATGCTATGGCAGTTCATAGTACATTGTGACATAGTTCAACTGTGAGGTTTAGCTTAATGACTAGATAAGAGCACAATATGCTAATGAAAATGGTGTAGTGACTATACAGCACCCATTGTATGTAGACAAGATTTTATTTCATGTACATTTTGTATATCTATCATGTTTTATGACTGTAGTCAGTTCATGCGGTTTTTGTTACTTAATTTTGTTCTGTATTAGTCGTATGTATGAGGTGCCATAGTATGCAGTAATGCTACTTAGTGATGGTAATTTTAGCATTTAACAAGCTGTTAAATAATGCTGTGAACTTTTATTTTGTGGTATTACAAAACACAATGTACACGAGCTGCAGAATTCTGACAGATGCAATGCAAATAGTGTTATTTTTAGCATGTAGCGTTGTACATACTGTTTAGGTATCTAATATGAAATGTGTTTAAATCCCCATTAGTAGTTACTAGGCTATTGTGAATGTCTTGAGTTGTTGTTTAAATGTTGCCCATGTTACTGTGACAACTAGTTACGCTGATTGTACTGTTGTTCTGTACTGCTCTTGAAACATTATTTTAGATATTATCAGCACTTGCAATTGAATATATACCCGCAATGTTTGTGGTGTATCAGACGAGAGGCAATGTTAACTACTCGAAGGAGGTTTAATGCTTGTATCAAATGTTGTGAAAAATGTGATGCAATTACCATTCAAGACTTAGTAGGTCTATTTTTGTCTTTTATCACAGGCCAACGTAGGATTCCCCTACCTGCCCGCAAGGTAGTACCAGCGCAGCGTGAAGCTGTGGAGGGCGGTCACTCGGACACTGATTCTGTGATTGATGTCGAGTCCGACGGTAAGATACAGATATAAAAATTGTACCAAGTAATTGGGGTGGTATGAGGGTGTCATGTAAGGAGCTACCTGTGCTGCTTATTTCAATTCTTCTTAGTAATTACTATGTAGTAAGTTTAACTTGATGCATCTATGTAGTGTTTGTAATTGAAAAATTGGTTTGGGGAATTGTTTAACCTGATTTAGTAAGGCAACCAGACAGCCAGTCTGCCATCAGGCAATAGAGACCAGTGAAGAATAAGTCCTGGTGTATACTCCCTGATTAGGTTCCAAATCATTGCTGAAACAGAATGTTAATATTGCAAAAAACAACCGTGTTTGTCTTACCATGTAAGCGCACCACATAGACAGACACACACACACACACACACACAAACATAAACACACACACATTGGGCATAGCAGTGTCACACTCAGTACTGCTGTCAGGTCTTAATTGCGCATGCCTCATATGTTCCTTTGGCTGCCCGCTGACTTAGCTGTGACACACACGTTTTTTAGCTTGGGTAGCAAAACAGAAAATACCATGTCAGAAGTGGTGATTCCTCATTAGGGTCGAACACCTCATGCACCACCACAGTTACTCATCAGTGTTAACCCAGCAAAGAAACAAATGCAAAGAGCACTGCAGAAATGGACAACTATACTTCAAATGTTCAAAGTATGCCAGTTTGTGGTGTAAGCTTTGGCGTACTTGACTTTGCAACATAGGGATGTGGACTGATCGATACTCAACAGAACTACGATATGGGTCAGCAGCGTTGAATGTTGCACCCTAGGCACTCCCCCCCCGTATGCATGGCACAGCACCACTGCACTAGCGTAGATGGCTAGAGTACAGTATAGGGAAGCAGTGATGCAAGTCACATTTTGCCATGGACAGCAACCAAAATATTGAACAATTACCATGTACATGTGCCATGATGTGTGTAAGGTGCACATGGGTCCATTAGCATGTCATTAGTGACCCATTCGCATGCAAGAGCACCATTTCCTCACGCTTTGCGGCTGACGCCCTCCCAGGTAATAGGTGTTGGGGACCATCGCCACGTGCAGCACAATCACAGCATTTGCAGTTAAAAACAAACACTATTCTGTTCAATGTTCTTGGTACTGCAGTGGAACGCTATTTCATCGACTATGGGTATCTGTAGAAATAGATGTAGAATTACTCAATATCCCTGGTGGTACAGTGGGACACTATCTGTCCAGTCGCGTTCATCTGTATATCGAAAAAGACTTCATACGATATACCTGGTGGTACACTGGAATGATATCTTCATGTTCGTGGGTATTTGTGGGAACAAAGAGTTTCAATGTACCTGGAAGTGTGGTGGTGCCTCCACCACCTGCCCACTGAGATACATTGGAACGCTCATCTCCATTTAGCCGTTGGTCAGCAGAACCCCACCCTCCTCAAGGCACAACGGCTGTTGACTGATAGCTTGGTAGGGCTGTATGCCCGTTGGTGAACAGCATGAACTGATGAGTGTGTAGACCATACCATATTACACATTCCACCCACTTGCCAATTGTACAGTACATTGATAATGTGGTTGACGTTTCTCTGTACCTTGCATGTGAGTGTGTTTGTAAGGTAAATTTCTCTATATCCTTGGTGTCCCACTGGATGACTGTCCAGTTGACCATTGGTAATGTAAATATAACATTTACCACTAACTCTGGTGCTGTACTGTGTGTATCTGACTGGTTGCAGCCAGAAGTAGCAGAAAAATGAGCTGTTTCCCCTGTTAATAAAGTTGACATGTGTGCTCAATTGTGCATAAAAGTACAAATTACAGTTAACTGTTGCCTATGTTAGTACAGTGGAAGCCCTCCTTGGCTGGTGAGAAATACGCACTGTCATGCTTCCCCCCCTTGATGAATGGCGGGCAATTCACCACCCAGCTGCTGCTCTGTGGTCTGCTGCCCGGCACTGGCAGTATGGCTGTATGTTCATAATTACTTGGTGTCAGCCAATCATCATGCACGACATATTGTTCCACAGAATACACATCTGTGGATTGATCAATTCACATATCTCTAATGTGTACTATCATATGTCCTGTGCGCTCATTAGATTGCAGTGTCTGCCAATGGATCCACAGTCCTAACAATGATTTAACTTGCCATATGGCGGGGTGGGTAGGTGACTGCTGTCCATCACTAATGGTGGGAGTGTTTGGACTTTAGGGGTTAACGGGTGGATGGGGAGGGGTGTCCATTGCATACTAGGCATAATGGTTTTCTTTTCTTTTTTTGTTAATCTGTGATTGGCCAAACATGTCCACAGAATCACCTCAGATATACGTTAATTTTATATGAACTTTTTCATAGGATTGGACGAACAGGCCCACTGTAACTGCAGGGATATAGCTTTACGTTATTGTAGTTCAGCGTTCATCTGCTCTGTAGGTACATTCATGTTATGCAGGTGGTTTGTTGTACAAGAACTGATGAGTGCCAGTGTATCTGGGTCAAGTTTCGTGGTATTGGAGTGATATGTATATAAATGATCTAATAATGACATCTACTTGCCCATTTGCACTGTGCATGCATTGTGGCCCATTTTTAAGTAAAGTTTCATATATTGCTTGTTACTTCAGCTATAAAAAATGCAACTAGTGGTACTGTATCACTATGGTGCATTATGGGTGCTGATTCTGGTGTGCTGCAACTGTGCTATGTGCACAGATGATGGCCAGGTTGTGGTATTCAACAACACTTGGACGTGGTGCACCTGTGTTGAACATCTCCCAGTGGATGTTACTGCACAGACATGCCTAGCTGTACCCGGGCTTACATTATAGACTGACACAGCCTGAATGTCTGTTTTTCTTGCAATTAAATATTTTAATAAAGGGAGTATGTATATACTAGGGTTGTGCCACGTGTAGAAACATAGAAACATAGAAACATATACTTTGACGGCAGATAAGGACCGCTTGGCCCATCTAGTCTGCCCATTTCCCTACCTACAGGATAGGCCGCAGATCCTAGTTAACCAACAGCCTATTTCTTCCTACCCCCCACAAGAATTGCCTTATGTCTGTCCCATGCATTCTTGAATTCTCCCACAGTTTTAGACCCCACAACCTCCTCAGAAAGGCTGTTCCATGCATCCACTACCCTCTCTGTGAAATAATACTTCCTCACATTGCCCCTGAACCGCCCTCCTTCTAGCTTTAAATTGCATCCCCTTGTTCTTGCACATCTCTTTTTCTGAAAGATGCTACCCTCTTGGACTTTGTTGATTCCACTATCATGTCCCCCCTCTCCCTTCTTTCCTCAAGGATATACATATTAAGCTCCTTTAGTCTCTCCTCATACAGCTTCTCTTGCAGATCCTGCACCATTTTAGTTGCCCTCCTCTGGACTGCCTCTATCCAGTCTATGTCCTTGTGGAGATGGGGTCTCCAGTACTGGACACAGTACTCCAGATGGGGTCTCACCAACTGTCTGTACAGAGGGATAACAACTTCCTGTTTTCTGCTGCTGATGCCTCTCCCTATACATCCCAGTATACCCCCAGCCCTCCCTACTGCCTTCTCACATTGCTTGCTAACCTTATGGTCATCTGATATGATTACCCCCAGGTCCCTTTCCTTTTTTGTTGTTGTTACTACCTCCCCACCCATTGTGTATTCTTCCACTGGGCTCTTGTTTCCCAGGTGCATTATTTTGCACTTCTTTGCATTGAATCCTAGCTGCCATACTTCTGACCATTCCTCCAACCTTGCCAAGTCCCTTTTCATCTTTTCCATGCCTCCTTGTGTATCAACCCTGTTGCAGATCTTTGTGTCATCTGCAAAAAGGCATACTTTTCCTTCCAGTCCCTCTGCAATGTCACTGATGAAGACATTAAAAAGGTCTGGACCCAATACTGAACCCTGTGGTACCCCACTAGTAACCCCTCTTTCTTCAGAGTGGACTCCATTTACAATTACCTTCTGTGTCCTGTTTTGCAGCCAATTTTTTACCCAGGCTACCACCCTGGGACCCACTCCCAGGCTGGTTAATTTGACTATTAATCTTTTGTGTGGGACTGTGTCAAATGCCTTGCTAAAGTCTAGGTAGGCCATGTCCACAGCCCCTCCCTGGTCTACTACTTTGGTCACCCAGTCAAAGAAATCTATTAGATTCATCTGACATGACCATCCCACTGTGAACCCATGCTGCCTTGGGTCCTGTGCCCCACTGGCCTCTAGGTACTCAACTATTCTTTCCTTCAGAAGTGATTCCATCACTTTCCCTACCACAGAGGTCAGACTGACAGGTCTGTAGTTTCCTGCCTCTGTCTTGGAAAAAGCCACTATGGTTCTCAAAAGAGGTGGCTGTGAAAGTCAGGAAGAAAAAGATAGCATTCCGGAAGTATAAGGAAACACAGAAGGAGCAGGACAGAAAGCTGTACCAGTTAAGGCAGAAGGAAGCAGGGAGGGAAGTCAGAATAGCAAAGGCCCAAACTGAGGAAAAGATAGCCAACTCAGTTAAGTAGGGGGATAAAACCTTTTATAGGTACGTCAGCGAGCGTAGAGAGACAAAGGGAGGGATAGTGAGGCTGAATTGAATGAACGGTGGGTGGGCAGAGGGGGACAGTGAAAAAGCAGGGATGCTGAATGAATATTTCTGCTCAGTATTCACAAAAGAGGAAGGGGAAGTGCCTAATCCAATTAACAGAAGAAATAAAAAACAATTGTCTAAATGTCCTACGTGACATCCCCACCCACCTGACCAGGTACTGCATGCTCAGTGGAGATCAACAGCAAAACTGAGGCCATGTATACCAAACGTACACATCCCTGATTGCAGTGCACACAACGTACCACACTTAGTAGTTGCATGGCCTTACCTAGTGATGCACCACACACCACCACACCTTATGGGCCACCTCAGCAGTAGACCGCAGGATACCTAAGGAGTTGTACAGGTATGACATGTCTGTTTGACTTCATGTATACACATTCTCCCTCTGCTAGCCACCACAGTACCTTGGCAAGGCAGTGCCTCACCCACTCAGAACATCTACTGTGTAGTCACTGGGAAGCGGCAGTTAACATTAACCCATGAAGATCAACACTGTTACTTGATGATTGCAGCCATCCAAAGGTTAGTGTTATTATAATTGACAGACTCTGTGATGGAGAATTACCCCTTCCATCCTACAACACTTATCACATTGTGACTAAAATATCGACTAATAGAATATCTATTTATATCTACACTATATCTACTTGACTCTTGTTGTAGAACAATCAACATAGATAGCACTTTGATAGCATCAGTGACAGAATTGTGTCAAGCCCAAAGACTAGATGCTACAGCCTGAGCATAGAACAACTACTAAAAAAGTGAAGCTGTGTGCATAAGTGATATAGAACAGTCATTGCAACAATACTAAACTTACCACTATTTCAATAAGTAAGGTGTCAGGGAGTCAATGACATTGTGTTTAACAGGTAGTACATCTTCAGTAAGTACCTGCAGGAAAATTGAGGCTATAGCTATCTGCGACACACCTACATCACTGTTGGTTCAGTCATGTTAGGATATTTAGAAGTCGCTTTCCATCAGCCAGTTAATAACTCTGTTTCTTGCAATGAATATTCAATGCATTTTTAGTATACTGACACACTGACGGTATATATATCTACAGCAGCAGTACACCTATATCACTAAACTATGTGGCTGACACTGATATTTGGAGTTGCACACCCTTGTGCAGACAATTGTTTTTCATGCCTTGACATCAGCCTCTCTATCTTGAGTGTACAGTTGCAGTAAATTCACCACTATGTAAATCTCATAGTAAATGCAACAGTTCTTTTACCTTGATGGTGGCTGTGTCTTGTTGTAAATTTATCTTGCTTCCTAAATTTATTTTTAGTTATTAGTGTGAAAAGCTTTGTACAACTGCAATCAGACAAACTGCATCATTGATGTCCAGTAACTGTGCAGTACCAGGTGTGGTGCGGTGTGGGGCATCGCTAGGTAAGGCCATGCAACTACTAAGTGTGGTATGTTGTGTGCACCTGCAATCAGGGATGTGTACATTTGGTATACATGGCCTCAGTTTTGCTGTTGATCTCCACTGAGCATGTAGTACCTGGTCAGGTGGGTGAGGATGTCTCGTAGTACATTTAGACAATTGTTTTTTAATTTTGTCACCTGCTGCTGGTTGTCTGTCATTGGTCATGTTGGCTTGGTCCTCCCCCTACTTGCATGTATGTGTGTGTGTGTGTGGTGTTGGGGTGGTGAATTCAGAGTTAGGGTTTTCAACCCTAACACCGAATTTCCTCACTTTTGTTGCTGTGGAGCAACCCTAACTTATGCATTAAATGGAGTTTTTTTTGCCATGAATATCCTGTCTTCTTAAGAATGATTAGTTACAATCCTATATGATTTTTTGTTGTGCCACTACTGCACATACATACCGAAATGCACCAAAATGAATAACAGAGTAAGCCATCTAATAGTGTTTTCTGTCATGAAGACTAAGACAACATCCATCTCAACCATATTGTTTATATATATATATATATATATATATATATATGTACTTTCACTTACCACTGTTATGTCAATACTAAGTTATAATGTAACAGTGTTTTACTCATTATCTTTTTGCAATCAATGTACCTAGTTTTCTGACACATAAAGAATGTAGTACTCTATTTGCTAACAACCTGTTAAATATTCATATTTTACATCTTCCTCCTCTGTGTCTGTTCTAGGCAAAAAAAAAACTTGATTGGTTATGCACGTACACAGATGTTGTAATGACACTTCAAAGTCCATAACATTACAAGAATTCAAATGTACTATCTGTTTAAAGCTTGAATTCTTTCTATATAAATGTTTTTTTTGCCGAAGTAGGTAAGACGAATGGTTTCTTGTACAATATATAGACAATATAAATGCCCAGCAGTTGTACTTATGGGCTGTTAATCATCTGCTGCTGGTGCACAATAACTCAATGTGTACAGCCTAACAGATACACTCACAGGCTGGTTAACTGTCCATTGACATAATCCCTGCAAGACCCTTTTGGACTCAATCATGAAGCTTATTTAAAAAAAGTGTGGCACCTTTTTAGGAATATAGTAGCCTACATATCTATGTAGATTTAAATCCCACATCAATCTGCTAGAATGTTTGAAGTTATGATAAAACCACAGTTCACTAACCCTTGTAACAAATATTGATGATAAACATTTCCCAGAATTGAATAATAACACAATTGAAAAGCGTTGTTAACAAAATTTTTATTTTTTTTGTAAAAGTAAAAAAAATACTTCTGTAAAAACTCAAATTAAATATCTTATTCTTTAGAAAATACATTATTAAAAGAAAAATCATTCACATATAAAATGAAGAGAAATAAAAATAGAACTATGCTGAAACTTGTAAAAATATGATACATAAAAAAAGATGATTTTTTCTTTTTACTGTTATTACATATAGAAAAAAATGTATAGCTCTAAAAGTGTTTTTAGTTATATTTGTTGCAGCCACTGCTTGTGAGAGTTGTGCTGCTGCTTGAGGTAGTCCGAGCTGGAAACTGGATGCAATGTGGAGGCGCAATGAAGTGGAAGCTGTTGCACCCTCCGGAGGAAATACTGGACTGTGGTGGAGAGTGGTCACTTCTTTCTGGGGAAGCTGGATGGGACAGGTGGTGGTGGAGGTTAAGTGCTGGTACTGGCCACGGTGTCAGCAGCCGCTGTCACCACAGGCTCAAGCACTAGGTTGACGGTCCGCTGTTGTGCCTCTGTGAAGAACAGCATTCTCTGCTGTCCTTCAAGGAGTGCAACATTATCTTTCTTAAGACTGACTTCTTGCGCTCAAGCCTCTGGTAACAGTGGCAATGGCCAGTACAGCGTTTCACACGGCGGGGCCCTACAAACAATCAAAAAACATTAATCAGTACATCAGCCTAAAAACAGTGATGTCCTTTCTGTGTTTCACCTTACAATATGTATGTAATAAAGTATTCTTAAAATTGTCTGAGAAATTGAGCTTACTGATTGGCTGTGATCATTGTATAAACCCTATGTAACTGTTTGAGTAACACACATGTACTACCTAATCATATGCTGAACAAGGTGTCACACTATGTAGAAACATTGTTATTATAATAGCTCTAAAGCACTCCCAGGTGTTATGTAAAATGGTCAACTAATCACCCTCTGGGGTATGTAGCACTAGACTACACCTCGCACCACATTAAACCCCCAGGAAGTGCTTAACAGACCATTACATAACCTTTGTTTATGCCTTATTGCTTAAATAGTTATACATTTTGTTGCCACAACTAACACAATTTAGAACTGTGATACAAATATAGATTCTTGTTTTTTCTGTTCAGTGATAATACTTCCGTAGTATATTTTGGTGTGTGTTTAAACATTTGAAAAGTAATTACAACACTCAACCTTCTATAATATCCTCTCATTTTGCTTACCATACAGCAATAGTCAGTATCTAAATGGTTTGGTGTAATAAACAGTTAATTGTTATGCATGAAGACAACCTTTTCATAATATGTGAACAACTATACTTTAGCATCTGTGGCTATATTGTTTTGACACACCTGAAAGAGAATATTCGAGTGCCTGTACACCAACAATATGTTAAGATACAAACATGTGTACATGATCAGCATCATTGTGATGAGTGCCACAAAAGACACACACATGTCAAGTTGTTATTCAACCTCTGCACATATTTCCATATATATAACTATTGTTTTATCGACATAGCATTGATTAAGCAGTAATCCATTAAGAAAATGTCATTTGTATGGTATTCTGGTGATCTGCATGCCTGTAGTGTGGTGAAAACTGTTAACAAATGGCAAAATGTCCTAAACCGTGATTAACTAGCCATCAACACAATTAGTGAAAGTTTCTTATTTCTATTTTAATTAAGCACCTCTATAACATGCTTAAGCCTTCCTCACTACATAATCAATTTGACTGTAGTGTTCGTGATAGATGTCTATGACCAGTAAGAATGATCACAGCTGATTTTTTAGTTCGTGTTCCACAATGATATTCTAATACTTGAACACATCTCACAGATTTAGTAACTAGGGGTTGACTGACTTTACCAAGCACTTAATCTAACATTTTGTTGTCAAAGTATGTAAATAAACAGTAGGATATATGTTCAAAAGTGCTAGACCAGAAACATAACTGTTACACCATGAGGAACACAGTCATGCATGCTAGTGTGCCATTTAACTGTGTCATAGGGCACAGTTGATTACCGTTCTATCTAAACAGAACAGTAGATAATGAAACACAATTAGCATGCTCATTCTCATGGCATGTAACATAGAAACCCAATGTGCAGCATACGATGTAGGTATACATCAGACTGATAGCGACTTGTCTCCAGAACCGAACCCAGAGGTTCATAATTGGCAGGATAGTCTCATTTCCAAGATGGTCAGTAGTAGGTAACCAAAGGGGTTAGTACTTGAGACCGTATTGTTCACCACCTACGTTGTCGGACATAAGGGCAGGTATCAGGAGTAAGATGAGTCTGTTTGCAGCTGACTGAAAACTGGGGACTTTGGGAGAATGTGAAAAGGGGCGGTTGGGCTGCAGGCTGCACTGGAGGCTCTCAAAAGATGTTCTAGACAGTGAATGCTGAGGTTCAATACACTGAAGTGGAAGGCACTGCACCTGGGACACAAAAACCCATACCAAGTGTCTATGGGGGGGTTGAAATCTTACAAGTTTTGACCGCTAACAGGGGGTTGTGGCTGTTGTTGGATGTCATGCTAAACAATTTAGAGACTTGCTGGAGAGCAGTAGCTAAGGACTACAGCATGCATCACTAGTGCGATTGTGTCCAGAAGGAGTGAAGTGATAGTACGTCTGTATAAGTGGGTGACGTGACATCATCTCAAGCACTGTATGCAGTTGTGGATGCCACACTTAAAGAGAGACATTAAACTCCTGGATAGGGTGCAGAGGAGGGCAACAAAAGTAATGTAGGACTTGGGAAACAGGACCTGTGTGTAGAGGGGCAAACAGCTAAATAAGTACACATTGGCAGAGACAAGGTACCGGGGAGACATGATAGAGTTCTTCACGTACATGAAGGTTGTAAACAAGACAGCATCAGTTAGGATGCTTAGAAGTAAGAAGCAGGGGGAACAACAGTACGTGGCTGCAAGGCAGAGGAGGAAAAATTCTGGGGGAAAGCAGGAGGTGCACTTCACTAGGAGGTTGATAGATCCATGTAATGTGGTGCCCAGGGGGCTGATGTAGGCAGAGATGGTACAGGAGTTCGAGGGGATGTGAGACACTTATAACGGTAATGGCTGCAGACTAAAAATTCAATGCATTCACAATATCTGGAACTGGGAAGGGAGCAACCAGAGAACCTCAGGGGAAGGCAGTAGGGTCAGCTAACAAGGCAGCGGCTGTCCAAATGAGGAGACACGTTAGGCAGTTACACCTATTTTGATGCACTCTCACTATGTTACTATACATTCAGAAGTACTGCTTGTACTCGAATGAGTCACTTTTAGTCAGTTAATTGTTAAACGACTGTAACTCACAGCTTGGGTACCACATCACACTGTCCAACATGACAGCTGACAGCTGTAACTGACCTGCCAAGCTACAGCTGTACCTTCATCCACCCCCTATGCTGGCTGTGTGTACATACATTGTTGGAGCACTAAACTGGGACACTATGTTTTGTATAAATATCTGTTGTGATGATACTTACGTGGCGAGCTGGTGTCTGGCTCCTGCTTCACCTCCACTGGTCTCTCAACCTCAGCTTCCCTAGGCTCTATTAAGCAAACAAGTAAAAAAATTATTACACATACCACTAAATATTTAGGTACACATCTACTTTTAGTAGTAAAATAATTTTTTAATACTGTGTTGTTGTGCTACTGAAACATGTAAACACATCCCTGTTTTCAATGACACTTCTGTGTTTATGTCATGTTACATTAGTATTCAACAGTGACATGCATACAGCAACTCTTCTCATTTGTACAAGTAGACAGTGACTTACATGAACAGTATCAACAATGGCACAGATAATTCCTACAACTTGAGAACACATCATTATTCTACGATGCCACACTGTGATCTTAGCAGTATGTGTGTACATTACTGTACATGTCCATACACCCATATAGTAATGTCCACCCCATTCCTTGCTTGTGCGGCAGTGTCACAACGCACATAGAATACTGGGCATTGATAACTTCACAGATTCTGTAAATATATAACAACAACAAAACAGTTTCAAAATCATGATCTGCGACATATACATGGATCATATCACCGAACTTCATAAAGAAATAAAACAATTTTTATCTCAAATCACTATCTGCATAACATTCATTTTTTTGTGCATTTTATATCTGGTGACATCAGTATGTATCACATGAGTGACCAGTAAAGCAATATTTTACAACTGTGTTCATAGACTACACAAAATCTAGGTTACATATATATCGTAGTTAGTGGCTGTATTACTCATTCATATGATTACATAGCACACAAATACAATTCAAATGTGTACTAATATATTCTCACACTGCAATGACAACAACATTTACTTATGTAGCAATTCAAAGATAATACTACATCAGTATTGTATATGTTATTTCAACCCACAACTGATATGGACAATTACTGTTTATTTTCAGCTAAACCAAGTTGAGAAGTGTATGACTGATGTACGTCTGTGTATGACACCTGTTTCTAAGAAATTGTTATAAATATAACAAAGTACCATTGTTTTTTTCTGTTACAATTCCCAAGTAAAATACTGAAACACGGTCTTTGTTCACTGTGGGTGTCTCATGACTGCTGTAGTTCAGTCACAAATGACACATTGGACACTTAAGCATGAAACATGTGGCACAACCCTAGTATATACATACCCCCTTTATTAAAATATTTAATTACAAGAAAAACAGACATTCAAGCTGTGTCAGTCTATGATGTAAGCCCAGGTACAGCTAAGCATGTCTGTGCATTAACATCCACAGGGAGATGTTCAACACAGGACCATGTCCAAGCGTTATTGAATACCGCACCCTGGCCATCATCTGTGCACATAGCACAGTTGCAGCACACCAGAATCAGCACCCAGAATACACCATAGTGATACAGTAGCACTAGTTGCATTTTTTATAGCTGAAGTAACAAGCAATATATGAAACTTTACTTAAAAATGGGCCACAATGCATGCACAGTACAAATGGGCAAGTAGATGTCATTATTAGACCATTTACATACATATCACTCCAATACCACAAAACTTGACCCAGATACAGTGGCACTCAGCAGTTCTTGAACAACAAACCACCTGCATAACATGAATGTACCTACAGAGCAAATGAACGCTGAACTACAATAACGTAAAGCTATATCCCTGCAGTTACAGTGGGCCTGTTCTTCCAATCCTGTGAAAAAGTTCATATAAAATTAACGTATATCTGAGGTGATTCTGTGACATGTCTGGCCAATCACAGGTTAACAAAAAAAAGAAACCATTATGGCTGGTATATGGACACCCTCCTACCCACCCATTAACCCCTAACGTCCAAACACCCCACTATTAGCAATGGACAGCAGTCACCTACCCACCCCACCATATGGCAAGTTAAATCATTGTTAGGACTGTGGATCCATTGGCAGACACTGCAATCTAATGAACACACACGACATATCATAGTACACATTAGAGATATGTGAATTGATCAATCCACAGATGTGTATTCTGTAGAACAATATGTCGTGCATGATGATTGGCTGACACCAAGTAATTATGAACATACAGCCATACCACCAGTGCCGGGCAGCAGACCACAGAGCAGCAGCTGGGTGGTGAGTTGCCCGCCATTCATCAAGGGGGGGGAGCATGACAGTGCGTATTTCTCACCAGCCAAGGAGGGCTTCCACTGTACTAACACAGGTAACAGTTAACTGTAATTTGAACTTTTATGCACAAATGAGCACACATGTCAACTGTAGTAACAATGGGAAACAGCCGATTTTTCTGTTACTTCTGGCTGCAACCAGTCAGATACCTACAGTACAGCACCAGGGTTAGTGATAAATGTTATATTTACATTACCAATGGTCAACTGGACAGTCATCCAGTGGGACACCAAGGATATAGAGAAATTTACCTTACAAACATACTCACATGCAAGGTACAGAGAAACATCAACCACATTATCAATGTACTGTACAATCGGCAAGTGGATGGAATGTGTAGTATGGTATGGTCTACACACCCATCAGTTCACACTGTTCACCAACAGGCATACAGCCCTATCAAGCTATCAGTCAACAGCCGTTGTGATGTGAGGAGGGTAGGGTTCTGCTGACCAACAGCTGAATGGAGGTGAGCTTTCCAATGTATCTCAGTGGGCAGGTGGTGGAGGCACTACCGCACTTCCAGGTACATTGAAACTATTTGTTCCCACAAATACCCACGAACATGAAGATATTGTTCCAGTGTACCACCAGGTATATCGTACAAAGTCTTTTTTGTTTTACAGATGAACACGATTGGACAGATAGTGTCCCACTGTACCACCAGGGATGTTGGGTAAATCGACATCTATTTCTATAGATACCTGTAGTCAATGGAAAGCATTCCACTGCAGCACCAAGAACATTTAACAGAATAGTGTTTGTTTTTAACTGCAAATGCCCATGATTGTGCTGCATGTGGTGATGGTCCCCAACACCTGTTACCTGGGAGGGCGTCAGCCGCTAAGCGTGAGGAAACGGTGCACCTGCATGTGAATGGGTCCATAATTACATGCTAATGGACCCATGTGCACCTTACACGCATCATGGCACATGTACATGGTAATTGTTCAATATTTTGGTTGCTGTCCAAGGCAAAATGTGACTTGCATCACTGCTTCCCTATACTGTACTCTATCACCATTACGCTAGTGCATTTGTGCTCGCGCATATGGGGAGTGCCTAGGGTGCAACATTCAATGCTGCTGACCCATATCGTAGTTCTGTCGAATATCAATCGGTCCATATCCCTATGTTGCAAAGTCAAGTATGCCAAAGATTACACCACAGACTGGCATACTTTGAACATTTGAAGTATAGTTGTCCATTTCTGCAGTGCTCTTTGCATTTGTTTCTTTGCTGGGTTAACACTATTGAGTAACTCTGGTGGTGCATGAGGTGTTTGACCCTAATGAGGAATCACCACTTCTGACATGGTATCTTCTGTTTTGCTACCCAAGCTAAAAAGGTGTATGTCACAGCTAAGTCAGCGGGCAGCCAAAGGAACGTATGAGGCACACGCAATTAAGACCTGACAGCAGTACTGAGTGTGACACTGCTATGCCCAATATGTGTGTGTGTATGTTTGTGTTTGTGTGTGTGTGTGTGTGTGTGTGTGTGTGTGTGTGTGTGTGTGTGTGTGTGTGTGTGTGTGTGTCTGTCTGTCTGTGTGGTGCACTTACATGGTAAGACAAACACGGCTGTTTTTTGCAATATTAACATTCTGTTTCAGCAACGATTTGGAACCTAATCAGGGAGTATACACAAGGACTTATTCTTCACTGGTCTCTATTGCCTGATGGCAGACTGGCTGTCTGGTTGCCTTACTAAATCAGGTTAAACAATTCCCAAAACCCATTTTTCAATTACACACACTACATAGATGCATCAAGTTATACTTACTCACTACATAGTAATTACTAAGAAGAATTGAAGTAAGCAGCACAGGTAGCTCCTTACATGACACCCTCATACCACCCCAATTCCATAGTACAATTTTTATATCTGTATCTTACCATCGGACTGGACAACAATCACAGAATCGTTGTCCGAGTGACCACCCTCCACAGCTTCACGCTGTGCTGGTACTACCTCGCGGGCAGGCGGGGATTCCTACGTTGGCCTGTGATAAAAGACAAAAATAGACCTACAATGTCTTGAATGGTAATTGCATCACATTTTTCACAACTTTTGATGCAAGCATTAAACCTCCTTCAAGTAGTTAACATTGCCTCTCATCTGGTACACCACAAACACTGTGGGTATATATTCAATTGCAAGTGCTGTTAATATCTAAAATAATGTTTCAAGAGCAGTACAGAACAACAGTACAATCAGCGTAACTAGTTGTCACAGTAACATGGGCAACATTTAAACACCAACTCAAGACATTCACACTAGCCTAGTAACTACTAATGGGGATTGAAACACATTTCATATTAGATACCTAAACAGTATGTACAACGCTACATGCTAAAAATAACACTATTTGCATTGCATCTGTCAGAATTCTGCAGCTCATGTACATTGTGTTTTGTAATACCACAAAATAAAAGTTCACAGCATTATTTAACAGCTTGTTAAATGCTAAAATTACCATCACTAAGTAGCATTACTGCATACTATGGCACCTCATACATACGACTAATACAGAACAAAATTAAGTAACAAAAACCGCATGAACTGACTACAGTCATAAAACATGATAGCTATATAAAATGTACATGAAATAAATTTCTGTCTACATACAATGGGTGCTCTATAGTCACTACACCGTTATCATTAGCATATTGTGCTCTTATCTAGTCACTAAGCTAAATCTCACAGTTGAACCATGTCACAATGTACTATGAACTGCCATAGCATATGTAATGGTATCTATCTAAAGCTGTAGAAAGACACATGCATTGTAATAAGTTCTGTTGAGAAACTTACCATGGATTAGCTGCTCTCCTGCAGCATGGTTTCCCAACAACCTCCCACAGTTCATATCACTTGAGTAAATGGAAATCACGTGCGTATCGTCCGGTATCTCCTCCTGCTGTTTTAATACATAACGCTGGTGCAACAGCTTCCACTTCCTCTTCAGCTGTGTAATGTTCTTATTCTTCAGCTTGAGCTGTGATGCAGATAACTATGTATCATACTCCACATTGCATCCAGTTTCCGGTTCGTGCTCCACATTAAGATGTGGGCACTCCCCAACGGACGCCTCAAGCAGCGACACACATCTCTTGCAAGGTCCACTGTCTCATTTTCTATTGTTGTTGTGATCTGCGTAATGGAAACATAAAAAAAATATCCATCAGTGTTATGTCTCATTATAAAATGTATTTTGCTATTTTGTATGCAATTATGTGCTTAAAAATGACAAGAGCACATTTCACTACACCATCAACCACCTTAGGCCAGAAATGAGTTAGTACATGCCTTGTTTTGATGAACTTTATAACTATTATGCAGACTCAATACACACTGCTATTGACCGTGTGACACCATTAGTATCTCCAACCAATGTGATAAACCATTACTTTAAGAAACGCTACCCATTTTAACATGATAGCCAATGCTAAACTGTACTACCACCATTTGTTTTTAAAACAAACATTTGTCAATGGCAAATGTTGTGACAGTGGAATTAACAGTGCGAGTGGCATGGGTAGAGATGCATAGTGATGTGATTTGACAATATGTCTCAAACGTGAGATCGCTTTGTGAAACACTTCGTGTGCACCACAGCTGCAGAAACATATGTTGGGTAGGCTGTTAAATGGCAGCCTAGACTATTGATAAGGAGACATGCACAAATACCAGTGGTGAAAATGTGGAATGAAAATATTGCAGATTTACAAAGTTACAAGGGTGCACAGGAACTATGAAATGCACATTTGCAACACAGTCTTTGTATGGAGGTTCTGCCCAAAATGTTCTACATAGTCATTTTAGAAACTCTGTTCATGAATAGTGTTACCATGATTTCCTAAAACTATCCCAAATCCTTATTTCACACTGTGGACATGCATTGTGTCAGGCGTGCATAGAGACAAATTTCAGACAGCTGGAGTGTTCATAGGAGGTATGGAAAAGTTCAATAATGAACGAATTGGAGGAAAGTATTACAAATTTAGAAAATGGTTGAGAAAATCTTTGAAGCTGATTGGCTTGATTAACTGCATACCCAGTCCAGTATTGAGCAACAGAGACTGGGAAATAATGAGTCCCAGTCTTTGGCTGCCTGTTTCCTATAAGTGTCATGCGTCAATGGAATGTTCAAATTGAAAATACTGTAATTTTCCTTGGCTAGCAAGAGGTGATTTTCACAACCCATTTTCCCATTTCCTAAAGTACCAGCCCCCGCTCAGTCATCCATCTGCTGCTGGTATCAAATACAGAATTACAAATAAAAAGGAGGCAGTCATACTCGAAGCAGGTTGAGAGAGAAAATTAACTATTCTCTGTACCTCCTACTTAATAATCGCAGTGTATTTATCTATTCCACCATGTTTCTAGACTCTCTTAATAGGCGAGTAGGCAACTCCAACCTGCCTTTCTTTTTTCTTGCGTTTTGTTCCTGCCACTCTAGATTAACTATTCTGACCTCTCTTAAATCCAAACATCACAGGTGTGGATGCTCAATATAATATTTTGCTCAGCAAGTGCACCTTACCAGGGTTCACTGAAAGGCTTGTGACTTCTCATACAAAACTACCGCAGCGGAACATCTGCACTTCAGAAAGAGGTCCTCTCACTCTTTTTACTGCCCATAACATTTCCAAAATGCAACATTAAAATAATTTTATTTTTATTCTAAGATGCAGTTTCCATCAACAGTCTTTGTTGGAGTTACAAGCCTTGAGGTGCTGTAAGCTGTTTAAATGAAAAGAAACAGCAACTGGAGACTGCGTGGTAAACAAGCATTTTGTTCAGTGTCATACCTATAATTTGAACAAACTAGTTGTTGGAACTGTTGTGGTAAGCAAGCAAGAGAAAGTGACTGCCTCTCCTTTCTGAAGTGCTGACCTTCTGCTAAAGACAGTTTTGTGTGAAAGCCCTCTTTTACATCTCAGACTGCTCCCAGTCCCAATAAATATGCCCCAGCCTTCATCTGAGAACCACACTGGGTTCATTGTCAGTGTCTTACGGTGGCCAGATCAGTGCTCCTGTCTCCGTAGCCTCTCACAGCTCAGCCTTTTTCCTGCTGGCTGCGCATGAATGAAGGGAGGTGTTTACTATTTCCCATTGTGGAGCAAGCACAGTTTGATTTGAAGTGTATTGTCTGAAGTGGAGCCTGCAGCTTCTCTAGATTAGAATGTGCTCCCCTGGGCGGAACTTGCTGGTAGCATCATTTTTTCTTTTGCCCCCATTTTGATAGACAGACCTCTATTGCAACCTAATAAAATGTAATACTGTACTGCTCACTTGCGTTTTATGACAGATTAACACTGTAGGGACAGGGTGTGTAGCTGCATATACAGCCACTAAAACCTGAGACCCCTCCAGCAGGACAGTCCAGGTGATGAACCATTTTATTACAAAACTTACAATAAACTAATTTGTTTAAAGAATTTCTCATTTTTTTAACAGAGTCATTTTTTAAGCACAATAATATCCTCAGGATGGTGGTATTGGTATACCAGATTGGAGCTATAAGACCCTCCACCTGCGGCATCGAGGCTCATTTTACCCTGATTGGTCTGGTATTCCCAATACCTCCCACCCTGTAAAGATTATTAGCCTCAGAAACTCATGAACTTGTCACGTGCAAACTGTACAATGCTGCGCCCATGAAACACTCATTTTATTGACTTTGCATTTCCAAATGTGCAACACAGGCATTTTTAGGACATCTGCAAATGAACAGTGTCAGTGTCATTTTCATCATGTGTGTCGAACACAGACTTCACACAATGACCATGCCATTTTGAACCGTGGCTGCGAAAACAGATTTTGGTCAGGATGTGAACAATGACAGATGTACTTTCATTAGGAGGTGAAAAACAGTGACACTGTGGAAAATCTGAAGTAAGAACATTAGACGTTTGCTAATGTACGACCATGCATGCAAACAACACAACACACACTCATAACACAGTCATTTTATAGAGCATTTTTAGCAAATTCTCAACACAACCATTTTAGGACCTATGCTCATGAACAATGTCACTGTCATTTTAGTAATATGTCCCGAACAACAATGGGGGGGGTATGCCAACAGGCAGTGTCTCTCCCGTCGCCACACAAAGACAGTGGGAGGATTAAACTGACACCAAAGTTACAGATGTTAAGTGACTTCACCGCCAACCATCCGCATAATGTCGGCAAGCACGGCAAGAAAAGGACCGCTGATTCTGCCAAGCTTTGCTAGGATTGCAGCAGATCTTTCCTTAGATGTGTTCACCCAATTATGTATGCATAGTGTTGCACTGGCATGCAGGCTGATTGGGTAATACAGGACGCACCTACTGGTGCGTGCCATACATTCGCCAAACAATGACCGTGCCTTCAACTCACTACACTCTTAGAAGATGTTTGCTGCGCAAGCTTGGCAACATAAAAAGAAAAAGAAAATGCTGTAATACATTACCAGCAAGCTACTGGAGGGGGGCATTACTAGACAACAGATCCTGAGTCACTCAATACAAGCAACAACTCACTAATAAGGACACCTGCATACCAATAATGCCTTAAAATATACAAAATACCTGTGTTTATACCTTGCATGTATAATAGTTCCATTTGCACATATAGTACTAAATGAGTGCAATGCGTGTTTTCCTACCACTAACCTTCACTGTTCTGACACCCTTCCTCTCTGCCCACCTACAGTTGTGAAGTGCCATAGTAACATGTTCAATGTGCCTCACAGACTGAAACATTTAACAATTCTATTGAAACCACTACATCATGAAATTGTGTACTAACAACAACATACTGCATTTCTATTCCACTTTCCCCAGTGTTGTAACACAGCATGGCACAATCTAAACATTCCCATCCCACGTGTTACATGTGTGTGACTGATGAATGCAGCTGATCTGTTTTTTGACCACTTTTTTTGGTTCTAGAAAGAACCTTTGTTAACACTTTGATATTTGATCAAACAGTCTGACATTCTTAGGGGACTTCGAGGATTGCATCTAGAAGGTCTCCCAGGAAATGGTATTGCCAGCATGCAAGAAATGTACACCGTCTGGTACAGATGCTATCCATACTATAATACTTAATTTCTGGGTGACCTTATGGTGTACATTCCAGTGCGTAAATGAAATCTGAATATATTTGTATGTTGACTTTTCTTGAGGCTCTGTCAATCAGATACATATGGTATTTCTGCTTGCCCAGATCCTGCGCTCTGTGATATCCAAAAATAGATAATACAGGCAGCAACATACTCATAATGAAGCAGGTCCAATTTTTGCTTCTGTTACTAAATCTACCCAGCATTTGGTGCCCAAATAATTGCCTCTGAGATGTATCAACAATATGTCCACGATGGTGAGTACGCAAAATCTCTTTATAGTTGGCATGGGGTGTCACCTCATTCCACCCCCTACCAAACCATTTCTATGATTTAGGAGCTGCAGGTTTCTCCCAAAATCACTATTGTGAGCATACTCAAGCGCTCGTCTCATGATACTGCTTCCAACTATCCACAAAGTCCTTTTGCTTTTTTATGCCATTCTCAGTTTGTAAGCTTCAGAAGTGAACAGAGCTACCAAACAAGTCAGTGTTCACCCTGCAGTAGCTAGGCTGTTGTGACAGTCAAACTGATATTTTTCCCTTTTAGATTTCAGCCAGCTTCATAGGCTAATTAACTCACACTAATAAAACAAATCATTGGCTAGTGCTCTTGCTTCATTAACCAATGTAGGCTATACACTGACTATCACTAGACCTCTGCCTGCTAACATTGCAAACATTGAGAGATGGGAAAAACTGTACTTTTTCTTAGCAGTTTTAAACAATTACAACCACACAGCCATATCTGATTGGTTTCCTCTTCTGTTATGGGTCTCGTGCAGCTTACTATCTCACTTTATTTGCAGCTGTATCTGTACAAGTTAATACTAAACTAATATGTGACTTTAAACAGTTTTATCTAAATAATACAACAACTTAGATTGTTACAAGTAACATTATCAAATACAGCAGTAAAAATGTTTTGATTAATGGTATTAACATGTTGCTAACATTTTTAATGCTGAAAGCGTTTTTTTAAATATACAGTAGCCACAGTTTTGAATAATGTTGTCTCTCACAGTACTAAGATGGCTGTTGTTGCCTTCTTCTTCAGTGTTATCCATCTCTGATTGGCTGTCTCCACATGGCCTGACAAATCTTGCATTGCATTGGTAGAACAAACTGTCAGTCAAATACAATGAGATCTGATTTGATAATGAATACATTTCCATCCCAAGCTTGGAAATTTACAACTGTCAAATGCACAGTAATTTGCAGTGTCGAATACGCAGCGCTTTTGTGACACTTCCGGATGCACAAAATAAGTTGTGAAAGCTTTGAAGTTAAGCAATATTTTATTGCCATACTATCAAACGCACAAAGTAACATTTGCGACACTGTCGAATGAGATACACCTCTTGTCTGAGTCACTTTCGTTACGATTCAACAGTATTTTTCCAAAATTGTCTATTTTTACCACAATTTGATGGTTAATGACAAAAATAACAAATTTTTGATGCTGAGCACTGCTGCGCAGCATTGGAACTATCTAAGTGGACACGCATAGTATTGTACTTTGTAAACACCCACAAAACAGGTGGTAATCTTCAGTGACAATGTCACAGAGCAACTGACTTGTAGTAATGCATTGTTTCCATCTGCTAAGCACCCTCACAAAGCAGTCATTGTATGCACCATTGACAACTAATTTCAACAATGTCATCTTAGGATGTAATGCATCATTCCCAAGCTGATATGGAGATACTGCAAACACACCAACTTACAATGTGTCTAGTAAGGTCTCATCGCACCTCACATAAACAGTCATATAACAGACTATCACTACTAAATTTTAGACATACTCATTTCCACACCTCTACTCATGAACAGTGACTGTTATTATAACAAGACTCTCTGAACAGTGTTTTCGACACAACACCTGCAATGTGGTCACTGCAGCTACATAAAGCATCTCACAAGCATCTCAGAACTGACAGCTGTGTAATTTAATTAGCAGTTGTGTTAAAATGCCAACCTTAACAATGTCACATGTAAACATGCATATGCACTAACTCTGACTAAGTGTGCTACGTTGACTTAGCAATGTGGCACTAATTGACAGACAGAGCATTAATAAAGTCATTGTGTTACAAGCAGTGTGACAGCATCAGCTATGTCTACGTATCTCAATAATACAAATTGTCAAAAAGTTAACATTGAAAATGATACAAAACAAAATCTAGATGCTATACTGAAAAAGATATGCAAGACAATATAACAGAAACAAAATGCAACTGTTACAATGTTAATACCTTATGCGATAAAAAGCTTATAAGACTAGATTATTTTAATTGATGCTGTACTTAAATCAGATGTATCAATGAAAATGTTAGAAGTCATGAACAGAGCCATATAGTAACATTGTCTTTTCTTTCTTTTACATGCCTGATACTTCTGCAATATTGCTTCTCCATTTTAGGATACCGCAGAAAAATGCCAACTAAATACAGACGTAGATGTTTAAGTAAATGAGACAGGCACCATGAAGTACTTCACTGTTTGTAAAAGGCGATTAAAAATAACACAAATGTAAGCACCAGAATATGAAGAGAAGAACAACACTGCAACAGTTACCCCACGATAACTCATTGTGCATCAAAAGCACATACTGCCTCAAGAGCAAGTAAAAAATGCTTACTTCTTCAACAGTTGTGTAGATTTCTCAGACAAAACACAACTACTGTAACTTGCAACCATAAACAGACCTCAAAAGCAGCGTTGCAACTCACACCTGGTGATTTTATCTGAGAAAGCAAAGTATTTTTATCTCAGTAAGTAAAGCTAAGATCGACAGACTTATTGCTGCTGTGATGAGATGAGCGAAAAAGACAAGAGTCACCTGTCTTTGATGAAATTGTGTCTCAAAGTATGCACTTTGTTAACAGAACAGTGTTTGTACTCGCAACGTTTGTGTGTAAGATGTCTCATGTGCTTGAACAATTCAGAAAAGTTGATGTATGACATAAAGGCTACAACAGTATCCTTCTTTGACTGTATACACAATTTCTGTGATGTTTTCTGAGGTCACTGGTTTTTATGCACTCAGAGTCATATTTCTGGGAAGATGTAATATTCCCATAAAAAAGACTCAAGTTCACCATTGATGAGTCCAGTAAACTGGTGTTCTCAGTATCTTATTAACACCGCAATGGACCTGATTATGACTGTGATGCAACCACTGTGTCCAATAAATGGCACTGTCTGTCATGGGCATGTGATGACACCTGCAACGTGGGCAGGCATCATTTGAAAAAAGTTGGTACAGTTTGTCAACATATTTGTGATTACAGATCATGAAGAAAGATATAAACTGTTCAACGCAAAGATTGACCATTGTGAATTTCGACCACATACTGGACTTATGGGTCACTCACTTGCATGTCTCAATAGTGGTGTTTGCGATAGTCTTTTTCTCAACATGCGGATGCTTGGGTCCATCAAAGAGGCACTGTGAAACTTTGTATACAGAGTATATGAAGTACAAGTTGTAAATCAGTACACTTGTCTAATGACTTATTCAGTCAGGTGACATGCAGGGTGCCATCACATTCCTAAACAACTGCAACATGTCACTTCCATACCAGACACAAATTTCTCAGTTTAACACTTCTGATGAAACATCAGTTTCAGTCTTAGAGACTGACATAATGAGACAACCTGACGAAATATGCAAAATTTGAGCTGTAGAATCTAGAAGTTTGACTCTGTATGTGTCTCAATGTGACCATTGCTACAAGTAAACAAACAGTCACAGTTAACTCTAAACCTTGCCACCATACAATGACATGTGGTTCTGTCTCTCAGCATTTTTGCTGATGAAATCTGACTTTCACTTAGAAAACACCATTCTGCTCTGCAAACACTGTTTCTCCAAACTAAAAGTGTAACATTTTGCCACTAAGGTCACTGCTAAATAATATGGAGGCAATATTTACACCAAGTGCATTCAACATTGAATATGTTTGACTGCATTTCTATTCATGACAATGAAACCATTCCAAACCATTCTCGTGTAACACAGAACATGGAGCATTCCACAGAAAGAACTTGTTAGGATATCTAAAGGGTTCAGTGATGTATCTACCACTTCCTCTACAAGAAAATGTGGAAGCAATCTCTTACAGAAAATAGTTTGGTGATGCTTGTAAGTGGTGTTCCAACAAGTAAAGTCATCTGGTAAGATGTTGTCAATGTACAAAAGGTGAAGCATGCCTGCTTATTTAAAGAGTAACAATCCCTTTTATACAGACATGTTGAGGATCAGATGATCAGTCTCTCTCTCCAACATGATCTATTAGAAAACCTAAACCTATCATTGAGAAGGTCAGTGGACACACATGTGACAGTATTATATGAACAGTAACACTTCACCCACTACATGGTGGAGATCCTGTAGGAGACGAGATTGATCTCTATCAAATGAATCAGGTGGAAGGTGAGCCTCTTGGCATTTGGGAGGCAACACTAAAAGCGCTGCTTCCCAGACCTATTCCCAAAAGGTCAGGTGGACACCTAGATGAAAGAGAGTTCATGTCTGTGGTGCTGAGTAGCACTACCCATGTCCTCAGTAAAGATGGCAAATTCAGACGCAACATACAGTACCAGTTTCATCTCTCTGGGAGAGTGAACTTAGCATTCTGTCTGCATCCGTTGCACATATTATTGTCTCACAAGTCCATTAGATGGAATAACAGCTGCTCAATTTCTAGAGAAATTAAAGCAGAAAAGATTAAAATGTTCAGAGTGATCTGTCTTCTATTCTTTCCAAGTCTTGAAGTACCAAAGAATATTGGTATCATAGCAGACACTCTGAAGTGATGACAATGCTGTGAAGTATGAATTGCAGCCATGAGTTTTCACCTTAGTTGTGCTGAATATGCCTGGGATGAGCTCATTGAACTGTTGAAGTGGGCAAATTCTGATGTCGAGGCATCTCATCAATGATTGTCAGGAGAAATGTGTTCACTTGATCTGTGTCTGTCACAAGAAATTTTCTTTGATTCCCTGGCATTCTGGCTTTCATGTTGTCAAGCACAATCCACTTCTTGGCATTGTGCAGCATTACTTTGGAGGATGGAGTATCACATGGGTGCCCTCACATCCATATGTTATTGTGGATCAAGGATGCACCATGAGAGTGAACATATGAAGCTGCACAAGTGTTAGCATTCATCCAAGAAATATATCACTTGTCACATTCCAGTGACGTATGATAGTCCTACACTATGGAAGTTAGTGCAAAAGTTCCAGCGACATATTTGTGCTAAATACTGCAAGTGAATAGTCAAGAAAAATCTAATTGGTTCACATGATGTTGCTTTGGTTTCCTAGAAGAGTTTGTCAGGATGGTGCCACAAATGATGACCTTTTCTCAGCAATGCAACACCATGAAGGCAAATCAGTGACCAAAATTTATACGACTTGCAAGTGAGAAAGGGTCTACATAAATGACTACAACCCAACTCTTCTCCTACAAGCAAACATAGATGTTCAGTTTATGGCTGATAACTCATTGGCCCTGGTGCAGTGCGTCACTTTGTGCACATTACCAAACATGAGCAGATTCACTCAAGATCTTTGGGAAGATATTGCCAGTTCAACGAAGTTTATGTCTCAGCTGTGGTCATTGGGCTTGAAGACTCTTTCCACACAGAAATGGAGCTTATGAAGCCAGTTACCATTAATGGGTACACATCATGCAGGGAAGTCGGCTGGTCCGGTTTCTCAGTGTAAACTACAAAGAGAAATGCAAGCTTGTACTGATTCCCGTGTTAAAATTGAGGGGTTACTGCTAATTAGACCTTCTTCAAACAGATCTTGAAGAATAACCTGATAGATACATACTACCCCCTTAGACATGACGACATGGATTATATGTGTCACTTTCATGTGGCTAAGTGGTATGAGTACAAGGCAGATATATCACCTGGCTCAACACATCAGATTTACAAGGTGAATGGAGTGGATGGCTGTCTCATGAAGAGACACAAGCCATGGCTCATAGACCACTGTAGATTGCATCTAGGCACATCAGAGAGCAGAGAACACTACTACTTTGCTCTCCTATTCCTATTTATACCCTGGAGAAGTGAGTCTCAATTAAAAGGTGACTGCATGATACATTGGGGAAGTAATTCAATCGCAGTTTGATACTTCAAAAGTCAATACTCAGAGACATACATGAGAGACTAGAGGCTGAGATATGAACAAATTGAAAAGGCAGAAGCAGCTTCAAGAAGACATTCCTGTTAGTTCGTTAAGACAACCTTTATCCAGAAGGACAAGCTGTTCTGGGTGAACCTCTTCCCTTAAATATGTCCCAGATGTGTTAATGTCAGAAATTGAGACAGCCATGGAGCATGGAACACACTCCACTGTCAACCAAGCTGACTTGAGAGAAAGAGTAAATCAGCAGCAGCATACATTTCACTCTCAAGTAGTTGGCGCTGTCCAACATGGCCTACAACATGAAACAAAAAAATGTGACTGTCGTGACTATAAGCCACTACTGATCTTTGTTAGCAGTTCAGCTGGCACAGTTAAGAGTTTCCTTATTGAAGCCATCACTGCTGAAATACAGAGCCTGACAGGGTCATCAATGTCTGTTGTTGTTACTGCTCCCACAGGACTAGCCGCAAACAACATTGGTGGAGTTACATTACACTGTCTCTTTATGTTGCCAGTGGAACATGGCAGAACTGGAGAGTATCGTAAACTGTCATTTGAGGTTGCATCTCAGCTCTGTTTCATGTTCACAAAGATGAAGTTACTCATCATTGATGAAATCAGCATGGTCTCCAATGTCATGCTTGCCTGTATTCATTTACGTCTACAGGAGATCTTAGGCACTGATGATGAGTACCATTTGGTGGCAAAAGTATTCTTGTTTTGGGAGACCTTTTACAGCTTGTGCCAGTCAATGCAGAACATGTATTTACAACTCTAAGCTAAGAATATTCTCGGCTGCATTGCAGGCTATAACATTTGGGAATTATTTACCTACTTTGAGTTGTCTGAGAACATGCGCCATAGTGGTAATCTGGCTACATAATCACTTTTAGATGAAGCTGCATACATGTTCTCTATCACCAGAGAACATGTTTACATGTTAAACGATCGGAGAATCACAGTAGATTCTGCATCCATAGAAACAGCATGTGATGTTTTCAGCGATATCTACTCTACAGGGACACACATAGTGTGTCTTATACCACGACCTAAAGAAATGCACTAGGTTCAACAATCTAATGCTGCAGAGAGAAAGCCAAGAAATTCTAACTCTGCATGCTGTTGATACAATTGATAGTGTCATTCTTAGTCGCAACCTAATAACAAAAGATGACTGAATGACTCAGTGAACTCAAGTCAGATGTTTCACGCTGAGCTGGCCTCAGAAGCTGTTCTCACGCACTTTGTAAGGTGATACATATCATGCTGCGGCCGTAATCTAGATTTTGAAATAGGCATGAGGTAGCGGTGCCGACAGGAAACATCACTGACTTTGTCTACAATGTCCAGAAGACATATATCGAGACACTTGTAGATTTCACTTTGACAACATGGAACAGCCTGTACACATAGAATGGACCTGCATAAAATTCCAGGTATTTAAGGATATCTATGTAAACAGGAAACAATTTCCATTATGTGTTGCATATGCTGTGTCCATTCACAAATCTCAGTGCTTGAGTTTGGATTCAGCAATGGTGGACATAGGTACAGACATTTTCAAGGATGGCATGAGCTACGTGGCACTTTCACGTGTCTGCAGTCTTTCTGGGTTGCACATTATAACTCTAGCACCTCAGAAAATATGAGCTGACAAATGATGTATTCTTGAGTACAACAGATGACGTACTCTATATCAGCCACAAATGTCTTTAATACCACTGCCTACATATCTGGCTGTCTCACATAATGCAGTCAAATCTACAAGTATCAACAAACAGCTACAAGCTTCCAGAACTGATTCAACTGAAAAGAGTTCAATAAAAGTTACAACTTCAAGTAAACATTCACAGCCATCAATTCTTCAGAAATCAGTTGGTGTATCCGCTGTGCCAGTGTTTGACAACAGCACTAGAGTGAACTGCTATGCTAACTCAACTATGCAAGTTTCTCTATACATGCCACACTTTGTGCAGGCAATATCTGCTTCACAAGACAATGCCCTATCAAAGGCATTGAAACAGATAATCAACATGACTTCTGACCAGTCTCACAATGTACAGTCACTAACACCACTTGACAGCTGTTAGGTACATATGACCAATGTAGTACATTTGCTGCTGACATTCAACAGAACACTAGTGAGTTTCTGATGGCTGTCATAAAAACTTGGATGAAGGCAGGTACTCCAGTTGACACTACTTCACAGTGTCATATATGACAAATATATGTATGTGTTTCATGTGGCCATTCACAAGCGTGAAACCACAGAAAACACTGTGGATTACTCTTTTTTGTCCCTCAAAGCAAAAAGTGTCAAATTCTGACAACTATTCACCGCAATACTCAATGTGGTAGTCACTTGCTCCTGTAAAGGTGTGGAGGCAGATGCACTCAGTCCATTTGTCTCAGGAGTTCATCTCAAAATCTGTTGTTTATATTGCACAGGTTTTGACTCCAATGGGCTCAGGTTACTCCTATCACAGATTACACAGCTGGTAGAATGGTCTTTAACCAATCAGTATTTGACACTCATAGTAATATCTATCACTGTGGCCAATCCATGCATTCTGGTCATCATTCCACCTGCTTACTAAAAGTTTAGAACTGGATGGGTAGGGTGTGACGACTCTACAAGCAGTTTCTAAACAGAGACTGCCATGACACTTAAAAATGCATATCTTCTAATGATTGAAGAATTATGATGACCTTCATATTTCAGAAGACTAGGACCAGAACTATGTGCATTTTAAAATTACTACTATGACAGAAACAGTCGTAGGTCAGTACAATTGTTTCAAATCTACGACTCTCAATAAACTATAGCATTTCAACAAAATGCTATACTGGCAGACAATTTCATGCACTATGACATCTAAGATCATGTGTGGATCAATGACAACATGGAAATTGTTGTAGTGGCTTCAATCAGCTCCAACAGTATTCACAGTTACTAGAAAAGCCATGTTTACATGTCTATCAAAGATTGTAATTCTCAAAACAGAGGTCTTACTGCTCTCCTCTTCTGTACATATCTCTTATTGTTACTGTATCATACCCATACATAACAACAAGTTGCTGCCAGTTTGAAACTGTTACTCTCTGCAGATAAAGACAAGTTCTCCAGTTACCATCGTAAATAACTGAGCAACACATGTCTCATTCACCAAACAGTGCAGTCTGTCACAAGTTGTCTATCACCACTTGTTTTTGTTTATTAACTGTTGACATGTACTATACACAACAACATCATTCGCTCACCATGCAACAGTGTTGAACTATGCCTCCTTTTCTTGTAATACTGATACTGTACATATTTACAAATAACAATCTTTATTCATTATACAACATGTTAAATGAAGCGAGTGTATATAACGAATGATTGCATCTTTCCATTTACTGAATTTGCTATGGCTTTGTAATTACTGTAAATAATATTTGCATTCTTATTCCACCTTGTCATTGTTGATAACTACTTTTATTGTTCTACTAAAAGTATTACTACAGGAGTAAAGTACAAATTAATTTTAACATATAATACAGAACTATACTGTTTAAGTCCAGTGCATCATGTCTTTGATAAAGACAGTATACCATGCACATTTTTTTACTTACTAGTTCAGAAGTAACATATAAACCAATGTAACAATTGAGAATAATGCTTTTTTTTTCTTGTTATAATATGACTTTTTTTGTACTTATCGACTGAAGTATTTCTAGCTATATAAACAATATTTGACAATTGTAAATCAGACACTGTTACTGATCACAGGGTACTTCATACCTGTTCCTGATAATATTTATGATTGCCTCTATTGAGGGGTAGGGTGGGAATTTTCCATATGCGACTAGTCAGTGACATATCATTAAATATTTAACTGAACATGGCAGTAATCTAATGTCACTGAAATCAGATTTCTTAAATATTCTATTACGTAAACACTTAGTGTATGGTTTTTCACCCACCCCAGGAACATCCACATTATCAGTCACATAATAACAACTACACATTTCTGTTTCATGTGTGCTATACTGCTTATAAGATCTGACCATACCTTTACTAACATAGAACACAAGTAATGTATGACACATAACTAGAATATTCAACTTCTTTAAAAACTGGCAACATTCTTAGACAAAGTCTCTTCAAGATTGGTATCAAATATACAATGAAGAACCACAAGTAAACTGACTGTCACAACTATGAGGAGGAATGACAGAAAGCACTTCCTTCAACAAAGAGTAGAGTGAACATAACATCACTGTAAACACAGAACACCTAATTAAAGACAGTGAACAGCAATTAAAGAACCAGGTATATGCATAGAAGATAGATAACAATCCCACCAGCAAAAGATGGGAGAGCACTGCAGGGATAGCAATCACTTAACCTTAAGATGTCTATCCTGTAACACAATCACAATAAATAGAACAAAGTACCTTCTTATGCCACCTTCTGTCTATACTGTATTTCAATATCACATACTTGCTCCAATTCATATAATGTAGTTCCTATTAATGTGACACATTGCATATATTCAAGCAATGATTACACACATACAGGGATTCTATAAATGAGACTGATTTTGTAAAATTAATGCAGTCTTAATTGGGCCTTTTTCTGTTTCACCAATTGGCAATAAATCTTTTTAAAACATAACCACCTGTGTTGAGTCTTTACTGAAAATAGCATAATGACATTAGAACATAACTGTTGTTTCTATTAAGCATGCAAATCAACTGCAACAAAAAGTGCCACAACTATGTGTCCATTAATTATTTTGGCTGCTATGCTTTCCACTCAGTATCCACTACATAGACAGCGATGTGGCACATTGCTTGTCATACTTCCCATAATTCCTAAGAGTGTAAAAAACCCCGCAATGCACTTACTTTTCCTGTGCCTCTACATTCAGTATGTAGTAATTACAGCAGCAAGGTGCCGCACATCACCACCTAACACTATGCAGCTGTGACTACACACTTAGTATGCAGTCACTGCTATATGTCAACTTCAACTCCTGCTAAGTTTCTGCAACTCCTAACTGTGGCAACGTCACTGTAACTACAATTACAGAGGTGTGCCATACTGTAGATGTCCAGTACCCTATGGTTCTTATAGAAAACCAGTCATAATGCACTACAAATTTTGAGAGGCGCAGCAGCTCTAGCTGCCTAAATTCATGCAAATCCTAACTAAGTTAACTTCAGTTTTCCTGAAATCAGTGATGTGTGCCAGTCACGTACAAATACTCACCTGTGTTGTGTATGTGGACTGACATATACATTCCTAACTTGTGTTCTGTACTCCACTTAAAATGTAGTAACTAACATCACATTTGTAGACACATTGCCTACCTGAATCCATTCAAGTGGCAACTGTGCTAACTGGACTATTCCTGTAATCAGAGAGCTGTACAACTGATGTACATTGCGTATCATTTCCTGTGGCAGTTTACTTAGGATGCAGCAAGTACTGTGAAACAGCAGTTCCCCCATCACAATGTTAACCTCCATGTTTGTTTCTGTTCTGTACTGTCAACCCAGTGTACAATATGTGGGCTAGGTGTTCATACATTGAGTTACAGATCTCCTGTGATTCCTAACTAAGTTAACTACCATGTACTGCACTTACATCTACTGTCAGTCTACAGTCAGAGTGCAATACCAGGTCTAGAGAGCTGTGTGACACTCAGCCTAAGCACATGCAGTTGTGACTGTACAGTCAGTATCAGTAACTGGTATGCACATGTAAATTGCCTGTGTGAATCCATAGCAATCCTAACTGTGCTAAACTGTGTGTATCAACAATTACAGAACTCTATCATTGATGTTGCTTGCCTCATTCTTGCTGCATCGGCACTCATGATGCAGTACAAACTTTGGGATAGGGAGTTATTACCTGTGTCAGCCAACACAAACACTAACTGTCCTAACTTGAGTGTCCCTGAAATCATTGATGTCTACCATTGATGTTCATACACTCAGCTGTGCTGTGCATCTCTATTAAGGATCCAGTACCTGGTGTTGCAGTTTGAAGAGACATTACCTGGCTGAAGCCATTCAAGTGACAACAATGCTAACTACACTTTACTTGTAATCAGGGAGTTGTACAACTGATCTGCACCATCCGTCTTTGCCTCTGGCTCTTCACTCAACATACAGCAAGTCTGTGATTGTTCCTGTTACCATGGCTCCCCCCCACATCCATCTGTGTCTGTCTCTCTGTGTGCCACTGTTGTTCAGGAGGAATATGTGCAACGTCATGTCTTCACACATACTAAAACAGTGGCACCAAACAGAAATGTAAATGCACATGGTAGCACAAATCAAAACACAAAGATAAACAATTCTGAAAAATACTGAATGTAATAGAGTGACATTAGTGCAGTTCCCGTCAGGCCCCGTGCTCCTCCAACACAAAACACTAACATCAACAGTACTGAAATACAGTAAATGTGAAACAGCAGCAGGAGCACAGGGCCCTTCCAACCCCACGCTGCCACCACACCAAACACAAACATATACAGTACTGTTAAATACCCCACGCTCCCAGCACGTCATGCAGCAGCAGAAGCGCAGGGCCCTGTGGGCCCTGCGCTCCCGCCATGAGATGTCTTCTCACATAGTAACATTGTGCCCACAAATGCAAACCATAATGCATGTGGTGATGAAAAGCAAAACAGAAACAGTACACTAGACACAAATGTTAAAAATATACCAAATTGTGAAACAGCAGCGGGAGCACAAGGCTCTTCCAACCCCACACTCCCACCACACAAAACACAAACATATACAGTACTATGAAATACAAAATGTACTAGTGAGAGGAGCGCGGGGCTCTTTGGGCCCTGCATTCCCACCACGCAATGCGGTGGGGTGGGCTGGAGGTGTGCCAAGGAGGTTTAAACCCTAACATCAAACTTCCTCGATTTTGTTGCTGTGGAATAACACTAACTGATGCAGTAAACATAGTTATTTACCTCTAATTTCCCTTCTTTTAGAGAATGATAATGAGAAACAGTGACTATAATGCAGTGGGGGAATGCAGGGCCCTTCGAGCCCCTCATTCCTGCCACATAATGTGGCAGGTTGCTGAAGTGGTGCAAATGGGGTTTCAATCCTAACATTGAATTTCCTCACTTTTGTCATTGTGGAATAACCCTAAGTGATGCAGTAAATGAAGTGTTTTGCCCCTAATTTGCCTCCTTCTTGACAATCATAGCAAAAAAAAGGTGAAAGTAATGCGGCGGTGGCAGTGCGGGTCCAAGCTCACACCATGTAATGTGGCAGACTGGGCTGCAGGGTTTCAAAGGGGATTTTAACCGTAACATTGGATTTCCCTGCTTTTGTCGCTGTGTAACAACCCTAACTGATGCAGTAAATGGAGTTATTTGCCTCTAATTTCCCTTCTTTTTGAGAATGATAATGAGGAATAGTCAATGTAATGTGGCGGCAGGAGCGCGGGACTCGACGGTGGGAGTGGGGTGGGCTGGAGAGGTGCAAAGGGGGTTTAAACCCTAACATTGATTTTTCTCACTTTTGTCACTGTGGAACAACCCTAATGTATGCAGTAAATGGAGTTATTTGCCTCTAATTTCCCTTCTTTTTGAGAATGATAATGAGAAATACTGAATGTAATGGAGCAGTGGGAGTGGGAGCACGGGTCCCTTTGGACCCCATTCTTCCTCCACGTAATGGAGCAGCGTGATGACTTCTCAAATAGCAGCAATGTGTCTGCAAACGAAAATTGTAATGCACATGGTGATGCGAAGCAAAACAGAAACAGAAACAGTACTGTAGACACAAATGTTAAAAACAATGCAAACAGAACCACAAATGAAAATGGAAAAGGTAACGCACATGGTGGCGTAGAGGTGAACACTAAGTGAAACGGGTATGGAACCGTAAACGGAAACAGTAATCATAATAGCAATGTAAGCGCACAGTCTGGTTTTCCCCAAAAGCTGCATAGACAAAGACAGTGAGTACAAACAATGTATGCAAAACAATGACTCTTGGAATAGAAAGTGAGGACTTGGAATACTAAACTACTTATATCTCAGGAACTGTATGACATAGAAAAAAAAAATGAAAAGCCATATAAATTATCACTTTCCTGGCTAGTTTTGTACTTAGCCCCCAGCAGGGGGCTAAGTAGTTTTTTGAATAAAAGTCCGTATCTCTAACCATTTCCGAGATACGGGCCCTGAAAGGCATGGCGAACGTTGTAATGTTATCCTATGGGAAAAAAAGAGAAGTTCAGAGTGCCATAACTTTGGCTCCCTGTATTATTATTTAACCAAACCACTAAAAGGCACATCTGTGGGGTATTGTCTGTCTCACCTCCAAATTTGAGGAAAAAAGAGCAAACCGTTATTTAGCAACACAGTACCAAAGGATTCCTGTAATGCGTCGGTCACTGTAATGTTATCCTATGTGAAAAAGCATCAACTTTGGAGTGCCGTTACTTTGCTACCATGTAATATTTTTTCAACAAAACAGAGAAAGGCACATTTGTGACTTGTGAAGAAGCAGAGGTATAGGAGAATGGGGTGACAGTTAGGACCGAAGACCCCAGTGTGCACACCGATGCTGGTTGAGGGTGGGCGGGGGGTCAATGGGTGTTTCAACCCTAACACGAATTTCCTTGCTTTTGTCGCTGTGGAACAACCCTAACTAATGCATTAAATGGAGTTTTTTGCCTCTAATTTCCCTTCTTTTTGAGAATAATTGCGAGAAATAGTGAATGTACTGCGGCGGCAGGAGCATAGGGCCCTCCCACCACGTGATTTCTTGTGACATAGTAACAGGAACAGCAACACAAACAGAAGCACTAACAGTGGCACACATGATAACACAAGTGCAAATGAGAACAGAAAGGGTAACGCACACGGTGGCGTAGACGGGAGCGGTCCGCCACGTGATGTGTTGTCACATAATAACATGGTGCCGCAAACGCAAATGGTAATGTGCATCATGATGCAAAGCGAAACAGAAAGATAAACAGTAGTGTAGACAGAAATGTTAAAAGCAACAGAAAAGCAAGCGCAAATGAAAACGCAAAGGGTAATGCACATGGTGGCGTAGACATGAACGGTAAGTCAAACGGGTATGGAACCGAAAGCGGAAACAGTAACGGTAACAGTAATGTAAGCGCACAGACTGGTTTTCCCCAAAAGCTGCATAGAGAAAGACAGTGAGTACAAAGAATGTATGCATAATAATGGTTCTCTGAGCAGAAAATGAGGAGTTGGAATACTAAATTGCTTATATCTCAGGAACCGTACGACGTAGAAAAACATGTAAAAGTCATATGATTCATGACTTTCCTGGCTAGTTTTGTACTACCTGTAATATTCTTTCACCAAACCACTAAAAGGCACATTTTTGCTGTTGATCTCCACTGAGCATGCAGTACCTGGTCAGGTGGGTGGGGATGTCTCATAGTACATTTAGACAATTGTTTGTTATTTCTGTCATCTGCTGCTGGATGTCTGTCATTGGTTGTGTTGACTTGGTCCTCCCCCATACTTGCATATGTGTGTGTGTGTGTGTGTGTCTGTGTGTGTGTGGTGCTGGGGGGGTGAACTCGGAGTTAGGGTTTTCAACACTAACAGCGAATTTCCTCACTTTTGTCACTGTGGAACAACCCTAACTAATGCATTAAATGGAGTTTTTTGCCTCTAATTTCCCTTCTTTTTGAGAATGATAATGAGAAATAGTGAATGTAATGCAGCGGGAGGAGAGTGGCAACTCCATACATGTAATCACGGCAGCGACCGCTCCCCACCACGTGATGTCATGAGGCATAGTAACAGGAACAGCAATGCAAACAGAAGCACTAACAGTGGCGCACATGGTAGCATAAGCTAGCGATTAAGGAACAGAAAAGTGGCACATGGTGGCGTGAAGCGAGGAATGGTCTGCCATGATGTGTTGTCACATAGTAACATGGTGCCTGCAAATGGAAATTTCAATGGGCATGGTGGCGCAAACTAAAACAGAAGAGAAACAGTACTGTAGACACAAATGGCAAAAATAACAGAAAGCATGACTGAAAATGAAAGCAGCCTAAAGAGCAACGCACGTGGTATGCAGGACGCCAACAGTAAGTGAAATGGGTACAGAACCACAAGCAGAAAGGGCAACAGTAACAGTAATGTAAGTGCACAGGCTGGTTTTCCACAAAAGCTGCATAGAGAAAGACAGTGAGTACAAAGAATATATGCATAATAATGGATATCAGAGCAGAAAATGAGGACTTGGAATACTAAATAGGTTATATCTCAGGAACCGTACTACATAGAAAAAAAATTTAAAAGTCATATCATTTACAACTGTCCTGGCTAATTTTGTACTTAGCCCCCATTAGGGGCCTAAGAAGTTTTCCAACGAAAAGTCCATTATCTACGCACCGTTTCGAGATACGGTCCCTGAAAAGAGGCAATGCACATAATGTTATCCTTGTAGGAAAAAGAGAAGTTCGAGTGCCATAACTTTGCCTCCCTGTAATATTTTTTCACCAAACCACTGAAAGGCCCCTCTGTGGGCTGTTGGCTGTCTTCCCTCCAAATTTCAGGAACAAAGACCAAACCGTTATTTTGCAGCAGGGATCCAAAGGATTTCTGTAATGCGTCGGGCGCCGTAATGTTATCCTATGGGAAAAACTGTCAACTTTGGAGTGCCGTAACTTTGCCACCATGTAATATGTTTTCAATACAACACTGAAAAGCACATCTGTGAGATGTCGGCTCCGTTCCCTCCAAATTTCAGCCCAAAACTCCCAACGGTTCTTTTGCAGCACCGTGCCAAAGAATCGCTGTCACTTTCCCACAGATGGAAAACTACTGTCGCAATTTGCGAAAGCTTTCACAAAAAAGTTCGACACTTTTGTGAGCACGAAAGTAATTTGCGAAAGTACTTTTTCCAGAAATTTGAAAAACATATTTCTGTGGTGTTTTACCACAAAATAAAGACATGGCAAGCATCCTCAGGGTCCGACTAGGTGACTGCAAAAAGAATTAGGTTGCTAGAGGGTCCCAAATTTAAATGCCAACCATTTTTCTGATCACCAACTGAAAACTAAATGGCCGATTTGCAAAAGTAACAGGCCCATTTGCGAAAGTAAAAATGCATTTACGACACTTTCAAACTTTTTAACTTTTCCCCATGACTTATAATGGGAAACTGTTTTTTGAATAACTTTTGAACCATTTAATATTTTTTCACGAAATCTTCAAAAGGCACATCGGGGACCCCGGCCGCACCTTCCCTGAAGATTTCGGGCCGGTCGCACAAACCGTACGACCTGTAGGCGCGACCGTAGAATTCCAGAAAAAGCATAAACGTACGCACAGATCACACTTAATAACTCCGCAGCCATATATCTGACTGGTACAAAACTTGACATATCCCAAGGCCTATGGTTCTTGATTGGGTATTCCAAATTTCAGGCAAATCTGTCAAACAGTTGGAAAGTTATTAAGGTGCAAAGTTTGGGGGTTTAACATAGAAATGGCTCCTCAACCCTAACTATAGTGGCACTACCGTGCCACTATAATATACATAAAATAGGGGTGCAGTAGTGCCCCATAGTTAGGATGACAGGTGAGTTCTATGTTAAACTCAATTTTTGTTTGCTTCCTGCAGAAAGATGGTTAGAAAAGATTTGCATGAAACTTTCAGGATTTCTTGTATATGACAGAATCCACAATCCCTAAAAGTCTTATGTAAATAGGTTTAGTATTCTTAGAGATATTAAAGTGTGAAAAAAAATATTTTCCCTTTGACTTTAATGGTGTTTTTTTCTTGAAATTTTGCTCTCCTCTGCATGAAAAACAAAAAATCTTTAAACTGTGAAATTTTGTAGGGTAGTGTAGGTTGATGGGGAAGGATTTTCTAGGTGGGTTTGTTGTTTTTGTAGTTTTGTAGTTTTTAAGTTATTTGCATTTGAAAAACCATGTTTATACTGTTTCTGAGTGTGCTCACAATCGGGCTTTGAGATAATGTACCGCACGTGCAGAACAGTTTCAGTGCTGTTGAATGGGGATGAGGAAAGTGAAAAAAGTCAGGCAGTCATTAAAGGTGAAGTGAATAACAACTATTAACTGACATGTATCTCTGTGTTTATTTTGATGTCAGAAACACATACACAAGAACTGAATTAATTAGAATGTATATGTTTTATTTCTTATATATATATTTATTGTCATTTTGTGATCACTGTTATCCATTGCTGCCTACTAAACTATTAATTTTGAAGCTGTCCTCAGAGTGGCATGAGACTACAATGACTTCTCAACCCCGTGACAGTCTCTAACTGTGCTATCTCAGCACTTGACAGTCTGCATGTTCCTGCATCGATCAATCTTCATAGTGATTTACGCTTATCAGATATAGAGAAAGACAAGTTGTTTGCAAGTGTCTATCTTATTTAATCTATTATAGTATATTGTGCATTAAAATAATTTTATGGGGGGGAGCACTGTTGAGCACACCTGTGGATTAGAAGCACTTAGGAACAGCTCTATACATCAAGGAGCAGAAAATTATATAGAACTCAATGACAGCACTAGAAAGAGCATTACTTGCTGCACAGTTACATACTGATTGTGCGTCCAAAGCACACAGAAGGTAGGTCTGCCCCTGTGGAGATGTTCAGTTACCACCCTTTACGGGATGTGAGCCCTGAAGGCCTGGTAGTGGTGATTGACCTCTCAGAACTTCCTGATGCCAGCTCAGGTCTGGAGTCATTGGTCCTGGTCTATAATAAGGCCATCTCCACAATGCTTGACCTGATTGCTTCTGTCCGGGTTCATCCCCTTCCACTTCACCCTCAGGCCCCTTGGTTCGATGGCTCCTTAAGGGAGTTGCGGCGGTTGGGACAAAGGTTAGAATGTTGTTGGCGGAAATCCGCCCTGGAGGCCGACCATCTTGGTTTGGCGGATCACTATCAATCCTACCAATCAGTGATCTCCTGTAAGAAGGCAGAGTTCCTGTCCAGGGAGATTCCTGTTGCTCAGAACCGACCAGCTCAACTCGTCTGAACTATGGACAGGTTGTGCAACCCAGCCTGTCTGCAGCTCTGTTGATTTTTTTTCACAAAAGGAGTGTGATGAGCTTGCTTGATTCTTTGCGAATAAGATGGCTGACATCAGGTCAGAGATCCTTTTGACTCACTCTATAGGGGATGCTGTTGGTCGGTGCTCAGTCACTATACCTCGTACTTCCTGGAGTACCTCTGACCTGCCAGAGTTTGTGGATATTATGCGGACTGTCCAGGGGATGCACTCGATGAGCTGTGGTTTAGATCCTGGCCCAACATCCCTGATTTGGGTTGTTATGAGATCATTGACCCAGTTCTGGCTCAGATTGTCTGGTGCTCCTTGGAATTGGGTTAGTTTCCAAGTTCCCTGAAGAAGGCAGTGGTGACACCCCTTCTGAAGAAAGTTTTGTTGGACTCGGACACTCTATCTAACTACAGACCTATCTCGAACCTTCCCTTTATAGGAAAGGTTATTGAGAAAGTAGTGGTGACTCAATTGGAGAACCATGTGACCATCCATAATGTCTACAGACCTCTCCAGTCTGGTTTCTGTAAGAGGCATAGCACTGAGACTGCTCTGGTGTGGGTGCTCAATGATCTCCTGATGGTGAGAGATTGGAGAAACTGTTCCATTCTGGTACTCCTAGATCTCTCTTCAGCCTTTGACACTGTAGACCATGGAGTGCTGCTCGAATGCCTGAGGTCCATCTGTGGCCTGACAAGTACAGTCCTCAGGTGGTTTACATCTTTCCTAACTGGTAGAACACAGAGGGTTGTGTTGGGGAATTTTCTTCTGACTCGTTCCCTCTGTCCTGTGGGGTCCCTTAAGGCTCGGTGTTGTCCCCCATGTTGTTTGCAGTGTTTATGCTACTCTTCGGAGACATTGTAAGATGGTATGGGCTGAGTTTTCACTGCTATGCTGATGATATCCAACTCTACCTGCTTTTGCTCCCGACCAGGTTAGTGCTCTCTCAGTATTTAATAACTGCCTCGCTGAAATCCAAGACTGGATGAATTCGAGTTGAACGCAGGAAAGACAGAAGATATGGTCATGGACCCAGGTCACAGGTTAGAGGGGTTGAGGACTGATCAGCCCTCTGGATTATTTCTGGGTGGCACTCAGATCCTTACCTCTGAATGGGTACGCGACTTGGGAGTGGCACTTGATGGTGGGCTGACCCTTCATTATCAGGTGTCAGCAGTTGTTAAGTCTGCCTTTTATCATCTTGAGAACATTGCCAGGGTCAAACACCTTGTTCTGTCCAGTGATCTGCCTGAGTTGGTCCACGTCTTTGTGACCTTGCACCTTGACTACTTCAACTCCCTTTATTTGGGGCTTCCTGGAGTTGATATCCACCACTTGCAGCTAGTGCAGAATGCTGCTGCTCAATTGTTGACAGGGGTGTCTCAGAGGTCGCATATCACTCCTGTGCTGCGTGATCTGCACTGGCTGCTGATTCAGTGGTGGATCACATTTAAGGTAGGTTTATTGACCTACAAAGCCCTACATGGACTTGGTCCTGACTACATGAAAGAGCTTCTGATTCCCTACACCCCTGTGTGACAGCTCCATTCGGCTGACTAGGGGTTGCTGGAGATTCCAAGGGTTACTTTGAAATCTTCTGGGGCCCGTGCATTTATATTTGCATCCCCTACCCTCTGGAATTCTCTGCCCCATCAGCTCCGGTAATGCGTGACCATGGGGGTTAAACAGGCACTTAAAACTTTTTTGTGGAGTCAGGCTTTTCAGTGAACTGTTATTATTTGTTATTGTTGTTTTATTCACTAATTGCAATAGTTTTTTGGAATCACGTCTTAACACTGTAACGCGCCTTGGTGTTTGAAAAGCTCTCAAAAATAAAGTTATTATTATTATAATTAAGGAAGTGGTCCAAAAAATCAATCAACTGGAGAGCCACAGATCGAGGCCAGCAAAGCACCTAATGGTGGGAAGTGATCCCCCCCCGGAAAGCTCTAGAATCCTCGATGCAGACAATTAATTTAAAAGTTGGATCCATCCTAAAATGAATGCTAGACCAGGATACAAAGATTGAGGTAGCCACAGAAACTGTCTCTACAACTAAAACACATGCTGCACACAAGGGTTGTAGGCAACAAACAGGATGGTCCAGGGAAATGCCCAGATATGATATCAGCTGGAGGCCCTTGAGAATGCAAAATGAATGGGCTTCCAATAGTCACATTGTCAGTCTTCCTGAGAGCAGCGAGGGAGGGAACTTCTTGGGCTTTTTTGCAAGGTGGACTCCCAAGGGCGCTGAATTTAAATCTGGACAGTCAGACACTCTCCAATCTTGTTTTACTAAAGCATACTGAATATCACCTGGGAGTTTGGATTCCCAGCAAGACCTCTTCAAGACTGTGCTGCTGGTGACAGCCAGCTCGATTGTGCAGGACCATCTCCTGACAGCTGCCAGAGCCACAGAGTAATTAACTTATAACAGGATAACTCTCCATGTATTCCTGGATTTGTTGGGCATGCAGAAAAAAATTTGATGTAGTGAGAGCCAAACAGAAAGACTCAGAGCAATGCATTGTCTGTTGATGCCTGCTCGAGTTCAGATTCATTATGGAGGATATATATTTAAATTTACAAACCCAGTGGAAGCTGACAAAAGAACCAAAGCAACAGCCTGTGAGTTTGAAACTATGGGGGCACAAACTCATCATGAATCCAATGATGAGGCCTGATTTGGGAACTGAGGACAGATCATGCAATTCACAAGTACTAAGTGCATGATTTTTTGTGACTACTAAAATGTTCAGTTCTCTAGAGATACCCATTCTATTTATATGGGTTTGATTGCTGCTTCTTTACTGTTACCTATGTGTTAAACACCATTTGTCTTGAGTTTATAATATATTAATTTCTTACAGTTTAGTGTTCAGTTAATAAGGGAACCCTGTATGGGAGGTACTAGGCATTCACTTTTGACTAATGGCAAATGCCACATGGATTGAGTGTCATGTTGATGCTTCACCTTGGTAGGTCAAGAGGTCTGCAAAGTAACTCGGCAGGTGGGCCACACAAAACATATTGCTGAATATTTTGTAATTGGAGGTGTCTCCCTTTTGTATGCTGAGGGCCCATTCTTGCATTTATTTTAATTTTTCCCTCAGGATTAAGGTTGTGATTAGTAGCCACCTAATGTTTGGGTCAAAGTATAATAGGGTTCTTTCTATATAAATTTTTGAAAATAGTGGTTTTTAAGTAGTTAAAGATTGTTTTTCTTTCTAGAGCCTTGATATGTTTCTTTTGCTCGGAAGTGCTAAACGTGCTATGTAATATCTCTGTCAAGTAGTGGGATCATATCAACTTTGTTGAGTCTCAGTATGTTGGGTAGCATTATTATAATATAGATAGCCAAAAGTCTTGTAGGGTGTAGCATTTCGTGGTCAATTAATGGAAAAGATATGAACTTTGGACTTTCCACACATCATCCTTAAATCAGAATGTGCAGACTGCTGAAATCTTATACATTTGCTGTATCAGTATGTAATACGATGTCTCACATGAGAAGATTGTATAACATAACATAACATACTAAAAGCCAGCAGAGTAGGCCTAATAGTCTATTGTGCCTGCTCATTTAGTCAGCCCCCAGCCTTGGAGCTGACCCTGCAGTCCCTCCCACCCCTCAGATTCTCCATTTCCAGCCCAGGATGTTCCCCTTGTATTGCACTCTGCCAGCACAAGCCTTCCCCTATATGGGTCCCAACCCCTCTTGAACCTCTCCACAGTCCACGCCTCCACCAGTCCTCTGTACAGTACATTCCATGGTTCCACCTACATCTCAGTGAAGTAGCACCGCCTCCTTTACCTCTGAACCTCCCACCCTCCAGCTTCCACCCATGCCCTCCAGTTACCCCCTCCTCCTTCTTTTGGAACTTTGGAACACCCTGACTGAGCCTTCCCTATTTATCCCCTTCATGTACTTGAAGACCTCTATCATGTCCCCCCATCCCTTCTCTCTTCCAATGTATACATATTGAGTTCCTCGAGCCTCTCCAGATAGGTCTTTTCCCCTAGGCCCGAGATCATTTTGGTTGTCCTCCTCTGGACCCTTTCCAGGAGTTCAATGTCCCTTTTTTTAGGTGTGGCCTCCAAAACTGCATACAGTACTTGAGATGCAGCCTGTCCAAGCAGGTATACAGAGGGAGTATCACTTCCCTCCTTCTGGAGGTAATCCTCCTAGCAGTGCAACCCATCATCCTGTTGGCTTTGGCTGCTGCTCTCCTACAATGAATGCCCTTATTTTTTGAGATAGTATAATTGTATCCTTTTTTGCCTGTGTGGATGCTGAGCCCTCCAGCAGATGTAGAGTGTGCATTGGGGTTCTCAAGCCTAACCTCACTCCATTCCATGAGTAAATAAACTGAGATGTCTATTGTTTATGAGAATGGGGTAAACATTAAGCTTGAGAACCCCAGGCACACCCAACACCTGCTGTGCTACCTGCAGGGCTGGCATGTGGTGTTAAGGTTGGAAATCCTAATGCCACATTTCCCTACCTTTTTCACTTTAACCCTAACTACTGAATTAACAATTTTTTTTGCAATTAATTTTCTTACTTTTTGAGATAGTATAACCATATCCTTATTTAGCTGTGAGAGTGCAATGTCCTCTGAGCCCTGCACTCCCATCCATTCATAGTTTTTGAGATTGTGTAATTGTATTGTGGGATAGCAAGGCCCTCTGTGACCTGTGCTCCCATCCCTTCATAGATGTGTATACGTATGTTGTTGTGGAAGTGCAGGGCCCTCTGAGCACTTTTGTTTGGAGGACAACAGCAATCAAATAGTCAGCATAGCCTTCTTATTACCTCACCTCATGCTCCCAATACTGAAAATTTCCAAATCCCCACCAGAATGTGATTCCATGTCACCACATCATTCCATGCCACAGGTGCAGAAAGAGAATCTGGCCTGGATTCGAAAAATGGCAACTGTCATGTTCATGAGGTCGTATAAAATAGTGGTATGTTGAAAATTTGGGGTCAAAATATTTAAAATTACCAAAGTTAGGAGTGAATGTAGCAAAATTCCAATGGATTCACATAACTTTGGCATTTTTACATATGTTTACCCCAAAGTTTCAACATACCCTTCTTATGATCCCACCTCATGAACAAAGGTAGTGAAAAATTCCAAAAGGTGATTTAACCAAGCAACTGGAAAATTGCCTTTCCATCTTTATTTGTGAAATTCCACCACAACTGGGCATGAGGTGGCGTCTCAAAAAGGCCATGTTGAAAATTTGGCATCAAAATATCCAAAAATGACAAAGTTATGCATCAAAGTTGAACCCCCCTTTGAAATAAATTGAATTGCACTTACCTTAGTTTCTCATATTGCAGTGGATGGTTCCAGCAGGAAGACGTGTCTTCAACTGGAGAGTGGATCTTCACCCTGGGACTTGTTCAGGTGAGTGAGGGTGTGTGTGGGGGGTGCCAGATGGTGAGTACTCAGTGGGAGGTCAAGGTGAGGGGTTCAGATCAATGAGGGACCATTTTCTTTTTTACAGGGATAAAGACATCAAGGCACTTTTTTTATTACAGGGTATTGGAATATGGGAACAGTGATCGGAAGGGTGGGGGGTGCCACTAGACATCAGAGAAACACTGGATAATACAGGGATGGCAATTGTAGGGTGGGGTGTTCTACTAGACATCAGGGAAACATTGGAAAAGAGTGGGACAGTGATTGTAGGGTGGTGGGTGCCACTTAACACCACAGAAACAGTATAAAACATGGAGATGTGAATTGGAGGGTGGGGTGTCACTAGACACCAGGGAAAGATGAAAAAACACATAAACAGCAATGGGAGGGTGAAGGGTTCCAGTAGACACCAGAGAAGCATTGAACAATATAGGGACTGAAATTAAAGGGTGGGGTGGCACTAGACACCATGGAAACATTAAAAATTACAGGAACATCAATGGGAGATTGAGGGGTGCCACTAGACACCAGGGAGACATTAAAAATTATGGGGATTGCAATCAGAGAGATGGGGTGGCACTAGCATCATTAGACACCAGGGAGACACTGAAAATGATGGGGAAGGCAATCAGAGAGAGGGGTGTCAGTAGGCACCATGAAAATATTAATAAATATTTTGAGGGTGATCAGAGGGGTGGGGTGACACTAGACATGAAGGGTGATCAGAGAGGTAGGGGTGCCACTAGATCCAGGAAAACATTGAAAAACACAGGGAGGGTAATTGGAGGGTTTGGGGTGCCACTAGACACCAGGGAAACATTGCAAAGTGTGGGGACAGCAAAACGAAGCTCAAAAAATAACTGCAAAATCTTTTTATACATTTCTAGGAACCCATTTTTGTATGAAGCAAAAACAAAGGAAACAAAAAAGGATCCTTTCCAATGAAAAACAAATCCCAAAAAAATTTAAGTTCAAATTTTTTTTTTCATATGAAAGTATTCTTTTTCATTTGATTGAAAAAAGCCTTCAAGAAAGGATCCTTCATCCAAAAAAAGATTGGAAAAACAAAGTACAATTTGTTTTGTCATTTGAAGGGATCCTTTTCATATGAATGAAAAAGGACATATGAAAAAAGTAGAAAAAAAGTGCAAAATCTTTTTTCGTATGAAGGGATCTTTTTTCGTATGAACGAAAAAGGCCATACGATAAAAGCAGAAGCAGCTCACGAGAAAGGATGTAAAAATGAAAAAAATGCATTTGTGGGTCATTTTTCCAACAGTTAAGTGCAGGATCCACCTGAGGGGATCCTGATGTCCAAGATACAGGTATTGATCTCTCTCGAGGATGTCGTTTTTGTGGCTTTTGATTTTTTTAACACAAAACAAGATGGTGGCATATGAAAAAAAAAATTGTCTATATGAAAAAGATTGACACTATATGAATAAGGATACTTTTTTGTATGGATCAAATTCTTGTTTTGTTCCAAGCAGCTATCCAAAATTGCTTACTGAGCATGCTATGAACCAACATTTTAAAATGTAGTAACTTTGGAATGGATTAATGTTTATTTTTTCACCAAACTAGTGAAAGGCACATCTGTGGGCCAACCAATTTCTACCCTGAAAATTTCAGACCAAAGTTTCAAATCATCTAGGCACAAGTCAATGAAAAAATCCCAGCAAAAATCAGCAATTTTTTGCATTTTTTTCGCTATCTGCATTTCAGAATCTGCACATCTGACTGTAAAGAAACTTGGCATGTCAAGAGATCTACCCAAAGGACATATAATGTCATGCAACATTTTGTGGAAATCCATTGAATGGATGTGAAGTTATAAAAGTGCAAAATATGAGGTTTAACATAGAAACCCATGCTGAACCCTAAATATAGTCACACTACCGCACTACTATAATGTATTATAAATGAATATATAAAAAATGTGCACAAACAAATGTGCTTTAATTACTAATAGGCCCTAACTCCCTAAGGAAGCCCATAATGGTGAAACATTGGGCTCTGAAGTTGTGGGGTCTACATAAGAAAATAGAAAACTAAAAAGATTTCAAGAAAGTCATTGTTTGACTGCATGGCTAGTAATTGAACTTTCTTGGGAACAAGATGGAGTTGTGCCAGATGTAAGCATCATGGGCAAGGCCAGGGAACCATGCCAAGACATTGGTGATGCACCCTATTGCATGGCACACAACCTGGCACACCACCTGACAGTTGATAGAGTGGAAGCCCTTTCTATTCATGTAGGCCTCCACCCCATCCCATTGTGCAAAGAGAGCAACATGTGTGCAGTCAGTGGCACTTAGTACAGCTGGTAGGTGCACAGTCCAGTAGAACTACTGCTTGGTTTCTGTTCGCTCTGCTGGTGTGCTGAGGAATACAATAATCTCCCTAGCATGGGCCAGCAGGGCATCTAAGAACTAGCCCAACATCCATGAGGTGACGAGTATCTAGAATGATCTGGAAGCCAGGAAGCACAGTGCTGCTGTCACCTTCAACCCAACAGACATTGCATGACAACAGTGGGTGCAGGTCAGGAGTATCTGATGTAGCAGCTCACACAGCTGCATGAGCATGGGACTGTACTAGCCCATGATTTGCTCATCAATGAGGGTTTGAAATGTGACTCATGAATGGTACTGTCTGTTTGCAGCATACAGTGGTAGACATGCAAAAGTTGACTGGTAGCGCGTGGTGCATCGCATTGCATGGTACCACTATGCATGTTATTCAATGACTACTATGCTAGCGAACCACTTGGTATATTGTGATACTGGTCAGCTTTTCCGTGACTACCAATGTAGCTCCACTAAGGCATGCAATGTTGTCTGAGGGACAGTCTCCTGCTTCTCATTCTCCTGGACAGCCTACATGAGCCAGAGGATGTGTGCCATAGATTTTGCAGCTCTGGTTTCTGCCTGTGAGTTTGCCAGATCATGCTAAGTTCCTTTAGTGAAGTGATAATTTCTTGAATATCGCACTGTGTTGCATATTCACAACACCCCCTCTTTTTTTTTTTGCACTGAGTACATTATGGTAGCACTGCTGCACTATCACCCCTCATTGGTTAAGCGCTACAGGTTGATTTTCACAGACCAGCACCATTAGCTTTTAGCACCAGCTCAGACTTGGTTCAGGTTGCAAAAACAGTTTGCAAATTGGGGCCCATAGTGTTAGGAATGATATTTTACTATCTGTGAAGGACAGGTTTAACTAGACACATCAACACATCACTGACTCAGTATGCACCACAAAAGTTGTGTATTAAGATGTTGAAGTGTGCAATGTGCACCGGTCACCAGTCAGGCATATGGGGCTGGGATTCACTATCCCTGGCTGTACTGATGTATGGCTCTGTACTTCTGAGCAGGGTGTGGTGCCACCTGGGGAGTGGACTCAACTGGGCTCTTGCCTTTCAATTCAAGACACACGTTCCCATGGCCTGCTAAATTAGGGGAATTATGGTATACATCAGTGCATGGAAGGACTGGTGTGTCCCACATCAGCAGAACTGCTTCTGGGTTTTCACAGACCAGAAAGGGTCCTTTGAAAAGTATGCTAGTAGTCACCTTCTGCTTTGTGTAGGGTTTTTAAGAACATGTATAGGTAGTAACTACAGGTGTTTTCTTAAAAAGTAAACAAATTTATGGGAAAAAACTATGCTAGTGCTCATTAAGGTTGCTAAAGCACAACACCCAAAATCCAGAAATGTTTTAAACTAATATAGAAACATAGAAAGTGATGGCAGAAAAATAAGAAGGGCCCATCGAGTATGTCCATAAATTAGCTGGGACCTAGTGTCAATCTGGGGACCTGTCCCTCCCCAATAGCTCATCCTTCCCTACCCTTGTACTTGTTGTCTGTGCCTTTACTCTGTCCCATCCCCTCTTGAAACCTGTGAGTGTCCTAGTGCCCATCACCTTGGCTAGCAGGCTGTTCCACGGTTCCACCACCCTTTCTGAAAAATAGTGTTTCCTGAAATCCCTTTTGAAGCTCACTCTCTACAGCTTCCACTCATGCCTGTGTGTGGTGTTGTACTGGTGCTCTTGTTGAATATCACAGTGTGGGGCACTCTATTTATGCTTTTCAGGAACTTAAAGGTTTCAATCATATAACCCATCTCCCTCCTGGCCTCCAGTGAGTTTGTGTTTGGCTCCTTCAACTGCTCCTCATAGGAGACTAACTGGAGGCCTTTTATCATCTTCATTGCCCTTCTCTGCACTGCATCCATCCTCTCCTTGTCCTTTCTAAGGTGAGGGCTCCAGAACTGGACACAGTACTCTAGGTGTGGTCTCACCAGTGATTGATAAAGGGGGAGGGTCACCTCACTGCTCCTATTATGTATTCCCCTCCCTATGCACCCCAACATTCTACTTGCTTTGCTGTACAGTATGCTTTGTTACACTGGATTGATTGCTTTAGGGTGTCACAAATGATGATTCCCAGGTCACGCTGTTCTGCAGTGCTACTAAGTTTCACCTCATTTAGCCAGTACTCTGTCCAGGGGTTACCTTTGCCCAGGTGCATTACCTTGCACTTCTTTGCATTAAACTTCAGCTGTCACACATTTGAACATCTTACTCACCTTTGGAAGTCTTCTTTTAGTTTTCTAACTTCCTCTATGCTGTCCACCCTTCCATTAAGCTTAGTCTCATCAACAAAAAAGGCAAAATTACCCTGTATTCCCTTGCCAATGTTACTAATGAACATGTTGAAAGGACTTGACCCAAGACAGACCCCCAAGGCAGCCCACTTGTGACATCCCCCTCTATTGACCTCATCCCATTTACAAATCCCTCTGTTTCCTGCCCCAAGCAAATTTCCCACCCACCTAACTACGTCCTTTGACACTTCAAGGTCCTTCAACTTCTTCAACAGGCACCTATGTGGCACTGAGTCAAATGCTTTACTGAAATCAAAGTAGAGGAGGACCACCTCGTGGCCCTTGTACAGCTTCCTAGTCACCCAATCGAAGAAGACAATAGGATTGGTCTGGCATGACCTCCCTGCCACAAACCATTGCTGCTTATTTTCCTGAAGACCATTCGTTTCCAGGTATTCCACAAGGTTCTGCTTTATTAGAGTATCTATTAGTTTTCCCACAGTAAATGTCAGACTATCTGGCCTGTAATTTCCCATTTCCTCCTTGTCCCCTCCATTGTGGAGTTGCACCACGTGGGCCACTCTCCAGTTGCTGGGTACTATCCCTGTCTGCACTGATCTATTGAACAGATGTTCATTGTTTTTTCTTCTTGGACTGGGAGAAGGTGAGAGCCTCCCTTGCCTAAAAATAACTGTTGAAGTTTTGGTGTGCTTCATACATTTGGACACTGATCCTGTGATAATTATTTCTGGACTTCTTATATTTTGGGACTATAGATTTTGCTTTGGGGCGGGGGGTTATGTTAATTTTGCTTCCCTGAGTCTCTCTCTCTCCTCTCGGTGTGAGCATGTGGGGAGTTTCAAGAATTGTAATTTTGTAATTTTATTTTATAGATTTACTTTGGGGGCAGAGGTTTGTTAATTTGCTTCCCTGAGTCTCTCCTCCCGGTGTGAGTGTGTGGGGAGTCTCAGAGAAACTATTGGGGTTTGTTTTAAATGAAGAATTTATTTGGGGTTTAATTGAGGATATATTTAGGGGTGTTTTAACATTATTGGTCTTAATATGTGTAGGAGGTCTGTCCCCACGGTCGTGTGCTATTCATCCTCCACTCTTTGTGCCCTCCGCCCATTCTCCCCCCTTCTATTTAAGTTATCAACATATCAATGCAATAGAGATTTGGGTATTGTGCACAGGGGGAGGAGGGGAGTTGGGGGTGCAAACAATAGTGGTCGATTGATTGGGGCCATCATATTGAGGTATTGAGATCTAGAAGATGTCCTGGGGCAAAATGGAATCTGGAACGGGGTTCTTCCTGTCTGGTTTCCATACCCATGGGCACCACCAGTATTGGTGGGCAAGGAGTACGTGCAGCTCCGGAGGCCTGTCCTTCCTAGGTGGTGTTGTGCAATGCCAGGTCCATGAAGAACAAGACTACAGTTATTGCAGATCTTGTTGGGTTGGTGGACCTGGCATGCATTACTGAGACTTGGCTGGATGAGAATGCAGGCCCTATATTAGAGGCCACTATTCCAGCAGGGTACTCAGTGTTACACAGCCCTAGGTTGGACCACGGGGTGGGGGGTTGCAGTCTGTTTCAAGACTGAACTGGGCCTCATAACTGTACCAGTTGAGGGGGCTGAGTCATTTGAGTGTACTGTAGTGGCAGGTGTGGGTTGCAGAATTGCTCTCCTCTACCATCCACCAGGTGATGAGAAGCAGTTTCTCCAGGAAGTAGCAAACTTCATGATCGACATGGCATTTGAGTAGCCCAGGCTGATGGTCCTTCAGCATCTGGGTCAATGATGAACTCTCGCAGTTTGGACAACACTGCCTCCAATTGATGACATCTTTGGGCCTTACACAAGTTGTTACTTCTGCCACTCATAAAGGTGGTCACTCCTTGGATATAGTCTTCCTCCTGGGGATCGAAGCCTTCGATTTGGGGATGGAACCTGTCAGATGGTCCAATCATTACACTGTGGTGTTCAGTTTTTGCACCTCCTTTTGTAGGCCCACCCCTGTGGAGATGGTCAGGTACCGCTCTTTGCGAGATTTAAGATCTGAGGGCCTGGCAGCCGTACTTGACCTATCGGAGCTTTCTAGAGTGAGCAGTGACCCAGATGCCTTGGTTTTGGCCTATAATAAAGCCATTTCCTCAGCTCTGGATTCAATTGCTTCCATCCGTGTTAGTCCTCTCCCCTTTCACCCTTGGTTACCATGGTTTGATGGGACTTTGAGGGAAATGCTGCGAAATGGATGAAGATTACAGCGCTGTTGGCAGAGATCCGCCCTTGATGCCGACCATCTTAGATTGATGAAACATTATCAACTCTATCATTCCGCAATCTCCCGTAAGTAGGCAGAGTTCCTGTCCAGGGAGATTGCGACTGCTCAGAACCGACCAGCTCAGCTCTTTCGAACTGTAGACAGACTGTGCAACCCAGTCTGTCTGCAGGTTCGAAGAGTCTTTTCATAAGTTTAGTGTGATGAGCTTGCTCTCTTCTTTGCAGCTAAGGTTGCCGACATCAGGGCGGCACTCCAGCCTGCATCCTCTATGGGAGAAGCTGTGGATCGGCACTCGGTCACAGTCCCTAGGCTCTCCTGGAGTTCCTTTGACTGGCCAGAGTTTACTGATGTCATGAAGATTGTCCTGGGTATGCATCCTACATGCTGTAGTTTGGATCCTGGCCCAACTTCTCTGATAAAGGGTTGTTGTGATACTATCAGTCCAGTCCTAGCATGGATAGTCTGCTGCTCTTTGGAGATGGGTGAGTTCCCTAGCTCCCTGAAGGAGGCAGTGGCAACGTACCTCCTGAAGAAAGCTTCTTTGGACCCAGACTGCCATGCTAACTACAGACCAGTCTCTAACGTCCCCTTTGAGGGGAAGGTGATTGAGAAAGTAGTAGTCATACAACTGGAGAACCATTTGGCCATCCATGACATCTATGAACCACTCCAGTCTAGTTTCAAAAAAGGCATAGTACTGAGACAGCACTGGTTCGGGTGCTCAATGATCTCCTGACGGCAAGAGATCGAAAGACAAGTTCCATCTTAGTTCTTCTCGATCTCTCTTCAGCTTTTGACACTGTGGACCATGGGGTACTTCTCGAATGCCTGAGGTTCATCTGTGGCCTGTCTGGTACAGTCCTCAGGTGGTTTAGATCCTTCCTCACAGGCAGAACCCAGAGGGTGGTATCAGGGATTAATTCCTCTCACCCAGTTTCTCTGTCTTGTGGGGTTCCTCAGGGCTTGGTGTTGTCCCCCATGTTGTTTGCAGTGTACATGCTACCCCTCAGAGACATTGTAAGAAGGTTTGGGCTGAGGTTTCACTGCTATGCTGATGATACCCAGCTCTACCTATCTTTTGCACTCGACCAAGATAGAGCTCTCCCGGTATTTAACAACTGCCTCACTGAAATCCAGTACTGGATGAATTCAAGCTGGTTGAGGTTCAACTCGGAGAAGACAGAGGTGATGGTTGTGGACCCAGGCTGCCGGATAGAGGAGACGGGTGCTGGTTTACCCTCAGGACTTTTCCTGGGGGATGTCCAGCTCCCTACCTCTGAATGGGTGTGGAACCTGAGGGTGATATTTGACGGTGAGCTAACACTACCATCGCAGGTGTCAGCAGTCGTCAAATCATCCTTTTACCATCTGAGGAACATCTCCAGGATTAAGTATCTAGTTCCGTCCAGTGATCTGTCTACATTGGTCACGCCTTTGTGAGCTCGTGTCTTGATTACTGCAACTCCCTTTATCTAGGGCCTCCTGGGGTTGATATCTACTGCTTGCAGCTCATGCAGAACTCTGCAGCCTGGTTATTGGTGGATACTCCCCGTACCTGTCATATTTCTCTGGTTCTGCGTGATCTGCACTGGCTGCCAATACAGTGGCGGATCACCTTTAAAGCTGGTCTTCTGACTTACAATGCCCTACATGGACTGGGCCTGGACTACTTGAAAAGAGATTCTGGTACCTTACTGCCCTAGGTGATCGGTCCACTCGGCAGACAAGGGGTTGCTAGAGATTCTGAGTTTTTTTTTAAATCTTCGGGGGCCCGTGATTTTATGTACACAGCCCCTGCCCTTTGGAATTCTCTACCCCGTCCCCTTCGGGAGTGTGCGTCCGTAGAGGAATTTAAAATGGCCTTAAATACCTATTTATGGTCAAAGGCTTACACCTGATGATATTTTATTGTATTTTTATGAACTCAACAGTTTTAGATTTGTGTTTATTTTTGCTCTATGTGTAATTGTTGTAAGGTGCCTTGGTTATAAGAAAGGCACGGTATAAATAAAGACTTATTATTATTATTACCGTGTATCTTCCGATTTAAAGCCGTGGCTTGTAATGCAAAGTTACGGTTTGAGCTGCGGCTTATGATCGAGGGCGGCTAATCTTAGAGGGCATCATTTATTAGACTGGCAATTTTTAGTAATGTGTGCTGGCTGTTACTTAAGTATGAAATCCGACCAGCCAGTGCCTAATTTGATGATGCAGAGTTGTAGTCGGACAGAGAACTCGTTGTAAATGGTCCAGGAGAAAATGTCAAAATGAAATGCAGAGCCAAGTGAGGAAAACCATTGAATTAGAAATCTGCTCAGACTGTGATCTTACCAGCGGGAAAGAAATTGAGTGAATGTACATGCTGTGAAAACTTTTAAAAGGTTTTTTTTTGTCTCGGAGTAAGTTTTTTTTAATGCTTGCCTGTTATAAAATGTGCTGGCTCTTTAAGTTTCTCAGTGTTGCTGAGCACATGAGCGTGTTGCTTAGTTGCACTAGAGAGGTACTTGAGCGTGGCCAGAGACGCTGAACACTGAAACACATCGAACCAAGGAAAACTGCCTTTTTGTTTGTTAAAAGGGAGTGGGATACTGCAAGATCAGTAACTGAAGCACAGCCTCACTTGCACATCATGGAAGTGATAAGGGAGCTTAATGTGTATCATTTTCCACAGTTTTTCTGCTCCCTTGGGAGGTTTGTGTGTGGGGGGAGTTTACAGAGAAGCAAGTATGGGAGCTGAAGAAGGGTTGCTGTAATGTACCACAAACATGCTGAACACGCAGAAAATCACTATGTCCTTTTGTTGTCCTTTAAGTTGTTGACTGATGCAACATTCAGTAGTGGTCTGTATTTGAGGGTGGCTTAAATTGAAACTTTGTCTGTGAAGGTGTAGCTATAGATAGGGGGTGGCTTATGATCGAGGACAGTTTTAAATCGAAGATATATATATATTATTATTATTATTATTGGGATCAGCTAGCTCTTTGACCAACTCCCTTAGTATTCTTGGATGCATTTCATCCAGGACTGGAGCTCTATCTGACATGAGAGCTGCCAGTACTTTCCAGACCCTGTCTTTGGTGAATACCAGGATTTCCATTCTTTGGATTCCCCTAGTGGCTGCAGAGATGCCACCTTCGGGTAAGGGATACTCACCATCACTGATGAATAAGAAACAGAAGTAGTTATTTAGGAATGCAGCCTTCTGTCCATTGTCTTCTGATCACCTTACTAATGTCAACTAACCTAGCAATCCTCCTTCTCTTCTTTCTTTTTTCCCCGATGTGCTGGAAGAAGTGTTTTTCCCCAAGTTTAAACCTCTCTGCAATCCGCAGCTGCATGGCTTCCTTTGCCTCTCTTACTGATCTTTAAGCTTCCCTACTTTTTTGAATGTATTTATCCCACTCCACCTCCCCCTGGCTCCTTTTAAACCTGTGGAATTCTCTCCTCTTAGCCCTAACTGCTTTCTTGACTTTAGTTGAGAACCATAAGGGTCTCATGCATTTATTTTTTTTAACAACTGATTTAATACAGAGTTTTGTAGCCCCTAGGATGATCCCCTTGATAAACCCCCACATCTTCCCCATCTATTGAATCCCTAAAATTGGCCAATTCGTCCCTCACCATCAGTCTTTTCTTAGCAAAGTCCACCCCTTTAAAGTTCAGGACCTCCATCCATCAGTGAGTTATTTCATTCCCTAGGAGTAACTCAAACCAGATGTAGTCATGGTCATTGCTAGCTCAAGGCTCCCCTACCCTGACTGCCCTAACTGCTTATTAGTTTGTGAGAATCATATCCAAGATGGAACCTTGCCTGGTAGGATCCTTCACCAGCTGTGTCAGTATGTAAGCAGTCTTGGAGGGCTTTCAACATTGCTTGGCTTCTTTTGTTCTCAGCTACTAGAACTCCCCAGTCTATGTCCAGTAGGTTAAAATCCCCAACTAGGACTGCTTCCTCTTCCTGTCACCATTTTTACTTCTTCTGTAAGTTCTGTGTCCATTACCTCCCCCTTTCCAGGTGGTCAAGAAATCACTGCCATGTGAATTTTTTTTCCTGATGTAGCTGTGAGCTGTACCCTCAGAGACTTGACTTCCTCCATATCACTCTTGGCACTTACATTTTCTACAATTTCAATACCCTCTCTAATATAGAGGTCCACCCCGCTCACCCTCCTATCCCTTCAGAAAACTAAGTCCCCGATATTGTGAGGTCCCAGTCATTGTTATCCGTGGCCCAAGTTTCCGTGATGGCAACAAGGTCCACCTTAGTATCTGCCACTAATTCCTGTAAATCGCTAATTGTATTGTCCAGGCTCCTGACTTTGAGGCAGACTCCAGTCTAGGACCTACCTACATGTTTTCTGTTGTCTGTTTGGGGATGCCTCTCCCTCCTCCTAAACTCTCTCTCTCTTGCACTAACTATATCACCCTTCTTGAACCCCCTACTTTTTTTTACTTGCTTAATTTCTGCCTTGGATTTAACCCTATGCTCTGGTTCAAAGTGTTCATTTCCAGACCCCATTTGTGGGGGAGAGTCAGCTAGGTTCCCTTCCTTCTCTCTGCACATGTTAGTATTCCTAGCCTTAGGCTCCCCCTCAGTCAGTTCAAACATTCAATACAGACATCAAACTTCTTCCCTGGTACTCATACTCCCTCCCTTGTTAGGTGGAGTCCATCGTCCCTGAAGAGCCTCCATTCCCAGAAGTTTCCCCAGGAACCCACAAAGTGGAAACCCTTTTTTTTGACACCATTTCATTAGCCACTTGTTAAATGTGTTAATTTTTGGCTGTCTAATTTTATCCTCTCTCCCTTCCCTACCCCACACAGGGAGGGCCTTGGAGAAGGCCAGGGATGCTTAGCATGTTGCCAATTGTTCAACCAGTTTCTTAAGACTCTGGCTGCTTCCACCATCTGGTTTGCCTGGTTATTGGTTCCCAGGTGAACCAACACTTCAAGGCCTTTATCCACTTTGTCTACCATCCTCCCTATGTGTTCCACATCCCATTTAGCTGAGGCTCCAGGGAGGCACCTATCACCTTTTATGTGAGTCCCCACCCAAATGTGACCATACCCCTCTAATCATAGAGTCTCCCAACACTATGATTTGTCTGACCTTGTTGTTTTTCCTCTTACCAGCATAGGATGCCATATCACTGTTCTGCCTAGGCCTACTGACTGACATGAGGTCCTCCCTCATGGACTCAGGTTACTGCTCCCCTGCAATGGGTGCAAAATGGTATGCAACTGGAGTGGCATTAGCATGAACTGTGCCCTGGTGGTCAATCCTTACCTTTTTTCCCACTCCTTCCTCACCACTCTCCATCACCCCAGGCCAGCGGCTTCTGTGTGAGTGGAAATGGGGGTTAAGCTCTAGTTAAACTGATGACATAGTCTGGATGTTTCCTCCCATGCTGCTTCTAGCTGAACCTTTAGCTCAGGAAGAGTTTTACAAATAGGGTAATGTCCCACCCTGCAGAACAGCCTCCTGGAGATGAGTGCCCCACACCCATTGCAATTCACAATCCCCATATTGACTTAGCTGACTTACCTAGCAAGCAAATAGTACAGTACTCACAAGCTACAATGCTACACAGTGTCCTGCCTGTTGCTGGACTGATTTGCTACCTTGTATCAGTCAGTAGATGAGCAGAAGGGGCCAGCGGCTGGCTGCCTCTATCAACTGACTTTGCTGGACAGACTCTACTGTGATGTCTGCAGTCCCTGTCACATTAGTTCTTCACATGGAGGTCTGCTTGGTGGTCATCTCCTTATATACCACTCAAGGGCTGATGGATGCTCCTGAGGAGTACCCTGATTGGTCTCTCACAGGGTGGGGGTGTTTTTGCGTTGCCTATTGCCTCGCATACCAATGTCCCTGCTGAGCTGATTGCTGGCTCCTCAAAGTGAATTACCATTTATTTGGGAGGGAGGGCTCCTGGAATTTGTAGAGTCTCTTTCTCTTGAGTTCTGGTTGCTAGAGCAGTGTTTCTGTTGTCTCTGCAGGGGGGGGGGGTTAAAACCCCAGAGGCCGGTTCTTGCTTGTGCTTGTCCCAACTATTAGTATTGTCAGTACAATGTCCACAAAGTTTGGAAATGTGCTGTTAGGGTTGTTAAGCCTAACTTTCACCCTGCTTCCCAACTCCTCTACCCTTGTGATACAAGGGCAGTCTACAGGTACAGGGCCATGCATCAGTGGTATGGTACTTCATATAGGTTCAGCATATTTAAAATTGGCAAATAACAAACCTAACCCCCAACACTAATGAATATTAACATAGTTTTTTTGTTCTAAATATACTTTATATGTAGGTAAGTGTATACACAGTGCTAAATCCTTTTGAAAAAATTTAATTACACTTGTATGTATGTACAGTACCTAGAAGGATTTCTGCTTTTATTTAATTTGTTTTACCAGGTAGTAGGCTGGCTTAAAAGTCCATCGTCAGCCATGCTTGATTAAGATACACGTATCCAATACTCAAACAATAATATACAACGAGGTGTGGGTTATCACTTGAAAAGAGCATACCCAGGGGGTGTACTAAGTGCTGAGTGCCTTAAGCCCCTGGGTGTGATCTTATCAGGTGATAACCCACACCTTGGAGTGTGTTATTGTGCTTATAACATGGGCTCACAGTATAGAAGTAAATTATTTTAAATCCATAGAAAAAGTGTATTTAAAAATAATAAAAAAATAATTATATTACTAGGAAGAAAAATAGTCCCTGTCATTGTGTTGTAATGAAGTTATTTTAGCAATTACTGTGACAATTCTTGTTCTCATCCCCCATCTGCAATATATTGAAATTTTTTCTTTTACTTTTTTTTAATGTTTCTGTCTTTGTCTTCAGTGTCGGCCCCATTTTCAGATACTGTTAGTTTCATACAGCTGTAGTGAGCAGCTGGGTGATGATAGCCTGTGACTGACCCAGAACTAGAGATGTGCGAAGTGACCCCAATTCACTTCATGAAGTGATTCGTGGAGTGAAGGCAAATTTCTTGAGTGCTCCATGATAAGGCGGAGTACTTAGCGTTATAAAGTAATTAAAGTCCATTGAAAACAATGTCTTCGCATTACTCCGCCTTCCCAAACCACTGCTCCACCAATTCTTAAGACGAAGTACATTGAAAACAATGTACCTTGCCTTACTTCGCCTTGTTTTTAAGCTCCAAAGGCAAATTTTGCAGTGATTCATGGGATTTCAGGTCACATGGGCTCTAGATTGTTCTGCACAGCCTCAGTTTGGGGTAGTGTGTGTAGGAAGCTGTATGAGACAATGTGCTCTGAGAGCTCTCTGTGATTCAAACCTTCTAAAAGCTGTTAAGAAAGCTTTTTTGAGTCATTTTTTTTTGCTGAAACTTTAGTTCATCGATTATAGGAAACCCTCCTGTGCTCATATCATCGAGCATTTATTGTTTGTGTGTGGATTTTGAATGTTAATGTACAACATTCAATCTGTATACTGAGAGACAATGGAAGTGTGCTTTGGGGGAGGGGCATATCTGTGGTGTAGACAGATTAACTTGGAGAAAAAGAGATTGCTTTCTGTGTTAGTGATATTTTTCTTGTTTAACTGTGTTAATGTACACACAGTAATATTTTCAACAATTCTTGCCATTTTTTGCTGATTTTTGAGGTGTAGCAGTGCATAATTTTAGTTTGTTTAAAACATGTGGTTATATTACTAAAGTTTTCAATTTGCTATGCATTACTTAGTGTGTGTGTGTGTGTGTGATTATGTGGGTGACACATGTCATCTAATAAGACACATTTTATTGTGCCACATCATTTCAGTAGTGTGAACCTATCCACTGCAGCTGTGTGATTTTTTTTTACTTCTTTGTGGTATCTTTACTGGTATTAGTACTAGTGACTGTTACTGCAGCAGTGCAGTACACTGCCCCCCCTCCCCCATGGCCCGCCCCAACTGGCAAAGGTATTCTTTTCCAGCTTTGAATTTCTGATGGTGAGCACTGGTTAGGTGTTGTGCCTTTTCATCTGCATCTCTTCAGTGTGCAGCGCAATCTTAATCTGTCTGTGCATTTGCATCTCTTTAGGGCCCAATCTCCATCTGTAACTTAAGTCACAGTTGTTTCTTTGGCTTCCCTTCAGAGTACTGGACAGGTGTGGTGCATAATTCTGCATGAACATTGTACTCATTAATATGTATTTTTAAGTCAGGACCATCATCACGAGTCACTCGTGATACAAATCATGTTCTTTATCATCATGGTCACAAATGTAGTTACAAATCACGTTTCACGGTCACGTCATGAATCACAACACTAATTTTTTGACTAGTTACTTGGATGTATTGTAAGCATGTTTTGTAATATCTCTCTCCAGGCTTCACCACCCCGCCATTGTACTTATTAATGAGAGTTTTTAAGTCGGGGATTTTGTGGTACAGCTCATCAGGGAAGTACAGCTGTAGGTATTCGCATTCCCAATACAGTTCCATTTAGGTTATCTCATACCATCGACACTGAATCACGTTCTTCATCATCACGGTCACAAATGCAGTCACAAATCATGATTCACAATCATGAATCACAACACTAATTTTATTACTAGTTACTTGAATGTATTGCAAGCATGTTTTGTAGTATCTCTCCAGGCTTCACCACTCCACCATTGTACTCATTAATAAACATTTTTAAGTAGGGGAATTTTGTGCTACAGCTCATCGGGAAAGTACAGCCATAGGTATTCGCATTCCTTCCCATACAGCATGTGAGTTACAGTACTGTAAGCAGTGGTGGGTGAAGTGGCCCCAATTTGCTTCATGAAGTGATTCACTGAGTAACGCAGAATCTGTGGAGAACTCCACAATATGCTTCGCTTTATAATGAGAAACACGAAGTCCATTGGAACCAATTACTTTGTGTTGTTCCGCCTTCCCCAAACCACTTCTCCACCAATTTTAAGGTGAAGTACATTGAAATCAATGTAATTCACCTCACTTCGCCCTGTAATTGAGTTCCAAATGAAATTCTGCAGTTATTCATGGGATTGCAGGTCACATGAGCTCTAGATTGTTCAGCACAGCCTCATTTCTAGCCTGAGTAGTGTGTGTGCAGTGGTAGCCGGAGACAGTTTGCTCTCTGAGCTCTGTGATTCAAAACTTCTAAAAGCTGTTTAAGATGCCTTTTTGAGTAATATTTTTTGCTCAGAATTTAGTACATCGATTGTAGGAAACCCTTCTGTGCTCGTATCTTCAAGTGTTTACTGTTGTGTGTGGATTTTGAATGTAAATTTAGAACTGTCAGTCTATGTACTGTGAAGTGTGCTTTGGGGGAGGGATGTATTTGTGGTGTAGGTAGATTAACTAGGAGAAAAAGGCAGTCTTTCTGTTTTGGTTATATTTTTCTTGTATAACTGTGTTAATGTACACACAGTAATATTTTCAGTAATTCTTGATATTCTTTTGCTGATTGTTGTGGTGCAGCAGTGTACAATTTGTCTGTTTAAAACATTTTGTTATATTATTAAAGGTTTTCAATTTGCTACGCATTACTTGAGTGTGCGTGAGAGTGTGTGTGTGATGCATGCCATTAAATCAGACACCTTTTATTGTGTTATATAGTAATTGCAGCAGTGTGAATCTGCTATCCACTGCACCTGCATGAATCTTTTATACTGTTTTGTGGTATCTTTACTGGTAGTGGATTGTTACTGCCGTGCACTAATCCCCCAACTGGCAAAATGTATTCCTTTTCAGATTTGGATTTGTGACCTGTGAGCACTAGTTAGTTGGTGTTGTGCCTTTTTGTATGCATCCATTGAGTGTGCAGAATAATCTTAATCTATCTGTACATTTGTATGGCACCATTAATTCTGGGAGACTGCATTTCTTGTTATGCTCTCTTTTCACTTTGTCAGCACTGGGGAATTTTCTGGACACAAGACAGAAGCATATTGGGGATGCACATTAATTCTGGTGACTCTGTGTGTGACCTGACCACTGCACACATGACTGAGTGCGCCATTAATTATGGGAGACTTTGCATTTCTTGTTACATTCTCATTTCACTTCATCAGCACTGGGGAGTTTTCTGGACACAAGACAGTAGCACTTTGGGGATGTACATTCATTCTGGTGACTGTGTGGGTGGGATGCTGCCAATATTGTTGTCACTCCACCTTACTTCAAGTTTAAGGTGGAATGACAACGCGAAGTAATAATAACGTGAAGTGAGCCTTTCATGGGTCACTCCAGCATAGCTATGTAACGTTGGCGCTTACTTTATGCTCACTTCACTATGGATTTTAAATTAGCTGCATCTCTACCTGGAACCAAAGAGTGACTCCTCCCGTAAGATTTCATTTTGTGTGTGTGTTGTGTTTTTGTGTCACTTGTAGGTTTGTTTTTATTTGCTGCTTGATTTAAAAAGGGAACAGGTGTTACTTTTGTTTTAGGGATTGACTGAGCCGATTGCTGAACTGTTACTTCCGGTTTTCCAGTGCTTTGGAGATCATGGTCAGCAGTATGACTCAGTTTAGTGAATTGCAATACAGCTGATTTTGTTGTTTTTGTCTTTTTTTTAGGAAAGGGGGAGTGTGATATGTAGAATTATAGTGAAAAACTGTGTGAGGTGACCGCTGAGAATCATCTTCCAGTTTTGCGGTCGGCTTCAGAAATCCCACTCTACTTCAAAGAGTTTGGCTGGGAGCGAGAGCTGCAGAGTTGCTGGGGAAAGATGTAGCAGAAAAAGAGAGATAAGGTAGAACATTTTAAAACTGGGTTGTGTGAGGTTTGTGGTCGAGGGTTGAGTATATTCTGTTTCTGCTTGTTTTTCTGTCTGTTGCTGTTGTCCTGATGTAGCGACCATTTCCTGCTAGTGCGAGCTGAGGTGTGCCATTGTATGCTTTTGGTTTACAGTTGGCATAGTTCAGTGATTTCTTGGTGTTATGGGGCCAGGCACAGGAGGTTAGTACTGGTTGGCTACAATATCTTCTGATAAGGACACGGCTCAGAAGATGTTGTAGTCAGTCAGATTTCTGGATTTTTGATGCTCATTTTATAATGCAACATTATGATACCACATACAGTGTATACCACACCAGTGGTTAAATTATTCATGGGTAAATTAATCATGTTGCTTTGATATAAACATTTATTTCCACTTAGAATACAGGTTATTTCACTTAAAACATGTTATTTCACTTCAGAATCTGGAAACAGAACACAAAAAACAATTAGTTAGATAGAGTTTACGATGTAAACAAAAGGCAGTTTTAAGCTAAAACAAGGTAAAATGCTATTCTAAACATTCACTAATTCTGGCCAGAGCCAACAGGGCTGCATGAGAGGAATTTGAGGTAAAAATATTGAAAATGACCAAACTTAAGAGCCTGCATTAGCAAAATGAAATGTAGTCTCATAAACCTGATGTTTTGTAATGTCTGTACACCAAACTTTCAACATAGCCTTGTTATGACCCTGCCTCATGAAGAAGGGCAGAGCAAATGTTCAACTCCTGCACTGCAAAATCAACTTTTAGGATGCAGAAACACATTTTGGTCCAGAGTTGGAAAATGACAGCTGTCACATTCATGAGGTGCTGCAAAGAAATGGCTATGTTGTAAATCTGGGGTAAAAATATTTAAAAATTACCAGAGTTATGAGCCTGCATTCACGAAATTCAACATATGCTCATAACGTAGTTGTTTTCAATATTTTTACATCAAATGTTCAACATAGTCTTCTTATGACCCTGCCTCATGAACAAGGGCAGAGAGAATGTTCAACTCCTGCCTGAAATGTGATTTCACACAGGGACTGCAAAATCAACTTTTTGGGACAGATTTGTCTAATGACAGTGCAATTGTACATGAGGCAGGGTCCCAAAAAAGGCTTGCTGAAAATTTGGGCCAAAGATATAAAAAGATGGCCAAGTTATGCCACTAAGTTCAAAACACCATTGAAATACATTGAACCACATACCTACTTCTTCAGTTCATGGTCCAGGTTTGAAGATTGAAGATGTGTCTGTGGTCCAGAGTGGATTATGGCATTGGACCCCCAGTGGGTAAGTAAGGGCTTGGGTGGGCGAGTGGTGGGTGCTGAATGGGAGGGTCATGTGGGAGGAGGGTGTAATGGCCACAAAAGACATCAATGGCCTTTTTTTTTTTTTTACAGGTTAAAACAAAAAAAAAGAGAAATCCTGCACTAGAGGATTGGGCCTCCCCAGTTCCACTGTTACATTTCTGGGGGGAAGGGTGGTGGTTGCTGAGATGGAGGGTTGGGTGGAGGACAAAACAATAGATGTATTTGAAAAAAGGCACAAATAACCGCATGTGTGGTAGTGCATGGTTTAATACGATTTCTGCACTGGGTGATTGGGCATCCCCCAGTCCCACTGTTACATTTCTGGGGTGGGGGAGAGTGGGGTGGTGGGTTCTGAGAGGGAGGGTCTGGTGGAAGGATGAAACAATAGATTTATTTTTAATAAACAAAAAGGCTCAAATAACCGTACATGCGCAGTTGGTCACATGGGGGGTCAGTAAGAAGATTTCATGATTGGGACACTGGGGGATTGGCCACCCCCAGTGACACTATTATGTTTCTGGGGTGTGTGGAATAATGGGTGCTGAGTGGGAGGCTTGGGTGGATGGATATGTATAATTTTTTTAAAAAGAAATCAGCATTTCTATATTCAGACTTTGCTGGACACCTTACCGTAACTACATACAGCCTCAGAGAGGGGTAGGATGAATGCTTCCCCAAACCAGGCTGGATACAATATGGTTGAATGAGGACAGTTACCACATAGAATAAACGTCTCGATGGGTAACTCATGCCTATCCCTTCTTAGGGTTTGATTTAATATGGCCTATCTTTCACTTTCACTCTCCACTTTCAGGTATATTTGGTTGTACTCCTGATCTTCCATCTTTATACATCAAGAAGTATTTAAGTTAAGAACTCAAGCTTTGGTATATATCTGTTTCTGCCCTAGGTTGGTCAGAATTTTGCAGAGAATATACACACTTCTGCCCAACTCTTCTCCAGAGGCCATGAAAGGGGATTTGATTGGCATGTGCAGACATATGGAAATATACTTGGTGTGCTTATATCTGGCAAAGACGATCGTTTGTGGGGGAGACTTTGTCCTTGTGAGTGTAACAGTTTGTTACTTACATGAATGTTTTTCTTCTAGATATTTTTGAATATATGTATTAACAGTTAGACTTGTTGGTACAACTCTATGACATCATTTACTAATTTTAGTGAAAGATCCAGGTCACTTTACTACCTCTGTGAATCACCAATCTGCCCTTGTAGTAACAGTGGGATTATTGGACTGATATGCCATTTGCCTAAAATCTGCACTCTGTAACCAACGCAGATAATGATGTGAGCTGTGTCAGATTGTTAAATTCAGAAAATAATAAAACGTTTATACAATAAAAAAGAAATCAGTTATCATGGCAGAACACAATACAGTCTGCCATAACCAAGATGGCCACTGGAATGCACTGTGCATGTGCCAGTAGTAGCACATGTGCAATACTGTTTGGTGGCCACTTGGATGTGGCAGAATGTGCCTTGTTCTGCCATGACCACTGACAGTAAAAATAGTGCAGTGAGTGCAACTGCATATAGAGACAGAGAGTGGAGAGCTTCACAGATGCGGAGGTGACTGTGTTGGAACACCAACCTGTTGTTCGGTCAGAAGGAATGCGGGAGTCCTTTTCTTATAGCAAGAGGTCTCCAGAGCTACACCTACTTCAGCCCTAAAAATGTAGTGGTATATTTCAAAAGCAGAATGGGTTGTGGTGGAATAACACATTTAACCCCACAAATTAGTGTATAAGACCATCACAGCTAGCGCATGCCTTCATTATGTATGTGTTATGGGTATTACCACTTACTTGTAATGATAAATATGTTATCTATGCAATAATGCATGACAGGATGCATGGACATGGGTCAATAATCACATGCCTCCCAAGAGTGTTAGGCACGAGGCACTTGCAAGAAGTGACATTACCCAACCAAGAGAGAAGTGTGATTATTGACCATAATCACACATCTCTGGAATGCTTTATTGAACTTTTAAAATGTCTGCAGGACAGATACTTTCCATTGTTGCTTCATTCTTTCTTGTTTTAATTTTTTGGTTTGGTACATGTTGCTACTTGTCCTGCTCTGCTGACACAAATAACACTGCATGCCTTTCTGTGCAGATCTTTAATGTCGACAATTCCCAGGAAGCAAAAGTAGTGGCTAACACTCACCATGGAGCTACACAATCACAGATAGAAAGCTTTTTGCATTTTAAACATCTGACTGATTGGGGTTTCAAATATTGTATGTTTTTATAAAAAGTGGCTGTCTTTTGATTAATGATTGCAGGGGTGTATGGGTTTCCTTTTGAATGAGTCCTGAATGGGCATCCACCTCCAACCTCTCCCATGGGAGCTGCACCTTCTCTGGAGACTCTTCCAAGGCAACCTGCCCATCTGCCAGCCAGCCCAGAGACCCACATGCCACTTGCCCTGAATTGGCATCTGTCTTCAGCCTCTCCCGTGGGAGCTGCACCTTCTCCGGTGGCTCTTCCATGGTGACCTGCTTGACTACTAGCCAGCACAGAGACCCACAGGCCACTTGCCCTGAACAGGCATCCACCTCCAACCTCTCCTGTGGGAGCTACACCTTCTCCAGTGGCTCTTCCATGGTGACCTGCCCTACTCCCAACCAGCCCAGACACCCACAGGCCACTTGCCTGAATGGGCGTCCACCTCCATCCTCTCTCATGGGGAGCTGTGACTTCTCCAGCAGCTTTTCCATGACAACCTGCCTGACTGCCAGCCAGCCCAGAGACCCACAGGCCACTTGCCCTGAATGGGTGTCTGCCTCCAACATCTCCCGTGGGAGCTACACCATCTCTGGTGGCTCTTCCACGGTGACCCACCCAACTTCCAAACAGCCTAGAGACCCACAGGTATGGACATAGAGATGTAGCCCAGCCTTTCGAGCTACTGGGCTTGAATCTTAGCACTTTCTGTCTCCAATGGCTGATTTGGTTCTGTATCACAGTTCCTCAGTCTTGACTGGACACTTCACCTTTCCCCCTGCCCTCTTATTCGCCACTGCTTTCATCTCCCTAAGCTGCTTAGTCTGGACAAACTTTTTTATTGCTGGGTTGTATTTACTGCTCTGTACACTTTATTGAATTCAGGATTCTATTTTGTTTTTTAATAATACTTAGTGTCTACTCTACTGTGATATAAGTTGCTAAATATTGTTAGAGGTATAGTTTGTATGCTCCTTTCCGCCCAGTAACCCTGCCTGAGCCAATGGAGTAGCACTAAGCACTCCATAGTATCCTATATCCTCTCTTTAAATTTCTACTGTCTGAATTAGTGTCCTCCATTTTAGCACTGCTACATATCTCTGTCCTTTGCCATGATTTTTCTTTCCTTTTTCCCTGTGACTTTCCTTGTGCTTGCTAATCATCCCCCCCCCAGACCCTTTACAGCCTAAGGTGTTACAGCTCTTTTTGGTTTAATTTTATGGCTACATTTGTGCACAGCCTTTGTTATGCAATCTGCCTTCCCACCTTCCTGGAGCCTAGGGGATTTGCTGCCATTGCCTTTGTATTTTTTGCTTTAGACTGATTGTCCTTTCTTCCCTCCGCAGACCACTTGCCCTGAATGGGTGTCCACATCCAACCTCTCCCATGGAAGCTGTGCTTTCTCTGGCTGCTTTTCCATGGTGACGTGCTTGACTGCCAGTCAGCCCAGAGACCTACAGATATATATATATATATATATATATATATATATATATATATTTTTTTTTTAAGTGTTTACTTTCCCATTTGTAAATGATACTGCAAAGTCACTAGAGTGCAACAACTCAATTAACTTCCTACTGCTGGCAACTGTTACTATCCACCACTACTCACAGTCACTTTACTTCAGCCAGTGTCACTGATCTACTCTATACTGCAGATTAGTATACCCTGATCTATTCTTGCTCCCCCGATCCATACAATATGCCCACCCTTCCTTCACCACTTTGCCTCCTTCTCATTCTTCTATCAATTTTATCTACCTCAGCTCCACACTCTCCTCAGTCTAATAAACCTTTCTCACCTTTCCCCTCCACTCTCCTAGCCTTTGCCTTTGTCCTTGCCATAACTCCTACACCCCCTCAAATACTCTGGTCTCACTTCCCTCACCTCCCCCCTGCTATTCTATTCTCAGCACCTAACGATATAGCTTTCCTTTGCCTCATTATCTTCTGCTCACCTAGCCCCCAGCCCCCCCAATTACTTCCCAAATTCTTGGCCCATCACAAATGCCCTAAACTCCACTCCCTCATAATAGCACTCCTCTTACTCGCATAAGGAAATGTTCATCCCAATCCTAGCCCCACTATACCCACCTCTGCCAGTTGCAATCCTTCCACTAACATACCAGCTTCCCGTACCTCTTCTGCACTCCCCAAGGGCCTGAACATTCTCCATTTTATCATCTGCAGTCTTGTCTCAGAAAATGACCTTTTTATATCCAATAGTACTCTCCGTCACACCTGATATTCTAATTTTAATGGAAATTTGGTTAACTCATTGCCTCCACAGGAGCTCTCTGAAGTTGCACCACTTGTCTCCTGTATACTGTTAACAGTAAATCCTGGGCCTTTCTAAGCAAAATCAAGCTATAGTCAGCATGCCACAAACAAATCCTAATAGCTCAAGAACCGTAAGTGCTAGACATAAAGTATGAGTGGCAAAGTTATTCAGCACAAAATTACCTTTCCAATGGTGGTATGCAATAATAATAAGTAATTTTGTTTTTTTTCTATGCTAGTTGAAACAGCAAAAAAAAAAAATTTTCACCAAAACAGGCAACATAAGCCATACACACCATACCATAAACAAATGTGAATAACTCCTAAAGAATTCATGATATACACAAAATATCAGTCGCAAAGTTGTTCAGCACAAAATTACCTTTCCAATGATGGTATGCAAATAATAATATGTAATTATTTTTTTTTAGCTGTTTGAAACAGCAAAAAAAAAAAAAATTCACTAAAACAGGCAACACAAGCCATATACACCATACCATAAACAAATGCAAATAACTCCTAAAGCATACATGATATACACAAACTATCAGGGACAAAGTTGATCAACATAAAATTACCTTTCCAACAGTGCTGTGCAGTCAAATATATATTATATTCTGTTACACTATATATTAAAATACATAAGTGACTTCTCCAGATGTTGCAAGGGCACACTGGGAGTCAGTAGCCGACTTCTGTAGACGTCCTCAGGACACACCAGTGTATTTTACTGATGACTACAGGCGTCTGCTAGGAGACAATGAGTTAAATGCAAAAATACCTGATCTTGCCATTAATATTCCAGGTTATTCCATAATCAGGCAGAATAGGATTGGCAGGGATGGTGGAGTAGACATGTATATCCTGTTCTCACTTCAGTTCACAACCATTATATCATCCTCACTACCCTCTGCCTATAAAGCACTTGTAGTAAACATTACCTTGTCTTTTTCCTCCCCTGTCTTCATAGCCAGCATCTACTGACTACCTTGTTCCAAGGCATTCCATATTTTGGATCTCATTACCTCCTTAACCTCCCTCTCACATAAAGGTGAACTATACATCCTGGGTGATGCAAACCTAAACTGGCTATCACTAACAACTGCCAAGACACTTAATGACATCACAGCCCTCAGTCTCTCCCAACTGATCCTGGAACCCACCCTCCTAAATCATAAAACCCTTAACCACTCCCTGATAGACTGGGTTCTCACCTCTCACCCCCACTGAATCATTAAATCAGGCATCCACCCAGATGCCGTCAGTGACCGTCACCTAATCTTCATAGTCAGAAAAGTCCAGAGACCAAAACCGCCACACAATATTCTGCAACTCTGCTCCTTAAACTCCTTAAACCTTAATCCCCTTCTTAATGAACTGGCCAGCTCCGATTTGTCCACTATTGACTTTGCCCCTTCCATTGATCAAGCACTTGCTTATTAAAATTTCCAACTACATGGAACTCCTATGCTCCATTCAAACGCACTAGAGTTCATGGCAATCATTATCATCCCTGGGTCTCCCCTAAGTTACTGACCTGTGTCAGGGAGTGAGACAAAGCTTGGAGGAAACATAAGGCCTCCCAGCTTCCCCAGACTATGCCAGGTATCACATGTTAAGAAATGCCTGCACAAAAGCTACCAAACTTGCCAAGTCTGAATATTTTAAATCATCTTTTCTCAAAAATAACATTTCCCCCCTCCAAATTCTGGAAACTGGTCCATGCCTTATTCTCCTCCCCTTCACATTCACCTCCCCCAATGCTTAAAATAAAGAACTCTTTAGTCTCCAAACCATGCGCAGTGGCTCAAGAGTTTAACTCCCATTATAACTTCTCTACCACAGCACTTCTAAAGTCCCTCCCCTCTAACCTCCCCCTTCCCATCCTTCCACCCACAGCCCTTAACCCATCCATGCCCACCCTCCCTTCTCCTTTTCTGCTGTCTCCCCAGAGGAAACACTAATGGCTCTTTTCTCTCTTAATCATTCTAAAGGCTCATCACCGGATGACCTTGACCCTAAACTCCTCTACTTTTCAGGTTCTGCTGTAGTCTACCCACTCTCCTTAATCCTAAATCTCTCCTTCATATCCTTATCTGTTCCTTCATACTGGAAACATGCGGTGGTCTTCTCTCTCCCAAAGGGTGGTGATCCCTCCTCCCCTGCAAATTTTCATCGACTCTCCCTCCTCCCTGCCCTTGCTAAGCTCCAAGAACACCTGAGCCTCTCTCAACTAACCCCCTTCCTCGATGACTCTTCCTTTTTCACCCTGTTCCAATCTGTCTTTTGGAAGAACCACTCCATTAGCACCTCCCTACTCAGGCTCACTGACTCCATCCTTATTGGGATGGATAATGGCCCCATTACCTCTGCCATGTTTGTTGACCTTGCCAAGGCTTTTGACACAGTCTCCCATGCCCTACTTCTTGACTCCCTTATGGCTGCTGGGTTGTCTCATTCTGCCCAAAACTGATTTAGAGCTTACCTCTCAGGCAGAACATAATCAGTCAAGATCCAGGATACAATCTCTCCCCCCTCCCTATTTCCACAGGAGTCCCACAGGGTTCAGTGCTTGGACCCATTCTCTTCTCCATCTTCATAAATGACTTGCCCTCAGTATGCTCCCCCTCCTTCTCTATCCATATGTATGCCAACAGCACCATCCTGTTCTCCTCTGGCAAATGCCCTTCCAATGAAATAACCACCCTTCAGCATGACTTCCACCAGGTTCAGCTATGGTTTGTCTCACATCAGTTATTCCTAAATGCCAACAAGACTGTCTCCATGACCTTTGGCACTAGGCAGAGACTCTCTAGGCTCCACACTTTACCTTCTTTCCATACCCTTGATGGAACAATCCTAGAGGACACCTCCTCATTCAGATACCTTGGGGTTTGGTTGGAACAACACCTCGACTTCTCTGGCCACATTGACACCATCCAGAAAAAACTGCTCCCCAAGCTTGGTGCCTTATTCAGGAACTGTGGTTGCATCCCTCCTATGGCATGGTGTGAACTAGTCAAGAAGATGATCCCCCCTATTTTTGACTACTGTGACATAGTCAATGGTGCTACTCCCAAATCCTCCCTAACCAGATTGAACACTCTAACTCCTTCTGTCATTTTGCCCTTTATGCTCCAACATGCACTCATCACTGTGACCTCTACCACACCCTGTCCCTTCCCCCACTTGCCAACAGGCACCTCACTCATTGTGCCAAACTCACTTCTAAATTTTGGTTAGGACAACTTCCCTCCTACCTTTCATGCCCACTCTCTTCCCTCCCCCTTCCCCTCCCACTCCCTCAGATCCTCTGACAATTGGACTTTGTTGGTCCCCCTTCAAAACACTCTCATCGACCAGTCAGGCGTCACCCATTGTTTCCCACAAATCTGGAACTTCCCCCCAAATTCACACTCCTCCTCCTTCCCTCCCCTTCCCTTCCTTCTCTTCTTTCTACCCAACTTGTCCTCACCTAAATCTGTCCTCTGTTGGGATTCATAGCACTCTGGTGATGTCTACTCTCAGGTAAGTTTCTTCCCTCCCATCTTTTCTTCCTTTCCTCTTCTATCCCCCCATTCCCTCTGCCCAACTTTTCCTCACCTAAGTCTATCCCCTGGCAGGGTTCTCTGCATCCTGGAGGGGCACAGAACTGGGCAATTACTCTTCCTTCACCCCCCATCCTTTCTACCCAACTAGTCCTTGCCTGATTCTATGCTCTTGCATGGTTCTCAGCATCCTGGAGTGGTCTAGTCTTAGGTAAACTTCTTCTTTCCCTCCTCTTCCCTCCTTTGCCTCCATCCTTTCTTTTCTCTCTCCTCAACTTGTCCTCCCCTAGTTCTGCCCCCTGGAAGGGTTCTCAGCATCCTGGAGGGATACAGCACTGGGAAATGACTCTTCCTTCCCTCCCCTTTTCCCTCCATCCTTTTATACCTAACTCATCCTCGCCTGACTCTGCTCTCTGGCAGGGTTCTTAGCATCCTGAAGAGGCCTAGTCTTAGGCAAGTTTCTCCCACCCCTCCTCCTCCTTCCCTTTACCATCCCATCTACTATCTCTACCCAACTTGTCCTTGCCTACTCCTGCCCCTTATTCTAAGTCCTCACCTCATTCCATCACTGGCAGCCAATCTCCTCACTCTGAAGGGGCCAGTTTCAGGTATAAATCATCCTTCCCTACCCTATCCCTCACCCCCCACCTCTCTTCTGCCCCCTCTCTGCCCCTGCACTTAAGCAAAGGGATTAGTTCACTTGAGCTAATAACTTGCACTTTTTGTTCAGTCTTTGGTGCTCCCAGATTGCACTAGCCCTGTGTTAACTTGCCCCTCACAACTGATTTTTTGCTCACTTTGCTCTGATAATGTTTGCCCTATCTTTATCCTATCCTTCCCCCAGCTGGTTTCCCCTGTCTACCCCTCTGCCCTCCTTGATGTCCCCTCACTGCACCTCATTCACTCAATAATTGATAAATAATCTGCCTCTTAACTGTAATCCATTCCTGCAAGGAGTTGGCTCTAAGGCTACAATAAATTTCTGTACTATGTTCCTCAGATATGCCACTTGTAATTAAATGCATATTCCACAGGTATGATATATTTAACTATATGTTATGTTACAAATGTGATTGTATGACTATTTATGATATTTTTTAACTGTATGTCTTGTTTCAAATGTAATTGAATGTTTAATTTCTCAGATATGTTAAATGTTAAACTTTATGTTGAATTCTTCATCCAATTATAACCCCCCCCCCCCAGGTCACATCAGGAGATGAGCAACCTGTTGTTCAGTGTGCCTTTCTGGTGAAACATTTCAATAAATAAATAAAATAAATAAATTGTGAGATGGTTAGCTTTCTTGGTGATACTACAACCCATGTTATTATAGGTTAATAATTACATGGGTTGGAGTTCTTCTCAGCTGTTTAGTAGCTTGAATTTTTCTTACAAATGTTATAATCGACTGTAAGCCATTATGTAAAATATAGTTATGTATGTAGTTATTTATTTATTTGTTTATTTATTTATTTACTGAAAATTGGTAACTGAGAAAGGCACACTGAGCTAAGGCTTGTTTCCTGGTGCAACCCATGGGAAGAGAAATAGGGAGACAAACTCTAAAACATATAGACAAAATATACAAAGTATACATGATAGAAAAATACAAGGTGTAAAAAACACAATTATTAAACAATTAATAAAATAGAGTAAGCAATGTACAGGCTAAAATATCAACTAATGAAATGGTACAGGAACACTAAGACCAAAGATAAGACAGTACAATGGCAAAATTAACTATGGCCAGGGCTGGAGCATGAGGGGGCAGCAAAGGGTTTGATCTACCATTTAAGGGAAATGGGGGAAGGGAAGAGGTGGAAAGTGGGAGGGAGATTGGTCCAGATGTAGGGAAAATGAGAGGAGAAAGCAGATTTCTCTGCAGCAGAGTTGGAATGTGGTGTGGAGAACGTATGAGTGTCATGAGATTGAAGAGAGTACAAGGAAGAGGGAATAGGGGAGAAGAGAGGTAGGAAGCGAGAGATCCGAACCAGCATGTAGAAACATGGGATGCCCAGTGCATGAGGCAACAGGAGAGAAGGGAAGGGAATAGAAAGGGAAGTGCAAAGGTTGCAATGATGAATAAAAGGAGGAGCATTAGCAGCAAAAACGCAGAAGGCATTGCAGAGGGTGTCCAGTCTGGAAAGTGAGTAAAGAGAGATAAAACCTTAAACTCCGTCCATGAAGTCAAACACCAGGATCATCATCTTAGTGATCAGCACAAAGCTAGCAAGGATGAGAGACATTTTTTTGTTGCTGTAGAGGGCACCAAGTTTAGGGTTGGACTTGCTGCATATGGCATTAATATGGATAGAGAAGTCAAGTCTACTATCCAACTACACACCTAGATATTTGAAACAGGGGACAATCTCAAGAGGAGAATTATACAGGGTGGTGAAAAGAGGGAAAAGAGAATGCAAGTTTTGACTGGTGCAAACTGCAAAATATCATTTGAGGGTATGTGTTTGTAAGTGTCTCAGTAACTGTTTCAGATCAACAGTGGAATATAATGCCTTTTAATAACTTTTCTGCACCAGTACATAGTCTAGATTGGCTTAAAACATGGACTTGCCCACTCAGCAGCATGTCACTTAGTCAATGTACAGCATGGTTGATATGGGGTATCTTCTATTTCCCTTATATTGAAAAATGTAAACTGTTATATCCAATCCTCATTTTTGACTTCTCAGCTTGAGATCTACAACTCAGACATACCTGAATAAAAAGAGGAAGCTCTCTCTGCTAGGAGAAATTTTCATTAAATTTGTCAGGGGACGTCTTTTCAAATCAAGTCATTTTTTCACAGATACATACTGTAGATCTGTATGTATGTGTAAATTCTTTTTTAACAGCTTGTTTACTAAGAATAATCTGGATCCGTCATTGTATACAGAATAGCTTTTCTTCAACTGATTGATATAATCTAATCACTTTAAAAATCTACTTAAAAGAGCTAACCTTTTCTTTAGTGTTTTTCTTAAGGATATACTGTATTATTGCTTCTTTTTTATAAAAGTGTCATGCTAAACTATATAAGATTGAAATATCTTTTAATGGTACTTTAAATTTCAGTATATTGTCTTGCATGGCAGTTTGCTGACTACTGCAGTCATGTCTGAACTGCAACTGAACTTTTACTACAACAGCTTTGTGAAAGCTTGAATACAGATTTAAATGTTTTATTTTCCCTATTGCTGAATTACATATTCAAGGTCCAGAGTTTCCTGTGTTTACATACATGTAATTTGTTATTGCCAGAAGGGTCCCCACAATCATTTTAAATGGACCAAACACAGCATTTCAGACCAGTTAAGTTAATAAGGCAGTCTGGAATTTGCATATAATTTGCAAAAATGAGAAGGACACAGAGTAAAATGAAAATAGCAATCAAGAGCTCTGTTCTCAGAATAATTTTGTAGTTGTCAGCATATTTCAATTGTTGGTGGACAACTGCAAAAGTATTCCAAGTAATGAAACTGGATAGTAGAAGAACATATCCATATGGGAGGAAAACTGTTGATACTGTTCTGTTAAGTGGTACAGTATATGCAGATTATTAGAATAATGCTGCCAAAACTGTATAATGAAAATCATGTGCAATTGTAGTAGTGTTAATGTATATATATGGAATTTATTACATTTACATGTTTATTATGTTTGTTAATTGTATATTGTGAAACTAATATGTCACCACAATTCAGCTTTTATTTCATGTGCTAGAAGTTCTATATTAATCCTCTTCATGCTCTTTAATACTATAGCCATTTGCATAAAAGCACAGCCCTTCTTCGTTTTGATTTTTCTTTTTTTTTGTAGCATAAGATCCTTTAGGCAAAAGGCCATTTTCAAAAAATTCGCACTGCACAAAACAATAAAAAAGCAAAAATAGTAGTATAAAGAATATCATGTACAAAAAAATGAAAACTGTTACACATTAGAAATATTTACAAGTCAGTAGATAGCATTACCTTAAAGGGACACTGTCAATCTGTTTTTCATCATATTATTTCTAGTTAAAAACCTACATTTTATGATTGCTTGCCTTCTCTAAAATTCATTGATGTTTCTGTTTGTTTTGTCTGTCTCCTTGTCTAGTAGAACTCAAATGCATGGTAATTAGGCTTGCCACTAAAAGGCAGGCCAGGTTGTCCTGGGACCCAACCAGGAGGAAGGCCAGGGGGAGGGGGGAGACAGGAAGGGGAAGAGGGTTGCAGGAAGGTGGGTCCTGGTATGTCACGATGACATCACAGAAGGGATGGGGGTGCTCACTGGCAATTGGCCAGGGAGAGGAACCAACAAGGGCCAAGGGGAAGGGACAGGTCTCTGGGGGATATGTAAGGCCATGCAACCCTCTGGGAGCCCTCTTTCTTGCTGTAATATTTGCCACAGCACATTCATTGGCAGTTGAGGTAAGGCACAGAGGGCTGAGGCACAGTTTGATACAGTTTCAGTAGGTTACTGTGTTTAAAATGCAGATATGCTGTGCAGACATGGGGCAGTATACATTGGTTGGGGGAAAGATCAAAAATGTGGTATCCTGCTAAGATATGTGTAGCAACTATGGTAGGACTAGCAGGCATTTTTTGGTACATGCTAGTTGTCAGGAGGAGAATTCTAGGTTTTGCTTGGCAGTGATGGAATGGACACCAGAGGCTGGTCATTGTCCTGTGAGAGGATCAGACAGGTTTTGGTTTAAAGCATTAGCTTTGGGTAGGAGAACACTGGGACTGCAGCTCACAGCACAGAAAAGGACACCGAGGCCAGTTGGGGTTATGGAGGAGGGCGAGTCAGATAGCGTGGCCATGCAGTGGCCATTGTAAGTGAGTGGTGGATAACAAGCATGGTACACACTAGTTGAAGAGAATGCAAAATCTAGGTTTTTGGCTAGCTTCGAGGGGAGGGACGCCCGAGGCCACTCGGGGTCCTAGAGAGGTCTAGACATAGTTGGTGGCCACAAGGTGGCCATTGGTGAGTGAGCAGCACTGAGGGTGGGCATTTTTTCCTTGGTCCCTGATAGTGTGGGGTGAAGGAACAGAGGAGGTAGTGCACACATGGCCTCCCGGTTGGTGCTTCCCAAGGGTCGCAGCCCAGAAATTTTAAGTTTTCTTTTCAATAGCGTGGGGTAGTTGGCTGGGCGACTAGTAAGCTCGGGGCCTTGCATAACACTGAGGAGGGCAGCAGAAGTGGTGATGATTCCCCAGAGAGGGAAAGCACAGGGATGCCTGCGGCCAGTATGATGAACGGGGAGGGGGTTAGACATGGAGTGTAGGCCACGTGGCCATTTGCAGAGAGAGGGGCATGTGTGGGGGCGATTTGTCTCTTGTTCCACTGCTGTGGTTTTTCTGGGGTGGAGCATGGGATGCTTGGCCTTTGCTAATGATGCCAGCCAGCAATAGCTGCCTAGTCGATCAGGCCCACGCCCCGGTATGCAGACGGGAAAGTGTGAGGCGGGCCACGAAGTAGTTGGCTTCTGTAGTGTTGTAGTTAGTGCCTGTGTCTCTGGTGTATTTCCTGCTTTGCTTTTGGGGGTGATGGGCCGGGCCAGGGAGGGCCTGAGTGGCCCTATATTGAAGTGAGGCCCTATATGGAGGCAATGAAGGTGTTGGCCTGAAGGGGGGTCTGGGTAGCGGGTAGAGGTGAAGAGGGGATGCGTAGGCTGTGCTGGTGACTGTGTAAAAAAAAAAAAGAAAAAGAGTATGTGTGGTGGCTTCTCAATCTTTACTGCAGGCATAGCCCCCATTTTAAATCAGAGAAGGTCGTGGATAGTACGGTAGAGAAAAGGGCAGCTCTATTATGCAAGTAAGCTATTCATGGCAAGCGGTGTGTGATTAATCTGATCCTGTCTCTCACAAGAGCAGGGCCTTGGTGCTGGGGGGGAACTGGAGGCAGGAGGGGGCCTAAAAAAAACAAAGGGGGAGACAGGTGGACTGTTGAGGTGGTGAAAAAAACGCCAGGCTATGTGGCGTCATGACAGATGGGCCAGAGTTGTGGTCAGAAGAGCTGCACACAGTGGGGGGCCTCAGAGCAATGTTGGTGGGAAGAGCGGGCAGGCAATGTCTTCCTGGACAAGGTATGACAGGAAGCGGAAAGGAGGGTGAGGTTGGTGACTACAGGTTGTCGACTTAACTCAGTGCATGTACAAGGGGTATGCCTGTCTTCCCACAGCTGGGGCCCGGAGCATAAAGCAGGCGGCTGGAGCTGAAGTGGCCTAGTGGGTGGGTGGGTCGGGGAGGAAATACTAATAACAAAATGTATGTTGCAGTATGATGGTGTCCCTTTTGTGCAGCATTAGTCATAGCAGAAAGGATGCCACCCTGGAGACCCGCAGTGTCCAGCACTTCCATGTTGGCTGAAGCAGTGCAGCTAATGAAGCAGATGACTGAGTTGGTAGAGGCAGCGAAGAAGAGGGGAGCAGAGGAAGAGGCCCAGAAGAAGTAGAAGGAGGCCAAGGAGAGAGATGCTGACAGGACAAGAAACAAAAGGCCAAAGAGGGTGGCTCCCAACCTGCCGGGTGGCACCCAGAACAGGCGGGGGGACCAGTCCAGCCCTGACAGGACCCCAACCAGACGGGGTAAGGAGGTGGGTATGAACAATGAAGTGGATTTGAAAGAATATATCAAGGGTTTACTAGGGGATATGGGGGGAAAAAGGGGTATCAAAGATTGAGTGGGCCCTGCTGGCCATCAAAAACAAGGGCAAGCTGGACAAGAATGGGGCGGGCAATGGGGATGGGGCTAGGAAGCCATACGATGGACCACCTGGCTTCACATTGGGTGACCATGTGTCAGCCTCCATTAAGGAGAAAATCTGGAAGGGTGAGTACGTGGATATTTTCAGGCTGGTGGATGAGGAGACAGACAAAAAATATGAGCAGCGGGAATCGGTGGGTAAATGAGAGATGGTGGTAGTACTGGCTGTGGTGGAGCACAAAGCGGAGAAGGCTAGGCTGAAAGGGAAGAGCATTGACACATGGTAAGTGTGTTTCTTGATTTATAATGCTTTGATGCTGGAGAAGCAGCTGGACCTGGCGATCCCCTTGTTGACATATATGGCGATCATTAGGGATGCATACAAGGTGAAGCTGGGTTTCGGGTGGCTTAAATATGATGAGGCATTCCAGAGGAGAATGGCGACTAAGGGAAACCTAAGATGGGATTGCACCCACACAGAGTTGTGGATGAGGACATTGTCGAGCTCAGCTAGAGGGCAGGCAGTGGAGCAGGGGAGACAGGCCTCACCGGTCCATGCAGCCAAAGCCTGCTGGGCTTTCAACAGGGCATTGTGCACATGGCCTAGCTGCAGGTTTAGGCATGTTTGCTCACGGTGTGGGGGGGCACAACTGGTGACAGGGTGTCTGGAAGGAGTAGAGAAAGCCGGTCAGGCAGGTGGGCAGCCCCTGGAGCAGCCCTTTCAGAGAGGGTGGGGAACCCAGTAAGGGACAGGGGGGCCATGGGAGAGGAGGTATGCATCCACCTATGGGTGGAGCTAAGGGGGGACAAGGAGGGGGGAGGTGGGGGTACACCCTAGCCCACACCCCCATCAAATATGGGTGGTGGAAGCCTGGATGGCAGGTTACCCAGACAAGGCTGGGGTGGAGTTACTGAGGTTGGGATTTAAGTGCTGTTTTCCACTGGGATTCGAGGGAAAACGGGTGGGGATGAGGGCTAAAAACCTGGGTTCAGTGAAGGGGAAGGAGGAAATGGTGCAGAAAAAGATCCAAAAGGAGATCAAGGCAGGGAGTGTAGAGGGGCCGATGCTAGAGCCCCCTTGCGAGTGGTTCAGGGTATCCCCACTGGGGGTGGTACCAAAGAAGCAAGCAGGGGAGTTCCGGCTCATACACCACCTGTTCTACCCTGATGGGAAGTCAGTGAATGGGGGGATACTGGAAGGTTTGAGTGTGGTTTCTTATGCCTCCCTGAACCAGGCAGTCGAATTGGTATGGGCAGTTGGGGGGGGCATGGTTGGCTAAGACAGACATTGAGTCTGCTTTCCAGCTGCTGCCGGTAGACCCCGCAGATTGGGACTTGCTTGGTTTCCAATTTGATGGCAGCCTGTATTTTGACAAGGCAATGCCCATGGGCTGCTTGGTGGCATGCTCCATGTCTGAGGCCTTCAGCTCATGGGTACAGTGGATATTCGGGTCCCAGTATGGACATAGGAGAGTAGTCCATTACCTGGATGATTTTCTGTTGATAAGAGCCAGTCGGGAGGAAATGCAAGGAATGTTGAGGGATTTTCAAGACATCTGTGGCATGATAAGGATGCCATTGGCAGCAGGGAAAATGTTGGAGTTTCTGGGGATCGAGGTGGATGCGGAGCAGGAGTGCTTGGGTCTGCAAAGGGATAAGGTAGTGAGGCTGCGGGTGCTGCTTGCACTGGTGAGGGGGAGGAGGAGGGTGCCACTGGTACAAGTACAACAACTGCTGGGGCACGTTAATTTTGCCTGTAAGGCCATGAGCCCGGGGCAGAGCCTTCACGAGAAGACTGGGTAGGGTCATGGGCAAGGCAAGGCAGCCGCATCTCTGGGTGGACATATGTAAGGGAGTAAAAGTAGACCTACAGGTATGGGAGGAATTCCTGGAGTCTTACAATGGGGTGACGTTTTGGCAGGAAGAATGGGCCTGCAGCACCGACATGGAGTTGTACACGGATGCAGCAGGGCATTACGGTTTGGGAGCCTATTTCAAAGAGGAGTAGATGTCAGAGGCTTGGCCGGACAGCTGGCAAGAATGGCGATGGACCAAGGACATCACCTTCCTTGAAATATTTCCCATATGGGTGGAACTGGAGGTGTGGGGTGCACATATGTGGGGAGCAGGATAGTATTCTGGTGCGACAACAAGGGCGTAGTAGAGGTGATCAACAGACAGAGTGGCTGGACGGAATCTGTGGGGTGGGTCCTACGGCACATGGTATTGCTGGGGCTACATTTGAACATGTCATTTAGGGTGCAGCACATTGAGGGGTTACGGAACGAGGTGGCTGACTCTCTCTCTCGTTTTGAGATGGAATGCTTCCAGGAGCTGGCCCTGCAGGTTGTGCCTACCCAGACCAGGGTACCAGAATGGATGTGGGAGATTGGAGGATGAAAGCCAGTGCGCTGTACAGAGGGTCATGGGCAGCCAACACCCTGAGGGCCTACGAGGGGGCGTGGGCCAGCTTCCAGGTATTCTGGGCCTGTCAGGGATGGGAAATGGGGGACCCAGTCCTGGCAGAGCAAGTCATGCAGTGTGTGGTGGAGAAATGGGAGGAAGGGGTTATGCCCACCACCTTGGGGGTCCAGCTGGCGGGTATCAGCCGGATGTGTCAGGAAAGTAGATGAGAAGATGCTTCGGGCAGCTGGACCATCAAGAGGATGGTCTTGGATTAGCAGAGAGGGCAGGGCACCAGACGGGATGGGAGGAGACCCATCATGGGGCCCCTCCTCATGAAGATGGTGAGGGCACTGGACCATGTTTGTACATCAGCAAATGAGGCCTGTCTGTTCTGGGCTATATTTGCGGTAATGGCAAGGGGGGTTTTCAGGGTAGGGGAGATGGTGGCCCCTGGAAGCATGCGACCGCAGATGGCCTGCAAAAGGAGAATGTGAGCCTGGAGGAGGGGAAGGTGGTCATAGGGCTGCGGAGGCCTCAAACAGACCAGCAAGGAAAGGGTTGCACGGTGGTGATACACAGACAGGTGAGAGAGGGAGTCTGCGCAATCCAGGCCATGCTGGACTATAGTGTGATGCAAGGCCCCAGGTCAGGGGCTTGGTTTGTACACAGGAATGGAGCCCCAGTGATGGCTTTCCAGGTGGGGCGATATTGAAGAAGGTGGTGGCATTCGTGGGGGAGAACCCTGATGAGTTTGCACCACACTCCTTCAGGATTGGGGCATGTCAGAAATGACTGCGGCAGGAAAGGGGGAGGTCCAGTGGGTGGGCAGGTGGGCATCAAAGTGTTATAAGGGGTACGTGCGGTGTTGACAGTTGCTAATTGGTGTCCCTTTTTTCACTGCCCACAGCAGGCACCAAGAGACAGGTGTGGATCGTGGGGCACTCGTTCATCTATTGGGCAGAGAGGTTTGCAGTGGCCATGAGAATAGGGACACAGCTGCACCCAGGAGTGGAGCATACCAAGGTGTGGTGGAAGGCCCTGAGAGGCATGAGGTGGTTGCAGCTGCTTCCCCTGCTGGAGGAGCTATGGATGCGCTGCACGGCTCTGGACAGGATTATTATCCACCTGGGGGAAACAACCTGGGATCAGTGCCATGGGGCTCCCTGTTGAGCGACATCTTGCGGGATCTAAAGAAGGTGAAGAGCTGGTGGCTGTGAGTGGTCATAGGTTGGTCAGAGGTCACATCCAGGAGGGTGTGGAGGGGAGCAAAAGGGCCAAAGGTGGCGGAAGTAGCTAGGAAACATCTTAACAGGAAAGTGGCCAGAGCAGTGAAAGAAATGGGAGGTGTGCATATTCAGCATAGGGACATCTCTTACCAGTAGGAGGTGGTCTATAGGTCTGATGGGGTCCACCTGGCTGAGTTCAGCATGGGCCTGTTCCTCTGGCCTTTTGGGGAGCTGGTGGGAGACATAAATAAGAAGGGGCTGAGGGGTTGACCCACAAGGGGGGATCCCCATCTTCCATCCAAAGCGGATATGGGTCAGTGGAAGGGGTTTTGGGGAGCAAGAGGAAAAGGGGGGGCAGGTGGGGGGGAAGGTACCATGGGCTGGGGACAAAGGAACCCAGGTGTGGAAGTAACGGGGGAGGGGGGTGGGATATAGAGCTAGTGGGTGGATCCCTGTGTCTGCACATAGCAGGGGAGAGTGGTCCAGGTAAGCGTGGTGCCCATTGGTGATTGGAAGGGGGTCTGGATTGCAGTGTCCGGACCCCGAGAAGAGAGGATGAGGATGAAGAAAATCTGGAGAAGAACCACAAGAGGGAAGACAGGACTGTTAGGTCCTTGAAGTGAATAGGACTGTTATGTCCACTGTATAAATATTGACCTTGTAAAAATGAGCTTGAAAAATCTGATGTAAATACAATTATGCCTTTTAATAAACACTGCCAATGAGCATCCAAAGCAAAAGGTGGTGGCCTCAGTCATTTCTGAGTGAGGATCCAGGGACAATGTATATTTATGAACAATCTTGTTTTGTTTACAATCCTGGATCTGTTCTTATTGCATACTTCATGAGCATTAGAAACACACCCAGACAATGCAGTTATTCATGAGGCAGTAGCCTCCTAAACTCCCACTGTGTCATGAGGGGCTAGACTGTGTTGTGGGTGTTCCCAAGTGCAGGAAAGATGCAGTTGGAGCTGATCAAGGAATATAAACAAACCTGTGTTTGTGTGGTAACACCAGTATGGTGGGCAGTCTGTTTTTCACTTTTTAAAATAAAAAATAGTCAGACTCAAACTACCAGCTACATCAGCAATCTTTACAGAATGTTGGCAATCATAAAATGTGTTTTTTAAACTAGGGACACTTTGAGGCCTAAGGGGGTTGACAGTGTCCCTTTAAGGTAGTGTACCGATTCATAGTTTAACAATTGTTTACATGAATTGTTCTAGTATCTGATAAAGCCAATTAAAAATAAATTCAGACCAAGCAAAGTTCTTATAAATGGAGGTTGCAAAGTTCTGTAAGTCAAGTTCCAAGGTGTATATTTATTCTCATTCCTTTAGAAGTCATCTGTTCTTGTTTATTCACAATTTACCATTTAAATTTTAAGTGGCCATTTAGTTACAATATGTCTTATCCTTAACCTTTTATGCTGGATTAAAAAACTTTGAACATTACAGTTACTGGGCGCCATTTTGAAAATCATTGGTTTGCACTGTACACCCATTAATGTTCATTACATAGCATATGCCTAGCCTGGGGGACATACTAAGACAGGCAGCAAGCTCCGACAGCTATATACTGCCTGTCTGAATGTGGGAGCTGTGGGACTGCTGCTTTCTGCAGGAAAGTGTCAATGGAGATACTGCAACCCAAAAGGGATAGCGTATTTGCCACTGTGAGCCATTTTCAGCAGCTAACATGCTCATCGGCACATGTGGCATGCAAGGCAGTAAGGGGCTATTTGCTTGCCAATACATGCTCATTAGTATTTCTGTACAATGCCGCTGTACACAACTGTGTTGACTCTTTTGTAGAGCTGTGCCTCCCTGGTAATCGATGGTCTAATTGGTCAGAGTCTGTCAAATCCCATTATATTGGTATTCCAGTGCCCCCCCTCCCCCAACTGCAGGTCAATTACTTCAGAAGCTACAAAAAAAAAAACATCATCATGGTAGTCTAGTTACCCTCCAACATCAACCCCCTTCCCCAGTAGCACCTCACTCATAGCATAAGGCAGAACATGCCAGCAGACGCTATACAAAAAAAAAACGGTGACTGATACATCTCCTCCACTCACCAGCTAAGCCGGCCACCATCTGAGTAACAGAGAGTGAGTGTGTGCCTATCTACCATAAAAGCTGTTGCTGTGTGGAGACAGCTGGCATGTCCTGCCATATAGGGTGAGTGGGGTGCCACTGGGGAAGATGAGGGTGGAGGGTGCTGAATGGATGAGATAGGGAGAGGATGTGGTATGGCAGTTAGATCAGGGGCACCTAGACTACCAGAAATTGGGCATCAGTGACATAGACAATTAAGACAGGCAATTGGGGGTGGGGACCACAAGACCACCAGGATAATGGGGGGGGACTTTTGAAAAACTGGACTTGTGATTGGGGGGTGGGAGTTCTACTAGACTACCAGGATGCTGTGTTCCTTAGGTTCCAAAGGATCAGACATGCAATGGGGGGGGGCAGATACTGGCAGGTACTGACAACCCATGCGGTCACTCAACTACCCAGTACTTAGCCCGGAGGGTGCCATCACACATTACTGTGTGCTTTGATAAGAGTATAGGTTTGAATTTGTTAAACGGCACTGCACCAGCAACTGTTAAGGGCATTCAAAATCTCAGAATATACAACTGCACTTTGTATGCATGGGGATCTATCATTTGCATGAGTGCACATACATGCCATCAGTTTAGTGTAGCACGTGGGAGGCCACTGAATATGGCCCCTGTCTGAGGAAGCTGATGCATGTTGGCACATTGCTATCATATTAGGACCAAGTGCTAGGATGCATTCCAACATCCACAACTCCCAGACACTCAGGAGCCATGTATGGAGTGCTGTGCAGAGGGGCCTAAGCAGGTTGTCAGGTGGTGCTGTACCTGACACTTGGCATCCATCCAGATGCTTGTCTCATTTCCATAGTTGATCCCTGGCTCTGCAAGAAGCAAGGGATGGTAGGATACAGCAGCCCACCAACTACAGCCACATCCCTATCAACATTAGTGAAATTTCAATAAAGTCACTGGTCAGTGCTGCTGTGATCCCCAGCCCACTGTGGAGGCTCATAGGACTGGGTGCTGATGGGGAGATGTAAATCAGGCCCCATGGAGCATCCAGTGGCCATGCAGAGGGGAACACATACTCACTACTGCTGCTGCTTATAGGGCAGCATAGCCTCTACTCCTATCTGGCAGTCCTCCTCAAAATGGTTCATGTCTAGAGAAAGGGTTGCATGCCCTCCTCCACCCCTTTGTCTGCCCAGACCTTGTCACACATGAAGAACACCAGTGTCAAACGCTCTGGTGTGGACAGGACACACACTAGGGACCATAGATGCACAGAGGTCTCTGCATGCTCAGAGCAGGATCTTTGCACACCACACAGCTGTGAACATACCCATCCATGGGTGTGGCTCGAATTCTGCATCAAGCATTTAAACAATGTTTTTGACAGGAAAATATGGCAAAGATTTAAATCCTGAAAAGTTCATGGTCATTAGATCCTGTCTCAGAGGTTGTACCTTTGTAGATTTTCAAATTAAATAATTTAAAATGTAAAAGGTTTAACCTTTTATATCACTACTGGCCACATGTGCAGTATATTATTTTCCAGGTTTATTATGAGGTGCTTTCTCATGCCTGTTATTACATTTCAATGGTTACAAGATTGTGTGTGCAACACGGTCAGTGGTTTTAACCCCCCCCCCCCACTGCTCTTCATTGTGGAACAAGGAGCCCGTTTTCTGTGCCAGTTTGTTCATTTGACTCACCTATTGTTTCTTCTCCCTTCCCCATACTTCCTATTATAAAGATTTGCAACATTGGGATCCCATCCCATTGTCTCCATGGTATCAGACACACTGTCTTCCTCCTGAAAAAAAATGTGATACCAGTGGCTAATTCTGTGTGTCTTGCAATATCATCCCTACACTGCTACTGATTCCCAGACCAGGATTCCATCCCTGGTGTTGGATAAACCTCTACAAAATAGCATTTTTGGCCCCCATCCCTTCCTACTGTTGACATTTTGCTAGACCTGAAATCAGTCCCTGGTGTTGCACAAGATCACCCCTATTACTGATTAGACACCACAATCCCAATTATGGTTTTGAGAAAGATCATTAAAGACCTAATTTTTTTTAACACTTTACTCCCTCCCCTCACCAACTTCTGTGGTATCATAAGTCCACCTTTGGTGCCATGTAACCCCTTCTCCAAAACACCATTCATATCCCCCAAGATTGTGGTCTTTACAACCCTACTACTTTTTTTGGGGGCTGTTTTCCATCTTAAATCCATTATCATAAATCGTAATGTACAGTAATTAAAATGTGTTTTTTTTTTCATTATAACCCACTTTGTGATAACAATATTCAAATGGCAGCTCAGTGAGTAGGTATGTGATGGGGCTGTGCTGGTTGCCATCAGGGAGGAGTGAGTAAGTGCCACTGGACACCAAGGACTGCTTGGGAAAGCATCCAGAGAGAAGGTGTCTGGAGGGCAAGGACTGCCTGGCACAGGATGGGAGATTGGGGGTGTGACTGGGTGCTACGGACTGCTCGGAATGTGATGGGGTGAGGGAGTGACACTGAACACCAAGGATTGTTTAGCATGAGAATGGGGTGACAGGGGGAATGTCACTATATGCCACAGATTGCTTGACATGGGGATAGGGTGAATGATGGAATTACCACTAGATGCCAGGGACTGCTTTCCATGATGGAGGGGATAGGAAGTGCCATTTGATTTGAAGGAATACATTGTATGGGTGGGTTGATGGCAATGGCACCACTAGATGCCAGGGATGACTATGCATGTGTGAGGTAAGTTAGGGGAGCCACTGGATGCCAGGGACTGTTTAGTATGACTAAGGGTAAGGGAAGGAATAATATGGAACATGTAAAAGAGCTTGGTATAAGACTGGTGAGGACATAAAGTTCCACTGGAATCTAGAGACTGCTTGGCACAATATGTATTAAATTAATGTCTATTTCTTTATTACATACAGCATAATTTTCAAAATGGATGACATTCATTGCACAATTTATGTTTAAGCATCAGGGTTGAAGCACAAAGACACAAAAGTAAGGAAATGTGATGTTATGATAAAACATCCTCTGAATCTTTATGATTGTCTGGTTTGGTGTTCTTCAGGATTTGAATGACAGCTGAAAGCAGTGTTCATGTTGCATTAACTTCAACACTCCATCACAAAGCATTAATGTGCATGCAAATGTCCTTGTCAGAAAAGACAATGCCAAAGTTAGAGTTATTACAAAGTTATTTAGAGCAAGTGCAAAGCCCAAAAAACATCATATTGTGATGAAATTTCCAAAGACATTCAACCTTAATGGTACAGTTCCTTACTTTTGTGGCTTTGTGTTTCAACACTGAGGCCTAAATGTAATTTTTTTGCAATTAATATTGACTGTAAATGTATTCACTTTTTTATAATTTCCAATTACTCTTTCAAAATTATGGAGGATCCATTTTGTAAGTGTCTGCCATTAAGAGACAAGACTGCACATCAGATAAAATAGAACAGTGATGAAATGGAGTTGAGCTGGATGTATAAAAAATGGGGTTTTATTTTACACAGTGTACAGTTGAGGAGGGTAAATGCCACCACAACTAATTGAATTAAAGCAAAATGCTCTGTTTCTGAGCAAAAAAGCATTTTTTTGGACTTCCTAATCAACTTTTGTGCTACAGGGGCTGCTGGGTAACTGGAGGAAATGTGGCCATTTTGGGCAGGAATAAAGACAAGCTGACTTATCTTGGAGCAGTAGAAGAACTGGTCAATAAGTTTAAAAGAAGAGTTATGTTTTACACAGTGCACAGTTGGCAAGAATAAGAGTCACAACAACTAATTGAATTAAAGCAAAACATACTGGACTCAGTTTTCAAAGGTTGACTCAGGGCTTGTGTCAAACCTTGCATCAACCCCATTCTTTGGCGCAGCTGTGCCAAACTCCTTTGACACAACTGCACCCAATTTTAGTACATTGGGCCCAGTTGCTACACCTTTCACACTTTACGGCAGGTTGTGCCAAATATTTGGTGCAAGCCCCTTAAAAAGGGTCCCCCAAATGACGCAAAGTAGACCAGGGAAAACCTTGTCTAACTTGCATGATTTGTCTTTGGGATTGAAAATCCTGATAGACTGCCAGGAGAATGCCGAATGCCCAGTGCACCACACAATTAGCGCACCATGGCTTGCGGCATTCTCAGGGCTCTGAGAATCAAGCCCACTATTTCTAAGCAAAAAAGTTAGTTTTTGGACTTGATAATCAGCTTCTGTATTACAGGGTTGTTGAAGTAACTGGGGGAAGTGCAGCCATTTGGGACAAGAATTAAGGCAAATGGACTAATTGGGGAGCATTAGTAGGGCTGCTCAAGAGGTTTAAAAAGTGGAGTTTTGTTTTACACAGTGCACAGTCAGCAAGGCTAATCACCTTCATAGCTAGTTCTCCAGCTACCTCCATGCCAGATCCCAATGGGTCAAAATAAACAGTACCCTATCAACTGCCCTACCTGTACACTATGGTGTCCCTCAGGGTTCCATCCTGGGCTCCACATTGTTTAGTCTCTTTCTAAACAACCTTCCTAGCTCCTGCTTGGGCAGAATGCTCCTATACGCCAATGATGTGGTCCTCGTCGCCTCCCACCCGACCCACTTGCCCTCTAGAGCTCTCTGCAACTCACCTTTAGCCAAGCTGAAAAATGGTTCCTTGACCATCGTCTAGTTCTGAACCATAAGAAGACAAAATCTATGATTTTTGCCCACCGTCAAAGTAACTCCAGAAATGCCCCCCTTTTCATCCTCCCCTGTACCCTACACCCCCTTCAACAAGTGCCAGCATACAAAATATCTGGGCATCACCTTCGACTCGGCCCTCTCTTTCCACTCCCATATTAACTCCCTGTCCTCTGCCATGAACGCTCGGATTGGACTCCTCTACTGCCACAAAGACTGCCTCCCTGAGTATGCCCTCCGGCTGGCTATCACCTCCTCCATCCTGTCTTTGGTTGATTATTGGCTCCCTATCTATGCAGCTGCTGACCCCACTGCCCTCTCCAAAGTCCAGACCTCAATCAAAAAGGCCTGCAGGCTCCTGACTGGTGCCCCCAGCAGAATGCACACATGCTAGCTTTACTCCACCACAAACCTACTCACCTTTGAGGAGTGCCTGCAATACCACACCTGTATACTGGCCAAAAAAACACTGCTTAAGCTCTCCCCTCCAGGGGTACTACATCCCTAAAACAGTCCTCCCACTCGGTCACCACCCAAAATGCAACCAAACCCACCTTCCAGGTGCCGAGAGCTAGGACCTTGCTCGCCCAAAGATCTTTCCACTCCAGAGCTCCCTTCTGGTATAACTCCCTTCCCGCTCATATCACAAACATCCCCAAAATTGGCCCCTTCAAAATCACCCTCCGAAAACACCTCACTGACACTCAGAGCTGTACTTGCCCATGACTGGGCTGTACCTAGACCTCTGCCTGGCCCAATCTACAGACAAAGTCCTCCCGGTGTGTCACTCTCCCCAGCCTCCACACCCCCACCCCAGGTATCGCTACGCAGTACCTCTAGGGATACCATAGTATTATATGTATATTAGTTTAACTAGATTAGTTTAATTGAAGCCTCTGTGCACCACGAAGTGAAGCTATGTACTCCACTATGTACACCGCTGTATCACTGGAAGTGCTTTGTATCTCCTTTTGCTTTGTATGTTCTTTTTATTCTATCTCACCTTAATGTTCTCCATTGTTGAACTCCACCAACTGTTGTCTACCCTCCCTGTGACGAGGTGCCTTTGTAAATGAGTCTTTGACTCAAAGGTTGTAAATCCGAATTGTGAATTACTAAATAAATAAATTAATTAAATTAAAGCAAAATGCACTGATTTTGAGAATAAAAAGCTTTTTTTAGATTGTTAATCAGCTTTTTTGTTATAGAGATTGCTGGGTAACCAGAGGAAGTTTAGCCATTTTGGGTGGGAATAAAAGGTAAATGAATCAAGCAGAGAGCACTGGGAGGAATGCTCAAGTGGTACAAAAGCCCTTCCACCCAGTGTGTCCCATCCCATTTGTGTTCCAGAGTTTCAGTGGATCAGAGCAGGAGTGGAATAGCTAAAGGGATTGGTGTCTTACACATTGGTAGTTGTCTGCAAGTGACAGTAGGCACATAGGGAACTCTACCAGTCCAGCAAAGTCAGGTACAGTACCTGTAAACCACTGCTGCCTGTGTAGAGACTACCTGAGTACCTGTTGTGGAAAAAGGGGAAACATCTTATCTAGGGTAGAGATACATAAAGGGTCCTAGAGGCACAAATGGGACAGCTAAGAAATAAGTGGGTAAAGCGGAACAAGGGGTAGGATATAAGAACAAGTAAAGTAAAGCAAAAAGAGAAAAACAGGAAACACCTTATCTAGGGTAAAGATACAAAGGGGTAAAGTAAAGCAAAGTAATGATAACTTGTGTCTGCAACTCTTTATATACATTCAGATTAGCCCTAAAAAAGCATATGTTTCCAGTAATAGATGTAAATGCTTCTCTGACTAGTCTGTTACAATTGTTATTGTATATCTCTCTTTGACTGACTACTGTATTTAATGTAATTTGTTATTGTATACAGTATATTTTTTGTTATTTGTTCTGGTCATCCATGTAAATGGGTCTTTGGCCTATGGACTTCTCCAAATTTTAAATAAACAAAACAAAACAAAAAGAGGGAAACTGGAAACACCCTATCTAGGTAAGATTACAAAAACAAATTCCAGTACAAAAAGAAAGTGAGGCAATGGCAGGTGGTGCTGTGTAGTGGTCATGGAGCTGCAGTTTTCAGAGAGACCTTCTTAAGGCTAAGGTGCTGCCCCATCAGCATGTGCCTCTTTGTTTTGAGGGAGGAGGTTGCTGGACTCTAGGCTGAGCTGCTTATGATCCAGAAGACCTCTCCCACCACCCAAGGGCCACCGAGTTTACCCTGAGGTTTCCTTTAAGAAGGAGAGACAGCTGGAACTGTGGTAGGCTATTGAAGGGTAGGGATAGCAATGTCAGGGGCACATTCCTTAGCCTGTGCCACTACAACATTCATTCACTGCTCTAGGGAGAAGGGACAGCCAGGAACAGACACCTGTAGTAATGACAAGGGAGGAGGTGGGGTCAACCATATTTGGAATCCCCAAGGTATGAGTAGAGGTCCCATGAGAAGAGGAAGCAGCTTCTGGTGTGGGACATGATTGCTAGGGAGGTAGATTTGGGAACAGGAAGGAGGGGTAACCCATGATATGGGCAACTCAAATAGAGTGACTCAATTTGAATTAATCAATTTGAGCACCTATATTAACAGTGAGTGAGACAGTAAAGCAAGGAGAAATGACAGCTAGTTGAAAAGAGGGCCAGGGATTGTATAGTGAGGGAGATCTAGCAGGAGATGGATATAGGGGTTTGTTTGGGAGGGCCAATTCAAGCTGGCCATCAGGTATGGTGGTGAAGGTGACAATCTATAGCGTCAGTGGTTCCGGGTTTGGGACTGGTGTGGGGTTTATTTTTTTTTCATTGTCGGTGTTTCCTTGTTGTAATTTTTTATTTTAAATTTTAATGATACCCAACTGTGTTTACCACCCACCTGCAGGTTTCCCCCCACGTTCTCCCCTTGCAGACTGCTTCTCCATGGAGTAGCACCCCTCACGTGTTTGCCTCTTCCCCCAGTGTCCACCCCCTGAGTTAGTTATTTATAGATCTGGGGGGCTTGCCCCCTGCAAAAGGGGTGCATGGGGCTTGCCCCCCACATAAATAGTGAGTTTACAGTAGTACTTTCCTAGTTTTACTGTTTTTCCGTTGCTTTTTAGTACGGTCACTGTAGTGCTAATTGATGATTTTGAGTTCAGCAATTAGCACTTGCTGTTTTGCTAGTAGTGATTACATCATTGCTGTTATCACATGGTACCAAAAGAGGAAGGTAATGTGCCTACTTTTCCCCTTAGGTCGTAGGGATAGACAGTCAGTCCGAAGGATTATTTATGTGGTGGGTCAGGAGGGAATCTGGATGTCATTGTCCACCTGGGAAGTAATGACCTGGCTATGGATAGGGTGGGGATTGTGCAGGAACTTTTCATGAAACAAGGAAGAGGTCTTAGGCAGGTGACATGCACAGTGGCTTTCACTGAGGTGCTGCTTGTCTACGATGAGGGGGCAGGATAGGGTACTCTGCACTAAGAGCTTCAACTCATGATTAAAGAAATGGTGTAGAGAAGAGGGATTCAGCTACATTGGAGACTGGGGACCAACCTGGAAAGATATGGTGCTATACAGATGTGATGACATGCATAATCTGGGAGAGGAACCACATTCCTCAGTAGACAGTTTACATTTTACTTTGGTGAACATTTAAACTAGCTGATGTGGGTGACAGAAGGCTGACTAAACTGACTTTCAAAGACTAAAACAGAAAGAAGTGAGGGCCCAAGGGGAGAAGAATTCCTCAGGGAGCAAGATAAAGTAAACAACATGGTGGTAACAGAAAAGGGGGTAGGAACAGAAGTTTCAAAAAGGGGAAAAGGAGGCAGGGCATAAGGGAAAAAGGGGGGCTGTAGGCAAAATGGGATCAACCTGTGAAAGGCCATGTGTGCAAATGCAGGCAGCCTTGGAAATAAATTCCTGACCCAGAGGCCATCATAACGGAGGGTATCATGGCCATTTCTTTGACATGGTGCAGAGATAACCATGACAGGGACATGACTATACCAGGCTATACTCAATTTGGAAAATATAGGGTGTGGAGTAAGGGAGGAGGGGTGGTGCTGTACATAAGGTAGGGTATAAAAGCAATGGAAATTCTGGTAAACAATGGGAGGGGGCAGGATGGAGGTACTGTGGGTCACCTTGAAGACAGGAGCTGGAGCTGCTGTTCACTCTGAAGTGATCTACAGACCTTGAAAATAGGAAAGAACTAGATAAGGCAATGGGGCTAGCCATTAGTACAATGTCAAAAAAGGTGAGTTGCTGTTGGTGGTGGACTTCAGTATGCTGGATGTAGATTGGAGCCTTCCAGCTGTGACACTGGCTAGAAGCAGGGACATCCTAGAATCCCTACAGGGGGCTTTTCTCAGGCAATTAGTTAGTGAGCTCACTCATGATGGGAAAATACTGGATATGGTGCTCACTAACGGGGACAGTATTGCAAACGTCAAGCTGGGAGGCCACCTGGGGACCAGTGAACACCACACTGTGTGGTTCAGCATAAAGATCACAGTGGGAGCCAACCATATAAGGACAAGGATCCTGGCATCAGGAGGACAGATTTAAAAAAATGGGAGAATACCTCAGAGATGACTTAGTAGGGGGGAATAAACAGGGTGGGTTGGAGGAACAGTGAGCCAAATTAAGGGATGGCATAGTGAAGCTACAGGTAACAAACCTCTGTGTAAAAGAAGTAAGCAAAAACAGAAGAAAAATGAGACCACTTTGGTTCTCAAGGAAAGTGGCTGAAAGGGTTAAGGCTAAAAGTATAGTATTCTGAAAGTGCAAAGGGATGCGAATGGAAGAAGATAGGGAAGTGTACCAGGAGATGCAGAGGGAAGCAAGGACATCAGTGAGGTGCACAAAGGCAAAAACTGAGGAAAGGATAATCAAAGGGTTAATTAAAAGGGCATGACCTTTTTAAGATAAATTAATGAGAAGAGGAAGACAAGATGAGGGATTGTGAGGTTAAAAAGGGCAGGAGGATTGTGCAGAGAAGGATCAGGGAAAGGCAGATATCCCTAACAAATATTTCTGTATAGTCTTCACAGTGGAAGGGAAAGGGGATAGACCACAAAAAAGTGTCAGGAACATGGGGAAGGGAAGTAGACACAAGTTTATTTACAGAGAGAGTATTGAAAGGACTTGCAGACCTGAAAGTGAACAAAGCTATGGGGCCAGATGGGGTTCACCCAAGAGTTTTGAGGGAACTCAGGGAGGAACTCGCTGCACTTCCGACAGTCCTATTCAATAACTCAATGGAAACAGGAGAAGGGCAGATGTAGTCCTGCTTCAAAAAGTGGTAGCAGGGAGGGAGGCTGGAAACTATAGGTCAGTCAGTCTGACACCAGAGGTGGGGAAGCTAATGGAGTTACTTTTGAAGGAAAAGATTGTGGAGTAACTTGAATACAGTGGGTAACAAGACCCAAGGTAGCATGGATTCGCTGGGGGGGGGGTCATGTCAGATAACCCTGATACATTTCTTTAACTGGGTGGCAAGGGAAACAGATCAGTGTGGGGCAATGGAGTTAGCCTACCTAGACTCCAGCAAGGCCTTTGAGACACACCACACAGAAGGTTTATTAGGAAACTGGTCAGTTTAGGAGTGGGTTATAAAGTGATAAATCAGGTATGAAATTGGTTGATGAATAGGTGACAAAGGGTGATGGTTAACAGAATTCATTTCGGGGAAGGAAGAGTGACTAGCATGGTACCTCAGGGTTCAGTACTGGGTCCCATCCTCTTTAATGTCTTTGTAAGGGAGATTGCAGAAAAGCTGGCAGGGAAGGTATGCCTCTTTACAGGTAACACCAAAATCTGCAATAGCTAGACTCTCCAGAGGGAGTGGACATAATGTGCAGAGACCTAAGAAAATTCAAGGAGTGGTCAAGTGTATGGCAGCTGGGGTTGATGCAAAAAAACTGTAAAATTGTGCATCTAAGCCATGGAAACCCAGAAGCAGAGTATAATGTGGGGGAGAAGTACTCATGGTCAAAAACCAGAAAGTTACCTGGGAGTAATCATATCTGATGACCTCACGGTGGCAAGGCAGTGTGAAAAAGCAGAAGGTAGAGCCTGTGGGATGCTGGCATTAGTCCTGAGTGAAGATAAAATTCTGCCAGTGGAATTTCCACAAAAGTCAGAATTTCACTTCCATGAAATTTTGGAATGCACTTTGGCAACTTTCTCAGAAACTCAGATTTAGAACAATGGAAAAAAATGTATGACTTGTGAATTAATGTATTAAACTGTGGAAAGAAATGCCACAGAACTGATCACTGTCAATGATCAGTTCTGTGGAATTACTTTCTGCAGTTTAATACAATAAATAGAGAATAATATATGGGGTGGTGTGTGTAAGGAGATTTTATACACAACCAAGTTGTGGAATGCTACATAAACCCGAGGGCGAAGCCCGAGGGGTTTATAAAAAGCATCCGACAATGACGGTTTGTGTAAAATAGAGTTTTACACACACCACCCCATATTTTATTTTTTATAATTGCTGGAGTGCACTTTTTCACCTGAGCAATTATAAAAAAATAAAATAAGCTAACAGATTGGTATTCAGGAAGCCGAGGACAAGTCTGGATTCTGCATGGTCTGCGGTCTTCCTAGTTACACTGCTGCACTTGGAGGCAAAAGGAAGTGAATATTTTGATTAAAAATGTATAGAAAAATTGATTTTTGTTTAAAGATAAACTTACTGTCAAGCGGAGGTTGCAACCTCCTTCCAGGCTTTGAGAGGCAGGGACAGTCTGTGGCATGGACTCGGCTGTGATCATATGTTGATGGGGAAATACTGTGCGGGTTTTACCTTTATTTTGCTTCTGTTTTCCTGGGTCAGTTAAGAAAGAGAGTTCTTTTTTTTTTTAAATAAAAAAGTAAATTATCGCAAAATATGAGGGACCATGAAGTGTGCAGTGATATCGGATTGCTTCAGGGAATGGGAATGTCAGAGACCGGTGATTGATGCATGGCTGTTCCAAGGGAAACCTGGGGTTTGTTTGCCGTTATAACCAGCTGGTTATAAGGGCAAATTTTAACTGGGTTTCCCTATGGGAAAAAGCGCTACCCAGTAATTATTCTGCAATTCATACATTTATTCCACAGATCAGTGAGTCACTGAATTGCAAAATGAATGCATGAATTGTGGATTGATGTATTATACTGAGTATACAGTGATGATAGCAACCGAATATGAGCGACTACAAAAATTGTGACTAATTTTCAGCACTATCATTCTGGGTTACCCTGCAAACTAGTGACCACATGGGAAACAACTGTGGGGAAGGGCAACCGGAAGGGGGGAATAGTGAGGAGAAGGGGAGAGACAGGGAAGGGGTTTTAGGGGACTGGTGTACCTTCTGCCACTGAGCTAGCCATGTGGCGTGGTGGTGTGGGTGGCTAGCTCTGGCACAGAAGATACTGGGTTTGGGTCTGGGACCGAGAGTGAGTAGATTTTGCCACTGCCTGTGGCTGAGGGACTTTTTGCAAAATACGGATTTTGTCCCCTCCCCAACATGCACCCCCCTGGAGTTGAAAATCTTAATTCAGGGGGTGCAGATGCCAAAGCCCCCCCATGAGGGGAGTACAACCCCCCTGCAAAAACACTTTTTAATATTCCGGATGTCGGGTCGCCTTGAAGTGTATATCGCCGATTTGCTTTTTGGTGATATACACTTGCCATAATAGTGATTGCTGTTTTGTGATCGCTATTATGACATGGAACCATTATATCATGGAAAGAAATTCCACAGAACTGATGACTGAACTAAAGAATGATTACATGTATTGTGTCACGATGTATTAAATTATGAAATGAAATTCCTCACAACTGTAATTTCACATTTCATCTGTATTATTCCACAGTTAACCCAGAAAAGTTTGTGGAATGGGGAGAAAATTCACCAAACACATTCGGAAGTTCAGATTTTGCCAACATTGGAATTTCAGAACATTCTACAATATATGCAAAATTTCATGAAATGTCCATGAATTTGGAATTCACTGATTCTGCCCAGATCTAGCTGGCATGCATATGGAGGAGTAGCACCAGCAAAAGAAGGGAGGTGGTTCTGCCATTGTATAGATCATTAGTGAAATTACATCTGGAGAGCTGTGTCCAGTTCTGGAGGCCCCATCTTAAGAAGAACATAGACTGGGTGGAGGCTGTCCAGAGGAGGGCAACTAAAATGGTTCAGGGCGGCATTAAAAGCCCTATAAGGAGAGCTGAAAGGATCCCAACATGTACACCTTTGAAGAGAGGAGAGATATGATAGAGACCTATAAATACCTCATGCGGTTGAACAAGATGCAGGAGGGGAGTGTTTTTCAGAGAAGAAGGTACACGAGAACAAGCGGACATGAAATGAAGCAAGAAAGGGAAGATTTAGGAGGTATTTGAAGAAGTACTTCTTCACTGAAAGGATGGTGGATCCCTGGAATGGTATTTCAGCAGAGGTAGTGGGGGTGAAAACAGTGCTGAGCTTCAACCATGCATGGAATAGGAACAAGTGAATCTCTGTTGGGAAATGGGGGGGGGAGATAGGCAGCCTGAAATCAGGTAGGGTCTGCAATGAAAGTATAGGCAGGGAAAATGGGCACACTGGGTGGGCCAAGCAGACCTTATCTGCCAGAAAATTCTGTGTTTCTATGAAGCAGCATAAATTATTGCACATGCACAGAGGTGACCCGTAACAAAGAAATATGAATACATGCTTAATGAAATATGATAGAATATAACTATAGAAGAGAACAATGTCAAAATAATGGACCAGCTACAGGATCTTGAGTGGCAAAAAAAATTACACACACTTGTGTGGGAAGGGAAAAGCATTATATGTAAACAAGTACATTTAAATAAAAGAATATTTTGTGAGTGTGCAGCCTTCTGTAAACATTTGCATGTCAGACTTGAGTAGTTACTTCATGGCCAGCTTCTCTTCACATTTTCTTTATTCCTTTAGAGAAAACCTACTCCTTCCTGTAATACAAGTGATAAATGATATGAGCCATTTCAGAATGTGCATTTACAGGAAAAGAGGTACTTCTCAGGTGGTTGAAGGCACTAAGTTGCACCTCTTTCAGTAGAACCAAGGCATGCAGTAATTCTCCTTAATGTACACCTTGCTGTGGCTTATTGCTTACTTAAATCTAAAACAGGTAAAACATACAAATTCAGATAATTAACAATTTATCAAATAATTGATACTCAAAACACCCTTATTTTGTCGGTATAGAGTGTGGTATAGAATATTCAAACAAAAGGTGGTAGTCATTGTACACTAGGGTAAAGTACAATGATGTAGTGAGCTTGAAACATAAATGCTATTTCTAATTATTTGGAGGCTTTTTATTTATTACTTACTTATGCAATTATGTATTAAATATTTTATATACACTTTTATATTGCATTTTATACAAATGTATTCTAAAAATAAAATTGAAAATGTGCTTTCTTTGACTCAGTGCTTGTACAATACCATCTTACTTTCTAATAAACATAATACTAATTAATATCACTACTATATGTTATTTCTTCCTCAACAAGCTCACATTCTTTAATTAAAAAAATGTTTTTCATTTTCCTAGCATGCTCTTTTTTTCCCTTTTTAAGTCCTCTATATCTGATGTTTGCAACTCACTGGTGACAAATTGTGGGTATCACATAATAACAGTGAGATAAAATAGTGAATATAAATGGGTGACTCAATATGAACGATGGGAATGACAGCGACCAGCATATAATGGTGATCAGGCAATTTGAGCAAATATGGTGATGCTAGGATACCCCACCATCAATGTGCACTGTGGAGTGAGAATAATAGAAATTGGGGGCAGGGCAGGGCAGAGCCCCCTGCATGATACAGACAGGAGACATTACATTTATCTAAGGGGTCTCACATATAATTTTCATCTCCAGGTATGAGCCTGTTGTAGCTATTTTGTGCATTGCTGTGCATTGATAATGCGGTTATTATGGTCACTCATATGACTTTGCCCATTTGACGTTCTCCATTTTTACTTTGCTGTGTTGACATGGAATCCAAATTGTGCTATTGGTTGCCACTGTTGACTTCACTGCAGTAAGGCTTGTTAATTGTCAATTACATGTACAGTGGAATACACTTGCTCAGTTTTGTACAACTGCCATAAAAACCTTTCATCTTGTTTTCCCTCCATTTGGTAGCCACCCCTCTGAAGTGAATCATTGTTTAGTTTATTATTGCATGAAATATGGATGTCTGCTAGCATATCTTGGGCTTTGACAATATGAAGACCCATGGTCCATTCTGTCTGCCCAAGTTCCTTATTTAGCCCTGGGACCTATTGTCCCTTCAGGGTCCTAGCCAACCCCAGCCTCCTGCCCCCATTATCTTCCCAGTTTCTGCTGCCTCAAGCAAGCACTATACCTTTCATTCTGTCCCAACCATGCCTGATACCGCCAACAGTTTTTGCATTTGCCACTTAAGCTGGTAGACTGTTCTATGGCTTCACCACTTTTTCTGTGGAATAATACTTCCTCATGTCCCTCTGGAAACCCTCCCCTGTTAGTTTCCTCTTATATCCACATGACAGCAACATATTATTTAAGCTAAATAGTTCCCCACCATTCATTTTGTTAACTCCTTTTAGGAACTTGAAGGTCTCAATCATATCTCCCCTCTCCCTTTCTGGTCTCCAGCAAGTACATGTTCAGTGCCTTGAGGCACTTCTCGTAGGACCTGCTGAGTTGGCTTGGAATTATTTTCAACACCCTGCACTGCACTGTCTCCAACATATCCCAATCTTTCATTTTTTTTTAATTCAATATTCTTTGTTTATTTTCTACCCAGCTCTGAAAGGCCGTTTTTGTACACAAGATAACAAGCATTACAATGTACAACAAAATGTTCCCCCACCTTCAACTACCCCCTCATGGTATCTGCAGTACAAAAGGTGTGCTTAAGAAAAGGAAGGCCGGCCCAGTTAAAAAAAAACACTAAGGCTAATGTGCACACACAATATAGAAATGTCAGTTATAAGGAGTATAGTGTTTGTAGTTTACTCCAATATTTTTTAAACTTAGGTAGTCTGTTGTTCACACTGGCTATCATTTTTTCCACAGAAAGATTGAGCAAAAGTTCCTGCAGCCATTGTGAGTATGTGACAGTCTCAGTATCCAACCAATGTCTTAGGACAAGTTTTTTGGCTGACATAGCCATCATGGCCAGATGGTATTTCCTCTCCTTAACCAGTATACAGGAGAAGTCACCCAGCAGACATGCTGCCAGTTCTATATATTCAGTAATACCTAACAAGGGGTCAGCCCTCTGCTTGATAAGTTTCCACAGTAGAGCCATCTTAGGGCAATCCCAAAAAATATGATGCAATGATCCCGTTGCCTGTCTACAATGCCGGCATATGGAAGAGAGGGAGCTTCTCATCTTAGCCATCTTGACTGGGGTATAGTACATGTTGTTAATGATCTGATACTGCATTAACCTTAATCTATCTAGAGAAATAAACCTATAGGTATCTTGCCAGATCTTTCCCCAGTTAAAGGTTTTCTCTGGAAATTGGGCATTCCAATACCTGGAAGACCCATCTTGCTGTGGAAAAGCTCAATCTAATAAAGCGGAGTATATACCAGAGATCGCATGAGGTTGTGTGGCTATAATACTAAGTGTCTGCAGGAACCCTCCCCCCCTCCTTTCCTCCTGCCTAAGCTGGGAGTTGAACAAAAAATGCCGGAGCTGAAATATTTTAAAACCAACAAGAGGTCCAAAACTATATTTATGAATGATATATCCAGTAGTCATGACCTGCCCCTCATTCCATAAGTCTGCAAGGGAGATTTCTGTAAGTTGAGGAATCCAAGAGGCCGTGATCATCCCCCCATTTTTAAATTCGGGTTACTGACTAAGGGCTGAATAAGGTCTTGCATGTTCTCGTAGGACAGGGAAGCACACATCTAAGTGTGGACCTTTACTGAAACTCCAATCAGAGTGTCAGCAAAGAATGCTGGGAGCAGCTTAAAGGGTATATGTCATAAGGTGCCAGATGACAGACTCTGAAATGAAATAAGCTCCATCTCCAGTCTAAGCCACAAGGGCCTATACTGAGCTTGATCTTGGTCCCCAGATCTATCTGCCCATCTTAGATATTTCACTGCATGGCTTGCCCAATAATAGAGTTTGAAGTGAGGAAGCCTCAATCCACCTTTGACCTTAGGGACAGTTAGTTTCTTATAAGCCCTACAGGGCTATTTCCTCTTCCAAAGGAAGTTGGATATCGTAGAATGTAATTTGATGAACCAGGCCTGTGGCAGCCAGCAATTCAACATGTTGAGAGGGTAAAAAATATGGGGTAATACATTCATTTTTATTAAGTTTATTCTGCCACAAAGTGATAAGGGCAATGCTGTCCATCTGTCTAAATCCTGTTGGATTTTCCTCACTAGAGTATCCAAGTTACTTTCCCTGAGGGATTTAGGATCTTGAGTAAGGACTATCTTGAGGTATTTAAACTCCTGGTTTTCCCAGCGCAACTCTAATCCTTCCATCTCCCTCCTATAAGTAACTGAGTTCAAGGGGAAAACTATAGTCTTCTCCAGATTCAATTTGTAATTTGAAAGCGATCCAAATTCTTGGATCAACCTCAGAGTTCTGCCAATCAAGCTCCCCGGGTTAGTTAAATGGAGGAGTATATCATCAGCATAAGCTGATAGCTTGAATTCTTGAGGGCCCACAGTTATTCCCTGAATCCCTGGATCCCTTTTAGTCCATGCTAGTAATGGCTCTAGGTATAAGTTAAACAAAAGGGGTGATAAGGGGCAGCCCTGCCTGGTGCCAGAGTGTAAGGGGAAATATGAAGAGAAAACTCTATTGCAATAGATACGTGGTCTAGGGTTCATGTAAAGTGCCTTTATCCATTGCACAAAGAGGGGAGGGATTACAAATCTAAGAAGTGTACAGAACAGAAAATACCAGTCCACCCTATCAAATTCTTTCTCTGAGTCCAGAGACATCAGTACTGCCACCGAAGGGTTGTTTCTGGATGCAGAGAAAATGTGATCTAATTTTCTCAGGTGGTCCAAAGATGATCTGCCAGCCATGAAACCTACCAGCTCTGCCCCAATAAAAGTGGGCATAACCTTACTTAATCTGTTGGCCAGAAGCTTAGTCAAAATTTTAAGGTCATAATTCAGGAGGGAGATCGGTCTATAATTAAAGACCTGTTCCAGGTCCCTCCCCTCCTTGTGCAACACCACTATAAGTGCTTCAAAAAGATGGAGGTCCTGGGAGTGCCTGGCTAGGATAGACTGGAACAACATGCATAACCATGGGTTCAGGTTCTCCTCCAGAAATTTATAAAAGTCTGGGCAGAAGCCATCAGGACCAGGAGCCTTGTCCAGCGCTAAACCCTGGATGGCTAGCTGAATTTCAGTTTCTGATATTGGGAAAAACAAAAGAGATTGTTGTTCAGGAGCTAGCTCAGGTAGTAGTATGTCCCACAGATATGCATCCACCTGTTCTATTGATGGGGGCTCAGCCCTGGCATTGTATGGGTCCTGTAGAATGACTGAAATTTTTCTACAGTATCTTTGGGGTTTGTTCTAAGAGACCTATCCACCCTCGACTGGACTGCATTAAATATTCTTGAAGCTTCCTGTTGCTTCACTATCAGTGCCAGCAGTCAGCCTGCCTTTTCTCCCTGATCTATGTAAGTGGACTTCATTTTTAAGATAGCATACTCTGCCCTTTCACTCAAGTTGTTATATCTTGTTCATAAGTGAATCAACTGCTGATGGTGAAGATCAGTGGAAGAAGGGGATAGGTTCTTCTCCAATTGCCTGATTTTATCTAATAACTCCTGAATTTGACATTCCCTCTTATGCTTCCGTACTATGGCAATCCTAATAAGCTCTCCCCATAAAAAGCACTTTAAAGCTCTCCACTCCATGTCAGTGTTGCCCGTAATATTTAAATTGTCTGCTGTGTACAGAATTACACAGGATGTCAGTCTATCTATGAACCATTTATCTTTTAATAATCTGTTGTTGATTTTCCAAGCTGTCTCTACCTGATGATTGGGGGATACGGCCAGCACACAAAGTACCAGGGAATGATCAGAAATGACCTCTGGAGAGATCTGGCAGTCTATAAGTCCAGGGAGAAATTGCTTACTTATCAAGAAGTAATCTATATGAGAAGAAGTCTTAAGCACCGGAGACCGGAAGGTGCATTCCTGCTGAGTAGGGTGCAGAGTCCTCCAAGGGTCACATAGACTGTCTATCCACCAAAGCCCTAATGGCTCTTTGGGCAGGTGACAGTCCCATCTTTATTTTAGCCATCCTGTCTACATCCATAGAAAAGGGAAGGTTCCAGTCTCTGCCTAGAATAAGGGGTAGAGACAGGAAAGTTAACAGGAGGGAAAGCAACTCCATGAAAAAGGAGGGGTTGTCAGTGTTAGGACCACAGATGGATCCCAGGACTACTTCAGATCTCTCCAAAGTACCAATCGCAAACACATATCTGCCCCATGGGTCTCGGAGGCATTGGTTACATGTAAAGCAAAGGTCCCTGGTAAGTAAGATAGCCACTCCTTTGCACAGCATGTCTGGACCTCCAACGTAGACCTGCCCAATATTTAATCTTCTGAGGAGGTTTGCCTCTCCTTCCAGGACATACATCTCCTGTAAGAAGGAGACTTGCCTCCAGACCACCTGTATATGTTTGAGTATTTTGTACCTTTTCTGTTTGTTGTGCACACCTTTGACGTTCCAAGAAATGAATCACAGTATTAGCCAGTTATATGATGTACATCTATTAATTGGAAACTAGATACAATAAAACCCACACACAATTCCCCAGCTGATACCATGACTCCCTCCCACTACCCCCCCAAAAACCAACATCAATCCCCCTGCAAGACCCAAACATGTGAACAAGTACCATAAATGTACAACTGGTAGACCTCAGCCCCCTCCTCCCCACCACAAATCTAAACAGACCCAGAAGCAAACCCTTTCCCACCCAAAACATGCAGAACCCTAATATAACACCAACAAACCATATACTTAAAACTGTTACTACCCTCCCATCAACATTGTAGCTAAGTTCCATACCTTAGATCTCATGGTGGGAAGGCACCCACCCCGCGACACTGAGCATGATGCTGCCAGTTCCAGCAGAGAAATACTCCCACCCACCCCCTTCCCCACAACAGAATTATAGGACCATTGCCCCTTAAAAGTGAACTATAAAGGAGCCCTGAAAATGTCAGGGCAACAACTATTTAATCTGTGGGCAAATCCACTGCTTGAAGAACAGTAAAGTCCCTTTTAAGAAAAGGCAAAAAGAAAACAAGGCTTGGAGACCCCCATTCTCAATTTCCTGAGGATGTGGGCTTCAGACAGCCATTTTCATTAAGTACAATAGAAATCTGGCATCAGATTAGAATGAGAACAGCCCCCACTAAAAGGTCTTATAGTTCTCCTAAAACTACGAGATGTACACTTCCCCTGCCATATACCAATAGCAGCTGGTTGCACTGAGTCAAGTCTCAGAAGGCTCATAAAATAAAGAGGTTAACTCTAGGGGCTGAGAGCCTCCTGCAAGACAATGAGTCATGTTGTCCCAAAGGCTGAGGGAATACAGTAATGCAGCACCAGCAGCCATCGCAAGACAGATGCACAACTAGGAGGCCAAACAAGAAAAACAAACATGCAGTTAGTCCAGAGCTGCCCCTCCAACGTGAGCACAACTGAATCTTAATGAAGTGTAGCTCATTGTCTTTGGTACTGCATCCAGACCTGAGCTTGAAAAAATCCCTTCAAATAACTAACAGGCAGACTCCAGTAAAGGTTTAAACTTAAGTACTGTATCCAGCTTATTAAAACGGGACTTGCCTCTGAACCCAAAAACCAATGACAGAGTTAGATTGCAGCACTTGCCAGAGCGCTATTAAGGCCAGTACTCAACAGCCAGTAAACTGTGTCAGAAAGCAGTACAGAAGCTTAAGGCCAATCTTTCCTGTGTCTGGCGCTCATGACGGGGAGCTGTTAAAGGGCCAGTATTATGATCAGTTCCAGCATATACCCTCAGGATACAGAGCAAGCCATGAAACAGCTCTTCCAGACCATTTAAGCGAGATTCCTGAAGAGAAAAAAAGAAGACCTCAGTGGATGCATGAGCCTTCACTCACTTTTTAAAAAGATCAGGCAGCAAACTCTGGAGTTCTTCCGACGCTTGTTGATTCAAGTTGAAAGGGTGCAACTTCTCCTGTAGATGAACCTGCAGCTGTGCGGGATACATCATCCTGAAGTGGATACCAGTAGAGATAAGGAGTGATATCGTTGGATGAAAAAAGACCCTCTTTATTCTCACTGAGGCTGGTAAGTCTTGTGAGATCCGTATTTTATTCCCCTCCCATATTACTGCCTGTACTTCTTTTAGTTTAGCCAGTATATGCTGCCGGTCCAAATAGTTAAGCAGCTTTAGGATGAATGGACATGGGGGTGAGCCTGAAGATTGTTTGGGGTGCAGAATGCGGTGAGCCTGCTCCACTACATAGGAGGGGCCATTCAGCGAAGGGCCCACCACCTTCTTGAGCAGTTTTTTAGTGAAGAGGTTGAGTGAGGAGCCTTCCTCACCTTCCGGGAGGCCAATCACCACCAGGTTATTGTGGCAAGTAAGGCCCTCGAGGTCTTCTAGTTTGAGCTCCATCCTGGACAGTTGTTTTCTGAGGGCTACGATCTCTGGGTCCATAGTCACAGATCATTTCTCCAATGAAACAGCCCACGCTTTGGTGTCTTTGACCTGCCGTGAAACGTCCACCAGTTCCTTTTTTAGTATTGCCACATCCAAGGTGAGTAGAAGCAATGCTTCCTGCATTGGTTTCTTTTCTTCCAAAATGTGCTCTTCTGATAATGTGGTAGTTGCTGCCTTACTCATGGAAGTCAGGGTTGATTTGGCAACCTGTTGCTTAGCTTTCTTTGCGGCCTTCTCAGGGGTAGATGGAGGGGTATGCCACGAAAGTTCTGTCTTCATTTTCACCTCCATGACGATGTTTATGATTCTGAGTTGTGATCGATGATCAGACAGGATGTCAGCCTTGTGGAGGAATATAAATAAAGCTGAATTGTACCAAAATAATCAGTGAATTATAGCTTTTTATAAGCGGTTGAGTGGGAGCAAGAGAAGAGAACTGCTGTCTCTAGCCAGCCATCATGTGACCCCATCCCAATCTTTCCTGATGGGAGGACTCCAGAACTGAGCACAGTACTCCAGGTGTGGCCTCAATAATGATCTATGTAGGAGAATTATTACCTCTTCCCTTCTGCTATTAATGCCCCTCCCAATACAACCCATCATCTTACTTGCTTTGCTATATTGTTGCAGTTACTCAATTGTTTTAGGGAGACACTGATGATAACTCCAAGGTCCCACTCCTAAGCCATATTGCTGTGACTCACTCCACCTCTCCAATACTCTGTTCTGGGATTCTTGTAGCTTAGATGTATTATCTTGCAATTCTTGGTGTTGAATTTCAACTGCCAAACCTAAGACCACCCCTCTAGCTTTTGTAAGTCTCTATGCATTTCCCTGAGTCCCTCATCACTAACCATCCTCTCACAGAGCTTAGTGCCATCTGCAAAGAGACATAGCCTGCCCTGGATTCCTTCACCAATATCGCTGATGAGCATGTTGAAGAGGACTTGACCCAATTCACTTAAATTTCTATACTGTCATACCATAGTGCCAGTCTCTTCTTAACATTCAACTTAACACATTATGTATGCCACCATGTAAAAGACTTTCAACCTTTTAAGTTGGAACTGGTTGCCAGAACTCAGGAATGGTGGTCTTTCAGTTGGAAAATCACTTGTTCCAACACAGCAATTGAGAGTTCCATGGAAAAAGTTTATTCTTTTATAGGACACTACTATGTTCCTAGCAAACATCTTATATAGTAGTTCAATTAAAAGAATATAATGAGCTTTCAAATTTTTTAGCAGGAACCTTTAGAAGCAATTGAGTAAGAATTGGTGGAGTGGTGGACATTGCCTAACTAGATTTCAGCAAGGCATTCAACTCCATTCTACATAGGAGAAAAGCAAGCATGCTGAGTAGCTTAGGAGAGGGTCCAAAGGTGATAAGCTGGCTAAGAAATTTGGTAGGGGTTAAGTGACAGAGGGTGGTGGTAAATGGAGTTCACTCCAAGGAAGGAAGGAAGGGAGGGAGGGAGGGTGACCAGTGTGGTGTCTCAGGCATCAGTGCTGGCACCAGTCCTCTTCAATGTCTTTATTAGTGACATTGCAGAGGAGGTGGATGGGAAGGTCTGCTCTTTGCAGATAACATAAAAAATCTGCAATGGGGTAAATACTCGGGGGGAGTTGAAAGGAAAAACACAGACCTGAGAAAACTAGAGGAGTGGTCAAGGGTATGGAGTGTAATGCACAGAAACAAAGGGGTGGAGTACAAAATGGGAGGAGTAATACTGACAACCACCAATCAGGAAAGAGCCCTGGGGGTGATCATATTGAACTGCTTAAAGGTGGCCAGGCAGTGCAACAAAGCAGAAGGGAGGGCAAGTACTGTAGGATGCTGTGACACATAGGGAGGGATATTATCAGCAGTCAGAAGGAGGTGGTGTTGACTCTTTATAGATCGTTGGTAGGACCCCACCTACAGTCCTATGTCCAGTTCTGGAGACCACATCTCTGGAAGGACATAGACAAAGTGGAGATGGTCCAGAAGAGGCATCTAAAGTGGTACAGGGTTTGCATCAAAAGCCCTACAAGGAGAGACAAAAGGACCTAAAGATGCACACCTTGGAACAGAGACAGTTAAGGGGAGATATTATAGAGACTGTTAAATATCTCACAGGTGAAATAAGGTACAGGAGGAGAGTATTCTTAAGAAGAAAATATGCTCAAGAACATGGGGACATGCTATGAAACTGAAGGGGGTAGATTCAGGAGAGATGTGAGGAAGTACTTCACAGAAAGAGTAGTGGATTCCTGGAACAGCCTTCCAGCAGAAGTGGGGGGGGCCAAAACAGTGGTGGGGTTCAAAAATGCATGGGATGAGCACAGGGAATCATAGTGGAAAGGATGACGGGAGGAAGAGATAGCAGTAGATCAGGCCCAATCTGTGGTAATTGTGAAGGGAGGGAGAAATGGGCAGACTGGATGGACCAAGAAGTCCTTATCTGCCATCAAATTCTATTTCCGTGAATTCACAAGCACTTAGTGATACAGCCGAAATTCAAAAGTGTGTCATCTAGTGTGCAACCACTCCAGAGGAGCTGTTGTTCACTTCATACCTAGCAAAACAAAACTGTCACAACACTCTCACAGTAGAAGGTTCTCAAAACAAGCTGTACTATAGTTACTTAAAAACCTATGTTCTTTGCAATGACACCTTTAAAGACAGCAAAAGATTGTGTACACTGTCACCAACTAAGAATGAGAGCATGGCTCTGTGTTGCTTGAAGGGTCACTGTACCTTGTGCAATTAATGGGTGCAATCCTTCAATTTAAAAGTTTTACTTCAGTAAAATTGATGCAGTCTGTAGATTAAATGTATATATTATAAGTATATGTTGAGGTACAGTGGAAAGGGAAAATAACATTCATGAACATTTTTGCTATAATAATAATGTATATTCACCTTACTGTATCATTCATAGTCTATTATGGCATGAAGTAAATTTATATTTAGGATAAATGGAGGAGTACTGTACTTCTTATCCGCTGTGCTATTCCTAAATTATTTAATTCTTTGTATAAATACTGTATCAAAAAGAAAACATAAGCCTCAATCAGTCCGGCTCTATGCCCCAGTAATTAATCCTGATTTGGGCACTACTTGTAAACATACATCACAGCAGTTGGATCTGGAAAACAAATATTATAGTTCTGTACAAATAAGCATATTGTACAGAGACAGATTCATCTAAGCCTTAATTAGCAATAATTATTCCAGCATATCAGAGAAATGGGCTTTCGCCAAATACCACATCATCATTCCCACAAAATTATAATGATATGTGCTGCATAGTTATATATAGTGTACGGATCTCAGCCAAGTGAGTCAGCTGGAGAATTTTTTTAGCTTATCCTAGGTTCATAGGGATATAAACCAAAAAGATTCCTGATAGATTTGTTTCTTACCTGTCACTTGAATTTACATAACTTAATATGAGCATCTAGAAAAGCTTTGGTGTAGTCAATATAACATATTAGTGATATGTAATTTTAACCCTTAAAGGCACATCAATATTTGATAAAATACTGTAATGAAGTACAATGAGACACAAGTTCAGTACAACATCGAAGAACAATTTCTAGCAGGTCTGCTTTGCTGACAAGGAAAATTTGAGTTTTGTTTCCTGCACTAAAAGATATGCCCTTATAGGTATCTCTGGTACCACGGTTGCATACCAGTTTAGCAGACTCCCTCAGATCCTGTGTTTTGACAGACCAGCCCACTGGCACAGCAGTAGCACTACCACTTATGGCACTGAAGATCTGGGATCGGGAACAAGCATGGAGCATCAGCAGGCGGGAGGAGGATTACACATCTGAAGAACTGCTCTCTTCATCCTCTGGGCTGTGTAGGTGAAAGCAATCAGCAATATTCTGACTCCTGGCAGTTGCTGGAAGTAAGTGTGCCTGATGCTTCAGCATCAGCTGGCACTGGTGACTGAGGTAACATTAGCACTCAGGCGCATAGGGGTGTTGCTGCATGCCACTGATGTCATAACAGGACCAGGCCACCATGGCAAATGCAACACAAAAAGGAGCAAAAATACCTCAAGACATTGTGTGCAATGACACCAGGATTCTCTTCCTCCCAGGCTCAAACAGCACCCAGGATGACCTGCCAGGGCTCTAAAGTCAATGTGGGCTCTCCCCTCCTTCCCTCTGTGGGTAGGGCTGCATGAGAGGTAACACATGAGCATGTAAGGACTGGGACAATTCACAGGTAGAACAATGCCCACAGAAATGAGTGGGTGCTAGACTGACACAAGCAGAGGAAAAATGCTTTTAGACAGCAGTCTAGAACCAGAAATACAAGGTTCAGAAATAAAATAGAAGTCAAACCATCCAGTGTGTGCAGAGTGGACTGAACCCACAGCTCTATTCTAGCTCTTTGAGTCTATGCAGACTCTTTGTCAGGGGGCTCGAAGCATAGGTGTAGTGCAGTGGGCTGAGTCCACTCTGCATACACTAGATGGCTTGACTTATATTTTATTTCTGAAGCTTGTATTCCTGGTTGTAAAGTGCTGCCTAAATGTGTTGTTTCAGCCTGGGAAGATGCTGGAGTTGAGATAGGGGTTCCATGGCTGATAGTGAGAGAAGAATAAACAGGGTTCCATGGCAGATACTGAGAGGAGAATAAACAAAAGTACTGTGTTTTGACTTTGCCCTCTTAGATTAACAAGGTGAGTATTATTGAAGGTTCCATGTACCTGTATAAGATCAGCGGGTAACTCAGGACCTAATCCACTGAGCCCTTCACATGCCTGTGTCTGTGCATCTGTTAGTCCAGGATGCGTGGAGGTCCTGCTCCACAGATGTGGAGGCCTCTGCCTATCTACAACTAATATTCAACGACCTTCAGATGGTGGTTTAGAACTGATTCATGGATCACTGCAAGTGGTTAGCCAGACTCCACAGCCATCCACATGAAACCCCCTGTTTGGCCTGCCAGCTGTTCTGCCTGTCTGCCCTGATATAGGTGGCCAAGGTCAAATGTGATTCCAGTGTCTAGAAGCAATAGATGGTTCAGCTCACAGGGAGCTCACTTGCAAGCATAAAGTAGGTGCCTACACACTATATGTAGCCATGCTGCAGAGACAGCATTAAGTCTGTCAGCCACACTCCAGGGGTCTTGTGAACTCCCTAGCATTTATGGAAGGAGTGCACACCCCTTGCACATGGATCCCCTGTCTGTTCAGGCAGTTATTTATGTGAATGGACTGGGGATGTGGCTGGGGGTATTCCCACACTCTGTGCCATTAGCTGAGACACAGAGTGCCAGTTGAGGGGAACACAGACTAAGCAAGCAGGGAGCCTGCCATAGGCACTGCATGCCCACCATGAAAAGTACCCACTGGTCATGGCAGGACAGACAACCTTTCCTGCCATGCCGCCCCAGCCCTCTATACTGTCAGAAAGGGCTGGAGGCAGACATTGAGACAGTCACCCATTTTACTGTGGCTCCCAGGAAGCACAGTGTTCCACAATCCCCTGCTCAATGCAGAGCAGAGGATCCAATTTGTTGCCAGGATGGGCACCCGATCAGATGCTAACCTAGATCTTCTGAGCCCCCCCCCCACACACACCAATGCATCGGGGAGATGAACCATGGACAGGTGACATGCAGTGGCAGCTGCAGACATGAGAGGGCCATACAGAAGCCTTTCATGGGTACCTGGCCCACACTGGTGCATAGGCACAATTAAGCATAGCATAGCCAATGTACCTTTCCTGTCTTTTGGATTATGAGGGGACAGATTTGGGCCCAAGGAATGACACAACACATGGAGTGATGCCCCCAAAACAGCTGCTAAAGTGGAGTGAAGTACAGGACAGGTTACCATGTTTGGCAGAGTATTATGAACTTAAGAGGCCTGATTCTAGAAGGGTGGCACGAGTTTCTGCCAAATGCAACTTGCGCTACCCGCAACTGTGACATTGACCATGCACACTATTCTAGAAGGGGCAGGGTCACTGCAGCTAAATCCTGCAACATGCGACATGTGGCCAGGTATGCCAAACAGATGGCACACCTGGTGAGCATGTCGCAAGCTGCAACTGGCACACCACACAACGCAAGTCCCCTCCACACCCAGCAAGCCATATTAGTGCCCCGCAGGGCTGCCCATACCGCCAGCTCCTCAATGTGTCTCCATAGAGAGACCCACAGGACTAGCCACACCTCCGCCCCCAAAATGTATCTGCAGAGCCCACTGGCATGGCCCACCACTGCCCCAAAATGTATCTGTGGAGCCCTGCATGGCACACTAACTGACCCCGAAACCACCAGAGATATGCCCCACAGGGCAGTGCTTTCATCCCCCCACCCATGCCCTGACCCCGAGTAGCCCGCTGCAAATGCAGCATACACTCTTTCAAGCCCTGGTAGTCTAGTGGCCTCTCACCCAGCCATGCCAGCCCACGCAGCACCCCCCCACCTGTCCCCAGCCGGCGACTGGCACAGCCCACCTCTCACCTCCACAGCCAGCTGCTGACTGAGTTCCCTAGGAGTGCTACTGGAAAGACAGGCTCAGATATTAATTTCTGAGTGCATCTTTCCAGTAGCGCTCCTACAGGACTCAGCCAGCGGCTGGCCATGGAGGTGAGCAGTGCCAGTCACCAGCTCTGGATAGGTGAGGGGGTGCTGGGTGGACTGGCATGGCTGGGTAGGGGGCCACTAGACTACCAGGGCAGGGTATTTGCCGCATTTGTAGTTGGGACTCGGGGTCGGGGCATGGGTGGGGGGATGAAAGCACCGCGCCTGTGGCGCATTGCACAATGGGGGATTTGGAGTGCTGGGGTGTGCGAGCCTCATGGGCATTTATCATATGCTTAGGGGGCAGTTGCTGTGGGCAGCCCTGCTGGACCATTACTGTATGGGGGGGCATATACAGTATGGGGATTGGGTGGGATCATGCGTGATGCCCATTGGGGCAACAACGGGGGTGGTCTGGGCATGGGGGGTCACATGGACTGGGTTCTACAGGATACTTGGATGACAGATGTAAGTTACACCAGCTAAATGTAGGTGTAACTTACTTTGTCGGTTCTCCTCTGGGGGTTCTTGTAGAATCCTGACATTGGGGACATTGTTGCTGCCCTTCTAGAATGGGGCGCAACTTCTGCCATAAACCCCCTAGCCCCATGTCACAGGGGGGTTTATGGTGCAACTGCCGGCATAACAGTTGTTTGGCACAAGTGGCTTGCAACCTGTGGCAGGCCACTTTGTAGAGTTGCGAAAGTTGCAACTGCTGGCATAAGTTGCTACTTGTGTCATTTTGCTTGGTACAAGTGCTGTTACACCAGGAGGTTCTTTTCTTGAGTTGGGGCCAAGGTCTGTTTAAATGGCATGATTTACACATTTTGCACTTTAAATATAGGCAACTGTGGTTAACGATTGTGCTCCATATTTTTACTGTATGGAATACAGGTTTGTTTAATAAACCTTCCACAAGCCTTGAAAAACCATCTGTAGCATTTTGTTGTAGAGTGCAATTTGTTTGTCTGCGTTGTAGTATCTGGGGATTGGTCTCACACTGATTTGTACTGCTCTGTAGAGTAGAAGCCTTCTGTGGAGGAATTGCAAGCTCCACTCGCAGTTTGAGTATCTGTCAACTCACTGATCTCTGCGCCCAGACAGTGCTACCAGATATTCCAGATGGTGTCTGGTCTAAATCAGCATCAAGGGTGCAGCTGTGCAGGCTGGCAACATGTGAATTGCACATATGCTGGCCATGATCTGGACTGAACCCATAATATTCTCAGCCATTGCTTTCCACTTTTGAAATTCTTTTCCTAACCACAATAAGGACACCTTCACCATACAGTAAACATTTTGTATCTATTAAAAAAAAAAAACACTACTGATTTAAACAATATTTTGTCAAAATATTGTTTTGGGAGCAGTATATCGAGTTTCTATGATTATATTGTTGTTAAACTGAGGGCCCAATATTCAAAATCATCCATTTGCACTACACAAAACATAGCCCCTTAAGGGAAGTCATGTGTGGTCATCAACAAGGCAAATTCATAAAGGCAGCACACCCTGCCCAGCATGAGCTGCTTGTAAAACTTTTGTGCCATGATTTTGCCATGTAAAGTACCTACTGTATATGCAGCACACAACTGCTCACTGTCAGCAATAGACTCCTAAGTGCAAAGTGAATCTCCAACAGGATAGCACCTTTGCTCCTTGGAGCTATATTCAGAGGCTTGCATGCTAATGACCACATGTAGCAAGCAATGTGCTAAAGGGCCATTTGCATGCCATTACGTGGCCAGCAGCAGCCGCTCTGTGCAATGCCTCCATGCACAAATGTGCAGAGGCATTGGCAGAGTCATGACCATTGCTTCCAACCTCACCCAATCCCCAAGAAAAAACATTCCTGTCAGTCTACAGTAGTAATATCCTCTTCTGCCAAATCCCTGATATCAGTGTAAGCATTTATTAAAAGCCTAGTGGTCTCTCCTTTTGCCTGATCCCTGATGTTACTATAAGAATTCCCTGGCAGTCAAGTGGTATTCCCTCCTGTCCAGTCTTGGAGGTTAAAAAGCAGCCCCTAGCAATCTAGGAGCAACCCTCCTTTGCACTAATCTGTGATACAATGTGTAAATCCCTAGTATCCAGTTTCACCCTATCATGCCTGATCCCTGATGTAGTGTGACAGTCCTTGGTTGTTCAGTGGCACCCTCTCCTGCACTGAACACTGTTTTACTATGGTGAATCCCCTATCCAGACAACCAACTCAGCACCCAATACCCTCCCACCCCCATTCAGCGTCAAACTAGACTCTAAAAATCTGTGTTGGACTGCAGCAGCACTGTAGATGGTAACCAGCACAAACCCTCCTCTCACCACCTTGGTCAGTCACTCTATGAATGACAGGTACTAAGCATGCACATACTGTATTAACTGCTGTTTATACAGTGCATGCACACGTGATCCTTGTCATTTAAATGTTGGCCATCCCTGGTAGTGTGAGGAGAGTTTCTGTCGGACATCATCTACAGTGCTGCCTGCTGTCCAGGATGGGTTTTCAAGGGAGAATAGGTGGAGTGGCACTGAGTAGATGGGCTAGAGATGGGGAGAGGGTTGCCATATCATTACAATGTTTGTAGTGGGAGGTGCAGACCATTGGACTACCAGTGATTTTCATACTATTTTGAAGTTCAGACACTATGGAGTAGCACCAGGCTAGATGGGATTTACCCACTGTATTACAGATCAGGGTAGGAAGGGGTTGCTAGCAGACTGCAAGAGATTGCTTCCAGTAACATTGGTGATCGGGTGGGATGGGGCATACCACTATATCGCCAGGGGAATGTTTATAATCACATTAGCAATTGGGGGGGGTAGTTCTTAACATTGTGTGACACCACTGCTGCCAGGGCAGCACTGAGAGTCACACCGTGCGAGTTGTTATGGGCAGGGTTTTGGAATCAGTAAGCAGTGCTGTCACAGCAGCTTTTTAGTGCTTCCAAAATACTCAGAATATACCACTGTGTCCTGTATGCAAGATATTCCCTCATGTGCATGGGCCCAGTGGTTATTTAGTGCACTGACACTATGCAATGAGCATCACAAACTGGAGCCTTTTGAGCATGGTCCCCACTCCTTTTTGGTTGCACTTTGTCTATTTAGTGCTGCACTTTTTATGTTAGCACCAGCTAATCTTCTAAATATCGATGATTGTGTGCTTTACTGCATTGTGTGTGTTTTTGTTCTATTATTCCTTTCCTCAATCCTCCATCCTGGTGATTGGGGTCATCATGGCACCACCCTGCCTCTCACCAGAAAGGCAGGTGAGCAGCAATCCTCACAGCAGATGACAATGCTAATCCATAATCATACAGCAGTGGGGGTGTGACTGTCAGGTGGCCTGTTCCCTCACTCACAACCATACAGCATGGGACTCTAGGGCTTGCCTGTTTATTTACTTATTTCATAACTCAGTTGGTGTACTGATCCAAAGGTCCATTTTCAAGCACTACCCGAGACATGAATGTCAGTGTCCTAGGCAGGGGCAGTCTGATGAGTTACTGTTGCACCATACTGTACACCGATACAAGGACTTGTCCTGGACCATTATGCTATGAATTAGTCATGTAATTGTTAAGAAATATTTGTCAAATGTTAAAGGCAGCCCTATAAATAATCAATGTACTGTTTAATTCAATTTTAACGGTATCATTGTGGAATTCAGCACTGAACTTAATCCCAAGGTGTGACTTACTTTTAGCAGTTTTCCAATGCTTTACAGAAGATACAAGGGGCAAGATTTTCAAACATCTATGTGACAGGGTTGGGTAAGACCATGTTCCATACGTTATGCAGAGAGAGTTAAAAGCAAGGATCTGTTTTATCCTCTCCCATTCTTTCACTTGTCTATCTCTTACCTGTCTGATTACACAATCCAATATTTCTTGTGGCATCAATGAATTGGCCACTCTAATTGTTCCACACTTTTCCCGTTATCTCTTTCCTTCACTTGCTGTTTCTATTCTTTCTTTCTCCCATTACTTCTCTGTAGTTGAAATAAAATATGTGAATCTTTACGGGAACCTGGGACACCTTGGTTTGCAAATGTATATAATTATATTGTTGAAATATTGCAGAAAGATATTTGGGTTTATTAGAAAAGGAAACAATTTGGAACCCAGGGGGTTGACCTTGAGATGCATTTTTACCTCCTCAAGCTTGTTTACAGAATTGTTAACAGGAGACCTGCTGTGGGACAATATGTTCTTGTTTGTTACACCGGTTTAGACGAGATGTCCAAAACAGGAGATGAAACTTTTAAGAAAAGAATGCAGAATTTGGACTGCCACTCAAAAATATATAAACAGAGCAATGTTTTTCTAGTGACTTTCAGATGAAAGACTTGCTTCATTTGTACTGCCTGTATGATGAGCTATCTTGTACACTTTCATTTGTGGTTTTATTTTACATTTATTGACAAGAATAAAATGCGACTTGTGAATCTTATTACTTCTGGTTTGCAAACACTTTTTGACCTATGCCTCTGTGACAGTCCCCCACAAGTTATGGCACAATCCAGTTGCATGTCTGATGTTTATGCCCAGATGGTAGCCCACTTACAAAGTGATCTAATTTTTGGCAACAGTCCCATGATCTGAGGCACTTAGGATGATGCATGTGTCTCAAATGTTTTGCATGCAGCATGCATTTGATGCAAGTTGCTGCAAATTGCAGCAACTGCTGCAAAAGCATGTGAACATGAACATATGCTGTATGACTTTTGTCACATTTTGAACACTGCAGATTCACTGGCAATTGAGAGGAATATTGCAAAATTGCTGCTTTGATAACCTACTAGTAAATTACCAATGTGACTTTCACACTTGAAGTTATGTGACTCATGATTTTATATGGGGTGCTTTGATTTCACTTCTCATAATGTTCTTTAAAATGATATTAGTCATATGGGCTACTACTCAGTTAAGTCTGAGAAAGACTAAATTAACCAATCTTCCTCTCCATACACACAAACACTCAGAGTAACCCAAAGTACAGTATGTTTATTTAGAGGCCGTGTCCATACTCTTTCACTTGAGACTAAGGGGCTTATTCACTAAATTCTTCAGTAGTTATAAATCAGCACTTCACTTGTTAAGAACCCCATACAAAATCATCTGTTACCAATAAATAATAACTAGAAAGCGTTCACTGCAGAATTCATAATTCATAAATTTTGCAGCTATTTTTTTTTATTTAAAAGAAAGTCCCATGTGAAGGGATACTATGGCTACAGGGTGTAACTGAACTAGTCAGGAAGATGAACTCCTGATGATGTTAGGTAAAGTCGGAATGAAGGTCACAACCATGTGGTTCTATGTTCTTCATGCACTTAAAAATATTAATGATTGGATTTTATGTTACCTATTTATATCATTTATAGATACTGTTCATCACTAAAATGTTGTGTTCTGTTCACATCTTAACGCATACATAATGGGACGCCATTGAAAATGAAATAACTTCTCAATGATCTATCCTTTATTTTAAAGGACATTAAACAGATGAAAATAAGTTAGTTATCACAATTTTGAAAGAGCACACAATTACACATAAAGTATGTTGTAAATTGATATTAGTTGGGGATTTGGTTAAATTTTATTGAAATAATACAGGCGCTTATTGTTAACATCCAATGTCAATATTTTCCATTGCAAACTACGTTCTCCACTTCTACAGTAATGCACATAGGTTACAATATTCAAACATACACCTGCAGAGGGTACATTTTTGCCACATTTAAAAGTGCTTTCACATGTGTCTAATGTGGAGACCCATGTGATTTTCTTACACTTGTAATTAACTTAAAGTACTGTGTCAGTTTTTTACTGTATGCTGGCAAACAAGGTCATCAACCAATACTCCATGACAACACAGTGGACCTTAATCAACTGTTACTTGTATTTGCCCCTTCATTATAATGGTTTAAATTTCTGATTGTAGGTTTTTGCAGCATCCATGCCCTAACACTAGTATTATTAACACTTGCTTTACTGTACTCATGAAGAAGATTGGGGATACTAATACTAATGCTCAGACTTAGAGTCCCTGGAAATTTAATGAAATATTCAGCCTATTATAATGAATGGGACTTATCAAATGAGCTTAAGAAATTGTGGTCTGTGATGGGCTGGCAAAGATCACATAACCATGCATCTATCCTCTTGTTTCATATGACTACATTAACCAATATCTGTATCTTAGCATTGAAAGAAGTAAAATCAAAGAGCCTTGTGGAATTCTGCATTAAAAATGCATTCATGTTTTAAAAAGAGAAAAAAATACAACAACATCTGCATTATAATGGCACAATTATGCAACAATGCACTTACACTGTGAAAGATAAACAAGCTTTGATTGGTGACACCAGAGGTAGCATATTGCACTCCCAACACCCATGTCCCAAGCTGGAGGTGACTGGGGCACACTGCAAATGCAGCACTTTCAGGCAAGGGACCAGGGGGTAAAAACATCAGAAAATGGATGCCTGAGATGATGATGCTGCATACCCACTGCCCACACAATCAGGACCCTCAGACTTCAATCCCCATCCTTTCCCTCCTTCCCTGATCCTAATTCCTTCCAAGGAGTGAGAGATGTACACAGCTGAGGAAGAGAATGTTTGCCCTAGAAATGGATTTTTCTGTAAAGATTATGCAGATCCTGCCTTGGTAGGGAAAAAAACAAAGGTAATGGGGGGGGGGAGGAACTGGAGCAGTTATCTTTAGTAGAAGTGATGCCTCTAGTGGTCATTCAAATAAAGTCTTTGTGGTCAGGTTGAAAGAGGCCTACGTGGCCAGGAGTTGCTAATGAGTGGAATAACAAAACAGGATTTCTATTTTTACTAGAAACTCATTAATAATAGCGACCCCTTGCTGATGGGGAAACCTAGTGAACTGGACATAAATACCTTGTATATCAATCCAAAAGACAATAGCTTTCTTTTTTTAATCAGATATTAATTCTGCATCGATCTCAGCCTGATTCCAATCAACTGCATCCCAGCAGCATCGCAGAACAACACTAACTTACCTTGGCATTCTGTCACCAGAGGCTAATTCCCTGTAATGCATGCATACGCAACTATGCACCCCATGCTCCCTGAATTATTATGATTAGAGCAACAGATTTGCATTGGGACAATCTTATGAGCAATGCATTTAGTGATCTTGATGCAGAAAATGTGTTTTCAGAAGTCTGCATATTACTTTAATAGGTCTGGGAGGAAGCCATAAACCATAGTGGGTGCTCAGGTCAGTGTACTCCTTTTGGCAGTCATATCCTTTAGGGGTCCAAGCAGAGTAGTGTATTATGATAGTACTAGGCACGTCATCCAGCTATGATTGTTCCTTTTTTCCTGGCTCCTGACAAGCAAAGTGTGTTGTCATGGAGCACAGCAGCAGCATCCCAACTCCCTCTTGGGGCCCTCTTCTACACCAGCAAATGTGGTCACAAAGTGGCAATAGCACATCACAGCCTGGAATTCACCCACCAGAGGAGGTTCTGTGTTCAGTGGGACTCTCCATACCTCTCACCCTGGCCCTGGTATTAGTAGTTGATTATCTGTAGGGATGGGGCACTCTTGTTCCATTTTGACCTTATATGGCACACATATGTTCTGCCATTTTCCAGGGTATTGCTTGCTGATCTCAACTATATTGTCATGAGGATCAGCAGTTGTAAAGACTAAACATAAAAACATAAAAAAAAATTGGAGAACCAAAATATTTTATATATTTTTTTAATTTTGTTTTTATTCAGTTTCAAATGTACAAAGTACATGAAAAAATATCCTGGTTCAGATTATATTATACAAAATATTTGATTACATTTTATATGTAGAATAACATTCTCTTGTCTTCTGTGGTTACATCACTTAGCAACCTATTGATCACATTACTTAAGATTTCTGAACATTTGCTGAATTAGCAATTGCAACAATAATCATTGACTAAAGTTTGCTTGGAGACCTGAAAAGTTCCTGGTGTGCCTCTTGCACATATCACATCACACTGGAGTGATGGCAAGTCCATGACTTATCTCAAATGCTCGGTAAAAGAACCTGTGCACACATATTCCAAGGATCACTCACAAAGCAAGAGTCCTCCCCCCGCAATCAATACCAAGAGTGCTGAAAGTAACATGTCACAATTACTTAGACAGTATTTTAAAAGCTAACTACAACTTACATTACGATGTAGGACAAATATGGTTTTACTTGCATCTGATAGAGATGCACTTAAGGCTAAGCATTAAAGCCAAAGAGCTAACTAACCACCTTGCCTAATTTTAATATTTAGCAATACTTCTCACAGTATTAACTTGCACCAAAAACATACATGCTCACCATCTGTTGCCACACAAACGCTGACATGTGGTGTACTGCAGGAGAAAATGAAGCAGTACACACACTTAGTGTGCTTCAAGGGAACCATGAGGTGGGGCCATCTTTTGCTATCTGTTTCTCTTGCTCATCCATGTAGTTGCTACGTGGATATCAGAGGATTAAAATGTCCATAAGGTTTCTCTTACACATCAGCACCAAGTCTCCCGCATCCAAGAAAATACAAACCTTAGACTAAAACTGCAGATTAAAATAATTTTTAAAACAAAATGAAGAATTAACTGTGTGAAAAGTAGGAACTACTGTAGGTGCATAACAATGTTTAAACACACATTTTACAATTACTCATTGCCCTCACCCTTTCAGAGGCTTCTTCTTGTGCTTGCCAAGCAAAGTCTATTTTAATGGCTCCAAACCTCTTACCCACTTCTGAGGGTTCTGTGTAAGAGTATGTTCTACCTCAATACATGATTCTCAGATGAGAAGGAAACTGTAATGCATGGCTGACCCTCAGAGTTTTCAGGCCTGCCCACAGTACCTCAAAGATCTTCCTCTACTACACTGTGGCATAATTGTCATTGGGGAAGAGGAAAATATTAATCCTATCAGGCATTTATGCTTTTTTCCTGGATTCATTCAAAAGAAGTTTCTTGACATATTGACCCAATGAGATGATTTGAATAGTCCTAATCTGGTCAGAGTTACTCATCTGGCATCTTGATGTAATCATGTAAGCTTTATGGATAAGTCCTGTCATTGAAAGTCCCAAGAATTTCCCTAAAAGCTGAGTTGTAAATGCAACAATGTCTTCTCCCTCCATTCCTTCTTGCACCCCCAGCAGCCTGAAATTAGCTAGTCATGCTGCATTTTCTAGATGTTCGAGTCTTAATCATGGCAACTTTGTTTTCTACATAATCCCTCTTACTGCTATTGCTGAATTGTTTGCAGTTTCTATGGCTTTTTTAGTTTTTTCCAGAACTTGGACGAGTTTAATGTCCAAGGTTAAAAATTTGTTGTGGAGACCTCCCACTTTTTTATCAAGATCTCTGAACACTTGTAGTAAGGCACTGTTAAATGGCTTATCACTGGTCATCATCTCGTGGCTCGGTCTGCCCATTCCCATCTGTTCTGACAGCTCCCCTGCTTGATCTTGCTGCTCTACTGCTGTGTGTCATGTCAAGGTTTCACCATCTTCCACTCGTGAAAAAATAATATTTGAATTGGCAGATGAAGTGCTACCAGATGTGCAAGTTTTTCCAGTCAAAGCTAACTTATTGTTATTTCTATTAATTGTGGTAAGCACAGAAACCATCAGTTAGAGTGCCTTGCTGCACTGGCTACTAGGCATGCCATCTAAAAATATTTCATATTTTATATAAAAGTTGGCCTTCTAATATACATCAGGAAAATTTCTGTGCACTCTGATGATGGCAAAGGATTACAAAGAGGTGTAGTAATCTTTTTTTTCAGATTTGAAATCCAGTTCCCCCTTTAAAACAGAGTACCTAGTTTAAATCTTTCATGCAGAACTAGGTGCCACTATGCAGCATGTCAGATGTGTTCGAGTGTACATCACCCATCATGTTATGTTATCATGCATGCCACCATGGCAGCATGAGAGATCTCATTAGATTTCGGTGTGCTGACTCAGTGTTTAGTGTATAGCAGGCCTGCACTCATGTTCACTGATTTTGGAAGGAGGACACCTAGGGGCTATATTTATATACCACTAGGCTAAGGTAATTTAAATTTCTTATTCTGCAGAGCTATATGAGCTAGGGAGAAGCTTAGACCCTAATGATCTCTGAGCACAAAGTTTTGATTTTGACCTATACATTCAAACATTATAAACTAAAGAAAAGGCAGAGCAAACTATGCAAGGAAGCATTTATTTTTTACTTTATGTTGCGATTACCACTGAGCATGTTCTGAGCTTGGCAGTGTATGAAATACAAATAAGAACTGATTTGAGTAAAAAATACGTTTTTACAGAGATGAGAGTAGAACACTGTTTGGTGATGGTATGAATAACAGTAATGATAAAGGAATAATGCATGACAGAGTGTGTGTTGTGCTGGGATAATGTCACACCTGGGTGTTTGGGCATGAGGCCACAGGCAAAATGCGTCCAATTCCCCAGGCATGGCATTATCCCAGCACAACACGCACCCTGGAGTGAATTATTCCTATTATACAATGGCTTGTTGTTATATATAAAATAAAAAAAAATGTAAAGAATGTTTTTATTAATGTGGAAAAATATTTTTGTTTCTTAAGAGGAGATGCAAAAATAGAGGTCCATAAGCTTATCCATATTGGTTCACAGTGATGAGACTAGACCTGTGGCGTTATGCTGGTATAATGCCATGGGTCCAGCCCTAAAGTGACCAATCACAGTCCAAGATTCTTTCTTGCCATTGTATGATATAGAAACATAGAAACATAGAATGTGATGGCAGATAAGGACTGCTTGGCCCACCTAGTCTGCCCATTTTCCTACCTAACAGATAAGCTGCAGATTCTAGTTAACCAACAGCTTACTTCTTCCTACCCCCCACTAGGACTGCCTTATGTCTGTCCTATGCATTTGTGAATTCCCCCACTGTTCTTGACTCCATGACCTCCTCAGGAAGGCTGTTCCATGCATCCACAACCCACTCTGTGAAAAAATACTTCCTCACATTACCTCTGAGCCGTCCCCCCTCTATCTTCAAATTGTGCCCCCTTGTTCTTGCACATTTCTGAAAGATGCTACCCTGTTGGACTTTGATGATTCCCTTGAGGTACTTGGAAAGTTTCTATCATGTCTCCTCTCTCCCTTCTTTCCTCAAGGGTATACATATTAAGCTCCTTTAGTCTTTCTTCATATGTCTTCTGGTGCAGACCCTGCACCATTTTGGTTACCCTCCTCTGGACAGCCTACACTCTGTCTATGTCTTTGTGGAGATGGGGTCTCCAGAACTGCACACAGTACTCCAGATGGGGTCTCACCAACTGTCTGTACAGAGGGATAACAACTTCCTGATTTCAACTATTGATGCCTCTCCCTATGCATCCCAGTATCCCCTCAGTCTTCCTTACTGCCTTCTCACATTGCTTGCCCACCTTTAGATCTGATATAATTACCCCAGGTCCCTTTCCATTTTTACTGTTGTCAGTATCTCACCCCCCATTGTGTACTCTTCCCCTGGGTTTTTGTTTCCAAGGTACATTACTTTGCACTTCTTTACATTGAATCTGAGCTGCCATACATCTGACCATTTCTCCAACCTTGCCAAGTTCCTTCTCATCCTTTCCACTCCATCTTGTGTATCAACCCTGTTGCAGATCTTTGTGTCATCTGCAAAGAGACATACTTTTCCTTCCAGTTCCTCTGCAATGTCACTTATAAAGACATTAAAAAGGACCGGTCCTAGTACTGAACCCTGCGATACGCCGCTAGTAACCCTTCTTTCTTCACTGTGGACTCCATTTACTACTACCCTTTGTCTATTCTATAAATATAAAATATAAATTCTATAAATATCTATTCAAACATTACATTTAAATGGTAATATTTGGAGATGGAGTGCTTTATACAAGTTGAGATCTGTGTTATACTGTATACATATATTTTTTCAGAACTTATATCCATAAGTGGAAACATGTGTAGATATTGCTATAGGAACTGCATCTTTAATAGTATTTTGAAATTCATATTTATATCCATATCTTGTGAACATGTTATAGTGGCACAATAGCACCACTATAGTTTGAGTTGAGTAGACTGTTTAATATTAAACTCTAATGCTTGTTGGGTGGAGCTTGCCTGCAAAACGCAGAAAGCTTAAATATGTGGGTGGAGACTACCGAGGGTGCATTTTCATTCATCCAACTACCCTACCAGCATTAGACAAGCAGAACCTGACCAGCAGAGACCAGCAGGCAACACACATTTCATTGGTACCTTTTTTCTTATAAGGGAGCACCTGCAAGCCTTCCTTTTGTGATCAGATAAATTGAACTGATTGGCAAACACAGGCACCACTGCATCGGAGCTCTATGAGGACCACCATGAGGCATATGCTCATGTCGGGGGCTGGATTATACATTGGTACTAATCTCTCTCCAAATTAGGTGACCATGGCTCAATCCACACAGACACTGGCTCTTACAGACATGGAAAATATCTGTATTATATGGAACCACATCCTGAGTGACATGACAGAGCTTAAAGAAATTATGGCAAAAACTAATAAAGATCTTACTTCACCGGCCTCCCAGGTATCAGCTGCCGAGCAGCAGGTTAAAGTGCAGGAGAGTGCCCTGTCAGATCAACAAGCACAACAAAGGGAAAATCATGACCAATTATAATATCTGCTACACAAGGTAGACGATTTAGAAAACAGAGGCAGGCATAATAATATTAGAATAATTAGGATTCCTGAAGTCTTCAAGGGGTGAGACATGATAGCCTTTCTTCAGTCTGTACTTCTATACATTCTGCATATAAACAATGGACCTCTGCCTGAGATTGAGTGGGCGCACTGGTCCCTGGCCCCAAAACCTCCTCAGGGAGGAAAACTGAGACCCATACTCTGCAAATTCTTGCGTTATCTGATCAAGGAGATTTACCTGATACTGGCCTCTGAACAGGATGAAATGCACTCCTGATGTTTTAGGATTTCTCTCCAGACCTGTAATGTCATCACAGGGCTTAAGCTTCAGCTAAACAGCATTTTTACAATCTGAATATCTCCACCTCGTTGTGCTACTTGGACCATCTTAGAATTCAACTAAATAGGGAATTCATAACTTTCACATCCCTGATGGCTGCTGAGCACTTCATAACCAATTTGCACTGCAGGAGATTCGATCCTAACTAACGCCCACTTGCCAACACAGATCCATTATTCCAGGAAATGGAGATAGCCCCATCTGAATGTTTACCATCAACCACGCAGGAGAAAGGGGTCCCTGAGCAGCACACCACATGGATGTCAGTTAACTGGGGAACGTAAAAGAAATGTAATAATCACTCTACTTCTCCCAAGCCCTTGAACAAAGAACCCACTCAAGAAACCAGCAGCACCACTATCTTCCTTCAAACACCAGCAGCTGCTCTTAGGGGGATACGCGTATACAAACAAGCAACCATTATAATGCCTTAAGGGAATTAATTCCAGCAGCATTATACTTCTCAAAAGTACCTGGACATGTGTACATACAGCCTGGTCAGGGTGATGCAGAGGTCATGGAGTGGGCGCAGAGAAGTGGGGAATGGGGGGAAGATACAGTAGATCCTAATGAGGGTATTATTCAACAAGCTCTTTTGTAGCCTGCTTTCAGTGTCACCATTTTGTCAGACGAGCCACCTCCTTGAACTTGCAGAACAATACAGGGTTGATACAGTTGTGTCAGCATTTTGTTGCAGCAATGGCCTTTGGGAAACAGTACGTTTTTATGCCAGACTGCACTCGCACACTTTCATGCCATGAACAATGTACTTTTCAGTTTCTCTCTAGACTTAAGCTGTGGATTTCAGCAGCATTTACTTCTGCTATTGGTCAGTGATTTGATTAGTAAGACGGGCCATTTTAAAAACCCTATAGGGCGCCGTAACACTTTGGGATATATGGGGATGTTTTCATTTTACCTACAGAGCTCCTGGCGACAGGGTGTATCTTAAAAATATAAGGGACCAAAAACAGGGGTCAGCAAGGAACACTGATGCTTTGGTCTTTAAAGTCCCTAGTTAAGTTAAAGGTTTCATGGGGATGGCTCCTGCTGGGACCCAGACTGGATAGAGCTGCTCAGTTGCTCAGCAATCATTAGATACTTTTACCCTTCTATGGTTCCCAGGCATTTCTGCTCTGTTTGCTAGGTTAAGCAGTTAAATTTAAGAGTGCTGGTCTTGCCAACAAAGGTGTTCCTGCAATATGAAAACATCCAATCAAATGTACAGTTTTGGCTCACTGCCTTTACGATTGAAAGAGCATTCAGTAGATGGGGGGGGGGGTTCTATTGTGATATGAGATACTGAGGTGTCAGTAGGGGACATTTATGGTTTCTCGCTTTCACCTTTTGAATTCCATGGTAGTCTCCAGGGCTCAGAAGGGAGAGTCAACAAAATAGACTAAACTCTCCTGTGACTCTACCTACTGTACAGGGAGTTCTTCTTTTCCAACATCAGAAAGGGGAGTACAGGACATATTGTCTTCTAGTTGTCCCTCCCTATCGATGCCCTCAACCCAAGGTAAGGTACATGCTTACCGGATTTTTGAACGAACCTCTTTGGTGTAGGGTTAATGGAAAGGGAGAATGGAGGGGCTCTGATGTCTTTCATAAGGCTGATTAGGGATCCGTCATCTTATCCTAGGTGCCCAAAACAGAAAGATCCAAATAGTCTCAGTACCCCGCCCACCCAATTCTCCCTTTATTCCCGTCCCTCAGGCCCTTTTGCTGCTCTAAAAGGAAACTGACAGTGAGCATTCCTGCCGCCATCACCTCCTTAGAGAGGATCTTTCAAGCATCCACTACACTTTCTGTGAAAAAGTACTTCCTCACGTTGCCCCTGATCCTACCCCTCTAGCCTCATATCATGCTCCCTTGTTCTTGTACACCTTACTTTCTGAAAGATGCTACCCTCCTGTACCTTATTTATACCTCTGATGTACTGGAATGTCTCTATCATATCCCCCTCTCTCTCCTCTCCTCCAGGGAATACATATGGAGGTCCTCTTGTCTTTCCTCATGTGACTTTTGTTGCAGTCCTTGCACCATTTTTGTTGCCCTTCTCTGGACTGCCTCTATTTTGTCTATGTCCTTCCAGAGATGTGGCCTCCAGAACTGGACATAGTATTCCGGATGAGGTCTCACTAGTGATCTGTACAGTGGAATAGCCACCTACCTTTTTCTGCTGGTGATACTCCTCCCTGTGCACCCTAGCATCCCACTGGCTGTCCCCACGGCCCTCTCATATTGTATGGTTATCTTTAGATCATCAGATATGATTACCCCCAGGTACCTTTCTTGAGTTGTGGCCATCATTACCTCCACCTCCATCATATACTCCTCCCTTAGATTTCTGAGCCCCCAGTGTATGATTGCATTGAATCTTAGCTGCCGGACTCTTGATCACTCCTCAAGCATATTTAGGTCCTTTGTCATTTCTTACACCCCCTTGGAGTGATGACCCTGTTGCAGATCTTAGTACCATCTGCAAAGAAGAATACTTTCCTCTCTAGCCCCTCTGCAATGTTGCTTATGAAGACATTAAAGAGGACTGGCCCCAGCACAGATCCCTGTGGCACCCCAGTGGTCACCCCCTCTCCTCGGATGGAGCGCCATTTACCACCACCCTCTGCGTCCTGTCACTTAACCAGTTTCTGACCCAGTTTACCACCTTAGGGCCCCCTCCCAGGCTACCTAACTGATTTATCAACCTCCTATATCATCAAAGACCTTACTGAAATCTAGGTAGGCCACATCTACCACCCATCCCTTATCTACCTCCTTGGTCACCCAGTCAAAGAAATTTATCAGATTTGCTTGACAAGACCTTCCCGCTGTGAATACATGCTGCCTTCGATCCTGTGCTCTGCTGGATTTAAGAAATATCACAATCCTTTCCTTTAGCAGTGACTCCATTTATTTCCCCACCACTGAGGTCTGGCTAACTGGCCTGTAGTTGCCAGCCTTCTCCATGTTCCCATTTTTGTGGAGAGGGACTATATTTGCCCTCCTCCAGTCCCTTGGAACCACCCCTGTCTCTACTGATTTGTTGAATAGGGCTGTTAGTGGTGCTGCCACCACCTCTGTAAGTTATTTTAATACTCTAGGATGTATTCCAGCCGGCCCTATAGCCTTGCCCCTTTTAGATTCTTTAGTTCCTTTAGGACTCTTTCCTCCATAAATGGGCTGGTGTCTACCTCTCTCCCACTTGTGCTCCTAACCACCAATAGTGGTTCTTCTCCTCCTTCTCCTTCCCCTTCTTCTGTGAATAATGAACAAAAATATTTGTGCAGGATTGTTGCTTTTTCTAGGTTCCCCTCCACACACACCCCTCTCCTCCTTTTTTAGTTTCACAATCTCATCCCTGGTCTTCTTTCTGTCACTAATGTACCTGAAAAAGGTCTTGTCTCCTTTCCTAATTGCCTGGGCTATTTTTTCCTCAGTTTGTGATTTTGTGCTCCTGACTGCTTTCCCTGCCTCCCTCTGCTTTTTGAGATACAGTTTCCTGTCTTTCCCCCTCTGTGTTTCCTTGTACCTGCTGGAGGCTAGCCTTTTCTTTCTTACCTTGTGGGCCACATTCTTTGAGAATCACAGTGTTTTTTTCTGTCTCTTTGTTTTGCTAACTTGCCTAATACAAAGGCTTAAGGTTAGCTCATTGTTTCTCTGTACCCCCTCTTCTTCTTTCCCTGCCAGGGCTTCCTTGAGACACTCCCCCAATTTTGCAAAGTCAACCCGTTTGAAATCCAGGACCCTTGCTTTTGTGTGATTTGTCTCCTTCACTGTTTTCACATTGAACCACACCATACAATGATCACTAGATCCCAGGTGGCTGCCCTTCATTACATTGGCGACTCTGTCCCCATTAGTGAGTACCATGTCCAATATTGCTCCTTCTCTGGTGGGTTTCTCCACAAGCTACTTGAGGCATGCCTCTGCTCCTAGGCTGCAGCCTAGGTGCTTCAATCCACATTAGGCAAATTGAAGTCTCCCACCAGCAGCACATCACCTTCAACTGTCATTTTTTTGGTGCTTATGCTAGTACCCCATCCATCTCCTCCCCTTGTGCAGGAGGTCTGTAGATCACACCTTTGCAAATGGCAGTGCTATTTCCTGTCTCCAGAGTAACCCACAGTGCTTTCATCTTTCCTGCATTCCTTGAACTTAAATTGCTTTAATACCCACCACCCTTGTTTCCCACCCTGTCTTTTCTAAATAGAATGTAACCTTGTATGACTATATCCATTCATGGTTCACTATGTACCACATCTCAGTAACAGTGACATTGTCCAGGTCTTTCTCTGCCATCAAGACCACTAGGTCTGGAATTTTTTTTCCCAGGCTGCTGGCTTTCATGTACATGGCCTTCCAAGTTTTGCAACTTCCCCTTCTAGCAGCTCCCCTCCTACCCCCATGTCTTCCTGTCTTCTTCTCCTGTTTTTACTCCCATTCTTCCTTATCTCTGCCATTCTACTTATCTCAGTTTTAGACTTTAGTGTCAGTTTCCCAACCTTAGGGTCCTCCCTACTGATTGCATCATCCTGTGCGGGGGGGGGGGGCATTTAGCTTCTTCCTGCATACTGTCACCTGCCCCTTGGCTAGTTTAAATGCTTGCCAATGAAACATTTAAATCTCTCACTAAGGATCTTGTCCACCCCAGATAGATGCAGTCCATCCCACTTGTATAAGCCTGCATATCTTCAGGTTGGACCCCAGCCCCCAGTGAAACTGAAGTCCCCTGCTTTGTACCAGTCTTTCAACCATGCTTTGAATCTTGTGTGTGGAATGCCCTGCCTTCCCTCTTGTCATTGGCTGGTAGCACCTCTGAAAAGGTTACAGTGCATGCCACTTGCTTAAGACCCCTCCCCAGCTCCCTGAAGTCCTCCTACACTACCCTAATTCATCACCAGCCAGATCATTTGTCCCCAGGTGGATGATGATGTCTAGCTCTTCCTCCCATCCTGCTGTCCTAGCAATCCTCTGGATGTGCTTTCCATACCTCCATGCCATGGCATTGGGTAGGCACTTAACCTCCCTCTTTCCCATTCTATCCACCCCTGTCTACCCCCAACAATAGAATCCCCCACTAGGAGTTGCTTCCTTCTCCTCTGGGGTCATCTGCCTCTCCCCTGGGTCTCCATAGTGGAGGACACCCACACCCTCCTTAGTCTCCACTGTGGGTTCCTCCTTGGGACAATCCCACCCTGCCAATGCATCATAAGAGTTATGGAGTTTAACCGTAGGAGGGATGTGCCTCTTCCCCACCACCCTCACCCTTCTCATACCCACTGTAGTACAGCCACTCCTCCACCAAGGCAACTTTGGGGCAGTGGGGTCTGACTCAGTGGTCCCTGGAAAAAGGACAAAGTCCCCTGAATTCTGGCCAGCTCAGCATGGAGATGAGCAACCTCCTCTCTCAGTCTGGAGAGGTGCCTGCAGATGGAACAGCACCACATCCTCCAGAACATCTCCTGGAAGACTGCCACCACACAGCCACTACACTGCACCACTCCCATCATGTCTTATTTTGACCCCTCTTCTGTTGATTTGTATGCTTACTCTCTTCTCTCTCTGTGTATTTAGTTATTTTTTTTTCTCCCTACTTTCTTACTGCCATTGTGCCCATACAGCTCCCGCCCTTCATATTCTGGGACAGGAACTTTCTATATTCCTCGGTAGTCTCCTTCTTCCCTGATTAGAGTCAGACCTCCAGCAACTGGGAGAAGGAAGCTACTCTGTTCTTTCAAGGATGGTGAATCTTAGGTGTCTTGGTGATCCTTCCCTTCCTGCTCCCAAACAGGAAGTCCCTGTTCTCAGTCAAATCCAGTGCCTATGAGTAGTAGTAGTAAAAAAAATGTTTTCAACCGCCTAAGCCACACCCCCAATTAACAGCTCTTCTCCTGACTTAGCAAACTGACAAGATGATAGTTCCCTTTCCCCAACTCAGAGAAGTACACTAACTCTTTTTTCACCCTAATTGTGACCCTACACATCTAATAAAGTATCTGTTTGCTTAATCCCAACAGGCTCTGACTCTCTTGCTGAGTCAGAAGTATTCTAGTATTAAGTTCTAGCTCCTTAGCTGCCTCCAGGTAAGGGGGGGTTACAAAGTGGGATGAATGATGACAAACAAAAGCCATGCAGGTGGGGTGGTTTTACAATTGGGGATAAAAAGAAATGCAAAGCCATCAAGGTGCAGGTGGTGGTGGTTTTACACTGGGGGATTAACGCAAATGCAAAGCCATCCAGGCAGGGGGCAATGTACAAAGGGGAATAAAAAGAAATCCAAGACCATCCAGTTGGGGGTTACAAATGGGGACATTGATCACACTGTGGGGGATGGGTGTGGAGATGGCATGAGCAGCCAATGGCTGAGGCCCCATAGGTTATGACCCCCCTGAAGACCACGCCATAGCCTATATTGTGCACATCATGCCATCATGTGCCAGCATGTATGGAGTCCTGGGTGTCCTTGGCATTCTGGGCATCTGGCTGCTCATACACTGTGGGTTAGCTTGATGAGAAGCCATTTGTTATGAGGTAACACTCCCCCCCCCACTGGAACTGCTAGTGTTACAACCAGCAACCATGGTGCCAGAGACCATGGCTGTGGCCTCCAGCATGGCAGTGGCAACCCTACCCAAGCCAGCCCCAACTGACCACTTCAGTTTGTCTGGTGCTACCATGTTATCTGCATGGCAAGCCTCTGCATGCTGCTCATGATCCTGCAGTATGTGGCACATATGACCCATCTCAGCCTGCAAGCCCTCTTTAGTCCCCACAGTGTACTGCAGCAGCTGCCTGTTGGCTGCCTCCTGCTGCCATCACTGACTGTCTTGGGGGCCAGGGTTGAGCTGAACCTATGCCTGTTATGTGGGCTGGAATTGCACCATTATTGTTGGTGAGCTAGGACCTGGGTCCTAGGCAGCACAATGGTTGATAGGCTTGTGGGATTGACTTGAGGCAGCATGGCGGTGGGGGCAGGGTCCTGGGGTGGCTCAGTGGTGACATTGTTGGGGGCATTGGCACAGATGGCAAGGCTGTTTCAGGGAGAGGGGTGGCTGGACCCCATCATCGGGGGATCTGCAGAGATGGCCAACTTCTCCAGGTCTGAGTTGGACACTTCTCTCCTCCAGCCCTCCACATAGGACTCCACCTCCTCACTGTCAGACTCCATGTGGGCCTCAGCAAGGGTCAGCCTCAGGGGCAGCAGCTGGGATGATGGGTCTGGGGAATCCTCCAGTAGGGTGTACAGTACTATGGACTGGGTTGTTTAGAGAAGATAAGAGAATGATATTGAAGAGTAAGGCATGAACCTGTATGCCTACCATTGCAGCATGCAGACCCAGTGTAATGTGCATCACCACACATACTGCCCATGCAGTGCAGTGCAGTGCCCATATACCCCCAGTGGTGAACACATTGAACACTTCCCGTTACCAGTGATCACACCATATACAACACGCGTAGCATAGTATGGGATTAGTCCAAAGATGCCCATGCCACCAGTATACCTGAATGCCATCATGTGGCCTTACACTCATTGTATAACATATCCAACAGGCAGAGCTGGATTGGGGTATTGGGGCCCACCTGCAAGGTAGATACTGTGGCCAACATGGAAAATCAGTAGGGGTTGGCCCAGGGTGGCACATGTATGTCAATATCCCATGTAAATGTGATATACTAACTTTGTGTTTGTCTCTTACATATATTTGTAGTGTCACAAATACCCTAATTAGATAGTTGATGATAAATGTAAGGATTTATAGAGTTTAGAAGGTGGTCAGGAACCCAGCAGAGAGGATGTGGAACAGATGAAAATGTCAAGGTATCCTGGTGGGCTGGTCCGACTCTGCCATTATTTACACCATTACTGACAGAGCATACAGCAATGTTTCATGAATGTGGTGTGCCACTGCCCATGCAGGATGCTTGCATTGAAGTATGGTAGAATGTGTATGCAGAACAGAGATTTGTGCAGTACATCCTGTGCTTGCATGCTTTGCTTGTCCGACCATGGCCCACATCACCATGCCCCACCCACAGCAAACACCAACATGATATGTGCAAGTGCACACACCAGCTCAATGTGATGGGGATGATGGGGTCGCTCACATGGCTGTACTGGTCCACCCTAGCTTTCATAGCCACCTCCTGGAATGCCAGTCACCTGGGCCTAGTGCATATATCCAGCCATCACCTATTCAACAGAGGTTAGGTGCACTGCAGTACTGGAGCCACTGCCTGTGGCCTAGAGGTTTGCCTGGGCCCTGGCTATCACCTCTTTGGTGCCATACCTCTGGTCTGTGGCACATTTTGTAACCTCCTTCCATGTCCAGCCCCTTCTTCCTACCACATTGACTGCTTTGGTGATCTGGTCCCTGGTCTTGTGGGTTTTGGACCTAGTCTCCCTCCATCTGTGACCAGGTCCTTATTGGCCATGTATGTCTTGGCCAGGGCCAACACCTCTTATTCTAAGAACATGCACCTTTGCAGTGGTTCATCCTCTATCATGCTACTGTACTTGTTGGAAGTAGAAAGGACAGAGAGCATTAAGCATTGTATACACACAGCAGGGCACAGAACAAAGGTATAGTGGTATGCAGGCCCCAGCACCTCCTGGCCAGGACATGTACATGTTCCTGCATGGCTGGGTCCAACTCACAGCTAACTGCCTGCCAGTCACTGTTCTTGGCAATGAGCAAATACAGCAATGGTCTAGTCCCGATACAGCATAAACACAGTTCTATGACCATCAATCTCCCTATTATAAGCCATTTCACAATACACTTACCTTGGTGCCAGCAGTAACTGTGCAGAATCTCTGTGGTGCCCTTTGCTCCTTTCATATGTTCCAGGCCCAATTAAGCATGTAAATGACTGAATACATTTCAGTAATGATATGTAAATATGGATTAAGGCCCTCAACTACAAAATCGGCTCACTTGCATAGACTGTATGAATATTGCAAGTTTTCCCAAGCACTATCATCTTTGCACTAGTGCTAGCACTGTGATAGTGATAATGCTAGCTCTATGTCCTATGCATTGCACCATGCACATGTGCGACTCAGTTCCTGCCATGTGTGTCTGGCTCTCCCCCACCCAGAAACACACATAGCACTGAACTATTCATCATCATTGTTGTGCAAAAACTGAAACCTGCAGCACTAATGGCAGGCCTGATACGTAGAACCAGTGAAGACCTGTGAGCAGCAGGGTATGCTCAGTATTGTGATGGCTGTGTGATTACTAGAATGGCAGACAGGAGCAGAATGTCCTGAGTGGTTAGGTAGAGGGACACTCACTAAACAGGGGTGCAGCTGTGCAACCTGGTTGACCAGGTGATTGCCAGAGAAAAGCAGCTGCTGGGAAAAGAAGAGTCAGCAAACAGGCAGGGGTGTGATATCTGGGCATTGGTGGGGATATGCCTGGCATGCAGGACTGGAATAGCCCAGATGGGGTATCAGTGCTGCCACAGGCACAATGACCAGACCTGGAGAAAGCCACAATACCTGTGCCAGCAGTGGGTAATGATCAACAGTGCAACTGCACCATGGTCAGGTGAGTACAGCAGGCTGTACTTATGATTGCTGTGGTGTCAGGGTGCGGTACTCTTTCCAAGAAACTGGATTGCTGTGTTACTGTTCCTGAGGAAGTGTGCAATGTACCTGTGTGTACCTGTTGAGTACAATCTGTCCTATGGGAACTGATGCATTTTATTCTTTGATAAAAGCAGTACAGGTGTATGGGACCACTGTCCCTGTAGATGCTCCCATTGCCCTGCACACTACAGTATCCCCTGTGCATGCTGGAGCCTTGCACTTGCCATAACACTCAGTGTTTGATATTACAGGGATACATGATCACTGTCTGCCTGTGGGTGTTGTATCAGGTTGGATGAATATGTCATGTGACATGGGGGTTACTTTTAGCCATGGTGTTAGGTGTACCAAACAGTATTTCGCCAAAGCCAATGCCTGTTCCATGTACACTGTCTGTGTTATGTAGCATGGATGTTGTTACACATACTCAATGTAATTCATGGTATACTATTGTAGTGGAGTAGATGTGACACTATAGGACCTGCCATTGTATTAGGCTATACCTATTGCATGATGTCAACCCCTAGTGTTGTACTGGCATGATTCCTATGTACTGTTGTACTGGAATGATTCTTGAGCTCCTGTTGTAAGCAACCATGCATCCTACTACATAATATGAGGTGTGCATGGCATGTAACTAACATGTACTGTATGTGTACATTGGACAAGGGAGGCTGGACAAGGGCACCACAAGGGCCTTGCATACACAGTGCTGGGCCTCCTCCCTTGTACCCCACCTCCCGGTCACACCGTAAGATGAGCATCTTATTGCTCAGTGTGCCTCTCCTGGTGAAATATTTTCAATAAATAAATAAATAGCGACAACACTGGTGTGTAGTGTGGTGACTGTGCCCTTTTCATGGTGATATCTGATGAGGTGTTATGAGGACAGAACCTCAGGAAGTGATTCTGGAAGCTGTAGTTTTGAGCCTAAGAAGCAGGGAACTACAGTATTATTCAAAACAGCTTGTGTTTTTAACACTCATAAAGCAGTGGGATGTTTTAGCCATTGTAGCAGTGTATATGCTGCATTTTTAAACATATATTGCAGCTGGTGAGAGATTTATGCCGATTGTGACCCACTAGACACTTCCAGGTAACAACACAGCATTTAAACAGGGAGCATAGTGAGAAGCTCGCACAGAGATGTTCACAGAGCCACATGCGTCGCAATGCATGTTTCAGCATGTGTTTCAGCATGTTTAGCATGGTAGCAGGAGCCACTACCCTAAGTAAGTTGAACCTGGGATAGTAAGTATATATTTGCAGGTTGGGGACAGTAAAGGGAAGGAAAAAAAATAGAATATATGGTTGCGCTAAGATCAGAGGTGCTGGGGATTAAATGTAAGAAATGTAATAAATTTAGTATATAGGAATGTGTGGTAATTACTGAATATGTGTGCACACAATATTTAGAAATTAAGGACTTAAAGGTAAAAATCCTGGGATTACAACTTGAAATACAACGTCATAAACAAGTAAGCACACCTGAAGGTCTAATTAGAGAGCATGAAAATGTTAATAAAGAAACAAACCATAAAAAGGACAGGGCTTGTACAGAAGAAGAAAATGATAATGAATGGGAAATTCCAACAACTACAGACAAACAGAAGAAGGATAGAAGGGCAATGACATTCAGTATCCCAATTAAGAATACAGTTGCTCCATTTTCACTGAGAATGGGCAGAAGTAATGAAATTCAGCGGTTAGGACAAGAAATCATAATTGTTAATGGGAGTGTGGAACCACAGATAATCCAGGCTGGCATTGAAGAAGCTAGCCCTGTACCAATAGAAGGAGGTCCAAGTGATGTAATAGTAAATGAAATAAATGAAAGTAATGACATAAAGATAGAAAGTATAGACAGGAATCCAGGGGAGATGAGTAATAGGATTTCTATGGTTGGTGACTCAATCATTAAATATACTGATGTATATACAATCAAAAATCTAAAAGAAACAGTTACAAGCAGTTATCTCCCAGGAGCTAAGTTGGCTGATGTGTTGCAGCTACTTCCAACAATTGTGACTGAAAAAAGGAGACAAACCAGTAGTTCTAATACATGTAGGAACTAATCATTTGAAACAAACCAGAGAGGACCAAATCTTTTTAGAGTACATGGCCACAGAAAAAATATAATAAAACAAGTGCAGGGTACCCTTATTTTGTTAGAAATGTTGCCAGTCCCAAGTGCAAACTCATCAATAAATGCAACGATAATTAGAATAAACAATTGGTTAAGAAGGTGGAGTTTAATGAAGGGATACAGTGTATAAAAACATAGGAAACATTTAGGGACAAGCACATACTGTTCAGTAAGGATGGTTTACATTTAAATAAAAAAGGAAGTAAAGAACTGGGGTGCCTGTTTAGAACCAGCATAGATGCAAATTTAAAGTAGCGCAGAAGGGGAGAGTGGCCACCGAGAGAGAGAAACTGAGAATGGAATCATTAGAGTAAAGAAGAATATAATGAATGTCCAGACAAACACAGTGCAGAATGTGAGGCTCCTATAAGTGAATGCTAGGAGTATCAAGAATAAACAGGCAGAGCTGGAATACTATGTATTTAAAGACAATATAGACATAGGTGGAATTATAGGAACATGGGAGAGAGAAGGACAGTGGATTCCAGAGATACGGGGGCGCAGTTTCCTTTAGGTAGATAATTGGTGGGGGGGGGGTTGGACTTCACATTGTGCATTATTTGAAGGCCTAAACACTTGATCATGGTGATATAAAGTATGTGAATACAGAACAATTATAGGTTAAGAGCTATACAGGGATTAAAAGTATCACCTTGGGCCTGTGTTATTGATCCCCCCAGTTTAAATGCAAGAGAAAATTAATTATTTGTAGATCTTATTGAACATATGGCACTAACAGTCAGTTGCATCCTGATGATAGAAGTTAATTTTCCCAGTATAAACTGGGAAACTGGTAATGGTGGCAGTTGTATGAAAAATAAATTCCTGGAAGTCTGTTCAAACTGTTGCATGGAACAATATGTTAAGGAAAACATGAGGGAAAATCATGCCTTAGATTTAGTACTGAGCAACCTAGAAGGGTCTGTAAGGGATGTTAAGGTCATTCATCCATTGGGAACAGGTGACCATAATATGGTCACATTTTCAGTTATGGAGGAAACAATCAAAATATCTAATAGGACTAGAGTTCCTAATATATGGAGAAGGGCTTATATTACGCCAATACATAAAGAAGGAGACAGATCTTAATAGCAAACTACAGACCTATTAGTATTACATCCATTATAGGTAAAATGATGGAGTCAGTTATTGAAGATTTTCTAAACAGCTTAGTGTGCAATACCTGGTTAAACAACTAAATAAAAAAAAAAATAGAAGATTTTGTTGAAGAAGACTTACATGGGTTTCAAGGGGTGGATGTAACACAACGTGGTTTTTCAGCTGGAAGGTCTTGTGCAACCAACCAGCTACATTTTTTGAGCCCGTGAGCCATGCATTAGATCAAGGACTATCAGTTGATGTGGTGTTTCTTGATTATGCCAAAGACTTCGATTCGGTTCCCCATGGGGTTTTGATGGATTCATTGCAGGAGCTTGGGATCAATGAATGTATGAGAAACTGGATTGGCTTCTGGCTTAATGACAGACATCAGAGAGTACATATTAGGAGATTTTTCTCTGAGTGGGGACCAGTGACCAGTGGGGCTCCCCAGGGATCGATTTTGGGGCCTCTGTTGTTTACTGTATTTATACACAATATGCACGTATCTGATGGGGTGTGGCTCTGCAAGTATGCAGATGATACAAAAGTCATAGCCATAGTGAATGATGAGGCATCAATGCAAAAACTTCAGGATCAGTTTTACAGGTTAGAGGACTGGGCAAGAAGACACAAAATGAAATTAAACCAGCAAAAGTGTCGGGTTATGCATTTCGGATATAAAAATGCTAAAGCTCAGTATCAAATTTATGGTAAAATATAATAAGTACAGAAGATGAAAAGAATTTTGGAGTTTTTGCATCAGATATCCTAACATTTGATAAGCAAAATAAAGAGATGACTAAATGTGCAAACAAAACAATAGTTAACATCCTGAGAAACATAAAAAACATAAAAAGTAGAAGTACGAGTGTGTTGGTACCCCTCTATAGGTCTCTGGTTAGGCCTTTCCTGGAGTATGGCATGCCCCTCAGTGCACCACAAAATGTAGCAGGCTCCTAAATCATAGAGAGGGTCCAAAGAAGACTAACAAAGAGAGTTAGAAGAGTAAAAAATAAACAATATGCTGAGAGACTGAAAAGCTTGGGGTTATACACTATGGCATATCGGATAACTAGAGGTGACCTCTGTTACATTTATAATGCATTTAGAAATGAGATAGTGTGGGAGTCTGCTGGCCTGTGTAGGAAACAACAGCTAGGTAGAGAAAATAGGGTTCACTCAATTCAGTTAGCAGGGGAGATGTATAGAACTACCAAATGAGGCCGATGCTTTAATCAGAGAATAGTTAAGGTGTGGAATGCACTTCCAAGTGAGGTAGTAGAGGCTGGTAGTAATATAACCTTTAAATCTCTACTTGATCAACATATGGGAGACAAAAATGGGTTTTTGTCCACTAATAAGTTGCAAGTCCTCCTATGGCTCTTGCAGTTGTTTGGACTTGTAACCAAATCTATGAATCTATGAATCTATACCTGTGTGATGCCCCATGGCTGTGCACAACAGTAAGACATGTCCCTGTATTGGTCCTGTCCATCCCAGTAATGCAGTAATGCACATGTGGCTGCTGTTGCACAGTACTGTTATACTGGGGGTATGTGCCATGCAGGGTTCTTGGTAATGTGCCATGTGTTCTGCTGCTTGCTATTGATCACATGTCACCTTTGTCCCCCTCCATAGACAAAAGGATCCAGCCAGCCCAGCCCAAAGGCAGGCATGATACAGGATAGAAGGAGGGGGTGCCCAGTCATGATGGTGGATAGAGGGGAGACAGGAGAGGCTGTGTGGGCTTTCAGCCACATCAGCCACATCTCCATGTAAGTATACTGCATTGTTTGCTTTACAGTCTGTGTTGCATGTCTACACTATGTCACATGCTTCTGCTGTAGGAGGAGGATGTCCTTGTGTGTCTCGACAGGTTGCACGTATGACTGTAGAGGCATATACCTATGTGCTGGTTGTTGGGAACACTCACCTGGGCCTCAGGCACTGTCCCACCACTAACACTGTTGTTGCAAAAGGCACACTGCCCTGTTTGTGTACAGTGCTTTGGCATGCATTACACTTTTTTTAGTCAGGTCTGTTGTGCCACATGTCTAAGCCTAGATATGCATCTCTATCTGGTGGTAGTAGGCACTGGCAACTCTTGTGCCAGCACACACCAGTGGTATCTTGTGTGCAGCATACAGCACCCATGGCAGCCTACCAATGTCAGTGCAATCTCCAGTGCAGTTTGCACTGGGTGCCATACCAATGCATCACAACAAGAGCAAGACTTATGTGGCATAGAGTTGTCGATGGGTGGTCACTGATGGGCCTTTAATGTACCATACCTTGTATCTGTTTGACAATCTGATGCATAGCTGAAAGTGTCTACCCAATGCAGTGATGTTTATAGTGTGAGCATCCCATAGTACTGTGGCATGAAAAAGTATTTTCCCCCTTCCTGATTTTCTCTATTATTGCATATCTGTCACACTGGATGTTTTCAGGTCTTTAGACAAAATGTAATATTAGATAAAGGGAACCTGAGTGAACAAATAATACTTTTTTTTTTACTTATTTCATTTATTTAATGAAAAAAGTTAACCAAGACCAACTGGCACTGTGTGAAAAAGTAATTGCCCCCTAGTTAAATCAACCCAATTAAAGGGATAATTAGAGTCTGCTGATTGAACGCAGCCAGGCTTGATTACAGCCAGCCCTGCTCAATATAAACCTCACTTATTTTGACCATTGCCAGCACAAAGATTCAACAAGCACATTATGCCACGATCAAAGGAAGTTCCTGAAAAGATCAGAAAAAAAGTTGTTGCTATCTATCAGTCTGGAAAGAGTAACAAAGCTATTTCTAAGGCTCTGGGACTCCATCGAACCACAGTGAGAGCCATAATCTCCAAATGGAGAACACTTGGAACAGTAGTGAATCTTCCCAGGAGTGGGCGGCCTGCCAAAATTACTCCAAGGGTGCAGCGTAAAATCATCCAGGATGTCTCAAAGGATCCTAAAACAACATCCAAAGAACTGCAGGCTTCTCTTGCCTCAGCTAAGGTCAGTGTTCATGACTCCACGATCGAAAGATGGGCTTCATGGGAGAGTAGCAAGGTGGAAACCACTGCTAGCCAAGAAGAACATAAATGCTCGTCTCTCATTTGCCAAGAAGCACCTGGATGATCCACAAGCCTTTTGGGAAAATGTTCTATGGACAGATGAGTCCAAAGTGGAACTTTTTGGACAACATGGATCCCATTATGTCTGGCGTAAAGCAAACACAGCATTCCACAGTAAGAATATCATACCAACAGTCAAACATGGTGGTGGTAGTGTGATGGTGTGGGGATGCTTTGCTGCCTCAGGACCTGGACAACTTGCCATAATTGAAGGAACCATGAATTCTGCTCTGTACCAGAAAATTCTTAAGGAGAATGTCCGGTCATCAGTCTATCAGCTGAAGCTGAAGCATAGTTGGGTCATGCAGCAAGACAATGATCCAAAACACAATAGATATTCCACATCAGAATGGCTGAAAAGAAGTAAAATTAAAGTTTTGGAGTGGCCTAGTCAAAGTCCAGACCTAAACCCAATAGAGATGCTGTGGCAGGACCTGAAATGAGCAGTTCATGCTCGAAAACCTACCAATGTTACTGAATTAAAGCAGTTCTGCGAGGAAGAGTGGGCTAAAATTCCTCCACAGTGATGTGAAAGACTGATATTGAATTATAGGAAGCGTTTGGTTGCAGTCATTGCAGCTAAAGGTGGCGTAACCAGTTATTAAGTGTAAGGGGGCAATTACTTTTTCACACAGTGCCAGTTGGTGTTGGTTAACTGTTTTCATTAAATAAATGAAATAAGTAAAAAAAATAAGTGTTAGTTGTTCACTCAGGTTCCCTTTATCTAATATTACATTTTGTCTAAAGAACTGAAAACATCCAGTGTGACAAATATGCAATAATAGAGAAAATCAGGAAGGGGGCAAATACTTTTTCACGCCGCTGTACATGGTTGGTGCCATGGATACATTACAATAAAACTGGGTCATCACAGAGTTGATGATGCCCTTCACAGGCTCACTATGAGGAGAATTTCTATACTTTTGGGGTGAACAAAATTTTTAGGGACAGAGGATGCCCCCAGGTGGCTCTGCATCTCACACCATTATTATAGTGACTACGGTATGGTGTGTAAGGTGTCTACCCACGTACAACACCACTGCACTCATGTGTTACCAAGCCTGCTACACAAAGTGCTGCATGATAGTCCCATCCACATACATCCATACTGTGATACCACTGGTGTATGTGCCTTGGCCCCACTCACTCTGCTGACCAAGGTGTCACTTGAATGTCTGTCATCTTGCACATTTGCATAGGCCTCAGTGCTGGATGCCTTGTTTGCAGGGTTCTGGGTATCTGGGTGCAGCACACAGCCACTTGGGCTGTTACAGTGGTTGTCATGCCCTGGCTTAACACTGGTGTTGCAAGTGCTGCATTTTCACAGCTGGCATGCCTGCAAGTGTCATTTATTCCTTACACAGCTAGGTTCTACTGTGCAGTAGCATGGCACACTCATTGTATGTGTAGTTCTCCACTCATTGGGCCCACAATGCTGCCTGTGGTATGCCATGCACTTTCTGTTGCAGCTGTGTGACTCTGTTCACTTGTATGTGGCATGTTGATCTATGTTTCATTTGGTTATGCATCTGCAATGTATGTTATGCCAATCCTGTATCCCTCATCCTATGTGCACAGCTGACTGAGTTCAGTGTATTTCTTTACATAGTTGCCCAATGGGATGCAGAAGCTAGGATGGGTCAGAGGGTTATTACCCTCCAGGACAGATGGGATGACCTGCTAAGGTACTAAGTCCACATGCCATGGCTCCTACTACAATGCATGTGGAATTGCACCTGCACAGTTGAGGGCCTGCCAGTGACCCTCACTTGGGAGCTTCTGCAACAGTTGCCAACACCACCACCACTGTCTGTAGCCATTGATGGGGAATTGGGAATTTTTGGTTTTATTTCATAATGGGTGAGTAACCTGTTTTTGTATTAATTCATAATGGGAGGGTGCTCTCGTTTGTTTTTTTACCTATTAATGGGAAGTTACCCTTGTTTTTGTTTTGATTGATAATGATGAGTGCCCTTGTTTTTGTTTTACTGATTAACATGCGGGTACCCTTGTTTTTGTTTTCATACATAATGGGTGTATGCCCTTTTCTTTTTTAAATCATATTTGGGTAGGTGCCCTTGTTTTGTTTTACTTATTAACAAGCTTGTGCCATTGTTTTCATTAGTGTTGATTCGCGAGTGCTCTTTTATTTTGTGTATTTTTTTCTGGTGTTTTATTTTTACAGGCTGTTGGCCATTTGTTTATTAAATATTTATGATACATTTGCCTCTATTCTGTGAGTTTTTCATTGGTGCCCTCTCTCACACCCACTACCCCTTGGTGCTGTGCCTGTGTACAACACTATATTCAGTGCTATATTCAGTACTGCACAAGTGTCTTGCACTGCCTGTGCTATGATGTTGCAATGTGCCAGCAGTATGCTGTTGTGCTGCATATGTACAGTGCACTGAGGCCCAGTATTCAAATGTGTGAGTGCCAATGCACTACTTCTTAATATCTCTTTGGCAGGGTACTGGTGATAGTGCTAGCAGAAGCACATCACAATTACAGTTCAGGCACCGCTTGCTGAGTATAGGACCCATGCTTTAGTTTTTCTTGTAATGAATGTTGTATTTTTTACTGTGATGTGCTGTATGTAAAGTATTGTCTAATTGATCTAACATCTCAGGTCACTTCTGAAAAGGAATGATGTTCCAGTGGGCAAAACTGGCTAACAAAACAAAATGAAAATGTGTCAATGCTTGTAAGGAATTCATTTTATCTGTTTGGACTCATGAGAATACTCTACCTTGTGGAGAAAAAAAATCATGTCTGTTATTTTTTCTTCATTACTCATTTTCTCTAATATCACCTTCTGAGTGACGCTTTCTATATGTTCTTCAGCTTCTCTTATGGTGTGAGGATTGTACCATATGTCATGAAATCTGTCCACAACCTTTTCACTGAAAAGTCTCTTTCATACTAGTTTCTTTTTGTTCTTACCTTCTGAGAGTAAAGATAGATTTTAATAAGACATGGTCGGTGATAATATTAATAAATCACATGTCTGGATTTTTATTTTAATGTCATCACCCACTTTCCAAGGAAGTAGAGTGAAACATGCTAAAAAAACAATGATCAGTGATTATTATTATACTGCAAAGGTCATGCTCTTGCTGTCAACATGATTGACTCCACCTACCAGATCAAAATAAGCAAATGTATGCACATACTATAGTATATGTTTGATGTTGGTCATCCATAATTGAACAGAAGGGTTTGCTCAAAATGTCATCCTATGGAAGTAAGTGAAATTATGATAAAAAAAACAGATGAAATGGAAAGATCAGTTTCATGAAGGTGATTCAACTGTCAGGGTACAAAATGCATCAGAGTGCTATTGTCCTGCCTAGCTAGGTCATAGCAGACTACATGACACTGGACATTACTTTATATACATATATACATAGTGCATGCAATACAGTACAGTATGGCAAAATAATCAGTGAGAAATAATACAGTGACAGGGGTACAATACACCTAAAACGTTACACACTACCATGAGTACAGAGTACATATTCATTAATATAGTTTTATTTTACTTGACAATGATAGCTTTATTTCACATGCACTCAAAATTAAACACATACATGTTCTCCTTTAGCAATGACAGCTGGCCACATCTTTTCTAAATGTTCACTGCATTGCCTGCAGTAACCACGTTTTAGTGTGTCCCTAAACTGTTTTATCCCATCAATGAGTTCCTATCTTGTCTGTGGTCTTTTAATGAATGTGTGTTTTTATGGCATGCCATACCATTTCTATTGGATTTTTACCAGGGGACCTTGAATAAAAGAAAACATTAATTATATCAAATGTGTCAGACATCATCATGCAGCATAAAGTACAACTCATATTAAGCTGTCTTAACAATTAATTGCTTTAGCATTTCTCACTGAGTTGCTTAAGTGTTGCCTGATGCAGCACATAGCTTAAATAAAATTGTTATTTTAAAGTTGAAACTCAGTTTTGCTTTGCATTGTGACAGAACCACCTAGGCATTCCAGTTGATTACAACATCACTATACAGATGTTTCCTTGGGTTAGCTACATTTTGAAAAATAACACAGTGCAAGTTGTCAATGTATTGCCCACTTTAAAAACAACACAGAAGCAAACAAAAGTATTTTAAAAATATTTCCCTTGGGTAGGTTAAGTTAAAAAAAACATAATGTGAGTTACTAGTGTTTTGCCAATTTTAAAAGCAATACTTAGACAAATCATTGGTGTGACAGTTTAATGTGACTTGTACTGTAATAGGTCTAACATTATATGTAACAATACACAGAAGATGAAGTACTGCAGTATTAACATGTTGGCATTTTGAAACAGTTAAGGTCATATTCAGCAATGGATGCTGTCAAGGTTGAATGTTTAGCATCATTGTCCTGAAAGAAGTGGGGATCATCACTCATCGTAGATATGCTCTATTAAGAAGAGTCCATCCATACTCAATAGTGGGTGAAGTAGACATAATTCATTACTGTATGCCAATTAATGTATTAGAGAACATTTCAACAGCTGTGGTGTAGGAAAAGAGACTCATTCTAAAAAATACAGGCCAGGCCTGGACTTAGCTTTCAAACTGTGCCCCGGCCATGAAGTTTTAGATTATGCTTTGGTTTGGGTTTCATAGAGTCCTGATCCTTCTATCTAAAGCATAGATGCAAACTGCTCCAAAGAAACCATCATCTGTATCATAAAAGTTATGTATTGAAATGTCTATTTTGCCTTAATCAACTGCATGGCTGTTTAAGTTGCTGAATCCTGTTGATGGGCCATGTCTTGGGAAAAGCTGAGCAACAATAAAATTACATGGTGACATTGCTATGAAGGCCTAGAATCAGACACTATAATAATATTTGTACTACTAGGCATATACTATATACCAGCTGTCATATATTTCAGCCAAATGGCCTGATGAACCTGTTGGACCGTAGTAGTTTGGTGAACTCTACAGAGTAACTATCCTGAGTGCACTAGTTTGAAATCCATTTGTCTCTCACTGCTGTGGTCCAGGCAGGGGAAATGTGTATTAACCTGCCTCCCACTGGAAAGTTGGTATCCTGGGCCTGCCTCATTTCATTTCTGCTTTTTTCTGTAGTTCCCATTGTATCTGGCTCCAACCCTGGTTATGGAGCATCAGGAATGCAGTCTATCATTGGTATCATCTCTTTCGTTGGAGAAGTTGGACATGAACACAACATTTTGACTATCTGTGTTCTGGTAGTAATTGTTCTTTCAACTCCTCTGGTAGTCATTCCAAAATTTGTTCTTGAAACTGGGCAAAAAGTGAAACCTGTCAGTATTGTACTTGATAAGTTTCTTCCCTTCCTCTTTCATTTTAATGTATTTTTTGAGATCAGACCAGGAAATGGCATTTGCCCTGAACTGAATATTCATCAACATAGCTTCTGAGTCATTGTCTGACTGCAAGAGCTTAAGCCATAGTTGTCAGTGTACCCAGTTGATTGAGGAGGGTGCTTTTGTGGATACCTTGAATAAATCTACTGCTGCTTCCATGATGAAATGGAAAGCTTAGATGGTGTATGATAGTGTCAAAGAGTATTTACTGGATTTGTGAAGGTCTGATTATGTGGTTTCTTGCCACCTCAGAGAATCTCTGGTGCTGTAAATGGAGGTGGTAGATGTTCTGGTAGTCATTGCTCTATCAGCAGGATCTTTCAGTGTGACAGAACCATCCAAGGTTAGAGCGGTTCATTGGTTTGGATTGTGCTTATAGGTCTACCTTTGGTGAGACACCATGTTTCCACCAAAGAAGCCATCATGTCATCAATGAAAATGATGTCATGAAATGTCTGATTTGCCTTGATCCACTGCATTGCCTGCTCTATTTGCTTAACCTTGTTGATGTACTATATTATTGGGCAAAAGCTGAATACACTAAAATTACATAATTACATGGTAGCATTTCTAAGAAAGCCAAGAATTAAACAGTGCAATAATGTTTATACTAGTCAAAGCCCAGTGCACCAAGGGCCCTTTGCCTGATTTGGGTATAGGAGGTGTACTGGAACCTAAGTTTCCACACTTGCAGCAACCTCTCCCATGTGGCAAACATGTGGTGCACAGAAGGGTTTGCCACAAGCATCTTGTGGCAAAGGCAAGCAGTGCCCCATCCCCAATTCCTGATTCTGATTCCAAGGCTTTTTTGAATCCCACCATTGTTTTCATCTCCACAGTCTCTGCTGGAAGGCTGTTCCAGGCATCCACCACCCTTTCAGTGAAGAAGTATTTCCTCACATCGCCCCTAAATCTACCCCATCCATCTTCATATCATGACCCCTTGCTCTAGAACAAACTTTACTCTGAAAAATACCTCCCACCTGTACCTTATTCACTGCTGTTAGGTATTTAAAGGTCTCAATCATACCACCCTTCCAGGTTGTACATAATGAGGTCCTTTAGCCTCTTCTTATAGGGCTTCTGAAAAGCTGATCCTGCACCATCTTGGTAGCCCTCCTCTGTACCACCTCTGCTCTGTCTATGTCTTTCCTGAAATGTGGTATCCAAAACTGGACACAGTACTTCAGGTGGGGTCTTACCAATGACCTACTGTATATGGGGCAACACCACTCTCCTCTTCTTGCTGGTGATACCCCTACCTGTACACCTCACTGTCCCACTAGCTCTCCTGATTGCCTGAACACCTTTAGGTCTTCTGATGTGATTACCCCCAGGTCTCTTTCCTGCTTTGTCATTTCAAGTATCTCCCCCAATTTGTACTCCACCCCTGGGTTTCTGTGGCTCAAGTGCATTATTTTGCACTTGTTTTTTCATTAAACCTTAGCTGCCAAACTGTTGCCCACTCCTCTAGCTGTTTTAGGTCTCTTATCATTCTTTGCATTCTCCCACCTGGAGTACCCACTTTGTTGCAGATCTTGGTGTCATCCTTAAAGAGGCAGACCTTCCTTTCCAGATCCTCTGCTATGTCATTAATAAAGACATTAAACAGTACTTGCCACAGTATGGACCCCTTAGGTACCCCATTCGTCACTCTCTGCTCTTTGGAGCAAACTCCATTTACCCTTCAACCTCTGCCTTCTATCTCCTAAACAGTTTCTTACCCAAGTTACCACCTTATTGCCCATCCCCATGATACCCAACTTGTTTAGTCATCTTCTATGTGAAATGGTATAGAAGGCCTTCCTGTAGTCTAGGTAGGCCATGTCCACTGCCCCTCCCTAATCCAACACATTGATTACCCAGTCAAAAAAATCTATCAGATTTGTTTGGCATGTTATTCCCTCTGTGAAACCATGCTGCCTCAGGTTCTGCAGTCTGCTGGATTCCAGGTATTCCACAGTCCTTTCTATTAAAAGTAATTCCATTAATTTCCTCACCATGGAAGTCAGGCTGACATGCCTATAATTGCCTGCCTCCTCATTTCTACCATTTTATGAAGTGGGACTATGTCTGCTTTTCTCCAGTCCTCTGGGACCACACTGGTCTCCAGTGAACTGTTAAACAAGTCTGCGAGAAGTGCAGCCAGTGCCTCCCTGAGTTCCTTTAGTACTCTTGGATGCACCTATTCTGGCCCCATGCCTTTGTCCACCCTCAGATTGGTGAATGCTTTCCTGACCCTCTCACAGAAAAAGGACTGGTTTTCACTTCCCTCCCCTCAAAGCTCTCAGTACTTTTTCATGGTTCCTCCTCTTCTCTCCTCCCTTCTACTATGAACACTGAGCAAAAGTATTTGTTTAAGATGTTTGCCTTTTCTTGGTCTTCCTCCATTCAGTCCCCATCTTCTTAACCATACAATCCCTCCCTTTGTCTTCCCTTTCTTGCTAACATACCTGAAAAATAATGTGTCCTTTTTTGATACTGCCTGGGATATTTTTTCCCTCAGTTTGCATCTTTGTAGTCCTTACTGCTTTGCCTGCCTCTATCTGTTTCCCCAGAAACACTTCCCTATCCTCCTCTCCCTGGGTCTCCTTAGACCTTCTGAATTCCACTCTTTTTATCTTTACCTTTTCTGCCACCTCTTTCAAGAACCATAAGGGTCTCCTCTTCCTTCTACTTTTGCTTACTTACTTGATGTACAGGTTTGTTGCCTTTGCTATGCCCTTTTTTTAGTCTGGTCCATTTGACCTCCACTCCCCAGGACATATCTCCCCACTAGATTCTTTCAGACGGTGCTTCTCAACTTTGTAAAGTCAGCTCTTCTGAAATCCAGAACCCTCACCCTTGTATGGTTGAATTCTACTGTTGTTCTTATACTGAACCACACTGTGTGATGATCACTGGTCCCCATATGACTTGCCACACTGAAGTCTGCAAAACTGTCCCTGTTAGTAAGCACCAGGTCCAGTATTGCCCCACCCAGTGTGGGTTGACTCTAGGTCAAAATGCCAGATCAAAAATAGTGTGGTCATAAACCCTGCATGCCAAAACAGAGAAAACAAGGTCAACACTCAATAAAAACAGCTAGCTCTACCTTGCCAAAATTCAAACACCACCTAAAATGTATGTTAAGGGAGGTCTCTGCCTCCACACCCACAGACACTTTAGACTTTACCCCCAACCCCCACTTATTTGTAATCAACTCCATGGATCATGAAGCTTGGGGATGAGGAGAAACTTGGGAGGGATTGTTGCAGTGCAGGGTCATGGGAGAGCAAGGAAAAAAGAAATACATGCTGGGGAGTAAAAAGAAAAAAAAACACTGCAGTCAGGAAACCATAAACAGAACCCTCGTCTTTGGGAATCTTGCTACCAGAGCTGTTCCTGCACCCAGCCCCTTCACCATAGGCACAACTCAGTGCAACACCTGGCAGCTAGCTTTTTTGTCCTTCCTCACACCTGACAACAGTTACAGAGTTAGTGGTAATTGACTTTTGCTATGCTAACCCTGTAGCTGTTACCACAGTCACTATTCTGACATCGCTGTTTTTTAACAGTGCTATTCTCACAATGCTGTATTAACTGGGCAGGGTGTGGGTTCATTGACTACTTGTCTGAGGAGTGCCACCTACATGGATTCCAGAAGAGTGGGGAGGAGCAAGCAAAGGCACTAAATGAGTACTTTTACTCAGTCTTCACCAAGGAAGAGGCTGTGCCTATGCCACAGGGGAAGACTGGGGTCATCCTTGATAGGGGGAAGGAGTATGAGTGGGAGGTTGGGCTAGACAGGGTCTTAAAAGAGCTAAGGGAACTGAGGGTGGACATGGCACCTGGTCCAGATGAGGAACATCTGAGGGTCCTTAGGGAACTGGTAGGGATATTGGCAGCCCCACTGACAGACATATTTAACACCTCACTGAAGAAGGGGTGTGTGCCACAGGACTGTAGCATAGCTCATCTGGTACCCCTCCACAAGAGTGCACCTAGGGATGAGCCAGGTAAATACAAACCAATTAGCCTAATCTCCATAGTAGGGAAGTTAATGGAGGCCATCCTAAAAGAGAAACTGGTGTCCTTCCTTAAAGAATATGGGCTCCAGGATTGTAGGCAGCATGGGTTTGTCAAGGGGAGGTTTTGTCAGACCAACATGACAGACTTCTTTAACTGGGTGAAAAAGTCTCTGGACAAGAGGCAGGTGGTAGATGTACTGTACCTGGACTTCAGCATATGAGCAGAAGCTGAGGGTGCTGAACATATATTCCATGGAGGACAGAAGGAAAGGGGGGATATGATTAAGACTTTCAAGTATCTCAGTGGCATAGACAGGGATGGTACAGAGGGTATCTTTAATTTAAGAAAGGAGGGAAGAACAAGGGGACACAGCCTAAAATTGGTGTGGGGTAGATTCAAGAAGGAAATGAGGAGGCACATTTTCACTGAAAGGGTGGTGAAGGGGTGAAATGACTTACAGGAGGTAGTGGTGGCAGCAAAGACAGTAGCCAGTTTCAAGGGGGGGATAGGGTGAATAAGAGTATTAAGACTGAAAGAGGTGAAACTGAGAAATGGATAAGAGAGGGAAACAGGATGGTGGAGGATGACTCCAGGAGGAGTTGGGGAGGGGGACAGCTCCAGAGAACTCATCTTGATAGACCATTAAGGCATGTTTTTGCTGGCAATTTCATATGTTCATAGGATATCTTTATTTTCAGTTGATGCTGCATTAGGAAGGCTCCAATCAACATCTAGCAGATTGAAGTCACCCACCAGCATCACATCCCCCTTTTCATTAATTTTGCCAATTGCCTCTAACATGTCTTTATCTAAGTATTATCCCTGTGTCGGAGGCATCTAGACCACTCCTGTCTGAATAGTGACTCCATTTCCTGATCCACACCTCAGAATCCCTTGAATTCCTTGTACATCTATTGCTTTTATGTTTTCCTTAACATAAAGCACCACTTCCCCTCCTTTCCTTCCTGTCCTGTCCTTTCTAAACATCGTGTAGCCTGGTATGACCATTTCCCAGACATGGTTGTCAGAACACTATGATTCAGTAATTGCCACAATATCCAGATATGCCTATTCCATGATAGCCTGCAGGTCTGGGATCTTATTTCACAGACTCCTAGCATTGGCACACATAGCTTTCCAGATTTTGTTAGCCCTTTTCTTGTCAATTCCCTCTTCTTTCAGCTCTTCATCCTTCCTCCCCTTTTAATTTTAACTGCTCCTCTTCCCCCCTTCTTCTTTGCTAATCCCCTGCTATCTTGATTGTCTCCCCCAGTGTCTAATCCCCAACCCTGGTACATTCACAAGAGAACCAACATTGATTCCACTGCTGACCAGAGCTGACACAGATGTAATGTAACAGAAAGAACTGATGAACCTCCCTGATGCCTTTTGGTAGCCGGTACGCTCCGATGGCTGATTCCAGTAGCAATACAATAGTCCCCGGTATCTAGTACCCTCCCTACACAGCAGGCACCATCACTCCACTCTACCCAACCTCCCTTGTAGACAGCAATGGTGCTGTGGACAGATATGATGACTGGCGTAGCCCTCTTCACACCTCCTCGGCTGACCTGGGCTCAAATGTCCTGTGTATAGCATATGGTGTGTGTCTCTGTACTGTATACAGTGCAAGTTAAGTAAGCAAGACACACTGAAGTGGGACAGCCACTTAAGAAGGATATCCCTTGGGGAACATTTTTTTCAGTTAAATCTAATGCACTGTTCTCTCGGTTAAAAGAAGTGCCTGTACTGAGGCATTCCAGTTTAGTGGAACATTTCAGGCCTTACATTGCTGACTCCACTAGTGATTACACTTCAGTTAAAACCTCTTCTCACCTAATCAGAAGCACAGTTACCTGGGGCAGTCCAATGTAAACATTCAGAGCAAACTGAAACTGATGACTAGATCCAAACTGCAGTGTAACAACCTCCTGACATGTCTCACACACACACACACACTTATCCACTTCCTGAGCCTCTGCCTTCTTACATCCTGAATTGCTTCACAATCGCTTCACCCTTCTGCCAGTGTGATCTGTCCCTTAATACCACAGTGACTCTTCCTTCTCTCTCCCCCAAAGTCATTTCATCTGCAACAGCCCAGCAATCTTACATAGATACATAGAATGTGTCAGCAGATGGAGACCAGTGATCCATTTAGTCTGCCTGTGTTTTGGACCACCACCCTTTAAGATCCTCCTGTCTTTGTTATCACAATTCCTTTGTATCTATCCCATGCATTTTGAATTCCGTAAGTGTGTTGACTTCCACCACCTCCCCAGGTAATGCATTTCATGGTGCCACCATTCTCTCTGTGAAGAAGAATTTGCACTTGTTGCTCTTGAAACTCCCCCTCCCCCCAACCTCATGCCATGACAGCATGTCCTTGTGGATGAATTTGATTGTAACAGCTCATCTATCTGGACTCTGTTTAACCATTTGAGGTACTGTAAGATCTTGATCATACCACCCCTATCCCCTCCGCTGCTCCAAAGAGTACATGTTGAGCTCCCCCAGTCTGTCCTCATAGCTCTTTCCCTGGAGTCCATGTATCATTTTACTTACCCTCCTCTGAACCTTCTCCACCCTGTCAATATCCTTCCTCCTGTATGGTCTCCAGAACTGAACTCTTTACTCAATGTTGGGCCTCACCATTGACCTGTACAGAGGCAGGACCACTTCCCTCCTTCTGTTGGTGATGCCTTGCCCATACATCCCAACATACAGTTTGCTTTTAGTGCAGCCTTCTTACACTGGCTACCAACTTTTAAGTCTTCCAAAATGGTGATCCCTAAATCATGCTCTTGACTGGGAGGTGGTAATTTTTTCCCCTCCCAAGTAGTATTCGGCCCTGGTGTTTCCCTTTCAGAGGTGCATGACCTTACACCTCTTGGCATTAAACTTCAGTTGCCATGCAGAAGACCATTTTCCAAGCTTCTGGATGTCATCCCTCATTTGATTTACACCCCCCTCTGTGTCAACCATATTACAAAGCTTAGTATCATCTACAGATAGACAGACCCTCCCCCAGCTCCTCCATGATGTTGCTGATGAATATGTTGAATAGTAGAGTCCCCAGGACTGACTCCTGGGGCACTCCACTCATCACTTCCCTCTTGCTAGATACAGCTTCATTTACCACAACCCTTTGGGTTCTGTCCTCCAGCCAGTTTCTTACCCATGAAACTATTTTCCCACCTACTCCACCCTCCTTAGCTTTTTTAGCAGCTTTCTGTGGGGTACAGAATCGAAGGCCTTACAAAAGTCCAGGTAGACTACATCTACTGATCCCCCTAGTCCACTCTCCTTGTGACCCAGTTGCAAAACTGCATCAGGTTGGTCTGGCGGGATCTGCCTGTTATAAACCCATGCTGCCTGTGGTCCTGCTCGTTGTTGGCCTACAGAAACTCCATGATCCTTTCCTTGAGCAGGAATTCCATCATTTTACTCACCACAGAGGTCAGACTGACCAGCCTGTAGTTCTCCTATTTTCCAACGAAAATAAATTTAGTTTCTCCATTCTGGTGTCATAAGTTTTGTGATTGAGCCCTCTGATGGATTTAGTAGCTCTCCTCTGAACTCTCTCTATTTTATCTATTTCTCCCTTGTTATACGGAGAGCATACCTGGGCACTATACTCCAAGTCTGGTCTCACAGGGGTGCAATACAATGGCAACAACACCTACCTTTCTCTACTTGATATGTGTCTTGGCATGCAGTTGAGCACTCCATTTGCTTTTGTTACTATCTTGGTAAAATGTGTCTTAAATTGTAAATCTTGTGTAATAGTGATTCCCAACTGTTTTCCTCTGTTACTGCTTTTACGGTAGTATTAGTTAGGTAGTATTTATTTTTAGGATTTTTTTCTCCCCATGTGCATAATGGTGCATTTGTCTTTATTGAGATGTAATTTATTTGTAACTGTCCAGTCCTGACATGATAATAATTGAAGTTGTCTAGACCCACAGGCCAATCACATTGGCACTAAAAACTTTAGGGTTGATTCTCAAAGCAATTAGAGTGACACAAGGTGCCTGTGTCAAAGATTAAACATGCAAGTGGCACCTTGGATCACAAAATGCACCCAAAGCAATCCCCAAATGCAACCTTTGACAAATGCAGGCTGCATGTAGCAAAGGGTGCTTGCATCAGCCTTGCCTCATAAAATGGGCTATGACATGGCACTGGGGGTATGTGGCAGATGCAGGCTGACACATCCCCTAAAATGGCATTCTCAAACCACCTTCAGAGGACAACTGTCTTAAGTACATTTAGACCAGTCAGGGGCTGGTCTAAGTGTATTTACGTGTGCTCTGGGTGTTGTGCCAATGTGCCACCAGTCGATCCCCCATAGTACATGCAGCCCCCCCAACAGCCCTGATTCCCATACAGTTTAGTGTATTTACCTGGTGGGCTAACAGCCCCCTCCAGACCTGATCACCCATAAAAGTAACTGAAAGTGCCCTGGAGGGCTAGTGCCCACCCCAAGTCACCAACTCCCCATAATAGTACTGTACATGTCCCTTGTGGTCTAGTGGTATCCTTCCCCAAGCCCTGAACTCCCTGTAATACTACTGTACATGTCCCTGGTGGTCTAGTGGAATCCCCTCCAAGCTCCGATCACTAGTTTTGACAAATACAATATCCCTGGTGGTCCAGTGGAGTGCTCCAGCCTCGATGCCCCCATGCATAGCTGTTTCCAGTTACCTAGTGGTCTAGCGGACCCCCCAACCTCCACCCCACAGGGCCCACCACCCTGCTCCCCTCATCCCATAGACAAGTCAGTGACTGGCACAGCCCACCACTCACCACCATGGCCAGCTGCCGACTGAGCTCTGTATGAGCGTGTACTGTACATAGTATGCACTCAGTGAATGACAGCAATTGTCATACACTGAGTGCATACATTTTTACAATATGCACTCATACAGAGTTAATTCAGGGACTGACTGCAGTAGTGAGTGGTGGGCTGTGCCAGTTGCTGGCTCATCTATGGGATGAGGGGAGCAGGGTGGTGGGGCATTGCTGTGTGGAGGGTCCACTTGACCACCAGGTAATTGGAAACAGCTATGAATGGGGGAACTGGGACTGAAGCTCAGGGATAGTGCATTAGTCATAATGGGCAATTGGGGCTTAGCAGACCACCAGGGACATGTACAGTACTATTACAGGGAATTTGGGGCTTGGGAGAGCCTCTAGCCCACCAGGTACATACACTAAACCTTATTGGCAATCGGGGCTCTTGGGGCAGTACATCACCAGTCCATGGTGCTCTTGCTGCACATGTCCACCCACAGCTTGCAGCAAGGCTACCTGATATGACCTCTTTTTTGGTGCAGGGCCACATTTGCCACAAGCCACTGGACTTAGCTGCCAGGACCCTGCCTGATGGAGAATCAGGCACAGGGTCCCCGGCACATTGGCAATTGGCACAAGCCACCTATGGTGCAACTTGTGCTGACCCTTTGAGAATTTACCCCAACAACTTTACAGTCACATTATATAGAGATGCAGAATGTTTAGGTTTGAATGTGATTTAGTAAGGGCATCAAGATCCACAGACAGTTGCCATGAGGTCACTAGCGGTTGGATCTGTAGCCTAAGATTGTTTATGGCCTTAAGGAGTCAGAGAACATGAGTACACATGCCAGCCAAGGAGAATATTCAATGATTCCCCTGACCATGCCAATAGCCACTGTTTGAAGTCAAAGTGTTGCTGTGGCTAAGCCCTTGTCAAAACTTTGAAGGATTTCTAGAATGTGAGGGATGGTGCATTACATGAGGTCGAGCTGTTGTGACATGCCCTATATGGAAAAAATGAACCACTGCCTATTGTAGGTAAAATTAGTTGAGATACATCTGTCCTTAGAATAGTGTCTGCCACTGTTGCTGAGTATCCATTTTCTAGCAGTCTCTGTCTTTGAGTAGCCATGCCATCTGGTTGAGTCTGCATTTCTGAGGGTGTCATAAGGGTCCCTGGCTGAGTAGATCCAGAGTTATCATCTGTTTCAGTGGCTTGTCCACAAGCATTATCCATGTGGTGTGCCATGTTTACCTGGGCTAGTTGGGTGCTATGTGTACCATAGAAACATAGACTTTGATGGAAGATAAGGACCACATTGCCCACCTAGTCTGCCCATTGCCCTACCTACTGGATAAGCTGCAGATCCTAGTTAACCAACAGCCTATTTCTTCCTACTCCTCACAAGAATTGCATTATGTCTGTCCCATGCTTTCTTGAATTCTCCCGCAGTTTTAGATCCCACAAATCTCCTTAGGAAGGTGGTTCGATGTGTCCACCACCCAGTCAGTGAAAAAATACTTCCTCACATTGCCCCTAAGCCATCCCCCCTCTATCTTCAAATTGTGTCCCCTTGTTCTTGCACATCTCTTTTTCTGAAAGATGCTACCCTCTTGGACTTTGTTGATTCCACTGAGGTACTTAAAAGTTTGTGTCATGTCCCCGTCCCCCTCCTTTCCTCAAGGGTATACATATTTAGCTCCTTTAGTCTCTCCCCATATGGCTTCTCTTGCAGACCTTGCACCATTTTAGTTGCCCTCCTCTGGACTGCCTCCATCCTGTCTATGTCCTTGCAGAGATGGGGTCTCCAGAACAGTACTCTAGATGGGGTCCCCCCAACTGTCTGTACAGAGGGATAACAACTTCCTATTTTCTGCTGGTGATGCCTCTCCCTGTACATCCCAGTATCCCCCCAGCCCTCCCTACTGCCTTTTCATTGCTTGCCGACCTTAAGGTCATCTGATATGATTACCTCCTGGTCCCTTTCCATTTATGTTGTTGTTACTACCTCCTCCACATTGTGTACTATTCTTCTGGGTTTTTGTTTCGCAGGTGCACTATTTTGCACTTCTTTGCATTGAATCCAAGCTGACATACTTCTGACCATTCCTCCAACCTTGCCAAGTCCCTTCTCATCCTTTCCACGCCCCCTTGTTTATCAACCCTGTTGCAGATCTTTGTGTTATATGCAAGGAGGAATACTTTTCCTTCCAGTCCCTCTGCAATATCACTTATAAAGACATTAAAAAGGACTGGACCCAGTTCTGAACCCTGTGGTACCCCACTAGTAACCCCCTTTCTTCAGAGTGGACTCCGTTTACTATTATCTTCTGTGTCCTGTTGTCCAGTCAATGTTTTAACCAGGCTACCACCCTGGGACCCAATCCCAGGCTAGCTAATTTGTTTATTAATCTTTTATGTGGGACTGTGTCAAATGCCTTGCTAAAATCTAGGTAGGCCATGTCCACAGCCCCTTCCTGGTCAAATACTTTGGTCACCCATGGTTGATTTCATCCTCTGAACTTTCTTCAGCACATGTGGGAAGAATGGCATTGGTGAAAATATGTAAGTGAAGTTGAATGCTCATGAGAAGGATAGAGTGTTTACCCCTTTCTTACTCTTGCTCCTTGTACCTGGCATTACAATTACCTCATATGAACCCTTTCTCCTTTTTACTGCAATAAAACCATGGGATCTCAGTTTTTTGTCTTGCAGCCATCCGATCAATGTCAAAGTAACCACATTTTATAGAGATCTAGATGAAAACCGGGGGAGTTGAAATGCCATTTAAAGGGGTTTAGAGTTTGCTGACAAGCCAGTCCTCCTAAGAGTTAAGTTTTACTGATAGGAGGACTGATGAGAGCTTTTGACATTTTCCATTGTACAACTGAGAGGATCAAGACTTCTTAGAGCATTTGTGTGCTTTGTGTGCTGCCTTGTTTGTTTATGTAAACCACTGTTAATTTGTTGCCCATTCTGATCTGGACATGTTTGTTCACCACCTGTTGATGGAAGTATAGGAGCATTAGATGGACTTCTCTGGTCTCCAGCATGTTGATTGACAGCTTAACTTCTTCTTCTGATGAGCATTTTCCTTATGTCATTTTCAAGTACTGGCCCAGTCAAGGAGGCTTGCACCTATTTCTAACATTCTGGTGACAGTACAGTTTTGATGAGCCCCTTGCCTGAGGTTGTTGAGAAATGTTCACCAGATGATGAAGAGTCTCACCCTAGTCGATTATATTAGATGTTCATCATAGTTCTGTTATGTATGGTGCCACTTCTTCAGTAGGAATTGTTGAATGGTATCAAGTACCGTAAGCCCAGGTGTGGAGATCTATGCAGTGTGCCATCAGTTCCAGAAGCTGCATTAGATCACATATTGTTGGTCTAGACTTCTTTAGGATTGCTTTGCATAGGCCAATGCTGTTTCTGATGTGTTTATTTAATGGGTGCACCTTCACCTCTATTGTGTTGAATATGGTTCGCAGATGTTCCAGCGAGCTGCTGGGGTTGAGATTGCTCTGTGATTGATAACCAAACCAGTGAACATCAGTGACTGCTGTACTTTGGTTGTTGCTGCCACAGCTTCAGTTTTTATTCATGCTCTGAGGAGCCTATCATCCAGAAAGGGTATCATGTTTATCCCTTCCCTGCATAGATTAGCTGCCAATGCTGCCATGATCTTTGTGAATACCTATGGAGCTGATACCAAGCCAAACTGGATACCTTGATGGTGAAAGTGATTTCCTAGAATGTGCTAGAGGAATTTGTAGCGAGAAAGACATAGTGGAATGTGTAGATAGGCATCCTCCAGATCCACAGGCATGATATAGTCACCTGGTCATACTGCTGCTATAGCAATCTTTAGGGTTTCCATTCCTGATCTTCTGTACCTCATAAATTTGTTGAGAAACTTGAGGTACAGAATGAGTCTTACATCACCTGTCTTGTTGGTACAAAAATTAATGTGGAGTAAAGACCTGGGACCTCTCACTCTTGGGGTACTGGGGTTACTGCTTTGTCCATTTGTAGTCAGTTTATGAGAGCCCTGACCAGAGGAAGTAGTGTTCTTATAGGTGAGATTTGGGATTAGATGAATCTGTTGGACCTTGGTACAGTACGTTGTTGAACATTATGGAGTAACCTGAGATCACTAATTTGAGAATTAATTCATCTCTCATTGTTGTGGCCCAGGAATGAGAGAAGTGTATTAATCTGCCTCCCACTGGAGCGCTGATGTCCTGGGCCTGCTTATCTCATGCCTGATGGTTTCTGTAGATTCCACTGTATCTGGTTCTGCCCCTGGTTGTGGATCTTGAGGAACAGAATCGAATACTGATGTCACTTCTTTTGTTGAAGAAGTTGGCCCTGAATGCAAAATTGTGGCTGGCTGGGTTGTGGTAATAATTTCTGTTATGACCCATCTGGGAATTGTTCTGAAATCTGTGCTTGAAACTGGGCACAAGGGGCAGCCTGTCAGTATTGTCTTTGGTAAGGTCCTTCCTTTTGCCCTTTCATTCTAATGTATTTCTTGAAAATGTCCAAAAAATGGCATTTCCCCTAAACTGAAGCTTTATCAACATGACTTTTTAGTCACTGTCCACCTGCCAGAGTCTAAGCCATAGTTAACAGCACACTGTGTTGATTTAGGTGGTTGCTCTTGATGCAATCGATAGACTGAATGGTGTATGACAGGGACATTGAGTGTTTACTGATTTGGGAAGATCCAACTGAATGGTTTTTACATACCTCAGAATAGCTCTGCTGGTGTAAATGGAGGCATTAGATACTCTGGTAATCATCATGAGCATCTTGCATGTTTCCTTCACTATTTCCTCTGACCTTTTATCAGCAAGGTCTTTTAGTGTGGTGGAACCATCCAAGGGAAGAGTTTATCATTGGCTTAGGCTTGCTATTTGTGCTTCTATCTTTTGTGGGATGACCAATGTTTCTGCATAGTCCTCTGGCAGAGAAATAAGAAATAATGCATGACAGGGTGTGTTTGCTGTGCTGGGATAACATCACGCCTCCAGTAATTAGGGACAAGGCCACAGGGCAACTGCATCAAACACCTGAGAAGTGATGTTCTCCCTGCAAAGAACACACCCTGGAGTGCATTATTCTGTTTAAACAATGGCTTGTTTGCAAACAACAAAATTACATTTACATGTTTTAATATTTTTTTTCAATGCATAGTAATATTTGGAAAAAAAAGTGGTGCTCTTTTTTGGCATCTAGATGGAGGTCCTGTGCTTTTAATGTATGTCCCCCCAACGCACACACACACACACACATATACACACACACCTACCACTGTTTTTCTAAGCACTGAATATTCAGTCTGGGGCTCTGTTCTGTCTGATTCTTGTCTGCTTCCTTAATCTTGCCCCCCCACACACACACAAACAAACATATTTGCAAATTGTCTCTGAGTGTTTCTATGCAGGTTGGAAGCTGCACATTTGGCTACATTGCCTTCTACACACAGTGCCCCCCCACCATGTGATGGTCCCCTCTATATGGTTGGTATCACGGGACAGTTGTCACCTGTTTGTACTGGGAAAAGAACATTTGCTACCTTTTGTTTCTTCCTCCATCCAGTGTGCTGATCGCACTTTGCTCCTGCACTGCTGACTCCCAGCTGCAATATAGGGTAAGCCAAGAATGTGTTCAGTGTGTCAGCTTGCAAGCAGGGACTGAGGAGACACAGTGGGGCTGCCACAAAGCTGTAATGGCTTCTAGATTTGTGAGTGGGAGGAACTGCTAGGTTGGGGCTGGACATGTTTCAGTTATATGATTTGTTTTTTTATTTGTTTTTTAAAAAAAGAAATGGGCTTGTAGGAAGTTGAAAAATATTTGTTGAGTGAGCATCTTCTGAGTACAGCAAGGGACTGATGTGAAGCCAATTGGAAACACAGCTTTCACTTCACTCTTTTTTATAGCTGTGGACGGAGCCTACAGCCATTTTGCTATCTTTATGTTGAAAATGGAGTTTCATGGAACACATTTTATTGGACTTTTCAATTTATCCTTCCGCATCTACAAATCACTATGACAACTAAAATAAAATAATCCCTTCTTTCCGTTTAGAATGTTGGATACATAGCTCCAAGCTGCTTATCTGATGACCATTAGGAAACTGTAACAGCTTGTTAAATATTGGTTGCCTATAAAACTGGAGATTTGTTTACCCCCTTCAAAATGCAAAAGCTTGCACATTTAAATGAATAGCATTTAAACATTTTTTACTACTAACTTCAGTTGGGAATGAGTATCTTTCAAGAAAGATTCATACCTCATAAATGTTACCCTTTCTCAGCAAATTTTGATAAGATTTAGACTGTTTTTAACCTCTCAAGACCTAACTGATAAAATGCCAGGTCTTCAGTGAACTACACAGACAAAATACATAAATTTCTTTTTGACAGAAAAGATCCAGAAGAAAATGGTTTGATACCTTTTATTGGGCCAACATAGATGTTACACAAAAAAGAACAACGTGCTCTAGCTTTTGGACCAACCAGGTCCTTCTTCAGAAGCTTTATGACAGTTATTTAGAAAATCCCATACTATTAACACCCAGGTAATGCATAAAAAACAGAAATAATTCTCATTGGCTTAACATATACATTTCAAACATAACAGAAGATTATATTGGAGAAGCTAATTAACACCAGTTTGCTTTTAGCTGAGAAGCCCCTGAAGGTCAAAGGTTATCAAGAAATATCAGCAAGCAGAGAGTTCTTCTCACATAAATTTTAAAATGTCTCTGTACCTTTCAAGGAAGTATTCTACTGATAACAAAACCTTGGAATACTATTCTCCCTAATAAATGTAAGACGAGCTTGCAACTTTTATTGCAAGTGTCCTTGTGTTTTTAAAAACAGTAAATGAAAGGCAAAATGCTGAAATAAGGCCTAATGGCAAGTTGAAAATAAGCCCTAAATTAAACATACACACATATACACATACATACATACATATGCACATATATACACATACATAAACACATAGATATACATATACATACACATGCATACACATACACATATATAGTAATGGGGATACATGATGGGTAAGAGTGTGATATGGCAAATATTGTCACTCCTGCAGAGTGAGCTCTGGATATCTCATGAATGTTAAAGGCATGAGTGAAATTTCCAGAGCTTACAATGCAGGAGTGACAATATTTGATATAGCACACAATCTGCACATCATGTATTCGATTTATACTATAGGGCCAAGAGTTTCAGAAGTATTGTTATGCTGTCTGGTGTTCTGTTCCTGTTTATGTGTTTGTTCTTTCTGTGTGTGAGTTTTTCTGAATGGACTGGCTGTGTTACAAACTCAGGAAAAAAGATGTGTGTTTTGCAATACTTAATGAGTTAGTTTTAGGTAGGAGTGAGAAACAGACTGTTTTGTGAAGCTGTATTCTTCAGAAGTCTTTCTGCAGTCAAGTTGAGAGTATCACAGTAATTGTAATGGGCTCAGAGGCAGAGTGTCAGAACAGGTGAGTGTTTTTAGTGGCAATTTAGAGTTAGCTGCAGGCAGCAGTGAGGAACAGAGTGTTCTGTGAAGCTGTGCTCTATAGAATTCTGGCTGCAGTCAGGCTGAGAGTATCACAGTAATTATAAAGGACTGAGAGTCAGAGTTTGAGGAACATGTGAGACTATTTTTCAGTGGTAATTGAGTTAGCTGCAGGCAGCAGTGAGGAACAGACTGTTCTGTGAAACTGTACTCTTTATAATTCTGGCTGCAGTCAAGCTGAGAGTATCACAGTAATGAGTTGGAAGTTAGAGTGGGGAATAGGTGTGTTTGGAATGCTGACTGAATTAGCTGCAGGCAGCAGTGAGACCTCTCATGTAGTTCTGTATTTGTATCTATGGTAACAGCACAGGTATTTCTTGCACGCTGAGCGGAAAGCTGCCTAGAGTGATGATATCAGTGACCTTTGTGTGACCTGTGTGTGTAAATGGCTGATATCATCACAGTAGAGCAGAGGGTAAAAATATCACACTACAGTGGATGATAAACTGTTTTATCTCACTCATTTATCACTCACCCCTATTGTGTATATATATATATATATATATATATATATATATATATATATATATATATCATGGTAGCATGGTAGTGCTAGCATAGTTAGGGCTGAGTGACCCTTTTAAGGTTAAAGGGTCAATTTTGCACCTTAATAACACTGCCACCGATCAACAGATTTGCCTTTGGAATGCACTATCAAGAACCATACATCTTGGGATCTGCCAACTTTTGAAGTGGTTGGATATACAGCTGCAGAGTTATTAAGTGAGATCTGTGCACGCGTGTACATTTTTTGGTGAATTCTTTGCTTGCTCCTACAGGTTGCATGGTTTGTATGACCAATCTAAAGACTTCAGGGAAAATGCAGCCAGAGTTCCCGATGTGTCTTTTGAAGATTTTGTGAAAAAATATTAAACGATTCAAAAGTTATTCAAAAAACAAGTTCCCATTATGAGTCAATGGGAAAAATTAACAAAAAGTTTGACAGCGTCACAAATGCACTTTTTACTGTCGCAAATGGCCCTAGCAGTGTCGCAAATCTGCCATTTTGTTTTCAGTTAGTGATCAGAAAAATGTTTGGCATTTAAAATTGGGACTATGTAGGAACACAATTATTTTTATGTTTACCTAGTCTGACCCTCAGGATGCTAGCCATGTCTTTAGTTTGGGGTTAAACACTACAGAAATATGGTTTTCAAATTTCTGGAAAAAGTAGTGTCACAAAGTAGAGTCGCACTCATGACACTTTCATGATTTCATTTGCGAAGGTGTCGTGATTTGCGACACTATTTTGCAACACTATGCCCAAAATAACAGGAATTCTTTGCCACCCTGCTGCAAAAGAACGGTTTGGTCTATTGGGCTAAAATTTGGAAGGACGACAGCCAACCTGCCATACAGATGTGCCTTTTGGTGGTTTGGTGAAAAAATATTGGAGGGCTGCAAAGTTACGCCACTCTGAAGTTGACACTTCTTCCCATAGGATAACATTATGACATCCTTCATGCCTTTTGGGGCCTGTATCTTGGAAATGGTGCGAGATATGGACTTTTTGTCAGAAAAATGCTTAGCCCCCCCACATGTTGGCTAAGTACAAAAAAATCCAGGACTGTCGTAATTCATATAAAAATGTTAATTTTATTTCTACCTTGTATGGTTCCTGAGATATAAGCAATTTAGTATTCCAAATCCTCCAGTTCTGCTCTGAGGCCCATTATTATGCATACATTCTTTGTATTCACTGTCTTTTTCAATGCAGTTTTTGGGGAAAAGAAGAGTGTGTCCTGTGTCAGGTAGCATTTCCAGTTGCATTTCCGTTACCTTTCACGTCACTGTTCCTGTATGTACACACCGTGTGTGCATTCGGTTTACATTTTCGTTTATCTTCTGTTATGCTTACAGTTACCATTTGCATTTCATTACTGTTTATGTTTTTTTTTTGTATCAGCCTGTGCATTGCCATTTGTGTTTGCGGTCGACCTTCCATTTGCGTGTGTCTTTTGTTTTGTGTCATCATCGCTGTTCCCATTACCATTGGCATTTCCAATCGTGTTACCATGACCATGTGCATTATGGTTTGCGTTTCTGTATGTACTTTCATTTGCATTTCCATTTCTGTTTCCTTTGGCATTACTGTTGCTGTTACCATTACCATTTACATTTCCAATTGCAGTGCCATGACCATGCGCTTAATGGTTTGCTTTTCCGTATGTGCTTGCATTTGTGTTTCTGTTTCCTTTGGCATTATTATTGCTGTTACCATTACCATTTACATTTCCAGTTGTGGTACCGTGCCTGTGAGCATTACGGTTTGCATTTCCATACTCGCTTCCATTCGTCTTTCTATTTCTGTTTTCTTTGGTGTTATTGTTGCTGTTACCATTACCATTTACATTTCCAGTTGTGGTACCGTGACTGTGTGCGTTACCAGTTGTGTTCCATATGGGCTTGCATTTGAGTCTCTGTTTTCTTTACTGTTCACTTTGGCGTCACTTTGAGCTTGTGTTTCTATTACCGTTTGCTTTACCATTTCTGTTTGATTTACCATGTGTGTCACCATTGCCGCTTGTGTTTGCTTTGCAGTTTCTATTACTATGTAACAAGACATCATGTGGGGGAGCAGGCCCCATGCTCCCACCACTGCATTTCATTCACTATATATCATCCTCATTCTCAAAAAGAAGGGAAATTAGAAGCAAAAAAATCCATTTAATGCATCAGTTAGAGTTGTTCCACAGCAACAAAAGTGAAGAACTTTGGTGTTAGAGTTGAAAGTGTTAGGGTTGGAAGCCCCCCTTTGGACCCCCCAGCCCAACCCCCAACCGGCATCAGGGTGCACGTTGGGGTCGGCAGTCACAACTCTCACCCCATTCTCCTATACCTCTGCTTCTTTACACATGTGATGGGGTAAGAGTTAGGGTTTATAACCCCAATACGCACCCCGATGCCAGTTGAGGGGTGGGCTGGGGGGTCCAAGGGGTGCTTTCAACCCTAACACCAAATTCTCACTTTTGTTTCTGTGGAACAACCCTAACTGATGCATTAAACTGAGTTTTTGCCATATATCACATATATATATATATATATATATATATATATATATATATGTGTATAAATTCATACATATACACATACATGTATGGCATACAGAGGGTTTAAAGTGAAGTTTACTCAAAGTGAGCAAATGTTTCACACAAAATGTAATAAAGAACTTAGCTTGAGACATTTTCCTAAATTTACTCTCAACCAGTTAATACATTGCATACACATTAAAACCTTCAGTGTTGTAACAGGATTTAAATCATGATAATATAATAAGTAATTATAAGTGGCAAATAAAAAAACCAAAAACAAAACAAAACTACTTGTCAAGGATCCCCAAGAAAATGAGACCATGAGCCTGATATGTACAGATTTCAACACAGCATCAGTGTATAACAAACGTACAGAATCAGTCTAACGAATCTAGATAAAAACTTCTAGGAATAAAATCCCCCAGCTCCCCCACCCCTTCTCTGGGAAAGATAACCAGTAGGAATGAGATATCTGCACAAGAGTTCTAATACATCATCATTCACACCAATCTTTGCAATATTTACCCAAAGGAATTAAACCTTTTATGAACCCCCAAGTAAATGAGATATGTATCTTAATATGAACAGATTTAAAAATGCCACGGCATGTAATCCAACCACTGACAACTAGTAGAAGGAAGTAAATGTTCACTATGTATGAGAACTAAGAGTCCTAACCAGTATAACATCATTATGTCATCTGCTGGAATAAAAGCCTATCTAAATATCACCACAATAACCACATCCACTATACTGACAAAAACTGCCCCAATGCCCACATAAAATTGCCCCAAGCCACACTCTCCCACACATTCATGTGTATACACACACACACCACACACACATACACCAACACACAAACACAACACACACAACAAACACAACACAACACACAACACACACAAACAACACAAACACACACACAAAACACACTCAACACACACCACACACACACACACACACATTCACAGAGTGCTAAGGTGAGAAGCCAACATGTCCATCCTTTAAAGTAAAGGTCTGTGTATGTTTAAGTGGAATAATGTGATATATATATATATATATATATATATATATATATATATATATATATTAGAGGCAAAAACTCTGTTAATGCATCAGTTAGGGTTCTTCCACAGTGACAAAAGTGAGGAAAATCGATGTTAGGATTGAAACCCTCTTTGCACCTCCAGCCCACCCCCAGCTGGAATCAGGGGTGGCATTTGGGGTCATCGGCCCTAAGTGTCACCCCATCACATGTGGAAAGAAGCTGAGGAATAGGAGAATGGGGTGATAGTTAGGACCGATGACCCCAATGCACACCCCGATTCCAGTTGGGGTGGGCTGGAGGGGTGCAAAGGGGGTTTCAACCCTAACATCGAATTTCCTCGCTTTTGTCACTGTGGAACAACCCTAACTGATGCATTAAATGGAGTTTTTTGCCTCTAATTTCCCTTCTTTTTGAGAATGATAATGAGAAATAGTGAATGTAATGCAGCGGTTGGAGCACGGGGGTGATGTCTTGTTGCATTGTAATATTGTGCCCATAAATGCAAATCGTAATGTGCATGGTGACACAAAGCAAAACAGAAAGAGGAATAGTACTGTAGACAGAAATGTTAAAAACAACGGAAATGCAACCGCAAATGAAAACGCAAAGGGTAACGCACATGGTGGCGTAAATGTGAATGGTAAGTGAAACGGGTATGGAACCGCAAGCAGAAGCAGTAATGGTAAGAGTAATGTAATTGCACAGGCTGGTTTTCCTCAAAAGCTGTATAGAGAAAGACAGTGAGTAGAAAGAATGTATGCAAAATAATGACTCTCGGAACACAAAAATCAGAAGTTGTAATAGTAAATTGCTTATATCTCAGTAACTGTACGACATAGAAAAAAAATTTAAAAGTCATATGTATTATCACTTTCCTGGCTAGTTTTATACATAGCCCCTATAATTTTTTGACAAAAAATTCTGTATCTCACACCATTTTCTAGATACGGTCCCTCAAAGGCACAGCGAACGCTGTAATGTTATCCTATAGGAAAAAAACAGAAGTTCGGACTGCCATAACTTTTGAACAGTTTAATATTTTTTCACAACATCTTTGAAAGGCACATTGGGGACCCCAGCCACACGTTCCCTGAAGAGTTTGGGCAGGTCGTGCAAACCGTGCAACCTGTAGGCACGACCGTAGAATTCCAGAAAAAGCATAAACGCACACGCAGATCACACTTAATAACTCCGCAGCCATGTATCTGACCAGTACAAAGCTTGGCAGATCCCAAGGCGCATGGGTCTTGGTCATGTATTCCAAATTTCAGGCAAATACGTCAAATGGTTGCAAAGTTATTAAGGTGCAACATTTTGGATTTAACATATAAATGGCTCCTCAAGCCTAACTATGGTAGCACTACCATGCTACCATAATATATATATGTATATATATATATTTTTTTTTTTTTGACAGAAAGGGCTGTGGCCTGCTTCCCAAACATAACAAATGAGAGCTACTGAGATCTCTTATAGTAAGAGACAGTGTCTGTGTGTGTGTGTGTGTGTGTGTGTGTGTGTGTGTGTGTGTATGTTTGGGGGAGGGGTGGAGAAACAGTCAAACTCTGGCAAGGGAGACCTCATCTAATGAATCAACTGCTGACAAACCATGAGTGATACAGAAGCAAATTATTTGATACCTTTTATTGGACCATCATAGATGTAACAAAAATAACTTATACCATTTATAAAATTCCTGATCAAACAACTGCAAACAGAAGACTGCTTTTTGTCATTTTATAATATGATATACTGAGTGTGTATTTACTGAGTTGCTGGATCAGGGCCTTGACAAAATAACATTTACTTAACTCATTCAAGATTCCATCAGGTGGACTGAAAAAAGTCTATAAGAATTTGTCTGAAAAATAATCAACTATAAGATGCAAAAAAAGCATTTGCATATGTATCTCTCTCTCTCTCTCTCTCTCTCTCTCTCTCTCTCTCTCTCTCTATTATAGTGCCACAGGAGTGGCACTATAGTTAGAGTTGAGGAGCCATTTACATATAAAACCTCATATTTTGCACCTTAGTAACTTTGCCACCGTATGACAGATTTGCCTGAAAGTTTGCATGCATAGTCTGGCACCACAGGCCTCTGGATGTAGCAAGTTGCGTTATGGTTGAATGTACAGTTGTGGAGTTACAGAGCACCAAAAACACAAAAAAACTGCCTTGTTGTGCATTTCTTTGCGTGTACCTGCAGTTCACACAGTTTGTGAGTTAGGTCCAAACACTTCAGGTAACATACAACCCGGGTCACCAATGTGCCTTTCATAGATTTCGTGACAAAATATTAAACAGTTCAAAAGTTATTCAAAAAACAAGCTTCCCCATTATAGTCTATGTGAATGTTAACAACAGATGTGAACATTTTGCAAATCGCCATTTGTACTGCCGCAAATTACCCTTATACTTGCATGAGTCAGCCATTTCTTTTTCAGTTAAAGCTCAGAAAAATGCCTTGCATTTAAAATTGGAACCGTCTAGGAAGACAATTCTTATGTTCACCTAGTTGGGTCCTGAGGATGCTAGGCATATCTTTTTTGAGGGGTTAAACCCCCCAGAAATACATTTTTTTTTTATTTTTGGAAAAAAATACTTTTGCAAATGAGAATATTTTGTGATTTTTTTGGGGAAACTTTTGTGATTTGTGAAAGTATGTCCAAAATAACACAAAATCTTTGCCACTCTCCTGCAAGATAATGGTTTGGTCTTGTGGGATGAAATTTGCAAGGTAGAAAGCCAAGATCTGACAGATGTGCCTTTCAGTAGTTTGGTGCCAAAATGTTACAGGGCTCCTAAGTTCTGGCACTCCAAAGTGCACAATGCTTCCCATAGGATAACATTATGGCGTCCGCTTCGCCTTTCGCATCTGTGTCTCAGAAATGGTTCAAGATATGGACTTTTCATCACAAAAATTCTTAGTCTCCTGTTTGGGGGTGAAGTGAAAAATTAGCCTGGAAAGCCCTAAATAATATGAAATTTTATTTTTCTCCTACCTCATACGGTTCCTGAGATATAAGCAATTTAGTACTCCAAGTGCTCATTTTCCTCTCCAAGTCCCACTATTATGCCCACATTCTTTGTATTCACTGTGCTTCTTGATGCACCTCTTTCAGACACAATGCATGTGTGTGTTAGCAGTACCATTACCATTTTGGTTTGCATTTCCATCAACGTTAACGTTACGGTTAGTGTTATCGTTTGTGTTTGTGTTTGCACTTGTGTTTCCATTACTGTTTGCGTTACCATTTCCGTTTGCATCATGGTTAGCATTACAGTTACTGTTACCATTTGCATTTGCATTTGTGCTTGCATTTGCGTTACCATTTTTGTTTGCATTTACATTTGCGTCACTGTTACTGTTACCATTAGCGTTTGTGTTTACGTTACCATTACCATTACTGTTTGCTTTTATGTTTGCATTTGTGTCACTGTTACCATTACCATTTGCATTACTGTTTGCATTACCATTTGCATTTGCATTACCTTAATCATTAGCATTTCTGTTTGCATTGACATTTGCTTTGGTGATGCCATTACCATTAGTGTTTGCGTCACCGTTAGTGTTACCACTGCGATTTGAATTTCGTTTGTGCTACCATTGCCATTATCATTCATGTTTGTGTTTTGTATTAGTGTCACTGTTACTGTTAGCATTTGAATTTGCATCACTGTTAATGTTACCATTACTGTTACCATTTCCATTACCATTACCGTTTGCATTACTGTTACAATTAGCGTATGCGTTACCATTACTGTTAGCGTTACTGTTATTTTTACCATTAGCATTACAGTTGGCATTGCTGATAGCATTAACATTACAGTTACCATTAGCATTACCATCAGTGTTAGTGTCAGTGTTATTGTTAGGGTTATTAAGCAGAAATGAGCAACATGGTGGGAGTGCGGGGCCCCCCATCACCACATACCATTCATTATTTATAGTACACATTCTCAAAAAGAAGGGAAATTCATGGCAAACAACTCCATTAATGCATCAGTTAGGGTTGTTCCACAGCAACAAAAGCAAGGAAATTCGATGTTAGGGTTACCACCCGTTCCACCCCACCCCCACTAATAGGCATCAGGGTGTACATTGGGGTCATTGTGCCTAACTCTCACTCCATTCTCCTATTCTGCACCACCTCAGCTTCTTTACACATGGAATGGGGTGAGAGTTAGGTTAATGACCCCAACACACACCCGATGCCTGTTGGGGGTGGGGTGGTAGTGGTGGTAACCCTAACATTAAATTTCCTTGCTTTTGTCACTGTGGAATAACCCTAACTGATGCATTAATGGAGTTGTTTGCCATGACATATATATATATATATATAGATATATATATATATATATATATATATATATTATGGTAGCACGGTAGTGCTACCATAGTTAGGTGAGGAGCCATTTCCATGTTAAACCTAAAATTTTACACCTTAATAACTTTGCAACTGTTTGATGGATTTGCCTGAAATTTGGAATGTATGATCAAGACTATAGGCCTTGGGATCTGCCAAGTTTCGTACTGATCGGATATACAGTTGCAGAGTTATTAAGTGTGATCTGTGTGCGCGTTTACGCTTTTCTGGAATTCTGTGGTCGCGCCTACAGGTCGTACGGTTTACGTGACCGGCCCGAAATCTTCAGGGAACATGCAGCGGGGTCCCTGATGCCTTTCAAAGATTTCGTGAAAAAATATTAAACGGTTCAAAAGTTATTCAAAAAACAGTTTCCCATTATAAGTCAATGGGAAAAGTTAACAAAAAGTTCAACACTTTCGCAAATGCATTTTTACTTTCGCAAATGGGCCTGTTACTTTCGCAAATCGGCCATTTTGTTTTCAGTTGGTGATCAGAAAAATGGTTGGCATTTAAATTTGGGACCCTCTAGCAACCTAATTTTTTTTGTATTCACCTAGTCGGGCCCTGAGGATGCTTGCCATGTCTTTATTTTGTGGTAAAACACCCCAGAAATATGTTTTTCAAATTTCTGGAAAAAGTACTTTCGCAAATTACTTTCGTGCTCACGAAAGTGTCGCAAATTTTGCGTAAGCTTTCGCAAATTGCGACAGTAGTTTTCTAGTCTGTGGGAAAATGACAGCAATTCTTTGGCACTGCGCTGCAAAAGAACCGTTGGGAGTTTTGAGCTGAAATTTGGAGGGAACGCAGCCGACATCTCACAGATGTGCCTTTCAGTGTTGTATTGAAAAAATATTACACAGCGGCAAAGTTACGGCACTCCAAATTTGACAGTTTTTCCCATAGGATAACATTACGGCACCCGACGCATTACAGAAATCCTTTCGCACCCTGCTGCAAAATAACGGTTTGGTCTTTTTTCCTGAAATTTGGAAGGAAGACAGCCAATAGCCCACAGCTGTGCCTTTCAGTGGTTTGGTGAAAAAACATTACAGGGAGGCAAAGTTATGGCGCTCTGAACTTTTCTTTTTTTCCCATAGGATAACATTACGGCGTTCACCGCGCCTTTCAGGGCCCGTATCTCGGAAACGGTGCGAGATACGGACTTTTTGTCAGAAAATATCTTAGCCTCTAATGGGGCTAAGAATCAGATTAGCCAGGACAGTTGTAAATAATATGACTTTTAAATTTTTTTTCTACGTCGTACGGTTCCTGAGATATAATGTATTTAGTATTCCAAGATCTCATTTTCTGCACCGATACTCATTATTTTGCATACATTATTTGTACTCACTGTCTTTCTCAATGCAGGTTTTGGGAAAACCAGCCTCGCGCCTACATTACTGTTACTGTTGCCCTTTCCGCTTGTGGTTCGCATCTGCTTCACTTACGTTGAGGTCTGCGCCACCATGTGTATCCTTTGCGTTTCATTTGCGCTATGCTTTCGTTATTTTTGCCATTTTCTGTATACAGTACTGTTTATCTTACTGTTTCACTTTACATCACCATGCCCATTGACATTTCTGTTTGCAGGCACCATGTTACTATATGACAACACATCACGTGGCAGACCATTCCCGCTCACGCCACCATGTGCTGCACCTTTCTGTTCTCATTCGTGCTTGTGTTACCATGTGCGCCACTGTTAGCATTTCTGTTTTGCGTTGCTGTCCCTGTTAGTATGCCACAAGACATAATGTGACGGGGCCACTCCCCGCCACTGTATTAGGTGGGGGAGCTGGGCCAGAGGGCACCGCCAGCCCCGCTGCTGCATTACATTCACTATTTTGTTATCATTCTCAAAAGAAGGGAAAGTAGAGGCAAAAACTCAGTTTAATGCATTAGTTAGAGTTGTTCCACAGCACAAAAGTGAGGAAATTCGCTGTTAGGTTGAAAACCCCTTGCACCCCCACCCACCCCAACTGGCATTGGGGTGTGCATTGGGATCATGAGTCCTAACTCTCACCCCATTCTCCTATACTTGCTGCTTTACACAGGTCATGGGGTGAGAGTTAGGGCTGATGATCCCAATGCACACCCCAATGCCACCACGCATCATCCTTGCTTTTCATTTGCGTTGCGTTTCTGTTACTTTTTGACATTTGTGTGTACTGCACTGTTTCTCTTTCTGTTTCACTTTGCGCACCATGCCCATTGACATTTCCATTTACAGGCACCATGTTACTATGTGACCAGACATCACGTGGCACACTGCTCCGTCTATGCTACCGTAGGCTATTCTTTCTGTTTTCATTCATGCTTGTGTTACCATGTGTGCCACTGTTAGCATTTCTGTTTGCATTGCTGCTCCTGTTACTATGCACATAAGAGGGATGGGAGCCTGGGCCCAAAGGGCCTGCGACCCCGCCACTGCATTATGTGTGGCAGCTGGGCCCCAGGGCACCGCTACCCCGCTGTTGCATTACATTCACTATTTCTTGTTATCATTCTCAAAAAGAAGGGAATTAGAGGCAAAAACTCAGTTTAATGCATTAGTTAGAGTTGTTCCACAGCGCACAAAAGTGAGGAAATTCGCTGTTAGTTGAAAACCCCTTGCACCCCCCACCCACCCCCAACTGGCATTGAGGTGTGCATTGGGATCATGAGTCCCAACTCTCACCCCATTCTCCTATACTTCTGCTGCTTTACACAGGTCATGGGGTGAGAAGTTAGGGCTGATGATCCCAATGCCTATCTCTCACATCTTGTCATCCTTTGTGTTTTTCATTTGCGATTAGTGCTTGTTACTTTTTGACATTTGTGTGTACCGCGACTGTTTCTCTTTCTGTTTCACTTTGCGTCACCATGCCCATTGACATTTCCATTTACAGGCACCATGTTACTATGTGACCAGACATCACGTGGCACACCGTTCCCGCCTATGCTACCTGCAGTTACCCTTTCTGTTATCATTAGCGCTTGTGTTACCATGTGTGCCACTGTTAGCATTTCTGTTTGCATTGCTTGCTCCTGTTACTATGCCATTAAGATTATAGGAGTGGAGGCCCAAAGGGCCCTGCACTCCCCGCCACTGAGTGAGGTGGTGGGAGCGCCAGGCCCAGAGGCACCAAGGCCCCGCTGCTGCATTACATTCACTATTTCTTGTTATCATTCTCAAAAGAAGGAAATTAGAGGCAAAAACACAGTTTAATGCATTAGTTAGAGTTGTTCCACAGCGACAAAAGTGAGGAAATTCGCTGTTAGGTTGAAAACCCCTTGCACCCCCACCCACCCCCAACTGGCATTGGGGTGCATTGGGATCATGAGTCCTAACTCTCACCCCATTCTCCTATACTTCTGCTGCTTTACAGGTCATGGGGTGAGAGTTAGGGCTGATGATCCCAATGACACCTAATATCTATCACGTGCTCATCCTTCTAGCGTTTTTCATTTTGCGATGCTTTCTGTTACTTTTTGACATTTGTGTGACTGACTGTTTCTCTCTTCTGTTTCACTTTGCGTCACCATGCCCATTGACATTTCCATTTACAGGCACCATGTTACTATGTGACCAGACATCACGTGGCACACCGTTCCCGTCTATGCTACCGTGTGTGTTACCCTTTCTGTTATCATTCGCGCTTGTGTTACCATGTGTGCCACTGTTAGCATTTCTGTTTGCATTGCTGCTCCTGTTACTATGCCACCACATTACATTCACCATTTCTCAATATCATTCTCAAAAAAATGGGAAATTAGAGGCAAAAAACCCCATTTAATGCATTAGTTAGGGTTGTTCCACAGCGACAAAAGTGAGGAAATTCGCTGTTAGGGTTGAAAACCCAACCTCGAATTCACCCCCCAGCACCACACACACACACAGACACACACACATCAGTACTGGGGGAGGACCAAGTCAACACAACCAATGACAGACATCCAGCAGCAGGTGACAGAAATAACAAACAATTGTCTAAATGTACTACGAGACATCCCCACCCACCTGACCAGGTACTGCATGCTCAGTGGAGATCAACAGCAAAACTGAGGCCATGTACACCAAACGTACACATCCCTGATTGCAGCTGCACACAACGTACCACACTTAGTAGTTGCATGGCCTTACCTACCCATGCCCCACACCACACCACAACTGGTACTGTGCTGTTATTCAATATAAATGCTGAAGGTGCATGATGACAGTTGTAGAAAGGTTTTAACACTACTGAGTATAGATTAATTAAGAGAAGCACATAAATTAACTACAAGACACTAGCATGCTCAAGATAAAAGTAGTGATACATTTAGTAGGTGATTTACATAGTAGTACATTTACTGCAATGGTTTACTCAACATAGAGAGGCTGATGTAAACGTATGGAAAAGCATTGCCTGTTCAACGCTGTGAAATTGGTACTGCCAGTATCACATGCATTCTTACTGATGAAGGTGTACTGCTGATGTACATACATAGACCTTCAGTGTGTTTAAATATTAAAGATGCATTAAGTATTCTTTGTAAGAAAGATTGTAATTGCATGGATCAGGCCAAGCAACTTCTAAATATCATAGCACTACTGAGCCAACAATGATGTACCTGTATCGGACGTGTATATAGGATAGATTTTCCTGTAGGCACTTACTGAGTATATTGTACCTGATAAAGACAATCTCATTGCATCTGTGATGACTAACTTCTTCAAATAGTAATACATTTGCTATTGTTGCAATGAGTGATCTATGCCACTTATGGACACAGTGTGATTTTTTTAACAGTTGTTTCATACTCAGACTGTATGCCTACTGTTTGGGTTTGCCACACTTCTGTCACTGATGCTATCAAAGTGATAACTATGTTAATTCTGCTACAACAGGAATCAAGTAGGTATGGTGTAGATATAAACAGAATGTCTTTTAGTATTGATTTAACTCATAATGGGGTAAATGTACTAGGACAGCAGGGTTATCCTCTATCACTGAGTCTGTCAGTTATAATCACACTAGGGTTTCGATGACTGTAATGATCAAGTTACACTGTTCATCTTCATGAGTTCATATTCACAGCCATTCTCCAGCAACTAGACAGTGTATGGTGTAACTGGGTGGGACACTGTGTTGCAAAGCTGCTGCAGTGCCTAGCAGAGGAGGTATCTACTCAAAAGACAATTAAGCTATAAGGCATGACCAACAGTTATGTTAAATGGTCTGTTAATCACCCTGTAGGGGTTTAATGTTGAATGAGGCATATCCGAGTGCCACATGTCGCTAGACAGTGATAAACTGACCATTAACATAATACCTGGGAGTAGCTTATTGCTATCATAATAAAACTGTTTTTAAACAACATTAAACCATGTTCATCATATGGTTAGGCTCTACATGTATGTTAATAAAAACTAAACATAAGGCTGTAACAATGTTTACAGTCAATTAAAGCTGCATTTCTCAAACCCTTGTTAAATCAGAGATATTATACCTGTACAACTCCTTGGTTTTGCTTAACTCTATTGCTCAGGTGGCCACCACAAGTGGTGTGGTGTGGTGTGGGGCATCGGTAGGTAAGGCCATGCAACTACTAAGTGTGGTACGTTGTGTGCAGCTGCAATCAGGGATGTGTACGTTTGGTGTACATGGCCTCAGTTTTGCTGTTGATCTCCACTGAGCATGCAGTACCTGGTCAGGTGGGTGGGGATGTCTCGTAGTACATTTAGACAATTGTTTGTTATTTCTGTCACCTGCTGCTGGATGTCTGTCATTGGTTGTGTTGACTTGGTCCTCCCCCATACTTGAATGTGTGTGTGTGTGTGTGTGTGTGTGGTGCTGGGGTGAATTCGGAGTTAGGGTTTTCAACCCTAACAGCGAATTTCCTTACTTTTGTCGCTGTGGAACAACCCTAACTAATGCATTAAATGGAGTTTTTTGCCTCTAATATATATATATATATATATATATATATATATATAGATAGATATAGATATATATATATATATATATATATATACACACACACATGTGTGTGTGTAGGATATACAATGGTGACCTGTCAGATAAATCATTTATCTGCACAAGTGTTGCTTGACCTCAGGTAACCTCACAAGTGGCGTAAGCCATGAGTGAGATGTCCAAGGTCAAAGAGCACACGTGTAGATAAATCATTTGTCTGACATCTCATCATTGTAACTTCATTTATGCAATAGGATGCTTTCTGTCAATGCAGGGACATTTGCTTTTGATTGTTTATCTTTTTTTGCACATGTTTGTCAAAAAAGTGAACAAAAAATTGCATTTCCTGCTCTTTTTTGCTAATTATTAAAAAATCTATAAGGTGTTTATAAATGAAACACCACTCATTTTGTAGATAATTCTGTGCTGAACAACTTTTATGCTCACAGTACCACACTTTATTTTTTCTTTTTAAAGTTATTTGCATTTGAATATGGTTAGTACTGCTTCTGAGGCTGAACATTTCTAGTGAGTTCCGGCGTGATTGTGACATAGCTACTATACTGATAAATGTTATTTATTCAATGGCTGTGAAGATAAATGTAATTATGCAACAGGGGTCAGGATAAAAACTGTAGAATAAAACCATTTATCTTCACTACTATGGTAATAAATTTATTTATCCACATAGTAACTACATCATCACCCATTTATTCACACAGTAACTACATCAGTAGCTCATTTATCTACACAGTTCTCTTCAGAATTCATTTAGAATGTTCAGCCTCAGAAGCAGTACTAACCATATTTAAATGTGAATAACTTAAAAATGAAAAAAGATAACATGGTACTGTGAGCACGAAAATTGTTCAGCACAAAATTATCTACAAAATGAATAATGTTTCATTTATATAAACCCTGTATATTGTATATGGTTAGCAAGAAAACAGAAGAAAATGTAATTTTTTGTTCACTTTTTTAACAAACAAATATAAATAACTTTAAAACAAAAAATGATAGCATGGTACTGTGAGCACGAAAAATGTTCAGCTCAAAAATATCTACAAAATGAGTGGTGTTTCATTTATAGATATCATTTTGTTTTTTTATAATTAGCAAAAAACAGCATAAAATTCAATTTTATTTTCCCTTTTTTGACAAATTATTTACACCTACACAAATCAAAATGTTCACACAACATCTAAACCTGTTGCATAAATGGAATATGCAGTGGTTCAGTGTGTGATAATGCATTTATTCTGTACAGTTTCCAGTGACCTCTCGTAACTCTCACTCATGCCTTCGGCACTCGTGAGGTTACTTGTGGTCACTGGAAACTGTACAAGATAAATGCATTATCACACACTGAACCGCTGCATATCCCTTATTTATTCAATGAGTTTTTAGCCCACTCCTATTGTGTGTATATATATATATATATATATATATTTTAGAGACAAAAAACTCTGTTTAATGCATTAGTTAGGGTTGTTCCACAGACAAAGTGAGGAAATTACTGTTGGGTTAAACCCCTTGACCCCCACTCACTCTCAACCGCATTGGGTGTGCATTGGGGTCATCAGCCCTAACTCTCTCCATCACATGTGTAAAACAGCAGAAGTATAGGAGAATGGGGTGAGAGTTAGAACCGATGATCCCAATGCACACCCCAATGCCGGTTGGGGTGGGCGGGTCCAAGGGGGGTTTTCAACCCTAACAGCGAATTTCCTCACTTTTGTCGCTGTGGAACAACTCTAACTAATGCATTAAATGGAGTTTTTTGCCTCTAATTTCTCTTCTTTTTGAGAATGATAACGAGAAATAGTGAATGTAATGCAGCGGCGGGAGCATGATGTCTTGTGGCATAGTAACAGGAACAGCAATGCAAACAGAAGCGCTAACAGTGGCACACATGGTAACACAAGCGTGAATGATAACAGAAAGGGTAACGCACACGGTGGCATAGACAGGAACGGTCTGCCATGTGATGTGTTGTCACACAGTAACACGGTGCCTGCAAACAGAAATGTCAATGGGCATGGTGACACAAAGTGAAACAGAAAGAGAAACAGTACTGTAGACCCAAATGGCAAAAAATAACAGAAACGCAAGCGTAAATGAAAACGCAAAGGATAACACACATGGTGGCGTAGACATCAACGGTAAGTGAAATTGGCACGGAATCGCAAGCGGAAAGGGCAACAGTAACAGTAATGTAAGCGTACAGGCTGGGTTTCCCCAAAAGCTGCATAGAGAAAGACAGTGAGTACAAAGAATGTATGCATAATAATGGGTATCGGAGCAGAAAATGAGGACTTGGAATGCTAAATAGGTTATATCTCAGGAATCGTATGACATAGAAAAAAAAATTAAAAGTTATATGATTTATGACTGTCCTGGCTAGTTTTGGACTTAGCCCCTGTTAGGGGGATAAGCATTCTTCCAACGAAAAGTCCATAACTCGCACCGTTTCTAGATACGGGTCCTGAAAGGCGCGGCGAATGTCGTAATGTTATCCTATGGGAAAAAAAGAGAAGTTCAGAGCACCATAACTTTGTCTCGCTGTAATATTTTTTCACCAAACCACTGAAAGGCACATCTGTGGTCTGTTGGCTGTCTTCTCTCCAAATTTCAGGAAAAAAGACAAAACCGTTATTTTGCAGCAGGGTGCCAAATGATTCCTGTAATGCGTCGGGTGCCGTAATGTTATCCTATGGGAAAAACTGTCAAATTTGGAGTGCTGTAACTTTGCCACCATGTAATATTTTTAACACAACACTGAAAGGCACATCTGTGAGATGTTGGCTGCATTCCCTCCAAATTTCAGCCCAAAACTCCCAACCGTTCTTTTGCAGTGTAGTGCCAAAGAATTGCTGTCATTTTCCCACAGACTAGAAAACTACTGTCGCATTCTATAAAGCTTTCATAAAATTTTTAGTGAGCACGAAAGTAATTTGCGAAAGTACTTTTTCCAGAAATTTGAAAAACATATTTCTGGGGTGTTTTACCCCAAAATAAAGACATGGCTAGCATCCTCAGGGTCCGACTAGGTGAATACAAAAAGAATTAGGTTGCTAGAGGGTCCCAAATTTAAATGCCAAGCATTTTTCTGATCACCAACTGAAAACAAAATGATGGATTTGCGAAAGTAACAGGCCCATTTGCGAAAGTAAAAATGCATTTGCGAAAGTGTTGAACTTTTTGTTAACTTTTCCCATTGACTTATAATGGGAAATTGTTTTTTGAATAACTTTTGAACCGTTTAATATTTTTCACCAAATCTTTGAAAGGCACATTGGGACCCTGACACATGTTCCTGAATTTCTGACGTCGTGCAAACCTTGCGACCTGCGCGACCGTAGAATTCCAAGCGTAAACCGCGAGCGCAAATCACGCTTAATAACTCCGCAGCCATGTATCTGACTAGTACAAAACTTGGCAGATGCCAAGGCCTATGATTCTTGATCATGTATTCCAAATTTCAGGCAAATACGCCAAACGGGTTGCAAAGTTATTAAGGTGGAAAATTTTGGGTTTAACATAGAAATGGTTCCTCAACTTAATCTATGGTAGTACTTACTTACCATAATATATATATATATATATATATATATATATATATATATATATTTCTAATTTATTTGAAATACGTTTGTTTACAGGTATTACTAGTATCTTTTGAAAGATTTTCTGACTTGTGATTACCAATTTTGAGTATAGTTCATGAAAGAATGAGCTTGACATTTGTTATTTCATATAGTCCCTCATTATGCTTTATGCATAGCATATAAATCCAAATCATTCCAAGGCCATTGTGACATATGATATTAATACTTAGCAGGAAATCAGAGCTCTTTTCCTCATAAAAGACTGCTGATATAATAAATAAAAACAACGTAATAAATAAGGAACCTGTGGCTTATGGAAAAATCTACAGGGATTTGATTCTGCCTTTGTGGGGAAAACACAGGGAAAATGAGGGCTTCTTACAAAGTAATGTCTATTTGGATCTGGGAGTACTGTATATTTCTTATTCTACATTTTGTATCCTGGATAGGGCAGGGGAGATGCTACATCTCATTATCACAGGGATGTTCATTTACACATTTTTGCACTGTATTTACTCAGGCTGTCCCAGATTAGATGCAATATCTTGCTTTCAGTGGGGTCATGATTTTACCATTTGTGTAATGTATTTGTCTGTCTACTTCATCCAGGGCACCCATATTCAAAGTAGATACACAGTGCATCCCAGTGGAAAAGGGAGATGTGCCAGACAGCTCCAACAATGCGCAACAGCCTGATATTCAAACATGCGGGATGCACAGGCCACAAAGGAATGGGCCAGGGCACACACAGAATGTATGCTGTTCAAGTTGAGGGGACAATCCCATGCATATGCCATGCTGCAGCATATTCAATGGGAATGTGCCCCTCACAGTCCAGAGTACTGTAGCCCACAGTTAGGCCATGAATAGCTGGCCTAACCCAGCCAACCACCCATAGGTAGGCTGCAGATGTTCACCCAGGTCCACAGTGGCCTGGCTGCCCTGGTCTCTCTAGAGGTACCCCCTTTCCATCCCCAATCTAGCCAACTCCATCCCTGAAGAGCTCCATAGTGTAGGGCCCCCCCAGACCTGATTGCACCAGAGGAAACCACAGTCCATATCCATAGTCTTGAGGACTCCCATCCACCACCCCTGTACACAGACACCTTCACTCCCCCCCATACCGAACCTGTTGTAAAGACTGTCACTGCCCTCCACACTCTGCCAAGGCCAGCCATTGACTGCAACCCAACTGGACTCACCATGCCAGGTGTGGATCCACCAGTGTATGCAGCTGTGTGTACATCCCTGGCAAACTGAAGAGGGAATTTACATACCTCCAATGCATGTCTTGTCAATACTGTATCTTCCTGCTGTCATACACCACTGCAATTCCATACTCTCCCCTGTTTCCCTGTGTAGAATGTCACCCTCTGGACAGCTGAAGTATTCTTGATGCCATGGGGTGCAGTATCCTGTAATGTCATTTGCAGTGTACACTTCAGGCTATAGATAGTTCATCTGCAGTTCCCCAATTTTACAAATGAATGGGAGGTCAGTTGTAACATGCCTGTTTTGGGACCTGTGTGAGTGGGTACATCATCGGCCATCACCCACACTGAGCAGTGCAATGGCCCCAGGATGATGGATTTGCATGCCAATGCCTGAGGAGTATGACCACTGGCTGTTAACACCCACACACAATCAGCTCATGCCTACATATAAGACATTCCAGCATCCTACTGCAAGTGCTCCGCAGCCCACCAATAGAGTGGTATGATCCTATTACAGAGCCAGTCGTCACAATGGGATGGGCAGGGGGGGCAGGGAGGGGGGTGTCTGTGCACTGTTGAGGGGGACTGGGGGTCACTACTCTACGGACTTGGACTGTAGATGTATTCAGGTACAATTAAGGATAGCACTTGGATCCCTACAATATGGAATTGACAGAGCCTGGACTCCAGTACAATCTGGGCTGGCGGAACAGATGGGGGGTGCCACTATTCCACCAGAGACTTTAGGGCTTGTCCCACATGGGAGTGATTGGGGTGGGCTGAAGAGATACAATATTTATCCCCATGCCAACATGCAAATTGGCTGATAATAAGCATGCATATGGCCCCTTTACAGCCTGCATGCTCAATTAGTTAATTTGCATTCCTGGGCTGAATATCACCCATGGGGGCTTTGGGGCATACCGGTATGTGCCACATATTCCCCCGGAAGGTATTCAGTCGTGGTCACCATGGATGCAACTGACTTGGTGGCCACCTGCACTGTGACTCCCATCCAGGGTCACATATTCAACAGGAATGATGAAGCCCGCCAGGATGAAGCACATTGTCACAGGTTTACTGCATGACAAAAGGGATTAACTCCCTTTGAAACTGCTTTGTTTGCTGCAGTAACTCTACTGCAGAATTCTGCAGTGCTGCACTTCATCCTGGTGGGCTTCACTGTATGCACACCCTGTACCGGTGGTGCATTCTCTTTGAATATTGTATCAGTGCCAAACAGCACACCCTCTTTGTGCAACACATCTTTCTGCTCATGCATTTATCCAGCACTTAATATATCCCCAGATGTAAAATACTATTTTTAGTGCATTTTGATTTTACACAATGCAGCATAATATTATGTAGCTGTAGAACCCCACGGACAATAAGATGCCATTTCTTCTGTGAACTATCCAGATTAAATATATAGCAATCTGCAGGCATACTCCAGGAAACCACATTATAAAAATGTGTAACAGGAAGATCACATTGAAACTGCCTCTCCACAGATCTGCATTATGCAATTCATTAGAAATAATGGGTAAAAGCATCCCAAAAACTCGTCACAGCCATATCGGCTCTGACCACAGTGTGTTTTAAATAAGAAAGTGAAAATTACAGGGGTGTTTGTTGGGAATGTCTGAGGGTTATGGGAATGATTTTTTGATGTTATTCTGCTAGGGAAGGAGGGATTTACATTTTTAAAACTTTGTGAAGTTCTGGCAGACCGCACTGTGGTCATGCCAAGTGTGGACAATTTGGACATGGCATGTTCAGTGATTTCTTAAACATTTGATGTGGTCTTGTGTGTGCTGGGACTTGATCCATGATGTTGTGCTGAGATAACATCATGGGTCAAGGTCTCAGCAAACCAATCAGGTTTCAAGATTGTTTCTTGCCGTTGTATAATATTTCATATCAAAGGGCTTCTTCTCCCTCATCCTAGTTGGATCTGTGGCAACCCATTTAATATGTAATATATCTTCCAATGCTTTTCAAATAGGAAAGTATGCCTCTGATTCAGTATGTTCTCTGACCAGTGGGTCAACAACTGTATTGTGCATATAGAGACAGGTTTTAACTTTAGGGTTTCTCACACAACCTGGACAAATTCAGAAATGAGTATCATAAGGGCATGGTGTAGCTGTTTGATCTTCCTTTTCTTCCTTTTCTTCTTCTTCTTCTTCTTCTTCCTTGTCTCATTCGTCAGAGTGTGAGCTATCCCCTTCATTGTCATTGGGGATGGTAGGCTCCATTCTTGGTCTTTCTGATCTGGGGGCTTTGCTCTGGACTTGTGCCACTGAATTATCTCTGAGGGTCTTATTAAGTGCCAGAGTGTCTATTCTGTTGATCAGCTTTGAAAAATGTCTGCCATGGCTGATGGAGTAAAAGAATCACCACTGATGAAGTCTCAACGTGGTCGAAGTTCTTGGGTAGTTGACCAATGTGCAGTTCTCCTGACGTGTGCTCACAATAAATTCTTGAAGCAATTTACCTATTGCTCCAGACTGTTGTTCCCCTTCATCACAAGTGCAAACTCATTTGTTGTCTGGCATAAATGAATCACCTATGTCTTCCACACTGGCTTCTTGTGACATAAACATCTTTTGGGAATCTTCCTGATTGTCAGTATCCACAATGCATAATAAGCAAAGGCCTTGTGCCTGGTTGGTGACGAAAATGTTGGGGCACACTCTACAGCATTTTTTGTTGTGTCCCGTGATACAGCTCTTGAGCTCTGACTTGAAGAGATTAAAGTTAGTGCAAGTGAGGATGTGTGTCAGGTATCAAAAAGCTCACATTCCTGCATGTTGGCAAGGCTAGCAAAATGACATAAAACATGTTCAATTCTGTCACCAAAAGCATTCAATCAACACCAAAGTGACCACATAATAACGTTCTATAGAGTAAAGCAAATTAGTATGATTGCTGCTTAGATACATCTATTTCCCCAAAATGTCATAAAAAAAGTCTCTTTTCTATGACAATAAGGGGCACACAACATTTTATTTTTAATTGAAAAGTTGGTAACTGGGAGAAGAGCACTAAGCCTAGGTTTGTTTCCAGGTGGAACCTGGGAGAAGGTGCAAAAGGAGGCAAAATAAACCTACATGCATGATATGTAGACAGTTGACAACAGTGTCTCAGGCAGGTTACAGTACAGCCTGGGTAAGAAGGCAAGTACACTAGTGCAAAGACTCAGGCAGGTTTCAGTGGCACCTGAGGAGGTAGCAGAAATACAGTACAACAAAAATGAACTGGCAAAAGTACAAAAATATGCAACTTAGTTTCAGGTTGCAAAGTGACATATTAGAATACAGGAGACACAAGGGTGAAACTAGGGTACATCAATAAAGACACATCATAAACATGGTACATTAAAGGCTTGCAAAATTGACTAGACACAGTCTTAAAATAACTTGAGCTTTACAAGGAAGTTTAGTTAGGTAGATCGCAACAGCAGGAGAGGGAGGGGGAACAGTAGAGTATCTGTTTAATGAGATACAGTGAGGGTAGCAAATGGAGCAAAGTGGGAAGCGAGTTCCACAAATTGGGGAAGAAGAAGGAGGAAGCAGCCTTGCCTGAGTTTGAGTGGGGTGGGGAGGGCAAAGGAATGAGGGTCATGCGTTTGGAGGCAATAGGATGTAGGGGAGGGGAGGGATAGGAGGGAGGAGAGGAGGGAAGCAAGCCAAACAAGAATTTGGCAGAGATGATGGAGGTGTGGTGGCTTCAGCAAGAGGATAGGGAAGGGAGTGACAGTGAAGATTAAAGGGAGCAGTGATGAGTCCTGAGGGGGACATTCAAGGCAAAATAACAGACAGCGTTGAAAAGGATGTCCATTATGGAGAGGGTGGAAGAGGAGGCAGACCCATAGATGACATCAACATATTCAAATAGAGGTAGGATAGTTTTAGTAAAAAGCATCCATTGAATGAGGAGGGAGAGGGAATCTTTGTTTCTATAGATAACACCAAGTTCAGGGTGGAGCTTGGAATGCATGTAATCGATATGTGCTAATAAATCAAGATGGCTGTCTAGTCAGACGACTAGATACATATAAGATGGAACAGTATCCAGGGGGTCCTCTGAGTCGGGACATGTCCTCAAAATGTCATCCAAAACCAAAACGGCCACTTCCCACATGCACAGTAAGGCCTGACACACAAAGTTTCTACCACCATCTGAGTCCCCCAAAATGGTGGCTCTGCACATGCATGGTGCGGTGTGTACACTCAAGATGGCTGATGCATTATGCTGGACCCTGCCATGCTCAGTGTGGCAGCAGTACAGTAACAGCAACATTGTTGTGTGGCTGAACATTGTGGGACACTGGTAAATGCTGCATCATGGCCAAGATGGACAGTATATGGCAGACAAGGATTCTAGGCATGGCAGCAGGCTATGGCAAGTGGACTGTGCAAATTAAGCCATCAAATCATCAAGGCATCAAATCACCAAACCCAAACATCAAACATGGAGTTAGCAAGAACTAGCATTGCAAAAACAAAAGAAAAAAGGCACAAGGGCAAACAGTAGTCTGCTAGAAAGAACAAAAAAATGAAGAGCACTTAAAGGGACAATGCCCCAACTTAGCATGGGCCAATCAAACATAACTAGAAGGCTCAGAATACCACTAAAATCCACACAAAAAAGGATTGTGACTGCTGACAAAAGATAAAGACAAGGCAAAAAAAGCTGCCAGAGCGAGCAAAAGAGAAGGTAAATGATATGAACATCATCACCAAAACCACAGTGTTAGTAAATAAAGATGCAAGAGCCACTATAGTGCCACCAGCCTGAAGAGATGCAAAAACAAGACTTGAAGAATGTTCAGTAGGAAGGGGAGAAGACAGAACTAAAGTCTGAATATGGTTTCAAGTTTGTACATCGGCCTATCAAGGGACAATTTCATCACGCTGCTGTGAAATCACAAAGGGGTACAATGTATAGTGAAGGATTAGTACTGTACCTGTATATTACAAACCTGTACCTGGTCTGAATACAGCTATTGCAGCATTGTGCTATAGATGCATGTTCTATTCGTTTTTTGTTCATATTACTTTTAAATCCATTTTGTTTAATTTTTTATTTAACAGCACGTGGTACTGTATTGTGAAACGTAGTAAGGTTTATGATGCACTGTGGCCAATGAATGTTGAGGTATTGGTAAAAACTAGAATAGAAATTAATTATCAGCATCAGACCAGCACCTGACATATAAAGTGCCACTGGCTTCTGAGACTTTCAATGATTACTTGTGACATAGGAATGGAAGATCCAATGTGACTGGCTTAGCCTTGACTCTGCATACACCAGCACTAATAAGAGTGCATCTTCACACACTAACAAAATTGATGTGAGTCACAACCCCACCGAACACCCTTCTATCAAGTTTCATGGTGTATGAATACAGAGGTCTTCTCCTATTGCAGTGGGACTGTCCAGCTCACAAACATTTACTTAAACAGCACTTGCTGAGTAAGCCTGAACAGGAGGAAACAGTTAGGATGAAACATATTTTTTTTCCTTATTCAAATGGCTGCAGTGTAGTATAAATATTGAATAGAATCCGTTATCTATATTTCTGCAGTACTTCCAGCTACAGGTAAGCCTGATACCTCATTTGACAGACTGGATGAACAGCAAGTCTTTTTCTTCCATCACAATCTACAGCTTGTAACAATGTAACTATATTTATCTATGATCGATTAGCTATGACACAAAGGTTTAGCTCCGGGTGCTGCAAATCTCTGGGTGCAAATGCAGTTGCAGCTCTTGACCTTCTCCAAATTGTTACATCACCTACAAGGCTTAACCATAAGACTGGGAACCAGCACCCTTATTGATCTTGTCCTTTCCAATTGCCCAGCATGTCTCACAGAAGTCACAGTCTTACCCGATTCGCTGTATGACCACTGACCCATTTTCTGCCAATGGTCAAGCCGCTTACACAAACCACCCCCAAAAATCTCTTACCACTGCATTCTCAGAAAAGGTTCTCTTAATCATTTCAAAAGCTACCTCCTAAATTGTGACTGGACACCCCTCAATATTGCCACAAGTATTGATAGTGCCCTGGATTTCTTCATTTCTACATTTAATACAGCTTGTGACATCTTTGCCCCATTCTCAAAATGGATTGTTAAAGGTGTAAACACACCTTGGATTAGTCAGGTGCTTCTTGACCTCATGCATTCCTGGGATAATCTATGTCACAAAGCCATTGCATCTGGACTGCTGACTGACAGACAAAGCTACCGAGGCTGCCAGAAACCTCTGCAGCAGGGGAAAATTGTCATGCCAAGGCAGCCCACTACCAAGCCAGTCTCTCATCCACTTGGGGGGGGAGAAGGGACGTTTTGGGAAAATATTAAAGACCTTAATGGCAAATCCTTATCCTCCTCTACTCAATATCAATGGAGTCCCAAGCCATGACCCTCTATTGCTAACACCCTAAACTCTGCTTTCTTCAATCTAAGCAGAGTTCATCCTCCTGACTTTTTCTATGATACCTCCCATTCCCCACCTCCCCCCTCCTTGTCTGGTATTTCCCCCCATTGCTTTAGGACCATCACCCCTCATGAAGCTAGATCTCTCTAGGGCCCTGGGAAAATCCAGATTTAGTAGTGATGCCTTTCGACCTAGAACTCTTACTTCTTGCTCTTGATGCCATCCTATCCCACCTCTCTAAAATCCTCAGTCTGTCCCTCAATTCCCTACACTTTGGAAGTCATCCTTGGTGACGCCAATATTTAAAAATGGTGACAGAACCTCCAACAATAACTATCACCCAATCTGTATGCTTCCTCCCTCCGCTCTCCAAAGTCCTCAAAAAAAATAGTCTTGGATCAGTTTACTGAATATTTATCAAACCACAACCTTCTCTGTATGCAGCAACATGGCTTCAGGGAGGACCATAGCACAACCACAGCACTACTAGAATACACTGATTCATTCATAAGGCACTTGACAGTGGTCACATAGTTGGGTCTGTGTACATAGACGTTATCAAGGCTTTTGACATAGTCAACCATGCCCTCATAGTTGAATCCCTTCTGTCTCTAGGCCTTTCTCAGGAAACCACCACACAGTTTGCAAACTATCTAAGTGGGAAATCGCGACAGGTAAAAATCAATAATACTCTCTCTTCCAGTCTTCCTTTTCAATTGGAGTACCCAGGGCTCAATCCTTGGCCCATTACTGTGTAGCTTATTTCTGAACACCCTCCCTCTTACCTGCTCTGGGCAGATGATGCTGTGATTTTCAGCAGCCACCCTGACCCTACCCCCCTACAAATCGAGCTACAGAGCCTCTTCTCTGAATCTGAGTCCTGGTTCATGGGCCACAAACTAATCCTCAATTATAAGAAGACCAACATGATGCTATATACTCATCCCCAAAACAAGTCCAAAGATTTCCACTTAAACATCCTCAACTGCCAGTTACTGCCCTTAGAACAAGTACACACTTACAAATATCTTGGTGTCACCATTTATCCCACTTTCTCCTTCCATAATCACATAAACCCAGTTTGTGCTGCTGTTAACACCAGAATTGGCCTTCTCTACATACATAGGTCATGTCTGCCTCCTGAAGCCCTCCATTTGGCTGTCACAAGTTCTGTATTATCACGGTAGAATATGGTATAACAATCTTTGGGTCAGCAGTGAACTCTGTCCTAGATCGCATCAAGGTAGTCTTGAATAAAGCATGTTGACTGCTTATTGCTTGTGATAGGTTGAAACACACTTGTGACATGTACTATCAAGCACAATGATTAAACTTTGTGGGTAGACTACACTACCATACCTGCCTTGTAGCCAAAAAGTTTGCCTCTGGTCTCTCTCCTCTGGCCACCCAACACCTTCTCTCTCTCTCTCTCTCTCTCTTCTGCCCCCATAAATTGAACCACCAAAAGAGTCTCCAAAACTCCTTCCTAATACCTCATTGCAGAACTTCCATAGACCAGAGGGTCTTCATGTACAGAGCATCTCTCTGGCTAAATAACCTGCCATGAGCGGTCTCCTTGGAAGTAAAACTGGGTCCCTTCAAGCTAAATCTCAGGCAACATCTCCCTGCTTTGTGTCACTTTGACTGTCCATACATTTCTGATATTATTACCCAGCTGTGCCCCTTCTTTTTCTGGACTGGCAAAGTCACTCTGGCTGCTCCTGCTCCCTTCCTCTACCCCATTACATTTTGATTTCCTTTTAACTGCAATGTTGCCTGCTGGCTTTGCTTGAGGCAAGGCATGGCCGGTGATATACCTTATGCAAGTTGTCTTAATTTTGTGATTTGTAAATGTGCTTATGATGAATTTGTTATTTGTAAACATTCTTATGATGTCTCTTGTTCTTTGATGCACACTTTGATTTACTTTATTTTGATACCCACCTGTATGTTCTTATGTTAGTTTATTTGTTGTATCTATTTTTGTACTGTGACATGGAGCTTTTGCAAAAGAGCCTCAGACTCAAAGCTTTGTAATTCTAAGATTTCAATAAATAAATAAATATTACTAGTAGTAAAATAATTTTACTATAATCGAGATGGGCAACAGTTACCTGTGTACCTACTGAATCTATTTAAATTATGTAAGCAAATTGTTGATACTGGTGATGGGCTTACAGTGCTACCTGTAATAGCATGGGATGTTAAGAACTTGTGCCATCTGCTGAGGGGCACTGATTCATCTGCAGTTGTTGAACTTTATTACAGGTGTGTGAAGACACTTTATGATAGAGCTCTGAAACGTTTTGCACTCTTGTGTAGCCAGAACATTTTATTTTGTTTATAATTCAAACATTTTATATTTATTACCCCTAACCCCAAGAATAACTCTCTTATGATATGATAAGATATGATATGACATAATGAATTTGACTGTTTTCAAGTTTCATGTTTTTGCCATTTTCTATTTTTGTTTAATAAAATAGTATATTCGAACAGATGTATTTTGGGATTTTGACACATCCTGTCATTTTTTTTTAATTCTGAGAGAATTTTCATCAAATTTGTCAGGTTTCTATTTACAGTCACAAAGGGTGGTTGAGCCAGATTTCAGAATCCTATGCAAAATAACAACTGTATTATATAGTTGATTCCAAATACATGCACAGATATTTCCTGAAATTTCTGTGATATCACTAGAGAAATTCCCTGCCACCTGCAGCACCACTGTTGTCCACCCCAGAGTATCTGTTCACTTATATCACAAAATATCTGAACATATTTATGGCTGCAATGTAAGTGGCCAAAATTATGAATTAACATAGATGTACCTCCTCAATACTAACTAACATGATGCTACTGCACCAGTAGTGTGTGTGTGTGTGTGTGTGTGTGTGTGTATATATGTGTGTGTGTGTGTGTGTGTGTGTGTGTGTGTGTATCTAGCTGCGCAGACAAATATCACACACTACCAGGCCTTAAGATCTCTTCCAATCTCCCATTTTATCTACAGTACATTGCCCAACCACTCTTGTAAATTAGCAATGATACTAACATAAATGTTATTCTCTCTCAGTTACACGGCAGCATGTTTAAAGCATATCCAAAGAGGTTAATCTTCAGAGATGAAACAGATTATCATCTTTCTTTAACTAATTTAAGTAGAACCCCCAGAAAGAAAGCCAGAACAAATGATTATTGACAGTTCAGAGGAGGCATCCTGGGTTCACTACTCTGCTGGATACCATTAGTCAGCTTGCTTGCTTTGATAGAAAACATCTGAGGACCTTAGCTCCTAAATAGAAATCAAGACAGTTAGGTTTTAAGTATGAGAAACACTTCATGGCAATAAAATACAAAAAAAAAAAAACGAGATTTAACCATTATTTCAAAATCTTTGTTGCCATGTAGTAAATGGGCATTATAGATATTTCCCTTCAACATACCCTTTCTACAGTAATTCTGTTGTGACTGACAGTGCCTGCAAAGCATATATGAATAGCAAGGATGACACATCATTTCTTGGTGGTAGTGGCTATTTTGATATTTTGTGAAATAATTACTGTTTGTAAGCAATAAGGTATGACAAGGTTTGGATTATTATGTGATAACAGCATGCTCAGGAACATCGTGAAGCATGAGGTAGATTGTTTAGCACATAAGCATCCTCCACCCTGGACTGTCCTATTGTGCTTACAAAATGAGTAAACTGAGAATCAATTTCAAAAGCAATAATGACTAATTTGTAAAGTTAAAAACAGACACTTGTCCCTGAATCCCATTCCCAAAAATTCAGACCACAAAAAGTTTTGGGGTGCTCAGTCAGCAATTGTTTATTTCACTGAAATCTGACTTACATCTCCATTTTCCTTTTCTTACATCATCTTATTATATTTTCTTTTGACATCTTTTATTCCTCCATTTCCATTCCCCCAACATTTCCATATATTACCATCAATCTAATGTTTTTCCTCTTTCTCTTCATGTCTTGCCCCTGGATGTACATCCAGGTGGCCTCCTCCTTCTCGCTGCCTCACTATCTCCTGCTGGGTATAGATATACACACCTAACCCTCTTCCAGTGCCTCCTGGGTGTATACCTAGAGATGCCTTTCCCTCTCCCTCTTCCTGGATGTACACCCAGGCTAGGGTCGCCACCCCCATGCCATCCCTTCCTCTCTTTTTTTTCCGTTTTCTCCTTATCACCTCCACCTTTATTCCTTTTTCCAAACTCATACCACTTCCACCACCTACTGCCATCCACCTTCAGCAGTTCCTCTTGTGGCTCTTCTTTTTCCATCTGTTCTTCCCTCTATTGCAGATCAGTGGATGGGTGGGCAAAGTGGTATCTAACAGATGTATGAAGACTCTTTGCTTTGTGCAGCCCTTTTTAAACCCTCATCCCCATTCTCTCTCTCTCTCACTCGCTTTCTTTTTACTAATCAGTCACCCTCACTCTTCCCCTTTACTTACCCCTCCCCTTTCCCTGTCAATCACTATGCCCCACCCTCCAACCCATGACCCACTGTTCCCTCTTCTCATCCTTCCTTTCCCCTTCCCCCTTCCCCCACTTGCCTTCTTGCCTGACTGAGACCCTCCAGGTCAGGTGACTATGGACAAATGGGCCTGAATCTTTAATCAGACAAACCACTTTGTCCCTGGAACTCTTTCCCAAAAATTCAGACCATACTTTAAGTTTTTGGGGTCTCAGTCAGCAATTGTTAATTACATTGAAATCTGACTTACATCTCTCTTTTCCTTTGCTTACATCACCTTATTACATTATCATTCTTACATGTTTTATTCCTCATTTCCATTTCCACATTTCCAAATATCATCATCAGTCTTATGTTTTTCCTCTTTCTCTTCATGTCTTTACCCCCTAGATGTTCATCCCTGTGGCCTCCTTCTTCTCGCTGCCTCTCTCTCTCTCTCCTGCTGGGTATGGATGTACATTTGTACCCCTCCTCCAATGTCCCCTGTATGTACACCCAGAGATGCCTCCCCCCAGCCTGAATGTACACCCAGGCCTTGGTCACCCCCCATGCTGTCCCTTCGCCCCTTTTCTTTTTCCTATTGCTCTATTAGCCCACCTCTAGCTCACGTTGGAAGGTGCACCCCCCATTTCACTTGTGGCCTTGTTTTCTGCCTCCATGTCTCTATCACCACCCCCAAATTTGCATTGAAAATATCTGTCCCTATTTCTGATAAATGCACTCCAGTCTGATCTATATAGCCCTGGTCAGTTCTCTAGTGTCTCTTCATGCTTTATCACCATTCCCCCAATTGATTGTATATAGGACCCCACCTACTTATTCATCTGCTTTCATACATCATCCAGTGCCTTATGATCCTTGGCTTGCCTTCAGACCTGCCTTGACAACATGTCTGACCAGGCCACCACCACTGCAGGCCACCATTCTTTTAATCTTGCAGTTTCCCCTTTTATCTGCCAAAAATGTCCAGCAAGGGTCTGGAGCCCAGGTCATTGCTCTCCAAATGTATTATTATCAGGTGCGGCTCTGGTCATATCACCCTTAATTCTTCGAATAGCAGCAGAAGTTGTGACCATCTCATCCATCTGATTCCTTTACAATGCATCCTGATGTTGTTCCAGTCCTAATACTGCCGTCTTCCCCCAGCTTGATCTGCTGCTCATCATTCAACCCAATATACAAAGGAGTGTTTGCAGATCCATGCCTCCCACCATCCTATGGGGCCTGCGGAAATAAAGAAAAAGGATTAATTAAACTATTCTGTCTGCTCCTCCCTCATACAGCCCCCTTTTTCTCCGGGCCCCGGTTTCCTCCACCTGAAACAAAACAGATACAGAATTAGCTGGTCAGTTCTCTCACATACTTTTTATAACAGTGTGAGGCCCATCTTCCCACTTTTTTCACTTCCTCTTTGAATCCCCCCCACCGAAGCTGCCATCTCTGAGATGGTGCCAAGTCTAATGGAGTGAGATGAATACCTCCTGTATCTATCCCAATAGACTCCAAGCTTTTCCTTAACACTGCCACCAACTGTGCCCCTATCACTGGGGCTCCACTTCCATGTATAAAAACTGGTCCTTCCTCCACCGGCCTAATGGCCACATTACAGATAGTGCCCAAATTAGACATATTTCCACCTTTTCCTGTCACTGTTGCATTATCATTTCCCCTCTTCCTACCTGATCCATTTTGGATTTTTGCAGCCAGAGCCCCACACTGTCCCTTTGCCACTGCACTTCCTCCAAGAAAAAACCTTTTCTCCCCCAAAAAAACACCTGGCCTAATACCTTGCTTATCCTACATACCCCATGAAACAGGGTTGTGAATATTACCATCAATAGACATGCCCCAGCCACAGAATGACATACCATAGGTAGTGTTGTCAGTAACATAGCCAGCAGTGCCTCTGATATGGGATGCCTGCCATCCACTTCTTTTCCTTTCAGCCTCAACCAACCTTGCATCATTCTCCTCACTAACTGTCCCTTCTCTGGGTCATCGCACCCCCTCTGATTATAGACTAGACCTATGGCCAATAGGTGTATATGCATGGTCGAATGTGTCATTCCCTTCCTCCATTTGCTCACCACAAACTAGGCTACCTGCTCTTCCATAACTGCCTCACTTACCTTCTTGCCTTGTCCTGCTCTAAAAGCCTGGAAAATTCTCCATGATCCCTCGTACATCCACAAAGTCCTTGTTGACCATGAGTTGCAAAAGAGCAGCTCAGTTCCATCCAACCAATCTTCCACATGTGCAGAGGCACTGTTGTTTTCCTGCTTTCTGCTCCTTGAGCTATGGCCTGGAACCTGCCCAGCTGGAGCTGGGAGAGGCTATTAGCCACAATATTCCATACACCTTCAACGTGCTTACCCCAAAAAGACATGTTCAGTTGTAGCCCCTGCAAAACTAACTGTCACATAACTCTCATAACTGTGTCTGATACTGCACCCCTCCTATTCAGGGCATGCACTATGGCTCTACTGTTACACCAGAATATTAACTTCTGGTTGCATAATTCCCCCTCCCAAATCAATGATGCCACCCATATCAGGAAAATCTCCAAAAACATGATATCTGTAATCAGGACTCTTCTTTCAAATTCTCCTGGCGATTGCTTGGCGGCCCACCTCCCTTTAAAATAGGCCCCCATCCCATGTTTCCCAGCTGCATCTGTATAGAGATCAAAGTCTGTATTAAAGACAATCATCCTGCCAGAATGTAACCCAGTTATATGACTCCAGGAATTCGTCCCTTATCCTCATGTCCTTCCTAACCCCCTCTGAAATGACGACCCAATGATGCAGCCAAGTGGTCTGCTCATTGCCCTGGCCAATCACAGCGTGAAAGCTTGCCCTGATGCTATAGCCCTGCAGGCAAAGTTCAAATGTCCCAGTAAATGCTGCACCATGTTCAATGGCACCCGTCTTTTCCCTTTTACCGCCCCCAACAAACCTTTCAATTTTTGAATCCTCTGAGATGGAAGTATGAAAACTCCTGCCTCAGCATCTATCTTGAACTCTAAAAAATCCAAACGCTGGCTGAGCCCCTCAGTTTTATCCTCCACCAATGGTACCCCAAGCTGCTCACACATGTCTCAAAACTGCCAGATCATATCTCTGGCACCATTCTTTCCCTTGTCTACCATGAGAAAATTGTCCAGATAGTGGACCCCCATCCTCTGCCCATGCCTGGTGTTGAATACCCACTGCAGCCACGTACGAATCATTTCAAAGGTGGCGCAAGCTATTGAACAGTCCATGGCCATGGCCTTGTCAAAATAAAACTTCCCTGACATGCTAAAACCCAGTAAGTCCCAATCCTCTGGCCAGACAGGGAGCAGCCAGAAGGCTGCTTCAATGTCAATTTTTGCCAACCATGCCCCTTTTACAGCTAGGGTTACCGCCTTTTAAGAAGTTTCAAAGTGGGACTTTTCTTACTAAATCATGATTTTTTTCCAAGACAATATGTAGCCTCGATCAAGGCAAAACATTTGCTTTCTCTAAATTATTAGAATTAAGACTATCATATTTTTTTAGTTGTTTCTATTGTTTCATATCATTTTAAGATATTTTAGTTAAGGTATTATAGTTTTCTGCAACATGTAAAGGAAAGATAGGAAATATTTTATTCTACTATAAGGTCAGGACATGTAGTATTTTTCATGTTTTTTTGCAGGACATAGCTGCCTAACTCAGGACTGTCCTGCAAAAATCAGGACAGTTGGCAACCCAGTTTTACTGGTGACAACTCCAGCTGGTACTTTTGTCTGCTGCCCTGGCTTTTTCTTGCCTCACTCGCTCCAGGTACCCTGCCCAAAACCCCTGCTCCCCAAAGCCCTAACCCCACCTTCCATATCCCCATGCTGACCCCATGGCTTCAAGAATGCCCCCAAAAGGGCTGGCCCCCCCATGCCACCCCCACCACTTCTGTCCATGTACATCTGACATCTGGATGCTGGGTGCGCCCCCGAACACTTGGAGCAAGCATGCTTAAAATGGCAGTTCAGCCATGTACACTGTGCTCTGTTGTACCCCAAAAACATTTTTGCAGGCCTGTCTTACCCCTGGTCCATTACCCGTTACTCCCTTCTTGCACCATCATGATTCCAAACCATAAGACTGAGTGTTGAGTGTCCAATCACACGTTCCAGTGCCAGGCCATTCTCTGGTGGAATTTTTCATCATATTGCAGCCAATTTGTCCCAACCTGCAATTTATATGCACTGCAAAGAATAAGGGAGTATGCCAGTAAGGGCGTAGCCAGATCTGCCAACTTCTCCTGGAAGATAGCACTGTAGAATGTGAAACTCACTGACTATGCATCTTATGTTCACCCCCTAAAGTTCCTTGCTTCTTCCTTCCTTCCCAACAAAACTAAGGCAGCTGCCATGTTCATTTTCCCAAAACTTTCTTTCTCCTCATATTTATTTGCCACTTCTTTATCCACCAGGGCAAATATGTCCACATAGTCACCCTTCTAGATTTTTTGTTTGTGGCCAGAAGGACGTGGTCCCCTATTCTGACCCTTGGTATAGCTTTTTCCATCCCTAAACCTCCCAAACCCCCTGTTCCTCCTGCCTCAACCCCTCACTCTCCATTATTACCTTTTTTAATTTCCCCAAACACCTTTTCAAATTCCCCAATCCTGTTGTCCCCCATGGAGCCTATAACTTGTCCATGTATTCTTTTACACTCTCTTCTAAGATCAGGTCTACTCTACCTGTTCCAGCCATAATATAAGGCAGCACCAGCTGTGGCTGAGCTGGTTGTGAAGGCACCAGGTTTGGCATCAGTGACTGCCCTGGCTGGGGCTGGTCTGGTTGTGGTGCAACCAGGATGGGCATCATGGGCTGGGGCTGAGCTGGTTGAGGCAGTGCCAGGGTGGAGGGGCCCTCAATTGTGGGCTGATCCCCCATCACCCGGTGTGGTTCTGCCTTTCCACTTTCTGCCCTGCTTGGTGGGTTCTGGAGAACTTGGGGTGTCATCCACTGTGTTCAGCATCTTCTGGACCTTCTCCACCAGTTCCATGACTCTTCACACAGCCTTCTCCTTGGAACTCTTGCATTCTGTTGGGGCCATTCTGACATCGCTGAAACGGCCATCACACACACACTCACACACACACACACACACACACATATATATATCTATATGTATCTCTCTCTCTCTCTCTCTCTCTCTATATATATATATATATATATATACAGTATATATATATATATATATATATATATATATATATTTTTTTTTTTTTCTTATTGCCCCCAAACTAAATCACAACTTGCTCCACTCTAAAAAGTTTCCAAAAATAAAGCCTTCTTCCCTACTGCTATCACTTTCACAGTGAGAGAGTGAGGGCACTGAACAAGCAGACAATCCTTCTGATGCCCTGCAATCTGCAGGAGCTGCTGGTTACTTTGTTATCCCTCTCCTGTTTGTCCTTATTTCCTGCTTTTTCATTTTTTTTTAAATCTCCCCCGTCCATACCTCTCAACTGTCCCTGATTTTCAGGGACGTCCCTGATTTTGCCTCAAAATTTTACTGTGTCCCTCCTAAAATTTGTGTTTTTGAAGCTAAACAGTGGGGATTGTAAGCACAAAATAATGTCAAGCATTAAAGTTACAGACTTCTTCTTCTTTAGAAAATGCATTTTGCACTAAGCCCCATATTCTACCAACTTTCTGGGTGGATATCTCCAATTTTGAAGATATGTCCCTGATTTTGGTCCTTTGTCCCTGATTTTTTTATGCCTTGTCCCTGATTTATGAGGCAGGAGGTTAAGAGGTATGCCCCCGTCCCTGAACTGCTGATGGGCCCCTGTTCCTTCCTTAGCTGCCAGGCCATCAGCTCCACACAACTGAATTTTTTAAACTCCCCTGTGCTGCCTGCCAAGCTATCGCACATTGTTTTGTGTTTTTTTTCAATCTGCTGCTCGTTTTGGCCCACACCACTGTAAAATGCAATTCAATGGCCAACTATCAGTGCAGAGCAATAGCCCAAAATCCAAATCGCTATGCTGCAAAAGGTGCCATCCTTTTGCCCTACCAATGAAATGGTGGCCCCCACATGATCTGCTTTCCCCCTCCCTCGGTTCTTATCCCCACCAGTCCTCTAAATTTTTACATCCTTCCCCGCAATCTGTTCACTGCCAAAGCAATTATCCCCCTGTCCTTCCTTGGCCGACACCTCCCCATTTGAAATACAGCCATATTTATAATTCATTTCATCCTCCATACAAAATGGTGCCAGCCTCATTTGTCATATTCAATCCTCCCCCCAGATCTTCTCCCCACCTGAAAACGCCCCAAAATGCACCTTCCTCCACAAACTCTTCAAAAACCTGCACTGTTTCCACCACTTGAAACCTGTTATCCCCTTGCCAGCCCCCTCTCTAGTATTTTTTTTTTAAAGCAAAACAGTAACCCATCCTCCCATCCCCCCTCCCACAACATGATGTCCACCATGTGTTCTGGCATTCCAAGACTCTCTGCAGTCATCCGGTCTGTCTCCTGACCTTTCTAGTGGCTCTGTACCTACTCATACTGAGGAAAAAGGCTACCTGACACTCTTACTTTTTTTTTATGGCTGCATGGGCAGAGCCCCACAGCCATTATGCAATGATCATTGTCTTAAAATAGCACTGTGGAAGCATGTGACCGGACTGCTGTCAGATGTACTTCCACATTGCTGTGGCACAGTTTCCAGTGGTTGTGTTTATGCAGCCCTTCCCCTCTGCTGGCCACATAAACACACCCAGTTCATGGGGCACTTCTTTTTCTTCTGCATTTGCGGGAACTGATGGGCACCGTGCACAAAATGCACAGCTCTGTCATAGCCACCACCTTGTGAATGGCATACTTTGGTAGTGTGCCATCTATGCATTTAGCAAAGTCCTTAACACTCTGAAAAGCTCTGCACAGCCGTATCAGCTCCGACAACAGTTTGTCATTTTTTTGTTGCAACTCGACCATTCTGCTCAGAGGCCTAGAACTCATCTTGCCCACCCACTCTCCATACAATAACTACTGGACGCTGAACCACCTTGCTTGATTCTTGACCCTTTAATTAACTCTTATTTTTTTTTTTGCGGCACTCAGTTTCATCATAAACAAACTCCACCTGGCTACAGTCTCCTAACATACTAAACAACCACATGCTAGATGGTTCTCCCAAACATAAGTGGCTGCTGAGGACTACCTCTAATTTAATACACATTGGAACAACTGAGACAACCAGAATGGAAGACCACTTGCCCCACCACTTTGAAACAAAGCTAAACAGGACTCCTTCCCGATTACCCCACTGGATCCTTCAGCAAACAAACAAGCTGCAGCATAAGATTCTTTTCCTTGCCTCAGGGTCCCTGAAAGGACCCTGTCCTGGCTTTAAAACAATAACAGCTCCCTTTACCAAACGTTCTTCTTTTTTTATATACTATTTAGCAGCTTATATTGATGCCCTCTTCATTTAGCGTGGAGTGGGATGCAGTACTATTTAGCACCCTGTTAAATTAGTGCATCTGCTTCATGTCCAATTACAGCACTATGCTCCCTGTAATATTAGCGATCAGCTTATTTTAGTGCTTTTGTCACTTAAGCTAATATAGCGAAAATAAACTGAAAGCTAATATTTCCTGCTATACTGTATATAACCGAGCCCATAAACCTCTCTACTTGAACTATTTTTTCAGATACCTTTCTTACCAACAGTTATCTGGTTCAAACTATTCCTTTCATCCCCAGCTTACTTCTTGAGCTACCTCACTGGAAATGTCAGGAAATAATGCCAACTGATGTGCTTGCCAAAATGATGGCTAGTGGATGTATGAGGGCACCTTGATTTGTGCAGCTCTTTTTAAACCCCCCTCCTCACTTTCTCTCTTTTTGCTGTCCAATCACCCTCAACCTGCATCTTTATTTACCTGTCGCCTTTCTCTGTCAAACACTACACCCTGCCCCCACTCCTGTCCCACTGTTCCCTCTTCCCATCCTTCCTATCCCATTCCTCTCTCCCCCCTGCTTTCCATCTTGCCTAACTGAGGCCCCCAGGTCAGGTGACCATTGGAAAATGGGCATGTCTCTTTAATCAAGCAAACCACCTTTATTTTGTTAAAAGTAACTAGTAACAGTAATTTCTCCCCACTTGTCAAGTATTTATGTTTTTCTACACATGTAATAGACAAAATGTTTGTTTATCAAGGAATGTGGAGCATTCAAAATTCTGCAGAATACCCCAGGCAAAATATTCACTTCTACTCCCTTCTCACACACACACACACACACACACACACACACACACACACACATATGCACAACAGAAGATCTTGTATGTACTCCAGCCTCAGTTCTGTTGTGGCAAGATAACCATCAGAGCTATTCCTGATTTGTTGTTAGGACTGATGGTGGAGGTTTCATGGTCTGCTCAGGAGCACCAGAAAACTAAAACTGTAAGTAGTTCTTATTTTTTAAAAGATACATGTGTGTGTGTTTGTGCAAAGACTAGATTATGAAGGGAAAGAGCATTTAATTTTTTATTTTTATTTTAGGGAGGTTTATTTTTTTAGTGCATAGCTGAATGTTTTAGTGAGTAAAGATAGTGGTCATGTTTCTGACCACAAATAGGAATTCCTTACAGGAGGCATTGATATGTACTGTAAGTATACTGTGTCATTATTGTGTAAAGTTGCTCAAAACCTCTGGTTGTTGCTCTGTAAGTATATTGAATATTTTTGACCAGTCTGGATGCAGCACATTCTCTATCCATTTTATATTAATACTATATGTCTGTTAAAAAAATGTATGCAAACATACAGATTGTTTACTAAAAAAAGAAGAGAAAATCAAATCAACTTCCTGAAGTTGTGTTCAGTCTATTGGAGTCAATGTAAATTAAATAAAAAAGGATTGGAATCCTCAGTAGAGACAAGATGTGTTTATTGTTTCTCTCTGAATGTGAACCGAAAGGTATGTCAAGTCTGCACAGACCAATGGAGCGTGGTCAAAATGTTGAAATACAGAACAGCGTGGTATACAAAATAGCGCTTGTGTGACACGATATAATGAGAAGGAACCTTAACCATGTGCTGTCAATCCTGAGTCCATTCTCCACTGATATGCCTTTTACCTCAGATTTTACTGGGGTGGTGACCCATGGTGGCACGGTGTGGTAATAGTAAGTCTACACTTAAGGCTAACAATTTCACTGGAGTTGTGATCTATGGTGGCACGGTGTGTTAATAGTAAATGTACACTTAAGGGAAAGGTTGTTTGTTTTATTCATAGAGTAGTATGTGCTGTTGTATGCATGGCTAGAGTGTGATGTTTATCCCCTTATACTGTTTTTCCCCATTAACTGTTATGGAAAGGCATGGTGTTGCCTTGTGGAGTTTGTCTATGCTGTTTTTTACCACACTGTAATAGCTGTAGTGGAGTTAATGCTGAACTGAACCAAAAGCAATGTTTTTAAACATTATAAAGAAAAATACATTTTAGAAAACATTTATTTATGTACAAGCTGATAGCTAGCAACAGAACTATCTTTAAAATGGTCTATTTGCAGTATCTTTTGAACCATTAGGGCTAGAAACATACTTTTTTAATGAAAACTTGGAGGCAGAGCTACTGTATATGGATACCTCCTGTTGATATACTTTTAATATATCCATATACATCAATGCAAATTTATATAGTGAAGAAACATTTTGATACACTGATATACTTAAAGTGCGCTTCCAGTATAGTGATACACTGAAAGTAATGTATATTGACATGATGGAACTATACGAGAGCCCACCTGCATGACAAAAGGGATTACCAGCCATTGAAATGATGTTGTTTCCTGCAGTAGCTCGGCTGCAGAAACCTGCAGAATTACATTGCATCCTGGTGGGCTTCATTGTATACTGACCTGACTTCAAGCATTCATTCAAAAAGAATTACATTCCTAGACTGTATGGTTTAACACTTAGACCTTTTAAAGAAATTGACCTGGATTTTCTAGGGTTTGGATGCAGGATTTGCAGCAGTTTTTCTTCAGCAGCATTACTTCAACTGTGCCCAAATGTTTGCAAGCTTTTTTTCAAAAATATTGACAGAATTGCAACAGTTCACTCACCGTGCAGCAAACAAACAAACAAAAAAATGACGAATGCGTCATATGTTTGGTGCATGCATCATGTCTGATACTGCCACACTTGTGACATGAAGTTACATTATATTTTCTGTGGCCTAAGAGACTTGCCACAAGTATCACAAGTGTAGCTGAACTGTGCCACATTGGGCTGAAAATTTAGCCCATTGACCTGTGTATTAAGCGTTTTATATGCGAGGCTTGTGGCAGTTATTGCTTCACAGCTACAGCACTGCAAATTCACCCAAATGTTTGCTAGCTATTTTTAAAAATCTTGACACATTTGTGACACTTTATGGCAAAAAATGACACACACATTATACATTTCATGAATGTGACATTTTTGTTATGCATCTTGCAGCACTTGCGACATGAAGTTAGAACATGTTTTCTATAGATTACAGTCCTATTACTAGTACAACAAGGGTGACTGCATCTGACTAAGGAGTGAGTCAGTGCATTGGGGCAGAAGCTTGAAGTCTTTTCAGATATATTTAAACTAGCAAATGGGGAGAGGGGTGCAGCATCCCATACATCAAATGGGAAGAACACCCCTCCCCCCTCAGCTAGTGGTCAAACAGGAGTTCAGCATGTTTGTAGTTCATTTGCATCAGCAGGTAAGGAAAAAGGTCCGGATCCCCATACGATACACAGGGGAAATGCCAGACCTTGCCCAACAACTAACATACCGAAATATGGGCAATGGAAAATCATGTACACAGATGCTCGCAGTCTGGGAAACAAGACCCCAGACCTGCAGGCAATAATGACAGAGGCTAAACTGGACATAGTAGCCATTAGCGAGACATGGTTTACCAGTAACCACATTTGGCAGACTTCAGTACCTCGCTATGTGCTGTTCAGAAGAGACAGATGTGCCAAATCGGGGGTTGGAGTGGCCCTTTATGTGAATGAAAATATCAAAGCTACAGAAATTCAGAATACTCATAAGGAGCAAGAAGAACTGTGGGTCACCCTGGAAATAGGAAATGGGACTGCCATATGAACTGGGGTTGTCTACAGCCCTCCAGACCAGGGGAAGGACATAGACACATTACTGTTAGAAGATATACAAAACATGACAGCTAAAGGGAAGGTTCTGATAATGGGAGACTTCAACATGCCAGATACAGATTGATCAATACCAGCAAGGACATCTGCCAGAACTAGTCACATGGTGGGTTCCCTGCAGGGGGAGGGCCTCAAACAACTGGTACAACAACCCACTAGAGACAGGGCTATTCTAGATCTAGTACTGACTAACAGGGAAATGATCACAGATCACCAGGTGGAAGGTCACCTGGGGGCCAGTGACCATCACATGGTATGGTTCAATTTGGCCACTAGAACTAAATCATCACATTCCAAGGCAAAAATATGGGACTTCAGAGAAGCTGACTATGATAAGATGGCCAACAGAGTTAAGCTAGCCCTGGCAAAAAGAAATACAGGTGAGGGGGTACAGGCAAAGTAGGCAAGCATTAAAGATGTAATACTTGAAACAACATCCCATTATGTTAGTGAAACAAGGAAGTGCAAAAGAAGAAACAAACCACTTTGGTTCTCAAAAACAGTAGCAGAAAAGGTCAGAGCCAAAAGGCTGGACTTTAGGAAATATAAGGGAACGCAGCAGGATGAAGATAGGGAGGCATATCAAACTTCCCTAAGGGAAGCAGGGAAGGCAATAAGGCAGGCAAAGGTCCAAACCAAGGAAAAACTAGAACAAACAGTAAAAGAAGGTGACAAGACATTCTATAGATACATTAGTGTAAGGAGAAAGTCCAGATGGGGTATTGCTAAGATCAAAGGGGATAAGGGTGTGTGTGAGGAGGAGGACCATTTAAAAGCATCTATCCTAAATAGATACTTCTGCTCAGTATTTACTGAAGAGAAGGTAGTGCAGGGCCCACAGCTCAGCACCATGGACACAGGGGGGATGGAGGTGTGCACTAGTCCTTTAACAAAAGAAAGGGTCCTACAAGAGCTCAATAAGCTCAGAGTGGACAAGACAATGGGACCTGATGGTGTACATCCCAGGGTACTAAAGGAGCTAAGGGTTGAACTAGCAGAGCCATTATCAGAACTGTTTAGTGACTCTCTGTGCACAGGAGAGGTCCCAGAAGATGGGAGAAAGGCTCATGTGATCCCACTCCACAAGAGTGGTAGCAGGGAGACTGCAGAGAACTACAGACCAGTCAGTCTTACCTCAGTAGTGGGCAAGATTATGGAGGAACTCTTTATGGAAAGAATAGTGCAACACCTGGAATCCATAGGAGCACAGGATCCAAGACAGCATGGGTTTACAAAAGGAAGGTCCTGTCTTACTAATCTCATAGATTTCTTTGACTGGGTAACCAGAGTGGTGGACCAAGGGGGAGCAGTTGATGTTGCCTTCCTTGACTTCAGCAAAGCTTTTGATACTGTTCCACATAGAAGATTGATTAATAAGCTGGGTAAGCTTGGGATGGGTCAGACGTTGGTCAACTGGGTGGCAAACCAGTTGATGGGCAAAAAATAGAAAGTGGTGGTAAGTGGTATACAGTCAGAAGAGATGCAAGTCACAAGTGGAGTACCTTAGGGATCAGTCCTGGGGCCAGTCCTCTTCAGTATCTTCATCAGTGACATTGCAGATGGACTGGAGGGTATGGTTTGTCTGTTTGCAGATGACACCAAGATCTGCAACAGAGTAGATGATCCAGATGGGGTGGGAAGAATGAGAAGAGATCTGGATAAACTAGCAAAATGGTTGGAAGAGTGGCAACTGGGGTTTAACACAAAGAAGTGCAAGATCATGCACATAGGGAAGAGAAACCCTGAAGCCACTTATAGGCTGGGAGGGGAGTTGCTGGCAGTCACAAGGGAAGAAAGAGACTTGGGCAACATCATCACTTATGACTTAAAATCATCTAAGCAGACCACTAAAGTAGTAGGTAAGGCTAGAGGGATGCTGGGGTATATTAGTAGGGATATCACAAGTCGGAAGAGGGAGGTGATAATCCCTCTTTACAAGACACTGGTTAGACCCCATCTGGAGTACTGCATGCAGTACTGGAAGCCACACCTTCACAAGGACATTAACCAGATTGAGGCAGTCCAAAGAAGGGCAACCAAAATGGTGCAGGGACTGCATCAAAAAACATATAAGGACAGATTAACGGAGCTCAATATTTGTATACCCTAGAGCAAAGATGGGAGAGAGGTGATATGATCAAAACATTCAAACACCTTAAGGGCATTAATGAGGTGAAAGAATCTAACATGTTTCAATATAAGAAAAATAGCAGGACAAGAGGACACGGCATGAGATTAGAGGGAGGCCAATTAAGGGGTAATGCAAGGAAGTTTTTTCTCAGAAAGGGCAGTGGATGCATGGAACTGCCTACCTCAGGAAGTGGTGGATATGAATACAGTGCAGGGCTTCAAACATGCATGGGCTAGGCATAAGGGAGCAGTACAGATGAGTAAGAATAGATAGGCCATTGACAGAGCAATGGCCAATGGCACATTCATAAGACAGAAAAAGAAATGGGCAGACTGGATGGGTCTTGCGGTCCTTATCTGCCATCAGCTTCTATGCTTCTATGTTCTATGTTTCTATGTTTCTATGAATAATGCTGCAGCTGGCTGAAAAATGCCACCCTTTGTCTTTAGAATGAGTTAAATTTCAAACATTTGAGCCAGAGAATCATTTTTGTTAAGTTAAATCTTGGATCAATGTGTGTCAATCCACTTTCAATGTATTACAAATATGTTACTGGAAATTTTTTTTAAAAAAAAGCAAATGCTAAACATTTTTAACAGTTTTGTAATTTCAGTTCATACAGAAGTCAAACAAAAATAGCAAGATTTGTCGTTATGAAAATATATTTCCAAAACAATTTAATCATTTTATATAAAATCCTTATTTAGGCTTTGGGTATTCCCCAAAATCAATACCTTCAAGCCATCTTAAAATAATACCTAGCAGAGCAATAGAGCAGTATTGTAACAGTGCAAAAATTAGACATATGGGGTTGGTATCAAAAACTGTGGAGATACAGTGTAGCTCACAAGTATAAAACGCTTTGTGATAAAGATACTGAATCACAGTTTCCTGCATGAGAAAATTGGTTAAATGCCATAGGAATTCATTGAGTTCCTGCAGGTTTATGGAATCCATCACTTGCAGAAACTGTGATGAGTGATTTGTCCTTGTGAGTGGCAAGGTACGTACAAGTAGAAAATAGGGTGCATCCAGCTATAATGAACCACCTACATATAAATGAATTAGAAGCAAGCACACCATTTACACAATTAAGAAATACATTTGTTCTGCAGGAGAATGTGAGAAAAAATTCCTAACAAAGTCTATAGGACATCTGTGGGGCACAAGCTGAGGGTAAGGGGAAAGATAAAAGGAAACAAGCATTTGTCAATGCCAAATGTTTACTTGCTGGTATTAGCACTGGAAGTGCAGGAGTTAGACAGATGCAGAATAGGAATGGCAGTGAAGTACTGAACTGATTCCAGCCCCACCCCCACCCTGCAGAGATGGACAGGTATTGGGATGTGTCTTTGGGTTGTCACACATAATGCTAATGTCATTTCACCTCACCCTACCCTGTAGACACTGACAAGTGCCAAGGTGTGCTTTGGGGTGTTCAGGCTTTACACTCACCCTACTCCTTAAGGAAATAGGCTGAAATGGGTACAGTATAGGAGAATGAGGGTGAACCTTTGGGGCTGAAGAGTCCAAGGAACACCCCGATCCCTGTCACTGGCTATAGGGTGGTGGGGGTTGAATGGCATGAGCATTACTGCCACAATCCCAAGTCACACCCCTGACGCCTGTCAGTCCCTACAGGGTAGGGTGTTATAGTGGGAAACCCTAATGCCCTCAGAGTTTCTTGGTATTTTCACTCAGAGTTTTCAACATGGGCTTTTGTGACCCCACTGCATGAACAAAGGCACTATCAGTTCGTTAGCCAAAAGGTTATTTTGCACAGTGACGCGCCATTTGGTGCCACAGGTGCAAAAACACATTTCAGGCAGGATGTGAAATATGACAGCTGTACTACTCATGAAGAGGTGTAAAAAAATGGTAATGTTGAATATCTAAAGTGAAACTGTAAAAAAATTGGTGAAGTCACGTGCGTGCATAGAAACTGCACAATGCACACCCATAATGCAATTATTTGAGGAATTTTTTACACCACATTTGCAACATAGGCATTTTGGGACCTCTGCTCATGAACAGTAGCACTGTGATTTTCTTAATCTGTTCTGAACATGGATTTTTCACAGCCACCGTGCCATTGTGCACCACATGTGCGAAAACACATTGCGCAGAAACTGCACCATGCACACTGATAATGCAGTCATTTTTTTGAATTTGTTCACCAAATTTGCAGCATGGGCTTTTTGGGATCTCTTCTTATGAACACTGTCACTATGATTTTCTTAATCTGTTCCAAACATTGATTTCACACAGCCACTGCACCATTGTGCGGCATATGTACAAAAACACATTTTGGTCAGGATGTTAAAAATGGCAGCTGTACTATTCATAAGAAGGTGTGGAAAAATGGCAATGTTGAAAATCTGGAGTGAAAATACTAAAAATTCTCAAAGTTACAAGTGTGCATGGGAACTGCACAATGTACACTCATAACACAGTCATTTTTTGGAATTTTTTAACCAGATTTGCAACATAGGCTGTTTGGGAGCCCACCTCCTGAATAGTGACACTGTCATTTCTTTAATTAGTCCTGGAAGGTGATTATGTGCAGTGAATGTGATATCACCTTTTGGGGCCGAATAATGCAGTAACAGTGACTAAGTTCATGAGGTGGGGTCCCAAGAACCCCATGTTGAAAATTTGGGACCAAAAGTCACAACAATGGCTGAGACATCCACCTAAGTTGGTAAACCCCCATTTATTCCATTATACAGCTTACCGGCATTTCTTCAGTTCGTGGTCGGCTTTGAAGACTGCAGACGTGTTACCGCTCAACCGAAGATCATGGCATCAGACTCCGGAGATAATTATGGGGTGGGGAGGTGCAGGACAGTGGGTCGCAGAGGGTGGGTGTGGGTTGGGGAGGGGACCCAATCACAGGGACCATTTTCTGTGTTTCAGGTTATAAAATTAAATAAAAAAACACCATGGACTATTTTCTGTTTTTTACAGGTGTATGAGTTTGGGGGGTCATGTTAGCCACACTGGGGTGGCCTGCAAGTGTGGCACCTGATGAGGTTGGGGTGCGGACAGGAAAATGCCAATGAGATGGGGGGGTTAAACATGCCAACAGGGGTATTGGGCACCCCATTGGCAAGTGTGTCTGTGTTTGGAGGAGATGATGTCAAGGGGGATTGGGCACCTCCCCTCGGCAGACTGGAGACAGGGCAATGAAGCCAACGGGGATTGGAACCCCCATAAGCAAGTGAGTCTGTGTTTTGTGGGGAAAGATGCTGAGGGGGGATTGGGTACCCCCCTCAGCAGACAAAACACAGCAAAGGAAGAACATATGCTGATGTGGATTGGGCTCTCCCATCTGCAAAAAAAACTTGGGAGGGGGCATGCCCACAGGGGGATTGGGCATCCCCAAAGTCAGCTTGCTGAGGACTGTGAGAGGTGGACAGTGACAGCAGCTGCCATGTTTATTGAAATGTTACACCAGGCAAGGCATGCCCTGCAATGAGGGGTGCATCCTCATTGCAGTGATAAAATCATTTCAAGTTGGTGGCACACTTGCAGACTACTGTCATAGCTAACGTGCTCCTTTGTTGGTGACAAACAGACAAGCCCCAAAAAGCAGTGGTTGCATTGGCCACCACACTGCCACAAGGGGGGGAGGCACTGGAAAGGAGCAGGGAAATCCTACCCCCCCTAAAAATCGGGGTAGTAAGTGAGGTAACACCAAGATAGAGATGTTGATAGGAAGAAGAGAGGGGGTATATGGAGAAAATGACAAAGTCAATAAGGACAGGGATGGGGCAAAAAGGGGTAAGGCCATCACGAAATGGAGGGTAGTAACTACCAATGTCCATAGTCTGGGCAACAAGCTCCCTGAACTTGTGGCCTTAATGGAAGAGGGATGCCTGGATACTGTAGCAGTCACAGAAACATGGTACACAGAGAACCATGACTGAGATGTTAACATACCAGGGTACACAACCTACAGGAGAGACAGGGAGGGTTGAAAAGTGGGAGAAGTAGCTCTCTATGTATGGGAAGGGATAAAAACAATGGAACAAAAGAGTAAACAGTGAGAAGAGGAGGCACGGTGGATCATCTTAGAGACTGGAAATGGCACCACAATCCGCACAGGGGTTGTATACAGACCCCCATGTCAGGGAGAGGGAATGGACAAGAATATGATAGAAGGCATCCTTGGGATGGTAGACAAAGGGGAGATACTGTTGATGGGGGACCTGAATATGCCAGATGTTAACTGGAGCACCTTTGCTGTAGCCACAGCCAAGAGCAGGGCCATTCCCGATGCCCTACAGGTGGCATGCCTCAAACAGCTAGTTTTGGAACCCATTCATGAGGGAGCAATCTTAGACCTCATACTCTCAAATGGGAACAGTGAGAGGATCTCAGATGTAGAAGTGAGTAGCCATCTTGGAACAAGAGACCACCAAACAGTGTGGCTCATGATAAACTTGACTACAGAGTTAAGCCATACAACATTAAGGGTACTGGACTTCAGGAGGGCTGACTTTGGCAAGATGGGAGAGTGCCTTAGAAAAATACTAGCAAACAGGCTAGAAGGAGGGGTGGAGCAACAATGGGGAAACATCACAACTGCCATCACAGAGGCAACAAGCCTTTGTGTGAAGCAAATAAACAAATCAAAACAAAAGAAAAAGCCACTATGGTTCTCAAAAGAGGTGGCGGGGAAGGTTAGGGAGAAAAAGACAGCATTTAGGAAGTATAAGGAAACATAGAAGGAGCAGGGCAGAGAACTGTACCAGTTAAGGCAGAAGGAAGCAGGGAGTGAAGTCAGAATAGCAAAGGCCCAAACTGAGGAAAAGATAGCCAACTTGGTTAAGAAGGGGGATAAAACCTTTGACAGGTACATCAGGGAGCTTAGAAAGACAAAGGGAGGAATAGTGAGGCTGAACAGAAAGGACGGTGAGTGGGCAGAGAGGGACAGTGAAAAAGCAGGGATACTGAATGGGGGGAGGTGCCTAATCCAATTAACAGAAGCACTCTGGATAGGGGGGGGTCGAGCCCAGTCCTTTCACAGAAGAAAGGGTTCTTAAAGAACTCCTAAAACTGAAGGTGTACAAAGCAATGGAGCCTGATGGAATTCACCCCAGTATTCTAAAAGAACTAAGGAGAGAACTGATGACACCACTGACTACCCATTTTTACAAATCATTGGAGGATGGGGTGGTACCTGAGGACTGGAGGAAGGTGGATGTGATTCCCCTTCACAAAAGTGGGAGCAAGACGGAGGCAGGAAACTACAGACCTGCCAATTTGAGCTCTGTGGTAGGGAAAGTGATGGACTCACTTCTGAAGGAAAGATTTGTTGAGTACCTAGAGGCCAGTGGGGCACAGGACCCAAGGCAGCATTTATTTAAAGTGAGAAGGTCATGTCAGATGAATCCAATTGATTTCTTTAACTTGGTGACCAAAGTAGTATAGCAGGGAAGGGCTGTGGACATGGCCTACCTAGACTTTAGCAAGGCATTTGACACAGTTCCACACAAAAGATTAATAATCAAATTAACCAGTCTGGGAGTGGGTCCCAGGGTGGTAGCCTGGGTAAAACATTGGCTGGACAACAGGACACAGAAGGTAATTGTAAATGGAGTCCACTCTGAAGAAAGAGGGGTTATTAGTGGGGTACCACATGGTTCAGTACTGGGTTCAGTCCTTTTTAATGTCTTTATAAGTGACATTGCAGAGGGACTGGAAGGAAAAGTATGCCTCTTTGCAGATGATACAAAGATCTGATACAGGGTTGATACACAAGGAGGCTTGGAAAGAATAAGAAGGGACTTGGCAAGGTTGGAGGAATGGTCAGACATATGGCAGCTTGGGTTCAATGCAAAGAAGTGCAAAATAATGTACCTGGGAAACAACAGCCCAGGTAAAGATTACACAGTTGGGGGGTGGGGTAGTAACAACAGCAAAAATAGAAAGGGACCTGTGGGTAATCATATCCATACCTCTCAACTGTCCCTGATTTTCAGGGACGTCCCTGATTTTGCCTCAAAATGTTACTCTGTCCCTCCTAAAAATTGTGTTTCTGTGACCAAACAGCAGGGGTTATAAGCACAAACGTAAATCAAACATTAAAGTTACAGACTTGTTCTTATTAAGAAAATACATTTTACACTAAACCCTGTATTCTAACAGCTTCCTGACTGGATATCTTCAATTTTGAAGAAGTGTCCCTGATTTTGGTCCTTTGTCCCTGATTTTTTTTAAGCCTTGTCCCTGATTTGAGAGGCAGGAGGTTGAGAGGTATGATCATATCAGATGACCTAAGGTTAGCAAGCAATGTGAGAAGGCAGGAGGGAGGGCTGGGGGGATACTGGGATGTATAGGGAGAGGCATCACCAGCAGAAAACAGGAAGTTGTTATCCCTCTGTACAGGCAGTTGGCAAGACCCCATCTGGAGTACTGCGTCCAGTTCTGGAGACCCCATCTCCACAAGGACATAGACAGGATGGAGACAGTCCAGAGGAGGGAAACTAAAATGGTGCACGGTCTGCAAGAGAAGCCATATGAGGAGAGACTAAAGGAGCTTAATTTGTATACTCTTGAGGAAAGGAGGGAGAGGGGGGACAATAGAAACTTTTAAGTACCTCAGTGGAATCAACATAGTCCAAGAGGGTAGCATCTTTCAGAAAAAGAGATGTGCAAGAACAAGGGGACACAATTTGAAGACGGGGGGAAGGGGACTGCTCAGGGGCAATGTGAGGAAGTATTTTTTTCACAAAGAGGGTGGTGGATGCATGGAGCAGCCTTTCTGAGAAGGTTCTGAGGTCTAAAACTGTAAGAGAATTAAAGAATGCATGGGACAGACATAAGGCAATTCTTGTGGGAGGTAGGACGAAATATGCTGTTGGTTAACTAGTATCTACAGCTTATCCTGTAGGTAGGGAAATGGGCAGAGTAGGTGGGCCAAGCGATCCTTATCTGCCACCAAAGTCTATGTTTCTATGCTTCTCCAGCAAGCTGCCACAACAAGTTTCTTGCGCATGCACGCAAGCAAACATTAAAAGCAGGAAGAGACACAGTAAATGGGGCACAAAGAAGAGGCTAGCTGCAGGAGCAGTTGGGGGTAAAGAAGTCAGGAGGAAAGCTTACAAAGTGATGGAGAAAGAGCATTATTGGGGGCTGGAGTACTATTGCAAGCTACTGTATTAGAAATAAAAAGGTAGCAAAAAAATACTGTGTGTCTGTTTTATTTTCCCCTTTACCCTTACAGGCAAACACTAAGAAACACAGTAGCATTACTAATTGAATTTCATTTGAAAAAACTGTTATCAATTGTTAAAAAAAATGCATGCAGTCTGGAGTGAGCTTGATACAGTGTCAATATTTAGTTGCAAATGGCAAGATTCAGAACAAGAATCACACATAAAACACAAATGAAACTAGTCAAAAGTAGCAAGAAGCAATATACTTAGAGAAAACTGTATTTGTACTGATTCAATTGTCCAGAAAGTGGAAACTATTATTATTTGTGGAAAACTAGTACCACTCCAAAATACGGTTTTCATAACAATATTCTACTTAGGAGCACAGTTCAGAGGTCACCATGTTTCCATGGGAGAGAGAGAGAGAGAAAGAGAACTGAAAATGGTCTGCTATTTATCTGGGTTTCACTTTTCAGTGGAACAGGAGCTGAATTAAACTATTGCTTGGTGATGTGAGTTTAGATAGAATGAAAGACAGTGGTGCACTATTTTAGAACAGTTAATTTTTATATTGATTAAATATGCATGGCACTTGTGGGGTTTACCATGCAGCTGAGTGAGCACAAGTTGGCCAGTGGAACAGCTAGTGCATGCTCACTGTTATAAAGGTTATATTGGCAAATTGCAGCCAGCATTTCCAATGAAAAAACAGCACCCAATTATTATATATAGAATAAAGTATGGGGTGGTGTATGTAACGAGATGCTTACACCCCCCAAGGAGTTAGATGCTACATTATCCCCATATGTTATTTTATATAAGTATTGGGACTTCCTTTTTGGTCACAGCAATCATATAAAAATAAAAAGACATTCTAGCAGCCAAGAATCCGCTTTAGGTACAAGAGCACGGTCCACGGTAATTTTTATTTATTTACTTAAACATGTTAAATTCATAATTTCTACCCACAGCCAAAATGTCAGTTATAATTTATAATGTGTTGCTTTTTTTTTCTGGTGGTCACTTACTGCTGAGTCCCAATGGTGGTTCCAACTTTGGTGGAAAGACAAGGCAGCCAGCAGTCCAGAGGAAGAGCTGTGGTAGGAGCATGCACAGAGCGAAGGAAACCATGCACATGTATGGCATTATAAACACTCCTTTATTATGGCAAATAATGCCACATTTTTCTATGGTAAAAAGAAAGAGCCAGTCATTATATAGAGAATGATGCATAGGCAACTATTTGCTATGAAGTTCTTTTACACACCCAAAGGTGAGTGATGTTCCAAAAACTTCAAGAGCAACGATCGAGAGGTTTATGTGGACAGCACACATCAATGGTGTATAAAAAAAACTTCATAAGCACACACTCGCTTATGTTTTATTTTTTTAAATTACTGGTGCAGGGAGGATATAACAAAAAAAAAACATGCAGAATCAAGCTTAATGGTCAACTGAGAGCAACACAGCATCACACATACCCTAGTGCAGGAGATCATGAATGTGACAATAAACTCGATTACAAGTCCTGTTTTAAAACTGTTTTTCTGTTTGTTTTATTAAACATTAAGTGTCGATCTGTGAACTCCATCACAGTTTCAAAACTAGTTGCAAGAAGATCACCTGGTTGCTGGGTGATCTGGTGTTGAGAGCTTTTTTTTCTCAGTTTACCTACTGCCTGTGACTTCAAGTGGGTGCTGACAGAAGTATGATGTGTGATTAAAGAAAGACAGAGAAAATTTTTGGTTGTGTCAGTACTTTGTTTACAGGAGGCTAAAAAAAGAGCAGTCCTTCCCACTTTATATCTGAATCAGAGTGGACCACAAAAGCTACAAAATACCATAATAACTGGATATTACATCATACCCGGTTATTATGGCACTTCATCAGACACGTTATCAATGTATCAAAGGGTGTCACCAATAATTATAAAAAGATAAAAAAAAGTATCCCATCATACAATTTCTACAGTTATTGTTTTCATTCAGAAATATAGGTAGTATTAAAAAAAATGGTCATTCCTGATCACATATTGTTTTCACAATATGTTTATTTTAAGAGAGGTAATGTTGTCACTTCAGTCAACTAGACAATATATTTTAAGTTATATGTACATAAATAATCATACAACTATATTTGAGAGTAAGTTAAAGTCATCCAGATGAAATCTGTATTTTATCATACCTTCACACATTGTTTCTTTTTTGTCATAGCTGTTAGGCATTTTGCAAGATAAGTAAGAGCTGCCCGTTGGTAATTCATTCAACATATAATTTGAGGGAGCATATGTGCATGATAATACATGTCCTTGAAATTTGAGGATCCTGTACAAGGACAAAGCAACACTACAGTATGTGAACCATACTTTCTTCTTATCCTAGTCCACATCCACAATGTGAATAAATTCTCTATTATTTTCAGATATAAAGATATTCAATCACATGAGTGCAGTGTGCATATTTTATGGAACACATACAAACAAAGGAGAGAAAGAAGTAAGTGCCCCAACTGTGACTTGAACCCAGGCTGCCTGGAGTGCTGTTCCAGTTGTGCTACCAGATGTGCCACCAAGGCAACTGGAAAATGAGCTGTACCTGAGAACATTACTATTTCTCAAATGCATAACCTGGTGGCTGCACAAGTATTTGCATTTATTTAATCACATGAGTATGGTCTGCATGTGATTGAATAAATGTAATTTGAGAAAGAGTAATGTGCTCGAGGACAGCCCAGTCTGCTGGCGCAGCTTGTAGCACAATCCAAATGGTACTTCAGGTGACCTGGGTTCAAGGCCCAGTCAGGGCACTTACTTCTTTCTCTCCTCTGTTTGTGTTCCGTACAGAAAGACATGTAGTAGTAAAAAAAAAGTCATACCTGATCACATATTGTTTTCACATAGAATTCTTACTTTAAGAAAGGTAATTTTGTCACTACAATCAACTAGACAATCTATTTAAAGTTATATGTATAGCACAGTGGTCTAAGGCTCTGAGCTGCAAATCTGGTGACATCTAGCAGACCAGACCTGGGTTTGAATCCCACAGCTTCCACTTGCATACTGTGTGACCCTGAGCAAGTCACTTAACCTCCTTGTGCTCCCAGGTTGCTCCTGTAAAAAAGCTTCCAGCTTAATGTGCTATACCTGGTTAAACAACTAAATAAATAAATAAAAATATGTACCTATGTAATCACATAACTGTAATCAAGAGTAAATAAAATTCATCCAAATGTAATGCATATTTTATCATACCTTAACCATTTGTTTCTTTTTTGTCATAGCTAAGAGGCATTTTGGAAGATAAATAGGGTTGTCAATTAAAGGCAACTTGAATTGTCAGGGTTGCCAACAGAAATGTGGTAGAACAGGTTTTTAGCAAGGCCAGAGCGGGGGGGGGGGGTGTTGGTGGTGAGGGAGTGGAGAGGCAGGGGTTAAGCAGGTAAGGCAGGTGAGGTCACATCGGGGGAGGTGCCCTGGAACTAGAAGGGGTTGGGATACAGGGAAAAGGAGAGGGGCCAGGAAGGGTCCTGATTGGGGTCCTTAATGGGTATAAAACCCTGTGTAAGCAAGGGATCACCCTCCTTTCTTGCTGGAACTCATTTTAGATGGTGGGTCCATCACTTTTGTCTGGCAAGAGAGATCCTTGTTACATGGGTAAGGTACAGGACTGGTTTGGATGGCCTGCAAGCTGGACCCAGGGTGGCTGGGGATCCCCAGAGCCACTGCAGGCATCCCACATCAGCTCATTTCGAATTGGGCTCTTTTTCAAACCCCTCCATTTCTGTTCATTACAGTACAATATGCATATTTTATTTAAAAAAAAAAAGATCTGTGCTTCCATATCAGTAGGTTTGTGTTTAGTTTTCTTTTTGGTACTGTTTTTTTGGTGAGGGAGTTGTTCCTCATAATGGGGATGAAAACATGAATTATACTGCTGGGGTATCACTTAGCTCCAACTGAGCAAGGATATGTCGGTGTAGGTGGTTGGCTGTGAGAACAAGGGACGACCATGGTCGTGCAGTGGTGGGGCACCTATTCAGGTTCCAGTGTAAGAAAATTCTCTATCACCTCCCTGTGGAGAATGTGGTATGTGGATGGGGCAGGGGCCACAGTTGCAGTTAGGACCACTTGGTATGCAAGGCCTCTGGGCAGCACAATGGCCTGGGTGTTACTGCAGCCCCCACTATAGATGCAGGCTTAGGGCTCCAGCTCAGTCACATTTTGGTCCCTGATCAGGAAGTTGGAGATGAGTCCTCCTTGGTTGAGGTGACAAGTACTGATGACCAAAAAATGGATGGGAGGATGCGGCAAAGACCTGGTAGGTTAAAATGTGGAGTACCAGCTGGGCCAAGCCATGAGTAAGGGTCGTGGGGGGTCAGCATCACAGGGCAGATTCAGAAGATGACCAGTATGGTCGAGGGGGATGATGCAACCTATGGAGATTGGCCATGCAATGGGGAGTGGGCCTGGGCTGCAGGACAGGGTCCAGCCTTCCTGCTAGGAATTGAAGTGCAGCACTGGTACATGGTGGGGATGGGGGGGTCCACACAGTATAAGTACTGGCCATGGCCTCTGCCCCCTACCCCTTTCTTTTCCACTGCAGAGTGAGGACTACACAACACAAACACCACGGGGGGGGGTTGGGATTTCCACACAAGTAGTACAGAGCTGTGGCACTCCTATAGGCTGATGCACAGTCATGGTGGGGGGTTGGAGAGCACCTCCTAGGCAAAACTGCACAGCTGGCAGCATGGTGGGAGTGGGCCACATGAGTGAACTGGAGCTGCAGGTCCAGTTGGGTTAGAGCACTGCCACATGGCGGGGAAGTGCCCGACTGCTGGAAGCATCTGAGGGTCCAGCTAGGCCAGAGCACGGCCACATGGTGAGGAAGCACTGACAGCTAAGAGCAGCCAAGAAGGTTGTTTTGCTATTTTTTTGTGAAAAAAGAAAAGAAAAAGTGGTAGGAAGTGACTGGAAATGGGCACTGGTATAGGTACAGCAGCACGTGGTGGAGTGGATGAAGTAGTGCTGGTCAGAGGATGTGGATCCAAATCAATACACATAACAATAATCAGGAGAGGGCCTGCAGGGCTGGAGGGGGACAGGAAGGCTTAGAAGACCGGATTAGCCCATTATTGTTTACTGGTAGTTGCTGATGTCAGCTGATGCAAATGATCTGAGTTTGCCAGCATGCAGTGCCCCCTCCAGCTGGAAAATCACAAAACTACTAAAAGGGACCATGCACCAGGCAGCACATAGTTGCTCAAATTACTCGGAGCCTTACTTCCATCATTAGGTAGATCACAGAGACAGATGGAAGTACTGCAGTTTTACGGCTTAAATGCAGACTTCAATAGCCAAGTCTCCTGTAACAGAAACATCAAAAAAGAAAAAAGAAAAAGGAAATGAGAGAAGAAATACAGAGAAGTCTCACATTGCATGTCACATCCAGCTTGAGGAGGGGGGAAAGGGGGCCTGAGGTTCAGTACAAAAAAAAAAGCAGTAACAATAACAGGTAATGCAAGTTACATGATGGGGATCCAGGGAGTCATGACTTGGGGGGGGGGGGGTAATATGGCATGCTGTATATTGAGATGAGACTAACATGGCCAAGTTGTTGTTTTTTTTCCCCTTCTTCCTTGTCCTGTTCCCCCTCAGTTCCCTGTTTCATTGACATAACAGATTTGCAGATTCAAGACAAGTACAGATGGCACCAAAATGGGTTCCTTTACCTCCCACAAGCACCCAGCTGAGAGAGGAAGCCACCCAGCTGATGAGCAAGATGACAGAGCTCATTGATGCAGCAAAGACAAGAAAGGAGGAGGCAAAGAGAAGGAAGAAACACAAGGCCCCACCAGGTCCCAAGGGGAGAGGAAGAGGGAAGAGGCTGCTGGCACCAGTCCCAGAACCGGAACTGGAACTCCTGCCAGAACCAGAGGCACCAGACACAGGATTTGGTAAAGGAAAGGTTGGTTTGGCTAGGGAAGGGGATTTGAAGGAATACTTGGAAGTGATTATCAGTGATATGGGGACATGGGTATAGAGAAAATGGAAAGGATGTTGGTTGAAATAAAAGGTGGGGCTTCTGGGGGGCCAATAAAGGAAGAGGGGGACAGAACACAGCTGGGGGGAGATCCTGGGATGACTCTGCTGGACCATGTCCTGCAGACCATAAAGGAAAAAAAATGGGAAGGGTAGTTCATGGATCTCTTTTCTCTGGCTGACAAGGACACTGGAAAGAAATATGAGCAAAAAGAAATGGTGGGTAAATCGGAAATGGTGGTGGTTTTATCAGTTTGGGGGAATATGGTGGAACAGGTGACATACAAAGGTAAGAATATCGAGATTTGGCAGGAAGGTTTTACAGTATACAGTGCTATTCTGTTGGAAAAGAAGCCAGAGCTGGCTATTCCTTTACTGACATACTCCACTGCAAGCAGGGATGCTTACAAGGTCAAGATGGGCTATGAGTGGCTTAAGTATGATGAGACATTCCATCAAAGGATGACAGCTTATGGGGACCTGAGATGGGATTGCTCCCATTCATAGTTATGGGTGAGGATGGTGTCCAGCCCTGGGAGATCTAGAGGTGAGGGTAGCAAAAAGGGAATGACAACACCAGTAGCAAAGACATGCTGAGCCTACAACAAGGCCTCATGCACATGGGTGAACTATAAGTTCTGGCATGTTTGCTCCAAATGCTCAAGGCAGCATCCGGTGTCCAGGTGTAGGTCTGGGGGTGGCAGGCAGAGCCACCAGCAGCAAGTGGAAAAGTTCTTTCGGACCAGGCTGAATGCTAGTGCTGGAAGCTGGCATTACCAAGGGGAGCGACATTGGGGGAGCATACAACTGGGGAAACTACAATTCCAATTATGGTAATAATTAAAGGTAAGGAGAATGGGGGTGGCCCACAGAACTTCCATTTTGCCCACACACTGGTAAAGACACAAGTGATACATGACTGGTCTCTAAATTATCTGTACCAGGAAGCGGGGAAACGTGTGGAATGTTTTTTCTAAGGGATTACGTTTGGATTATGTGGGACCATGAAGGGCAATGGGAGCTAAAAACTTGGGCTCAGTAAGGGGCAGAGAGGATATAATACTAAAGAAATTTGGAATAAAGCTGGTGGCAGGCAGGGTGGAGGGGCCATTCCATTTCCCCCCTCTCCAGAACCTAAGGATATCACTCCTTGGGGTGGTGCCAAGAAGCAGGAGGGCGAGTCTCAGCTGATTCACCACATTTTGTATCCAGAGTGCAGGCAAGTCAATGATGGCATACCAGAGGATTTGAGAGTGTGGTTTCATATGCAACTTTAGATCAGGTGGTGGATATGATCAGGCTCTTTAGGGGGAGGTGGTTAGCAAAAACAAATATTGAATCAGCTTTTCGCCTGCTGCCAGTACACCCCAATGACTGGATTTGCTGAGTTTTCAATTCCATGGCCTCTGCTATTTCGAAAAGGCAATGCCTATGGGCTGTTCCATTGTATGCTCAGCATTTGAGAGGTTCAGCTCCTGAGTGAAATGGGGTTTTGGTGAGAGCTATGACCATACAACCATAGTACATTATTTGGACGATATTTTGATAATAGGAAAGTCTCAGAGTGAGAATGTAAAGAAGTTGGTGGACTTCTAACACATGTGCCAGGCCATTGGTATACCACTAGCACCAGGAAAGATAGAAGGCCCAGCCATGAAACTGGAATTTATGGGGATAGAGGTAGATGCAGAAAACTAGCTGTTCCGGGCTACCAGCAGACAAAGTTGTGAGACTGAAAGAGTTACCTCATCAGGTGATTCGCTGGAGGCAGGTGCCATTGGCCCAAGACCAGCAGTTGTTGGAATGTCTCAATTTTGCCTGTAAGGCAATTGGCCAAGGTAGGGCCTTCATGAGGAGACTGGCAAGATGCATGCGAAAGGCCAGGTTACCCCATCACTGGGTGGATATATCCAAGGGTGTTAGACAGGACATGGTGTGGTCATAGTTTTTATAACGCTACAATGGGGTGACTGTCTGGCAGGCAGATTGGCTGTTTAATAATGACTTAGAGCTTTACACTGATTTCTCAGGGTCCCAAGGAATGGGAACATATTTTAAAGGGGAGTGGATATCGGAAGCCTGGCCTAAGAAGTGGAAGCAGAGGGGACTGTTACGGGGACATTACATGCTTAGAAATTTTCCCCATATGTGTGGCAGTAATAGTGTGGGGCCACCAGCTGGTGAACTGGAAAGTCAAATTCTGGTGTAACAACAAAGCAGTGGTTGAGGTCATTAACAGACAGGGAGGGTCCACTGAGATGGTAATCAGGGTGATAAGAAAGCTGGTTTTACTGGGGTTAAGGATTAACTTATCATTCAGAGCAAAGCACATACAGGGGTTGAAGAATAACATTGCTGACAGCCTTTCCATTCTTCAGTTGGACAGGTTCAGGTCTCTAGTTCTGGGAGCTGCCACACAGAGGACTTGTGTACCAAATCACCTTTGGGCGGTTGGATGGACCGAGCCCGATGGCTGTACCGGAGCTCTTGGTCTGTCAACATGCTCAGGGCTTATGAAGGGGTGTGGGCCACATTCCAAGAGTTCCAGTTGTGGGAAGGCTGTGAGGTGAGTATACCAGTCATAGGGGGCCAAATTTCCAAGTACATGGTGATGAGATGGGAAGAGGGGACTACGCATGCGGCCATGAAGATGAAGATTGCTGGGATTGGTTGGGCCTGCAGTAATAAGGGGTGGACAGAACCAAATAAATTTAGAGTGATCAAGCACATACTCATGGGCTGGCAAAGGATGCAGGGCAGCAAGAGTGACTCTAGAAAGATGAAAGAGGGCCAGCTCTTGATCAGACTCCTTAATGCGTTGGCACAAGTTTGTCGATTAGCTTATGAAGCATGTTTATTCAGGACATTATTTGCTGTGATGGCTGGGTGAGCCTTTAGAGTAGGCGAGGTGGTGGCTCAGAAAAAGAAGGAGATGGGGAGGGGGGGTTATTATGGGAAGAAGTGACATGGGCACTGGCCAACATTACAATATGGCTAAGGAGATCCAGAACGGACCAGGTTGGTGATGGGGTGACCATCAGCTTGGCTCACCAGGTAAGCACAGGCTAGTGTCCGATGACAGCCCTAAACAACTACAAGGTTTTATGGCCAAGGGGAGGGCATTATTCATTTATGGGAACAGAGAACCAGCCACCTGTTATTAGGTTTTGGTGGAGTTTGGCATGGTGTTCCTGGGGGAGAACCCCAGCCTCTATTCACCACACTCATTTCAAATTGGGGCAGCATCAGTAAAAGCAGTGGAAGGGACTTCCGAGGAAGTGATCAAGGGGAGTGGGTGGATGGAAATTCAACTGTTATAAAAGGCATGTAAGGCAGTTGGTCTAATATTTGTCATTTGTATCAACAGGTCTTTTGAGGCAAAAGCATATATAGATCGTAGGACACTACTTTGTGTACTGGCCAGAGAGACATGCAGCACTTAAGCTGGGAGGGAAACAGCTCCACAAAGACATTGATGGGGCATGGGTACTATGGAAAGGGGTTTGGGGTATGAGATCGGCACAGCTCCTCCCTTTGCTGGAGGACTTGAGGCAACAAGGGGCACTGCCAGACCTCTTGATAATCCACCTGGGAGGTAACGATTTAGGAGATAAGCCATGGGGAAATTTACTGCAGGAAATGAGGGAGGACTTCACCATCATTAAGGGGTGGTTGCCAGGAGTGACCATAGAATAGTTAGATATCATATCCAGGCACAAGTGGCAATATGCTACGGATGCGAAGGCAGTGTAAAAGCAAGGAAGCGAATAGAATGCTAGTACCAGTCATAAGAGCAGTGGGGGGATCTGCATTAGTCATAGTGAGATAACATATTCAGTTCTGGGTGATTACAGGGAGGATGGGGTGCACCTGTTCATTGTGGGTAGAGCCTTTTTCATCAACAGTATTACAGAAGGAATAGATGAGTCTGGAAGTAAGAAGGGGAGATAAAAGTGATAGACATATGGGGGGGGAAGCCCACCATTCCATCATAAGCTGGAGGTGGGCTGGTGAAGGGATTTGAAGGGTTAGGATAATAAGGGAAGGGAGGGGGCAACTAAGAAAGGGACAGGAATAGGAAGGGGAAGGGCAATAGGCAAGGGATGGGGTCAACAGCACCCATCTGTGAGGTGTGGGTATAAGGAGAAGAGAGAGAATTTGGAGGGGGGGTTCATGGTTGGAGGCATCTGACCCTGGAACCTACAAGTGGCCAAGTAGGAAGATGGGAGAGACATCAGAGTCATGCACCTGGGCCCTGTGAAAACCGCAAAGGTATTGGACAGTGGCCTGCAAGAGGCCCGGATGGATCAAACAAGAATGAAAAATGTATTAATGCTATTTAGTGAAATATGAATATGTTGATGGTGGTGGTTTTGAATACATTTATTGCTATAATTGGATCAATAAACTCTAGCCATTCGAGCACCCAAAGAAGTAGTCGTGTATTCATTTCTGGGTAATTCCTCTAACAAGAAAGAGTTGTCTACTTGGTGGAATTAAATAGTTCATTCAATACATAATCTGAGGGGGGCATATGTACATGATAATACATTTCGCAGCCATTCGAGGATCCTGTACAAGGACAAAGCAACACAACAGTATGTGGACCATACTTTCTTTTTATCCTGGTCCACATCCACACACTGCAAATAAATTCTCTAGCTCTGCACCACCACACTTTGTTTCCAGTGGTGAACCACATAGGTTTAATGCAACAGCTTCTGATTTTAGAAGGTCAGACACAGTTGCAACAGTTTACTGGATTTATCGCAGCTTTCACCAAATATTTGGTGCAAGCCCTGTGAAAAGGGTCCCAGTGATTTCTGCAAGCTAGACCACAAAAAGATGGTCTAACTTGTGGCAATTGCTGCATGGAGTGTAAAATTCCCTCAGATTGCTGCAAGTCCAGTGTGCCACCATGTTTGTGGTGATTCAGAGGCTTAGAAAATCTGGTCTCATGTCTTAAATTGTGGTCTTTTACAATTTTTTAATTGAAGGGCAAGCTCATTATTATGTGGGGGAAGAGCTCCTCCCCCACATCCAATTTAACCTAAGCAGCAGACTTCCACTCTGCTTAGAGAGAGTCACATTCAATAGTGACATTGCCGTTCTGTGGCTGCTCTCCTTCGTTCATGTCCCTCCCCATCTCCCTCGCTCTTGTTTGCCTATCGTTTGTTTGTCCACCTCTCCCCCCCCGCCATCATTTGTTTCTTTCGTCCTTCCTACTTTGGGGATTCTCCTCACCTGCTGCTCTCCTTTCAGCTTTCAGTGTACCCCTAGCCTTCTGCTCCTTCTCTGCTTCTGGAGTAGCCGCTGCCGTGCCAACACCAAGTTGGGTTGCTGCCGTTGCCTCTGGGGCTGGAGCCTCCACTTCTTGCCTCGCTCTCTACTGCTGCTGATGCCGCGTTCTGCTTCTTGCTCATTCTGGACACTGACCTTTCCCTCTCCCAATCAGTCACTCAAACTCTTTTGGTCTATTTCTGGATCATCCACCTACGAACTGGCCACTGCTTTGGAGACATTTGTCTGCTTCCTGGATACTCCATTTGCGAGGATTGTTTCCCGTGCCCCATGAAGCTCCTCTGCATTCAATTATAGCCATCATGCTGCTCGGCTTCTGCTTCCTGCCTGGTTTGGACTTGGTCATTTGTCTCCTCCGTTTCCGGAAATTTCTGCTTCTTGAAGTTGGACTCCTTCATTGGACAGTTTGTTCTCGGTTCAGCCGCCCTGCCAAATTCCGGATTCCTGTATGCCATCTCACCATCAGGTATGCAGGGCTTCTCCTCATATTACACTAGTCTACCAGCATTTTTTGCTTTGATGTTTTGCCGGCTCCAGCTGTCATGAGCCTTTCCTCCCAGTATACCTCTCAGCTGCTGCGAATTCTGTATAGTGCCATGTTTTCGCTCTTCAGTTTACCTTTGCTCCTCACAGGTGTCCCGATGTTTCTCATTCTCTTAGGGCTATTTTTGGGCATGCATACTATAAACTCAAACTAAGTTGATGGTCACATTCCTTGTCACATCAATATGGGGCTCACTGTCTGTAGACATGATTCGCTTACTATACGGATATGCTTCACATTCTAGACTTTGCTATGATTGAAGGCCAGTGCTCTGCATTTAATCTTGTGGGGTTGAGAGGTTTACTCACCAGTCTAGTTATTTATAGGCCAGCCTACCTCTTCCTACTGTTCATTGCCCTTCAGTTTCTGTCTGGGCTACCTGTTGCTTAAGGCTGGCCTGCCAAACTCTGGATTACTGCCATCTAGGCTGAGTTCTAGTACTGCATAGTGTTCCTCAATTTGGAAACCATATGGCTTGCTTTCTACCTCTATATGAAGCTTGCCGCAGCCCTCACTGCTTCTTTCTCCGTTACTGCTCCCATTCTGACTCCTACTATTGGCTTTGAGATGGTCTGGTACTTACACAATATACCTATTCCACAGACTACAGACATTCGCTCCCTCATTGTACAGTTATTGCACCCTCATTTAGCATATGATGGCATCGCCTATACTCCTATTGATTCTTGGCTCATCCGGTTGCTTGGGACTGCTCTATATTGAGCGCTATTATGATGCTGCCTTATGACTAGCTTGCCATCATAATCTACCGTTCTCCTCATGTACTGGCACCCATCTAATATGTGTTTACATATTTACTACAATCTCGCCATACCAGGATGTGACCCTCTGCATTGCATGCCGTTCAACATTCCATTGCTTCTCTACCACTGCTCTATACCTGCCTCACACCATGGGGCCAGAGGTAGCCATTGCTTCTAGTCAGCCTTGTGCCCTGGGGACCAGAGGACATTGTTCCTAATTTGCACCAGAATCGCCTGCTTCTATGACCTGCCTTCGCCCGTCGGGCTAGGGGGTTTACCTACTAATCGCTGCTTCTACCACTTGCCTTCGCCTATCAGGCTGGGAGGTCTTCCTGCTAACTGCCTGCTTCTATGACCTGCTTTCACCCATTGGCTGGGAGGTTACCCTACTAATCATCTGCTTCTCCGACCTGCCTTCGCCCATCAGGCTGAGATGTTTTCCTACTGATTGCCTCCTTCTATGACTTGCCTTCGCCATCGAGCTGTGAGATTTGCCTCTACTTGCCTGCTTCTTCATCCTGCCTTTGCCCATGGGCTGGGAGGTTTACCTGCTGATCACCTGTTTTTATGACTGCCTTTGCCCACCGGGCTGGGAGAATTCCTGCTACTCTTCTGCTTCTACAACCTGCCTTCGCCCATTGGGATGGGAGGTTTCCTCCTTCTGTTCTACTTCTGCCTCGACCTGCTCAGGGCCTGGAGAAACACACATTCTATTATACACCTATCTGTTGCCGTGTCTGCCAGCCAGAAGCTCCTTTACTGGATTGCATCGGGTCGTTTCTTCGTTCATCATCCATTCTTGGATGTTTTGCCCTGCTGCCTCAACCATGGAATTACTGTTGCTTCACCTTTCCAGGACACTTAGTTAATGTCTCCTGTGGACCTTCAATATCCTGATTGTGCTCTACCACTTTTGGACCCTGTGACAATGCTACTTCATTTGATTCAGCCTCTTCTGCTATCTCCATCTAGGACTCTTTGGTCTCGTATAGTTTTCCTGCCTCGAACTTTGCATACCTACAGTTTTGGTTGTCATTTCTCTTGCTCAGTTGCCATCTCTCAGCCATGGTCTCTTCAATGCGATCCCTTCCATCCTTGAGCTACTGGATACATCTGTCCTCAGCACCATTCCATTCTCTGGGTCTGCCTTACAACTGCAATGCTACTCTGCTCTGCACCGATTCGAGATACGTCTCCTAGAGGCTCTATGCCACCCGTATTCCTTTAGCTGACCTCTGTAGGTATAGCTGCATTTCCTGTTGCCTGGAGCTAGTTGACTCTCTATTTACCTCATCAGCTGATGATTTTGCTCCGCATCATCGAGGGACTACCCGCCATGCTCTATTTCTACCTGCAGACCTCCATGGGTCTGGCTGCACTTCCCCTACCTGGAATCAGCCGCCTCTCTTTCCTACCTCACCAGCTGTCGGTTAAGCTGCGCTTTCATCAAGGACTGGTTGCCATATCCCATTCCTTCTCACCTGCCTATGTTGGTTCATTTCTAGCTACCTACTCCTCTCTCTATGGATTCGCAGTCCACATGCCTTGCTTACTTTTGGGCTTGCCATATTCTACTACTTGGATGCTTCCTAACCTCACACCAGTGCCTCCAATTAATCCTCTACAGCCTGCCATTATTCCAGCTCAGCTTTCAGCCTTTGTTTTTATATCACTTTCTAAGACTATACTCTACTCCTATCATATTTACCAGAACTGGATTCATCAGTCATAGCCTGGCTCCAAGCCTTCTCCATTCCATGTGTTATACAAGCCCTCTATTAGTAGAAACATGGAAGTTGTACTACTTCTATTCATCCTGCCTCGCTTACGTCAAAACTTGATTACAACTATTTCATATGGTCACCTGTATTAAGTTTGTCAGTCGTCAACTTCATCTCCACCATCATACAATTCCCTTGATTCTCATACCTTCTATCAACTAAAGTCTGGAAGATGGTCTTTTCAGTATATCCATTCTCCATCGTTCCAAAGTCTACATGGATACTTGAACTTGGAGTTTACTAGAAGTAGATTGGTTCACTGGACATCTTACAATTCAGTTCTTTCTTAAGCTCTGTTTCTCTGGATTAAGTTCTACATTGAGAATTCAGATTATCTGATTAATTCAATTTGTTAATTAGGATCTCTCTCTTTTAGTATGTCCAGAAGGACGGTCAGGTCAGTAGCCATGGGTCCTCAGAGGTTCCCCCCCAGGAGGGGTTTCCTCTCCTGCGTGCTACTGGTCACACTTCCCAGAGTTGGAGGAGGTGATCAGCTATTCTTATCATTATTAGGGTATATTCCTGCTTGACTCATTTATCAGTCAGTTATAGAACAATAGTTGATATTATATTCTTTTTGGGGGTCCTATAATACTTAACCAAGATTCCTCCCTACAGGTGGGATACAAAGAAAAGCCAAAACCATCAAATAATATAAAGACTCTTAATTCAAGCATCCAAGCACATTACTCAGTCTATCCGATTCATATGTGCTATATTCATTGACTCTATCATGCTCATGCTAAAGTACATAAGCACAAATCATTTTATACTACTAGTACCCAGTAAACATCGTCCTCTTACTTGCTGGCCTCTGTATTCAACAACTATCTACATCATCCAGCTACAATACATTACATAAGCACTGAGATATGAACCACACATAATATGGTTCCAGTATACGAGTAATTGTTAAAAACCAAGAACTGAATCAATAACCTCATACTAAAGCCATATCTTTCTGTCTTGCTGGATCTGCCAAAATATACCTAAATACTTTTTTAGATACTGAGCTTAGATTAATGTTAAGAAATATATAATCCAAAAGATTGCACGAGTTCACAATCCTGCATCATTTTTCTTAAGGCAGTCAGACAAGAATCATGCAACCCTTCTCCAAGAATGGTTGTTTTACGAGTAATGCCATATATATCAGAATTTTTTTGCCTGGATTGAAAATGTTTATAGAATAGTTACTCATTTTATGCAAACATAGGAATTTGCCAGCAGATAAAGGCCTTATGGTCTGTCTAGTCTGCTCAAATGTGCAGCTAGCACCCCTTATGCTGCAGCTGCTCCTCCCTCCCTTCCCTTCCCCCTGTGACTCTCCCCCTAACCCTGTTCCATCCCCTTTTGAAGCAGCCCACTGTTCTGCAGGATACTGCTTCCACAGGCAACGCATTCCACCTTGACACCACCCTATCTGTAAAAAAAGTGTCTTCTCATCTGCCTCCTGAACCTCCCCCCTTCAATCTCATATCATATCCTCAAGTATCCTTTCCCCCTCTTAACTTGAACAGCCCCTTCATGCCTGCACTGTTTACTCCTTTCATGTACTTGAAGGCCTCAGTCATATCTCCCCCCGTCTCTCCTCTCTTCTAGTGAGTATATGTTCAGTTCCCTCAGCCTGCCCTCATATGTTATGTCCGCAAGTCTTTGTATCATCTTTGTTGCCCTGTGCTGTACCCCCTCCAGTAGCATAATGTCCCTCATCAGGTATGGTCTCCAATACTGCATGTAGTACTCCAGGTGTGGCCTAAAATGTGACCTATACAACTGTAAGATCACCTCCCTTCTCCTTGAGGATATACCCCTGGCTATATAACCCTGCAATGTGTTGGCCATAACAGCTGCCTTGCTGCATTGTGCTGAGTTATTAGCTGAACCCATAATGATCACCACCAGATCCTTCTCCTCCTCCTCCTCTGTCACAGCTAGCTGAACCTCTCCTCAGCTGGTAGCTCCTCCTTGGGGTTTGTTCCCCCAAAATGTAGCACCTTGCACTTTTTGGCATTGAACACCAGCTGCCATGTGTCTGACCCGGTCTCCAATTTAGCCAGATCATCCTGCAACCCCTGATACCCTTGTAGGTCATCCACCATTGCATCCATCTTGGTGTCACCGGCAAACAGTCTGATCTTGCTTTTTATGCCCATCAAGATGTCTGATATGAATTACCCAAAAAACACTGGTCCCAGCACTGAGCCTTGTGGCATCCCGCTTGTCACTGCCCTCAGAAATGAGAGCTCCCCCCACCACCACCACCCTCTGCTGTCTTCCCTGAAGCTAGTTTTCTACCCATCCCACCATCTTCTCCCCCACCCCTGTGCTCTTCAACTTGTTTCCCAGCCCTCCCACGTGGCACCGAGTCGAATACTTTACTGAAGTTCAGGTTCAGGACATCCACTGTATGGACCTTGTCCAACTGCCTAGTTACCCAGTCATAGTAATCCACCTGGCTGATCTGACAGGATCTGCCTGAGATAAACCCATGCTGTCTGTCATCCTGCAGCCCATTAGCCATTAGGAGGGAAACCAGTCTCTCCTTCAGGATTGTCTCCATCAGCTTTCCTACGATGGATGTGAGTCTTACCAGCCTGCAGTTCTCAGGTTCATCCTTGGGGCTACTCTTATGGAGGGGTACTATGTGAGCCATCCTTCAGTCCTGAGATACACTCCCAGAGTCCAGGGAGGCATTGAACAGGTCTGCCAAGGGTCCCACCAGGATCTCTGCCAGCTCCTTCAGAACCCTGGGGTGAATGCCATCCGGCCCTAGAACCTGGCCCACCCTCAATGACCTCAAGCCCTCCTGTACCCAGCCCTCAGTGATTTCTTCCATCTGCCACCTCCACCACCTTTCCTGCCCTCCCCCTTCCCTTGGTATTTCCTCTCCTTTCTCCTTAGTAAACACTGAGCAGAAGTATTCATTAAGCGCTTCTGCCTGCTCTGCCCCCATTTCCACCACCCCCCATTTCCTCTTAATCTTTACTATGTGGTCGTTGCATCTCCTCTTCTCCCTGATGTACCTGAAGAAGTCCTTCTCCCCCTTCTTGATGCCCTGCACCAGCCTGAGCTCTTTAGATGCTTTGGTTGCTCTTGCTACCTTTGTCACCTCCTTTGATTCCTTCAGGTAATCCTCTCTGTCCTCCCCCCTTCCTGTTTTTTTGAACCTCCTAAAGGCAGTTCTTTTCTTAATGCATTGCTAATGTTTTAAAATGTAATACTCATATCTTTGTTCTGACTGCAGTGGCTAAAATTGCTGTGAAATTCCTAAGAAACCTGCAAAGTTTTGTAAGGGCCAACTGTATTTTATCCAGATTTATATTTATTTCAGTTGTTGTTAACTGGGTAAGCTTGCAAGGCCAAAGGCCTATTTTCAGTATTGACCCAGGTATAGAAAGTACAGTGCAACATGAAACAAACCTAATCAATAAATAAGTAAAATACAAACGACAAATCAATTATAATTAAAAGGCTACACCTGCAGTTTAATGGGTGAACAACCAGCCACACCTACTTCCTCAGCTATATAAGCGGTTCCTTTCAGCTTCTCTCTGAAGCACTTTCTTTTTTCCAGTTGAAGGCACTGTTGGCTTTGTCTCTCCCTTGGGGCCCTGTCCCCCCCACCTCGCTTTGCTTGTTCTGGACTCTGGTTCTGCTGGATTCTTTTGTGTCTGTCTCCTGCCTTGATTGGTATTGCTTTTTATTTCCAGCTACTGCTGTGTGCTTCCCTGTGTTCTTGTTTTCCTGTTCTCCTGTTAGTGTTTTTCTTTTCTTTTATGCTTTGTTTTGGGGCTTTCTCCTTTTCCTAGCATTTGTTGCCCTTGTTTGCAATGTGTTTATTTTAGCCGGTGTTTCTGGCTCCTGTCTGCACCCAGTTTTGTTGCAACTGATATTGCCTGTTTCAGCTGTCCTGCATGTTTCAGCTCACTCTACTCTTGCAGCATCTTGAGTTTCTCCTTTAGTGATTGCACCTGGTCTTGGCTTTGCTGCTCAGTTATCAGCTAATCCCTGTTTTCCTGCCCTGCTCATGCTTCACTCAATGTTAGTTCAGTTCATTTAGTGCTGGAGTTCAGTGTGTCCTGTTCTATATATTCAGTGTTTGCTTAGCCATGCCCAACTGCTGCACTGCTATTCAGCAACTTTCAGCTATTCTCCTAGCTGACTGGTCTCAGTTTCCATCTGCAGGCCTTTTAGCAGTATGTTTCTGGATTTACCTATTTTGGCTTTTGAGTCATTATTTTGCTTTACCATCATGATTGCTGTTTGGTCCATGGTGCTCGGCTTGCTTACAGCCTTTTTGGGGTTTTCCATCTGCTCAATCTTGTTTATTTGTACTCAGTGGGAATCAAACCAGAGTCTAATGCACTTCAACATCCTTTCATGATATGATTCAAACCTGCCTAAATGTTTTGGGCTCCACTGATTTATGATGCACTTCTGTTTAGTGTTCTCCTGCTTTTGGTTTGTCTTGCTTGTCTCTAGCTGCCAGTGCTTCCATCTGTGCTTGTTTCTTTCCTCCTCCTGTACTTGTGTTTGCTTTGTTTTGGGCTTTCAGTTTTCTAGTGCCCTGTGCCTATGTTGTCTGTTAGTGCTGCAAATTATTTATTGTTATTTTCTTACCTTATGCTGCCCTGTGCCTGGAATGTCTCGATTTACTAACTGGATTTTTCAAGCACCCAGTTCACTGCATTGTTCATTGTATGTGCAGCTCAGCCTGTGCTTTCCTGCCTTCCAATCTACCCTCAGTTTCCTGCAATTTTTGTTTGTGTCAGCTCCCATTTCAACTTCTCTGCTGCTGTTGCTTCTGTTAATTCATTGCACCTGGCCTAGGTTCCTGCTCTCAGATGCTGCCACTCCATGTTGCAGCTTGCTGTCAGTTCTCAGTGTAAGCTCCACTCTGATTCTGCCAGCAGCCTTGCATTCCACTTTTGCTCTTTCCTGCTTATTTACTTCTACGTTTCATTTATTTGCTTCTCATTTCTTTCCATCCACCCTCGGTTTTGTCCAGCCTTTTTAGGGATTTAAATCTGCTCAATATGTTTATATGCACTCAGCATTTGGCCTATGTCTGATCTCCTGATTAGGCCATGTATGGCTTGTTTTGTTCTGTAGTCCTTGGCCTGTGCCTGATCTCCTGATTGATTCACATGTTGCCTTGTTTATTTCTGCTGTGTTTGGTCTGTTCCTGATCGGGCCATGTGTTACCTTGACTGTTCCCCCTTCATGTCTGTTCCTCTTCATTCCAGGACCTGCTTTATTATGGCTTCCTCCTCTTTTATTTTTTAGTTATTTAGTTGTTTAACCAGGAGTAGCACACTAAGCTGAAAGCTTGTTTTACAGGAGAAACCTGGGAGCACAGGAAAGTTAAGTGACTTGCTCAGGGTCACACAGTATGCAAGTGGAAGCTGTGGGATTCAAACCCTGGTCTGGTCTGCTGGATGTCACCAGATTTGCAGCTCAGAGCCTTAAACCACTGCGCTATACTGCCTCCTGCTTGGATGCTCCAGTGCCTGATCCTGATTCCACCCCCTGTGTTGAATTTCAAATGTAGCAGCCAAGCCGTCACTAAATAAAATAGCAAGGCAGATGCAGCCAAGCCGTCACTAAATAAAATAGCCCAAGCCTGGAGGAAAGGTGATCTCAGCCTTGTATCCCCAGAGATTTCCTCCTGAAAGGTTTTTTTTCTCTATTCCGTGCCGCAGATCACATTACTTAGTTAGTTTTTTAGTAATTCTCTTAGCTTACTTAGGTAGGTTCCACTGTTGGATGGAAATGGATGGTGGCCCTTTTAGCCATTCCCTTTAGGAAGTCCCTTGCAATCATCAGTGTAAGCCATATTATTGGAGCTAACCTGATAACTAGTGTGTCTCATTTATGTTTAATTAAGCTGCTTGCTGCTGTCAGTCTGCTTCTCTACCTCCTAGTCATCGATTGCCGGTACAATTCTTTTGGGATTCCTTCCTAAGCTACCTTTAGCCAAGGGACCCTTTCCGCTGCACCTCCAGGGGTGGAACCCTTTTACAGGGTTTCTTAACTTCAGTAACCCTACAGGGTGGTAATTCCTAATGGAAGAGAGTGTGAATGGCCACAGAGTTGTAATGCAGTTGCACAAGCATAACATTATTCTGGTTGCATGGGCCATTGAATTAAAAGGCTATACCTGCAATTCAGTAGATGAGCAACCAGCCATGCCTACTTCCTAAGCAAAATATACAGTTCCTTTCAGTCTCTCTGAAGCACTTTCTTTTTGTCCCACCATCCTCTCCTAATCCTCCAGCAGCTCACTTCTCTACTCCCAGGGGGTTCCTTCCTACCCCCTACTTCCCTTTTCCTACTCCCCTGTATGCATTTTCCTCAAACTATTTCTCATATGTAATTACTCTCTCCTAATGGATATACACTCTCGACTACTAATGTTTCTCACAAGGTTTATACAGTTTATATCTACCTTGTTATGTCTTAATTTGAGCACTATGTATCATGTAAACTTAAACTTTATTTTATTTACTGTGATGCTTTTCTCTATGTAATGTATTCCTTGCCTGTATACATGCTCCATGACCTCCTTGTGAATGAGCTTGCTCAACTGAGTTTTCCTGCAATAAACTTGAACTTGAACTTGATAACATTATTACTGGGCCCTACAGGCAACATTCTACATGTTGTTCATAGACAAACACACAATTCTTAGTTGTGTTCGAAAATTCAAGGAGGGATCTAGTGTTATGTCTAATTATTTGAAGTTTTCAACTTTCTCTAATAATGAACCAACTTTAAGTATGACTTGAAGTGAATCTCCCAACAAACTCATTCTGGGTTTTGGAGCCCACTAACATAATCTTTTTTTTGTGTTTGTGTATATTCAATACAAGCCTGCTGCTGGACAACCAGTCCTCAACCAAACCAAAATTTAGATTCGCATTAATATGATAAAGATTTTTAGATTGACTATAAATAATCAAGACGTTAGATTGTAACAACATTTAATATTTTGACCTGATTGCAGACAGAGCATTAACAAAAATAAATAAATAAATAATGCCTAAAAATGAGCCTTATGGGAAAACAGATTCAAAAGGAAGAAGGTAGGATTCAACATTACTCAAAAATGTGTAATCAGTTCCAAAGAAGAGCATATGATTGACCAGATCAAAGGCATTGGTCATGTCCATGTAGATGGCATTACTTAATTCATGAGCATTCATAGCAAAGTTCACATCATTCATAAACCTGACCAAGGCCATGGTGGTTCATAACTAGACCTGTGGCCAGTCTAGTTTAACGCATTTCAAAGGGGATTGAACTTTGATTCATAACGTTCTCATTTTAGAATATTGTTTCACCAAAATTTCAACATGGCCTTTTGGGAACCCTTCTCATGATCAATGGTGGTGGAATTATGGAAATCTGACCAGAAAGGTGATTTTTGTGGTCACTTTGAAAAACCACTTTTTGGGTGACATTTGAAACATTTCACTGCCCTTGTTCATGAGGTGGGATCATAAGAAGAATATGTTGAAATTTGGGGTCAAAATATGTAAAAATGACAAAGTTATGTGCGTAAATTGAACATTTTCTATGCTTGCTCATTACTTCAGTAATTTTCAATATTTTGACGCAAAATTGCAACATAGCCATTTTTTCACACTACCTGATACATGTTACAGCTCTCTTCTTTACAAACCAAGCCAAAGTTTGTTTTTTTCACTGTGGTGTGGAATGATGTTACAACAGGAATTTTAAGATTTTCACCTACCTAAGAAAGCTATGCTGTAAATTTAATGTACAAATATGATAAAAAGCCTTGGCTATGAATGAACGTTGCAGTATTTCAATGTTCATTCACAACTTTGCTAATTTTCAATATTTTAACTCCAAACTTTCAACATAGCCATTTTTTTACACCTCATTATAAATGCAGCAGATGTTGTGTTTTAAATCCTGGGTGAGATGTGTTATCACACTTGTGTTGCAATAGGACATTTCAGACAATATACTATAAAAACTACAATTCATGTTTCTAAAGGGAGTCTTAAAATGACTATCTTGAAAATTTGGGGTAAAAATTTTTAAAAATTATAATTATTAAGAAACTTTGTGTGTAGTGTCAGTCTTCACCCCAGATGATATGCTTTGGGATCCTGTTCTGGTGAGCTGAGTTCAGGGACAAACTTGGTGACCCAGCTACATGGGGTGAGGATGTTGGAATGGCACTGTTATGCAACACTCCCAGCCAGGAAAAGAAAGCTGCAGGGTTGCCTGCACAGGCTAGGATACCATATAGTGAAAATCGCTCCTCTATTGGCATAGAACCCTTCACCTCTGCACCTGTGGGTGGCAGAGGGTCTTGTGCATTGGCTGTCAGATGACCTCTTTTCTCTGTGCATATGTATCTCCATCCACATGGAAGCACAGGGACCAGAGCACTTCCACAGCCTACCAGACAATCCCATGTATTCCTGACATCTGTTGCTGCACTTCCATAAGTGGCGGGAGTTTTCCCTTGGTGTAGGGCCCAAAAGGCCCTGTGTGTCTGCATCTGTACATGCAGGTCTCAAAGGGACCTGTGTGAATGAGGATACAATTACACTGTCTCAAGCACAAAGAAAATTATTTGCAAAAATCTTCATTAATGCACCAGTTAGGGTTCAGGTTAATGCCACAAAAGTAGGGAAATGTGACATTAGGTTTTCCAATCCTAACCTTCCATCCCCATCACTGAAGCAGCAAAAGGAAACAACATTAAAGTTTGGGGTCTCCATAGTCTTGAGGCAGTATAGTGTAGTGGTTAAAGGCACTGAGTTTATACCTGGAGACATGTATTGAATCCCGTCAGCCCCCTCTTGCACACTGTGTGAGCATGAGCAAGTTATTTAACTTCCTTGTGCTCCCAGGTTGCACATGGAAACAAGCTCTGACTTAATGTGCCTTTCCAGATTAAGCAAGTTCCCCTTTCCATTTTCTTTTCCCTTGTCAAATCAGAGGTAGGGACTTCCTAGAGGTTGTCAAACCTAAAGCTGTTCCCTCTCTCTCTCTGGAGCAGACATTCACAGCTCTTTCAAACACTGTTTCAAAACCTGGCTACTGTTAGAGGCAAAATGCCTGTGTGTGTAAGCTTCTTCAATGTATTATCTATCCTGCCTACCTTAGCTGCCAACCAGCTGTTATAGTTATCTTGCCCAACATATACAGTAGTAGCACCCTGTGACTATCCTCTTTTTTTGCTAGTCCTGTTGTTATTGTCTGTTATCTTTGATTGTGACTCCAATTATTTGGTCTCTGAATTTTTGCTCAAAATGTTATTGTATATGGTATACTGTCACCCTTTTCCTCAATTGTTTGTAATATGTAGTGTATTATGTTAACTTGTCCCAACACTTTGTACATTGTGCTGTTTATACTGTTATGTTTACTTTCTATATAATTTGTTTTCTTGTATGTATTTTATTGTGCCATACTGTTAGCCTGGATTGTGCCTAGAAATGGTCCCCTGGATCAGTGCACCTACCTGGTAATCACATCACAATACATGATCCCCACAGGTAATGGCACCTCTGTAAGTGTGGTAAACTCATTTAAATACCTGGGTATCACCCTTGACCCAGCTCTTAATTTTGACCTTCACATCCAGCAGACCTGTTAGTCTGTTAACATGAAACTTGGCATTGCCTACCCATCAAGCTATATGCTAACCCCTTCTGCTAGGATAACCTTAGCTCATGGTATTCTCCTCCCATCCCTCACCAATGGAGTTACAACCTATACTGCTGCAAGTAAATCTAGTCTTCGAAAGTGGGATGTTACCTACAATAACATCTGTTGTTATGCCTCCTATTCACACAGACTCAAACACCGCTGCCTCCTTTACTCCAAACTCAGATGGCTTTCGCCCCTTGAGTCTCGGTCTTTTGCATATGGCTCGTTTATCGGTTACGTAATCAGAACCCATATACCTAAGCCCTTGGCAGGACTATTTCTGGCCCAGACATCTAGTTATGGCCTGTGCTCCATGGTTGATGTGCCTGTCCTCATCCCTAGGCACAGCTCCTCTAAAGGGGCAAATGTCTTTGAGCGTCATGCCCCCCAATTCTGGAACTCTCTCCCTCTAACTGTATGCCTTGCCCCTTTCCATGCCTCTTTCAAGAGACTGCTGTGCCATCACATAGATGATTCATGTAACTGCACTTACTTCCAGCCACCCTAGCCTGTTTATCCCACCCTTACCCTGACCCCTTAAGCCACTTCTTTCCCGTCATATCCCAAAACACTCAGCAGTTCTTTTCTCTAGTTACCTGTCTGGCCTACTCATTTTTCACTTGTAGTCATCTCCTCTTCTTCTGTATGTATCCTCTCTTTTCTCTATTATCCTCCTATCCCTCCCTCCAGTCCTCACAACCGCCTCCTCTCTTTATCTATCTATCTATCTATCTATCTATCTATCTATCTATCTATCTATCTATCTATCTATCTATCCATCTATCCTGTATGTCCACTTTTGTGTTTAAGCACAGTTTCTCCCTGCATTATCTTAACTTTATTTGACTCATATCCTGATTATATGACATTTGCAAATATATCATTTTGTCCCTCTTACATAATGCATCTTACTCTAAATTGTATTTCACATGCTACTTGTCATGTATTCCTATCCATGTAAAATTATTCATTTTTTAATGAAATGTCTTGTTGTATAGTTATGTTATTGCTGATGCTCTGTGTTTGTCTTCACTGGTCTGTAATCTCCCTGGTTGTGCCTGAAAATAGTCATTGCCATGGCTAGTGCTCCCTACCCAGTAAGCAAAAACTAAATAAATAATTCAATTACATAAATAAATAAATAAAATAAATAACGACAATCCCATTTCCTGAACAAACAACATCAAAGCTAGGAAAGATTGTGTTGGCAACATGTGGACAGACATACGGGTAACCTGTGAAATGAGCAACTGCAAATGAGCAACTTAAATAAGAGCAACTCTAATTGTGCACCTGATGGGATAGTGAGTTGGTGTAAATAGCAATGGGAGGGATAGCAACTGTGGGAGGGTTGTAATAGAGAGAGCAAATGGTGGGGGAGCTGTACTCTTGCTGGAGAAGTACAGCAATGAGGGTTGCTACTGCTGAGCTCTCCACCTAGTGTGGCGGGTAGGGTCATGGACTGCTGTAGACATGGTTCCGGGTTCAGGACTTCTACTAGGTAAAACTTATTTTTGCATTGTTATGACTGTTACAGTTTTTTTCCTCTTTGTGTCCCCCACCATGTATGCCCCTTTTCCTCAGTGTCCGTTCCCCCCTGGAGTTGATTATATTCATTTGAGGGCATGCAGGGGGGCTTCCCCCCCCTGCATAGGTGGGTACAGGGGGCATAGCCCCCTGCATTAACTGTTCATTTAAGTGTCCTTTTGATCACCATATTGGCAGCTATTTTTTAGGTTTAGGGCCGATTTTCCTTTTGCCGAAATTCACTTGCCATTGTATGAATCACCATAGAAAAATCACCCTTATGACATGGAATCTATGTATTTCAATACTTTTGAAGAGTGCATCATTATGATGCACTGGCTTGGAGCTGTACCTTCCTTTTCAGTTAGTAGGCTATGGCTGGACAGGAAGAGTGAGCATTAAAAACATAGAAACATAAATGTAGAAAGTGATGACTGAATGGAACCTTACTGTCCATCTAGTCTGACCATTTGCAAACTACCCCAATTCCCTTTACAATGACTACTCCCTTCCCCTAATTGCTGCTCACTGCTATGAAGCCCTTGTATTTATCATAAGCATTCTTGAAACTCTTTATTATCCTGGCTCCCACCACCACATGGGGGATGCTGTTCCATACATCCACACTCTCTCTCTCTCTCTCTCTCTGTGAAGAAGAACTTCCTCATGTTGCCCCTAAACTTGCCACCCTCCAGTTTCCTGTCATGTCCTCTTGTTGTTATGTAACTCCTGCCTTGAAACAGATCCCGTACCTGTGTACTGTTAATTCCTTTCAGATATTTGAAGGTTTTTTATCATGACCCTTCTCTCCCACCTTTGCACAAGTGAGTACATGTTGAGATCCCTCAACCTCTCTTCATACGATTTTAGATGCAGGCCAAGTAACATTTTAGTAGCCCTCCTCTGCACTGTTTCCAGTCTATCAATATCCTTTCCAAGGTGTGGTCACCAGAACTGCATGCAATACTCTATATGTGGCCTCACCAGTGATCTGTACAGCAGGATAACTACCTCCTTTTTCCTGCTGGTGATTTCTCTCCCTATGCATCCCAACATATAATTTGCCTTTAACACTGCCTTTTCACATTGCCTAGTCATTTTTAGACCACCCCAGGTCCCTCTCTTGCTTGTGACCTCTAGTGTCATGTCCCCCATATGGTAGTCTTCCCCTTGGTTTCCCCTTCCTAGGTGCATGACCTTACACTTCTTTGCATTAAAGTTCAGCTGCCAAGTCTTAGAAAATTGTTCTAACTTCATGAGGTTGGACCTCATTTTATGCACTTCCCAGGAATGTCATCTCTGTTGCATATCTTCATGTCATACAAAAACGGACTCACATTGCCCTCCAGACCTTCAGTAATGTCGCTAATGAAAATGTTAATGAGGATAGGACCCAGCACTAAACCTTGGGGAACACTGCTGGTCACCTCCATCTCCTCTGAGAGTGTGCCATTTTCCAGCACCCTCTGGATCCTACCACTCAGCCAGTTTTGCACCCAGTTTACCATCTTCCAATCCTCTCTCAGGTTTGTGAGCTTGTTTAACAACCTTCTGTGCTGAATGGAGTTAAATGCCTTGCTGAAGTCCAGATATACTGTACCATATCCATCGCTTCTCCCTGATACACTATTTTGGTAATCTAGTTGAAGAAATCTACTAGATTTGTCTGGCATGATCTTCCTGTAGTAACCCATGTTGTTTTGGATCTAATTTACATATCTCCCCTAGAAAGGAGATGATTCTTTCTTTGAAGAGGGCTTCCATTATTTTGCCCACAATCAAAGTGAGGCTTACCATTAGAGAGTTCCCTGCCACCTCTCTGCTCCCACTATTGTGGAGAAGGACACTGTGGCCCTTTTCCAATCCCCTGTGACCACTTCCTGCTAGGGGTGTCACCAGTTCCTCTTTTAGTTCCCTGAGTATCCTATGGTGTATTTCATCCAGTCCCTTAGTTTTGTTTATCTTGCATTTCCCATGTTCTTCTAGGACTCTTTCACTTCTGAGCAATCCTGCGTCAACCCCCATACCAAGGGAATTTTAACCCAAGGGAGTTTTAACCCATCAGATTGGGACTGCAGCCCTCCTCCTCCTAGGTAAAAACTAAACAGAAGTAACCATTTAGTATTTCTGCCTTTTAGCTGTCATCCTCCATGTGCTCCGATTGTCCTTTTCCATTCTGACTATACCCCCTCTCTTTTTCCTCTTTTCAGTGACATATCTGAAGAAGGTCTTGTCCTATTTTTTGACCTCCCTTGCTGTCCTTTCTTTCATATATGCTTTTGCCAACCTGTCAGTTGTCAGAATTGCCACCCCCCCCTTAAACTTGCAGAGTCCCTCATTCTTGCTACTTCCTCCTACATCCTGCGATCCAGTGACTCTCATGCTCTCCTGGTACCAAAAACTCACATACAAATGGGTGACCGAGCCTTCACTGCGTATGCTCCCAGGGTTTGGAACTCTCTTCCATCAAGCACTTGCTCCTCTCCCTCCCACCAGAGCTTCAAAGCCTCCCTCTGGGGCTTTCTCAAAATGGCCTCCACCTGTCTCTGCACTAGACAAACCCTCTCAGCCTGTGACACCCCAACAAACTGAGATGCTACCTAAACAATATGACTTGGGTAAAGTACATCTGTGCTTATAAACCTCTTGTACTCACAGTTTACTAGAAAAATAGACCACTTAGGCCCACCTGCCCAACAGGATGAGCATTATTACTGTGCACTCCCTTATCTTGCTCTGGGCCCACTCTATCCCAATGTTACTTCTCTTTGCATACCTGCTAGCCTTACAACATTGCTACCTGGAACGATGAAACCACACTGTACTTCTTGCTACTGCCTGCAATGTAAATCCCTGCTGATACTGTTGCTTGTATTGTCCCTGTGTTCTAATTCTCTTTAATGTAATCCTTCACTTGTTTTTGCCTGATGTTCATGAATGTACCATGTAACCTCCCGGGTCACACCTGAAAATTGTTCATGTATGTACCTTGTAATCTCCCGGGTCACACCTGAAAATAAATAGGCACTTGGCTGTCTAGTGTGTTTACCTGGTTAACACAAGCAAATAAATAAATAAACATATTTGCCTTGCCTGTTTCTCTTAACTTTTCCTTGTAAGTATCCATGTCATTTTTGCTTCCAGTTTCTTTGGATCTCCTGAAAGCTAACCTTATCTCTCTCTGATCCTAGTGTCCACATTCTTAGAAACCCAGAGAGGTTTTCTTTTTGTCTTTATTTTACTCACCATTCTTAAACACTGGTTTGAGGCCTCAGTTATTGCCCTATGGAGTCATGCCCAACATTCTTCAACCCCCCCTCCTGTCTGTTGTGCATATTAGGTTCTGTTTAAGGCCCTCTCTCATCTTGTTGAAATCATCTTTTTAACGTCTAGGGGGTCAATTCTCAAAGCAATTAGAATGACGCAAGGTGCCTGTGTCAAAGATTAAAGATGCATGTGGCTGCTTGCATCAAAAAGTGCACCCAGAGTGATTCCCGAAAACAACCCGTGACAAACGCAGTCTGCTTGCAGCAAAGGGGGCTTGGACCAGCCTTGCTCCATAAAATGGGTTGTGGCATGGTGCTAGGGGTTATGCGGCAGATGCAGGCTGCCACATCCCCTAAAATAGCATTCACAAAACACCCTCAGAGGACAAAGGTTTAAGTACAATTATATCAGCCAGGGGCTGGTCTAAGTTTACCTAGGTGTCCTCTGGAGCTGCACCAATGTCCCACCAGGGTCCTGATCCCCCATTCTACATGCCTCCCCCACCCCAACAACCCTGATCCCAGAATCCCAGGAAGTGACAGGTAACCTGGTGGTCTAGTGATGCCCTCACCAGCCCTGATCACCCAATTTAGTAATGTAAAGTGCTTTGGTGGGGGGTAGTGGCCCCCACTAACCCTGATCACCCATAGTAGTAAAACACAATTCCTTGGTGGGCTAGTGGCCCCCACAAGCCCTGATTACCCATAATAATAGTTAACAGTTCCCTGGTGGGCTAGCAGTCCCCAAGCCCTGACCCTCCTGTTATGATGTCTGAATTAATCATTGGTAGTCCAGTGGATCCTCATGAGCCTGATCCCACATTACATACATAAGTAACATTCCTCATGATCTAGTGGACTTCCACCAACCACCTGGCAGTGCCCTACCACCCCGGTCCCACCAACCTGTAACCCAGTCAGTGACTTACACAGCCCACCACTGAACATTGTGGCTAGTCGCTGACTGAGCTATGAATGAGCACATATTGTGCATAGTACACACTAGGTGACAGAAAGCAGTTATCAGTCACTGAGCACATACTATGTACAGTACAGTAGCAACCACAGACACTGCCAGATATTTCCTGAAATTTCTGTGATATTTCCAGAAATATCTCCTGCTTTCTGCATTTCCACAGTAGGGACAGCAGTGAGGAACTCTTCAGAAATTTTGCGAAATATCTGGAAATAGCTGGCAATGTTGTTGGCTACTACTGTATGTGCTCACTCACATCTCAGTTGGCATTTGACCACAGTAGTGAGTGGTAGGCTGTGCCAGTTGCTGGCTGGGTTACGTATTGGGGGAGTGGGGTGGAAGGGCACTGCTGGGTGGGGGGATGGGAGTTCACTAGACCACCAGGTATGTTGCTTATGTATGTGTCAGGGGATTGGGATTGGGGGAGCCACTGGACCACTAATGATTAGTTCAGACATCATAAGAGGGGGAATCTGGACTTCGGGGAGAAGCTAGCCCATCAGGGAACTGTTTTTTTATTACTATGGGTGATCGGCTTGGGGGTGCACTAGTTCATCAGGGCACTTTAATTTAATACAATGGGTGGTCAGGCCTGGGGGCACTTCTTTCTTCCTCTGTACACTGCTGCAGGTGTGCAGCAACCTGTCCAAGTGCACCCTTCATTCGGCACACTGCTAGGTTGCTGCAAGCTATGGGACTTTGCCAGCAGGACCATAGCCAATAAAGAATCAAGCACAGGGTACCCGGCGCATCAGCAATTGGTGTTAGCTGCTTTTGGTGCAGCTTGCACCCAACTTTGAGAATTTTTCTGGCCCAGAACAGGAAGGGTGAGAGCTGTAAGAGCACATAGGAAGTAGGAAAGTAGGTGGAAAAATAAATAGACGGAGGAGAGAGTAAGCATACAAAGCAACAGGAGAGAAGCAGAAAATAAGACATGATGGGAGAGATGCAGTGCAATGTCTGTGGGGCAGCAGTCTTCCGGGAGATGTTCTGGAGGCTGCAATGCTTCCCTATTTAAAGACACCTCTTTGGTCTGAGGGAGGTGATTGCCCATCTCCATGCCAACCTGGCTAGGATTCATGAAACCTCCTCCCCACTCAGGGACCATCAGGGCCTCAGAGGTTGCTAAGAAAGAGGAGTGGTTGGCCCAAGGTGGGCTTAGGGAGGGTGAGGGTGGTGGAACAGAAGTGCATTCCTCCAGCTGTACCCTCTCCACAATTCATGTACCATTCTGGCAGAGTGGTTCCTCCATAGAGTAACCTGCAGTGGAGACCAAAGAGGATGCTGGAAACCTCCACAAAGGAGACCCACATGAGGGTGGCATGGGACCCAACAGGGGAAAGAAAGAAACAACTCCTGGTGGGGGACTCAATCATTAGGGGGAAGAACTGGGGGAAGGAGGGGAGAGGGAGGTAAGGTGCCTGCCTGGCATCATGGCTTGGAGGGACAGGGAGCAAATCCTCAGGATCACAGGAGCAGCTGCATAGGGGAGGGAGCTGGATGTCATTGTCCAGCTTAGGACAAATGATCAGGGTGGGAATGGGGATCAGAGCAGTGCAAGAGGGGCTTATGGAGTTGGCTTAGACAAGTAGCACATACAGTAACCTTCTTGGAGGTGTTGCCTGTCTATGGCAAGGGTGAGGCTAGGGTAGTCTGCACCATTGGAGTCAATGAATGGTTGAAAAACTGGTGCAGATCTTAGGGTTTTGGCTTCATTGGGGACTGGGGGTCCACCTGGAGGGATACAGGCCTATACTCCATCTGTCCGGGAAGGGAACCAGAATCCTAGGTGATAGGTTTAAATGCTTCATTGGCAAGCATTTAAACTAGCCAAAGGGGGAAGCACTGAAAAGGAGCAGGAAAATCCCAGCCTCCCCCTACAAAACAGGATAGTTAGTGAGGTAAACACCAAGGCAAAGAAGTCAATATGGAGAAGGACAGGGGTAATTGGAGAAAAAGGCAAAGGCAGTAAGGACAGGGATAGGGCTAAAAGGGTTAAGGCCATCAGAAAATGGAGGGTGATGAGTACCAATGTCCATAGTCTGGGTAACAAGCTCCCTAAACTAGTGGCCTTGATGGAAGAGGGACACCTGGATATCATGGCAGTCAAAGAAACATGGTACACAGAGAACCATGACTGGGATGTAAATTTACCAGGGTACACAATCTACAGGAGGGATGGGGGTTAAAGAGGAGGCGTAGCTCTCTATATAAGGGAAGGGATCAAAGCAACAGAACTAATGGGTAAACAGGGAGGAGAGGAGGCACTGTGGGTCACTCTGGAGATAGGAAATGGCACCACAATCCGCAAGGGGGTTATATACAGACCCCCATCTTAGGGGGAGAAAACAGACATGGAAATAATAGGTAGCATCCTTTGAATGGCAGAAAAAGGGGAGATATTGTTATTAGGGGACCTGAATATGCCAGATGTTAACTGCAGCACCTTTGCTGCAGCCACATCCAAGAGCAGAGTCATTTTCAATGACCTGCAGGGGGCATGCCTCAGACAGCTAGTGTTGGAACCCACTCAGGAGGGAGCAGTCTTAGACCTGGTACTCTCAAATAGGGACGGAGAGAGGTTCTTGGATTTAGAAGTGGATAGTCATATAGGAACAAGTGACTACCAAACAGTGTGGTTTATGACAAACACAGCCATAGAGTCAAGCCTTACAAAAACAAGAGTATTGTACTTTAGGAGGACTGATTTTGGGAAAATGGGAGAATGTCTCAGAAAAGCACTAGCAACTGGGCAAGAAGGAGGGGTGGAGAAACAATATGGAAAAATCAAAACAGCCATCACAGAGGCAACAAGCCTTTGTGTTAAGCAAATCAACAAAAGAAAATGAAGGAAACATCAGTATGGTTCTCAAAAGAGGTGTCGAGGAAGGTTAGGGAGAAAAAGGTAGCATTCAGGAAGTATAAGGAAACACAGAAGAAGCAGAACAGAGAACTGTACCAGTTAAAGCAGAAGGAAGCGGGGAAGGCAGTCAGAACAGCAAATGCCCAAACCGAGGAAAAGATAGTTGACTCAGTTAAGAAGGGGGATAAAACCTTTTATAGGTACATTAGGGAGCAAAGAAAGACCAAGGGAGGGATAGTGAGGCTTAATAAAGGGAAGGGGGTGGGCAGAGGGTGACAATGAAATAGTAGGGATACTGAATGAATACTTCTGCTCAGTATTCAGAAAAGGAGGGAGAGGCACCTAAACCAAGAATAGAAGCACTCTGGATAGGGGGGTCGATACCAGTCCATTCACAGAGGAAAGGGTCCAGAAAGAACTCCTAAAACTGAAGGTGGACAAAGCAATGGGGTCTGATGGGATTCACCCCAATATTCTAAAAGAACTAAGGGGAGAACTAGTGACACCACTGACTAACATTTTTAACAAATCATGGGAGGAAGGTGTGGTACCTGAGGACTGGAGGTGGACGGATGTGATTTCCCTTCACAAAAGTGGGAGCAAGATAGAGGTATGAAACTACAGATCTGTTAGTCTGACCTCAGTGGTAGGGAAAATGATGGACTCACTTCTGAAAGAAAGAGTTGAGTACATAGAGGCCAGTGGGGCACAGAACCCAAGGCAGCATGAGTTCACAGCGAGACAGTCATGTCAGATAAATCTAATCAAATTATTTGTCTGGGTGACCAAGATAGTAGTCCAGGAAGGGGCTGTGGACATGGCCTACCTAGACTTTAGCAAGGCATTTGACACAGTCCCACACAAAAGATTAATAAACAAGTTAGCCAGCCTAGGACTAGACCCCAGGATTGTAGCCTGGGTAAAACATTGGCTGGACAACAGGATGCAGAGGGTAATAATAAATGGAGTCCACTCTGAAGAAAGGGGGGTTATTAGTGGGGTACCGCAGGGTTCAGTACTCTGACTGGTCCTTTTTAATGTCTTTATAGGTAACGTTGCAGAGGGACTGGACTACACAAAGATCTGCAACAGGGTTGTTACACAGGGGGGTGGAAAGGATGAGAAGAGACTTGGCATGGTTGGAGGAATGGTCAAAAGTAAATTGTAAATTCATATAATACATAAATACCTGCTCGAACAAAAACAATAAAGTATATACTAGTCAAAAATAAATGCAGTAATTTATACTGTATTTTTGTAAAGCTCATGTTATGCCCATTTATATGATTGGCATATCTTGCAAAATAATAGTTAGAATTAACAGATTTATATTGAGAATAATGGATAGGCAAGTGTATCTTATAGACCCTGTCCACACTACACCACTTGTGGCCGGTAACGGATGCAATACGTTACAGCGGGGGCGGTGTAGTGCGTCCACCTGTGGTGGTCCGTTCACGGGACCCGGCACTGCGGTCCACACATCAAGGCGGGAGACCGTTACGGCAGTGCCGATCCCACAATGCAGCTTGCGCTGTGCTTCGTGCCCTGCAGGGGACCGTTACCGGCCGCCCACACTACCGCCAGTAACGTTACCAGGGCAGGACCGGTTTCACAACCGTTGTTGAAACCACCTCATATATGGTTTGAACAACGGTTACGAAAAAGACTCCTGTAATGTTACAGGTGTAAATGCAACCTGTTACAGTAATGTTTTACACCCTCTGTAACATTACAGAGCTGTAGTGTGGACAGGGACAAAGAGTGTTTTTTCACACCCAAGGTGTGCGATGACCCATAAACTTCAAGAGCAAAGCTTGAGAGGTTAATGAGATCACTACACACTGAGAGTGTGAAACAAAACCATCCACATACACTTGCCTAGCCTTTATTTTTTATAATTACTGGTACATGGCATTCCAGAAAGAGAAAAAAATGCCTTCTGTTCATGTTATGCTGTTTTATTTTTCTGAAACTGTAAGCATTCAAGTGCAAGAAACACAACCAGTTAATATGGTAGAGAACAAAGATGTCATGCCTTCCTTGGAGGAGCTGTGGGGAAAAAAATTAGGGAGTGTGTACACATTGCAGTTCCTTTAGCAGCTTGTTGCATTTTTACACTGTTCATTTCTTGAATACTGGTGCACTTTTTTAAAGTTTTGTAGTGAGACGTTGTGTTTTATGTCATATTTAGTTGGATGGTGGCCTTAATCCAAGTCACTGTCATACAGGACCCATGGTCTTGGTCTTTTATTTGGGTTGCTTTGTGGTTGATGTTTACTGTCAATCCCGGATGGAACATGCAGCTTGGACCAAAGAGAGTCTGTAGGCTTCTAGTATTAGTGTCCTTAGACAGGGAAGTAAGAGTGACAGTTGTTTAAGCTTGAGATTTTCAAGGAGAAAGTGCAGGATTTTTATACTGTCTGGATTTATTAGAGGTACTTGGTCTGTAGTCTGTGTTGGGTACTTTATTCAAAATGTTTGAAATTTGCCCTTGCCTTTTTTCACTGAGAACTGAATAATTGTTTATACTTTGCAGACCTTTGTGCCCAGATATTTGCTGGATGTCTGTTGGGGTTATGTTAGCATCAATCAGTTGTTGTATTGATATTTTTCTAGTGCTTTGGTTGGTAATTCATTTTTCTTCAGGGATGCCAGCACTCATTTTCATGTTGCAATACCAGAATGATTTGTTGGGTATGTAATTAAGGTTTGTGTCTGGGTAGAAAGGCACATCAGGTGTAAAAGAGCCTTTTAATTTGTTCCTCTTGTATAGATCATAGGCTAGAAGTGGATCCCTGTTGGAGTGGGTAACATTTTCATACAGTCTAGGGCAGACAGGATGCACATCTCTAGGATTTTCCACAATTCTTGTTTTGGTCTGCCTTTCAATGTACTACAGGAATCGGTGGACCTTGGAATCCCTTCCTTCTGTGATGTCCCTCTATCTTAAATCATATTGCTCTTTTGTCCATAATGTAAAGTGCAGTCCTATGTGGAAGAATATGAAGTTTAGCAGTCCAGTAGGATTTTTTTGTGATATTGTTTCAAAGCTATACAACAAATTTATGTCCTCTTCACTGAGAAGTTGGATTTTTAATGGTCTATTATCTTACCTATTACCTCAGTGTCTCCTTGGTTTCTAAGAAATCAGTCTCTAGGCTTTGGAATATGGAGACTGGGTACTTTTCAGATTGTAAATGCCTGTCTATGCATGCTAATATTCCTCTTAGGGTGATTGGTTCATATTCAGAACCATATGTTTTTTTGGTACAGTCTATCAATTCAGCTATGAGTATGTCATGTTCTTTGGGGGAATATGTGTTAGCACTCTAGTTTTGTTTTTCTGTGAGAGAAATAACATTAACTTTAGGTCACTACTTGTCTTGGCTGCCATGTTGTTGTTCTGTTGTTCCAAAATGAAGGCTTGTCTCTCATTTTCTTCTGATAGCCAGAATCTGTTTTCCATTTTTTACTTTTTTTTTTCAGGATTCACTGATACTGATGGTCAGACAGAGTAGCAGCTTGTGGCTGATAAGGAGTTGGAGACAACTGTGGAGTCTGCGGATTATGGGTAGATGCTCGAGTTGTCTCGAACCAGCACGTACCACTCGACGACATTGGCAGTGAAAAGAAGATTTGAAAATGCCATAATAACTGGTGTTTGGGTTATTACGGCATTTATGTCTGTAAACCATGTGAAAAAGGATGTCACCAGTAAATATAATTTAATTTCCATCTAATGTCTTGCAGGTGCTATTGTAATATATTTATTTAACAAAGTAGTTAACATACAGAGGCGTGCCCGCTCACACAGTGCATACAGATCTAGATGACTACATTTTTGAAATATAATAATAAGAAAACAAGTGAGTTAGATAAGGTAGTACTTATTTACCATTATTTGTCTTTGCCTTATTTGCCATCACATTTCTAAATATTAGATCATTAAAATATTACATTTTCCATATTTCCATAACAAGAAAAATATGTCTTTCTTAAATTATATTATTTACATTTACATTTATATTTTGGCCTAATTTATTTATCAGCTTATGTTAACAAATAAATCGAAAACATTATATATTTAGATTATGTATAATAGATCTAACAAACACAGGAATTATATTTTCTTATGTATCCCCTTTCCCTCCCAAAATCATTTAAATCATTTAGTATGTACCTTGTATGTATATTTAATGATATTTTCTCGTGCATTTCTATTAGATTGATCCTGTGTAATATAATTCTCTGTGGCAGAAAAGGAAGTTAGATTCCTATTAGGATGAATTTAACACTGGATGACATGCTTAAGGAATATTAATTTTTCCTAGGTTGTTTATCAATAGTAGGAATCATAAGTTTATGGTTCTCAACATTTGATGGAGCTTCAGCTGTATTGTCTTTTTCTGGAGAACCAGACATTGTATTTAATGTAAATCATTGTGCAATATCTGTGTAAGTATAAATTGAGATATCAAAGAAGCAGGAGGACTAGATGTGGGCAAATCTGCGATTTCTATGTCTATGCCCAACAATGCTTGATAATGACAAAAACACTGCAAAATTCTGCATTTTGCAGAGTTTTTCACACATTCATGATTGTCTTATAGCATTCGTGAAAATCATCATGAGATTACCAGAAGGTGCAGCAGTATGAGTAACCAGTAATTTCTATCATTTATTTTTTATCTTCTATCAGAAAACAAGGAGGAAGGGGATAATGGTCAACTTACAATTGAGCCATCACAAAATAAAGTTTTCTAAGACTTACCTCACTTTTTCTCAGGGTCTGTTTAGAGGCAGCTTGACTTTTAGAAAGAGAGGTTGTGTCTCAGAGTGTGTGATTTACTGACTTTACTCAACATTAAATAAAAGATCTAAAAACTGTGAAAATTACACAAAAAAACTACAAGTTGAACACTGTTCCTGGGGGAACTTTTTCTGGGCAATGCTTTATTTTATATATGTGTATTTTGTAAATGTAGAATGTTAATAGAACATTTGCAGGAGAGTGTATGCAAGCCCTGCAGCCTCCTGCATTGTAACTGCTTGCTTAGCTTTTCTTACAGTGCAGCATGTTGCTCACTACTGCTCTGCATTGCACATTTTGTGTAGTATTTATTTATTTTTTTTTGGAAAAAATTATTTTTTGTTTTCTAAAAATTATTTTTGTATTATTTTTGCAGTAGCAGCACAGACTGCATCTCTGTACCTGTTTAAAAAGTAGATTTAAGTGTCCTAAATTTCTGTGACGCTACTCTCTCCAGTCTCAATGTGTTTTTTGCTGTGCATCTGCAGTACAGAGAAACCCTCCATACCTATTTAAATAACAGATTTTGGTCTACCAAATTTATTTGACTCCAAACTCTCTGTCTATATGTGTTTTGCCATGTCATAGCAGTGCAAAGTGTACATTCATATCTGTTTAAATATCAGATTTAAGTTTCCCATCATTTTCTGATTACACATACAAGTGTTGTGCCCTTTGGACATCTCTATGGCAAAAGATAGTAAACTGAGTTAAGAATTTGCTGCAGGATCGGACACAAAGAGTCTTGGTCAATGGGGCTCTATCAGATGAGGGGGAGGTGACCAGTGGTGTACCACAGGGGTCAGTGCTGGGCCCAATCATCTCCAACATATTCAGCAGAGATATCACGGAAGAATTTGAGGAGAAAATCTGCCTGTTCACAGATGATACAAAGTTCTGTAACAGGGTGGACAGACAGGTGGGAGCCTCAAGCATGGTAGCTGACCTCAGACTACAGGAATGGTCAAGAAACTGGCTGTTAAAATTTTATGCCAAGAAATGTTAATTCATCCACCTGGGAAAGTGAAACCCAGAAATAAAGTATACACTGGAAGGTCATCGACTGGAAGAGACAAAGATGGGGATGGACCCAGGTGTACTCATCACCAATGACTTAAAAGTCACAAAACAGTATGAAAAGCTGCACAAACATCAAGTGGCATCCTTGGATGTATAAGTAGGGGCATTTCAAGCAGAAAGTGAGAGGTAGTCATGTGCTGTACAGATCCTGGTAAGTTCACACCCGGAGTATTTTGTCCAGTTCTGGAGGTCTCACCTGAAAAAGGACATAGACAGATTGGAGACAGTACAAAGAAGGGCTACTAAGATGGTGCAAGGGCTGCTCCATGAGACATATGAAACAAGGCTCAAAGAACTGAAATTATACTCACTGGAAAAGAGATGAAATAGGGGAGACTTAATAGAAACATTTAAATACATCAAGAGATTTAACAAGAAAGAGAATCTCTTGCAGGAAAATAAGTTAACTTGGACAAGGAGGCACAACTCCTACCGGGTGAATATCTTGCAGATACTGTGCGGCAGGTCAAAACCGGGCAATGGGAACAACGTGTGTGAGAACAGCTATGGGGTATACAATGCCGCATGATATGATAGCGTGCAGTGGTAGTGGTAACCCTGTAATTGTTTCTGGGAGAGATCTGCTGTAGAAAGTAAGAACTCTACCAGAAGGGGGTCTGCCAAGCAGCTGCTGTGGCTCAGGGAGTACAGCCATCTGTGCTGCAGAACAGTGGAGCGGCTGTGGACCGGATTCTATTCCCAGTCCCAGGTTAGTTAATTTTTCTTTTATTGTGTTGTGTTGCCTCCTGCCCGACATTCACTCTCTCCCTGAGTTGCCCTCCCCAGAAGAGATTATTTTAGTAGGGGGGGTTCGGGGCAGAGCCCCTGACAGAAAACAAGGTTTGTCTTGTTTTTTCGTTGGGTCAATGTTTCAACAGTGTGGTTTAATGCCGTGCTGTTTTGGCATGTGACAAGATGACTCCATGCTGGCACAACTTACGTCTGGTGGGAGGCAAGTTCAGGAGCAACTCTAGGAAGTACTTCTTCACAGAGACAGTGATAGACCCATGGAACAACCTACCACTTGATGTAGTGGCAGCTAAGACAGTAAAATAATTTAAACTCACATGAGACAGACAGTGTAGGCAGCTTAGGAGGAACTATTAATTGATAGGGGGAAGCCACCTTGGGCAGACTAGATGAATCAAGTGGTCCCCATCTGCTGGCACCATTCTTATGTTGTTATATATAGTTGCAGTGCTTACTGTATCAATCATGCATTCAGCAATACAGAGATATTGCCATACCTGTTTATATACTTGATTTAAGTCTCTGACATTTTTCTGGCAACACGTATGGGTGTTTACCCTGTTGGGCATCCATAGGTAGCTGTTGTGATGATCAGCTGTGCAACTAGCAGTGCAAAGCAAATCTCTATACCTTTTTAAATAATAGATTTAAGTTTCATTTTTCTGCGTACCCATAAAGATGTTTTGCCCTGTTGGGTATCTGTATATACAGCAGCTTTTGTACTGATCAGCTTTGTAGCCAGCAGTGCAGAGTGAATGTACATTTTTTTTTAAATATGAGACTGACACTGAAGCCACCCAGATTTTTCAGAGTCCACATTCTCTCTCTAGTTGTGCTTTCCCATACCCCAGTAGCACACAGTAAATCTCCATACTGTTCATATACAAGATTTAAGACTCCTACATTTTTCTGGTTATACATATGTGTGTTTTGTCCTGCTGGGTATCTGTATCTTGCTGCCGTGCTGATCAGCTGTGCAGTCAGCAGCACAGAATTATATTTGTACTTGTTTAAAAACAAGATTTAAGTATCTCAAATTTTTCTGACTATGCATGCAGGATTTTTACACTGTTAAGCTTTTGTGCTGGTCAGCTGTGAAGCCAACAGCACAGTGTTTTCTCTGTGCCTGTTTAAATAGCAAAGTTAAGTCTCCCAGATTTTTTTTACTACACATGTGGATGTTTTGCCCTGACAGCCATCTGTATATAGCTGTTGTTCTAATCAGCATTGCAGCCAGCTGTGCAGAGTGAATGTCCATACTTGTTTAAATACCAGATATATCCCTCTCAAATTTTACTGAATCCACACTCTCTCTGTGTCATTGTGTTTTGCTGTGTCCTGCAGTACAGAGTCATTCTCCATACCTGTTTAAATACCAGATTTACGTCTCCCACATTTTTCTTACTTCACATATGGGTGTTTTGTCCTGCTGGGCATCTGTATATACAGTAGCTGCTGTGCTGATCAGCTGCACAGAGGCAATTGCCATACCAGTTTAAATACTAGATTTAAGTCTCCCAGATTTTTCTGACTACACATATGGCTGTTTTGCCCTAGTGGGCATCTGTAAGTAACTGTTGTACTGAACAGATCTGCAAACAGCAGTACTGACTGGATGTCTGTACTTGTTTTAGTATGAAACTTAAGTTTTCCAAAGTTTTATGAATCCACACTCTCTCTGTAGTTGTTGTTTGCCATGTCCTAGTAACATAGAGTAAACCTCAATACTATATATGGCTTCTGGGCTGATCAGCTGTACAGCCACCAGTGTAGAGTTATCTCCATATCTGTTTAAATAGGGATATTTTGCTCTGTTGGGTATCTGTATATAGCTGCTGTGCTGATCAGCTTTGTAGCCAGCAGTAGAGCATGAATGTTCATATTTGTTTAAATATCACATTTAATTCTCCCAAATTTTTCTGAATCCACACTTTTTGTAGTTGTGTTTTGCTGTATCCCAGCAGTGCAGAATGAATCTCCACACCTGTTTACATACCAGATTTATGTCTCCCCACTTTTTCTGACTACACATACAGTTGTTTTGCCCTTTTGGGCAGCTATATATAGTTGCTGTGCTGAGCAGCTGTGCAGCCAGCAGTGCAGAATTATCTCAATGTTTGTTTAAATTCCACATTTAAGAAACAGAAACATAAATATTGTCAGCAGATAAGGACCACTTTGCCTACCTAGTCTGCCCTAAATTTTCTATCTGTAGTGCCGCTGGTGACCCAAGGTGGAATCTAAATTACTCCCCTCTTTCTTCTAAGATTTCCTTGTGTCTGTCCCATGCATTTTTAAATCCTGTTATGGATTTAGCCCCCACCACTTCCACTGGGGGGCTGTTCCAAGCATCTACCACCCTTTCCATGAAGAAGCACTTCCTCATGTTTCCTCTGAGTCTCACCCCCAGATTCATATTATAACCCCTTGTCTTTGAGCATTTTTCCCTCTGGAAAATGCTCCCTTTCTGTACCCTGTTTATTCCTTTGAGGTATTTGAATGTCTTTATCATATCCCCCCATTTCCTCCTGTCTTCAGGGGAGTACATATTTAAATCCTTAAGCCTTTCTTCATAGGGCTTCTAATGCAGACCCTGCACCATTTTAGTTTCCATCCTTTACACCACCTCAGTCTTATCTATGCCTTTTTGGAGGTGGGGCCTCCAGAACTGTACTCAAGGTAGGATATCACCAGTGGTTTATACAGGGTATTATTACCTCCCTCTTTCTGCGGGTGACACCCCTCCATATGCATCTGAGGATTCCATTAGTTTTTCCCACTGCCTTAACACACTGTTTAGCCAGCTTCAGATCATCAGAAATTATAACACCCAGGTCTGTTTCTTGTTTTGTGACTGCTAATACTCCCCCCCCCCGTGTTGGTATACTGCCCCTGGATTTTTGTGTCCTAAGTGTATGACTTTGCACTTTTTTGCACTGAATCCCAGCTGCTAAGCTTGTGACCATTCTTCTAACTTCTTTATATCTTCCTTCCTTTTTTCAATCCACCCTCCCCCAAGTGTGTCTACTCATTTGCAGATTTTTGTGTCATCGGCGAATAGGCACACCTTCCCCTCTGGTCCCTCTGCAATGTCACTAATAAAGGCTTTGAAGAGGACTGGCCTAATACTGACCCCTGCCCCTGCAGCACCCCGCTAGTCACCCTGCCTTTTCCAGATTTTACCCCATTTACCACCACTCTTTGGCTCCTACAAGTAAGCCAACTTTACAACCATTTCACTATTTTAGTACCTACTCCTAGGCTACTCAGTTTGTTTACCAGCTTACTATGTGGAATTGTGTCAAAGGCCTTGATGAAGTCCAGATAGGCCACATCAACTGCCCCTCCATGGTTTCCTTTGTTACCCTGTCAAAGAACTCGATCACGTTAGTCTGGAAGGACTTCCCTCCCCTAGAATCCATGTTGTGTCAGATAATGCAAATGGCTGGTAACAAGGCATTCTCCAGTCCTGTCCTTTGGTAGTGATTTCATTACTTTGCCCATTACTGATGTCAGGTTGACCAGCCTGTAACATCCCACCTCCTCCCTATTTCCACTTTTGTAGAGTAGGACTACATCTTTCCTCCTACAGTCCCACAGTACCTCCCCTGTTTCTAGTGACTGGTTAAACAGAGCTGTCAGAGGTACTGGCTCCTCTCTGAGTTCCTTCAGCATCCTGGGGTGCAGCACATCTGGACCCATTGCCCTGTCTACAATTAACTTTGACAGCTTCCTTAGGACACTTTACATTGTGAATGCGCTAGTGTCAACCTCCTAATCCATTATGCTCCTTTCTTGTAACAAAGGCTCATTTCCTTCCCCCTCCTCTGTGAATACTGAACAAAAGTACTTGTTAAATATCTTGGCTTTTTGGTGGTCCTCTTCTACAGAACTCCCCCTTCCCCTTTCAGTTTTATTATCCCTCCCATGGACTTCCTTTTTTCACTAATGTATCTAAAAATAAAAGTTTTATTCCTCTTTTTTACTGATTCGGCTATGTTTTCCTCTGTTTTTGCTTTTGCACTCCTCACTGCCTCCCCTTTTTTTTTCTCCTTGTAACTCTCCCTGTCCTATTCCTCCTTCTATGTTCTTTCGTATTTTCTGCAGGCTAGTTTTTTTGCTCTTATTTATTCCACTACCTCTCTAGAGAAAAATAGTGGTCTCTTTTTTAATTGACTTGTGCGCATGCGCAAGCAACATCTTGTGGTAGCAGCACATTTCAGAGGTGTATCAGTGTTTTGGCGAATGCAACGGATGCGTTAGTGGGTGCGTCCCTCAGCCACCAACCAGTGAGCATGCTGCCAATGACAGCAGTTTCAGAGAGAGCCATGGAGGTGAAATGAATCTGCCGCTGTAATCAGAGACAGACTGGTCATTGCAGCAGCAGATGACACACCTCCATTACATGCCTTTCCTGGTGAAACATTTCAATAAATATGGCAGCTCCTGCCATCTGCCAAACAATCCCCAGAAAGCCAACATCGGGGTGCCCAATCCCCATGCCAAGATGCCCCCCCCACATCATGTGGCACACCATAACATGAAGGCTCCTGCCATCTGCCACACATTCCTGAAAAGTCGACATCGGGATGCCCAAAACCCATGTCAGCATCCTCCCTCTTAGTGTATCTGTCCTCTTATCATGTATTTCCTGGTTAAATAGTTTCTCCTTTCCTTTCCAACACCTGGATGCCCACTCCCAATGTTGGATGCATGCAGCCCCCTGTCTATTCACCTTGCCAAAATCAGGGTGCCCAATCCCCATGTCGGCACCCCCCACAAATTGTGGCACACTGGGAGCCCACCCCAGTGTGCCTTTATTTTGTGTGTGTGTAACCTGTAAATTAAGAAAACCTTCCCTTGCTGGCTTTTTTCCCCTGCAACAAGAAAACGGTCCACCGTTGACTCCCTCGTCCCCCTTCCCCATTCCCACCCTTCCTCTGTACACCCACCTCCCCCCACCCATTCTTACCCTCTGGAGGTTGGGAGCAACGATCTTCTCTGAACTGGGACACATCTGCACTCTTCAAAGCCAAACTGTGAACTGAAGAAATTATGGTAATCTTTATAATGGGAGACAATGGGGGTTTCAACTTAGGTTGATATCTCATCCATTTTTTGAAATGTTGGCCCCAAATTTCCAACATGGGGTTTTGGGATCCTACTCATGAACATGTCACTGTCATATAGTTTCTTGATCCCGAAAAGTGATTTTGTGGTCGCTGTGCAAAATCACCTTTCTGGACCAATTAACATAACAACAGTGCCGCTGTTCTTGAGGGGCAGTCCCAAAAAGCCCATGTTGCAAATGTGGTGAAACAAATTCAAAAAAAGTACTGTGTTATGAGTGTGTATTGCGCAGTTTCAATGCACATTCATAACTTCACCAATTTTTTATATTTTCTCTCCAGATTTTTAACATTGCCATTTTTTTCACACCTCCATATGACCAGTATAGCTGTCATTTTTCAAATCCTTCCTGAAACATGTTTTTACACCAGTGGTATGGAATGGCATGGTCACTGTGGGAAATCAACTGTCGGGACAGATTAACAAAATCACAGTGCTACTGTTCATGAAGAGAGGTTCAAAATGCCCATCTTGAAATTTTGGTAAAAAAGTTCCAAAAAATGATTGCGTTACAGGCGTGCATTGCACAATTTCTAAGCATGTTTGTAACGTCACCAATTTTTCTTATTTTTCACTCCAGATTTTCAGCATTCCTGTTATTTCACACCACCTCATGAACAGTACAGCTGACATTGTTCACCTCCTGTCAGAAATTAATTTTTACAACTGTGGTGCCAAATGGCACAGTTGCTGAGCAAAGCCACATTTCGGGATTGAGTAATGAAATGATAGTAACACTGTTCATAAGGTGGGGTCACAAAAATCCCATTTTGAAAATTTGGAGTGAAAATACAAACAAACAGAGAGGGCATTTGCTTTTCCAATCATAGCGTCTTACTCTGTAAAGAGTAATAGGCATCGAGGGTGTGACTTGGAATAGTAGTCAATAATGCTCACGCCATTCCACCAATACCCTGCAGCCAGTGACAGGCATTGAGGTGCACCTTGTGGTCTTCAGCCCTAATGTTCACCCATTCTCCTGTATCACACCCATCTCAGCATATTTCCTTAAGGAATGGGGTAAGTATAAGGCCTGAAGACCCCAAGGCCCACTGTGACACCTGTCAGCATCCGCAGGGCAGGGTGAGGTGAAATGGCATTAACATTATGGCTGACAACCCAAAGGAACACCCCCAATGCCTGTCAGTCTCTGCAGGATGGGGGTGGGGTTGGTGTCAGTTCACTACTTCACTGCCATTCCTATTATGCATCTCTTTAACTCCTGCACTACCAATGCCTATGCCAGCATGCCAACATTTGGCATTGACTAATGCTTGTTTTTCTTGCCCTTGCTGACCAGTTTGACACAGAGTTTAGTAGTTTTTTCAGGTATCTATCTTATTGCGGCCCACTGTTCTTTTTTTATTGAATAAACTTTAAGTTTTCAGTAACAATTTAACAACATCATAACACAATCATAAAAACACCAACAAAGACTAATCACAAGTACAAGAAACAAAACAACTATAACAAAAGAAAGAATGCACAGAAACATATCACATACCAAAAAAAAGTTATCCAACCCCCAGAAAAAATACAGAACCTTATTTCCTATACCCTGATCAAGCAGCGGCAAGACACCATATCAGCCACACAAGAACTGTAAAAACATGAGTATCCAAGGGAACCCCATGGAATTAGGTATAGAATAAAACTGGCATTATAGCACCCAATACAAACCGAGGGAAACATAAACAACCAGTAATCCTCAAGGGAAAAAAAAAAACATAGTTAAGTATTAGATAGTTAATAAAGTGAACAGAGTTTCCCATCATTTTTGAAAAAGAGTATGATGTCCTAACATGTTAGCTATCATCTTTTCAATGTTTAAAATGTTATGAATTTTCCCATGCCATCCCTCTCTGGTAGGAGTCAATGTGTCCAACCAGTGCTGCAATATTAACAATTTGGCAGCTGCAGAAACTAAGGCAATACATCCTTTCCTGGGTCCAAGGACACAATCTTGATAGATCCCTAATAAACATATTTCCAGAGTGAAAGCATCCTAAAGACCCAAGAAAGGATATAAGAAGTTACGGAATCTCCTGCCAAAAACTCTATGTCTTAAAACATTGCCATAGGGAATGATAAAGGTTGCCCTTGGACTCACCACATTTGAGACAAAGACTGGAAGATGTTTTACCCATGCGATGCAATTTACTGGGGGTAAAATGTAAAATGTGCAACACATAAAATTGTTGTAAATGTAACCTGTCTTGTTTAACATATACATCAAGGTGTTTTCATACCCTGCTCCAGTCTACTGCATCTAGTGAGAAGTCTAAAGTATAGTCCCAATACTGACATCCAACTTGAACTAGGTGCATATCCCATTGCTGAAGCGCAGTGTAAATATTCAAGATTGGGCAAGGTGAGCTGGCTAGAGTGGCAAGCTGCATAAAAATTGGACTTGCTTTAGAGGACCAGGGAGAGGAACACCTATAGTTAATGACATAGTGCCAAAGTTGTAATAATTTGAAAGTGGCCAATATCAGTGGTTGAGTTTGTTATATCTGTTGGAAAAAGAGAGAAGAATCATAACAGAAGAACTCTGAGAGTTTAAATTATGCCAGGACCATCCAGTTCTGAGGAAAAAAGCAGTCTACCTGTGATTTAGAAACTAAGATTTCCCCAAAAGAGACTGACAAGATACTTGCATGGGTCAAGGTGAAGGAGCCAGTAGAACTGCTGGCAAGCTTTAAACGATCATAGTATAGAAGGTCTGCACAAAACAATAAGTAATTTCACATACAAGGGTATAAAATACTAATGCAGGATCAATGCCAGCTGATTGGAAGAGATGCAATTCAAGCTGAAGCCAATGTGAAGTATACTCCAATGTTAGTTGTTTTGAGATAGACCGCTTAAAAATATTTGCTAGTATGTGAAGCCAGGTAATAAAACTGAAAATTCAGTAAGCAAAGACCTCCCATTTCCTTAGGAAATGTAAGTTTAAAAAAGGACCTTTGCTGAGCCTTCCCCTTCAATATAAATGCCGATAGTGTGGATTGTAAAATCTTAAAAAGGTTAAAGGGAGATAACATATTTAACATTTGCATATGGTAAACAAGGTGAAACATTCATTTTAATAATGTTTATGTGACCCCATAATGAGGGTGATACAGACTTCCATCGGGTGAAGTCTTGGGAAATTGACCTCAGTACTGGGTCAAAATTCAAGGTCTTCAACTTGGATAGAAACCAAGATAAGTGATTACCCAGGTAATTCAGTTGGAACTGGGACTATTGAAGCCCCAACTGCAAGATCTAGTGCTTAGAAACTTATGTATTGAGGAGAAAAAATTGCTAGTTGTATGTACATTGAGCCTATAACCAGGAAAGTCTCCGAAGAGGGTAACAATATATAAAGCTTCAGGGAGTTAATCCTGTGGATAGGAGACATGAAGGAGGATATCATCCATGTATGCTGATACTGTAAAGTCCAGATCACCCACCAAAATACCACGTATATCAGGCGAGGCTTTAAGTTTTAGAAAAGAGGTTCCAAGTATAAATTTAACTGAAAAGAAGATAGGGGCAGCCTTGGTGTGTCCTCCTCATGAGATGAATAGGTTCCAAGAATAATCCATTACAAGAAATGCAAGTGATCGGATTAGTATACCAAACACAGACTGAACAGGTGAAAGGTGAGGGAATACCAAAACAGTACAAAATATAAGCAAGATTATCAGTGTGCGGGGTTATCAATGCAATAGGCTGCCCTGGCTCCCCAGATGCTGAAATAAGGTGAAACACCTTCTGCAAGTGATCACTAGATGATCTACTGGCCATGAAACTGGCTTGCTCTAGACCAACTAAAACTGACTACACTTTTTAGAGACTGTTAGCCAAAATCCTGGCAAGAATTTTCATAACAACATTCATTAAAGAAATAGGCCTGTAGTTACTCTCATGGGTTGGGTCTTTACCCAGTTTTGGAAGGAGGAAAATAATGGTTTGAGTCAGAGAAGAATGAGAAATCCCTTAATCATATTATTGATTGAAGATGTTCATTAATGGACATAAGAGTTTGGCCTGAAAGCATTTATAAAATTTGGCCAAAAATCCATCTGGCCCTGTGGACTTTCCAAGTGGAAGAGCCTGAATTGCCTGTTACACTTCAGAGATCTGAATGGGGCCATTCAAGAGAGCCTGTTGAGCTTCTGTTAAGGAGGGAAGCTGCAGATCCTGTAGAATTGTGTCAATCAAATCATTAGCATTCTGGCTTGACTTTTCAGGAGTATATAAGCATTGATAGAAATGTTGAAAACATGCAATGATATGTTGAGACTCCATAAATAAAGATTCCTATTCAGTCTTCTGAACCACCGGGATGTAGGGTGAGCCTTTGTTTGTCCAAGACAAAGTGCTAACAGATGGCTGGCTTTGTCTCTCTGGTCCAAAAAGAAAGCCTCAGCCTGTAAAAGGGCAAATTTAGCATTTTCATTGACTAATTCAACATGTTTCACTCATAAGGAATTAGTAGTTTCCAAACTCTCTTAGGAGTGCTAGAATTCAAACTTTTCTCTATGTCCAAGATTTTGGCTAAAAGGGAAGCTGAAGCCTGGCCCTGCTTCTTTTTTCAAACACTGGCTAAATGAATTAATTCACCATGAAATGAACACTTAGCAACTGCCCATTAAACATCTGCCTTGTCAACAGAAGCAGAATTGTCAGAAAAAAATGAATAATACAATTCTTAACCTTCTGTACAATTTTAGAATTCTGCAAAAGTTGAGGGTTAAAGTGCCAAGAGCAGTCCAATCCCAACCTGTGATCAAAGGTAATTTGCAATAGTACATGTGTGTGATCTGATAGGACCCTGGCCATAATTTCGCTAGAGTGCACCAGGGCAAAAAGGTCTTGCAACACAATGAAACAATCTATGCACACAAAAGATGCATGAGGGACTGAACAAAAAGTATATGAACACTCAGGTGTAATAAATGCCAGGGTTCTAGCAGTCCCAACCCCAAGGATGCTGGAAGATAGTAAAAGCTGAGGGGGGCAAAGGATTGTAAGGGCACTTACAAAGGGCACTTTTTCTAAACTAGTTTTTGCCATACAAAAATAAAAAGTGTGGGGGCTGCCATTCCTCTCGCCTCCCCAGTCCCTACGCCTATGCCCATCCCTAAATTCCAGAAGAGCCCATTGATCAGGTGATAGACCACCCCAAAAAGAGTTCAAACTGTCCAGATCTGGTTGCAGGACCAGGTTCCAATCCACAGCCAAAATAATAGAAAGATGGGTGTATGACACCATTTTAGACACTGAAGTAGTGAAAAAGGTCATAGTGTTTTGGTTGTGGCCATACACTGAGCCAATTATACATTCTGCTTGACCTATTCTACCATAAAGCAAAAGAAATAACCCTCTGGGTCCCATATTTCATGCTGTAAAGAAAAAAGGAATAGAGTGAGAAAATAATATGGCTAGTCTCCACTGCTTAGTACTGTTCCTTACCCCATGAATCTGTCCAACCCATTCTTACAAAAAAAAGAAAAATGTGATCTGGTCCCAAAGGAGGTGAGTTTCCTGGAGACAGGCAATGGATGCATCCAATTAATGAAGGTGTTTGAGAATCTTGTACTGTTTTGCTGCAGTCTGAACCCCATGGATGTTCCACAAAATGACTTGGAAACTGCTAGCTATACAGTATATAAAAGCTAGTCACTGAAATAAAAAGGAAGAAAAAGGTCTAAAAAGCCATATGGTTTATACAATGCAGTCAGCACTTGGTCTGGGTAACCCCAGCCTCTCCACCTTTCCATATCAAACAGTTACAAACTCCAAGCGTGAAACCATACCACAAAGCAAGAATCCCCCATAAAAAAATGACAGACAAATTACCATAAAGATTAATCAACCCCCCCCCGATCCCCTGCTTTTCCACATCAGCCTGTGAATGGCCAGTGAGGTCCACCATGCTGGTCCCTTGGAATTTAGAAATAAAAATATTTACATCTCCCAGATCCTACTTCTTTAACCTCCCCATGTATAGCAGAGGCTATGCAAAACCTCATTCATCTAGTACATTAAACTCTCTGTAAGTGCAACACCAACCAACAAAATCATTTTATAACAGGGTACCAGATAATTTAGATCCCCAATAAAACTACAAAGAGGAAAGAGAAATACTTTACCATGTATCTGTAGTTTATGAGCTATCTTAAAAGAAAAATGAATACAAGCAAAGAGGCTTTAGTATTAATGATATTCGGTACCTCTTGCCTCTGACCAGGAATAGGGGAGAAGCCCCTCCCACACACTTAAAGAGCTAGACCAGTTAGGAGAACTGAATCTCGTTACCTATGAGAGGAGCAGGAAAAGGAAGCTTCTAAAAGAGGGATATAGCAAGAACAAAAAAGAAGAAGGGGGACACTTCTCAGGCAATGTCAATGAAAACCAGCAGGCAAGGAAGAAAAAATAAAGTAACAGAAACTAGAATATGAGAATTGTGGTACAGAGCCCCTACCACCATATATCCGAAGGAAGCAAGAAATGATATGAATGGGGGAATCTAATAGAAGAGCCTTCTGGTAAACCCCTCAGATGGCAAAGTAGGTAGCCTGGGCCCTGTACCAATCAAATAGTGTCGAGAGAAAAAAAAATGATAAGCTAACATACATGGATGGTTAACAGATACACACCTTCAGACAAAAAACAGTAGCCATCTTCCCATGGAGTAAAGTTACCACTGAAACAGCAAAGCGAAAAAAAAAAAACTCTTAATTATAATGCCTATAGCAGAACCGTCTATGAAAATAGAAGAACGTCAAGCTGAGGCCAGTTCAACTTCAACTAAGTCTCAGCTAGACCCCAAAACTTACTATGCATTAGGTATTCAGGCTTTCTTAATAGGGAAATTATGGAACAAATCCGCTAAATGAGAAGGCTATTCATTAAGTGTTGAGCTGCAGACTAGTATTGATGCTGTTCCTTTGGAGTGTCCACATGCAGCCGCACAGGATATGGTAGCCAAAAATGAAGCTATGCAGTGAAAAGCCATCTAAGAATGTTTCTATATGCCGACCTTTGCTTGCAAACCTAAGCAGTGTAGTCTTGAAACACAAAGATCCTCTTGCCCTCCAAATACAGTTCTTAATGTTTCTGGAGTTTGTGAAGATATACACCTTTTCTATATAGTTTAAGAGCCCAAAGATCAGTGGTCTAGGGCACGTGCCCTCCTGAGGTTGTGGCCTCAAGGCACAGTGAGTTCATTCAATCATATACTTGGGGTTGTATGGTGAAGGACCCACCAGCTGTATTAGCAGATTTTGCAAAAGTGAAATAGTGTTAGTCCCCTACACTTTTTCTGGCAACCCAAATAAATGCAAGTTGTTCCAGCGGCTATGCCCTTTAAGGTCTTCAACGCGTTCTTCAGCCTTGGTGATCTGCCGATGGATGGCAGTGATATCAGGCTCAAGCCACTCGAAGCAGTCTTCATGGGAGCTCACACTTGTCTCAGTATCCCCCCTCCATTGAGAAAGGTCATCCAGCACAGGCCGCATACAGTGAACCTCCCTTGTTATGTCCACTAAAAGAGATAGGGGTTATCCACTTCTTGTAAAAAACAGCCTTTTGTTTAAGATGTGAAGAGCAAGGCTGTGTTTGTGACTGTGTGTCATCAGGTTTGTAATGTCTGGAACCTTCTGTCCCAGTTCCAGAGGTTGATCTCCCAGGGCTGCTTCTGCAGACATTTGTGAATCAGGAGGGTCTAAATCCGTAATTGGGTGGTTTTGCTAGAAAAAAATATAATGTAGCAGGACTTGGAGGACTGTTCAATAAGGTAGGATGTTGTGAAAGCTGATGAAACTAGCTAGGATGGGAGAAAACGATGAATTTAGTCAAAAACAGCTGCAGAGCTCTGACAGATCATCACATGACACCCCATAGCCCAGTTTTTCTACTCTCCCTAGTTTCCCTGTCCCTGCCAGAGCATCCCTGAAGTGTTTTCCCATTGTCTTATAATTGGCCCTTCTGAAGTCCAGGACCCTCATCCTCATGTGGATTGATTCTGGCCCTGTTCTTACATTGAACCACACTGTCTGGTGATCACTGGTCACCAGGTAGGGCCTCAACTGTGACAACAGCAGTACTGTCCCCTTTTGTCAGTACTAGGTCCAGCAATGCACCCTGATCAGTCAGTTCCTTAACCAGTTGCCTGAAGAATGCTCCCTGCAGAGAGTCCAGGATGTCCCTACTATTGGTCATTGCTATTGCAGGGAGGCTTCAATTCATGTCCGGTAGATTGTAGTCCCCTACCAGTAACACCTCCCCCTTGTGAGCCATCTTATGGATTGCTTCAAACATTTTTTATCCGTTTCTTACCCCTGTGATGCATACCAGGTGAAAAGACTTCTTCAAATATAGTGCCATAAAATACACTCTTCAAAAAGTGTGTCTGCCTCAATAGTGACAGGGGTAGGATAAGCATGGTAATTACTGCTACCCCTGTAGATGTCAGGGCAGGGCAGGAAGTAATCAAGTGATTGAATCTGAAGTTGCTGTCAGAGCTGCTCCTGTGGTGGAGAGGGCTAAGGCATGAGCAGTTTGGGTAGACCAGGGTTCTGTTCCCGGTCTTCTGATTCTAACTTCTGTCATCTTCTCCATATCAGAATAGTATTGTGTTTTTATGTTTTCTCCCAAAACCAAGGGCCCCCCCGTAGTTGATTATTTTAATATGGGGGGAGTGGGCGGCAAAGTCCCCCCCCAAACAAAATGCACATTTTGTATTTTCGCCATGGTAGCGGTCATCAGTGAGGTTTTGAACAGCTACTATTAGCGCTCTTTCTTCCAATGGTACTTTGGATTGTCATTGTGTTTGACAGCGCTGTTTTTGCTGTGCACTTGTTGGTAGAGCTGTTATTGTTTTCTCTGTCTTGACCTAGTGCCACTATGATTTAGGCCTGTTGACCACCTCCTTGTGAAGAATTGCCTTTTTCCTCTTTTCCAGGGTAACCCACATCACTTCTTCACCCTCCTTCCCTTCCTGTATTTCTGTAGCCTTTATGGTGTTTCTTACATAAAGAGCCACCCCTCCCTTTTTTCTTTCTGCCCTGTCTTTCCTAAACAGATTATATCCTGGTATAGCTTCATTCCAGTTCTGATTTTAATTGAACCAGGTTTATGTAATGGCTACTAAGTCCAGCTCTGCTTCTGCTATGGTGGCCTCTTGAAATCTAAAGGTTACGATTAAGATTTTAAGATCTAAGTCACCCAAATTTTTCTTTTTTTTTTGGTAATTTAAAGTTTATTCATACATTTTCCACTATAAAAGGCAGCATACAAAAAAAAACTGGTACAGACTCATTGATACATAGTAAAAAGATGCTGTCCCCCCCACCTCCCCTTACAGCAGTAACCCATCTCAGTGCCCATAAATGCCAAGCCTCTAATCAAAAAAACCATATAGAAGCATCAAGCCTAGTATAGGTTTGATTTGAAGCTAGAGAGATTAGTGAGTGAAGGGGATCCCAAATTCTAGCATAAACTGCCAGTCTGCTATGTAGGCTGGCTATTCCTTTTTCTGTGTGCAAATTGAATAATACTTCTCTTACTCTTTCCTGGAAAGAAGGGGAGGACCTGTCTTTCCAATGATGGAGAATTATTTTCTTAGCCGACAAGGCGACCATGGATATGTGAAATTTACGCACCTTGACTCTAATAGAAGACAGGTCCCCCAACACACACATACCTCATGGATAAAGTATTCTTGAAGGCCCAACAAGGGGTCTAAGGAAGTTTGGATTGAAACCCAACAGGTGGAGATACTTGGACAAGATCAAAGCATATGAAAAAGTGTGCCCTCATCTTGCAAACATTTATTACATTTATTGGAGTCTAAGTAGCCCCACTTATGAAGCTTAACCGGGGAGTAATATAAGTTGTGCAATACATGATATTGCATGAGGCACAGTCTATCCTGAGAAATAAATTTACAGTATGACATGACTTCCAGAGAGAATACCAATCCAGCTGCAGATGGGGAGAAAGTTATTCCAAAAACTTAATGGCCCAAATGGGCCCCCAAATTTTTTGTGAAACAAAACCTGATATATTTTAGAGATTACACCAGGAGACCCAGAAAGTGAGGATACCTCGGGTATCAGAGAGGAGATGCTCTGAGAGGGACGAGTACTCCCCAGGGTGATTACTAGTAAATGTCTCAATTGCAAGACTTTGAAGTAAGAAGAAGTCGGGATGAGAAATTTCCTAACCATCTCCTCCACTGATAACCAATGCCCCTCACCATCAGTAAAGGTCAAGAGCTTCCCCTCTTCGAGTTGAGGCAACCAAAGATTGGAGATTTGATTCTTGTTAACAGTAAATGATGGAGAGTTCCAGATAGACTGGGCCAGGTCCAGGTGGGGAGAGTACTGCAAAAAAGAACATATCTGTAAGTAGACCTTTAAGGAGGTCCTTATTATGGGACAGTCTACAGCCACACTTACTTGGGATAACTTAAGGAAATATAACGCTAGAGGATCCAGATTTTTGGTCTTAATCCAGATTGGCCTTAATTGCATCCAATTCTATTTTGAGCCAAATGGGTTGCGCTTCCTCTGGGCCGGGAGATACCCACCGCAAACATTTCGCAAGGTGACTAGCCCAATGATATATAGCCAGATAGAGGATTCACAACCCCCCTTCCAGTTTTGGAGCTGCTAGCTTATGGTAAGCCAAGTGGGGATACCTGTTGGCCCAGATGAATTTAGTAAAAATACCATGAGCCTTTTTGAACCAGAGTAAAGGAACAAAGACATTGAGAATGGACAACGGATAAAAAATCCTAGGAAAAACATTCATTTTAATTATATTACTTTGGCCTCACAGAGAGATAGGGAGTTTAGACCACCTATCTAGGTCATGTGTAATTCCCTGCAATAAAGAATTTAGGTTTTCCTTAAACCATACTAGGGGGTTACGTGAAAGTTTGATACCCATATACTTGAAAGACCTGGGTGTCCAGCATAGCCCCAAGGGGCTAATATCAGTCTTAAAAACTTTGTGATTTAATGGAAAAAATAGGGACTTACTGGCATTCAATTTATAGTTAGAGCACTAAACCTTGCCACATCACTCAATAAGGCTGGGATGGAGGAAGCCGGATGGGACAGATGTATTAGCAGATCGTCAGCATATGCAGTGACTTTCACTTCATGCCACCCAATTCTCACTCCTTGTATAGTATCATTATTGAGAATGTTTTGGATAAGAGGTTCCAGATATAAGTTAAATAATAAAGGGGAGAGGGGGCACCCCTGTCTAGTACCTGAGTGAAGCGAGAAAGAATGGGAAAAGGCCCCATTCGTGGAAATTCTTGCCGAGCGTTTTTTATAAAGGGCAGCAATCCAGGAGATAAACAGAGAAGGGATGTGGAAGGCCTCCAAAGTGTGGAACAAGAAATTCCAGTTCACACGGTCAAATACCTTCTTGGCACCCAAGGAGACCAAGCCTGCAGGGAACTCTGCATCCCTGGTAGCTGAGAAGAAATGCGACAAAGTGCGTAAATGATCGGAAGATGAGCGCCCTTTCATGAATCCAACCTGATTTGTACCTATTAACCCAGGAAGAACCAGTGCCAATCTGTTGGCCAGTATTTTAGAGAAAATCTTAACATCCTGGTTTAAAAGAGAGATAGGTCTATAACTTTGAACCTTATTGAGGTCTTTATCAGGTTTGGGAAGGAGAACAATCAGGACCTCATAGAGATATGGATCTGTCTCCTCCCCAGATAGGATTTGATAAAATAAATGACCAAGTATTGGTACAAGAAGGTCTCGAAAGACCTTGTAAAATAAAACAGAAAATTCATCTGTACCAGGGACCTTATTGGCAGGCAGTTCACTAATAACCTTAGAAATCTCCTCCTGAGAAACAGGAACAACCAGGGTTTCACCACACCTGTCAGGAAGAAGGGGCAAGTGAGTATCTCTTAGAAAACTTTGTATATCTTCAGGGCAAGGAGGGTGCTCCATGTTGCTATACAGTTTAGAATAATAAGCGGCAAATTCTTGAGCTATTTCAGTAGGAGACACCTTTAGAGATCCGTCTGCTACTGACCTGATAGGTGGGATAAATCTCATTGATTCCTGTTGTTTAATATGCAATGCCAGTAAACATCCGCTTTTTCCCCCTGATCGGTGTATTTAGCTCTAGTACGAATAATAGCTAGTTCTGCTCTCTCTTAAAGTAACCCCAGATATTTATCCTTTAATTTCAGGGGTTTCTGAGTATCCTCATCTAGGGGATTAGCCGGAAGGTTAGCTTCCAGAAATCTGATTTGAGATAATTGATTAGCCCAGGAGGTGACCTCAGCAGGGAAAGCAGTGGACCCCAGAGGAGGAGGAAGTGAATCTGGTGGGGGACTCTATCATAAGAGGGATCCAGCTAGGAACACAGGAGGGGGAGGACAGGGAGGTGAAGTGCCTACCAGGTGCCACGGCATGGAGGGATGGAAGGAAGATCCTGGGGATCACAGGGATGGCAAGACGGGAGGGTGAGCTGGATGGCATTATCCACCTAGGTACTAATGACCTGGCAAATGGGGAGGCAAAGGAAGTTCAGGAAGAGTTTAGGAAACTGGGAGGGGTCTCAAGCAAGTAGCTACTTCTGTCACTTTCTCAGAAGTACTACCTGTGAGAGGCAAGGAGAGCATAGAGTGCATGCACCAGGAACTTTAACTCATGGTTGAAGAACTGGTGCTGTGAGGAAGGGCTTGATTCATTGGTGACTGGGGACCCACCTGGAGGATGGAGGTTTGTTCAAGCCTGGCCTGCATCCATCCTGCAGGAATCAAGCACTCAATGATAAGTTTAAATACTACATTGACAAACGTTAAAACTAGTAAAGGGATTAGCAGGCCAGAGGAGGATACCTACTTGCTCACCCCCACAGCTAGCAGTGGAACCAGTGAACCAGAGGGTGGCTATCTCTGCAAAGCAGTGTGCAAAGATGGAGATTAGTGACCAAGAGGTGGATAAGCAGAAAAGGGGCAAAATTCAGCAGAAGAGGGCAGACAGCAGAGAACCAGGGATAAATGACAACCAAGGAAGGGCTGGGTAGAACAGTGAAACAGTCTAGGAGGTCAAATCATGGAAAGCCATGTGTGCAAATGCCAGGAGCCTTAGCAACAAGATGGAAGATCTGGAGGTTGTCATGGTACAGTCAGACCTGGACATTGTGGCCATCACTGAAACCTGGTGTAATGATAACCATGACTGGGAGATGGCCATACCTGGCTACAACATATTCAGGAAGAGACAGAGCAGGCAGGAAGGGAGGAGGAGGGCACTGTTTGTGAAAAATGACATAAGGGCCACAGAGATACAGGAGGAACAAAATGGGAGAGATACTGTGGTTAAGCTGGAAAGGAAAATGGGGACAGCCATCCACACAGGTGTGGTCTATAGACCACCAGCCCAGGAGGAAGAAACAGATAGGAGTTGATGCTAGCCATCCAAAGGATGGCAGACAAAGTGAGGTAGTACTGGTTGGAGACTTCAATATTCCAGATGTGGACTGGAGCATCCCAGCAGCAGCATCAACTAGGAGCAGATTTATCCTGGACTCCTTCAGGGTGCCTTCCTCAAGCAACTGGTCATGGAACCAACTCGGCAGAAGGCAATACTGGACCTTGTGCTCACAAACAGGGACAGTGTGATGGGGGTAACAGTGGGGGAGCACCTAGGAAACAGTGACCACCAGTCATTGTGGTTTGAAATCACAGAAAGAGCAGAACCAAACCACACAAAAACACATATCCTGGACTTTAGGGGGGCAGACTTTGGGAAAATGGGGAGATACTTGAAAGAGGCATTAAGGGGAATGGGACAGGAATCAGGGGTTGAGGAACAGTGGGCAGTATTTAAAATGGGATTACAAGAACAACAGAATTATGCATTAAGCAGGATAGCAAGAGGAAAAGGAAGAGGACACCATTATGGTTTTCCAAAGAGGTAGCAAAGAAAGTGAAAGCCAAAAGATTGCATTCAGGCAATACAAAAGACACAGGCAGAAGGGGATAGGGAGAAGTACCAGGAGAAGCAAAGGGAGGCAGGGAGGTCATAAGGAAGCCAAAGCTCAAACAGAAGAACACATTGCAAAATCAGTGGGTAGAGGGGACAAAACCTTTTACAGGTACATAAGTGAAAAAAGAAAGGCAAAGGGAGGGATAGTGAGACTGAAGGGGGAGGATGGGGGCCGCATGGAGGATGACAACAGTAAAGCCGACATATTGAACAGGTATTTCTGCTCAGTCTTTACTGAGAAAGAGGATGGTAATGGGTCTGAAGGGAGTACAAGGGGTGAGAATGGTGCAGAAATGGACACAAGTCCCTTTACACGAGAAAGGGTCCTGAAGGAACTGGAAGTAATAAGAGTTGATAAAGCAATGGGGCCAGATGGGTGCACCCAGGGTCCTAAAGAACTAAGAGGTGGTGGCTGAACCCTGGCTATCCTGTTTAGCCGATCACTGGAAACAGGGGAGTACCCAAAGACTGGAGGACAGCAGATGTAGTCCCCTTATACAAAAGTGGGAACAAAGAGGAAGCAGGGAACTACAGACCAGTCAGCCTCACCTCGGTAGTGGGGAAGATCATGGAAGCACTACTGAAGGAGAGATTGGTGGAACATCTGGTTGTCAATGGACTACAGGACCCAAGGCAGCATGGTTTCACCAGGGGGAGGTCATGTCAGACCAACCTCGTTGAATTTTTTGACTGGGTGACTAGGGAGGTGGATCAGGGGAGGGCAGTGGACATGGCCTATCTGGACTTCAGCAAGGCCTTTGACACTGTGCCACAGAAGACTATTACACAAACTGGGGAATATGGGTGTGGGCAGGACAGTAGTGTGGTGGGTAGGTAACTGGCTGGGTGGCAGGACACAGAGGGTGGTGGTAAATGGCTGTCACTCCACAGAGGGAAGAGTGACCAGTGGGGTACCTCAGGGATCAGTGCTGGGACCGGTCCTATTCAACATCTTCATCAGTGACATTGCACAGGACCTAGAAGGCAGAATTTCACTGTTCGCTGATGACACAAAGCTCTGTAACAGAGTAGACACACCAGAGGGTGTAGACAGAATGAGAAGCGACCTGCAGAAACTTGAAGAATGGTCAGGGGTTTGGCAGTTGAAATTCAATGCATAGAAGTGCAAGATAATGCATATGGGGCACAAAAACCCTGGCACAATATATCAGTTGGGGGGTGAGGATATAGCATGCACCAAGCAGGAAAGGGATCTTGGGGTTGTCATCTCTGATGACCTCAAGGTAGAGAAACAGTGTGACAAGGCAGCAGGTAAAGCAAATAGGATGCTGGGATGTATAGGCAGGGGCATCGCCAGCAGGAAAAGGAGGTCATAATTCTGCTATACAAGACACTAGTGAGGCCCCACCTGGAGTACAGTGTACAGTTCTGGAGACCATACCTACGTAGGACATAGACAAGGTAGAGAAGGTTCAGAGGAGGGCAACAAAGATGGTGCATGGATTGCATCACAAGTCCTATGAAGACAGGTTGAAGGAACTGAACATGTACTCCCTGGAGGAGAGGAGGGAGAGGGGATATGATAGAGACATACAAGTATCTTACAGGAGGAACAGGGTGCAGAAAAACACTATTTTTAAGTGAAAAGATGTTCCAGGACTAGAGGGCATGGGATGAAGTTGGAGGAGAGGCCGATTCAGAGGAAACATGAGAAAGAATTTCTTCACAGAACAGGTGGTGGACAAGTGGACACCCTGCAGAGGAAGTGGTGGGGCTGAAACAATCACGGGATTTAAGAATGCATGGGATAGACATAAAGGAATTCTGGAGGTCGGGGTAAGGGGCAACAGACTTCTAGGAAAACAAACTGAACTTACAAGCTCAAATGGGCAGACTGGGTGGGCCATAGGCCCTTATCTGCCGACACTATGTATCTATGTATCTATAATAAGGATTTAAGCTCTTCCTCCCGCTGTCTTTTCCTACCAACCGCCATGCTAATCAGTATCCCTCTCATGAAGGCTTTAAAGGCCCCCCACAAAATATCCAGTTTTATGCCATCTAAAGGGTTTAGTGAAAAAAAATTATACTTTTTCCCTAATAAGTTTGCAATATTTAACGTCTTTAAGGTGTTGATCACTGAGCTTCCATCTAGTTTCCCTATTAAATGAGTTGAGCAGTACCAAATTGCATACCACTAGTGAGTGGTCGGAAATTGGGCCAGGTTGAATCGAGGAGGTCTTCACCCCGGGCAGGAGGCACTGAGAAATAAGTAAATAGTCGATGCGGGACTGCGAGCCATGCGCCATGGACCTAAAGGTATACTCCCTAGAATCAGGAGGTAATACACGCCAGACAGCGCAGAGCCCACATTGATCTAAAAGATCTCTGAATGCCTTCTGCCCAGGGGTAGCCCCACCTAGGCCACTGCCCAGTCTGTCTAAATGAGAATCAAGTACTTGATTGAAGTCTCCCCCTAAAATAATTTTAATGGGAATCATTGGGAGAATGATAGATACTAGCCTCATAAAAAATCTGGGGTCATCCAGGTTAGGGACATAAATACAGCCCAATAGTATTGGGACAGACCAGAGGGTACCTTTGACCAGAATAAACCTACCCTCGGTATCTTTGATCACTTGAGTAGGAGAGAATGGCATACTCCAGTTAATCATGAGCATGACCCCCACAGCTATTTGTGGTGCCCTGGGCACTGTAAATCGATCCCACTTGTTGCTTCCTTAATTGCAAAGCTTCCCCTTCTAATAAATGGGTTTCTTGCAAAAAAGTTTTCTGTGAACTGAACAGACTTATATGTTTGAGAACCTGATATTGCTTATGTTACTTTCTGATCCCCTTAACAGTCCAAGACACTAATGTTAACTCATTCACCATCCAAAAGATATATCAAGCTGAAATAATTATACTCAGCACACGAGATACAAATCCCCTTTACATGTATCCCCAGGGTTACTGCAGTAAAGCCCACCCTCTTCCCTAGCCCCCCCAGAAGAAGATACCGCCCATCCCCTCTAAGCCCTCCACCCTCCAACCATACCCCAGCCCTCCCCACACTTCCCCCCAAACTGCCACAAGCAACGTTCAGCACAGTACTGGTTCTAATCCCTTTACTCCCGCCCCCCGATAATAAACCTTGATATTTAGCGCTGTTACACACAGATCACAGCCTTCGGGGATCAAGCCCTGTCAGTTATACCCCAACAAAGGAGAATGGTCCTGGGCCTTTGCCTCAGTCCAGCCAAAGCGTGGATATGAGAAAAATTGACATAGGGGGGCTATAATAAGGCCATCTCATCACCCACACATTCATGATAACCCAGATTAAGATCGGAGGTGCCGGGTGAGCCGCCAGAAACCGGGACCAGATCAGCAACACCTGGAGGGAAAAATGCCCCAGCACATGTTAAGAGCAAGGATTAAAATGGGAAAAGCTGAAATCGTTCAACCAGTGGAGAAGGCATAAAAGCTACCTTTACTCACTACCAGCCAGTATCCAGTAAACAGAGCCTCCCAGAAAGATTGATAATGCTGCATCCCAGCAAAGTGGTGCCCCTGCTAAATCCTTCAGCAGTAGAGTTTCCCCGCAGGTCCCCAGAGGTTGGAACGCCCTCTAGCGGTCAATTCCCTGGCCCAACCAAATGAAGAGCGAGATGAAGAAAGCTCAGGACCATCCCAGTAACAGCCCAGAAGGAAAAAATGAGAAACTAGCCCACAACCAAACTGGGCTCTTTCAACCCCCAACAAAAATAGCCGCCAAAAAACTGGCTCACAAATCTCCCCCAAGAAGGCCCCAAACCCCAGTGTCCATTGCATCAGACCATCATGGGCCCATTATGAGACAGAAAGAAAAGAAAAGTCGGGGTGGTCTGCAGTGATCCCCCAAGTCCACTGCAACATATGCAGTCACCCAGGTCTTCATGTTCCTAAAATTTCTCTAAGGAAAGAAAAACAAAAGTTCAAGTTCTTGACTCTGTGCGATACTCGACACTACATCACCACCATTCAAGGGTCCTTAAAGAGATCTGGCAGCATGGACTTAAGGCTCCTCAGAGTTTCTTCAGGGTCTTCGTAGCTTTTCCAGGATCCATTAGTTGAAATCTGTAGTCTAGCTGGATAACTCATTCTGAACTTCAGGCCTGCAGCAATTAGTTTAGAAACAATAGGGTGGAACGCCTTGCGTTTCATGCAGACCGAAATGGGTAGATCTTGTGAGATTCTCAGCTTTATATGTTCTCAGCGAACCTCTTGCAAAGCTCACATTTTTTGTAGGAAATGTTGTTTTTCTAAATAATTCAGGAACCGGCACACAATAGGGCGGGGGGGGGTTCCTCAGGGGGTGGCTTTGGCCGTCAAGCCCTATGGGCATGCTCTACAATGTAGCCAGATCCAAATGGAGATGGGCCAGCCACCCGCTCAACCAATTTCTGAATAAATGCCACAACATTTTGGCCTTCCTCTCCCTCTGGTAAACCAAGAACCACTACATTATTTCTTCGGCTCCGACCCTCTTGGTCCTCAAGCTTGGCTTCAAAATGAGACAATTTCTGGCACATTGAAATCAGTTCAGGGTCAAGACTACCAATTCTTTTCTCTATGGAAGCAATTCAGGCTGCGTTATTGGAAACAGACAATGAGAGTTCATCTAATTTTCTGGATAATGACTTCAATCCATTGCCATATCCTTCATTTCCTCTTGAAAGGGTTTGAATTCCACGAGAAATCTGGACAGCGTTAAGGGCTCCTGATCACCACTTTGGCTTGGGAGATCAGAGCCAGAACCACCCAAGGCCCTGGATTTCTTAGGGGCCTACTCGGGAGTTGCTGGAAGGGTATGCTTCTGTGGGCTATTTTCATATAAGCCTCCATCCACTCGAGATACAACCAGACCAGAGTGCAACAGCTATTGTACAGCGTAGAATCTCAGAAACAAGAGAATACAGTAAATTAAAACACCAAAACAAGCTCAAATAAGAGACGGGAGGCAGGAGCTTCTTGAGGGAGCTGCTACTCAGCACTCTGCATCACGTGATCTCCCCATCCAAATTTTTCTGACTCTCCATATGCTTCTCCCCCTGTTAGGCATCCATATAGAGCTGTTGTACTTATCAGCTGTACAGCCAGCAACGCAGATTTATCTCTATAACTCCTTATATACCAGATTAAAGTCTTCCAAATTTTGTTGACTACATATGGAGTTTTGCCCTGTTGGGCATCTGTATATAGTTGAAATGCTGATCAGTTTTGTTTTGTATCCAACCATGCAAAATTATCTCTGTACCTGTTTAAGTATTACAGTTAAGTCTCCCAAATTTTCTGATAACACATATGGGTGTTTTGCCCAGATGGGCATCTTTATGTAGCTGTTGTTCTGATCAGCTTTGTAGCCAGCAGTACAGACTGAAAATCGGTGCCTGTTTAAATACCAGATGTATGTATCCCTATTTCTTCTGAATCCATACTCTACAGTTGTGTTTTAATGTGTTCTAGCAGTGCAGAGTAAATCTTCACACCTGTTCAAATACCTGTACCAGATTGAAGTATTCCATATTGTTCCTACTTCACATACCAGTGTTTTGTCTTGTTAGAAATTCCTATATAGCTGCTGTGCTGATCAACTGTTTAGCCAGTAGCACAGTTATTGCTGTACCTGTTTAAATACCAGATTAACATCTTCCAAATGTGTCTGACTTCCAAAGGTGTTTGCCATGTTGGACATCCATATATACTGTAGCTCCTGTGCTGATCAGTTGTGCAGCTAACAGCACAGAGTAAAAGTACATAATTGTTTAAATACCAGATAAAAGTCTCCCAAATGTTTCTGACTAAACATGCGGGTGTTTATCCTACTGGGAATCTCTATGATGTTGTGTGGATCATCTTTGCATGTACCAATGCAGAGTAAATGTCTGTACTTATTTAAATACTAGATTTAGGTCTCCAAATTTTTTCTGACTACACATCCAGTATGGGTGTTTTTCCCTGTTGGGCATTTGAAAATGGCTAATGTGTTGATCAGCTTTGCAGCCAACAGTGCAAGGTGAAAGTCTGTATTTGTTTAAATCCTAGATTTAAATCTCTGAAATTTCATTGAATTCATACTCTCTCTCTCTTCTCTCTCTCTCTCTCTCTCTCTCTCTCTTTCTCGTTGTGTTTCACTGGATTCGAGCAGCACATACTAAATCTTCATACCTATTTAAATACCAGATTTAAGTCTCCCAAGTTTTTCTGACTTCACATACCGATACATAGATACATAGACAGTGTCGGCTGATAAGGGCCTATGGCACACCTAGTCTGCCCATTTGAGCTTGTAAGTTCAGTTTATGTTTTCCTAGAAGTCTGTTGCCCCTTACCCCTGACCTCCAGAATTCCTTTGTCTATTCCATGCATTCTTAAATCCCATGATTGTTTCAGCCCCCACCACTTCCTCTGGCAGGGTGTTCCACTTGTCCACCATCAATTCTGTGAATAAATTCTTCCTCACATTTCCTCTGAATCGTCCTCCCTCCAACTTCATCCCATGACCTCAAGTTCTGGAACATCTTTTTCGCTTAAAAAATAGTGTATTCCTGCACCCTGTTCCTCCCTCTAAGATACTTGTATGTCTCTATCATATCCTCTCTCCCTCCTCTCCTCCAGGGAGTACATGTACAGTTCCTTCAACCTGTCCTCATAAGACTTGTGATGCAATCCATGCACTATCTTTGTTGCCCTCCTCTGAACCTTCTCTACCCTGTCTATGTCCTTATGTAGGTAAGGTCTCCAGAACTGTACACTCTACTCCAGGTGGGGCCTCACTAGTGTCTTGTATAGTGGAATTATGACCTCCCTTTTCCTGCTGGTGATGCCCCTGCCTATGCATCCCAGCATCCTACTTGCTTTACCTGCTGCCTTGTCACACTGTGTCCCTACCTTGAGGTCATCAGAGATGATAACCCCAAGATCCCTTTCCTGCTTGGTGCATGCTATATCCTCATCCCCCAACTGATACATTGTGCCAGGGTTTTTGTGCCCCATATGCATTATCTTGCACTTCTTTGCATTGAATGTCAACTGCCAAACCCCTGACCATTCTTCAAGTTTCTGCAGGTCCCTTCTCATTCTGTCTGCACCCTCTGGTGTGTCTACTCTGTTACAGAGCTTTGTGTCATCAGCGGACAGTGAAATTCTGCCTTCTAGGTCCTGCGCAATGTCAGTGATGAAGATGTTGAATAGGACCAGTCCCAGCACTGATCCCTGAAGTACCCCACTGGTCACTCTTCCCTCTGTGGAGTGACAGCCATTTACCACCACCCTCTGTGTCCTGCCGCCCAGCCAGTTACCTACCCACCACACTACTGTCCTGCCCACACCCATATTCCCCAGTCTGTGTAATAGTCTTCTATGTGGCACAGAGTCAAAGGCCTTGCTGAAGTCCAGCTAGACCATGTCCACTGCCCTCCCCTGATCCACCTCCCTAGTCACCCAGTCAAAAAATTAAGCGAGGTTGGTCTGACATGACCTCCCCCTGGTGAAACCATGCTTGGATCCTGTAGCCCATTGACAACCAGATGTTCCTCCAATCTCTCCTTCAGTAGTGCTTCCATGATCTTCCCCACTACCGAGGTGTGGCTGACTGGTCTGTAGTTCCCCGCTTCCTCTTTGTATAAGGAGACTACATCTGCTATCCTCCAGTCTTTGGGTACCTCCCCTGTTTCCAGTGATCGGCTGAACAGGATAGCCAGAGGTTCAGCCACCACCTCTCTTAGTTCTTTAAGGACCCTGGGGGCACCTCATCTGGCCCCATTACTTTATCAACTCTTATTACTTCCAGTTCCTTCAGGACCCTTTCTCATGTAAAGGGACTTGTGTCCATTTCTGCACCATTCTCACCCCTTGTACTCCCTTCAGACTGATTACCCTCCTCTTCCTCAGTAAAGACTGAGCAGAAATACCTGTTCAATATGTCAGCTTTACTGTTGTCATCTTCCATGCGCCCATCCTCCCCTTCAGTCTCACTATCCCTCCCTTTGCCTTTCTTTTTTCACTTATGTACCTGTAAAAGGTTTTGTCCCCTCTACCCACTGATTTTGCAATGTGTTCTTCTGTCTGAGCTTTGGCTTCCCTTACTGACCTCCCTGCCTCCCTTTGCTTCTCCTGGTACTTCTCCCTATCCCCTTCTGCCTGCGTCTTTTTGTATTGCCTGAATGCAATCTTTTTGGCTTTCACTTTCTTTGCTACCTCTTTGGAAAACCATAATGGTCTCCTCTTCCTTCTCCTCTTGCTAACCTGCTTAATGCATAATTCTGTTGCTCTTGTAATCCCCATTTTAAATACTGCCCACTGTTCCTCAACCCCTGATTCCTGCCCCATTCCAGAGTCCAGGATAAATCTGCTCCTAGTTGATGCTGCTGATGGGATGCTCCAGTCCACGTCTGGAATATTGAAGTCTCCAACCAGTACTACCTCACCCTTGTCTGCCATCCTTTGGATGGCTAGCATCAGCTCCCCATATGTTTCTTCCTCCTGGGCTGGTGGTCTATAGACCACACCTGTGCAGATGGCTGGCCTCATTTTCCTTTCCAGCTTAACCCATAGTATCTCTCCCCCATTTTGTTCCTCTTGGATCTCTGTGGCCCTTATGTCATTTTTCACATACAGTGCCACTCCTTCTCCCTTCCTGCCTGCCCTGTCTCTTCTGAATATGTTGTAGCCAGGTACGGCCATCTCATGCTTATCATTACACCAGGTTTCAGTGATGGCCACAATGTCCAGGTCTGACTGCACCATGACAGCCTCCAGATCTTCCATCTTGTTGCTAAGGCTCCTGGCATTTGCACACATGGCTTTCCATGATTTGACCTCCCTAGACTGTTTCTCTGTTCTACTCCAGCCCCTTCCTTGGTTGTCCTTTATCCCTGGTTCTCCTTGCTGTCTGCCCTTCTGCTGAATTTTGCCCCTTTTCTGCCTATCCACCTCTTGGGTGCTAATCTCCATCTTTTGCACACTGCTTTGTAGAGATAGCCACTCCTCTGGTTCACTGGTTCCACTGCTAGCTGTGGGGGTGAGCAAGTAGGTACCCTCCTTGCTGGCCTGCTACCCCCCTTTGCTAGTTTAAATGCTTGTCAATGTAGCATTTAAACTTATCATTGAGTGCTTGGATTCCCCTCCAGAATGGATGCAGGCCGTCAGGCTTGAACAAACCTCCATCCCTCCAGGTGTTTTGCCCTGATGGATATCTACAGTATATAGTTGCTGTGCCGACCAGTTTTGCAGCCTGTAGCACAGAGTTCTCTCTGTACCTGTGCAGACACCAGATTAAAGGAGCCAAAATATTTCTTACTAAATATATGGTTATTTTGCCATGTTGGTCATCCATATATAGATGTTGTATGGATAAGCTGCTCAGCTGGCAATACCTTATTTAAGTCTCCCAAATATTTCTGACTACACATACAGATGGTTTGCTTGATGGGCATCTACATGTAGCTGCTGTGCTGTTAATCATTTCAACCAGCAGTTCAGAGTGAATGTCTGTACTTGGTTTTTTTTTCATTTATTTTTCATTTAGTTGATTTTAACCAGGAGTAGCACACTAAGCTGAAAGCTTTTTTACAGGAGCAACAGGGAAGTTAAGTGGCTTGCTCAGGGTCACACAATATGCAAGTGGAAGCTGTTGGATTCAAATCCAGATCTGGTCTGCTGGATGCCACCAGATTTGCAGCTCAGAGCCTTAAACCACTGCGTTATACTGCCCCTTAAATGTTTAAATACTGGAATTAAATCTCCCCAATTTCTTTGAGTCCACAATCTCTCTATAGTTATTGTTTGCTGTGCCCAGCAGCACAAGAGTAAATCACCATACCTGTTTTGATTCCAGATTTAGTTCTCCCACATTTTTATGACTACACATAAAGCTGTTTTGCCCCATTGGGCATCTTTATATAGCTGTTGTGCCAATCAGCTTGCAGCCAGCAGTGCAGTGTGAGTGTCCATTCTTGTTTAAATACCAGATTTATGTCTCACAAATATTTCTGAGCATGCACTCTAGTTCTAGGTGTCTTTTGCTGTGTTCTAGCAGCATAGACTAAACCTCCATACCAGTTTAAATACCAGATTTAAGTCTTCCAAATTTTTCTGACTAAAAACATGTTTTGCCTGTTGAGCATCTGTATATAGTGAATGGAAAGACATCATTATGATAGATTTCAGTGAATGCCAAAATGTTGTTCTGCTGCAGTAGTGACATCACACAGTAATGAGCACAAACTGCAGTGCAAGCAGTCAGTTCAGCCACTAGCCTCGAGCCAGTCTCTGTCAGCCAATGATCAAATAAGTGTTTAAAAAAAAGTCTTACCACAGCAATACATGTTAGCTCCTCCAACTGTGTGACATACATCCTGTTAGTGATGTCTGCAGAAGTTCTTTAAAAGCTCATCTTGAACTGCCAACAATTCATTTTGGAGTGGGGAGGGCAGCGTTAAAATGTATCCTCGCAATAGTCAACGAACAACGATAGCAGGCTCTGTGATTGATAATGACTGCAGTAAAAAAAACAAGCAAATATTTTGGCTATTCTAACCTTGTTCACTCCTTCCCTTCTCCCATATTTACGTCTCCACATGTGTCAGGATGAAAGCATTTCAGGAGCTTAGTAGATGACTTGTTAATTTTTTTTCTTCCTGGTTCAGAGCTGTATTGTGTGTTGAGCTGCTAAAGGAAATGTTTGTAATAATAATTATAAAACTTTATTTTTATGGCACCTTTCCAAAACCAAAGCACAGAACAATATTTAAAAACATAACACATATTGCACATATTGCAGCAGCTTAGTTGATACAACAAACTACCAAAAATTAAAATAGATATCACCAATCAGTCACCAAATACTTGGTGCCAAAGATGTGTTTTCAGAGCTCATTTAAATCTCTCCATGGTCGTGCACTAACATAACTGGCATGGTAAAGAATTCTAGAGAGAAGGGGCTGCATGCATAAATGCCCAGGCCCCAGATAATTTTAAACAAACTCCTGGAATCTATAGCAACTCCTCACCAGCTGAGTAGAGTGATCGCCCAAGGGCTGTAGGGTACCAGAAGCTCTTTCAGGTAGTCTGGGACCTGTCCACGTAGGGCCTTGTAAGTCAGAAGACCAACTTTAAATGTGATCCGCCATTGTACCGGCAGCCAGTGCAGACCGCACAGCACCAGAGAAATATGGCAGGACTGAGAGTTCATGTCACAAGCAGGGCTGCTGCAGTCTGCACTAGCAGCAAATGGTGGATTTCCACCACAGGTAATCCTAGGTAGAGGGAGTTGCAATAGTGGAAACGTAAGGACACAAAGGCATGAACCAACATAGGAAAGTCACCGGATGGGACAAAGTGCTTAATCCTTGTGATATTCCTCAGATGGTAGAAAGAGGTCTTGATGATGGCTGATACCTTTGAATGCATAGTCAGCCCTTCATCAAAGATTAACCCCAGGTTCTGCACTTGTTCAGAGGCTGGGAGTGATAAACTCCAAAGAAAAAGCCCCGAGGGTGAACCTACCCCTGACCCCCCCATCCGACATTATGGGTCCACAACCAGCACTTCAGTCTTTCCTGAGTTCAACTTCAACCAGCTCGAATCCATCCACTCCTGGATCTCTGCCAGGCAGTTATTCAAGCCTGAGAGAGCTCTTTTCTAGTCAGGTGGAAAAGAAAGGTAGAGTTGAGTATCATCAGCATAGCAGTGAGACCTCAGCCCATACCTCCTTACAATGTTTCCGAGGAGCAGCATGTACACTGTGAACAACACGGGGGACAACACTGATCCCTGAGGAACCCCACATGACAGAGGGATTGGGCCCAAAGAATAAATCCTGGATACCACCATCTGAGTTCTTCCAGTGAGGAAAAATATAAACCACCTGAGGACTGTACCCGACAGGCCACAGATGAACCTCAGAAGAGCGAGCAGAGCCCCATGGTCCACAGTGTCAAAAGCTGATGAGAGATCAAGAAGGACCAAGATGGAATGGTTCTTCTGATCTCTAGCCATCAGGAGATCATTGAGCACCTGAACCAATGCTTTCTCCGTACTATGCCTCTTTTGGAAACTGGACTGGAGGGGTTCATAAATATCATGGATGGTCAAATGGCTCTCCAGCTGTACAGCCACTACCTTCTCAACCACCTTCCCTAAAAAGGGAAGTTTAGAGATTGGTCTGAAGTTCGCATGGCAGTTCGGGTCCAAAGAAGCTTTCTTCAGGAGGGTTGTTACCACCGCCTCCTTCAGGGAGCTAGGAAACTCACCTGTTTCCAAGGAGCACAAAACTATTCATGCAAGGACCAGACCAATAGAATCAATACAACCCAAAATCAGAAACGTTGGTCCTGGGTCCAAACTACAGCATGTAGGGTGCACAGCCTGAACAATCCTCATGATATCCATGATCTCTGGGTGGTCGAAGGTACTCCAGGAAAGCTGTAGGCTAGTGGCCAAATGCTTATCACCAGCAGTGCTCAAAGAGTGTGCTGTTTGGAGGGCTTCCCTGATGTCAGCCACCTTAGCCTCAAAGAACTGAGCAAGCTAGTCGCACTCTATTTGTGTAAATGCTTTCCGAACTTGTAGACAAGCTGGGTTGCACAGTCTGTACACAGTTCAGAAAAGCTGAGCTGGTAGGTTCTGAGTGGCTGCAATCTCCCCAGACAGGAACTCTGCCTTCTTACGGGTGATTGCAGATTGACAGACTTGATGATGGTCCATCAACCTAAGGCGGTCAGCATCAAGGGCAGATCTCCATCAGCGATGCTCTAACCTTTGTCCTAGTCTCTGAATTTCCCTCAATGTCCCATCAAACCATGGGGACTGAGGGCAAAGGGAGAGAGGATGACCATGGACAGGAGAAATGACATCCATGGCTACTAAAATGGCCATATTACAGGCCACCACGAGATCCTCTGGGTTGCTGTTTGCAACTGGAATAGCCGATAGGTCAAGTACCGCCATTAGGCTTTCAGAGCTAACATCTCATAAAGGGCGATATTTGACCATCTCCACAGGGGCAGACCTTTGAGGGGAGCACTAAAATTGAACCCCACGGTGTAGTGTTCAGACCATCTGACTGGTTCCACCTCCTAGATCTGAGGCTTCGATCTGCAGGAGGAAAACTACGTCAAGGCAGTGACCATGTTTATGGGTAGCAGTGGTAACTATCTGTGTGAGGCCCAAAAATTTCATCAACTGGAGGAAGTGTTGTCCAAATTGTGAGAGTTCATCATTCACCCAGGCATTAAAGTCACCCAGGACCATCAGCCTGGGAAACTCAAATGTCATATTGATGATGAAATCCACCACTTCCTTAAGGAACCGTCTGTCATCCCTGGGTGGACGGTAGATGAGAGTGATCCTACAACCTACGCCTGCTACCACAGTGCACTCAAATGACTCAGTCTTCTCAACTGGTACACTTGTAAGGCTCAATTCAGTCTTGAAAAAGACCACAACCCCTCCCCCATGATCCTATCTTGAGTGGTGGATCCCCGAGTAACCTGCTGGAATTGCGGCCTCTAATATGGGGCCAGAGTTCTCATCCAGCCAGGTCTCGGTGATATAAGCCAGATCCACTGAAATTACAAGATCTGCAATAATTGCAGTCTTGTTTTTAATGGATCTGGCATTGCACAACACTGCTTGAGTTTGATGAACTTCCGGAGTCACCTGAACAACATGCCAACCCAAATTGGTGGTGCCCATGGGTATGGAAACCAGACATGGAGGACCACAATCTGGGTTCCATTTCACCCCAGGGCATCTTCTGGACCCTACTACCCCGATGCAATGGCCCCACTTATTCAACCTCTGCTGCTCACCCCCGATCCTCCCTCCTCCCTTGAAGTGCAATACCCAGTGCTTTACAGTGCTGGCAGATAGAATAATGTAGTGGGGGGAGAAAAAGGGGTGTAGAGAGTGGAGAGCAGAGGAAGAATAGCACACGACCATGGGGGAAGACCTCTAAAACATTCTGGTGACCAAATTAAGCAAAAACTAAAACCATATAACATTGAACTAATCTTAAAAAGTTAAACAAAACTGAACCCCTCCTTAACTAAAATCAAAAAAGGAAAAATAAATAAAATTTGGAATCCCAGTTTTTTAAGTCCAAGTCAGCTGGCAGTTTAGATGGCAAAAAATCTTGTAGGGTAGAAAATCTTCTAAGCTGCTAAAAGGTCACAATAATATGAAAAAAAAATCCTTCCAGGCCCCAGTAGATCTCTCACTTCAAAGGGGGGCAAATAGAAAATCCCCAGGAACTCACACTTCCAGGGCAAGACATATAAAAAGTCTTACTGGATTCTTCATGCCCATTAGTCACCCTCACCGAAGAGGAGATGAAACCAAAAGCCCAAATTCTTCTCAGTCCAAAGGCACTCTCACTGCTCTTGCTAGGGAGGATAGAGAGGCATTCTCACTCTCGTCCTAAAAGAATCAGATGAAGTCCTCTTCAATGGGTTGCTGGCAGCTCTGAGGTTAATACAGGCCCCAAAAAATCCACAACCGGGGGTTGGCTGCAAAGCACACAGCCAGCACTATGGGTCCTCATCCAGGCCCACCCGAGCAGTGGGCCTAGCAGAAAGACCCTGGGGGCCACCCACCCACACTGATGACTACCCGGCAAGATAGATTCAAAGCCCCCCACACAGCTGCATACCCACAATCGAACCCAGTGGGAGGATCGGGATCCTCTAGTTACCTCCTCAAATTAAACTGCTCTCAGCCCACCAATCTGGACACCTTGCTACGCCGACTGTAAGAGTCTGAAAGGGCATTCACTGCCAAAATCTCCTCATACAATGTTCAAGAATCACTTCTTCACAGGTTCATCACCTTTCAAAGATTTGTTCCATATACTACATAGAAAAGTGTATGGTGCCCTATACACAACGAGGCTAATCTCCAACTTTGTGGTTACTATGCTGACTGTAAAACATCTTGGGCTGCGCTGTCAAGGTCAACAATCAGTATAGTAACCATTTAATTGGAGAATAGCCAGGAGTATGATGAAATGCCAAAAGCCAGGATCCCAACCTTCAGTATCCCGAGTTTGGCTGCCCAACAAACACTTGCCCAACAGACGGATGCTGGTGCCAGCAAGGGTAAGGTAGTGGATGTGATGAACCACTACTCTGCCTCTAGTCATGCACCACAAGAAGGGGAAAAACCTGGTGATTGGCTGAGCTGCTCTCATGGTGTGTGGAGGGCTAAGCCACTTGCAGCTTGGCCCCCAGTGCGCTCAGACCTGGGTTCTATTCCAAGGTCTCCATTTTTGCACAGAGCTCTTTTTCCCCCCATAAACTGTTTTAACTTACTCCGAGGTCCACTCTCTCTTGGAGTTGGTTATTTTAATTACAGTGGGTGCGGATGGCAGAGCACCCCTGCATATGGGGTGTGGGGGGCTTGCCCCCTGCATTGCACCAACACCTTGTCAGTCTTCTGGCAGTCAGTCTCCTAAACTCGGGTTTATGGAGTTTGGGAGGCTGATTATTGGGATTCAGTAGTAGATCCGAATAGTCTGGTTGTGTATAGAGCACCATACACTATCTTATATACAGTGCCTGTGCTAATCAGGAGTGGATCCAGGAGTTCAGAGTGAAAGTCTGTACTTGTTTAAACACCAGATTAAAGTCTACACAATTATTCTGATTAAACTTAGGAGTATTTGTCACATTGGGAATCTGTATATGGCTGCTGTGCTAATCAGCTTTGCAGCTAGCAGCACAGAATAACTGTCTGTATTTGTTTAATCACCAGATTTAGGTCTCACAAATTTTTCTGACTCCATATCCAGCCTGGGTACTTTACCATGTTGGGTATCGGAATATAGCTACTGTGCCGATCAGCTTTGTAGTCAGCAGTGCAGAGTAAATATCCATACTTGTTTAAATCCCAGGTTTAAGTCTCCCAGATTTATCCGAATCCACACACGCTCTCTGTCTAGTTGTGTTTTGTTGTGCCCCTGCAGCATAGACTAAATCTCCCTACCTATTTAAATACCAGATTTATGTTTTCCAAATTTTTCTAACTTCACAAACTGTTGTTTTGCCCTGCTGGGCATCTGTATATAATGGCTGTGCTGACCAGTTTTGCAGCTAGTAGCACAGAGTTATCTCTGTACCTACTTAGATACCAGATTAAAGGCTCCCAAATTTTTCTCAATAGACATACAGCTGTTTTGCCATGTTGGGCATCCATATATAGCTGTTGTGCTGGTCAGCTCTGCAGCCAACAATACTAGATTTAAGTCTCCAATGTTTTCTGACTACACATACAGGTGTTTTGACCTGCTAGGCATCCACATATATCTGCTGTGCTGATAAGCTTTGCAGCCCGCAGTGCAGAGTCAATGTCTATACTTGTTTATCCAATTTATGTCTTCAAAATTTTACAGAGCCCACACTGTCTCTACAGTTGTGATTTGCTGTGTTCCAGCAGCACAGAGCAAATCTCCACACCACTTTAAATAATAGATTTGAGTCTTCCAAAATGTTCTAACTACACTTACAGGTGTTCTGCCTATTAGGCATCTGTATATAGCTTCTGTAGTGATCAGCTGTGCAGCCAGCAGTGTAGAGTTACCTCTGTACCTGATTAAATACCAGATTTTAGTCTCCCCAATTTTGTTTCACTACACATATGGGTGTTTTTCCCTGTTGGGTGATCCGTACACCTGTATACCCCCTTATATCTTAGAGGCAAAGTAAAGCACCAAGGTCTCAGGATTTTTCACTGAATAAAATCATTTGACCATCTACCAATGCTGTCTTAGCTTTACATATCTTGGATCTTCTCAAAATGCTGCATTGCAAGGTACCAGGTGAGTGCCTCTAATTCTTGCTTTCCGTCTATGTATAATTATAGAGTTGTTGTGTTGATCAGCTTTGCAGCCAGCAGCGCAGAGTGAATATCAATATTTGTTTAAATACCATATTTATTTTTCCCAAATGCTCCTGGGTACACACTCTCTCTAGTTGTGTTTTGCCATATCCTAGCAGTGGAGATTAAATCTCCATACCTGTTCAAATACCAAATATTATGTCTCCCAATTTCTTCGCATACACCAAAAGATAACAACTAACTAAAATAATTTTGCAAAAGAAGCAACAGAAACTGTGCTTTGAAAACAAAGGCAAAGAATGCTTTGCTTCATGCAGTCACAAAGCACATGCAAGAAAGGCAAGTAAATGTAACAGTTCTACATCATTGTTAGCTTCTGGATAGACATGGGTGAAGTTGGCAAGCTTTGCTCTGCAAATTATTTCATGAAATTTATGCAGTTTGTAAAGTGCAATTTGTGAATTGTGTACAATTCGCAGAGTGTGGCTCAACTGTGACACACAGAATTCTATGGGTAAAATTCCACACTTCACAACAAAAACTTCATGATTCAGGTGAAGTCAAAGTTTCTCAGGTCTGGGAAAGCTTTCTGAAGCTCCATGAAGTGCACATTTTTGGCACTTTGCGTAAACTTCACCGGCGAATTTAAACTTTGCCACATCTCTACTTTCGGTAGTGTTGCAGCCAGTTCTGGTCACCCCAAGGAAATGCCAGAGAAAACAATAGATGATGAAACTGAGAGAAGGGGTATTATTACAGACATTGCTCTGAGCATTAATGCAGTTGATGTTACACAGTTATGGCTGCATGAAGGCACAAGCAAAGAAGATGACTTTGTGGAGTCTGTGGCAGATGGTTCATAACTGTTGAGTTTGACACTTGAAGAGGATATTTGAACACCAGTTCTGCTAGAGCAGCAAGGGCAATTAGTCTCACCTAAAGATGTCAATGGTGATGTGAGATTAGAGTCCAAGAGCAGGAGGGTAGGGAGGACATGGAGCACAATGAAGAAATGAGTAGTGATTTCGAAGATGATGCTGATGACACTGATAACCTGTGGTTGCCAGATATGTAGGTTGGAGAAAGAAGTGGAAGAAAGCAGAAGAAGCTGTCCAAGTACAAGAGTGGTGTTCTAGGATAAGATGTAAGTGATGATGATGGTCTGGTTGGTAGCAACTCAAAGTATCAACACTGAATGTGATGAAACAAGATATCAGGTTTTGCTTGGACTTTCCATGGATGTGTGTATTCCTCTACTACGTGCTCGACAGTGACTAAATAAAAAAAGAACAAAAGGACATAAGTACTAAAAACAAAATGTAACGTTCCTGTCCAGAAAAATAATGGATTGCAGCTATCCCAGAAAAAAAAATAAAGTGTATGTGTGTGTGTGTGTGTGTGTGTGTTGTGGGGGTCACATTACTTATCACTTGGCAAGGTTGGAGGAATGGTCAAATGTATGGCAGCTTAGATTCAATGCGAAAAAGTGCAAAGTAATGCATCTGGAAAACAAAAACCCAGGGGAAGAGTACACAATGGGCAGTGAGATACTGACAACAACAAAAATGGAAAGGACCTAGGAGTAGTCATATTAGATGACCTAAAGGTGGGCCAGAAATGCGAGAAGGCTGTAAGGAGGGCTTGGGGGATACTGGGATGCATAGGGAGATGCATCATCAGTAGAAAACAGGAAGTTGTTGGCCCTCTGTACAGACAGTTGGTAAGACTGTATCTGGAGTACTGTGTACAGTTCTGGAGACCCCATCTCCGCAAAGACATATACAGGGTGGAGGCTGTCCAGAGGAGGGCAACCAAAATGATGCAGGGGTCTGCATCAGAAGACATATGAAGAAAGACTAAAGGAACTAAAGATGTATAGCCTCCAGAAAGAGAATGAAACATGGTGGTGCTACAGTTGCATGCTTGGGACCCCAAAGTTGGAATAAGTTACCCTCTTATCTTAGGCTGCAAGGAGCTAACGTGTCATAGGCACACACAAATAGATGGTTTATAAACCAAATTGAATCACCGAGAGATTGTAACTATCAGGAAGTTGGATAATGATGCAATAATGTATTATTCAATATACTTCAGGATATGACGTAGGAATACATGTGCAATAGGATTTGTTGTATTATATTAGGTTAAGTGACTATATTTATATTTTTGTGTATTATTTATTGTAAATAATTATATTTTTTATGTAAATGGATCACTGTTCTCTTTTATATCGAGTACCTTGTAAATGAGCGTATTTTTATACTCAGTGGGTTATTTCCATGTTCATATTGTGTGAATAAAATCATTACCTTACTTACCTACCTACCTACCTACAAAGATGATCTACATCATGAGTCATACAAGGTAAGACTCAGGGAACTAAATCTTTACACCCTTGAGCAGAGAAGAATCAGAGGGGACATGACCAAAATGTTTAAGTACAGTATGTTAAGGGAATCAACACAGCACAAGCAGGAAATCTCTTCCAGCAAAACAGGAATGCATGTACAAGGTGGCACAACTTACATCTGGTAGGAGGCAGGTTCAAAAGCAACCTCAGGAAGTATTTCTTTACAGAAAGGGTCATAGACCCATGTAACAACCTACCTCAGGAGGTGATGGAATCCAGGACAGTACACAAGTTCAGACTGGCATGGGACAGACATTGTGGACACACCAGGGTGCAATCTAAATAGGGAAGTTGGCAGAAGTGGGCAGACCAGTTGGATCATACAGTCCCCATTTGCCAACACAATTCCCATGGGTGGGATACAGAGTTGAAGGCCTTAGCCAGGTCAATGAAGACTGCAGCAGTGAGATGGTCTTGATCTGCAGCTGATTCTATGTGACCTGTAACATGGAGAAGGGATGATATGGGGGAGTGGTGCTTTCTGAAGCCAGATTGGTTAGGGGAGAGGGACTTTTAGTTTCGCTATTATGACATAGATCCCTTAAAGAGCCACTGACACCAAAAGTGCTACATTGCAGAATCCAAATAAGCACATTCCCAGTAAATCTCATACCAAAAACTAGATTTTTAGGTTACTTTGTTTTAAAGTTATTAGCCATTTTGTAACTTTGATTGCACTACATGTGCAAAAAATAAAACAGGTGTCAGTAAAGAGCTGCTGATGATGTCACGTAGGGAGCTCAAAGTCTTATAATGACTGTCAGCAAACTTATAAGATCCATTTCTCCAAAGTTGTCAAGATCATGTGCAATGGTTTTCACAAGTAAAACAGATAGCACCAGTCAGTAAACATTGCTTTAAATACTATATACATTCCAGGTTTTGTAATAAAGTTGATAACATTGTATTATTTAATGCTGTTTTTGTGTGGTCCATTTCACCAGGATTGCTGGATATTAAGTCAGCATGCCTCCAGACTGCTGAAGCCAGTCAGAGTGCTTCTAATGTTACTGCTGTTTGTCATTGTCTGCTTTACAATATATTTTACTAGGGACCTTATATGTGTTAATTCCAACTAGGGGTGAAAGCATTAGCTGTGGTAAAATGATCATTGTAATTTAGAGTAGAACATACAGTAGATGAGTCTGCCCCACTTCCATTAACAAGGAGATGGGATAATTGTTTTAAACTACCATTCTCAGAAGTTGCCTAAATTGACTGACAGGTGTGAATAAGCTTAGCCTTTCATCAGAAACTTAGTTTGTAACTCTCACAGAGTGCTATGATCTAGCATTCAGCAAAAGGAACTCAATAAAAAGGCACCCAGACAAAGTATTGTCAGTTTTGTTACAAAGCCTGAAACACAACATTTTTAAAGCAATATTTACTAACTCATGTTGCCTGTTTTACTTATGAAAACCATTGCACATGATATTTACAACTTTGAAGAAACAGGTGCTATAAAGCTTGCTGACAGAGAAAACTAGACTGTAATTTCCCTAGATGACATCAGCAGCAGCTCTTCACTGGAACAGGCTTTCTTTGAACAGGTAGTGAAATCAGGGTTACAAAATGGCTAATAACTTTAAAATGAAGTAACATAGAAATCTTCTTTTTGGTATGAGATTTACTGTGGATATGCTTATTCTAATTCTGCAATGTAGCACTTTTGGTCAGATGGCATCAGCAGCTCTTTAATTGTAGTATATTATTTGTGTTATTACTGGATGCTTTTTTCATGTACTTTTCAGCCTGCAGCCAGTGTTGTTATAGTTCTGTCTGCTGTGCTATTTTTGTTGCTAAGAAACAGAAACAATAGGGCACTCTGGATAGCTGTGCTGGGCTTGTAAAGATCCTTGGCACTAGAGTTTTAAAAAATAAAATGCTCAGATATTTGCAACAAAGGTGAGTTCATTAACAAAACCATGAAGACGATGAACAAAGCCCCAGCACTTTGAGCATGTGGATCTTCCTCAGGGGGCCATGCCAATATACACAAACAAATTCTCCTTAAAAAGCCCCAATTTAAAGACACAGATACCAAACTCCAGATGGCCCTCTAGTGAATAAGCACACATAGCATCACTAATTGGTTGAATCATAAAATTAACATATCAAAAACTCACTATATTACAACTGCATTCATAAACAGATGCTTAAATACTACATACATCATGTACAGATGTGGTTTAACAATCAGATATAAGTAAATGGAACATGAATAAGTGATGGTGTAATAAATACGCAGAATCTGCAGGTAAATTAACCTGAGCACTGAGCACTGCACCTAAAAATTTGCTTACCAAAATACATAATAAATAATAGTACCATGAAAGTGCATGCAAATGCATGCAATGTATAATGTGCATTGCAAGTGACACAGGGCCACTGTCAATCTAAGAGCAGATAACAGATACATATATATGATTTTTTTAGATATATAAATTATTTTACCCAGTACAGCTTATCTGGGAATATTATAAATCAAAAACTGAATTCTAATTTAAAATTGAACTTTCATTCTCAATGGTAAATAAAAAAAATAATAATAAGGTAACACTGTACAGGGTGAATATGCCAAAACAATGTACTTAAATGCAAGTTAAAAATATGGGTTGCAATCCATATCTTTGTTGAGACCCTGTAGAGAATAAATATGGTTGCTCCACAGGGACTCAAGGAAGATGTGGATTTTAGCCCATATTTGTAATCTGTATTTAAGTGTATTGTTGTGGCATATTCACCGTGTACAGCTTTTATCTTCTTCTTATTATTATTATTATTTTTTATTTATTTATTTAAACTTGATGAAAATTCAATTTAATATTAGAATTCAGTTTTTGAATTATAATATTCTATGGTAAGCTGTACTGGGTAAAATAATTTATATCTATGAAAATATATATAGGGATTCTGTGTATTTGTTATGAATCCTTACATTGACCGTGGCCTGGTGACACTTGCACTGCACATTATATATTGCACACATTTGCATGCAGTTTCATTGTATTATTATTTATTAAGTATTCTGCTAAGTGGATTGTCTTTTTATATGCTGTGTTCAAGTTATTTTATTTGCTGGTTTTGCGTATTCATTACACCATCCTTTATCCATGTTCTATTTACATACAGGTATATCTGATTGTTAAACCACATCTGTACATGATGTACATCGTATTTAAGCATCTATTTAAGAATGTATTTGCAATATAGTGAGATTTTGATATGTTAGTTTTATGATTGAACCAATTAGTGAGTCTATGTGTGCTTATTCACTAGGGCATCTAATATGGTTTGCTGCACTATCAGTGACATTTCAGCACTGTGGTCCCCTATAGCAACAACAGTGTCATGTCACTGTAGGGAACCCACTGGAACCCAGCACTGTCTGTCAGGGGTCCTGCACCCCCCCAAATGAGCTCAGAATCAGAGTTGAGAATCTTAAGAGGGGCAAAGAGGGGGGCACAGCCCCCCATGTGGTGGGTTCGGGGGCCAAGCTCCCTGAAGAAAACACATGTTTTCCTATGAAACTGGCAGCCAACTGCAAAATGCGGTTGACCTGCTGGTTTTACTGTCTGGTCTTTCGACAAAATATTTTTTCACAATCAGTTGTGGATCCATCTGGTATTTGGTACCTGTGTCTTTAAACTGGGGCTTTTTAAAGAGGATCTGTTTGTCTGTCTGTATTGGCAAGCCCCCTGATGAAAACCTACATGGTCAAAGCAGCAGGGTTTTGTTTGTTCAGTATCTTCATGAGTTTTATTAATAAACTAGCCTATTTTGCAAATATCTGAGAGTTTTTTTTTTCAGAATCGAGTGTCATGTCATTGTGTAGGTTGTGCTATATTAGTATACTAACTGAAAAGTGTTTAATAAATAAAAAGTTAAAAACAATTGTGCTACACAGAAAGGGGTAGGATCAAAAGCCAGGGAGACGACACTAAGGGATCTCAATATGTACACCCTAGAAGAGAGGAGAGTGAGGAGAGTGAGAGGGGACATGATAGAGATTTGAGATGCATGAGAAAGACATAAGGGAACATCAGCATATAGGCAGGGAGGAGGGAGTGTAGCTGGAGACCAGTAAGGATCTGCAGAGAAAGACAAGGCAGGGACCACCTTCGCAGATAAGGGGGGCCAAGAAATAATTTTCTGCCAAAAAAGTCTGTGTTTTGACATTTCTATGTCCTTCAGACATTCTTTTTGTGGAACTTATGTGAAACATTTCTTATTAATAATTTTTAATTTCCAGTGAATCAAGCGTATGGGAGGCTAGCAGTAAAATATGTGTTAATTCTTTGTTTAACTAAAAGCCCAACTTAACCACTTCCATCAAAGATGTCATTGACCTGTAATACTTTTAAAATTCATCTTTGTCCCAGATTGATCCTCAAAATGTTTTTTCAACAAATTTCAAATACATTTAATAAAAAATGTATTAGTATTGAATGTTTCTTTAAACCATGTATTTCAATCATTTACAGCCCTATGCACCAATCGGTCCATTATGTGTGTGGTAAAGCCATGTAAAACCGGTGAGCAACTACATGGCCTGAAGTTGCATAACACACCTTGGCATACACTTTGGTGCATTAGATGGCCAATGAGTCATGCAACAGGCATGAAATTGTGCAAATTGCTGTTTTAAAGTAGGAGCAAATGGGATCTATAGAGTCAGGAATGCCTATTTCCCACACCATACATGGCCATGTGCTGGCTGAGGTACATGCCCACTGCACATTTGCTGGGAGCATTCTGTGGTGCAGAACAGATTGGTATGGATGCCACCCAGGCATCCATAGAGTGGAGGAGAGTAGCCAGGGCAATTTGTTTTGTACCTATGAATCGTCTTGAAATTATAGAACAATGTCATCTAATCTGAACAGGGTTCGATGCTTAAATCCATGTCCAAATTAATAGAAATGTGAACAGTTTCATCCACCAAAATATGCACCCTTTCAAGTACAGCACTCTTATATTCTTTCTCTTTTGTAATTGTAACTACAAAATAGATTAATAAAGGTTAGAAAAAGATATATAGCTTTGAACAGCTGTTTTATGACAACTGTACAGAAATGTGTACAGTGATTATGCCTGCTTACACCCTTGGTGGAGGGACTGACAGCCCAGTATAGTAGACAGCATCCCACAGGTGTGGAGGGGTGGGTCATGGTCACATTTGACTGTGACGTGGATGCCACACCTTGATGCTTGACACATGGATCCATCAGACACCACATCAGGACAAGGGATGGCCATGAAGATGCTCCACTATGCCCCAAGAGGATCAGGAACCTGCTATATGAGGATGAGGATGACTGCCTATGGAGTGTCATCCAACATAGGGTAGGTATACATGGGGTACACTCATCACCTGCTGATGAGGTTATGCCATGCATGCCACTAACACCTATGCTACTGTCTTTGCAGCCATTCCAGGGATGCCAGACTGCTATCCTTCTGTGTCCAGGGTCACAGAAGCTGACCCTGTCATGGACAAGGCACCACTCATCCCTTACATGGGCCATATGACTGATGTGTCAACTGGAGTACATCAATGAGTTTTATTCGAATGGCTACAGAACAGCAGGGTTCATTCTGGAACCCACTGCCATGAGTATAGCCTCTTGCTTATGGGTCAGGACACCTACAGGAGGATGCATGTCGGGGAAACATGGGGGAATTCAAGAGGATGTATGGGGCATGTCGGTTGTGTAGGCAGGGGGTTGGCTGTCTGGGACATGTGCACACCTGTCTCATACCTGCTTTTCTCACTGCTGGAAACCCTGGCACCACTGTTGGCAACACAGCTGTTGAGGGATTGTTCCATCATCAAGTGCATAGATTCCAAAGTACCATAATTGCACTGGAGGACTGGGAACAGGCTGCAGGGGTCATCTATGATGTGGTGGCCACCATTCAAACATGGACTATATAATGACTAGGGGCCACTGATGTGCACAGTCTCAGTGTCTATGGAAAGGGTATCCATCTGCCACACCCAATCATCATGCCATGGGATGTGGGCACTGATAGGGCACAGCCTCTGACATCCACACGGTTTGTGTCAGATAGACTATATCAGGTTCTGGACATTTTTGTGTAAATGGACTGTAGCCTATATAGTACAGATCTGCTGTCTTTTGTGATCTCCAGTGCTGGATATGGAGTGTTGAGATGGGTACCATCTGTGAAGTAAACAGTGTGTTAAACTCCCACTGATGTGTCTCATGTCATTCTTGGGGGGGGCTAACTGATTGTATGGATGCCCTTCGGGTCGCATAGTGCCTAGTGCATCCTGCATCATACTATGCAGCTGCCTACAGCCATACACACAATTGTGCATATGCACAGCAGTTCTAAATACATGGCATGCCCCTTTCTGCTGCACAATTTAGTCCACATTTCTGAGAGGTTTTTTTTTTCAGAATCGAGTGCCATGTCATTGTGTAGGTTGTGCTATATTTGTACACTAAATGAAAAAATGTTTAATAAATAAAAAGTAAAAAACAATTGTGCTACACAGAAGACTGCTAAATAACTTTAGCAGCCTTGGGGTGGGATCCAAAGTAGTACATTTCATAAGGAACTAGTTAATAGATAGGCAACTGAGCATAGTGGAATAACAGCACTCACTCAAATGAGGGGAGAGTGACCAGTGTGGTGCCACAGGACTCAATACTGGGACCGATGCTCATCAGTGTATTCATAAATAGGATTGCAGAAGAACTGGAAGGGAAGCCATGCCTTTTTCCAGATGACACAACAAAATCTGTATTAGGATGGACACTCAGGATGGGATGGTGAGAATGCATAGGGAACCTGGGGAACTGGAAGAGTGGTCAAGAGTGTAGCAGTTGGAGTTCAATGCCAAAAAGTGCAAAATCATGTGCCTAGGGCATAGGAAACCAGGAGCTCAATACAGGATGGTGGAGCTCAATACAGGATGGTGGGAGGTAGTGATAGTTGCAAAGAAGAAAAAAGAACTTGGAGTTATCATATCTGATTACCTTAAAGTTGCAGGGCAGTGTGAAAAAAACTGGGGGTAGTGCCAATGGATAGCTAAAAGCGACAACCCTTTTTCAAGCACATAAGTGAGAAAAGAAAAGCAAAGAGAGGGATAGTGAGGATAAGGAGGATGACAGAAGAAGACTGCGCAGAAGAGGATCAGAAAAAAGCAGACATCCTGGACAGGTAATTCTGCTCAGGCTTCACACTGTAAGGAGAGGGTACATACCACAGTGGCCAGCAGGAATAATGTGAGGGAGGTGGACACCAGATCATTTGCAGAGGAAAGAGTCCTAAAGTAACTTGTATTTCTGAATGTGGACAAGGCTATGAGACCAGACAGGATACACCGAAGGGTACTAAAGGAAATCAGTGAGGTACTCTCTATACCACTAACAGCCCTATTCAACAGGTCACTGGAAACAGGCATAGTTCTATAGGACTGGAAGATAGCAGACATAGTTCCAATCGAAAAAGAGCAGCAGAAGGAGTACGCTAGCAACTATAGACTGGTCAGTCTCACATCAGGAGGAATTTATGGAAAGTCTCCTAAAGGAAAGATTAGTAGAGTATCATGAATCCAGTGGGCTAAAAGACCAAAGGCAACATGTATTCACCCGAGGGGGAGGTTATGTCAGACAAATCTGATTGATTTCTTCAATTGGGTGACCAACGAAATAGATTGAGGAGGGCAGTAGATGTGGTCTATCTGTACTTTAGCAAGCCTTCAACACTGTGCCACACAGGAGACTCATAAAGACATTGAGCAGAATAGGGTGGGATCCAAAGTAGTAAATTGGGTAAGAAACTGGATAATGTATAGATGACAGAGGGTGGTGATTATGATACTCTAATGAGGGGAGAGTGATCTGAGGGGGGTGCCTCAGGCTCAGTATTGGAACTGGTCATCTTCAATGTCTTCATAAGTGACAGTGCAGAAGAACTGGAAGGAAGTTATGCCTTTTTGCAGATGACACCAACGTTTGTAATGGGGTGGATGCTCAAGAGGGTGTGGGTTGAATTTTTAATGATCTTGGAAAACTTGAGGAGTAGTCAAGGCAATAATAGCTGGGGTTCAATACTAATTAGTGCAAAATCATGCACCTAGGACATAGGAACCCTTGAGATGAGTACAGTGTAGGGGGGGGCAGTAGTGACAGTAACTAAGCAGGAAAGGGACCTTGGGATTATCATATTGGATGTCCTCAATTGGCAGGGCAGTGTGAAAAAGCAGTGGGTAGGGTCAGTAGGATGCTGGGATGCACAGTGAGGGGTATCACCAGCAGGAAGAGGGAGGTGAAGTTACCACTCTATTGATTGCTGCTGAGATCCCCCACCCTGGAGTACTGTATCCAGTTCTGGAGGCTGTCTCTCAGAATGGACATAGACAGGATGGATGCAGTCCTTAGGAAGGAAACTGGAATGGTGCAGGGGTAGGAATAAAAGACAGGGAGCAGAGACTGAGGGATCTCAACATGTACACCCTAGAAGAGAGGAGAGTGAGAGGTGACATGATAGAGATTTACAAGTACCTCATAATCATAAAAAAGGTATAGGATGGGTGTCTCTTTTAAATGACAAAAAGCACCAGGATCAGAAGGTATGCAATCAAGCTAGAAGTCAAGAAATTTAAGAGGGATGAGAGGAAATATAACATCACTGAAAGGGTGTTGGATGTTTGAGGGTAAACTGCCAGTGGGAGTGGTGAAGACAAAAACAGTAGGGGGCTAAAAGTAAGCATGAGAAATACATAAGGGAATATTAGTATAGAGGCAGGGAGGAGGGAGTGTTGCTGGAGACCAGTTAGGATCTGCAGAGAAAGACAAGGCAGGACCACTTGGGCAGACTAGGGCGGCCAATAATTCATTTTCTGCCAAAAAAAGTCTGTTTTGACATTTCTACATCCTTCAGACATTCATTTTGTGGAAATCATGTGAAACATTTCTTATTAATAATTTTTAATTTCCAGTGAATCAAGCTTATGGGAGGCTAGCAGTATAATATGTGTTAATTCTTTGTCTAACTAAAAGCTCAACTTAACCACTTCCATCAAAGATGCCATTGAGCTGTAATACTTTTAAAATTCATTTTTGTCCCAGATTGATCCCAAAAATGTTTTTTCAACAAATTTCAAAAACATTTAATAAAAATGTATAAGTACTGAATGTTTCTTTAAACCATGTATTTTAATCATTTACAGCCCTATGCACCAATCGGTCCATTATGAGTGGAAAAGCCATGTAAAGCTGATGAGCAACTATACGGCCTGAAGTTGCAAAGCACACCTTGGCATACACTTAGGTGCAATAGATGGCCAATGAGTCATGCAATGGCTATGTAATTGTGCACATTGCAGTTTTAAAGTCGGATCAAATGGGCTGCATAGATTCGTGAATGCCCATTTACCGCACCATACATGGCCATGTGCTGGCCGAGGAACATACCCACTGCATGCAGCAGGGAGCATTCTGTGGTGCAGAACAAATTGGTATGGATTCCACCCAGGCATCCATAGAGTGGAGGAGTGTAGCCCGAGAAGTTTTTTTGTACCCCTCTGGATTGTTATGAATTGTCTTGAAATTACAGAACAATGTCGCATCTAATCTAAACAGGGTTTGATACTTAAATCCATGTCCAATTTAACAGAAATGTAAACAGTTTCATCCACCAAAATATGCACCCTTTGAAGTATAGCTCTGTTATGTTCTTTCTATTTTGTAACTGTAATTACAAAACAGATTGATAAAGGTTAGAAAAAGGTATATAGCTTTAAAAAGATGCTTTATGACAAATGTACAGAAATGTACACAGTGATTATGCCTGCCTACACCCTTGGTGGAGGGACTGGCAGCCCTGTATAGTAGATAGCATCGCACAGGTGTGGAGGGGTGGGTCATGGTCACATTTTACTGTGACGTGGATGCCACACCTTGATGCGTGACACATGGATCCATCAAACACCACATCAGGACAAGGGGATGGCCATGGAGATGCTCCCTTATGCCTCTAAGAGGATCAGGAACCTGCTATATGAGGATGAGGATGACTGCCTATGGAGTGTCACCCAACATAGAGTAGGTAAACATGGGGCACACCCATCACCTGCTGAAGGGGTTGTATCATGCATGCCACTAACACCTATGCTACTGTCTTTGCAGCCGTTCCAGGGATGCCTGACCACTATCTTTCTGTGACCAGGGTCACAGGAGCTGACCCTGTCATGGACAGGCACCACTCAGCCCTTACATGGGCCATATGACTGATGTGCCAACTGGAGCACATTGGTAAGCATTATACCAATGGCTACAGAACAGCATGGTTCATCCTGGAACCCACTGCCATGAGTATAGCCTTTTGCATATGGCTCGGAACACCTAGAGGAGGATGCATGGGAGCATTGGGGGATACATGGGGGAATTCAAGGGTATGTTTGGGGCATGTGGGTTGTGTAGGCAGTGGGTTGGCTGTCTGGGACATATGCACACCTGTCTCATACCTGCTTTGCCCCTGCTGGATATCCTGGCACCACTGTTGGCAATACAGCTGTGGAGAGATTGTCTAGTCATGATACGCATAGACCTCAAAGTGCCACAATTGCCACTGGAGGACTGGGAACAGGCTGCAAGGGCCATCTACGATGTGGTGGCCACCATTCAAACATAGACTATATAATGGCCAGGGGCCACTGATGTGCACAGTGGCAGTGTCTATAGAAAGGGTATCCATCTGCCACACCCAATCATCATGCCATGGGATGTGGGCACTGATAGGGCATAGCCTATGACATCCACACGGTTTGTGTCAGATAGACTATATCAGGTTCTGGACATTTTTGTGTAAATGGACTGTACCCTATATAGTACAGATCTGCTGTCTTTTGTGGTCTCCAGTGCTGGATATGGAGTGTTGAGATGGGTACCATCTGTGAAGTAATAAGTGTGTTATACTCCCACTGATGTGTCTCATGTCATTCTTGGGGGGGGGTAACTGATTGTATGGCTGCCCTTCAGGTAGCAGAGTGCCTAGTGCATCCTGCATCATACTGTGTAGCTGCCTACAGCCATACACACAACTGTGCATATGCACAGCAGTTCTGTATACATGGCCATGCCCCTTTCTGCTACACAATTTAGTCCACATTTTTATTATTACAGTCAGAACAAACTGTAGTCAATTTTGGTCACAATTCTCTACTGTGCTTCAGGGATCAGGCACAATGTATCACATTTTGTGGGGCTGTACCTTGAAAGTTTGGTGGTATAATATTATTAGCTTTTTAGAGGACACTCTACAACTCACCATTTCCATGTCCCTGCTTTTTGGGACTTTGGGGTATCCTAGTTTGATGGATAAGCGGGTTTTGGGCCATAAATGGTTGCTTTTTGCTTCTGCGTAGGAAGCTAAGAGACTTCTACTTTTGAATTGAAGGTCCACAGAGGTGCCATCTATTTCTAGGTGGAAAAAAGATGTATCCAAAGTCTTTTTATTGGGTGATTTTTTGGAGGAGGAATGCTCTTCAGCAGTTTCATAATGAATGGAGTGTGTGAATGACCTCAGTAGGTCTCTCAAATTGGGATTTGGGAGGGTCTACTTCAATTTTTACGTGATAGTTTTTTCAATTTCATATTTTTGTGGGAAGGTAAAGTAGATATTTCTGGTAGTGTGTACGATTTTTCTCCTGTTATGTGAAATGTTTCTCTTGTTTAATTACATTTACACTTGACACTCCACTGTGTGTCTTCCTTGCTTCTTTATCCAGCTAGTTTGATATGGGTTTTTGTTTTTTTCTCATTCTTGTTAAAGGATTGCATTTCATGTATCTTACATATTCTTTAATAAAATATCTATATACAAAAAAAAATCTCTACTGTGAAAATTGAACCCAAGTCATCACAATTAAGAATTACAAATGTGCTATATTTAGTGCAGTTCTCTTATGTGTGTGTATCAAAATTAGTGGTATTTCTAATTTTGACATTTTCTATGGTAAAAGTTTGCACCTTTTTTATGTCAAAACTGACTAAAAAATGAGTACCATAACACTCTACTGGGACATAACACCATTACATATAGACTGCACAATGTCTGCTCTGCTGATTGTGAAGACTTCCCTGTCACTGGTGTGTACACAGGCCATGTTATTTACATTTGGGAATCAATGTTACAACCCTGAGTCATATAATTTACACTTTGTGACTCATGCTTCATCTTATGGTTGTAATGACTTTGAGATAGGCTTTACTTCAGGGAAGTATATTTTCACACCTTGTATGATGTCAATGCCTGCCATAACTTGAAAGTGTTAACCTGGTATTTAAATAAGCTGAAAATCCCAATATAAATTATGAAAATATTTTAGCCATTTCCCAGTCCATGGCAAGTACATGCGCTGCACTCATTTGTAGTATTCCCACAAGACGGGACCCCAGCATGATATAGTCTGTTTTTGAGAACATCATACAGGAGTCATATTTTTACTATTTATAGTTGACTCCTATTTCATATTGTGATCAGATTTTTTGATTTTACCCTTGGAGTCAAACGCAGTCCAATGCACATATAGCAGTTACATTTAAAATACTTGAACAAAGAGCATTCCTCTAACAGTTCAGTGCCTTCGAAAAGATCTTTATTATACAATGGTGGTAAAAAAAGCACAGTTTCCATTGGCTGGCTGGCAACCTGGCATCATTGTAAAAAATTCAACCTTACCAATGAAGCAATTGCCAGCCAATGAATCCCTCATGATTGGAATTCCTCCAACCACATTTCAGTCCTGCAGTGCCTCCATATTATTTTCAAAGTTACTGAGCAAAAAAGAAATGGCACTGAACAGATACTCACTCCAGACAAGCTTTGCAGTTACAGATGAAACAGGGCTCAATGAAATTTTCAATAGTTTATCAGGGATAAGTCCAAGCTGTGAGAACAGCCCCATACACACCCCTCCCATGGAGCTGTGTACTCTGAGAGACATAGCACCTGAAGGCTCTCATGGCAGTACAATACCGGCTCCCAAAACAATTAATTTGGCACCATTATGACATGTAAGCAACACATCTTAATTGGCTGAAAGCCATGAGCAAGGAGGCACAATGCTATCACAGGCAAGGACAATGAATATAGATAGTAATTTTGAACAGGATAATTATCACTCACAAGCGACAGTTCTCTCTCAGCTGTGCCATGGGCTAGCACCACACAGCACTCTTCCTGGAAAACTGTTAGCCCCCAAGCCACATCAAGCCACTCCCACCAACACAGAGTGCAAATTAAATATTAAGGGTCCCTCTACATCAGCAGGCCCATCCCATCCAAGAAAAGAAAAAAACAAATGTCAGCATGACATGACGGATGAGGACATGACTCTGCTCAAATTACAAAGACATGAGCAGACAACACTGAAACAGACTAGTTGGGCCATGAATGAATTTTAGATTGGGTAAAAAAAAAAAAGCAATAAAAGTTGATTTTGTCACAATTTCATTAGCAGATTTGAACAACATACTTTGTTACTTCTATAGTGAGAAATAGCTCAGGGGAACAATATGTCCTAAGCAGTTTTGTCAGCTTAAGGTGTGATCTAAATAGATTCATAAATGATCCACCAATTAGCATACAGATAAATCTCATGACAGATGTTGATTTCCCCAGTGCCAATAACATTTTTAAAGGGGCAGTAAAAAATATAGACAATCTGGCAAAGATAAAGCCCAACACCATCCACCACTCACACTAACTGAACTGTCTGCTATCAGAAATTCTGCCGCAGTTTCTCCAAATACAGCAACTGGACTTGTAATGAAAGTCTGGTTAGACATCCAATTACATTTTGCCCATCATGGGAGTGAAGGGGTCAGACAATTAAACACAGAATCATTTGAAGTAAAAATAACAGAAACTGGCCTGTGTTACCTTACAAAAGCCTTCAACAAAGAGACAAAAAACTAATGACCCCACTACAGAGCTAACTAGAGGCTGTATGTTTGAGCAAGCAAATGACCCATTATGTCCAATGAGAAGTTATGAAACATACCTGAGTAAGCTACCTCCCAACCCCCCACATTATTCCTATACCCTAAAAGATTTCCACAAGATGTACTGGACAAAATGCAAGTGTGGTACTCAGCAGAGCCGATGGGAATTAATTTTCAGGGGAAAATGTTATCCATTTGCAAAGAAGCAGGACTAACAGTACATATACAAACCATTCACTACGAGCTACCGCTGTCACATTACTAAGCAATGCTAGAATGGAAGTGCACCAAATTATGTCAATAACTGGATACAAGAGTGAAACCTCACTAAGAAGTTATTGGAGGACATGTATAAATGACTTTAAAAATGGGGAAACTTAATAGCAGGTGAAGTCCAGCAACATAATCAAACTCAAACAGCAGGCACTCCACAACAAATCTCAAACCGTCAGCACCATACTGACTGCTCCCAAAACCATCAAAAAAGCTGTGATGTCTTCACTTCCAATAATATAACAAGTCAGTTACCTCTGTGCTATCAGCCACAACAAGATAACAAGTAGAGAAATACCTCAACTGCTCAAACAATCAACACAGAAGCAATGAAGACAAATGAAGCACACCCACCTCAAGGCAACTCACACCAATCAGATGCAACCAGACACCCTGGCAGACCATCTCTGGAAAACCTGTACAACTATGGAACAGTGAATTTCTTCAACACATGACCACAGGATAGTACCCCCTCCCCCTAAAAACAACACTTCTGTACTAAAACACTTCCCCAATACTTGCCCCCCAAAAACCACAATACCTATACTTGAAAAAAGTACAAAGTGCACATTAACTAACTTGTTCTTCCATTACGGTCAACCAGACTTATGTGTGCTCCCCCCACCCTCATGCCACAAATAGAGTATTACAAGATCAACCAGCATCAGAAAGAAACCTCTTTTGAAATGATAAAGCTACAAACAAGAAGAAAGAATGACAACAGAACTTCAAGGTTAATAGAAAACAAACACTTTATTAAATAGTTTTACCAAAACAGAATGCCAATTTTCTTAGTAAATAAACTTTATTAAAGCAATATTAACAGTTATCAGCAAGTGTATTAACGTTCTTCAAAGTAATTTCAAATTTACAGAATTGTATGTGTCATTAATCAATAAATAAACATGTTTTCATGGTTCAGAACTTGTGGACTATTTTCTTCAGTGGAAGGTTATTTACAACATCAGAATTAATTAAAAAAATCCTACTATTTTTTTGTTACTATTAAATGAAAGACAGAGATTGTATAATAGAAATTACACATTTCAGGGTGTTGATGATTATGGTTTACCCACGTCTGGTGAGGTTTAGTCACTAGACCTGCGGCCTTGTGACAGAACCAGGCATGGCATGGGTAAACCCAGCATCACCAACACCTGTCATGTGTTATTGCTTAAATATTAGCAGGTGTTGAGGGCAAAAATAACAGTCTGTCCACTATAGTATTAATCAATTTACTACTTCAACAGCAGTTCTTCTGGGCACGTAAAGACGGTCCTACTAATAGATTGCTAAGTTAACAATGTTTTGTAACATCACTAATTTTTGAGTTTTCCAATTCCCTGTTGTGGAATTGCATTCCTTCTAACTCTGAGACACAATGTTTGATTTTACAGGCTGGGCTCAGGTGTGTCGTTCTAAGTCTGTGCTCAGTCAACATCCATGTGATATGAATTATTGCCCATATTGTACCAATCCATAATATTGTCCCTGCTCTAACACTGACATCAATATTCTGCCCTGTTATGGTCATTGTTTTCAAACTGAAGCAGATTCAGCTCACAATCTGTTGCTTATTGGTTTTATTCAGTTTTAATTTAATTCAGTATCTGATGAATACATCTTTTTCCCACTGGAAATTCTGTTATTCGAAAATGATATTCTAGTGCTAATGCACTCTGCTTACAAAATTACAATATTAGTGAACTTAATAATTGGTTTCTTTCTTTCTTTCTTTCTTTCTTTCTTTCTAGGCTTTTTGTTTCTGGCATGATTACAGCTAGTCCCCACTACCTTGGCCTTTCTCTAGCTCCTTAACAGTCAACCATGCCCCACAGAACATAACATATTAATTAATATCCCACACTACCATCATAAATGGTGAATATAAGGGAAACACTATATGTCAACTGCAGATGGCTGTGACTGTACCTGTATGGTTGTACAAGTCTCGCAGAGTGATGGGCATAATTCTGACATTGTGCAACATTTTATGTCACTGTTATGTATTTGTCACCAACATACAAATGTCAATGATGCAGTTATTGTTGTGTGTCTTTGCAGACTCACGTAAACAAGTGTACTGTATTGTATTCCAGATGAGTATCTAACTCCATGGAGGTTGTTCCAGAGGACAAGGAGGAGGACTGAACTGGTTCTGCTAAATAATAGAAGCCGTGAGGAGGCTAGTAATTGCAGACTGATCAGTATCGCATCAATGGCAGGTAAATTAATGGTGTCCTTGCTGAAGGAGAGACTGATGCTGTACCTGGAGACAAATGAGCTTCACAATCACCACAGATGGCTTCACAGGGGGAGGTCATGCCAAACAAATCTCACTGATTTCATTGACTGTGTGACTGGAGAGGGCAATGGATTTGGCCCATGTGGACTTCAGTAAGATCTCTGACACTATACCATACAGTAGGCTGGTTAAAGAAACTTAGCAACCTGGTGATGGGGAGAAGGTGATAAGTTGGTTATCAAACTGATTGAAAGACAGGAGGCAGAGGGTGATAGTAAACAAAAATCATTCAGGGGAAGGTAGAGTGGCCACTGGAGTACCACAGGAGTCACTGCTACATCCTGTAATCTTCAAAGTATTCATAAGTTACATTGCCAAGGAACTAGAGGTACAAATATGTCTCTTTGCTGATGACACAAAAATCTGCAACAAGGTGGACACACAATAGGGGAAGGAGAGAATGCAAAGATATATGGGGAAACAAGAGGTATGGTCAAGGGAGTGGCATAAATGTGCCTTCCAGTCATTTTCTGTCAGCACATTCTATGTTTCTATGCTGTACTATCTAAGGCCTTCAAAATGTGGCATAAGATGAGCATGTTGCTTGAACCACCCCCCATACTGGGAAATGAGATCAGCCTGTGTGTGCATCAAGAGGATTCTGTTGCAGCCATGAGCACTGACACAAACAAGCTAGATGTTCACTACTGCCATTGAAAACTTCAAATGAAGACACTGGATTGTCATTGCATGGGTGCACATTCATTATTTTTTAAGTGTACAGGATTCCATGCTCATTTCAGACACTTTATTTCATTTCAGTGTACTTATTTATTTATTTATTAAATTTTGGTGACCGGGTAGGCCCACTGAGCCCCGAAGGTCCCTTTTTCAGGGGCAACCTGGGATAACAATACAAGTTATAAGAATGAACAAGGACATAAGGAACATTTGAGGCATTGTGAGTTACATACTTATTGCTGTTCTTTTGTTCTACAACTTCAAATTAAAACAAGCATTTGTCAATGCCGAATGTTTGCTTGTTGGCATTAGCATTGGAAGTGCAGGAGTTATACAGATGCAGAATAGGAATGGCTGTGAAGTATTGAAGTGATGCCACCCCCAACCCCATCCTGCAGAGATGGACAGGCATTGGGGTATGCCTTTGGGTCGTCACCCATAAAACGCATCATTTCACCTCCTCACCTGCAGACACTGACAGGCGTTTCCAGGTGTTTGAGGTGTCTGGCTTTACACTCACCCCATTCCATAAGGAAACACACTGAAATGGGTACATTATAGGAGAATGGGGAGAACTTTGGGGCTGAAGAGTCCAAGGCACACCTTGATACCTGTCACTGGCTGCAGGGTGGGGGTGGGGGTGGAATGGCGTGAGTATTACTATCAAAAATCTAAAGTCACACCTCTAACCCTAATGCCCTGGGCATTTGTTTGTATTTTTACTCCAAGTTTTCAACATGGGCTTTTTGTGACCCCACCGCATGAACAGTGACACTATCAGTTCATTAGTCAAAAGGTGATTTTGCACAGCGACTGTGCCATTTGGCACCACAGGTATAAAAACATATTTTGAACAGGATGTGAAAAATGACAGCTGTACTGTTCATGAGAAAGTGTAAAAAAATGGTAATGCTGAAAATCTGGAGTGAAAATATAAAACAATTGGTGAAATCATGAGTGTGCATAGAAACTGCATAATGCACACCTGTAATGCAATTATTTTGGGGATTTTTTACACCATATTTTCAACATAGGCATTTTGGGACCTCTGCTCGTGATCAGTGGCAATGTGATTTTTTTGATGTGTCCCAAATGTTGATTTTGCACAGCGACTGCACCCGTTGTGTGACACAGGTGTGAAAACATGTTTTGAGCAGGATGTCAAAAATGACAGCTGTACTATTCATAAAGCGGTGTGCAAAAATGACAATGTTGAAAATCAGGAGTAAAAATAGAAAAAATTGGTGAAGTTACGAGCACGTGTAGAAACTGTGCAATGCACACTGGTAACACAGTCATTTTTTAGAATGTGTTCACCAAATTCACAACATAGGCTTTTTGGGACCTCTCCTTATGAACACTGTCACTGTGAATTTTTTAATCTGTCCCAAACGTTGATTTTACACAGCAACCTCACCATTGTGTGCCAGATGTACAAAAACACATTTTGGGCAGGATGTGAAAAATGACAGCTGTACTGTTCATAAGGAGGTGTGGAAATATGTCAATGTTGAAAATCTGGAGTGAAAATATTAAAAATTATCAAAGTTACGAGCGTGCATGGGAACTGCACAATGCACGCTCGTAACACAGTCATTTTTTTTTTCACCAGATTTGCAACATATGCTTTTTGGGAGCCCGCCTCACGAACAGTGACACTGTCATTTTATTAATCGGTCCCAGAAGGTGATTCCATGCAGTGACCACAAAATCACCTTTCAGGACTGAATAACGACATGACAGTGACTGGGTTCATGAGGTGGGGTCGCAAGAACACCATGTTGAAAATTTGGTGCCAAAAGTCATAAAAATGGTCATGATATCCACCTAAGTTGAACCCCCCTCCATTTATGCCATTATACAGCTTACTAGCATTCTTCGGTTCGCGGTCGGCTTTGAAGAGTGCAGATGTATTCCTGCTCCACCGAAGATCATTGTGCAGGGCTCTGGAGGTAAGTATGAGGTGAGGGGGGATGTGGGGAGATTGGGTACTCAGAGGGTGGATGTGGGCTGGGGAAGGAGGCACCACAGACAATGAGGGACTGTTTTCTTGTTTACAGGTTAAAAAAAAAATTTGCAGGAAGGTTTTCTTTTTTACAGGTACATTTAGCATGCTGGGGTGGGCTCCCAGTGTGCCACCTGTAGTTTTGGGGAGAGGGAATGAAGCCAATGTGGATTGGGCCCCATGTAGGCAAAGAAAGTGTGTCTGTGTTTGGGGGGGCATGATGCTGAGGGGGATTGGGCCCCCCCCAGCAGACAAATAACAGGAGGGAGAATGTTATGCTGATGGGGACTGGGCTCCCCTGTCAGCAAATGAACTGGGGAAGGGGCAGACTGACTGGGGGATTGGGCACCCCCGACATTGGCTTCCATGTGGGACTGTGAGAGGGGGATGGTGACAGCCGCCATGTTTAGTGAAATGTTACTCCAGGCAAGGCATGCCCTGCAATGAAGGGACGCCCCCCTCACTGCAGTGGCGAAATTGCTTCAAGTTGGTAGCATGCTTCTGAACAGCTGTCATAGACAGCATGCTCATTTATTGGTGCCACAGAGACAAGCCCCAAAAAGCAGTGGTGGCATTGGCCACAACACGACTGCACCTCCACAACTTGCTACTCTAGTAAGCTGTCACAACATGTTTATTGTGCATGTGCGCAAGCAAACATAAAAAAAATCATGACTGAATACAGGGAAGAAGCTAAATGCATTAATTTCAAGATTTGATGCAGTACTGATCTTTCTATCAATACTTAACATCCAATTAATGTAGGCACTGTAACATTAAAAGCATATTCCAGACATTGAATTAATGCATACAGGTTTCCATAATGTTCCAGATTTTTATTTGTGATATCCAGTTTACTAATAGTTATCCATATCATCCAATTCAATGTAAAAATGTAAAAGTAGTACTTGATTAACATTTATCTATCTATCTATCTGTCTGCCTGCCTGCCTATCTATCTATCTATCTATCTATCTATCTATCTATCTATCTATCTATCTATCTATCTATCTAAAGGCTAGCCAAGACTTATGAGTGTCTGGTACATGGTAATATCTGACAAGGGAGAATTTGATTTATGTAATGAAACATATTTTTCCACAATTCAATGCACTTTTACTAACATATTGTTTTCACTCTTAAATGTAAAATAAGATATTTTCAGCCCAATTCTCAAAGCAGTTAGAATGACGCAAGCTGCATATGGCAAAGGGAAATGGCGCAAACCATGACTTGTGCCAAAAGTTGCAACAGTCGGTATTCTGAAAGATGGACTGCACCAATGCACATCCTGCCTGCACCAAACACGCCTTGCGACCACCTTTTGCCTAATAAGCCATTATGCCATTGCACAATGTGACTTGCACCAGAAACAAAATTTACCAGTGCCCAAAATGGGATTCCAGAAGCTGGAGAACTGTAGACTGCACCAATCTAAGCAAACAACAGTTAGGCCAGGGTGAGGCTGGTCTAAGCAACCCACAGCACATAAAGAGTCATTGTTGAGGTAGCAGTGTGCAGACAGACACTCAGTGACAGAGACAATGTCAACACCACTAGCTCTGCTGGGCATACTCATGGCAGCATGACAGCAATGGAGGCATGCAAGGCAGCAGGAAGGCAGGATCCAGGGGAATGGTGGACCACTGGTGCAGGGGAGAGTGAGAGGGGGGACAGTGCCATGGGTCATCTGCACACTATTATCCTTTGAGGACCTCACAGAGGAGCAATGCATTGCAGGGAACCGTCTGAATAAGATCACCATAAGGGATCTCTGCCAGGAGTTGTGGGAGGACCTGCATAGTTCCACACAAAGGGGACATGCAATACCTGTGGAGGTCAAAGTTAGTGCAGTGCTCTGCTTTCTTGCCACTGGGAGCTTCCAGACCCATACTGGTGACACAGTGAGCATATCCCAGTCCACTGTGTCCAAGTGCCTGAGGCACTTCCTGACAGTGCTGATAAGCCAGACCCCCAGTATATCCGCTTCCCACAGGAGAAGCATTGCAACAGCATGTGAAGCAGGCCTTCTACACCCTGGCACAGTTTCCTTGTGTGATAGGGGCCATTGACTGCACATACGTGGCCATCAAGGCACCATCAACAGAGGGGGATGAGTATGTGAACCACAAGTGGTTCCATTCAATGAATATCCAGGTAGTATGAGACAGTGAATGTCGCATACTGGCTGTGGTCGTCCTGTACCCTGGATCCTGCCACAGTTCCTACATCTATGGCCACTGCGGCCTACATGAGACCTTTGAAAAAGAGGACCTAGCATGCATATGGCTGATAGGTAGGTTGCAGTGGCACAAAAGGATGCAACAGGGGTAATATGCATATGTGTGAGGGACATGCACACACATCATCACCCTGGATGTATGAATGATGCAGCACAATATGCCCACAGGAATGGCGGATGGTGTGTCACGACCCTGGGGATGTCCACATGGCAGCAGGACATGGCAGTTAGCCAGTATCACTGAAATATGTATGTGGGTCTGGTATGAAGGGGACAATGACAGCTGCATGCGTGCCAGCCATGGACATGAGGGTCTCCATGCCAGTATTACTGGCAGGAGGGGGTGGTACAAGTGTCACAATGTGTGTGTGCCTCCATGCAACACATGGGTTGGGGAATAACACAAATGACTGGCCACTATCCCATGACATGTTCCCCCCAAACAGGCAACAGTGGATACCCACAACTGCAATGCCTGATGACCCATGTGCGACATCCACTGAATGCAGTAGAGCTGAGATACAATGAGACCCTGTCCAGCATGAGGTCCATGATTGAGTGGACATTCGGAATCCTGAAGGTGTACTTCAGATGTCTTGAACGTTCTTGTGGGGCATTGCAGTACAGCCTGGAGATGGCCTGCAGACAGTTCCTCACCTGCTGTATACTACATAACCATGCCATCACACAGCATGTGATACTGCCACTGCCAGACATGGAAGCTGTGCAGGTGGAGGTGGATAGACAGGAAGGGGGGTATCCCATGAGGAGGGTGCATGGGGAAGGGCACCATCCATAATGGTGACTCGTTCCCTGCTGAATCCCTCACAGTGATGGGAAGGTAGGGCGATTGGATGGGGAAGGGTGGGTGAAATTGGCGATAGGATGTCACTATATGTACACATGCCAGGGGGAGAGCGAGCATGGTGATCGGGGGCTGGGATGGGGCAGAGGAGCTATAGGGGTGGCACTGTCATGGGTTGCCGAGCTGCATCGTGGTCTCTGGGGTTGGCCTGTGGTTGGGGTGGGTGAGGTACCGGATTTGGGTCCGGGCACTGGTGTGATTTTATTGCACCCAGTCCGAACCTTTAATTTTACATGTTTTCACCCCCCCAACATGCACCCCGTGGAGTTGAGAATCCATTGCTAGTGGGGAACAGCCCCCCCAACAGAAAGCATCAAAATGTATGTCCCTGGCACTGTTGTCCTGTGCGCTGGGGTGTCAGAGTGCTGAAAATGTTTTCACCACTCTGACTGCATGATAATGGTGATCACCTTTAGGCTTTCACCATTATCACATAGAACCGGAAGGGGACATGGAACACGACAGCATATCAACCCAAGCAACACATGAAGGCGATGCCACAGGACAATGTGTAAGACTGGACTTAATCCAGAAAAATTTCACCTAAGGGACACCAACACTCCAAGGGTGGCACCAGCAGCAATATGCAACACATTGATAGAGGCAGGAACATCACCACTGTGAGACCATCAACAGTTTTCACACGCCAGCACAGGAAAGAAAACTGCCTGCCCAGTGCCAACCAACAGACTTGGCAGCACCATATGACAGCCAGTTACCATGGCCATTGGGAGGCACCAGGCTGACATAGCACTTGGCAGCGAGAGGAACATGACCCATGGTGTGATGGCATGAGGGAACCACTGAGAGGTATGTGCCCCTTGGTAAGAAGGGGTGCATGATGACAGTGCACAAGCAGAAAGCGTGTCCGTGAAGGTGGCACTGTGCAGCCACATGAACAGCAGGACTGCAATAGTAGTCCATGGCCCAGGGACACACTATGGACCCAGGTGCCATGGCAGTGGGATCATGATGAGTAGCACAAAGTGCCACTACCTGTCATGGAAATGGGCAGGGGATACGTGGGACATGCTGGCAGCAAGACACAAGTGCAACATGCCCCAAGGTGGAATGGCAGGTGTGGCCAATGAGGTATGCAGCATGGACAGACAGGTGTGCAATAGTGGCTGACACGATGAATGGGGTGCGGGTGCAACAACAGGGGAGACCACAGCCCTGCAATAGATCTGTGAGACAGTGCATGTAGCAGATTGGTAGCTATCAATGAGAATATACACCCCAGCAAACTGCAGTACACTACCTGAGGCCCAGACAGCACATGCAGCACAGAGAATGCATATGCATGGTGCATTCAGCCCTGCATGCAAATGTGATGCACGTCTCATTTGCCACCTGAAAATGCTGCATGTGCATATGAAAACTGCTACACATGTGGTTTGCGTGATGTCACCTGTAAATACATAGCCTCATTGCTCACAAATGTGGAGGTAGTGTGCCACGCAATTGGCAGGTCCAACACATGCCCTACATGAGGAAGGACCACACCAGAAGGCCCAGAGGCATTGCAGAGTGACACTGACCACAGTGCTTGTTACACTACATCTGCCTGATACAGATATTGGCCAGATTAACTGTCAGAACCCCCAGTTTTACCCTGGAGGAGACTGCAGCATACATAAGTCTAGTGCAACAGTGGGGGAGGGTCCTGCTGCCAGTGGGGTCCAGGAGACATACCCCAAGTGAGCAGGATAGTGTGTGGCAACAAATAGGTGCACGCCTTGAGGACATAACCAGCATCCACTGAACCCCATGCCAGCTAAAGCATTACTGGCAGGATATGACCAGGCGTGACCCAGGACTACTCCACAGGCTGCAGGACATAGTACATGAGGCAGATGTGGCCATGAGGAGTGAACAGCATGTCACAGCAGATAAGTGTCACTAACCACACAGTAGTAGGCCACCATGTGGATGCCACATTGGCATGTCTCAGGTTGCACATGAGCACAGTGTAATCTGTCTCTTCAATTTCCACACACAGGACAAGACAGAACGTGACACACAATGGCTGCCAGGCATGGAGGTGAAGATGCATCAGGAGCAGCAACACAGGTGGTGCCAGCAAGACACATTGTGCAGGGTAAGTGCCAGCTGAAATGTGAACTACAATGGTGTACAAGGCAAATGGTAGGGTCCTGATCTGCCATGGCAGGCAGCAGGGATGTACATGCCTATGCCCTGGTCTGCAGGGTGCATGTGTGACCCCATGCTAATTGTACCCGGCCTGCCCAGCTGGGGTGTAGAGCAAGGCAAAAAAAGCCGGCACCATCACAAGGATGAGGTAGCAGCAATTTTAATTCCACAAAATGTACAAAAAAACAAGTGTATAATAGTAAAGGCAACAGGGTCTTCCTAACCAGGAAAAAATTACCCTACCAGTTTCACACATAAGCGCCACCTTGGTGGTGTGTGTGGGGTGTAGGGAACACTAACAGACAGAGAGTAATGTGTTATGCATGTCACAGGGGCCTGCACACGGTAGCACATGGATGGAAGCCACTGCCATGGCATGCCATGCATGGGCAATGTGCGTTGTACCACCATGGTTACAGGGCTGACACCACAGGCAGTGTAACACCATGCTATGTCAGTTGGCTGTCACGACATGTGACCATATGTTGGATTCATCCGTAATGGCAATCTTGTACATCCCAGCCACCTGTGTGCAGGGCACTAGGGTTGCTGTGGGGTGGACCTGTGTGCAACATACAGCCATGGCGGGAGTGGTGATGTGACACGGATATACCCATCAACATGGGGACATCTGTGTGTCGTGTTGTAATGGGCAGATGCGCAATGTTGTCTGTTGTGGTACCTGTACACAGGGCAGCATTTGCCATGTGCATGGATGGTGTTGTGTGCACAATGTCTGCCAGCAAACCAGTGATGCATGCGTGGAAGGTACACACCATGGACACTGTGCCTCGGGTATGCCCATGGTCAGATACCCACATGTGTCTGTAAACGGCCATGGGCACAGGGCCTTGTGCAGACATGACATGCATAGGCCTGTGTGTGTCACTGCAGCCACTAACACATGCATATGCGCTGTACTGTTGATGGTGGGCACATCCTGCTGTCTGTGGCACATGCAGGGCACAGGACTGGCACAACATGGTGTACAGGCCTATAGATGATGCCCTGCACATGGATGTGTCAGCCCCAGTCACATGTGTCCATGGCCACCACCCATGGTGAAGACGGATGGGGACATGTGATGTGGGTAGTGGCCCTTGTTCACACAATGGGGGAACAGCTGGGAGGGCAGTGGGGATGAGAGATACACAGGGAGAGACTCAGACATGACCTGGGGGGACTGTACAATTGTTGCCCAAAGTCACTGATCTTGCTTGGGTGCTGGGGCACAATGCATGCGCACACAGCACACTATAATGATATTTGGGCCATATATGTCAGGACTGGTGAAGCACTGCTTAAGGGTATCATCCCGTCAGCACCCATTACTGTGCACAGATACACCAGTGGTAGGACACTGCATATGTGCATGTATTCATGCCCATGGGGGGATGCTGACTTGTGCATACCTGTGTCCATACAGGTCGTCACCATCAAGGAGGGCCTACAACCCATGCTTATAGTTCCTGGGACAGGGCCATGATCCGTGCAATGTGGCTACAGAAGAGGAAGGATGCCAGGCGTATGAGGAGAGGATGGGCTGCGGGCATCACCATGTTCCACGGCTCCCCCCTACAGAGGATGAAGGTGAGGATCAGGTGGAGGAACAGCAGGGCAGACAAGCACCAGCAGGGATGCATAATGGCCGGCAGGTGGTGGAACAGCAGGTGCCCGTGCTACACCAGTGACAATGACCAGCAGATTGATGATGACATGATGGACACTAGTGTTGGCAACACTGCTGCATCTGATGGACATGGGGATTGGACTGACCAGACTGCGGGTGGCATCATCCTGGGCACTGGTGTGGCCAACAGTGCTGCGGCTACTGTATATGGGGTTGGGACTGAGAAGCCAGAGGGGGAGTTCATACAGGACACTTGTGTGTCAAACAATGCTGCAGCCACTGGGTATGGGGTTGGGACTGGGCAGCTTGAGACGGAATTCCACTAGGACATTGGTGTATCAGACATTGCTGCATATGCAGGCTATGGGGTTGGGTGTGGGAAGCCTTAGGTGGATTTCACACAGGACACTGGTGTGTCAGACAGTGCTGCAGCTGCTGGCTATGGGGATGGGGTTGGGCAGCCAGAGGAGGAATTCCTCCAGCACACTGATGTGACAGACAATGCTGCAGTTGCTGGATATGGGGGTTGGGACTGGACAGCCTAGCTGGATCATCTTCATGGGCACTGCTGTGAGCTACAGTGGTGCTGCTGGGGTACATGGGGATGGGATCAGGCAACCTGATGGTGGTACCATACAGTGCCTGTGGCCACACTGCCATCCAATGCTACCTGTCTGGATATACCAACATCAGTGGCAGATGTTCACACAGAGCAGGACACCATGGCTATGGGCCATGATGCCCCACCACAGGCAAATGTGCACAGCCAGGTTACACATCCATGCATGCCCACCAGGGACCAATTGCGAGGCCTGTTAAGGTTAGGCAGGGTGTTCAAGATGGACTGTGCAGAGATGCAGATGTTCCCTGGAGGCATTCCTGGATGCAGTGCATAACCTCTGTGATATGTAGGCCACAAATGCGGCGGACATGTTCCACTCTGGACACTGCCATATGTAAATAGTTACATGTACAACTGTTCCACAGAGAGTTGTCTGCAACAACCATTGTTGGAGGGTATGACACTTCCCATATCTGACTGTCTCCACTGCATAGCCCAAGGGTTCACATGTTAACACCAGGGTCAGCATAAACATGCATGTTGTTTGAATGCTGTTCAAGACTCTTCTGCTATGTTTTGTCCACTCAGACTTTACATGTTGTTCCATTGTGTATGAGTGCTGTTCATCACTGTGCATGCCATGTGGTAATGTTTTGTTTTTACTCAACCAATCCATGTCTGTCTTCACCCCTGTCCCCCATCAGAACAATAAATGTTCACTTGTGTATTGTACAACATGTGTTGGATGTGCCTTTCTGATGTGTGCTACCAGTGGAATGTTCAGTGTGGCAGCCACATGGCACTATCTGCTTGTGGTCATGTCCTGTGGCATCATGCCCCCAGCTGGCTGCATCCCAGCAACCTGCAGCATTGCATGGCATGTTCATCAATGTTGCTGTCCCCTGTGTGTGGCACTGTGGTTGTCTACCACATGGCCTGGCACGCCATTGGGTGGGGGGTGGGGAGGACACCATATTGTTCAGCCCTTGTGCCACACAAGCAGCCTCTGTGGCCACTCATTTTCAATAAAGGCAGTGACATGGTTGGGTGACCATTGGCTGGATACAGGACAGACATGGTGAGTGTCTGTCAATGGCACTGTTTAGGGTGTCCAGCATGCCACTACTGCTGTGCCACGTGGATCCTTGGTATGGCTGGTCATGTCTAATGCATGGCCGTGGATTGTTGGCATGGGTTCACAAGGCACACATGGCCTTGTTGTGGATAGCAGCATGTTAGGGACTAGTGTGTGATTTTGATCAGGGCTTTGGGCATTCACATTGGCCAGACTCATGCAGCCACATGTTCCAGCATCTGCATGACGCCACAGGTGTTATATGCTGCATCTGTCTGCAGGTACTCTGGAACAGCCTACTGGCACACAGGGTGACAGATACATGCCCCCACTGTGTGGGCTGATCTTGGGGTCATCGGATGCAGGAACGGTGCACAAATCTTCAAGTCCTATTGTGTGTCTCACAGGGTGCGACACAGGCTAGGGTGAAGAAGGGGAATCAGCAGACACAGTGTGTTTCTACATGTGCTATGGTACTCCCCTTGACAGGCACATATGGGGTACCATGGGCAGTTGTGTGAACCCATGACATGGGTGGGAGACTGTCTGGTGACTGGCCAGGGTGGGAAGGCACTGCTGTGGTACGGGCCTCCATGCGCTAGCATCCCGGGTCCATTCATTATCATGGATCACAGTCCCACTGGGGCATGGGTTGTGGGGGGGGGGATGTTACGGTGCAGACATGTAGCAAGGGGTATTACCACTGTGACCTTGTCCAAACAATAACATTGCAGTGCTAATAGCTGTACTGGAGGCAGCCCACTGTGAAGGTGAATAGTGGCTGGCAGTTGTGTGGCATACCCATGCACCATTGCATTGCCTGTACCGTACTTACAGGGTACTGTGTGTCCTACACAGGCATTGTGTGCTGCAACAGTGGAGGCACGTACTGCCCCCGGTACAGTGGTACAGGTTACTGACATGTGTCTGTGCCCACCCATCTGTAACTTGCACATATCCCTGCCCATATTCCCCTGAACCAGACTGGCATCACCCATCCCAACATGCCTTGCACAATCCATTGCTGCAGCCCATGTCAGTGGATGTACTGCCAGCACACATGTTCTGTGTTGTATGTGTAATTACCCAGATATTTAGGTCTTGCACCACACTGTGCAGTACCGGCATGTGTGTTACCTTAGAAAATGGGCTTTTAAAAAGACAAATCCTGATTGGTTGAAATACCCTTGGACCCATGCTTTTATTTTTAACAACACCCTGCAAAAAACAAGTGCCAGTTAGGGGTGCCCCATTACTTAGGATATTATTGGGCACCCTGAATTTTCAAATTCACCAGCTGCCATTTTTTCCTGTCTCACTAGCGAGACTGACCTCCTTAAACACAGCAACAGCACTCCTTGCAGTTGAACGCTTGGGCACCTAGCAGTATTCCACATTTGGCCACTCAGTTTTCCAGCTAAGAAAAATGCAAAAGCAACAGAATAATGGTTTTATTCAGCAAAGAATCTTTTTTTAAATGTGAAGCAAAATCACCAGCACAGTATTGGGCACATCACACAGCACTTGTCTCGCGCTGTTCCACCATTTGTTGTCACTGAAGGCAAACAGAAAGAAAGCCATACAAAACACAGCATCTTCAAGTTTTTCCTTAAAAATGGAAATGTGCCTCTTTTATATTGATGCCATCTCATTCCCTTGATACATTTTTGGCACTTCAGATAAAAACGTGGGGGGGGGGGAGATAAGGAATGATGTCAGTTAAAAAAAAAGGTGTGTGTGTGGGGGGTGGGTAACCATGACAACCAGCCCCATTCCCAACTACGGAGGCTCCTGTAAGATAAAAATACAGGTGGAGGAACTCTTTTGTTATAAAACTTATGTTAAACTAATTTTTTTTTTTTTATTAAACTACTTTTTTTTTACACTGCCCATTTTTTAAGCACAATAATACCCTCCAGGGAGGGCGTTATGGGGTATAACGGACCTAGCAGGGGCTATAAGGCCTTCCACCTGTGGCGTCAGGCCTTATTGTGCCACTGGATTGTCCATTATATCCCAATAACACTCACCCTGTCGGATATCATTGCTTACTTATTCCACAGTGTCATATGCACATCACACATTTGCCCACCACCCACACATGTTACCCCTGTGGCAGTGGTACCCCCCCCCAGTGCACACTGCAGTCCTCTCTGTCATGACATGTCCATTGTGCCACAGTTTGCTGTCTGCCTTAGGTTTCTTCTATCTTGTACATTGCTGGGGTGGCACATCCTGCTGTTGTTGTCTTTTATGCCTTGTGGCTTGTTACTCCACAGCCCTTGATCATGGGTGCTGTGCATGGCTCTGCTGTAGTGGTGTCCTGCATGCCTGTGCTGCATGGCTTCTAGCCACATTTCTTTGGTGGTGGTTGCTGGTCTTGGTTAACCTGTGTCTGCATTGTGTCTTGCATAACCTGTAAGTGGGACCCAGTGTCAGGCCCCGTGCTGGCACCACATTGCTGGCTTCCTTGTGTGCAGTTCCGTTCCATCTGCAGTATGACTCCGGCCTGCTTCATATTGCTTGTAGAAGTGGATGCGGTGCAGATGATGCCTGCTAGTTCGCTGCTCCAGCGGACATTCTTGCTGGTGCTGGGGACATTGTCATGCCCACCTTGGGTCTGTCTGACACTGCATGATGGTGATGTCACAGGTGTCTGCGTGTGCCCATCTTCTTCAGTGCCCTATTGTGGTGCTGACATCACAGGTATCTGCATGGGCCCATCTTCTGCAGTGACCTGTTGTGGTGCTGATGTCACAGTTGTCTGTGTGGGCCCATCTTCTCTAGTGACCGGTTGTGGTGCTGACATCACATGTGTCTGCTTAGGCCCATCCTCAGCGGTGACCTCTTGTGATGCACCATTGGGGTGCTGCTGTACTGGCACAACTGTTGTGTGCTGCCTGGTGGACTGTAGTTGCGTGACATCCCTGTGTAATGGCGCTAGGCATGTTGACCTCTCCTGCAGGATTACGGCAATGTTTTGCAATGCTGTTGCCATTACCATTATCTGCCTCTGCTCCACAAATCTTTCCACAGAGACTGTGAGGACTCTGTTGCCTGTGTGTTGCCCTGGGTACATGCCCATGTGGCATGCAGGGCCTCAAAAATGGTGTTCAGTGCTACAAAAGTGTCCTGTGTTCCCTCCTGAATGGCCATGGTGATGCCTGACAGGCGTTCATCCAGGTTCTTGTGGTATTCCTATAGGCATAGTCATATACAACCCAACAGCTCTGTTTGTTCCTTTTGCCTGCCCACCACTGACTGACAGAATGTGCCATAATCTGTAGGTGACCTCTGCTCCTCCTGTAGCATTCTCGCAGTCTCATCCAGTCTAGCCTCCAGGTCTGACATACTGATTGGGCTCAGTTCCTGGGCTATGTTGTCTAGTATGTTCCCAATACTCCCCAGGACATCATCCTCAGTTGTGAAGTCAGCTGCCAACACTGCTGACACTGTCTGGCTAGTGTCCCCTGCTATGGACTCTGTGGCCACCTGTGGCATGTCTTGCCCAACTTCCGCCTGTGCAGACTGTGTGCCTTGTGTGTCACGTTCCCCACTGTTGGCCTCTTCATCCTCCTCTTTGCTGTCCTTGCTGTTTTCACTGTCATCCCTGGCAGCTGCTCCAGCTTCCCCATCATCCACTGGTATTTCTGTGGGGGATACATACAGTGGTGGTTAGTGGCTACACCTGCCATTGCAGCATTCACCTTTGTATCTGACATCACAGGATGCAGTGGCTTGTAGTGTGTTTTACCCATTAGTCTGACACACAGATGCAGTGCTGACACGTGGTGTGGTGCGGTATTGTGTGCTGTTGCATTGTCGGTTGTCCTGCCATGGCTGTCATGGAACCTTCCAGTCCATGGTTGTCTGGCAACAACAAGACTGCCCCTCCGGGTGCCCCCCCCCCCACTGTCCAGGTGCTGCTTCTTCTTCACCACCCTTGGGCCATGGTGTGTGCAGCATATGCATCTGGTACACCACTAGGCTTTGTGTCCCATGACTGCAGTGTGGCCCAGTTGCCTGCCCCATGTCTATAGTTCAGTCACGTCATTGGCCATGTGGTTTTCTGCTGTGGGGATGTTGTGAAATCCCTATATCACCTGTTCTGTCCTGTGTTTTCTTGCTTGTGTCTGTCCCCAGTGGGCCATCATGTCATTCTGCTGCATGGACCGTGCCTCATATGGTGGTGACTGTGCATCAGGTATGGAGATATGTGACACACCTACCCTGGGGAACAGATGCACTGGGCATGCTGGACAGGGCCTCAGAACTGCCATATTCTGATTGGAATTTGGTATCACAACAGCCATGCATTGCCCCCGTCACACTATCATGCACAGCCTGGGCACCATGGCACTTGATTGAACCTATCAGCATTCCGCTCTGCTTCATTACCACCTGGACAGATGATATGTCCTTCTGGACCTGCATTACCCCAGTGCCAGTTGCAGAACGCTGTGATACCGACCCCACCCCCCATCCTTACATACACATTCACACTGTATCCATTGTCCGCCTCTCTGTTGGGCTGTTCTGTGTCATAGCACTCTGCCACTCCCAGTTCTGTTGCTCACAGTTGCCCCCTCACCTCCTAGGGGTCATGTATCAGTTGATTGCGCCTCATGGCACAGTCAAGCCCTCTGGTTTTTTTCACAGACAGTTGCACTGGCCATGCACTTAACTCTTTGCCTACATGTGCACCTGTGCAGTGGAGCATGATGTTGTGTTGTTTGTTGTGTGTATGTGGCCAACACAGTCATGTGGCAGGGCTATATGCTCTCAGCAAACCAACAATGGTTGGCACCTACTACTGAACACATTCCAGGTGTGCCTTACTGCTTCTGTACAATTGTTCCACGTGTTGCTGTTTTGTCATGGACAATGGGCTCTGTTGCAACATGCACATTTACTGTCCTGCCTTGATGCCACGTGCTGTCTCCTGTTTCCTGCACCTCTGTTGCCCCTGTCATTTGTCTGTCTCCCTGCACACTCCATCAGTTGTGAGACAGTCTGACTTGGCATTGTGGACATCAGGCTCTGCCAGCATCCAGTGCTGTTGTGTCCCCCTTCCATGGACTGGTACCATGGAATACTACCTTGGTCTGTGTCACACTGCCTGGTACATTGTCATGTGCCATACAGGTCTGTTCACATTGCCAGCTGGGTTGCATGGTGGTCTCCAGTCTTATTGGTGTGCAGGGTCTGCGCCCCCCCCCCCCATTGCACACAGTACACATGGGTCACACAGTGGCAGGTATGTGTTCTCCACATTCATGTGTGTGGCTTTCCTGTCACATGGCAGACTGTGCTGTTCATTATATATCTTGCCCCTTTGTGTGGACCTTTGTGTCACATTCCCCACAAGTGGGCTGGCTCCTGATTGCCCCTGGTCTCTTTTGCACTGTGTGTCTGCTCCTTTTGTACACAGCACACACACTGTTGATTGCTGTGGTGCAACTCCTCTGTGCTGCTGCACATTGCGGCCTCCCCAATCCATGGTTTTGCTGTATGTGGCTGTGGCTTACCTGTGTTGCTCTGCTGCCTGAAAGTGTCCAGGTCAGTGTCCCCTGTACTGTGTGGTTGCTGATGAATGTTGTGATACTCTCCTCATATCTCGTGAGTGGGAATTCCTGGCTTGGGCTCCTGCCAGTTGCCATTGCACACCTCCTGTTGTGTGCCAACTTTTCTTCACTGTGCCGCTTGAGGTCATTTAGCCTTTTCTGGAGGTCTCTGATGTTGCGCTTGGCATTGGCCTCAGCATTGACCTTGGAGGCCACTGCCTCCCAGGCTGCTTGGCACAATTTGTGCTGTTCCTTGTCCTCACCTTTGCCAAGGAGTAGCTGTACCTGGGCCTCCACCTCATCAAGGAGGATGTCTGTCACTTCCTTGTTAAAGTTTTTTTTCCATTTGTGTGTCTTGCTGCTAGACTGCACTGACCCTTGCATGTTGTCTTCTGCCATACCCTGTGCCTGTCTTCCCACCTACATTTCTGCAATGCTTCTGCACTTTGTGGCCATGTTATATGATGTTACTTGCGACATATACACTTTGCAGCATCTCTGGTGCAAGTCTTGCTTCTTTTGAAAAATGGTGCAAGTCACATGTCGCACTGGTTTTGGACACATTTTGTGCCATGTCTTAACTTGCGCCTCCTTTACACTTTCTTTCAGAATCGGGCCCTTTGTCTTTTTAATTTCTTATTCACAGAAGTCAGACCATTGAAAATGCCATACTGTGCCTCAGTTGGTTGCACAAATAGAAACAGTCCCAGGAAAAAGTTCTATGCATTTCATAAAGACAATGAATGTTGTCAACTTCGGATAGCTGCTATGAAATGAACAGGATGTAGTCTAACCGATCACCTTGTTTCATGTAGTGACCATTTTGACAATGATCAGTTTTTAATGGACTCTTGCATACTGCAAAGGGTTGGTTTTAGACCAAGTCAGAGACAACTAAAACAATGTGCTCTGCCATCAATCTTTAGTAATATAATTAATTCTTGAGATCTAATCAGTTAATCAGTAGCCAAAATAAAATGAATGGAGGTTAGTATTATTTTCACATTACGTATTACAGAAAGAAGTACAGATTAACATTCAACTATACTTAAAATCATAAAGTCAGAAAGATTCAGTATAATAAATGCATTTATTTTGTAAACTGATTTACATTTTTACAATTTGGGCAGGGATGAGGGTTGGGGTTGGGAGATGATATAGTTTATTTCGTGTTTCTCTGACTTGTTGATGTTACTTTTTAAGGTCATTATATTATATATTCGATATGCCGTAAGAATTGCTAGGGATGCATGACTCAAGCAAGATCCGAATGTCAAATTCCACTTGGTACTAATTACCTGTCTAAGAAATGAGTTTTATTTGTGTATGGTATATTACCTCAAAGCTCATGTCAGTTACTGACCAATGAGATCAATGGATTTTTGTTGCTCATTTTATAAATTTTTCTGAGTATTTATTTCTATGTGTTCAAAAGCATCCCCACATCACTGTCACCAACCTTCTCACACAGCTACAGGATATCCTTCATCTAAACATGACACTTGTTTGGTTGGTGGCAGCCATGACAGTCATGCTAGAAGCTTGCAGTGCCTGATTGTAGCTGCCTGGATATTTTTCAGGTAAATGTACAAGTAATTGTGGGAAATGGAGTTAGGTGCTTTCTAGAACTTCTTCAGCCCCCACATAAGAGGCTCTGTAAACAATAAAAATTGGGGGTGGGGGCCCTTTTAAACCTTTGAAGGAAAAATAGAAGACTTCCAGTCACTTGAATCTGTGCTTTATTTCATCCCCTACGTTTCACCCACATCTTGGGCTTGTTCACGGGGTACATTTTCAATAATTTGACAATTCTTTTTTTAAAAGACAATCTAAAAAAATATAGAATAAATCAATATTTAGTACTAATACAGATGAGCTAAAGTAGGTATTTCCAAAAAACGATTACTATTTCCCATACCTTTGTAGCTATGTTGTCAATTTTAAATAGCTTACAGTATATTACCAGAATATTATCTGGTTATGAACTCCTCATAAAGTCTTTTTAAATCTATGGCTATGACTCTTGTAGATAGATTTAGTCTGTAAAATCGTGATGACATCATCGTGTTATGACATTTTCTAGCGATTTTACAGCAAAACAGACACAAGAGGATCTATGAGCATTCTCTTAGCAACACTGATGTTGTTTGTATGTAGAAGCCATTTTGTATGGCACAATGCAGTTTTCCTGTTATTCTGGCTAGTGAAACTAACTAAAGTGAGTACCTCTTTACTTAACAACAACAGAATTTCTTAAAATGGCTATACTATAGAACAAACTTTAGTGGTAACTGACTAAAAGAACTTACTTTTTATGTATTTTACAGACTAAATCTATCTACAAGAGTCACAGCCATTGAGATACAGGGTATGAGAATGCTCTAGTAAGAAAGTAGCACAAGTTCAGTACTGTGATAGATTTATCATTGCCACATTTTTCTTTTCTTCTCTAAAAATGCCCTATATGTTTTGTTTGCAGATTTTAGATTTAAAAAGACTTTATGATGAGTTCATAACCAGATAATATTCTGGTAATATAAACTATTTAAAATTGACAACATAGCTACAAAGGTATGGGAAATAGTAATCATTTTTTGGAAATACCTATTTTAGCTCATCTGTATTGGTACTAAGTATTGATTTATTCTATATTTTTTTAGATTGCCTTTTAAAAAAAGAATTGTCAAAATATTGAAAATGTACCCCGTGAACAAGACCAAGATGTGGATGAAACATAGGGGATGAAATAAAGCACAGATTCAAGTGACTGGAAGTCTTCTATTTTTCCTTCAAAGGTTTAAATGGGTCCCCCACCCCCACTTTTTAATGGATATTTTTCACCCACTATTACCACAAGTTAGAACATAATGACATGTATGCCAGTACATCATGATTCAGCACTACAACTATACGTGTAGTAGTGTTGTACTGCTGCATGATCTATGTCATGCTGTAATCACTGTGGAGGAAGCAGGTGTCCATACCCCCTCACTCTATTGGTCCACCTAGCAACCTTCTCCATTCACAAACTCAAATTGCCATCATGGATGGCCGAAGCACAACTGCACCTCCACTTGAGTGACCATTATAAGTCTTGCAATTTTACAGTACTGAATTAGCAGGATGTAATTCTAATTCCATATTATTATCCATTATGGGTAACATGGCACTGTGCTGCACCTTGTGCCACACTGTGTCAATTGTAGAACTTGGTCACATCAAGCATACATTACTTAATGCATCATTTGCAACTGTTATTCTTTAGAGAAAACATTTTTATTCATATTATATGGAGTTATGATATTTAGACATTTTTTATTTCATAAATTGAAATATTGCTTAATTTAAAATTGCTGTTTTTATTTATAGTTTAATAATCTAATTTCATAGATCAATAATGATGTACAGTAGTGAAGTTAAAAATTCCTATGACATGGAACACAAGGGACTAAAAAAGAGGTATAAGAACACTGAAAGATGCAAACGTTAACATCAGTAGTGTTATCATGGATGATAACTCATCTGTTAAAAAATAAGAAAGAAGCAGCCACAGATTACATATTGGTTTGATTTATAGCATGTAGTAAAAGGTATTTACAATTTGTAAGACCATTAACTGAAAACATTTGTTTTAATTTATGGGCAAAAATTGCTATAACATTATGAAGTATTTGTAGGCTGAAACAATTATGCATGTGAATCAAAATCTTAAACAGTTCTAGCTGATGGATTACAAGCATATGCAAGAAATGAATAGGAAACTTGGCCAAGATAAGTGGTTAGATAAATGATAAGTGTACATACATTTGTTTTTTTCTTTTGTTTTGTTTTGTTAGTTTAATGTGCTACAGTTAGCAAAGAACATATCAGTTATATGGAAATATAGAAACATAGAAGTTGTCAGTAGATAAGGACCACTTGCCCACCTAGTTTGCCCTAAATTCCCTATTTATAGATAGTGCCAACTGAGACCCTACTTGGACTCCAGTTTACACCCCCCCCCTCCTTGCTTCTAAGATTTCCTTGTGTCCCTATTAGAGGCAAGGTTACTTTAATGTAGCTGTGTATGTATAAAGTATCCGCAGCCAGTTTTGGGCTGGGGGACCAGGAGTAGCTCTTGGTTTATATGTGTGTGTGCCATTGTATGTCTTAAATGTGTGAAAATAAAACCAATAAAGATGGTTAAAAAAAAAAGATTTCCTTGCGTCTATCCCATGCATTCTTGATTCTACATGATCACTAATATTGCCTCATGTTCAGAACAATAATAATATTAAGTTCAATATTGCAATACCTTGTTTGGCATATAAATATGAATCTACATGCAGATTATGGTTTATAATCATATTATATTCATTCTTTTTGCTTGTTTGATGCATGTATGTTGATAACAGATATACATGCGGTTGATAGAATGATTACATCCAATAAGAAAGTTTTACATATAATGTATCTTTCAATCATTATTAAATTGGGTTTGTGGATAATAACAGTTACATTACCTGTTGCATGCTTGCATGACAATTCAGAATATAAAGGTGTATATGTACTGTATGCATCGGATTAAGGACAATGTATTTAGAGTCACATTTCTGTTTGCTTAAGTGATAGGTATTAAGAAGAAGTCTGACATAAAAGGGAAACGAAAAGATTGTAATCAGTTACTACAGTGGTCTAAACCAATTAGTTATCACCTGTATTAATGTGTCTCATCAAGCAGAGGAGATGGTGATTTTGTAGTGTCGGAAGTGGATATCAATAATGTATAGTATCATGTCTCAAATATACATATAAGTCATGGGGAATCTTATGAAAAATGTTAGTATGACATACTTGATAATCGTCCTTGAATTAGAAATGGTTAGCTATTCACATGCTAATTACAATCATCTTATGATGACTAATGCAAATTCTCATTTGAATCAATTAAATAAAAGTATTTATGAACATACAAATATCACTTATACATTTCTAACTTAATATTGGAGTGTTCAATTTCTTTTTATAGGCAGCAAGCCCCACAAGGAGATTGGTATTACAGTAAGAAGCAAACTGTTGTGCAATGACATTAAAAAGTTGCCCCCTCCTATACTGGCATGATGGTCTGCATCTGTCCAGGAGGAGAACCAGGATCCTAGATTATAGGTTTAAATGCTTCATTGGCAAGCATTTAAACTATCCAAGGGAAGGAGGCACTGAAAATGAGCAGGAAAATCCCAGCCCCCCCCCAAAAAAACAGGGTAGTTAGCGAGGTAAACACCAAAATAGAGAAGTCGATAGGGAGAAGGGCAGGAGTAAATGGATAAAAAGGCAAAGGCAGTAAAGACAGGGATGGGGCTTAAAGGGGTAAGACCATCAGAAAATGTAGGGCAATGAGTACTAACGCATGTAGTCTGGGTAACAAGTTCCCTGAACTAGTAGCCTTTATGGAAGAGGGAAGCCTGGATATCATGGCAGTCAAAGTAACATGGTACACAGAGAACCATGACTGGGATGTCACCATACCAAGATACACAATCTACAGGAGGGACAGGGAGGGTAGAAGAGGAGGAGGAGGAGGAGGAGGAGGAGTAGCTCTCTAAATAAGGGAAGAGATAAAAGCAGCAGAACTAAGGGGTAAACAGGGAGGAGAGGAGGAACTATGGGTCATCCTGGAAACATGAAATGGCCCCACAATCTGCACAGGGGCTGTATACAGACCCGCATCTCAAGGGGAGGAAATGGACAAGGAAATGATAGAAGGCATCCTTAGGAAGGTATAAAAAGGGGAGATACTGCTGATGGGGGACTTGAATATGTCAGATGTTAACTGGAGCACCTTTGCTGCAGCCACATCCAAGAGCAGGGTCATTCTTGATGCCCTACAGGTAGCATGCCTCAGACAGCTAGTGTTGGAACCCACTCAGCAGGGAACAATCTTAGACCTAGTACTCTCAAAATGGGATGGAGAGAGGATCTCAGATTTAGAAGTGGGTAGCCATCTGTGAACAAGTGACCATCAAACGGTGTGGTTCACGATAAACATAGCCATAGAGTCAAGCCATACAAAATGTGTGGGTATTGGACTTAAGGAGGGCTGACTCTGGCAAAATGAGTGCCTCAGAAAAGCACTATCAAATGGGCAAGAAGGAGTGGAGGGGGGAAAATTGGGAAACGTCAGAACTGCCATCACAGAGGCAACAAGCCTTTGTGTGAAGCAAATAAACATATCAAAATAAGGAAAAAAAAAACTATGGTTCTCAAAAGAGGTGGCAGGGAAGGTTAGGGACAAAAACATAGCATTCAGGAAGTATAAGGAAACACAAAAGGAGCAGAACAGTGAACTGTACCAGTTAAAGCAGAAGAAAGCGGGGAAGGCAGTCTGAATAGCAAAGACCCAAACCAATGACGAGATAGCCAACTCGGTTAAGAAGGGGAATAAAACCTTTTATATGTATATTAGTTAGCAATAGAAGACCAAGGGCGGGATAGTGAGGCTTAATAAAGGGGAGGGTGGATGGGCAGAGGACGACAATGAAAAAGCAGGGATACTGAATGAATATTTCTGCTCAGCATTCACAAATGAAGAGGAAGGGGAGGTACCTAATCTAATCAATAGAAGTACTCTGGATAGGTGGGTTGATACCAGTCCATTCACAGAAAAAAGGGTTCTGAAAGAACTCCTGAAACTGAAGGTGGACAAAGCAATGGGGTCTGATGGGATTCACTCCAGAATTCTAAAAGAACTAAGGGGGAGAAATAGTGACATCACTGACTACCCTTTTTAACAAATCATGGGAGGATGGTGTGGTACCTGAGGACTGGAGGAGGGTGGATGTGATTCCCATTCACAAAATTGGGAGAAAAGCAGAAGCAGGAAACTACAGACCTGTTAGTTTGACCTCAGTGGTAGGGAAAATGATGGAATCACTTCTGAAAGAAAGAATTGTTAAGTACCTAGAGGCCAGCAGGGCACAGGACCCAATGCAACATGGATTCACAGCAGGAAGGTCAAGTCAGACGAATGTAATAGAATTCTTTGACTGGGTGACCAAAGTAGTAGACCAGGGAGGGGGTGTGGACATGGCCTACCTAGTCTTTAGCAAGGCATTTGGCACAGTACCTCACAAAGGATTAGTAAACAAGTTAACCAGCCTGGGAGAGTGTCCCAGGGTGGTAGCCTGGGTAAAAAACTGTCTTGACAACAGGACACAGAGGGTAATAGTAAACAGAGTCCACTCCGAAGAAAGGGTGGTTACTAGTGGGGTCCCACAGGATACAGTACTTGGACTAGTCCTTTTTAATGTCTTTATAAGTGACATTTCAGAGGGACTGGAAGGGAATGTATGCCTCTTTAAAGACGACACAAAGATCTGCAAAAGGTTTGATACACAAGGGGGGTGGAAAGGATGAGAAGGGACTTGGCAAGGTTTGAGGAATGGTCAAAAGTATGGCAGCTTAAATTAAATGCAAAGAAGTGCAAAGTAATGCACCTGGGAAACAAAAACTCAGGGGAAGAGTACACAGTGGGGGGGGGGATACTAACAATAACAAAAATGGAAAGGGACCGGGGGTAGTCATATCAGATGACCTAAAGGCAAGCAAGCAATGTGAGAAGGCAGTAAGGAGGGATGGGGATACTGGGATGTATAGGAAGAGGCATCACCAGTAGAAAACAGGAAGTTGTTATCCCTCTGTAGAGACAGTTAGTTAGACTCCATCTTGAGTACTGCGTGGAGTTCTGGAGACCCCATCTCTGTAAGGACATAAACAGGATGGAGGCAGTCCAGAGGAGGGCAACTGAAATAGTGCAGGGTCTGCACCAAAAGCCATATGAAGAGAGACTAAAGGAGCTTAATATGTATACCCTCAAGGAAAGGAAAGGAAGGATGGGGGGACATGATAGAAACTTTCAAGTACCTCAAGGGAATCAACAAAGTCCAAGAGGGTAGCATCTTTCAGAAAAAGAGATGTGCAAGCACAATTTGAAGATAGAGGAGGGGACAGCTCGGGGGCAATGTGAGTAAGTATGTTTTCACAGAGATGGTGGTGGGCACATGGAATAGCTTTCCTTAGGAGGTCATGGGGTCAAAAACTGTGGAGGAATTCAAGAATGCATGGGACAGACATAAAGCAATTCTGGTGGGGGTTAGGAAAAAGTAGGCTGTTGTTTAATTAGGATCTGCCGCATATCCAGTAGGTAGGGAAATGGGCAGACTGGGTGGTCGAAGCGGTCCTCATCTGCTGTCAAAGTCTATGTTTCTGTGTTCTATGTTTCTGAACAAATTTTGGCACTCAAGTCATTTCATAAAATAATTATGTATTTTGCACAAAAAAAGTGCATTACTTCTATGTTAGAAAGGAACAAGGTATGAATTAATGGTACACCTCATGATCCACAGTGTCACAGGTACACACAGAACCATGACTGGGATGTTAACATACCAGGGTACACAACCTACAGGAGAGACGGGGGGGGGGAGAGAAGAGGGGGAGGAGTAGCTCTCTATGTAAGGGAAGGGATAAAAGCAACATAAAAAGAGTAAACGGAGGAGAGGAGGCACTGTGGGTCACCTTAGAGACTGGAAATGGCACCACAATCCGCACATGGGGTTGTATAAAGACCCCCATATCAGAGGGAGAGAATGGAAAAGGATATGATAGAAGGCTTCTTAGGATGACAGAGAAAGGGGAGACACTGTTGATGGGATACCTGAACATGCCAGTTGTTAAATGGAGCACATTTGCTGCAGCCACATCCAAGAGCAGGGCCATTCTCGATTCCCTACAGGTGGCATACCTCAGACAGCTAGTTTTGGAACCCACTCATGAGGGAGCAATCTTAGACCTCATACTCTCAAATGGGGACAGTGAGAGGATCTCAGATCTAGAAATGGGTAGCCATCTGGAAGCAAGTGACCACCAATGTGGTTCATGATAAACTCAGCTATATAGTCAAGCCATACAAAAGTGAGGGTACTGGACTTCAAGAGGGCTGACTTTGGCAAGATGGGAGAGTGCCTTGGAAAAGCACTAGCAAACAGGCTAGATGGAGGGGTGGAGCAACAATGGGGAATCATCAAAACTGCCATCACAGAGGCAACAAGCCTTTGTGTGAAGCAAATAAACAAATCAAAATGAAAGAAAATGCCACTATGGTTCTCAAAAGAGGTGACGGGGAAGGTCAGGGAGAAAAAGACAGCATTCAGCAAGTATAAGGAAACACAGAAGAAGCAGGACAGAGAGCTGTACCAGTTAAAGCAGAAGGAAGCAGGGAGTGAAGTCAGAATAGCAAAGGCCCAAACTGAGGAAAAGATAGCCAACTTGGTTAAGAAGGGGGATAAAACCTTTGACAGGTACATCAGGGAGCGTAGAAAGACAAAGGGAGGGATAGAGAGGCTGAATAGAATGGACGGTGGGTAGGTGGGCAGAGAGGGACAGTGAAAAAGCAGAAATACTGAATGAATATTTCTGCTCAGTATTCATAAAAGAGGAGCAGGGGGAAGTGCCTAATCCAATTAACAGAAGCACTCTGGATAGGGGGGTCTATCCCTGTCCTTTCACAGAAGAAAGGGTTCTGACAGAACTCCTAAAACTGAAGGTGGACAAAGCAATGGGACCTGATGGAATTCACCCCAGAATTCTAAAAGAATTAAGGGGAGAACTAGTGAAACCACTGACTACCCTTTTTAACAAATCGTGGGAGGATGGTGTGGTACCTTAGTACTGGAGGAAGGCGGATGTGATTCCCCTTCACAAAAGTGGGACTAAAACAGAGGCAGAAAACTACAGACCTGTCAGTTTGACCTCTGTGGTAGGGAAAGTGATGGAATCACTTCTAAAGGAAAGAATTGTTCAGTGCCTAGAGGCCAGTGGAGCATAGCTCCCAAGGCAGCATGGGTTCACAGTGGGAAGGTCATGTCAGATGAATCTAATTGATTTCTTTGACTGGGTGACCAAAGTAGTAGACCAGGCATGGGCTGTGGACTTGGCGTACCTAGACTTTAGCAATGCATTTGACACAGTCCCATACAAAAGATTAATAGTCAAATTAATCAGCCTGGGAGTGGGTCCCAGGGTGGTAGCCAGGGTAAAACATTTGCTGGACAACAGGACACAGAAGGTAATTGTAAATGGAGTCCACTCTGAAGAAAGAGAGGTTACTAGTGGGGTACCACAGGGTTCAGTACTGGGTCCAGTCCTTTTTAATGTCTTTATAAGTGACATTGCAAAGGGACTGAAAGGAAAAGTGTGCCTGTTTGCAGATGACACAAAGATCTGCAACAGGGTTGATACACAAGGAGGCGTGGAAAGGATGAGCAGGGACTTGGCAAGGTTGGAGGAATGGTCAGAAGTATGGCAGCCTGGATTCGATGCAAAGAAGTGCAAAATAATGCACTTGGGAAACAAAAATCCAGGGGAAGATTACAAAATGGAGGGGGGGGGTAGTAACAACAACAAAAATGGAAAGGGACTTGGGGGTAATCATATCAGATTACCTTAAGGTTATCAAGCAATGTGAGAAGGCAGTAGGGAGGCCTGGGGGATACTGGGATGTATAGTGAGAGGTATCACCAGCAGAAAACAGGAAGTTGTTATCCCTCTGTACAGACAGTTGGTGAGACCTCATCTGGAGTACTGCATCCAGTTCTGGAGACCCCATCTCCTCAAGGACATAGGCAGGATAGAGGCAGTCCAGAGGTGGGCAACTAAAATGGTGCAGGGTCTTTAAGAGAAGCCATACAAGGAGAGACTAAAGGAGCTTAATATGTATACCCTTGATGAAAGGAGGGAGAGGAGGGACATGACAGAAACTTTTAAGTACCTCAGTGGAATCAACAAAGTCCAAGAGGTTAGCATCTTTCAGAAAAAGAGAGATGTGCAAGAACAAGGGGACACAAATTGAAGATAGAGGGGGGCGGTTCAGGGGCAGTGTGAGGAAGTATTTTTTTACAGAGGGGCGGTTGACACATAGAACAGCCCTCCTGAAGTGGTTGTGGGGTCTAAAACTGTGGGAGAATTCAAGAATGCATGGGACAGACATAAGGCAATTTTTGTGGGTGGTAGGAAGAAATAGGCTGTTGGTTAACTAGGATCTGCAGCTTATCCTGTAGGTAGGGAAATGGGGAAGACTAGGTGGGCCTAGCGGTCCTTATCTGCCATCAAAGTCTATGTTTCTATGTTTCTATAATATAACTTCAGAGCCAATTTGTCCTCACTCAATCCTGATCTCCTTCAGCATCTCTCCAACCTCAGTCTCTTGATCTTAAACTCCCGGAGCTCCCCATCAAACCAGGGGGACCTCCGATGAGTAGTTAAGGAACAGAAGGGCATGATAGAGTCAAAGGCCACAGTAACAGTCCTATTATAGGCTGCCACTGCCTCCTCCGTTCCCACCGCGCATGCAGTTTCCATACCTGATAGGTCCAGCATGCCTGGAGTCCTGTTGGGGACAATCCCTGTAAAGGGCAGTACCAGACCATCTCCACAGAGCACGGACCCTCGGGGGGGCCCCAAATGTGAACCTCACTGTACTATGATCCGACCAAATGACTGGATCAATCCTGAGGTTGTCAACCACAAGACCCAGTGTGAACACCAGGTCCAATGTGTGTCCGTGCGAGTGGGTCACTGCAGTGACAACTTGCAATAGGCCCAGATACCATCAACCTTACATCAAAACGATGGAAATACAGAAAATAATGCCTTAGCCATTCAGGATTACCTGTTCTTTATTTTTGCTTCTTCATTATCTTTTAATTTTACAGTTTGGATGTGTCGAGAGCAGCACTGACAGATAAAAAGCATCAGTTCATGTTGTTTGTCATTATGAACATTTTAATTTCCCCTGTTTAACAACTGTTCCCTATAAAATGTACAAAAAATGCTTCTCAGATGTTTTCAGGTTCTGCTTTTCTCTATAGGATAAGTACAGTTCTCCGTGAATTTACTTTTTACATGCAGTACTGGAGAACAGTATGAAAGTATATGGAAATCATATAAGCCTATCATGAATATTTGTCCAGATATTTTTATGTTGATTGCGCGCATACGCAAGAAACATATTGCGTCAGCTTTCTCCACAAGCAGGTTGTGGAGGCCTGGCACTGTTGTGCCCAATGCTCCCACAGCCTGCAGAGGCTTGTCTCCCGTCCCCCAATGCCATGGCACGCTGCTGCTGACACTAGTTCAGCCAGCGTGCATCACAACTTTCTAAAAATCAGGCGCTGCAATCAGGGCTGCCTCGTCGTGCAGCGTCAGCCATCCGGCTGCAATGTGGGCGACCCGTCTTGCAGAGGCGGTATGAAACCCCTTATATTGTTTGTGAACATGGTGGCGGCTTGCGCGTGTTCCATAACACTATAACCCCTCCCCGCCGTGTTTACTTGTTGCCGACGGTGGAGCCCACTCCCGTCGGCATTGTGTACTCCCGCTTTGTTCCTGCCAACGGAGTGCCCAATCCCCATCGGCATAATGAAACCCCACCTACACGGTTTTGCTCCTGCCGACAGGGTGCCCAATCTCTGTCGGCATAATGAACCACACCTACCCCCCCCTTTTTCTTCCTGCCGTTGGGGTGCCCAATCCCCATCAGCATAATGAAACAGCCCCCCCGTTTCGTTCGTGCCGATGGGGTGCCAATCCTCATTGGCATAATGAACCCTCCCATTTTATTTCTGCCGACGGGTGCCCAATCCCCATCAGCATAATGAAACACCCCCCATTTTGTTCCTGCTGACAGGGGTGCCCCAATCCCCGGTCGGCTGCTGGACCCAAGAAAAGCCTCTGCTGGCACTCTGGGGCCTACACAGCGTGCCAGATGCCCTGTGAAGGGAAAAACTGTCCCGCAACGCCTTTTTTTTTTCTCCTGAAAAAAAGGAAACAGTCCCTCGGCGCTCACCCTGCCCCTCCACCCGCAACCCACACCCACCCACTGCACACCCTGCCTCCCCACAACCCTTCTCTCCCCATACTTACCTCCGGAGCTCGGCAAGACGATCTTCTGTGCACCCGGAACATGTCTGCACTCTTCAAAGCCGACCACAAACTGAGGAAATGACGGTAAGCTGTATAATGTAATAAATAGGTTTTTTTCAACTTTAGTGCATATCTCGGGCATTTTTGGGAATTTTTCCACCAAATTTTCAACATGGGGTTTTTGGGACCCCTCCTCATGAATTCTTGAACTGTCATGTCGTTAATCAGCCCCGAAAGGTGGTTTCGCAGTCACTTTGTGAAATCACCCTTTGGGGCCAATTAACGAAACAACAGTGGCAGTGTTCATGAGGTGGGCTCTCAAAAAGCCTATGTTGCAAATTTGCGGAAAAATCCAAAAATGACTGTTTTAAGAGCGCAGTGCTACATTTGCTGGACGCACATCGCCACGCACGCTCGTAATCTTACAATATTTTCATGCCAGATTTTCAGCATTGACATTTTGTCACACCTTCTTGTGAGCAGTATAGCTGTCATTGTTCACATCCTGGCCGAAATGTGTTTTCGCACTTCCAGTGCAGTATAGCACAGTCACTGTGCGAAATCAGTGTTCAGGACAGATTAAGAAAATGACAGTGACAATGTTCATGAGTAGAGGTCCTAAAATGCCTATGTTGAAAATTTGGTAATGATACTCTATAAAATGACTGTGTTACGAGCGTGCGTTACACAGTTGGCACACACACGCGTAACTTCGCGAGTTTACAATATTTTCACTCCAGATTTTCAACATTGCCATTTTCCCAGACCTACTTATGAAGAGTACAGCTGTCATTTTTCCCATCCTGGCTGAAATGTGTTTTCGCACTTCCGGCGCAGAATAGAGCGGTTGCTGTGGGAAATCACTGTTTGGGACAGATTAAGAAAATGACAATGATACCGTTCATGAGCACAGGTCCTAAAATGCCTATGCTGAAAATTTGGTGATGATAGCCCATCAATTGACTGTGTTACAAGTGCGCATTGCACACTTTCCATGCACCCTTGTAACTTCGCAGATTTGTAATATTGTCACACCAGATTTTCAACAGTGCCATTTTTCCACACCTCCTTATAAGCAGTACAGCTGTCATTTTTCACATCCTGATCGAAAATGTGTTTTCACAGTTCTGGCGCAGAATAACGTCGTCACTGTGGGAAATCAGTGTTCGGGATGGATTAAGAAAATGACAGTGGCACTGTTCATGAGCAGAGGTCCTAAAATCCCTATGTTGAAAATTTGGTGATGAAAGTCCATAACATGACTGTGTTACAAGTGTGCGTTGAACTGTTTCCATGCACCCTTGTAACTTCGCAAATTTGTAACACTGGCATGCCACATTTTCAACAGTGGTATTTTTTCACAACTCCTTTGAACACTACAGCTGTCATTTTTCACATCCTGGCTAAAATATGTTTTTGCACTTCTGAAGGACAATAGCACGGTCACTCTGGGACATCAGTGTTTGGGACAGATTAAGATCGACCAAGTGAGAGGGGGGAGTGACCAAGCTCAACTGAGTTCTGTCAGGACTGCTGCGGATTTGTTTGTGTTCAGACAAAGGCCCCAACACAAGAGCCCAGTACAAAAGGGCAGCCTGCAGCACTGGGAGAAACAGAACGAGAGAGCAAGTGAGGGAGGTGGAGTGAGCGAACTCACTGAAACGCTGTCAGGACTGCTGCGGATTTGTTTGTGGGCAGAAAAAGGCGTCAATACAAGCAGGTGCCCAGTACAAAAGGCCAGCCTGCAGCGGTGGGAGAAACAGTATGAGCGAGTGAGACAAGGGGACTTAGTGAGCTCAACGGAGCTCTATCAGGACTGCTGGGATTTCTTTGTGGGCAGAAAAAGGTGCCAATGCAGGCAAGAGCCCCATACAAAAGGCCAACTTGCAGCGCCAGGACAAACAGAATGAGCAATGAGAGAGGGAGACTGAGCAACCTCAAGAGAGCTCTGTCGGGACAGCTGCGGAGTTCTTTGTGGACAGACAAAGGTGCCAAAGCAGCCAGAAGCCCCATAGAACAGCGCAGTCTTCGGCGCCAAGAGAAACAGAATGAGCGAGTGACAGAGCGGTAGTGAGCGAGCTCAAAGGAGCTCTAGTGTGACTGCTGCAGATTTCTTTGTGGGCAGAAAATGCGGCAATGCAGGCAGGAGCCCAGTACAAAAGGCCACCTTGCAGTGCCGGCAGAAACTGAATGCAAGAGTGACAGAGGGGGAGTGAGCAAGCTCAGTGTAGCTATGTCGGGACTGCTTCAGATTTCTTTCTGGCCAGAAAAAAACACCAATGCAGGCAGGAGCCCAGTACAAAAGGGCAGCCTGCAGCACCAGAAGACACAGAACGAGTGAGTGAGGGAGTTGGAGTCAGTGAGCCCAACGGGATTTGTAATATTGTCACACCAGATTTTCAACAGTGCCATTTTTTCACACCTCCTTATAAGCAGTACAGCTGTCATGTTTCACATCCTGACCGAAATGTGTTCTTACAGTTCTGGCGCAGAATAACGTGGTCACTGTGGGAAATCAGTGTTCGGGACAGATTAAGAAAATGACAGCACCACTGTTCATGAGCATAGGTCCTAATATCCCTATGTTGAAAATTTGATGACGAAAGTCCATAACATGACTGTGTTACAAGTGTGCATTGAACTGTTTCCACGCATCCTTTTAACTTCGCAAATTTGTAACACTGGCATGCCACATTTTCAACAGTGGCATTTTTTCACAACTCCTTATGAACACTACAGATGTCATTTTTCACATCCTGGCTACAATATGTTTTTGCACTTCTGAAGGACAATAGCACGGTCACTCTGGGACATCAGTGTTTGGGACAGATTAAGATCGACCAAGTGAGAGGGGGGAGTGACCGAGCTGAACTGAGCTCTGCCAGGAGTGCTGCAGATTTGTTTGTGCTCAGACAAAGGCCTCAACACAAGATCCCAGTACAAAAGGGCAGCCTGCAGCACTGGGAGAAACCGAACAAGCGAGCGAGTGAGGGAGGGGGAGGAGCGAACTCACCGAAGCGCTGTCAGGACTGCTGCAGATTTGTTTGTGGGCAGAAAAAGGCATCAATACAGGCAGGGGCCCAGTACAAAAGGCCAGCCTGTAGCGGTGGGAGAAACAGTAAGAGCGATTGAGACAAGGGTACTTAGTGAGCTCAACGGAGCTCTATCAGGACTGCTGGGATTTCTTTGTGGGCAGAAAAAGGTGCCAATGCAGGCAGGAGCCCCGTACAAAAGGGCAGCTTGCAGTGCTAGGACAAACAGAATGAGCGATGAGAGAGGGAGATTGAGTGACCTCAACAGAGCTCTGTCGGACAGCTGAGGATTTCTTTGTGGACAGACAAAGGTGCCAATGCAGCCAGGAGCCCCATAGAAAAGCACAGTCTGCAGCGCCAAGAGAAACAGAACGAGCGAGTGACAGAGCGGTAGTGACAGAGCTGAATGGAGCTCTAGTGTGACTGCTGAAGATTTCTTTGTGGGCAGACAATGCGGCAATGTAGGCAGGAGCCCAGTATAAAAGGCCAGCTTGCAGTGCCACCAGAAACAGAATGCGAGAGTGACAGAGAGAGAGTGAGCAAGCTCAATGGAGCTGTGTCGGGACTGCTTCAGATTTCTTTCTGGACAGAAAAAGCCGCCAATGCAGGCAGGAGCCCAGAATGAGGGAATGAGGGAGGGGGAGTCAGTGAACTCAACAGGGCTCTGTTGGGACTGCTGCAGATTTCTTTGTGGGCAGAAAAAGGCAGCAATTCATGCAGGGGCCCAGTACAAAAGGGCAGCCTGCAGTGGCAGGAAAACCAGAATGAGCGAGTGACTGAGCTCAACAGAGTTTTATTGTAACTGCTGCAAATTTCTTTGTGGGCATAAGAAGGCAGCAACGCAGGCTCAATGGAGCTTTGTCAGGACTGCTGCAGATTTTTTTGTGGGCAGAAAAAGGCACCAACAGAGGCAGGAGCCCAGTACAAAAGGGCAGCCTGCAGTGCCAGGAGAAACAGAATGAGAGAGTGAGAGAGGGGGAGTGAGCCACCTCAATGGAGCTCTGTCGGGACAGCTGCGGATTTCTTCCTCAGCAGAACAAGGTGCCAACGCAGGCAGCAGCCCAGTACAAAAGAGCAGCCTGCAGCACTGGGACAAACACACTGAACCAGTGACACAGGGCCACTGAGTGAGCTCAACAGACCAACGTAATCAACTTTTGGCATTGACAAATGCTTGTTCTTTTTTGTTGTTTTCTATTTACAGTTATTACTTTTGATGATCTTTGGTTAGTTTGAATTTAGTCAGACAAAAAGGTTAATATATTGAAATAAAAAAACTTACTTCAAAATGAGTACAAAAAAACACTTTCAAATATTGCTACTCATTTATTGTGTTATCTTTTTCACATAGGTTAATTATAGCAGCATTACATTTTAATGAAAATTCATCCAGAACACAGTCCATCACTAGAGCTGGGGAAAGGAAATGCTGAATCTTGCTCCCAAAATCTGGATCTGGAGTGCCGGTCATTAAACAAATCAATGTGTCTGCAACACATAGTATGAATTTTCATTTATTATATGATATTACTGATGTTAGCATACTATCAACAATATGACAGAGTAACATACTTGCAACCAAATATCTCTTAATTTTCAGAGAAAGTGATGTTGAATAAATAATGGTTGTAATAGAAAAATAAACAATATCATGTATTTATAAAATAATTGTATTTATGTTTTTATCCTACATCATAATCTTTACTTAAAATGCAATATTCTACTGCCAAAAACGAAATAGCAGACATGTAGAGTATAATAAGAAGATTAAAATGGTATAAGTAATCAATACGTAATTCATACATTCATAGATTCTGTCGGCAGATAAGGGTCTCCTGGTCCACCTAGTCTGCCCATAAAATCAACCCTAATATTGCTACCCAAGTCACTACTTGAGGGCTGTCATTTACCCCTTGCTGTTATCCAAGATACCCATGTGTCTATTCCATGCACACTTAAAACCTGTGACTGTACTTGCCCCCACCACCTCCACTGGGAGGCTGTTCCAGTTGTCCACCACCCTTTCCGTGAAGAACTTCCTTACGTTATCCTGAACCCACCCCTTCCAGCTTCATATCATGACCCCTACTCCTAGAATATCTTTTTCTTTGGGAGATACTGTCCTTCTGCACCTTGTTTATTTCCATGAGATATTTGAGTGTCTCAGTCATATCCCCTCATCTCCTTCTGTCCTCTAGGGAGTACAAGATTAGTTACTTAAGCCTCCCCTCACAGGTTTTTCGATGCATACCCTGCACCATTTCCGTTGCTCTCCTCCATAACTTGTCCAATCTGTCCCTGTCCTTTCAAAGATGGGGCCTCCAGAACTGTACACAATACTCGAGGTGGGGCCTCAACAACGAAGTGTACATGGGACGTATTACTTCCCTCTTTCTGCTGATGATGATGCTCATCCCTATGCAACCAAGCATTTGGTTAGTCTTTCCCACTGCCTTCCAACACTACTTTGCCACCTTCAGATCATTGGTAATGATAATTCCCAGGTCTCTCTCTCCTGCCTTGTGACCTGTAGTACTCAGCCCCTGGGTTCCTGTGCCCCAAGTGCATAACCTTGCACTTCTTTACATTGAATCTTAGCTGCCACCTTCTTGACCACTCCTCTATCTTTTCTAGGTCCTCCCTCATCCTTTCCACACACCCCTGCGTGTCCACACTGTTGCATATCTTTGTGTCATCTGCAAACAGACATACTCTCCTTCCCAGTCCCATTGCTATGTCACTAACATAGATGTTGAAGAGTACAGGGCCCAACACTGACCCCTGTGATACCCCGCTAGTCATCCTACCCTACCCGGAGTGTACCCATTTACCACCACTCTTTGGCTCCTGTCCCTAAGCCAGTTCTCTACCCATTTAACGATTCTAGGCCCCACCCCAAGCTGCTCAGTTTCACTACTAACATTTTTTGTGTGATGGTGTTGAAGGCCTTGCTTAAATCTAGACGACAATGTCCACCGCCTCTCCTGGTCCACTACCCTGGTCACTTCATTGAAGAACTTGATCAGGGTGTGGTTAGTAATGTGAACACTGCATGCCCAGTAGTAAGTAATGATGCTCAAGACTACAGGCTGAGGACCTTATTTTATTTCATTTACTTTAATTTTTTTCTTTTATTTAAAATTTGTTTACCCAGTAATACCCAAGAGTACGACATGTACATTTTCATTAGAGATCAGGAAATATGGACCTTATTGTCCATGTAAGTGAAGTGGCGACACTACTATTCACACAATGAATGTTCTTTCTGCAGTTCTTATACTGAAACATGCAGTATGGAAGCATTAATTAATAAATATGTTTGACGACTGGTTTTGGTGGTAAACAGCTACACTTTTTGATTCCAGCTGATGGTATTGTATATTGCTATGTTTGGGAGGCGGGGGGCGGTTGAGCCATGACAGCATGTACCTTCACTGCATAAGTGGGGATGTTATGGTACCCCACACCAATCAGCTCTAGATTTTTTTAAATGCAATGGTTAAAGAGTTTGCACAATGAATGATACCTCTCAAACCTGTTGATCATGGTCCCCCACCAACTTGCGCGCATGCATACACACACACACACACACACACACATATATCAAAATGTCAGGCTGTCACATCACCCCCCACAGCCACCAAAAAACTGTAAGATACAAGGCCTTCTGCTGGAAACAAAAATGTACCCATCACCCACCTACTCTACATACACACACAGTCATCAGTGAGTGTAGTCTGCAACAGAAATTATTTTTATTTCTATAAAATATATGAATGCATAACTGTAAATATCCTTATCAGAAATCCTACAGTGTATGTCAGTGAGATAAGGCAAGAGGTGATATCCTGGAGAAACAAGTAGCCCAGTTATAAGTTCGCTGCATTACATATAGAAGAAGACATGAACAAACCAACAGCAATTGCTGCATCATACATCAAACCTAAAAAGGACCACTTAGAGGCTATGCATAAGATAAGATTCAATAAGACAATAGATGATGAAAGGCTGGGAAGGTGATGAATTGGCTTTCAGTCAATTGTTGAATCTCAAAAATAGTTGTCAGGGGACCAATATTCAAAAAGGATATGGGCCATTTGGGAGTAGTAGTGTAAATCTGGATTAGCGTACCCACTAACCCTAATAGTGAGTGCACTAATCTTTGAATATTGGGCCCCAGATATTATAATGGTCTGCTTTTCTCTATAAGTACAGTCTTCTAGGACTTTACTTTCCTCCCTGCCCAGATGCCTTTTCAAATATGTAATTAGATCCTGGTGTCTATTAGTTATTACGGCCAGACCTCCCCTTCCCCTTTCCCCACGAATGCTCATTTGCAAAATAAAAAAAGGGTTTTATGTGATAAGAGTGCACCCAAAATGGTGCCGCCTACAACAGCGAGGAGAAAAGGGCGAACACTGCAAGGGCGAATATACAGAAATGGCAAACAGCGGAAAGGGTGACTACAGCAGGAGGTGGATGGAAGGACTCTGAGCATATGGTGTGCCTCACAAGGCAAAGGGGGCCAAGCGCACTGTGGCATTGGCTGCCTGTGAAGGGCACCACACGGAGAGAGTGGCTGGGTGCACGAGCGGCCAGCACCACCAGGGATGGCCAAGGGCAGGGCACGGCCACACGAGACGCATGGCAGTGGCAGCAGTGAGTGGCTGACACACAGAGACCAGGTGGTGCAAAGCACATTGGCATGCACAGTGTGAAGGGAGGATGGATGGCATGCCAGAGGGCACAGCCCTGGGGCACTGCAACAACCTGCCATGCAGAGGCTGGTGGCCAGCATGGGGGGGGGCAGAAGGAGCAGACAGCACCTGGTAGATGAGAGGAGGCCCTGGCGTGTGAGGTGGGTCACATGGGTGACTACAGGGGATGTAGTGGACACATGGGCACCCCTGGAAGTGCACACCCACACTGGGTAGTGTGGGAGGGTCACACAGTATGCGCCATGTGGCTCTGCATAGGGCCACCCAGCCCAGTGCTGGACATCAGCTACAGGGGCTGGTGCATGCCAGGGGTCACTATGCAGACAGTCACATGTGGAACATGAAATTGTGTGCCAGTCCACGGAGATAGTCATAGTGGCTCCTGGTGCTGTATTCAGCCATGATGGCATAGATACTGGTCTCAAGGTCCCGATACTGTTGCCAGGGCTGTGGTGCTTCTGCCCCTGAAACCAGCATCTCAGATCTGATGGGGGTCAGACGCTTGTCCTCCCTCAGGCACTCAAGGAGGCTCCAGATGCTGGGGTGGCAGGCACTGACCCGGGAGTTAAAGGCCCTGTGCCACCCCTCCACCATATTGTTGGTTCTTGCCAGGCCCTGGAGGGTTGTCTCATAGCAGTTCCATTGCTCAGTGGGGAATTGGGCATGTCGGCACCCCAAGCGCCCGGTGGGGTGGCTGATCCAGTTGTTCTCCACATAGTCCAGCATGGGCTGGAGGACATCCACATTGGTGGTCACGTACTCCCACTCCCGCAGTTCTTTGAATACTGCTGGCACATCAGCAGGTGGCAGGAATGCTAGTGTCAGCAGCAGCCGCACATGCAGTACAAAGTCAGGGTCGGTAATGTAATGTACCAAGATGTCTGGCAGCTGCTGCACTTTGCACCACAGTGCCTGGGAGAAGTGGAAGAAGCACCCCCTGACACATGCTTCTGTGAATATGTTGGTAACCCCACACCAACTGGCATGCTCAAAGTCCATCAGAACCGTGGCCAGTGCTATGGCCGGGTCATGCAGCTTCAGCTGGCCCAACAGACGGACATATGTCTGTGCCCACCTGGTGCATGTCAGGGCATAGATGGCAGGCAGGACTGTTCCGGACTGTATGGCGTGTATGGTGTATAAGTGGTCAAACAGGATTGGGCATTCCCTGAATGTGCCATCCATAAACCAGTCCACACTGCTGGCCAGCTGCTGCAGGCCACAGTCTGTGGCATAGACAACGATGCAGTCACGCTTCCTCCCACTGTCATACAGGAGGAAGCACCTGCCATTCGAGGAAAGTGTGTACTCCTCTGGGATGGTGAGGTTCTCCATGGATTGCGGGGTGGTTGACCAGCTATAAGCCACACTGCACTGTCTGATGCAGCAGATGCACTCCTGGCAGGCAACCAGCCACGGTTGCAGGGATGCCCAATGTGCTCACCATGATGACTTGTGAGGAACTGTCCATAGTCCGCCATATCCTGTCCTGAAGTGTTCCCAGGAAGTGGTGCACACCCATGTCTGCTACATCAGGGGCATGGTTATGCTCCCTGATGGTGGCCAACACCATTAAGTCATCCACTGTGTGCAGGTGGGCCATGCAGTGGTATCTCCTTGCCTCGTCACACCTCCAATAAACCTTCTCAGGTCCTTCCTTATCTCTGCAGTACACAAAACCATTATGGACAGCCATGAGCTTGCCCTTCTGGCTTTGCACATAATGCACCTCTATGTTCATGATGCTGTCACATCTGATGGGGCTGGTATGGCTTGCAGTGTTATAGGCACTGTGTGTCCCACCCAGTGTCCACTATGCCACACCCCCTTCCTGTCTGGTGTGCATATCTGGTGGTGTTTGGCCATGCCCCCTTCCCCATGTCCTTGTTGTCTATGGGCCATGCTCCCCATGGTCCACCACTGTTGTCCGTGCTGCTCCCTATGCGTGTGCAGTTCCCTGTGGCTCCTGCCTGCCATGCGGTGCACTTTGCGGTAAGTTTCTGTGTCTGCTTTGGGGCCCATGGGGGAGTTGTACTGCACTGCACCTGTCTGTGTGATTGGTCCACCCCTATTACTGTGGTGTGGTGTGGTCTTACACTGCTGCCCCTCTGTCCATTTTGCTGACTGTTTACCCTGTCCTTCTGTGCCCCAGCAGTGGTGCTTCTGCCTTTGCTGTCTCCCGGTCACTCGCCCTTTGCTTCCTGCCGCCACTGCTAGCCGTGGCCTGCTGTGCGAGCCATCCTCTGCTCGCTTTGTTGTTTTGCCTGTCTGTCGGTGGTGCCTCCTTTGTCTGTAGACCTGCTGGGGCTCCTGGTCCTGCTGCAGGTTTCACTTGGAGATGCCCTTACCGTGTTGCAGTGCATTTCACTCTTTTACTGTGTGTCTGTGTTTGGGAGCACTCACCCTTTCTGTAGTGGTGCTTTGGGACTCACCCCCTGAGAGCGCGCTGTTCTGTTGGCGCGCTACATGGATGCTACCAGAAAAAGCAGTGGTAGTACATCGTCAACCCACCCAACCCACCATATCACATGCCACTTTACTGCATTCCACACTTCCCTCTTACCTGGATGGCCAGTGATCATCCAATCTCATTCCTTCCTCTGACTTCCTCAACCGGCCATCATAAACACTGTTAGTGAGCACACATACAACATTTATTTTTTTTTCCTGTCTGTTTATGCTCCCCCCCACTCCCTGTGTTCCGCACCATCAGGAGACACCTGGCATCTGTCCCCCATTCTTTCCTGTGGCCCATGGTAATCCCCCCATGTAGCAGTGGTTTGTTCCCCAGGTGGGAATGAGGTGGGACAAATAGACCCTGAACATTCAAGTCTTGTCAGGGCACCAGACCAAGACAGGCAGGAAATGTCTGGGGATCTGTGCTGGTGCTCCATCTTCCTGGTATGCAGAGAGTCAATGTTTCTCTGTTCTGGGTGTGAAGTGCACCCTGACATCTAGACGGGTCCCACCACCATCCATCACGCCTCCCCCCTCTCTCTATGGCTGGATGCTTGCTGTACCTCAGGCCTCTGCCTGAGGTTAGCAAAGTGAAGAGACTCATTCCCCCCTTCCCAGAGAAGGCAAGCAGCCCCTGGATGCTCAAGCCTCCTTCCCCTGGCCAGCCCTCCGACTCCCTGGGCTCATTCCCATACCCAGGTCACCAGCGTCACGAGTGGTATTGGTACCACTGCACTGGCAGGCTGGCCTACACATGCAATATTTATACTGTATGGCTGCTAACTAGCAGCTCATACAGTGGTCATGTGAGGATTTGAGAAGAGTGATTTACTGGTCACTGTATATTGGTAGTATAACAGCTATCCTCCTGGAACAGATGGGAAGGGGGTAATGGGAGGTGGTATGTGAGTGGGGGGGGTCAGGTGGGGGACAATTAACAATTACTGCTTAATTGTAATTGTGTAAATGGGCACCTGAGTGGGGCAAAGGGAGCCAGATATGAAGCAGGAGATCAGGTGTGCTAGGGCATCCAGAGGCAACCAGAGCTTTTTTAATATTGTTAAACTGTTGATCAGAGGAGTAGGGTGGTGGATCATATGAGACCAAAGTGACAGTGTTTAGACTGGCATCTTTTGTTAATACATATGCTAGAATCCTCTGTTGCTGACACCATATTCGTAGTCAGAAGTCAGAGATTCAGTAACCTGCACAGCATATTAGAGCCTTAAAAATATCTGATTAGATGTTTTCTGGATCTGGTTTTCTCCATAGGCTTAGTACAGGACTGTCATCAGTGACTGTACTAAGCCAATGGAAGCAATGCTGAACCAGCAAAAAAAAAGTTCAGATTATATGAACAATAATATGCAATGAAGGCTATTGAATCTTCAACTGCTGTATGCTGCTCAGATGTCTGCTGTTGTTGAGTATTTGGTGTACCGTAACACAAGATGTCAGCATGGAAACAAGCAAAATTAGTTTGTTACAATCTACTATAATAAAGTGAACTGTAAATTATATTATTTTTCTTATGGTCATGTGTGGTGAAACCAGCACAGCTCATGCTCCAAAATGTTTTTTTGTGAGAATAACATGGATCAATATACTACTTTTAAAACAAATTCTGGTCAGAGCCGATATGGCTACCCAGAGCAACTGTGGTGCTTTTGTGCAACAAGAGTGAGTGAAACCATAGTCAAAGCTCTTGCCGCACCAGAAGTTTGCATCAGAGCCACTACGTCCCATGCACCAGAGCCTGCCATGCACAAGATTGCAGCTCTGGCAGATCTGCGCATGCGTGATACTCACGCATTTCCAGTTTCCATCAGAGCTGTTATTTCTACAGGTGTGAAAAGTAATGCACCAGGGAGGGGGCTGAGCGCTGGGGGGGGAAGCTGCATCTTGGAGGGCTGGGGAAGAGAAGACACCATAGATCACATGCGACTTCAGCTCTGTGGACAGGAAACTGCATCACTGTACTGTAGGAGAACATAGACATTGGTTCCACTTTTCTCCTATGGTGATCTGATCCCAAAATGACTGCAGATCTCTGCCAATGCAGCTGTAAAAATGAACACTCTAAATATTTTTAAACCACAAAATGATGCTTATGGTTCCATCTAATGTTTTACTGGATGATTCTGCTTAGGGAATCAACCAAATCATTGGCATACACTGGCAAATGTAGTACAGATGTTATAGTATATAGGAAATAAACCAGACCAAATATCCTCATAAAATATGTGCATAGTCTTTGAGGACCCGCATGTGGCCTCTATACAATATAAATTAAATATCTGTTGTGATGATATTTTCTGAAGGCTTGAAGCAGGAATATAATGCCTTCATTTTAATTTTTTAGTGACTTACCATCACATCACTCAACTTTCATGTTAACAATCACCCATCCACCGGAACAGTTCAAGTCATATGCATTAGTTAAGAACCTAGATCCTCCTTGCTACAGGTTCAACACTAATAAAGAATAGCTGTTTCTAAAACCATTTTAATAATCATTGATAATATTCTTTTAAAAGCATTACATTTTTAGATGAGCAAATGCAGAATGATGACTACATTGAAGTGCTGCCAAAGCTATTATCTAGTGGGGATACTCACTTCTAATCTATTATACAAGTGAGTTTAAAAGCAAAAGGGTATCAAATCCAGTAAAGATTGAGAGTTGTGCTTACACTTCTGGTTCTTGTAGTGACAGGACATGATATTTTCAGATGTACGGGACTTGTTACACTAGGTTCCTGCACCCGTATTGGTACCCTCAGAGGTACACTGTAGACAGTTAGTGGTTAGGTATATGTTGTACTAACATATAGGGCTAAGGGCATCTTCCGTATAAGAGTAGACATCAGGATTGTACTCATGTTATTGTAATACACTCTGTTTGGTAATACATATATATTATTCTATGTGTTTTCTGTGTATTTCTTTCTTATAAGATGTTAGGACACCTGTGTCCTTGTAATAATTATGATATATATGACGGCACTGCCACCTTTCAGTGATTTGTACCACTACACTGAGTTATGTAAGACACTGTATAAGTACTCTTTTGTTTCACAAACTGATAACTACTACAAAATTGTATAATGTTATCTTGGACCATGGAGCTTCCTCTAACTTAGCCAATAGGGCTCATCTCTGTAACTAGAAATGTTTCTATCTTACAGGAACCATAGTAATTATTATAGGTATATAATGTGAGACACTAAGTCTTGTACCTCGGAGATCCCAAGAGACACAAAAAAACCTCGCGGTATAGGGAATGCTGATCACTGGCTCCCAGTTCATATTGGTAAGAACTGCTTAGGGCAACTGTGATTTTATCCTTTTGGTAGTAATAAACAAGTTTATTACTCTAATGCAACGTGTATGTGATTACTTACATTCCCAATATTGCCAAGAACCTGAGAGTGAGGTTTAGACCTCCTGACAATTGACGACTGCGTGCAGACAATATTTGATGTTTGTACGCTTTCACTAGTTGCTACAACTTTTCCCTTCCCAACGGAGACAGTAGGTGTACATTTCTGTATCACCTCTCCTGTTTGCAAACCACTTTGTAGTCACTTACAAAGTCTGGCTGTTTTTCTTGGGTGTGGTCGATGCTGACTCGACCCACTCCACAACAGCTTTGAACTGTAAGCTTACAAATTCCACAGTAGCCCAACTGTGTATAACATGCTCCTGCTGTGGATCAATACATAGCACGACGCCTTTTTCATTGTTTGATTTTTCGTTCCCTCCTACACAATGGCCACCATATCAAATATCTGCACAGAACTGAGACTCAATGTCTCTAACTTCCTTGCCTCCCATGGAGGATGGTCTGACTTTGCGCGGGACGCAAGTCAATCTGAAAACCCTATAGTGGGGATTTTAACACAGTACACAGAGATGAGACAATCAGCCAATAAGCATCATGCCAAAGGGCTGTTGGTCGTGGCTCTCTACGCTGCTCTGGAAGCCTCTGGAGCGAGGTTTTGAACCCTTGATCAGCATATTTCGTCTCTTAAGCAGGAGATGGGTTTGCAGGAAATGGAATGTATTAGACTGCAGCAGAATTTGGAATCTGAACTTCAAAAACTTCCAAATGAAAAGGATTCACTTTTGCATCATTCAGCACAGGCTGGAGAACAGGAACTTTGTATGTTGAAACAGGAGTGTGAAAGTTTGAGACAGGATAAGGGGTAGGCATTGCATATGAATGACTTGTTAAGTACAGCGAACGCACAGTTGAGTGAGGAGATGGGAGAGCTACAGGACGATATAAACCAGGTACGTAATGACTTAGAAGTGGCAAATAGGGACAATCGCGAATTGACTGCCGCATATAGAGTGTTGCAAAAGCAAATGCAAGATGAGGTTGATATGGATCTTGCAACTGTGAGTCATGCTGAATGTAAAACCAAGATGGCGAAACTGCACCATCAGCGGGAGGTTCTGGCTGGATATGTTAAGGCGATGGGAGGTGTAGCCCCTGCCTTACACACGTCATCCGAGTGGGAGGTATCAGATGATGACATCTCTCAGTACAATGCCCAGTCACACCCCTACTATGGCTCAGAAATTCCACTCAGCCATTCACAACATGGCGGGTCCCCACTCCACCCACACCATGTCATACATCGTTGACTTCATCATGCACATCATGGGAGATGCCAACATAGTGGCCCCATGATAGGGGGGGAGCAGGACCAAGCCTGGTCCCGACGGCACCACCGATAGCTGTTATTAATGTGGAAGACAGGCAGGAGATAGAAACAATGATTGAAAATGCAATAGGTAATATACCTATCCCTGAGAGAAGTAAACGGGCCATTAAAACCCAAATCAGGCAGCTTCTACAAGAGGCTGGTACTCAGGATGACATTGTTCATACTGCAGCCAAGGCTGCAGCCCTGGTTGCCCTAGACAGCACCAAAGATAACCTACCTCCACCTGATCGGCCCAATAATCCCCTACAAATGGCCTATTCTGTTCAGCAAATAGCTGACAGTATCGGTCGGATGAACCTGTCCGACAACCTCAGCTGCCACTTGGAAAAGGTGCATTCTAAATGTGAGATGCTTAACCTCACTGCAGAATATCAGGTACAGATACTACGCCAGACCATTGATCCTTGTTTGTGGGCCAACTCCCCCATGCCATCCACCAGGACAGCAACACCACCTTTGATGAGGTTGCAGCTGAGCTAATTTCTGCACACAGCCCAGGTGTAGTAGGAGTGATGCTTGCATACCCTGTAAAGCAGAATGCAAAGAAAAGTCCAGTGACTTAGCACCAGAGACTCTGGGTGGCCTCCCGAGCAGGAAAGCACCTTGCACAAGAAGCTGCAGATGCAGATCTTATTGAGTTCAAGACCCTGTTTCTTAGGAACATGATTCCTGCAGTAAGAAAAAAGGTAGAGCCAACCACTTATCCCAACACTGACAGGTTTGCCGACATCCTTCAGAAAACTGAAAGAGTCTACCAACTCTACATCCATGATCTGGGACCCAGTTCCAAGAAATTAGCCACTGTGGAGCCTACTTAAGAGGCCGCAATGCACTACACGGTGGAAGGGCAGGCCGAACACAAACAGCCCCTCCCTGCAGACAACCAACACCCCCAACAGGCCAAAAAGCAACAGCAACAACCACAACAGCAGAACCAAAACTATCATAAGAATAAGAAGCACAAGAATAAGGGTAGACAACAACAACAAAGAACAGGCCCTTCGTATAGGGAGATAGCTGAAGAAAATCGGAAATTCCAAGAGCTCCTGGGGCAAGTGCACTCTGTGGCAGATGCTGTTCCTGCTCAGTCCCTTGTGGCTGTACAACCAGTGACCCAAACCCCGATAGGCCATGGTGACACTGGAAGCATAGACCCTCAGGCCCATACCGGCCTGAACCCGGAAACTCCTCCCTATATAGAATCAGTATAGCATGGTGAAGTGGTTCAAATGAGCCAGGCCCAACCTCTCCATGCTCCCAGCTGTACAGATTGAGAATTACAGGTCCCAGTCTGGATTGTAAACAAGCTGGTCTTAGATACAAATGGAAGACCCTGCACTGAGGCCAAGGTCGGGACCAACTACTTATAGTGTTACTAGACACAGGCGCGGCTGTGTCTGTATTACATGATGACCACTCGGACACATCTCCTTGGTCCACAGGACAGAGGACCAACACATCAGGAGTAGATGGTACTAGATTACCTGCATATCGGTCTCTACCCTTGCAGGTAGAGTTAGGCCATTTAAAGGCCTCACACACCTTCCAACTGATGGTATTGCATGATTATCCTTGTATCATAGGAATTGATTTTCTTGAACCACACGGCTGTGTGGTGGATTTAGCTAACATGCTATTTATACAAATTCAAGGTCAATACCACACTATTTTGTTCCCTGATTCACATGTTGTGGCAACAATATCTGCTAACAACAAAGAGTATGACGTCATAGGTTTGTTCAAAGACAATGAGCTTTTCCCAAAGCTTCTCCCCATCTTGCAATGGCATTTGGAAGCATTTGCAATCAACAAACGTGACTGTGGCAGAATGCACACTCTCATCGATGTGCCAGGCCCAGCACATGAGAGGCAAAGGCAATATCCTTTTCCAAATGAGGCCTTACCTTCTCTCAGAGAAACAATAAAATCACTTCTCAAGCAAGGGGTAATCAGAACATGCGTTTCTACTGTTAACTCCCCAGTGTGGCCTGTGAAAAAACCCACAGGCACCTGGAGACTTACTATTGACTACAGGAAACTGAAGAAGGTCACCCCCAGTTGTACTCCAACTGTGGCATCCGCCCCTGATGTGCTATGACTTTTGACCCCTGACCTAAAATGGTTCAGTGCCCTGGATATCTCCAATGGTTTTTGGTCACTACCATTGGCTCCCAAGAGTCAATATAAGTTTGACTTCACCTTTGAAGGAAGACAGTATACGTGGACTTGCTTACCACAAGGATTCCATAACAGCCCGTCCCTGTTCCATCTGCATATGATGGACTCCCTTGAGGGTTTCTCTACTCCACAATGTCTCTTGCAGTGTGTGGATAACCTGTTGCTGGCAACCGCCACACAGGAACAACACTTGGATCTCTTGGATGAACTACTAACTCTCATTCAGAAAGCAGACCTAAAATGCAATCCAGCAAAAGCACAGATTGCCAGAAAGCAGTACTCTTTGTGGGTCTAAAAATAACTGACCAAAGCCAAAGCCCTACCTGGAAGAAGATACAAGGACTGCAAGACTTGCCATTGCCTACCAGCGTGGCAACTCTTCGACAGTTTCTAGGTATGGTGAACTTCTCTAGAGGTTTTATCTGTGATTTTGCTCAGAAAGCCACTCCTCTGTATGAGCTATTAAGGAAGGACATTCCATGGACTTGGGGCCCTATACATACCCAGGCTGTGATGTCACTGAAGCAGGCCTTGGCTTCTTCCCCAGCTCTGGTTAACCCCAATCCATCACTACCATTCCATCTGGAATGTGCCACCTCTGACATTGCCATGTCAGCAGTGCTGGCCCAGAAGGTTCATGGCACTCTGAGACCTATGGCATATGCATCACAGCTCTTGGCCCCAGTAAAACAGAAGTACAGCCTTTGCGAAAGGAACCTTCTGGCCACCTACTGGGCTATCAAGTACTTTCTGTATATCATTGGGTACTCTCCACTGGTTATTAACACCAACCACACACCAACTACCTTTCTGCTCTCAGACAGAGTGAAGGACGGATCAATCTCTAATACCAGGCTGACACACTGGTCACTTTTTCTCCAGGATAGAGACATACAGGTGCACCCAACAAAAATTCCATCTATGCTGGCTCTTGGACTCCTTTTCCAAGGAGAACCCCATGACTGTACACTGCAGTCACCTGATCTTTCAGATCCAGGCCCTTTTCTCCCTGCCACACCACAAATACTTGACAACACCTCTTTGTGTCATATTTTTACCAATGGTTCAGCTTTCTACTATTAGGGAGAACAAATTGCAGGGATGGGCATCCTAGTGATTTACCCTTATAGTAACACTGTTAGGATCTCTAAGCATTGCAGTGTAGCATCATCACAGTATGCAGAGATGGCAGCGGTGGACTGTGCCCTCGAGTTCATCCAGCACAGGACCAAGGATACCATCATTTTTACAAACTGTAATAGGGTTTGTTGTTCTCTTACATAATTTCTTCCTCTCTGGCAGAAAAACTCCTTCCTCTCTTCTGACGGCAGCCCAGTGAAGTACAAGGAACTGGTAATATACATACATTCACTGTCACAAAAATTTGCACACAAACTCTATGTACACAAAGTTAAAGCTCATTCCCTCCATGATCCCTTCCATGCCTTCAATGATACAGCACATACCCTTGCCAAGGAAGGGGCTGGGGGGAGACACATGGATGATGGATCATCCAGAGGCCAATGCGGCCATACATATTGCAGCACTCAGGAAAAAAACCTGAACCCTTTTCCCTCTTGGACCTCTCTGCAGCTCAACAAGTTGATACTGAACTCAAAGAAGTGTTCAGATTCCTTGACAAGAGTACTGAAGAGAAACTTCCCACACATACCCCTACCGGAGACATGAAGGTAAGTTACACTTGTCACCAGATGACAAGCTCATCTGGTACCAGCCAGATGATTCCACCACCAAGTTGTGAGTGGTCCCCAGACATCTTAGGTCTGAATTTTTGCACCAAGTGCATGATACACCCACTGGTGGGCACCAGGGAGTGGAAAACACCCTCCAGAGGCTTAAGACCACTGCCTGGTGGCCTGGTGTCACCAAAAATGTCAAACAGTACATAGATAACTGCCTTGTTTGTGCACAAAACAACCCCATCCACACCAAACTAAATGCCAACCTCTTACCACAATGACACTTTGATCCTTGGAATGCCATACAGATTGAATTTATTGGTTCCTTGACCAATGCCAGCAGAAATAACAAGCAGTAACCAACCTCTTCTCTAAGTGGGTTGAAGGTTTCCCCACTAAAACATGCATTGCTAAAACCACTGCCAAAATCCTGGTGGAAAAATTTTCTCCAGGTGGGGCCTACCTCTTAAGGTGGACTCTGATAAAGGAACCAGTTTTACAGGTGAGCTAATGAAAGAATCCCTTGAACTCCTTGGAGTTCAACAAAAGTTCCACATACCCTACCACCCCCAATCTTCAGGTCAAGTAGAGAGAGCCAACAGACGGATTTAGCAAATGCTTTCCAAATTCATTGAGGACAATCCCAAAACCTGGGATTCCCTACTGCCCTTACTCCTTATGGAAATTAGGGGCACACCCTAAGCCACTACCCAGCTCACACCCTTTGAGGTGATGACTGGAAGACAGATGAGATTACCTGAACACCTGTTTGACCTACACACTTCCACTGCAGACCATGTGTCTGTAGATCAATATGTGGATAAACTCAGAAAAGACCTTATACACACACATTTGTATACTGCTAACTACATGGGTAAGGCCCAGCAACAATCCAAAATACAGTTTGACAAGCATGCACAAGAAGTGAATTGGCAGGTTGGAGATCAGGTAATGGTCCTCCGATTTGCACATCCCACACATTCCTTCTCCAATAAATGGGAAGGCCCATATCCCATTGTCAGCAAGCTCAGTCCGGCAGTCTATCAAATTAGACTCCTGCAAAATAATAAACTGACTGACAAATGGTTACATGCAAACCAGCTGAAGCTATATAAAGGAGCTTAATTACTTTTCCTCACCCCATTGAGCAGAATAGTAGTGACTTACTAATGTTTGATTTTGCTTTTCAGATACACTGACAAGATGGATATCTTGTTCCATTATCTCCTCATCTCAGGAGTCATCCCCTGCATCCAAGGCATGGTACCGAACCTCCTACCACACCTTGATCATCCAGCATCTCCTTCAGAGGGAGTATCCATCAAAATACCCTATAGTCCGATTACTGTCCAGGAAGGTTCCGTTGCTTTCCTCACTGCCTCAGTTGTCACTCCTGATCAAGCTACCCTAAAAATTGAGTGGCAAACCACATCGCAAGGACAAATTCTTCCTGTGGCCAAACTCTCCAAAGGAACTTTCCAGGGTTGGCCTAATGATAAATTATCCCCAATTGGTTCTCTGTCCTTGCTGCAAACTGCTCTTAGGCATTCTGTTTTATACAATATTACTGCCTTAATTGATCCTTCGTATTGTAATTCTTTGTCTAAGGATTCTGCTGGCAAATTTTGTGCTGTACACAACATGGCCTCTGTTGCCATGTACCTCTCTGTGCTACCACCCATTGATGAACAGCTTTTGAAATATCCAAAGCACACCCCTGGTCCCTGCAGTGGTCTAACTGCTACTGCCCTCCCTGGTTCAATGATTAACAATTTACAATTTATGCATATACCTGTGTTGTTTAATCTTGCTGACTGAAATATGAAAGAATTTGGTATGTGTCACAATACTAATACGTCAGCATTTTATAGTACGTTATTGCTTGATAGTTTAGCTGCATTCCAGATTCATACTCAAGACCCTCTTGCCAGGGTCCATACTACTGAACATAGAGGCAACTTCAGGAGAAAACCCAATCCTGGTGATCAAGTCATAAACGTAATACACATGAAGTTGACAGTTCTGATGTCACTGGTGCAACAGGTACTGTCACAGGTCTCTTTGGTACGATCATGTCTATTTGGAATAAGACAGACATTGCTGCTATCAAATCTCATTCTGCCAAATTTCAGACTGATTTGGTGAATAATGTACTACCCACATTACTGCATGGTGTGGATGGCCTTAGTCAGGAAGAAAGATACACTGTATACAATATGCACAACATTGCTAAGGCATTTACAGACTCTAAAGAGAAGATTAACCCACTTATTGCACAAAATAACAAAGGAGCAGATAACAATACATTGCTAGAGAAATTCTCTGCTCTGACTATGGCATACATTATCACTACCATCAACAATCTCTTCCATAATCTAGAATCTGGAAGAATCCCTGATAACATACAATACAGACGCATTTCCAAATGGTATTGTCCATGATGTAAAACCTCTGGCTGTACTGCTATGTGTATGCAACACTCTCTAACTATTCCTCTCTCTACAGCTAGAAACCTGCGTTTTGTGACCAGGCACCCTAATACTGGTCCTTGTTTTACTCCTAAGAAATGTTCTATAAAAGATACTATGTTTGCTTCTTTTACTGTCTCTTTACCACACTTTAATCCCACTACAGATTTGTTAGACAAGCTGGCACTGGTACACTCCATTTTGCACCTTGATGAAGACATCCACAGAGAACGCCTGGATCTACCTCCTCTACTCGTTTTTCATCCTTTCCTGGACACCTGGGTCACTCCGCACACAGACTGCTGTGCGAATAAACAATATAATTACTTGTGTCGATGTGATGCATTTGATGTTACTCAACCTGTATGTGGTTATTCTCCAGATAGTATTGATTGGACCTTTTCCATGGATGATGACATCAGCACAATTGGCACAGATTTCCCAGACTCAACATTGACTCCAGATAAACTCTACCAATCTTATTGTGAGGAGGTTCATTGCCTGTCAACTCAGATTTCCAAGATGACCTACGCCTGCCTGGTACAGTTGCAAAAGTGGATACTCCCCACTGTTAGATCTCAGTATAATTCTGATGGAGAGAATTGCGTGGTTACTAATTTCAAAAGCTATACTTATGGATCTGAAACATGTGTTATTGATACCCCCAATTTTTGTTTTGTCCCACACCAGAAAACTGTTATTGGACACACCGTTATAACCCCCGTCCCCCTTATCAATGCAGACATCATTGATGGTAACCCTGATTATCTGCTCACACTTTCTGAATAGTTACCATATTTTAATGTACACATAGATCCACTTACACTTACATTAAAATCTCTTTTAGACAGGAAAGATACCCACCTCATCCACATCAGCAATAATATGACCAAGGCCAATGAAGCTATCCTTTCATTAATTAATGATGGTGATATGAATGATGCATTAACTAACACCTGGTTAGAAATTACTTTTAAAGGTTTTGTTACTATACAAGCATTTTTGATATTTTTCTTGATTATTATGCTATACTGCCTATGGCACACACGGCACCAACACTGTGAGCAGCTCGAGTTCCTTTACAAAGCTCACGCATCAGGTTTGTAAATGGCCACTGCTCCCTGACCTTTCCCTGGATTTGCCTATGTTGCCTTGGAGGCAACAAGGGGGAGAATGTTACACAAGGTCCCTGCACCCTTATTGGTATCCTCAGAGGTACACCGTAGACAGCTAGTACTTAGGCATATGTTGTACTAACATATAGGGCTAAGGGCATCTACCGTGTAAGAGTAGATGTCAGGATTGTACGCATGTTATTGTAATACATTCTGCTTGCTAATACATATATATTCTTCTATGTATTTTCTGTGTATTTCTTACTTATAAGATGTTAGAACACCTGTGTCCTTGTAATAACTATGATATATAAGTCTGCATTGCCACCTTTCGGTGATTTGTACCACTACACTGAGTTATATAAGACTCTGTATATGTACTCTTTTATTTCACAAACTGATGACTACTACAAAATTGTATAATGTTATCTTGGACCATGGAGCCTCCTCTAATTTAGCCAGTAGAGCTAATCTCTGTAACTAGAAATGTTTCTATCTTACAGTAACCATAGTAATTATCATAGGTATATAATGTGAGACACTAAGTCTTGTACCTCGGATATCCAAAGAGACACAAAAAAACCTCGAGGTATAGGGAATGCTTATCACTGGCTCCCAGTTCATATTGGTAAGAACTGCTTAGGGCAACTGTAATTTTATCCTTTTGGTAGTAATAAACAAGTTTATTACTCTAATGCAATGTGTCTGTGATTACTTGTATTCCCAATATTGCCAAGAACCTGAGAATGAGGTTTAGACCTCCTGACAGACTGATCAAAGAAGGAGTGAAGACCTTCACTATCTGAGGCCGAAGTGACTTGCTCACACTTGAGATTGAACAGACCTGGGGAGATGTTTTTCTATTTCCTGTCTGGGACTTATTTGACCCCCTCCCCCCAAAAAAACATAGTAAGTCCAGAAGTAAAAGGAGACCAAATGTCAATGGACACAATATTAGAAAAACTTGTAAACACTGTGTCTGTAACTGTAAATGTGTTTGATACATCTAAAGGATAAATAAATGATCATACAGTACAATGGTTTATGGTCATTGTATACATCAGTTGTAAAACAGGAAAACTGAAAACCAGGAAAAGAAAAATAAATAAACATTTTTTAGTGTACCGTATTTATAAAATCAAGACTCAAGAAAAGGCAGAACAGTTAGAGATAATTATGAAAACCTTCATCTTATCCAGGCTAGACTGTATTAATGTGCTTTCCAGTGTTTTGCCTTGTGGCCTGCTATGCCACCTGCAGCTAGTAGAGAATGCAGAAGCAAGACTTCAGACCTCAGCTTGGAGGTCAGATCATACTATAGCTTTAATATTCATTCTGAGATGGCTGTCTGTTAGGTGATGAATTAATTACAACATCCTTTTGTTGACTGTAATGTTTGCATATGAACATTGTATTGTAAGAGTGCTCTGTTCTTGGAAAGGCACATAATAAAGTAACTACAGCTACTATATATAAAAACAACAATGCAAAATATGGTATGTGTTTATCAAACATATTTCTTAACACAGAAATTCCAAAGAAAATTGAAACATGGTTCGGGTGATGTTTGAAACCTATTTTTAACTATATCTCAGACCTTTGTTATATGATGTGTAAATCTGCAAACTATAATCAAATAATGGCAAATAAAGGTGTCATAAAGTTTTGTTTTAATATGTGTACATCAACTTTTACTGCTAGACTCAGAACATGTTCATCAAAATCTATAATCATTCTTATTCTGAAATAAACATTCTGGACTCTATTTTCAAGGGTCAGGACAGGCACAAGGGGGCTTGCAGCAAGGAAAAATGGTGCAAGGGGCTTCTTGCACCTCAGATTTCACTGGTCCATTTGGGGGAACCACCTGAACCAAATGGGCTTGCTACGTCCTTGCAACAGATACACCGGTGCACCATGATGGAAGGGGGCTTGTGGCAGAGCAGGGCTGCAACAACCCCTACATTGGATTTTTGCAAGGACCACCAAGGGACTCACAGACATGACAGTTAGACCAGCCCGGAGCTGGTCTAAGCTGCTGTACACCACTGCTGCAGGCTTTGTTACATGGGAGGTGATCCTGTGCGCCCTGGGATAGGCACCCAAACAGCCCCCAAAACCTGTCAGATCACTGCTGGAGCAGCCAGTGGTCCATGGCAGGTAAGAACACACAACCCCTCCCATTGCGGCACTGGTGCATCTCCCCCATGGACACTCACTAGTCCTACTATCCCCCTGTCATGCGCAGTTGTCACTCCTTCCACCAGCCAGTCCCTTCCCACCCCTGCACAAACCTGACAGCTTCTGGACCACCCTTCATCCATGAGGGCTATCGGCTGGTTGGTCACAATCACTGGCCACTGATGCTGCAAGCCTGAGCTGTAACTTATGCCACTCCCTTACCATATGCCATTTGGTTGGTACACAGGTTGGTTTGCAACAAACCCAGGAACTCTAGTGCCAGGACCCCTGCTCATGGACAATCTGGTGCAGGGTCCCTGGTGCATCTGAATTTGCTGCAGACAGCTGTTTCCTGTACAATGTGCTGATCTAACTCAGCTTATGAAAAACTGAGCCTTCTGTCTCTACTGTTTCAATTATACTTGCAATTAATTGTTTCACACATAAATTATACCGTTCGTCTTTGCTATCTAACATTTAAAATCGAATGACAACAAAGTGGTGTTGCAGGGTGCCAGGGTAGTAGACAGTGTTACTTTGAAGAAATGATGCATATGGTTAGGTGTAATCAACACGATAAATTAATTAGCATCACCACTGTATAGGCTGCTGGTCAGAGACTCCTGGATTAATGTTACCAGATACAGATGCCGTGCCTGTAGAAAGATCATGGAAAGTGTGGGAGTGAGAATGATTGTTGCTGGAGAACATTTATGGCATATTTTAACTGGATAAGTAGGGAACTTCTGAGAAGAATGTGATGGCCTAGAGGTCATATTTCTGCCAACAAATTGTATGTTACAATTATTCTATGTGAATCATAATCTTGATTCCATCACACACTGCAACAACAGACACATGTGATCGGCACACACAAAATTATATTACTCTACTAAGTAACAAAAGCAATGATATAATACTTTTTCAATGGAAATTTATAAACCTTATACATATGTAATTAAACTAATAAAATTGTATATAGTAAGAATAATATATTTCATAACAGTTAAAATGCATAGCGTTCGTATAGTTCATGTTGTGCAACTGTATAATTGTATAAGTAAAGGAACATTTTTACATGTAGCCTAACATATAAATACTTTTTAAGCTTCTTTGAATCAAGTATAAGTCTCTGATGTGTTCTGCATCCTGAGTCTATTAGCAGCACATAACGTGATAACTCTCCTATTAACTCTACCAAGGCTTCCCCATATTCAGAACACTGATCCATGCTAGGATATATGACAATAGCTCTTAGGATGAGGAAATAATAAATGAGTATAATAATGTTGTTAAATCAAATTCATTAATGAGATTTTTTTATGTATTGTTTTTGTTATAATTATTATATGTAATTATACCAACAACTACAGTAAGATTGCTGTACTATAGAACATTTAGAAACATATTAACATAGACAATGACATCAGAAGATGTTCAATACATTATGCTAGTGGTACCTTATCTGTAAGACAATGATTTAGAATGCTACATCACAACCAAGAAATATGATATGTGGAGTATGCTTTAAATGGGCATGTTAGTAGATATAACTACCAAACAACATGCATCTGTTGTTAACAACAGCAGCTGCAAATATGCATCTTAAAAATTCAAATACAGAAGTGTTAAAAGGATTCAAAAGTTTTTTCTATATTACGAGTTATTGATTTACAGTAGCAACATTAATATAGTATCACAAAAACATATTGAGAACATTACTACTTACAAAAATTATAAACATTTGATTTCATGCATCAGTATGTTACAATGTAAAATTAAATAGATCTTCTGCGACTAGCAAGTGTAGACAAGACTGTGTCTCCATCAATAGTTTTCTATGTCATCTATTTTCAACTATATATTCTGTGGCCAACACAGTGGTGCTGAGGGTTGAGTTGCTGGACACTGCATCTTGTGCCATGCCAGTGACCTGAGTTCAGAAGCTGACTTAAGTTACCAGCAGTTGGCCAGGAAGGGAGATCATAAAGTATCTGGAGAACTGCACTCCTCTCCCAGGAGGGAGGGTTTTGGTGCCCCACACTAACCTGGCCTCTTGCAGCAGCTGGGGGCAAGGCAGATGAGGACTGTCAGCATAGGGCAAAGTGGTGGCATCTATTAATGTTCCATGCACTGAAGCATGTGCGTAGATGTCTACAGTATGCAACAGTCCATGCTACCCCTCAGGGAGAAAATGAGAAAATGGTTCCAGAGGTGCAACTGACCCGGACCACTCAGTAGTCCTGCATCTCAGCAAACACCCAGTCCATGCAGCACTGGTGTGAATGTAAGCCCTGTAAGAAAGCTTGGAAATCAGTTTGTGGTTGTCTGGTGACTGGAGGGCAACTTGAGGTGAAAGGGTGAAAAATCACTAACTGCAAAAAAAATCAATAGTTTTGAAATAATTGATCATTGTTAAAATATAAATCTATAGATATGTGTGTGCACTTGTTTTGCACAACTAATTACACCTTTCTTCTAAATTTCATTCTTTAATATATACAAATCTACCCCAAAAATAGTCATTCTCTGCTAATGAGACTTTACCCCCAGTTGGTCCATCAAGTGAGATATACTCATTCAAACTTAATCTCATTATGTAACAATCGAAACAGTGCAGGCCCAATTTTCAAAGGGTGAGGCAGGGCTTCTGCCAAGCCCTGTGCCACCTTACTTAGAAATTAGAGGTGCACCGATCAGGTTTGCTACAACTGTATCTGATTTTAGTAGGTTGTTTGCCAGTTGTGACAGTTTACCTGATTTACAGCAGCTTGCGCCAAATATCTGGTGCAAACTACATAAAAATGGTTCCTAGGATTACCACAAGTTAGACTAGAAAAGTTGGTCTAACGCATGGCAATCGGTGTACGGGATAGAAAATCCCGATCACTAACCGGGAGAATGCCTCAAGCCCCGTGCACCATATAGTCTATTCACCTAGGCTTGCGGCATTCTTGGCCCATTGAAAATTGGGCCCCATGAGTTAAACCCAACATGGTCAGCAATGCACTTCAGGTTCTTAAATTCTCTCATGGTGTTTTGAAAAACAATGTATGATTTACAGCAATGGTTCATGTTTACAGTTAGCATGTTCCTGCAATTTCCACATCTACACTGGAAAAGACAAATAACTTAGGTGTAAAAAAATGGTAAATAAGATATGTGTAACACATATGAAAGATTATAATTCACGTTGCAAATGAAACTTCTTAAATAATTATTATTTTTACATTGTAGTTTGTTTTTCCCCCTCCGTATGTCCAATACATATTAATATTAAAGGGGAACAGACAGCTTAAAAATTCCCCTAAATTAGTTGTGATTCTGGTCACAATGTACAATTAATAGTCTAAAATAATTTTGGTTTACTTACTGTTTAATGTAGTATAAGAGAGTATATCAGACTGATTTTGTTTAGCACTAGGCTGACATCTTTTGTTTTTACTACCGATCCCACAATCTCCTGCAGCTTTCATCTGAGCAGTATGGAAGGAGTGGTAGATTTAACCAAATGAAATGCATTTTACATACATATACAGTATACATAAATGCCAGCAGAGTAGGCCTAAAGGTCTATCAAGCCTACTTGGAAATCAGCAACTGGTCAGGACATCATTGCTGCCCTCCCTGCCTCCACAGTAAATCCCCCTACCCCATCATAGTTATACCTCTGAATCTGGCATCTCTTAGCTTTACCTTACCCGTATAACTGTCCCAGCCCCTCCTGAACCCCTCCATTGTACCAACAGACACCAGCTCTGCAGGTAGAGCATTTTAGGGGTCTACAACCCTCTCAGAAAAGTAGCATCTCCTAGTCTCCCTCCTAAGCCTCCCACCAACTAGCCATATGGAATGCCACCTGTTGGCACCTTCATCCCTCAGCTAGAACACCCTGTTTGGGCTAACCCCGTACAATCCCTTTAGATATTTGAAGACTTCAATCATGTCCCCTCTGTCTCTCCTCTCCTCCAGGGAGTACAAGTTCATCTTCTCAAGCCTCTCCTCATAGGATCTTTCCACCTAGTCCTGCATCATCTTGGTTACCCTCCTCTGGATCCTTTCCAGAAGTGCAATGTCCTTTTTCAAGTGCGGGCAACAAAACTCCAAGCAGTACTCTAGCTGCAGTTTAACCAGGCAGTTATACAGAGGGAGAATCACCTCCCGCCTCCTTGAGGTTATCCCCCTGGCAATGCATCCAAGCATTTTGTTTGCCTTAGTCACTGCCCTCCTACACTGCTCAGAGTTATTCATTTTGGCATCCATGACTACTCCAAGATCCCCCCCACTGAAACCTGTAATTTTTCCCTTCCCAAAAAGTACTCATGATTTGGGTTTCTAAGTCCCCGGTGGAGAATACTGCACTTCTTGTTATTAAACCTCAGTTTCCAAGTGTGTCACCACCCCTCCAGAATCTTCAGGTCCCACTGTAGGGGTCTTCAACCCTCCTTCCCATTCACCACCACCCCTAACTTTGAGTCATCCACAAAGAGGCTCATCTCACTCCTGATACCATCCCTGATGTCTGAGATGTAAGATGTAAGCATTCAGATGTCAGTGTCAGTGTCAGTGGCTCAACAGGTAGCACACTCACCTCTGAGGCTGGGAGATCAGAAGGCTGTGGGTTCTATCTCCACACCAGGCATTTGGGTTAATATCCCAATACTGACACTGTAGTGCCGCATGAGGGGGGTGCTGCATTCCTGAGGTGCCGTCTTTTGGATGAGACGATAAACCAAGATCCCATCTATTTGTTCTGGTGGTAGTTCAGCTGGATGTTAAAGATCCCATGGGACTTCTCAAAAAGAGTAGGGGAAAGTTTTATTAATAAAACAGTACATCAGAAAATCAACCAATAATACAAATGACAAAATTCAATAAAAGAAAACAAAACTTGAGAAAAAAAATACAATCAAGAATAAAATGAAAAACAAAACATGAAAACAAGAGAAAACAGTTCATGAACTAACAAATTCAAATAGGAACAAAATATAGAGAAGGAAAAAAAACATTTTCATCCAATTTTATCTTTCAGGAAGAGTGCCTCCTTCCAACGTGCAATCCATGCATTGTAAGGCAAATTTTGCTGTTCTGAAAAACAGTGATATGATAAATCATGTTCAATACGTTCAAGAACATAGGAAGAAGATTGATGGATCTGTCGCAGAACAAGCTGGGATCTCACTTGCCACAAATGAAATTTAAACATAGCAAATAAGAGTCTTAAAACTCCAGTCTCTAGGGGAGTATGATGCAACAAAAAAACACCCCCAACCTCCACATAAGTAACTGCTGTCCAAAAAGTTTGACTCCAGCGTACAGAAAGGGTATTCCAAAAATCCTGTGCATAAGGACAGTGAATATAAAAATGGGCCATAGTTTCCTCCTGAGCCACACAAGTATTCATAGGACACATTCTATCAGATACCATTTTATGTTTAGCATTACCTTTGACATTAAGCCGGCCATGGCTACTAAGCCACAACACATCCCATAGGCTAGGAGGTGTCAATTTATACATCAGACCTTGAAGTATGCATCCAGTATAGCACTCCAGAATGTCCTTATACACAGGAACAACAGAATGAGCCTAGGATTGTAAGGTCCCATAAAGAAATTTACTAGATCTAGAAAAAACCTGATCTGGAAGCACCTTCCATTTAGTAAGTTTCTTAATAGCAAGTCTTAAATATGTAGGAAATGATGAAGCCAGTGGTACCAGTTTACCTGTCACATTCCAACTACTATATAAAGGACCTAACTAAGATTCCACATAAACCAACCACATCACAGAGTGAAGACAACTAAGGTCAATCAAGTTTTGGTAAAAAAATATACTATAACAAAAAGTAATGGGATTAACACTGTTCAAACCACCTTGTGCTATAGGAAGATACAACACATCCCTCTTGATCAGATTCAACTGACTACCCCATATGATTTGAAAAAACAGACTAAGCAAAGTGGTTTCCAAAGTAGGAGGGACAGGTAAACTACATTAATATTTAAACAAGCATTTATCAATGCCGAATGTTGTCACGCTGGCATTGGCTTTGGTAGTGCAGTGCGTAAACACATTTTAGACAGGATGTGAAAAATGACAGTTGTACTGTTCATAAGGAGGTGTAAATAAATGGCAGTGTTGAAAATGTGGCATGCAAATATTGCAAATTTGCGAAGTTACAAGGGTGATTGGGAAATGCACAACGCACGCTTGTAACACAGTCATTTTATGGACTTTCGGCACCAAATTTTCAACTTAGGCATTTTTGCACCTCTGCTCATGTACAGTGCGACTGTCATTTCCTCAAACTGTCCCAAAAAGTGATTTCGCATAGCGACTGTGCTATTCTGCACCGGACGTGCGAAAACAATTTCAGGCAGGATTTGTAAAATGACAGATGCACTGTTCATCAAGAGGTGTGGAAAAATGCCAATGGTGAAAATCCAGAGTGAAAATATTACAAATGCATGTTACGAGCGTGCATGCAAACTGGGCAACACACGATCGTAACACAATCATTTTATGGAGTATCGTCACCAAATTTTCAACATAGGCATTTTAGGACCTCTGCTCATGAACAGTGTCACTGTCATTTTCATAATCTGCCCCAAACACTGATATCCCACAGTGACCATGCTATTGTGTGCTGGAAGTGCAGAAACACATTTCAGCCAGGATGTGAAAAATGACAGCTGTACTGTTCACAAGGAGGTGTAGAAAAATGATAATGTTGAAAATCTGCCTTGAAAATATTGTGAATTGTCGATGTTACAAGTGTCCATAGCATCTGAGCAATGCACACTTGTAAAACAGCAATTTTTAGGATTTCTTGCACCAGATTTGCAACATAGGCTTTTTGAGAGTTCACCTCATGAACACTACAACTGTCCTTGCATTAATCGGTTGCGAAAGGTGATTCTGCGCAGTGACTGTGAAATCACCTTTCGGGACTGATTAACATCATAACAGTGACAGAATTGATGAGGAGGGGTCCCAAAAACCCCATGTTGAAAATTTGGTGCAAGAATTCCCCAAAATGTCCAAGATATGCATCAGAGTTGAAAAAAAACGTATTTATTCCATTATACAGCTTACCGGCATTTTCTCAGTTCGCGGTCAGCTTTGAAGAGTGCAGACGTTATCCCAGTCCACCGAAGACAGTCACACCGGACTCCGGAGGTAAGTATGGGGTGAGGGGTGTGTGGGGAGGCAGGGTGTGCAGTGGGTGGGTGCAGGTGGTAGGGAGACTCGAGGACAGTTTTCTGTTTACAGGTGTTATAAAAATTGCGGACAGGTTTTCTTTTTACAGGTGTTTTCTTTTGAGGTACAGTAGCCAATGGGGATTGGGCACCTTTCAGTAACAATGGAAGCGGGGTGCATGAGCGAGGGGGATTATGGCAGCAAAGCAGAGGGGGGGCACATTAAGCTGATGGGGAATGGGCTTCCCCATCAGCGCATACAAGAGGGGCAGGGTAAACTGACTGGGGGTTTGGGCACCCCAGAAGTCAGCAGTTTAGCAGCCACTGTGCTGCCATGTTTGATGCTGAGCAATCACATACGAAGGTCCGCTGCGTGTGATGAGCTTTGTTCGCATTGCAGTGGACCTTTCCTTAGATGTGCTCACCCGGCTGGTGTGGCACCGGCATGCAGGCTGATTGGGGAATGAGGGATGCACCTACTGGTGTGTGCCCTGCATTCCCCCAACAGCAACTGCACCTCCAAATCTCCACTACCACAAGATGTTAGCTGTACAAGTGCGCCAACGTAAAAAAGGGGAAGAAGCAATGTCTTAACAAGACAAAGAACCTCTGTGCGCAAGCACTGAGGCAATGGTTACCCCAAAGGGCATTTGCCTGGGAAGCCAAGTTTTAAAGAAATGCAAAATCACACATGCCTACACAATGCAAAGCGTCATGGGCTGCATATGCAAATCACCACAGAATATTATGCTGGTTCAACTTTAAGCAGAATTGCATGGTGCCGAAAGGCCTCTCACACAGTTTGAAAAGGGTGCTAACAGATACATAGAAACATAGAAACATAGAATTTGACGGCAGATAAGGACCGCTTGGCCCACCCAGTCTGCCCATTTCCCTACCTACTGGATAAGCTGCAGATCCTAGTTAACCAGCAGCCTACTTCTTCCTACCCCCAACCCCCAGAACTGCCTTATGACTATCCCATGCATGCTTGAATTCCACCACTGATTTTGACTCCACAACCTCCTCCGGAGGGCCGTTCCATGCATCCACAACCCTCTCTGTGAAAAAATACTTCCTTAAATTACCTCTGAGCGCCCCCTCTATCTTCAAATTGTGCCCTCTTGTTCTTGCACACCTCTTTTTTTGAAAGATGCTACCCTCTTGGACTTTGTTGATTCCCTTGAGGTACTTGAACGTTTCTATCATGTCCCCCCTCTCCCTTCTTTCCTCGAGGCTATACATATTAAGCTCCTTAAGTCTCTCTTCATATGTCTTCCGGTGCAGACCCTGCACCATTTTAGTGCCCTCCTCTGGACAGCTTCCATCCTGTCTATGTCTTTTGGAGATTGGGTCTCCAGAACTGCACACAGTACTCCAGATGGGGTCTCACCAGCTGTCTGTACAGAGGAATAATAACTTCCTGTTTTCTACTGGTGATGCCTCTCCCATGCATCCCAGTATCCCCCAACCCTCCTTGCTGCCCTCTCACATTGCTTGCCCATCTTTAGGTCATCTGATGACTACCCCCAGGTCCCTTTCCATTTTTGTTGTTGTTAGTATCTCACCCCCCATTGTGTACTCTTCCCCTGGGTTTTTGTTTCCCAGGTGCATTACCTTGTACTTCTTAGCATTGAATCTAAGCTGCCATACATTTGACCATTCCTCTAACCTTGCCAAATCCCTTCTCATCCTTTCCACCCCACCCTGTGCATCAACTCTGTTGCAGATCTTAGTGTCATCTGCAAAGAGACATACTTTTCCTTCCAGTCCTTCTGCAATGTCACTTATAAAGACATTGAAGAGGACTGGTCCTAATACTGAACCCTGAGGTACCCCACTAGTAACCCTCCTTTCTTCTGAGTGGACTCCATTTACTATTACTCTCTGTGTCCTATTCTCCAGCCAGTTCTTTACCCAGGCTGTCATCTTGGGACCCACTCCCAGGCTGGCTAACTTGTATATTAATCTTTTGTGTGGGACTGTGTCAAATGCCTTGCTAAAGTCTAGGTAGGCCATGTCCACAGCCCCTCCCTGATCTACTACTTTGGTCACCCAGTCAAAGAAATCTATCAGATTCGTCTGGCATGACCTTCCTGCTGTGAATCCATGCTGCCTAGGGTCCTGTGCCCTCTGGCTCTAGATACTCGACAATTCTTTCCTTTAGAAGTGATTCCATCATTTCCCTATCACTGAGGTTAAACTAACAGGTCTATAGTTTCCTGCTTCTGCCTTGCTCCCACTTTTGTGAAGGGGAATCACATCTGCCCTCCTCCAGTCCTCGGGTACCACCCCATCCTCCCATGATTTGTTAAAAGGGTAGTCAGTGGTGTCACTAGTTCTACCCATAGTTCTTTTAGAATTCTGGGATGAATCCCATCAGGCCCCATTGCTTTGTCCACCTTCAGTTTTAGAGTTCTTTCAGAACCCTTTGTTCTGTAAATGGGCGGTATCAACTTCTGTATCCAAGTGTTACTACTGTTTGTTTTATGTACCTCCCCTCTTCCTTTGTAAATACTGAGCAAAATATTTGTTTAGTATCTCTGCATTTTCACAGTCTCCTCTGCCCACCCTCCCTCCCTTTATTAAGCCTCACTATCCTCCCTTGGTCTTCCTTCGCTCCTGATGTACCTATAAAAGGTTTTATCCCCTTCTTAACTGAGTTGGCTATCTTTTCCTCGGTTTGGGCCTTTGCTGTTCTGACTGCCTTCCCAGCTTCCTTTTGCTTTAACTGATACAGTTCTCTGTCCTGCTCCTTCTGCGATTCCTTGTACTTCCTGAATGCTTTCTTTTTCTCTTGAACCTTCACTGCCACTTCCTTTGAGAACCATAGTGGTTTCTTACATCGTCTTGTTTTGTTTATTTACTTTACACAAAGGCTCGTTACCTCTGTGATGGCAGTTTTTATTATTCCCCATTGTTCTTCCACCCCTCCTTCCTGCCCATTTGCTAGTGCGTGCCTTAGGCACTCACCCATTTTGGCAAAGTCAGCCCTCCTAAAGTCCAGTACTTGAGTCTTTGTATGGCAGCTCTATTGCTGTGTTTATTGTGAACCATACTGTTCGATGGTCGCTAGTTCCCAGATGGCTACCCACTTCTACATCTGTAATCCTCTCACCATCTCCATTTGAGAGAATCAAGTCTAATATTGCTCCTCTCAGTGGGCTCCAGTACTAGTTGTCTAAGGCATGCCCCTGTAGGGCATCTAGAATAACCCCACTCTTCGGAGTGGCAGCTGCAACTACACTCCAGTTAACATCTGGCATATTCAGATCACCCATCAGCAATATCTCCCCTTTTTCTGCCATTCTAAGTATACTTTCTATCATTTCCCTGTCCATTTCCTCCCCCTGAGAAGGGGGTCTGTATACAACCCCTGTGCGTATTGTGATGACATACACACGTGTTTCGTCCTACCAGGACTCATCAGTATGCTGTTTCGTCTGTTTGACACCCCAGTAGAATGAACCAGCTACCATAAGACGGTCTGTCTGGGTTATGTTGCGGTGAACCCATTAAAACAAAAAACTATTTAAAAGTCAAAGAACCTCTATGTGCAAACACTGAGGCAATGGTTACCCCAAAGGGCATTTGGCTGGGAAGCCAAGTATCAAGGAAATACAAAATCACACATGCCCACACAATGTAAAGCATCATGGGCTGCATATGCAAATCACCACAGAATATTATGCTGGTTCAACGTTAAGCAGAATTGCATGGTGCCGAAAGGCCTCTCACATAGAATGCCGATGATTAACAATAGTTATCATCACACATTTGGATTGTTGCCAAGATTTCCATACCACTACCTTAGGTTTAGCAACATCTATCCTCGTGGACCAGTTGAGAAGAGCATTATCACCCTTCCCAAAACTAATACCCAGAACTTTAATGGGGCCCTGCAACACAGAAATGCCTTGTAAATCCAATATAGCAGGAGTCAAAGTATCCAAAGGGTACAGAAAGCTTTTAACTTTGTTCAAGGAAGCATTTGCCACTATAGAATAAGAAGAAAAATGATGTAACTCTCTATTACCAGAAAGGATATCAGCAACAAACGCACATACATCATCTGCATAAGCCGAAATCGTAGCACTTACTGTACCTTGTGGGGGGGGCAACACCAGTAATAAGAGCATCTGGGGCAATATTTCTCAATAACGGGTACAAACTGAAGACATAAAGCAGGGGGCTTAAAGGGCAGCCTTGCCGAACCCCCCTCTCGATAGGTATATATGAATCCAGGAATTCATTTACCAGGGGCAGTGTATATGCATGTCCATACAGTAAGGCAAGCCAAGTCACAAAACGTTCAGGAATACCATACGATCGTAAGACCTGAAATAAATAATCTGTGGAACTTGATCAAATGCCCTTTCCCGATCAAAAGACATAATAAACCCCTTTATTTTATCTTATTTACCAAGTTCTACAAATTCCCTAAGCAAGAGGAGATTAGAATTAATAGATATACCAGGTACAGAACAGGTCTGATGAAGGGAAATCAAGGCCGGAGCCACTGTCAACAGTCTGGTATTCAAAATTTTCATCAAAAGTTTAAAATCTGTTTTAAGGAGACTAAACAGCCACCAATTGGAAAGGTCACCACTGTGACCTTTCTTATATAACAAAATTTGAACCAAAGTACAAAAATGAAAATCAAAAGATCTCTGTTGCAAAGTCCAGTTAAACACCACAGGCAATATCTCACTTAACAATGGACAACAGGCCTTATAAAATTCAGTCGGCAAACCGTCAGTACCAGGAGCCATATTATTATGGAGATGGGAAATTTCCCACTTCACCTCAGTACTACTGATCGGAGCAGTCAAAGGCTGCAATAGTGAATCAGGGCAATGAGGAATATCCAGGGAAGAAAGAAAGTCCGCAATGTCAGTCCCCTCCAAAGAAAGAGCCTGATACATATCTGTGAGATGGGGTGTAACTAATTGCAAAATGTCAGGCATGGTAGTACACAGAGTACCATTCAGGCAAAAAACTTCCGTCAACAATCTATCAGCAGCCCTTCTATGACTACTGTCCAACACATCACCCAATCCAGCCTTCCTGAACAAACTCTGTGTTCATGCAAGAGAGAAGCAATCCTGGAGTATTGCAGGGCAGCCATCTCTTTTTGACTGCTTTTACTTGTGATGCTAAATTTAAATGTTGTGAATTGATAGCAGAATATAAAGTTTCCAAATGGGACCTCAATGACAAATACTGTTTATAGTTAGTCAATGTAATGGACTTTGAAAAACATGTAGCTAAGGACTGCAGGTCAGACTTAGTGTCCATCCACCAGGCCATCAAATCCCCTGTAAGCCCATCCAGAGTCATACAGGCTTTTAATAGGTCTTATATCTGCTGCAAAAATCGTGCATTATCCAACAACATGATATTCAATTTCCAGTAACCCTGGCCTACTGAAGCATGAGGACCCACCCCAAGGGAAGCAGTTAAAACCAATTGGTCAGAAGTCTCAGCTGGGATAGTGCGAGCATTAATGACTTGAACAGTGTATAATGTAAAAAGAAAAGCAATCCTAGTCGATAAAGGACCCTTAAAAAAGTATGTCCACCCGTAGGACGACATGCACGATAAGTATCCTGAAGATGCCCCTGAGCAGTAATGCGATTAAGACAGGTGGTCTCACAAAAGTCCTTATCAGTCCGAGCTCCATTGTCCTGTTTATGTATAACACCGATAAGGTCACCACCCCAAATAAGATGTCTACTCGTCAAAAGGTAGGGTTGAATAGTATTAAAGAGATCAACCAGTCCCTTTTTTGTGACAGAAGCATACACTACTGTCAATCTGCAAGAAGCAACTACTGTCAGTCAATCTCCAAGAAGCACCCAAAAAAATAAAAGTCTAACAGCAATGCATGCCCTAAACAACTTCCACCAACTTAGTGACATGAAAACCATCACCCCGAAATAAAACCCCAACACCATCACATGTATCCAACCCAAAAGAAAAAAAGGAGGGACCCCAACGCCAAAGTTTCTTAGCCACTGAAACCAAAGAAAGGGTATTTAATCGGGTATCCTGTATAAGACAAATATCACATTTCAAATCTTGCAAGAAATGAAAGGTAAGAAGGTGTCTACTGCCATTCTTAAAACTATTGGCATTTAAGGTGGTGACAGCAAGGCAAAATGCAGAGGCAATGAGCAATTGTTAGGAAAACACAAAAAAAAAGGTAAAGAAAAATCAGGTAATCCTCCCCGATCTGGTGCTTCTGCGTTGGTGAACCCCAAGTCATGGAGGCCTTCTATCAGTGGCCACCTCTTTAGACTTGTCACTTTCAGAATCAGAGGATGAGGGGTTGGGAAGAAGTATCAGAATCAGCTCCGAAGTCCAAAGACTGAGACTTCCTAGAAAGGACTTCAAATTTGTTACATAAGGGAACAGCCCCACCAGGGGTCAATGCTTTAGCTGGTTTAGATCTAGACTTTGTTTGCTTTTGTACCCTCTTTTTAGCCAGTACAAAGGTCTCAGGAGGTGGCATAACCGAGTCTTCTACAGGCTGCACAGGTACCAAGGCAGCATCATCCACCCCCAGAACAGAGGCGGGGGGGGCTGAACCAGCTCCTGTTCCATTGGAACATCCAGTAAAGGAGGTCCCTCAGGGGGTAATGAACATGGGACAGTGTCCAGGGGTACAGGTAATGGTACCTCAGGTGCAGGAGGGGGAGCAGGCAGCACTAGATCAGGGGAAGGGGGCTTTTGAGGCAGCAATGTCCTTTTTCTGTGCCTCAAGGGGGGTCAGATCCTGATTAGGGCAATCATACCTATTGTGGGTAGCCCATGGACATTTTCGAAATCCATGACCAGTTCCCTCACAAAGGTTACACTCAGCTTAGCTCAGCAGTACAGTCCATACTTGCATGAGTAAAGGAGAAACAAAGGGAACACCTCAACTTATCACAAGCTGCACTAAGGTGGGAAGGGGAGCCACATTTAAAACAAGTACGTGGCTGTCCCACATAGAAACAATGACCCTGTTCTCTACCCATAAACAGACTGTTTGGCAAATGTACTGGGCCTACATTAGTATGCTGAAGCTGCACCTTAAATTTCCAGCCACCAGTCCAAAAAAGTTCAGAATCAAAAATAGGTTGAGGTGCTCCCAGAACTTCACAACGTTGTTGCAAACAAGGTGAAATATAATGAACAGCAACATTCTCATTGCAAAATAAAATAGTAACAATTCTAATAGCAGGCCTAGTGAGAGGAATAGCCTGAAAGGGCAAAAACACTGCAGAATACCTAAGTAGTTCATATTTAATACAGAAACGGTCCAACCCCTGAGGGGTCTTAAAACTAATATCAGAGAGGTGCCTGAAACATTGATAAGGGCAAAACCTTTGTTAGTAAAATAACCCAATGAGTCTTTGATGAGGGTTTTCCCCACATAAAGTCAATCTGGAACAATGTCCAGGCTTCCAATATACTGCAGGCGAACTGCATTTCTTCTCTGTAATGGAGGTGGGGAACAGCAAAAGGCATCCCTTTTCCTGAATTCCTCCCAAGTAGATTTTGCCCTCTCCCTATAGTCAGGAGAAGGGATAGGGAGTGGTATGTCTGATTCCATACGATCCCCCCAAAGCATTGTTACTGGTACTAGGGCCTTCATCTGCCAAGGAGGAGGCAGGCAAGAGCAGGACCTTTTTAAGAGAGTCAGTAGTCAAAACAGGATGTTGCACATCTGCAGCATTTAAATCAAAATCCAAGTTAGCAGGGAAGAGAGAGAGTGAAGAAGCTGGCAGTTCAGAAATACCAGCAGCCTGAATAGGAGACCAGGAACCTTGTCCAGGAATCGGGCTTTGGGCAGGATCAGGGATCCAATGGCCTGCCTCACCCGGCTTCCAGCCAGCATCTTTCAGAGAAGCTTCCAAGGAACAGGGAAGCTTACTCACCCTGTCAGCAACAGTAACAGATGCCGTCACCAGAGGAGGTGGGGAAGGCACAAGAACAGGAGATAAAGCCTCACGACGGGGTGGAACAAAAGGAGTAGTACTCACAGTCAGAGCAGAGAGATCAGCCACCGGTGAATGCAGCAAGCTCCAGCAGTCAGAGTTCTGAGCAGCAGACTGTGAAGCCACTGACTCAGGTCGCTGGAATGCCTGTGATGTGTGAGCATCATGAGCAGGAGAAACAGGCATTTGACTCACCGCAACAAGAGGTGCTGAAGGTATAGCAGTAGCAGATACATTATGCAAGCTAGGACTAGGATGAACTGCAGAAACAAATCTCAGACCTGGTTCAGCAGCAGGCAACACAGGAGGTGGGAAACCAGTATTGGCAGCAGCTTCAATAACTTTCAAGACACGTCGTTGATCGGAGGCAAGTAGAGACTTCAACCATAACTCATCTGCAGGAAAAAACAGTAGAATCTCCAGAAGACATTCCTTGAGCAGTAGAAACAATGCCCATAGCGTCAGAACACTCAGACATTTGTGACAGAATAGGCTCCAAAACTAGACCTGAAGGAGCGGAGCTCTGTTCTCCTGCAGGTAGACCAGCAGACTGATCAATCCCAGAGGTCAGATCCATGGTCCACCAGTGCCCCCTACAAAAGAATAGGGGAATTTCCCAGGTGCCCTGGCCAAATTTCCCCCATTCACAAAAAAATACCACCAACAGCTTAATCTGGTTCAAGGTCAGTTGGCATTCATTTGTATCAACCTCCCCTAGGTCGTGCCAGAAAATAGGCAAGAGTTTGTCTAGTGCACTTACCCGGTCAGCAAAAACTAACTAAATAAATAAATTAAACAGGAGTGGACCCAACACTGACCCCTGTGGGACCCCACTAATGACTCCCCTAGGAGATAATACCTCCACCCTTTGAAACTGCCCAGTTAGACAGTTTCTTATCCATCTCACTGTCATTTCCCCCACTCCCATTCCCCCCAGCTTGTCCAGCAACCCTGGGTGTGGTACCAAGTCAAATGCCTTGAGGAAGTCCAGAAAGAGGATATCCACTGGCCTTCCCTGGTCTAGTGCCTTTGTCACCCAATCATAAAATTCCACAAGGTTAGTCTGACACAATCTGCCCTGAATGAAAACATGTTGACAGTCATCCACGTGGCCCTGTGACCCCAGAAACACCTCCAGTCTCTCTTTCAAGATGGCCTCTAACATCTTTCCCACCACCGATGTCAGACTGTCAGACATGTAGTTACCCAGCTCCTTCTGTGAGCTGCTTTTGTGTATAGGCATGACACAAGCCATCCTCCAATCCTGGGGCACCCAACCTGTCTGAAGACAGGAGTTAAAAAGGTCCGACAGAGGTGCAGCAAGGACCCTCACCATCTCCTTCAGCACCATGGGATCAAGGCCACCCGAACCCAGTGCCTTATCCGTTTTCAGTGACTTAAGGACCTCCCACACCCTACCAACAGGGATTTCAATGGCAGAGAGCTCCCGCCTTCCTCAGTCCTAGCCCTCATCCCACCCCATATGGTGTTGTCCCTCCATCATCTCTTGTGAATACTAAGGCAAAGTATTCATTAAGTTCCTCTGTCTGCTCTTTGTCCTCCTCAGCCCACCCACTCCCTGACCTCAGTCTACTAAACTGCCCCTTCACTTTCCTCCTTTCCCTGATCTACCTAAAGAACCCTTTATCCCTGTTTCTAATCCCCTGTGCCAACCTTTCCTCCGTACTCACCTTGGCTGATCTCACCACCCTGGTCACCTGTTTGGATATTCTATCATACTACCCCCATTCACATCACTTCATGAGCACTTAGATCTTCTATAAGCAGCTCTTTTTTCCCTCACCACCTCCTGGGCCTCCCTGGTCCACCAGCTCGGCTTTCTGGTCCTACCACACTTGCGTCAGACCTTTGTGCAGGCCTTGGTGACTTCCAAGAGCCCGCTTTTAATAATTTACCACCTGTTCTCTGTGTCCATGTCTAGTGTGATTTCCTCCAAATGTTCCCTGAGGACCTCCTCTTACCCTTAAAGTCTGCTCCCCTGAAGTCAACCACCACCATTTTTGGTGTGATTTTCCTCTCCCCCAGGTCAAGGGAAAACTAAACCATGGCATGATCACTCCCCAGCAGTGGGTTCCCTACAGCTAGGTTCCTAACCAGATCACAATCTGACAGGACCACATCCAGGATGCGACTATCACTCATCAGGTCAGCCACTGGTTGTGATAGGAATGCATCCTGGAAGATATCCAGCAAGCACTGCTCCCTAGTTGATGAAGATGCCATAATGCCCCAGTCAACCCCAGGCATGTTAAGGTCACCCACAACCACAGTTCTACCCTCCACTGACCACAGTGATCTCTTAGATTCACCACCAGGCCCTCCTCAAGTTCCTCAGCCTGAGCAGACAGCTTATAAACCACCCCCAGGTTGACCCTCTTTCCCCCAGGTGCTTTCAAGGACCACCCTCCATTTCTGCCCCTTGCTCTCTGTCTGATGTTTTATGTGTCTGCTGTTCACCAGGTTCAACAGTGGTGAAGAACAGTACTCTGTGACTGTGCATTGCCAATGGAGGACAGTGGGGCCAACAAACAAAAGATCAGAGCTGATATAAACCCTAACATGCACTGTAGTCTGCTAACTATTTTGGCCATTGCCTACTGCACTGATTGCATCTGTATGGATTTCTGAGATTTGTACTAACAAGCAAAGTTAGTCTGATACAGTATAATATATTACAGTAAACAGTAAGTAAACTAAAATAATTCTGAACATGAAGTGCATACAGGAACCATCCAAACATTTGATAGTAGGGATCATTTTCTGTGACTGAACCCCTTTAAATGGTGGACTAACATCAGGCCTGCCAGTCCAACTGTATCGGTAGCATGTGTGATGCCGATTACCCTGGTTTGGAATTATATGTTATAGGGGCCAGAACTTGTTGAACCAAGCAAATAGCAGATTCTTGGACAATCTACATAATATTGATGTGGGTAGTAGGATAATAATATTGGAGGATTTTAACTTCCCAAATATCTGTTGAAGAAACCTTACTGCCACTAGTCTGTATGAAAGTAAATTTATGGAGTTTGTGGTTACTAACAATTTTGCTCAGCATGTATAGGACAATACTTGCAGGAGAAGCTTATTAGATTTGGCAATAGCTAACTTGGGGGAAAATATAATTGAATGTAAGGCTAGGTAACCCTTCTGCGATAGCGATCACAATATGGTGCAATTTGCATTAAAAAACAACTGGGAACTTATAATAGGTAAAACAAGGGTAAGATGCTATGCAAAAGCTAATATCCAAGAGATCAGAAAATATATGAGAAACTGGGATTGGAGAAAAGATTTTGAAGGTCTGTCTCTGAAAGCTAAGTGGGAATTATTGTACTCCAAAATACAATACTGTGTTGTATCCTATGTCCCAGACAATTAAACTATAATAACAAAGGAAAGATACCTGTTTGGTACAACAAAAAATCAAATTGATGATTAAGCAAAAGAAAAAGGCTTATGCAACCTTAAAAAAAATTCCTTCTACAGAAGCATAGTTGGCCTACAAGGACATGGATAAGAAATGCAAAAGAGGCATAAAGGACTCTAAAAGGAAAAACGAGTTAAGGTTAGTGTCAAATGCAAAAGACAATATAAAATATGTTATGAATATATGAACAGTACTAGAAAAAGGAAACTGAAAATAGGACCTATTAATGTAGGAAATTCTGTTATTAGGGATGGCCAAGAGCTGACTGAAGCATTTAATAGCCACTTTAAAAGTCTTTATCAACCAAAAGACACTGAATGGGTAAATGATTCCTTGGGAATAAAGGGCAACATTGTTATCTCCAGGTTGAATGTCAAAAACACGTTATTGAAACAAAAGAAACAGATGAACTCCATCCATTATTGTTAAAACAATTGGCAGATGAGATATCTGGACAACTAGCAGATACATTCTTAAGTTCTATTCCAGGGGAGCAGCAAATCAAGAATGGAAAGAAGCTACAGTTATATCCATACACAACAAACTCTGGCCAGAGCTGATACAGCTGCAGGTGAGCTCATGGAGGTCATGGCAGAAGATGGCACAGTCCGCCTCGTCCACACTGGCTGCCTAACTGTATTGCGCATGCACAAGTAGTTGTGAATGCTCAATACAGTTCAGCAGCCATCTTGGACATGGTGGACTGTGTTGCATTCTGCCTTGAGCTCCGTGAGAGAAGCCAGAGATGGCAGGAATAGTGAGATACTGGAATTTACAAAAGTATACTGCATTACCCCTAGACAAGTAAGAAACAGTTCCATTACTCAGAATTGTGCAGTAATGATTATTAGTCAGCATCAGAGAACAGGACAGATGTTTGGCAGCAATGAGAATTAAAGAAAGGCACACTACTGTGAGGAAGTCCTTCTCCCAGATGTTAGCTACACAATAAGGCAAAGAAAAAAAAACATGGCATTTGAGGAGGTACATTGTTGACTCACTCTCGCAAATGGTTGTCTCCTCCACTAGAAAAAAATACAAAACAGGCACTAGTACCCTGCTGGACTGGGTTCTTACCAGTCATCCCTCCCATATCTCCAGCACCACTGTCCTTCCTGACTCACTAAGTGACCACTCCCCTGTTATCTGTGTATGGTCAAACAAATTCCGGAAGCCTCTAGCTAAAGTCATCGCCAGTAGAGTCCTCCCTCGTGATCAACTAAAACACCTTAAATCCTGCCTCCGACAACAGGACTGCTCCCCTATTTACCAATCCATGGACATTAACTCAGCTCTCAACTACTTTATCTCATTCTTCAATGTGGCATGTAACTCCTACGTCCAACTCAAAAAGTGAAAAGTCAAGGCACTCTGCAACCCATGGCTAACTGATGAGCTTCTAACACAACTAAAATCCAGGGACCACCTATGGGCTCTAGCTAGGGCCTCCGGTGACCAACATGATACAGAGAACTACAAACATGCCCATAATAACTGCACTAAATCCATTCGACTACAAAAAAGCACTTACTACAGAGAAGCTCTATCCAACACCTGGGGAAATGGGTCTGATTTCTGGAAAAACTTCAAAGAAGTTAAGGGGAAGCAACCTAAATCCTCCCCAATTATGCTAAAGATTGACGAATATATCACTCTTGACCCACTGGTCATTGCAAACACTTTCAATGATGCTTTCACTGACCTAAGCAGCGTCCTCCCCCGGACTGTTTCCTGGATACAGCCTCTGATACTCCCTGTGGCTACCCCACCCCTTCCAATCACCTGCCCTTCTATTTCAAAACAGTTAAACTGCACATAGCCCAGAAGCACATCACCAAGGCAATCTCCAAGTCAAGGACTAGTGGGGACTCGCTAGACCAAAAAGTGCTATCTCTCACCCTGGAAGAAGTAATAATCCCATTAACTCATATTATCAACCTCTCCCTCAGACTCAGTCAGTTCCCTGACAAATAGAAAGCTGCTACAGTTACACCGGTCGACAAAGTGTGGATAAGACCGTCCATGGGAACTACCAACCAATTTTGATACTACCTCCTCTCTCCAGGGCCCTCGAATGCTTAGTGGTTGACCAACTCACTCACTACCTGGAAAAGCATAATCTCTTATGTCCGCAACAGCATGGCTTCAGAAAAGGACACAGTACCTCGTCTGCCCTATTGGAATTCACTGGAGCACTGCACAACACCTTGGATAAGGGTCATCTAGCAGGGGCAGTATTTGTTGATTTGACTAAGGTGTTTGACACTGTCTGCCATCATCTGCTGACCAAACAACTCCAGCTTACTGGACTCTCTCTCGATGCTGTAGTATGGTTCAATAGCTACCTGCAAAATCGGTTGCAAAGAGTAAAAATTGTGGGTGTCCTCTCAGACCCCAGACCGGTCCACTCTGGAGTTCCCCAGGGGTCCATCCTGGACCCACTACTCTTCAGCCTTTTCCTCAACACCCTCCCAAAATCCTGCCCTGAACAACTCATCTTCTATGTAGATGACGCTGTTATTTTCTCCTCCCACAAAGGCCCAATGACCCTACAAATCAATCTTCGGCAAGGCTGCCTCTGTGGAAAACTGGTTTAGCAGTCATAAACTGGTCCTTAACCATAACAAAAACTAAGGCAATGCTCTTTAACAGCCCTCACAACAGGCATAAACTTCACCCCCTCACTATTTCAACATGTCTTGGAAGTACCCTTGAGCAGGTGCAGTCTTTCAAATACGTAGGGATATCTCTGGACTCAAATTTCTCCTATGTGGACCACATAGATGGTGTGGCTAAAGCTTCCAACACTCGGTTAGGACTGCTTTACCGTCACAGACAACATCTGATAGGAGATGCTCTTAAGATTGCTGTCCAGAGCTCGGTGGTCTCCATCATTGACTACAGTCTAATCATTTATGGCTCTGCTTCCGCCACTGTGCTCAGGCGAATATCGACATCCCTAAGCAAGGCCTATAGGCTCACCACTGGCGCCCCCCATCTCACATACACTTGTGACCTTTATGCCCAATCTGGATGGCTTCAACTTTCTAACCACATAAAGTATCTAACCTGCATCATGGCAAAGAAAGTCATCATGGGCCTCACTCTCCTGGAGTCCAAGCCTTATTGAATCAAAGACTAAATCCTCATACCACCAGGGGCTCTGAATCCCAGCTCTTCCAGGTTCCCTGCTGCTACACCTCCCAGGATCAAAGATCCTTTGCCCACAGAGCTCCCCGTTGGCTAAATGAGTTCAGCCCTGACATCTCCTCCACTACCATGCTTGGCTAATTCAAATCTAAGCTTCACCTCCATCTCACTGACTCTAGCTCCTATGACTGTTACCCATAGTCACCTCAGTCAACTCTCTATCTCTACCCCTCCAAGCACTTTTTATCCCCTTCCCTTCTCCCCTTCACTTCCTGGTCTCTCACCCCCCTCCTTCCCCCACCAGCAATTCACCCTGTTTATTTTTTATCTAAGATACCTTATACCCTGTACTGTCAACAAGGCCACCGGCTGCTCTCACCTCCCCTACTGTGACCCTAACCACCTTGTGTTACCTTTTCCCCCTTCCTCCCCTCCACCCCTATCCAGTTTGCCACACTGTTCCTCAATTATGTTACTTCACACTGCTACTGTTTTTTTTACTTTCTATTGCATTGTTTTCTCCCATAGTTACTAGTTCTGCTACCTTACTGTATTTTTTTGTTTTGTACTTACCGTATTGTAACTGTTTTCTGAAGTGAAACCTTTGTAAAAGAGCCTTGGCTCAAAGGTATGTTGTAATCCTAGACTTAATAAATAAAAATAAACAAAATAAATAAAACTCACAGTCTTGAGGTTAATACTGTCTTCTAGTTTCCAGCATAGCTGAAAGTGGTATACAGGCATAACACCTGTTTTCACATGCCCCTCACATGCTGGTAAGCTGATATAAAAATAAGCCAACAAACATTCTTACAGTCACTGCAAGTTCTCCCATAATGTTGCAGCTGAATGGACACCTTCCTTTTCTTGGATTTGATTTGTGACTCTAACCTTCAGTTTTATGATCTGGACTATGGTATACTGAGAACAATCAAGCTCCATGTGTAGACTAGAGTCTGTGCTTTTGAGTTTAAGGCATTGTACATTGCTAAAGTTGACTAGCACAGCAAAGGCACACACACTAAAGTAAGCAAACAATACGGATGGTAAGTGTCCCACTTTATTGAAATGTAATAATCAGAGCCAACTCTGGAAATGCAGGCTGAAGCCCCAGTGCTTCACCTTTCTCAAAAGCTTTTTCAGGGGGCAGAGACTTACATTAACATAGGCATTTATACACTAGAATTAAAAAGACAGTTAAACATACAAACTTTCTAATCAAGGCCCAAACTGTGAAATGGGTCACAAAATGAACTCCCAGTCGGGAGTGGTCAACAACAAAATGTCATATGTAGTCGACAGAACTCAGAACAATTTCTGAACAACGTGGGGCTAAATGAGATCCATGAAGCCAAAGTGCAAATGTTACCAGCCTGGGATCAGGATAACACACTGTCACAGGAAAAATGGTGAAACAAGGCACAGTCTGCTGTGTCCAAGATGGCCACCGAACTGTATTGAACATGCACAAATAGTCGCGCATACCCAATACAGTTTGGAAGCCATCGTGGACATGTCAGACTGTGCCATGTTCTATTGTGATCTCTGGGAGTGAAATCAGAGATGGCAGGAAAAGTAGTCTGCCCACAGAGGGTGGGGGTGAGGTTGAGCCACTGCACTGTATGCAATGAGCAGAGCAATTTTGGAGTTGCGGTAGCGTAATGCAAATGCAAAAGTTGTGCTCTTTGGTATCCCGTTTTCTCAGCTACAGCAAGACAGCTGCAGGCTCCACCCACTGCAACCATAGAAGGGACCCAAAATGTGATTTTAAAAACTATAGGCTGATCAGCCTCACCTCCATAGTGGGGAAACTAATGGAGGAGTTTGTGAAGGAAGCAATTTTAAATTACATTACTTGGGATGGGTTAGAGGATATAAACCAACATGGGTTCAGGGTAGGAAGGTCCTGCCTAAGAAATCTGTTACATTGCTTCAAGCCTGGCAGTATTGCTACGGATGCAGGTCTCCCTATCAATATTCTTATTCTGGACTTCACAAAAGCATTTGATGCAATGCTACCTTCACTTCTAATTAAAAAATTGCGTGATATGAAGTTATGTTCTAACATCATCAGTTGAGTAACTCATGGCTAAATTGCAGAAAGCAGAGGGTCTACATAGCAGGGCATTTGTTATCCTGGGCCGAGGTTATGATTGGGGTACCTCAAGGCTCAGTCTTGGGACCTGCTCTGCTTGGTATGTATATCTCATCCTTATAGATTTCTAGTATCTTCTGGAATTGTAAGTTTGTAGATGATGTAAAAGTCGGGGCAGTAGTTGAAAGTGAAGAATCCACACAACAATTCCAAAGCAAAATAACATTGAATTACGGGCCAGGACTCATAAACTAACTTTCAATGTGGAAAAATGTAAAATGATGCATATTAGAAGCAGAAATAGGAGGGCATCATATTACATGTATGGGAAAAAGATACCGGATGCAACAAGTAAGACGGCACAGGGTCATAATGTGCCAATACAGTGCGATTACTGCCATGCAGCATAAGTCTTTTTTCTGTGGGGGGCTTTGGCTCCCAACCCCCCTTTGCAGGGGGCAGTGCCCGCCAAACCCCCCCAATAAGGATTCTCAAGTCTGGGGGGGTTACCTCGGGGAGTGTACAATGTGTGAAAAAAATAAAGTGTCAGGGACTGGGAATCAAACCCAGTCCCAGACACAGTGCATGGGTTCCTGCTGCTGTGGCTCAGTCCAGTGAGCTACAGCAGCTGCTCAGCAGAACCCACTCCCAACAGAGGTCTTATCCTCTGCCTGGGATTGTGTGAAGGGTGCAATACCATGTACAGCAGTATACATGGTATTGCACCATTCGCTGTCATAGACAGTGCTGTTTCGGGTTAGCTATAATGTTGCACACTATGAAGCATACAACATTATGACCCAATAGGAGTGAGAGCAGCCTAGGAGTTATTATAACTAGTAGTCTGTCACATGAGGAACAATGTAGAGAAGCAGTCAGCAGGTACAACAGGATTATGGGCTGCATCCTTAGAAAAATTAGCAGTAGAGATGGTGAGGTCCTGGTTCCCTTGTACAGGTCACTGACTCATCTGCATTTAGAGTACTGTGTACAGTTTTGGGCCCCCTACACAAAGTGTAATATTAGATTGCTAGAACATGCCCAGAGAAAGGCCAACAAACAAATCAAGATGCTATCTAACAGACCCTATAGTGAAAGGCCGTTTGAGTTAACTCTCTATTCTCAAGAGTACAGAAGGCTTAGGGGGGACTTCTGCTTGGTCTTTAGGGCTATACAAAATAAGGGTCTCTTGGAATGTGTTGGACTGGAAATGAAACTATCAGGAAGAGAAAACAGACTCCGCTGCTATCAGCTAAAGGATGCTTTCTATAGGACAGAAAAACAAGGAACATGGTACAACCAAAGAGTAGTTAATGTCTGGAATAGTTTATCAAAGGAGGCAGCACTAAGCAAATCTATAGTTACCTTTAAGGCATCACTAGACAAATACATGGGCAACAGAACATTTGAATATCTGGAGTAACAAATAGCGAGCCACATGGCCTATGGCTACCAACTTGTATACCACTATAGACATAGAAACATAGAAACATAGAAGTTGATGGCAGATAAGGACCGCAAGGCCTATCCAGTCTGCCCATTTATTTTTCTACCTTATAAATGTGCCATCGGCCTTTGCTCTGTCAGTGGCCTATCTATTCATAGTCATTTGTATTGCTCCCTTATGCCTATCCCATGCCTGTTTGAAGCCCTGCACTGTATTCATAGCCACCACTTCTTGTGGTAAGCCATTCCATGCATCCACCACCCTTTCTGTGAAAAAGAATTTCCTCACATTCCCCCTTAATTGGCCCCCCTCTAATATCATGCTGTGTCCTCTTGTCCTGCTATTTTTCTTATATTTAAACATGTTAGACTCTTTCACCTTGTTAATGCCCTTAAGGTGTTTGAATGCCTCGATCATATCACCTCTCTCCCTCCTTTGCTCAAGGGTATACATATTGAGCTCTGTTAATCTGTCTTCATATGTCTTCTGATGTAGTCCCTGCACCATTTTGGTTGCCCTTCTCTGGACTGCCTCAATTGGTTAATGTCCTTGTGAAGGTGTGGCCTCCAATACTGCACGCAGTACTCCAGATGGGACCTAACCAGTGTCTTGTAAAGAGGGATTATTACCTCCCTCTTACGACTTGTGATACCCCTACTAATACACCCTAACACCCCCTAGCCTTACCTACTTCTTTAGAGGTCTGCTTGGATGATTTCAGGTCATCAGTGATGATGATGCCCAAGTCTCTTTCTTCCTTTGTGACTGCTAGCAACTCCCCTCCCAGCCTATAGGTGGCTTCAGGGTCTCTCTTCCCTATGTGCATGATTTTGCACTTCTTTGCATTAAATCCCAGTTGCCACTCTTCTGACCATTTTGCTAGTTTATCCAGATCTCTTCACATTCTGCCCACCCCAACTGGATCATCTGCTCTGTTGCAGATCTTGGTGTCATCCGAAAACAGACAAGCCTTACCGTCTAGTCCATCTGCAAGGTCACTAATGAAGATATTGAAGAGGACTGGCCCCAGGATTGATCCCTGAGGTACCCCACTTGTGACTTGCATCTCTTCTGACTGTATACCATTTACCACCACTCTCTGTTTTCTGCCCGTCAACCAGTTTACCACCCAGTTGACCAACTTCTGACCCACCCCGAGCCTACCCAGCTTATTTATCAATCTTCTATGTGGAACAGTGTCAAAAGCTTTGCTGAAGTCAAGGTAGGCGACATCAACTGCTCCTATGCTATGAAATTTTAGATGTCAAAGTGCCAGTCAGGAAGAAGATAATCAAGCATTCAATTGTCCGTTCTCCAATTCTAGTGGGTGGGAGTGAGGAGCTTATCATAGCACAGAGGTGGTGGGGCAGAGGTACTACTGTGTTTTCTTTGCAAGTTCAAATTAAATAAAAACAGCTTCCACTCAAGTGAATAGATGTAAACAGCAGTGCTGCAGCATTATAAATTGTGCTGTATTAATGGCATTAATACTGCAGGACAACAGCATAATGACATCACTACTGAAGCACAACAAGCAAACTGTATTCCAGGCATGGAATTCAATGCACAAGTGGTTTCCACCATACGCTATTTATATGTATAACATTTAATCTATTCACTATACATTTAACCTAGATGTACAAGACAGTCTGCACATTATCAGTTACTGTGCCAGTTTCTATCATGGAGAATTCATGGAGTCCAAAACATATGGTTGTCATAATAAACATAATTTATTCTTTTGAGCACATTCCCCAACCTGCATTCATTGAACCACAATGAGTGACAGACTATCAAAACTTAACTTATTACTGGCTATTTATATTGCTTCATTTAGCTTTCCTTTGTCTAAGCTAACTCTTGACTGCAATATTATAACCATAAGAATCACTGTTGCTGCACATATAAACACATAAAGCAGTAATTGAGTATGCACTACCAATTGTCAACAGGTCACATTGTATAAATCTGAGTATTCTGGGCTGTTTCTGTAAAAGTGGTAGTGATTTGTGAAGCTGTAATTGATTCATATGCACATGGTTCAATCTCAGAATGCATTTCATTTGAGCCATCATACTCAACATCTTCCTCAAACATCTTTACACTTGTGTAGAGATATAAGTAAATTGATTAATTAGTGACAGTACAGTGTTCCTCAAATCAAACTAATACAAATACAAGATAGTCCTTTCAGTTGTGATAGTGGTTGAGACATTGTGAACATGCTTCTGATCCCAGACAATGCATCACCGACTGCCAGACTACCCTTATGTTGTTAAAAGCTGAATGTGTCTTAATCATGTCTTATAATGGCTGATGAGTGTGGATCATTAGTTTGATGCACCTGAGACTGTCACTCTAGCTGGAGATAGTAAACACTTGATAGACACTGTTGACGGAGACTGTCACCTTATGACCATGTCTATTTATAGCAATTCTTTCAACATCTCTAACACAAAACTTACATCACAAGCACTGGATATGATGGCAGAGGGTTAGCATATCTGTTGCATGTTTATTTAATATCATTCACAGTAAAAATACTCCCAAACTGCCCTGACATATGTAGCCTCACAGAAAATAATTGTCCAGATGCAATTGCAGCCACCTGAAGGTATCCATGGTGCAGGCACACATACAATGAGACACTAAAACCTCTTCATGTCAGAATCGATGCAAAAAGATTAAAGAAATGTACGTTCTCATTCAAAAGTACTGCTTCTGCATACATTTTTAAAAAGATCAGATGTATTTTTTTAAAGTAAAGGAAACTTTTTTGTTCAGTGGTGTGACAAATGGCATAGATGTGTACTGTTCAGATGTCTTTTCGAAACCACTGTGCAACAAAATACTTTCAACAGGTGTCAATCTTTCTAGATAATTAAAGTTAAAATACAATGCTCGTTGTTAATGGTAAACTAAAAAAATGAAACACAATTAGAAAAACAGACCTCAATGGACATTGCCTCAGATTCTCACCTTTAAAATACATGAAGAGAAGAAAAGAAGTCATGTTAGTTTCAAATACAGTACATTACCATCCAAAAATCATAATAAAATTGATATGGCTGAAAAAATACAAATACATGAACTTTGTTAGAAACAAAAAAAACCTTGTACAATGCTTGTACATAGGACACCATGGCCCAGATATTCAAACTGCGCTCAAAACGAGTGCAACAGCAGGAGCAAGCACAAACCAGTTGTGCAAATGCGCAACAGGTGCGATATTCAAACATGGAGCAGAGCAAATTGCGCAAGCAACCAACGTCTGAATATCGCACATACTGAGCCATCGCACAACCAGGAAGGAGAAGCTGAGCCAAAATGTTGTGCTATGGAGCAACCAGGGAAGCTCAGCTGAGCAATCCAGAGCTGCCATAGCGCAAGCACACCCCCGAGCAATGGAACTGCACATCCAGGGAGGCAGGCTGGGGCCCACCGCCAGCCATGCCACACATGGGCACAGGAACACACTGCAGAACCCACCCACCACCTGCACCCCAAGAATAGGCATCACTGGGATGGGACAGATGATCTACTTGCCCATGGGGACAAGCCAACAAAGCATAGCAGAGCCATGACACCCCAGCACAACCACTGGCAGGCGAAGAGTGCCACACACAGGGGGTTGACAACCACAGTGCACATCAGCCCCCCGTACGCACAGCACACCCTGCACTGTGACCCCAAGACACCACCCATGTGCAGTGACTGGCACTGCAGGAAACCATGCAGTCCCCCCAGCACTCATCAGCCCCGTGCAACACAGAAGCCTACAAGCCAGACACACCCTGTGCACCCAGCAGTGGGTGGCAGCAGACGGCAAGACCAACCGAATGGCACTGCCATGCTGGAGATACCTCCCCATGCACACACATGCACACACACATACCCAGGACCATACCAGCCCAGATGGCATGTACACCCCTGCAACTGAGCACCCATAGTCAGCTGCAAATCAGAGACCAACACAGTATTCATATCAAAATAGAAATGTATATTTAAAAGACTAATCACAAAACCAAGTGAAACTATGTACAAGTGGGGGGGCGGTTAAAAGGCAGGGGTGTTCAAGGGGGAAGGAATAAAAACTTGGAGAGGGAAGGCAGGGTGATAGGGATGGGAGAAGTGGGAAGGGAATGTGGGCTATGGCCCAGCTGGCTGCTGGTCCTCCCCCTGCTGGCGCCCCCTCCTGTACCTCCTTCACCGATCACCATGGTGCTGTATGGCCTGCAGGATCTCCTGGTTCTGAAGTCCAATCTGGGTGAGGCGCCGAAGATCCTGGGACATCCTCCTGAGTACCTCGAGGCCTAGGAAAATGGGAACACAGTCAATGGCTGAGACTGACCACAACCCTGAACACCACCCAACCTGCAAGCCATATAGCCCAATGTCCCGCACCTGTGATGGCATACACCCACCCACAGTGAACATGCACATGGCCATCACAAACTGGCGGCACCAGCTATGTGCACCACTGGCCACACACACTGCCCACGTCCATCACAGTACAAACAAGGCTGGCAAGTGACGTGGCAATGTGAGTGTGCAGCTATACAGCTATGTGCCCAGTGCATGCCTGACCACCAGTGACGCATACACAGACGTGCTGTGATACTGCACAGTGATGCATGTCACCTGTGTCGTGCCTACATACATAGATACATAGACAGTGTCATCAGATAAGGGCCTATGGCAAACCCAGTCTGTCCATATGAGCTTGTAAGTTCACATTGTTTCCTAGAAGTCTGTTGCCTCACCCTGATCTCCAGAATTCCTTCATGTCTGTCCCCTGCAGTCTGAAATCCCGTGATTGTGTCAGCCCCCACCACGTCCTCTGGCAGGGTGTTCCACCTGTCCACCACCCGCTCTGTGAAGACAGTCCATCACCATGTGTCCTCTGAATCGTCCTCCCTCCAACGTCATCCCATGCACTCTAGTCCTGGAACATCTTTTTCACTTCAAAAAGTGTGTCCTGCACCCTGATCCTCCCTGTAAGATACTTGTATGTCTCTATCATATCCCCTCTCTCCCCCCTCCCCTCCAGGGAGTACATGTTCAGTTCCTTCAACCTGTCGTCATAGGACCCATGATGCAAGCCATGCACCATCTTTGTTGCCCTCCTCTGAACCTTCCCTGGCCACTCTACGTCCTTACATAGGTATGGTCTCCGGAAATGTACACTGTACTCCAGGTGGGGCCTCACTAGTGTCTTGTATAGTGGAATTATGACCTCCCCTTTCCTTCATGGTTGTATTGTGCAGGGCTAGTGGACTTCCCCCCCCCAGCATGCAATAGCATCCATGAAGTCATGATACTCACATTGCTCAAGCAGCTCTCTCTGCCGCTGTTGCCCCTGCTGCTGTTCGGCTGCTGCTGCTGCTCTCCGGCGCCGACTCCTGCCACGGGGCCCTGGCACGGCCCTCTCATCCTGGCCCTGCATCCTCAGATCCCGGCCTGTGGGAGACATATGTTGAGACAAACAGCAGTGTGACTCAAAAGCAGAGTGCCCCCTGCCCCAGTGAGAGTGCCCGCCCACACAGCCATAACCATCCATCACACAGCTGCACACACTGACACAGCCAACCGTGTCCAAGCTGTCACCTATGCACAGCCACACAAGCACACACACACCCCTACAGAGAATATAGGTGCATAGATGGTACACTCACCTGGCCTAGGCACCATGCTCCACCTGGCACGTGCCCACAGCCTGGCCAACAAGTTCGGCTCCCTCCGGCGGAGGTCACTGTTCAGCAGACCGGCCCCGTCCAGTGACCTCCACCAGGTCAGTGGCCACTTGCTGCCACACGTGCATCCTAGGCTTGGTGAGGGGGGCCTCACCATAAAGTGCCTCACAGTGGGGCTCCACCAGGGCCACCAGGTTGGCCACCTCCAGTGGGCTCCAACTCACTGCCCTCCTCCTAGCCATCTCAGCCAGTTTACAGCAGGCAATATGGCACTCCGCTGCACTGTAACCCCACGTGGAGATGTTGCACAATAGACCACCACAGGCTCCAATCTCGCTGTTTGAACAGCGCCATCACTTCACATAGCGCTGTCATCAGACAGCGCAATAGGGACGTACACATGGCATGCGAACAGCGTCAGGGGGCAAAGGGCATACACAAGGTCACGACAATGACGCAAGGCTACGCACAGCGCCGTCGGATGTATAGGCATCCTGCACGACTGCCAAGCTGCGTACCAGTGCCACAGTGGACTATTGCGCAGTAGTGCCACAGCGCCATATAGTGCCCAGTGCTGTAGCGCCACTGGCACAATGGTGGCCATGGCCTGAATTGCCTATCACGCTCAGCAGGTCTGCAGCATGATAGATGCATGCGTAAGCTGTCTGGGCATGCGCAATGCAGTGTAGCATGCAGGCACAAATCTGCGCCATTGGCTAAGCAGGCCCTTCCGTATTGCGCAAAGCGCAAATCCGCGATATTCAGCTGACATATGCAAATCATTCGATCAGCCATTCAAAGGCGCAGTGGTGCGATTAGCATATCATTAAAGTTGCGCCACTCCTCATTTGCATGTGTTGCGCTATAAAAGCGCGACAGTGGGTTGTGCTGGCCAGATTCGGTTACTGCAGGTGAGAGGTGAGTTACATGCTGTGTGATGCTCAGGACAATGCTCATGGGCAAGGGTGCCGGAGGATGATAAAGGCTGAGGGGGCTGAGAATGAATAGGGCACTTAGAAAGGGACAAAGGGCACCCTTTCTATCAGTATGTGCCATACGGAGAATAAACGTTGGGGGCTTCCGCCCCCCCGGGCCGGCACCTATGCTCATGGGGAAATGCTGTCGACTGCACAGTGACAGGTGTCCACTTCCACCCATACAGATCACCATGACTGACCAGAGCCAAGCTGAGGGTGAGGACGGCGGGCGTAGGAGGCTGAACTTCACAGCGGCAGAGACGGAGGCCCTCTTCCAGGCCTACCTGGAGGATGAGCCACTATTGAGTGGACGGAGGGGCACCCCTCAGGAGCGATGCAGCTGCATGGGAGGGTGGCAGGGCCATCAACCTGCGGATGCCACAGGCGCTCCGTGCAGGAATACAGAAAGAAGATGGGGAGTGACGCGGGAGGCTGAAGGAGAAGGTGGCAGCCTTCAGGGCAGCACGTGCTGGCACTGGTGGGGGCCCGCCAGTGGTGTTGCAGCTGACCCCAATGGAGGAGACACTGGTCGTGGCCATGCAGCTGAGTGCCATTGCGGATGTACCAGGCGTAGGATTTCAGACAGGTGGAAGCCCATCACTGCACGGTATGACATGGTGGTGGTGTTGGGGGGGGGCTGTTGTTCACATGCACTCACATGTACTCTCTTTCTGTTACAGATCCGGTTCGTCTTCAGGAGACGGTGGTGGTGGTGGGTCCAGACAGTGATGCAGACCTGCTGGAAGTGGAGGAGGGACCATCCACCTCCACCACCAGCCAGCAGGCAGTGCAGCAGCATGCAAGCTGGGCCAACAACTCTGGTGTCAGTGATACGGGTGCGGGGGGTGCACAGCCTGTGTCTCAGCAGTCCGGCATGCAGGTATGCCAGCATGCTGTGCCTACGGCAGTGGCACCTACCTGCACCATTGATGATAGCAGGCCTGCAATGGGCAGTGATAGGTGTGTGTCCATGGACGGACACATGGCAGGCCAGCACGTGCCCTGGGCCTTCCTGGTTCACACCTGTGTACCAGCATGCTGGCACAGTCCCAGGCTGTGCCAGTCAGCACTGGTGGGGCAGCACTGGTGGCTGTGCAGGTGTCGGCACGGTTGCCAGCAGGAGGTGGAACAGGTGGACCTGGGGCTCAGCAGTTGGAGGGGCGGCAGGAGCAGTCGAACACCAGGTCTGGGGGTACAGTGTCAAGCAGTGGCACATGTCCACCGCCCTTTGATCCGCCCATACCTGGTCCTGGCGAACAGCGCCCACCCTCAAGGGGTGCTGTGCACCGGGACCGTCCACACCCTGGGGGTCACGATGCCATTGGGGCACAGTACCCATTGGATGCGCACACCCGCCTGCTGCAGGAATCAGTACAGCTGCAGGGGCGGGTTGCAAGGTCCGTGGAGGCACTGTCTGTGTCCGTGGAGCGGCACAGCAGGGAGTGTGCTCGGGACCGAGCCGAGCTGGTCCTTATGCGGATGGATGTGACCGCCGCCATTGACAGGCTGACCCAGGCAGTGGTCTCTGTCGCTGACACATTGGGCACACTGTCAGGTGCCCCTGTACCGCACACCCCACACAGTGCACTCTCCACTCCCCATTCCCGGTGTCGTGCGACACCAGGCCTGTCGATGCCGGGTTCTGCTGTGGGCATCCCGAGCACCCCTGGTGCACGTTTGTTCGGCATGATGCAGACCCCTGTGTGGGCAAGGTCGCGTTCGCGCAGTGGGACCCCTGGTGGTGCAACAGCGCCACCCCATGTGGCCCCTGCTCAGCCTGCCAGTGCTGCTGGGCCACGGCGGGGCTGTCCATGCATCCGTGGTGGCCATGGGACAGTGCTACATGACTGAGCTGTCTCCCAGTGCGGGCCCTGTCTGGTGCTGCCCTGTGTGCAATGTGTGTCATGGTGGGCAGTGCACTGCTGGGTGCTCTGCTCACCACGCTGACACACGGACCACCTGCACACTCTCCCAACTGCTGTCCACAGGTGCATGTGCATGATGATGCCTGCATTGCACTGTACACCAAGGTGCAAGGGTGCCCAGGTCCTGACACACGTACTTGGACAGTACAGGTGATGGGGGTGGTCGGTGGTGCTGTGTGTTGGCAATGTCGTTTCCGCAGTGCTGTGCTTCTGCCCATGTACGCTGCCTGGTGTGTGTGTGTGTCCATATGAGTGCTCACCCCTCCCTGATGGTGTGTTGGTATGTCTGGAACCTTCAACTCCCCTGACCTTCATGCATGGTGTGTTCCCCTGTGTGCCTGTGGTTTGCGCATGGACAGTGTTGCCTGCACATGTCCCCTTGACTTACCTGTGTTGGGCATAGTGCTCTTCTGCAATGGTGTCCCGGTGCAGCTGGGCCTGCCGGGTCAGTCGGGGGTCCCTCCGTCCTAGGGGGGGATGCTCATCACCAACATCACCGGCGCCACTGGCGTCCCCATCGCTGTCCCCCTCTTCGACCTGTACGGCTATCCCATGGTCTTTGGCCATGTTGTGCAGGATGCAACAGGCCAGGAATATCCCTCAGGCCTTTTGGGGGCTGTACTGTAGGGCACCACCGGAGGTGTCTAGGCATCGGAAGCGTGCCTTGAGCATCCCAAACACCCACTCTATGATGTTACGTGTTGCGGCATGTGCCTCATTGAAGCATAGCTGCGCTGGGGTCATGGGGCACCGGTACGGTGTGAGCAGCCAGGGACGGAGTGGGTATCTGCAGTCACCTGTGTGGAGATAGTGGAGAGCAGTGTCATGTCAGGTCCATATTGCCCATATCCTTGTGTGCCACTACCATGGCACCTGTGTCATTCCCACCCTTGCCCAGAGTTTGCATTCCATACATGTGTACTCACCCACTAGATGACCCGTGGGGATGTCCCCACTCTCGAATCGATGGCACAGTGCAGACTGGTGCCATATGAAGGCATCATGTGCTCTGCCAGGGTGTGTGGCACAGACATTGATAATGTGCCCAGGGGCATCACACACCACCTGGCAGTTGACACTGGAAAACCCCTTTCAGTTCTGATATGCCTGGCTGTCGGGGCCAGGTGGTGTGCAAATGGCCACATGGGTGCAGTCTATGGCCCCTAGCATGCCAGGCATACGTGCTACCCTGTGGAACTCCTGCATGTTTGCTGTACGCTCTGCCGCGGTGCTGGGGAAATGGATGTACTCCGCAGCATGAGGCAGCAGTGCGCTGAGGAATTGGGTGAGGATGCGTGACGTGGCCGACTGTGTAATGCCTGTGGTGTCCCCTGTCAGCCTCTGGAAGGTGCCTGTGGTGAGCAGGCACATGCAGGCTGTCACCTTGGTCTCCACAGACAGAGCGTGACTCCGTCGTGAGGGTGCCTGCATCACATCACTGCACAGCTCACAGAGCTATCTCAGTATTGCCCTGTTCAGGCGGTACTGGGCCACAATCTCGATGTCTGTGTACAGCTCGAAGCTGAGGCAGGCACGATACCGCCTGTCGGGGGCATACCGCCAATGGGCCCCTCCGCGGCCACGTCCCCCTGCAGCATGGTGTCTCACCCCCCTCATTACAGCTTCCATGTGGAAGATGGCACTGTCCATCTCCTGGCTTCGCCCCCGGCTGCTGTTCCTGTGTTACCCCCGCTGCCCCCACTGCTGCTTCCACTGCAGCAGGCACCCCCTGCTGGCCTCTCTGTCCTCCTGGACCCACTGTCCCTGTCTGCCCTTCCAGCTTCTGTCTCTTTCTCTCTGTCTCTGTCTCTCTCCCCCAGTTTGCGTCCTGCTAGGGTTCTTGCGCCGCTTCCTTGAGCCTTTTTATTTTGGCTCAATTCCGCTACTGCGCAACTTCCAGCTGAGCCACTCTTGGCGTTGTGCAGAGTGTTCGAATGATCGCATTGCGCACTTTATGCATGGACCCGGCCCCTTCGGTTGCACATGCCTTCATTTCCATTGCACTGTTGCTCAGCATGTTTTCGGTGGCGTAACTGGCCCCTTCTGAATATCGCAGAATGGCGCATTTTTGGAGTTGCGCACGCGCAACCCTGTTGTGCATGGCGCAACCCTTTTGAATATCTGGGCCCATACTTCTAACATTAACAGGATGAAAGGCATCTCAGTGTAAACGTGTCTTGCATGCTGCAGGCTGTCAAATTATGATGTCTGTCAGGCAGTTTCAATAGACATGACACTGCATTTGAAATGCACACTTACAAGATTTGAACTATTATGCATTTTTAATTCTTACTTGTAAAGCATTCAGTTCAAGTCTCATGCAATGTTTTTGTGTCAGACACTGACTACATTGTTATCTGACCATGATAAGGTATGTGGAGCATGGTTCACACATGCTGGTGCACAAATAAAGAGCGCTCAGTGAATGAGAGTACAAGAAAAATGACGACGTGACAGGTGATCGGCACAGAACTGGTTGCCCCCAGACAGCCAGCAAGGTGTCTGCATGATTTTCTGCGGAGAGCTATGCCCCCCACATTCCACATTGGGGGGGCATTCTGTGCACCCCTCACTCCCTCTAAACTATATATAACAAACTCTGGGTTGGGCATGTCATGAAGGGTGGGTGACACAAACACAGTATGTGTGTGGGACACTTTGAAATCCAGAACGCCCCTGTCGCTCACAACCTTGTTGCGGTGCCCATATTACGGTGACCTAATCATGGTACCGTTACAGTGGTATATGGTGGAGTACTGTGCAGTACTATAATTATTACCAAGTCCCTTGTGATTAAGAATAGCAAAAATGCACTCTGTTGCTTATTGACAATGTCTTCCATGGACGGACACTAGATTCTCATAGGAATCCTTATTTTCCAACGTAGCCTGGATGAAAGTTAAAACTAAGTAATATTGGAAAATACATATCATGTTGCATATGGATACAGTACACTTCCACAACACTAGGGATGCATGGATACCAGATTTCTACTGGATATTGGATTTTGGATATTTATTTCTGACAACTGGATCGGGTCGAATATTAATGGGTCAGATAGAAAAAAAAAACTTAAAGATCAGTGGCAATGATTCATTATGGCTGCTCATGAATCTTAACTATTTTGGCCTCACTGCAGTAATAAAGAGATGATTTTGTCACCCAGTGCTGTCTCCTGTCTTTATTTATTACTAAAAATATGTTTTTTTCTTTCATTGCTGGATCCAGCAGCCGTTGCTGCTCCAATTGCTGCACAGAAACAGGGTCACAAGGGCTGTGCTCTGCTCACCGTCTCTACCCCAGGACTTGCATGACCACAGTTGGCAGCCTTTACAATGCAAGGTGGGTGAATCAGTCATCATGAGCAGGAGACTGTCCAACCCATTGTTTTTTTAAGATATCCGGCCAGACCAGATCTTTCAGAAATGCCAACTATCTGTCCGGATCCAGATATCTGGTTGAATATTTGTGCATCCCTACACAACACAATTCCCTTCCAGTTGTTTCATCAAAGAATTATGGAGGGATTGAAGATGTGCAAAATGCAAAGCAAAATGCCCTTAGCACATAATAACATACTTTATGGTACTATGATCAACACAGACTGCATTGTGATTTGACCCTAACATATCGCTGCATATGAAAAATACTCATATGATACTAGCACTAGTTATCCAGCATTTTTATTTTTTAATCATAAGGGCTTGGACTTGAGTCTCACATGAGGCTCTGGTGAGAAACAATGAATGCACTGTGACCTGACTGTGATAAGCTATGTGCTGTATAAAGCTATAATAGGATTATTACATAAGTCCTTATGATAAAGAATTATAAATGCAGTCTACTGCTGCATATGACACTGTCTAAAAAGGATGGAAGGTAATGTCACACAAGACTCTTTTTTAAAGCATAGCATGAATGTAGGGTACAACTAAATGTAAAATGCAAGTTAAAATGCCAGTTGCACATCGTGACTGCATTACTAATTATTAATCATGAGAGACTGAGTTACAGCCTTACACCTGGATTTTGTGTCCAATGCTGAATGCACTAAGCTCAGACTACAGTTATTTATGTGGAGCAAATTGCTATATTATGTACTCAGCGCTGTAACTGAATTACTGCTTGGTCACAACTCCAACCCAAACAAATTTAAATTTATTTATTTATTTATTAAAATTTTGGAATTACAATCCTTTGAGTCGAAGACTCCTTTGCAAAGGCTCCACATTAGTCACAACAGAACAATACATCAACACAGATTGTACATAGTTTATAAAACAGAACATCACAGTTTGACAAGTTGTGCAGAAAATCACAGTACATGGTATTTACATTGCTTGGTTATCATCTCACAGGGTGTTAGAGGACCCTGGGTCATCAAGGTGTGGTGGCACAGGTTATCGATACAGGTGTACTTTACCAAGCCCTACACTGGGGTAAAATCCTCCTGGGTTGTAGGCCTCATTGTGCAGTTAAGTTTTTTTTTTTTTTTTATTTTAAGAACTTCAGCCTAGGTAGGGCTGTTGGAAACAGCCACAGGTCTCAGAGTCAAGAAGAACACTCTTGATTCCAGATTTGAATTGGCCAAGACTAGGGGCAAGTGAGATGGAGTGTGGTAGGTGGTTAAGCCAGAGGGAAGCATGATAACGGAAGGACCTTTGTCCTAGTGAGGTCCTGCAGTGGGGGACTATGTGGGAGGTGCCTGCCTGGCATCTAGGGGTACCCCTGTGGGGGGCTGGTTGGATGAGGGGGTGTAGACCATTAGATGTGAACTTCATAAGTATCTTTTTGTCTTGGAGGCAGGTGTGGTATTTTAGCCTCCCTTCAAAGGTCATTCAGTCAGCTAGTTTATAGAGCACACATGTATGGGTTAGCCTTTCGCTGCTTGTGATCAGACGGCAGGCTTTGTTGAGGGCTAGATTGATGCAGTTAAGGGCTGTTTGGTCAGCAGTGCCATAAATAATTATATCATAATCGACCAACGAAAGGACTGAGCAGGTAACAGCCAGCCGTAGGGCCTGGGGGGCAAGACAGTGTTTATGTCTGTAAAGAATCCCCAGTAGGGTTTTAACTGAGGAGGAGAGGTGTTTAATATGGGTGTGGTAGGTGAGGAATGTGTCCAGTGTGATACCTAGATATTTGAAATGTGGGACCTGTTCAATGCAGATGCCATGCAGGCTTGAGATTGATAGCTGGGAATTACTGAGGGGGTTTTGCGGTGAACAAATATCATAGAATTTGTCTTGCTGTAGTTTAGTATTAGTCAGTGGTTGGTGAACCAGTATTCTAGTTCTCCAAAGCAGCCTTGAAGTGTTTTTTGGAGAGAGATTGGGTTGGTGTGTTTCCAATATAGTACAGCATTGTCTGCATATAATAATATATTTCCACTGCAGGCCTGGGGGAGAGAGTTTAGAAAGAGAGTGAAAAGTAGCGGGCCAAGTATTGTCCCTTGAGAGACACCCGCTAGAACTGGTTGCTTGGAGGACAGTGTGTTGCTAATTTTGACTTGCTGTGTCCTGTCTGTGAGAGAGTTTTTAAACCAGGAAATAGCTTCAGGGGCAAAGTGGAGGGAGGCAAGAGAGTGGAGAAGTAGCTCATGATTGACGGTGTCAAATGCTTTGATCAAATCAACATAGATTGCCCCAACTATTGACCCCTGTTCTGGCACTTCATGAATGTAGGATGAAAATTTGAGAAGGGCCGTGGTAGTGCTGTGTCCCATTCTGAAGCCATGTTGTTCACGGCAAAGGAGTTTGTGTTTGTCCAGGTATTCGGTGAGTTGGTCTGAAACAATTTTTTCGAGAGCTTTTGGGGGGGAGGATAGTAATGGGTCTATAGTTACCAGGAGTCTTTGGATCCCCATTCTTTAGTATGGGTGTGATAATACTCCTTTTCCAGGGGGTAGGGATTTGGCCAAGCCTCAGTGAGCAGTTTAGGAGTTTGGTGAGGTGAGGCAGGGTCTCATCAAGGGTTACCCGGAGAATTTTTAGGTCATGGGAGTCGCTGCTGTAGCATGAGTTGCGTAAGACTTTGGAAAGGTAGCGTTTAGCCTCTTCACAGGAGATGATACACAGCCTGAAAGGGGGGGGTAGAAGTAGGAGATGTGAAAGAGGGGTGGTTGGTGATGGGGTCAAAGTAGTTTTGAGGGAGGATGTGACTAAGGTCAGTGAAGTAGGTGTTAAGTGCATTGGATACAGCGGTAGGGTCCTGAGAGACGGTTCACGTAACTAGAAGTTGAGTTGGGTCAGTGGAGGTGGCTTTTCCACAGAGTTCCTTACATTGTTCCAGAAATGTTTTCCAGAGCCCCATGTGGAGGTGAAGGCTTGCTTATAGTAAGTTGCCTTGGCTAGCCGAATAGCCCACGTGCATTTATTTCTTGCCTCTCTGTAAAGCTGTCTATCATGGGGAAGCTGGGAGTTCAGGGCCCTATGCCAGAGGTTATCTCTGTGGTGCAGCAGATCAAGGAGGGACTGCATGATCCATGAGGTATCCCTGGTTTTTATGATCTGTTTTGTGAAAGAGGAAAATATGTCACAGGCAGTGTTGAAGGTGGTAATAAATGCGGTGAGCGCAGCATCTACAGTCTAGGCAGTGTGGACTGGAGACCAGTCACAGGTGAAGAGATACATTTTGAGGCAAAAGAATGCACCTTTTTGAGGTGCCTTTGGATGGAAGTTTTAGGGTGGTTGGGAGTGTTTTTATTTGTCCACCAGGAGGAGATGGAAGAGTGGTCACTAAGCACATCGGGAAGCACTTTAACTTTGGAGAAGTGGTTCGGGAGGTTTGTAAAGATAAGGTCAATAAGAGTGGAGGAACCTGTTGTAGGGTCAAGCCTAGTGGGTGACTGTACTACCTGGGCAAGGTCGTAGGCTTTGATAGTGTCTTTGAAGGAAGCAGATGAAGGGGATAGAAAAGTCACATTAAAGTCACCCATAATAATCGGTTCACTCTTAGGGTGGAGATATGTGATGCTGGACAGGATAGAATCAAAGGCAAGTTTCTGGTTCGAAGGGGACGTAGACTGCCATAATGTATAGCGGTTTACCAGGAGTACCAAGGGTAACTTTGATAGTTATGGCTTGGGCACCATGTTCAGGGGTGGGAAGGGGGATTAAGAGAGGCTGCAGACACGTTTGGGTATAGATGGCACAACCCCCTTCCCTCTTGCCTGTTCTATCAGCTCTGAAGATGGAGTATGTACTGAGGGAGACAGAGGCATCAGGGATATTCTTAGAGAGCCAGGTTTCAGACAAGGTCAGGATGTCAGGGGAGTGTTGGGCAATCCATCCCTGGAGCAGTGTTTGCTTTTTTGGTAGACTGCAGATATTAAGGGAAGTTATGGTGCTTATGGAAAAACACATTTCTGATGCCAGCATTAGATAAGAGTTTCTTTCAGCAACTATCAGAAGTGCCAACGGTGACTGCTTTGGAAGAAGTGTATTTGTTTTGGCAGAACAGGGTGATCAGAATCAAGAATTAAATGGATACTGCAGTTGAATTTATAGAGTATGTTTGTATTGCAGTTGAATTTATAGAGTGTGTTTGTCTGAGTTGGGTGAAGGAATTGTTATCTGTACAGTTAGCTAGCTGAAGAAAGAAACTGTTAATTAGGGTGAGTGGCTTAGAGAGAAGGAAGCCAGGTGTTTGCATTTCAAAACTGACCTAGATAGCTTGTGGCAGAGAACAGCAAGATGAAGGGGATGCTGTTAAAACTATACTATTCTACTGGGACTATATTGCCTCTCCTCCTTCCCCACCCTTAGCCAGTTCTACTTTTATAGGCACAGGATTTGACTAATAACAGGAACTTCCTGTTTGGGGGCAGGAAGGGAGTGATCACTAAGGTACCAAAGAATCACCATCCTAGAAGGAAAAGAGTAGCTCTCCATCAACCCCTAGCTGCTGGAGGTCTGACTCTGAGCAAGTTAGAAGGAGTCTACTGAGGAATATAGGAACTTACTGTCCCAGAACAGGAAGATCAGGAGCTTTAACGGCACAGAGGCAGTAGGAAAGTGGGGGGGGGGGGATATATATATATATATATAAAAAATAAAATAAACAGAGAGAGGAAAGAGTAAGTATACAAAACAACAGTTAAGGGACCACAAATAAAGACATGATAGGAATGGTGCAGTGCAGTGGCTGTGGAGCAGCAGTCATCTGGGAGACGTTCTGGAGGATGCAGTGTTGTCTTATCTGCAGGCACCTCTCTCAGCTGAAGGAGGAGGTTGCTCATCTCCAGGATGAGTTGGCCAGGATTAGGGGAACCTCCTTTCCCACCCAAGGACCACCAGGGCCACCGCTGCTGCCTCAGAAAATGCCAAGAAAGAGGGGCGGTTGGACCACAGTGGGCTCAGGGAGAGAGAGGGTGGTGGAACAGAGGCGCATCCCTCCAGTTGTAACTCTCCACAATTCATATGCCATTCTGGCAGAGTGTGGTTCCTCTATGGAGGCACCTGCAGTGGAGAAAAAGGAGGTGCTGGGAACCTCCACAAAGGAGACCCACATGAGGCTGACATAGGACCCCACAGGGGAAGGAAACAACTCCTGGTGGGGGACTCCATTATTAGGAGGGTAGAACTGGGGGAGGGAGGGGAGAGGGAGGTAAGGTGCCTGCCTGGAGCCATGGCTTGGCGGGACAGGGACTGAATCCTCAGGATCATGGGAGCAGCTGCACGGGGGAGGGAGCTGGATGTCATTGTCCACCTAGGGACAAATTGCCTGGCTGGGAAAGGGATCGGAGCAGTGCAAGAGGAGTCTATGGAGTTGGGGGGCCCTTAGACAAGTAGCACGCATGAGAACCTTCTCAGAGGTGCTGCCTGTCTACGGTATGGATGAGGCTAGGGTACTCCACACCATGGGATTCAATTAATGGTTGAATAACTGGTGCAGAGCTGAGGCTTTTGGCTTCATTGGGGACTGGGGCTCCACCTGGAGGGATACAGGCCTATACTGGTACGGTGGTCTGCATCTGTCCAGGAGGGGAACCAGGATCCTAGGTGATAGGTGTAAATGCTTCATTGGCAAGCATTTAAACTATCCAGGTGGGAGGCACTGAAAAGGAGCAGGGAAATCCTTGCCCACTCCCCCCAAAATCAGAATAGTTAGTCAGGTAAACACCAAGATAGAGCAGTTGATAGGGAGAAGGGCAGGGGTAAATGGAGAAAAAGACAAAGGCAGTAAGGACAGGGATATGGCAAAAAGGGATAAGGCTATCAAAAAATGGAGGGTAATGAGTACCAATGCCCATAGTCTAGGTAACAAGCTCCCTGAACTGGTGGTCTTGATGTAAGATGGATGCCTGGATATTGTGGCAGTCACAGAAACATGGTACACAGAGAACCCTGACTGCAATGTCAGCATACCAGGGTACACAATCTACAGCAGGGACAGGGAGGATAGAAGAGGTGGAGGAAGAGGAGTAGCTCTCTAGGTAAGGGAAGGGATCAAAGCAATGAAACTAAAGGGTAAACAGGAAGGAGAGGAGGCACTGTGGGTCACCCTGGAGTGATACAGGCCTATACTGGCATGATGGTCTGCATCTGTCCAGGTGGGGGAACCAAGATCCTAGGTGATAGGTTTTAATGCTTCATTGGAAAGCATTTAAACTAGCCAAAGGGGGAGGTACTGAAAGGGAGCAAGGAAATCCTTGCCCCCCCAAAAAATTAGGGTAGTTAGTGAGGTAAACAGCAAGATAGACTAGTCGATAGGGAGAAGGGCTGGGGGAAAATGGAGAAAAAAACAAAGGCAGTAAGGACAGGGGAGGAGCAAAAAGGGATAAGGACATCAAAAAATGGAGGGTTATGAGTACCAATGCCCCTAGTCTAGGTAACAAGATCCCTGAACTTGTGGCCTTAATGAAACCCGAATGCCTTGATATCGTGGCAGTCACAGAAACATGGTACACAGAGAACCATGACTGCGATGTCAGCATGCCAGGGTACACAGTCTACAGGAGGGACAGGGAGAGTAGAAGAGGAGGAGGAGTAGCTGTCTATGTAAGGGAAGAGATCAAAGCAATGAAACTAAAGCATAAACAGGAAGGAAAGGAGGCACTGTGGGTCACCCTGGAGACTGGAAATGGTGCCACAATCCGCACAGGGGTTGCATACAGACCCTCATCTCAGGGGAGGAAACGGACAAGGAAATGATAGACAGCATTCTTAGGATGGCAGAGAAAGGGGAGATATTGCTGATGGTGGACCTGAATATGGCAAATGATAACTGGAGTACCTTTGCTGCAGCCTCCAGGAACTGAAGAAATGCCTGAAAGCTGTATAATGGCATATATAGGGTTTTTTCAACATTGGTGCATATCTCAGTCATTTTTGGGAATTTTGCTGCCACATTTTCAACATGGGGTTATTGGGACCCCTCCTCATGAATTCAGGCACTGTCATGGCTTTATTCGGTCTCGAAAGGTGATTTCGCAGTCACTGATTGGAATCACCTTTCGGGACCAATTAATGAAATGACAGTGCCAGTGTTCATGAGGTGGGCTTTCAAAAAGTCTGTGCTGCAAATTTGGTGGAAAAAATCCAAGAAATGATGGTTTTACGAGCAATTCGTAGTGCAGTTGCTATGCACACTCATAACTTTGCGAATTTGCAATATTTTCACTCCAGATTTTCAACATTACCATTATGCAGTGCCTCCTTATGAACAATACAGCTGTCATTTTTCTCATCCTGGCCAAAATGTGTTTCTGCACTTCCGGCGCAGAATAGCGTGGTCGCTGGGGGCAATCACTGTTCAGGACCCATTAAGAAAATCACAGTGACACTGTTCATGAGCAGAGGTCCTAAAATCCCAATGTTGAAAATTTGGTGATGAAAGTCCATAAAATGCCTGTGTTATGCTCATGCGTTGCGCAGTTTCCACGTATGCTTGGAAGTGCGAGCATTTTTAATATTCCCACTACAGATTTTCAACATTGCCATCTCTTCACACCTCTCTGTGGATGGTACAGCTGTCATTCTTCACATCCTGACTGATCTGTGTTTTCATACATGTGGCGCAGAATGGCATGCTCGCTGTTGGAACTCAGAGTTCAGGACACATTGACAAAACCACATTGCCACTCTTCATGAGAAGAGGTTCCAAATGTTTTCATGAAGTGGGGTCAGAAGAATGCCATGTTGAAAATTTGTAGTGCAAATACCAACAAACACCCGGGGCATTAGGGTTTCTAACCATAACGTCCCACCCTGTACAGACTGACAGGCCTCGGGGTGTGCCTTTGGATTGCTGACAGTACTGCTCATGCCATCCCACCCCCCCAGCCACTGACAGGCATCGAGGTGTATCATGGACTCTTCGGCCCCAGACTTCACTCTGTTCTCCCATGGTGCACTCATTTCAGCAAATGTCCTTATGGAATGGGGTGACTGTAAAGCCAAACACCCCAAGGCACCCCTCAACACATGTAGGTGTCTGCAGAATAGAGTGAGGTGACATGGCATGACCGTAATGGAAGACAACCCAAACACATACCCCAATGCCTGTCCATCTCTACAGGATGGAGGTGGTGTTGGCGTGAATTTCAAGACTTCACTGCCATCCCTTTTCTGCAACTCTCTAACTCCTGCATTTCCAATGCTAATACCAGCAAGCAAATATTCGGCATTGACAAATGCTTGTTTAAACTCCTGATCCCTCCATCCCCCTCATGAAAAAACGCCACTAATAGTAATACAGTGCAATCTCTATCTAATGACCCTCCATTAGATTGACATCCCTATCTAATGGACTGGTAGTATGTCTCCCAAATGAATACACTCTGAACATTTTAATTCCAGTTTTATGGACTCCCTATTATCTGAACTAATTTCATGTCTCCCAAGCAGTCTGGATAATTGAGACTGTACTGTAGCTTGTAACTCTCATGCCTGTCACTTAAGCAGTGTGATGTAAATCATGGTCAACTTAAGATTACTAAACAAAACAACCCCAGTTCAAAGGATATTTGGTTTATTATACAGACTCAGTTGAACATCTGAGAATAATACCTTAAAAAAAGTTCAATGCAGAATTCATTTTGGGAGGATTTTCCGTAATGAATTCTGTTGAAAACATTGGAAAATTTTTCCCTGTGAATTTGTATTTGTTATTTTATCTGCAGTAACTCAGAGGGCTCAGAATATGCTTTCCGTGCATAACCTCAGACTCCACATAAATTAAAAATTACAACTACATGGGGATGAATTCTTAAATGCTTTCAATAGATTTCATTAGAGAAAATCCTCCCAAAATGAATTCTGCACTGAACTTTATAACTTTTTAATGAAATCTATGTACAATGGACTGCCGGTGTAGCTTTCCACCTAAAGGTGGTGTAGGCTTCGAGCTGCTCACCTGTGCTCCATAATTACCCTTGCAAACAACAGGAAAAGCAAGAACTTTTTGCTAAATCCACAAAGGTGAGGTATGGCATCAAACAAGCAAACAGGGGCATTAGATAACATTCTGGTACTGCATCAAGACGGTACAAAATCAGACACCGAAATCTCTGACTCAGAAGCCTCGGTTGTCTCTCAGCACTCACACCATCTGGCCAACACCAAAATGCCGACCAGAAAAGCCAAACAGAAAGCCACCATGAACCCTAAACTGGACCAAATCTTAATAGAAATAAAGGTCATTAAAGAGGAGATTTCTCAGTTTAACTTGATTCAAGATACTATGCACACTGACCTGACTAATCTAGAAAACAAGGCAATGGAGGTGGAAACTTCTACTATGGACCAGGCCCAGCAGCTGAAGCAATTGCACACTACTGTATCTAAGGTGAGCCAGGTCTGCCAGCTTACTATTGAGAGACAGGAAGATGTGAAAAATCACAATCGGAGACGAAATATTCATATCTATGGGGTGCCAGAGAACTCTGAGGGCACTGATATCAAGAATTCTACAGAAACGCTCCTCCATACATCTCAAATGCTGGAGGACTCTCTCCAATTAGTCCTTTAGTGTGTATACTGGGCACTAGGCCCAAAGCCTACAGACCCAGCAGCTCGACCTCGGTCTATCATTGTCTATTTTGCCCCATATGGTGTTAAAGAACAAATTCTTTGGAAAGCCTGGTCACAGGGGAAACTATTTTATGGACCTCACAGAATCCTTTTGGATAATGATTATACCACAGTCACAATGCAACGTAGATGGGATTATATTCCTCTGTTTCAGTATCTGAGACAACATAAGCTGAAGTTTATCACTCCTTACCCAGTGAATTTACTGGTACAATGTTCTAACGGACATCAACTCTATGAATCGGCAGTGGAGGCATAAGAGGACTTAAAAAAATGGGGCTATGAGGTACCGCTTCGTGCCCCACTTCCATGGAGGACTCGGTTCAGAGGCTTAGTCAGTGCACTTATGCCTGGGACTTTGATGCCCAACAAACAGCCTTGGATGAACTGAGATGCTGGATTTCTGGCCCAGCTTCTGTTGAAACCTGAACTCTTGGTTGTTTTCTGAACTTTGACTTGCATTCAGTGGGAGGTAGTGAGTGAGGTGACCCTTGATGGGCCCCACGTTCTCCCTTAGTTCTTATCAGGGGTGCTCTATTGGTGGGGGCTGGCAACAGCGTGCTTGATTAACGAATGGGCTGGGCTTTCTTCTCGGCATCCCTGGTGCATGTGGAGGGGGGGGCTTTGCCTGCTTAGGTATCGCCTCTTGTGATCCTGTTATATTGGGGGGAAGGGAAGACTCACTGTGGAGGGGTTATGAGGGTGGTCTTCTGATTTAAGGGGAATGCCATCCCCATTTATGGATTAATATGTGGCTGATCAGCTGGTAACAAGGGGGTGTGCACATGGTCTGGAGTCCTGAAGCTGGTAGGATTTTGCTTACTTGGTCAGTCTGGCCAAACTCCCTCCACTAAATAGGAGGAGAGGTGGCTACAAGGTGGTATTTAGTGAGCGGGGGTCATTTATGCCACTACTGGGGATGGAAGAAGTCAGGGCCCTGTGGTGGCGGGTCCTTGCTGGCAGATCTCCATGGTTAGTATTGCCCGTTAAATAGGGTGTATGGGACTAATTCTACTCACTTGGCCCACTGGATAGGACTTGACACCCTGTTAAATAGGAGACTAAATGAGGCTCTTTGGACCTGTGACTTGCCCCCCTGGATGACTAGTTAAGTTTTGCTGGAATAGCTGATTGCTACAGGACCCATGAGTATAATAGGTATGGCTGCCTGGGGACCCTCTCCATGTTAGGACCTTAATCCCATTTTTCCTTCTGGTTCCTTTTATATGGAGCATGGGAGATGGATCTCCATAGATGGGGGCCTGTGGGGTGGTAGAGTGGCCTCCTTGCGCTGGGGGTGGGGGCTATGTTGAATCTAGATTCATCAGTTACTCCTTTAAATTAATACAGGAGCTGGCTGCTTGTCCCCTGCATGGTGGCTCCTTTCCTCCCTGCTCCTTTAGGGTGGGGGGCACTGGGGTGGGTTGGGTGGGTGCCACCACTGATACACCTTCCCACACAGTTCTACCTCACTGGTAACAAGTTGGTCAGCTGGAATAGATATTTGCCCTCACAGTGGTGGGGGAATCTATGGTCATTGTTGTTTGCTTAAGTTCACTGGTCAGGGAGATATGAAACATTATCTTTTTAAGTCTCCTGTATGGGTGGGGGAGGAAGAGAAACATTTCTAAATTTGGTCCATTTGCGAGTTAAGACATTATAGGAGGAATCAAGTTTAAAATAAGACATTCTAAAACCGTTGGCTTTTATAAGATACATCATGGTTGATATATTTAGGAGCATTTGGGTTAGTGTGGGGGGGGGGATGGGGACATTATTAGACAGCTTCACAGATGTGTGTTTATTTGCTAAGTCTTGATGCTGTTATTTGATTGTAAGATTGCCTTTTGGGAACTAAGCAATGGAGTGGGGGGAGGTGTGGGTTCAGTGCTTGTGGAATGTTGCACTCTTTTATCTCTCTCTCTTTTTTTCCCCTCTCCCGCTATGATGGTCCCTATTGCTTTTGTTATTTATGATTTTTCCACACTTTCCCTTGCCCCCTTTCCCTCAATTTAGGGATTATTTTCCCCTAGGTGCCACACCCATGTGGGTCCAAGAATCTCTACTGGGGCCCCATTTTCGGCAGTGACCCCTGGATGAGCGATCGGCTCATCCACATTTGGAAGTCACTACTTGTGTTATAGTTCGTGGGATGTGGGGTGGGGCAGTATTATTTATCCCATGTCAAGCTGTACTTCTTAGGCCTGGTTGGCCTTTCGGTCTTATAAATAAACAGGTCGGTGCATGTTGGTGGCAACAGGGGTGGGTGAAGAATCTTTATTGGGTTTTTAGGGTAATAGGTCATAACATGTATTTCCTATGTTTTAGTACTGTCTATTGGGAATAGGGAGACTTTCGCTTTTCCAAATGTGCATGGTGGGGGGATGGATGGTATGATATGGCTTTTTTATTTTCTGTCACATAAGCATACCATTTAAATTAATATTGCATAATGTCAATGGGTTAGCTGACCCTATTAAGTATTACTGAACTTTAACATTCCTGAAGAAATACAAGCCTGATGAGTTTTTGCTTCACGAATCACATTTATCACAGGCTGAACATCAAAAGTTGCAAAAATGTGGCTTCGGCCAGGTCATCGAGCCCTCATACAAAAATGGGAGGAAAAGCAGGGTGGTAATCTTAATTCCTCAGCACTCACACTTCCAGGTGTCAGGGCAGTACTCAAACCCTCAGGACTGACTGGCATTGGTAACTGGCTCCTACCACAAACAAGATTTTACAATTTTTATCCTGTATGTCTCTTCAGGTTCTGATGCATCTTCTATTCAGAGATTATTTGATGTTATCTTGTCCCATAAGAAGGTGGTGTTAATTATAAAAGGGAACCTTAATTGCCTTGTTCATCCGACATCAGATGCTTCAGCTGGTAGATCCCCACCCATGTTGGCTGTACAAAAACATCTTTGTTGCCTTTTGAGGGACTTGGGTATGGTAGATACATGGAGACATTTGCATTCAGGCCAGAGACAATTCACTTTTTTCTCCTTTCCACATCAACATTATTCCCACCTGGATTACTTCTGGATTAGTGGTGAACATCAAGATATGATATACTTGACCAGGATACATAACATTCATCTCTCAGACCATGCCCTGTTCTCACTTGAGCTATCCCTGATGAGACTTAAGAAAAACATTTCGTGGCATTTTATTAGTTTCTTACTTCAAGACCCAGATATTTTAGATTTTTTGAAGCAGAAAATCACAGAAATTCTGAGGGACAATTCCTCCCCAGATACGAAACCCTGTATACTATGGGACACACTAAAAGTGGTAGTTCGAGGACATAGTATAGCTTATGCTGCCCCTAAGAAAAAACAATTAGAGACTCCTTTACAGGACCTGCAGGATAAATTAAGTTTCCTTCAGCAGGCACATATGCAAGGAGATTCATCGGTTTGGGATTTATTACAAACAACCCAGCAGAAGATCCAACAAATACTCACGACCTGAACAGAACAAGCTTTTCTTTGGTTCTGCCAAAGATATTATGAAGAGGGGGCTTGGGCTTCTTGTCTACTTGCCTATCGATTATGCCATCAGACATTATGGTCATGGTTACTAAACTTAGAGATCCCACTACAGGTGGCTATACGCAGTCTACCCCTGAAATGCTGAACATTTTCAGGTCCTTTTATCAACATTTATATGTAGAACTCCAGCCCCCAAGACAACCTGAATTCAGAGTTTTCTCTTGGGCCTTTCACTGCCTTCCCTTTCGGAACAATTTATTCAAAACCTTCAGAGTCCGATCACCTTACCCAAAATTTCACTAACAATTCAGGACATGAAGAATGGAAAGAGACCTGGTCCAGATGGGTTTGGAGCAGAGTGTTATAAAAAAACATTTGAACTTATTAAGACTCCCTTTTTGGAGGCTTTATCTGAGGGTCATGAATCTGGGATATTCCTGGACTCGTGGATCTTTGCCACTACATCTGCTGTTTTGAAACCTGGTAAGCCTGCTACTCTGTGTGACTCCTATGGTCTAATTTCAGAGTTAAACCAGGATTATAAAATATATGCAAGCATTTTAGCATACAGACTAGATGATCTCCTTCCCCTGCTGGTACACCTGGATCAATCCAGATTTATTAAGTCATGGCAAATGACGGACAACATTAAGAGGACCCTCTACTTTTTTAACCATGCCTACAGGCATTAGCCCCCCTGCTGTTATTGAGTCATGATGCCCAGAAGGCCTTCAACAGGGTCTCCTGGAGATTTCTCCAGGAGACCCTGTTGAAATTTGATTTTCCCAAATCCTTCTTAGATATAATATCAGGTCTCTACGATTGTCCTGAGGCTTCAGTTAAGGTGAATGGTTCACATTCTGACAAATTTGTCTTGGCCCGATGTACACGGAAAGGATGACCTCTTTCCCTGTTTTTATTTGCATTATATGTGGAGCCAATAGCTGAATACTTGATGCAGCTTCAGTCTTTTGCAAGCTATTCTACAGGGAATGTATCCCATAAATTGGCATATTACACGGATGACTTATTATTATAGCTTACTTCACCGGAGACCTCCCTATTGGAACTAAGTAATCACCTTCAGAATATCGAAACCCTCTCAGGATACAAGATTAATCCCACTAAATCAGAAGTGCTTACCATACATTATATCTCAACCCCCCCCCCCCCGGGATTAACCAGTGCCTTTCCTTATCGGTGGTCTTGCTCAAAGTTAAAATACATGGGAGTTATGATACCATCCGACCTCACTTAACTTACTCTTTGAATTATGATCCCCTATTTGAACAGCATATGGAGGACCTTGATAGGTGAATCCACCTTCCCATATCCTTGATAAAGACAGTGAAGGCAGTCCAAATGGTTACTCCCCTAAGAATCTTATATTTATTAAATAATATCCCATATTTCCCTATGGATCGAGAGTTCTCATGGTGGAATAGGCTAGTCACGTGTTTCCTCTGGCAGGGCCAGCCACCTCGGACAGTCCTAAATAAATTACAACTACCCAAGGGAAGGGAGCCTTGTATTGCCTGATTTTTATAAATACACTATAGCAGCATTGGTATCACATTTTCTGGGCTGGTGTAGTCCAAGAGAGGGGACCCACCGGCATGGATCCAAGTAGAGAGGGCACTATCCAATCAGCCATTATCTAGCAAAGTGGTTTTTCAGCCCTCTAGATTTCCTCCTCTGGTCACCTTCTCCCTCTATACTAATAGGTTACTTACAATAAGGAACCAGTTTTTACACCGCCCTGAGAATGTGTTGGGTGTCCAATGGATAGGAATTCCTATCTTAAACAGAACTTTTGATCCCCTGAGGATGGATCGTTCTTTTCTTCTTTGGCTCACAATGAGTCTGCGTCAGGGGTTCCAGTACTATCAGGGGGGTGTCCTTAAGTCTTTTCTCCAACTTCAGTTTGAATTTTACTTGCCACCCAGAGACTTTTCTAAATACCTACAAATTATCACTTTCTCTTGCAAACCATTGGTATAAATATCATGGATAAGGTGATCCCTCCATTCTTTGCATTCCTGCTCCAGTTGTGTACCAAGGACTCTCCAAAGCATGTAGTCTCCTGGGTTTATAAGGCTTCCTTTTTATCCCCTTCTTTTGAAATGAATGTAGTGCAAGCTAACTGGGAGGCAGATTTAATGCTGGTATTGGCGCCTGAGGATTGGCTGCACATCTGATGCAAACAGCATAAAGTGATGAGATCATCGATCTGGCAGGAATATGGCTGGAAAGAGGTGACCCATTTTTTTCAGAATTCCCCAGATAATGGCAAAGTATAGTACCTTGGGGGACTCATCCTGTTGGAGGGGATATGGATGTGAGGTGGCCACTCATGCACATGTGTTCTGGTTCTGTCCAGTGGTGTAACCATTCTGGAGAGAGGTGGCCCGAGTAATGCTAGAATTATTCCCAGAGTTGGGGGAGCTCATGCCTGAAGTAGCCCTGCTACTACATTTTCCCACCCACTTCAAACAAAAACATAAGATTTCTTTAGTTAGTATCCTGTTAATTGTTGCAAAAAAGGTCATAACTAGACTGTGGTTGCAATCAGTTTCTCCTAAGGCGGTGCATTGGGAGAACACTATTTATGATATTTACAAAATGGAGAGCTTAACAGCAAAACTTCAAAACACCACAGCATTCCTTTTAAATATATGGACAATTTGGTTTCTGCATGTGAGTGCTCATAGACCTGAGATGATTCCTTAAAGATCAACTAATAGGGAACACTTTGGAGTAGGGGCAGAATATATCCGACTTGACCATTATTACATATGGCTCATGTGAAATTACTGATTGATATGGTCAATTCCTCCATCCCCCCCAACTGAATGGGGTAATAACACAAACGTTCTCTGGAACAATACATAAAACTATTTTAATATTTGTATCTTGTCATGTCTGAGATAACTGAGCGCCTTTTTTATTGTAACATATCATCTGTAATTGTTATTACCGGCTAGATTCTTAAGTAATGTACCAATCTACCTGAATAAAAATAAAGTTTAAAAAAAAATAAATCCAGGTAGACCAGCTGTCCAGAATTCCATTTTAGCTGTTGCAAACAGCGCAGACTTGATATGATACCAGAACAGTGTCCTTCTTCAGACCTACTAAAATGTATTGTTTTTAGCAAAATATCAGTAGGAATACTGATACCCAACCCACAGGTTACATTATGTTTTAATTAGGTCCAACAGAGTTTCCAGGCTTTCACAATCTTTCATAAAGAGTCCAGTCATCTTAACAACCATTTTCACCCCATGCACATATTAAAAAATGTTTTTGCTTTTGAACGTTTGTCCAATGTAATTCTTTTCTCCACATCTTCTAAAGCCTCCAGAAAATCTTCATATGTTATGTTATTACTTTCATGCTCAACTATAATTATCGACTGCAGACAAACCTCATCAGTATTCTGGCCTATGGTCTTGGGTTGAGATTTCATTAGGCCACCATCCAGAGATTTCTGTGTGATCTGATTTTTATCACCCATCTTGACCTTTTTCTTTAAAATGGGCGATCTTGGGACTTTTACTGGTGAAAAAGATGGGGAAATGTACCCTTATTAAAATCTGATTCAGTTATTGCTGACATATTGCCTTTTACAGTATACCAAAAAGCCTATAAGTAAAATACATCTAATTTGGGGAGGATTTTATAAAGGTGACCTATTTTAACTCCCAGTTATGCTGTTCCCTAAAGTGGAACAACAGGTCATTTCTTAATATATTAAGTTGTTAAAATATCATGATATTTGCCTGATGTTAGTCTCTTAGCACCTGCAGAACCTCTTCAACAACTCTTACAAAATGTAATTTTTGCAACTGTGCACATAATTAGAATTTTTCTAAAACACATTCCCCACACTGTATTATATAATAGGAGAAAAGGACAACTGGATAAAGCATATTATGATAGATGATATTAGAATATATAAAATGGGAAAGGAAATCCTGTGTCCTGATTGGCTGAGACTTGGTACTAGCCATTGCTTTAAGGGAGTACTTCCAATAGCTAAAAACAAGTCCCTGTCAACTGGGGCAACTCACAGAATTCATAAGCCACTTGCTTCCTAATCTCCATCACAAACATGGCTACAACCTTTACTCATCTATAGAACCCTTCAACTAGTCCCTTAAAATGAAAGTCCATTAAATTAACTAAAGTAAGTAAATAATTTTATTTTCACTCAAGAGACCCTCCTTACACACATACATAAATTTAGAAAATCAAGTAATATTCAGAGTTTTCATTGCCGTTGTTTCTTTGATGACCATGAAAAATCCCCTCTTATCCCCACCAGTTTGCCAGATAATTCCCTGCTCCTTACCTGGCAACAAATAAAATTGAGGTCCTGACTTCACTTGAGGCACATGTGTGTGTGTCTGCATGTGTATGCCAGTAGAATACTGAAGAGTTTTGAATTCATGTATTCCATGTTACCATTCCATGTATATGGGGGGAGCATGCTACCACTTGAATAATTCAGAGCTTTGAATTCTTTTATTCCATGGTAATCAATCACACAATATATTGAATATGAAGAAAGTCTGATGACTGACAGGTGGAAAACATCTGTGAAAAGACTATTTTACATTATTTAGCAACATTTTATTATAAGTTTCGTGGGTTTGAAAACTTTCAGAATGTTTGTTTAATAAAAGTTGACTCTGGGCCCATTTTATATAAGCAATAAGACACTTCAGGGATGTTGGTTGTACTAGGTTAACCCCACAGTCAGGGGCTGAAAGCACTCAGCGTCACCTCATGCCTTACAACTCTTCCTGACTGTGGGGTAAACCTAGCACAATCAAAGCCCTGTCTTGCCTTACTGATTAAATAGCATCCTTACCTATTCCCATTCTAGGCATTCTCAGAGTTAGCTGATTGAAACCATTGAAACCATCATGTCTGTGAAGATCCTCTAATATAAAGTAATATGGTGAAATTGCATTAACTCCATTACTGTACGACATACTTGCCTAAATTATAATCAGAAATGTATTGCTCAAGAAATTATTTAGAATCCATTCTGTTTCCAATTTCTGTTTCCAAGTTCTTCTATCCTCATTTAATAATTGCATTATCCTCTGGCAAATTATAGAGACTGACTAGGACTTATATCCTATATTACCAGGATAGGCTTTATTATCCCCTTGATTAATGTTATTTCCTACTGTAGCATTTACTGTACTGTGTAGCTATTAGGGTTCTAAAGCCCTTAGTCTAAGGGGTAATGGTATATAAGGTGTAGAGGTTTCTTCTTCTAGCCCATTTTTTTTTAGTATTCTCTCTCTCTCTCTCTCTCTCTCTCTAGCCTATTTTTTTAAGTATTCTCTCTCATTAATGAATTAATTTAGTTAAACATCTAAGATATATTACATTGGTTAAGATCTTTATTTTATACATTTTTTTTTACTCCTCTCATGCTCCCCGACCGGCCACTCCTTCTTGTCCACTAGGGCCCCCGTCGGCACTCTGACCCTGCTACCAATCACCATCCCACATCACAGCTCTCCATGGGTAGCCTGGCATAACCCTTCACTAGATGGGTCCCTCCCCTTTGAGTGGAAAGATGCCAGTGGGGCTGGCCAGCACACTATTCTTACCACTGCCCAGAGTGCTGCTGAGGTGGTCCTGGCTGTCCAGGGTTTCATGGTGGCAGGGGCCATCAACCATCATCCAGTTGGCCAGGGAGCTCCATTTCCCATTTTCTCCTCTGGGAGCTTGGTGTGCCACTGACATCAAGGCACACGCCAATGTCCATCATGCTCCCTATATGGTAGGGGCCCGATGCATTGCTGTTCACCTGGCCTCCACCACAAGTCAACAAGCTCCAAGCCATGGACCCCCCCTCACCCTGGGAGAAGGCAAGCAGTCATTCGATGCTCAAGCCTTCTCCCCCCGGCTAGCCTTCTGGTGCCCCTGTCCATTCCTGAACCCAGGTCACTGGCATTGCAAGCAGAAATCCAACCACTGCACTGACAAGGCTGGCTAGATTTTTTAAGTAACTTTGTTCTGATAGTCTTTTTATTGTTCTCAGAATGTATCTAATTACTATAATCCGTGTAGTCACTGAACATAGTCATTAGATCCTTTTTGATCCTATTCCTAGTAAAAAAAAAATTCTGGCAAATTAAAAATAGTATATGATCTTTAAAAGAAAAATATTATACACATAGTTCTACTTATGTGAGTTAAAATAAGAGTGACAAAAACACTGTTTGGAAGTAAAATAGAATACAAAAAGAAACCAAATACATGAGGAACAATAGTAAACTTAAGTCTACATACAACATGGCAGTCACTAAAGATAAACGAGTTCACATAATCAATCAGCTGCGGTTGTCTTCCTTTTGTAGGTTAGTCTTTCTCCTAGCCCTTCTGCTGCAAATTTTCTTCAAGGAAGTCAACAGTGTACAATTTCTATGGCTAAACTGCCATTTTAAAGCAAGTGCTTACTAAACAATGAAGGTTAGGGGCCTTTAGATGCATCTATAATAATTTTGTTTGCTTTTGTTTCTTTAAGTAACTTTTTGTCATTTTATTTTGTCAGCACTAACTAAAAAAGAGCATAATGGAATTTTCATAATATGATGCCAGAAAAGTTCTGGCAATGCTGGAAATATATTTCAATGGCAAACTGCAAACCTGTTTTCAGAGTTTTATAGAGAAATGGGGAACTGCAAACTTGTTTTCAGATTTTTATAGCGAAATATTCATTTCTACCACCAAAATATTATATATTATAGAAATATGTAAGTTTTGATAACCTGTGATCTTTTGTTATAATTTAACAGGTGACGTTTTCTTCTTAAAGAACAGCAACAGATTAGGAGCAGCAATGGGGGTCAGAGGGCAAGTCCTGCTTGTGGGGAAGCCATCACCCCCATAAACAGATTACCCTGGACTTTTGGTACTTTTTGAAAAAAAATCAGGAGACCTGGTCCTGTTTTGTAACTGGATTGTACATTTTGTAGCCCAGTAGACCGGCTCCTGAGGAACCAGCAGCAACATCATATTCGGGGCCCTTTTCCCCACTCCTGATTGCAGCAGATAAAGAAAGAAAAAGGCGTGAAGTTTAAACAGAGCTCAACATCTCTGAAACACAAAAGGGAATAGAAGCTGCTCACTGCACAAAGATCGCATTAGAAGCAGCATAGGGGGGCGGAGAGTTAGTCCTGCTTGTGGGATAGCCATCCCCCCAGAAATGGATTACCCTGGACTTTCAGTACTTTTTGAAATAAAAATCAGGAGACCTGTTCCTGTTTTGTAACTGGATTATACCTTTTGAAGCCCAGGAGACCCTCTCCTGAGAGACCAGCATCATTTTCTCCCACCTCCTACCCTGCCCCACCATTTTTTTAAAAGCTGAATTCCAGATTATCATAAACACAGCCTAGGGTTGACCTGGCCATAGGGAAGCAAGGGAGGAGGAGGAGCATATTGGTACTGCGATTGCATACAGAATATTACTGATATCACCTGTTTTAGACATTGTTTAGTAAAGCCAGAGGGCAGGCAATGGAGGAGGAGTACACTGGTACTCAGATTGCTTAAAGAGTATTAATGTTACTGTTAAGACATTGTTTAGTAAAGTAGGGACATTATACAAATATCACCTCAGACTTGCCTAGTACTGCTAAGAATTGTATGATGCTAATGGTTAAGATTGTAGTGCCTGTATAAATTTAGTTTTCATAATAACTGTAAGGTACTGTTTTATAGATGCTATGATGCAAATGGTTAGACGTGGAGGAGTATTTTTCTGATACCATCAAAATTAGCTACAGAATTTGGTAGGGCACAAATTAGCAAGTAAACAGGTCATTTCAGATGTTGTACTCAGAGATGATGGGTGCAGGAAGTGGGCACAGATGGGAGGATAGGAGATGTTTGAGGGAGAGGGGGTGCCCCCCCGACAGGCAGCAATGGAGCGAAGGCAGAAGAAGGGTGGTTAACTGCAATGGGTGTGGAGTGGCAGTTTTCCTAAATATAATGTGGAGGGGAGGAGAGCATGCCAGAACTACAGCCACCTGGGGCAACTAGGAGAGGAGATACACTGGTTAATGGTGTACATAGAGTTGAAATTAAGGAGAGGAGGAAGCCAGTATGGGGAAAAGGCTAGCGTGGAATAAGCTAAGAAACAAATAGGAGAGGGAGGGAAGCAGCAGGGAAGTAAAACTGGACCTGTGGACACAAAACCTGGCAAGAAGATGAGTGGCAGGAGGGAGGAGAGGGGTGGACCTACAAAAGACACCATCATGCACAGTTGGTACAGAGGGAGCCTCAAGGATATTAGTCAGATTGGGGGACTGTACAGCCCCAGATGTGAGGCTGTCCAATAGATATGCAATCCTGGGGGAGAATGGGGAACAGAGGGGTATGTGAGAAGATGGGAGCAGGGACAGAATCAAGGGCAGGGATAACCTCCTAAATACACATAGGAGCAGGGAGACCCATATCAGTGGCAAAATGGTAAAGGGAAACAGCAGAAGGTTGCCCAAAGGAGGTGATACAAAGGGGGGAAGGGTTGGGGTATAGAGTAACAAGGGGGAGTGCACGGAAGTGGCTGACACATGGACTCAGGGGAGGATAAAATGGAAGGACACAGGATGAATGGAGATGGAAAGGGGATCAAGAACATAACTCCTAATAAAGGACAGTTAACATGGGACTCAGATAGAGCAGGCAAGGGTGGGGATTGTCAGTCAAGGACAGAAGGTGGAGGGTCCACCAGAGAAGTTGGTGGGGGAGTACTATGCATAGGGAACTCCATCATAAAGGGGATCCACTGGTCTAGGAAAAGGGGATCCACACCAAAAAAGGGAGCTCTACTGTGTTTCTGGGCTAGATGCTGGCAGGGCTATACCCACCATCAATGATGGGATCAGGAGATCTGTGGGTAAACTCCATGTGGTCCTACACATAGGGACAAATGACCTAGCAGGAAATGAGGTGAAAACAGTACAGAAGAAATTTAGGGACATAACATGATCCTGTAGCGGCAAGGTCAGCTACCTGACTTTCTCAGAGGTGCTGCCTGTATAGAAAGCCAGTATAGTATGACATGGGAGGATAGCAGAATTTAATGGATGGCTAAAGGGTTGGTGCAAGTATAAGGGCTTCAACCTTATTGGGGACTGGGGAGACATGTTGGGGGAGGAAAATCTGTATGGAAAAGACAGGTTGCATCTAAATGAAAAAGGGTCAGAGGTGCTCAGGGGAGGATAATGAGGTTCATGGAGGAGACCTTCCATTTAGACTAATAAGGGGGAGGGCAAAGCTATGGAAGAGAGGGAAGTAAACGGGGAAGGAAGGTCCCTTGCAAACACTCCCTTAAAAATGGAAAAGGGTTTCATGGGAAGGGATATCAGGGGGAGGCAGAGGAGAAGGTGGAAAGCCATTTGTGTCAGGGCCCATAGCCAATGCAATAAGATGGTCAGCTTAGAGACTGTCATAACTAGTGAAGACTTAGATATAACAGCCATAACTAAGACCTGGTTTAATGAGTACCAGGCATAGGAATTGCACATTCCAGGGTTCAATAAATACAGAAGGAATAGGGTGGGTATGAAGGAGGGAGGGGTAGTGTTCTACGTGAGAAAATAGATAAAAGCCATGGAGATTCAGAGGGAACAGGGTGGTACAGAGGTACTGTGAGTGACAGTTAAAAGGAAAAAAAGGGGAGGTAGTTAAGGTAGGGATGGTGTATCAATCACCTGCACAAGGGGAGGACGGGGACAGGGCTCTAATGGGAAAGATCCAAGCTATGGCCCAAAAAGGGGAGGTACTACTGCTGGAGGATTTTAATCTCTTGGACATTGGCTGGGGATTATTAGCAGCTAGAACGGTCAGGAGCAGGAACTTCCTGAATGCCTTGCCAGAGGCGGAACTCAATATTGGATCTTGTCCTCACAAATGGGGATAATATATCCAACCTCTCAATAAAGGACCAGCTGGGAAGCAGTGACCATTGGGTCATAGTCTTTGAGATAAGTACTCAGGTGGAGTGGAGCCACAGAATGACTAAGATCTTCGACTTTAGGAAGGCTAACTTTGGGGAAATGGCCATATGCCTAAGAAAGGCCTTGGAGGGAGTGCAGGAACTACAACAGGTGGAGGAGATGTGGGAAAAAATCAGGGTGGGAACTGAAATGGTATCAAGCCTATGTGTGTGACAAGTTAGAAAGGGGATGAAAAGATGGAGACGAATGTGGTATACAAAGGAGGTGTCACAAAAGGCCAGGGCTAAGACTTGAACCTTCCGATAGTAAAAGGCAAAGCAGTCAGAGGGGTTCCATGTGATAAAGGTGAATGCAAAACAACACCAACGATTAAAGTGAAAACATAATACTGAAACCAATCAGGGCAAATAGCACTATAGTGGACTGCAATGTTTGTGGCTATCTATACATAGCCCATAAACAAACACTTAAACTTCTTGTTTCTACTTGGGGGGGTCTGCCCCCTACACACCCCCTTGTGGGGGGGCTTTACCACCCACACCCCAAATAATTATATTAACAAATTCCAAGTGGGATGAAACACTGGGGCAGGGGAAAACTCAAAGGGATACTGTGCAAGGACATGGAGAATGTTGGAGGGGGCACTGAGGAAGGCGTCCAACATCGGGAGAGCAGGTGGAACAGCAACAAAAATGGGGAAGGGTCAAAAGTTGTCTGTTTCAAGAGTTTGTACAATTAAAAAATGCTGCTATTGTTGACATTATCTATTTTTTATTGTTTTATCTATTTCTGCGAATGTACGTGACTGTATAAGTCTTTCTGTATGTCTATGTAATATATGTATTTTTTTACGCTGCATATTTATTGAGTAACTTGTTATGTATGAATGTGGATCCCATTGAAAATGAGTTAACATTCAAATGGGCTATCATTTTCCTTGGAATGTTCTTTTAGAATAAACTTTTACAAACAAACAAATAAGTCGGGACAGCAAAAAAACAAACAAAATCCACACACAAAAAAAAATGCAATCCCTCAAGACTAGTATTGAATCCAGGTCTGCCAGGCTAGTAAGTAGTGCCTCAGTCCTCTACACTAGGCAGCCAGAACAAAATTGCCCTAAAAACAAATGCCTGCTTCCTTTCTCAATCAACTTCCCCAAAGCTCCTTACCGCTACTTAATCGCTCACCATGACATTCGCTCTAAATGCACAGTGAAAATTGATGACCGTGAAAGTCACTCTAAAATCATTGTCACCCCTTTTGTATTTGCTCTTTTCACTTTGCTCAAATAACACTACTGTAATTCACTAGCTCAAATCATGGGATAACATCAGAGGAAACTATGGAAAATTACCAGAGATGGCAGAGGGAGGTGGGGAAGGCTGTTAAGAAGGCCAAAGCAAATACGGTGGAGAGGCTAGCCAGTATAGCGGGGGGTGACAAGTTATTTTCAGATATAGTAGGGAAAGAAGGAATGCTGGATGGGGATTGTCAGGCTAATGGGGGAAGGAAGTCTTCCAGTGGAGAAGGACAGCCAGAAGGCTGAAATCTTGAAAGATTTCTTTAGCTCAGTATTTATAGTTGAGAAGGAGGGGAATGAGCCCAAAATACATAGGGAAGGATCATTTATCCCTTGGATGGACACTATCCATTCACTTTGAAAAGAGTCTACAAAGAACTGGCTGGCTAAGGGTGGATAAGGCCATGGGGCCTGATGCAGTGCATCCTAGGCTGCTGCAGGAGCTCAGGGAGGTTCCTGCCACTCCCCTGGCTGCCCTGTACAATAGATCACTGGATACAGGGGCGATACTGAGGGACTAGAGAATGGTAGATATAATTCTGATATATAAGAGGGAAAGTAGAGAAGAACCAGGAAATTACAGGCTGGTAAGTCTTACTTCAGCAGCTAGCAAAATAATGGAGGTACTCATCAAAGAAAGAATTGGGGATTACCTGGAAGCCAGTGGGCTACAAAACCAGAGACAACATGGATTCAACAGGGGTAGGTCCTGTTAGATGAACCTCATCAAATTGTTTGATGAAGTAACTAGGGTGGTGGATTGGGGGGGATGGATGTGGCCTACCTGGACTTCAGGAAGGCCTTTGACACTATCCCACGTGGGAGGCTGGCATTGAAGCTGAGGGGACTGGGGGTGGGGACTAAGATAGACAAATGGGTGGAAAATTGGCATAGTGATAGGAGTCAGAGGGTGGTGGTAAATGGGATATTCTCAAAGGTGGGGAAAGTGACTAGTAGGGTACCTCAGGGGTTGATGTTGGGACCATTGCTTTGTAACGTCTATATCAGCGATATTATGGAAGGTCTGGGAGGTAAAATATGCCTGTTTGCTGATGATGCAATGCTCAGTAACAAGGTAGACATTCAAGGGGGGTGGATAGGATACGGGCCAACTTGGGGAAGTTGGAGGAGTGGTCCAGGAGGTGAAAACTGAGTTTCAACACTAAGAAATGCAAATCATGCATTTGGGAAATAGAAACCCAAGTGCTGAATACACTTTTGGGAGGGGGTGGAATCCACAGAGGAGGAGAGGGATATAGGAATAGTTATTACTGATTATCTCAAGGTAGCAAGGCAGTGTAGGAAAGTGGTGAGGAAAGCAAATCAAATGATTGGATGTATAGGAAAGGGAATCACCAGCAAGAGGAGAGAGTGTTGCTTGTATATAGCATTGGTATGACCACACCTCAAATATGGAGCACAGTACTGGTGGCCCTACCACCGAAAGAACAGGGACAGATTGGAGGAAGTGCAGAGGAGGGCTACCTGGATGATGGTGGGAATGCAGGGGATGTCCTATCAGCAGAGACGTGGGAAATGAACCTGTACTCCTTGGAGGACAGGAGGAGAATGGGGGGGGCTATGACTGAGACATTTAAATACTTGAAAGGGATTAATAAGGTACAAGTGGAGAGTCTGTTTCAACTGAGTAGAGCTTCTAACACTTGAGGACACAGTATGAAGTTGTTAGGGGGCAGGGTCCAGAGAAATGGGAGGAGGTTCTTCACTGAGAGGGTGGCAAATGACTGGAATAAACTACCAGAAGTGATGGTGGGGGTGGATATGCCCAAGCAGTTCAAGCACACTTGGGATAAACATATGGGTATCCAAGCAATGGGAGGGACAGGCTTGGGAACCCCCCCCCCAGTAAATGGATTCTGTTTGGGGGTTTCCATGGGCAGACCAGGTGGGCCAAGCAGTCCTTATCTGCCAGCTACTTCTATGAATCTATAACCAGATTTTACTTGTGAAGGTGAAACGAGAAGCCAATTATAGTGCATGGTAGAACGTACTTCTTCAAAGAAATCCGTGATGCCCAAAATGTGGTTCTGCTACAGTAGTGACTTCCGTACTGCAGCAAAATAACATTTTGTTCTACTTCAGTACGGACATCACACTGTTGTGTCCATGAGCGCCACAGTTGCCTTGGAAATCAGGAACGACAAACTCCCCAACTGCAGAATGGGCAAATTCAAACTAACATCAAGTTATTTATTTATTTATTTATTTTTATTTTCCTGTTTATGCCTCCTTCACCCCGTCAGCTCTGGTCTTCCTCGGGAGCACATGGAGTCATCCCCCTATGGCTCACCCTACCCGGCCATCCTCCATCGCCCATGTAGCCTCGGTTATACCCCCAGGTGGGGACGGGGCGGGTCCCAACGCCCCAATACAGCAGTAACGTCGGTCGGGAGGATGCCAGGTGGGCGGCCGTAAATCAGGGGCAAGCTCCAGGTGCTCTGTCTCCGCCGGAGCCGAGAGGCATGTTCCCTGTTTTTCTCCAGGGAGTGGTTGGTGCCCTGACGTCAAGGCATATCTGATATCTGCCACTCCCCCATTCCTCTCTGTCCTCCGCAGTGCCTGCTGTATCTCCAGCCTCCACCAGAGATCAGCAGAGCACCAATCCAGGACCCCTGTCCCTCCCTGGGTGAGGAGAGCTGTCCTCCAGATGCTCTATCCTCTCCCTCCACTGCCGACCCCCAGCAACCCGGGCTCACTCCTGAACCCGGGTCACCGGCATGGCACAAAGTGTGGTGTCCAGCACCTCAACCCTCAGCGCCACCGGGCTGGCCCTAACATCAAGTTATGATCTGCAAACATGCTCACAACAATGATCGAGTTAACAGCAATAAAAAAGTGCTTATTCTGCAGCCAGCAAAAAATTTGTATATGACCATGGCAGATGCAATACTCTCTAAGCCTCTCTAAGGGAGGGCTGAGAGGGCGTGGTACTGTAATGTATTGCGGCTAACGTCGAGGCACCGTGGGGGGTTACTGTGAGTTGTACAAAAGAAGTATCCACTCTGTAAGTGCCTTAAATGTCTTTTTCTCTTTTTTTTGTCTCCCTGGGGTTTTTTTGTCTACAGTTACCGAGGAGCTGCAGTTTTCAACTATTGCCCAGAGGACTGCAACTTGTAGACCGCATGTATTTTTCTTCAGCTTTCTTAAACCATGTTTCAATACTCTGTCTAAATATGTTGACAGTAAAGCATTAAAGCACCTGTTCCTGTGTTCCACATATTTTGTTAACAGTACAGTCAGTACTGGAAATTTACCATACACTTTAAAGAAAAGTGTATGGCTTCACCATTCACAACAAGGCTAATCTTTACACTTGGGGTTACTGTAACTACTGCAAGACCCTCCCTCAAGCCTGCCTGAGGTCAGCACACATCACAGTAATCACTATGAAGAATAGCCTTGCTGTGAATGGCAAGCCATACACTATCCAATATATTATTTTAAAAATCATTAAACCATACAAATGGACCACAATAGTGCAAACATGAAAGTCAATGTTTGTTTCTGTAACCAGGCTCCCCCTTTTTACTGACAGTTTATTGTCAAGGCATCTAGCACCACAAAGGCTATCACCCCAGGCATTAGGGCAATACCTGGCTCGGGCATCTAGGAGGTGGGGGAGTGGTCCAAAACAACATTTCTATTTCTACCCAGGTCTGGGGGAGAGGTGCCAGGGCTACAGCATGTCTCCTATCTGTGGGGGGCCTCAATAACTCACACAGGTCACTCAGAGATGGAATGTCCACAAGCAGAAAATGTATATTGTGCTGTATTGCTTTTTTTCCTGAAAAGATTGTAACAGAAAAATGGTGGTGCCCCAGGGGTTTGTAACTGTCTGAACAGATGGTACATTGGTAGCAGGCAGAAACATTTTACAGCTCTTTCTCTGTTGCAGTATTGAGACTTTTCCTAAGAACATGTCCCACAGACATCCAATCCTGTGATTAGGGATCTCTGGACTTTATCAGTGCATTCATGTGGTTGGTGCCACAACACTCACTTTGAGCACACTCTGGGTGAACCTAGTTAACACCCCTCAGAGCCTCCAGCACTCCACACTTTACTCTTTGCTTCTCTATGGAGGGACTTTGCCGCTCCACAATGTACACGTCCACCAGCTGGGAGACTGTGTTAACTTCCACAACTAGCACACTTGAAAGAACTGTGTTAACTTTCACAACTAGCAAATTGAAAGATCAGTGTTAACTTTCACATAGCACACATGAAAGGGTTCAATACTGAGACTGGTCATCTTTAATGTCTTTATAGATGACATTGCAGAGGCACTGGAAGGAAAAGTATGTCTCTTTGTAGATAACACAAAGATCTGCAACAGAGTTGATACACAAGGGGGGTGGAAAGGATGAGAAGGGACTTGGCAAGGTTGGAGGAATGGTCAAATTTATGGCAGCTTAGATTCAATGCAAAGAAGTGGAAATGATTGCACCTAGGAACTAAATGGGGGGGATACTAACAACAACAAAAATGGAAAAGGACCTGGAATAGTCATATCAGACAACCTAAAGCTAGTCAAGCAATGTGAGAAGGCAGTAAGGATGGCTGGGGGGACACTGGGATGCATAGAGACAGGCATAACCAGTAGAAAACAAGAAGTTGTTCTCCCTCTGTATAAACAGTTGGTGAGACCCCACCTGCAGTACTGTGTGCAGTTCTGGAGACTCCATCTCTGCAAAGACATAGGCTGGATGGAGGCAGTCCAGAGGAGTGCAACTAAAATGGTGCAGGGTCTGCACCAGAAGTCATAAGAAGAGAGACAAAAGAAACTCAATATGTATACCCTCGAGGAAAGGAGGGAGAGGGGGACATGATAGAAACTTTCAAGTACCTCAAGGAAATCAACAAAGTCCAAGAGGGTAGCATCTTTCAGAAAAAGAGATGTTGCAAGAACAAGGGGACACAATTTGAAGATAGAGGGGGGACGGCTCAGGGGCAACGTGAGGAAGTATTTTTTCACAGAGAGGGTGGTGGACACATGGAACAGCCTTCCTGAGGAGGTCGTGGGGTCAAAAACAGTAGGGGAATTCAAGAATGCGTGGGACAGACATGAGGCAATTCTATTGGGGGTAGGAGGAAGTAGGATGTTGGTTCACTAGAATCTGCAGCTTATCCAATAGGTAGGGAATTGTGCAGACTAGATGGGCCAAGCGGTCCTTATCTGCTGTCAAAGTCTATGTTTCTGTTTCTATAGCACACTTGAAAGAACTGTGGTAACTTTCACATAGCACACTCTTCGGGGGCACATGCTGTCTCCCATCTTAAAATTCTAAACATTCTGCAGGACCTTTCAGGACTACTTAGGCTACAAGTTTTTGTACCTCTTTCCTGAGATCTAACATTGCTTCAAGAAATCTTTAGCTTCCCTGACTAGAGACTTTGACACTTTTAAAACTCTTTAAGTCTGAATCTGGGCAGCACTGTTAGTTCTCACAGTCTTTTGGGTGTTGCCCCAACACTACTCACTGAAACCATCAGTCCCACTTCTCCTGCTGAGAAATCTTCAGCCCCTTCGTGGCTTCAAAGTATCTGGTAGCTATCATGTCCTGCAAAACTGGCCACTGTTTACTGTACTAGGGTGAAAAAACAACAACCTGGGGGTCCTTCTGTCTGACAAGTGGCCTGGCAAAGCACCACTTGCCCGTATAACTCTCAAATGCAACTCCCAAACTCCAACTGCAACTGACTCACAGTTTTCAAACAGAAAAGCACTGATTCTCTAACTGCTGCAAGAGTTCTAAATTCCATTGCATCACCTCCTGCCTCAGCAGAGCTAAGCAAGTGATGATGTAATGTATTGCATAGAGTTTTAAATCCACTAGACTGCTCAGGTTCCCTGCCTGATATAAAACTGATGGGATCCTGGTATCCACAGGGACTGGCTAATTACATTTCTAAAAGAAGTGTCTATTTCTTTTGAAAAAGATGGAAAAAATATTTAGTTTCTCATTGAAATACATTGGTCTCCTAGTAGCTGGTAGTTTCTGTCATCACAATACCAGAACTCCACTGAATTATTTTTTACTAGCAATGTGAAAAGCAAAGGTAAAAATCAACTTGTTTCACTACACTAACAAATATTTTATTATAGAAGTATAAAGTAACTACTAACACATCAAAATACAACAAATAAAAGAATCATTTATCTGTTTATTAGAGGTAAACACCTGGGCCCAGATATTTAAAGCTTTGCACTATGCACAATGTGGTTGCACACACATTGCATCTGATTTGCGTTAAACTCCAATATTCAAATGGACCCTTGCGTGTGCTATACCCCTTTGCCCCTTTGAACACAGAAAATGTATGCAGCATGCAAAGACGAGGGCAGGACCATGAATATCAGCGCAGTGCGATATTCAGTATGTTAATGCTGCACAAATAGGATTGCACAGGTCACATAGCATCAAGCAATTATGGTCTAAGAAAATGCTGTCTTAACCAGGGACAATCCCCAGAGACAGGCAGAGACACTGCAGGCCACAGTGCAAGATGGCACTTGGGGTGAGCACACATAGTCTACTTCATGCAGCAGATCTTAGAGGATGAGGAGAGGGCCAATGCCCACCCTGTGCACATACTGTATGTAGGCCACAGAGGCACTATGCTGCACACGTACAGTACTGCCCACAAGTCACATACAAAGTTCTCAGTGACAACCAGATCATGGGCCTGTACAGGCTCAACAGGCCCATGGTCAGTCAGCTGTTTGAGCTGCTCTATTACCAGCTCCAGACAGACACCCAGCACAGCCATGCATTGTCTGTAGAGCTGAAGATGATGACTGCAATGTGGGTCCTGGCCACCAGAACATTCCAGACACTGGTGGGGGACACTACCAGTATCTTGCAGTTGGCCACATTGCACCAGTTGAGTCAGTGCCTAGAAACTTTGCTGGGCCATGAAGGTAAGTTCTTTGTATTCTGCAGCACACCAGCAGAGCAAACAGCAAACATGCAGCAGTTCCAATGGGTTGCACATCTACCATCTGTACTCGGTGACACTGACTGCATCCACATTGCTATTCAGGCACCAACCAGCAATAGAGTGGAGGCCTTTCTCAATAAGAAGGGGTACCATTCCATCAGTTTCCAGGTGGTGTATGATGTAACAGGGTGCATCACCAACATTCTGGCTCGATGCAGCAGTTTCCACAACAACTGCATATGGTACAAATCCATTCTGTGCTAGAGGTTTGACCATGAAGACATCCCTACTTGTCCCTCATCAGTGATTATGCCCCACAGACTGGGTCTGCTACCTCTTATGGTACATAATGGGTTAGAACTCTGTATGGAAACTAGATCCTGCATTTTTTAGGATTCAAGGACAAACCTGATGTACCAGTGGTCTGTTTCTGCAATCGCTGTCTATGTTTCTATGTGACACTAACCTATGCTCTTTATTTATTCATTTTTTTTATTTATTTAAACATTTGGTAACTGGGAAAGGCACACTGGGGTGGGGCTAATTTCCAGGTGCGACTCAGGGGAAGGGGATGCAACCACTAGGACAGTGACTGCCTCCAGGCTGCACTACATCATACAACAAACATAAGAAACTGTGCTAAGCAAAAAAGAGATGAAAGCACTTAAGTTAGTGCTGCAGAGTGATTCTTTATTTGAAAAAAAACAGCACAAAAAAGTCCCAATGCTTCAAACTCCTGTGGTTTCTTTCTCAAGGGACCCTCTTGAGAAAGAACCAGCAAGTTCAAAGCACTGATGCTTTGTGCTCTGTTTCCTAGTGAGAGACTCACGCCACAGCACTAACTTAAGTGTCTTCCAATCTTTTTTGCTTAGCACAGTTTCTTTTGTTTGTTGCCTGACGCTGTTTGTTATCGCTGCTCCTGTTTCTTGTCATCTACGGTTTAGAGTTGTTTCACACTGCATCATACTGTACATAGAAACATAGAATTTGTTGAAAGATAAGGGCCTTTGGCCCACCCAGTCTGCCCTATTACCCCTATGAACTGTGCTCTTTCATGTACTGCTGTAATTATGTTGTCCCCCTTCCCCGACTACCCTTCATCCTCTATGCCTATCCCAAGCAGCTTTAAAACCTGCAATTGTTTCTGCCCCCACCACCTCTGCTGGCAGGCTGTTCCATCTGTCCACCACCCTCTCTGTTAAGAAGTACTTCATTCTGTTCTTTTTGAACTGCTCTCCCTCCAGTTTCACCTTGTGCCCCTTTGTCCTTGAGCATCTTTTTCTTGGACAAATAGCATTCTCCTGTATCTTATTTTTCCCTGTGAGGTATTTAAATGTATCAGTCATATCCTCTCCTCCCTCCTCTCCTCCAGGAAGTTCATGTTTCAATTCCTTTAGCCTATCCATATAGGGTTTGTGATGTAGTCATTTCATCATTTTGGTTGCCTTCTTTGAACTTCCTCCACTCTATCTATATCCTTACGTAGATGAGACCTCCAGAACTGGACACAGTTCTCGAGGTATGGCCTCACTAGTGTCCTATACAGAGGACTTTATTATGGCGACTGGGACACAATGTGTTGTGCACTCTCCCATGTACACCACCACTGCAGTCATGTGTTACCATGCCTGCTGCACAAAGTGCTGCCTGATGGCCCAAGCCATTTACAACTGTGTTGGGTGCACCACATGTGTGTGCCTGAGCCCTGCCCTAGCTGTGACTGGGGGAGGCACCTGGATGTCCATGACCTGCATGCCAGGGTTTGCCTGTGCACTGGATGTCTGATCAGTGGCCACGGGGTGTGTGGGTGCACATCCTTTCCACTCAGGATATGACACCGTTTGTCAAATTCTGGTTTAGTGCTGCTATTACATGTGCTGCTTTCATATGTCTGGCATACCCACTGATGGTGTGTATCAATTTCACAGCCAGGCATGCTCTTGTGCAGTATGGCCCAGTCATTGATGTTCATGTGCATTCCTCTACTGTATAGTTCCATGGTGCTGTCACTGGTATGCCATGACTGGACCACTGTGGATGTCAGCCACCTGCCATCCATGTGTGGCATGGCGCACATATGTCAGCTGGTTATATCTTGCCTGTGCACTGTAGACAACACCTGTGTTTCCTGTCCTGTGTGCACAGCTGTCTGAGTTCATTGTCTTTCTGTCCATAGGTGCCCAGAAGAGTGCCACCCATCATTGCCATCCAAAGGACAGGGAAGGGATGGATGACATTCTGCGCAGAATCATCTGTTAACAGTGACTTCTTCTCTGATTGGTCACAAACATCGCAGTGGCCATGCAGGACCTGGCCATCGCCTGCCAGCAGCAACATCCACCACCAACACCACCATTGGCAGTGGCAGGTGTCCCGTCAGGATGTGGCTGCATTGGAGAAGTGTCTGTTGTCCCCATGGGTTTTCTTCTCCCCATTTCTGGACAGTTGCCCCTGTTGTTTTTCCCCACACCCTAATCTATTTATTGTTGTTGTGTTTTGTTCTGTTTGTATGGACTGTTGCCATGTTCTTGTATTTAAGTCTATTTTTTATACTAAAGCAACTGTGTTGTGTATCTGTCATTAGTGCCCTCCTCACCTACCACTGCCGCTCTCAGTGTGCAACTCTGTATCCTGTGCTCTGGTTAGGGCTGCACCACTGCTTGCTCCTTTTGCAGTCCACACACTATCCTTAATGCTATATTCAGAATTGCACTGCTACAGTGCACTTTACACTTGTCTGTTGAATGTGTGACACACAATAGCCTGTAATTTGCATAGCACACAACTGCCTGTTGTTTGCCAGGTACACAACCTGCCCTACAGTATATTCAGAGGGTTTAGTTCCAGTGTGATGCCACTGAATATGGTAGGCTAAAGGAACAGTGCAAGTGCAGGTGCAAGAGCAGCACAAATATTGCACATGTGCACACTTTTGAATATCTGGCCATGGCTTTTTAAATTTAAATTCTTGGACTTCAGCCCTCGCCTCAGTTTTCTTTTTCACTTCTGTGATGAATAGAATGCAGCATGACAACTTTCTGCAGTACCAGGCAAGTCCATATAATTCCTGAAAGCTATCCTCCCTTTTTTCTTTCATACTAGTATTTCTGAGAAAATGATCTCTCACAACAAAATCCCCAGACCTCCTTGTAATGGTGATTGGCATGGGGTAAAGTAGAAAAAAACTAATGTGAAATCAATAGATTTACTGGTTGCTGCTGTTCATTATCATTCTAATTTAATGTTTATGCTTGTGCATACTCTGTTGTGGCTTAACTCTATTCCCATCCTTGGTATTCTTACTTTAAGCAGTTAGGTGTAGGAACTTTAAATTGGATAGCTGTAGGAATAGAGAGCCCAGCACCAAGGATGGGGAGGTGCTGGAGAAGGTTGAGGAAAGGGTGGATGGTGGGTTACTTTTCCAAACACTAGATCAAGGGGTCTTGGGAGAGGCTGGTTTTATTATGTATGTGGAGGAGTTATTCCCCCACATTGAACCTTGAGCTAAGCCCTCCTATTCAGTGTTTGTGGAACAAAATATGTTTATGTTTGTGCATACTCTGTTGTGGCTTAACTCTATTCCCATCCTCAGTATTATTATTTTAAACTAGGTAGCTGTAGGAACTTGAAACTGGGTAGCTGTAGGAACAGAAAGTGCCAAAATTATGTTAAATAACCTCCTCCAGAACATGAAGAGTATGGCCAGTAATGCACAGGAGAGGAAAAACCTTGTTGGGAAAACACTGATAACCCATGGTTAATAGACTTCTACATCTGCTGAGCATACTAAGAGGAGATGATCGAAAATTCTACTTTAATTTCAGAATTTGGATTCAGAATGTAGGTGTCATAAGCTGATGACTTCCACCTTCTGGACTTCTTTATAATATGGCTGGAATGTTATTTCTTGAATCTGATGATGCTGCTCTAAATCTGAAAGAGTGCCCAGAATATGAATAAGGATCAATTCCAGCTGATGAAGCAAACATCTGATATGATCTACAAACAATTTTGTAGTCATTGAAGAGTTATGGATTAAGAATAGTAAAGGATGAGCATGATTTGATCCAGAATGAAAATGTATAAGTTTGTCCAACTGAGCGACCGGGCATCATTTGTCCTTAGGTGGAAATATGGGTGTGAAAACTCCTTCATGTATGAGATATGTATGTTGATGAGGCATTTGTTTAAATCCTAGGGTAGAAGTCTGGTGAAGGGTCTTTATAGAACATAGAACATCCATTCTGATGAGCCAGAAATAAAGACCACATAGCCAAATCCAATTTCACTGCAGTCATAAAAAAAGGTGGGAAATGGGGCTGAAGGAACAGACCGATGATGAGGTTCTTTTGGAATTCCTTCTGAATTAGCTGCTTAACAATATACAATTCTTGAAATGCAGATTGCAAATTGTGGCAAGTGTATGCTTCAGGAGGAATGTTACTATTGTCACTATTGCTTAGGGAGCAAAAAAAGCATAGCCCATGAGAAGCTCCTATAGGTCATTGTAGTATGTTAATTTCCCTCCTCTGTCAGTAACCTATCCAACCGTTTCTTGAATGTCTCCTTGTTCTTACTGACAGCAATACTTTCTGGTAGCCCATTCTATAAAATCACCACACTCTCAGTGACTAAGTAGTTCCATCTGTTGCCCCTAAAATGACCCCCTTGCACCTGGATGGAATGACCTCTTGTTCTGGAATTAGGATTCTTAAATATACTGTAGTATTCAGATCATCAATTAATGATGGGTCATTAACAATATCAGAAAACAGCAGATCACCTCTCTTCTTTCTTCCAGGTGTACAATTTTAATGATTTATTCTTCCTGCATATGGAAGTTCCTGACCTCAGAATTTATTTTAGTCATACTTCTCTGCATCCTTTCTACCCTGTTTATGTCAACCTTTATGTATGGTTCCAGAGTTGACTACAGAAGTCAAAGTGCGTCCAAACTTAGGATCTAAATAGAGGTAATATCCTTCACTTTGCAAGATTTTATGTTCCTCTTTATAGCACCTACTACTCTGTTAGCCCTGGACACAATGTTTGTACATGGTTCTCCAAAGTCCAATTTTTGTCAGTTAGTACACCCAGGCCTCTTTCTGTACTAGCAGTTTTTTAAGGATGAACTGCTTAAAATATACTAGCATAACTTGTTGTTACATCCCAATTGCAGTACATAACATTTGTTAGTATTAAACATCATTCTCCACCTGAATGCCCAGTCAGTTATTCAATCCCAGTCATCTTGTATAAATTTGATGTCCTCCATAGAATTACTTGAGCCCCCAGTCTGGTGTCATCTGCATATTTTGTTATTTTGTTCTTACTGTCATCACCCAAGTCTGCTATAAATAAGTGAAATAGTACATGGCCCAACATGGAGCCATGTGGGACCCCACTCATGACTTTCCCCTCTGCAGACAGATAAACATTGATTGCAACCTTCTGAGTTCTGTTAGACAGCCAATTGCATATCCATGTCACTAAATATTTGTCCAATCCCATTTTATTAACTAGACAACTATACTCTTATGAATCCATGCTGAAACCCCCAAAGGAGGGGAGCAACAGTAGAACAAAAAGGAGGAGAGGCTGAAGCAGGCACCAACACCGAGATATGGATTGGAGGTGATGGATGGGAAATGTCATTTGGAAGACTGGAGAGCTTCTTGACAAACACAGCGAATGTGGGTAGCACCAATGGTTGCAGTCACATGGAAAGGTATAATCAGAACTAGGACATCCCTGAGCAGGAAAGCACCGCCGATGGGACAGCTGCAAAATAGTCGACAGGTTGACTCAAAGCATCAGAATGAGCCCTGAGAGTAACAATCAATGGTATGAGGAATCCAACTGGACATGGATCATCAAACAAGGGAGAGGCAGGTGGAAGAGCCACAGGGCAGGCATGAAAGCCAGCATAGACTAGGAACTGGAGATATGAAGGTCGTAGAGGTGCATCAGGTGAGCAGAAGTGGAGTACATAATGCCATGTCAGTGAAGCTCTGCAGTCAAGGGGGAAATAATCCAATGCTAAACAGAAAGCCAAGTCTTGGAAATGCACTCCCTACCAAGTGGTGGCATAGGAGCATCAGCAGGAGTGGTAGAAAGAGCAACATCACAGTCCAGCAAAGGAGCATCCAAGGAGGAGGAAGCCAGAAGAAAGTAGGTCCCAGTAATAAGGTGGAACTAATTGAAGTGGAGATCAGAAACAGGTACCCACAGAGGCCTAAACTGGGACAATGAACAGCAGTGGCAGGCAGCAGCAGTGCAAGACCTGATTCATGCAGATTATATACAATAGCAGCAGAGGCAGGTGGCAGCAGTGTGAGACCTGGGTAATGTAGATAATATACAGTAGCAGCAATGGCAGGCATCAGCAGTGGAAGACCTGATTAATGCAGACAGTATACAGAAGCAGCACAGGCAGGCAGCAGCAGGGGGAGACTTGATTAATAAAGACCATATACGGTAGCAGCAACAGCAGCAGGCAGCATTGGGAGCTGGAAGACAAGCAGCAAAACACAGGCAAACTCAAAGCAGCAAGGAAAGCATGTCACTTCCAACCCATGGTACAAGAACCAAATGCACAGGCAGTCAGAAATGCCCATGGGGATGGAGACAAACAAAATAAAACAAGAGGCATAACAGGCATGATGATCCTTTCCAAGGCAAGACTATGTCAGGCTACAGGGTATGAGATAAACACAAAGGCAGCAAGGCACAATAGGCACAATGATCCTTAATCCACAGTGAGGCAATGCCAGGCAGAGGTTATGAGATGAACACAGAGGCAGCAAAGACTCCCATTCAAGGCTAATCTACAGTCACAGGTGAGACAGCAGCTGTAGGATGGAGACTTAATGAATGAGTAAGGCATAAACAAGACTCCCATTCCCAGCAGACAGAAGTCTACCTTCACGCAATGCCCCAAAGGCAGAACTAGGAAAATGAACTGTAGAACTGCTAAAGTGTGCTGGGCGAAAGCAAGGTGATGAAAGAGAAAAGAGGAGGCAGAAGGGAGGATAGGAGAAGAAGCTTGGAGAGGAAATGAGGAGGACTTTTAGCAAAAGAGCAGGCAGTACATGGTAATGCAGGGTGCAAAAGGCAGTGTGCAGCATGTTAAACAGACAGTATGCAGAGGCGTGCTAAGCAGTAGGCGAGGAAAAAATAGTTCAGGATGACTGGACTCTCATCCGGTGTGAGGCGCATGCCTGGCAAGGCTATAGGACAAACTATGCAATTAAAGAGGAAGGAACACAAGCAAACTTGGCCAGCAATGAATGCCAATAAAGGTCCCATAAATATTTTGATGATTTTAGCAGTGAAGGCCGTATTCAGACATGAGATACATGAACCACACAAGGCCATGACTCTCCACTATAACCCCATCCTCTGCCATAGGAAAAACAAGAAGCCACGTTAAAGCGCCATGAACCACAAGTAGATTGAAAACTAGTGTACAGTGACAGCTGTAACTGAGCTGACCTCCAGAGTGAAATGAAGCACTGTACAAAAGCAGTTGAACAACTTCCAGCAGTAATTAGTTATAGCTTCCAGCAGTAGCTAAGCTGAACAATTGAACAAGCATAGGAACTGTAGACAAAGCCAATAATGCACTGAAAACAACAGTAATTATTGCTAAGTTCAACTGCAGTTAAGCAGATTAGAATCCCAGAAGAAAGTAATATAGAATTGCAGTAGACTGGTGTGATTCCCATTGAGTGCAAATAAACATTTGTGAATAGATTTAAGTCCCAAAGGACTTTAAAAACTGAGGGCTTATGTAAGGAAATGTAGAGTAAACAAATGAAAGGCTGAGTTAAGTAAGCAGTAAAGAAACCATAGTGAAATGCAAGGCTGCTGAATCAAAATAGGGCTTGTACACAATCTAGCATGTTTGGTCCCAGGCAGGCTACACATGAAGTAGATTTGGATGAGGCAAATTACCAAAGAGTAGCAGCAAAGGAGATTGGAGAACAGAAATCCATGAAGCAGGCAGTTGAGAGACCCAAAGCAAGCTGCTGAAACCCAACAGCAGAACACACAGTGAGAAATAAAAAACTTGTAGAACGGGTACAAGTAAAGCTACAAAAAAGTCTATGCATTAAAAGAAATTGACTACAAAACTAGACTAAAAAAGGTAGGTTTTTATTCCATGGAATATAGAAGACTATGAGGAGATTTATGTCTGACATATAAAACTATCCAGATTGATGCAATTCTCAAAACAGTAGGCCTTAATAGAATCAGTTGTTTGTTAATACAAGATCATGTTCATTGAAACTGAAAGGTATCCAAAATAGCACTCTAAAGAGAAATAGAGTGGTACAGTAGTAGCCACAGACATTGCCAGCTATTTCCAGATATTTTTCAAAATCTCTAAAGAGTTTCACTCTGTTGCCCTACTGTAGAAATAGAGAAAGCATTGGACATGTCTGTAAATATCACAGAAAATTCAGGAAATAGCTGGCAGTGTCTGCTGCTACTGAACACACAAAAGTGGTAAATATTTGGAACAAATTACCTGTGAACATAGTATTGAGTACCACTTTGGATTCCTTTAAGGCAAATTTGAATATATACATGGGAGACACCAAGTTTGATTTCCACCAATGATTATTTGGAGGCTAGTCCATAAAGGGAAATCTTACCCATTGAACTCTTAAAAATCCTATGAACACGGTGAGATGTCAGCCAGGTGTAGTCAATTAGGAACTTGAGATTGCTGAAAGGAATGGCAACAACAGCAGACATGGATTAGTACAACACACACAAGGACAACTAAACTCCCAAAAGAAAAGACAAAACCAAAAGACTAACACAGAAAAACAGAAAAAAAACAAGCATGGGAGGAAGCATACAGTGGCTGGAGGCCAAACAATATTAATCAAGCAGCAGAAACACACAAACTAAATCCAGCAGAAACCAAGCAGAGGCCAGCACACAGGCAAGCAGGAGGTGGATACAAGCAGGGAAAAACAGCAAGGGAAAAGGCAAAGGAAATACAAAATGGAGTAGAAAAGCAAGCCAGCACACAAGCCACACAGGAGCTCCATGCAGAGAACTTTTCCAAACACTAGAGTAAGGGGACATGGGAGAGGCTGTTTTTTATTACGTATGTGGCAGGAGGTATTCCCCCACAATAAACCTTGGGCTAAGCTATCCCATTCTAGGATAGAGCAAGAATTATACAATTAACGACAACATTGCTCTCTTTTGGTGCTAAGAACAAACACATTAAAAAAGGATCAATAGATATGTAATATACATAGCAACTGATTCATGTTTAGTCATCATAACTCATACTGTTGTTCTTTTATATGGAAACTAATTGCTAGTCATAAAATATCCAATTTTGACACAAAACATGATCTAAATTCCTCAAGAGTAAGAAATAGACTGACACTTCAATTGTCTTTAGAGTAGATGCTTGTAAGCTTATCAATTATTATTGTCTATAAAACAATTATGCTAATGCAAAGTAACTTTACAGCTACAAAGCACAAATACCTCTGGTTACATTTCAGTCAATATCTGTATTAGATATAAAGGAATACCACTGTATTTATTTGTGTTTTTATAGTAGTTTCAAACTGTGTTTTAGATCAAACTGCTGCAAAATACAGACTGTAGGCATCAAAAGGCATGGGCTAGTTCACTGTCCATCCCACTCCTCTCTGTTATCTGCCATCTTGACCCCTAAATCATCTTTTTATGCCTAAAAATCTTATTTGACCTCATGTCCAATCACTTCTTCTACCTAACATCATCTTTTATAAGCCCCATTCTGCAGCCCAACAACAAACTCTCATACTGTAATTGAGATTAAGATCCCTGTAATTATCTTCTTTCCTCTGACACCCAGTCCTTGGTGGTAAATGGGGGAAACAGATACCATGCCTTGTGGACATAGTTTAACAAATCTGGCATCCTGCTAAACCTACCTAATTTACATTATTACTTAATAGACTCCCCTGCTAATAAAACCTCCACCGTACCATTTTATCATGGGTCAATGACCCTGATATCAACCTCAATCCCTGATCTACAGTTGGGAAAACCTCTAATTCCATCTACTCAATCATAATTTCCCCTTCCTGCAGTACCACTGACAGCATCTGCGGTCCACACTAGGGGAGATGAGTGATGCTTGTTAGATTGCAATAGGGGATGTCATGGATGAATGCACTATGAATTGATTCTAATGTTTAGTTATGTTTTAATACTTTTCTGTGTATGGATGTGATTTAAATATGAATATTGTCCAAACTCGGCTGATAGTCATGATTTGGAATCTGAAACACACACAGATGTTATACTCAGGAAATTATATTTGTTACTTACACATATATAAATTGTTATTTGTGGATAACATTTAAAAAAAGTAATGTCAAATTTAGAATTTAAATTATTGTGATCCTAACTTGTACATACCATTGCTTACATTACTAATTCCACATTCTACAATATATTATGGCTTAGTAATTATTTTGTGATAATATTACTGAACTATTATCTGTGAAGTCATATACATCATTTACACATGAAGATAGTTTGCAAGCAGTGCTGTAAATATGGGTTTTAAGAATTAAAACCTAATTTTGACATTTCTTTCAGTGTTTGCCATTGTCTACACACTAACATTATTTAAACATAGTTTTAAAAGAAATATTTATTTTGGAAGGCAAATGATATTACTATTTTTCTCTTTTTCCCACAGTACCCCATTCTCCACCCCATGATCACAGTTACCACAACTTCATTGTTACTCCACCTAAATGTATGAGCAAGTGGCTGCTTTGACAGCTAAAGCTAATGCAACACATGCATTGCACAGTGGGGATGTCCTAATCCTTCAATCCTCAGAACTAAATGCCTAACAAGCATGATGAGCACATCCCCTGCATGTTCCAATAAAGATTGTGGGGTTTAGATGAAAATTGTGATTTTCTGGGTGGCAACACAACATGCTGCCAATTCATCAATTGACAAGACTTTAGTCACAGTCTAAAACAGCCCAACAGTTGTGTATTAAAATCAATTGTGTGTCCTACTGTATTAACAATTGCCTATACACAGAAGCTGGAATGCCTTAAAAGTATATATTTGTACCTTTCTTGTCAGTCCTTCATGTCACTGCTGCATATGTGAGTATAAGCTGAGTTTTTTCTGAACTGTAATTGTTCTGCCTTAAGTGCATTGAGCATGAATCAACTGCATTTCCTCTGGAACTGCTTATTGTACTTGTAATTTTTTGTGTGTGTGATTATGTAATTGACATGGAACCTTTGTAAATGAGCACTTGTGCTCAAAGATTATTCTCCTAAGTTTTCAATAAATAAATAAAAATAAATAAATGACAGACCTACAAACAACACTAGAATCAGTGTTGTGAGAATCGACAATTTTTTAAACCCAGTTGCCTGAAGGGAATGTAGATACTAATAAGTAATTATTTGTGGTACCCAAAATTCCTCCCACCCCACAAACACAGCAAATTAAACTTTATCTGGTTGATCCTACCTCCATGCAGAAAAGAAAATAACATATACTATACTTAACTACTGCAAATTACTAATAGGGACAGCAGCAGAAAGTTGTATGACCTTCCTACAATATAGATTTTGGTTCATGATTTTCTTGTGAAAATATATATTTTTTGTCATTATTTATTTATTTATGTCAAATGTTTCACTTAGAAAGGCATACTGAGCTGATAATAGCTTGCTCCCAGATGTGTCCTGGAGTGAAGGGTAAGGGAGATAGTTTAAGAGGAGAGAAAACATAAATATTATTAACAGCAATACAAAAATAGAAGACAAATACAGCAATATAGTATTTCAAAGGAGCATAATCAAAAATATTGTAAGGAAAATGTGTACAATAGGTACATGTACTAGATAAAATTAGTGTTTTGAGATGTGGGGGAATTACTCATAGAGGTATAGCTGGGGGAGGAGGGGTGCAAAATGATAAGAGCAATAAGAGTGGGAGTGAAGGAAGTCAAGAGGTACAGGGTCATAGACAGTTGCAGGTAGGAGTTGAAAAATCGTGCAGTACAGACCTAAGGGAGAAAGCAGAACAGGCAGAGTGGATTGAAAGGGAAAGGGTGGACCAGAGTTTAGGAAAGCAATAAGATAAGACAGACTGACGAATGGCAAACTTCCTGGATGGAATGGGAAGGGAATGGGAAACATTGCTGTTGAGAGGGAAAGGGGAAGGAAGGGGAGATGATAGTAGGGAGATAAGGTAGGAGGGAAGGGAACCAAACCAGATTTTGGATATGAAGGAGGCACAGTGGAAATGTTTTCTGGTATCAAGAGAGGAAGTGAAAGGGCAGAGTAGAGAGTGCAGTGATGGGTAGGATGGGGACAGTCTAAGGCAAAAGGACAAACAAAATGAAAGAGGTGATTAAGTGTGGCAAGAGAGGATGTGGGAGCTCCATTGTAAACTATGCCACCATAGTCAAGAATAGGGTAAATAATCTTAAAAAACAGTCTCTCAATGGGTAGGAAGCAGAATACTTGCTTTTTGCCTGTACAATGCATCAAGCTTGGGGTGGAGCTTATGGTGTAAGGCATAAATATACACTGAAAAATCAAGATGTCAGCCCAGCCAGACCCTAACATATTTAAATGAGTAAACATCTTCAATTGTGCACCATCAAGGGTGTTGAATAAAGGAAGGGAGAAAGTCTGGTAAGTAGGGAAAAAAGTAAAACCCAAAAAAACAAAACAAAACAAAAAAAACTAGTCTTCAGAAAACACAATGAGAACAGATGGAAGAAGATAGGGAGAGTTACCCAGAGAAACAAAGGGAGGAAGGGAAGTCACTTGGTGCACAAAAGTGAAAACAGATGAAAAGATAGCCAAATCAGTAAAAAAGCTGGATAAAATATTTTTTAGATACATTAGTGAAAAGATGAAGTCCAAGGGACAGATAGTAAGACTGAAATGGGAAGGGAGGTTCTGTAGAAGAGGACCACCTAAAAGCGGACATATTTTTTTTCCAATTTAATCTGCTTTATTGAAATTTTCAACCACAAACAACCAATAACAGACATACAATTAGACCATGGCTGAAGCAATAAGCATGACAATAAATCCGAAACAGAACAATGAACCCAAACCGTACAAATGATCCAAACGAGCATGTCAATAACAACTCAAAATCCCCCACCCACCCCCAACCAAACAACCCCCACAGAACCCCCCCCCAAGCATGCCATGGGGCAGTAAAAACCCTGAAGTGGCAAATCCCAAAAAAAACAAGGCAAGAGGAGGCAAAACAGAACATATAAAGCTAAACGGAAAGAAGAAATGAAGTCACATGATGAAACTCCAAACAGAAGGCTAACAAGACGGACTGTACTTTTCTACTAGGCAACCCATCCCTATGATATCGGGAATATAGGGAGAAGGGTGAGGAGAACCCCACTTTCTTTGAAAGCTTTCCTGGTAAAAGCATACATATTTAACAAATACTTCTGTTCAGTATTCATGGAGGAGTGGGTAGGAAATGGGCCTTTGTGACAAGATAAGGGAATAAAGTGTCACGATGTGGACACTAGCCATTTCTCAATGGAAAGAGTCCTTATGGAGTTATCAAACTTAAATGTAGACAATGCAATTTCTTCTGAAGCAGTGCACCCCAGGTTGCTGAGGGAGCTCAGGGAGGCGCTGGCTGCACCTATGACAGCCCTGTTCAACCAGTCACAAGAAACAGGGAAGGTGCTGTGGGACTGGAGGAGGGGAGATGTAGTCCCACTCCACAAAACTGAAAATAGGGAGCAGGTGGGTAATTACAAGCAGGTCAACCTAATTTTGTTAGTTGGCAAAGTAATGGAATCATTACTGAAGGAAAGGTTTGGAGTATACCTTGTTACCAGCAGTCTACAAGATCCAAGGCAACATGGATTCACCGGAGGAGGTCCAGTCAGACAAATCTGATTGAGTTCTTCAACTAGGTAACTAAGGAATTGAACCAGGGTTGTGTGATAGATGTAGCCTATCTGGATTTCAGCAATGCTTTTGACATTGTTTCCCATAGAAGGCTGGTAAACAAACTGAGTAATCTACAGTAGGAGTAGCTCCTAAAATAGTAAAATGGGTGGAGAGTTGGCTCTGTGATAGGAATCAAAGAGTTGTGGTAAATGAGGTACACTCTGGGGAGGGCAAGCTGACTAGCGGGGATCTGCAAGGGTCAGTAGTAGGCCCAGTCCTCTTCAATGTCTTTATTAGCAGCATTGCAGAAGGACTGGAGGGGAAGGTGTGCCTATTTGCGGATGACATAAATGTCTGCAACAGAGTAGACACACCGGGGGGTTGAAAGAATGAGGGAGGATCTAGAAGAATGGTTTGGCAGCTAAAATTTGATGCAAAAAGTGCAAAATCATGCACTTATGGCACAAAAACCCAGGGAAACCTACCAACTATGGGAAGTATTAGCAGTCACAAAACAGGAAAAGACCTGGGGTTATTACTGTAGTACTTTATATGGCATATAAAAGCATAGAGTTTTCATTTCTGATGACCAGAACGTAGCCAGACAATGTGACATGACAGTGGAAAGGCTAGTGGAATGCTTGGATGCATAGCAAGGGGTAACCCCAGAAAGGGGAGGTAATAATTCCCTATATAGATCACTGATGAGATCCCACCTCAAGTACTGTGTACAATTCTGGAGGCCTCATCTCCAAAAGACATAGGGTGGAGGCGGAGCAAAGGAGAGTAACCCGAATGGTGTAGAGCCTGCATCAGAAGCCCTATGAAGAAAGGCTTAAGGAGCAGACTCGATAGACCATAAGACCTAATCTGATGGCAATTAGTATGTTAGTATGATTCAAATATGTACTCCCAAGAAGAAAGGGGAACAGGGATATGAGAGAGACATTCAAGGACCTCACAGGAGTAAAAAAAGGTACAGCAAGGGAGCATTTTCCAATGACAAATGATGCTCAAGGGCAAGGACTCATAATATGAAGCTGGGGAGGCTGAGAGAAAACTTGAGGAAGTACTTCTTCACAGAGAGGGTAGTGGATGCTTGTAACAGCCTCCCAGAGGAAGTGGTGGGGGCTAGTAAGGTCATAGAATTTAACCCTTGCAGGGCCATGGACTGATATATCAGTCCAAAATCCCTATATGTTCTAATTCTGTCAGCAGCCTAAGGGTTAAGAATGCATAGGATAGACATAAGGGAATCTTAGAAGCAAAAGGGGCATGTAAGCAAGAGTCCAAATAGGGTCTCCAGTGGCACTACAGGTTGGGAATTTAGGGCAGACTAGGTGGGCCAAGTGGTCCTTATCTGCCAGCAACTTCTATGTTTCTATATATCTATGTTTCTAAGCCTCTGTCGGACACCAAAAGTCATGGAAATAGCTTTTTTTCAGCATTGAGGGACAGTTGGTTAGTAAGTAATCTTTATTTCTAAATAGAGATGTTGAGAAATTTTATTTTGCCAGTGAAATTGCCATGAAATCTGCAATTTTGCTGGGCAAAATATTTTACAAAATTGCAGTGAAATCATGAAATTTCACCCACAATTTTACCCGCATCCTATATACCAGAATTCTGTGCCTCTTCGAGTCCCCAGTGTCTAGTGCCCCCCCAGCCGATCAAACACCAAATTCAAATCAAGAACCCCCCCAAAGTCACCCTAAGCCTTGGCCCCCCCAATCTTTGTAATAAAAAAACAACAATCCCCTCCCATGTCCTTGGTGTGTAGTGCCCCCCCCCAAGCTGATCACTGGCTGAATTCAAATCAAGATAGAACCCTTCTTCCTCCCCAGTCACCCTGAGCCCTGGCCCTGTATCTTTGTAAAAAATTAAAATAAATCCCCTTCCCTGTCCCTGGTGTCTAGTGGACACCCCAGCCTGTCTTAAGTCAGAGACAGCCCACCCACTCACCCCTGTACCCCAATCGGGCCACCGACACAGACATCCACTCACCTCCATGGACGGCAGTCCATCTAAGTGCTCAATGAATGAGTTTGTGCTTGTTTCCAATTCAAAGTTTATTCACCACATTTTCCACATTACAGGAGGCAGTAATGAACATTTTGACATGAGATTCATAAGACAAATCATACTGCCCCAACCCTCCCTCCCTCCCTTCCCGGCACAGCAGTCCATTCTAATACTGTTATCACCATCTAACTACCTTTACCAAGGGTAAATAAGTTAATAACCTCAACCACACATTATTTCATAGCCATCATAATTAGAGTGTGAAGGGGATCCCAAATAGCCTTATATCTATGTAGTCTGTTTTGAAGGCTGGCAATAGCCTTCTCTGTGGGCAGATTTGCTAGGATCTCATTGATCCACTCCTGATATGTTGGACAGGTGCCTTCTTTCCAACACCTAAGAATGATTTTCTTGGCCGAAAGCGCAACCATGGATATATGAAATCTCTGGATTCTAACCTTTATGGGGAAGACAAATCTCCCAACAGGCAAATATCAGGTGTAAAATAGTCCTGTAAACCCAATAAAGGATCCAGGTTGGCTTTTATAAGCTCCCATAATGAAGCTATTCGGGGGCACGACCAAAATAAATGAAAGAGTGACCCTGTATCCTGGGAACACTTATTGCACCTATCAGTATTGAGAAGGCCCCATTTCACCAGTTTAGTTGGGGTATAATACAAGTTATGTAGGATGTGAAATTGCATAAGACGTAATCTATCTTGGGATATATATTTATGGCAATACATCCAGAGAACGGGCCAGTTAAAAGTGTATTGGGGAAAAAATGAAACCCAAAAGTTAGTGGGGCCATTACCACACCCAAACTGCCATCGGTACAACACTTGATAAATCTTAGAGATCACACCTGAGGAGACGAGAAAAGAGGAGAGCTCAGGTACCAATGCAAAGGCCGCTGGACAGGGTGGAATGTCCCCAAGAACCGTGGTTAACAAGTGCCTCAGTTGAATCACTTTAAAGACCTGAGACACCGGAATTTTGAACTTACTAATGAACTCAGGGAATGAAAGCCAAGCCCCAGCCTTGTTCAAAAATGAGGAGACTATCTCCTCTCCTAAATGAGGCAACCATAAACGGAAATTTTTCTGTTTGTTTATGGTGAAAGCCAGGAGTTCCAAATAGATTGAGTGAGATCTTTACTTTGATTGTATCTCAGAAAAGAGCACAATTAGCAGTGGACTCTTATTGAGGTCATGATAGTGGGACATTTGCTAACATTCTGTAAGTGAGAAATTTTTAGATAAAGCATGGTAGAAGGGTCCATGTTCATAGATTGGATGAAGTCTAATTCAATCTTGAGCCAAGCCAGTCTCATGTTATCCTGGCCCGGCCTTACCCATCTCAGGTATTTAGCCAAATGACTAGCCCAATAGTAAATGGGCAAATAAGGAATCTGCAGCCCCCCCTCTTTTTTGGATGTGGCTAGCTTGTGGTATGCCAACCTAGAGGTCTTATTAGACCATATAAACTTGGTAAAAAGTTTATTCATTTTCTGAAACCAAGCTAAAGGGACAAATGAATTAAGATGTGACAGGGGATAAAATAAACAGGGGAATACATTTATCTTGATTATATTAATACGACCCCATAAAGATAATGGGAGCTTGTCCCATCTATCTTGATCTTGAGTGATCCCCTGCAAGAGAGGGTCCAGATTTTCTTTAAACCACTAGGAAGTATTACACGTTAGTTTTATACCTAAATACTTAATAGCCCGGGGTGACCAGCATAATCCCAGAGAGGTAATATCAGTCTTGAAAACTTTATGGTTAAGAGGGAAAAAGGATGTCTTATTGGGATTTAACTTATAATTCGAAAGACTACTAAATCTGTTAACCTCCCTTAACATGTTCGGGATAGATATTACCGGATTAGCCAGATATAAAAGGAGGTCATCAGCGTACGTTGTTATTTTCACTACCTCGTTCCTAATGGGAATACCTTGTATTCCTTTATTGTTGAGAATGTGCTGAATAAGGGGTTCCAGATAAAGACTGAAAAGTAATGAAGAGAGGGGGCATCCCTGCCTCGTACCTGACCGCAATGTGAAAGACTTGGAGAAGGTCCCATTCCCTGAAATCCTCGCTGTAGGAGACTGGTAAATTGCCCTTATCCAATCTATGAACATGGAAGGGAATCCAAATGCCTTAAGGGCTTGAAATAGAAAAGTCCAATTAACCCGATCAAATGCCTTCTCGGCATCCAGGGAGACCAACCCTGCAGGATAGATGGCATCCCTTGTACTCCGAGAAGACGGAGATGGTACGACGCGGGTCCGCAAGATGCACATCCTCTCATAAATCCCACTTGATACATACCCACCAGATCTGGGAGGACCAGGGTTAGTCTATCTGCCAATATCTTCGAGAGAATTTTGACATCTTGATTCAGCAAAGATATTGGCCTGTAGCTCTGAACCAACTCTGGGTCCTTGTCACGTTTAGGTAACAAAACTATCAAAGCTTCAAACAAATGTGCATCTGCCGTCTCTCCAGAAAAAATATGCAAATAGAGACGATGCAGCACAGGTAGTAATTGGTCTCTGAAAACTTTGTAAAATAAGGCTGAAAACCCATCTGGTCCCGGGACTTTATCCGAAGGCAAGTCCTTTTTAACAGCCGCTATTTCTTCCTGTGATAAAGGGGAAGATATAAATTTCTTTTGGGGGTTAGATAGTAACGGAAGATGTGCTTCCCTGAGATACTCCTCCAGCTTTTCAATGGGTGGAGGACTATCCATATCCCTATATAATTGCTCATAAAATGTAGCAAACTCCTGAACTATCTCTGAGGGGGAACTTTCAGGGTCCCATCTGACTGTGACCTTATTGGGGGTATAAATCTTGCTGACTCTTGTTGCTTTAAACGTAAAGCCAGCAGATGTCCCGCTTTTTCTCCTTGATCTGTAAAACTGGCCTTTGTACGGATAATATCCAGTTCTGCCTTTTCTCTTAACATTCCCAAATATTTATCCTTATATATTAATAACTTCTGTGATTCCTCTTGAAAAATTTTATCTGGCTGTATAGTTTCTAATGCCCGTATCTGGAACAATAAGGACAATAACTCGTTTTCCTGCGCCCTCTTCCTCTTTGTAGCTAGACTAATGAGAATGCCCCTTATATAGGCCTTAAAGGCTCCCCATAAAATATCCGGTCTTGTACTGTCTATTGGGTGGGTGGAAAAGAAAAAATCTATCTGCTCTTTCACCAATCCCCAATACTTTTCATCTTTTAGCAATTGTTCATTTAGTTTCCATCTGGTCTCTCACTCTTGGGAATGTTAAGGAAAGCCAGATTACCCAGCACTAAAGAATGATCTGATATTGGTCCCGGTTGGATCGAGGTGGACAATACCCCCAGCAAGAGCTCATGAGAGACTAACAGATAGTCAATGCGAGATTGCGTGCCATGTACTGGCGAACAATAAGTATATTCCCTGGTACTGGGATGTATAACTCACCAGGCATCGCACAACCCACATTGGTCCATCATTTCCTTAAAGGCCCTATGCCCAGGGGACAGTCCCTTCAACCCAGTGCTAAATCTGTCAAGATTAGGGCCAGAGACCAAGTTAAAGTCTCCCCCTAAGATAATAGGAGTAGGGAGTATGGGAAGGATCGTAGAGATCAGTTTCATGAAAAAAGAGGATCATCTGTGTTTGGTCCATAAATGCTACCTAGGACTAATGGCATGGCCCAGATGGTACCCTGAACTAAGACTACCTGCCATCTCGCCCTAAACACCTGAGAAGGACAAATAGAATGTCTCTATTAATCAGTATCATGACCCCGCAACTATTGGTCTCCCTGAGGCATAGAAAACCTGACCTATCGGGTTGCCTCCGAAGGTGTAATACTGGATTCCACTAAGTGAAATTCTTGTAAAAATTATATCTGGGCACCAACAAGCTCAGGTGTTTGAGTACCTGGTATTGTTTCAGTTTTCCTAATCCCTTCACATTCCACGTAGCAATATTAATATTCTGAGCCATCTATAATGTCAGGTGTAAATCCAAGTAAGACATCTGTCATACACTGCAACCATGAACCAGGTGATTCTATTCCCCTGAACCTGCTGTGCCAATCTCCTCCCCCAACCCCCCTTACTAAACCCCTGTACCTCCCTCCCACCCAAGTAACCCTAGAACATCCAAAACTTCAACAAACCCAGAACATTATCCAAAAAGCCACCCACCCAAACCCCCCTCTTATCACTAACAATGTTCAGCAATACTCCGTTTTCTACTCCTCCCCCAGCCTCCTGTAAAACCGTCCCCAAACCCCGCATTAGGTATAAATCAATCCCCCTTTTTTAAATATTAATAACAAGAAAGGGGAGAGAACTAAACATTATTGCAGTAACAACCCATTGTATCAACTGCCTATCCCCTAATGAAAATCATTGAAAGCAAGCCAGCATAGGTAAAGTGTCTCCGCTTAGAACATCACAGCTTACAAGATATGTGCCTGTTAGTTAGAGAAGGCACTGCCTGGTGTGAGGTCAAGAAGCTAGCCACAGCAATGCATAAAATTTGCCATGCGGGTCATATCTCAATAAGCTCTCCAGCCCCATAGAGGCAGGCCCTGTTCCTCTACTTCTAGTTGTCGTGCCTTTGCACCAGTAAACCCCCGCTATCTCTGGACTTAGAAACCGCTAATTCTTATTGCATGAAACACAAGCTCCCTCCTGTGTTACAAACGCATAACTGAACGCTAGTGCTTTACAAGGGAAGAGACATCACAGCCCTTGTAATTAAATTCCCCCAGATTATGAGTGTCTATGACCTGCATGATAAAGCCATAAACTTTTACCAGACCTAATCTTACTATACTCCTTCAGGGGGAAGGGGGACTGAATAGTACTGGGTTGGATTTGTTTTCCCCAAACATGAAAAACTAATGATAAACATCTTAATTAAATGGAATCCCAGTCCCAGACAAAACAAACAACAATATGTATCCATAATTGGATCACTATAATAACAGAAGTGTCCCTTCTGCCCCTTAATTGGGCTTAGATGAGAGTCCAAGAGTGTTTAACTGCGTTCTTACTGGATGATTCTTTTGCATAATTGCCTACACTTCATATCGATTCTCTTCTTGTCAGGAAAGTCCAGAAGCCTTTCATGTGTCCCTAAAGAGATCTGGCAGGGATACTTTTAAGCCAGTAAGTGCTGCCTCGGGATCTTCATAGGTAGCCCAGGAACCAGCCACCTGTACCTGTAGCCTGGCCGGGTATCCCATACAAAATTTAAGTCCAGCAGCAATGACTTTTGAGACAACCGGATGAAATGCAGCACATTTCAAACGGACTGAGCCCGGAATATCTTGCGCTATCCTGAGCTTAACTTGCTGTCAACGAATTTCTTGGAGTTCTCTTACTTTGTACAGAAAGTGTTGTCGCTCTAGAAAGTTTAAGAAATGGCAAATTATAGGTCAGGGTATTGCTCCAGGAGGGGGCTTCGGTCTTAATGACCTGTGGGGTCTCTCTATAATGTATTTGGCCCCAAATGGGGAAGGGCCAGCAATCTTCTCCACCAACTTCTGGGCAAAAGCAATAGTATTCTGGCCCTTCTCTCCCTCCGGTAGCCCAAGGATCACTACATTATTTCTCTAGCTGCGACCTTCGAGGTCTTCAAGCTTAACCTCAAATCTGAACAATTTCTGGCACATAGCTGCCCTCCCAGGCTCGAACCGTTCCACTTGCTTCTCTGAAGAGGAGATCCTGGTTGAGTTGTCTGAGGTAACAAGAGTAATTTCTTCTATTTTTCTCGTGAGCGACTTGATTTCTGATGCCATCTCCTTAATCTCATCTCGAAATGGTTTGAATTCTTTCAGAAATTTAGACAATGTGAGCGGCTCCTGATCCGCACCTTGATTCGAAGCGTCCCCCTTCTCTGCTCCACTCGAGACCCGGGATTTTTGGGGAGCCTTTTCTGGAGTAACTGGCGGGGTGTGTTTCTGCTGTTGCTTCTTCATGTAGATGTCCATTATCTCTCAAAATCACCCTGCAAGGGCACAAAGTTGTAGGGAACCAGAATAACACAAACTAGTGGGTATAGAGATCGAGAAAATATACCAGATAACATTTTAAAAGAGATGGGAGACTGGAGCTGTACCAAGGAGTGACTATCCGGTAGCTTGCATCATGTGGTCCCCTAGTGTGTGCCTGTACAAGCATGTGCTCATTCACTGACAGATTCACACAGCCAGCACTCTCATTACTACTGGTAGTGTAGTGATAGTGCTGGCTGTCTGAATCTGTCAATGATTACGCGATGCTTGTAGAAGCACATGCTCATTCACACCTAGCACCCCAGACAGGCTGCTGGCCATGGAAGTGAGTGGAGGGCTGTGCCGGTGGCCTGATCAAGATATGGATATCCTGCTTAGGATATTCTACCTGCTGAATATGCTTAATGTCTGGCTACCCATTTGTTGGTTCAGAAAAGTCCACTCCATTATTTCTTCTTTTATCTGGGCTACTAAACCCCCGAGAAGAGCTTATTTAAAATTGACAGCAACTAAAACCAAGGGCGGTTTGAGACTGCCACATATTGGGGGCTATTACTGGGCCAGTCAGATGTCTAAATATATGAAGTGGATGTCCAGTGAGGAAATGTTATCTCGACAGTCATATGTACCACAATGGTTAATACTGGAGAAGAGAATGTTAGCTATGGAGCATTTATCTATATCAGCGTTACTACACGGACAGTTAAAAATTTACGTCAAGTATCTCCGTTCCCTATAGGGATTTTGGTAAACCCATACTCAATTATGTGTGTTTAAAATACAAACATGCTCAAGACTGGAACCAACCTTTGACGGAGAATCTGAATTTTAAAATAGGTGGCAGAAAGATTCCTAAATTATGGGTTCCCCAGTTCCAGAATATAAAGATTAAGGATTTCTTAGACCTGTTGGGAAAACTTATTCCGGTCTCTACTATTGTTAGTAATTACTCCCTAGGATCAGGACAGGCTTTCAAGATGTTCCAAATATCTCATTTATAAGGCCAATTCAATAAACATCTTTTCATAGAGGACAAGTTTTATGATTTTTTTAACTCCATGGCTGAAGTAGTACATCTCCCTCAAGCAATTGCCCTGGTGTATGGGTCCCTTTTAGAGTTTTCTCCTATTAATCAGGAGACTGCCCCCAAATACTGGGCTGGTCAATTCCCAGACTCTGTTATTACCTGGAATAAGATATGGTAGGAGACTTACATATATATATATATATATATATATATATATATATATATCAAGACAGATTGTGTCTTACACAATTCCAATTTTTATATAATTTGTACTGGGCACCCCTAAAATGTTTCAAGATTGGTAAGACATCTACTTCGATTTGTAACAGAAGTAATCAAGGAAAAGCCTCGCTCAAGCATATTTTTTGGGACTGCCCCCCTGTCCAGACCCTTTGGGTAGAAATTCAGGATACAACTTATCCTTTGTTAGGTCTGGAAGACCTCTTTACTCCGGAAATATGTCTTATTGGGGACTGCTCTAGGGTCAAGATTAATGTACATAGATATCATATAGCAATTATTGCAATGACATTGAAGAAGCTTGTATTAAGGAACTGGATTGGCGCAACAAAGCTCACTTATACAGAGTGGCTTCAAGATTTTTTGTTTAATTTGAATGTTGAGCAGTTCAAAATAGTTCCGGGGTACTCTTCTTCTAGATATAAAAAAATTTGGGCTGGTATGCATACAATCTACATGCTTCAAACTGGTGTTAACTTAGGTTAAGGAATCCCAAAGATAGTTCCCCTCCTTATTGTATATCTATGCATATCTTTTTTTGGTATGAAGTAGTACAAGGCTTTTCTTTGGACATCTAAGCTGTGGTGGGGTGGTAAGGGGAGGATAGCAAGTTGGAGGGTTAGGTAGAGGAGGTAGGTGGAGGATGGGGGGACATGTCACTGTTGTCCTTGAACTGTATGTCATCAATTTTGTAAATTTTTCATGTGGCACCTGTGTCATGTCCTGTTGTAATTGTTAAAAATTAATAAAAGGTTAATTTAAAAAGAAAGATATGGAGGGAGCAGGGTGGGCTCTCTCAGACTTAAGACAGGGTGGGGGATCCACTACACACCAGGGACAGGGGAGGGGATTTTTTTTACAAAGATTTTGGGACAGGGCTCAGGGTGACTGGGGGGAGGAGGGAGGGTTCTATCTTGATTTAAATTTGGCTGGTGATTGGCCAAGGGGGGCACTAGACACCAGGGACATGGAAGGGGATTGTTAGTTTTTTTATTACAAAGATTAGGGCCAGGGTGACTGGGGGTTCTTGATTTGAATTTGGTGGATCAACTTGGGGGGACCACTAGACACCAGAGACATGGAAGGATTGTTTTTCTTTGAAGATTAGGCCAATGGTGAAATTAAGAAATTTCACCCCTGGTGTAAAGTTGACTCGAGTGGCAAATTTCACCAGCAGATGAAATTTCTCATTTTGTCCTGCAAAATATTTCATGAAATACACACATTCTGCAAAATATTTCCCCCAACAAAACTTTTAAATTTCTCACAACACTATTTCTAAAGCACTAGTGCATGAGATTATAGTGATGTACAAAGTACAAATGATAAAATCCATAAAACAGTAAAACATAGACTAGAGCCAGCACTGAACTTTGTCAAAATCTAGTTGTAACTGAGAAATAAGTCATTGGAAAATGAGTCAGATGCAAAAAGTACTGTATTATCAGGGTACATATGAATGGACACAGATGAAAAGACAGTGGAGAGGTCATTCAAGAATATTGAACAGAGAATACAAGCCAGGACATAACCTTAAGGAACTCCTGAGCAGATTGGGAGTGGGGATGAAATGGAGCTACTGATCCAGATACCTTGAGGCTTTCCCTAAATGTAGGAGAGAAACTGTCTAAGGAGTTAGTGAAGTCAGCTGCTTTAAGCTCATCCAGAAAGAGGGGTTCTGCCACAGTGTCACAAGGTCAATAAACATGGTGGAGGTGATCAGTCCCTGATCCATACCTGAAAGTATGGAGTCAATGAGCCAGAGGAGGGAGGTGGAAATGCAGTGTGATTTCTAAAAACAGACTAGAAGGAGGCAAAATGAAAAGGAGTCAAAGAAGGAAGAGAGCTGAGAAAGAACAATGTGTTCCTGTAACTTGTCAAGGGTGGGAATGAGATATAGGATGGAAGTTACCAAGAGAAGAAGGATTGCCATCTTCAGGAAGAGGGATGACTGTAGGCAAGGCAAGGAAATTTTTATTTAAAAGGACATCCAATCCCAGAGTCTCTGGGCACCGTACAAAGTAAATAAACCAATAAAAGAAATAACAAATCAGAATAAACAACCATAAATATCAGGGAATAAAATTATGCAATAAAGTAAGATTTCCTAAAAGATTTAAAAACATGCTTGCAGACATAAAGGACAGTTGCAGAGGAAAAAGTGAGATTCAGGAGTAGGGTACAAGGCAGGGTGATGGCAGCTGCTGAGAGAAATAGAAGCTTAGGATCAAAACAATCAGGGCTCCCTCCCTTGCAAGGATTAAGGGCAAGCAGGGCCTTAAGGGAAGTAGAAGAAATGGTTGAAGAGAAGGAAAAAAAGAAAGGGGGAAGGCAGAGGGATGGAAGAGAAGTGGAGGGTGCAGAGGGACTGAAGTAAGAGCACAGGTGATGTAATAGGATTTAAAGCAGAAGCAACCAGGTCAGAGGTGAAGGAGTCACCAATCTTGAGAACATATGAGGGGACAGGGTTGGAGGGAGCAAAGGGAATGGATAACCTTCCAGAACTTAGAGGGGTGATTAATGTTGTTCTGGAATGTGGACTCAAAATACTCAAACTTCACAAATCTGGTAGCTTTGGAACAGGTGTTGCAAAGGTCTCAATAGTTGGCCAAAGCAGCTGGGGAACCAGTGATCTTGTAGGAGCACCAGGCAAGGTCTACAGAACAAGGCAAACTAACAGCTCTGCTGTTATCCAGGGATGATGAGAGCCCCATACTTTGGCTTTCCTCAGGGTACACGATGATCCAATACAGCCATAAATTTGGATTAAAATTACTGGATGCATAACTAATATTGTTGGATGCAGAGATGGGACCAATCAGATGCCCCAAGATCAGTTAGGAAGGAGGACAAGTCCACTGACCTAAATGGCCTGAGATAGATGACTTTTGGGGGGACCTTAGGAGGATGTATCTTGGGGCTGCAGTATACCATATGGTAGTCACTGAGGGCATCAGGAAGGATACCTGCATCCACAATACCATGTGGAAGGGATGAGAGGATTCAGTCTAATAAAAGTGTTTAAAAGATTTAGATTTAGATGTGGGGGGTTAGAAATCAATTTTGTCGATTGGAGGGATTTAACATTTTGGGAAATTTATTTATAGTGGGGGAGAGCAAATTTATATTATAGTCACCATTGATAAGCAGCTCACCTCTGGAAGAATTGCTACAGATAGAGGAAAGGAGCTCACTAACCAAAGTAGAGGACATACCAGTGCAACAGTAAACCCCAGCAAGAGAAATGGGAGCAGAGAAGGGAATGGAGAGTTTGAGAAGGAGCAGCTCATAGGAGGAGGAGGAGGAAGAGGCAGCAAGCATAGTCACAAATTGAATGTTGGTTGATATGTAAACTGCAACACCACTGCCCCACCTTGTGTGATCCTGTCTTGCTAAGGTGTAGCCAGGGATAGCCTCAGCACAGTCTTGGAGCTTAGAGAAGAGCCAAGATTCAGATATGACAAGGAAATCCGTCCATTGGTTAAGCATGATAGGTTCTAGTTGGCCAATTTTTGGTAGGAGGCTATGGGTATTTAAATGGCCAACCCTCAGTCCTGTGGGAACTTGAAAGGGCGGTGTTGTGATGGGGCCAGGGCTGAGTTCAGTGTTACCTGCTGCCTTAAGCAGCAAGTAAACAAGGAGCTTTATTGACCAAATATGCTGACTAGAGGTGAATAGGGGGATGGGGGAGGTGGGAGGATAAGGGGAGAAAGGGACAGGATGCATTAGAGAGTTTAAGGTAGAGTCAAAGGGCATGAAGGATTTGACACTGAGGACACCAGTGGGAGTGGGGGAGGAAGGGGAGATAAGCAGCGGGGAGTGTAAAGGATGAGGAGGGTGGAGGACTGATAGAGAGGGGTAGGGGAAGAGTAGTGGATGGTGGAAGGGAGAAGAAGGGGAATAGAAGGGTAAGAAATCAGAGAAGTTAACAGCATAGTGAAAATATAATACATAGAATTGAAACAACCTAGGTATTTAGTAAAAGGAGAAACAATAGATAGGGTTGGGGGAGGGCTAAACAGATAGGGAGAAGGAAATTAACTGGGCCTTACCCAGATAATGAATATAGTAGATAGATGAAAGTAAAATAGTGAGTTTTACAAGGAAATATGCCCAACACAGAAAAGAGATTAAACATTGATGAAGGCCTAACTAGAGTTCTAGTGGAATGTAGGCTGTAATCAGAAATAAGAGGAAGGAGTAATGTTAACAGAGCAAACAGATAATACCAGTGCCTCCTCCCCTCCCAAAAGCTGATTTAAAGCCTACAGTTCATTCAATTCCATTCAGCTTTCTTACTTAATTTGTGTTATCATTTTAACATGTTAGAGGGGTTCTTGGTCTCATCATTCAACTGCATTATGATCAGCCTGACAACCACAACGAGGTGACTCACTCATCGGTCAGGAAAAAGCTTTATATTTTAAATGTTACTGTGCCATACCAAGCTGAGGTCCCCCTGCTTTCTCTCAGTCTTATGGGGAAACCACTATCTGGCTTCATTTCTTATGTAGTGTGCTCTGGCCAGTAAGACGCTCACAGGTGATAACTGGGGAGCTCACCATTTAGGATAAGGATACAACTCTCCTACTTGCAATTCAGTATGAAACATTTAGCAACTTCAGCTCTAGCCAATATATCAAGATTTTTATCAAATTCACCTTAAATTTCTTAAAGTTTATAGGGGTGCACCTGGTGTGTGACCTAACCAAAGCAAACAGTTATAATGCCAGTGCCCCCCAAGCTGCTTTAAAGCCTGCAGTTCATTCAAATCAATTCCAACTTTCTTACTTGATATTTTTCATCATTTTAACATGTTTGAGGGGTTCTTGGCCTCATCATTCAGCTGAAATATGATCAGCCTCATCACTACAATAAAGGACCCACTCATGGGTCCAGGAAAAGCTTAATAAAATCAAGTAAAAAATTAAGCTTGCTAAACCTTTCTATTGAATTGCAAATAGGAGAGTTGTGACCTTCTCATAATTGGTGGTTCCCCAATGATCACTTGTGAGTCTCTTATTGGCCAGAGCACACTATATAAGAAAAGCCAGAGAGGGTTGTACCATAAGGCAGAGAGAAAGCAGGGGACCTCAGCTCAGTGGCATGCTAAATTTTAAAATATGAAGCTTTTCCTGACTGATGAGTGGGTCACCTTGCTGTGGTGTTCAAGCTGATCATAATTCAGCTGAATGGTGAGAACAAGAACCCTCCAACATGTCAATATGATAAAAAAATCAAGCAAGAAAATTGAATTGATTTAAATGAACTGCAGGCTTTAAAGCAGCTGGGGGGGCACTTGTATTATAACTGTTTGCTTTTGTTTGGTCACGTACCAGGTGCACCCCTGTAAACTTTAAGAAATTTATGATAAATTTGATACAAATCTTTATGTATTGGACAGGGCTGAGCTTGCTAAACCTTTCATATGGAATTGTAAGTAGGAGAGTTGTGGCATTTTCCTAATTGAAGAGCTCCCCAGTTTTCACCTGTGAACCTCTTATTGGCCAGAGCACACTATATAAGAAATTAAGTCAGAGACTGGTTTCCCCATAAGACAAAAAGAAAGTAGGGGACCTCAGACCAGAATGGCATACTAAATATTAAATATGAAGATTTTTCCTGACTGATGAGTGAGTCACCTTGTTGTGGTGGTCAGGCTGATCAAAAAATTCAGCTGAATAATGAGACAAGAACCCCTCCAACATGTTAAATGAAAAATATCCAGTAAGAAATTTGAATTGATTTGAATGAACTGTGCTTTAAAGCTATGTGGGGGGCAATTGGTATTATAACTGTTTGCTTTTGTTTGGTCACACACCAGGTGTACCCCTGTAAACTTTATGAAATGTAAGATAAATTTGATAAAAAACATTATGTATTGGCCAGGGTTGAGCTTGCTAAACCTTTCATAATGTTAACCAGACCCAGATGGGGAGGTATCAGGAAGATATATTTAACAGATAGGACTGCCAGGGGATGTGAACCTCATCCAAAAGAGAAGACAAAAATAAAAGAAATAAAATTATTAAGGTGGAATGGTCTTACCAGATATGAGACAAAATGAACAAAAACATGACAAATAAAATGAGGCTAAAAATGTAGGAGGCTGATGCGTGAAGTATTAAGACAAATTTCCATATCTCAAACAGATGGTCAGAGAATAGCATGGTAAATTTCCACACAAACAAAGAATTATAAGGATTACAATCAGTCTTCACTTATGTAGAAGAAAGTAAATCAGTCTGGTAACTGCACTACAGAACCACAGAATAAATAATCAGTATGAGGAAACTAATAACAATAGCTCACAATTGAAGGGAAGACCTAACTAAAATAGCTGAAAGGACAACTAAACCTATGTTTAAAAGAAACAATTTTGAAAATCTGGCTTCACACAGAGGTAAAGAAAAGGCTTCTCTTTACATCGCTGCTAAAACTGTATTTATGTATGTAACCCCCTTGTTCCCAGGGGTTACTAGAATCCCAGTAAGAACCAGTGGCAGGCAAGAAAAAGCAGCTAGTGAAATGCCAGTTAAACGGATTTCACGCTGTCATGCTCTGGTTTCAGACTCAGCTGAGTTGGAGGATGATGTAATCTTAGAACTTTTACAGTGGCATAAACCACACTTCTTTGCCAGCTCTAGGGAGATGGCGTTAGAATGTTCAGTTAGAGTGGAGTCAGTTCTGAGTAGGAGTTCCAGGAGGAGGCAGCAGCTTGCCGTGCTGCTCCTCAGACAGCTCTGTTAGAGAGCTACCTCTTTGTTTTGGGTAGTTTGTTCTCACCCTAGAAGAAGAACATAGAAGACAGTGACTGAATTGGTGGAGACCTTGCCAAGTGGGTTTTCCTTTGCCCCATCCCAGGAGGGATTCAGGGGTAATCCCTTCAATCCAGTCTGTCTGGTGAAGCTGCCTTTGTACAACTTCAGAACTGTGAGTACTACTTTTGTGTAAGCCCAGGAGGGGCACCTGCAATACCTATGGTGAATTTCTCTAACAAAGGGGCCCTGTCACCTAGACTGTTTCTGTTTAAAAGTGTCTGCCTATGATGGAGTCTAGAGAGAGACTGTCCAAGTACAGAACATTTAGTCATGTAGTATGTTAAGTGTGAAAAACATTTCAAGATAGCATCTACAAGTTTCTGTGAGGGTGTCATTAACCAGATGAATGGCCGAGTATAAATATGGAAGCAAAAGGTGGAAGACCCCCATCTGGAGTAACCAGTTTACCTCTCCGTGTTTAATTTGGGCAACATGTAAATTTTCAGTCAGTGCATTTGGCCAGTGCCTGATGGAAATAGTTACCCAGACGTGGTTTTGGATTCTGTTTTCAGTTCACCTCAGTATAGCGGTGCTGGAAGATTTTGAGCCGGATGTGCTCTTTTGTGATCATGTGATCATCTTCATTCCTCATGAAATAAGGGAAAGTGTCCTAGTACTGGCCATGTGTGCCTAGTTGATGGGAAATGTACCAGAAAATGGCCGTGGCCAATCTCCATTTTAGAGCCGAGTGTTTGCTGTTTTGTATCTTTCCCTATGCTACATGGGAATGTCAGGAATTTCTGTACTCTGGAGAAACTGCAATACAGTATGTATAGCCCTGGGGGTCCAAAATTGCATTGTGATTATTCCTACTCTTTACATGAATGAAAGCCACACTCTAGAATCCCAGCCTGGTTTGGACAGTATTGTTATTGCTTTCATTATGTCTGGATTTACTTGGGTGCCCGACCAGAAGTTCAAACCTTGCACAATTATGAGTAAATATATTCTCCCAGGGACCTGGGTTGCTGGCCATGGTAAATGGTCCCAGCAGGTGTATGCCAGGTAGTTGCCACACTTGGTTGCCTGTCTGTGATAGCAGTCTTAGAAACGAAATGTGTGTACTTGTTTTGTAAACCCCCATCCCTCTCTTTTGCCACTAGATGCTATGTGGTGAGAGGAGTAGCCCTGCTAGTTAAACAAGGGGGGCAAGTGGGGTAGGGGGTTACATGTAAATAACATAAATGCAGTTTCAGAGCATTTGAATAATGTAAACATCCACTTTCCAATTAAAAAAAAAAACTGCCCTGCCTGCTCCCTAAAATGGCTGCCAAATATGTTAAGTGATTACATCACTGGAGCCACAGGCAGAAAGCTACGTTTCTCTGTAGTGCTAACTAGTTCTTTTCCCGCCTTTGTTTAGAATTGTTTTACAATGATCAAAACCATGTATAACACATGGAGTATTTTGATCAGTACACATTAGGCTATGGTTTTGCTCATTTTGTTTACTTTAACTTGCTGAAATTGTGTTGTAACCCAACTGAAATTCTGTTTGGCAAACTGCAGCACAGTACAACTCTTTAAATACCTGGTTGTCTAGTGTTATGTTATTGCCTGAACACTTTTAGTGTGTAGGGTAAATAATAATAATACTAATAATATAGATTCTTGTGTCTTCAAAGTCTGCCAAGAAACATTCGTGAACAAGCAAGAGTACTAATAAACGTTTATTATACTACTTACTCCAAGCATGTGACAAAGAAAATCACAAGGAGATGGGTTTCATATCACTCTCCGAAGAATGTACATAATCTCCAGTATTTCTAGAACCTTGGGTTCTCCAAGATCTCCAGCTCTCCTGGAGCTACAGTAGGTTGCAGAAGGCTATATACTACAGATAGCAGCATAGCAACAGAGATTACCTCATAGTTACAGATATGAGAAACAATATGACTTGGATAATGACTTAGGAGACAGAATTACTAATGAGTATCATATGAGGCAAACAATATGCTTCCGTTTGCATTATAGCTTGGACAAAAGAATTGCTGATTGGCTCAATCTACACATGGCATTTCTTACCTGTGTATAAGACATAACAAAGGTTTTCTCTCTGTGTTAGCTTACTTAGACAAAGAGAAATGCTGACTGGCCACAACTACATATGATTATGAGAATATATATATAAATAGTATATGAGAATATATATATATATATATATATATATATATATATATATATATATATATATAGAAGTGGATATTCAGAAATGCACCTGGCAGGGGCAAGTAAGGCGCAGCACAACTGGGATGCACCAGGGCATGAACTGGGCAATATTCAATGGAGCTGCACCATGGCTCAGCACTGTTGAATATTGCAACCTAGCCTCCGCATTGCGCGTAGGCGCAGTGGCACTGCACCAGTGCAAGTGGAAAGAGTGGAGCAGGGGATGCGCCAGTGCAAGTGCAGTTGCACTAGGTGCAGGAGCCATGATGTTCAGTGGTGGATATGCAAATGGGGCCATAATGCATCCAAGGTGCAACTAGGGCCAATAGCATGTCATTATGGCCCCATTTGTATGCAGGTGTGCCAATCCGCTGAGACTTGCGCCTGGCACCCTGCCAGGCTGCAGGCATCGAGGACTGATGCCCCTGCACATCATGGCAAAGTGTCCTATGCCGATCCGGGCATATGTCTTAAAACACATGTCAATATCCTGGTGGCCAGTGGACCACTTTCAGCCGATCGCGGGCGTAGTATATTAAAATCATTTAACTCTACCCTGGTGGTCAGTGGTACTCCCTTGCCACCTGCCAACTGAGCCCCGCCACCCCTCCCCCATTCAGCAGCAGCAGCTCCCCACCCATAAGCCGCCTGGTCGCCTGCCGACTGAATGCATACAGTATATGTATGCCCATTGGTCCACAGGCCAATGGGCATGTAGATTGTAGTTTGTTATCATATAAATTCAGATATGTGAATGGCTCCATTCACATAACCGACTGTGTAGTATGGTAGGCACACTCACTGGCCCACGCCTGTGGACCAATGGGTGCAGCCACCGTATGCAGTCAGTCGGTGGGTGGGTGGGCGGCTTGCGGTGGGGAGCTGCCACCTGCCGCTGACTGGGGAGGGGTGGCGGGCTCAGTGGGCGGGTGGGAGGGGGTACTGCTGGACCACCAGGCATAAAGTAAAATGTTTTTAATATACTTATGCCCACGATTGGGCTGGAAATGGTCCACTGGATCACCAGGGATAGAGTTAAATGATTTTAAATATACTTATGCTCATGCTCAGGCTGAAAGTGGTCCACTGGACCACCAGGGATAATTTAACATGATTATGAATATACTAATGCCCGCGATCGGCTGGAAGCGTCCACTGGACCACCAGGGATAAAGTAAAATGTTTTAAATATACTAATGCCCACGATCAGGCTGCAAACAGTCCACTGGACCACCAGGGATATTGGACGTGTTTGTAAATATACACATGCCCACGATTGGGCGTGGAGGGGGTGCAATGCCGACAATTCCTGGCCCGGTGCTTGGGTGGCCACCCACAGCTGGTGGCTGCCATGTTGCACCCTGCAATACAGCAGCTCACCTGTGGGTGGCTAGTCCCTGCTCCTGTTTCCTTGTGGCTCAGCTTTGAGCACCAGTGTGTGGTGGGCAAATAGGGGTTGCTCCAGTATATGTGCCGCACATCCCAGGCTGAATATCGGGATGTGCGGAATATGCATGGGAGTGCCTCTGCACTTGCACTGCATACATTACTGGTGCACCCCAGTGCATCAGGATCTGCGCAATGCAACATCACCTTTTGAATATCGCATTGGGGCGTAACCCCTTTTAATATCCCACCCCTAGTGTATAAAGTAATCACTGATGATCCCTCAGAGTCATCTTATCAGTGATTAGGCAGATTATATATGGAATATATGTAAAAGACAAACAAAACGCATTATAGTGAGGTATAATAGTCATGCATGATCTAATCCTATGAAGGATGTAAACTTTAGCAAATATTAGCAGCAAAGCACATACCTTGCACTCATACTTATATGATGGATGCCTAAATCTATATATTAGTACAAAATACCAGTATCACAGTAAAATAGACCAGAAATACAGTGTAAGGTGTATGTGAGGTGTATGTGGGATGATAGGGGCATAACCCAGGTGCAACAGACCCCTCTTTTTTGCCCTAATTGCAAAAGTGGCAACATAACAAAAAGACGATGGTTAGGCACCATTAGTCTACAGACCCGAGGCATGAGCCTAATAGAGGAAGTTTAACTGGTCTCGGTGATGTTTCAGGGTTTTCCCTAAACAACAAAATGTAATTATAAGGGCAATGTTACTAAACCTTGTATTACTATAAACATATGGAATAAAACTTCACAATGGGGTTTTCTAATATCAAAACAATCAGAAAATAATGATGTGTATCAGGTGTGTATCTGTCCTATTGGGAAGAAATTGATGAGAGAAACTTAAGTTGCCTGTAAGGATATTAAAAATAAGTAAAAATCAAGATAGAGCATCAATATAGTTAGGACTAGACTTAATGGTATCTGGTTCCGGGATGGGAATAGATGTGATTACTGTATAACCTATTACCTGTTTAGGGAGTAAAAACAGAAGTTAGAAAAGTTCAATTTGCATAATTTTTAGTCCTTATCAGAAGAGTGTATAGTTGGTCACCACACAAGGTTCCACATCAGCAGAATGTACCACCTTGGAGGATGGCATTTTTCAGTTGGTAGGTTGAACAGGACACAAAATGCCAATGTCTACAAGACATAAACTACGAACAGTTCCAGAGATAAATCCAGGGTTTCTTCAAGTATCAGATGAAGATTCATAGTTCAGATTCGATGCATTTAGATTTTCCAAAGGTAGATCCAAATGTTCAGGAGGCAGCAACATTTTCAGAGGCCTCAGAAGGGGTGCATTAGATTGCACATTGAGTTTTACAATGGAATAGCAACAGTGTTCAGTTGAAGATGTTCACACGGCTGCATAAGTGTAAATGTTTATGACAGTACTCAGTTTGTATGAGGTGCCAGCCAGGCTTGGAAAACAAGCAGTGAAGAAAATGGATTTCTTGATTGTAGATCAAATGAAGACAAGTCTTCTTGCTGAAGTTAGGGATTGCCCCACCCCAGACTTGCTTCATAGTATGCATAACAATGAGCTTGATTGTAGAATCTTAATTGGCTGGACTGAATACAGTTTATTTGAAAGTTCACAAATGGAAGCCTAAATTCAATTGTACAGCTGTAAAATCTTTTAAACTCTCAAATGTATTCCCTTGAACAAAACTAAAAGAAAACATAAACTTTCAATAAGTCCAATGAAATAGCCACATACTACTCCTCTTCCCAAGATGATTTCTTTTACTATAAAGATTTATATATTTTTCTTTTTTTTTTGAAGAAGAAGAAGTAATCTATACCATTACATCCTATCATTGCTCAGCTGGTTATCTTATTCTTATCACCATTCTTTTTTTTTTCTAAGTTCTCTTACCTGCAATATCCTAGTGCACAAACCTCTCTAGTTGCCAATCTGATGTGCTGCAGTTCCAACTAAATCAAAACTCCAACAAAAGTGGCTGAAAACCCTCTGTGCTGTCCATTATGTACCTCCTCTTGCCCCTCCCCTTCCTGTTGCCTGGCTATTGTTCTATTCCCTGTCCCCTTCCCTTCCTTCCCCCCCATCCCTTCTGAGCACAACCATCCTAATGAAAGGGAAGGGGTGCAACAGGACAACCTGGTCTGCCCCTTAAAGGGCAAACTCCATTATACCAGCCACCCCTGCCAACACCCCCTAGGACTTGCTATCCCTCAGAGGCAGCACGGTCTGGGTCGTCAGGTACAGGGCGGGTAGGCAGCTGGAGTCATTCTGCAGCCGGTGCACAGATTTTCCTAGTACTCCCCCTAAAGTGCAGCATGCCCCATGTACTGTACACCCAACATCTGCCTCTCCTCTTCCCAACTCTGGTGATTTCAGCCTGCTTATCCTCAGCCACTGATAGTATCTGGCAGGCACCAAACTCGGCTCCACCCCACCCTGAGATGAGCACTCCAGCAAGAACTCAGTCTTCTTCCCTCTTGCCGACCATCCGGCCCTCAAGATATCACTTGAAACTTGGGTCTTCAGCACTGCAAGTACAGCAAAATCACAGCAAAGGTGGGCCTGCAAAAATCTAAGATCTGTGAAATGTAACTGGTCTTCACATCCACATGTGTAGTTGTAGGACCTGTCATCTATATTTTTCTGGCTATTGCTGCCCTAATAAAACATAGAATCTGTCAGCAGACAATGCTCATATGGCCCACCTAGTCTGCCCATTTTTCCACTCACTGCTGCAGTCCTAGATCCTATCTGGTGAATTTTTGTAAACTGGTATTTATTGCTCAAGAACCCTCTCAGTTATTAAATAACCCCTAAAAACACCATAATGATGACATTTGGTAGGGGATGGGGCTGCAGGGACTCTGTGGGCATTGCAGTGGGATTGGGGGGGACACCCAAATATACTTGGATCATCTTTGCTGGCAGGTATACTTGTATGAGGCTATTTGCCTAGCATAATCATTATGCTGTTTTTAGGGCAAGGGCTGCAGTGCTTGGTAGCCCTTGACTCACTAGGGAAATTATAAGCCAGGCTTTATGGACTAAACTCTTTATGCAAGCCAAAAAATGTGATATGTGGCTAAAATAGCTTCTGCAGTAGGCACCATCATGTTGTGAGTTGCCTGCCTGGAACTAGCAATCATGTTAGTTGCACCTAAAAATGCAGGCCTTCCATTTCCATGTGGAAAACAGCAAACTAGAACATACAGATGAGGCTGCAAAAGAAGCAGCTGCTTGGTTGGATACCATATGGGGGTTCAACAGGCCTGGTCACAGGTGGATTAAAAGCCAGGCTAAGCATACAGCAGCGGTGATACAGTGTATAGTAAAGTACTGTTCTACATAGAAATCTATAGTTTTCAAAATGCTGTTGTACCACAGTTCAAACATCATGGAATGTGATTGTACCCTACTGTGGTAGAACAGCATTCTGAAACCTCTAGAGACATGCACAAGTTAATTTCACTGTAGAAGAGAAATATAAAATAATGCATGGAGAAGTGTGGTTTATGGGGATTTTATGCACCCCGATGTGCGTGATGCCCCATGAAGCCCGGAGGGTTTATATGGGCATCACACACCAAGATGGTGCATAAAATCCCCATAGAATCACACTTCTCCATGTTTTATTTTTTCATTTACTGTTTTTGGTGTTTTTTGGTTTAAATTGTCTTTGACACTTTGCGAGGGTAACTGTCTCCGCCAACAAGCTTGTCTCACGCCAGGTGACTGATTGTGTAGCACTTGTAAACGTCCAGCACGAGGACAGATTGTTCTGTGGTTTTTCAGGTGATGCTGCAGTACTGTTCTGCCCATGGTTTATGGAGCTCCATAAACAACCATGTGGTTTACGAGGCTGTTGGGCACTCACTGGCAGTGGTTTATAACCACTAATCAGTAAATATAAAAACAACAATGCTCATATTTCACATAATAATATTCACTATAAAAACACAGGATAAGCAACTTTATGTATAACCAGCATGCTGTGCCACCTCGGGGTTCTGATTCCCATGGATCATTCAAGCTTCATCCTCAAGGTCAGAGAGAATCACATGCCCTCTGTGGCAGAACACTCTGACTGTGCATAGTTACCCATTCAGTATTTTCTATATGCTGATGGTTACCCAGTTTTGTTGCATATCAATATGTTAGTTTTGTTTTGGGCATCATCTTCAAATCACTAACAAGCTGGAAAGAGCTTTGTTGTGGAATTTTGGCATGGCCATCAACCAAACAACACTACCCCCCCAGTTTGGACAGTCTTTCCCTGCACAAGACTGATGCCTCCTCCTCCCTATCCTGTAACATGCATTCCCTGCTGTACAGTGCCACCCTCTTTCCATTCATCTTATATGAACCACCCCTCCCTGGTTTCTAGTGGCACCATCTTCCCACCCTATGCAAAGTTTTCTGTTGTCTAGTGGCATTTGACTGGCTTTCTCAATATTGTGCCATTCCCTGGTGTCCAGTAGCCCCAACCTCCATCTCTATGATAAACACTATAGGGCATGGTGGAGCGTCATTGTGTATGGAGATCTATACACTGTGGTACGGTCTGGCATGGAGACAGGGACTCCGTTAAGTCACACAAGGGCAAAAATATTAAATATCAGGAGTGCATCTTTCAATGAAATGCGTAGATGTTTAAGAGCAGCTCTGGTAATGTGGGGTGGAGAAACAGTAAGGGAGACTAAAAGGAGTAATTATGGAGGCAACTAACCAATGCATTAGGATAGTGGCCAAAGGGAAAAGAAGAAATAAACCACTATGGTTCTCTAAAGAGGTGGGAGACTAAGTAAGGGCTAAAAGAGCGAGTTTCAGGAAGCATAAGGGAATCCAAAGGGAGGAGGACAGGGAGGTGTACCTTGAATGTCTAAGAGAAGCAGGGAAGGCTGTAAGGAAAGCTAAGACACAGACAGAGGAGAGTTTAGCACAGACTGTGGAAAAAAGGGGACAAGACATTCTACAGGTACATAAACAAAATGAAGGGTGGGATTGTAAGGCTGAAAGGGGAGGAGGGGGTGTGAAGGGGAGGATTCAGACAAGGCAGAAATACTGAACAAATACTTCTGTTCAGTATTCACTCAGGAAGGAGAGGGTCAAGGACCACAGTTGAGGAGCACAGGCAATTAAGGGGAGAAGTGGACACCAGTCATTCACAGTGGAGAGAGTTCTGAAGGAACTCACAAAGCTGAAGGTGGATAAAGCCATGGGGTCAGATGACATACACCTGAAGATATTATGGGAGCTGCACAGGGAACTAACAGCACCTCTGGCCACCCTTTTTACAGAGTAACTCAACACAGATGTGGTTCCAGAGGACTGGATGAGGGTGCATGTAGTCTCACTGCACAAAAGTGGCAGTAGGGTGGAAGCAGGAAATACAGGTGAGTCAGCCTCACTTCAGTGGAGGGGAAGATCATGGAGGCACTACTGAAAGAAAGGACAGTGGCACACCTGGAATCCATTGGTGCCTAGGATCCAAGGCAGCATGGATTCACATCAGGAAGGTCTTGTCAAATGAATCTGATAGATTTTTTTTTTATTGGGTGACTAGGAAATTGAATCAGGGAGGGGCCATAGATGTCACCTACCTAGATTTCAGCAAAGTCTTCAATACTGTCCCACACAAAAAGTTGGTTAACAAGCTGAGTAGTCTGGGCATGGGGAATAAGGTGATACACTGGGTTAGAAACTGACTGACAGGGAGGATCACATGATGCAGAAGGCTGAGTAGAAGCTCCTTCAAGAAGCTCCTGCCTCCTGATCACTAAATCATCTTTTTTGGATGTCCAAACTTCTTAATTTCTCCTGTTTTCATGATTCTGTGCTGTCTAAACACTTTGGAAGTTTGGTTTGAGTGTAATTTCAGCGGATGGAGGCTTACATGAAGAAAGCCCCACAGAAGCATACCCTCCCAGCTACTCCCAAAAAGGCCTCTAAAAAATCCAGGGCTTCGGGTGGGCCTGGGCCTGATCCTCTGAGTCAATTTGGTGAGCAGGAATCCTTAACGCTTTCCAGGTTCCTTGAAGAATTTAAGCTCACTGGCAGGAAATAGAAAAGAAATGGCAATAAGATCCCCAGAAATCTCTTTGTAGAAATTGGATGTAAGTCTCACTATCTGTTTCCAATAATACAGCTCGAATAGTCTCCATAGAGAAAAAGCTGGGAAGTCTCGATCCTGATCTGGTCTCTGTGCGTCAGAAATTATCTCGTTTCAAATCCAGTCTCGAAGATTTAGAGGGCTGCAGCCGTAGAAACAATGTTGTGATTCTCGGGCTACCTGAGGGAGAGGAAGGCCAATATGTTGTGGTATTTGTCCAGAAGTTGGTAGAGCGGGCAGCCGGACCATCCTCCTTTGTCCCTGGCTATATCATAGAGCGAGCTCACAGGTCTCTACGGCCTAAACCTTCCCCAGAGGATCCTCCCTGCCCCATCATTTGCCAGTTTTTGAACTATTTGGAGAGGCAGCACTTTCTGCAGAAAGTAAGAGCTTTGCAAGAGGTTTGCTGGGAAAACATGAAACTGAGAATTTCACAAGATTTGCCTGACTCGGTTCACATGAAACGTGAAGCGTTCCACCCTATTGTTTCCAAGATAATTGCGGCAGGCTTGAAGTTCAGGATGGGATACCCGGCCAGGCTACAGGTTCTAATAAACGGATCCTGGTTAAGCTACGACGATCCTGCAGCTGCCCTGATGAGCCTCAAGTCTATGTTACCAGATCTATTTAAGGATCCCTGAGATGTTGTGCTCATAGAACAGAGTGATATATGAAGTGGAGAGCTGGAATTCTAATTTTTTCCTTTTGTGGGAAACCATTTAGTGCAAAGATGAGGGGAAACTTCCCCTGTTGGTTTGGACTGGGGGAATCATCGCAGGCCATGCTGGCTTCCAGTTTTCTTGGCTCCATTCACAGAGGGCCCACGCTGATTTAAAGCAAAGGACACTTAGGGTCTCGGGCCTGATTACAGGGGGAACAATATATTGAGCTTTAGTAGTTTCTGTGTGATAAACATAACAGAGAGGGGAGTTAGCTTTGTTGTGATTCAGATTTGTTGTTTTTTCATCTGGATGGGTATTAGGACGGTCTTGGGCTTTCTTTATTATTAATTCTCACCCGGTTATGACCTGGAACTGGTCACCAGAGGGTGTACCAAGCATAGGTGATTCATGAGGATGCAGTCCTCAATTCGAGGGGGATTTAAACGTTCTTTTCACTTGATCTGAGTGCAGAATTTGATAACTCCATATGGAAACCTGTGCATTTGAGCAGGTCATTTCTGGTAGAGGTGTTTTGTATGCCCTTCCCCTCCTGTGGTGTGATTACAATCTTTCTTTTCTCATTCTGTCTCAATCTGTGCTGCAGGTCACCTCTCACTGGGTTCCTGGTCTGGTTTTGGTTTCTAGGGTTGCCTCACGTAGGCAAGGCCGGTATCTGCACCCTTTTCAAATAGGATCCCTACAAGTTCATAGTTCGGTGGGATTGTGGTGAAAGCCCAGGACCGTTCTCTCTTTTTTGGGAATAATCAGCACTGTTTTGTTTTCAATACGAAGATATTTGAATGTAAAAGTTTCTAGCAATAGGGGACATTATCGGGGGTTGGAGAGGAAGGAAAAGCACCAGTACTGTGCTGAGCGTTGCTTGTGACGGTTTAGAGGGAGGAGAAGGGGGCAGGTTATGGGGTATTGCTGGAGAGTGAGGGGGTAGGGGGGACGAGAGGGACTTAAACCTGGGGGGGTTAGGGAGGAGGGTGGGTTTTACTGCAGTAACCCTGGGGGTATGTTTACAGGGGTTATGTATCCTGTGTGCTGAGGTGAATTTTTTAAGTTTATTTACCATTACTGGATGGCTAATGAGATAACCTTTGTGATTTGGAACATTAAGGGGATCAGAAAGAAGCATAAACAATACCAGGCTCTCAAACATTTAAGTATACTTAGCTCTCAGATAACTTTTTTACAGGAAACCCATTTATTAGAAGTGGAAGCTTTACAGTTAAGGAGGCAGCAGGTGGGATCGATTTACAGTGCTCAGGGATCTACAAATAGTTGTAGGGTCATGCTCATGATTAACAGGGGTATTCCTTTCATTTCTTCACAGGTTATTAAAGATCCTGAGGGAAGGTTTACCCTTGTTAAAGGTACTCTCTGGCCTGTTCCAATATTATTGGGCAGTATTTTTATGGTCCCAACTTGGACAACCCAGGATTTTTCATGAGACTTATATCCATCATTCTTCCAATGCTTCCCATCAGGATTATTTTAAGGGGAGATTTCAACCAAATACTCAAGCCTAATTTAGATAGATTAGGTAGAGGTCTGGGAGGGGCCACTCTGGGGCAGAAGGCTTTTAATGATTTATTGGACCAATGCGGGCTCTGTGATGTCTGGCGTATTTTGCATCCTGATTCTAGGGAGTTTATTTTCAGGTCTATGACGTACGGTTCGCAGTCCCGCACTGATTACATATTCATTTCTCAGTGACTATTACCTGGGGTTAAGACCTCCTTAATTTAACCTGGCCCAGTCTCTGATCATTCACTAGTATTATGCAGTTTGGTACTGCTGAATTTACCTAACAGGGAAAAAAGATGGAAACTTAATGAACAACTTTTTAAGGATGTTAAATACTGTAAACTTATAAGGGAACAAATTGAATCCTTTTTTTCATCTAACCCATTAGATAGCACAAAGCCGGATATTTTGTGGGGGGCCTTTAAGGCCTTCATGAGAGGGATTATTATCAGTATGGCGGTTGGTAGGTAAAGGGAACAGGAGAAGGAATTAAAATCTTTATTATCCCAGATAAGATCACTTGAAGTTAATTTCTCGATTAATCCTCTAGATGAGGATATGAGGAAACTTCTAGTGCTGAAAGATAGACACTTGGAGTTACTTCGAGATAAAGCAGAACTAGCTATTATTCGTACAAGAGCTAGTTATACTAATCGGGGAAAGGCGGACACCTACTGGCACTGCGATGAAGCAACAGGAATCAATTGATTTATCCGCAAAGTGACAAAAACATGAATCAATATGAGCTCAAATTGTGATTACTACCTGTATTTCATTGATTGATATCTAATTCAATAACTGTACATTTGCTGGGCACTCAAGACCTTCAGTGTGATGTAATCAGAACCCTGTCTTGTCAGTTCTGTTGTTATTTTTTTTTACCATATTATGTTTTCGTGACAACGAAAAGATATATGAGAACAGTATACTTTCCTGTTGTTCTATACCAGTTGGTATTTCCAACACTCATTACTTAAATGTTTTGGCATAATGAACAACACAGTGTGATATACAGTGTTACTAGCTCTTCAATTGTGTATGAACAAGTGAACATGAACATCTGCACCTATATTTGTTCACACCTGCATGAGAATAATATTATGACTTGTAGACCAATACTACTATTTCCAATATCTAATGTTCATATAATCATCTGTTTAATAACTGCTACAAAAGAGACACACAAGTCATATATTGTTTATTTGTGACATATTTGCTAGAAGCAAATCATCTTTACTGCTAGTGCAATTAAACAGTAAGATGATCAGGGTTGTGTGGTCGTTAATCACCTCTAGGGGTGTACTGTTGTGTTGTGGCTGGATGCCACATGCCCTAAGGTGATTAACGACCTGTTAAACCCTCTGGGAGTGTCTATTCTATTATAATAAAACTTGTTTTTTAAACAGTCTTAAACCTTGTTCATATATGGCTAATATGTACATGTTAATAAAAGATTAACATAAGGGTGTTGGAATGTTGAATAATCAAACTCCATTTTCAGACCCTTTTATAATACTTGAAATAATATTAAACATTTAGAAACCAACAGCTCAGTGACATTGTCACCTAATATTAAAATATTTTCTAAACTGGGGTTGGATATTCAGAAGGGTTGTGCATCGCAACATGCTTGTCTATGCAAACCCACTGATGCAACTTGTGTGATATTCAAAGGGGAATGTGTTTGGTACAAATGCTGATGTGTCTTACACTGTAATGTTACTGCAGCACAATTGGGGGTCATGCCCATCCGTGTTCCACACATCCGATATTCAGCCGGGATATATAACTATGCAGTCACAGCCCTACTTGCACCACACAGTTGATCCTCAAAAAGGAGCAACAGCTGGCCACCCACAGGTAGCGTTATGTTGCAGGGCAACATGGCAGCTGCCAGCTGAGTGGCAACCCAAGCTCCAGTGGCACTTTTGTTGGTGGCTCTGCCGTCTGATCAGGGCATTAGTATAGTAATAATGGTCCCATACATTGGTGGTTCAGTGTACTGTTTGACAATTGCGGCGTCAGTGATATATTATGTCAAATTGTCTATCCTGGTGGTCAGTGGCACCTTCCCCACCACTGACCACTGCCCCACTGCCCCTCATCAGCAGTCATCAGCTCTTTCACTGGCGCCACCCCACCGCTTAATGACTGACTCGTATGGTTGCACCCATTGGACTACAGCAATGGGTGTGTAGCCCATACCATACTACACAACCCAGATATATGAATGGATGTATTCATTTCGTACTGTGATATGGTGCAGCTGCACCCATTGCTTATGCTTGGACCGGTGGCTGTACACCCTACTGTCTGGGTCAGTCAGCAACAGTGGGTGGTGCTAGCTGGGAAACTGCCACCTACCACTAACTGAGAGGGTGTGGGCAGTTGGCTCAGTGGATGGGTGGAGGAGTACTGGGCCACCAGTGATGGACTGGTTCTCATTATATCTTATTGACACTTGAACATGCTGCGAGCAGTCAGCACCTAGGGTATTGGAAAATACTTTATTAGATTTGATCAGATCAGACTGAAATTGGACCACTGGACCACCAGGGTTATGGACATTGTGGTTTATCACATATCCCAATCAGGTTAGGCCTCCACTGGGCCACCAGGATATTGGACTATTTTTCGTACATATTCCGGGTGATATGACGGTCCACTAGACCCACCAGGGTTATAAATTATAGTAGTTTGTGCATATGCCACATAATCAGGCTACAAGCATTCCAGTGACGGTGACATGGGATGTCTGTTTTATATATGCCTAAGCGGGCATCAGGCATGTTGCCAGTACGGCAGGGCATAGGTTCAATGACTGCAGCCTGACAGGAATTGGCAAACTGGGATTGTCGGGATTGTACACCTTGTTAATGTGGGATCATGCTAAATGTTTCCATTTTTGGCTTCATGCATTATAGTCTTATTTGCATGCGGCACTTTGTTATTACAGTAGTTGTGCTTTAGCGTAACAGCACTCCACTCAGTGCATACCCCTGCTCCACTTCAGCCACTTTGCGCTGTCACACTGCCACTGCACCATGCGCACTGCAGGTGGCCAAGGAGCAATATTCAATGATGCTCTGCCATGGCACAGCTCCATTGAATATCACCCTATCAATGCCCAGGCACATCCCAGTTGTGCTGCACTGAGGCTTGCACCACAGCCTGGTACAGTCTGAATATCCCACCCAGAATGTCCAAATAGTAAATCGTTAGTATGATGTCAGTATCTTCTAATTTACTAAAAAGTTGTTTTTATCTCAGTGTTGTACACAATACAATTATTCTCAGAAGTAACACTTTTCAATTGCCACAAACATACTAACTTGCATATGTAAAATTGTTTTAACACACATGTAGAGCTTCACCATATGCTGAACAAGGTCTTACACTATTTTCAAATAAAGATTATTATTATAATAACAATAAGCTGCAGCCAAGAATCATGTAAATAGTGACCTAGCTTTGCAGAAGACACCAGGAGAAAGGACTGCTGTGTGACTGAACTTCTCTACTGGGACTAAAGAAGAAGAACTTTTTTACTTGGACCTTTAATTTAGAGTAAAAAAAAACAACTAACAAACAAAACAAAAAAAAAGTATGTGTTTGCCTGAGTTAACTGAAATGAATGGGTATCTGAACAGTTATCTAGGTGTAAATCTCAGGTGATTAAAAGGACTTAATAGCTGTGAGGTTTAAATTATTTTTGTAGAAAGATCAGTAAGTGGGGGAGTGGCTTATCTAGAAGGAAGCTACATTTAAAGACTGCCTTAGAAATATTCTGCTAATAGCTTGCCAGAAGACACCAGGAGAAAGGACTGCTGTGTGACTGAACTTCTCTACTGGGACTAAAGAAGAAAGAACTTTTTACTTGGATCCTTAATTTAGGGTAAAAAATAACAAACAAAACAAAAAAAAGTAAGTGTTTGTCTGAGTTAACTGAACTGAATAGGTATCTGAACAGTTATCTAGGTGTAAATCTCAGGGTGATCTAAAGGACTTAATAGCTGTGAGGTTTAAATTACTTATAGAAAGATCTAGTAAGTAGGGGGAGTGGCTTAGCTAGAAGGAAGCTACATTTAAAGACTGCCTTAGAAATATTCTTGCTAGTTAGGCAGAAGACACCAGGAGAAAGGACTGCTCGTATGAGTGAACTTCTTACTGGGACTATGTTGCCTCCTTCCTTCCTCCACCCCACAACCAAAGCTAGTTCTATTTTTTATAGCACAGGATTTGACTGGATAACAGGGAATTTCCTGTTTGGGAGCGGAATGAGTGATCACAGAACCACCAAAGACCCACCATCCTAGAAGGCACAGTAGCCTCCAGCCCTCTAGTTGCTGGAGGTCTGCCTCTGAGCAAGCAAGTGGTCTACTGAGAAATATAGGATATTCTTGTCTCAAAACAGGACAATCAGGAGCTTAAAGGGCATTCCAGGCAGAAAGTAAGGAGAGAGAGAAAAATAGAGGAAAGAGTAAGGATTGCAAACAGCTAAGGGGCCAGAAATAAGACATGATTGAGTGTGTGGTGCAGTGGCTGTTAGCAGTGTCTTCTGGGAGACATTCTGGAGGCTGCGGTGTTGTCCCATCTGCAGGCACCTCTCTGGGCTGAGGGAGGAGGGTGCTCATCTCCAGGCTGAGTTGGCCAGATTTGTGGGACCTCCTCTTCCATCCAGGGACCACCAGTGCCACTGCCATTGCCTCCAGAGGTTGCCAAGAGCAGTGAGCGGCTTGGACCACAGTGGCTGGCCGGGAGGGTGAGGATGGTGGAACAGAGATGCAATCCTCTAGTTGTGCCTCTCCACAATTCCCTATGCCATTGTGGCAAAGGGTGGTTCCTCTTGTGGAGGCACCCATATGTGGAGACCAAGGAGGCTGCTGAGAACCCTCCACAAAGGAGACCCCACAGAAGGGTGGCAGGGACCCTGCAGGGGAAGGAAACAACTCCTGGTGGGAGTCTATTGTTAGAAGTGTAGGAACTGGGGAGGAAGGGGAGAGGGAGGTGAGTCTGTCTGGCGCCATGGGCTTGAGGGACAGGGAGGAACTCAGGATTGCCAGAGCAGCTGCATAAGGAGGGAGCTGGATGTCGTTGTTCACCTAGGGACAAATGACCTGGCTAAGAAAGGATTAGAGAAGTGCAGGAAGAGTTTGTGGAATTGGGGAGGGCTTAGTCAAGTACACACGTGTAACCTTCTCGAGGTGCTGCCCATCTATGGCATAGGAGAGGTTAGGGTGTTCCACACCATGGTATTCAATCAGTGGTTGAAAAACTGGTGTGGGCTCAAGGATTTAGCTTCATTGGGGACTGGGGTCCACCTGGAGTGATGCACCAGCAGCCTATCCACTGGCATGATGGGCTGCATCTGTCGGGAGGGAACCAGGATCATAAGTGATAGGTTTAAATGCTTCATTGGCAAGCATTTAAACTAGCAAGGGGCACTGAAAGGGCAGGAAATCCTAACCCCCAAATAATCATGGTAGTAAGTGTGGCAAACACCAACATAGAGGTGTTGATAGGAGAGGGCAGGGTAAATGGAGAAAGTGACAAAGGCAAGAAGGATAGGGATGGGCAAAAGGAGTAAAGGCCATCAGGAAGTGGGAGGTAATGAGTTCCAATGCCCATAGTCTGAGCAACAAACTCCCTGAGCTGAGTGACCTTGATGATGGAAGAGGGATGCCTGGATATCGTAGCAGTCACAGAAACATGGCACAGAGAATCATGACTGGGATGTTAACATACCAGGGTACATAACCTACAGGAGAGAGAGGGGCAGGGGAGAAGAGGGGAGTAGCTCTCTGCGTAAAGGAAGGGATAAAAGCAACTGAACAAAGAGTAAACAGGGAGGAGAGGAGGCACTGTGGGTCACCTTGAGACTGGTGTGGCACCACAATCCACACAGGGTTAGGTACAGACCTCCATTTCAGGGGAGGGAATGGACAAGGAATATGATGGAAGGCATTACTTAGAATGGCAGAAAGGAAATACTGTTGATGGGAGACCTGAATATGCCAGATGTTAACTGGGCACATTGCTGCAGCCACATCCAAGAGCAAGGCCACTCTTGTTGCCTTACTGGGTGGCAGGCCTCAGACAGCTAAGTTTCGAACCCAGTCATGAGGGGAGCAATCTTAGACCTCGTATTCTCAAACGGGGCAGTGAGAGGATCTCAGATCTGAAGTGGGTTGCCTTCTGGGGACAAGTGACCATCAAACAGTGGTTCACGTTAAACTCAGCTGTACAGGTCAAACCATACAAAAAGTGAGGTACTGGACTTTAGGAGGGCTGACTTTGGCAAGATGAGAGAGTGCCTCAGAAAGCACTCAGCCAACAGGCTAGAAGGAGGTGGAGCAACAATGGGAATCATCAAAACTGCCATCACAGAGGCAACAAGCCTTTGTGTTAAAGGCAACAAATCAAATTGCAATGAAAGAAAAAGCACTATGGTTCTCAAAGAGGTGGCTGTGAAAGTCAGGAAGAAGAAGATAGTATTCCAGAAGTATAAGGAAACACAGGAGGAGCAGGACAGAGCTGTACCAGTTAAGGCAGAAGGAAGCAGAGAGATGTCAGACTAGAAGGCCCAAACTGAGGAAAAGATAGTCAACCAGTTAAGAAGGGGATAAAACCTTTTATAGGTACAGTACATCAGCGAGCCGAAAAGACAAAGGAGGGATAGTGAGGCTGAATAGGAATGAATGGTGGGTGGGCAGAGGGGACAGTGAAAAGCATGGATACTTGAATGAATATTTCTGCTCAGTATTCATAAAAGAGGAGGGGGAAGTGCCTAATCCAGTTAACAGAAGTACTCTTGATTGGGGGTCGATCCCAGTCCTTTCTACAGAAGAAAGGGTTCTGCAAGAACTCCTAAACTGAAGGTGGACAAAGAATGGGTCCTGATGGAATTCACCCCAGAATTTAAAAGAATTAAGGAGGAAACCAGTGGAAACCTACTTGGCTACTCTTTTGGTCAAATTATGGGAGGATGGTGTGGTACCTGAGGACTGGAGGAAGGCTGATGTGATTCCCTTCACAAAAGTGGGACCAAGACAGAGGCAGGAAACTACAGACCTGTCAGTCTGACCCCTGTAGGGAGTGATGGAGTTACTTTGAAGGAAAGAATGGTTGAGTACCTAGAAGGCCAGTGGGCAGGGACCCAAGGCAGCATGGGTTCATGGAAGGTCATGTCAGAGAATCTAATAGATCTTTGACTGGGTGACCAAAGTAGTAGACCAGGGGGGGTTTGTCATACCTACCTAGACTTTAGCAAGGCATTTGACACAGTCCCACACAAAAGATTAATAGTCAAATTAACCAGACTGGGGAGGGTCCCAGGGTGGTAACCTGGCTAAAACATTGGCTGGACAACAGGACACAGAAGGTAATTGTAAATGGAGTCCACTCTGAAGAAAGAGGGGTTACTAGTGGGTACCACAAGGGTTCAGTATTGGGTCCAGTCTTTTAATGTCTTCATCAGTGACATTGCAGAGGGACTGGAAGGAAAAGTATGCCTTTTGTAGTTGACAAAAGATCTGCAACAGGGTTGATACGGCACGGAGGCATGGAAAGGATGAAAGGATGAAAATGGACTTGGCATGGTTGGAGGAATGGTCAGAAGTGGTGGCTAGAGTTCCATGCAAGAGGGTGCAAATAATGCACTTGAAACAAGAACCCAGGGAAGAATACACAATGGATGGGAGGGAGAACAACAAAAAGGAAAAGGGACCGGGGTAATCATATCAGATGACCTTAAGGTTAGCATTAAATGTGGAGAAGGCAGTAGGGAGGTTGGAGTGTATACTGGGATGTACAGGAGAGGCATCAGCAGCAGAAAACAGGAAGATGTTATCCCTCTGTACAGACAGTTGGTGAGACCCCATCTGGAGTACTGTGTCCAGTTCTGGAGACTCCATCTCTGCAAGGACATAGACAGGATAGAGGTAGTCCAGAGGAGGGCAACTAAATGGTGCAGGGTCTGCAAGAGAAGCCATATGAGGAGAGACTAAAGGAGTTTAATATGTATACCCTTGAGGAAAGAAGGAGAGGGGGACATGATAGGAAACTTTTAAGTACCCTCAGTGGAATCAACAAAGTCCAAAAGGGTAGTCATCTTTCAGAAAAGAGACGGTAAGAACAAGGGGACATAATTTAAAGATAGAAGGAGGGCGGTTCGGGGGCAATGATGAAGTATTATCTCACAGAGAGGTAGTGGATGCATGGAACAGCCTTCCTGAGGAGGTTAGTGGGGTCTAAAACTGTGGGAGAATTCAAGAACGATGGGACAGACATAAGGCAATTCTTGTGGGGGTAGGAAGAAATAGGCTGTTGGTTAACTAGGATCCGCGGCCTATCCTGTAGGTAAGGAAATGGGCAGACTAGACAGGCCAAGTGGTCCTTATCTGCCATCAAAGTCTATGTTTCTATGTTTCTAATCACCCTGTAGTGTCATGTTACAGTCATGCACACATCATGCACGAAGATTGATACGTTATAGAATTACACTTGCTCATGCCTTGAAACTTAATACTACTTACACCATGAGAACACTGATGGATAGGCTCAAGATTGTTAAACTGTTGAATCCCACTTAATCATAAGCTGTACAGTAGTATTGAAGTTATGATTGGAACACCTACATTAGACTATGTTGATGAGTTAAACATATGACAACAGTTTCACATTATGAAAACCTTGAGAGATATATCCTTGTGTAAGGATCAAAATGATAACCTGATGCTATAATGAAACAAACTGCAACAGTAATTGATGCAAAAAAATAAGTGGCCCGTTAACATGCATAGTCATCAGTCTTCATTACTCACTCTGTAATCTGTGTCATATCTATAGCTGCACACTAACCTTCCACTGCCTGTGTTCAGGGGTACGGGTGTGAGCATACACCATAAGCAAACAACAACAATACGTACCCACTTTCAGGTGACTTGAAGCATTGCAAATCATTACAGTACACCCATCATCCTTGAATGGCAAGTACACCATGTGACATATCCATTGTACCCCCCGCTACCATTTATCACAATCTTACAATATGAAAACTAGCTCTATTACTACACTAGGCCCTCCCCATTGAACTGAAAACTTGTTTTGAATTGGTTGAGTATGCATTGTAGTACAGTAGGCCTTATCATCTTGATTATCACGTACTTTCTATCTATAAATACACTTCTTATCTCAGTATGCTCCCCCTCATACAATAACACTTATGAGGACATACATGCATGACACACCAGTCCAGTACAATCCATCACTGCCGCACACACATTGCGATAATTATGATAATGTACTCAGAATTGGCTTAGTACAGCTGCTCTCATGTGCCATACTAGTCTTTCCACATCATACATTTCCCCTTGATGTAGTACTACCACCTTGACCACCTACCCACTGAGAACCAAAAATGTAATCATATTGTACTATCATAACGAATAGGGCACAATGCACAACAAAAATACCTCCCAACTATGCATGAAGTGACACCATATAGTACACCTGTATGCATAGTAAAGCAAAAAGTGGGTATCTGAACATAGACAACAGACTGTGTCACAGAATCTCAATATGCAAATGATCCATTCACATGTTGAGACTGTCTACTGCAGTACTGTTTTCATCCCCACTTACTCATCCCTGTCACAAATAGCCACACTGTTCTCACAGTACCTAGCAATTAACTGTTCTATGGCAGCCTTAGAGGTGACAAGGTCCTCCACACTACTGAACAGAGGTTGTGGGTGCAGGGGGTTGTAACACTACATCTTGTGTGAATATCTTTTATGATGGTACTTACGCTCAGAGCTGGTGCCAGGCTCCTTCTTCACCTCCACAGTTCTTACTGGCACTGCTTCCCTGGCCACTATAAAACATATAAGTAAAAAATAGTATAGCACATACCACAATATCTTAATCTACCACTAAACTTTTATTGTGAAATACATTTTTTTATACTGTCTCATTGTGTAATTCAACCATGTACCACATTTCTCTTTGCAATGACACTTCTGTGTTTCCATGGATGTTGTGTCATTCACCAGCAGTGACATCCACGCACTGGCCATGCTTGTGGGTACAGCAACAAACTCACTCACATGAATGGTACCGGCAGTGCCACAGCCAATCTTCCAGAGAAATTCCCACACCTTGCCAGCCACATCAGCACTGCACACCCCACTGTAATTCAGGACTCTCTCCTGTGCAGCGGTACTATGCGTGCCCATCCAGCTGTTCAGTGACCGCATTTTCCGGTTACTACCCCAGTGTTGCCATGAACGCCCACAATACTGCCTTTTCAGAAATATACAGATTCTGGCAATATAGTACCAGGACAGAACAGGCTCGATATCACAATCTGTTAGGTACGCATGGGTCGGCCCCCCAACCTGATTAACATATATTACTATTCTTCCCTTCTCACATCATTATGTGAACAACAGAACATTCTCCTGTATTACTCATTTTGAACATGAGATGACACAAAAACACAATTCAGGTCTGTACAAATATCTTCTTAGAGTGCAATGAAGATAACATTCACTTATAAAAAATAGATAAGAAATTCATAGGACAACAATACTTCACATACCATTGGTGTCTAGAAATGTTATCATCAGTTGTAGATCATAGTCAGTTAAACCAAACTGAGATGTATACAACTACAGTACATCTGGCTATAAAATCTGTTCCTTTTGAATCACCAGTTATGTTATGAAGTAGTATACCTTGTTGTTTAGAATTTTTAAGCAATATACCCCAACAGGGTGTTGGTTTGCTGAAGGATTTACCACGGCTGGTGTAGTTCAGTCACAAAGTGCAGGCAAGAAGACTTAACCACGCCAGCGATAAATCCTCCAGTATCTCACTCCTGGAGGTTGTATCTGCATATACAAGGGCCTGTTTGTTTTTTTTACAAAAAATATTTAAAACATCCATTTGATTTCAGACTTGCTGCTTGTTTGTTTTGCCATCCATCTGTTAGCTTTGCAGTGATGTGTTTGCGATGAACAAATGGATTTGCCAGGGAGTTTCTGATGCAGCTGAGTGGTGGCTGTCACCTTTTACAGCGGGTACACTGGAGTATTTACAATGCTGAAAAGGTGCCAGCTAGACAATCAAAATTCAGAATTCTATTCAATTTTTTTTGTGTATGTTGTATTATTACAAATATTACATGGGTGCTGGAACTCATGTTAACTTTCTGAAGAGTATTTCCTAAAAAGAAGTAAGTTAAGTAGTCCAGCTCACACCTTACATGATAGCTTCATACCACCCCAGTTATGTAATGCAATTATTTCTATCAGTATCTTACCATCTGACTCAACAAGGATGACACTGTCAGTGTCTGAGTTCTCAGCCTCCACAGTTTCTTACTGTCCTGGTACTACCTCGGCTGCAACTGGGTGGTGCCTGCACTGGTCTGTGAAAGAAGATAATAAGTAGATTCACTAAGTTTTTCATATAAATGTCAACACATTTTAACTACACTTTCTTTAAGCATTCAACATGTTTCAGGCACCTAACATTGCCTGTAATCAGGTATTGCAGACACATATAAAATCACAATAACTGCAAATAAATATTTCATAAATAAACGATCATAAGCTGACTCAGTACACAATACTTAGTACTTATATAGTATGCCACATGAAATACAATTCTGCTTCAATAAAATCAATACTGGATAATAACTCCATCACTATCATTTGGTTATTCATTCAACAGCATTGTAAAAGACATGGTTTTATTTAAGTCAATATCAGGACACATGTTTTGTATGAAGATATATATATATATATATGTGTGTGTGTGTGTGTGTGTGTGTGTGTATATATATATATATATATAAAACAAAAAAAGCATCATTATTTAATAACAGTTATAAATACTTTTTCCCTTAAGACAAAAAAACGAAATGAAAGACTAGAAAAATGACGTCCCTCGTGATGTACAAAATATTCAGTTGTTTTACACTACAGCCCCTTGACTTGTAACATCATATTGTGATACTAACATGGCTACGACAACAAAGACTTCTCAGAGAAAGACTTTCTTTTACCCGATCGTGTACTTGTACTATAATATCATAGAATCTGAGGAATTTTTTTTTTAATAACTTACGATGAGTGAGGTGTTCCCCCACAGCTGGCTTCCCTGCAGCTTCCCATAACTCATAGATGAGGTAGTACCAGCACTTATCATTCTCCGATATCTCCTCTCTCTGCTTCAAAACATAGAAGCATTGGGGCAACAGCTTCCACTTTCTCTTCAACTGCATGATGGTCTTATTTTTAACCCTTAAGTCCACGTGCAGGAAGCTATTTATGTGCATCTACATTGAGTCCAACTTCCGGTTTGTGCTCCGCATTAAAATGCAGCACTACCTCGCTTAACTGCTCTTAAGCATCAAGCACACCCTCCTCTAAGTGCTCCACCCTCATCTTTAATTTTCATTCTGCAGTAAAACATACACAAATATTCCATTACTGTGATGTCTCACAGTCTATATATTTCTATGTATTCTATGAAGTATTCAGATTAGAACATGGCAAGAACAGCATTTTACAACCCTGCCATAACACTTCACATAGAAATTATTTTTCACATGGGTTGTATTGTGGTACAGTAACACTCCTATGCATGCTTGGCACATCCTGGTATTGTTCCCATAATAATGTGAGCATCTGCAACCACAACCCGTACCTCTGCTGCACACTGTTGAGGCCTCCCAAACAAAATAAATAAAAAAAAATGACAACCACAGTGTACCTGCAGTATTTCACAGTACAACATGGCAGCCAACAGCTGTGGGGTGGCCACCCAAGCTCCAGGGCCACCGTGTGTTGGCATCAGCCCTCCCTCACCAACGGTGATTTTGCTATGAAAAATATATCCATGGTGGTCCACTGCACCCCCCCCACCCAGTTGTGGGCTTTCTGTTTAAAAGTAACTGTTGAGCTGTAGTGCAGCTACCACTCCAGCCCACTCGAATGAGGAATCAGAGTGAACAGGGCCATGAGGGATACATTTTATACAGTTAACCCATGATAAGGTGAAAGGGTAGAGTCCACTGTACTACCAGCAGTATTTTTTATTGAAAAACCAAGATCTAGTTTTGAGATACATTACCACAAAGCAACTGGGGGGGCTGCATCACTAGCCAACAGGTACTGCCTCGCACAGTACCAGGGACAAGTTACTGATGATCAGCACACCTGCATACTAATGACGCCTATAATGATATCCAAATAGGTGCATTAACACCTTGCATTATGGCACCATTTGCATATACAGTACTAAATACTGTCATACTTGAACCTATCACCACTGAACTTCAGTGCTGTATCCCCTCATTCCTCTCAGGCCACTTACACGGGTGCAGTACCAGAGTAACATGTACAATGCAGGTTGCCAGACTGAAATATTTAACACTGCTGACCATGCCACAGCACTGTAAAATATCACCCTGACAACAACCTGCTGCATTGCAGTTGCACTTTGCCCAGACTTGTTCCACAGTCTGGCACAGTCTGAATATTTCCAACCCATATGTTACATCTGTATGAGTGATGCATACAGCTGTACTATTTTTGGCCAACATTTTTTGGTTCTGAAAAGAACCTTTGTTTGCACTTTGCTATTTGTTCAAACAGTCTGACATTCTTAGAGGACTTTGAGGATTGCATCTTGAAGGTCTCCCAGGAAATGACAATTGCCAGCATGTGAGAAGTGTACATTGTCTGGTAGGTATAGCCAATCATAACAATACTTAATTTCCAGGTCACATATGGTGTACATTTCAGACATGCGTAGAAATGCAGATATCTGTATGTTGACTTTTCTTCGGGCTCTGTCAATCAGGTACATATGGTGTTCTGCTTGCCAGACCCTACACTCTGTAATATCAGAAAAAATTATTTTACAGGCAGGCAACATAGTCATAATAGAAGCAAGGTCCAATTTTGCTTCTGTTACTAAATCTTCCCAGCATTTGGTTCCCAAATCATTGCCTCCAAGATGTATCAGCAATATGTCTGGATGAGCCTGAGTACTCAAAAGTCTGTGCATGGTTGGCATGAGGTGCTCCCACCTCATTCCACCCCTACCAAACCACTTAACACAGCAATTTGGAAGCTGCAGGTTTCTCCCAAAATCACTATTTTGAGCATACTCAGATGCTCATCTCACTATACTGCTTCCAACAATCCACAAAGTCCTTTTGCTGTTTTCTGCCATTCTCAGCTTTTAAACTTAGAAGTGGACAGAGAGCTACCAAAAAAATCAGTTTTCACCCTTCAGTACCTAAGCAGTAGTGAAAGTAAAACTGTTATTTTCCCTCCTAACTTCAACCCAGCTTCAGTGGGCTGATCCATAACACACAAATAAAACAAATCATTGGCTACTGTGCCTTCATTAGCCAATGTAGTCTATGCACTGACTATCACTGCACTTCTGCTACAGCTAAAATGTGCTAAAATTTAAAGGTGGGAAAAATGCATCCTTTTGATAGGCAGTTTTAAACAATTACAACTACAGAAACATGTCTGATTGGTTCCCTCTTCTGTTGTGGGTATACACGCACCTTGCTATCTCCCTCCATTTGCAGCTGTATCTGTGCAAGTAAGTACCAAACTACTATCTGACTTTATACACTTTTACCTAAATAATGCAGCATCATAGGTTATTTCTAGCAACACAGTCAAATAGAGCAGTAAAAAACATTTTGATTAATACTATTTACCTGTTACTAACACTTTTTATCATACTAGAAAAATACTTCATAAAATATAATGTACTTACAGTTATAAATGTGGTGTGTTTCAGAGTAGGCTAAGATGGCTGCAGTTGACTTCTTTTTCAGTGTTCTCCATCTCTGATTGGTTGTCTCACATGGCCTGATAAATCTAGCATAACATTGGCAGAACTTGCTGTCAGTCAAATAGCAATCAGATATGATTCGATAATGAATACAGTTGTCACTCCCAAGATTAAATTTGCGACACTTTCGTATGCACAACACTACTTTTGTAACACTTTTGAACACACAACACCACTTTCGCAACACTTTTGAATGCACAACACTATTTTGTTGTGACACTTTCATGCACACAACACTGTTTTTTCGAAACTTTGAATTTACGACATAATTTGATGATTTTTTCCAAAAATGATGATTACTGAAGGGAGAGGTTTCCTGCTTCTTACCTAATGTACAAATATATAAGTTCATACAATTTCACAGACTTATTCTGAAATCATAACTCTACCTGCACAACTATGTAATTGCTGAAGCTACATTTTCGCATTTCATTGTTTTTTGTCACTCCACAAGTAACCTCGATATTCATTCCTAATCAATTATTGTGATTATTTGTCTTAGCAATAACACATGAACAGAGCTTGGCTTAACAATATCTTAAGCACTCCCTAGAGATGTAATGTGGCACAAGGTAGAGCCAAGTGTTATATTGCCCCAAAGACATAATTAAATAACTGTCAATGTGATTCTTGTTAATACCTTATGGCTATCATGACAATTAATATTCAAAAGGTAAGTGTTTGAAGTTGACTTTATTAATCTGTTACTCATTTACAGAAAGGTTTTAAATAAAGTAGTTGTTTGACCAGCAGTTTAACAATACTAGGTCAAAATCACTATACAGAATTGCAGTAATTCTGCATTGCTGAACAGTGAAATAGTAAGAAAAAAATCTATGTGGCATGGTGATAACGCTATACAGGACAGTGTAACATGAATCCAAATAAAACTGTCCAAATTTGAGCAACCAATCTGATTAAAGCATTTTCTGGATCTTTTTTTGTAATATTTTATACATAAATCATCTGTGTCACTATACAATGTTAGAAGTGATCAACCCAAGCATATATTAATATTTTCTTTTTCTGTGTCTTGTATGCAGGTGTCTGATACTTCTGTAACATTGCTGACTGCTACTGTGAACTAACAGATTGAAATATGCCTAGTAAATACAGATGTGCATGTATAGAAAGACGAAACAGGTATCATAGTACTTCACTGTTGCTTAAGAATGATAAAAAACAGTGATGTGAGTTCAATACATAAAACAAAACAGAGTTCTACTGGAATAGTGAGCTCTACAGTAACTCACTCCACAACAAAACCACATACTTGCTCAACAGCAAGTAAAAAATACTTACCTGAGCAACAGTTGTGTAGGTCTCTCAGACAGAACACAACTATTGCTGCTGCAACCATCAACAGACCTTCTAAGCAGCACCATAAGCTCACAGCTGGTGATTTTCATCTGAGAAAGCAAAAGTATTTCTGATCGCTAGCAAGTAAAGCTAAGATCGACAGGCTTATTGCTGCTGTGATAAGACATGAGCACAAAAAGACAGAGTCATCTGACTCTGATGAAATTGCTTCTCAAAGTACATACATTTGTTAATAGAGCAGTATTTACAAAGATTTTGATGACAGATAAGGACCGCTTGGCCCACCTAGTCTGCCCATTTCCCTACCTACAGGATAGGCTGCAGATCCTAGTTAACCAACAGCCTATTTCTTCCTACCCTCCACAAGAATTGCCTTATGTCTGTCCCATGCATTCTTGAATTCTCCCACAATTTTAGACCTCACAACCTCCTCAGGAAGGCTGTTCCATGCATCCACTACCTTCTGTGAAATAATACTCTCACATTGCCCTTGAACCACCCTTCTATCTTTAAATGGTGTCCCCTTGTTCTTGCGTCTCTTTTTTCAGAAAGATGCTACCTTCTTGACTTTGTTGATTCTGTTGAGGTACTTAAAGCTTCTATCATGTCCCCTCCCTTCTTTCCTCAAGGGTACATATTAAGCTCCTTTAGTCTCTCCTCATACGGCTTCTCTTGCAGACCCTGCACCATTTTAGTTGCCTCTCTGACTGCCTCAATCCTGTCTATGTCCTTGCAGAGATGGGGTCTCCAGAACTGGATGCAGTACTCCAGATGGGGTCTCACCAACTGTCTGTACAGAGGATAACAACTTCCTGTTTTCTACTGCTGATGCCTCTCCATATACATCCCAGTATACCAGCCCTCCCTACTGCCTTCCTCATATTGCTTGCTAACCTTAAGGTCATCTGATATGATTACCCCAGGTCCCTTTCCTTTTTGTTGTTGTTACTACCTCTCCACCCATTGTGTATTCTTTCCTGGGTCCTTGTTTCCCAGGTGCATTATTTTGCACTTCTTTGCATTTAATCCTAGCTGCCATACTTGACCATTCCTCCAACCTTGCCAAGTCCCTTTCATCCTTTCCACACCTCCCTGCGTATCAACCCTGTTGCAGATCTTTTGTCATCTGCAAAAGGCATATTTTTCCTTCCAGTCCCTCTGCAATGTCACTGATGAAGACATTAAAAAGGACTGGACCCAATACTGAACCCTGCAGTACCCCACTAGTAACCCTTCTTTCTTCAGAGTGGACCCATTTACAATTACCTTCTGTGTCCTGTTGTGCAGCCAGTGTTTTATTCCAGGCTACCACCCTGGGACCCACTTCCAGGCTGGTTAATTTGACTATTAATCTATTGTGGGACTGTGTCAAATGCCTTGCTAAAGTCTAGGTAGGCCATGTCCACAGCCCTCCCCTGGTCCACTACTTTAGTCACCCAGTCAAAGAAATCTATTAGATTCATCTGACATGACCTTCCTCTGTAAACCCATGCTGCCTTGGGTCCTGTGCCCACTGGCCTCTAGGTACTCAACTATTCTTTCCTTCAGAAGTAACTCCATCACTTTCCCTACCACAGAGGTCAGACTGAAGGTCTGTAGTTTCCTGCCTCTGTCTTGGTCCTACTCTTGTGAAGGGAATCACATCAACCTTCCTCCAGTCCTCGGGTACTACACCATCCTCCCATGATTTATTAAAAGAGTAGCCAGTGGTTTCACTAGTTCCTCCTTAATTCTTTTAGAATTTAGGGTGAATTCCATCAGGACCCATTTCTTTGTCCACCTTCAGTTTTAGGAGTTCTTGCAAACCCTTTTCTTCTGTGAAAGGACTGGATCGCACCCCTATCAAGAGATGCTTCTGTTAACTGGATTAGGTACTTCTCCTCTTGTGAATACTGAGCAGAAATATTCATTCAGGTTCCTGCTTTTCACTGTCCCCTGCCCACCCACCGCTCATTCTATTCAGCCTCACTATCCTCCCTTTGTCTTTCACCGCTGATGTACCTATAAAAGGTTTTATCTCCTCTTAACTGAGTTGGCTATCTTTTCTCAGTTTGGGTCTTTCTATTCTCACTTCCTCCCTGCTTCCTTCTGCCTTAACTGGTACAGCTGTCTGTCCTTCTCCTTCTGTGTTTCCTTATACTTCCAGAATGCTATCTTTTCTTCCTGACTTTCACAGCCACCTCTTTTGAGAACCATAGTGGCTTTTTCTTTCATTTTGATTTGTTTATTTGCTTAACACAAAGGCTTGTTGCCTCTGTGATGGCAGTTTTGATTATTCCCCATTGTTGCTCCACACCTCTTTCTAGCCTGTTTGCTAGTGCTTTTCTGAGGCACTATCCTATCTTGCCAAAGTCAGCCTCCCAAAGTCCAGTACCTCACTTTTGTATGGCTTGACTCTGTAGCTGAGTTTAACATGAACCACACTGTTTGATGGTCACTTGTCCCCAGATGGCAACCCACTTCTAGATCTGAGATCCTCTCACTGCCCCTGTTTGAGAGTACGAGGTCAAGATTGCTCCTCATGACTGGTTCCAAAACTAGTTGTCTGAGGCCGCCACCTAGGGCATCAAGAATGGCCCTGCTTTGGATGTGGCTGCAGCAAATGTGCTCCAGTTAACATCTGGAATATTCAGGTCTCCCATCAACAGTATCTCCCCTTTCTCTGCCATTCTAAGAATGCCTTCTATCATATCCTTGTCCATTCCCTTCCCCTGACATGGGGGTCTGTACACAACCCCTGTGCAGATTGTGGTGCCCTTTACAGTCTCCAAGGTGACCCACAGTGCCTCCTCTCCTCCCTGTTTACTCTTGTTCTTCAACAATTATCGAGTAAGATGTCTCATGTGCTTGAACTATTCAGAAAAGTTGTGTTCGACATCAAAAAAGACTACAATGATATCCTACCTTGACTGTGCACAATTTCTGTGATATATTCACAGGTCACTGGATCCACACACAGCACTCAGAGGCATATTTCTGGGAAGAATCTTATTATTCACAGAAAAAAGAAAGCAAGTTCACCATTGATGAGTCCAGTAAGCTGGTCAATGTGCTCAGTGTCTGTGATGACACAACAATGAACACAAATGATGACTGTGATGCAACCACTGTGTCCCATAAATGGCACCATCTCTCATGGCCATGTGATGAAACTGGCAACTGTAGGCAATCGTCATTTGAAAAAGTTGAACAGTTTGTCAACCTATTTGTGATAACAGATCACAAAGAAAGATATAAACTGTTTAACAAGATTGACTTTTATGAAATTCATCCACATACTGGACTTATGGGTCACTCACTAGCATGCCTCAATAGTGGTGTTTGTGACAATGTCTTTCACAACATGCGAATGCTGGGAGTGCATCAAACAGGCATGCGAAACCTTGTATACAGGGTATATGAAATCCTACGAGTTATCAATCAGTACACTGATTTAAATGATATATTGCAGTCTGATGACATGCAGGCTGCCATCATACTTCTCAAACAGCTGCAATGTGTGACTTCTGTACCAGACTCAACTATTTGTCAGTCAGCAAGTTCTGCTGAAACATCTGTTTCTGTGTTAGAAACTGACATACTGAAACAGTACAGCAAAGAAATTAAAAAATTTGAGCTGGCAAAGGCTCAGAAGTTTGACTCTGTATGTGTGTCATGTGACCATCTGTGCTAAAGCAAACAGTCACAGTGAACCTTGAAACCTTGCCACCATACAATGACATGTGGTTCCGTCTCTTAGCATTTTTCTGATGAAATCTGACTTTCAGTTACAGATCACCATTATGCTGTGCAAACATTGTTTCCCCAAACTAAAGTCCAACACTCTGCCACCAAGGTCACTGTTAAATAACAAAGAGGCACATGTTACACTAAGTGAGACTGCGACATTCAGTATGTTTGAATGCATTCTAATTCAGACAATGAAACCATTTCAAACCATTCTACATCTGAACACAAAGACACAGAACATTCCACAGAAAGAACTCATTAGATCTCTAAAGGGTTCCATGATGTATCTCGCACTTCCTCTACAGGAACATGTGGAGGCAATCTCTATGGAAAATAGTTTGGTGAGTCTTGTAAATGGTGTTCCAACTAAGTCCAAGGTCATCTGGCAAGATGTTGTCAATGTACAGAAGGTAAAGCTTGCTCTTAGTTATTAAAGAGTAACAATCCCTTTTATGCAGACCTTGACATAGATCACATGACTAGTCTCTCTGTTCAACATCATCTCTTAGAAACAACTAAGCCAATGATTGAGAAGGTCAGTGGACAGACAAGTGACAACATGTATGAGTAGTATATAATTCACCCACTACATGGCAGAGATCCAGTAGGAGACAACACTGATCTCTATGAAATGAAACTGGTGGAAGTTGAGCCTGTCAGCCTTTGGGAAGCAACATTAGAAGCACGTTGTTTCCCAGACTTATTCTCAAAAGGGTCAGGTGGATGGCTAGATTATAGGGAAGTGTGTGTACAGGGTGCTGAGTACCACACTAGCCATGTGCTCAGTAAAGATGGCAAATTCAGATGTAACATACAGTAACTGTTTCATCTCCTCTGGGAGAGTGAACTTAGCATTCTGTCTGCATCTATTGCACATACTATTTGTCTCACAACTCCACTAGATGGAATAACAGTTGCTTAATTTCTAAAGAAATTAAAGCAGAACGATGAAAATGTGCAAGTGAATTTGTCTTCCATACTTTCAAGGTGGGGTTATCACAGACACTCTGAAGTGATGACAATGCTGCAAGAGTATGGTGCAGCCACATCATTTGTCACACTTAGTTGTGCTGAATATGCCTGGGACAAGCTTATTGAACTGCTGAAGTGGGCAAATTCTGATGTAGATCGCATTTCATCAATGACTGTCGGAGAAATGTGTTCACTTGATCCTGTGTCTGTCACAAGACATTTTCACAAGTGGTTCCATGACATTCTGACTTTCATATGTCAAAGGACAATCCACCCTGGTACTGTGGAGCATTACTTTTGGAGGATGGAATATCAAGCACGGGTGCCCTCATATTCATATGTTTTTGTGGATCAAGGATGCACCACACATAGGGGAACATGAAGCAGCACAAGTGCTAGCATTCATTAAGCAATATTTCACTTGTCACATTCCAGACAAATATGACAGTCCTACACTATGGAAGTTGGTACAAAAGTTCCAGCAATATATTTGTGCAAAATATTGCCGGCAAGTAGTAAAGAACAAATCTAATTGATACACATGATGTCGCTCCAGATTCCCTAGATGAGTTTGTCAAGATGGTTCCATGAATGAACTTTTTTCAGCAATGCGACACCACTTGAAGGCAAAATCAACCAAGAGGGTATATGAGTTACACATAGATGAGAAAGAGGTGTACATTAATGACTACAACCCAACTCTTCTCCTAATGTCACAAGCAAACATAGATGTTCAGTTCATGGCTGACAACTCATTGGCTCTGGTGTGGTCCATGACTTCGTACATAACCAAACATGAGCAGACTAGCTTGCAAGATCTTTGGGAAGATATTGCCAGTTCAAGCAAGAGCCTGACATCTCAGCTGTGGTCATTGGGCTTGAAGACCCTTTCACACAGAGAATGTGGAGCTTATGAAGCCAGTGACCGTTTAATGGGTACACGTCTGTATGACAAGTCTGATGCTGTCCGGTTTCTCAGTGTGAACTACAAAGAGAAATGTAAACGTGTACTGATTCCCCATGCTGAGATTGAGGAACTCGCTGCTAATAGACCTTCTTCAAAACATATCTTGAAGAATAACCTGATGACACATACTGCCCCTGTAGACACGATGACATGGATGATATGTGTCTCTTTCAGGTGGCTAAGTGGTATGACTACTAGACAGATATATCACCTGACTCAGCACGCCACATTTACAAGGTGAATGGAGTGGATGGCTGCCTTGTAAAGAGACACAAGCCGTGGCTCATAGACCACTGTAAATTACATCTAGGCACATCAGAGAGTAGAGAGCATTACTACTTTGCTCTCCTATTCCTATTTAGACCCTGGAGGAATGAGTCTGAATTAAAAGGTGACTGTGATACATTCAAGGAAGAATTCAATCTCAGTTACGAGACTTTCAAAACTGAATACTCAGAGACATACATACAGAGACTGGAGGCTGAGAAAGAACAGCTTGAGAAGGCAGAGAAGCAGCTTCAGGAAGACACTCCTGTTAGCTCACAAGACAATCTTGATCCAGAAGGACAAGCTGTTCTAGGTGAACCTCTGCCTTTAAATGCCCCACAAGTGTTAATCTCAGAAATTGAGACTGCCATGGAACATGGAACACACTCCACTGTCAACCCAGCTGACTTGACAGAAAGACTGAATCAGCAGCAGCATGTAGGTCACTGTCAAGTCATTGACGCTGTTCAACATGGCCTACTACATGAAACAAAAAAATGTGACTATCTTGACTATAAACCACTACTGATCTTTGTTGGTTCAACTGGCACAGGAAAGAGTTTCTTTATTGAAGCCATCACTGCTGAAATGCAGAGCCTGATACAGTCATCAATGTCTGTTGCTGTTACTGCTCCCACAGGACTAGCTACATACAACATTGGTGGAGTTACATTACACCATCTCTTTATGTTGCCAGTGGAACATGGCAAAACAGGAGAGTATAGTAAACTGTCATTTGAGGTTGAATCTCTGCTCCGTTCCATGTTCTCAAAGATGAAGTTACTCATCATTGATGAAATCAGCATGGTCTCCAATGTAATGCTTGCCTGTATACACCTACGTCTACGGGAGATCTTAGGTACTGACGATGGAGTACCATTTGGTGGCAAAAGTATTGTTGTATTGGGGGACCTTTTACAGCTTGTACCAGTTAATGCAGAGCATGTGTTTGCAACTCTGACTGCCAAGCAAGCTAAGAACATACTTGGCTGCATTGCAGGTTATAACATTTGAGAGTTATTCACCTATGTTGAGTTGTATGAGAACATGCGCCAAAGTGGTGATCTGGCTTACAAATCACTTTTAGATGAAGCTTGTACAGGTTCTTTATAACCAGAACATGTTGCTATGTTAAACGATCAGAGAATTAGACTAGATACTACATTCACAGAAACAGCATGTAATGTTTTCAGAGATGTGTACTCTACAGACACACACATCGTGTGTCTTATGCCATGACTAAAGAAATGCACTGAGTTCAACAATGTTATGCTGCTGAGAGAAAACCAAGAAATTCTAACTCTACATGCTGTTGATACAGTTGATGGTGTCATTCTCAGTTGCAACCTAGTAGCAAAGATGACTGAACAACTCACTGAACTGAAGTCAGATGTTTCACACACAGCTGGCCTAGAAGCTGTTCTTACACTTTGTAGGAACACATGTATCATGCTACAACGTTATCTCAATGTTGAACGAAGCATGGCAAATGGTGCCATGGGAAACATCACTGACTTTGTCTACAATGTCCAGAGGTCATATATCGAGACACTTGTAGTTCACTTTGACAACATGGGACAGCCTGTACAGATAGAACATACTTGTGTGAATTTTCAGGTATTTAAGGATATCTATGTAAACAGGAAACAGTTTCCACTATGTGTTGCATATGCTGTTTCTATTCACAAATCTCAGGGCTTGAGTTTGGATTCAGCAATGGTGGACATAGGTACAGACATTTTCAAGGATGGCATGAGCTACGTGGCACTTTCATGTGTCTGTAGTCTTTCTGGGTTGCACATTATAAATCTTGCACCTCAGAAGATATGAGCTGACAAGCAATGTATTGTTGAGTACAACAGGTTTGGTACTCTCCATCAGCCACTAATGTCTTTAATACCACTGCCTATATATCTGGCTGTCTCACATCATACAGTCATATCTACAGGTGTCAGCAAACAGGCATGAGCTTCCACAAGTGATTCAACTTAAAGAGTTCAACAAAGGTCACAATATCAATTAAACAGTCAGAGCCAGCTGTTCATCAGAAATCAGTTGGTGTAGCTGCTGTACCAGTCTTTGACAACAGCACTAGAGTGACCTGCTATGCTAACTCAGCTATGCAAGTTTTTCTACACATGCCACACTTTGTGCAGGAAATATCTGCTTCACAAGACACTCCCCCTATCAAAGGGATTGAAGCAGATTGTCAACATGACTTCTGACCAGTCTAACAATGTGCAGTCATTAACACCACCACGACATGTGTTAGGTACATATGATGGATGTAGTACATTTGCTACAGACATACAGCATGACACTAAGTTTGTGATGGCTATCATAAACAACTTGGATGAAGACAGTACTCCAATGTGCTAGTACTTCACTGTGTCATATGTAACCAAATATGTATGTTTATCATGTGGTCATTCACAGCATGAAACCACAGAATACATGCTGTGGATTACTTTTTTTATCCCTCAAGCCAAAAGTGTCAAATTTCAACAGCTATTTACCAATACTCAATGTGGCCACTCCGGTAAATGGTGTGGAGGCAGATGTACGCAGTCCATATGTCTCAGGAGTTCATCTCAATTACTGTTGCTTATAGTGCACAGATTTGACCCCAACAAGCTCAGAGTTGACACTCTCATCACAGATTACACAGCTGGTAGAATAGTTTTTAACCAATCAGTGGTTGATACTCTCAGTGTAGTCTATCATCATGGTCAATCTGTGCATTCTGGCCATTACATCTGTTTGCTAAGGTACAGAAGTGGATGGGCAGAATGTGACGACTCTACAAGCAGTTTTAAACAGAGACTGCCATGACACATAAAACAATGCATATCTTCTAATATTGAAAAATTATGATGACCTTCATATTTCAGAAGAATAGCAGACAACATCTGGCAATTTTTAATGACTACTTTGTGACAGAATCAGTCATAGGGCAGTACAATTGTTTCCAATCTATGACTCTCAATAAACTGTAGCATAGTAGGACAGTAGTGTAGTGGGTAGGTAACTGGCAGGGTGGCAGGGCACAGATGGTGGTGTTGGTAAATGGCTGTCACTCCACAGAGGGAAGAGTGACCAGTGGGGTACCACAGGGATCAGTGCTGGGACCAGTCCTATTCATTATCTTCATCAGTGACATTGCGCAGGACCTAGAAGGCAGAATTTCACTGGTCGCTGATGACACAAAGCTCTGTAACAGAGTAGACACACCAGATGGTGTAAACAGAATGAGAAGGGACCTGCAGAAACTTGAAGAATGGTCAGGAGTTTGGCAGTTGAAATTCAATGCAAGGAAGTGCAAGATAATGCATATGGGGCACAAAAACCCTGGCACAATATATCAGTTGGGGGGTGAGGATATAGTATGCACCAAGCAGGGAAGGGATCTTGGGGTTATCATCTCTGATGACCTCAAGGCAGGGAAACAGTGTGACAAGGCAGCAGGTAAAGCAAATAGGATGCTGGGATGCATAGGCAGGGGCATCACCAGCAGGAAAAGGAGGTCATAATTCCACTATACAAGACACTAGTGAAGCCCCACCTGAGTACACTGTACAGTTCTGAGACCTTACTCATAAGGACATAGACAGGGTAGAGAAGGTTCAGAGGAGGGCAACAAAGATGGTGCATGGATTGTATCACAAGTCCTTTGAGGACAGGTTGAAGGAACTGAACAGGTACTCCCTGGAGGAGAGGAGGGAGAGAGGGGATATGATAGAGAAATACAAGTATCTTACAGGGAGGAACAGGGTGCAGGAATACACTATTTTTAAGCGAAAAAGATGTTCCAGGACTAGAGGGCATGGGATGAAGTTGGAGGGAGGACGATTCAGAGGAAATGTGAGGAAGAATTTCTTCACAGAATGGGTGGTGGACAAGTGTAACACCCTGCCAGAGAAAGTGGTGGGGGCTGAAACAATCACAGGATTTAAGAATTCATGGGATAGACATAAAGGAATTCTGGAGGTTGGGGTAAGGGGCAACAGACTTCTTGGAAAACATAAACTGAACTTACAAGCTCAAATTGGCAGACTTGGTGGGCCATACGCCCATATCTGCCGACACTGTCTATGTATGTATCTATGTATATCAACCAAATGATATACTGGCAGAGCCATTTCATGCACTATGACATCTAAGATCTTGTGTGGATCAGTGACAACATGGAAATTGTTGTAGTGGCTTCAATTGGCACCAACAGTATTCACAGTCACTAGAGGAACCATGCTTACATGTCTATCAAAGATTGTACATGTCAAAACAGAGTCCTTTCTGGCTCCCTTTTTCTGTACATATCTTTTCTTGTAGGTATATTATAATGATACATAACATGAAGTTGTTGCCAGTTGCTAACTTTTTGCCTCTGCAGAGACACAAAGGTTGTCCCTTATCATTTTAAATACGTGTGTAACACATGTCTCATTCACCAAAGAGAACACTCTGTCACAAGTCTTCTATCACCAGTTTATTTTTGTCTATTAGCTGTTGACATCTTGACCATGCAACAGTGTTGAACTATGCCTGATATATTTGTTACACTGAAACTGTACATATGTAAATATAAAACTCTTTAGTCATAATGAAGCAAGTGAATGAAGCAAATGTGAATACTGAAGTATTGCAGCTTATTAGCAAATGACTCTTGCATACCTATGTAATGACATGTAAATAATATTTACATTCTCATTTCGTCTCACCACTGTTGTTAACTAGTTTAATTGCTCTAGTAAAAGTGTTACTATAAGAGTCAAGTAACAATTTCTCCTTAACGTATAATAGAATACTATAGTGATTAAGTTCAGTGACCCATATCTTTCATAAAAACAACATGCTACACACATTTGTTATTTACTAGTTCAGAACTGATATAGTAACTAACGTAACCATTGAAAGAAATGTATATTGTACTGTAATAATACGAAATCTGTTGTACTTGTCATACAAGTAAATGTAATCTATGTTAATAATACTGGAAATTGTAAATCAGACACTTTTACTGATCACAACGTACTTCATATCTGTTCCTGACAATGTTTATGATTGCCTCTATTGAGGGGTCGGGTGGGAATTTTCCATATGCACCTAGTCAGCGATATATCTTAAAATATTTAACTGAACATACCAGTTATCTAATGCCACTGAAATCATAAAATATTTATATCTATTACTTGAACACTTAGCATCTGGTTTTTCACCCACTCCAGGAACATATACATTATCAGTCACACAATAACAAGAAAATCATTAGTGTTTCATATGTGTAATCACTGCTTAGAAGTGCCTGACATACCTTCATTAATGTAGGACAGGACTAAGGGACTAGACATGATTGGATCATTCAACTACTTAAAAGTTATAAATAATATTGTTAACCAAAGTCTCTTCAAGCAGAATGGCAAACATATCATGAAGGGCACGGTCTTCAGCTTGATGGTGGGAGGTTTAGGAGGAATGTCAGAAAGCACTTCTTCCCACAAAGAGTAGTGAACACTTACATGCACTGCTAGAAGAGGTCACCTCATTAAAGACAGTGACCAGCTATAAAAAAGCCAGGTATATACATGGGGGAAGATAAGAATCATGCCTAGAGAAGATGGGAGGACTGTGCAGGTATAGCAGAGACATTAGCTCAAGATGTGGACCCTGCAATATGAGCAGACTTAATAGACCAAATTGTCTTCTTCTTCTTCTGACTTCTTTCTATATTGTATTTCCATGTGTACATACTTATTCCAATTCATATCATGTACTTACTATGCATGACACACATTTAGATATATTTCAAACAATGATTACACACATGCAAGGATTTTAAACTTAACCACCTGTGTTGAGTCTTTACTGAACCATAACATATTAACATTAGAATGTAACTGTTGTTCCTTTTAAGCATGCAAATAAGCTGGAAGAAATAGTACCACACATACGTGTCCATGGGCTTATTTTTTGCTATGGCTTTCCACTCAGTATCCACCGCATGGGCTAGGGTGTTGCTCATTGCCTGATATAGTTCCCGTAATTCCTAAGTGTGTTAAGCAGTCTGTACCACCCTTAGTTTTCCTGTGCCTCTCCAGTCAGTGGGCAATAGCTGCTGTAGTGAGGTGTGGTGCATCGCTATCTAACACTATGCAGTTGTGGCTATACACTCAGGATGCAGTAACTGCTATGTATGCTGCATTTCCCCTGGCTGAGCCCATGCAACTCCTAACTGTGCTAACTTCACTGTATCTACAATTGCAGAGGTGTTCAATTGATCTCCAGTGCCTTATTGTTCCTGTGGATCACCACTCATGATACAGTACAACTTTTTTTGGGGGGAGCAGCATTAGCTGCCTAAATTCATGCAAATCCTAACTCAGCTAACTTCAGTTTCCCTGCAATCAGTGAAGTCTACCATTGATGTCCATACCCTCACCTGTGTTGTGTGTCTCCACTACTGAGATGTCCATACCCTCACCTGTGTTGTGTATCTCCACTGACAATGCAGTACCTACCTGAATCCATTCAAGTGATAACTGTGCAAACTGGACTGTTTCTGTAATCAGGGAGCTGTACAACTGATGTGCATTGCCTATCTTTTCCAGTGGCTGTTCACTCAGGATGTAGCAAGTGGTCTGCAAGTGCAGTTCCCCTATGATGCTGTTCATCTCCATGGGTTTTTTGTTCTGTACTCTACACTCAGTATGGAGTATGTGGGCTAGGGGTTTGGACATTTCCTGACAGAGCTCCTGTATTTCCTAACTAAATTAACTAGTATGTATCACCCTTACATTTCCTCTGAGTCTGCAGTCAGAGTGCAGTAGCTGGTGTAGAGAGATATGCAACATTGCTAACTAAGTCCATGAAGCTGTGACTGTACAGTTACAGTCAGTAACTGGTATGCATGACAAAATTTCCTGGGTGAGCCCATACAAATCCTGACTGTGCAAACTTGTGTCAACCAACAAATACAGAGGCGTACCATTGATGTCCATTGCCTCAGTCTTCCTGTGCATCAGTACTCATGATGCAGTATGAATTTTGGGGAGACATTACCTGTTTGACCCCCCCCACAAACACTAATTATGCTAACTTGAGTGTCCCTGCAATCACTGGCATCTACCATTGATTCCTATACCTTCAGCTGTGCTGTGGGTCTCTATTGAGGATCCAGTACTTGGTGTAACAGTTTGGAAAGGCATTGCCTGGCTGAGGCCATGTAAGTGCTAATTGTGCTAATTGTGCTAACTATACTGTACCTGTAATCATGGAAGTGTACAAGTGATCTGCATAACCCTTCTTTGCCTGAGCTCTTCACTTAACATGCAGCAAATGGTCTGGAGGTGTAGTCCCCTACCTCATGAGACTGCACAACTCCTAGGTGTTCTAACTTCTGTACACCTGCAATGACACTCCTAAGTGTGCTAACTTCTCTACAGCTGCAGTGACAGAGCTACATTATTCATGTCCATAGGCATATTTTTGCTGTGGCTCTCCACTCAGTAGGCAGTATGTAGACTAGTTGTATATTATTTCTGACACCTCTTGCTGGTTGTCTGTGATTGTCCTGTTGCCTTGGTTCTCCCCCCAATTCCATGTGTGTGTGTGTGTGTCTGTGTGCCAGTGGTGCTCAGGGGGGTGGGGAGTGAATGCACATTTATGCTTTTGGACCCTAACATAGAATTTTTTCACTTCTGTCACTGTGGAACAACACTAACTGATGCAGTAAACAGAGTGTTTCTCTCTAATTTCCCTTCTTTTTGAGAATTACTCTGAGAAATATTGAATGTATTACAGTGGCAGGAGCGCTGGCCCCGTGCTGCCGCCATGTGATGTCTTTACACATACTAACAGTGTTCACAAACACAAATAGTAATGTGCATGGTGACACAAAGAGAAACACAAAGATAAATAGTACTGAGAAATAGTGAATGTAATAAAGTGACGGGAGCACGAGAATAACACAGTGCCAGCAAATGCACATGGTAATGCAAATGTTAACACAAAGCAAAACACAAAGATAAACAGTATTGAGAAATAGTGAATGTAATACAGCAATGGGAGCGCAGGGTCCTTCAGGCCCCATGCTCTCTCCACGTGATGTCTTTACACATACTAACACAGTGCCCACAAACGCAAATGGTAATGCACATGGTGACATAAAGCCAAACACAAAGATAAACAGTACTGAGAAAAAGTGAATGTACGCTCCCACCACGTGATCCAAAAATGCAAATGGTAATGTGCATGGTGACACAAAGCAAAACACAAAGATAAATAGTACTGAAAAACAGTGAATGTAATACAGCAACGGGACCAGCGACAGGAGCATAGGGTCATTTGGGCCCCATGCTCCCGCTACATGTTGTCTTGTCACACAGTAACACAGTGCCCATAGACACAAATGGCAATGCATATAGTGACACAAAGTGAAACACAAAGATAAACAGTACTGTAGACAAAAACAGTTAAAATTACAGAAACACAAACTCAAATGAAAACGAAAAGGATAACGCTCAAGGTGGCGTAGACACGAAAAGTAACTGAAACAGGTACAGAACCACAAGCAGAAGTGTTAAGGGTAACAGTTATGGAAACACACACAATAGCTTTCCCCAAAAGCTTCATATAGAATGTTAGTGAGTACAAAGAATGTATGCATAATAATGGCTCTCAGACCAGAAAATGAGGACTTGGAATACTAAATTGCTTATATCTCAGGAACCGTATGACATGGAAAAAAAATCTAAAAGTCATATGAATTATCACTTTCCTGGCTAGTTTTATGCTTAGCCCACATCAGGGGCTAAGCATTTTTCCAACGAAAAGTTCGTATCTAGCACCGTTTCTGAGATACGGGCCCTGAAAGGCACGGTGAATGCCTTAATGTTATCCTATGGGAAAAAAAGACAAATTTGCAGTGCCATAACTTTGCCTTCCTGTAATATTTTTTCACCAAACTGCTAAAAGGTACATCTGTGGGATGTTGCCTTTCTTCCCTCCAAATTTCATCCCAAAAGACCAAACTGTTATTTTGCAGCAGGTCGACAAAGGATTCCTGTAATGCAGCAGACGCCGTAATGTTATCCTGTTTCTATCCAGATATTCCATTATCTGGCTAGAAACAAGTTTTTGAAAACATTTCGACAAAAGAGGTAATAGGGCTATAGGCCTATAGTTGTTAAGTTCTATCACATCCCCCCCTTAAAAATAGGTTTAACTCTACTCTCTTTCCAAAGTAAGGGAAAATATCCAATTTGAAGGCTTCAATTAAATAAATAAGTAATTATTGGTGCTATATGAAAAGCAGCTAATTTCAAAAATTTACCTTCCAAACAATCACTACCAAAGACTTTATGAGCATTTATATTTTGAAGAGTTTTGTATACTTTAGTGACTGTCAAAATTTTAAATCTAAATTGAGGATATTTATTTTGAGTAGACTCTATTTTAATTTGTTCTAAATCTAAATTGCAAGGGATTTCACAATTTGGGAGATCAACAAAGAAATGATTTAAAACATTACAAATTTAATCCGGATTTTCGGTAATAATATCACCATTTTTTAACCCTAATATCTCCTCTGAGGAATCACATCCTGGTTTAGTCAATTTCTTGACAACTTTCCAAAACTGTCTTGGATCTGTGCTTACACTTATTTTATTTTTGTAAAATGAAATTTTTGAAGCCTTAATTAACCTGTTACATTTGTTTCTAGCAACTTTAAAAGAAACCCAATCCTTTTCCAATTTTGATTTTAATGCTTTTTTCCAAATTCTATTTTTAATTTGAATTTGTTTTAAAAGTCTATCATTTATCCACGGTAATTTATTTAATTTCTTCTTTGCTTTAACTCTTGGTGCATGTAACTCACATACTTCTTCAAAAATGTGGCTAAAATATTTAATTGAAGTGTCAATGTCTGGAATTAGTTTACATAGATCCCATTTCATTTTACTGACACTGTCTAAAAACCTAGTTTCTGAGAATCTTCTTCAGTCCCTAGTCCAATTTTTGTTTTCATACACCAGATTTTGTTTAAACTGAGACCTGGGAAGAGAAGCCCAAATCAAATTATGGTCTCCAAAACATGGTGATAAAACACCCACTGCTTCAATTTCAATTTGAGTAGATACCAAAATCAAATCTAATATATATCCATTTGTCATATTTGATGTGTACCTAGTAGGTTTTTTATAAGTTGCTTTAATCCCAAGTTAATTACGATATCTTTTATTTGACTCCCTCTAATATTTTTCCAATCACAGTTTAAGTGTCCCTTCAAAATTAATGGTCTACTTCCTGCTTTATCTGTTATCTTAGTTAAAATTATCTCCAATTCAGATATTTTTACCCTTGGGGGTGAATAAATAATCAAAATTACTAATCCCAAGTGTGCCAGATATACAGCTACAAATGCTATATTGTTTTCACTTCCCTGTATTGTGATTTCTGAGAAACCTAATCTTCGTTTTAAAAAAAGCATCATGCTCCCCTCTAGTTTTTCTGTCTACTCTCCATACTTTATAATCCTGAGTGCCAAATTCATAATCTTGATGTTTGTTTGAGAGCCATGTTTCACTGAGCCCTAATATACATGGATCTTTGTCTTTCAGCAAGGTTGCTAAAAGATCAGATTTAGAACTAATACTACGTGAATTATCATGAAAAATTTTAAGTTCTGAATCAATAGGCCCCGGATTCATTTCAATGTCCCCCAATATTAATTAAAAACAGCTTGCCCCAGATAAATTTGAAATAATATTATTAGGCCTATAAGGATTTAGAGGCCTATAACATTCTCCCAAAAGTTGATCTTTTAATATTCTCTGAAAGGTATTCCTTCTTGGTTTGTTTCCATTATTTTTTTGTGGTTGATTAAGTGAAAATAGCCAATTTACCAAGTATTTTTCATTTGTAGATGTTTTTGCTGTGATAGATTCCTTTTGAGTCACAGTACTCAAGAGACAACAGAGGAATAAACATCCTAAAAAATTAAACTTCAACATCTTTCAAAATAATTTCCACAATTAAAATTTATCTAAAAATAATTCTTAAAAATTAAACCCTTATTCTCATTTACAAGAATATTATCCAAACATCACCTAAACTTAGGATAAATTAAATACTTCTAATCAAGCATTTTAAAAACAAAACATTTTCAATTTACCAGTGATCTGAGCCTAGAATTTCCCAATTTAGAAGCAACCCATTTTCTCTACAGAGTGGTGCTCGCACCACTCACGCTCACGCCACAGCACTCTCGCTGTGAGCAGCACAAGTCTTTATAGCACTCTGTCCCTCCTCCTCTCTGATGCAGGACCCTGGTCCTCCTCCTACTCATTGCCACAGGTGTAGAAAGTCACATTTCTCCAGTTTACTGGAGTTTTAGCAGGCAGGTTAAAAGATCTGTCCCACAGAGATTGGAGCACTGGCACAAGTTAAGCACACAGCAGGAGATGAAAAAGTATACAGTTTAAAGGCAGATGATCTTTAGGCTCCCAAACTGCAGACTTTAAGCTTCCGATGAAAAGGGAGATAGAAAACAGCTGAAGTAGATGTAGATTTGCAGCATACCTGACTTTGAGCTGCACAAGTCTTTATAGGGCTCTGCCCCTCCTCTCTGATGCAGGTTCCTGGTTCTCCTCCCACTCACTGCCACAGGTGTAGAAAGTCGCGTTTCTCCGGTTTACCGGAGCTTTAGCAGGCAGGTTAAAAGATCTGTCCCACAGAGATTGGAGCACTGGCACAAGTTAAGCACACAGCAGGAGATGAAAAAGTATACAGTTTAAAGGCAGAATGTATGCATAATGGGCTTCAGAGCACAAAATGAGCAGTTGGAGTACTAAATTGCTTATATTTCAGGAACCGTACGACGTAGAAAAAAATAAAAGTTTCATATAAATTATGACTTTCCTGGCTAGTTTTGTGCTTAGTCCCCTAGTGGGGGGGGGGGCCAAAGCAATATTCAGATGAAAACTCCGTATCTCGAAGTGTTTCCGAGATACGGGCCCCAAAAAGAGCGGTGAATGCCTTAATGTTAGTCTAAGGGAAAAAGTGTCAACTTTGGAGTACTGTAATTTTGAATCCCTGTAATATTTTGTCACCAAGCCACCAAACAGCACATCTGTGGGATGTTGGCTTTCTTCCCTCCAAATTTCAGCCCAAAAGACCTAACTGTTCTTTTGTAGCAGGGTGGCAAACAATTCCTGTTATTTTGGGCATAGTGTAGCAAAGTAGTGTCGAAATCATGACACTTTCACAAAAAAAGTCATGAAAGTGTCAAATGCTTGACACTACTTTGTGACACTACAATTTACAAAAATTTCAAAAACATATTTCTGGGGTATTTAACCCCCTCCAAAAAAAAGACATGGCTAGCATCCTCAGGGCTCGGCTAGGTGAACACAAAAAGAATCGTGTCCCTGGAGGATCCCAAATTTAAATGGCAAGCAATTCTGTGACCACTAACTGAAAAAAAAATGGCTGACTTACAACACTACAGGGGTCATTTGCAACACTAAAAACTGTATTTGCAACACTGTCGAACTTTTTGTTAACTTTTCCCAATGACTATAATGGGAAACTTGTTTTTTGAATATCTTTTGAACCGGTTAATATTTTTTCATGAAATCTTTGAAAGACACATTAGGGACCTGGGCCACATGTTCCCTGAAGTTTTCAGACTGGTCGCACAAACTGAGCGTCCTGTAGGCACAAGCAAAAAATGCACAAAAAAGCATAAATGCGGTACGGAATGTCACTTTATAACTCCACAACTGTATATCTGACCATTATGAATCTTGGTGGAGCCAGAGATCTATGGTACCACTCTGTGCCTGCCAAATGTTAGGCAAATCTGTAATATAGTGGCAAAGTTAAGATGCAAAATGTAATACCATGCCACCATTATATATATATATATATATATATATATATATATATATATATATATATATATGTGTGTGTGTATATATATATATATATATATATATATATATATTAGAGGCAAAAATCTGTTTAATGCATCAGTTAGGGTTGTTCACAGTGACAAAAGTGAGGAAATTCAATGATAGGGTTGAAACACCCCTTGCACCCCTTCAGTCCACCCCCAACTGGCATCGGGGAGTGTGTTGGAGTCTCCTTTTTGAGAATGATAACGAGAAATAGTGAATGTAATGTGGTGGTGGGAATGTAGGGCCTGAAAGGGCCCCATGCTCCCACCACGTGATGTCTTGTCACATAGTAACATGGTACCCACAAACGCAAATGGTAATGCACATGGTGACACAAAGCAAAACAGAAAGAGAAACAGTACTGTAGACACAAATGGTAAAAATAACACAAATGCAAGTGCAAATGAAAATGTAAAGGGTAATGCACACGGTGGCGTAGACAGGAACTGTAAGTGAAACTGGTACAGAACCACAAGCGGAAGTAGTAAGGGTAACAGTAATACAAGCACACAGGCTGGTTTTCCCCAAAAGCTGCATAGAGAAAGACAGTGAGTACAAAGAATGTATGCACAATAATGGGTCTTGGAGCAGAAAATTAGGAGTTGGAATACTAAATTGCTTACATCTCCAGGAACCGTCTGACGTAGAAAAAATGTAAAAGTCATATGATTTATGACTTTTCACTGATTTTATGTTAGTCTCGATTGGGGATAAACTATTTTTCCATGAAAAGTCCGTATCTTGCACAGTTTCGGGAGATACAGGACCTGAAAGGTGCGGCAAATGCCGTAATGTTATCCTATGGGAAAAAAAGAGAAGTTTGGAGTGCCATAACTTTGCTGCCCTGTAATATTTTTTCACCAACCCACCAAAGAGCACATCTGTGGGATGCTGACTTTCTTCCTTCCAAATTTCAGTGTATAAGACGAAACCGTTATTTTGCAGCAGGGTGGCAAAGAATTCCTGTCATGCAGCAAATGCCACAATGTTAGTCTATGGGAAACAGTGTCAACTTCGGAGTACCATAACTTTGTATCTATACAATATTTTGTCACCAAGCAACCAAAAGGCACATATGTGAGATGTTGGCTGCCTTCTCTCCAAATGTCAGCCCAAAAGACCAAACCGTTCATTTGCAGCAGGGTGGCAAAAATTCCTGTTATTTTGGGCATAGTGTTGCAAAGTAGTGTCGTGATTTGCGAAAGCTTTCGCAAATATTTGCGATACTTTCGTGAGTGCAACACTACTTTGTGACACTACTTTTTCCAGAAATTGGAAAAACATATTTCTAGGGTGTTTAACCTCAAAATAAAGACATGCCTGGCATCTTCAAGGTCCAACTAGGTAAACACAAAAAGAATTGTGTTGCTAGATGGTTCCAAATTTAAATGCCAAGCATTTTTCTGATCACCAACTGAAAACAAAATGGTGGATTTGAGACACTACTAGGGCCATTTGTGATACTAAAAAGTGCATTTGCGACACTGTCACACTTTTTGTTAACTTTCCCCATTGACTTATAATGGGAAATTGCTTTTTGAATAACTTTTGTATCGTTTAATATTTTTTCACGAATCTTCAAAAGACACTTCAGGGACCCCAGCTGCATGCTACCTGAAATTTTCGGACTTGTCACGCAAACTGTGTGACCTGTAGGGACAAGCAAAGAATTTGAAAAAGCGTAAATGCGTGCACAGATCACGCTTAATAACTCCGCAGCTGTATATCCAAACAGTACAAAAGTTGGCATATCCCAAGATGGATGTCTCTTGATCATGTATTCCAAATTTCAGGCAAATCTGTTGAATGGTCGCAAAGTTATTAAGGTGCAAAACTTTAGGTTTGACATGTAAATGGCTCCTCAACCCTAACTATGGTAGCACTACTGTGCCACCATAATATATATATGTGTATATATATATATATATATATATATATATATATATATATATATATATATATATATATATATATATATATATATATATATATATATATATATATTATGGTGTACATGTATTACCATAGTTTGGCTAAGTACCCCATTTAAGGTTAAAATGTGGAATTTTGCACCTTAATAACTTTGCCACTGTATGATGGATTTGCCTGCAATTTTGCAGGCTCTGAGTGGTAGCATTGATCTTGGGATCTGCACTTTTCACCAGTTTTAGAGATAGTTTTGTGGATTTTGCCTGTGGCCCTACGCAGCAGTTGCAAGATGGCTTATCTGAAAGAGATTTGGTGGCCGAACATGCCACTTTTCATTTGGTGAAAAATATTAAGGCATTCAAATGTTATATAGCTACATATGTATATATATATATATATATATATATATATATATATATATATATATATATATACATATATATATATATAGATAGTTAGATATATCTATATAGATATATATATATATATATATATATATATATGTGTATAGTTGAGTAGGCACTTTAAACTTAAACCTCAAATTCTGAAGTTTAATATGTTCATAACCATTCCATGTATTAACATGTAATTTTTCCAATCCTAAAACCGCACCCCCACCCCTGAAGCAATCAGGAGTGGAGTCTTCCTTGGGGATGTCAACCCAAAAGCTCACCCAATTGCTGTAGCAAGAAAGCTCAGATGTGATGGACACAATTGTGTATGTTTCAGGACTGTATAGACCAGGGTGAGCTTTAGAGTTGGCAGACCCTAGGAAGACTCCATCTCTGATTTGCTTCAAGGTGGGGGTTGAGTTTTAGGGTTGAAAACCCTAAAACCATATTTCCCTACTTTTGTTGGTTTAGGCCTAACCTAAATGTTGCATTAATGTAGTTTTTTTTGCAAAGATATATATATATATATATATATATATATATATATATATATATATATATATATATATATATATATATATATATATATATATATATATATATATATATATATATATATTTAGTTGTGCAGTAGTGCCACTATAGGTAGAGTTGAGTAAGCAGTTTAATGTTAAACCCCAAAGTTTGCACTTTAATAACTTTGCAACCATTCAATGGATTTGCACATAATTTGGTATGCTTCATCCCAAGGGGTAGATCTCCTGACATGCCAAGTTTCATTTTGATTGAATGTGTGATTTTCATGTAGCATATAGTGAAAAAAGTTTTTTTTTTTTATTTCACCAGTTTGTGCTGATTGTTGTCCATCACACTGTGGCCACACTGTTAGGAATTTTAGTCAGTAATTTTCAGGGTAGAAAGAGGTTGCTCCAAAGAACAAGCCAGCATTTGTTTGGTGAAAAAATATTAATCTGTTTAAAAGGTATTACATTTTGAAATTTGAGGTTCTGAACATGCTCAGTTCAGTCTTTTGGATAGGTGTATAAACTGCAAACAAGGATTTGCCTCACAAACAGGGATTTTGACAGCTTATGAACAGGGATTTACAAAATCCCTGTTTGTATGAAAAAAATTCCTGTTCGCAAGCTGCCATTTTGTTTTCACTTTTCCTGATCAAACAAAACATTATTAGTTGACTCAGGGAAGTGTTGTGAGGTAAGCCTAGCATGTGTTTTGTTCAGGGCGACGTCCTCTACAAACTAATCTTTTGGTCTACTTTAGTTTGGCCATGCAAAGTGGTTTTGACATTTTAAAAATCCTTGTTCACTTCTCGCTTCCAATCCTTATTTGTGGGGTGTCAAAATCCTTGTTCATGAGCCGATGATTGTTCGAGAGGTGTCAAAATCCCTGTTCATAAGATGACAACCACATGGCCCTATCTCACAAATAGGGATTTCTCACAAACAAGGATTTTGACACCTCATGAACATGGATTCAGCTGATGAGCAGGGATTTTGACAGCTCATGAACAGGAATTCTAAAAAAAGAATCCTTGTTCATGAGGTGTCAAAATCCCTGTCCGTGTACTGTCAAAATCCTTGTTCATGAGAAATCCTTGTTCTTGAGCTGTCAAAATTCCTGTTCATGAGATGATGACTTGATGGCCCTATCTCATGAACAGGGATTTCTCATGAACAAGGATTTTGACACCTCACAAACAGGGATTCAGCTGACGAACAGGGATTTTGACACCTCAAGAACATGGATTTTTAAAGGTTACTGTTTCTTTGCCACTTCACTGCAAAGAACTAGTTATGACTTTTGGCTTGAAATTTACAGGGCAGAAAGGGGGTGTACCAGAGATGTGACTTATGCTAGTTTGGTGTAAAAGTTTTCATCGGTTACATAGTTATAGCATTCTGAAGATGAACAATTTCCCATAGGATAACACTGTGGCAAATGCGGTGCCTTTTGGTGCCTATTTATTAGACTCTAGGATTACAGTTACCTTTGAGCCAAGGCTCTTTTATAAAGGTTCCATGTCAGAATAAGAACAAACAAGCAGGACATTAATTATTACAGGATAACAGGTTACAGTTGTTTATCATCACATGAGTACATACAGTTAGTTGGTATTAGGGGCATGCACAAGACAGGGATAACACTGATAACGAGAACTTGGTTAGACACAGGAAGAAGGTGCTGCCAGAGGCAATTGTCAAAACACACAGGAAGTGCAAGTGGAAAGTGCAGGTAAGAGGAGGAGGAGGAGGAGGAGGGGGAAGGTAGAGGGGGATAGTAGGGGGATGGATGATAAGGGACAAGTGCCAAAAAGGGGACATCAGATTAGAGAAGACAGTCGCATGTGCTAGAGGCAGAGAGGAATAGGCAGAGGTTAGATTTGAACAGGCCTATTTTGGATAGGGAGGAGATGTCCCTGGTGAGACCATTTAGCGAGCTGGGATCTCTTTAGGCAAAGGATCTTTGCCCCTGTGAGGTCCGGAATCTCAGGATATGCAGTAATTTAGATTCATAGCCCCTGGTGAGGTGGGGATTCTGTACAGACTGTAGCACAGCATGAACTCTGAGGGGGGACAAAGCCGATCAATGTTTTTTTATCCATTATGCATGTTTTATACTTGGTGCGGCTTGAGAGTTGAAGCCACCCAGTTTGGACGTATAGGTCACACTTATGGGTGAGAAGATGGGATCCAGTGATGAGTCGGCAAGCTTTGTTCAAGGCCATAGATATTTGCCTGAGGGCAGTAGTGGAAGCAGAACCATAGATGATGAGGCCATAGTCAATAATTGAGATCACTGAGCTCTGGATTGTGATCCTTAAGGCTTCCAGAGTTAGGCATTGCCTATGCCTGTCAAGCAAGCCGATGAGTATGTTAGCTACTTTGTCAACATTGTCAATGTGAGTCCCATAGGATAGATTACTGTCAAGAGTGATTCCAAGGTATTTGAAGGATTGCACTTGATTTAGGATTGCACCTAGGCAGTTTGCAATAGTAAGGGGGTGGTCCCGGTGCTTGTTTTGAGAGCTACAGAAAAACATAGACTTTTTTTTTTATAGCTGAGGACAAGTTTGTGTTTACTGAATCAGTTTTCAACCAAGGAGAAACCATGCTGTAGTTTGCTTTGCAGAAGGTGGGGGTCCTTGTGGGTGGAGTGGATGACAGCATCATCAGCATATAGGAGGAGTTTCTCAGGACAGGATTGTAGAATACTATTTAGGAAGACACTGAAGAGAAGAGGCCCAAGGATGGACCTTGTGGGACTCCAAAGCGCACTGGTCTGGCATCAAAGAGGACATCAGCTATTTTCACTCTTTGTGAGTGGTTTTCCAGGTAACTCTTAAACTAGTTTGTAGATTCCTGGGATAACCCAGTATTTAGCAGCTGAGAGAGTAGTAGATGATAATGGACGGTATTGAATGCCTTCATCAGGTCAATGAAGACCGATCCTGTGAGAAAGCAATTGTCCAGGGAACTATGGATTGCACCAGTGAATTCAAGGAGAGCTGAGGTAGTATTGTGACCTTTTCTAAAACTGTGCTGTTGAGCACACAGGATATCGTACTTATCAAGGTATTCCATAAGCTGGTCCAATACTATATGCTTTATGGCCTTGGAGAGCGGGGGTAATATGGAGATGGGTCGATAGCTCACCAGGAGGGCTCTGTCCCCATTCTTGTGGACCGGTGTGACAGTGGTGGATTTCCATCTGTCAGGGAACTGGCTGAGAGAGAGGGAGAGGTTGCAGATTTTTGTTAATGGTAGGAGCTCCTCATCAAGGATGAGGGCCAACAGCTTGAGGTCAAGGGAGTCCTCACTTGACCTGGGCCTAGCAATAGCTTTACTGATGTAGTTGTGAACTTCATATGGTTTGACTGATTTGAAGTAGAATGGAGGTCAATTTGGAGAGAGGGTTAGACTTGAGGTTAGAGTTTGGGGGTCATCTTCATTCAGATAATCAGGTGGAAGAACAGAGCTGAGGTAAGTGAAAGCTGAGTTGAATGAATTTGCTATGGTAGTCGGGTCCAGCATTGTGATTCCATCTATGATCAGCATAGTGGGTGAGGTTGTTGTCTGCCTTCCTGTAACTTGTTTAATATTGTTCCAGAATGAATTCCCCTTCCTCCAAGTGTTTGTCAGGTCATCTTTATAGTAGGAACTTTTCTGCTAGCAGATTAATTTAGTGCAGTTATTATGAGCTTGTTTATAATTCTGTATTCCAATTTGCTTTCCAGTTTCCCGAGCCCATACCCAGGCATGGTCCCTGGATTTAATAGTGCTAGTAGTTCAGAGGAGACACAGGGGCTGCACAGGCCTTTGACTTTCTGCTTTTTGAAAGGGGCATGAGAGTCACAGGCAGCATTAAAGGTTTTGATGAAGAAGCCAAGGTCAGTGTTAATATCTGGAGCATGGAAGATTGAGGACCAATCTTGCATCCTTAGGCAGGATTTTAGGTGTTTCAGCTGTCCCCATGGAAGGACTTTGCTGGTAATTAATTTTGGGGGGGAGGGTCATAGTAAATTTGTTTATCCAGATGCAGATTACAGGGGAATGGTGGCTTAGAGTGTCAGGAAGGACAGAGATGTTTGAGATGCAGGATAGGTGACTAGTCAGAATTCAGTTCAGGAGTGTACTTGTGCCTGTTTTGTGATTTTGCCTAGTGGGGGAGTCAACCAGTTGAGCAAGGTTTGCTAAGGAGATGGCATCTTTGAAGTCCCCAGATTCTGAAGCAAGCCAGTTAATATTGAAGTCACCCATGAGGATTGTCTCAGAGCCAGGTGGTTGGGATCGGATGAGGCCAAGGACTGAGTTGAAGCCTTTTCCTTGTTCTTTAGGGGGGATGTATACTGTGGCAATTTTGCCATTGGGGGTCCCTAGTAAAACTTTGACAGTGAGAATCTGGGAGGATTAGTCAGAGACAGGGGTTTTTAGAGGGTGGCCTTGGAGAGAGCCTTTGAGATATAAGGTGGAGCCACCACCTCTTTTAGCAATACTGTCATGTCAAAAAATGTTGTACCCTGGCAGGGTACTAGCCATGTCCAAGATTTTAGGTGACAGCCAGGTTTTGACAACTGCAAGGATGTCTGGCTTCTATTGGTTTACAAATATTTGCAGGGCATTAAGTTTTGGCAGGAGACTGCAAATGTTTACTGTAGCAAGGGTGAGTATTCCGGAGTGACTCAGTTTGCAGCCTAGGCTAGACGTAGTGGGTCCTGGTCCTGGGTTGGGGTGAATATTACTCAAAATCAGCAGCAGGAGGAGCAGGAGCTTCAGGGCTTACCACTGTCATTGTCTGGTAGAGATTTTCCCAGTATGATTACTGCTCGAGCAAGGGTAATAAAGTTGCCAGAGGTCCCAGAAAGCAATTATGAATGCCAGAGGTGGAAGAAGGAACAAACATGTGTATATCACCCTTTCAAGACCCCAAAGGTGTTGTGAACCATTCCCAGTAGAGTGTGAGAATGGGGAGCCAGGTGCAGCAGGTATGGTGCCAGTGTGTGGATAGACAGGGTCAGTTTGGTATCTTGGATGAAGAGAAGGGTTACTTGCCCTAGGTAGGTAGAATAGAGGTATCAGGGAGAACAAGATAATCAGATGGAGAGGTAGGAAGGACAGAGCCATTTTACTCAGAAGAGGAGGTAGGGAAGAATCAAGTAAATTCAAGTAGGGTAGAGAACAGCATGAGTTGGTGACTGGGAAGGAGAGAGGTGAGGCTAGTGTTCATGGAGCAGTTAGGAGAGAAAACAGAACAAAGGAGGGAGGGTGAGAGGAGAGAGGGGAGGGGAGGGTAGGTGGGCGGCGGGAACAAGTGGAGACCAATAGGTCACAAGCAGGGAGTGACCCTATTACCAGGGGCCGGGCAAAGACCTATGTACTTAAGGTGGTGTTTGAGGGAAGGGTGGTGCAAAATTATGGCAATCTGCAGTATATTCCAATGGGCAAAGAAGCCCAGAATCACAAGTAAAAAATAGTAAAGGAGCCAGGCCAATCCATGGCTAAGTAGAGAGCAGGCAACCAATCAGGGCAGGAAGGCAGCGACCGGCAGTCAATCGGACCGTTCAGTTCTATGCCAGTGCAGCCAGCGATCTTACCCAGCTTCAGATGGGACCCCGTGGCTTGAGTCAGGTGGTGGTGCTGATGGCAAGCTGAAGGAGCAGTGGCAACTTCTGCAGGAGCCCTATCAGGGGCTGGACTCTGTGGGGGGGGGACCAGAGCAGGGGTTAGATAAGGAGGGGAAATGAAGGATGGTGCAGATTCAGAAATGGTGGGCATGGAGGGGATTAGGGGGATGGAGATAAGGCAGAGAAAGATCAGGCAGGGATCAGGGGGCCACACCTACCCAAAATGGAGATTGTGCAAGCTACAGTGCCAGGTAGGACAAAGGAGCAATTAGGGACAGACAGAGACAGGAAAACACAGCTAAGAGTTGAGGGGTTAGGTCAGATGGTCACAACAGGGGAGAGGAATCAGAGATCATAGAAACCAGCAGAACAAATAACACTTTAAACACTTTAACAAAATCCTGGTAGACACTGGCTGAATAGATATTTTAAAATCAAACTCAGGAAATCTGCAGAAAGCAGTCACTTTACATAGTGACAAATAGATGCCAATGAATCAAAAATACAAGCAACAGTTAACTGCAGAACAGAATATACAATTAAGCTCAAAGTCTTGAAAATGGTTCGACGTACAGATTTTTCACTAAACGTAGCTTGGTACACCTGTACGTGTACTAAGTATACATGCAGGTTACCAGTCCATGATCACAACTGCAGTGGAATTTTTTTCAAGGTTGCTATGGTTACTGAGATATTGCACCATTTGCCAAACAAGGGTTACTTGGAATGAGTCTAGGCCTGTGCTACATCACTACAGTTACAGATAGATGGGTGAGCAGGGCCCTGGATACCATTATGCAGTAATGGGACTGCTGGGCCATCCATTAAGCAATACTGGGACTGAAGGGACCAGAGGGCCCAGCGCTATCACACGGAGATGACAGTTTATTACAATGTCTGTATACTTATGAATAGATGGGAGTGCAGGGCCTGTAGGGCCCTGTGCTCCAAAAACCTGATGCCATGGGAGTGCAGGGCATGGAGGGCCCTGTACTCCCAAAAACCATATAAGGGTAAGATTACATTTTCTTAAAAAGTGAGGAAATTCATTGCAAAAATTGTTATTAATGCATCAGTTAGGATTGAAGTGACAAAAATAGGGAAATTAGGTATTAGGTTTGAGACCCTAACACCCCTCCCTACCCCCCCACCCCCACCTTCCACAGACCAATGGGTGATGGGGTGTAGGCACACCTTGTCGACCGTAAGTCTCACCCCGTTCTCCTATACTGTACCATGTCAACTTTCTTACACATGGAATGGGATGAGAGTTAAGGCCAGTGTCCCTAATTACACCCAGTCACCTGTTGGTCTGTGGAGGGTGGGAGTGGCATGGAGTGGTAGGGTGGGGGTGTTAAGGTCTCAACCCTAATGCCTCATTTCCCTACTTTTGTCACTTCAACCCTAACTGATGCATTAACAAAGTTTTCTGCAATGAAGAATGAATCTATATATATATATATATATATATATATATATATTTATCTATGTATTTATGTGAACATGCATATGGACATTTGAAACTGCCAGCAGAAAAAGGCCATTTGGTTTATCGAGTCTGCTCGATTTTGCAGCTAGCACCCCTACTCCTGCAGCTGCCCTCCACCCCTACCCCATGACCCACCCTTTTGTCCTATCCCAGCCACTCTTGAAGCATCTCACTGTTTTATAGGCCACCACATCTGCCAGTAGTGCATTCAACTCTGCTACCACCATTTCAGTAAAGAAATGCCTCTTCATCTCCCTCCTAAACCTGCCACCCTCCAATCTCATGTCATGACCCTGAGTGCCTCTCCCCACCCTCCCCTTGAACAGTCCCTCAGTGCCTGTCCTGTTTATTCCTCTCATGTACTTAAAGGTCTCAATCATATCCACCGTTCCTTCTCTCCTCCAGAGAGTACATGTTCAACTCCTTCAGTCTAACCTCATATGATAACTCCCCCAGACCCATGATCATCTTTGTTGCTCTGCCTTGCACCCCTTCCAGCAATCTAATGTTCCTCTTTAGGTAAGGGCACCAAAACTGAATCCAGTACTCCAGGTGGGGTCTGACCAGTGATCTGTATGACAGCAGAATCACCTCCTCCTTCTAGATGTTATACCCCTTGCAATATAACCCAGTATCATGTTGGCTGCTGCTGCTTTCCTACACTGTGCTGAGTTATTCATTGCTCCTGTAATGAGCACCCCTAGATCTTTCTCATCCTCATTCACAGCTAGCTGCACCCCCCCAGATGGTAGCTTCCCTTTGGATTATTTGCCCTGAAATGCAGCACCCTGCATTTTTTGGCATTGAAACCAAGTTGCCAGGTATCAGACCATGGATCCAGCCTTGTAGATCTTCCTGCAATCCCTGCCACCCCCCTTGGTTATCCACCACTGCTCCAATCTTGGTGTCATCCACAGATAGACTGATCTTTCTATTTACGCCTACCGAGATATCTGCAATAAATACCCCAAATAACACCAGCCACAGCACTGACTCCTGTTGGACCCCGCTCATCACTGCCCATGGGGATGGTAATTCTCCTCCTCCCACCACCCCCTGCTGCTGTCCCTGCAGCCAGTTCTTCAGCCATTCCACCAGTTTTTTCCCCCACCCCTTTGCCCCATAGCTTACATGCTAGACTCCCATGTGGTACTGAGTCAAATGCCTTACTGAAGTCCAGGTACAGGACATCCACCGCATGTCCTTTGTCCATTTCCCTAGTCACCCAGTCATAGTAGTCCAGTAGGTTGGTCTGGCAGGACCTGCCCTTGAGAAAGCCATGCTGCCTACTGTCCTGCACCCCACTGACCTCCAGCAGGGTCACCATCCTCTTCTTCAGGATTGTTTCCATCACTTTCCACACTATGGACATGAAAATCACTGGTCTATAGTTTCCTGATTCACCTTTGGGACCACCCTTATGGAGTGGAGCCACGTGAGCCATCGTCCAATCCTGAGGTACACACCCTGCATCCAGAGAGGCATTAAATAGGTCTGCCAAAGGGCCTGCCAGGACCTCTGCCAACTCCTTCAGTACCCTGGGGTGTATGCCATCCTGTCTCGGTGCTTTGTCCACCCTCAGAACCCTTAACACATCTAGCACTCTATCTTCTATGATTTCCCCATCCGTCACCCCTCCCCCTATGATCCTATCCCCCTCCAACCTTAGGTATTCCCCCCCTTTCTCTTTAGTAAAAAATGAGCAGAAGTAAAGTGCTTCTGCCTTTTTGTCCCTTTTCCACCCATTCCCCCTCTTTCTCAATCCTTACTATTTGGTCCTTACAACCCCCTTTCTCTCTGACGTACCTGAAGAAGTCTTTTTCCCCCTCTTTAATTCCCTTCACCTGCTTGACCTCCCTTGACACTTTTGCTGCCCTTACTTCCCTGGTCTCCTCCTTTGCTTCCTTCAGGTACTCCTCCCTGTCCTCCCCCTCCCTGTTCTCCTGTATCTCCTATATGCACCTTCTTTTCTCCTCAATCTGTCTATGACACCCTTGCTCATCTAGCTAGGTTTCTTCACCCTAGCCTTTTTACTTTGGGGTTTTCTGCAGGAATTTGTTGCCTCCACTGTCCCTAATTTAATGAGTTCCCACCTCTGATTCATGTCCATATTAGGCTGAATTCCATCCAGGAACTCTTGCATCACTTCACCCACCTTTTTGAAGTCACCCTTTCTAAAGTCTAGCACCTTTGTGCCAGATGCCCCCCCCCCACTGCCCAGCAGCAGCTGGGACCATACTGTCAGGTAATAAGTCCCCCTGCCAGTGGTTCTTCCATCTGAAAATTCCTCACCCACTCTCCATTAGACAGTATGAGGTCAAGGGTATTCCTTTCCCTAGTTGGTTCACTGACCAACTGCATCAGGAAGTTATTCTGAAAGCATCTAGCATTATCTGTTCCCTTCTGCACTTGGTGGCAGGTTTCCTCCACTCCACTCCCAGCAGGTTGAAGTCACCTAGTCTCTCCACCCCACCCTTCTCATAGTTCCTCTGGATCTGTTCCACCAATACCCTATCTGTCTTTTCCAATTGGGAGGTCAGCCTGTACACCACTCCCAACCGTAGTGTCCTATATTTTGGATCTTGAATTTGCATCCATAGAGCCTCTGTGTCTCCTTCCTCCCCCTATTCCTTAATGCACTTTAGCCCCCCTCAGGTACAGTGTTACCCACCTCCTTTCCCCTTAACTCTATCGTTGTGGAATGATCTGTAACCTGGGACAATATATATTATATATTTATTATAGGGGCACAGTTGTGCCCCTATAATTAGGGTTGAATAGACAGTTCAATGTTAAACTCAACATTTTGCACTTTAATAACTTTGCAACTGTGCAATGGAGTCACACAAAATTGGGTATGCTTAAACCTGTGGGGGTAGATCTCTTGATGTGGCAAGTTATGTTCTGGTCAGATATGCTGTCTCCGAGTTAAGGAGAGGCGAACAAAACATATTTTCGCTCATTGACTTTGCTGGGATTTTTCTTTTAACTTGCTTACAGCACAGAGAGTTTGGTTATTGGATCTGACATTTTAGGGCAGAAAGGGACTACCTCAGGTATGTACCTTTTGCTAGTCTGGTGAAAAAATAATAAGCAGTTTTCAAGCTATAGCAATTTAAAAATTTGAAAACAAAAATAGTTTCTGAGCATGCTCAGCAAGCACTTCAAGATGGCTGTATGAAATGAAGTAGGAATCCTGCTTTGTATGGGAAAATTAATACTTTGTATGGCCGTCATCTTATTTTCAGTTCTACCTGAAAAACAAATTTGGAAACCTCCCAAAATAATATCCTGGGGCAGGAACCAACACATTTAGCTTGCTTATTCAGACCCCTTTAGTGCATTCTGAACTTTACTTGATGAATATGCCCTTAAAATGTGTTTTATTTAATCATTTAATTCCTTGTTCATATTGGCATAGTACAACCTAGGATCCTACTTCGTATGTTGAGATATGACATAGGATCCTAAACCATGAGCCAAAAACAGGATTGTTAATTAAAAAATACATTTTTGATGCTGACATCAGGATGTCCAATCCCCGTGTCAGCACTAGATGACCCCCACCAGAGTGGGACACTAAGGAGCCCACTCCTAGTATCCCCAACAGAAAAAAACAGAATGCCCAATTCCCATTTTGGCAGAAGCCCTCCCACCAAAGCAGGACACTGGGGAGCCCACTCCCAGTGTCCCCAGTTATATCATGCCCCCTTCCATCACTACCAGTACTGTCACTTTGGGACACTGGTGAGCCAACCCCCAGGGTGGCAAAATGTTTATTTAATTGATGCATGAAATAAAGAAAACAATCCCCCAATGACTTTTTATTAAAAAAATCCTATAAAAAAGAGAACAGTCCGGCCATCTCCGCCATCCTCCCCTCCCCACCGTCCTCTGTGCACCCACCTCCCACACACCTCCCCTTACCCCATACTTACCTCCGGATGTCAGCGGCTGTGATCTTCTCTGGATTGGGACATGTCTGCACTTTTCAAAGCCAAACCATGAATTGAAGAATCAAGGTAAGTGCCATATAATAACTGCCTATGGAATTTTGAACTTATGTTGATATCTCTGGCATTTATCAACATTTTTGCACCACATTTTCAACATGGGCTTTTTGTGACCCCACTTCATGAACACTGTCACTGTCATCTCATTACTCAGTCCTGTAAAGGTGATTTTGGGGTTGCTGCACAGAATCATCTTTCAGGACTGATTAATGAAATGACATGTCTGTTTTCATGAGGGAAGGCCCCAAAATGCCAATCTTGAAAATTTGGTGCAAAAAATTGACCAAATGGCTGCAACATGAGTGTGTGTTCTGCAGTTTCTATGCACACTCTTAACTTTTCCAATGTTTAATATTTTCACTCCAGATTTTCAACATTGCTATTTTTCACACCTCCTCATGAACAGTACATCTGTCATTTTTCACATCCTGCCTGAAACATGTTTTTGCACCTGTGGCATAGAGTGACACAGGCACAGTGCAAAATCAACTTCTGGGATGGATTAACAAAATCACAGTGCTAGTGTTCAGGAGGTGGGGTCCCCAAAAAGCCATGTTGAAAATTTGTTGTGAAAATTCTGAAAAATGCCCGAGTTACATGTCTCCATTGAATGTATTCTGTGCATGCTCATAACTATGGTACTTTCAGTAGTTTGCTGCCAAATTTTCAACATAGCCATTGTATCACAACACCTCATGAACAGCACAACTGCCCTTTTTCACATCCTGCCCAAAATGTGTTTTTGCACCTATGATGCAGAACAACATTGCCATTGTGCATAATTACATTTTGCCTTGCATTTCACAATTTCTCTGTACCAGGGTACATGAGGTGGGGTAATAAGATGACTGTGCTGACAATTGGTCACTGCTGTTTGACACATGGAAGTGTAGGGCCCAGAGTGCTATGCACTTCCACACCTATATGCATATGCACATCTACAGAGGAATTGGAGACCATAATAGACTTCCATCATAAAATAAGGATACTATTATACTATCTCAAAAGGAGGGAAATTCATTGTAAAAACTCCATTAATGCATCAGTTAGGGTTTCTATTACAGAAACAAAAGACTGAACATTCAGTGTTACTGTTATCATCCCTACCACCCCACCCTCCATGCAACAGCAGGTGTTGAGTTGTGCCTTGGAGTCACAGGGCCTAACTCTCAACCTATTCTCCTATACTGTAAAATCTCAGCTTGTTTACACATGGAATGGGATGAGAGTTAGGCCTGATGGCACCAAAGCACACCCCGATGACTGCTGGCTGGTATGTGAAGGGTGGGGTGGGTGGGGTGGGGTGATAGGGTTGGTAACCCTAACACTGAATTTCTAGTCTTTGTTGCTGTAATAGAAATCCTAACTGATGCATTAATGGAGATTTTTGCAATTGCAATGAATATATATATATATATACATATATATATATATATATATATATATATTATGTTAGGTAGCACGGTAGTGCTACCATAGTTAGGGTTGAGGAGCCATTTCTATGTTAAACCCCAAAACTTTGCACCTTAATAACTTTGTAACCATTTGATGGATTTGCCTGAAATTTGGAATTTATGATCAAGAACCATAGGCCTTGGGATCTGCCAAGTTTTGTACTGGTCGAATATACGGCTATGGAGTTATTAAGTGTGATCTGTGCGCAAGTTTACGCTTTTCTGGAATTCTATGGTCGCGCCTACAGGTCGTATGGTTTGTGTGACCGGCCCAAAATCTTCACAGAACGTGTGGCCAGGGTCCCCGATGTGCCTTTTGAAGATTTCATGAAAAAATATTAAACGGTTCAAAAGTTATTCAAAACAGTTTCCCATTATAAGTCAATGGGAAAAGTTAACAAAAAGTTCAACACTTTCGCAAATGCATTTTTACTTTCGCAAGTGGGCCTGTTACTTTCGCCGTCGGCCATTTTGTTTTCAGTTGGTGATCAGAAAATGGTTGGCATTTAAATTTGGGACCCTCTAGCAACCTAATTTTTTTTTATTCACCTAGTCGGGCCCTGAGGATGCTTGCCATGTCTTTATTTTGGTAAACACCCCAGAAATATGATTTTCAAATTTCTGGAAAAGTACTTTCACAAATTATTTTACGTTTCACGAAGTGTCGTAAATTTTGACAAAGCTTTGGAAAATTATGACAGTAGTTTTCTAGTCTGTGGAAAATTACAGCAATTTTTTTGGCACTGCGCTGCAAAGAACAGCTGGGAGTTTGAGCTGAAATTTGAGGAACGGAGCCGACATCTCACAGATGTGCCTTTCAGTGTTGTATTGAAAAAATATTACATGGCAGAAAAGTTACGGCACTCCAAAGTTGATGTTTTTTCCCATAGGATAACATTACGGCGACCGACGCATTACAGAAATCCTTTGGATCCCTGCTGCAAAATAACGGTTTGGTCTTTTTTCCTGAAATTTGGAGAGAAGACAGCCAACAGCTCACAGATGTGCCTTTCAGTGGTTTGGTGAAAAAATATTACAGGGAGGCAAAGTTATGGTGCTCCGAACTTCTCTTTTTTTCCCATAGGATAACATTACGGCGTTTGCCGCGCCTTTCAGGGCCCATATCTCGAAAACGGTGCTAGATACGGAGTTTTCGTCGGAAAAACTCTTAGCCCCCTAAGTGCAAAACTAGCCAGGACAGTCATAAATCATACGACTTTTTAATTTTTTTTCTACGTCACACGGTTCCTGAGATATAACTTATTTAGTATTCCAAGTCCTCATTTTCTGCTCCGATACCCATTATTATGCATACATTCTTTGTACTCACTGTCTTTCTCTATTCAGCTTTTTGGGAAAACCAGCCTGTGCGCTTACATTACTGTTACCATTGCCCTTTCGCTTGGCGTGTCATGCCCATTTCACTTACCGTTGGCGCCTGCGCCACCATCGTCATGCTATCCTTTATGCTTATTTGGCGCTTTTGCTTGCTACTTTTTTTGCCATTTGTGTGTACCGATTGTTTCTCTTTCTGTTTCACTTTTGTGTCACCATGCCCATTGCCATTTTGATTTACAGGCACCATGTTACTATGTGACAAGACATCACGTGGCACACCGTTCCCGTCTACGCCGCCGTGTTCGTTATCCTTTCTGTTCTCATTCACGCTTGAATTACATTGTACGCCACTGTTAGCACTTCTGTTTGCATTGCTGTTCCTGTTACTATGCCACAAGACATCATGTGGTGGGAGTGTGGGGCCCTTTGGGCCCTGCTCTCCAGCTGCCGCATTACATGCCGGGAGCACGGGGTCCTATGCGTTATCTCATGCTTTCATTTACGCTTGCTTTTGTTATTTTTGCCATTTGTGTGTCAGTAGTACTGTTTCTCTTTCTGTTTCACTTTGCATCACCATGTCCATTGACATTTCCATTTGCAGGCACCATGTTATATGTGATAACACATCACGGGCAGACCGTTCCCTACAGCCACCGTGCGCATATCTTTCTGTTCTCATTCGCCTTGTGTTACCATGTGTGCCACTGTTAGCATTTCTGTTTGCGTTGCTGCTTCTGTTACTATGCCACAAGACATCATGTGGTGGGAGTGCGGGGCCCTTCCCACCGCTGCATTACATTCACTATTTCTCGTTACCATTCTCAAAAACAAGGGAAATTAGAGGCAAAAAACTCCATTTAATGCATTAGTTAGGGTTGTTCCACAGCGACAAAAGTGAGGAAATTCGCTGTTAGGGTTGAAAACCCTAACTCCGAATTCACCCCCCGCAGCACCACACACACACAGACACACACACACATTCAAGTATGGGGGAGGACCAAGTCAACACAACCAATGACAGACATCCAGCAGCAGGTGACAGAAATAACAAACAATTGTCTAAATGTACTACGAGACATCCCCACCCACCTGACCAGGTACTGCATGCTCAGTGGAAATCAACAGCAAAACTGAGGCCATGTACACCAAACGTACACATCCCTGATTGCAGCTGCACACAACATACCACACTTAGTAGTTGCATGGCCTTACCTACCAATGCTCCACACCAGACCAGACCACATGTGGTGGGCCACCTGAGCAATAGAGTTCAGCAAAACCAAGGAGTTGTACAGGTATAATATCTCTGATTATAACAAGGGTTTGAGAAATGCAGCTTTCTAATTGACTGTAAACATTGTAACAGCCTTATGTTTACTTTTTATTAACATACATGTAGAGCCTAACCATATGATGAATATGGTTTAATGTTGTTTAAAAACAGTTTTATTATGATAGCAGTAAGCCACTCCAGGTATTATGTTAATGGTCAGTTTAACACTGTCTAGCGACATGTGGCACTCGGCTATGCCTCATTCAACATTAAACCCCACAGGGTGATTAACAGACCATTTAACATAACTGTTGTTCATGCCTTATTGCTTAATTGTCTTTATGAGTAGATAGTCTCCCTCTGCTAGGCACTGTAGCAGCTTTGCAACACAGTGTCCACCCAGTTACACCATACACTGTCTAGTTACTGGAGAATGGCTGTGAATATGAACTCTGAAGATGAACAGTGTAACTTGATCATTACAGTCATCGAAACCTTAGTGTGATTATAACTGACAGAGTCAGTGATAGAGAATAACCCCTGCTGTCCTAGTACACTTACCCCACTGTGAGTTAAATCAATACTAAAAGACATTCTGTTTATATCTACACCATACCTACTTGATTCCTGTTGTACCACAATTAACATAAGTTATCACTTTGATAGCATCAGTGACAGAAGTGTGGCAAACCCAAACACTAGGCATACAGCCTGAGTATGAAACAACTGTTAAAAAAATTACACTGTGTCCATAAGTGGCATAGATCACTCATTGCAACAATAGTAAATGTATTACTTTAAATAAGTTAGTCATCACCGATGCAATGAGATTGTCTTTATCAGGGTACAACATACTCAGTAAGTGCCTACAGGAAAATCTATCCATTATACATCTCCGATACAGGTACTTCATTGTTGGCTCAGTAGTGCTATGATATTTAGAAGTTGCTTGGCCTGATCCATGCAATTACAATGTTTCTTACAAAGAATACTTACTGCATCTTTAGTATTGAAACACTGAAGGTCTATGTATGTACATGAGCAGTACACTTCATCAGTAAGAATGCATCTGATACTGGCAGTACGAATTTCAGAGCATTGAACAGGCAATGCTTTCCATATGCTTACATCAGCCTCTCTATCTTGAGTAAACCATTGCAGTAAATGTACTACTATGTAAATCACCTACTAAATGTAACACTACTTTTATCTTGAGCATGCTAGTGTCTTGTGGTTAATTTATGTACTTCTCTTAATTAATGTATAACATAGTGTTAAAACCTTTCTACAACTGTCATCATGCACCTTCAGCATTTATATTGACTAATGGCACAGTACCAGTTGTGGTGTGGTGTGAGGCATCGTAGGTAAGGCCATGCAACTACTAAGTGTGGATGCGTTGTGTGCAGCTGCAATCAGGGATGTGCACGTTTGTGCGTATGGCCTCAGTTTTGCTGTTGATCTCCACTGAGCATGCAGTACCTGGTCAGGTGGTGGGGATGTCTCAGAGTGTACATTTAGACAATTGTTTGTTATTTCTGTCACCTGCTGCTGGATGTCTGTCATTGGTTGTGTTGACTTGGTCCTCCCTATACTTGAATGTGTGTGTGTGTGTGTGTGGTGCTGGGGGGTGGTCGGAGTTAGGGTTTTCAACCCCTATCACGAATTTCCTCACTTTTGTCGCTGTGGAACAACCTAACTAATGCATTAAATGGAGTTTTTGCCTCTAATATATATATATATATATATATATATATATACATAGTATATATATGCATAATATATATATAAAGATCTGTTGGCACCCTTTGCAAACTGTGTGAGAGGTCTGTCGGCACCATGCCATTCTGCTAAAGCTGAACCAGCATAGTATTCTGTGGTGATTTGCATATGTAGCCCATGATGCTTTGCATTGTGGGGGCATGTGTGATTTTGTATTCCTTTGAAACTTAGCTTCCGCCAAATGCCCTTGAGGTAACCATTACCTCAGTGCTTGCACAGAGGTTTTTGTCATATATATATATATATATATATATATATATATATTAGAGGCAAAAAATCCATTAATGCATTGAGTTAGGGTTGTTCCACAGTGACAAAAGTGAGAATTCACTGTTAGGGTTGGAAACCCTAACTCATCACCCCCCGCACCACACACACAGACACACACACACACACACATATGCAAGTAGGGGAGGACCAAGTCAACACAACCAATGACAGACATCCAGCAGCAGGTGACAGAAATAACAAACAATTGTCTAAATGTACTACGAGACATCCTCACCCACCTGACCAGGTACTGCATGCTCAGTGGAGATCAACAGCAAAACTGAGGCCATGTACACCAAATGTACACATCCTGATTGCAGCTGCACAACGCTCACTTAGTAGTTGCATGGCCTGCCTACCGATGCCCCACACCAGACGATACCACATGTGGATGGGCCACCTGAGCAATAGAGTTGAGCAAAACCAAGGAATTGTACAGGTATAATATCTCTGATTATAACAAGGGTTTGAGAAATGCAGCTTTCTAATTAACTGTAAACATTGTAACAGCCTTATGTTTAGTTTTATTAACATACATGTAGAGCCTAACCATATGATGAACATGCTTTAATGTTGTTTAAAAAACAGTTTTATTATGATAGCAATAAGCCACTCCAGGTATTATGTTAATGGTCAGTTTATCACTGTCTAGCGACATGTGCACTCGCTATGCCTCATTCAACATTAAACCCTACATGGTGATTAACAGACCATTTAACATAACTCGCTGGTCATGCCTTATTGCTTAATTGTCTTTATGACTAGATACTCTCCCTCTGCTAGGCACTGCAGGAGTTTTGCAACACAGTGTCACACCCAGTTACACCATACTTGTCTACTTACTGGAGAATGGCTGTGAATATGAACTCATGAAGATAAACAGTGTAACTTGATCATTACAGTCATCAAAACCTTAGTGTGATTATAACTGACAGAGTCAGTGATAGAGAATAACCCTTGCCGTCCTAGTACACTTATCCCATTGTGAGTTAAATCAGTACTAAAGACATTCTGTTTATATCTACACTATACCTACTTGATTGCTGTTGTACCACAATTGACATAGTTATCACTTTGATAGCATCAGTGACAGAAGTGTGGCAAACCCAAACACTCACGATACAGCCTGAGTATGAAACAACTGTTAAAAATTACGCTGTGTCCATAAGTAGCATAGATCACTCATTGCAACAATAGTAAATGTATCACTATTTGAATAAGTTAGTCATCACAGATGCAATGAGATTGTCTTTATCAGGTACAACATACTGAGTAAGTGCCTACAGGAAAATCTATCCTATAGACATCTCCGATACAGGTACGTCATTGTTGGCTCAGTAGTCCTATGATATTTAGAAGTTGCTTGGCCTGATCCATGCAATTACATAGGTTCTTACAAAGAATACTTACTGCATCTTTTGTATTGAAACACACTGAAGGTCTATGTATGTACATTAGCAGTACAGCTTCATCAGTAAGAATGCATCTGATACTGGCATGCAATTTCACAGCATTGAACAGGCAATGCAATACGTTTACATCAGCTCTCTATCTTCAGTAAACAGTTGCAGTAAATGTACTACTATGAAAATCACATACTAAATGTAACACTACTTTTATCTTGAGCATGCTAGTGTCTTGTAGTTAATTTATGTACTTCTCTTAATTAATGTATACTCACTAGTGTTAAAACCTTTCTACAACTGTGATCATGCACATTTAGCATTTATATTGACTAATGGCACAGTACCAGTTGTGATGTGGTGTGGGGCATCATTAAGTAAGGCCATGCAACTACTAAGTGTGGTACATTGTGTGCAGCTGCAATCAGGGATGTGTACATTTGGTGTACATGGCCTCAATTTTACTGTTGATCTCCACTGAGCATGCAGTACCTGGTCAGGTGGGTGGGGATGTCTCATAGTACGTTTAGACAATTGTTTGTTATTTCTGTCACCTGCTGCTGGATGTCTGTCATTGGTTGTGTTGACTTGGTCCTCCACCATACTTGCATATGTGTGTGTGTGTGTGTGGTGCTGGGGGGGGGTGAATTCGGAGTTAGGGTTTTCAACCCTAACAGCGAATTTCCTCACTTTTGTCACTGTGGAACAACCCTAACTAATGCATTAAACAGAGTTTTTTGCCTCTAATTTCCCTTCTTTTTGAGAATGATAATGAGAAATAGTGAATATAATCCAGCGGTGGGAGCGCAGGGCCCTCGCCACGTGATGTCTTGTGGCATAGTAACAGGAACAGCAATGCAAACAGAAGCTCTAACAGTGGCGCACATGGTAATGCAAGCGCGATTGAGAACAGAAAGGGTAACACACACGTGGCGTAGACGGGAATGGTCTGCCATGTGATGTGTTGTCACATAGTAACATGGTGCCTGCAAACAGAAATGTCAATGGGCATGGTGACGCAAAGTGAAACAGAAAGAGAAACAGTACTGTAGACACAAATGGCAAAAAATAACAGAAATGCAAGCGCAAATGAAAACGCAAAGGATAACGCACATAGGGCACCGCGCTCACGCCACATAATGTGGCGGCAGGAGGGTGGGGCCCTTTGGGCCCCACGTTCCCACCACATGATGTCTTGTGGCATAGTAACAGGAACAGCAATGCAAACAGAAGTGCTAATAGTGGCGCACATGGTAATGCAAGCGCGAATGAGAACAGAAAGGGTAACACACACGGTGGTGTAGACGGGAGTGGTCTCCACGTGATGTGTTGTCACATAGTAACATAGTGCCTGCAAACGGAAATTTCAATGGGCATGGTGACTAAGTAAAACAGAAGAGAAACAGTATCTTTAGACACAAGTGGCAAAATAACAGAAATGCAATCGCAAATGAAAACTCAAGGATAACGCATATGGTGGCAGGACGTCAACGGTAAGTGAAGCAGGGTACTGAACTGCAAGCTGAAAGGACAACATTAACAGTAATGTAAGCGCACAGGCTGGTTTTCCCCAAAACCTGCATAGAGAAAGACAGTGAGTACAAATAATGTATGCATAATAATGAGTATCGGAGAAGAAAATGAGAACTTGGAATACTAAATAGGTTATATCTCAGGAACCGTACGACGTAGAGAAAAAATTTAAAAGTTGTATGATTTACAACTTTCCTGGCTAATTTTTTTTGGGGGGGGCTAAGCACTTTTCTGACGAAAAGTCCGTATCTCGCACCGTTTCCGAGATACTGGCCCTGAAAGGCGCGGTGAACGCCGTAATGTTATCCTATGGGAAAAAAAGAGAAGTTCTGAGTGCCACAACTTTGCCGCCCTGTAATATTTTTTCACCAAACCACTGAAAGGCACATCTGTGGGCTGGTGACTGTCTTCCCTCCAAATTTCAGGAAAAAATACCAAACCGTTATTTTGCAGCAGGGTGCCAAAGGATTCCTGTAATGCGTTGGGCACTGTAATGTTATCCTATGGGAAAAAACATCAACTTTGGAGTGCCATAACTTTGCTGCCGTGTAATATTTTTTCAATACAACACTGAAAGGCACATCTATGAAATGTCATCTGCGTTTCCTCCAAATTTCAACCCCAAACTCCCAACCGTTCTTTTGCAGCGGAGTGCCAAAGAATTACTGTTATTTTAGGCATAGTATCATAAGTAATTATGCATATTTAAAGCTTTTTGCAAAATTTGCGACACTTTCATGAGTGCGACACTACTTTGCGAAAGTACTTTTTCCAGAAATCTGAAAAACATATTTCTGGGGTGTTTTACCCCAAAATAAAGACATGGCTAGCATCCTCAGGACCCGACTAGGTGAATACAAAAAGAATTAGGTTGCTAGAGGGTCTCAATTTTAAATGCCAAGCATTTTTCTGATCACTAACTGAAAACCAGATGGTGGATTTGCGACAGTAACAGGGCCATTTGCGACAGTAAAAAGTGCATTTGCGACACTGTCAAACTTTTTGTTAACTTTTCCCATTGACTTATAATGGGAAATTGTTTTTTGAATAACTTTTGAACCGTTTAATATTTTTTCACGAAATCTTTGAAAGGCACATCAGGAACCCTGGCCGCATGTTCCCTGAAGATTTTGGGCAGGTCGTCCAAACCGTGTGACCTGTAGGCACGACAGCAGAATTCCAGAAAAAGCGTAAACGCACGCACAGATCATGCTTAATAACTCCACAGCCGTATATTGGACCGGTACAAAACATCGCAGATCCCAAGGCCTATGGTTCTTGATCATGTATTCCAAATTTCAGGTAAATCTGTCAAACAGTTGGAAAGTTATTAAGGTGCAAAATTTGGGGTTTAACATAGAAATGGCTCCTCAACCCTAACTATGGTAGCACTACTGTGCTACCATAATATATATATGTGTATATATATATATATATATATATATATATATATATATATATATATATATATTCAGTGTTAGGGTACCAACCCAACCCCCACCCTCTACAGACCTACAGGAATCGGGGTGTGCCTTGGGGTCATTAGCCTAACTCTCACCACATTCTATTTGTAAAACTGAGATGATACAGTATAGGAGAATGGGGTGAAAGTTAGTCTGATGACCCCAAAGCACACCCTGATGCCTGTTGGTCTGTGGGGTGGAGGGTAGGGATGGTAAACCCAATATTCAATTTCCAAACTTTGTCACTGTAATGACAACTCTAACTGATGCATTAACAGAGTTTTTTGCAATGAATGAATATATATATATATATATATATATATATATAACCCCTGTTATCCGGGGTTACTAGAATCCCAGTAAGACCTAGTGGTAGGCAGGGAAGGCAGCTTGTGAAAGTCCAGTTAAATGGATTTCACACTGTCTCCCTCTGCTCTCAGTCTCAGCTGAGACTGAGGGATGACACCATAGAACTATCGCAGCTGCATGAGCCACATTGGAATCTGCAGAAGGGAGTTAGATTAGAATGTTGGGAGTTTTGAACAGTCAATAGGCAGTCAGTAGTTGGAGGGTGTTGTGAGAGGAGCACAGCAGTTCTGTGCACGGCTCTTGGAGCCTCAGCTCTGAAATAGAGCTATATTTAGGGAAAGGTGTGTGTTTCAGCCTAAAGAGGGACACGGTAAGCTGTTCTTTAAAGTGGTGGAGACCACTTATTTGGTCTCTGTGCCCCATCCCTCAGGGGATGGAGGTGGAAGGTTTGCCTGCTATTCCAGGGGCAACCCCTGGCTACTGCTACAGGAGAAGTGGCCTTATTTTTCCCAAGTGTGTGGGGACAAGAAGATTTCAAGATTTGCCTGTGGGGCACCTGCAACCAGAGGAGTTCTGCTCTTTCTAAAGGGCCCATGTTGCATCCTGAACTGTGTTAAAGTGGGGGTTGGACTACTGAAGTAGTGGGAGGCCTAGAGTAATAGGCTTAGCCAAAAGTAAAAGTATGTTCAAGTCCAGCACAAGGGGAAAGTCAAGACATGTAGAGGAGATGTGACATATGTCTACCCTGTAATCTACATTGCCAAGCTTTCAAAAGAGTTGTTTAGTGTCCAGAGAAATGGCCGGGTATGGATTGTGGGAGCTGGAGGTGGGAGACCCCCCATCTTTAGTAACCAGGTCCACCTCTACGGATTTGCTCTGTGGATTTCTACTTTGCCTCATGCACTTGGCCAGTGATGAGGGAAGTACCCAGACATGGGATTGGAAGGAAAATTTCCCTTAAGGAGTCGAAGGCTCTAAGGTGGTTTGGGGAGCCACTAACAGGAAACTGGTTCATTCCCACATGGACTGCGATCAAGTGGCCGGCGGGGGAGGTGGGTCATGGGAAAAACTCAAGTAGTGTACAAGTCAGGCTGTGTACCCAAAGCTGAGTGCAAGTCCGGGCTGTGTGCCTGGTGGGTTGGAATAGTGAAGAAGTGTTCTGTATCTCTAATTTCCATTACCAGGAATGTAGCCCCGTGGGGGTCCATCTATGCTTTGTTTGTTCAGTTTGGATGCGAATAAAAGCCACACTTTAGAATCCCATTCCTGGTTTTGGACATTACAGTTATTGCTTCCTGTGTTTGGATTTACTTGGGTGCCCTTGTGCAGAGTAACTAAACCTAGGCCCCCCTGTGCTGAGTAACCTAGTCCTCCCTGAACCCAGTCCCCACCAGGTACTGCTGTCAGCTTCAACAGCATGCCACCTGTCATTTTGCAAAAAGGCAGGGGTCCAGGGAAAATATGCCACAACTGTCACAGAAATATCCCTGTGTACCCTGTGTACAGTCTGACCTTATGACATCATGAGAAGTGAAGCCACACGTGATATCAAAGATGAAACTGCATGAGGGAAAAATATCAGGGATATTTCTCTGATGGCTGTAACATTTTTAAGTTATGCAACACTGTTTCCTTTTTAGTACTTTTCAGATCTTTCTGTAGTTACTTTGTTTCTTTTTTTTTTGCTTTAATGTGCTATTTTAGATCACTGAGCACTTTGTAGTTGGCATACGTGACGCTTTTCCATCAGTTGTTCACCATGTTTGCCAGTGTGTTGTTTTGAGTAGCACTTGCTTTCCAAGTTGAGTGAGTGGTGCAACATAGGGTGAAGACCAGGGAAGAGCTTGCTGTTGGCAGTATGCCATGGACTGAAGTGCTGGCTGTGTCTGAATGCAGTGATTGTCATGATGGAGAGGGAGGTAAGACTGTACAAGTGATAGTGGGTTATTTTTACAGCCACGGGAGACAGAAAATAGGGATTACATGTTGTATCATGGCTTAATTTTCATTTGCCAATTGTAGTAATGTCTTAGGAAAGTACAGGGAGAAAAGGAAATTATACAATGGCAAGAAAGAACTTGAGTTGTGATTGGTCAAACTGCCTAAGAGACAGTGATGTTATCTGATGATAATTTCAATGTATCAGTACTAACAGAAAACTGGCCTCATCACATGACAACATAAATGAATCACTGCTTACTGCCCATGAGCCACACTGACCATTATCCCATACCTAAGCCACCATGGTTTCACCTCTCCCACACACACACATTCCCTTCCTCACTCCTACAGGCAACTGAGATAGATGCCATCAGATACAATTTCATTCAAGAAATGGCCACTGTGTGCAACGAGCTTCACTGTTGCTGGCTCCCTGCCTTAAAGCACACACGCTCGTTCCTTGTCACTCGGACATTTTCTACAAAACTACATTCAGTGGCTGTTCCTTTATAAACTCTCATCTGTTTCTCCTAAAAGCCACTTCCAGTGGCTGCTAAGTAAAAATGGTTTTCAAAGGATAAGAAAACAGTTTTAGTAACTTACTTAATCATTCTAATCAATGTCCACTTATACAGTGGAGTGGGAAACTGCCTACCTAGCTCAATTCACTGTCGTCATGTTTACTATCTGATTTTTCAGAAGAAAAAACTCATCTTCAATGAGTCTCAGGACAGGCAGCAGGACAGGGTCATTAAATTTGAGGGCTGAGAAAAGGCTACCACACAAAGTTGAGTGTGGGTGGGTGAGTGAACAACAAGCCCACTGTATTAGCAGTAGCACCACCTACTTAGCTAAACGATACAGCAACACTATTTCTTCTGCTATGTATGCTTACCCAGTAAAAAATGAGTAAAAAATGTTTTAAAACAAATTTTGATTTTTTTTTTCAAACATTATTCCAAAGAAGCCACTGTATAATAGCAATAAGGTACTCCAGGGATACATGTTATAGTGTAATAACATAACTTCTCAGGGGTTGAACACAATTGGACTGCAGCCTCATGCTTCAAACTACCATATAGGCATGATGTTATTACACAATAACACACACCTGTCATGCCTTACTGCATAAGTAACGCCTCAGCACCCATTTGATTATGAAATTGAGGAGTGGAGCTGGTGTGTGCGTTAACAGCTGCATTCTAAATGTGTTGCTCATGCTGCCAGCTCCAACAAATGGCAACCTACAGTGAGAATATGTTTTCCCTGAACCTAGAGTGAGAATATTTCAATATCCTCACTATAGATCTGAAGACAGCAAATTTATGACTGATAAGTGCCTTAAAATATCCTCACAGGTGTTGCATAAATATATACTGTATATAGCTATATAAAAAGAGAGAGAGATTCAAAATATTTTGTGTGTCATTCTAGCAACTCACTTAGCTTATATTTTGTTCCAGTGGCTTCATATTTAGACCTTTTTATATTTGGTAACCAGGTAAGGTGACACAGGAGCATAGGGGAGGATTAGTGATTTTTCAGTGTCACAAAGTATGCAAGTGGAAGTGGTGGGAAGAAACCAGGGTTTGCTGAATGTGCCAAACTCAGTTGTGGTTCATTACTCTAAGCTCTAGGCTATACTGTCAGCCCTTGTCATACTTTTTGAAATCAGTATGTTTTAGTTATTCTTACATACGTGAATTTCACCAATAAATAAAGCAAAATGAAAATGAACTGTTCATGCTGTAAATAAATGTACTCATAACACCAAGCCAGAAATGTTATATTATACAATGTATCTCATCAAATAATAGCAGGTATGTTGAGCCTTTCCTATGAGGATAACATATTTTGTTCAGAAATAACATATCCCTATTTGACTTAAATCATATAGTAAACCCCATGAAGATGGTATTATAAAAGTAGTCTTTCTTCCTATCATACAAAGGTCAGCTATGGCACTAGCATCATGTAATAGATTTGTAAAGGTTAAGAAGATTTTTCTGCTCATATGTGAGTTGAATTAAATAGAGTGCTTCACTGTGCTATATTTGAGATGCAGTGCAAGTAGCATATGCTTATATGGGCATGTACAGTATACAAGTCAGGGGAGGGCAATGCTTATATCATTTTAGGGTGGGTCATTTTGACTCATGCCCTTGAAAATACAAATGAATCCCAACTGTAAAACCTCTCATTTTGCAAAATCTGCTGCTGTGTCCTTGCCACAAGATTATGATATTGCAGCTCAGAGAGATTATGCCATTAGATTTCTTACACTGTCACAAAGGTCTAGAAAAAAATGCCGAAATGCTGCATTACTTTAATGACTTTCTTTCTGAAGTGTATGTAGCTGCAGTCCATGAATAATGAAGAACAAACAATTGCAGTGCCGTCATCTGAGTGACTGTTTCATTCAAGTAACTTGTTTCTTCAAGGCACCAGAGGTTATATTTTAATATTTTCCTTTTCCTTTCTAAATCAGACCAACAAAAACACACCCAGTGGTAAACAGTTAGTAAAGGAAAAAGCTTTACCTAGCACTCTATCCTAAAGTGCCACTTTTTGAGTTCTCAATAATGAAAGCAGCAGTTTAAGAGAACATGGGAAACAAAATCTCTGATCTTACCTTTGTTACCATAAAAGAATTCAGAGATCTTCCAGCTGCATATACTTGCATGATCCTGTAATTCCCCAGTGTTTAAGTAATTTCAAACATATTTGAAATAGTACAAGGCAAAGCATTCCCAGGAGATCTTATGCCATATCAGATAGACATAAATAAAATATTGTTTCTTTGGTGCAGATAGGCAATACTAGAATACATATTAAAGTACAAAGACTCAGAAAACTGAACATTCTGATTGGCTGACAGCATTCTAAATGGGCATTGTTAACAGTAGGAAATCTTCATATACAGTAGCAGAATTGTAATGTTAACTATTACAATGTTCAATTGAAAAAATGTAAAACATTTCAGGTTAATAATAACATTAAGGCACTCCAGGGTTTGGACTACACTTCTGTGCCTCATGACCCTTGTAGGTTACATTAACTTTTGTATCCTGGGAGGGTATTTTTTATCAGGTTAAGCAATGGATAGTTTGGGCTTCAAACAGAGCTAATGGGTAATTAATGAATGGTAACTGCATCCCTGGTCTTGCCTTAATGCTTAAATCACATACCATACACAAACTGAGTCCAAATAGGCTTAATGCCTGCCACACTCATCAAATAGTTATAGTAAAGTATTTCAGTGGCCATTAGGCTTCTTAGTTTATTCTTGCCATAGACTCCAGAAAAGCATGTACTGTCAGATTATTTTTCTAATGCAAACTTGATCCTTTATTTGTTCACATAAATAATATTACAAGGTAAACCTGAATTAGAATTCTTTTTTCTTTCCAAAAAATGGTGACACTCTGCCTTGTTTAGCTTATTCTATCTTACTGCCCTCTCAGCTGATTGACATTGGTTTCCATGTACTGTAATCCACATAGTGCCATCATAAGGGCAATATGAAGCAGCTGTCCCAGCAGTTGAGTACTGTCTCAGATATCTTCAAAATATCATTATGGATATTGCAAAGGAGCAGGATTACAAAAACAAAGGAAAAACTATACTGGATGGCATAAGGAGCAGTTAGAATAGAAAATGTTATTGGAATGCTAATATAATTTAATCAATCTTTGCTAAAACTGGCTTTGCTTGGAAACAATAGGGCTGCCTGCTGCTCTAAAACACATTTTAGCTGATCCTTTGTTCACTGATATAAAGCCATATGTGGGTGTTCATTGCTTTGCTTTCCAATATATTATTTTACTGCAGTGAAAATCAGAAATGATTGCTCACCTTACTGAAATAGCAGCAGCGTCCCTCTCTCAAGGATGTTGCAACTTGATACACTGACCTAAAACTCCACAGTACTACAATGGTCCCAGTGGAGTTCCCATTACCATGCCTAAACACTCTGGCCGGATATTCAAACTGCACCAGGCTGTGGCACAAGTCTGGGCACAGCTCAACAGTTGTGCGCAGGGGTGTGCCTGGGTGATATTCAATGGAGCTGCGCTATGGCTCAGCAGCTTTGAATATCACACCCTGGCCCACCCACTGTACATGGCGCAGTGGCACTGCACCAGGCAAGTGGCCAGTAGAGCATGGAGATGCACTAGCACAAGTGCCATTGTGCCATTCACAGCACCCATGATATTCAAAAGGTGACATACAAATGGGGCCATAATTTATACATGCACACATAAGGGGCCATTTGCATGTCATTATGGCCCATTTGCATCCCATTTGCATGCAGGTGCACTGATCTCCAATGACTTGCACCTGGCGCCTTGCCAGGCAGATGCCATCGGGGACTGACACCCCTGCAGCCCAATCATGGGCATCTGTAAAGATAAAAAATCATCCAATATCCCTGGTGGTCCAGTGGACCAAGTGCTGCCCGATCGGGCATCTGTTTAAATAAACCCCCATCCAATATCCCTGGTGGTCCAGTGGACTGATTTCTGCCCGATCGCGGGCATCTGTTTTAAGAAAAAGAACCCCCCCATCCTATATTCCTGGTGGTTCAGTGGACCGATTTCTGCCTGATCTCGGGCATCTATTTTAAGAAAGAGAACCCCTGGCCAACATCTCTGGTGGTCCAGTGGACCCACCTCTGCCCGATCATTGGGCATCAGTACAACAGAAAATGTCCTATTACCCTGGTGGTCTGGGTGCCCCTCCCCACCACCCATTGAGCCCCGCACCACTCCCCAGTCAGCGGCGGGCGGCAGCACCCCACCCGCCCCTGCCAGCCGATTGACACCTCAGTGAGGCTGCACACCCATTGGTTCTAGCGTGAGCCAATGGGCAGCAGCCTTATACTATACTATACATTCCAGATATGTGAATATCATTCACTTATCTGAGATGTGTAGTGTAGGTGTATGCATGCCCATTGGCTCACGCTAGAACCAATAGGCATGCAGCCCTACTGAGGTGTCGGTCGTGGGCGGTGGCAGCAGGCGGTGGTGCTGCCGCCACCGGCTGACCTGGGGAGCGGGGCGGTGGGGCTCCAGTGGGCGGGTGGGAGGGGCACCCCAGACCACCAGGGTAATAGGATGTTTCTGTTGTACTGATGCCCACGATCGGGCAGAGTGCAGTCCACTGGACCACCAGGGATGTTGGCTGGGGGTTCTCTTTCAAACAGATGCCCACGATCAGGTGGAAATCGGTCCACTGGACCACCAGGGATATTGGACGGGGGTCGATGTAAACAGATGCCTGTGATGGGGCATGGGGTGCCACTAGGTGTGGCAGGAACTCAGGTGGCCACCCATAGGTTGCAGCTGTCGGTTGTGCCCTGCAATGTGGCAGCTCACCTGTGGGTGTCACCAGTTGTTCCTTTTTTGCTTAACTTTGTGCTGGCGCAGGTAGGGTTGTGCATACATAGCTCTGCACATCCCAGGTTGAATATCGGGCTGTGTAGGTTTGCATGGAGTCGCCCCCCACCTGTGCCTGCATACGATACTGATGCGGCTCCGGTGCGCCGAGGTTGTGCAGTGCACTTTCCCTTTGAATGTCGCACTGGTAGCATCAGTGGGTTGCGAGTGGCACACCTGTTGTTCAAGCACAACCCTTTTGAATATCTGGGCCTCTGATTAAATAAATATTAGTGGAACAAGGTATGAATTTGCATAAACATGATGCATATAAAAATAAGAAAAATATCTCAGTGGTGATTGGGTTGCTGCTGAACAGTGCAATCTGCAAAAGTCTCCCAGCCCTTCTGCACATGAAGAGGGCCCTATAAAATTGCAGAGTACCCCTTCATGCTTAACGCTCAGCTGCAGTGTACTCCAGTGCATCCAGAAAGCAAGATGTGTGCCCTCTCTGCATCTGATCCTGAGCCATCTGAGTGTTTACACAGGTGGCTGTGTTGGGGGTGGGCACAGGGGCTACAGTGTGAATCCACACATTACTTAAAGGAGTATCCATACCAGAGATGACATGCATGGGGTGGCAGCATAAAGCAAGCTAAGTGGGTGCCATGATTCTTGCCTGGCACATGGAGATGCTGAAAAATTTTACTTAGCTGTTGAAGTTATGGTGACGTGAAACCAGCCTTCATGAACAACTTTGCAAACTGCCCACTTCACCACTTTAACAATTTGAATTGAGTTTTCCTGTGAAAGTTGGACTTTTTCAGGTGCAGTCAGGCAAAATCATGGCAAATGTGCCACTTTGCTGTTCAATTTGCATGATTTCACTTGAAAAACTGCCACTGTGCCTGCCAAAAACTTTGCAAGGTGTACTCTTCATGAATTTGGTGACCTTCACAAATTAATTCACAACATGAAGTTTGCTAACTTCTCACATCTCTACTGGTGTGCAAGTCACATGAGGCACCATCTTGACTGCTCTCTAGCTTGTTGAGCCTGCATGAAGGGCTAGGACTATCGCTTTAATTTGTTTTAACTTGTTTCATTTAATGAATCTTGACTTAGGTGAACAGCATTCCTTGAAGGACTGTCATATCCCATAATCCACTAGACAGGCTTGTCAGGGCAGCTCATTGGCTGCCCACTTTGTGCCCTACTTACCCTTGACATGGGCTGTGGCCCTCCCACTGATCCACTGGTTCTGTGTATGGGGCAGGACCAGTAAAGAAACAGTCTTTGAATCAACCCTATGGCATGCCATTCTGCAAGTGTGGAGTTCTAAGTCCAGATTCACATTTGTGCCATCATTGTGGATTGGGGCCTATGTTCATTATGGAAAGATTAATGCAACTGTTGTATATGAGCTGTACAATCTTAACCAGTGAAGTGTTCTGCCACACAACTGAAATGCATTTAATTAGGGTTCTATAAGTAACTTGACAACTTTAGAAGAAACACTTTCACTGGTAATTTTAACTGAGATCAACTATATCAGGATGTTATATTTTATGGAAAAAATAAAATTGATTATAAATTGTAAATACAACAAATAACATTCCCCTTCATGCAAGATATACATAATTATTTTAACTTTAATTGTTATTAGAAATATATAATAGAAATTTTCAGTAGACAAGGATCACTTGGCCCACTGAGTCTGCCCTAAATGCTACTAATACAGAGATCTCATTGTCCACCAGGATAAACAGCAACCTCCCTCCTTTGTGGATATACTCAATAAACCATTAGGACAGAAACACTAGGGGTGGTGGTGGGGTTTAATCCTTTTGTCCTTATACTCTCCATAACATTCCTTAGTTGGACTACTCTCCCAAGTCCCATTAATGCCTAATGGGTAACAAATCCCCTTCCTTCATACAATCAAAATCAGTATCTTTTTTTTTATAATTTAAACTTTATTAGTACATTTCCTTTTATAAAGGGCATTTACAGCAGATGAAGGTATGACATACTGCATGTACAATAAGAACTGCCCACGACCTCACTATCTCACCCCCCCAACAGCAGCAACCAGACTACATCACCCTAAAGTGCAGTAAATATTTCTATTAGACATATGAACGGGACTGAGGTGTGGATAATGATCAGTGAGACAAGGAGAGTAAAGAATGGAGGGGATCCATATTTTACCATAAGCTGCTAGACTGTTATGAAGACTTGCAATCACCCTTTCTGTTCGGAGATTAGCCATGATTTCATGCAACCACTCCTGGAGAGATGGGTGGATTGTTCCTTCCAATGATGTGAAATGAGTTTTTTAATGGAAAGAGCAACCATGGAGATATGAAATTTCCTGATTCTAACTTTAACCAGGGACATGTCCCTACTAGACAAATCTCAGGAATAAAATACTCCGAAGGCCCAGCAGGGGATCCAGAGACATCTTAATTGAATTCCATAGAGGGAAAGCTTTGGGACAGGACCAGAACATGTGAAGGAGAGTTCCTTCTTCTTGCAAACACCTGGTACATGTGCTAGAGTTTGAGAAACCCCATTTCTTTAGTTTAACCGGGTACAATACATATTATGTAATATATGGTATTGCATAAGATGCAAATCTATCCTGGGAAACGTATTTATGACAGGATCTCCATAGGAGTTGCCAGTCCAACTGATATTGAGGGAGGAGTGAGTTCCAGAATCTAGTAGGTCCAAAGGAGTCTCCATATTTTTTATAATACAACACTCTGTATATCTTAGATACGGTGCCTGAGGATCCAAACAGTAGGGAAACTTCAGGCATCAAGGCTGACACTTTCTGGGAAGGGGGAGTATTCCCCAGGACTAATGTGAGTAAGTGTCTTAACTGCATGACCTTAAAGTGAGATAAGACCGGAATGAGAAACTTTTCAATAATTCCACAAGGGGACAACCAGTGCCCATCCCCATCCACCATGGAAAGCAGTTTTCCATCGCCTAACTGAGGCAACCATTTACTGGGAATCTGCTTTCTGTCAATAGTAAAAGATGGAGAGTTCCAGATAGATTGAGCTAAATCAGTCTGAGGAGAATAATGAAGAAATAAGCATAACTGTGCATAAACTCTTAAAGAGATATCTATTGTGGTACAGACAGCCATCTTTACATGAGACAGTTTGAGTTAAAATAAGGATAAGGGGTCCAGGTGTTTAGCTTTAATTGCATCCAATTCAATCTTAAGCCATACTGGTTGTTCCATTTCAGGGCCTGGGGATATCCATCTCACGCATTTTGCTAGGTGACTGGCCTAGTAGTATAATGCCACATGGGGAATCCTCAGCCCCCCCTCAAGTTTTGGGGCAGCTAGTTTATAATAAGCCAAATGGGGATATTTATCAGCCCAAATAAATCTTGTAAATATACTGTGCAGTTTCTTAAACCAGGGTATAGAAATAAAAGAATTGAGAAGGGATAGGGGGTAGAAAATTCTAGGAAATACATTCATCTTAATTATGTTAATCCTGCCCCATAATGATATAGGAAGTTTAGATCATCTGTCAAGGTCATGAATAATACCCTGTGAGAGAGAGTCCATATTATCTTTAAACCATGATGAGGGGTTACGGGATAACTTGATGCCCAAATACCTAAATACTCTAGGAGTCCAACCTAAGCCTAAGGGACTGATCTCGTTCTTAAATACCTTGTGGTTTAATGGGAAAAATAAGGATTTACTGGCATTCAGCTTGTAGTTGGATAGCTCACTAAATCTGGATATTTCATTCAGTAAAGGAGGTATTGATGAAACCGGATGGGAGAGATGTATCAACAAATCATCTGCATATGCAGTGAGTTTGATTTCATGATGTCCAACCCGGGTACCTCGTACGGAAGTATTTTTGAGAATGTTTTGAATGAGGGGTTCCAATTATAAATTAAACAACAGAGGCGATAGGGGGTAACCCTGCCTAGTACCTGAATAAAGTGGGAAGGAATTAGAGAAGACCCCATTAACTGAGATTCTTGCTGTAGGGGATTTATATAGTTAAGCAACCCAGGATATGAAAACCGGAGGGAATTTGAAGGCACTCAGTACCTTAAACAAAAAAGTCCAGTTTACCCGATCAAATGCCTTCTCGGCATCCAGAGAGATCAGGCCTGCAGGGAACTCGGCGTCTCTGGTAGCCGAGAAGACGTGGGATAACATGCGCAAATGGTCGGCCAATGAGCGTCCCTTCATGAATCCTACCTGATTCATACCTATTAACTCAGGGAGTACCACGGATAACCTGTTAGCTAAAATCTTTGAGAGAATTTTAATGTCTTGATATAGGAGGGATATAGGCCTATAACTTTGGACAATCTCTGGGTCCTTGTCTGGCTTGGGGAGAAGCACTATCAGGGCTTCAAAGAGATGGCAGTCAACCTCCGTCCTGGATAGAATATGCTGAAATAATCTATTAAGTATTGGTAATAAAAGTTCTTGAAAGCGTCTTGTAGAAAAGGAAGAAAATCCATCAGGCCCAGGAGTTTTATCTGAGGGTAGACCATTAATAACCTCTGTGATTTCTTCCTGTGTTATAGAAGAGACGAGAGAGTCTTTATAATATGCTGGGAGGGAGGGCAGGCAAAAGCTCATCAGATACTTCTCCATGCTTTCAGGGCTCGGGGGGTGCTCCATGTCCTCATACAGTGTTTTGTAGTATGCTGCGAATTCTTGAACTATCTCAGTAGGAGATGTTTTCAGGGACCCATCTGCAGATGCCCTGATAGAAGGGATAAATCTCACAGATTCTTGTTGCTTAATACGGAGTGCCAATAGGCGCCCCTGCCTTCTCACCTTGATTGGTGTAACTCGCTTTAGTACATATAATAGCTAACTCTGCCTTTTCCCAAAGTAATTCTAAATACTTATCTCTCAACACTAAGAGCTTCGTCTTATCTTCTTCTGGAGAATTAGCCGTGACATTAAATTCAAGAACCCGAATTTGAGATAACAAAGATAATAAAATTCCCTTTCCCTAGTTCTTTTCCTAGCTTCCGTGATGCTAATAAGAATGCCTCTCATGTAGGCCTTAAAAGACCCCTCTATAATATCTGGTTTTGCACTATTTAAAGGGTTGGACAAAAAAAAAAAGACTCAATATGCTCCTTTATGGTTTTGCAATATTTAGAATCTTTAAGCAATTGGTCATTAAGCTTCCATCTTGTTTCTCTCTTTGAAACATCCTGAATTGCCAGTTCATACAACACCAAAGAGTGGTCGGAGACAGGACCAGGTTGGATCGACGAGGCCCTAACCCCAGGCAGGAGAGTCTAAGAAATGAAAATGTAATCAATGTGGGGCTGCTAGCCGTGTGCCAATGACCTGTAAGTAAACTCCTTGGAATCCTGATTTAGGACACGCCAGACATCACAGAGCCCGCATTGATCCAGCATGTCCCTGAAAGCCCTCTGACCTGGAGAGACCCCCCCCGATCCACCACCTGACCTGTCAAGGTTTGAGTCTACAACTTGATTAAAGTCACCCCCTAGGATAATCCTTATGGGAAGGAAAGGCAGGATTACATTTACAAGTCTCATGAAGTAGCCAGGATCATCTGCATTAGGACCATATATGCTGCCCAATAACAATGGTATTGACCAGAGAGTACCTATAACTAAAACAAACCTACTCTCAGGGTCCTTAATAACTTGAGTTGAACAAAGAGAATGTCCCTGTTAATAATAAGCATGACCCCATAACTGTTTGAGGAGCCTTGTGCCTCATACACCATCCCCACTTGTTGTCTCCTTACTTGTGAGGCTTCCATATCTAATAAGTGCGATTCCAGTAGAAAAGTTATCTGAGTATGTAATAGGCTAAATGTTTGAGAACCTGATATTGCTTAGATTTTTCTGATCCCCTTAACATTCCACGTTGCAAAGGTCACCTTCTTGACAATCTACTAAAGATTACTAAGTGTAATAGAATCGGCCCTGCGCTTAGGGTATATAACACAGGTAATCTAACCCTACTCATTGCTGCTGTAAGGCCCTTCCACCACCCCAAACCCCCATCAAAAACCCAAGTCTGAGCCCCCAGTACACCCCCACCCTCCCAACAAGAACACATAGTACTCACCCCCCTATCCACCCCCAGTCTGTCACAAGCAACGCTTAGCACAGCACTGGGTCATATCCTCCCTCCCGCCGAAAATATCCCTGCTAATGATCACCCTCATATCTCTATATATAAAATAGTTTATGAATTGCAATAACGAGCCCTTAATACCTAAAGAGCGGTCTCAGGCTTCCAGAGCCTGTGTACATATGTTAGTGAGTCCACTAGATATAGAGAAAGAAAGTGAAAACTGGAAATCACAAACGTGAATATGGCAGGTCACCACAAAACTCGAAAATGAGAGTTGAAAAATGCCTGTCCCCCATAGGAGACTACATCAGGAACCAGAGCCAGGGGAAAAGCTAATACGGAGGGGTAACCCCATTATCAAGTTAAGAACGTGAAAAAACAAAGAGACCGGATAAGCCCTGAAATGAGATCCAGAAGTGGGAAAACTTTAGGAGTGATTACCCTGGGACTGCTGACCCCTAGTTCCAAAACCCCCCCTGCAAAGCCAGGATGGCATAGCGATTGAGAGAAATACCTCTCGAATCAAAATCACCAGACCTATGTTAATTGGGCGAACCGCACCCTCTTGTGGTCGTAACCTAGTCCAACTGGCCTGCCAAAAGCACCGTGAAAGCCTGAAACCGCTCAGAGATCTGAAATTTCAACACATATCAACTGATCAAGAGGCATTAACCGAAAGCCTTCCTCCGTATGTTCCCCCTAGAAATTAAATATGTAACATTATCCAGGATACAGTCCCAAGTAAGCCATCACCAGGCCCCGAAAAAGGATTCCTCCTGAGACACTATTAACAGTAACAAGCCAGGGCCTGAATGTAGTAAGCATCAGGCTGTATACTAGTAACCCAGTTCCATTTGAGAACTTAAACACAGCAGAATTCCATCGTTAGAAGGAGCTTCTCCAGAAAAAAAACAAGTAACAGTTCACTCAGCAGCACTCAGTGAATCCGAAGATCAGGAGGCACTCTCAGGTCATCCAGAACAAATCTGGCAATGCCAATTAAAGGCTTAGTGCGCGCCTTCAGGATCCTCAAAATTGAGCCAAGAACCGTTTACTGAGACTTATAACTTTGTTGGGTACCTCATCCTGAACTTTAATTCCGCCACTATGATCTTAGATACAATCGGGTGGAAGGCTTTATGTTTCAATCGAACCGAACCAGGGATGTCTTGAGCAATTCTCAGCTTTGCCTTCTCCCATATGACTTCTTGCAGGGCCTTGACTTTCTGTAAGAAGTGCTGCTTTTTGAGATAGTTCAGAAAGTGGCAAATAATGGGACGAGGAGGGGCATCAGGTGGGGGTTTTGGTCGCAAGGACCGATGAACTCGTTCTATCAGATATGCTGGGCCAAAGGGAGAGGGACCAGCGACCCTATCCACCAGCTTCTGGACAAGGACTACTGTATTCTGGCCTTCTTCCCCTTCTGGGAGCCGAGTATTACCACATTATTTCTTGACTCTGGCCTTCCAAATCTTGAGTTTAGCTTCTAGGCGAGATAACTTTGTCTCGTTAGTAGGAATTCAGGATCCAGGCTTTCCAATTTTCTCTCAATCGAAACAATTCAGACAGTATTATCCGAGACTGTGGTGGAGACTTCCTCCAATTTTCTGGAGAGGGATTTAAAATCTGTTGCCATATCTTTCATCTCTTCCCGAAATGGTTTAAAATTCCTCCAAGAACCATTTAAGAGTTAAGGGTTCTTGATCCCCAGCTTGACACGAAGGATCCGGTTTGTCTGGGCCACTTGAGGCTCGGGGTTTCTTTGAGGCCTTCTCAGGAGTGGTGGTGGGGGGGTATGTTTCTGCGGGGCTTTCTTCATATAAGCATTTTTACCGTGCAGATACCCAAAACTGAAGCACAGGCTGTTTAGACACAAAGAAAACTTGTAAGCAGAGGAAATAGTTGAGTTTTAACATTGTTAAAAGACAAATTTATCTTTGGGAGGCAGGAGCTTAGTGGAGGAGCTTCTACTCAGCACTCTGCATCACGTGGTCCCCAAAATCAGTGTCTTTTGATCTACTGTACTTGTCCTCATCTTAGATGTCCTGGTCAACATTATTGGGGCTCTTCCATACTTGGTGGATCACCAGCTCCATGGTGTCACTTTTAAGGAACTACTCTGTTGAGCTTGTAACCCCAGGTTCATGCCCTGGGCCCAGCATGTTAGAAGCCGAGGCTGGAAAGAGGGTGACAGGACAGCTGCTTGGATGCTTTCCTCCTGGGGGATAGCTAAGTGAAATACCTCTCTCTTGGGTCCTAGAGTTGGGATGGTGGCAGTGCACTAGGTGATGTGCATGACCACATACTGCTGCCAACTCCCCCCTCCCACCCCCCAGGCTGCCACAGCATGTGTGCTTCTACACAGGGAGGGGATAGGGAGGAATAAAATGTGAGTAGATCTACCCAACCCCGTCAAACTAAACAGTGTCTTCTCTACTTACCCATGCCACCTAAACACTAAATGCACCACCTGCTTCCGTTTAGCTGTCCACTGAGAACTGAACTGAATCCACCACAACTCATTTCACATAGTCCATTGAACAGCCCACAAATGATAATGGCTTTCTGCTGCTTCTTACTTGGGCTGGATTTGAGCCACTGATCTAGAAGTGAAAGCCACCTGAATCTGTTGAGCCATCCAGTTCCCCTGGCACTACTTAGGGAAAAGGAATACTAAGGAGGGTATTATCAGATTAAATAAGGAAGGACATGGGTGAAGTAGGATGGGAAAAGGTTGATTCACTAAATGATCACTTCTGTTCAGTATTCACCATGACGTGTGGGGGGCTTCTACCAGACAACATAGTGCAAGTCAAAGGGGTAGGGCTGGGTGGGTGAGAGGACTGTAGTTAGGACCAGTCTCAGAAGAAAAGGGTGATTGGGGCCTCCAAGACCCTGAAGGTGTCCACATCAAAAAATTACAGCACAAATCACACTAATTGACACCTTATTTGAAGTCTCACATGAGAGGCTCAGGACTCAATGGGCATGGAGTCTGAACTAACCACTCACACACTGTGTAGTCCCTTCATGGTAAGGCTGAGGCACATTTGCAGGACAGTGTTGGAAAGCTTGAGCTGTGATCACCTGTGTTACATCTGTCATGTGGATAAGGAGAGCACTTCCATTTCCAGTGCTATCAATGCTACATTTAATGAGCACTAAAATGTGCATAATTATTGGAATCTTGTTCACCCCACCCCATAGCTGCCAGGACAAGCCAGCAATTCTTTAAGTTTTAATTTTCAATTTTTTTCACTGCATGATTTTCAAAAGGAGATTTCATAGTTTTAAAATGTCAGCCAACACATGAATTGATCCAGCCACTAATGCCAAGGAGAACTCATTGGCTGGGACATACTCTACCATTTAAATTTTAACTTGCTCACCTAAGCTGGAATCCTTCCTGCCTACCTCTATATTCTGTGTGAGACTCCTCTCAAGCTTCCCAGTGTTCACTTCTACATAGATATAAACAGTGAGGATTTCAGTTCAGTTGATCGACTTAAAATTTAAATTTTAAAGTAGATCTGAACATACTGAATATATGAAATTTGCCAGCAGATAAAGGCCTAGAGGTCTATCAAGTCTGCTCAAATGTGCAGCTAGCACCCTTATCTGCAGCTGCCCTCCCTTCCACCCTTCCCCTTCATTGACCCTCCCTCTTGTCCTGTTCCATCCCCTTTGAAGCAGTCCACTGTTCTACTGGATACCACTTCTGCAGGTAACGCATTCCACCAGCCACCACCCTCTCTGTAAAAAAGTGTCTCTGCATCTCCCTCCTAAACCTTCCTCCCACAAGTTTCATATCATAGCCCCTGGTGTCCCTACCCTCCCTTACTTTGAACAGCCCCTCTGTACCTGTCTTGTTTATTCCTTTCATGTACTTAAAAGTTTCAATCATGTCCCCCCGTCCCTCATCTCCTCCAGTGAGTACATGTTCAACTCCTCAGCCTCCTCTTGTATGATAAGTCCCCAGCCCTTGATCATCTTTGTCACCGCACTGCACCCCTTCCAGTAACTTAATGTCCTTTTCAGATACAGGAGTCAGTACTGCACACAGTACTCCAGGTGCGTCTAACTAATGACCTGTACAGTGGCAGAATCACCTCCTCCTCTTCGAGGATATACCCCTTGCAATACAACCCAGCATTTTGTTAGCCTTTGCAGCTGCCTTCCTACATTGTGCCGAGTTGTTCATTGACCCTGTAATGAGCACCCCCAGATCTTTCTCCTCCTCTGTCTGGGCTAGCTGTACTCCCCCCAGCTGGTAACTCCTCCTTGGGTTCTTCATACCAAAATGCAGCACCTTGCACTTTTTGGCATTAAACCCCAGTTGCCAGGTGTCTGACCAGGTTTCAAGCTTTGCCAGATCATCCTGCAACCCCTGCCATCCCCCTAGGTCATCCACCACTGCTCCTACCTTGGTATCATCAGCAAACAGACTGATCTTTCTCTTGATGTCCAATGATATGTCTGTAATGAATATCCCAAACAACACTGGTCCCAGCACTGAGCCCCATGGAACACCACTCATCACTGGCCTTGGGTGTGAGAGCTCCCCACCCACCACCACCCTCCGTTGCCTTCCCCAAAGCCAGTTCCCTACCTATCTCACCAGCTTTGCACCTGCCCCTGTGCATACTAACTTACTTCCCAGCCTTCCATGTGGCACCAAGTCAAATGCCTTACTAAAGTGCAGATACAGGACATCCACTGCATGGCCCCTGTCCGGTTGCCTAGTTACCCAGTCATAGAACTCCACCAGGTTGGTTTGGTAGGATCTGCTCCATATGAAGCCATGCTGTCTGCTGTCCTGTAGTCCTTTGGCCTCTAGCAGGGTCACCAGCCTTTCCTTCAGGGTAGTCTCCATTAGCTTACTCATGGTGGATGTGAGGCTCACTGGTCTGTAGTTTACCAGTTCATCCTTGGGGCCACTCTTGTGGAAGGGCACCAAATGAGCCATCCTCCAGTCCTGAGGTACACACCCTAATGTAGTGAAACATTAAGTAGGTCTGCCAAAGGTCCTGCACGGACCTCTGCCACTCCTTCAGTACCCTGGGGTGGATGCCATCTGGGCCTGGTGCCTTATCCACCCTCAGTGCCTTCAAACCCTCCCAAACTCTTCCCCCTTGATTTCCCCATCTGTCACCCCCTTCCCCCGTTTCTGCCATTTCTCCCCCTTGGGTGTCACCCCCTCTTCTCTTTAGTAAATACTGAGCAGAAGTACTCATTTAGTGCTTCTGCCTTATTGTACCCTCCTTCCACCCAACCCCCCTCCTTCCTAATCCTTACTATGTGGTCCTTACAGCTCCTTTTCTCCTTGATATACCTAAAGAAGTCCTTCTCCCCCCGTCTTAATGCCTTGTGCCAGCCTAAGTTCCGTAGATGGCTTGGCTCCCCTTACTGCCCTTGTCACCTCCTTCGATTCCGTCAAGTACTCCTCCCTGTCCTCCCCTCTCCCTGTTTTCTTGTACTTCCTAAAGGTAGCTCTTTTCCTCCTTACCTTTTCCATGACCTCCTTGCTCAACCACCTTGGTCCCAGCAGACCATGGGGTTTACCTTGTTGTCAGCATTAGAGTAGAATCATAGATGGAATCAGAAGTTCCAATGTTGCATCAGATTCCACTTCCTTAACAAGTTAAACCTTCCCCCACTCAGTACAATGTCTCTCCCTCACTGGCCCTGCCCCTTACCTTACTGATTGCCACAGAATTCCACATGGCTTCTAGGTTCCTGGAGGCTCAGCTGGCTGCAGGTCCACCCAGGTGTGATGGTTCAGCTCCTGTTAATTGCAAATCATACTTCCCAGTACAGTATAATATGCAGCACACATCTCCCATCTGAGACCTCCAGGCTCTGGCACCCAGCCTGCAGCTTAGTCATCCATGTTGTCATCCCACAGACCATTTAGGGTAGTACCCCATCCATACCCTAAGCAGGGATATGGACTCCATCTCTGATTCTGCAGCTAGCTGGTGGATAATGGTGGATGGCAAGCAAGGCAACTTGTAACTTTATCTTTTTCAACATTTCACTCAGTCCATTCCAACATGCTCACTGAGAGTGCCCATGCTGCACACAGCACATTCAGTATATGCCAGTACAGATTCACCACCTATACACCACAGACAGAAGACCCTGTCTGCTCTTCTACTCCCCCTGGTCCCCTTTGAACATCCACTTCAATCCTAATCAGTTATAGTAGTACCACCCTACTCAGACACCCCAGCCAGATCTCCTTGAATGACTGTGAGATTTTGGCAAACCTTTAGAAAATACTGAGGTGAGCCACCACCAGATGCCTTAGTAAAGTACTCCTGGTGGTGGATAACACCAAGACTTTCTTTAGATCAGTCACCACCTCACAATCACAGAAAAGGTTGCAGCATCTATATAGGGTACTGTTACAATTAATTAGGAGTAGACATTCAAAGAGGTCTGGGGTGTTGAGAAGAAGAATGGACTGGAGCCTCTTATCTGTGGCAGATAGGTGTATATACTATAGGGCATATGCACTTGCAGCTGCTGTGTTAGACTGAGTGAATTGTTGAATGATGAAGTTAACATTAGTTGCCTTGCCAGTCATCTTTGAGCTGCAGGTTTGGGGGTCTGGATCCTGGATGTGTTGAGGGGGGCTCTTGGCCAGGGTATAGTAGGGAGTACTACTTTAAATAGACAAATGGATGACCAAGATACAGACTGCATACTAGTTCCTGGGGGTGTTGGACAGGGGAGCCCCTGCACATTATACTGTTCTGGGCTGAAGTGGCCACTATTTTTCACAACTAATTGGAGTCACACCACCAGACATGAGTGGACCTATAGCTGCCTTCATCTTCATGGAGCCCCGCAGCCATGTAGAATTTAATGGCAATCATAAAGGTAAGGGGCTGGGCCAGCAGGGAGGGAGGGAGAGGAGAACCACTGTACTTGATGGTGGTAAGTCTTCAGATCCTAATTTTGAATCAAATTCTGATTCTGTATCCTCAACAAGTTTTGGGATTCAAAATCTTGGCACCAAATACCAAAATTCTAAATTCTAAAAAAAGTTAAGAATGTAACAGATCTGATTCCATTCGGTGGATTCTGAACAATCCTAATCACAAGTGACCAATCTTACAACTGGTGAATGTCTCTTCTTGGTCAGTTTTGATGTCACAGAGAGTGAGGTTATACAGCAGATGATGCATGATGAGGAACAGAACTAATTATGTCAACATCAGTGTAGTGCACTGTTCCATTCATAATGCTAAGTATTGCCAGGTAAAAATGTTTAAATAAGCAAAAGGGAAAGTGATAAAATACTTCTGATATAATACTATAAAATATTATTATAGTTAACATTATAAAATACTTCTGATAATAATATTATCAGAACAGGTACACTTGTTACCCTATCTGACGTGCTAAAAGTAGCTACACAGGCCTACCCCATAAAGTCTGAAGATAGGTCACTTCTGGTTGTCCCAAAATGCACTTCCAAGATGGGTGAACAGGCCTTCTCAGTATTGCCCATAAGCTCTGGAACTCTTTTCCTATTTTCTAAGATGCTCGTAGACTCACCAAGATTCTAAAATGAACTTGATATGTTTCTCCTATCTAATGATAAATCTTTGTACATGAGCCCTCTTATTGTATTTATGTCATGCTTAATCTGTTTAACTGCCTAACAATTTTGCACTCCTGAAGTTAAACTTTTCTGTTATTGCATTGTGCTGAATACAACCATGTTGCTCCTGTACTTGCTTGTATTATGGTGATGGTATGTATTTTCCACAGTATTTATTGTTGTCTTTATAACTTACTGTCTATTTATTGTCTGTACCTCTCCCGGTCGTGGCCCTTAAAATAGGCGATGTTTTTGTCTAGTGCACTGACCCAGTCAACAAAACAAAATAAATAAATAAGAAGTAATAGTACTTATTTTTCAAAGTTAATTTCAGGCAGTGAACTAGCTCTTTATACTGTTTGTAAACCTTGTAAACTCCTAACAATATTGTAATGATCTATTTTGGAAAAAATTTACTTGCTATCTATCCTAGTGGCACTGGAGGAAGAAGCATGTTTTCCTACCATGCAGGAGACCTTGGTTCACACTACAGTCTTTCACCACACCATGTCAGTCTTCCTCCTTCAGGATGGTATCACATGAGCAGTGTCAGAGGAGGAAGGAAGTTTAATGGGCTTACAGGGGAAAAAACAAAGCATTACCCATGTGATACCAAACTCTTCCCCTCATGTCAAAGGCCTCCAAAACAGAGACTCCTGACATACAAATTGGACCCTAGAATATAGTGATAAAGACAACTGTGGGGTAAAACAATAATGGCAGTAGAGCTGTCATCAGAAAGAGGATCAAATGATACTTGAGGTGTCAGAGTGTGGTGTATGACTAGATTTGAAGGTAGGCTAGCTAATATGGGGAAATACTGGACCTGGTGCTCACAAACAAGGACAGAGTTGCAAACGTCAAGGTGGGATACCACCTGCGGACCAGAGTGGTAGAGTGTGATTTAACATAAGGGTAGAAACAGAGGCAAACCACACAAGGAAAAGGGTGTCCTGGACATCAGGAGTGAAGAGTTTAACAAAAATGGGTGAATGCCTCAGAGACAACCTAGCAGTGAGGGATTGCCTGGGTAGGGTGGAGGAACTTTGTACCAAATTAACAGATGGCATAGTGAAGGCAACAAATCTTTGTATGAAAGAAGTGAGCAAGAAGAGGAGAAAAAGGCGATCACTGTGGTTTTTGAGGGAAGTGGATGCAAATGTAGAGGCTAATAGGGTAGCATTCAAGAGGTGCAAAGGGATACAGAGGGAATATGATAGGAAAGTGTACCAAAAAAACAGGAAATGTGGTGAGAGGTGCAAAGGTGCACACTGAGGAACAAATAGCCAAAGGCCTTTTTTAGATGCATAAGCAAAAGGAGGAAGACAAGGGAGGGACTGTGAGGTAAAGAAGGGCAGGAGGAGACTGTGGTGGATATTCAAACCCAGCGATTACAATAGTAAGGAGGTAACTGCATGCATAAAGCAAGGTCTATTGGCTAACACAATATGTTGCATTTGTACCGGCAGCCCCACTTACAAGGTACCAGTAATGGCCAATTGCCATCCCTTGGGAGGATGATTAGACAGGTGTGGAAGCTTCAGCCCTCCATTTTATAGTTCAAAGTTCCTCACCCTCTGCCTGTTCAATCTAGCTTATAAATGCTTTCCACAAGCTGTTATCTTACAAACTCAGCATATGTCCATACAAGGTAATCTTTTTCAGGGTACATTACTTTATTTTTCCAGTCTGAGACTGCACCTTTTACATACAGTACATAGTCTTTGCTATCTCTAATTTTAATTCAACATTTTGTATAGATGCACGTGCTTTGCACATATTAAGCAGGGGACTGTAAGGATATGACAAGTTGGTATATTTGCTATACATCATTATAGTATAAGCTGTGCACAGTGTGAGTCTATTTTCTGCAGCATCAAGGACATTAACACAGAAAAGTGGAAAGCTTTAAGTACCAAAATATCCACATTAACACTTTTGCCTTCCTTTTGGCTTCTATTGGCAGCACTTTACAGTATTTTTCATTATACCAAATTGTCATAGTCCTACAATCCTCTGCTTGATATGTACCAAAGCACATGCATCACCATCTGAATAAGAAAATCCAATATGTGCTTCAAATGGCCCAATGACCAGATAAAGTTCAGCCAATCAGTCCATAAGCAGCTCAGATTATATACATTTTCAGTATTATGTGCCGCTGGCATAGCTTGTTGGCTTTCAATAGCATTTTGATCTGTTGCGGAGCATATAACAAGTGTAAATGTTGGCGATGTGGAGTTAAAACTTGTTGCAAGCAGTAAAGAGCTATGACCATAATAAAAAATGAAGGCAGCTTAAAATGCAGTGGATTCCACTTAAATGCAATCCTGATAAGTGCACATTCTTGATAAGTGCACACTTTATCCATTTCCTGATTTATTTATTTTTTTACATAGTGAGTCATATTAATGATTTCAGTTTACTGCACACTGGTTAAATGCAAATTTTGTTTAAGAGCACACTTTCACACTATCAGCATGCCATCAGTCCAGTAATAATTGTTCCTGATAAGTGCAGAATGAGGTGTTAACAGTTGTAAGGAGTTGCTAGCAGTTGTAACTGGTACCTGTACTTAACAGCCTAGCTCAAGTCTCATCAGGAGGAAGTTAGAAACAATGGAGTGTGAGAAACTGTTTAATGAGTGAGAGAAATGAGAGAAAAAAGACAGGAACCACCAATATGCAAGTCCACTGTTTTTCGGTGCTTGGAAAAAGCAAATTCCGTTTTGATCATCCTGGATTCTGGGATTTTACCAGTGTTTGGGAATCCAATTTCTGGGATCTGTCAGTAATCCAAAACTCTATATTATTCACTCATTTTAAGTAATACCTTTGTCTGTCAGTGTTTTATCATGTTTTTATGCAGATTTAAGTCACATCAGCAGAAAACAAGAACATTTAATCTCATATTGCATATTATATTAGCTATCCAAGTTGTACATCTACCAGCTATCAAGGCTGATGACTGTGGAACTCCATTGGCCAAACTAGCATAAAATATTCCTTCTCAGATCAATACAGCTGGTGAAAATAAATGGTGTCATGTAACAGTAACATTTTCTCACATGGATTAACCAATTCTGAAGTCTGCACGATACTAAATTGACACCAAAATCTTGTCTTTGTTTTAATGTTGACAATGTGTTCTGTGACATGTATAATAAAAACTTCTCAAAGCTAAAATGCAATTGTGTTTTATTTCTAAAGATTTACCAAGATAAATATGTACAAAAACACAATTCAAGTATTAACTACTGAACATGAGTTTAAACCACGCTACAGAAAAATACACTACCCAGACTACATGAACTAAAGCATACTATGTGAAGGACAGTAGAATCTATTAAACCCATAGCTACATATAATGTGGAGATGCTATATATATATATTGCATGTCTACACTTTATTGCACAGTGGAGCACCATTTTTTCCCTACAATACTGCACCAGAACTGCACGTCTTAGTCATTGCACAGTGGCGCACCACTTTGTTTTCTGCAACATTGCACTAGAACTGCATGTCTACAACTTTATTGCACAGGGGAGCACCATTTTTCTGCAATAGTGCATCAGAACTGCAATTACACAAGAGGGTGGGAGAGTTTACTTATTGAATAGCAGCATTGAAAATAATTTTAAATTATCCACAGTCAGGCTTCTCTGTTGGTTGGTCAGGATTTGTCCATGTGCAGAAAATGACCGCTCCACATCTGCACTAGAACAGGGACCCAAATGGCCTGAAGGCTGCCTTTGCTAGAGTTTGTACCTGACAGAACATAGAGATCCAGTACGGGTGAAGATCAAATGATTTGATCTCTGGCAGTTCCACAAATCTTGCTGTATGAGATCTCCCAGTCCCTAACAGTGCATTCTCATTGTGTAACATGAACATTGGGATATAGGGCAAGTACAGTTGGAAGTCCTTATTGTGTTTGGGTAGGTTGAGTGGGTTTAGAATTCGACAGACCATGAGAAACTGTACAGATGGATTTAACTGTAGGTGTTTTGTCAGTTTCTCCAAACTGACCTTGACAGCATTTTTTAACAGTTTGATGTTATCATCCCTTACTTTATTCCTCGGTTTAGAGAGGTACAGCTCTGCCTTCTCACCAAAGCCATCATTTTTAGTTGTGCCAGCCTCAAACTGGCCCTTAATTGACATTAGCATGTCATACGTGGAGGTTGCAAGAGGTTTTTCCTTTGACTGCAAAAGTTATATCGTAGCAATAATGTCACCTGAATTATCTGTAATAAATGTCAGTTGTGCTTGAAGCTCATTGTACCACTCATCCAGTAATGCCTGTAGATTGTTTATTGAGGTGGCATCACTGGAATCTGCCCTGAAAAAGTCCCTCAGGTATTGTAGGTGTGTTGAGTGGTATGCCTCAGCTGCAAGCCATGTGTTCCATCTAGTTAAAACAGGAACTGGTAGTAATGCAATAAATTTATCCTGAGCTTCCAGATCCTGCAAAATGTGACAAATTCTCATTTGCATTTGGTAATTGCTGAAAAGCATATTTTATCAATGAAACCAGTTCATTAACTTTTTGAAATGGTGCAGCCATGTATCCCCAACAAGGAACAAGACATGTGTCCAGCAACACACATACACAACATGGTCCCCAAGAACCCGTGAAGTGCGTCATTAAAACATTTTATCATATAACGAGTGCTGTTGCTGACGAATGAAACTAAATTCATAAAGTCAATGTCACAATTCTGGAGAGTCTTCAAGACAGCTTGAGCCACTGTGGAATGGTTGACAGAGTCTAGTTCTGTTCTGTTTCCAAGATATGTCTTGCCCCCTTCCAACACAACGACAACATTAAGAATGCACCATGACTGTGCATCCGTGCTCTCATCACATATCACAGACAAGGCTTTCCCAGTCACAGCTGCTTTAAGGTCTTCATCAATTTACTCTCTTACCTTGGGTAAATAGAGATGCCTCAGGGTGTCTGTTTTTGGCACCGCTCCACTTCCCTTCACATACTTGAGCATCCATTTCCTCAGCTATGGATGATCCAGCTTCTCCAACAGGATATTTGCATCCCCCCATGCCTTAACTGTGTCCATGACCATCTCATTTCTTACCATGGATGATTCTGTTGCAGCTCTGAAACTGCTGGTCAGGGTCACCTGCCTTGCTGGTCTTCCTTCACTAGCAGCTCATTCCTTATTCCTAGCATGTTTCTTGCTGAGCAGATGATCTTTGACTGTATCTTTTCTGGTATGGTCCAGGACATGGTTGCAGAAAGGACAGAAAAGTTTTCCTCCATCCTCATAGAGGCCTTCAGATTTAAACTGAAGGGCTCGCTCCTTAGCTGATGTGTAGCAAAGCTTGGCTCTCTTATTCAGTGGTGCAGCAAACATCATGCAGGCAGAAAGTATGAATACTGAAATCACAACCCAAAAATAATTAGTAGTGTGTTCCACTAATCTGCTTGATAAGAATTCAACAAAATGGGAGACTCTGATCCCATGGATAGGGCAATCCACAACTTTTATCCTTCTGGCTATGATGGCAGTAGCCACCGCATAAAGCCCCCATCTTTCAGGTAAGATGGCAGCAGCATTGTACAACTCCCATCCTCCAGGTGTGAAGGCAGCAGCAATCTATGAATCGCATCCTTCAGGTACGACAGCAGCAGCATTGTACGACTCCCATCCTCCAGGTACAATGGCAGCAGCAGCCTATGACTCCCATTCTCCTGGAATGGTAGTAGCATCCAGCGACCACCTTTCACTAGGTGAGATGGCAGCAACAGTCTACAACTCCCATCCTCCAGGTGTGAAGGCAGTAGAATTCTATGACTCCCATCCTCCAGGTGTGAAGGCAGCAGCAATCTACGAATCGCATCTTCCAGGTACGACAGCAGCAGCAATGTATGACTCCCATCCTCCAGGTATGATGGCAGCAGCAGCCTATGACTCCCATCCTCCAGATACAATGACAGCAGCAGCCTATGACTCCCATTCTCCTGGGATGGCAGTAGCATCCAGCGACCACCATTCACTAGGTGAGATGGCAACAACAGTCTACAACTCCCATCCTCCAGGTACAATGGCAGCAGCAATCTACAACTCCCATCCTACAGGTGTGAAGGCAGCAGCATTCTATGACTCCCATCCTCCAGGTGTGAACGTGGCTGCAATCTACGAATCACATCCTCCAGGTACGACAGCAGCAGCAGCATTGTACGACTCCCATCCTCCAGATGGGAAAGTAGCAGCAATGTACAACTTGCAGATTTTCCCCAAGAGAAACAAAAACAGCTATTTATAGAACTCAATGTAGCAGCAGGTCTTGAGAGAATCTCTTGCAGTAGGTCACATCTAAGAAACTGCAGTGCAACCACGAGGCACCAAAACCGCAGAGACATTTTTTGCTAGCAGTCCATCTGGAGCAATGCACTGCTACATAGGGAAGATAAACATGATGACAACATTGCCATGTGTGGCCCTAAATAGACTGCTAGTAGAAAAGTTTCCATGTGGTCCTGATGCCTGATGGTTGCAGTTCTTAAAGTGTAGTCTGCTGCAAGGGATTCCCTTGAAGATGTACAATTATGAAAAGTTCTTACACAAGTGTTCTTTGCTTCTGTTGGGGGAACCTCAAAAGCTCCCTGGATCCCTACTGTAATCCTCACACACACACACACACACACACACACACACACACACACACAGCATGTAAGCACAAGAGGCAGCATTAATTTAATGCACAGACCAGGAGCATACACATTTTGTCACCAGCACTTCAACAATACAATATTTGAGCACCACTCTACAAAATGCATTTGGACACCACCACCAACCTCCGAGTTTTAACCACAGCATCAACATCTTGAACACCCACAGGTTGCACCTATAATAGGCCTCAGTGTTCGGACAGCAAAGGAAGGAGCTGGGAAGCAGGAACAAAGTGCAGCTGTCTCCCTGAAGGTAGGAGGAAGGAGAGACTCCTTCGCCCAAGCCAGGGAGATAATCCAGAGGGCTAAAATATTGAGAAGAGCAGGCACTCATCTCTGTATCGACCCTGACCTTCTATTGCCAGGGCACATTTGAGGTCCCCAAAGAAAGGAGGCAGCTAAGGAGTAAAGTAAATAAAAAAGGAAAGTTACTCCCCCCCAGGCTCCCTGCCACACACACACACACACTGCCCCATTTGCTTTTTAACCCTTTTACCTTTTGAACTGTGCTGCACACCTTTTTGTCAACTCTCATTTCTCCTCATCGCTCTGATGATCTTTCGGCCATCTATGGTCTCTCTCCACCACTTTCTTATGTCCCCGCCCTCTGCCACTGTCCACCACCCCAGATGGCAGATACCCTCTGGGTAATCTAGTGTAACCCTTCACCAGATGGGTTCTCCACCAAGGAGAAAGGTTTCAGTGGGGGCCATTCAGTGCAACATCTTGGCCCCTCACGTGCTGCTGAGATGGTTTCTGGGACCAGACCAGATCAGAGAAGAGGTTTTTCCTCTTTTGTCCCTGGGTTGTGGGATGCCATGGTGCCAAATGCCAGTGTCCACCACATCCACCCCACTCAGTTGGTTGGCACACTGCTATACCCCCAGGAGTCAGCAGGCACTAGACCGCATCCCCACCATCATCCTAGGGAAGGCAAGCAGGCAGACACCTTCTCCCCCAGCTGGCCCTCCAGTGACCCAGGTACATTTAAAGTGCAGTATCTCAGTAAAAGTACAGCAGGGTTAAAAAACAACGGGATCAGTGTGTGGTAGGGTGCTTAATTTTCCTCTCAGCTAAATGAGGTAAATGAGGAAACAAAAAGCTAGATCTCATTAAAAACAGCATAGCGGCACCCACAATCACAAACTTTTCACATCACCCAATGTCTCCACCATGTCGGTATTAGTGTGTGATGCCCTTTGCCCCTTCATGGCCCACAGCAACCTGAGGGATTTCTGCACCCCCACCTCCAAAGTGTTGTGCTGCACAGAAGACTAAGGTGCCCTCACCCCCAAGTTTGATTTCAGCATTATTGGCTTGCTGCAAATGCACCGCCCCACACACACACACACACACACACCCCTTTGCTTTTTAACTCTCTCCAAGGTAGTGTACTTTGCCAGAGCTACACATCCCTTTCTATGCACAGGGAGACATAGAATAACTGGGAAGGAGAAAGAATAATAAGGGTAAATATTGGAGGGGCAGGCAACATATGGGGTTAGGCATAAAGGCAGCATTAATTTAACTCACCAACACTTTTAATTTGCAAGAACAGCTCCATAAAATAATGCACAAACAAGGGCACGTGGGGAAATGGCAGTAACCCATTCTAATTTTAGTCCAAAAAGGCAGCTTTGCAGCAACCACATGGAGGTCCATGTACAGAGGAAAGGTACCCACAGAACACAGAATGTGGCTTCACACAAAACACACCCTTCACTGAATTTGAATCAAATAAAAACCTGCAGTGAAATGCAGCACAGGGTTGGGTCTGTGTTCTGTGAGTACCTCTCGTTTTGGACCCAGCCATCAACCTCCTTTTAAACACAGCATTTACTGTAGATATTCGATCCCCCATCATCACATCAACAAAATAGTGCAGTATTTTACCTGCAGTAACTCCAGCATCTACTGTACACAGGGCTGTGCCAAGGACCTTAAGAGCTTCCCTGCAAAGCACTTTGTGGGGTCCTACCTCACGAGCAAAACATCAGTGCAAAAAAATACTATTTAATATTACCTTACACTACTTACAGTAAAAAGCAAAGCAAGCAATATACAGTAAAACGCTAAGTTTAACAATAGTTGCATTCTCGGTCCGTCAGTGCAGCTGTTGGATTTCCGCTAACGCTGCAACTCTGGCTCAGGAGGGCTGGCCAGAGGAGAATGACTTGAGCATCCCATGACAGCTCGCCTTCTCCGGGGGAAGGGGGGGTCAATGCCCGCAACTTGCCTCACCCCAAGCGGAGGCTCAAGGTACAGCAAGCCCGGTTCATGGGGGGGCTAGCTGTGATGCGTGGTGGATGTTGGCACACAGCACTTTGATGTCAGGGCACACAGCACATGAGGAGAGGAAACCAGAGGAAAAAACAGTCTTCCATTGCTGGGAGCATGCCCTCAATATGCCACCATCTCTCAGACCACCTTGCCCGACGAAACAAGAAGTGTACAGGATGTACGGGCCCCACCTCGTTCCCTGCCCAGGGGGTATAACTGCGGCTACATGGGGCGCAAGGTCGGTCTCGGGCTGGGTGGTTGGCAGAGGGATGACTTCCAGGTCAGAAAGTAAAAAAAAACAGTTGCATTCCTACACTCCACCCACCATCCCTAACAGACACAGATCTGTTCACACAAGCCTCCAAATTAGCTCAGACCTTCTTATCCCGACACAGACCTTACCATCCAGTAGTGTACCTACTACAGGTAGATTTTGTTGTCAGTACATGTAATTCTAATATACTGTAGCAATTAATCCATAGAAAACTCTATTGTGACTTCTGATCAAAAGCTGCTTTCCTGGGTCAGTCCAGTGATGTGGTACCAGCCTGTCACACCGCCAACTGAGAGACTAAGTTGATGTGCAAATCCTGGATTCTTGCACTGGGGATGAGACCATTGTGGATTAGATCTATTCTGTTGTTGGGGAGAAAGGGTGTGGGTCACCTGGCAGTTGCACACCACCGACCAGTTAATCAAGGAGTGGCAAGGGTCTTAGCTGTGAAGACTGACACTTGCCTAGTGCCCTGGGTGGAGGAAGGTTGCTGTCATGTAGACAACAGACAACAGGTGAAGAGCCCTCCTCCCTTGATGCCTGTGAGACCCCATCTGGAGTACTGCATCTGGAGACTCCATCTCCGCAAGGACATAGACAGGATGGAGGCAGTCCAGAGGAGGGCAACTGAAATAGTGCAGGGTCTGCAAGAGAAGCCATATGAGGAGAGACAAAAGGAGCTTATTATGTATACCCTTGAGGAGAGGCGGGAGAAGGGGACATGATAGAAACATTTAAGTACCTCAGTGGAATCAACAAAGTCCAAGAGGGTAGCATCTTTCAGAAAAAGAGATGTGCAAGAACAAGGGGACACAATTTGAAGATAGAGGGGATGGCTCGGGGCAATGTGAGGAAGTATTTTTCACTGAGGGTGGTGGACACATGGAACCTCCTTCCTGAGGAGCTTGTGGGGTCTAAAACTGTGGGAGAATTCAAGAATGCCAGGGACAGACATAAGGCAATTCTTGTGGGCTGTTGGTTAACTAGGATCTGCAGCTTATCCAGTAGGCAGGGAAATGGGCAGACTAGGTGGGCCAAGTGGTCCTTATCTCTGCCATCAAAGTCTAGGTTTCTATTAGAGCAACAGACTCTGCTGCTGTAATGACCCCCTGCTCTTGCATCACCTAAAGTGCCCAAATCATAATAAAAATCTAAAAATAAATGTTAGAATTTCCTGTGTGGTGAATGATTGACTGCCAGAGCTCAATTATTACTGTGAATAAAAATAAAGTGTATGCAGCTGCAAGTACAGTCACAAAGTAGATGAATATTTACAAGGAAGGGGGTGGTCAGATGTTCATTTAAAAAGACCCCTAGAAGCCCCTAAAACAGTGTTTCCCAAGAACATATTCATTAGTCACCCCCCCAACCCCTAAGCTTTTAGCAAACCTCCTGGAGGAGACATTAGAGCAGCAGTCTGTGCTGCACTAATAGAAACATAGAAACATAGACTTTGATGGCAGATAAGGACAATTTCCCTGCCTACTAGATATGCTGCAGATCCTAGTTAACCAACAGCCCACAAGAATTGCCTTATGCCTTTTTTATACTTCCTTTATTTCAAAAGAATAAGATTACTGTCCATGAATATATTAATACAACATGTGACTGTTTCCAACTACAGCCTCCATTACATGGTACAGAGAAAACAAGTCAATCTTGTACATGAGAATATAGAACAAAGACAAATTAAATGTAATATGGGCTAACAGATATAAAAAAAGAGGTACAGTACTCTGTTACATGTATACAGGTGGATAATGTTCTCAAAGTACCCATTTGGGAACAAGCTCATCCGTTTCAAATAATAGAAGCAAGTAGCATACAATCCACACCAAATAATACAGATAACTGAGTGTTGTTTACGAAGTGGGGTGGAGGTTTACCTTATCACTTCGTTCGGGCTTAGTTTTGTTCCAGCAGCAATCTCTATTACCTGGGTTTAGATAATATGCAGAGTCTGAAATGCTGGGGGAGGGTCACACAGAAGATGGCAGACAGCAGTGTGAGACTCAGAAAAACAAAAAGGACAGTACTTGAAATGAAGTTTGTGGTGCATTTCTTCATTGCGGCGATTACAGCTGGGTCTCCCCGATTCTGGTGGCAGAGTTTGGGCAGTTCAGTGCGCTTCTTCCGTGTGGGTCTGAAGTAAAAATTAAATAAATAAATGAATGGGCCTCCCCGATTTTGGTGGCAGAATCTGGGCAGCTTGGTGCACTTCTTCCATGTGGATTACAAGGCAGGAATAAAATAAAAATAAAAAAATCAATGGGTCTCCCCGATTCTGGCGGTGATGTCTGGGCAGCATGGTGTGGTCTTGGCATCCTCTCAGCAGTGTGGTTCTTCTTCCAGGTTTGTAGCTCATAGCGAATAGGGGCACATCTGAGGCAAGTCTGCTATTCTTATACAGCTGAATTCCGAACGGTCACGCTTAGCAGCATGAATTCCATGACTCTCCTGTGGAAAATTTTAAATGCCACGAGAGGAGGCCGATTCAGGATTCTGGCTGTGATCATGGAATCACGGAGAAACAGTGGCCTTGCCAATATGGAATGCCCACTGTGGCTCCCGACTGTTTTACATTTCATTATACAAAGCATACAGACATGACCTCCCAACCTCCTGTGGTCCCAATCAGCCCCTGTTAGGCATAATACAGGGTTTACAGCTGCATGATATGAGTGATCAGATGGGAAGGAACACAGATCGGCTGTCAGTGAAGTGAGAGGGTAGGAGGCATAGTGCTAACTCAGAGACACTGCCTATCTAATCTTTTAAAAACATTGATGCAAAAATTTAAATCTAATCTGTACTTATTTCACCACTGGAATTTATTGAAATGCATTTTAAATGAGCTAACCGATGATTTTGAATTATATAAAACCACATTAAAGACTACTATGACAAATTAGTATTTGCATCTTTTCTGTGTTGGCCCTTTATTTACAGTGTAATTTTGGATAAGTGCAAATTCGCATAAGTGCACATTTGGCCTGACAAACTGGGTGTGCACATAAGCAGAATCCACTTATTACAAATACCTTAACATTCAGTTCTGGCCATATACTGGAGAGAACCAAATCAAGTTGCCATCATTTGGCAACTAATTCAGTGCCTAGCTCACTTCATGCATACTATTACTGACCATAATCATGTGATGGTACTTGCAACAATTTAAAGACAGTTTAGCTAAGATGACTTCAAATTAATATACATATTTTTCAAGACTGGGAAAGGATAGGGCACTCCAAAGAGTGGTTTCCTTGTACAGAGGCATAGGAGTGATGACAGTGACACCTAAAAGGGTTGTTATAAGTAGGAGTAAAACAAAAGTTAAGCACATGGATTGGGCACTGCTAAGAGTCATGTAGAAACAATTGTGGCTAGTAACTGTTCTCCCATATTACATATGACCTTAGCTTGTGGTGCCCTCCATTTGATGAGATGCAAGTGAAGCTGCTGGGTGTTCTTGGACGCTCAGTTGTTGGTACAGGCTGGAACCTGCTGACCAGTACTCTTGGAGTATCCACTTATGAATATGATAATATCAAGCACATAAATTTATCGATAACCTCTGACATCATGGCAAGCCGTATGAGGGGATAACCATTGATCTAACTTTGGGTGGTTCACCACCATGCTAGGAAGGTCAAACGTTTACTTATAAAGGTTGCCTTGTAAGTTACCAATCAAATGAACAGAGGCTACCTTTTCAAATATGGTTATATCCTTATCAAATAGTGGGAGAAATAAAGTAAAAGTTACAACCATGGTCTCAGGCAGTGTAACATTTTTTGCTTGTAAACATGTTCCATTGATTACTGCAGGATGGAGTGTAACTGATCCCAAATTCCTAACAGTACTCAAGGGTAAACAGGCACATATTTCCAAACATTCCTGGCTACCTTGACAGATTGGACACTATCACCTTAGCAGGTGATTGTCTGGTTAAAGATCAGATAACATTCCTTTATCAATATCCTCCAATAGCTTTGTAATAGTAGTAAGGACATATTCTCATTAAGTAGAACAAATAATTTCATGGCCTGACTTTTCTTTGGACTGGGCTTTTCATCACTAAACTGAAGCTTCACCCTTGACACGGGTGCCTCTGCTGCTGCAAGCAGCCAGGCAGTCCTCTTCTGTCTGCTGGCTGCCTTCCTCGCTGTACTGCCCACCGATCACCAGACCAAGCTTCACCCTTGACATGGCTGGCCTCTTCTGTCCACCGGCTGCCTTCCTCGCTGTGCTGCCTGCTGATTACCAGAGCAAAGCTTCACCCTTGACATGGGTGCCTCTGCTGCTGCAAGCAGCCAGGTTGGCCTCTTCTGTCCACTGGCTGCCTTCCTCACTGTACTGCCAGTCAATCACCAGACCGAAGCTTCAACCTTGACATGGGTGCCTCTGCTGCTGCAAGCAGCCAGGTGGGCCTCTTCTGTCCGCCAGCTGCCGTCCTTACTGTACTGTCCTCCGATCATCAGACTGAAGCTTCACCCTTGACATGAGTGCCCTCTGCTGCTGCAAGCAGCCAGGTGGGCCTCTTCTGTCCGCTGGCTGCCTTCCTCACTGTACTGCCCACTGATCACCAGACCAAAGCTTCACCCTTGACACGGGTGGCTCTGCTGTTGCAAGCAGCAAGGCTGGCCTTTTCTGTCCACCAGCTGCCTTCCTCGCTGTACTGCCTGCTGATCACTAGACCGAAGGTACGCTGTGGAAACTTGACTGACCAGAATCCATTGGCTCTGCCTGCTGACAGGCTTCTGCAGTTCTTTAATTTCTTTGCTACTCTGTCTTCTTATGGACTTTAAGCTAATGTTACATAATGGTTGTGGTACTGTTTAAGCCTCTCCAAATTGTCCTGTGAATCCTAATTTAAACATGACCCTAAGTCTGTTTACAGCAGTTTTGCACTCCAATGGTAGTTTGAAGTGCAAGTTCTTTTAGGCTGCAGGTTTGTAGATTTTAAAGTATTACATCTCTTTTTGTTTTAAGGTCCAGTGATAATCTTCCCTGGATCAGAAACTAAGTTTAAAGTGATACAGTTTTTTTTTCTGTTTAGACTAGATTTCATTGGGTCACAGTTGTAAGCTTTGCCCTGCAAATAATCCAATTTCTGCTTCACTTTCTCCCCTACTGTCTCCTTACTGCTTGAATTTTTATTCCCACCACCCCCCTTTCCCCAGCTCCAGCCTTTATTAAATACTCTCCCTACCCCCCTCAGCATCACCCCTAAGCAATCTTCATTCTTCATTCTCATTAATATTTCAAGTCCACTTAAAGATACAGAGCGCAGCTGTTAGGCCTAACACTTGTCCTGTCCTCCCCTTAAAGACATCTTCCTTTTTAGATCAACGCCAAACTGTAAGGGTACACAGCAGCCTAGAAGGCCAGGACAGCCTCCTAGCTCCATCACATCTTAATCTCTTTTACTTTCCTCCCCTCCCAAGACCCTTTTTGCTGTGCCACCACCCTTTTCCAATCTTGGACATGGCAACCAGAATAATGCTAATTCTTATACTCCTGCTCATTTTCTGTTTGCAGCCACTGAATGACCAAATGACCCTAAATCAGCTGACCCTCTTATCACAGAGCACCCCAATGGCAACATCTACAGTGCTATAATCCGTGCATAGTTGTAGCCCATATGCCAACTGCATGCCTAACAACACACTGTGGCCTACCTGGCCCAGAACACATCCAGCTCAGCCAGGGCTTTCCCCTTCCACAGTCCTGCCTAAACTGGCCATTCTCTCTGATAAGCATGCAGCTCAAATGAATCACAACTATGGCACAAAGCTAACCTTAAGCACTTTAAATGTTATCTGGTCAAACTGGTACTCCTGTTACTACTGCTCTCAGGCAACATCCACCTAATCCCAGCCCCTCTCTGTATCAGGGGTTGAGTGCACCAAAACCAGGCACCTTAACCTTTGCGTCACTAAACATCTGCAGCCTGGCAGCAAAGTTTGATAGCCTTTAAGCCTCGGTAGCCCTCGTAATCCAGATGTATTGTTTGTGGTAGAGACATGGCTCACTCCCAAGATCCTCGAAGGAGCCATCAGTCTGCTAGGCTATTCAATCTTTAGGCAAGATCGTAAATCTAAAGAGGTGGTGGCTGTGCAGTCTACCTAAGGACAACATTCAGGGCATAGTCCTGAATTTACCCATCTAGGGTTGTTCACTCAGGCCCTTGCCATTAAGGTTCTTCTTAGGGCCCACAACAAAACTGTCAGAATTCTGTCTACAACCCCCAAAGAACTTGGTCCAAGGTCTCCATGCCATCATAGACTGTCTCGAAGCTAACCCTAAGCTCTGAGGTTATACTCTTAGGTGATTTCAATATTAATTGGCTTGCCCTGAACCTAACCAATTCAAGGATGCAGTTCAGGCTATCCACTTTACCCAGCTCATTGAAACACCACTACGACTAACTACAGGATGTGCACTAGTACTTTGATTGACTGGGTGCTCACCAACTGACTGAGCATTCCTTTAATGCCTCTGTTCTCCTGGATGACATCAGTGACCACTCCCCTGTCATGTACAGTTGGGCTAATAATTTCTCCAAACTGCCTCCTAGAACAATCACCATCAGGGTTCTCAAACCTGGTCATGCTGACCACTTCAGAATGGATCTCCTCAGTGATGACTGGTCCTCAGTTTTTGAGGCTTCTGACATTGACGATGTGCTTGGCTATTTCATCCTCCTCTTCAATACAATCTGTGACATGCATGCTCCCATAAAAAAGTGGAAGATCAAAGGATACTTTAACCCCTGGATGAGCTCTGATACCCTTGAACTAATGAAAATAGAGACCATCTCTGGCATAAAGCTAGGGCTACTGGCAAGCAGTCTCATATCCTAAACTACAAATGTGCGAGGAACAACTGTACCAGGACCATCGATTAGCCAAAATGTATACTATAAGATGCCTAACCAAGAACTAGAATGACAGGCCCAAATTCTGGCCTATCTAAATGAGGTCACGGTAGAGGCTCAAAATGGCCCCTACCATGCTCTGCGTTAATGGCCCCCATCCCTGACCCTAAATCTATCACCGACACCTTTAACAATGCCTTCACTAACTTGCAGCATGTCTCCCTGCTGACTTCTTCTCACCCACCATCCCTGCTGCACCCATGCAATCCCTATCGCATCCCTCCTTTCACTTCAAGACTATTACTTTCGGAGAAACCAGGAAATATCTGCACAAAGTGCTTGGGAAGGGGGGATTCAGTGGGGTTAACCTCAACCTGAAACCAATCTTGCTGTCACTCAAAGAAATCCTGTCCCCTCTCACCCATATCCTTAACCTCTCACTCCGTTTCGCAGTAGTCCCCAAAAAATGGAAAGCTGCAGTAGTCACCCTGATGTATAAGAGTGGGGATTGTGCCCTCCACAGGAACTATAAACCCATCTCTATACTACCACCACTCTCGAGGTCCTTTAACAAAATATTGCCAACAAACTTGTTGATTATCTGGACAAGCACATGCACCTCTGCGCAGAGCAACATGGCTTTGGGGCTGGGCATAGCACTACTATAGCCCTCCTGGAATACACAGACTTCATCCACAAATCCCTCTGTCTTGGCAGCTCATTGGAGCTATCTATACTGACCTAACAAAGGCCTTTGATGCAGTCAACCATACCATCCTAATTGACCAACTCACTGCCATAGTTCTTGCCCCTGAGGCGGCAGCATGGTTCCGCAGCTACCTACACTGCCGTTCACAGCAGGTCAGGATAGATACCTTTCTCTCTGACACCAAGCCTGTGTGCTCAGGTGTTCCACAGGGGTCAATACTGGGCCCTCTCCTCTTTAGCCTATTTTAGAATTGCCTCCACCTAGCCAGTCAGTGCCGTGTCCTCCTCTACGCGGATGATGCGTTTATCTTTTCTAATGGTTCTGACCCCACTGTTCTTGAGCAACAGCTACAACATGACTTCACCAGCATTAAGTCATGGTTCAAAAATCATAAATTGATAATGAGCTACAAAAAAACCAAAAACACGTTGCTCACCATCCTTAAGAACAAGCACAAAAACTACCCGCTATCAATATGTGATAGGGGTAGTGTTCCTCTGGAACATGTTCATCACTTCAAATATCTTGGAATCATTCTTGACAGCTTATTCTCCTATGCCCTCCACATAGACATCACAGATAAAGCAATCAAAAAATGCTTAGGGCTACTTTATCGTCATAGGCGGAGGCTGACCCCTGAAGCCCTCAGCATAGTGGTCCACAGTTCAGTGGATTCCCTAGTGGACTACAGACTGCTGATAAATGGCTCTGCCAAAGATACTGCTCTCCAACATGTATTAATTTATTTATTCATTACAAATCGGGTTTACAACCTTTGAGACAGAGACTCATTTACAAAGGCACCTCATCGCGGGGGGGCAGACATCAAGACAGTTATTACAGTGCAGATTAAAACAGAGGATAACATTACAAGTGCAGTAAAAGGAACATTTAACATAGATACACTTAGGTTACATAATGTAGTAGTTTGTATGTTACTTAGGTTACATAATGTTAAAAAATTGTGAGTTACACTCATGGATATAGTAGGTCCTCAGAGAAAACAATGGGTTACATCTCTATTTGGACCTAGTAGGGAAAGGGGTAGGTCTAGGGGAGGGAGAGGCTGTCCAGTGGATGTTGTTGAGCTGGGGGGCAAGGCGGGTGGGAACCACAGGTTACAACAGGGGATTAGTTGCACCTACAACAGTGGGTATTAAAGATATGGCTCTGAAAGACTGTTTTGAAGGAGCCAATTTTTGGCAAGTTGGAGATGCAGCTAGGGAGGGAGTTGAACCAGATGGGGGCTTGGTAGAGGAAGGATTTCTGGGCAAGAGAGGTCTTGGTTCTGGGCACCTTGAAAGTGGCCTTAACAGAGCTATGGGTGGTGATGGACGAAGATGGCTGCTGTAGGAAGGTGGAGACCCCTGGGAGAGTCCTAGCAGAGATTTCTTAGTGAGAAGGCAGGTCTGGTAGAGCAGTAGCTCCTCAAAGTTGAGAAGATTGATGGTAGTATAGAGAAGGCAGGTGTGAGTTCAGCTGGGGGCACCAGTCAGTAGCCTACAGGCCTTATTGATGGGGAGTTGGATTTTGGAGAGGGCAGTGTTGTCAGCTGCAGCATGGATGGGCAAGTCATAGTCCTTGAGGGACAAGACAGAGGACGTGGTGGCCAGCCTGAGGGCAACCTGAGGCAGGCAGTCCCTGTGCCGGTATAGCAGGCCAATCCAAGAGTTAATGGCGGCTGACAGGGCATTAATGTGGGTGTGGAAGGAGAGGGCAATATTGAACGTGATGCCTAGGTACTTGTATGTGGTCACTTGTTCTAGTGGGTGCAAAGTGCAGGGGATAATCAAGAGGGGGGTATTTTTAGCTTTATTTTGGTGGTGGGAGAAGAGCATTGATTTGGTTTTCTTTAGGTTAAAGACCAATCTGTGGTCTCCAAACCACATTTTGGCTTGGTTGTATGCTTGCTGGAGGGATAATTGGAGTATTTTACCAGTACTTTGGTCAGTCAGTGCTTTGGCTTCTCAGAAGGAACTAGAAGGGGGACAGGATCAGATCTACAGTACAGTAGCTTCTTGTTATTTTACATTGTCTCTCGTGGATTCTACTTGGTAGAAGGTTATTTATTTTCTTTCTTACTTACTACTAAGGGGCTAGCAGGGTTTTGTTTGGGGCTGTTGGAATTTTGAAACCTGTTTTGGTAGCTATAAGTGGGCTCATTTGTTTGATTCACTGTGTGGCAGGCTGCATTTGTAGAGGCCTATTTCTTCTGTTTTAAAACATGATTGGTGTGATTTAACTTAGTCTGTTTCTTTGAATTGGAGACCTATATCTTCTAATTCCAAGCCTATTTTAATGTGTTGTTGGTGAAGCTGTTTGAATTGGAGTACTGTTTCTTTGGGCAGCAAACCTATTTTGGGGGCTTTGAGCAGAATTGTGATTAATTGTTGCTGGCTTCACTAGCTGCAAAGTTTGAGTGCAGAGTGGGGGAAGGGTGCTAATGGTCTGACCAGAGGCCTCAGCTACCTGATTGTTTCTGGAAGACTTGAGCTGGACCCAACCCCAAACCCCTCACCCTACCCACCCCGGTCCATTATTTCCTTTATACTAGGGTTCTGACATCACTTCCACAAACAGGCAAAGGATATGCACCTGTCATAGCAGAAGCAGACATCCAGGAAAGGAACAGTAGCAAGTGAAGAGGTGACTGCTCTCTCAGTGGAAGGGAAGTAAATGCAAATCTAGGAGCTTTCATTATTACTTCTTTGCATTGATATTGCATTGGGGAAAGGAGGAGTAGGAGTTTGAAGAATGTGCAATGGCTACTTAAAGTCTCTTTTTGAGTGTGGATAGGAAGGATAGGAATATAAAAAGCAGTTGCTCAATATATCTAAACATGTGCAACAAAGGAGGTAAGGGAAATAAAGAAAATGTTTTGCACTGATAGAGGGGAAGGGGAGACTTGGGGGAGTGGTTGGTATCCTGCATCCGGAAGGGTGGGGGGTCGCTGGTGGGCAACGACAGCAATGGGTAGGGTGGTAGGCTGCAACAACTGCGGTGCACCAATCTTTCTAAAAATTGTCTGGAGTGTGGGAGGATGTTTAGTGTGCAACCACATAGAAAAACTTAGAAAGGAGATCGAGGGTCTTCAGGAGGAACTAAGACAGGCAAGGCAGATTGGGGGTGGGTTTAGCCCAATACTGGAGGGAGGAAGAAGAGGAGATGAGGGACGGTGATTTAAACTAACAGTGGTGAGGAGAGGGTCAGAAGAAGGGAAGCAGAGACAAAGGGGCCCAGGCCAGGAAGAACGATTGCCAGGGAAACCAGGTCAGGAGACAAAAGACAAATGGAAGGAGGAGATAGGGACTTGTGAGAGGAGGTGAAGAAGTGGCAAAAGTCATGGCGTGGAAAGGAGATAACAGGTTACTATGAAGAGAGAGGGAGCGGGCATTTGTGAAGGGTCTTCAGAAATTAGTTGTGCACTGCTAGAGAGGAAGAAGGTGGAGGAGGGAAATGATGAAATTAGAGGAGTAATTGATAAATACCTGTACCAAACTGGAGTGGGGGGAAGTTCTGCTGGGAGAATTGCAACAGAGGTAAAAGGGGGGAATAATGTGCAGGAGGTAGAAGAGGAGCTGGAAATGAGAGAGGGAGATGAATGGAAGCAAGCAGGGAGTAAGAGGGGTGGAATCTTAGCGCTAGGGGACTCAATACTAAGAGGAATTAGGTGGGGTAGCAAGGGGGAGAGGCATAGTTGCATTTGGGTGGAGGCCATGCCAGGAATGACGGCAGAAAGGGTAGGATAGTCTGTTCTGAAATATGCTAGAAGGGGTAGGGACAAGCCTCATTTAATTATACATCTTGGGACAAATGACTTGGCTGACAAGACAGTAGATATAGTCTAGAGGAGGTTTGAGCAACTAGCACAATTATGTGAGGGGGCAGGAAGAACAGTAACTTTTCAGAGATACTTCTGGTGCCAAAGGCAAGCACAACAAGAAAGCTGAGAATAGAGGAATTTAACGGATGGCTAAGAACCTGGTGTTGTGCTAAAGGGTATGGGCTGTTGGGGGGTGGGAGGGACCTGGGAGGACAGTAGTCTCTATGCCAAGGACAGACTACATTTGAGTGAGGAGGTAAAGAAAGTGTTGAAACAGAGAATGGAGGAGTACAAAGAGGAAGTTGGGAATTTAAACTAGGAGTGGGGGGTGGCAGTTGGGGAAGAGATATGCAGAGACCACAGGTTGGGAAACCATATGACCTTACCCCCCATAACAGTGACAAAGGACAAATAGCAAGTACTATTGGTGATGCTAGGAAAGGAGGGCATGATGGGAGGGGAGGAAAAGGGTGGAAGGTGGTTACCCTTAATGCTAGGAGCCTTGGGAGGAAAACTGCAGAGTTACAGGTTCTCATGGCAGAGGTAGAGGTAGACATTGCAGCCATCATGGAAGCATGGGCCACCCAATACAATGACTGGGACCTGTCTGTACCAGGGTACAGGTTATTTCGTAGGGACAGGGTGATTGGGAAAGGAAGGGGGGTGGCACTATATGTGAAGGAAGGACTAAAGTGTGTTAGGGAGAAAGGGGAGGAGGGTAGTACAGAGTCACTTTGGATGCAAATCCAGGATTCCAAGAATAGGATTCTTAGAATGGGAGTGGTGTACAGGCCACCATCTCAGATGGAGGAGTTAGACAGGGAACTAGCAGGACAGATCAGGAGGACCTGCGAGAAGGGTAGTGTGGTGATTGTGGGAGACTTCAACATGCCAGGAGTGGACTGGAGCACCCCAACAACCAGGAACAGAAGGGAGCAGGGACTGCTGGATGCCTTCCAGGACAGCTTCCTGCTGCAAATGGTCAGTGAACCAACCAGGTTAGGGAATACCCTTGACCTTGTGCTGGCAAATGGGGACTTTGTGAGAGAACTTACAGTGGAGGAACCACTGTCAGGGAGTGACCACCACTCAGTATGGCTCACATTGGATATGGGCAAGGAAGGAGTGGAATCGGGCACAAGAGTGCTGGACTTCAGGAGGGCCAACTTTGGGAGGATGGGGGAAGTGGTAAAAGGGTACCTGGCCAGAATTCAATCTAGTATGGACACTAACCAGAGGTGGGAGCTCATAAAGCTGGGGATAGTGGAGGCAACAAAACTGCTGCAAAGCTCAGAGCAAGAAGGCTAGGGCTAAGAAACTGAGCTGGTTGAGCAAGGAGGTCATGGAAAGGTAAGGAGGAAAAGAGCTGCCTTTAGGAAGTACAAGAAAACAGGGAGGGGGAGGACAGGGAGGAGTACTTGACAGAATGAAGGAGGTGACAAGGGCAGTAAGGAGCCAAAGCATCTCGTGAACTCAGGCTAGCACAAGGCATTAAGAAGGGGAGAAGGACTTCTTTAAGTACATCAGGAGAAAAGGAGCTGTAAGGACCACATAGTAAGGATTAGGAAGGAGGGGGCTTGGGTGGAAGCAGGGTGCGATAAGGTGGAAGCACTAAATGAGTACTTCTGCTCCGTATTTACTAAAGAGAAGAGAAGGGTGACACCCAAGGTGGGATAAATGGCAGAAGCACGGGGGGAAGTGGTGACAGATGGGGAAATCATGGAGGGCAGAGTTCGAGAGGGTTTGAAGGCACTGAGGGTAGACAAGGCACCAGGCCCAGATGGCATCCACCCCAGGGTACTGAAGGAGCTGGCAGAGGTCCTTGCAGGACCTTTGGCAGACCTATTTAATGCCTCAATACATTCGGGGTGTGTACTTCAGGACTGGAGGATGGCTCATGTGGTGCCCCTCCACAAGAGTGGCCCCAAGGATGAACTGGAAAACTACAGACCAGTGAGCCTCACATCCATCGTGGGTAAGCTAATGGAGACTATCCTGAAGGAGAGGCTGGTGGCCCTCCTAGAGGCCAAAGGACTACAGGACAGCAGACAGCATGGCTTCATATGTGGCAGATCCTGCCAAACCAACCTGGTCGAGTTCTATGACTGGGTAACTAGGCAACTGGACAGGGGCCATGCAGTGGATGTCCTGTATCTGGACTTCAGTAAGGCATTCGACTCGGTGCCACATGGAAGGCTGGGAAGGAAGTTAGTAGGCACAGGGGTGGGTGCAAAGCTGGTGAGATGGGTAGGAAACTGGCTTTGGGAAGGCAACAGAGGGTGGTGGTGGGTGGGGAGCTCTCACACCCAAGGGCAGTGATGAGCGGTGTTCCACAGGGCTTGGTGTTGGGACCTGTGTTGTTTGGGATATTCATTGCAGACATATCATGGGACATCAAGAGTAAGATCAGTCTGTTTGCTGATGATACCAAGGTAGGCGCAGTGGTGGATGACCTAGGGGGATGCCAGGGGTTGCAGAATGATCTGGCAAAGCTTGAAACCTGGTCAGACACCTGGCAACTGAGGTTTAATGCCAAAAAGTGCAAGGTGCTGCATTTTGGTATGAAGAACCCAAGGAGGAGTTACCAGCTAGGGGGAGTGCAGCTAGCCCAGACAGAGGAGGAGAAGGATCTGGGTGTGCTCATTACAGGGTCAATGAACAACTCAGCACAATGTAGGAAGGCAGCTGCAAAGGCCAATGAAATGCTGGGTTGTATTGCAAGGGGTATATCCTCGAGGAGGGAGGAGGTGATTCTGTCACTGTATAGGTCATTAGTTAGACCACACCTGGAGTACTGCGTGCAGTACTGGCGTCTGTATCTGAAGAGGGACATGAAGTTACTGGAGGGGGTGCAGCGCAGGGTGACAAAGATGATCAAGGGACTGGGGGACTTATCATACGAGAGGAGGTTGAAGGAGTTGAACATGTACTTACTGGAGGAGAGGAGAGACAGGGGTGATATGATTGAAACCTTTAAATACATGAAGAGAATAAACAAGACAGGTACAGAGGAGCTGTTCAAAGTAAGGGAAGGGAGGGCCACCAGGGGCCATGATTTAAGACTGGAGAGAGGAAGGTTCAGGAGGGAGATGAGGAGACACTTTTTTACAGAGAGGGTGGTGGCTGATTGGAATGCGTTACCTGCAGAAGTGGTATGCAGTAGAACAGTGGACTGCTTCAAATGAGGATGGGACAGGACAAGGGGGAAGGTTAATGAAGGGGAAGGGTGGAAGGGAGGGGCAGCTGCAGAATAAGGGGTGCTAGCTGCATATTCGAGCAGACTTGATAGACCTCTAGGCCTTTATCTGCTGGCAAATTTCGTATGTTCATAGTACATGAGCTGGAGAGGGTGTTGAGGTAGAGATTAAAAAGTATTGGACCCAGGATGGAGCCCTGAGGGACCCCGGAGTGAACGGGAAGAGTACTGGAGAGGAAGCTGCTGATCTTGACATGCTGGGATCTAGCAGAGAGGTAACTAGAGAACCAGGAAATGGGACCACCAGAGAAGCTAAGTTGGTGGAGAGAGTCGAGTAGAAGGGGATGACAGACAGTGTAAAAAGGCCTTGGAGATGTCAATGAACACTGCTCCTGCAAGGCTGCCAGAGTCGAGATCAGCATGCAGGTGTTGGAAGAATACTAGGAGAGCCAAGGTTGTACTGTGTCCTGGGCAGAAACCATGCTGCTCTGGGCACATAATGTCATACTTGGTCAGGTATTCAGAGAGCTGGATCAACACCACTTTTTCAAGGAACTTAGAGAGTGGGGGGAGGATGGAGATGGGCTGGTAATTGTTGGGGGTGGATCGGTCCCCACGCTTATGTATGGATGTGATATCAACAGTTTTACAAGCACTTGGGAACTGACCCAGGCATAGAGACCAGTTTAGAAGGTCAGTCAGGGGGACTAGGACTTCATCCAAGACCATACAGAGGATCCTGAAGTCGAGGGGGTCACTGCTGGGGTTATTGCTGCCCAAGGCTTTTAGCAGGTGTGGCCTGGCTTCTTTGGGGGATAGGATGTGCAGGTAGAATGGTGGGCAATGCAGGACTGGAGGGAAAGAGGTGGGGATTGGGTCAAAGAAGCTGCTGGGGAGGACCGAGCTTAGGTCAAAGAAGGCAATGTTAAGGCAATCAGCTATGGGGAGTGGATCTGTGGTGGTGGTGCCATTGATGTAGAGCAGAGATGGTGGGGGGGAGCGAGACTTCCCATTTAGCTCTTTCATATATATAAACTTCCCATTTAGCTCTTTCATATATAAAAACTGCCCTTAACAAGCCTGCAGGCTCACCTTAGGGGCACACCGACTAACCCTCATCTGTAATCTCTATGCAAAGGCTCACTGGTTAATGCTCTTTGGTCACTTAAAATATCAATTTTGCCACCTGGCCAAAAAGATCTGCCTTGGTCAGCACCCGACTGGGGTCCAACAACTCCTAGTTCCTAGCACTAATCACAGGTCCACCAAAAAATTCAGAACTGCAGTCCTTCCTTACTCCAAAATGTCAGACATCTCAAGGACAAAGGTCCTTTGCCAATCGGGCACCTTGTGATTCAACTCCCTCCATGAGAACATTATTAGCCTGCCCACTCTGTGGACCTTCAAAAAGAACCTGAAGAACCATTTAATACCATTTAACATAGGCATCTCAATGTGTCTGCCATCGCTAGCACCTAGCAAAGGCATCTCTACCATCTGCCCTTCTACCAAACAGATCTCTTTCTCTCTCCCTCTCTCTCTCTTGGACACCCTGCACTTGGGGCTCAACCTCCCACCTCACCTTTCTAGCACCTCTATGCACTAACCCCCTCATGTTGCTGACAAATAACAGGCTCCCTGTTGGGCACAGTTATTTAGTCTGTTCCTGTATGTATCTGACTGTGTTTATTTATTCCAGTTTTAGTTTTCACTGTATATTTTGCATTCCTTTGTTTAAAGACCAAATGTACCTAAATGCTCTAATTTTAATTCTATTCCCTTGTTTGCCTCAGTCCTCTGTATAATCACCTACTTGTTCTAAATGTACTAACATAGAACCTATGTAAAGAGCTCTGAGCTCAAATGGTTAATCCGAGATCTGAAATAAATAAATATATAAATAAATTAGTTAATTAATTAATTATTGACTTCTACCAGTTCATTGATTTTAGTTTCAGTTCTTGAAACAGTTTAGCGATATCATACATGTTGTAAATAGAAGACCTTTCTTCTTTCTGTGCTAGTCCGTCAATCCCATATATATCATAGGTTTGATAACCTTATCTGCATTTGTATGCAAAAAATAATGCACATGCCTCTATATGGTCTCCATGTCAGCCCTATTCCATGTGGACAAGCCTGATGTAAATAGGCTTGAAATAGTACTAGTAAGTCCTTCCAGGTCTCAAAGCTGTCGAGTATGGAATACTCCATCTTGGGGTCTCCTTTCTTGTGTAGCTTTGGGATTTTGGGCTCTACCATGATATGACACTAACATATCCAAAAGGAAAGCATTGCATAATAAAGAAACATTAGTAGAAGCACAAGAATGACTATGTTCAGACATGTCCTAAATGAGAAAATGTCAAAATCACAGGAATATGCATAAACTTTCCAAGTACAGAACATCAGTAGATTTTGCCTGATAAATGACAATCACCTCTAAAAGTAAAGAAATATAAAATTATGATACACATGTTCCCACGTAAGGCACGTGTTCTATCATATCCCAAAGTGAAAACAAATTCACAGATTAAAAACAACATATTTATGTGTAAACAGTACATTGTCACACGGACCCCCAGATATCAGCTGACACTCACACCATTTTCTTTTGCTTTACCACTGTCTTCTTTATTGGATAAAACTGAATCAAATTTTATTTATATTAAATCATTTTATATTATAATTAACACCATCACCAAAAATTGTACATATCCATCTCATCACACAAATCCCAAGGTAGCCCCCCTTTTACACAATGTTATTCAGAATTTCTTTCATTGACCTGGGTGTACTGACCTGGTGCCTCTTCTTTTTGCATCTTCTTTCTGCATTCAGGTGTCCCACCTGTCCCCAGTCCTGCCCCCATGGGGTGACTGCCTGATGGGAAGCCCTCCCCTGCCCAGCTGTACCTTATTCTGGCTGGGTCCCCATTTTGTTCAGAGTTGCCTTGTCAACTCATTCAGCTGGGCTACCTTCTCTCCCCACTTCACATTACCTGTTACTCTCACCCAGCTACCCCCTTTTTGTGAAGTCCTTGTTGCCCTCACCTGGTAAATCATCTTAGTTCAGTCCCCACAATCTTTCCTTTACTTTTTATTCCCCTTCCTCCTCCTCTTAGGGTGGGTGGGATGGATTTCCTGAAAGAGCTGCTGCAGAAAAAGAAGGAGATCCCTCTCTCTGCAGCAAATTATCTACTCCTATCTGCCCCGTGCCATGTCTGCCTGTCCTCCAATGGCAGACTGCAAGATCACCTGCTATCCCCTTCCCTTTGGTGACATTGCACCTGTGACCTCAGTGGCCCTTCTCTATCAAAATCTCTGCCGCTCCTTCCCCCTCTTTTGTCCGCTCTATCCTCTCTCTATTCCTGCCCCCCCACCCCCATCTTTCCCTTCATTTAATCTAAGAGCCAGGCTAATCCCAGAGGCCAGTGACAATCTAGGTTGCCCTTGAATAGGGCAACCCCCTTTGTTACATGGACCCCCAGAAATCAGCCCACACTCACACCATTTTCTTTTGGGTCACCACTTGCTTCTTTATTGGGTAAAATCGAATCACACTTTATTTACATTAAATCTTTTTACATTAAAATTAACACTATCACCACAAATTGTACATACCCATTTCATCATTCAAACCCCAAGGTAGCCCCCTTCTTACAGTGTTATTAACAATTTATTTTATTGGCCCTGGTGTACTGACCCAGCACCTCTTCTTCTTGCATCTTCTGTATGGGTTCAGATGTCCCACCTCCCACCTGTTACCCAGCTCTGCCCCCCCGTGGTGACTGCCCCATGGGGAGCCCTCCCCTACACAGTCATACCTCATTCTGCCTAGGCCTCCATTTTTTTCCCATTAGCCCTTGGGCTGACAGTGTTTGAACTAGGGTTTCCCGTATTAAAAACTAGGCAAACAGACCACCTAGCCCCCTCCATGCTTCTATGGCCTGCCTAATATCCCCACTGAGCACCACATTGCCCACCAGGGACATGTGCACACCATCCTTCCAGTACATACCAGGAGTGTCATACGAGATCAGGACTGTGCCAGATATAAAGCCCTCCAGATTCCTTCACCCACTCTGCCATTTTTCTGTTGACCCTCTTATAAGCCTTCTCAATGGCAAGCACTGCCCTTGCCTGCCTCCATATCCTCCTTGGGACAATTTCTGACCAACCCAGTCTGACCTGTGGCCACCACCGCCTAATTGTTTCCAAGTCCATAGGATCCTTTTTACCAAAACCAGCCATGGTGTTTTTCCCAAATCATCCTCCCCCCCCCGCATGTACATTAAGTTTGGTGTGGGCCAAGCCCTACTTTGTTCCTCAATGAATGGCAGCAGTTGTTTCCAGCATAATCCCCTTTGTCCTCACCATTTTACCACCATTCTGTCTGGATCTTGTCCCAGCTGCTGACATCCCCTTGTGTTACTTGCCCACAGCTCCTCCCAGTGAATGAAAAAGTGTCCAATAAGCCATACCACCATTCATTGTTTGTTTCCTGGAAGCAAAAATCAAGATAGTTAGATCTCATTTCCTGACACATCTCCTATATGCCAGTGATTTCCACCTGCCCACTTGTATGGCCATGGGATGACTTCCCTGGTTGGCCACTTCTGAGGCAGCCCCAATCCTAAAAGAGTGTGTTGCAAAATATTTTGGATCTTCATCTTTGAAAGCCTTCCTCTTTTTTAGCAATGTGGTGGCCTACGGGGGTGTGACAGGGTCATTGTTCCTGCGATGGAAGAACCACCCACCCTCAAGTGGCCTTATCTCCACATATTCCATTATGGAGTCCACTATCCTCTGGCCCTGTTTCCTTTCTTGCTTTAAGACCACCCTCACCCCTTTTCCTTCTTGGTCTATCTTGGATCACCAGAGCCACACCCAAACTGCCCCCCCTGACCAGGAAACATCCTGCTTGAGTAGGCTACCCCGTGTGTCACCCTTTCCCTTTGCTACCACTTTGCTGACCCTCAAGGCCCCCACATGAATCATGTGGAACACCACTGCAACAGCTGCTTAGACTCCCAATAGCTTCCATTGCAAATTTCCACAAATTGGTCTGCACCTATCTGTCCACTGACCTTGCAGCCTGATCCACCCTTGTATGCACCAGACTGCTGGGGCATTGGTAGGTGAACCCCAGCCCCTCAGCTGGCACACCTTGCCCACAGCCACCAAGTGGATGACTATGGTGGTGCCTGACATTCCCACCTCCCACTTGTCTACCATGTATCTGATAACCTGTAACTCAATAACTGGGCCACATACCTCCATCCCTACCCTCCACCAGAAATCCTGGAAGTGCCTCCACGCCCCTTTGTATGCCTTTAACGTGTTGGGTGCCCAGGCATTCTGGAAAAGGAGTTGGGCTTGGTCCATTCAATCACTCAGAGATGAGCAGGCACCAGTGTTCTCCAGGTAGCCACCCCTGGGGTCAGCGACTAGAATCTGTCCAACTGTAAACAGGACAGGCTGTCAGCTACTTCATTTTTGGCCTCTTCCACATGCTGTGCCTGAAAGAAGTGTTCAGTCTCAGCCCTTCCTACAACAAACTTCAAGCTATAATCAGAACTGTGTCTGTGATTCCAGACTGCCTGTCGATGACCAAAACCACCTCCATATTATCACATTGGAAAAATTCTCTTCTGTTTTTTAAAATGATCTCTCCACACCACCATGGCTACTCATATGGGGAATGCTTCCAAAAATGTAATGTCCTTAGTCAGCCCCAACTCCACCCAGCAGACCGGCCACCTTTCCGAGATCCACTTTCCTTGGAGATATGCCCCATACAATGCCCACCTGCCATATCTGTATATAATTCTATTGCGCTGTTTTTTTTCCCACTGTCCCTAACAAAATGTCACCCCATTGTACCCTTCAAGGAATGTCTACCAAGCTTGGAGATCCTCCCTTACCCCAACGGTAATGTCAACCAGTAGTGCAGTAGCTTTGCCCCAGCCTAGGCCCTGGCCCTGGCCAACCTCCTCATGAATACTCTGCCTGGTGCTACTGCCTTGCAGGTGAAATTCATGTGCCCTAATACCTGTTGCACTACTTTCAGTTGAAACCTCCACTTTCCTTTTATCCCTTTTATGAGTTCTGCAAGATTAGCCACTTTGTTGGCCCGGAGCTGGAAACACTGTTGTTCCACATACAGCTCTATGCCCAGGAACTCTAGTGTCTTACCAGGGCCCTTGGTCTTCACCCCCATGAGTGGTACACTGAGCTCTTTGCACACGGCATCAGGCTGCCTGAGCATGCCCGCCATTTCCTCTCTGCCCTCCCCAATGAATACAAAATTCTCCAAGTAGTGGACTACCATCCCCCTTTGATGCAGTACAGAGAAAACCCACTGCAGCCAGGTGCTAAAAACCTCAAAAGTTGCACAGGCTACAGAACAACCCATGGGTATAGATTTGTCAAAATAGAAATGCCCTTGAAACAGGAAAAAAAAGAGCTCCAACTCTTCCCTTCTCACTGGAAGCAATCAGAAAGTGGACTCAATGTCAGTTTTTTCTAAATAGGTGCCCTTTTTATCCCTTATGCCTTCCACTGCCTGTTCCCGTGTGGCGTAAGACACCGTACTCCTCTCAGGAGAGATGGAGTCATTGACTGAATTGCCCTCAGGGTATGACAAATGGTGGATTAACCTATATTCACCCACTGCCTTTTTTGGGGACTATGCCTACAGAGAATAACCTGAATTGTTGGAATGGAAGGGAGTCAAATGGCCCCGCCACTCTGCCACCCTCCACTTCCTTTCTAATCTTTCACTCTAATATGTTCTCCTTCCCTTTCATGGAAGCAAGTTATTTTTGCTCTTGTGTCTTTTCTGGGGCCCGTGAAATATAGTTGAAACCCTCCCTCAAAACCCTCCCATAACATATCCCTCTCCTCCTGGTTGGGGTAATCCTCTGTCCAAGCTATTAATGTTTCTTGCTTTATGGGGGATGCTGCCATGTGGAACATTCCTCCCTGGTCCCCCCCAATACGGTGGGCCCTTACTGGCCTCCAAAAACTCTCCTCCCATTTTGCTACTTGTAATTGTGACCCTGTCTGCCAAAACCACCTCTTTTCCCTCCCTGACCTCCACCAAAAAGCTTGCCCCTGGGCTGGTATCCTCCTTTGTCCCCTTAAGCTCTACACCGTGTGACCGGGTGGGCACCCCTGAACCTGGAACAGGCATGCTTAAACTTGCAGCTTGACAGTGTACAATTTGTCTTGTTATATGCCCAGCATGCTTTCACAGTGGTGGAACCTGTCCCTTTTTTGCCTTCATTTTTGTTCACTCCCTGTTCTGACAGTGTTCTTTTCCATAGCTCTGCTAGCATGACATCCCACCTGACCTTCACTGTTTGACGCCATCCTTTGCCTGAATGTCTCATCATATATGAGCCACCTGTACCTACTCTTGACCCTGTAGGCATCCCGTATGATGTCTGAATAGGTCAGCAACAGTATCGCCAGCTTGTTTTTTTTAAGCATAATGGTGCTAAAATACATGAAACCCTTCATCCGCACCCTGAATGTCTTATCCTTATAACAGACCTCCTTGCTGGTCTTCGCCACAATGGCAAGTGCTACTGCCATCTCCAAGTTGCCCACCAACTCCTTATGCTCATATTTTTTGCTGTATCCTTGTCTATCAAAGCAAACATGTTGATATGCTCCCCTTTCCAAATCCTTTCCTTCAGAGTTTGGGACATGTGGTCTCCCAGTGTCATGCCTGGTGGCCACCCCCTTTACTTGTCCCCTCCCCCCTTCCGGACCCCTTTTCTCCCTTGTCCTCATCATTTTTCTCCACTTTTAGTACCTGCCATGCCTTATCAACTTCTTCCCATCCTTTCTCACCCTTTTTTTCCATCAAACCTGTCAAGTAGTTCTTGAGACTACCCTCAACCATCAGATCCACTGTCGTCTCCTCACTCTCTGGTTGCAGTTCACCCTTGTCCTCTGGGTGGCTTCTGGTTACTTTCTTCCTTGGTGGCGCCTTCTGTGGTGGTGGCTTCTTCCTCTTGTCTGCCTGTCTTTCTTTCTCCTCTGCTTCCCTTGGTTCTCTTATGATGGCCTGCACCGGATCCATCAGCTCAGTGGCCCTCTGCGCCAGCACCTTGCTGGTCTTGGGTTTTGGTGTCACTGCTTTTTTTGGATGCTATCCTGCAACTGAATTAAAATGTGTCAGATCACTCCAGTACATTTCCTGGCACTCTCCCCAGCTCCCTTTAGTGCCTTATCCAGCTAGGCTGTCACCATCCCTGTGGCTGCTAACCAGCACCTGGGTGGTGGTGCCCCAGCCTACTTGCCCTGGCCCCATGGCTGTCCCTATTATCTGTCCTTTTGCAACACTCTGCTACCCCCCAGCTCCCTAACCCCCCTGTCTTAGGAGCCACCATTCCCCTCCTTACTTAATATTTACTTTGTGTTGTTTTTTTTTTTTGCAAGGCTGTGCCAGCCCCCAAAACAGAATAGGACCCCTCCACTGGGGAGGGCCACTCATACCACCCCATATCACCTGTCCAAGCCCCCATCCCCTGTGATAGAGCTCCTTAATCAGCCCCTATCAACCAAAATGAGCACCAGCTCAGGTTTTTAAAGGGATAGATTTTATTTGAGTATGCTAACTGGCTCCTTGGATGTTCTGGGGTGGCCAACCTCTAGCTTGCCACCCAATAGCCCTATAAAAATCCCACAATTAGAAGACCTTGTCTGAGGTAAATGATGCTAGGAGAAAAATTCTCATCTTCCTGTTGTCGCTCCAATAGAGGCCCACGTGGCCTAGGGTGTGCCTAGGTCACACGCCCTCTGGCCCTCTCCTGATCCAAAACATCCCCACCCATTTCAAAAATGTAAGTCGGTGTCCTATTGTTTTTAGCTAGAGCTGCAGCCAAACACCCGTGCTTGTGGGAATCAAGCTACCTCCAGTGCCACAGGCACCAAGTGGCTTGGCCTTCCCAGGCCTCACTCTGCTGCAAATATAGCTCCCAAGAATTTTGCTGGAAACAGGGTCCTGTGCCCTTGGGAACCAAAACCCAACAACTGTGCCATTACTCTCAATGGAAAAAGGGAGAGAGCAAAAACAAAATGAAAGAAAAATACTGGGGTCTCCTCGACAAGGGTGCTCACACTGGCAAGATGCAGGTTGCCTGTTATTAAATCTGTCCCCCAAGTGGATAATTTGTTGCCCCCAGTTACATCGGGACTCCAAATATCTGCACAGCCAGTAGCCACGTGGCTTGGTGTGAACAGCCCACCCATCGCGTAAAACTGCTGCCGCAATTCTCACAGACACTGGGCCCAGCACCAGTGGTTCCCAGCCCTATCCAAACAACAGCACATTGCTGGCCATGAAGAAACAGAAAGAAAATAATGAATCTCCTCAAAGGGGGGCGCTTACACCACCGAGATCTCTGCCTGCTGGTTTTCAAAGCTCTGCCCCCACTATTCAAACTCCTGCCCCTTGCATATTTTCTTACCTTGTCTGAACAAACAGTGAAACACTCCTAGGCTTACACAAATGACTCTGGGCAATAATTCATCAATTAAACAAAACAAAATTACCAAACAAATTTTCTGTAGAGACATATGAACTATCTGGTTAAATCCATTCCTGTTGGATATTGTTTGCCACATAAAGGCACAAAAAGCTGGCCAAAATGCCTCATTAAACACCAAGCAGTCAGGCTAGGTCTCCACCGGAAGATCCTCTATGCTTACCTCAAGTTGTCCAAAATTTACTCAACAAGAAATTGCCTGTAGCTGTACAATCTGCTGAATCAGTATTTCCTGAAAGAGCTGCTGCAAAAAAAGAGGGAGATCCCTCTCTCTGCAGCACCTTATCTACCCCTTTCTGCTCCCTCCCATGCCTACCTGTCCTCCAATGGCAGACTGCCAGCTCACCTGCTAGCCCCTCCTCTTTGGTGACATTGCACTTGTGACCTCATCAGTCCTCCACAAGCGAAATCCCCTCCCCTTCCCTCCCCCTTTTGTCCGCACTATCCCTTCTCTGTTCCTGGCCCCTCACCCCTCCCCCTATCCTTCCCTTCATTTAATCTAAGATCCAGGCTAATCCCAGGGGTCAGTGACAACCTTGGCTGCCCTTGAATAGGGCAACCCCCTTTATTCAATGATGTCCCCAGGATGGAAGTAGCAGACCATCCACTGAGTGGGCCAGGTCCCACCACAGGACAATGTTCAGTCTCTGCATGAGTCTCTGATGCAGATGAGTACATAATCTTGGAGGCCAGTAGTTGCAGTCTAAGGACCCTCAATATGATATGTGTCACTGCTAAATGTCCTGGATTTTTTGTTGTTTCAGGCTCTACATCAGTCAGTTATATAAATACATTGGATTAGTGCAATGGATTGATGACCAATGGAAGCACGGTGTCAGAGCAACATCCCCACAGCGACACCATGATCCTGACACAGAACAGCCCAACAGCCACAGCAGCTACAACAATAACAGAGTGATCCACCACTACAGCAACAGCTCTGCTGGGCCTGGCATTGAACGGCAGCCACCAGGCATCAGCTCTGGGGTGTTGGAGGTGCACTGTATGCAACCCACTGTGTAACCCTCTCTCCAGCTGCCATTGGTGTTGTGCATCCACCACTGCAGTGCACCCTATATGGTCCGCTGAGCCAGGTGTACACATGCTTGGCATGCACCTCTGTACTGTGGCTGGTGTCAGTTGTTCACCACAGTGTGCACAGTCCTCTCCTGTGTGCCACAAACCATGCCCTGCTTGCCACTGTACCTCCAGGGTCTGTCTGCTCCCCATGCCCCATGTACTGACCCACTGCCCAGTGTATCACCTGCCATGGGGGGTCTCCTGCATCAGGTCTGTCAAGATGATATCGGTCGGTTGTGCAGCGTGCACTGGCCAAGCATGACAGTGTCCAATGAGTTGGTCTGTGGAGGGTGCTGCGTCACTGTGCAGTCTGTCGGTCTAGCGTGCATAGGTTGCTGTGTGACGGTCTTCATGTGTCACTGTGGGGGGTGTTTATTGTGTGTCTGCTGCTGATGTGGTGCTTTCATGAACAATGATGCATTGTTTTCATACAGATGTATGTGATCTTGGTAGTTTAGTCTAATAGAGCAGGTGTTTACTGAGTATAAGCTGGCAAGACACTCATAAAAATTTCATGATTGTCTGACATCTACTCTCACCATATTAAACATGCCATGGTAGATGGAATGTAAGTGACAGGTAGAAGAAACAAATCCCACTATACGTTGTTACCACTCGCTGAAGCATCATCACCTGAAGTCCTGGAGTCCTGTGGCTAGCAGCCACATATCGCTTAATCTCTGAATAACAAAACAAACAAAGAGGTGGGATCTGGGCCCCATTTCATTGATAGGTTAGTTTTGATCTTTAAACAGTTTTAACTAATTTACATGAAATCATTTGTCAGTGGCTACTCTGAACACATACAATGTAATTCTCACAGTATCTATGTATGTCACCTTTATATACATATCTTTATATTCATATCTGGCCATCACTCAACTGTCTGCATTTTCAAAATGGTTTTGTTTGCCCCTGATGGTCTCCCATGGGCACATCATGTACTGACAAAATACTAGCAAGTTCTTGAACCTGCATACAGCAGACAATCAGTCTCTAGATGACAACTGAAGTTTCATTCATGCCTTTTTAAACAGTTAAATTGTTCAGGTACATGGCTTGATTTGTTTTTCTATGAAGCTTACCACAAGCTGTGGGGGCAAAGGGGCACACTGAAGGTTCATGCCACCCTCCCAACTCTATGTTTTGCAAAGAGATCAGCTTGGACATTGCGGCTATTACAGGGAGTGGATTTTGGAGTTGGCTTTATCTGTGTAATTTCATTTACACAAAATTGACAGACTGCAGAAATGTCCAGAAAAACAATGTACTGTAATAAAAAAAGCATAGATGAGGGACATACAATCTGAGGCAGTTAAATTGTTAAATTGTTATGCTGCCAGACGTGTAAAAACTCTAGTGTGGAGTAGCAAAGCAAAGGTTTGGGGTGGTAGACCCTCCTCCTTGAGACACAATGCCATTTCCACACTATGGACAACATATGCATAACACAGGGGAATCCTGTTCATGATAGAATGTTAAAATCTTAAAATGCTGACATTAAGATGTTAGTTTCAGAATATAAAGTTCATTGTTTCATTAAGCCTCTTGTTTATGAGAAGGAAGGGTATTAGAATTACAGTGCACTAGATTCCAGCCAGTCACTCCTTCTGGAGTTGTAGCTGAGAACTCAAGTGTGTCAGGTTAACCTGTAATGAGTCAGTTTAGGTGAAACATGCCTGTTTTGGAAACATCCCCTTCCCCAACTCCTTTTTTGGAGAAGAAGAATAAAGAAAAACCAAAGTAAAATATTGAAATCTATCATGGTTAACAAGCAGTATGGTACTTGAAGAAAACAACCTGTTGCATATGCAATAGGGGTATGCCATAAGTTTGGACTCCCCTGTAACTGAGATGGCACACATGTGCCAATGCAATGGAAAAGCTACACATAACTTCAAAGAGAAAACATTAACAGCTGAAGGAGAACCTTCCTGCTCACAGTTAGTTATATGCCCCCTTTTCACCAAGTTCAAATCAATGATAGCCTTGGCAGTTCCTGCTTAGACTCTGTGTCTCTTAAGGAATGATTTCAGTAGGTACGCAGGGTAGGGGTTGAATCACATTAGTTCATACCACACCGTATTATTGCATAAAACACCTCTGTGTACTGTCATAAGACACATGCTTAGAAGTATGCTTGCATAAACAGATTCTATCAAGTCATCCTGCATTCTCATGAAACAATTCCAAGGTTGCCACCACTGAATACATTCTCCAAATTCTGCCTTTTTAAAATTAGACTCCAAATAATCACTCACTCTCTCTCCTCCATGTACAAGAAACCCTTTTTCATAGACAAACACAATCTTGCCATCAGTTTTAGCCAGTCTAATATAATGTCTTTTCTTGCCCAATTGTCTGCAAATGTGTGTGTGTGTGTGTGTGTGTGTGTGTGTGTGTGTGTGTGTGTGCTCGGGGGCTTCTGGAAATGCATTCAATACATGCACCTTCTTCACTGTATTTTTCAGAAACTACATTTTTATCTTTAAACAACTCACACCTATGAGTCCCTTTGTGTCGACTTCCATTTAATTCAAGTGTGAATAGGGTTAAAGAGACTATTGTAAAATACTGTATGTATAAAGAAACCTTTCTGTTTTTTTTTCAAGCTGCAAAAGCTGAATAGTGGAAAATATTTAATTATTTCCCCTCCTAATTCAAGGGACTAGATGGTCTCATTTACAAAACAGAATATGGCAAAAATATTCAAACCAAAATATCACATAGTGCTGTTATCAAACTTATCAATTTAATCACTAAGTTATTGTTACTATAAAACCACATATAAGGAATGGCTATAAGTATTTCTGTCTCTCTGTTCCCTGTGCTGCTTTTTTCAGTAGTTGACTAAGATAACATTTTTAAAACATGCAGCACTTTAACCTCAAACATTTATAAAGCATCTTGATTATGCAGAGAGAGAGAGAGAGAGAGAAAGACAAAATAACAATTCAGATTCACATAACACACAGTGGTATAAAGTCTGAGCATTTGTAAAGCAGAAAATTACATAATATAACATTCATAGTATTCATTTAGCCTCTGTCACACAGCACCGAAAGCCAAAACTTTTTCTAACAGCTGCACTTCTAAAACAGCATATACTAGTGTAAGAGATCTGCCCCTAAGGAAGACCCACATGAGGGTTGAAGTGCAGGGCTTGGTCTTGTGAGGCACCCTGACAAAATACATTTGCACCAGCTTTGTAAATAAAATTCGGTGTGCTAAGCATCATTCATTTTTTATATACTAGTGTGTGTGTGTGTGTGTGTGTTTGTGTGTGTGTAAAGAGAGACAGAGAAATGTCAGAGCATTAATAGGTCTCTAAACTTTGTGTGATCAAGCCTAGTTTAGATTAGATGGAAGATGAGGTAGGTGATAAGAAAGAAGGATAGTATCAGATAAATGTGAACTACAGCCCAGAATAGAGAAAGAAGAAAGTGAAGTTGAAGGTTAGGTTATCTGGTATGCTGATGTTTTCCTTTTCAGATGCCTAACATTTGTCATTTAAAGCTAGCCATTGCAATCTCCTATACCTTGGGTGACATTTGGAGAGATCAGTCTCTGTCCACTTTGCTAGCACTTGCACACATGTGGCTCCTTTAAGGTCTGTACTGCTGCCTAGATTAAAAATATTGCAGGTTACAATTTCAAGTGCACTTGCAGTCTGTTGATCATCTTTTATTTCTCATTTTCCTTTTGCAGTTTATAGTTAGCATTTTTCAACTCTGCCACATATTTCCGTAAAATAACCCTGTATACAATAGTTGTTTTTTCTGTTTGTCCTTGAGCTTCTTATCTGATTCTGAACAAAACTGTTGCTCTTAACATATTCCAAGGGGTCTTCTTTATGTCTTGCTTCCTACTTAAATTCTGAGCCCCATGGGCAGTCACAAAAGCAGCAGTAAATTCTTCCATGTTATGTGACCTGTCTTTTCTAGCCAGACCGGGTTTCCGAAAACAAAACCTTCTTCTGACAGTCTCTATCATACTGTCAGCTCCCACTGACAGAAGTAAGTATGTTGTGATACTTTTATACCTCTGTTCCTTTATTTTGTGATGCAAATTAACCTTGTCCCTCTGGAGAGCCAAGATGTTGGCCAATAAACCTTGATTTGTGTCATGCAGTTACTCATTTTCAGTGTAATCATTGGCTTGAATATCCAACAGCTGTGCAGAGGAGGATTAATAAAAAGCAGAAATCCTGAACAGATACTTCCATTTAGTCTTCACAGTGGAGGGAGAGGGGGACAGAGCACATAAAAGTGATAGGAACACTGGAGGGAGGTAGACACAATTCTATTCACAGAGGAGTGAGTCCTGAGAAGACTGACAAAGCTGAAAGTGGATGAGGCTATACTATATGGGAACACCAAAGGTGTTGAGGGAACTGAGGGAGGTACTGGCTGTACATCTGACAACCCTATTCAACAGCTCAATTGAAATAAGAATGGTTCCAGAAGACTGAAGGAGGGCAGATGTAGTCCTGCTTCATAAAAGTGGCAGCAGAGAGGAGGATGGAAAATATTAGCTTGCTAGTCTAATAGTGGGGGTGGGTGGAGTTAACAGAGATACTTTTAAAAGAAAAGCTAATGGACTGTCTTGAATCCAACAGGTTACAAGACCTGGGGCAGCATGGATTCATGCAGGGAGGTCATGTCAGATAAACCTGATTGATTTCTTCAGCTGGGTGACCAGGAAATTAGATTAGGGTGGGGTGGTGGTTGTGGCTTACTTAGACATCAGCAAGGCCTTCAACACAGTACCACAAAGGAGACTTATTAGGAAACTGGGCCATTTGCAGGTGAACCCATGGTGGTAAACAGGGTGCTGAATTTGTTGATGGATGAGTGACAGTGGGTTGTAGTAAAAGGGACTTACTCTAAAGAGAGGGCAGTGATCAGCAGGGTACCTCATGGCTCAGTACTGGGACAAGACCTCTTCAATGTTTTGATACGTGGCATGATGGAAGATCCGGATGGAAAGTTAGGCCTCTTTGCAGATGACACCAAAATCTATAGTTAAGTAGATATTCTGAGGGTGACTAGAATGAGTAGAGACCATAGAAAACTCAAAACATAGAAACATAGAATTTTACAGCAGATAAGGACTGCTTGACTCACTCAGTCTGCCCATTTGTCCCTACATATTGTACATTTTACTGCAGACCACGCCTGATATACAGCTTTTTCTCCCTCTCCCACTTCCTTTCCACTATAATTCCTTGTGCATATCCCATGTATTCTTGAACTTCCACCACTATTTTGCCCCCACCACCTGCACTGGAAGTCTGTTCCAGGAATGTGCCATTCTTTTGTGAAGAAGTACTTCCTCAGTTCACATCTCCTGAATCTACCCACCCAGCTTCATAGCATGTCCCTTGTACTTGACTATCTTTTTCTGAAAAAAAAATACTTCCCTCCCATACCTTATTCACCCCGTGAGGTATTTAAAGGTCTCTATCATATTCCTGTCTCCCATCCCTATTCCAGGGTGTACATATTGAAGTCCTCTAGTCTCTCCTTGTAGGGGCTTTGATGAAGACCCCACACCCTTTTAGTTGCCCTCCTCTGACTACCTCCACTTTGTCAATGTCCTTTGGAGATATGATCTCCAGAACTGGGCATGGAGATATGATCTCCAGAACTGGACACAGTACTCTATGTTGGGTCTTACCAGTCATCTATACAGAGGCAGTACCACCTCCCATTATCTGCAGGTGATATCCCTTCCTATATATCCCAGCATCCCAGCAGCCCTACTAATGCCTTGTCGCACTGCCTGGCCACCATTAGGTCATCAAATATGATTGCCCCAGGTCTCTTTCCTGCTTGGAAGTCATCAAGACTATTCCACCCATTTTGTATTCCGCCCCTGGGCTTCTGTTCCCTAAGTGCTTTATTTTGCACTTTTTTGCATTGAAACACAGTTGCCATGCCCTTGACCACTCTCTTGTTTTCTCAGGTCTCTGCTAATTCTTTTCACCCCCACCCAGAGTGTCCAGCCTGTTGAAGATTTTGGTGTTGTTCACAAAGAGGGAGACCTTCCCTTCCAGCTCCTCTGCAATGTCACTTATAAAGACATTAAAGAGCACTGGTCCCAGCACTGATCCCTGAGGTAACTTACAGGTCACCCTCACTTCCTCAATATGAACTATGCTTACCACTATCCTCTGTTGCCTAGCCTCTCACCAAATTCTTATTCAGTTTACTGTCAGATGAATACATCAGATGCCTACATCAGAAGCCCTACATGGAAAGAATCAGGGAGCTAATATGTACTCTCTAGACTAAAGGAGAGAAAGGAGAGGCATGATAGAAATGTTTAACTACCTCAAAGGTATCAATAAGGTACAGGAGGGTGGCATTTTGCACAGAAAAGATGCTCAAGGACAAAGGGCATGATATGAAGCTGGAAGGGAAGACTTTGAGGAAATGTGAGAGAAATACTTTTTATGAAAAGGGTGGTGGATGTTTGGAACAGCCTCCACAGAGGTGGTGGGTACTGAAATTATCACAGGTTTCAAACATGCATGGGATAGACACAGGGGGACCTTAGTAACAGGGCTCAGAGTGGGGAGGTAAACCCGGAGATCAACTAGGGTCTACAGTAGCACAGCAGGTAGGGACCTTAGGGCAGACTTGGTGGGCCAGAAGGTCCTTTTCTGCTAACAACTTCTATGTTTATGTCTCTACCACCTTTGGACCCACTCCTAAGCTACCCAGCTTGCTTACTAGTCTCCTATGTGGAGTGGTGTTGAAAGCCTTACTGAAAGCTAGGTAGACCACATCCATCACTTAACTAACTTCACTTAAAGCAAATTAATTGCTTAGTTACACTTGCTGTAAAATGTGTTTTAAATGTTCACTTGACTATGGCGGCCACACCTCCTGACTAAGGGTATTATACCCTGAAGCACTGAGGCTGGTTCTGTTGGGAGAGACTCTTGTAAAATCTTGTAAAATATTCACTTGTATGTGTGCTGTGAATAAAAATTTTGTAAGTACTGGATGCATAGTAAAAGACTTAAATTTTACCACTTATGCCAGGAGTGCTGTTTGTTCTTTACTTCCATGCCCTTCCCTTAACCCTCACCTAATTTCTTTGTCACCCAGTTGAAGAAAAGTATTAGATTTATTTGACATGACCTCCCCCTGTGAACCCATGCTGCTTCAGGTCTTGTAATCTACTGGATTCAAGATATTCCACAATTCTTTACATCAGCTGTGATTCCATAAACTTTTCCATCACTGATGTCAGGCTGACCAGCCTATAATTTCCAGCCTCTTCCCTGCCACCACTTTTGTGTAGTGGAACTACATTCACTCTCCTCTAGTCCTCTGGAACCACTCTTGTTTCCAGTGAGCTGTTATGTAGGACTGTCAGAGGTGCTGCCAGTACATTGCTGAGCTCCCTCAATACCCGTGGAAGCACCCTGTCCGGCCCCATTGCTTTCTTCCACCTTCAGATTAGTGAGTCCATTCAGGAATCTTTCCTCCAAAAATGGACTAGTGTCCACCTCCTTCCCTCCAAAGCTTCTGTCACTTTGCTCTTCCCCTTCTCCTTCCCCTGTGAACACTGAATAAAAGAATGTGTTCAGGATGTCTGCAATTTCCTGGTCTCCCTCTGCATACTCCCACCTTCCCTTAGAGTACTATGTACAGCTCTGGAGGCCACATCTCTGGAATGATATAGACAGAGTGGAGGCAGTCCGGTGGAGAGCAACTAAAATAGTGTGGGGTCTGCATGACAAGACCTATGAGGAGAAGACTGAAGAAACTCAGTATCTATACCTGGAAGAGAGAAGAGAGAGAAGGGGCATTTGACAGTTGACAGAAACCTTTAAATACCTCACAGGAGTAAATAAGGTACAAGACAGAAGTATTTTTCAGAAGAAAAGGTACAACAGTAAGATGATATTCTGTGAAGCGGAGGGGGTAAATTCAGGAGAGGTGTGAGAAAGTACTTCTTCAGAGAAAGGGCAGTGGATTTGTGGAATAGCCTACCAGCTGAGGTGGTGAGGGTGAAAGCAGTGATTGGGTTCAAGAATGCATGGGCTATATTGTACATAAGGGGATTTTTGTGAAAAGAAATTCTGGGAGGGAAAAAGAATCAGAGAGCAGGTAGGGTCTATGGTGATACTCTTGGTAGGGGAAAATGGGCAGAGTAGGTGGGCCAAGTGGTTCTTATCTGCTGACAAATTCTGTGTTTCTATGTTTCTTCCCTTTTTAACTTTACAATCCTACCCCAGGTCTTCTTCTTTTCACATCCATAGATACAAAAAAATGTCTTGTCCCCTTTCGTTATCTGCTGAGCTCATCTCTTTTAAGTTTGTGCCTTTCTGATCCATATTGCTTTCCCTGTTTCCCTCTGTTTCCCATGATACACCTCCCAATCATCATCCCTCAGCATTTTCTTATACCTTCAGAATGCTACCCTTTTAACATTTACCTTTTCTGCTACCTCTTTCAGAAACCATAGCAATGTCTTTTTCCTCTCACTTTTGCTCACTTGTTTGATGCAGAGGTTTGCTGCCTTTGTGATGCTCTCTTTCAGCTTCACCCACAGTTCCTCCCTCCCACCCAGGCCACCCCTGACAGGTCATTCACCCAACTTTATAAAATCAGCCCTCCTGAAGTCCAGGATGCTTGCCCTTATGTAGTTTGATTCTGAAGCTATTCTTATATTGAACCACACCATACAGTGATTACTTGTCCCCAGGTAGCCTCCCACCTTGACATCTACAACACTGTCCCTGTTAGTGAGTACCAAGTTCAGTACTACAACATCACAAGTGGGTTCACTGACTAGTTGCTTGAGGAATGCCCCTACAGAAAGTCCTGGATGGCCCTGCTTCTAGCTGATGCCACTGCTAGGAGGCTTTAATCTACATCCAGTAGGTTTAAGTCCCCCACCAGCAGCATCTCCCCCTTTTCTGCCATCTTGTCAATAGTATCCACCAGTACCTTATTTAATTCCTCCCCCGTGGAAGTCTGTAGATCACTCCATTGTGAATAGTGGCTCTACTTCTCATCTGCTGGATTACCCATTGTACTTCATCTTCCCCCTGTATTCTCTGTACCTCCATCACTTTTATGATTTCCCTCACATAAACCCCCCTGTTCTCCTTCACACATGCTCCTTGCCTCAGCAGAGCACAGCCTGGTATGGCCATGTCCCAGCCATGGTTCTCAGTACACTATGACTTGGTAATTGCCACAATATCCAGGTTGGCCTCTGCCATTATGGTTTGTACGTCCAGAAACTTATTTCCTCGACGTCTAGAATTCACACATATGATCTTTCAGATTTTTCTTCCACTCTGCTTGTTGCCCTGTTTTTTTCCTTTTTGACCTCCCTCTTGCCTCTCTCTCATTTTAATACTCCGCTTCCCTTCCTTCTTTGTCTCTATGACCTTGCTTCCATTATTAATGCACACCTTGGGACTTCCTCTCCCCTCAGGTTCTCCTTACACTCTACTTCATCCTGCAGGGGGGCAGCAGTTTCTCCCACCCCAATTCCTTCTACCACCCCCTTTGGCTAGTTTAAATGTTCATCAAAGTAATATGTAAACTGTCCATTGAGGACTGCAGTTCCCCTCCTGGATGGGTTTAGGCCATCCCTCCCATACAGGTCCTTATCCTCCCAGGTTGGTCTCCAATTCCCAAATAGCTGAACCCCTCCTCTCTGCACCTTTCCTTCAGCCATGAGTAGAAGCTCTTGTGAAGAGATCCCTTCCTCCCTTCCTCCCACTGTAGATAGGCAGCACCTCAAAAAAAGCCACTGAGAAGCTACCTATCAAACATCATTCTCCAACTCCCTAAACTTCTCCTACATAATCCCAGCCCTGACCCTGGCCAAGTCATTAGTCCCTAGGTGGACAATGATACCCTTGTCTCCCTTCCATCCTAATGAGCCTCAGGATCTGCTTTCCATCCCTCTGGGAAGTGGTGCCATTTAGGCACTTAACTTTCCTATCACCCCTTTTTCTAGCCCCAAAATTATCCCCTGGATAATCAAGATCCCACCAGAAGTGCTTCCTCCTCTTCTGGGGTCATCTGCCACCCTCCTTGTGGTCTCCACTCTGGAGGGCCCCACATCTTCCCTGGTCACTACCACAGGTGCCTCTTCCTAGCAGTCCTGCCCTGCCATAGCAGTGTTTGAATTGTGTAGTGGTACAGGATAAAGAATGTGCCTCTGTTCCACCACCCCCACTCTTCCAGATCCCACCATAGTCCAGTATTCTTCCTCCCTAGAATCATCTGAAGTAACAGTGGCAGACTTGGTGATCTCTGGGTGGGTAAAAAGGTCCCCTGAATTCTATCCAACATGGCCTGGAGTCTAGCAACCTCCTTCCTCATCCCAGAAAGGTGTGCGTTCATATGGGGCAACACTGAAGTCTCCTGAAAGTCTCTCTGAAAATGATCACCCTACAGCCATTGCATTGAACAACTTCCAACATTTTCAACCTTTAGCCTTCCTGTGTTACCTGGAATTATTTTTTCCCCTGATAAGGTGTTTCTAGTTTTCCACTTTTTTGTTTGTTTTTACTTGTGTTCTCCTGTGCCTTATTTAAATATCTTTATACTCCTACCTCAGATAATATTGCTTCTATTTCCAATTTTGGCCTAACTTTGACCTGCGCCCATTCCCAGAAGTGAGGGTTATAACAGGAGTGAATAGAAACTTTACCTTAGCTGACTTGCAGGGTCCCCTGCTTTCCTGATTCCTTCTGCTGACTCCTTCTAATGCCTAAGATGCTAGTCATCTGTTCCACTTCTCTCTGTTCCACTATCTCATTTTAAGCTCTGTCAGCTCCCACCCTCAATTACACCTGGGAACCAATTCCAAGATGCGTATGCATGGCTGAGGCAATTTATGCCAAACCCCGTGGCACAAGTCACACCTTGCGCCATGTGTTACACAAGTCGGGATTCCAAGTCACAGCTTGAGCCATGCAGTATACAGGTTGCACCAAAGGTGGGCTACGCCACCCACTACACCTGCAACCCACTGTAGCATGGCACAAGAGTGGGTTATGGCAGCAACAGCACCCTATTCCAAAAGGGCAGCTGCCGTAACTCATTAAGTGATTCCAAGAGCAGTTATGGTGCAACAGAGTTAGATCAGCAGGGAGATGGTCTAAGGGACATCCGTCCATGTCAATTAATGGATGCCCACTCTACAGCACAGCAGCATGCAGATAGCCCATCTCCCCATACCCTCCCCAGCACAGACATGCCCCGCCGAATGTTGGGGACCCCAGGGACTGTTTCTCAGTGTGCCCTCCCAAATGCCAGTGTCACCCGGCCAGCCCTCCCAATGCCCCTAGGTGCATGTGGCGGTGTTCCAGGGCAGAGGGGCTCCACGGGGGCAGTTATCTGCAGGCTGCAACTTGCAGAGCCCAAGTCCATTGCGCCATTCCTGCATTCCTGTGACATTAGCCTGTGGCTGCCGCAAGTCACAAGACTTAAGTGCTGGGGACACTGCCAGTCTTGGAATATGGTGCAGGATCCCCAACGCTAGTTGACGTCACAACATCCACCCGTGAGTTGCACCATGTATCATGGAATTGGGCCTCTGATTCACAAGGCTTCCTGAATCTACTCAGCCCAAGATTAATCTCCTGAGATAGTTTCCCCGATACCACATGTTACAATTTTAAAGACAAGTTTCAAAATTCCCCAATGACTGCCTACAAATGTCTTTTTTCTCCATATTTACCTTTTCTGTATGAAGAGAAATATAAATAAGTATAAATATATCTTTAAGGTAAAGCTAGGTGCCTTCACTCCTCTCTGTCAGAAACATCTGCTCTTCACAGTGGTCAAGGGCGTGGCAGCTGGGTTTTAATGCAAAAAAAAGTGCAAACTCATGGACCTAGGGTACAGAAACCCAGAGACAGCATATAAAATGGGGGAAGAAACCATCAATAAACAGGAACAGGACCCTGGGATAATCATATCTGATGACTTCAAGGTGCCAAGAGAGGGCAAAAGGGCAGTAAGCAAGGCCAGCAGGATGCTGTGGTGCAGCAGAAGGAGACAGGTGGTGTTACTACTCTATTGAACATTTGTGAGACCCCACCTGGAGGACTGTGCCCAGTTCTGAAGACCACATGTCAGGAGGGACATAGACAGGGTGGAGGCTGTCCAGAGGAGTGCAACTGAAATGGTGTAGGAGCTGCATCATTTGCTGTAGGAGGAGACTGAGAGTTCAAATACATACACCTTGGAAGATAGGAGGAAAGGAGGACATTATAGAGACACGTAAATACCTCAAGGGTAAATAAGATACAAGGAGGAATATTTTTTTAGAACAGAAGGTACCACGGATCATGTGATGCCTTCATCATGGACAACCTCGCGATGACACTCTTGGCTCAGCTGTCCTCCAACCTCCAAAATACATATTTTCTGGCAATAATAAAGGTGACATTAGCTTCCTGCTGCTTGTTAATGCCTGCTACTAGCATCAGTGATTAAGCAACATGCAGAGTTGAGAGCAACTAGTGAATCTTGATACCCAATCATGGAAACTGAATTGTGTCAAGCCCTCCAGGCTCGGACACCACCTCAGACTCCAGAAAAATCTACCAAGACATCTAAAACATAAGCCTCCAACAAACCCACAGCAGAATCTACAAGCTGTACTCCTCTGTCAGAAGAAAAATTCTTTGCTGAGATGGCCTTTATAAAGGAAGTTTTTGGGGAATTTGCCTCAGATCTAAAAGAGATCCAAATAAAACTGAAGGATACTAATAGGAAAATTAGAGATGTCTCAGCCCGCAATTGCTCTCTTGAAAATTGGCAGACAAGGGTTGAGCCCAACATTGTAGCTCTATGTCAAAAACTCAACAAGCTAGAACTAAAGATGGAAGATCTGGAAGGCCAGAATAGATGCAATAATATAGTAATTTTCTGCCTACCTGAAGATGCAGACGGTTTCTCTGCAATCCTTTTTGTTCAGAAGCTTCTAATGAAAATTGCTGGGCCTCACCCACACTCCACAGTTTACCAGGTAGAATGAGCTCACTGATTGTTAAAACTGCTACCCCCTCCTGGTGGTAAACCCAGATCGCTTATCCTTCACCTCCTCAGTTATGTGGATCGGCAGAATGTCCTAAATAAAACCAAGGAGTTGCAAGAAATACGCTGGGAGGAGGCCCGACTTCGCTTCTCACAAGATTTGCCAGTAATTACTCAGACAAAATGGGCAGAATATTACACCTCTACTAGTAAATTGATTGCAGCAGGGATTCGATTCTGAATGACCTACCTGGCTAAACTGCTAGCTCAATACCAAAGCAGTTGCAAGGCCTTTGAAAATGCAAAACAGGCTGCAGAGGATCTCCCCACCTTGTTCCCTAACTTGTTCGCTCACTGCTGACTTCAAATAACTGAGATCATGGTTTGGTTCTTCTAACAAGCCTGCTGTGGGAATTTACTCTGTCTGCATACTACATTTTGTTTCCTGATATTGCCTACTCCCTTTATTCGTAGGAAGAGACTTTTCAATTACTTACTGTTCTACCTCCTTCGGTTTGCAAGTTGCTCTATTCTCCCCTGCTTCAAGAAACTGCCCTTCTCTTTTTTTCCCCTTTTCTTTGCTGCCTCTCAGTTGCATAGCAAAGGGGCTCTGATGTCATTCTCCTATTTTCTCTGCTTGATTTACGCTCCTTCTCCAGACTGTGTGACCAGATATCAGCTCGATCATATGCATCACTGCACTGAACTGCCACCTGAATGTGTGCACTATCGCACGGTCTACCATTCGAATCTGCGATTATGGAGCTACTCCCTTCAGAGACTTCAGTGCAGTGGATCACCATTCTAGGACTTGAGATTTGATCCTTTTATTTATTATTTTGTCTTTCCTTAGACCTGCTCCCCTTCTTTTCTCCTTCTTTTTTGTCGTCTTACTCATTATTCCCCCCCTTTTCTTTTTTCTTTGGTTCTTCCCTGATTTGTCTTAGGTTGTGCCTTATGATGTAAATTGGGCATGCAAGGGCCTGACCCATGGTTATGTTTAGCAAGTGATCAGAACTGTCTCTCTTATTATCATGAGGTGGACTTGCTGTATTACACTTGAGTCAGTAGGCCACTTAGATATTTCTCATTTTTTCTTACCCCCATTTTATCTCCCCCCTTTTTTTTCTTATCTCTTCTTGCTATCAACTGCTTGTTGTGTTGAATGATATTGATACTTGATTGGCAGTCACAGGTTGTGACCAGTAGTTGATGGTTTTGATGTGCTTTTATTAACTGTTATGCTTGTCATATTCATACTTTAACAGGATTTGGATCCTGATATACCTTTCACTTACTACAGATTTGGTTCTATGGAACCTGGACTTTTTCCCGGTATAGTCAACGGCTGTTTCTGTCCAGGTTGATTTAATGTTTTTGGGGAATGGGGAAGGGGTGGGCTGGGCTGGGCTGGGGTTGATCCATTCTGGGTGGAACAATCATGTCTTGGTGATGAATGATGGAGCCTCCACACATTCACCCTTCAGGGTTTGTACTGGTTGGTTATTGTTTTTTGGGGGGCTCGGGTTTGGATTTCAGTAAGGTTCTGTTTTGTGGGGAGGAATGGGGGTGGGTGGGTGGGTTTTACTGGGCTATGGGGAGGGTACTGCCATAAGCCATAGACTTTATGCCAGCATCCCCTTTTTTCTGGGTTTCCTTCCCTGGGAACTTCCAATTATCCCTTCGTATAAGAACAATAACCATGTCAGGTTATCACTTTTGTACCTGGAACATTAAAGGGGCACAGACCCTGGCTAAAAGAATGAAAGTGCTACTACATCTTCATCAATTAAATGCCGATGTAGTGTTTTTGCAGGAGACACACTCTTGCTACCCACCCAGGTGCTCTGCTTTCATAGGCTTTAGGTGGGGCAAGTGTTTGCCCAGGGCTTAACTCTTGTAAGAGGAAACCACCATCCTAATTGCACACAGACTCCCTTTCATTTACTCCAAGATATATCTGACCCAGAAGTCCATTATGTCATCTTAAGAGCAATTATGGATCACTCAGAGGTTCTTCTTGGCTTCATCTATGGCCCCAATTCCGACGACCCAGAATTCTTTGAAAACCAAATGACTAGACTTGCCTCCTGGTCCACTTTGCCCATTATTCTCAGAGGGGACTGGAATCAAGTTCTCTCCAACAGCCTTGATAGAGCCGGTTGATCTAGAATATCCCTGACCAGGACAAAAAGCACTGCAGGAACTCATGTGGTCAGTTGGGTTGGTGGACCCCTGTAGAATTACTTAACCTAACAGGAAAGCATACACTTTCTATTCTCCAGTTCATCACTCCTCCTCTCGCATTGATTACTTCTTAGTCAGTGTAGCTAGGCTTCCCTGGTTACTTCTGCATTTTACTCACACAAAGATTTTCCTCATTGCTCATTTTACTTAGAGATAACACCTAATATTCAAAAAGAAAGGCTTTGGAGGGTTAACAACAAATCTTTATATCTGAGGATCATATACACCATTTACAATCTTTTATCTTTAATTTCATGTTGGATAATTCTCCTCCATGCCTAAAATTGATCTTCTATGGAACTCACTAAAATGTGCTCTAAGAGGGAACTAATACGTTTAGCTTCAAAATGTAAAAACAAAGGAACAGGTACTCTTCCCTAACGGACCAAATTACACTAACAGAAGCAAATCTGATGGCCTTATCTCCTGCAGAGGACCGGAGAAGGTTGAGTCCCTTACAGCATAATATAATCAATTATTAGCTGAAAAACTGAATTTCTTATGGTTAGATCCAAGATAACCTATTGTGACTATGGTGAAAGAGCAGGTAAACTGTTAGCCCTTCGTCTTAGGACCCAATTATCTGACAGGATCATTACCTCCCTTCAGTCATCCATAGGAGATATTCTTACATCACCTAAGGATATCTGTGAAGCTTTTCAGGATTTTTATAAAACTCTATATGCCCCTACCAATTTTCATTTTTCTCAGCAAACGTTTGAATCCTTTCTTACTGATATTACTCTCCCTAAGTTGTCTAATGTGCAAGCATCCACCCTAAAAGCTCCTATTTCTGTTGCAGAAATACTGAAAGCCATTGACACACTCTCCTTAGACAAACCCTGGGTCCAGATGGATTTTCACTAATTTTATAAAGCTTTCAAACAACCATACTGCCTATTCTCCAGGCATTTCAATATATTTATGAGAATGGCATTTCAGATACTTCCACCTCAGGGTTATTATTGTGGTCCTTCCTAAACCTGATAAGGACCCTCTATATGTTCAGAATTACTGACCCATTTCTCTTATCAATGTGGACTTTAAAATATTAGCTAACGTCTTAGCTTTAAGATTGAGCACGGTATAAGACTCCCTGATTAATGCAGAGCAAGTGGGCTTTGCTAAGGGTTACCACTCCTCCGACCACCTTCCGAAGCTTGCACATCTCTTTTGTGCATCCAAGGGCACCACTACTTCTTCTGCTCTGGTGTCCTTGGATGCAGAAAAGGCATGTGATAGGGTCTCCTGGGAATATTTATTTTCTATACTTCCTAGATTTGGTATTCCGTGGGAATTTCTAAACTGGATTAAGATACTCTAGTCTTCCCTCAGCCTGGTACAATAGAAACATAGAAACATAGAATTTGATGGCAGATAAGGACCGCTTGGCCCACCCAGTCTGCCCATTTCCTACCTACTGTTAGCTGCAGATCCTAGTTAACCAGCAGCCTACTTCTTCCTACCCCCAACCCCTAGAATGGCCTTATGACTGTCCCAAGCATGCTTTAATTCCACCACTGTTTTTGACTCCACAACCTCCTCCAGAAGGCCGTTCCATGCATCCACAACCCTCTCTGTGAAAAAATACTTCCTTAAATTACATCTGAGCTGCCCCCCATCTTCAAATTGTGCCCCCTTGTTCTTGCACACCTCTTTTTTTGAAAGATGCTACCCTCTTGGACTTTGTTGATTCCCTTGAGGTACTTGAAAGTATCTATTATGTCCCCCCTCTCCCTCCTTTCCTTGAGGCTATACATATTAAGCTCCTTTAGTCTCTCTTCATATGTCTTCTGGTGCAGACCCTACACCATTTTAGTTGCCCTCCTCTGGACAGCTTCCATCCTGTCTATGTCTTTGAGGGATTGGGTCTGCAGAACTGCATGCAGTACTCAGATGGGTCTGACCAGCTGTCTGTACAGAGGGATAATAACTTTTGTTTTCTACTGGTGATGCCTCTCCCTGTGCATCCCAGTATCCCCCCAGCCCTCCTTGCTGCCCTCTCACATTGCTTGCCCACGTTTAGGTCATCTGATATGACTACCCCCAGGTCCCTTTCCATTTTTGTTGTTGTTAGCATCTCACCCCCCATTGTGTACTCTTGCACTGGGTTTTTGTTTCCCAGGTGCATTACCTTTCACTTCTTAACATTGAATCTAAGCTGCCATACATTTGACCATTCCTCTAATCTTGCCAAGTCCTTTCTCATCCTTTCCACCCCCCCGTGCATCAACTCTGTTGCAGATCTTTGTGTCATCTGCAGAGACATACTTTTCCTTCCAGTCCCTCTGAAATATCACTTATAAAGACATTGAAGATGACCGGTCCCAATACTGAACCCTGAGGTACCCCACTAGTAACCCCTTTCTTCAGAGTGGGCTCCATTTACTGTTACCTCTGTGTCCTATTCTCCAGCCACTTCTTTACCCAGGCTGTCATCTTGGGACCCACTCCCAGGCTGGCTAACTTTTATATTAATCTTTGTGTGGGACTGTGTCAAATGCCTTCTAAAGTCTAGGTAGGCCATGTCCACAGCGCCTCCCTGATCTACTACTTTGGTCACGCAGTCAAAGAAATCTATCAGATTCATCTGGCATGACCTTCCCACTGTGAATCCATGCTGCCTTGGGTCCCGTGCCCTCTGGCCTCTAGACACTTGACAATTCTTTCCTTCAGAAGTGACTTGTACTGAGTATTCTCTACACCTTTTTCCCTGCAACAGGGCACCCGCAAGGTTGTCCCTCTCACCTTACTTATTTAACCTTTTTTAGAACCCATTATAAGGAAACTGAACATCTCCCCATTAGTCTCAGGTATTAAAATAGGATAATTAGAATTTAAACTTTCTGCATATGTGGCGATATAGTTTTGCACATTTCCTCACCTTCCCAATCTCTCCTGTAACACTAGCAATAATCTCTCAATTCAGTGTGATTTCAAATTATAAACTGAATCTGAACGATACAGAAGTCTTTCCCCATAATAAATATTTTCAGAGATCTGAAATTGACAATATGGGCCTACAGTGGCATCCAGACAAACTTGGGCATCTTCCTCCATTCTTCCTCTAAAATTATGAAAACACTTAATCTTGATTCCATTGTAAGTACTATAAAGGCTGATATCAAACGTTGGTCCCTATTCCCTCTTTCATTAGGATTTCAATAGGAGTCATAGAAGCATCATCAATATGAACATTTTAGCCCATATACTTTACCCATTGCAAATGTATAACTGGGCTTTGCCACACTCCTGGTTTGTTCAGGTTCATAAAATCCTCACTTCCTTTTTGTGGGTGGGGAAAAAGGTGAGGAGAAGCTATAGTAAGCTTACTCGCCAAAAAGCTGATGATGGCCTGCAAGCTCCCAATTTCTATTTATATTATCTAGCTGTTCACTCAACCAGAATGAGGTTCTGGCCACTCCTCAACCCATTCCCCATGGTCTTGTTACTATCCTCTCTGGCTGGAAATTGAAAACTCCTGTGCATTAATTATGGTTTGAACCCCAGGGCTCTTCCTTTCCTTTGTTATAGGAAACTCCCGCCAGTTTTAAAACTCTCCAATGGGTGCCCTCCTATCCATGCATTCTCAACTTGTTACTTTTCTTAAGGCCTTGGGGCCAAAGATGTAGCACAACCCTCTTCAATAACCCCAATTTTCTTATCTCAGGCCAACGAATTATACCCAACCTTTTTGGTCTAATATGGATCTGAGAATGTGGAAGACCTGGTTACTAACCATAAATTGATGCATTCCAGTAGTCATCCTTTCTTTACCACTGGTCCCTATCTATATTTTTAAATACCTACAAATCTTCTGTATGTTACTACAACATTTTGGCACTGGACCCTGGGATAGAAAGGAAATTAGAGGCAAAACTCCATTTAATGCATTAGTTAGGGTTGTTCCACAGCGACTGGGAGTGGGGAATTCGCTGTTAGTTGAAAACCCTAACTCGATCACCCCGCAGCACCACACACACACAGACACACACACACATTCAAGTATGGGGAGGACCAAGTCAACACAATCAATGACAGACATCCAGCAGCAGGTGACAGAAATAATAAACAATTGTCTAAATGTACTACGAGACATCCCCACCCACCTGACCAGGTACTGCATGCTCAGTGGAAATCAACAGCAAACTGAGGCCATGTACACCAAACGACACATCCCTGATTGCAGCTGCACAACATACCACACTTAGTAGTTGCATGGCCTTACCTACCAATGCTCACACCAGACCAGACCACATGTGGGGGCCACCTGAGTAATAGAGTTCAGCAAAACCAAGGAGTTGTACAGGTATAATATCTGATTATAACAAGGGTTTGAGAAATGCAGCTTTAATTGACTGTAAACATTGTAACAGCCTTTATGTTTACTTTTATTAACATACATGTGAGCCTTAACCATATGATGAATATGGTTTAATGTTGTTTAAAAACAGTTTATTATGATAGCAGTAAGCCACTCCCAGGTATTATGTTAATGGTCAGTTTAACACTGTCTAGCTTATTCGTGGCACTCGGCTATGCCTCATTCAGGATTAAACCCCACAGGGTGATTAACAGACCATTTAACATAACTGTTGTTCATGCTTTATTGTTAATTGTTCTTTATGAGTAGATAGTCTCCCTCTGCTAGGCACTGTAGCAGCTTTGTAACATGTGTCCACCCAGTTACACCATACACTGTCTGGTTACTGGAGAATGGCTGTGAATATGAACTCATGAAGATGAACAGTGTAACTTGATCATTACAGTCATCGAAACCTTAGTGTGATTATAGTCTGACAGAGTCAGTGATAGAGAATAACCCTGCTGTCCTAGTACACTTACCCCACTGTGAGTTAAATCAATACTAAAAAGACATTCTGTTTATATCTACACCATACCTACTTGATTCCTGTTGTACCACAATTACTAGTTATCACTTTGATAGCATCAGTGACAGAAGTGTGGCAAACCCAAACACTAGGCATACAGCCTGAGTATGAAACAACTGTTAAAAATTACACTGTGTCCATAAGTGGCATAGATCACTCATTGCAACAATAGTAAATGTATACTATTTAAATAAGTTAGTCATCACCGATGCAATAGATTGTCTTTCTCGGGTACAACATACTCAGTAAGTGCCTACAGGAAAATCTATCCATTATACATCTCCGATACAGGTACTTCATTGTTGGCTCAGTAGTGCTATGATATTTAGAAGTTAGCTTGGCCTGATCCATGCTATTATAATGTTTCTTACAAAGAATACTTACTGCATCTTTAGTATTGAAACACACTGAAGGTCTATGTATGTACATGAGCAGTACACTTCATCAGTAAGAATGCATCTGATACTGGCAGTCGCAATTTCAGAGCATTGAACAGGCAATGCTTTTCCATATTTACATCAGCTCTCTATCTTGAGTAAACCATTGCAGTAAATGTACTACTATGTAAATCACCTACTAAATGTACACTACTTTTATCTTGAGCATGCTAGTGTCTTGTGGTTAATTTATGTACTTCTCTTAATTAATGTATACTCACTAGTGTTAAAACCTTTCTACAACTGTCATCATGCACCTTCAGCATTTATATTGACTAATGGCACAGTACCAGTTGTGGTGTGGTGTGGCATCGGTAGGTAAGGTCTTGCAACTACTAAGGTGTGTGTGTTGCTGTGCAGCTGCAATCAGGGATGTGCGTTTGGTGTACATGGCCTCAGTTTTGCTGTTGATCTCCACTGAGCATGCAGTACCTGGTCAGGTGGGTGGGGATGTCTCGTGAGTACATTTAGACAATTGTTTGTTATTTCTGTCACCTGCTGCTGGATGTCTGTCATTGGTTGTGTTGACTTGGTCCTCCCTATACTTGAATGTGTGTGTGTGTGTGTGGTGCTGGGGGTGGTCGGAGTTAGGGTTTTCCAACCCTAACATCTGATTTCCTCACTTTTGTCGCTGTGGAACAACCTAACTAATGCATTAAATGGAGTTTTTTGCCTCTAATATATATATATATATATATATATATATATATATACTGTATATATATGTACATACATATATATATAAAGATCTGTTGGCACCCTTTGCAAACTGTGTGAGAGGCCTGTCGGCACCATGCCATTCTGCTTAAAGCTGAACCAGCATAGTATTCTGTGGTGATTTGCATATGTAGCCCATGATGCTTTGCATTGTGGGGGCATGTGTGATTTTGTATTCCTTTGAAACTTGGCTTCCCGGCCAAATGCCCTTTGAGGTAACCATTACCTCAGTGCTTACGCACAGAGGTTTTTGTCATATATATATATATATATATATATATATATATATTAGAGGCAAAAAATCCATTTAATGCATTAGTTGGAGTTGTTCCACAGTGACAAAAGTAGGAATTCACTGTTAGGGTTGAAAACCCTAACTCAGTCACCCCCCAGCACCACACACACACAGACACACACACACACACACATATGCAAGTAGGGAGGACCAAGTCAACACAACCAATGACAGACATCCAGCAGCAGGTGACAGAAATAACAAACAATTGTCTAAATGTACTACGAGACATCCTCACCCACCTGACCAGGTACTGCATGCTCAGTGGAGATCAACAGCAAAACTGAGGCTATGTACACCAAATGTACACATCCTGATTGCAGCTGCACACGTTATACACTTAGTAGTTGCATGGCCTTGCCTCTACCGATGCCCCACACCAGACGATACCACATGTGGGATGGCCACCTGAGCAATAGAGTTGAGCAAAACCAAGGAATTGTACAGGTATATTATCTCTGATTATAACAAAGGGTTTGAGAAATGCAGCTTCTAATTAACTGTAAACATTGTAACAGCTTTATGTTTAGTTTTATTAACATATATGTAGAGCCTAACCATATGATGAACATGTTTAATGTTGTTTAAAAACAGTTTTATTATGATAGCAATAAGCCACTTTCCAGGTATTATGTTAATGGTCATTTATCACTGTCTGGCGACATGTGCACCTCGCTATGCCTCATTCAACATTAAACCCTACATGGTGATTAATAGACCATTTAACATAACCGTTGGTCATGCCTTTATTGCTTAATTGTCTTTATGACTAGATACTCTCCCCTGCTAGGCACTGCAGGAGTTTTGCAACACAGTGTCACACCCAGTTACACCATACTCTGTCTACTTACTGGAGAATGGCTGTGAATATGAACTCATGAAGATAAACAGTGTAACTTGATCATTACAGTCATCAAAACCTTAGTGTGATTATAACTGACAGAGTCAGTGATAGAGAATAACCCTTGCCGTCCTAGTACACTTATCCCATTGTGAGTTAAATCAGTACTAAAAGACATTCTGTTTATATCTACACTATACCTACTTGATTGCTGTTGTACCACAATTGACATAGTTATCACTTTGATAGCATCAGTGACAGAAGTGGCAAACCCAAACACTCACGTATACAGCCTGAGTATGAAACAACTGTTAAAAATTACGCTGTGTCCATAAGTAGCATAGATCACTCATTGCAACAATAGTAAATGTATCACTATTTGAATAAGTTAGTCATCACAGATGCAATGAGATTGTCTTTTATCAGGTACAACATACTGAGTAAGTGCCTACAGGAAAATCTATCCTATAGACATCTCCGATACAGGTACGTCATTGTTGGCTCAGTAGTCCTATGATATTTAGAAGTTGCTTGGCCTGATCCATGCAATTACATAGGTTCTTACAAAGAATACTTACTGCATCTTTTGTATTGAAACACACTGAAGGTCTATGTATGTACATTAGCAGTACAGCTTCATCAGTAAGAATGCATCTGATACTGGCAGTACGAATTTCACAGCATTGAACAGGCAATGCAATACGTTTACATCAGCCTCTCTATCTTCAGTAAACAGTTGCAGTAAATGTACTACTATGAAAATCACATACTAAATGTAACACTACTTTTATCTTGAGCATGCTAGTGTCTTGTAGTTAATTTATGTACTTCTCTTAATTAATGTATACTCACTAGTGTTAAAACCTTTCTACAACTGTGATCATGCACATTTAGCATTTATATTGACTAATGGCACAGTACCAGTTGTGATGTGGTGTGGGGCATCATTAAGTAAGGCCATGCAACTACTAAGTGTGGTACATTGTGTGCAGCTGCAATCAGGATGTGTACATTTGGTGTACATGGCCTCAATTTTACTGTTGATCTCCACTGAGCATGCAGTACCTGGTCAGGTGGGTGGGATGTCTCATAGTACGTTTGACAATTGTTTGTTATTTCTGTCACCTGCTGCTGGATGTCTGTCATTGGTTGTGTTGACTTGGTCCTCCACCATACTTGCATATGTGTGTGTGTGTGTGTGGTGCTGGGGGTGATCGGGTTGGGTTTTCAACCCTAACAGCGAATTTCCTCACTTTTGTCACTGTGGAACAACCCTAACTAATGCATTAAACAGAGTTTTTTGCCTCTAATTTCCCTTCTTTTTGAGAATGATAATGAGAAATAGTGAATATAATCCAGCGGTGGGAGCGCAGGGCCCTCGCCACGTGATGTCTTGTGGCATAGTAACAGGAACAGCAATGCAAACAGAAGCTCTAACAGTGGCGCACATGGTAATGCAAGCGCGATTGAGAACAGAAAGGGTAACACACACGATGGCGTAGACGGGAATGGTCTGCCATGTGATGTGTTGTCACATAGTAACATGGTGCCTGCAAACAGAAATGTCAATGGGCATGGTGGACGTAAAGTGAAACAGAAAGAGAAACAGTACTGTAGACACAAATGGCAAAAATAACAGAAATGCAAGCGCAAATGAAACGCAAAGGATAACGCACATAGGGCACGCGCTCCGCCCACATAATGTGGCGGCAGGAGGGCCCTTTGAACCCGTTCCACCACATGATGTCTTGTGGCATAGTAACAGGAACAGCAATGCAAACAGAAGTGCTAATAGTGGCGCACATGGTAATGCAAGCGCGAATGAGAACAGAAAGGGTAACACACACGGTGGTGTAGACGGGAGTGGTCTGCCACGTGATGTGTTGTCACATAGTAACATGGTGCCTGCAAACGGAAATTTCAATGGGCATGGTGACGCTAAGTAAAACAGAAAGAGAAACAGTACTTTAGACACAAGTGGCAAAAAATAACAGAAATGCAATCGCAAATGAAAACTCAAAGGATAACGCACATGGTGGCGCAGACGTCAACGGTAAGTGAAACGGGTACGGAACCGCAAGCGGAAAGGACAACATTAACAGTAATGTAAGCGCACAGGCTGGTTTTCCCCAAAACCTGCATAGAGAAAGACAGTGAGTACAAATAATGTATGCATAATAATGAGTATCGGAGAAGAAAATGAGAACTTGGAATACTAAATAGGTTATATCTCAGGAACCGTACGACGTAGAAAAAAAATTTAAAAGTTGTATGATTTACAACTTTCCTGGCTAATTTTTTTGGGGGCTAAGCACTTTTCGTCGAAAAGTCCGTATCTCACACGTTTCCGAGATACTGGCCTGAAAGGCGCTGAGCCTGTAATGTTATCCTATGGGAAAAAAGAGAAGTTCTGAGTGCCACAACTTTGCCGCCCTGTATATTTTTTCACCAAACCACTGAAAGGCACATCTGTGGGCTGGTGACTGTCTTCCCTCAAATTTCAGGAAAAATACCAAACCGTTATTTTGCAGCAGGGTACAAAGGATTCCTGTAATGCGTTGGGCACTGTAATGTTATCCTATGGGAAAAAACATCAACTTTGGAGTGCCATAACTTTGCTGCCGTGTAATATTTTTTCAATACAACACTGAAAGGCACATCTATGAAATGTCATCTGCGTTTCCTCCAAATTTCAACCCCAAACTCCCAACCGTTCTTTTGCAGCGGAGTGCCAAAGAATTACTGTTATTTTGGGCATAGTGTCGCAAAGTAGTGTCGCAATTTGCGAAAGCTTTTGCAAAAATTTGCGACACTTTCATGAGTGCGACACTACTTTGTGAAAGTACTTTTTCCAGAAATCTGAAAAACATATTTCTGGGGTGTTTTACCCCAAAATAAAGACATGGCTAGCATCCTCAGGACCCGACTAGGTGAATACAAAAAGAATTAGGTTGCTAGAGGGTCTCAATTTTAAATGCCAAGCATTTTTCTGATCACTAACTGAAAACCAGATGGTGGATTTGCGACAGTAACAGGGCCATTTGCGACAGTAAAAAGTGCATTTGCGACACTGTCAAACTTTTTGTTAACTTTTCCCATTGACTTATAATGGGAAATTGTTTTTTGAATAACTTTTGAACCGTTTAATATTTTTTCACGAAATCTTTGAAAGGCACATCAGGAACCCTGGCCGCATGTTCCCTGAAGATTTTGGGCAGGTCGTCCAAACCGTGTGACCTGTAGGCACGACAGCAGAATTCCAGAAAAAGCGTAAACGCACGCACAGATCATGCTTAATAACTCCACAGCCGTATATTGGACCGGTACAAAACATCGCAGATCCCAAGGCCTATGGTTCTTGATCATGTATTCCAAATTCAGGTAAATCTGTCAAACAGTTGGAAAGTTATTAAGGTGCAAAATTTGGGGTTTAACATAGAAATGGCTCCTCAACCTAACTATGGTAGCACTACTGTGCTACCATAATATATATATATGTGTATATATATATATATATATATATATATATATATATATATATATATATATATTCAGTGTTAGGGTACCAACCCAACCCCCACCCTCTACAGACCTACAGGAATCAGGGGTGTGCCTTGGGGTCATTAGCCTAACTCTCACCACATTCTATTTGTAAAAACTGAGATGATACAGTATAGGAGAATGGGGTGAAGATTAGTCTGATGACCCCAAAGCACCCTCTGATGCCTGTTGGTCTGTGGGGGTGGAGGTAGGGATGGTAAACCCAATATTCAATTTCCAAACTTTGTCACTGTAATGACAACTCTAACTGATGCATTAACAGAGTTTTTGCAATGAATGAATATATATATATATATATATATATATATGTAACCCCCCCTGTTATCCGGGGTTACTAGAATCCCAGTAAGACCTAGTGGTAGGCAGGGAAGGCAGCTTGTGAAAGTCCAGTTAAATGGATTTCACACTGTCTCACTCTGCTCTCAGTCTCAGCTGAGACTGAGGGATGACATCACCATAGAACTATCGCAGCTGCATGAGCCACATTGGAATCTGCAGAAGGGAGTTAGATTAGAATGTTGGGAGTTTTGAACAGTCAATAGGCAGTCAGTAGTTGGAGGGTGTTGTGAGAGGAGCACAGCAGTTCTGTGCACCGGCTCTTGGAGCCTCAGCTCTGAAATAGAGCTATATTTAGGGAAAGGTGTGTGTTTCCGCCTAAAGAGGGACACGGTAAGCTGTTCTTTAAAGTGGTGGAGACCACTTATTTGGGTCTCTGTGCCCCATCCCTCAGGGGATGGAGGTGGAAGGTTTGCCTGCTATTCCAGGGGCAACCCCCTGGCTACTGCTACAGGAGAAGTGGCCTTATTTTTCCCAAGTGTGTGGGGGACAAGAAGATTTCAAGATTTGCCTGTGGGGCACCTGCAACCAGAGGGGGAGTTCTGCTCTTTCTAAAGGGCCCATGTTGCATCCTGAACTGTGTTAAAGTGGGGGTTGGACTACTGAAGTAGTGGGAGGCCTAGAGTAATAGGCTTAGCCAAAAGTAAAAGTATGTTCAAGTCCAGCACAAGGGGAAAGTCAAGACATGTAGAGGAGATGTGACATATGTCTACCCTGTAATCTACATTGCCAAGCTTTCAAAAAGAGTTGTTTAGTGTCCAGAGAAATGGCTGGGTATGGATTGTGGGAGCTGGAGGTGGGAGACCCCCCATCTTTAGTAACCAGGTCCACCTCTACGGATTTGCTCTGTGGATTTCTACTTTGCCTCATGCACTTGGCCAGTGATGAGGGAAGTACCCAGACGTGGGATTGGAAGGAAAATTTCCCTTAAGGAGTCAAAGGCTCTAAGGTGGTTTGGGGAGCCACAAACAGGAAAACTGGTTCATTCCCACATGGACTGCTGTATCAAGTGGCAGGGGAGGTGGGTCATGGGAAAACTCAAGTAGTGTACAAGTCAGGCTGTGTACCCAAAGCTGAGTGCAAGTCCGGGCTGTGTGCCTGGTGGGTTGGAATAGTGAAGAAGTGTTCTGTATCTCTAATTTCCATTACCAGGAATGTAGCCCCGTGGGGGTCCATCTATGCTTTGTTTGTTCAGTTTGGATGCGAATAAAAGCCACACTTTAGAATCCCATTCCTGGTTTTGGACATTACAGTTATTGCTTCCTGTGTTTGGATTTACTTGGGTGCCCTTGTGCAGAGTAACTAAACCTAGGCCCCTGTGCTGAGTAACCTAGTCCTCCCTGAACCCAGTCCCCACCAGGTACTGCTGTCAGCTTCAACAGCATGCCACCTGTCATTTTGCAAAGGCAGGGGTCCAGGGAAAATATGCCACAACTGTCACAGAAATATCCCTGTGTACCCTGTGTACAGTCTGACCTTATGACATCATGAGAAGTGAAGCCACACGTGATATCAAAGATGAAACTGCATGAGGGAAAAATATCAGGGATATTTCTCTGATGGCTGTAACATTTTTAAGTTATGCAACACTGTTTCCTTTTTAGTACTTTTCAGATCTTTCTGTAGTTACTTTGTTTCTTTTTTTTTTGCTTTAATGTGCTATTTTAGATCACTGAGCACTTTGTAGTTGGCAGACGTGACGCTTTTCCATCAGTTGTTCACCATGTTTGCCAGTGTGTTGTTTTGAGTAGCACTTGCTTTCCAAGTTGAGTGAGTGGTGCAACATAGGGTGAAGACCAGGGAAGAGCTTGCTGTTGGCAGTATGCCATGGACTGAAGTGCTGGCTGTGTCTGAATGCAGTGATTGTCATGATGGAGAGGGAGGTAAGACTGTACAAGTGATAGTGGGTTATTTTCCCACATGCAGGAGACAGAAAAATGAGGATTACATGTTGTATCATGGCTTAATTTTCATTTTGCCAATTGTAGTAATGTCTTAGGAAAGTACAGGGGAGAAAAAGGAAATTATACAATGGCAAGAAAGAATCCTGAGTTGTGATTGGTCAAACTGCCTAAGAGACAGTGATGTTATCTGATGATAATTTCAATGTATCTAGTACTAACAGAAAACTGGCCTCATCACATGACAACATAAATGAATCACTGCTTACTGCCCATGAGCCACACTGACCATTATCCCATACCTAAGCCACCATGGTTTCACCTCTCTCCCCCACACACACACATTCCCTCCCTCACTCCTACAGGCAACTGAGATAGATGCCATCAGATACAATTTCATTCAAGAAATGGCCACTGTGTGCAACGAGCTTCACTGTTGCTGGCTCCCTGCCTTAAAGCACACACGCTGTTCCTTGTCACTCGGACATTTTCTACAAAACTACATTCAGTGGCTGTTCCTTTATAAACTCTCATCTGTTTCTCCTAAAGCCACTTCCAGTGGCTGCTAAGTAAAATGGTTTCAAAGGATAAGAAAACAGTTTTAGTAACTTACTTAATCATTCTAATCAATGTCCACTTATACAGTGGAGTGGGAAACTGCCTACCTAGCTCAATTCACTGTCGTCATGTTTACTATCTGATTTTTCAGAAGAAAAAACTCATCTTCAATGAGTCTCAGGACAGGCAGCAGGACAGGGTCATTAAATTTGAGGGCTGAGAAAAGGCTACCACACAAAGTTGAGTGTGGGTGGGTGAGTGAACAACAAGCCCACTGTATTAGCAGTAGCACCACCTACTTAGCTAAACGATACAGCAACACTATTTCTTCTGCTATGTATGCTTACCCAGTAAAAAATGAGTAAAAAATGTTTTAAAACAAATTTTGATTTTTTTTTTCAAACATTATTCCAAAGAAGCCACTGTATAATAGCAATAAGGTACTCCAGGGATACATGTTATAGTGTAATAACATAACTTCTCAGGGGTTGAACACAATTGGACTGCAGCCTCATGCTTCAACCACCATAGGCATGATGTTATTACACAATAACACACACCCTGTCATGCCTTACTGCATAAGTAACGTCTCAGCACCCATTTGATTATGAAATTGAGGAGTGGAGCTGGTGTGTGCGTTAACAGCTGCATTCTAAATGTGCTGCTCATGCTGCCAGCTCCAACAAATGGCAACCTACAGTGAGAATATGTTTTCCCTGGGAACCTAGAGTGAGAATATTTCAATATCCTCACTATAGATCTGAAGACAGCAAATTTATGACTGATAAGTGCCTTAAAATATCCTCACAGGTGTTGCATAAATATATACTGTATATAGCTATATATAAAAAGAGAGAGAGAGAGATTCAAAATATTTTGTGTGTCATTCTAGCAACTCACTTAAGCTTATATTTTGTTCCAGTGGCTTCATATTTAGACCTTTTTTATATTTGGTAACCAGGTAAGGTGACACAGGAGCATAGGGGAGGATTAGTGATTTTTTCAGTGTCACAAAGTATGCAAGTGGAAGTGGTGGGAATGAAACCCAGGGTTTGCTGAATGTACCAAGCTCAGTTGTGGTTCATTACTCTAAGCTCTAGGCTATACTGTCAGCCCTTGTCATACTTTTTTTTGAAATCAGTATGTTTTAGTTATTCTTTACATACGTGAATTTCACCAATAAATAAAGCAAAATGAAAAATGAACTGTTCATGCTGTAAATAAATGTACTCATAACACCAAGCCAGAAATGTTATATTATACAATGTATCTCATCAAATAATAGCAGGTATGTTGAGCCTTTCCTATGAGGATAACATATTTTGTTCAGAAATAACATATCCCTATTTGACTTAAATCATATAGTAAACCCCATGAAGATGGTATTATAAAAGTAGTCTTTCTTCCTATCATACAAAGGTCAGCTATGGCACTAGCATCATGTAATAGATTTGTAAAGGTTAAGAAGATTTTTCTGCTCATATGTGAGTTGAATTAAATAGAGTGCTTCACTGTGCTATATTTGAGATGCAGTGCAAGTAGCATATGCTTATATGGGCATGTACAGTATACAAGTCAGGGGAGGGCAATGCTTATATCATTTTAGGGTGGGTCATTTTGACTCATGCCCTTGAAAATACAAATGAATCCCCAACTGTGTAAAAACCTCTCATTTTGCAAAATCTGCTGCTGTGTCCTTGCCACAAGATTATGATATTGCAGCTCAGAGAGATTATGCCATTAGATTTCTTACACTGTCACAAAGGTCTAGAAAAAAATGCCGAAATGCTGCATTACTTTAATGACTTTCTTTCTGAAGTGTATGTAGCTGCAGTCCATGAATAATGAAGAACAAACAATTGCAGTGCCGTCATCTGAGTGACTGTTTCATTCAAGTAACTTGTTTCTTCAAGGCACCAGAGGTTATATTTTAATATTTTCCTTTTCCTTTCTAAATCAGACCAACAAAACACACCCAGTGGTAAACAGTTAGTAAAGGAAAAGCTTTACCTAGCACTCTATCCTAAAGTGCCACTTTTTGAGTTCTCAATAATGAAAGCAGCAGTTTAAGAGAACATGGGAAACAAAATCTCTGATCTTACCTTTGTTACCATAAAAGAATTCAGAGATCTTCCAGCTGCATATACTTGCATGATCCTGTAATTCCCCAGTGTTTAAGTAATTTCAAACATATTTGAAATAGTACAAGGCAAAGCATTCCCAGGAGATCTTATGCCATATCAGATAGACATAAATAAAATATTGTTTCTTTGGTGCAGATAGGCAATACTAGAATACATATTAAAGTACAAAGACTCAGAAAACTGAACATTCTGATTGGCTGACAGCATTCTAAATGGGCATTGTTAACAGTAGGAAATCTTCATATACAGTAGCAGAATTGTAATGTTAACTATTACAATGTTCAATTGAAAAAATGTAAAACATTTCAGGTTAATAATAACATTAAGGCACTCCAGGGTTTGGACTACACTTCGTGCCTCATGACCCTTGTAGGGTTACATTAACTTTTTGTATCCTGGGAGGGGGTATTTTTTTATCAGGTTAAGCAATGGATAGTTTGGGCTTCAAACAGAGCTAATGGGTAATTAATGAATGGTAACTGCATCCCTGGTCTTGCCTTAATGCTTAAATCACATACCATACACAAACTGAGTCCAAATAGGCTTAATGCCTGCCACACTCATCAAATAGTTATAGTAAAGTATTTCCAGTGGCCATTAGCTTCTTAGTTTATTCTTGCCATAGACTCCAGAAAAGCATGTACTGTCAGATTATTTTTCTAATGCAAACTTGATCCTTTATTTGTTCACATAAATAATATTACAAGGTAAACCTGAATTAGAATTCTTTTTTCTTTCCAAAAAATGGTGACACTCTGCCTTGTTTAGCTTATTCTATCTTACTGCCCTCTCAGCTGATTGACATTGGTTTCCATGTACTGTAATCCACATAGTGCCATCATAAGGGCAATATGAAGCAGCTGTCCCAGCAGTTGAGTACTGTCTCAGATATCTTCAAAATATCATTATGGATATTGCAAAGGAGCAGGATTACAAAAACAAAGGAAAAACTATACTGGATGGCATAAGGAGCAGTTAGAATAGAAAATGTTATTGGAATGCTAATATAATTTAATCAATCTTTGCTAAAACTGGCTTTGCTTGGAAACAATAGGGCTGCCTGCTGCTCTAAAACACATTTTAGCTGATCCTTTGTTCACTGATATAAAGCTATGTGGTGTTCATTGCTTTGCTTTCCAATATATTATTTTACTGCAGTGAAAATCAGAAATGATTGCTCACCTTACTGAAATAGCAGCAGCGTCCCTCTCTCAAGGATGTTGCAACTTGATACACTGACCTAAAACTCCACAGTACTACAATGGTCCCAGTGGAGTTCCCATTACCATGCCTAAACACTCTGGCCCGGATATTCAAACTGCACCAGGCTGTGGCACAAGTCTGGGCACAGCTCAACTTGGTTGCGCAGGGGTGTGGCCTGGGTGATATTCAATGGAGCTGCGCTATGGCTCAGCAGCTTTGAATATCACACCCTGGCCACCCCCACTGTACATGGCGCAGTGGCACTGCACCAGCGCAAGTGGCCAGAGTAGAGCATGGAGATGCACTAGCACAAGTGCCATTGTGCCATTCACAGCACCTGCGATATTCAAAAGGTGACATACAAATGGGGCCATAATTTATGCAATGCACACAAGGGGCCATTTGCATGTCATTATGGCCCCATTTGCATCCCATTTGCATGCAGGTGCACTGATCTCCAATGACTTGCACCTGGCGCCTTGCCAGGCAGATGCCATCGGGGACTGACACCCCCTGCAGCCCAATCATGGGCATCTGTAAAGATAAAAAAATCATCCAATATCCCTGGTGGTCCAGTGGACCAAGTGCTGCCCGATCACGGGCATCTGTTTAAATAAACCCCCCCATCCAATATCCCTGGTGGTCCAGTGGACTGATTTCTGCCCGATCGCGGGCATCTGTTTTAAGAAAAAGAACCCCCCCATCCTATATTCCTGGTGGTTCAGTGGACCGATTTCTGCCTGATCTCGGGCATCTATTTTAAGAAAGAGAACCCCCTGGCCAACATCTCTGGTGGTCCAGTGGACCACACTCTGCCCGATCATTGGGCATCAGTACAACAGAAAATGTCCTATTACCCTGGTGGTCTGGGTGCCCCTCCCCACCACCCATTGAGCCCCGCACCACTCCCCAGTCAGCGGTGAGGCGGCAGCACCCCACCCGCCCCTGCCAGCCGATTGACACCTCAGTAGAGGCTGCACACCCATTGGTTCTAGCGTGAGCCAATGGGCGTGCAACCATACCTCTACACATTCCAGATATGTGAATATCATTCACTTATCTGAGATGTGTAGTACGGTATGGGCTGCATGCCCATTGGCTCACGCTGTGAACCAATAGGCATGCAGCCCTACTGAGGTGTTGGGGTCGGGTGGGCGGGGCAGCAGGCGGTGGTGCTGCCGCCACCGGCTGACCTGGGGAGCGGGGCGGTGGGGCTCCAGTGGGCGGGTGGGAGGGGTACCCCTAGACCACCAGGGTAATAGGATGTTTTCTGGTACTGATGCCCACGATCGGGCAGAGTGCAGTCCACTGGACCACCAGGGATGTTGGCTGGGGGTTCTCTTTCTTAAACAGATGCCCACGATCAGGTGGAAATCGGGTCCACTGGACCACCAGGGATATTGGACGGGGGTTATTTAAACAGATGCCTGTGATGGGGCATGGGGTGCCACCAGGTGTGGCAGGAACTCAGGTGGCCACCCATAGGTTGCAGCTGTCGTGTTGTGCCCTGCAATGTGGCAGCTCACCTGTGGGTGGCCATCAGTTGTTCCTTTTTTTTGGCTTAACTTTGTGCTGGCGCAGGTAGGGGTTGTGCATACATAGCTCTGCACATCCCAGGTTGAATATCGGGCTGTGTAGGTTATGCATGGGTACGCCCCCCCCCACCTGTGCCTGCATACATTACTGATGCGCTCCGGTGCATCGGGATTTGTGCAGTGCACTTTTCCCTTTTGAATGTCGCACCGGGGTGCATCAGTGGGTTGCGAGTGGCACAACACTGTTACACCAAGCACAACCCTTTTGAATATCTGGGCCTCTGATTAAATAAATATTAGTGGAACAAGGTATGAATTTGCATAAACATGATGCATATAAAAATAAGAAAAATATCTCAGTGGTGATTGGGTTGCTGCTGAACAGTGCAATCTGCAAAAGTCTCCCAGCCCTTCTGCACATGAAGAGGGCCTATAAAATTGCAGAGTACCCTTCATGCTTAACGCCAGCTGCAGTGTACTCCAGTGCATCCAGAAAGCAAGATGTGTGCCCCTCTGCATCTGATCCTGAGCCATCTGAGTGTTTACACAGGTGGCTGTGTTGGGGTGGGCACAGGGCTACAGTGTGAATCCACACATTACTTAAAGGAGTATCCATACCAGAGATGACATGCATGGGTGAAGCATAAAGCAAGCTAAGTGGGTGCCATGATTCTGCGTCGGACATGGAGATGCTGAAAATTTTACTTAGCTGTTGAAGTTATGGTGACGTGAAACCAGCCTTCATGAACAACTTTGCAAACTGCCCACTTCACCACTTTAACAATTTGAATTGAGTTTTCCTGTGAAAGTTGGACTTTTCAGGTGCAGTCAGGCAAAATCATGGCAAATGTGCCACTTTGCTGTTCAATTTGCATGATTTCACTTGAAAAACTGCCACTGTGCCTGCCAAAACTTTGCAAGGTGTACTCTTCATGAATTTGGTGACCTTCACAAATTAATTCACAACATGAAGTTTGCTAACTTCTCACATCTCTACTGGTGTGCAAGTCACATGAGGCACCATCTTGACTGCTCTCTAGCTTGTTGAGCCTGCATGAAGGGCTAGGACTATCGCTTTAATTTGTTTTAACTTGTTTCATTTAATGAATCTTGACTTAGGTGAAACAGCATTCCTTGAAGGACTGTCATATCCCATAATCCACTAGACAGCTTGTCAGGGCAGCTCATTGGCTGCCCACTTTTGTGCCCTACTTTACCCTTGACATGGGCTGTGGCCCCTCCCCACTGATCCACTGGTTCTGTGTATGGGGCAGGACCAGTAAAGAAACAGTCTTTGAATCAACCCTATGGCATGCCATTCTGCAAGTGTGGAGTTCCTAAGTCCAGATTCACATTTGTGCCATCATTGTGGATTGGGGCCTAAGTGTTCATTATGGAAAGATTAATGCAACTGTTGTATATGAGCTGTACAATCTTAACCAGTGAAGTGTTCTGCCACACAACTGAAATGCATTTAATTAGGGTTCTATAAGTAACTTGACAACTTTAGAAGAAACACTTTCACTGGTAATTTTAACTGAGATCAACTATATCAGGATGTTATATTTTATGGAAAAAATAAAATTGATTATAAATTGTAAATACAACAAATAACATTCCCCTTCATGCAAGATATACATAATTATTTTAACTTTAATTGTTATTAGAAATATATAAACATAGAAATTTTCAGTAGACAAGGATCACTTGGCCCACTGAGTCTGCCCTAAATGCTACTAATACAGAGATCTCATTGTCCACCAGGATAAACAGCAACCTCCTCCTTTTTGTGGATATACTCAATAAACCATTAGGACAGAAACACTAGGGGTGGTGGTGGGGGTTTAATCCTTTTTGTCCTTTATACTCTCCATAACATTCCCTTAGTTGGACTACCTCCCCAAGTCCCATTAATGCCTAATGGGTAACAAATCCCCTTTCCTTCATACAATCAAAATCAGTATCTTTTTTTTTTTTATAATTTAAACTTTATTAGTACATTTCCTTTTATAAAGGGCATTTACAGCAGATGAAGGTATGACATACTGCATGTACAATAAGAACTGCCCAGCCCACCCCGCCCACCCCACCCCCCAACAGCAGCAACCAGACTACATCACCCTAAAGTGCAGTAAATATTTCTATTAGACATATGAACGGGACTGAGGTGTGGATAATGATCAGTGAGACAAGGAGAGTAAAGAATGGAGGGGATCCCATATTTTACCATAAGCTGCTAGACTGTTATGAAGACTTGCAATCACCCTTTCTGTTCGGAGATTAGCCATGATTTCATGCAACCACTCCTGGAGAGATGGGGTGGATTGTTCCTTCCAATGATGTGAAATGAGTTTTTTAATGGAAAGAGCAACCATGGAGATATGAAATTTCCTGATTCTAACTTTAACCAGGGACATGTCCCCTACTAGACAAATCTCAGGAATAAAATACTCCTGAAGGCCCAGCAGGGGATCCAGAGACATCTTAATTGAATTCCATAGAGGGAAAGCTTTGGGACAGGACCAGAACATGTGAAGGAGAGTTCCTTCTTCTTGCAAACACCTGGTACATGTGCTAGAGTTTGAGAAACCCCATTTCTTTAGTTTAACCGGTACAATACATATTATGTAATATATGGTATTGCATAAGATGCAAATCTATCCTGGGAAAGCGTATTATGACAGGATCTCCATAGGGTTGCCAGTCCAACTGATATTGAGGGAGGAGTGAGTTCCAGAATCTAGTAGGTCCAAAGGAGTCTCCATATTTTTATAATACAACACTCTGTATCTTTAGATACGGTGCCTGAGGATCCAAACAGTAGGGAAACTTCAGGCATCAAGGCTGACACTTTCTGGGAAGGGGAGTATTCCCCAGGACTAATGTGAGTAAGTGTCTTAACTGCATGACCTTAAAGTGAGATAAGACCGAATGAGAAACTTTTCAATAATTCCACAAGGGACAACCAGTGCCCATCCCCATCCACCATGGAAAGCAGTTTTCCATCGCCTTAACTGAGGCAACCATTTACTGGGAATCTGCTTTCTGTCAATAGTAAAAGATGGAGAGTTCCAGATAGATTGAGCTAAATCAGTCTGAGGAGAATAATGAAGAAATAAGCATAACTGTGCATAAACTCTTAAAGAGATATCTATTGTGGTACAGACAGCCATCTTTACATGAGACAGTTTGAGTTAAAATAAGGATAAGGGGTCCAGGTGTTTAGCTTTAATTGCATCCAATTCAATCTTAAGCCATACTGGTTGTTCCATTTCAGGGCCTGGGGATATCCATCTCACGCATTTTGCTAGGTGACTGGCCTAGTAGTATAATGCCACATGGGGAATCCTCAGCCCCCCCTCAAGTTTTGGGGCAGCTAGTTTATAATAAGCCAAATGGGGATATTTATCAGCCCAAATAAATCTTGTAAATATACTGTGCAGTTTCTTAAACCAGGGTATAGAAATAAAAGAATTGAGAAGGGATAGGGGGTAGAAAATTCTAGGAAATACATTCATCTTAATTATGTTAATCCTGCCCCATAATGATATAGGAAGTTTAGATCATCTGTCAAGGTCATGAATAATACCCTGTGAGAGAGAGTCCATATTATCTTTAAACCATGATGAGGGGTTACGGGATAACTTGATGCCCAAATACCTAAATACTCTAGGAGTCCAACCTAAGCCTAAGGGACTGATCTCGTTCTTAAATACCTTGTGGTTTAATGGGAAAAATAAGGATTTACTGGCATTCAGCTTGTAGTTGGATAGCTCACTAAATCTGGATATTTCATTCAGTAAAGGAGGTATTGATGAAACCGGATGGAGAGATGTATCAACAAATCATCTGCATATGCAGTGAGTTTGATTTCATGATGTCCAACCCGGGTACCTCGTACGGAAGTATTTTTGAGAATGTTTTGAATGAGGGGTTCCAATTATAAATTAAACAACAGAGGCGATAGGGGGTAACCCTGCCTAGTACCTGAATAAAGTGGGAAGGAATTAGAGAAGACCCCATTAACTGAGATTCTTGCTGTAGGGGATTTATATAGTTAAGCAACCCAGGATATGAAAACCGGAGGGAATTTGAAGGCACTCAGTACCTTAAACAAAAAAGTCCAGTTTACCCGATCAAATGCCTTCTCGGCATCCAGAGAGATCAGGCCTGCAGGGAACTCGGCGTCTCTGGTAGCCGAGAAGACGTCAAATAACATGCGCAAATGGTCGGCCAATGAGCGTCCCTTCATGAATCCTACCTGATTCATACCTATTAACTCAGGGAGTACCACGGATAACCTGTTAGCTAAAATCTTTGAGAGAATTTTAATGTCTTGATATAGGAGGGATATAGGCCTATAACTTTGGACAATCTCTGGGTCCTTGTCTGGCTTGGGGAGAAGCACTATCAGGGCTTCAAAGAGATGGCAGTCAACCTCCGTCCTGGATAGAATATGCTGAAATAATCTATTAAGTATTGGTAATAAAAGTTCTTGAAACGTCTTGTAGAAAAGGGAAGAAAATCCATCAGGCCCAGGAGTTTTATCTGAGGGTAGACCATTAATAACCTCTGTGATTTCTTCCTGTGTTATAGAAGAGACGAGAGAGTCTTTATAATATGCTGGGAGGGAGGGCAGGCAAAAGCTCATCAGATACTTCTCCATGCTTTCAGGGCTCGGGGGGTGCTCCATGTCCTCATACAGTGTTTTGTAGTATGCTGCGAATTCTTGAACTATCTCAGTAGGAGATGTTTTCAGGGACCCATCTGCAGATGCCCTGATAGAAGGGATAAATCTCACAGATTCTTGTTGCTTATCATGGAGTGCCAATAGGCGCCTGCCTTCTCACCTTGATTGGTGTAACTCGCTTTAGTACATATAATAGCTAACTCTGCCTTTTCCCAAAGTAATTCTAAATACTTATCTCTCAACACTAAGAGCTTCGTCTTATCTTCTTCTGGAGAATTAGCCGTGACATTAAATTCAAGAACCCGAATTTGAGATAACAAAGATAATAAAATTCCCTTTCCCTAGTTCTTTTCCTAGCTTCTGATGCTAATAAGAATGCTCTCATGTAGGCCTTAAAGACCCTCTATAATATCTGGTTTTGCACTATTTAAAGGGTTGGACAAAAAAAGACTCAATATGCTCCTTTATGGTTTTGCAATATTTAGAATCTTTAAGCAATTGGTCATTAAGCTTCCATCTTGTTTCTCTCTTTGAAACATCCTGAATTGCCAGTTCATACAACACCAAAGAGTGGTCGGAGACAGGACCAGGTTGGATCGACGAGGCCCTAACCCCAGGCAGGAGAGTCTAAGAAATGAAAATGTAATCAATGTGGGGCTGCTAGCCGTGTGCCAATGACCTGTAAGTAAACTCCTTGGAATCCTGATTTAGGACACGCCAGACATCACAGAGCCCGCATTGATCCAGCATGTCCCTGAAAGCCCTCTGACCTGGAGAGACCCCCCCCGATCCACCACCTGACCTGTCAAGGTTTGAGTCTACAACTTGATTAAAGTCACCCCCTAGGATAATCCTTATGGGAAGGAAAGGCAGGATTACATTTACAAGTCTCATGAAGTAGCCAGGATCATCTGCATTAGGACCATATATGCTGCCCAATAACAATGGTATTGACCAGAGAGTACCTATAACTAAAACAAACCTACTCTCAGGGTCCTTAATAACTTGAGTTGAACAAAGAGAATGTCCCTGTTAATAATAAGCATGACCCCATAACTGTTTGAGGAGCCTTGTGCCTCATACACCATCCCCACTTGTTGTCTCCTTACTTGTGAGGCTTCCATATCTAATAAGTGCGATTCCAGTAGAAAAGTTATCTGAGTATGTAATAGGCTTAAATGTTTGAGAACCTGATATTGCTTAGATTTTTTTCTGATCCCCTTAACATTCCACGTTGCAAAGGTCACCTTCTTGACAATCTACTAAAGATTACTAAGTGTAATAGAATCGGCCTCCGCTTAGGGTATATAACACAGGTAATCTAACCCTACTCATTGCTGCTGTAAGGCCCTTCCACCACCCCAAACCCCATCAAAACCCAAGTCTGAGCCCCAGTACACCCCACCCTCCCAACAAGAACACATAGTACTCACCCCTATCCACCCCCAGTCTGTCACAAGCAGCACGCTTAGCACAGCACTGGGTCATATCCTCCCTCCCGCCTAAAATATCCCCTGCTAATGATCACCCTCATATCTCTATATATAAAATAGTTTATGAATTGCAATAACGAGCCCTTAATACCTAAAGAGCGGTCTCAGGCTTCCAGAGCCTGTGTACATATGTTAGTGAGTCCACTAGATATAGAGAAAGAAAGTGAAATGGATATCACAAACGTGAATATGGCAGGTCACCACAAAACTCGAAAATGAGAGTTGAAAAATGCCTGTCCCCCATAGGAGACTACATCAGGAACCAGAGCCAGGGGAAAAGCTAATACGGAGGGGTAACCCCATTATCAAGTTAAGAACGTGAAAAACAAAGAGACCGGATAAGCCCTGAAATGAGATCCAGAAGTGGGAAAACTTTAGGAGTGATTACCCTGGGACTGCTGACCCCTAGTTCCAAAACCCCCTGCAAAGCCAGGATGGCATAGCGATTGAGAGAAATACCTCTCGAATCAAAATCCACCAGACCTATGTTAATTAGGCGAACCGCACCCTCTTGTGAGGTGGCCAACCTAGTCCAACTGGCCTGCCAAAAGCACCGTGAAAGCCTGAAACCGCTCAGAGATCTGAAATTTCAACACATATCAACTGATCAAGAGGCATTAACCGAAAGCCTTCCTCCGTATGTTCCCCCTAGAAATTAAATATGTAACATTATCCAGGATACAGTCCCAAGTAAGCCATCACCAGGCCCCTCAAAAGGATTCCTCCTGAGACACTATTAACAGTAACAAGCCAGGGCCTGAATGTAGTAAGCATCAGGCTGTATACTAGTAACCCAGTTCCATTTGAGAACTTAAACACAGCAGAATTCCATCGTTAGAAGGAGCTTTCTCCACGAAAAAAAAAAACAAGTAACAGTTCACTCAGCAGCACTCAGTGAATCCCGAAGATCAGGAGGCACTCTCAGGTCATCCAGAACAAATCTGGCAATGCCAATTAAAGGCTTAGTAGCGCAGCTTCAGGATCCTCAAAATTGAGCCAAGAACCGTTTACTGAGACTTATAACTTTGTTGGGTACCTCATCCTGAACTTTAATTCCGCCACTATGATCTTAGATACAATCGGGTGGAAGGCTTTATGTTTCAATCGAACCGAACCAGGGATGTCTTGAGCAATTCTCAGCTTTGCCTTCTCCCATATGACTTCTTGCAGGGCCTTGACTTTCTGTAAGAAGTGCTGCTTTTTGAGATAGTTCAGAAAGTGGCAAATAATGGGACGAGGAGGGGCATCAGGTGGGGGTTTTGGTCGCAAGGACCGATGAACTCGTTCTATCAGATATGCTGGGCCAAAGGGAGAGGGACCAGCGACCCTATCCACCAGCTTCTGGACAAGGACTACTGTATTCTGGCCTTCTTCCCCTTCTGGGAGCCCGAGTATTACCACATTATTTCTTCGGCTACGGCCTTCCAAATCTTCGAGTTTAGCTTCTAGGCGAGATAACTTTTGTCTCGTTAGTAGGAATTCAGGATCCAGGCTTTCCAATTTTCTCTCAATCGAAACAATTCAGACAGTATTATCCGAGACTGTGGTGGAGACTTCCTCCAATTTTCTGGAGAGGGATTTAAAATCTGTTGCCATATCTTTCATCTCTTCCCGAAATGGTTTAAAATTCCTCCAAGAACCATTTAAGAGTTAAGGGTTCTTGATCCCCAGCTTGACACGAAGGATCCGGTTTGTCTGGGCCACTTGAGGCTCGGGGTTTCTTTGAGGCCTTCTCAGGAGTGGTGGTGGGGGATGTTCTCATGGGCTTTCATATAAGCATTTTACCGTGCAGATACCCAAAACTGAAGCACAGGCTGTTTAGACACAAAGAAAACTTGTAAGCAGAGGAAATAGTTGAGTTTTAACATTGTTAAAAGACAAATTTATCTTTGGGAGGCAGGAGCTTAGTGGAGGAGCTTCTACTCAGCACTCTGCATCACGTGGTCCCCCAAAATCAGTGTCTTTTGATCTACTGTACTTGTCCTCATCTTAGATGTCCTGGTCAACATTATTGGGGCTCTTCCATACTTGGTGGATCACCAGCTCCATGGTGTCACTTTTAAGGGAACTACTCTGTTGAGCTTGTAACCCCAGGTTCATGCCCTGGGCCCAGCATGTTAGAAGCCGAGGCTGGAAAGAGGGTGACAGGACAGCTGCTTGGATGCTTTCCTCCTGGGGGATAGCTAAGTGAAATACCTCTCTCTTGGGTCCTAGAGTTGGGATGGTGGCAGTGCACTAGGTGATGTGCATGACCACATACTGCTGCCAACTCCCCCCTCCCACCCCCCAGGCTGCCACAGCATGTGTGCTTCTACACAGGAAGGGGATAGGGAGGAATAAAATGTGAGTAATCTACCCAACCCCGTCAAACTAAACAGTGTCTTCTACTTACCCATGCCACCTAAACACTAAATGCACCACCTTGCTTCCCGCTTAGCTGTCCACTGAGAACTGAACTGAATCCACCACAACTCATTTCACATAGTCCATTGAACAGCCCACAAATGATAATGGCTTTCTGCTGCTTCTTACTTGGGCTGGATTTGAGCCACTGATCTAGAAGTGAAAGCCACCTGAATCTGTTGAGCCATCCAGTTCCCTGGCACTACTTAGGGAAAGGAATACTAAGGAGGGTATTATCAGATTAAATAAGGAAGGGACATGGGTGAAGTAGGATGGGAAAAAGGTTGATTCACTAAATGATCACTTCTGTTCAGTATTCACCATGACGTGTGGGGGCTTCTACCAGACAACATAGTGCAAGTCAAAGGTAGGGCTGGGTGGGTGAGGAGGACCGTAGTTAGGACCAGTCTCAGAAGAAAAGGGTGATTGGGGGCCTCAAGACCCTGAAGGTGTCCACATCAAAAAATTACCAGCACAAATCACACTAATTGACACCCTTATTTGAAGTCTCACATGAGAGGCTCAGGACTCAATGGGCATGGAGTCTGAACTAACCACTCACACATACGGTAGTCCCTTCATGGTAAGGCTGAGGCACATTTGCAGGACAGTGTTGGAAAGCTTGAGCTGTGATCACCTGTGTTACATCTGTCATGTGGATAAGGAGAGCACTTCCATTTCCAGTGCTATCAATGCTACATTTAATGAGCACTAAAAATGTGCATAATTATTGGAATCTTGTTCACCCCCACCCCTGCATAGCTGCCAGGACAAGCCAGCAATTCTTTAAGTTTTTAATTTTCAATTTTTTTTCACTGCATGATTTTCAAAAGGAGATTTCATAGTTTTAAAATGTCAGCCAACACATGAATTGATCCCAGCCACTAATGCCAAGGAGAACTCATTGGCTGGGACATACTCTACCATTTTAAATTTTAACTTGCTCACCTAAGCTGGAATCCTTCCTGCCTACCTCTATATTCTGTGTGAGACTCCTCTCAAGCTTCCCAGTGTTCACTTCTACATAGATATAAACAGTGAGGATTTCAGTTCAGTTGATCGACTTAAAATTTAAATTTTAAAGTAGATACGAACATACGAATATATGAAATTTGCCAGCAGATAAAGGCCTAGAGGTCTATCAAGTCTGCTCAAATGTGCAGCTAGCACCCCTTATTCTGCAGCTGCCCCTCCCTTCCACCCTTCCCCTTCATTGACCCTCCCTCTTGTCCTGTTCCATCCCCTTTTGAAGCAGTCCACTGTTCTACTGGATACCACTTCTGCAGGTAACGCATTCCACCAGCCACCACCCTCTCTGTAAAAAAGTGTCTCTGCATCTCCCTCCTAAACCTTCCTCCCACAAGTTTCATATCATAGCCCCTGGTGTCCCTACCCTCCCTTACTTTGAACAGCCCCTCTGTACCTGTCTTGTTTATTCCTTTCATGTACTTAAAAGTTTCAATCATGTCCCCCTGTCCCTCATCTCCTCCAGTGAGTACATGTTCAACTCCCTCAGCCTCCTCTTGTATGATAAGTCCCCCAGCCCCTTGATCATCTTTGTCACCCTGCACTGCACCCCTTCCAGTAACTTAATGTCCCTTTTCAGATACAGGAGTCAGTACTGCACACAGTACTCCAGGTGCGGTCTAACTAATGACCTGTACAGTGGCAGAATCACCTCCTCCCTCTTCGAGGATATACCCCTTGCAATACAACCCAGCATTTTGTTAGCCTTTGCAGCTGCCTTCCTACATTGTGCCGAGTTGTTCATTGACCCTGTAATGAGCACCCCCAGATCTTTCTCCTCCTCTGTCTGGGCTAGCTGTACTCCCCAGCTGGTAACTCCTCCTTGGGTTCTTCATACCAAAATGCAGCACCTTGCACTTTTTGGCATTAAACCCCAGTTGCCAGGTGTCTGACCAGGTTTCAAGCTTTGCCAGATCATCCTGCAACCCCTGCCATCCCCTAGGTCATCCACCACTGCTCCACCTTGGTATCATCAGCAAACAGACTGATCTTTCTCTTGATGTCCAATGATATGTCTGTAATGAATATCCCAAACAACACTGGTCCCAGCACTGAGCCCCATGGAACACCACTCATCACTGGCCTTGGGTGTGAGAGCTCCCACCACCACCACCCTCCGTTGCCTTCCCCAAAGCCAGTTCCCTACCTATCTCACCAGCTTTGCACCTGCCCCTGTGCATACTAACTTACTTCCAGCCTTCCATGTGGCACCAAGTCAAATGCCTTACTAAAGTGCAGATACAGGACATCCACTGCATGGCCCCTGTCCGTTGCCTAGTTACCCAGTCATAGAACTCCACCAGGTTGGTTTGGTAGGATCTGCTCCATATGAAGCCATGCTGTCTGCTGTCCTGTAGTCCTTTGGCCTCTAGCAGGGTCACCAGCCTTTCCTTCAGGGTAGTCTCCATTAGCTTACTCATGGTGGATGTGAGGCTCACTGGTCTGTAGTTTACCAGTTCATCCTTGGGGCCACTCTTGTGGAAGGGCACCAAATGAGCCATCCTCCAGTCCTGGGGTACACACCCTAATGTAGTGAAACATTAAGTAGGTCTGCCAAAGGTCCTGCACGGACCTCTGCCACTCCTTCAGTACCTGGGTGGATGCCATCTGGGCCTGGTGCCTTATCCACCCTCAGTGCCTCAAACCCTCCCAAACTCTTCCCCTTGATTTCCCCATCTGTCACCCCTCCCCTGCTTCTCTGCCATTTCTCCCCTTGGGTGTCACCCCTCTCTTTAGTGAATACTGAGCAGAAGTACTCATTTAGTGCTTCTGCCTTATTGTACCCTCCTTCCACCCAACCCCCTCCTTCCTAATCCTTACTATGTGGTCCTTACAGCCTTTTCTCCTTGATATACCTAAAGAAGTCCTTCTCCTGCCTTAATGCCTTGTGCCAGCCTAAGTTCCTAGATGGCTTGGCTCCCCTTACTGCCCTTGTCACCTCCTTCGATTCCGTCAAGTACTCCTCCCTGTCCTCCCCTCTCCCTGTTTTCTTGTACTTCCTAAAGGTAGCTCTTTTCCTCCTTACCTTTTCCATGACCTCCTTGCTCAACCACCTTGGTCCCAGCAGACCATGGGGTTTACCTTGTTGTCAGCATTAGAGTAGAATCATAGATGGAATCAGAAGTTCCAATGTTGCATCAGATTCCACTTCCTTAACAAGTTAAACCTTCCCCACTCAGTACAATGTCTCTCCTCACTGGCCCTGCCCTTACCTTACTGATTGCCACAGAATTCCACATGGCTTCTAGGTTCCTGGAGGCTCAGCTGGCTGCAGGTCCACCCAGGTGTGATGGTTCAGCTCCTGTTAATTGCAAATCATACTTCCCAGTACAGTATAATATGTGCACATATCTCCCATCTGAGACCTCCAGGCTCTGGCACCCAGCCTGCAGCTTAGTCATCCATGTTGTCATCCCACAGACCATTTAGGGTAGTACCCCATCCATACCCTAAGCAGGGATATGGACTCCATCTCGATTCTGCAGCTAGCTGGTGGATAATGGTGGATGGCAAGCAAGGCAACTTGTAACTTTATCTTTTCAACATTTCACTCAGTCCATTCCAACATGCTCACTGAGAGTGCCCATGCTGCACACAGCACATTCAGTATATGCCAGTACAGATTCACCACCTATACACCACAGACAGAAGACCCTGTCTGCTCTTCTCCCCTGGTCCCCTTTGAACATCCACTTCAATCCTAATCAGTTATAGTAGTACCACCCTACTCAGACACCCCAGCCAGATCTCCTTGAATGACTGTGAGATTTTGGCAAACCTTTAGAAAATACTGAGAGCCACCACCAGATGCCTTAGTAAAGTACTCCTGGTGGTGGATAACACCAAGACTTTCTTTAGATCAGTCACCACCTCACAATCACAGAAAAGGTTGCGGCATCTATATAGGGTACTGTTACAATTAATTAGGAGTAGACATTCAAAGAGGTCTGGGGTGTTGAGAAGAAGAATGGACTGGGCCTCTTATCTGTGGCAGATAGGTGTATATACTATGGGGCATATGCACTTGCAGCTGCTGTGTTAGACTGAGTGAATTGTTGAATGATGAAGTTAACATTAGTTGCCTTGCCAGTCATCTTTGAGCTGCAGGTTTGGGGGGGTCTGGATCCTTGGATGTGTTGAGGGGGGAGCTCTTGGCCAGGGTATAGTAGGGAGTACTACTTTAAATAGACAAATGGATGACCAAGATACAGACTGCATACTAGTTCCTGGGGGTGTTGGACAGGGGAGCCCCTGCACATTATACTGTTCTGGGCTGAAGTGGCCACTATTTTTCACAACTAATTGGAGTCACACCACCAGACATGAGTGGACCTATAGCTGCCTTCATCTTCATGGAGCCCCGCAGCCATGTAGAATTTAATGGCAATCATAAAGGTAAGGGGCTGGGCCAGCAGGGAGGGAGGGAGAGGAGAACCACTGTACTTGATGGTGGTAAGTCTTCAGATCCTAATTTTGAATCAAATTCTGATTCTGTATCCTCAACAAGTTTTGGGATTCAAAATCTTGGCACCAAATACCAAAATTCTAAATTCTAAAAAAAGTTAAGAATGTAACAGATCTGATTCCATTCGTGGATTCTGAACAATCCTAATCACAAGTGACCAATCTACAACTGGTGAATGTCTCTTCTTGGTCAGTTTTGATGTCACAGAGAGTGAGGTTATACAGCAGATGATGCATGATGAGGAACAGAACTAATTATGTCAACATCAGTGTAGTGCACTGTTCCATTCATAATGCTAAGTATTGCCAGGTAAAATGTTTAAATAAGCAAAGGGAAAGTGATAAATACTTGATATAATACTATAAAATATTATTATAGTTAACATTATAAAATACTTCTGATAATAATATTATCAGAACAGGTACACTTGTTACCCTATCTGACGTGCTAAAAGTAGCTACACAGGCCTACCCCATAAAGTCTGAAGATAGGTCACTTCTGGTTGTCCCAAAATGCACTTCCAAGATGGGTGAACAGGCCTTCTCAGTATTTGCCCGCAAGCTCTGGAACTCTTTTCCTATTTTTCTAAGATGCTCGCAGACTCACCAAGATTCTAAAAATGAACTTGATATGTTTCTCCTATCTAATGATAAATCTTTGTGTACATGAGCCCTCTTATTGTATTTATGTCATGCTTAATCTGTTTAACTGCCTAACAATTTTGCACTCCTGAAGTTAAACTTTTTCTGTTATTGCATTGTGCTGAATACAACCATGTTGCTCCTGTACTTGCTTGTATTATGGTGATGGTATGTATTTTTCCACAGTATTTATTGTTGTCTTTATAACTTACTGTCTATTTATTGTCTGTACCTCTCCCGGGTCGTGCCCTTAAAATAGGCGATGTTTTTGTCTAGTGCACTGACCCAGTCAACAAAAACCAAATAAATAAATAAGAAGTAATAGTACTTATTTTTCAAAGTTAATTTCAGGCAGTGAACTAGCTCTTTATACTGTTTGTAAACCTTGTAAACTCCTAACAATATTGTAATGATCTATTTTTGGAAAAAATTTACTTGCTATCTATCCTAGTGGCACTGGAGGAAGGAAGCATGTTTTCCTACCATGCAGGAGACCTTGGTTCACACTACAGTCTTCACCACACCATGTCAGTCTTCCCTCCTTCAGGATGGTATCACATGAGCAGTGTCAGAGGAGGAAGGAAGTTTAATGGGCTTACAGGGGAGAAAAAACAAAGCATTACCCATGTGATACCAAACTCTTCCCCTCATGTCAAAGGCCTCCAAAACAGAGACTCCTGACATACAAATTGGACCCTAGAATATAGTGATAAAGACAACTGTGGGGTAAAACAATAATGGCAGTAGAGCTGTCATCAGAAAGAGGATCAAATGATACTTGAGGTGTCAGAGTGTGGTGTATGACTAGATTTGAAGGTAGGCTAGCTAATATGGGGGAAATACTGGACCTGGTGCTCACAAACAAGGACAGAGTTGCAAACGTCAAGGTGGGATACCACCTGCGGACCAGAGTGGTAGAGTGTGATTTAACATAAGGGTAGAAACAGAGGCAAACCACACAAGGAAAAGGGTGTCCTGGACATCAGGAGTGAAGAGTTTAACAAAAATGGGTGAATGCCCCTCAGAGACAACCTAGCAGTGAGGGATTGCCTGGGTAGGGTGGAGGAAACTTGTACCAAATTAACAGATGGCATAGTGAAGGCAACAAATCTTTGTATGAAAGAAGTGAGCAAGAAGAGGAGAAAAGGCGATCACTGTGGTTTTTGAGGGAAGTGGATGCAAATGTAGAGGCTAATAGGGTAGCATTCAAGAGGTGCAAAGGGATACAGAGGGAATATGATAGGAAAGTGTACGAAAAAAACAGGAAATGTGGTGAGAGGTGCAAAGGTGCACACTGAGGAACAAATAGCCAAAGGCCTTTTTTAGATGCATAAGCAAAAGGAGGAAGACAAGGGGAGGGACTGTGAGGTAAAGAAGGGCAGGAGGAGACTGTGGTGGATATTCAAGCCAACGATTACAATAGTAAGGAGTAACTGCATGCCGCAAAGCAAGGTCTATTGGCTAACACAATATGTTGCATTTGTACCGGCAGCCCCACTTACAAGGTACCAGTAATGGCCAATTGCCATCCCTTGGGAGGATGATTAGACAGGTGTGGAAGCTTCAGCCCTCCATTTTATAGTTCAAAGTTCCTCACCCTCTGCCTGTTCAATCTAGCTTATAAATGCTTTCCACAAGCTGTTATCTTACAAACTCAGCATATGTCCATACAAGGTAATCTTTTCAGGGTACATTACTTTATTTTTCCAGTCTGAGACTGCACCTTTTACATACAGTACATAGTCTTTGCTATCTCTAATTTTAATTCAACATTTTGTATAGATGCACGTGCTTTGCACATATTAAGCAGGGGACTGTAAGGATATGACAAGTTGGTATATTTGCTATACATCATTATAGTATAAGCTGTGCACAGTGTGAGTCTATTTTCTGCAGCATCAAGGACATTAACACAGAAAAGTGGAAAGCTTTAAGTACCAAAATATCCACATTAACACTTTTGCCTTCCTTTTGGCTTCTATTGGCAGCACTTTACAGTATTTTTCATTATACCAAATTGTCATAGTCCTACAATCCTCTGCTTGATATGTGCAAAGCACATGCATCACCATCTGAATAAGAAAATCCAATATGTGCTTCAAATGGCCCAATGACCAGATAAAGTTCAGCCAATCAGTCCATAAGCAGCTCAGATTATATACATTTTCAGTATTATGTGCTCGCTGGCATAGCTTGTTGGCTTTCAATAGCATTTTGATCTGTTGCGGAGCATATAACAAGTGTAAATGTTGGCGATGTGGAGTTAAACTTGTTGCAAGCAGTAAAGAGCTAAGACCATAATAAAAAATGAAGGCAGCTTAAAATGCAGTGGATTCCACTTAATGCAATCCTGATAAGTGCACATTCTTGATAAGTGCACACTTTATCCATTTCCTGATTTATTTATTTTTTACATAGTGAGTCATATTAATGATTTCAGTTTACTGCACACTGGTTAAATGCAAATTTTGTTTAAGAGCACACTTTCACACTATCAGCATGCCATCAGTCCAGTAATAATTGTTCCTGATAAGTGCAGAATGAGGTGTTAACAGTTGTAAGGAGTTGCTAGCAGTTGTAACTGGTACCTGTACTTAACAGCCTAGCTCAAGTCTCATCAGGAGGAAGTTAGAAACAATGGAGTGTGAGAAACTGTTTAATGAGTGAGAGAAATGAGAGAAAAAAGACAGGAACCACCAATATGCAAGTCCACTGTTTTTCGGTGCTTGGAAAAAGCAAATTCCGTTTTGATCATCCTGGATTCTGGGATTTTACCAGTGTTTGGGAATCCAATTTCTGGGATCTGTCAGTAATCCAAAACTCTATATTATTCCTCATTTAAGTAATACCTTTGTCTGTCAGTGTTTTATCATGTTTTTATGCAGATTTAAGTCACATCAGCAGAAAACAAGAACATTTAATCTCATATTGCATATTATATTAGCTATCCAAGTTGTACATCTACCAGCTATCAAGGCTGATGACTGTGGAACTCCATTGGCCAAACTAGCATAAAATATTCCCTTCTCAGATCAATACAGCTGGTGAAAATAAATGGTGTCATGTAACAGTAACATTTTTCTCACATGGATTAACCAATTCTGAAGTCTGCACGATACTAAATTGACACCAAAATCTTGTCTTTGTTTTAATGTTGACAATGTGTTCTGTGACATGTATAATAAAAACTTCTCAAAGCTAAAATGCAATTGTGTTTTATTTCTAAAAGATTTACCAAGATAAATATGTACAAAAAACACAATTCAAGTATTAACTACTGAACATGAGTCGACAAAAACGCTACCCAGAAAAATACACTACCCAGACTACATGAACTAAAGCATACTATGTGAAGGACAGTAGAATCTATTAAACCCATAGCTACATATAATGTGGAGATGCTATATATATATATTGCATGTCTACACTTTATTGCACAGTGGAGCACCATTTTTTCCCTACAATACTGCACCAGAACTGCACGTCTTAGTCATTGCACAGTGGCGCACCACTTTGTTTTCTGCAACATTGCACTAGAACTGCATGTCTACAACTTTATTGCACAGGGGAGCACCATTTTTCTGCAATAGTGCATCAGAACTGCAATTACACAAGAGGGTGGGAGAGTTTACTTATTGAATAGCAGCATTGAAAATAATTTTAAATTATCCACAGTCAGGCTTCTCTGTTGGTTGGTCAGGATTTGTCCATGTGCAGAAAATGACCGCTCCACATCTGCACTAGAAACAGGGACCCAAATGGCCTGAAGGGCTGCCTTTGCTAGAGTTTGTACCTGACAGAACATAGAGATCCAGTACGGGTGAAGATCAAATGATTTGATCTCTGGCAGTTCCCACAAATCTTGCCGTATGTAGATCTCCCAGTCCCTTAACAGTGCATTCTCATTGTGTAACATGAACATTGGGATATAGGGCAAGTACAGTTGGAAGTCCTTATTGTGTTTGGGTAGGTTGAGTGGGTTTAGAATTCGACAGACCATGAGAAACTGTACAGATGGATTTAACTGTAGGTGTTTTGTCAGTTTCTCCAAACTGACCTTGACAGCATTTTTTAACAGTTTGATGTTATCATCCCTTACTTTATTCCTCGGTTTAGAGAGGTACAGCTCTGCCTTCTCACCAAAGCCATCATTTTTAGTTGTGCCAGCCTCAAACTGGCCCTTAATTGACATTAGCATGTCATACGTGGAGGTTGCAAGAGGTTTTTCCTTTGACTGCAAAAGTTATATCGTAGCAATAATGTCACCTGAATTATCTGTAATAAATGTCAGTTGTGCTTGAAGCTCATTGTACCACTCATCCAGTAATGCCTGTAGATTGTTTATTGAGGTGGCATCACTGGAATCTGCCCTGAAAAAGTCCCTCAGGTATTGTAGGTGTGTTGAGTGGTATGCCTCAGCTGCAAGCCATGTGTTCCATCTAGTTAAAACAGGAACTGGTAGTAATGCAATAAATTTATCCTGGAGCTTCCAGATCCTGCAAAAATGTGACAAATTCTCATTTGCATTTTGGTAATTGCTGAAAAGCATATTTTATCAATGAAACCAGTTCATTAACTTTTTTGAAATGGTGCAGCCATGTATCCCCAACAAGGAACAAGACATGTGTCCAGCAACACACATACACAACATGGTCCCCAAGAACCCCGTGAAGTGCGTCATTAAAACATTTTATCATATAACGAGTGCTGTTGCTGACGAATGAAACTAAATTCATAAAGTCAATGTCACAATTCTGGAGAGTCTTCAAGACAGCTTGAGCCACTGTGGAATGGTTGACAGAGTCTAGTTCTGTTCTGTTTCCAAGATATGTCTTGCCCCCTTCCAACACAACGACAACATTAAGAATGCACCATGACTGTGCATCCGTGCTCTCATCACATATCACAGACAAGGCTTTCCAGTCACAGCTGCTTTAAGGTCTTCATCAATTTACTCTCTTACCTTGGGTAAATAGAGATGCCAGGGTGTCTGTTTTGGCACCGCCCACTTCCTTCACATACTTAGCATCCATTTCCTCAGCTATGGATGATCCAGCTTCTCCAACAGGATATTTGCATCCCCCCATGCCTTAACTGTGTCCATGACCATCTCATTTCTTACCATGGATGATTCTGTTGCAGCTCTGAAACTGCTGGTCAGGGTCACCTGCCTTGCTGGTCTTCCTTCACTAGCAGCTCATTCCTTATTCCTAGCATGTTTCTTGCTGAGCAGATGATCTTTGACTGTATCTTTTCTGGTATGGTCCAGGACATGGTTGCAGAAAGGACAGAAAAGTTTTCCTCCATCCTCATAGAGGCCTTCAGATTTAAACTGAAGGGCTCGCTCCTTAGCTGATGTGTAGCAAAGCTTGGCTCTCTTATTCAGTGGTGCAGCAAACATCATGCAGGCAGAAAGTATGAATACTGAAATCACAACCCAAAAAAAATAATTAGTAGTGTGTTCCACTAATCTGCTTGATAAGAATTCAACAAAATGGGAGACTCTGATCCCATGGATAGGGCAATCCACAACTTTTATCCTCTGGCTATGATGGCAGTAGCCACCGCATAAAGCCCCCATCTTTCAGGTAAGATGGCAGCAGCATTGTACAACTCCCATCCTCCAGGTGTGAAGGCAGCAGCAATCTATGAATCGCATCCTTCAGGTACGACAGCAGCAGCATTGTACGACTCCCATCCTCCAGGTACAATGGCAGCAGCAGCCTATGACTCCCATTCTCCTGGAATGGTAGTAGCATCCAGCGACCACCTTTCACTAGGTGAGATGGCAGCAACAGTCTACAACTCCCATCCTCCAGGTGTGAAGGCAGTAGAATTCTATGACTCCCATCCTCCAGGTGTGAAGGCAGCAGCAATCTACGAATCGCATCTTCCAGGTACGACAGCAGCAGCAATGTATGACTCCCATCCTCCAGGTATGATGGCAGCAGCAGCCTATGACTCCCATCCTCCAGATACAATGACAGCAGCAGCCTATGACTCCCATTCTCCTGGGATGGCAGTAGCATCCAGCGACCACCATTCACTAGGTGAGATGGCAACAACAGTCTACAACTCCCATCCTCCAGGTACAATGGCAGCAGCAATCTACAACTCCCATCCTACAGGTGTGAAGGCAGCAGCATTCTATGACTCCCATCCTCCAGGTGTGAACGTGGCTGCAATCTACGAATCACATCCTCCAGGTACGACAGCAGCAGCAGCATTGTACGACTCCCATCCTCCAGATGGGAAAGTAGCAGCAATGTACAACTTGCAGATTTTCCCCAAGAGAAACAAAAACAGCTATTTATAGAACTCAATGTAGCAGCAGGTCTTGAGAGAATCTCTTGCAGTAGGTCACATCTAAGAAACTGCAGTGCAACCACGAGGCACCAAAACCGCAGAGACATTTTTTGCTAGCAGTCCATCTGGAGCAATGCACTGCTACATAGGGAAGATAAACATGATGACAACATTGCCATGTGTGGCCCTAAATAGACTGCTAGTAGAAAAGTTTCCATGTGGTCCTGATGCCTGATGGTTGCAGTTCTTAAAGTGTAGTCTGCTGCAAGGGATTCCCTTGAAGATGTACAATTATGAAAAGTTCTTACACAAGTGTTCTTTGCTTCTGTTGGGGGAACCTCAAAAGCTCCCTGGATCCCTACTGTAATCCTCTCCACACACACGCACACACACACACACACACGGACACACACACTCACACACACATGTTAAGCACAAGAGGCAGCATTAATTTAATGCACAGACCAGGAGCATACACATTTTTTGTCACCAGCACTTCAACAATACAATATTTGAGCACCACTCTACAAAATGCATTTTGGACACCACCACCAACCTCCCGAGTTTTAACCACAGCATCAACATCTTGAACACCCCACAGGTTGCACCTATAATAGGCCTCAGTGTCGGGCAAGCAAGGAAGGAGCTGGGGAAGCAGGAACAAAGTGCACGCTGTCTCCCTGAAGGTAGGAGGGGAAGGAGAGACTCCTTCGCCCAAGCCAGGGAGATAATCCAGAGGGCTAAAATATTGAGAAGAGCAAGGCACTCATCTCTGTATGCGACCCTGACCCTTCTATTGCCAGGGCACATTTGAGGTCCCCAAAGAAAGGAGGCAGCTAAGGAGTAAAGTAAATAAAAAAAGGGAAAGTTACTCTGCCCCCCCCAGGCTCCCTGCCACACACACACGCACACACTGCCCCATTTGCTTTTTAACCCTTTTACCTTTTGAACTGTGCTGCACACCCTTTTTTTGTCAACTCTCATTTCTCCTCATCGCTCTGATGATCTTTCGGGCCATCTATGGTCTCTCTCCACCACTTTCTTATGTCCCCGCCCTCTGCCACTGTCCACCACCCCAGATGGCAGATACCCTCTGGGTAATCTAGTGTAACCCTTCACCAGATGGGTTCTCCACCAAGGAGAAAGGTTTCAGTGGGGGCCATTCAGTGCAACATCTTGGCCCTCACGTGCTGCTGAGATGGTTTCTGGGACCAGACCAGATCAGAGAAGAGGTTTTTCCTCTTTTGTCCCTGGGTTGTGGGATGCCATGGTGCCAAATGCCAGTGTCCACCACATCCACCCCACTCAGTTGGTTGGCACACTGCTATACCCCCAGGAGTCAGCAGGCACTAGACCGCATCCCCACCATCATCCTAGGGAAGGCAAGCAGGCAGACACCTTCTCCCCCAGCTGGCCCTCCAGTGACCCAGGTACATTTAAAGTGCAGTATCTCAGTAAAAGTACAGCAGGGTTAAAAAACAACGGGATCAGTGTGTGGTAGGGTGCTTAATTTTCCTCTCAGCTAAATGAGGTAAATGAGGAAACAAAAAGCTAGATCTCATTAAAAACAGCATAGCGGCACCCACAATCACAAACTTTTCACATCACCCAATGTCTCCACCATGTCGGTATTAGTGTGTGATGCCCCCCTTTTGCCCCTTCATGGCCCACAGCAACCTGAGGGATTTCTGCACCCCCACCTCCAAAGTGTTGTGCTGCACAGAAGACTAAGGTGCCCTCACCCCCCCAAGTTTGATTTCAGCATTATTGGCTTGCTGCAAATGCCCCACACACACACACACACACACCCCTTTGCTTTTTAACTCTCTCCAAGGTAGTGTACTTTGCCAGAGCTACATATCCCTTTCTATGCACAGGGAGACATAGAATAACTGGGAAGGAGAAAGAATAATAAGGGTAAATATTGGAGGGGCAGGCAACATATGGGGTTAGGCATAAAGGCAGCATTAATTTAACTCACCAACACTTTTAATTTGCAAGAACAGCTCCATAAAATAATGCACAAACAAGGGCACGTGGGAAATGGCAGTAACCCATTCTAATTTTAGTCCAAAAAGGCAGCTTTGCAGCAACCACATGGAGGTCCATGTACAGAGGAAAGGTACCCACAGAACACAGAATGTGGCTTCACACAAAACACACCCTTCACTGAATTTGAATCAAATAAAACCTGCAGTGAAATGCAGCACAGGGTTGGGTCTGTGTTCTGTAGTACCTCTGTTTTGGACCCAGCCATCAACCTCCTTTTAAACACAGCATTTACTGTAGATATTCGATCCCCATCATCACATCAACAAAATAGTGCAGTATTTTACCTGCAGTAACTCCAGCATCTACTGTACACAGGGCTGTGCCAAGGACCTTAGAGCTTCCTGCAAAGCACTTTGGGTCCTACCTCACGAGCAAAACATCAGTGCAAAAAAATACTATTTAATATTACCTTACACTACTTACAGTAAAAAGCAAAGCAAGCAATATACAGTAAAACGCTAAGTTTAACAATAGTTGCATTCGTCGGTCCGTCAGTGCAGCTGTTGGATTTCCGCTTGCAACGCCGGCAACTCTGGCTCAGGAGGGCCGGCCAGAGGAGAATGACTTGAGCATCCCATGACAGCTCGCCTTCTCCGGGGGAAGGGGGGGTCAATGCCCGCAACTTGCCTCACCCCAAGCGGAGGCTCAAGGTACAGCAAGCCCGGTTCATGGGGGGGCTAGCTGTGATGCGTGGTGGATGTTGGCACACAGCACTTTGATGTCAGGGCACACAGCACATGAGGAGAGGAAACCAGAGGAAAAAAACAGTCTTCCATTGCTGGGAGCATGCCCTCAATATGCCACCACTCTCTCAGACCACCTTGCCCAACGAAACAAGAAGTGTATGGGGTGTATGGGCCCCACCTCATTCCCTGCTCGGGGAGTATAACCGTGGCTACATGGGGCGCAAGGTCAGTCTTGGGCCGGGTGGTTGGCAGAGGGATGACTTCCAGGTCAGAAAGTAAAAAAAAAAATAGTTGCATTCCTACTCTCTGCCCACCATCCCTACCAGATGCAAATCTGTTCACACAAGCCTCCAAATTAGCTCAGACCTTCTTATACCCGACACAGACCTTACCATCCAGTAGTGTACCTACTACAGGTAGATTTTGTTGTCAGTACATGTAATTCTAATATACTGTAGCAATTAATCCATAGAAAACTCTATTGGCGTGACTTCTGATCAAAAGCTGCTTTCCTGGGTCAGTCCAGTGATGTGGTACCAGCCTGTCACACCGCCAACTGAGAGACTAAGTTGATGTGCAAATCCTGGATTCTTGCACTGGGGATGAGACCATTGTGGATTAGATCTATTCTGTTGTTGGGGGGAAAAGGGTGTGGGTCACCTGGCAATTGCACACCACCGACCAGTTAATCAAGGAGTGGCAAGGGTCTTAGCTGTGAAGACTGACACTTGCCTAGTGCCCTGGGTGGAGGAAGGTTGCTGTCATGTAGACAACAGACAACAGGTGAAGAGCCCTCCTCCCCTTGATGCCTGTGAGACCCCATCTGGAGTACTGCATCTGGAGACTCCATCTCCGCAAGGACATAGACAGGATGGAGGCAGTCCAGAGGAGGGCAACTGAAATAGTGCAGGGTCTGCAAGAGAAGCCATATGAGGAGAGACAAAAGGAGCTTATTATGTATACCCTTGAGGAGAGGCGGGAGAAGGGGACATGATAGAAACATTTAAGTACCTCAGTGGAATCAACAAAGTCCAAGAGGGTAGCATCTTTCAGAAAAAGAGATGTGCAAGAACAAGGGGACACAATTTGAAGATAGAGGGGGGATGGCTCGGGGCAATGTGAGAAAGTATTTTTTTCACTGAGAGGGTGGTGGACACATGGAACCTCCTTCCTGAGGAGCTTGTGGGGTCTAAAACTGTGGGAGAATTCAAGAATGCCAGGGACAGACATAAGGCAATTCTTGTGGGCTGTTGGTTAACTAGGATCTGCAGCTTATCCAGTAGGCAGGGAAATGGGCAGACTAGGTGGGCCAAGTGGTCCTTATCTCTGCCATCAAAGTCTAGGTTTCTATTAGAGCAACAGACTCTGCTGCTGTAATGACCCCCTGCTCTTGCATCACCTAAAGTGCCCAAATCCATAATAAAAATCTAAAAATAAATGTTAGAATTTCCTGTGTGGTGAATGATTGACTGCCAGAGCTCAATTATTACTGTGAATAAAAATAAAGTGTATGCAGCTGCAAGTACAGTCACAAAGTAGATGAATATTTACAAGGAAGGGGGGTGGTCAGATGTTCATTTAAAAAGACCCCTAGAAGCCCCTAAAACAGTGTTTCCCAAGAACATATTCATTAGTCACCCCCCCAACCCCTAAGCTTTTAGCAAACCTCCTGGAGGAGACATTAGAGCAGCAGTCTGTGCTGCACTAATAGAAACATAGAAACATAGACTTTGATGGCAGATAAGGACAATTTCCCTGCCTACTAGATATGCTGCAGATCCTAGTTAACCAACAGCCCACAAGAATTGCCTTATGCCTTTTTTTATACTTCCTTTATTTCAAAAGAATAAGATTACTGTCCATGAATATATTAATACAACATGTGACTGTTTCCAACTACAGCCTCTCCATTACATGGTACAGAGAAAAAACAAGTCAATCTTGTACATGAGAATATAGAACAAAGACAAATTAAATGTAATATGGGCTAACAGATATAAAAAAAAAAAGGGTACAGTACTCTGTTACATGTATACAGGTGGATAATGTTCTCAAAGTACCCATTTGGGAACAAGCTCATCCGTTTCAAATAATAGAAGCAAGTAGCATACAATCCACACCAAATAATACAGATAACTGAGTGTTGTTTACGTAGTGGGTGGAGGTTTACCTTATCACTTGCTCGGCTTAGTTTTGTTCCAGCAGCAATCTCTATTACCTGGGTTTAGATAATATGCAGAGTCTGAAATGTTGGGGGAGGGTCACACAGAAGATGGCAGACAGCAGTGTGAGACTCAGAAAAACAAAAAGGACAGTACTTGAAATGAAGTTTGTGGTGCATTTCTTTTGCGGCGATTACAGCTGGGTCTCCCGATTCTGGTGGCAGAGTTTGGGCAGTTCAGTGCGCTTCTTCCGTGTGGGTCTGAAGTAAAAATTAAATAAATAAATGAATGGGCCTCCCGATTTTGGTGGCAGAATCTGGGCAGCTTGTGCACTTCTTCCATGTGGATTACAAGGCAGGAATAAAATAAAAATAAAAATCAATGGGTCTCCCGATTCTGGCGGTGATGTCTGGGCAGCATGGTGTGGTCTTGGCATCCTCTCAGCAGTGTGGTTCTTCTTCCAGGTTTGTAGCTCATAGCGAATAGGGGCACATCTGAGGCAAGTCTGCTATTCTTATACAGCTGAATTCCCGAACGGTCACGCTAGCAGCATGAATTCCATGACTCTCCTGTGGAAAATTTTAAATGCCACGAGAGGAGGCCGATTCCAGGATTCTGGCTGTGATCATGGAATCACGGAGAAACAGTGGCCTTGCCAATATGGAATGCCCACTGTGGCTCCCGACTGTTTTACATTTCATTATACAAAGCATACAGACATGACCTCCCAACCTCCTGTGGTCCCAATCAGCCCCTGTTAGGCATAATACAGGGTTTACAGCTGCATGATATGAGTGATCAGATGGGAAGGAACACAGATCGGCTGTCAGTGAAGTGAGAGGGTAGGAGGCATAGTGCTAACTCAGAGACACTGCCTATCTAATCTTTTAAAAACATTGATGCAAAAATTTAAATCTAATCTGTACTTATTTCACCACTGGAATTTATTGAAATGCATTTTAAATGAGCTAACCGATGATTTTGAATTATATAAAACCACATTAAAGACTACTATGACAAATTAGTATTTGCATCTTTTTCTGTGTTGGCCCTTTATTTACAGTGTAATTTTGGATAAGTGCAAATTCCGCTTAAGTGCACATTTTGGCCTGACAAACTGGGTGTGCACATAAGCAGAATCCACTGTATTACAAATACCTTAACATTCAGTTCTGGCCATATACTGGAGAGAACCAAATCCAAGTTGCCATCATTTGGCAACTAATTCAGTGCCTAGCTCACTTCATGCATACTATTACTGACCATAATCATGTGATGGTACTTGCAACCAATTTAAAGACAGTTTAGCTAAGATGACTTCAAATTAATATACATATTTTTCAAGACTGGGAAAGGATAGGGCACTCCAAAGAGTGGTTTCCTTGTACAGGGCATAGGAGTGATGACAGTGACACCTAAAAGGGTTGTTATAAGTAGGAGTAAAACAAAAGTTAAGCACATGGATTGGGCACTGCTAAGAGTCATGTAGAAACAATTGTGGCTAGTAACTGTTCTCCCATATTACATATGACCTTAGCTTGTGGTGCCCTCCATTTGATGAGATGCAAGTGAAGCTGCTGGGTGTTCTTGGACGCTCAGTTGTTGGTACAGGCTGGAACCTGCTGACCAGTACTCTTGGAGTATCCACTTATGAATATGATAATATCAAGCACATAAATTTATCGATAACCTCTGACATCATGGCAAGCCGTATGAGGATAACCATTGATCTAACTTTGGGTGGTTCACCACCATGCTAGGAAGGTCAAGCGTTTACTTATAAAGGTTGCCTTGTAAGTTACCAATCAAATGAACAGAGGCTACCTTTTCAAATATGGTTATATCCTTATCAAATAGTGGGAGAAATAAAGTAAAAGTTACAACCATGGTCTCAGGCAGTGTAACATTTTTGCTTGTAAACATGTTCCATTGATTACTGCAGGATGGAGTGTAACTGATCCCAAATTCCTAACAGTACTCAAGGGTAAACAGGCACATATTTCCAAACATTCCTGGCTACCTTGACAGATTGGACACTATCACCTTAGCAGGTGATTGTCTGTTAAAGATCAGATAACATTCCTTTATCAATATCCTCCAATAGCTTTGTAATAGTAGTAAGGACATATTCTCATTAAGTAGAACAAATAATTTCATGGCCTGACTTTTCTTTGGACTGGGCCTTTTCATCACTAAACTGAAGCTTCACCCTTGACACGGGTGCCTCTGCTGCTGCAAGCAGCCAGGCAGTCCTCTTCTGTCTGCTGGCTGCCTTCCTCGCTGTACTGCCCACCGATCACCAGACCGAAGCTTCACCCTTGACATGGCTGGCCTCTTCTGTCCACCGGCTGCCTTCCTCGCTGTGCTGCCTGCTGATTACCAGAGCAAAGCTTCACCCTTGACATGGGTGCCTCTGCTGCTGCAAGCAGCCAGGTTGGCCTCTTCTGTCCACTGGCTGCCTTCCTCACTGTACTGCCAGTCAATCACCAGACCGAAGCTTCAACCTTGACATGGGTGCCTCTGCTGCTGCAAGCAGCCAGGTGGGCCTCTTCTGTCCGCCAGCTGCCGTCCTTACTGTACTGTCCTCCGATCATCAGACTGAAGCTTCACCCTTGACATGAGTGCCTCTGCTGCTGCAAGCAGCCAGGTGGGCCTCTTCTGTCCGCTGGCTGCCTTCCTCACTGTACTGCCCACTGATCACCAGACCAAAGCTTCACCCTTGACACGGGTGGCTCCTGCTGTTACAAGCAGCAAGGCTGGCCTTTTCTGTCCACCAGCTGCCTTCCTCGCTGTACTGCCTGCTGATCACTAGACCGAAGTACGCTGTGGAAACTTGACTGACCAGAATCCATTGGCTCTGCCTGCTGACAGGCTTCTGCAGTTCTTTAATTTCTTTGCTACTCTGTCTTCTTATGGACTTTAAGCTAATGTTACATAATGGTTGTGGTACTGTTTAAGCCTCTCCAAATTGTCCTGTGAATCCTAATTTAAACATGACCCTAAGTCTGTTTATAGCAGTTTTGCACTCAATGGTAGTTTGAAGTGCAAGTTCTTTTAGGCTGCAGGTTTGTAGATTTTAAAGTATTACATCTCTTTTTGTTTTAAGGTCCAGTGATAATCTTCCTGGATCAGAAACTAAGTTTAAAGTGATACAGTTTTTTTTTCTGTTTAGACTAGATTTCATTGGGTCACAGTTGTAAGCTTTGCCCTGCAAATAATCCAATTTCTGCTTCACTTTCTCCCCTACTGTCTCCTTACTGCTTGAATTTTTATTCCCACCACCCCCTTTCCCCAGCTCCAGCCTTTATTAAATACTCTCCCTACCCCCTCAGCATCACCCCTACAATCTTCATTCTTCATTCTCATTAATATTTCAAGTCCACTTAAAGATACAGAGCGCAGCTGTTAGGCCTAACACTTGTCCTGTCCTCCCCTTAAAGACATCTTCCTTTTTAGATCAACGCCAAACTGTAAGGGTACACAGCAGCCTAGAAGGCCAGGACAGCCTCCTAGCTCCATCACATCTTAATCTCTTTTACTTTCCTCCCCTCCCAAGACCCTTTTTGCTGTGCCACCACCCTTTTCCAATCTTGGACATGGCAACCAGAATAATGCTAATTCTTATACTCCTGCTCATTTTCTGTTTGCAGCCACTGAATGACCAAATGACCCTAAATCAGCTGACCCTCTTATCACAGAGCACCCCAATGGCAACATCTACAGTGCTATAATCCGTGCATAGTTGTAGCCCATATGCCAACTGCATGCCTAACAACACACTGTGGCCTACCTGGCCCAGAACACATCCAGCTCAGCCAGGGCTTTCCCTTCCCACAGTCCTGCCTAAACTGGCCATTCTCTCTGATAAGCATGCAGCTCAAATGAATCCACAACTATGGCACAAAGCTAACCTTAAGCACTTTAAATGTTATCTGGTCAAACTGGTACTCCTGTTACTACTGCTCTCAGGCAACATCCACCCTAATCCCAGCCCCTCTCTGTATCAGGGGTTGAGTGCACCAAAACCAGGCACCTTAACCTTTTGCGTCACTAAACATCTGCAGCCTGGCAGCAAAGTTTGATAGCCTTTAAGCCTCGGTAGCCCTACGTAATCCAGATGTATTGTTTGTGGTAGAGACATGGCTCACTCCCAAGATCCTCGAAGGAGCCATCAGTCTGCTAGGCTATTCAATCTTTAGGCAAGATCGTAAATCTAAAAGAGGTGGTGGCTGTGCAGTCTACCTTAAGGACAACATTCAGGGCATAGTCCTGAATTTACCCATCCTAGGGTTGTTCACTCAGGCCCTTGCCATTAAGGTTCTTCTTAGGGCCCACAACAAAACTGTCAGAATTCTGTCTACAACCCCCCAAAGAACTTGGTCCAAGGTCTCCATGCCATCATAGACTGTCTCGGAAGCCTAACCCTAAGCTCTGAGGTTATACTCTTAGGTGATTTCAATATTAATTGGCTTGCCCCTGAACCTAACCAATTCAAGGATGCAGTTCAGGCTATCCACTTTACCCAGCTCATTGAAACACCCACTACGACTAACTACAGGATGTGCACTAGTACTTTGATTGACTGGGTGCTCACCAACTGACTTGAGCATTCCTTTAATGCCTCTGTTCTCCTGGATGACATCAGTGACCACTCCCCTGTCATGTACAGTTGGGCTAATAATTTCTCCAAACTGCCTCCTAGAACAATCACCATCAGGGTTCTCAAACCTGGTCATGCTGACCACTTCAGAATGGATCTCCTCAGTGATGACTGGTCCTCAGTTTTTGAGGCTTCTGACATTGACGATGTGCTTGGCTATTTCATCCTCCTCTTCAATACAATCTGTGACATGCATGCTCCCATAAAAAAGTGGAAGATCAAAGGATACTTTAACCCCTGGATGAGCTCTGATACCCTTGAACTAATGAAAAATAGAGACCATCTCTGGCATAAAGCTAGGGCTACTGGCAAGCAGTCTCATATCCTAAACTACAAATGTGCGAGGAACAACTGTACCAGGACCATACGATTAGCCAAAAATGTATACTATAAAGATGCCCTAACCAAGAACTAGAATGACAGGCCCAAATTCTGGCCTATCCTAAATGAGGTCAACGGGCGAGAACCCAAAATGGCCCCTACCATGCTCTGCGTTAATGGCTCCCCCATCCTTGACCCTAAATCTATCACCGACACCTTTAACAATGCCTTCACTAACTTGCAGCATGTTCTCCCTGCTGACTTCTTCTCACCCACCATCCCTGCTGCACCCATGCAATCCCTATCGCATCCCTCCTTTCACTTCAAGACTATTACTTTCGGAGAAACCAGGAAATATCTGCACAAAGTGCTTGGGAAGGGGGGATTCAGTGGGGTTAACCTCAACCTGAAACCAATCTTGCTGTCACTCAAAGAAATCCTGTCCCCTCTCACCCATATCCTTAACCTCTCACTCCGTTTCGCAGTAGTCCCCAAAAATGGAAAGCTGCAGTAGTCACCCTGATGTATAAGAGTGGGGATTGTGCTCCACAGGAACTATAAACCCATCTCTATACTACCACCACTCTCGAGGTCCTTTAACAAAATATTGCCAACAAACTTGTTGATTATCTGGACAAGCACATGCACCTATGCGCAGAGCAACATGGCTTTGGGGCTGGGCATAGCACTACTATAGCCCTCCTGGAATACACAGACTTCATCCACAAATCCCTCTGTCTTGGCCAGCTCATTGGAGCTATCTATACTGACCTAACAAAGGCCTTTGATGCAGTCAACCATACCATCCTAATTGACCAACTCACTGCCATAGTTCTTGCCCCTGAGGCGGCAGCATGGTTCCGCAGCTACCTACACTGCCGTTCACAGCAGGTCAGGATAGATACCTTTCTCTCTGACACCAAGCCTGTGTGCTCAGGTGTTCCACAGGGGTCAATACTGGGCCCTCTCCTCTTTAGCCTATTTTAGAATTGCCTCCACCTAGCCAGTCAGTGCCGTGTCCTCCTCTACGCGGATGATGCGTTTATCTTTTCTAATGGTTCTGACCCCACTGTTCTTGAGCAACAGCTACAACATGACTTCACCAGCATTAAGTCATGGTTCAAAAATCATAAATTGATAATGAGCTACAAAAAAACAAAAAACACGTTGCTCACCATCCTTAAGAACAAGCACAAAAACTACCCGCTATCAATATGTGATAGGGGTAGTGTTCCTCTGGAACATGTTCATCACTTCAAATATCTTGGAATCATTCTTGACAGCTTATTCTCCTATGCCCTCCACATAGACATCACAGATAAAGCAATCAAAAAATGCTTAGGGCTACTTTATCGTCATAGGCGGAGGCTGACCCCTGAAGCCCTCAGCATAGTGGTCCACAGTTCAGTGGATTCCCTAGTGGACTACAGACTGCTGATAAATGGCTCTGCCAAAGATACTGCTCTCCAACATGTATTAATTTATTTATTCATTACAAATCGGGTTTACAACCTTTGAGACAGAGACTCATTTACAAAGGCACCTCATCGCGGGGGGGCAGACATCAAGACAGTTATTACAGTGCAGATTAAAACAGAGGATAACATTACAAGTGCAGTAAAAGGAACATTTAACATAGATACACTTAGGTTACATAATGTAGTAGTTTGTATGTTACTTAGGTTACATAATGTTAAAAAATTGTGAGTTACACTCATGGATATAGTAGGTCCTCAGAGAAAACAATGGGTTACATCTCTATTTGGACCTAGTAGGGAAAGGGGTAGGTCTAGGGGAGGGAGAGGCTGTCCAGTGGATGTTGTTGAGCTGGGGGGCAAGGCGGGTGGGAACCACAGGTTACAACAGGGGATTAGTTGCACCTACAACAGTGGGTATTAAAGATATGGCTCTGAAAGACTGTTTTGAAGGAGCCAATTTTTGGCAAGTTGGAGATGCAGCTAGGGAGGGAGTTGAACCAGATGGGGGCTTGGTAGAGGAAGGATTTCTGGGCAAGAGAGGTCTTGGTTCTGGGCACCTTGAAAGTGGCCTTAACAGAGCTATGGGTGGTGATGGACGAAGATGGCTGCTGTAGGAAGGTGGAGACCCCTGGGGGGAGAGTCCTAGCAGAGATTTCTTAGTGAGAAGGCAGGTCTGGTAGAGCAGTAGCTCCTCAAAGTTGAGAAGATTGATGGTAGTATAGAGAAGGCAGGTGTGAGTTCAGCTGGGGGCACCAGTCAGTAGCCTACAGGCCTTATTGATGGGGAGTTGGATTTTGGAGAGGGCAGTGTTGTCAGCTGCAGCATGGATGGGCAAGTCATAGTCCTTGAGGGACAAGACAGAGGACGTGGTGGCCAGCCTGAGGGCAACCTGAGGCAGGCAGTCCCTGTGCCGGTATAGCAGGCCAATCCAAGAGTTAATGGCGGCTGACAGGGCATTAATGTGGGTGTGGAAGGAGAGGGCAATATTGAACGTGATGCCTAGGTACTTGTATGTGGTCACTTGTTCTAGTGGGTGCAAAGTGCAGGGGATAATCAAGAGGGGGGTATTTTTAGCTTTATTTTGGTGGTGGGAGAAGAGCATTGATTTGGTTTTCTTTAGGTTAAAGACCAATCTGTGGTCTCCAAACCACATTTTGGCTTGGTTGTATGCTTGCTGGAGGGATAATTGGAGTATTTTACCAGTACTTTGGTCAGTCAGTGCTTTGGCTTCTCAGAAGGAACTAGAAGGGGGACAGGATCAGATCTACAGTACAGTAGCTTCTTGTTATTTTACATTGTCTCTCGTGGATTCTACTTGGTAGAAGGTTATTTATTTTCTTTCTTACTTACTACTAAGGGGCTAGCAGGGTTTTGTTTGGGGCTGTTGGAATTTTGAAACCTGTTTTGGTAGCTATAAGTGGGCTCATTTGTTTGATTCACTGTGTGGCAGGCTGCATTTGTAGAGGCCTATTTCTTCTGTTTTAAAACATGATTGGTGTGATTTAACTTAGTCTGTTTCTTTGAATTGGAGACCTATATCTTCTAATTCCAAGCCTATTTTAATGTGTTGTTGGTGAAGCTGTTTGAATTGGAGTACTGTTTCTTTGGGCAGCAAACCTATTTTGGGGGCTTTGAGCAGAATTGTGATTAATTGTTGCTGGCTTCACTAGCTGCAAAGTTTGAGTGCAGAGTGGGGGAAGGGTGCTAATGGTCTGACCAGAGGCCTCAGCTACCTGATTGTTTCTGGAAGACTTGAGCTGGACCCAACCCCAAACCCCTCACCCTACCCACCCGGTCCATTATTTCCTTTATACTAGGGTTCTGACATCACTTCACAAACAGGCAAAGGATATGCACCTGTCATAGCAGAAGCAGACATCCAGGAAAGGAACAGTAGCAAGTGAAGAGGTGACTGCTCTCTCAGTGGAAGGGAAGTAAATGCAAATCTAGGAGCTTTCATTATTACTTCTTTGCATTGATATTGCATTGGGGAAAGGAGGAGTAGGAGTTTGAAGAATGTGCAATGGCTACTTAAAGTCTCTTTTTGAGTGTGGATAGGAAGGATAGGAATATAAAAAGCAGTTGCTCAATATATCTAAACATGTGCAACAAAGGAGGTAAGGGAAATAAAGAAAATGTTTTGCACTGATAGAGGGGAAGGGGAGACTTGGGGGAGTGGTTGGTATCCTGCATCCGGAAGGGTGGGGGGTCGCTGGTGGGCAACGACAGCAATGGGTAGGGTGGTAGGCTGCAACAACTGCGGTGCACCAATCTTTCTAAAAATTGTCTGGAGTGTGGGAGGATGTTTAGTGTGCAACCACATAGAAAAACTTAGAAAGGAGATCGAGGGTCTTCAGGAGGAACTAAGACAGGCAAGGCAGATTGGGGGTGGGTTTAGCCCAATACTGGAGGGAGGAAGAAGAGGAGATGAGGGACGGTGATTTAAACTAACAGTGGTGAGGAGAGGGTCAGAAGAAGGGAAGCAGAGACAAAGGGGCCCAGGCCAGGAAGAACGATTGCCAGGGAAACCAGGTCAGGAGACAAAAGACAAATGGAAGGAGGAGATAGGGACTTGTGAGAGGAGGTGAAGAAGTGGCAAAAGTCATGGCGTGGAAAGGAGATAACAGGTTACTATGAAGAGAGAGGGAGCGGGCATTTGTGAAGGGTCTTCAGAAATTAGTTGTGCACTGCTAGAGAGGAAGAAGGTGGAGGAGGGAAATGATGAAATTAGAGGAGTAATTGATAAATACCTGTACCAAACTGGAGTGGGGGGAAGTTCTGCTGGGAGAATTGCAACAGAGGTAAAAGGGGGGAATAATGTGCAGGAGGTAGAAGAGGAGCTGGAAATGAGAGAGGGAGATGAATGGAAGCAAGCAGGGAGTAAGAGGGGTGGAATCTTAGCGCTAGGGGACTCAATACTAAGAGGAATTAGGTGGGGTAGCAAGGGGGAGAGGCATAGTTGCATTTGGGTGGAGGCCATGCCAGGAATGACGGCAGAAAGGGTAGGATAGTCTGTTCTGAAATATGCTAGAAGGGGTAGGGACAAGCCTCATTTAATTATACATCTTGGGACAAATGACTTGGCTGACAAGACAGTAGATATAGTCTAGAGGAGGTTTGAGCAACTAGCACAATTATGTGAGGGGGCAGGAAGAACAGTAACTTTTCAGAGATACTTCTGGTGCCAAAGGCAAGCACAACAAGAAAGCTGAGAATAGAGGAATTTAACGGATGGCTAAGAACCTGGTGTTGTGCTAAAGGGTATGGGCTGTTGGGGGGTGGGAGGGACCTGGGAGGACAGTAGTCTCTATGCCAAGGACAGACTACATTTGAGTGAGGAGGTAAAGAAAGTGTTGAAACAGAGGATGGAGGAGTACAAAGAGGAAGTTGGGAATTTAAACTAGGAGTGGGGGGTGGCAGTTGGGGAAGAGATATGCAGAGACCACAGGTTGGGAAACCATATGACCTTACCCCCCATAACAGTGACAAAGGACAAATAGCAAGTACTATTGGTGATGCTAGGAAAGGAGGGCATGATGGGAGGGGAGGAAAAGGGTGGAAGGTGGTTACCCTTAATGCTAGGAGCCTTGGGAGGAAAACTGCAGAGTTACAGGTTCTCATGGCAGAGGTAGAGGTAGACATTGCAGCCATCATGGAAGCATGGGCCACCCAATACAATGACTGGGACCTGTCTGTACCAGGGTACAGGTTATTTCGTAGGGACAGGGTGATTGGGAAAGGAAGGGGGGTGGCACTATATGTGAAGGAAGGACTAAAGTGTGTTAGGGAGAAAGGGGAGGAGGGTAGTACAGAGTCACTTTGGATGCAAATCCAGGATTCCAAGAATAGGATTCTTAGAATGGGAGTGGTGTACAGGCCACCATCTCAGATGGAGGAGTTAGACAGGGAACTAGCAGGACAGATCAGGAGGACCTGCGAGAAGGGTAGTGTGGTGATTGTGGGAGACTTCAACATGCCAGGAGTGGACTGGAGCACCCCAACAACCAGGAACAGAAGGGAGCAGGGACTGCTGGATGCCTTCCAGGACAGCTTCCTGCTGCAAATGGTCAGTGAACCAACCAGGTTAGGGAATACCCTTGACCTTGTGCTGGCAAATGGGGACTTTGTGAGAGAACTTACAGTGGAGGAACCACTGTCAGGGAGTGACCACCACTCAGTATGGCTCACATTGGATATGGGCAAGGAAGGAGTGGAATCGGGCACAAGAGTGCTGGACTTCAGGAGGGCCAACTTTGGGAGGATGGGGGAAGTGGTAAAAGGGTACCTGGCCAGAATTCAATCTAGTATGGACACTAACCAGAGGTGGGAGCTCATAAAGCTGGGGATAGTGGAGGCAACAAAACTGCTGCAAAGCTCAGAGCAAGAAGGCTAGGGCTAAGAAACTGAGCTGGTTGAGCAAGGAGGTCATGGAAAGGTAAGGAGGAAAAGAGCTGCCTTTAGGAAGTACAAGAAAACAGGGAGGGGGAGGACAGGGAGGAGTACTTGACAGAATGAAGGAGGTGACAAGGGCAGTAAGGAGCCAAAGCATCTCGTGAACTCAGGCTAGCACAAGGCATTAAGAAGGGGAGAAGGACTTCTTTAAGTACATCAGGGAGAAAAGGAGCTGTAAGGACCACATAGTAAGGATTAGGAAGGAGGGGGCTTGGGTGGAAGCAGGGTGCGATAAGGTGGAAGCACTAAATGAGTACTTCTGCTCCGTATTTACTAAAGAGAAGAGAAGGGTGACACCCAAGGTGGGATAAATGGCAGAAGCACGGGGGGAAGTGGTGACAGATGGGGAAATCATGGAGGGCAGAGTTCGAGAGGGTTTGAAGGCACTGAGGGTAGACAAGGCACCAGGCCCAGATGGCATCCACCCCAGGGTACTGAAGGAGCTGGCAGAGGTCCTTGCAGGACCTTTGGCAGACCTATTTAATGCCTCAATACATTCGGGGTGTGTACTTCAGGACTGGAGGATGGCTCATGTGGTGCCCCTCCACAAGAGTGGCCCCAAGGATGAACTGGAAAACTACAGACCAGTGAGCCTCACATCCATCGTGGGTAAGCTAATGGAGACTATCCTGAAGGAGAGGCTGGTGGCCCTCCTAGAGGCCAAAGGACTACAGGACAGCAGACAGCATGGCTTCATATGTGGCAGATCCTGCCAAACCAACCTGGTCGAGTTCTATGACTGGGTAACTAGGCAACTGGACAGGGGCCATGCAGTGGATGTCCTGTATCTGGACTTCAGTAAGGCATTCGACTCGGTGCCACATGGAAGGCTGGGAAGGAAGTTAGTAGGCACAGGGGTGGGTGCAAAGCTGGTGAGATGGGTAGGAAACTGGCTTCGGGAAGGCAACAGAGGGTGGTGGTGGGTGGGGAGCTCTCACACCCAAGGGCAGTGATGAGCGGTGTTCCACAGGGCTTGGTGTTGGGACCTGTGTTGTTTGGGATATTCATTGCAGACATATCATGGGACATCAAGAGTAAGATCAGTCTGTTTGCTGATGATACCAAGGTAGGCGCAGTGGTGGATGACCTAGGGGGATGCCAGGGGTTGCAGAATGATCTGGCAAAGCTTGAAACCTGGTCAGACACCTGGCAACTGAGGTTTAATGCCAAAAAGTGCAAGGTGCTGCATTTTGGTATGAAGAACCCAAGGAGGAGTTACCAGCTAGGGGGAGTGCAGCTAGCCCAGACAGAGGAGGAGAAGGATCTGGGTGTGCTCATTACAGGGTCAATGAACAACTCAGCACAATGTAGGAAGGCAGCTGCAAAGGCCAATGAAATGCTGGGTTGTATTGCAAGGGGTATATCCTCGAGGAGGGAGGAGGTGATTCTGTCACTGTATAGGCTGGTTAGTTGGACCACACCTGGAGTACTGCGTGCAGTACTGGCGTCTGTATCTGAAGAGGGACATGAAGTTACTGGAGGGGGTGCAGCGCAGGGTGACAAAGATGATCAAGGGACTGGGGGACTTATCATACGAGAGGAGGTTGAAGGAGTTGAACATGTACTTACTGGAGGAGAGGAGAGACAGGGGTGATATGATTGAAACCTTTAAATACATGAAGAGAATAAACAAGACAGGTACAGAGGAGCTGTTCAAAGTAAGGAAGGGGAGGGCCACCAGGGGCCATGATTTAAGACTGGAGAGAGGAAGGTTCAGGAGGGAGATGAGGAGACACTTTTTTACAGAGAGGGTGGTGGCTGATTGGAATGCGTTACCTGCAGAAGTGGTATGCAGTAGAACAGTGGACTGCTTCAAATGAGGATGGGACAGGACAAGGGGAAGGGTTAATGAAGGGGAAGGGTGGAAGGGAGGGGCAGCTGCAGAATAAGGGGTGCTAGCTGCATATTCGAGCAGACTTGATAGACCTCTAGGCCTTTATCTGCTGGCAAATTTCGTATGTTCATAGTACATGAGCTGGAGAGGGTGTTGAGGTAGAGATTAAAAAGTATTGGACCCAGGATGGAGCCCTGAGGGACCCCGGAGTGAACGGGAAGAGTACTGGAGAGGAAGCTGCTGATCTTGACATGCTGGGATCTAGCAGAGAGGTAACTAGAGAACCAGGAAATGGGACCACCAGAGAAGCTAAGTTGGTGGAGAGAGTCGAGTAGAAGGGGATGACAGACAGTGTAAAAAGGCCTTGGAGATGTCAATGAACACTGCTCCTGCAAGGCTGCCAGAGTCGAGATCAGCATGCAGGTGTTGGAAGAATACTAGGAGAGCCAAGGTTGTACTGTGTCCTGGGCAGAAACCATGCTGCTCTGGGCACATAATGTCATACTTGGTCAGGTATTCAGAGAGCTGGATCAACACCACTTTTTCAAGGAACTTAGAGAGTGGGGGGAGGATGGAGATGGGCTGGTAATTGTTGGGGGTGGATCGGTCCCCACGCTTATGTATGGATGTGATATCAACAGTTTTACAAGCACTTGGGAACTGACCCAGGCATAGAGACCAGTTTAGAAGGTCAGTCAGGGGGACTAGGACTTCATCCAAGACCATACAGAGGATCCTGAAGTCGAGGGGGTCACTGCTGGGGTTATTGCTGCCCAAGGCTTTTAGCAGGTGTGGCCTGGCTTCTTTGGGGGATAGGATGTGCAGGTAGAATGGTGGGCAATGCAGGACTGGAGGGAAAGAGGTGGGGATTGGGTCAAAGAAGCTGCTGGGGAGGACCGAGCTTAGGTCAAAGAAGGCAATGTTAAGGCAATCAGCTATGGGGAGTGGATCTGTGGTGGTGGTGCCATTGATGTAGAGCAGAGATGGTGGGGGGGAGCGAGACTTCCCATTTAGCTCTTTCATATATATAAACTTCCCATTTAGCTCTTTCATATAAAAACTGCCCTTAACAAGCCTGCAGGCTCACCTTAGGGCACACCGACTAACCTCATCTGTAATCTCTATGCAAAGGCTCACTGGTTAATGCTCTTGGTCACTTAAATATCAATTTTGCCACCTGGCCAAAAGATCTGCCTTGGTCAGCACCCGACTGGGGTCCAACAACTCCTAGTTCCTAGCACTAATCACAGGTCCACCAAAAATTCAGAACTGCAGTCCTTCCTTACTCCAAAATGTCAGACATCTCAAGGACAAAGGTCCTTTGCCAATCGGGCACCTTGTGATTCAACTCCCTCCATGAGAACATTATTAGCCTGCCCACTCTGTGGACCTTCAAAAAGAACCTGAAGAACCATTTAATACCATTTAACATAGGCATCTCAATGTGTCTGCCATCGCTAGCACCTAGCAAAGGCATCTCTACCATCTGCCCTTCTACCAAACAGATCTCTTTCTCTCTCCCTCTCTCTCTCTTGGACACCCTGCACTTGGGGCTCAACCTCCCACCTCACCTTTCTAGCACCTCTATGCACTAACCCCCTCATGTTGCTGACAACTAACAGGCTCCCTGTTGGGCACAGTTATTTAGTCTGTTCCTGTATGTATCTGACTGTGTTTATTTATTCCAGTTTTAGTTTTCACTGTATATTTTGCATTCCTTTGTTTAAAGACCAAATGTACCTAAATGCTCTAATTTTAATTCTATTCCCTTGTTTGCCTCAGTCCTCTGTATAATCACCTACTTGTTCTAAATGTACTAACATAGAACCTATGTAAAGAGCTCTGAGCTCAAATGGTTAATCCGAGATCTGAAATAAATAAATATATAAATAAATTAGTTAATTAATTAATTATTGACTTCTACCAGTTCATTGATTTTAGTTTCAGTTCTTGAAACAGTTTAGCGATATCATACATGTTGTAAATAGAAGACCTTTCTTCTTTCTGTGCTAGTCCGTCAATCCCATATATATCATAGGTTTGATAACCTTATCTGCATTTGTATGCAAAAAATAATGCACATGCCTCTATATGGTCTCCATGTCAGCCCTATTCCATGTGGACAAGCCTGATGTAAATAGGCTTGAAATAGTACTAGTAAGTCCTTCCAGGTCTCAAAGCTGTCGAGTATGGAATACTCCATCTTGGGGTCTCCTTTCTTGTGTAGCTTTGGGATTTTGGGCTCTACCATGATATGACACTAACATATCCAAAAGGAAAGCATTGCATAATAAAGAAACATTAGTAGAAGCACAAGAATGACTATGTTCAGACATGTCCTAAATGAGAAAATGTCAAAATCACAGGAATATGCATAAACTTTCCAAGTACAGAACATCAGTAGATTTTGCCTGATAAATGACAATCACCTCTAAAAGTAAAGAAATATAAAATTATGATACACATGTTCCCACGTAAGGCACGTGTTCTATCATATCCCAAAGTGAAAACAAATTCACAGATTAAAAACAACATATTTATGTGTAAACAGTACATTGTCACACGGACCCCCAGATATCAGCTGACACTCACACCATTTTCTTTTGCTTTACCACTGTCTTCTTTATTGGATAAAACTGAATCAAATTTTATTTATATTAAATCATTTTATATTATAATTAACACCATCACCAAAAATTGTACATATCCATCTCATCACACAAATCCCAAGGTAGCCCCCCTTTTACACAATGTTATTCAGAATTTCTTTCATTGACCTGGGTGTACTGACCTGGTGCCTCTTCTTTTTGCATCTTCTTTCTGCATTCAGGTGTCCCACCTGTCCCCAGTCCTGCCCCCATGGGGTGACTGCCTGATGGGAAGCCCTCCCCTGCCCAGCTGTACCTTATTCTGGCTGGGTCCCCATTTTGTTCAGAGTTGCCTTGTCAACTCATTCAGCTGGGCTACCTTCTCTCCCCACTTCACATTACCTGTTACTCTCACCCAGCTACCCCCTTTTTGTGAAGTCCTTGTTGCCCTCACCTGGTAAATCATCTTAGTTCAGTCCCCACAATCTTTCCTTTACTTTTTATTCCCCTTCCTCCTCCTCTTAGGGTGGGTGGGATGGATTTCCTGAAAGAGCTGCTGCAGAAAAAGAAGGAGATCCCTCTCTCTGCAGCAAATTATCTACTCCTATCTGCCCCGTGCCATGTCTGCCTGTCCTCCAATGGCAGACTGCAAGATCACCTGCTATCCCTTCCCCTTTGGTGACATTGCACCTGTGACCTCAGTGGCCCTTCTCTATCAAAATCTCTGCCGCTCCTTCCCCCTCTTTTGTCCGCTCTATCCTCTCTCTATTCCTGCCCCCCCACCCCCATCTTTCCCTTCATTTAATCTAAGAGCCAGGCTAATCCCAGAGGCCAGTGACAATCTAGGTTGCCCTTGAATAGGGCAACCCCCTTTGTTACATGGACCCCCAGAAATCAGCCCACACTCACACCATTTTCTTTTGGGTCACCACTTGCTTCTTTATTGGGTAAAATCGAATCACACTTTATTTACATTAAATCTTTTTACATTAAAATTAACACTATCACCACAAATTGTACATACCCATTTCATCATTCAAACCCCAAGGTAGCCCCCTTCTTACAGTGTTATTAACAATTTATTTTATTGGCCCTGGTGTACTGACCCAGCACCTCTTCTTCTTGCATCTTCTGTATGGGTTCAGATGTCCCACCTCCCACCTGTTACCCAGCTCTGCCCCCCCGTGGTGACTGCCCCATGGGGAGCCCTCCCCTACACAGTCATACCTCATTCTGCCTAGGCCTCCATTTTTTTCCCATTAGCCCTTGGGCTGACAGTGTTTGAACTAGGGTTTCCCGTATTAAAAACTAGGCAAACAGACCACCTAGCCCCCTCCATGCTTCTATGGCCTGCCTAATATCCCCACTGAGCACCACATTGCCCACCAGGGACATGTGCACACCATCCTTCCAGTACATACCAGGAGTGTCATACGAGATCAGGACTGTGCCAGATATAAAGCCCTCCAGATTCCTTCACCCACTCTGCCATTTTTCTGTTGACCCTCTTATAAGCCTTCTCAATGGCAAGCACTGCCCTTGCCTGCCTCCATATCCTCCTTGGGACAATTTCTGACCAACCCAGTCTGACCTGTGGCCACCACCGCCTAATTGTTTCCAAGTCCATAGGATCCTTTTTACCAAAACCAGCCATGGTGTTTTTCCCAAATCATCCTCCCCCCCCCGCATGTACATTAAGTTTGGTGTGGGCCAAGCCCTACTTTGTTCCTCAATGAATGGCAGCAGTTGTTTCCAGCATAATCCCCTTTGTCCTCACCATTTTACCACCATTCTGTCTGGATCTTGTCCCAGCTGCTGACATCCCCTTGTGTTACTTGCCCACAGCTCCTCCCAGTGAATGAAAAAGTGTCCAATAAGCCATACCACCATTCATTGTTTGTTTCCTGGAAGCAAAAATCAAGATAGTTAGATCTCATTTCCTGACACATCTCCTATATGCCAGTGATTTCCACCTGCCCACTTGTATGGCCATGGGATGACTTCCCTGGTTGGCCACTTCTGAGGCAGCCCCAATCCTAAAAGAGTGTGTTGCAAAATATTTTGGATCTTCATCTTTGAAAGCCTTCCTCTTTTTTAGCAATGTGGTGGCCTACGGGGGTGTGACAGGGTCATTGTTCCTGCGATGGAAGAACCACCCACCCTCAAGTGGCCTTATCTCCACATATTCCATTATGGAGTCCACTATCCTCTGGCCCTGTTTCCTTTCTTGCTTTAAGACCACCCTCACCCCTTTTCCTTCTTGGTCTATCTTGGATCACCAGAGCCACACCCAAACTGCCCCCCCTGACCAGGAAACATCCTGCTTGAGTAGGCTACCCCGTGTGTCACCCTTTCCCTTTGCTACCACTTTGCTGACCCTCAAGGCCCCCACATGAATCATGTGGAACACCACTGCAACAGCTGCTTAGACTCCCAATAGCTTCCATTGCAAATTTCCACAAATTGGTCTGCACCTATCTGTCCACTGACCTTGCAGCCTGATCCACCCTTGTATGCACCAGACTGCTGGGGCATTGGTAGGTGAACCCCAGCCCCTCAGCTGGCACACCTTGCCCACAGCCACCAAGTGGATGACTATGGTGGTGCCTGACATTCCCACCTCCCACTTGTCTACCATGTATCTGATAACCTGTAACTCAATAACTGGGCCACATACCTCCATCCCTACCCTCCACCAGAAATCCTGGAAGTGCCTCCACGCCCCTTTGTATGCCTTTAACGTGTTGGGTGCCCAGGCATTCTGGAAAAGGAGTTGGGCTTGGTCCATTCAATCACTCAGAGATGAGCAGGCACCAGTGTTCTCCAGGTAGCCACCCCTGGGGTCAGCGACTAGAATCTGTCCAACTGTAAACAGGACAGGCTGTCAGCTACTTCATTTTTGGCCTCTTCCACATGCTGTGCCTGAAAGAAGTGTTCAGTCTCAGCCCTTCCTACAACAAACTTCAAGCTATAATCAGAACTGTGTCTGTGATTCCAGACTGCCTGTCGATGACCAAAACCACCTCCATATTATCACATTGGAAAAATTCTCTTCTGTTTTTTAAAATGATCTCTCCACACCACCATGGCTACTCATATGGGGAATGCTTCCAAAAATGTAATGTCCTTAGTCAGCCCCAACTCCACCCAGCAGACCGGCCACCTTTCCGAGATCCACTTTCCTTGGAGATATGCCCCATACAATGCCCACCTGCCATATCTGTATATAATTCTATTGCGCTGTTTTTTTTCCCACTGTCCCTAACAAAATGTCACCCCATTGTACCCTTCAAGGAATGTCTACCAAGCTTGGAGATCCTCCCTTACCCCAACGGTAATGTCAACCAGTAGTGCAGTAGCTTTGCCCCAGCCTAGGCCCTGGCCCTGGCCAACCTCCTCATGAATACTCTGCCTGGTGCTACTGCCTTGCAGGTGAAATTCATGTGCCCTAATACCTGTTGCACTACTTTCAGTTGAAACCTCCACTTTCCTTTTATCCCTTTTATGAGTTCTGCAAGATTAGCCACTTTGTTGGCCCGGAGCTGGAAACACTGTTGTTCCACATACAGCTCTATGCCCAGGAACTCTAGTGTCTTACCAGGGCCCTTGGTCTTCACCCCCATGAGTGGTACACTGAGCTCTTTGCACACGGCATCAGGCTGCCTGAGCATGCCCGCCATTTCCTCTCTGCCCTCCCCAATGAATACAAAATTCTCCAAGTAGTGGACTACCATCCCCCTTTGATGCAGTACAGAGAAAACCCACTGCAGCCAGGTGCTAAAAACCTCAAAAGTTGCGCAGGCTACAGAACAACCCATGGGTATAGATTTGTCAAAATAGAAATGCCCTTGAAACAGGAAAAAAAAGAGCTCCAACTCTTCCCTTCTCACTGGAAGCAATCAGAAAGTGGACTCAATGTCAGTTTTTTCTAAATAGGTGCCCTTTTTATCCCTTATGCCTTCCACTGCCTGTTCCCGTGTGGCGTAAGACACCGTACTCCTCTCAGGAGAGATGGAGTCATTGACTGAATTGCCCTCAGGGTATGACAAATGGTGGATTAACCTATATTCACCCACTGCCTTTTTTGGGGACTATGCCTACAGAGAATAACCTGAATTGTTGGAATGGAAGGGAGTCAAATGGCCCCGCCACTCTGCCACCCTCCACTTCCTTTCTAATCTTTCACTCTAATATGTTCTCCTTCCCTTTCATGGAAGCAAGTTATTTTTGCTCTTGTGTCTTTTCTGGGGCCCGTGAAATATAGTTGAAACCCTCCCTCAAAACCCTCCCATAACATATCCCTCTCCTCCTGGTTGGGGTAATCCTCTGTCCAAGCTATTAATGTTTCTTGCTTTATGGGGGATGCTGCCATGTGGAACATTCCTCCCTGGTCCCCCCCAATACGGTGGGCCCTTACTGGCCTCCAAAAACTCTCCTCCCATTTTGCTACTTGTAATTGTGACCCTGTCTGCCAAAACCACCTCTTTTCCCTCCCTGACCTCCACCAAAAAGCTTGCCCCTGGGCTGGTATCCTCCTTTGTCCCCTTAAGCTCTACACCGTGTGACCGGGTGGGCACCCCTGAACCTGGAACAGGCATGCTTAAACTTGCAGCTTGACAGTGTACAATTTGTCTTGTTATATGCCCAGCATGCTTTCACAGTGGTGGAACCTGTCCCTTTTTTGCCTTCATTTTTGTTCACTCCCTGTTCTGACAGTGTTCTTTTCCATAGCTCTGCTAGCATGACATCCCACCTGACCTTCACTGTTTGACGCCATCCTTTGCCTGAATGTCTCATCATATATGAGCCACCTGTACCTACTCTTGACCCTGTAGGCATCCCGTATGATGTCTGAATAGGTCAGCAACAGTATCGCCAGCTTGTTTTTTTTAAGCATAATGGTGCTAAAATACATGAAACCCTTCATCCGCACCCTGAATGTCTTATCCTTATAACAGACCTCCTTGCTGGTCTTCGCCACAATGGCAAGTGCTACTGCCATCTCCAAGTTGCCCACCAACTCCTTATGCTCATATTTTTTGCTGTATCCTTGTCTATCAAAGCAAACATGTTGATATGCTCCCCTTTCCAAATCCTTTCCTTCAGAGTTTGGGACATGTGGTCTCCCAGTGTCATGCCTGGTGGCCACCCCCTTTACTTGTCCCTTCCCCCCTTCCGGACCCCTTTTCTCCCTTGTCCTCATCATTTTTCTCCACTTTTAGTACCTGCCATGCCTTATCAACTTCTTCCCATCCTTTCTCACCCTTTTTTTCCATCAAACCTGTCAAGTAGTTCTTGAGACTACCCTCAACCATCAGATCCACTGTCGTCTCCTCACTCTCTGGTTGCAGTTCACCCTTGTCCTCTGGGTGGCTTCTGGTTACTTTCTTCCTTGGTGGCGCCTTCTGTGGTGGTGGCTTCTTCCTCTTGTCTGCCTGTCTTTCTTTCTCCTCTGCTTCCCTTGGTTCTCTTATGATGGCCTGCACCGGATCCATCAGCTCAGTGGCCCTCTGCGCCAGCACCTTGCTGGTCTTGGGTTTTGGTGTCACTGCTTTTTTTGGATGCTATCCTGCAACTGAATTAAAATGTGTCAGATCACTCCAGTACATTTCCTGGCACTCTCCCCAGCTCCCTTTAGTGCCTTATCCAGCTAGGCTGTCACCATCCCTGTGGCTGCTAACCAGCACCTGGGTGGTGGTGCCCCAGCCTACTTGCCCTGGCCCCATGGCTGTCCCTATTATCTGTCCTTTTGCAACACTCTGCTACCCCCCAGCTCCCTAACCCCCCTGTCTTAGGAGCCACCATTCCCCTCCTTACTTAATATTTACTTTGTGTTGTTTTTTTTTTTTGCAAGGCTGTGCCAGCCCCCAAAACAGAATAGGACCCCTCCACTGGGGAGGGCCACTCATACCACCCCATATCACCTGTCCAAGCCCCCATCCCCTGTGATAGAGCTCCTTAATCAGCCCCTATCAACCAAAATGAGCACCAGCTCAGGTTTTTAAAGGGATAGATTTTATTTGAGTATGCTAACTGGCTCCTTGGATGTTCTGGGGTGGCCAACCTCTAGCTTGCCACCCAATAGCCCTATAAAAATCCCACAATTAGAAGACCTTGTCTGAGGTAAATGATGCTAGGAGAAAAATTCTCATCTTCCTGTTGTCGCTCCAATAGAGGCCCACGTGGCCTAGGGTGTGCCTAGGTCACACGCCCTCTGGCCCTCTCCTGATCCAAAACATCCCCACCCATTTCAAAAATGTAAGTCGGTGTCCTATTGTTTTTAGCTAGAGCTGCAGCCAAACACCCGTGCTTGTGGGAATCAAGCTACCTCCAGTGCCACAGGCACCAAGTGGCTTGCCGTTCCCAGGCCTCACTCTGCTGCAAATATAGCTCCCAAGAATTTTGCTGGAAACAGGGTCCTGTGCCCTTGGGAACCAAAACCCAACAACTGTGCCATTACTCTCAATGGAAAAAGGGAGAGAGCAAAAACAAAATGAAAGAAAAATACTGGGGTCTCCTCGACAAGGGTGCTCACACTGGCAAGATGCAGGTTGCCTGTTATTAAATCTGTCCCCCAAGTGGATAATTTGTTGCCCCCAGTTACATCGGGACTCCAAATATCTGCACAGCCAGTAGCCACGTGGCTTGGTGTGAACAGCCCACCCATCGCGTAAAACTGCTGCCGCAATTCTCACAGACACTGGGCCCAGCACCAGTGGTTCCCAGCCCTATCCAAACAACAGCACATTGCTGGCCATGAAGAAACAGAAAGAAAATAATGAATCTCCTCAAAGGGGGGCGCTTACACCACCGAGATCTCTGCCTGCTGGTTTTCAAAGCTCTGCCCCCACTATTCAAACTCCTGCCCCTTGCATATTTTCTTACCTTGTCTGAACAAACAGTGAAACACTCCTAGGCTTACACAAATGACTCTGGGCAATAATTCATCAATTAAACAAAACAAAATTACCAAACAAATTTTCTGTAGAGACATATGAACTATCTGGTTAAATCCATTCCTGTTGGATATTGTTTGCCACATAAAGGCACAAAAAGCTGGCCAAAATGCCTCATTAAACACCAAGCAGTCAGGCTAGGTCTCCACCGGAAGATCCTCTATGCTTACCTCAAGTTGTCCAAAATTTACTCAACAAGAAATTGCCTGTAGCTGTACAATCTGCTGAATCAGTATTTCCTGAAAGAGCTGCTGCAAAAAAAGAGGGAGATCCCTCTCTCTGCAGCACCTTATCTACCCCTTTCTGCTCCCTCCCATGCCTACCTGTCCTCCAATGGCAGACTGCCAGCTCACCTGCTAGCCCCTCCTCTTTGGTGACATTGCACTTGTGACCTCATCAGTCCTCCACAAGCGAAATCCCTTCCCCTTCCCTCCCCCTTTTGTCCGCACTATCCCTTCTCTGTTCCTGGCCCCTCACCCCTCCCCCTATCCTTCCCTTCATTTAATCTAAGATCCAGGCTAATCCCAGGGGTCAGTGACAACCTTGGCTGCCCTTGAATAGGGCAACCCCCTTTATTCAATGATGTCCCCAGGATGGAAGTAGCAGACCATCCACTGAGTGGGCCAGGTCCCACCACAGGACAATGTTCAGTCTCTGCATGAGTCTCTGATGCAGATGAGTACATAATCTTGGAGGCCAGTAGTTGCAGTCTAAGGACCCTCAATATGATATGTGTCACTGCTAAATGTCCTGGATTTTTTGTTGTTTCAGGCTCTACATCAGTCAGTTATATAAATACATTGGATTAGTGCAATGGATTGATGACCAATGGAAGCACGGTGTCAGAGCAACATCCCCACAGCGACACCATGATCCTGACACAGAACAGCCCAACAGCCACAGCAGCTACAACAATAACAGAGTGATCCACCACTACAGCAACAGCTCTGCTGGGCCTGGCATTGAACGGCAGCCACCAGGCATCAGCTCTGGGGTGTTGGAGGTGCACTGTATGCAACCCACTGTGTAACCCTCTCTCCAGCTGCCATTGGTGTTGTGCATCCACCACTGCAGTGCACCCTATATGGTCCGCTGAGCCAGGTGTACACATGCTTGGCATGCACCTCTGTACTGTGGCTGGTGTCAGTTGTTCACCACAGTGTGCACAGTCCTCTCCTGTGTGCCACAAACCATGCCCTGCTTGCCACTGTACCTCCAGGGTCTGTCTGCTCCCCATGCCCCATGTACTGACCCACTGCCCAGTGTATCACCTGCCATGGGGGGTCTCCTGCATCAGGTCTGTCAAGATGATATCGGTCGGTTGTGCAGCGTGCACTGGCCAAGCATGACAGTGTCCAATGAGTTGGTCTGTGGAGGGTGCTGCGTCACTGTGCAGTCTGTCGGTCTAGCGTGCATAGGTTGCTGTGTGACGGTCTTCATGTGTCACTGTGGGGGGTGTTTATTGTGTGTCTGCTGCTGATGTGGTGCTTTCATGAACAATGATGCATTGTTTTCATACAGATGTATGTGATCTTGGTAGTTTAGTCTAATAGAGCAGGTGTTTACTGAGTATAAGCTGGCAAGACACTCATAAAAATTTCATGATTGTCTGACATCTACTCTCACCATATTAAACATGCCATGGTAGATGGAATGTAAGTGACAGGTAGAAGAAACAAATCCCACTATACGTTGTTACCACTCGCTGAAGCATCATCACCTGAAGTCCTGGAGTCCTGTGGCTAGCAGCCACATATCGCTTAATCTCTGAATAACAAAACAAACAAAGAGGTGGGATCTGGGCCCCATTTCATTGATAGGTTAGTTTTGATCTTTAAACAGTTTTAACTAATTTACATGAAATCATTTGTCAGTGGCTACTCTGAACACATACAATGTAATTCTCACAGTATCAGTGTATGTCACCTTTATATACATATCTTTATATTCATATCTGGCCATCACTCAACTGTCTGCATTTTCAAAATGGTTTTGTTTGCCCCTGATGGTCTCCCATGGGCACATCATGTACTGACAAAATACTAGCAAGTTCTTGAACCTGCATACAGCAGACAATCAGTCTCTAGATGACAACTGAAGTTTCATTCATGCCTTTTTAAACAGTTAAATTGTTCAGGTACATGGCTTGATTTGTTTTTCTATGAAGCTTACCACAAGCTGTGGGGGCAAAGGGGCACATAGAAGGTTCATGCCACCCTCCCAACTCTATGTTTTGCAAAGAGATCAGCTTGGACATTGCGGCTATTACAGGGAGTGGATTTTGGAGTTGGCTTTATCTGTGTAATTTCATTTACACAAAATTGACAGACTGCAGAAATGTCCAGAAAAACAATGTACTGTAATAAAAAAAGCATAGATGAGGGACATACAATCTGAGGCAGTTAAATTGTTAAATTGTTATGCTGCCAGACGTGTAAAAACTCTAGTGTGGAGTAGCAAAGCAAAGGTTTGGGGTGGTAGACCCTCCTCCTTGAGACACAATGCCATTTCCACACTATGGACAACATATGCATAACACAGGGGAATCCTGTTCATGATAGAATGTTAAAATCTTAAAATGCTGACATTAAGATGTTAGTTTCAGAATATAAAGTTCATTGTTTCATTAAGCCTCTTGTTTATGAGAAGGAAGGGTATTAGAATTACAGTGCACTAGATTCCAGCCAGTCACTCCTTCTGGAGTTGTAGCTGAGAACTCAAGTGTGTCAGGTTAACCTGTAATGAGTCAGTTTAGGTGAAACATGCCTGTTTTGGAAACATCCCTTCCCCCAACTCCTTTTTTGGAGAAGAAGAATAAAGAAAAACCAAAGTAAAATATTGAAATCTATCATGGTTAACAAGCAGTATGGTACTTGAAGAAAACAACCTGTTGCATATGCAATAGGGGTATGCCATAAGTTTGGACTCCCTTGCAACTGAGATGGCACACATGTGCCAATGCAATGGAAAAGCTACACATAACTTCAAAGAGAAAACATTAACAGCTGAAGGAGAACCTTCCTGCTCACAGTTAGTTATATGCCCCCTTTTCACCAAGTTCAAATCAATGATAGCCTTGGCAGTTCCTGCTTAGACTCTGTGTCTCTTAAGGAATGATTTCAGTAGGTACGCAGGGTAGGGGTTGAATCACATTAGTTCATACCACACCGTATTATTGCATAAAACACCTCTGTGTACTGTCATAAGACACATGCTTAGAAGTATGCTTGCATAAACAGATTCTATCAAGTCATCCTGCATTCTCATGAAACAATTCCAAGGTTGCCACCACTGAATACATTCTCCAAATTCTGCCTTTTAAAATTAGACTCAAATAATCACTCACTCTCTCCTCCATGTACAGAAACCCTTTTCATAGACAAACACAATCTTGCCATCAGTTTTAGCCAGTCTAATATAATGTCTTTTCTTGCCCAATTGTCTGCAAATGTGTGTGTGTGTGTGTGTGTGTGTGTGTGTGTGTGTGTGTGTGTGTCTCGGGGCTTCTGGAAATGCATTCAATACATGCACCTTCTTCACTGTATTTTCAGAAACTACATTTTATCTTTAAACAACTCACACCTATGAGTCCTTTGTGTCGACTTCCATTTAATTCAAGTGTGAATAGGGTTAAAGAGACTATTGTAAAATACTGTATGTATAAAGAAACCTTTCTGTTTTTTTCAAGCTGCAAAAGCTGAATAGTGGAAAATATTTAATTATTTCCCCTCCTAATTCAAGGGACTAGATGGTCTCATTTACAAAACAGAATATGGCAAAAATATTCAAACCAAAATATCACATAGTGCTGTTATCAAACTTATCAATTTAATCACTAAGTTATTGTTACTATAAAACCACATATAAGGAATGGCTATAAGTATTTCTGTCTCTCTGTTCCCTGTGCTGCTTTTTTCAGTAGTTGACTAAGATAACATTTTTAAAACATGCAGCACTTTAACCTCAAACATTTATAAAGCATCTTGATTATGCAGAGAGAGAGAGAGAGAGAAAGACAAAATAACAATTCAGATTCACATAACACACAGTGGTATAAAGTCTGAGCATTTGTAAAGCAGAAAATTACATAATATAACATTCATAGTATTCATTTAGCCTCTGTCACACAGCACGAAAGCCAAAACTTTTTCTAACAGCTGCACTTCTAAAACAGCATATACTAGTGTAAGAGATCTGCCCTCAAGGAAGACCCACATGAGGGTTGAAGTGCAGGGCTTGGTCTTGTGAGGAATTCGACAAAATACATTTGCACCAGCTTTGTAAATAAAATTGTGTGCTAAGCATCATTCATTTTTATATACTAGTGTGTGTGTGTGTGTGTGTTTGTGTGTGTGTAAAGAGACAGAGAAATGTCAGAGCATTAATAGGTCTCTAAACTTTGTGTGATCAAGCCTAGTTTAGATTAGATGGAAGATGAGGTAGGTGATAAGAAAGAAGGATAGTATCAGATAAATGTGAACTACAGCCCAGAATAGAGAAAGAAGAAAGTGAAGTTGAAGGTTAGGTTATCTGGTATGCTGATGTTTTCCTTTTCAGATGCCTAACATTTGTCATTTAAAGCTAGCCATTGCAATCTCCTATACCTTGGGTGACATTTGGAGAGATCAGTCTCTGTCCACTTTGCTAGCACTTGCACACATGTGGCTCCTTTAAGGTCTGTGCACTGCTGCTCTAGATTAAAAATATTGCAGGTTACAATTTCAAGTGCACTTGCAGTCTGTTGATCATCTTTTATTTCTCATTTTCCTTTTGCAGTTTATAGTTAGCATTTTTCAACTCTGCCACATATTTCCGTAAAATAACCCTGTATACAATAGTTGTTTTTCTGTTTGTCCTTGAGCTTCTTATCTGATTCTGAACAAAACTGTTGCTTAACATATTCCAAGGGGTCTTCTTTATGTCTTGCTTCCTACTTAAATTCTGAGCCCCATGGGCAGTCACAAAAGCAGCAGTAAATTCTTCCATGTTATGTGACCTGTCTTTTCTAGCCAGACCGGGTTTCCGAAAACAAAACCTTCTTCTGACAGTCTCTATCATACTGTCAGCTCCCACTGACAAAGTAAGTATGTTGTGATACTTTTATACCTCTGTTCCTTTATTTTGTGATGCAAATTAACCTTGTCCCTCTGGAGAGCCAAGATGTTGCAATAAACCTTGATTTGTGTCATGCAGTTACTCATTTTCAGTGTAATCATTGGCTTGAATATCCAACAGCTGTGCAGAGGAGGATTAATAAAAAGCAGAAATCCTGAACAGATACTTCCATTTAGTCTTCACAGTGGAGGGAGAGGGGGACAGAGCACATAAAAGTGATAGGAACACTGGAGGGAGGTAGACACAATTCTATTCACAGAGGAGTGAGTCCTGAGAAGACTGACAAAGCTGAAAGTGGATGAGGCTATGGGCCATATGGGAACACCCAAAGGTGTTGAGGGAACTGAGGGAGGTACTGGCTGTACATCTGACAACCCTATTCAACAGCTCAATTGAAATAAGAATGGTTCCAGAAGACTGAAGGAGGGCAGATGTAGTCCTGCTTCATAAAAGTGGCAGCAGAGAGGAGGATGGAAAATATTAGCTTGCTAGTCTAATAGTGGGGGTGGGTGGAGTTAACAGAGATACTTTTAAAAGAAAAGCTAATGGACTGTCTTGAATCCAACAGGTTACAAGACCTGGGGCAGCATGGATTCATGCAGGGAGGTCATGTCAGATAAACCTGATTGATTTCTTCAGCTGGGTGACCAGGAAATTAGATTAGGGTGGGGTGGTGGTTGTGGCTTACTTAGACATCAGCAAGGCCTTCAACACAGTACCACAAAGGAGACTTATTAGGAAACTGGGCCATTTGCAGGTGAACCCATGGTGGTAAACAGGTGCTGAATTTGTTGATGGATGAGTGACAGTGGGTTGTAGTAAAAGGGACTTACTCTAAAGAGAGGGCAGTGATCAGCAGGGTACCTCATGGCTCAGTACTGGGACAAGACCTCTTCAATGTTTTGATACGTGGCATGATGGAAGATCCGGATGGAAAGTTAGGCCTCTTTGCAGATGACACCAAAATCTATAGTTGCGTAGATATTCTGGAGGGGTGACTAGAATGAGTAGAGACCATAGAAAACTCAAAACATAGAAACATAGAATTTTACAGCAGATAAGGACTGCTTGACTCACTCAGTCTGCCCATTTGTCCCTACATATTGTACATTTTTACTGCAGACCACGCCTGATATACAGCTTTTTCTCCCTCTCCCACTTCCTTTCCACTATAATTCCCTTGTGCATATCCCATGTATTCTTGAACTTCCACCACTATTTTGGCCCCCACCACCTGCACTGGAAGTCTGTTCCAGGAATGTGCCATTCTTTTTGTGAAGAAGTACTTCCTCAGTTCACATCTCTCCTGAATCTACCCACTCCAGCTTCATAGCATGTCCCCTTGTACTTGACTATCTTTTTTCTGAAAAAAAAAATACTTCCCTCCCATACCTTATTCACCCCGTGAGGTATTTAAAGGTCTCTATCATATTCCCTGTCTCCCATCCCTATTCCAGGGTGTACATATTGAAGTCCTCTAGTCTCTCCTTGTAGGGGCTTTGATGAAGACCCCACACCCTTTTAGTTGCCCTCCTCTGGACTACCTCCACTTTGTCAATGTCCTTTGGAGATATGATCTCCAGAACTGGGCATGGAGATATGATCTCCAGAACTGGACACAGTACTCTATGTTGGGTCTTACCAGTCATCTATACAGAGGCAGTACCACCTCCCATTATCTGCAGGTGATATCCCTTCCTATATATCCCAGCATCCCAGCAGCCCTACTAATGCCTTGTCGCACTGCCTGGCCACCATTAGGTCATCAAATATGATTGCCCCAGGTCTCTTTCCTGCTTGGAAGTCATCAAGACTATTCCACCCATTTTGTATTCCGCCCCTGGGCTTCTGTTCCCTAAGTGCTTTATTTTGCACTTTTTTGCATTGAAACACAGTTGCCATGCCCTTGACCACTCCTCTTGTTTTCTCAGGTCTCTGCTAATTCTTTTCACCCCCACCCAGAGTGTCCAGCCTGTTGAAGATTTTGGTGTTGTTCACAAAGAGGGAGACCTTCCCTTCCAGCTCCTCTGCAATGTCACTTATAAAGACATTAAAGAGCACTGGTCCCAGCACTGATCCCTGAGGTAACTTACAGGTCACCCTCACTTCCTCAATATGAACTATGCTTACCACTATCCTCTGTTGCCTAGCCTCTCACCAAATTCTTATTCAGTTTACTGTCAGATGAATACATCAGATGCCTACATCAGAAGCCCTACATGGAAAGAATCAGGGAGCTAATATGTACTCTCTAGACTAAAGGAGAGAAAGGAGAGGCATGATAGAAATGTTTAACTACCTCAAAGGTATCAATAAGGTACAGGAGGGTGGCATTTTGCACAGAAAAAGATGCTCAAGGACAAAGGGGCATGATATGAAGCTGGAAGGGGAAGACTTTGAGGAAATGTGAGGAAATACTTTTTTATGAAAAGGGTGGTGGATGTTTGGAACAGCCTCCAAGCAGAGGTGGTGGGTACTGAAATTATCACAGGTTTCAAACATGCATGGGATAGACACAGGGGGACCTTAGTAACAGGGCTCAGAGTGGGGAGGTAAACCCGGAGATCAACTAGGGTCTACAGTAGCACAGCAGGTAGGGACCTTAGGGCAGACTTGGTGGGGCAGAAGGTCCCTTTCTGCTAACAACTTCTATGTTTATGTCTCTACCACCTTTGGACCCACTCTAAGCTACCCAGCTTGCTTACTAGTCTCCTATGTGGAGTGGTGTTGAAAGCCTTACTGAAAGCTAGGTAGACCACATCCATCACTTAACTAACTTCACTTAAAGCAAATTAATTGCTTAGTTACACTTGCTGTAAAATGTGTTTTAAATGTTCACTTGGCTACGATGGCCACACCTCCTGACTAAGGGGTATTATACCCTGAAGCACTGAGGCTGGTTCTGTTGGGAGAGACTCTTGTAAAATCTTGTAAAATATTCACTTGTATGTGTGCTGTGAATAAAAATTTTGTAAGTACTGGATGCATAGTAAAAGACTTAAATTTTACCACTTATGCCAGGAGTGCTGTTTGTTCTTTACTTCCATGCCCTTCCCTTAACCCTCACCTAATTTCTTTGTCACCCAGTTGAAGAAAAGTATTAGATTTATTTGACATGACCTCCCCCTGTGAACCCATGCTGCTTCAGGTCTTGTAATCTACTGGATTCAAGATATTCCACAATTCTTTACATCAGCTGTGATTCCATAAACTTTTCCATCACTGATGTCAGGCTGACCAGCCTATAATTTCCAGCCTCTTCCCTGCCACCACTTTTGTGTAGTGGAACTACATTCACTCTCCTCTAGTCCTCTGGAACCACTCTTGTTTCCAGTGAGCTGTTATGTAGGACTGTCAGAGGTGCTGCCAGTACATTGCTGAGCTCCCTCAATACCCGTGGAAGCACCCTGTCCGGCCCCATTGCTTTCTTCCACCTTCAGATTAGTGAGTCCATTCAGGAATCTTTCCTCCAAAAATGGACTAGTGTCCACCTCCTTCCCTCCAAAGCTTCTGTCACTTTGCCCTTCCCCTTCTCCTTCCCCTGTGAACACTGAATAAAAGAATGTGTTCAGGATGTCTGCAATTTCCTGGTCTCCCTCTGCATACTCCCACCTTCCCTTAGAGTACTATGTACAGCTCTGGAGGCCACATCTCTGGAATGATATAGACAGAGTGGAGGCAGTCCGGTGGAGAGCAACTAAAATAGTGTGGGGTCTGCATGACAAGACCTATGAGGAGAGACTGAAGAAACTCAGTATCTATACCTGGAAGAGAGAAGAGAGAGAAGGGGGCATTTGACAGTTGACAGAAACCTTTAAATACCTCACAGGAGTAAATAAGGTACAAGACAGAAGTATTTTTCAGAAGAAAAGGTGCACAACAGTAAGATGATATTCTGTGAAGCCGGAGGGGGCTAAATTCAGGAGAGGTGTGAGAAAGTACTTCTTCAGAGAAAGGGCAGTGGATTTGTGGAATAGCCTACCAGCTGAGGTGGTGAGGGTGAAAGCAGTGATTGGGTTCAAGAATGCATGGGCTATATTGTACATAAGGGGATTTTTGTGAAAAGAAATTCTGGGAGGGAAAAAGAATCAGAGAGCAGGTAGGGTCTATGGTGATACTCTTGGTAGGGGAAAATGGGCAGAGTAGGTGGGCCAAGTGGTTCTTATCTGCTGACAAATTCTGTGTTTCTATGTTTCTTCCCTTTTTAACTTTACAATCCTACCCCAGGTCTTCTTTTTTCACATCCATAGATACAAAAATGTCTTGTCCCCTTCGTTATCTGCTGAGCTCATCTCTTTTAAGTTTGTGCCTTTCTGATCCATATTGCTTTCCCTGTTTCCTCTGTTTCCCATGATACACCTCCCAATCATCATCCTCAGCATTTTCTTATACCTTCAGAATGCTACCCTTTTAACATTTACCTTTTCTGCTACCTCTTTCAGAAACCATAGCAATGTCTTTTTCCTCTCACTTTTGCTCACTTGTTTGATGCAGAGGTTTGCTGCCTTTGTGATGCTCTCTTTCAGCTTCACCCACAGTTCCTCCCTCCCACCCAGGCCACCCCTGACAGGTCATTCACCCAACTTTATAAAATCAGCCCTCCTGAAGTCCAGGATGCTTGCCCTTATGTAGTTTGATTCTGAAGCTATTCTTATATTGAACCACACCATACAGTGATTACTTGTCCCCAGGTAGCCTCCCACCTTGACATCTACAACACTGTCCCTGTTAGTGAGTACCAAGTTCAGTACTACAACATCACAAGTGGGTTCACTGACTAGTTGCTTGAGGAATGCCCTACAGAAAGTCCTGGATGGCCTGCTTCTAGCTGATGCCACTGCTAGGAGGCTTTAATCTACATCCAGTAGGTTTAAGTCCCCACCAGCAGCATCTCCCCTTTTCTGCCATCTTGTCAATAGTATCCACCAGTACCTTATTTAATTCCTCCCCCGTGGAAGTCTGTAGATCACTCCATTGTGAATAGTGGCTCTACTTCTCATCTGCTGGATTACCCATTGTACTTCATCTTCCCTGTATTCTCTGTACCTCCATCACTTTCTTGATTTCCTCACAAACCCCCTGTTCTCCTTCACATGCTCCTTGCCTCAGCAGAGCACAGCCTGGTATAGCCATGTCCCAGCCATGGTTCTCAGTACACTATGACTTGGTAGTGCCACAATATCCAGGTTGGCCTCTGCCATTATAGTTTTACGTCCAGAAACTTATTTCCTCGACGCCTAGAATTCACACATATGATCTTTCAGATTTTTCTTCCACTCTGCTTGTTGCCCTGTTTTTTCCTTTTGACCTCCCTCTTGCCTCTCTCTCATTTAATACTCCGCTTCCCTTCCTTCTTTGTCTCTATGACCTTGCTTCCATTATTAATGCACACCTTGGGACTTACTCTCCCCTCAGGTTCTCCTTACACTCTACTTCATCCTGCAGGGGGGCAGCAGTTTCTCCCACCCCAATTCCTTCTACCACCCCCTTTGGCTAGTTTAAATGTTCATCAAAGTAATATGTAAACTGTCCATTGAGGACTGCAGTTCCCCTCCTGGATGGGTTTAGGCCATCCCTCCCATACAGGTCCTTATCCTCCCAGGTTGGTCTCAATTCCCAAATAGTGAACCCTCTCTCTGCACCTTTCCTTCAGCCATGAGTAGAAGCTCTTGTGAAGAGATCCTTCCTCCCTTCCTCCCACTGTAGATAGGCAGCACCTCAAAAAAAGCCACTGAGAAGCTACCTATCAAACATCATTCTCCAACTCCCTAAACTTCTCCTACATAATCCCAGCCCTGACCCTGGCCAAGTCATTAGTCCCTAGGTGGACAATGATACCCTTGTCTCCCTTCCATCCTAATGAGCCTCAGGATCTGCTTTCCATCCCTCTGGGAAGTGGTGCCATTTAGGCACTTAACTTTCCTATCACCCCTTTTTCTAGCCCCAAAATTATCCCCTGGATAATCAAGATCCCACCAGAAGTGCTTCCTCCTCTTCTGGGGTCATCTGCCACCCTCCTTGTGGTCTCCACTCTGGAGGGCCCCACATCTTCCTGGTCACTACCACAGGTGCCTCTTCCTAGCAGTCCTGCCCTGCCATAGCAGTGTTTGATTGTGTAGTGGTACAGGATAAAGAATGTGCCTCTGTTCCACCACCCCACTCTTCCAGATCCCACCATAGTCCAGTATTCTTCCTCCCTAGAATCATCTGAGTAACAGTGGCAGACTTGGTGATCTCTGGGTGGGTAAAGGTCCCTGAATTCTATCCAACATGGCCTGGAGTCTAGCAACCTCCTTCCTCATCCCAGAAGGTGTGGTTCATGTAGACAACACTGAAGTCTCCTGAAAGTCTCTCTGAAAATGATCACCCTACAGCCATTGCATTGAACAACTTCCAACATTTTCAACCTTTAGCCTTCCTGTGTTACCTGGAATTATTTTTCCCTGATAAGGTGTTTCTAGTTTTCCACTTTTTGTTTGTTTTTACTTGTGTTCTCCTGTGCCTTATTTAAAATATCTTTTCTCCCTACCTCAGATAATATTGCTTCTATTTCCAATTTTGGCCTAACTTTGACCTGCGCCCATTCCCAGAAGTGAGGGTTATAACAGGAGTGAATAGAAACTTTACCTTAGCTGACTTGCAGGGTCCCCTGCTTTCCTGATTCCTTCTGCTGACTCCTTCTAATGCCTAAGATGCTAGTCATCTGTTCCACTTCTTCTCTGTTCCACTATCTCATTGCAACTCTGTCAGCTCCCCACCCTCAATTACACACCTGGGAACCAATTCCAAGATGCATTATGCATGGCGCAAGGCAATTTATGCCAAACCCCGTGGCACAAGTCACACCTTACGCCATGTGTTACACAAGTCGGGATTCCAAGTCACAGCTTGAGCCATGCAGTATACAGGTTGCACCAAAGGTGGGCTACGCCACCCACTACACCTGCAACCCACTGTAGCATGGCACAAGAGTGGTTATGGCAGCAACAGCACTTATTCCAAAAGGGCAGCTGCCGTAACTCATTAAGTGATTCCAAGAGCAGTTATGGTGCAACAGAGTTAGATCAGCAGGGAGATGGTCTAAGGGACATCCGTCCATGTCAATTAATGGATGCCCACTCTACAGCACAGCAGCATGCAGATAGCCCATCTCCCCATACCCTCCCCAGCACAGACATGCCCGCCCGAATGTTGGGGACCCCAGGGACTGTTTCTCAGTGTGCCCTCCCAAATGCCAGTGTCACCCAGCCAGCCTCCCAATGCCCCTAGGTGCATGTGGCGGTGTTCCAGGGCAGAGGGCTCCACGGGGCAGTTATCTGCAGGCTGCAACTTGCAGAGCCCAAGTCCATTGCGCCATTCCTGCATTCCTGTGACATTAGCCTGTGGCTGCCGCAGAATCCTGGGAACTTAAGTGCTGGGGACACTGCCAGTCTTGGAATATGGTGCAGGATCCCCAACGCCAATTGCCTTAACACATCCACCCGTGAGTTGCACCATGTATCATGGAATTGGGCCTCTGATTCACAAGGCTTCCTGAATCTACTCAGCCCAAGATTAATCTCCTGAGATAGTTTCCCCGATACCACATGTTACAATTTTAAAGACAAGTTTCAAAATTCCCCAATGACTGCCTACAAATGTCTTTTTTCTCCATATTTACCTTTTCTGTATGAAGAGAAATATAAATAAGTATAAATATATCTTTAAGGTAAAGCTAGGTGCCTTCACTCCTCTCTGTCAGAAACATCTGCTCTTCACAGTGGTCAAGGGCGTGGCAGCTGGGTTTTAATGCAAAAAAGTGCAAACTCATGGACCTAGGGGTACAGAAACCCAGAGACAGCATATAAAATGGGGAAGAAACCATCAATAAACAGGAACAGGACCCTGGGATAATCATATCTGATGACTTCAAGGTGCCAAGAGAGGGCAAAAGGGCAGTAAGCAAGGCCAGCAGGATGCTGTGGTGCAGCAGAAGGAGACAGGTGGTGTTACTACTCTATTGAACATTTGTGAGACCCCACCTGGAGGACTGTGCCCAGTTCTGAAGACCACATGTCAGGAGGGACATAGACAGGGTGGAGGCTGTCCAGAGGAGTGCAACTGAAATGGTGTAGGAGCTGCATCATTTGCTGTATGAGGAGAGACTGAGAGTTCACAATACATACACCTTGGAAGATAGGAGGGAAAGGGAGGACATTATAGAGACACGTAAATACCTCAAGGGGTAAATAAGATACAAGGAGGAATATTTTTTTAGAACAGAAGGTACACGGATCATGTGATGCCTTCATCATGGACAACCTGCGATGACACTCGTTGGCTCAGCTGTCCTCCCTAACCTCCAAAATACATATTTTCTGGCAATAATAAAGGTGACATTAGCTTCCTGCTGCTTGTTAATGCCTGCTACTAGCATCAGTGATTAAGCAACATGCAGAGTTGAGAGCAACTAGTGAATCTTGATACCCAATCATGGAAACTGAATTGTGTCAAGCCCTCCAGGCTCGGACACCACCTCAGACTCCAGAAAAATCTACCAAGACATCTAAAACATAAGCCTCCAACAAACCCACAGCAGAATCTACAAGCTGTACTCCTCTGTCAGAAGAAAAATTCTTTGCTGAGATGGCCTTTATAAAGGAAGTTTTTGGGGTGCCTCAGATCTAAAGAGATCCAAATAAAACTGAAGGATACTAATAGGAAAATTAGAGATGTCTCAGCCATAATTGCTCTCTTGAAAATTGGCAGACAGGGTTGAGCCCAACATTGTAGCTCTATGTCAAAACTCAACAAGCTAGAACTAAAGATGGAAGATCTGGAAGGCCAGAATAGATGCAATAATATAGTAATTTTCTGCCTACCTGAAGATGCAGACGGTTTCTCTGCAATCCTTTTTGTTCAGAAGCTTCTAATGAAAATTGCTGGGCCTCACCCACACTCCACAGTTTACCAGGTAGAATGAGCTCACTGATTGTTAAAACTGCTACCCCCTCCTGGTGGTAAACCCAGATCGCTTATCCTTCACCTCCTCAGTTATGTGGATCGGCAGAATGTCCTAAATAAAACCAAGGAGTTGCAAGAAATACGCTGGGAGGAGGCCCGACTTCGCTTCTCACAAGATTTGCCAGTAATTACTCAGACAAAATGGGCAGAATATTACACCTCTACTAGTAAATTGATTGCAGCAGGGATTCGATTCTGAATGACCTACCTGGCTAAACTGCTAGCTCAATACCAAAGCAGTTGCAAGGCCTTTGAAAATGCAAAACAGGCTGCAGAGGATCTCCCCACCTTGTTCCCTAACTTGTTCGCTCACTGCTGACTTCAAATAACTGAGATCATGGTTTGGTTCTTCTAACAAGCCTGCTGTGGGAATTTACTCTGTCTACATACTACATTTGTTTCCTGATATTGCCTACTCCCTTTATTCATGGGAAGAGACTTTTCAATTACTTACTGTTCTACCTCCTTCGGTTTGCAAGTTGCTCTATTCTCCCCTGCTTCAAGAAACTGCCCTTCTCTTTTTTTCCCCTTTTCTTTGCTGCCTCTCAGTTGCATAGTGCAAAGGGGCTCTGATGTCATTCTCCTATTTTCTCTGCTTGATTTACGTTCCCTTCCCTTCCAGACTGTGTGACCAGATATCAGCTCGATCATATGCATCACTGCACTGAACTGCCACCTGAATGTGTGCACTATCGCACGGTCTACCATTCGAATCTGCGATTATGGAGCTACTCCCTTCAGAGACTTCAGTGCAGTGGATCACCATTCTAGGACTTGAGATTTGATCCTTTTATTTATTATTTTGTCTTTCCTTAGACCTGCTCCCTTCTTTTCTCCTTCTTTTTTGTCGCTCTTACTCATTATTCCCCTTTTCTTTTTCTTTGGTTCTTCCCTGATTTGTCTTAGGTTGTGCCTTATGATGTAAATTGGGCATGCAAGGGCCTGACCCATGGTTATGTTTAGCAAGTGATCAGAACTGTCTCTCTTTTATCATGAAAGTGGACTTGCTGTATTACACTTGAGTCAGTAGGCCACTTAGATATTTCTCATTTTTCTTACCCCATTTTATCTCCCCCTTTTTTTCTTATCTCTTCTTGCTATCAACTGCTTGTTGTGTTGAATGATATTGATACTTGATTGGCAGTCACAGGTTGTGACCAGTAGTTGATGGTTTTGATGTGCTTTATTAACTGTTATGCTTGTCATATTCATACTTTAACAGGATTTGGATCCTGATATACCTTTCACTTACTACAGATTTGGTTCTATGGAACCTGGACTTTTCCGTATAGTCAGCGGCTGTTTCTGTCCAGGTTGATTTAATGTTTTGGGGAATGGGGAAGGGGTGGGCTGGGCTGGGCTGGGGTTGATCCATTCTGGGTGGAACAATCATGTCTTGGTGATGAATGATGGAGCCTCCACACAATTCACCCTTCAGGGTTTGTACTGGTTGGTTATTGTTTTTTTGGGGGCTCGGGTTTGGATTTCAGTAAGGTTCTGTTTTGTGGGGAGGGAATGGGGTGGGTGGGTGGGTTTTACTGGGCTATGGGGGGAGGGTACTGCCATAAGCCATAGACTTTATGCCAGCATCCCCTTTTTTCTGGGTTTCCTTCCCTGGGAACTTCCAATTATCCCTTCGTATAAGAACAATAACCATGTCAGGTTATCACTTTTGTACCTGGAACATTAAAGGGGCACAGACCCTGGCTAAAAGAATGAAAGTGCTACTACATCTTCATCAATTAAATGCCGATGTAGTGTTTTTGCAGGAGACACACTCTTGCTACCCACCCAGGTGCTCTGCTTTCATAGGCTTTAGGTGGGGCAAGTGTTTGGCTCAGGGCTTAACTCTTGTAAGAGGGAAACCACCATCCTAATTGCACACAGACTCCCTTTTCATTTACTCCAAGATATATCTGACCCAGAAGTCCATTATGTCATCTTAAGAGCAATTATGGATCACTCAGAGGTTCTTCTTGGCTTCATCTATGGCCCCAATTCCGACGACCCAGAATTCTTTGAAACCAAATGACTAGACTTGCCTCCTGGTCCACTTTTGCCCATTATTCTCAGAGGGGACTGAATCAAGTCTCTCCAACAGCCTTGAATAGAGCCGGTTGATCTAGAATATCCCTGACCAGGACAAAAAGCACTGCAGGAACTCATGTGGTCAGTTGGGTTGGTGGACCCCTGTAGAATTACTTAACCTAACAGGAAAGCATACACTTTCTATTCTCCAGTTCATCACTCCTCCTCTCGCATTGATTACTTCTTAGTCAGTGTAGCTAGGCTTCCCTGGGTTACTTCTGCATTTTACTCACACAAAGATTTTCCTCATTGCTCATTTACTTCTAGAGATAACACCTAATATTCAAAAAGAAAGGCTTTGGAGGGTTAACAACCAAATCTTTATATCTGAGGATCATATACACCATTTACAATCTTTTATCTTTAATTTCATGTTGGATAATTCTCCCTCCATGCCTAAAATTGATCTTCTATGGAACTCACTAAAATGTGCTCTAAGAGGGGAACTAATACGTTTAGCTTCAAAATGTAAAAAAACAAAGGGAACAGGTACTCTCTTCCCTAACGGACCAAATTACACTAACAGAAGCAAATCTGATGGCCTTATCTCCTGCAGAGGACCGGGAGAAGGTTGAGTCCCTTACAGCATAATATAATCAATTATTAGCTGAAAAAACTGAATTCCTTATGGTTAGATCCAAGATAACCTATTGTGACTATGGTGAAAGAGCAGGTAAACTGTTAGCCCTTCGTCTTAGGACCCAATTATCTGACAGGATCATTACCTCCCTTCAGTCATCCATAGGAGATATTCTTACATCACCTAAGGATATCTGTGAAGCTTTTCAGGATTTTATAAAACTCTATATGCCCCTACCAATTTTCATTTTTCTCAGCAAACGTTTGAATCCTTTCTTACTGATATTACTCTCCCTAAGTTGTCTAATGTGCAAGCATCCACCCTAAAAGCTCCTATTTCTGTTGCAGAAATACTGAAAGCCATTGACACACTCTCCTTAGACAAATCCCTGGGTCCAGATGGATTTTCACCTAATTTTTATAAAGCTTTCAAAACAACCATACTGCCTATTCTCCAGGCATTTCAATATATTTATGAGAATGGCATTTCAGATACTTCCCTACCTCAGGCTATTATTGTGGTCCTTCCTAAACCTGATAAGGACCCTCTATATGTTCAGAATTACTGACCCATTTCTCTTATCAATGTGGACTTTAAAATATTAGCTAACGTCTTAGCTTTAAGATTGAGCACGGTATAAGACTCCCTGATTAATGCAGAGCAAGTGGGCTTTGCTAAGGGTTACCACTCCTCCGACCACCTTCGGAAGCTTGCACATCTCTTTTGTGCATCCAAGGGCACCACTACTTCTTCTGCTCTGGTGTCCTTGGATGCAGAAAAGGCATGTGATAGGGTCTCCTGGGAATATTTATTTTCTATACTTCCTAGATTTGGTATTCCGTGGGAATTTCTAAACTGGATTAAGATACTCTAGTCTTCCCCCTCAGCTCGGGTACAATAGAAACATAGAAACATAGAATTTGATGGCAGATAAGGACCGCTTGGCCCACCCAGTCTGCCCATTTCCCTACCTACTGGTTAAGCTGCAGATCCTAGTTAACCAGCAGCCTACTTCTTCCTACCCCAACCCCCTAGAATGGCCTTATGACTGTCCCAAGCATGCTTTAATTCCACCACTGTTTTTGACTCCACAACCTCCTCCAGAAGGCCGTTCCATGCATCCACAACCCTCTCTGTGAAAAAATACTTCCTTAAATTACATCTGAGCTGCCCCCCATCTTCAAATTGTGCCCCCTTGTTCTTGCACACCTCTTTTTTTGAAAGATGCTACCCTCTTGGACTTTGTTGATTCCTTGGGGTACTTGAAAGTATCTATTATGTCCCCCCTCTCCTCCTTTCCTTGAGGCTATACATATTAAGCTCCTTTAGTCTCTCTTCATATGTCTTCTGGTGCAGACCCTACACCATTTTAGTTGCCCTCCTCTGGACAGCTTCCATCCTGTCTATGTCTTTGGGAGATTGGGTCTGCAGAACTGCATGCAGTACTCCAGATGGGGTCTGACCAGCTGTCTGTACAGAGGGATAATAACTTCTTGTTTTCTACTGGTGATGCCTCTCCCTGTGCATCCCAGTATCCCCCCAGCCCTCCTTGCTGCCCTCTCACATTGCTTGCCCACGTTTAGGTCATCTGATATGACTACCCCCAGGTCCCTTTCCATTTTTGTTGTTGTTAGCATCTCACCCCCCATTGTGTACTCTTGCACTGGGTTTTTGTTTCCCAGGTGCATTACCTTTCACTTCTTAACATTGAATCTAAGCTGCCATACATTTGACCATTCCTCTAATCTTGCCAAGTCCTTTCTCATCCTTTCCACCCCCCCGTGCATCAACTCTGTTGCAGATCTTTGTGTCATCTGCAGAGACATACTTTTCCTTCCAGTCCCTCTGAAATATCACTTATAAAGACATTGAAGATGACCGGTCCCAATACTGAACCCTGAGGTACCCCACTAGTAACCCCCCTTTCTTCAGAGTGGGCTCCATTTACTGTTACTCTCTGTGTCCTATTCTCCAGCCAATTCTTTACCCAGGCTGTCATCTTGGGACCCACTCCCAGGCTGGCTAACTTTTATATTAATCTTTTGTGTGGGACTGTGTCAAATGCCTTGCTAAAGTCTAGGTAGGCCATGTCCACAGCCGCTCCCTGATCTACTACTTTGGTCACGCAGTCAAAGAAATCTATCAGATTCATCTGGCATGACCTTCCCACTGTGAATCCATGCTGCCTTGGGTCCTGTGCCCCTCTGGCCTCTAGACACTTGACAATTCTTTCCTTCAGAAGTGACTTGTACTGGAGTATTCTCTACACCTTTTTCCCTGCAACAGGGCACCCGGCAAGGTTGTCCCCTCTCACCTTACTTATTTAACCTTTTTTTAGAACCCATTATAAGGAAACTGAACATCTCCCCATTAGTCTCAGGTATTAAAATAGGATAATTAGAATTTAAACTTTCTGCATATGTGGCCGATATAGTTTTGCACATTTCCTCACCTTCCCAATCTCTCCCTGTAACACTAGCAATAATCTCTCAATTCAGTGTGATTTCAAATTATAAACTGAATCTGAACGATACAGAAGTCTTTCCCCATAATAAATATTTTCAGAGATCTGAAATTGACAATATGGGCCTACAGTGGCATCCAGACAAACTTGGGCATCTTCCTCCATTCTTCCTCTAAAATTATGAAAACACTTAATCTTGATTCCATTGTAAGTACTATAAAGGCTGATATCAAACGTTGGTCCCTATTCCCTCTTTCATTAGGATTTCAATAGGAGTCATAGAAGCATCATCAATATGAACATTTTAGCCCATATACTTAACCCATTGCAAATGTATAACTGGGCTTTGCCACACTCCTGGTTTGTTCAGGTTCATAAAATCCTCACTTCCTTTTTGTGGGTGGGGAAAAAGGTGAGGAGAAGCTATAGTAAGCTTACTCGCCAAAAAGCTGATGATGGCCTGCAAGCTCCCAATTTCTATTTATATTATCTAGCTGTTCACTCAACCAGAATGAGGTTCTGGCCACTCCCCTCAACCCATTCCCCATGGTCTTGTTACTATCCTCTCTGGCTGGAAATTGAAAAATCCCTGTGCATTAATTATGGTTTGAACCCCAGGGCTCTTCCTTTCCTTTGTTATAGGAAACTCCCGCCAGTTTTAAAAACTCTCCAATGGGTGCCCTCCTATCCATGCATTCTCAACTTGTTACTTTTCTTAAGGCCTTGGGGGCCAAAGATGTAGCACAACCCCTCTTCAATAACCCCAATTTTCTTATCTCAGGCCAACGAATTATACCCAACCTTTTTTGGTCTAATATGGGATCTGAGAATGTGGAAGACCTGGTTACTAACCATAAATTGATGCACTTCCAGTAGTCATCCTTTCTTTACCACTGGTCCCCTATCTATATTTTTAAATACCTACAAATCTTCTGTATGTTACTACAACATTTTGGCACTGGACCCTGGGATAGAACTTTATCAGCTATTTTGTCACTGTATCTCCTGTCTCCCCTTTTCTTACCTGTTAACTTATGCCTATGCATTTTTACAATCTACATTGCTTGAATTAGAAGGTCAGAGAACTTACTGGTGGGATCAGGCCATGCAGAGCACTACCCCCCGTAGAAACTGGTTGAAAATTTGGAAACATGTTCATAAATATATTAAATGGGAAAGGTATAGATAAATGCAATTTCAGATTGACCACCACCTGTACTATATCCCAGTTAATCTATGCAGGATGGGGATCTTATCCTCTAATTTACGTACCAAAAGCATGCTGTCTCTTGGAGACCTGTTACATATGTTGTGGTCCTGCAACCAGGTTTCCCCATTCTGGAACAGCATCAGATCTTATCTAGACCCATTGTTGCCCTTCTCTGACAAATTTTCTCCTGAAATTTGTATTCTGAGGGACTATACAAATCTTCAGGGCTGCACTCAAAGAGCCCACATGGCTTTAATTTCAGCATGTTCTGAAGAAGTCCTCTTTAGACACTGGATAGATGCATCTATGTCTACTTGTATTGAGTGGTTCTGAGAAATCATGTTGGCCTTCAAGGCAGAATGGGTCATTGCTGGGAGGAATAATAGGATGGAACATTATAAAAAGGTCTGGGACCCTCTCTTTAGCTATTTGACAGTTCAGTCAACTTCAATCCCTCCTTTATATGTGTCCCTGTGTAAAGTAGCCCTTTATTTTTTCACAGCCCTAGTTCTACTTATACCCATAATTATTTCTAGGTTGCTGTTTGTGGCAGGTGGGTGGTGAGGGAGGGGTGGTGTGGAGAGGGGGAGGGTGGCAAGCACCATTTAATTTCCTTGTTAAATAATAATCAGGGCCATCGTGGGTCCTGCCGGGTCCTGATATTTTTCCCCCATTTTCTCCCCTGCTCCCTTGCCCATGCAATGGCAGCAGCTGTCTCCAGCTCTGCAGAGGCAGCCAAGCACCCTGGGTGAGGGCCAAACCCCTGTTGTTGTGGTGACATGCGCAGCACAAACCCTTCTCTCCTCACTCACTCTGCTCAGACTCAGTTGGTGGCTGCTCTTTCAGCAAAAGGAGCTGTTGGAACACTTACTCCACATCCCCATGATATAAAAACAAGTTTCATTTCTATCCTATCAGTTCTGTGTGAACTTTGATTTATGTGCAGTTGATGTAACAAGGGCTTGGTACTTCTAAAAGGCAGGACATCACTGATTGTTTTTACAGGTAGCAGAAAAGTACAGTTACGTAAGAACTTACTGTAACAGTAGATCTTCGAGAGAGGCTCTTGCAGTAGGTAATTACATATAGGACTGATGACGGCAGGCAGCAGGACCCCACGGAAAAATTTCTAGCTAGCAGTCTTCATGGACCACCCCATAAATCAGTGACCGCGCCAGATGACGTCGCATAAAGGGGCGGTCCCAGATGCCTGCCTTCCAGTTCTTTCCCACCACAGGCCCAGAAGGCCTGGATGAGAGAGAAGCAGATATTTCCTCAATGAAAAGAAGCTGAAAGCCTAGGATGGAGGATTTGAGAGAGTTATTTATTGCAAGAGCCTCTCTCAAGATCTACTGTTACGCAAGTTCTTACATAACTGTACTGTCTTACTTCGAGAGGGCTCTTGCAGTAGGTAATTACATATAGGACAGAATCCCAAGCAGTCTGGAACAAATAAAAAAGGCACCGGGAGAAGGAACTACTCCAAGAAGTAGCAAACAACCTTGCAAACCTCAAGATAGGAGGCCTTGCAAGACCGCTAACCCAAAGCCTGCTCTACGGTGAGACGCAATGTCCAAACTGTAATGTTTAGTAAATGTATGGACTGAAGTCCAAGTGGCAGCAGCACAGATGTCTGCTGCAGACACATTTTTAAAACAAGCCGCAGAGGCTGCTACTCCTTGTGTAGAGTGGCCTCTGACTTGACCCGGGAGGGTCTTGTTGTACTTGTCATAACAGAAAGTGATGCAATGAGCCAACCACTTTGATAGGCATTGCTTGGAGACAGCATTGCCTTCTCTTTTGTGGGCAAAAGAGATGAATAACTCATCAGTCTTTCTGAAATCCTTCATCCTATCAGTGTAGTATCTCAAGATCCTGTGGACATCCATGGTATGGAGCAAATATTCTCCTTGGTTGGAATACTGCATGAAAAAGGCAGATAATTCAATAGACTGATTTAAAGTAGACTCCGCTACCACTTTTGGGAGAAACTTAGGATTCGTGCGAAGAGCTACTCTTTCTTTGTGAAAGATCAGATAAGGGATTTTGCACATAAGGGCCTGGAGCTCGGAAATTCTGCGAGCAGAAGTAATGGCCACCAAGAAGAGCGTCTTCCACGATAAGAACTTCAAGTTTGTGGAAGCCGCAGGCTCAAAGTGAGGAAGGGTAAGTTTCTCGAGAACAAAATTCAAGTCCCAGGGGGAGCAGGAGTCCAAACAGGGGGACTGAGATGAAGGACCCCTCTGAGAAAGGTCTTGGACAACTCCAATTAGGCAAATGCCTTATCAGTGAAAGGAACATGGTAGGCTGAAATAGCCGCCATATGGACTTTCAAAGAGGAGTGACTGAGACCCAGGTCAAAAAGATGATGCAGGTAATCAAGCAGAATGGCTACAGGACAGGAGAAGGGCTCCACATTCCTGGAAGCAGCCCAAATGGAAAATCTTTTCCATTTCATGGCGTAGGTGGACCTACTGGAGGGTTTTCTAGCCTCCACCAGAATCTCAGCCACCTTAGGGAAGACGTCGAAGCGAGATTGGGCTAGGTCTGCAGGAGCCATGCATGAAGTTGAAGAGACTTGAGTCCTGGATGGACCAGGGTCCCCTGATCCTGGGTCAGTAATCCTCGAGATAAAGGAAGAGGAAGAGGAGGACCCTCTGAGTATTGTTGTAGAAGAGAGAACCAGATTTGCCTGGGCCAGAAAGGAGTGATCAGAATCATTCTCACTCCTTCCAAAGCCAGTTTCTGCAACACACGAGGGACCAGAGGAATTGGGGGAAAAGCATAGACGAATCTGCCCTTCCAGTTTAGAGACAGAGCGTCGCTCCAGAAAGTGCCTCGCTCTAGAGCGAGTGAGCAATAGGTTGGAAGCTTTGCATTTTGGGAGGAGGCGAACAGGTCTATCTGTGGAGTCCCCCAAATCTGGAAGATGCTTTTTAGAACCTTTTGGTCCAGTTCCCATTCATGTGGCAGAGCCGAAGAATGACTTAACCTGTCTGCCAGGACATTGTCGACTCCCGGAATATGGATTGCCGTGAGGTGAAGGTTGTGGAGAGATGCCCATTCCCAAATCTTCATCGCTTCCCTGCATAGCGGGTAGGGCCGAGTCCCTCCCTGCTTGTTGATGTACCATACCATGCACATGTTGTCTGTTTGGATGGCTAGGTGACCGGGAAGGATGTATTGGTGGAGGGCCTGGAGAGCATACAGCACTGCTCAAAGCTCGAGCACATTGATGTGGAGAGCTAACTCCAACTTTGACCAAAGGCCCCGGGTTCGGTGAGGACCCAGATGGGCTCCCCAACCTTCGCCTGAAACGTCCGTTGTCAGAGTCTGAGCGGGGGGAGGATGAAAAAAGGGGACCCCCAGAATAGGTTCTCTCAGACCGTCCACCATTGCAGGTCTCTTATCATCGGTGAGGAGATCAATACCAGATGATCTAGGTCATCTATGAGTTGGTCCCACTGAGAGCAGAGAGTCCACTGAGAGATCCTCATGTGGAGGCATGCGCATGGAACCGTCGGGATGGTAGCTGCCATAAGCTGCAAGAGATGGAGCACTGACCTCGCTGGAACCCTCCTGTGTTCCGATAGAAGAGAGATCTGGGACTGGAGGGAGGCCCCCCTGTCCAGAGGCAGGAAGGCCCTGCACCTTGTCATATCAAGGATTGCCCCAATGAGCTGGAGTCTCTGGGAAGGATCCAGGTGAGACTTGGAATGGTTGATGGTGATACCCAGTCCAGCAAAAACCTGCTGGGTGAGGGAGAGAAAATGCAGGAGTTCCTCCCTGGATGGGGCCACCAGGAGCCAGTTGTCCAGGTAGGGAAAAACCTGAACTCCCAAAGTAAGCAGATGGGCCGCTACCATCGCCAGGCATTTGGTAAAGGCTCAGGGAGCCGAGGAAAGACCAAAAGGGAGCACCCAGAATTGGTACTGGTCCCCTTGGAACGCAAACCTGAGGTACTTTCGGTGTGAAGGGCGAATGGGGATGTGCAGGTAGGCATCCTGCATATCCAGGGCACAAAGCCATTGGCCCAGCTGAAGCAGGGGCAAGAGGGTTTGAAGGGAGAGCATTCTGAACCTCTTGTATTCTGCATATAGGTTCAGGGAGCTGAGATCGAGAATGGAGCTGAGATCGATAATGGGTCTGAGATCTCCCGTCTTCTTTGGTATGAGGAAGAAATGGGAATAATAACCCATCCCGTGAAGGTGAATGTGGATGGGTTCTATGGTCTGCTTCATGAGGAGAGCAGAAATTTCTTCCTTGACCAAAGGAAGATGGTCCCTTAAGTAAGAGGAGTTCAGAGGAGGGTGACGTGGAGGTTTCTGCAGAAACTCTATGGAGTGCCCCTCTGCTATGATCTGAAGCACCCATGAATTCGATGTTATCCTCTCCCAACCCAGAAGGTGGAGGGATAATCTCCCTCCTACCGGTTCCTCCGGGGAGTCTGGAGGCGGTGGGAGAGGGAAGGAGTCAGGTGGTGTGAGGCAGCGCTGCAGCTGAGGCACCCACTGCTTTTTTGGGCGGCGGGGGCCTGGCAGCTGTGGGGGCCCGATGTTTGGTGGCCCGCCTTCCCTGAGGTTTCATTTGAGGCTAGCTGCATCTGTGAAAGGGACGGCGCTGCAGGGGATTGGGACGGTACATTGAATCAACAGATTTAAGGGCCGTCGCCTTCTCCTGCAAGCCAGTGATGATGTCCTTGACATCACCACCGTAAAAAGCACAGAACCTCTGAAAGGTGCCTCTTGGATTGCTGACTGCACCTCCGGGACCAGACCTGACACACGGAGCCATGCGTGATGCCGTAGACTTATGGCAAATGCAGAGTTCTGTTCTGCGGCGTCCACTGCATCGTAGGTCATCCTCAGAATGTGACGACTGGCTGAACAAGGAGAACGGTCCAGGTCGGCTAACTCCTGCTTGACTTGGGAGTCAGACAAGGAGTCGATCTTAGATTCCGCCTGGGTAAGGACAGCCTACTGGTAATCCACCATATGAGCTACATAATTAAGGGCCCTAATGCCCAGTGTAGATGAAGCATAAATCTTCCTTCCATACTGATCCAGAAGGCGAGACTCCTTATCCAGGGGAGACAAGCTCAAATGTTTGGGATGTGCTGATCGTCCGTGAGCGGCGCTAATCACAACCGAGTCTGCACGGGGGTGAGAGTCTAAAAAGTCTACACCCTCCAGAGCCTGGTATAGCCTGTTGGACTTCCGAGGAAGTGGGGCTAAAGCTGACGGTTGTTTCCAAATGCTGAAACAAGGTGGGCATGAGGCTCGATCCAGGGTGGCACTAGAGTAGGGGCTGCAATGGGCAAGTCCAGATGTTCAGCGAGTTTAACCCACTGAGGATCTGGCTCTAAGGAATGCCACTAATGGACTTCCTGGATCTTCCTGAGCAACTCTGTGAAGGAAAGATCCTCTGGAGGAGACTTCAGAGGAGTCCTCGGCCGGGGCTTGGATGGAGAGCGAGGCTCATCGTCTTTCTCAGAACAACCCTCGGAGGAGTCCAAGAAGTCCAAGAAGAGAAGAAGAAGAGGAATTTGAAGCAGAGTAAGACTCCCTAGCTCGTCTAGGGGGAGGAACGGGTTCCTTAGGGGGGATCCCTGGATGCATGTCCTGCCCCTCACTGGATCCTGAGGGCAGAGCCCAGGAATCTGGAGGTGGAGAGGGAGTGTGCCGTCTGAGGTGTATGGGAGCTGGAGGTGGCACCATCACCGTAAGACCGCTCTCGACCTCCTTGGTGAGCTGAGCCATGGCCTCAGCCCACCAGGAGGCCAGAGTCTCCTGGAGATTCACCGGCGGCCTAGCAGGTGGTGGAGGAGGAGAAGGAGGATAGTTGTACAGATGAAATCCATAAGGAGAGTATCCGTAACCCGGCTGTGGGAAGACCGGAGCTGGGTATTGAGGCGTTGGGTACAGCGGCGTCGGTGGAGTCAGCGCCGGGTACTGCCGGACCTGGGTAAACTGGCGTCGGATAGGATGGAGGATACCCAGGTACTGGAGGAGCTGCCGGAGCAGCCAGCCCAGTAGGAAACTCCATGGGTGGATCCAACATGATAGGCCCGTGGGGTGGAGGGCCCGATGGGAAAGGAATATCCCCCACCGGCATCGGGGTCGGCGTCAGTGGAGGCGGCACTGGGGCCGGTGTCGGAGTCGGTGTCCGGGGAGCTGGCGTCAGGTCCAGCTCAGTAGGAAGGAGATCCGATGGTGCAGCATCCCGAGCCTTGCCCGGGGACGAAGGGGAAAAGTCCCCAGGGTCAGGCAGGGGGAAATCGGGCTCCCCGGATGGCAGCGAAAGCTGCGAGGAACCTGGGATGACAGACAGAGCAGGGTCTGCCATGGATCCGAGGGCCCGGCGCGCGTCGGGCCGGCGGTGCAACCAGGCAAATCCGGCGGGCGGCGCCAGAGGGCTGGCGTCATCAAATCGGAGTCCCTCGTTGGAGGCGGGCCGAGGATGGTAAGAGACCCGGTCCGATGGGGACACTGCCGTGCACCGCCCTGAAGGGTCAGGAGTCTTAGCAGCCATCTCCCGGCAGACGTTGGAGGAGCCGATGTCCAGCTTATGGGAGGCACCCGCATCAGTAGGCTGCAAGCCTGTGGCGGTAATGGGGGCAGAAGCCTCCTTTAGCCCGGAGTTACCCGCCGGGCTTGAGCGCAAACCTGTCTGGTGGGCCGATGCCTCTTCCAAAGCCTTGGAGGCTGCCGTTGGATGATCCCCCAGAGGGGACGTTAACTTAGCCACGGCTCCGGCTGGAGTCGCGGAGGAGGAGGAGGCCTTCTCCCGGTGCCTTTCTTTGTCCTGCTTCTTGTGTCCTTCAGGGGAGATTGATGCTTGCCGAAGCTTCTTCAACTCCTTCTCCATTGTGGACATCTTCTTTTTGAGAAGATGGGCCTGTAGAGACTGCTGGCGTCATCTGCAGGTGGCCGCGTTGAAATGAAGGCAATGCGGGCACTTGTTGACCGCGTGGTCTGGGCCTAAACAGAAAAGGCAGAGGGAGTGATCGTCCTTGTGAGGCAGTTGGGCGCTACACGAGTCACACTTATTTTTTGAGGGGGGCGACATATACCGACATTCACCTGACGAAGGAAAAACAAAATATTGATACTGTTCGGAAAACCGACGAAGCAACAAGACTGAGCTTAACAAACTTCACCGCGAGGTGCTGCACGAGCTGATGGCGGGAAAGAACTGTAAGGCAGGCTTCTGGGACTGCCCCTTTATACCGACGTCATCTGACGCTGGTCACCTGACGTGGGGGCGGTCTCCGCCAGGGACTGCTAGCTAGAAATTTTTCCGTGGGGTCCTGCCGCCTGCCGTCGTCAGTCCTATATGTAATTACCTACTGCAAGAGTCCTCTCGAAGTAAGATCAAAGGTTCTGCCCATCCTACCCCATAATCCCACCCACCTCAGGTTTGTCCTCCTTTATAGGGTCTACATTGCTCTGCCCCCTTCCTGCATCTCATAATTACTAATTACAAAGGTGGGGCATATGTACATACAACTCAAACGTGAAGGGCTCAGACAGAAAGGGCACCACTAGGAGGCATATGCCAAGAGCACTCCATCCCCTAGCCTTATTGTCTGCTGAGCTTCACTAATCTTCACTGACTGCTGTACCCACTATTGTAATAGTGTTCAGCTAATAGAAAGCTCTAAGCCAGAAAAAAACAGAAGCAACAGATCAGACACAAAGGGCAACCCAAGGAGGCATACGGCAAGTGAGGTCCAGCTTCTAGCCTTACTGCCTGCTGAGCTTCACTGATCTATCACTGATCACTGATATATATATATATATATATATATATATATATATATATATATATATATATGTATATGTATATATATATATACATACACATATATGTACACACATGTTTGGTCCACTCACAGCTTCTCCTCTAGTTGTCTACATATTCCTTTCATCCATAACAGCTCAAGACAATAGTCACCTCCTACCCCCCCGATGAGTAGATACTCACCCCAGTGAAATAGCAGGCATCCCTTTTCTTTTATCTGATGAGTGCATCTAGGCAATCTACTTCTCTCACCAGGTACTTAAACAGAGAAATAAAGGCCACTATGAACCTCTTCAACTGCAATGACTGTGGCACACTTTTTACCAAGGACTTCATTTACTGAGTGGGGCACTGTCCAACATGCTCAACAATCAGAGACCTCTGATCACAGCTTCATGCAGCATGTGCTGAGATAAAATACCTCCATGATATACTAAATCAGCCCCCACTGGACAACAGAATAAAACCTTCAGTTTCAAGGTGCATAACACCAGTACCCCATCCTAAAGGACAAACAGGCCAGGGGGCTGGCAACAGGTCAGGTCTCGTACAACTGGCACAAAATCCTCAATAAAGAAATCAATCAATCAATCAAGTTTTTATTTATATAAGGTGCCCTTCCAATGCTCAGGGCACCTTTACACATTATAACATTAAAACCAAATAAATTGAAACATCAAATAGGTATACTGCACTATTTACCATGACAGATAGCATAACTTGCATCAAAAACTCTGTTAACCCACAGCAGCACAAGGAAATTCAGCTCACAACTAAACCCAGTAAAAAGGACAAAAATAAACTGCTACTAATAATTGGTGACTAAATGATTAGAGGTGTAAAGACTCACCTCCAGCAGGACCATATTTCAACTATGGTAAGGTGCCTCCCTGGAACATCAGCATGAAAGAACACCAATTCCATAGAGGAAAACATTTGAGGTGCTGATTGAGACACACATGCCATTCTCCACATAGATATGAATGATCTATCCAGTAACTCAGCAAAGGAAACAAAACAAAACCTCACTAGGCTGGATGACAAGCTTGCTTTCCTTTTGTCTGAAATTCTGCCAGTCTGGGAAAAAAAGGAGACAGCAGACAGAAGATGAGGGAAGGGGACATCTCCGAGCTGAACACCTGGCTAAAGTACTGGTGCCAGGAAAAAGGTCACCAATTTATTGAAAAATGGTAGGACTTCTGGGAATGGGAGTTCTTTAAATTCTACAGCCTACACCTCTCAAAGGAGGGGACCTGAGTGCTAGGGCAAAAATTCAATGTTCACATCAGTCAGTTAACTAGTTGATGGGGGAGTGGCATAGGCACCCCTAGCACAAAAAGGGTTAGCAAATGCCCCTCCTCCATCACCAACTAGTTCAGCACAAGGATGCCCCAATCATACATGGACCAAACATCACACAAAATGTACGCAGACCAATCATTTCAACAAAATTATACAAGCAAAACATGTTAAAAATGCAAATGGCCAAAACAGAAGGGGATGGAAGGCAATGTGCATCAGTGCTTGTAGTCTGCTAAACAAAATCCCTGATCTCACAATCATAATGGCAGATGTACAATTAGATCAGGTCACTGTTACTGAAACATGGTTCACTGGGAACCAGTCCAGGGTATCACCATCCCAGGGTATGCGTTATTCTGGAAAGATAGCAAAGGAAAGAAAGGAGGGGGGTGGCACTGTATGTCAGAGATAACATATGTGCAACAGAAATCCATGGAAAACACAGTAAAGCAGAAACCCTTTGGGTTACACTAGGAGCCAGGGACAAAGCCCCTATCCAGGGAGGAGTCATATGGAGACCCCCAGCCCAGGCGGCAGACATAGACAAGGAGCACATGGAAGCCATCTTGATGATGGCGGACAGGGTTGAGTTGTTGCTTGTGGGGGACTTCAATCTACCAGATGTGCATTGGTCATCATGCACAGCATCCTCAGACCGAAGCAAAGAGTTTATTTTATTTATTTATTTATTTGAGATAATCAGAAAAACCTTTGAGTCAAAGACTCATTTACAAAGGTTCCACGTCATACATAGAGTACAAAGGGGACAAACCATGGTTTACAGGTTGTTTACACATAACAAGCAATCTTTACTTGGTTGCACATTTGATTCAGTGGGTGAGCTACCCTTCCAGGGGTAACATTATTTACATGAGGATCACACAGCCATAGAGGAGCAGAGAGGCTCTGAAGTGGCTGTTTGTCAAGAATAATTTATCTCATGGCACTAAGGGGCGAAAGGTTTGCAACAACTAGTGAACTCATCCACCAGAGACAAAGCAATATTGGATCTAGTGCTGACAAACAGCACAAGGATCCCAAAAGCAGAGATAAGAGCCATTCTAGGGACCAGTGATCACAGTTCAATCTGGTTTACTGTGAACATTATGGAGGAAAATAGTCACAACAAAATCAAGGTACTAGATTTCAGAAAAGCTAACTTCCCCAAAATGAGAACTATGATCGCATCCATGCTAGAAGGAGGAATCACAGGAGATGTAGAGGACTGCTGCAATACCCTGAAGGCTGCTCTGCATACAGTAACAACTGTATGTACTAAGCAGATCAGCAAGTCCAAAAGAAGGAAAGACCACTTTGGTTCTTTGATGAAGTAGCATACAAAATCAAAGAGGAAAAAAGGCTTTTACACAATTCAAGCAAACAAAACACAAAGCAGACATGGGACAATACAAGAACAAATTAAAGGAGTTGGGGAAAGATGTTAGAAGGGCAAAAGCACAGACAGAAGAGAAAAGAGCACAGGGTGTTCAGGAGGGAGACAAAACCTTCTATAGATACATAACAGAAAAAAGAAAAATTAAGGAAGAAATAGTCCAACTAGCAACTAAGGAAGGTAAGGTGGCAGAGAAGAGTTGGCCCAGTGGTGCTGAGGGGTGAGGCACTGGATGCCACACCTCGCGCCACTCCAGAAACTCAGGTTCGAGAACAAGCTTGGGCCATTGGGAGTTGGCAGGGAAGGAGAAGACTGAGCATCCAAAGGACAGCTCTCCTCTCCTGGGGAGGGTAGGTGGATGATTCCGTGGCACTAGCGACTCCCAGTGGAGGCTGGGGGTGTAACAGCCAGGGGATCATGCTGACATTTGGTGGGAGCATCGGCGGACATCTGTGGGAAGGATGCAGGAGTGTGCTCAGCTTGCGCTGGATGTCATTGCATGTCTGTGCTTCTGGGAGGGGGAAACTCATGCTTATGAACAAGAAAACCACCCGTTGGCTGGGAGGAAGTAGTCACCTGCCCCCACCTCCAACTCTGGACCCTGCCCATTAGATCTCATCTCACCCTTCACCGCCACCCCAGGAGCATCAGAAGAGGTAGTGACGAGGAGCAGAAGACCACCCTGCTCTGGGGGGTGTGGACCAGGGGACTCTCCTGAGGTGTGTCATGGGTGGAGAGGAGCATTCGAGTGTTCAGTTTGGGAGGGTCTCAGAAGGAAGGGGAACACATAGGATGATGGGGCCCCTGCCAGCGGTGACAGGAGGGAAAAATAGTTGGAAAACAAAAAGATGGCATAGAGTGATGAGGACAAGGCAGAAGTGCTGAACAAGTTCTTTTGCTCTGTCTTCAACAAAGAAGACAGTGGCAAAGGTCCTACGCTGAGCAGGACAAGGGATGATACCCACGGATCAGATACTAGCCCCTTCACAAGGGAGAGGGTCCTAAAAGAGCTTAATAAACTGAAAGTGGAATAAGCCATGGGACCAGATGGCATACATGCTAGGATATTGAAGGAGCTCTGAAAGGAACTGGCTGCACCACTGGCTGAGCTCTTCAACAAGTCACTAGACAGCAAGAAAATAACTCAGGACTGGAAAGAGGCAACTGTTGTGCCCTTAAACAAGAGCAGAAACAAGAAAGGGATAGGAAATTACTGCCCTGTCAGTATGACCTCAGTTGTGGGGAAAATGATGGAGTCACCACTAAAAGAGAGGATAGTGACGTACCAAACAGATACTACAAAAATGGACCCAAAGCAACATGGTTTCACAGCAGGATGCTCTTGTCAAACCAGCTTGATCAACTTCTTCTTCTGGGTCAACAGAGCATTGGATCAGGGAGGGGCAGTGGACATTGTATACCTAGATTTCAGCAAGGCCTTTGACACCGTCCCTCACAGAAGGCTAACCAACAAGCTGGAACATATGGGAATTGGCCAGAAGATGGTCAGCTGGATCAGTAACCGGCTGAACGATAGGACCCAGAGAGTGCTAGTCAATGGATCATTGTCAAGGGAGGGTAGGGTGACCAGTGTCCCTCAGGGATCGGTACTGGGGCTGATCCTATTTAACATATTTATTGCAGAAATAGCGAATGGACTAACAGGGAAGGGTTGCCTGTTTGCAGATGATACAAAACTCTGCAACAGAGTGGACACAAGGGAAGGAGCAGACAACACTTGCGGGAGTGCACTTCGGTGGAGGGCTTTAAGAGAGGTCTGAAGACTTTTTTATGGGAAACTGCATTTTTAGAACACTGACTGTTATGACTGTTTTGTTTTAATTGTATGTTTTATTGATTTTTTCTTTTACTGTTATGATTTGTTATTAATGTGTGGCGCCTTGGTAATCGAAAGGCGCCTTATAAATAAAATTATTATTACTATTATTATTAACATGGAAGCTGACCTTAGAAGACTAGAGGATTGATCCAGGGACTTGCAGTTACAATTTAATGCAATAAAGTGTAAGGTAATGTATTTGAGAAAGAGGAACCATGGGAAAAAGTATACACTGGGAGAACATCAACATGAGAAGACATAAAAGGAGCGAGATCTCAGCATAATCATCACTGAAAAATTAAAGGTAGGAAAACAATGTGAGAAAGCAGCACAGAAAGTGGGTGGCATCCTCGGATGCATAAGTAGAGGTATTTCTAGCATAAAGAGGGAGGCTATCATGCCCTTATACAGGTCCTTGGTGAGGCCACACTTGGAGTAACGCATTCAGTTCTGGAGACCTCACCTCAAGATGGACATTGACGGTTTGGAAACAGTGCAGAGAAGGGCTACTAAAATGGTGCATGGACTGCATCACAGATCATATGAAGCAAGACTCAGGGACCTGAACAGATACTCCCTTGAGCAGAGAAGAAACAGAGGGGACATGATTGAAACATTTAAGTACATGAGAGGATGTAACGGAGCTCAGACAGGCAATCTATTTCAACAGAACAAAGCAGCACACACAAGAAGGCATGATATCAGACTGGTAGGAGGAAGGTTCAAAAGAGACCTCCGAAAGTATTTCTTCACAGAGGGAGTGATAGACCTGTGGAACAGCCTGCCCCAGGAGATGGTAGCATCAAAGAAAATAAGGGAGTTCAGACTCACATGGGACAGGCATACTGTAAAGGACAAGTTAGGATGAAGGCTATATGGCGGGGTGTAGTTTCTTGGGCAGACTAGATGGATCGCATGGTCCCCATCTGCTGATGCTTTTCTTATGCTCTTATACCCCTCACCTCGAGGAAGGAGAGCAGTTCTCTGGACACTCAATACTTACCTCTACAGCTGACCCGTGAATGACCCGAGTCTGTTACTGAACCCTGGTTGCCAGTGTGGCATGAGGTGTGGCATCCAGCACCTCAACCTTCAGCACCACTGGGTCAGCTAAAAGACTTATTTTTTTAAACCCACCCTGACTATAATGATTGTATTCCTACCCTGTTCAGCTCCTTGAAAGATGTTAAAGGCACATTAGGAATTGTGCTCATTAAAATTGTACATAAAATGGGGAAGGAGATTCCTGCCTCCTGATTGGCCAAGACTTTGTTTTAGCCACAGCCTTAATAGACTACTGCCAATGGCTAACAACAAGTCCCTGACAACCCGAGCATCTCACATACAGAATTTATAAGACACTTTCTAATTTCCATCACAAACATGGCTACTATCTTTACTCTTATACAGTATATAAGCCTTAAACTAGGCAAAAAATAAAAGTCCATTAAATTAAACAAAGTAAGTAAATAATTTACTGTTATTTGCTTTGTTAGAAGCAGTGTCAGTGGCTCAGTAGGTAGCACACTAATCTCTGAGACCGGGAGATCAGAGGACTGTGGGTTCAGTTCCCACATCTGGCACTTGGATTAATATCCCAGTACTGACACTGTAGTGCAGCAAGAGAGGGGTGCTGCACTTCTGAGGTGCCGTGTTTTGGATGAGACATAAAACTGAGGTCCCATCTGCCTGGATTGGTGGTAGTTCAGGTGGAAGTTAAAGATCCCATGGCACTTATTGAAAAGAGCAGGGGAATTTCCCCGATGTCCTGGCCAAATTTCCCTCATTCACTAAAAATACCACCAACAGCTTAATCTGGTTTAAGGTCAGTTGGCATTCATCTATATCCCCTTCCCCCCCGGGTTGTACCTGAAAATAGGTAGGATTTGTCTAGTGCACTTACCTGGTCAACAAAAACTAAATAAAATAAAATAAAAAAAAATTTACTCATGAGCCCCTCATTACACACATACAAAAAAATGAGAAAATCAAGTACTATTCAGAGTTTCCATTGCGGGTGTTTCTTAGATTACTATGAAAAACCCCCTTCCTATCCTTTCCAGTTTGCAAGAGAACTGCCTGCTCCTTACCCTGTAAAAGATGAAACTGAGGTTCTAGCTCCACTTGAGGCCTGTGTATGTATTTGTATGTGTATGCCAGAGGAAATTCCATGTTACCATGCTGTGTGTGGGGATGGGGGTTGGGGGGGAGCATTCTTCTACTGCAATAATACAGAGATTTGAATTATCCTATTTCATGGTAAACAATCAGATAATGTATTGAATGTGTAGAAAGGCAGATGGCTGACAGGTAAACAACTTCTGCAGATGGACTATTTTAAAATGTTTAGCTACATTGTAACACATATTTTGTGGCTTTGAAAGTTTTTGAGTGTTCATTTTTTAAAAGCTGCCTATGAGCTCATTTTATATAAACAATATGGGACTTCAGGGACATTGGTTGTACTAGGTTTACCACACAGTCACTGACTGAAGGCACTTGGCTTCATCTGGTGCCTTATAATGCCTCTGACAGTGGGGTAAACTTAGTACAACCAATGCCCTGTTGTGCCTTACTGCTGAATTGACAGATAATATATGGAAAAAAGAAAGCTAGTGAATTACTTGGGGAGCTTACTAAGAAAAGTGAAATGACTGCAAACCGGAAGGCATATATGACTATGAAAGAGTATAACAGGATAACTAGAAAGAAAAGAGGTGATGTCTAAAATGATACAAATAAAGTTTGACAATTAATTACCACTGGTTCAGACAGGAACAAGAAAAGCATCCAAGCAGCCATGCCAGGGAATACTTGGTTTCGATATTATATTGCTCTACACCTGAGGTGAAGATAGCAACAACATACAGTATGTGACCTGTACATTTTGAACTGACAGCCCAAGGAACCCACCAACCCATCAGAAACTGTACTTTTTTTTAAAGTCTGAAAAGAAACAAATCTGCTGGTATTGATTATTTACCAGCAGATGTATTTCTAGGTGATGTTGCTTGGTAGACAACAATACTAGCAATATTGTTCTCAACTTTACCAATCAATCAATCAAGTCTTTATTTAACCAGGCGTTCATCATTGAGCAGAAGCTCATTTACAAGATGGACCTGGATAGAGCATGAACAATTGTTTATACAGGTCAACACAGGTATTTACAAGACAATACAGATAATACCGTTTACAGAGAGGAAGAAAAAGAAGTTCATATGTACATAGAATTATACAGATATTGTACAGATTACAGGGTATTTACATACATAGAAGTGTCTAACAATGATAGTTTAACCTTCCTGAAAGATTGGAGTATAGGAGAACTTGTGCCTATCCACAAAAAGGGGTCATTATAAAGATCAAGTCAGTTACAGAACCATCACAATATAACGTACAGTCGGTAAAAGTTACAGCAAATACTTTCTACAAAAATTAGAACTGTGTATGACAAAAGAATAATATTTTAAGCAAGAAACAATTGGGGTTTAGAGAACACAGATCCATAATGGACAATATTTTCATATTAGGTTATTTGAAATGAAAATACAGTACTTCCATTGAAAAATAAGTATCTTATATATTGCTCTGTTTGATATTAAGGGGTGAATTTGACAATGTTAATAGGTAAATATTATAGGATACCTTAAGAAATTACAGTACAGAGCCCAGGCTTTTAATTATTCTAAAACTGCTATAATATATGTATTTATCTAAAAGTTGGTGACTGGGAGAGGCATGCTGAGCTGAGGCTCATTTCCAGGTGCGACCCTGGGGAGAGGAGAAGTGGGGAATACAAAGTTCTTAGAGTTTCAAAAACAACACATTGTTCTTCTCCTATATATCATATTTCAATCAGTAATGAGCATGTGGGGTACAGTAGCATAGACAGTAACACATTTAGTTGGATTCTCAGTTTAAGTGTGTCAGAAAGGAAGTCAGATACAACAATCTTAAGCAGGAGAACTGAGAATAACATTTTAAATATAGCAAGGTGACAGTAAAGATTCTGTAGTGGGACAGTGGGTATGGCAGTTAAAAGCTTTGGATGTAAAGGGTAGGACTGTAGCAATGCAAACAAGAAGGAGAGTTGGGGTACACAGGGGGAGTGTTGCCTGGAGAAAGGCCTGGAGAGATAATCTAATATAAGTATTGTAGTGAGATGCAGTATAGATGGAAGGAAAACAGAAATGATACAGGCAAAGAGCAATGCAAAGCAGGGATGCATCATTGCAACTTCTTTGTTCAACATCTATATTAAATAATCTAAATTGTGATCTAGATAAACACAGATGCACCAAAAATTAAATTTACCAATAGAAGTGTCCTTTTTTATGCACATGATGCTTAACTAATGTAATTTACCATTTGGCCTCCAAAAAGGCATGAGTAGTTTTGAGAGATGCTTAAACGATATCAGTATGCAAATGAGTATAGACAAAACAAAGATCATGACTGTTGGGAAAAAATCAGAAGAAACCACATAGGGACCAGTGGAAACAGAATTATTGAGACAGTAGACAATTTTATATATATATATATATATATATATATATATATATATATATATATAAAATTAGAGGCAAAAACTCAGTTTAATGCATTAGTTAGGGTTGTTCCACAGCAACAACAGTGAGGAATTTACTGTTAGGGTTGAAAACCCCTCTGGACCCCGCCCACCCCCCAACCGGCATTGGGTGCATTGATCCGCTCTAACTCTCACCCATGACATGTAAAGCAGAAGTATGGAGAGATGGGGTGAGGTTGAACCTGATCAATGCGCTGAAGGGCTCAACTAGCCAAACCCACTTTTAACCGCAATGGAAACAAATTAAAGAATTTTGCATAATCCCTTCTTTTGAGAATGATAGCAGAATGTAATGGCAAGGCCCGCCCGCTGCATAATGGATAGTGAGGCGGGCCGCCATGATGTGTGACATACTAACAGGGACAACAATGCAAACAGAAATGCTAACAGTATGGCACATGAAGTAACACAAAACACGAATGAGAACGAAGAATTAGCATACATGGGTAGATGAGCGGGAATGGTCTGCCAAGTGATGTGTTGTCGTAATAACGGTGCCTGCAAACAGAAATATCATGACATGGTGATGTAAAGTGAAACAGTAAGATAAACGATGCTGTAGACAGAAATGGCAAGAAGCATGGCGCAAAATAAAAAGCGCCAAAGGATAGCATACATGGTGGCGCCAGGCGTCAATATTAAGTGAAATGAGTGGATCTACAAGCGGAAGGGCAGCGATAACAGTAATGTAAGCGCACAGGCTGGTTTCCCCAAAACCTGCATTGAGAAAGACAGTGAGTACAAAATGTGCACAAAATAATGAGTATCGGTGCAGAAATGAGATCTTGGAATACTAAAAACGCATTTATCTCAGGAACACGACATAGAAAAAATTAAAGTCATATTATTTACAACAATCTAGCTAATTTAATCTTAGCCCAGTAGGGGCTAAAATTTTCGACAAAGTCTGTATCTACCGTTTCGAGAATCACGGGCCCTGAAAGCAGCTGGCCGAGCAGCAGTAATGTTATCCTATGGAAAAAAAGAAAAGTTCGGTATGCATAAATTTGCCTCCCTGTAATGTTTTCACCAAACTACAGAGGCACATCTGGCAAACATGGCTTATCTTCCCTCAATTTCAGGAAAAAGAAACCGTTATTTTGTGGGGGCTCCAAATGATTTCTGTTAAATTTGAGTAATGTTATCCTATGGGACTCTTTGTTCCCACTTTTGTATAAGGGGACTACATCTGCTGTCCTCCAGTCTTTGGGCACCTCCCTGTTTCCAGTGAAGCAACATGACTTGTGTCTTTTCAAGTTTAGTGCCAGTCTACTACTTTAGAAATTGCCCTAAACATGATCTTACTCCTGCAGTAGTTTGATCTGCATTTCACTGCTTTATTGCCTATACAGTACTGAATATGTTATCATCATACAAGTGGTACCTAACACTTTGCAGGTGGATTACAGTGTAATTTACATAAATAGAGAAAACATGGTGGCCTAGTACAGAGCACCATGGACCCCTTTTAGTGCCAGCAGGAATTTAGATTTTTTTTCCCAGTGTATTGTCACCAGTTGTTTTTAAATGGGCAGATATATTGTCATCCAAATCAGCTCTTAATGCTTGGACCCTAGCTTGGGACACCTCCTAAATGCTGTACTATGGACAACGGTGTCAATGACCCTGGAGAGTTTGATGTAGATAGCATTTGCCAATGAACCGCTTTCTATTGGAGACTGAATATTATTGGTTACTTTCAAGACTGGTATCATAGTGCTGTAATGGGCTTTAAGGCCAGACTAGTTTAAGTACAAGCTGTTTTGAGCCTGCAAAAATTTATTTATCCGCTGACCTACGAGCCTCTCCAGCACCTTTATACCACTGGCAACATTAGGATGGAGTGATAATTAGTATGTATGCCTTTCTTCCCAGAGTTAAATACAGACATGATCATAGCCTCCTTCCAATCACTAGGTAATTCTTTGGATCTGACAAATAAATTAGATAGGGCTGAAAGGGGTCCACATATTAAAGGTGCATGAACATCCTAGGCCAGGATTAGATAACCTAATACTATTATACAGGTCACCAGAGCTGTCAGCTTCAAATGTTGTAGGTAGATGTTAGCAATCTATATGCCATTATACCACTTTGTTCAATTTATTACAAAAATGACATTTTCATCGCATAGTGACTACCAGTCAGGTTATAGTTTGTCTCCAGTATGTGAGGGTTTAAATGCATTGAATACATGAATGAAAGTCAATATATTTTTCAGGATTTTTATTTAAAAAGAGGAAAGGGTTGAAAAGTAGCCAGTTGAGTTCATACTCATTTTTAATGGCTTCCTAATACATATTGCACAATAAATAAACAGCACATTTATATAGCATCCCCCATTACTAGACAAATACAAATGACTTGATACAATTAATATATATGTAATGAAGTAAAGTACAACACATATATGCAAAACCAAGCTTAAAGATTTAAACAAGAGTAACTGAGTACTTGACAGTTTTCTTTAAACCATGTTTAGAGGGCATGGGATGAAGTTGGAGGGAGGACATTCAGAGGAAACATGAGAAAGAATTTCTTCACAGAACGGGTGGTGGACAAGTGGAACACCCTGCCAGAGGAAGTGGTGGGGGGCTGAAATAATCACGGGATTTAAGAATGCATGGGATAGACATAAAGGAATTTTAGAGGTCGGGGTAAGGGGAAACAGACTTCTAGGAAAACAAACTGAACTTATAAGCTCAAATGGGCAGACTGGGTGGGCCATAGGCCCTTATCTGCCGACACTGTCTATGTATCTATGTAAGTGCATAATGCCAGTAGGTGATTAATGCTTTTCTGAAGTGTGCAAGATATGGTGCTCCAAAATGTAGGGGCTTTAAAAGAAAGAACCATGTGTTTAAGTAAGCCATTCTGGGGATATTGAATTCAAATCCATTGGTTGCCCTTAATCAAGGTTTTAAGGTGTGGTAAAAGAGGAAATAAAAAAATATATCATGATACTTTTTGTTTGACATACTTCCATATTAATGTTACTTGCTCCAAGGGAAGTCAGTCAAGGGATATAAGAAGGTCCCACAATGGTGAGTCCATTTTGGGGTTGCAAAATTAAGTGTGCAAGTTTGTGATATAAAGAATCTAACTTCAGAGAATTATTTTAGATGAAGATGCATAGAAAATATATCCATAATCAAACAGAGGCAAGATCATAGTTTGAACAATTTTAATCTTGTATGTAAAGAAAAAAAACATGTTTTATTCCTGTGTATATGAAGCCTGTCCTGGAATTTACTTTTTTTTCAAGAACTTTTAGACAATGATCCCATTTCAAGTTTCCATGTAGTCATAGTCTGAAATATGTTTTATGTGGTACATTTTGCAACTTTCTGTTATTACTTGTGAAAATTAAAATTTGTGCATTTGTTTTGACCTTCACGCTGAATCAAATTGCATCACCAGCATATTTTGTTCATCCAGTTGAAATTTATTTATACTCAAAAATTCTTGAACTTTATCAAAAGCTGTCTGCAGGCTGGTTTGGATTGTTGGGAATCAAACTCCACCATTGACAATTGCATCATCTGCATAAAGGATGATGGTCAAGTTGTCTTGCTATGCATTAAGATCATTAATACATAGTGAGAAAAGAATGTCCCCAGAACAGAGCCCTGAGGTACTCTGCATCTCAAATCAGTTCTTCTTGAAGTCACACTACCAGTTGAGAACAGCTGACATCTGTTTGTTAAGCAGCTTTACAGTCATTTTCCTAAAGAACTATGAAAAACTAAGCTACCCAGTTTTCAAGCAGAAAGCTGTAGAGTATTGTGTTGTTGCACTGGAGAGGTTAATGAAAATGGTTCTGGCAACCATGCCACTGTCCACCACTCTGTATGGGTCACTTTAACCTTCACGGGCAGTGGCAGAGCCATGGTTAGGCTTGAAGCAAGACAGGTTAACATTAAAATTTCCATTTACAGCTAAATGATTCAAACATTTTCAATCAACCTCTCAAGACCTTCAACACAACCAACAGCAGTGATATTGGGCAGTAATTGAACTTGCCTTTGTCATCTGACTTGAAGACTGGCGTTACCTTAGCAAGCTTCCATGCATCAAGAACTCTCCTAAACTAATGGACATATTTAAAAGGAAAGTCAATGAACTAGCCCATCAACTCAATGGTAGTGGCTACTGCTCACGATGTCTGTAACCCAGGTTCCAGAACAAGCCAGGTTATTCAGAAGGCCTGCTGGGGAGGATGGTAGATTATACATTGAGGTCTACTAAATCACTTTCCTGATTGGTCAGCTACTACTTTATGCCATGGGGTACTATTTGCATAACCACTACACAAAGTACCAGCCAACCACACATTAAAAAAAAAAGTAAAATCACTGCATGCAGAATTCTCAGTGTTCCAATAAAGTCTTGCAAAGCTGCCATTTTTTTTCTCCTGCTAATGACACCATTCTGCAAAATGAAAAGCCATTGAGGAATCAGTTTCACTGTTGCTTACTTGCTGTGACCATATGGGAACACAGAGGTAAGCTCTCCTTCATCTCTATATCGCTGGCCTGACCGCACTGACAACTGCTTGACTCTTTGATTGGAACTTTGCTCAACTCATTCATGTTGTGTTGGTCAGCAGTGTTCATGGGCATTGAGGGCTTCTGTCAAACAAAATTAAACTATTTTGCAGAGGGAAGGATGATTTGTTAAAATCATCACACAGAATAAAAAAAAAAAAGCTTCTGCTTATGTTTTTTGTACTACTGTCTTCTTTCCTAATGGTACAATTGGAATAACCCATGACAGGGCATGGGTTGGGCTGGGATTTGCCCACAGCTGGCATGGTTGGTCACTTGTGCTGCACCCTCATGACGAACCACACCAGCCATGGATAAACTCTCAGCCCAACCCATACCCCATTGTGGATTATTCTAAGCAACCCATTGGTACTCTTCTCATCAGGAAAGGAAGGGCTCCTTGACTCAATGTAATACAGCCACCTGGGTGACCACAGGTGGTTCTGCAATCTGGAGCCAGTAATTATGGGAGGGGAGTTTATCGCCCAGTACCATGTCTTGCTTGTGCATTTGCATCATTCAGGGTCTCCATGACATCCACAGGCTGGGACAGGAAAAATGATAAAAAAAAAAAAACAGCAATGTGGTATATGGTCCACTGACTGCCACAGGCCCTGCACCACCAACTGGACTCTCACTGAGAACAGAAACTTAAAATCTGTTGAGGAACTTGGCCAGACTCCAGCAGCTCTTTCCCTGGGTGGTCATCCAGTGGGGCAGAGTTAACTTCCCAAGATGGTGGATGATGGGGCTAGGTGGAGCAGCAGGACCGATGTGGGCCAAACAGGTGTGCAAGGGGGACATAAATCACAGAAAATTAAAAAAATGTCATATTAAGAGGTAGCATATTTCAAATGTCTGGGATGTAGAATATCAATCCCTCTACTTTTATTAGGGTCATATTTTAACAGAGGTACAGTATGTACATCCTCGAAGCAGAAAGCAGATGAAGCAAAGAGAGAATCATTACTAGTTGAGGCCTCTGGAAGTTTATGACACCCAATAGTTAGAGGAACATGAGTGTCATCACACCCAGAGGTCTTCTGATTTATGTCTGATACTAAAAAGTATGCATGAAATGCATTTATTATTGTCCTTGTGTTTTCTATGTTAGTCCCATTAATGTCAAACAGCTCTGGAATATTGGAATCTGCTAGCATACAGTATTTAACCTTTTCCAGGACAGACTGGGATTCACTGAATTATTGTTTTCTAGTCGGCTTTGGATATACTGCTGCTTGGTCACTCTGATTTCTTTAAGGGAAGAATTTATTTTAGTTCTGTAGTCCTGCCAGTCAGATACATTATTAATTATTTTAGCTTTCTTCCAAGCTTTGCTGTGCAATGTGTGCATATTATTTAAATACAGTATGGTGAATACCAAGGAGAGTTATTTGTTCGAATTGTGTGCCTTTTACCGGGGCATGCATGTTACAGAATTATTTGAAAATACTTGTAAAATAAGAACAGGCCACACTGATATCTGTTTTCCAAGTCTGTCATAAATTAAATATAATCAAATTTCTTTAATGATCTAAATGTCCTAGCGTTTGATTTTCCCTTTATTTTTGGTTGTTTACCAACACAATAAATGAACTGATGGTCAGATGACAAATCCAAGAGAACACCAGCTTGGGTATATTTCTAAGGCTGGTTGGTAAATATTAGGTTGAGTACAGTAGATACTTTGTATTGTTATGTTTGCTTGCATGCATGTGCAAGAAACATAGTGCCATCATCCGAAGTTTTTCGGAGGTGTGGCAGCCCTCTTCCAATTCAGTCAGTGTGTTTGCAGGTGCGGCCGCAGTTCTCCATCGCCTGCTGAGCTGTCTTGACAGCTCCAAATGCAGTGGCGTACAGTTGAAAGGGGGAGCTTTGCTTCAGTGAGCAGTGATCAGATATCGCCTGCTCATGCACGTCCCCCCTACACACACACACACACACACACACACACACACACGCATGCTGCGTGCTCAGCCTCCCCCCCATGCTTACATTGTATAGCCGACCGGAGGCGTCCAATCCCCCATCAGCTGTGCTGTGCTCCCCCCAAAAACACAGTTCCATATGCCACCCTGGGTGCCCACCCCAGCATGGCTACATGTCGTATAGCCGACGGGGGTGCCCAATCCCCCATCGGCTCCACTGTCTACCCCCCCAGAGTACAGGGTGCCACGCTGGGAGCCCACCCCAGCACGGCAACAGATGCTATGGCTGACGGTGCCCAATCCCCTGTCGGCTCCATGCCCCCAACCAGTCATCCTTCTGCCATGCTGGGAGCCCACCCAGCGTGGCAAACGCCTCAGCCGTCATCATTAAAAAAACCTGAAACTTAAAACGGTCTCTCGCTGTGTCTGCCTCCACCGCGCCACCCACTGCGCGCAATCTGCCTCCCCACCCCACTCCATACTTACCTCTGGACTCTGGTGCAATGATCTTCGTGGACGTGGAACACGCTCTGCACTCTTCAAAGCCGACCGCGAACTGAGGAAATGCCAGTAAGCTGTATAATGGAATAGATAGGGTTTTTCAACTTTGTTGCATATCTCAGGCATTTTTGGAATTTTTGCACCAAATTTTCAACATGGGGTTTTGGGACCCCTTCTCATGAATGCTCTCACTGTCATGGCGTTAATCAGGCCCGAAAGGTGATTTCGCAGTCACTGGCGCAAAATCACCTTTTCGGACTGAGTAACAAAATGACACTGACACTGTTCATAAGGTGGGCTCTCAAAAAGCCTATGTTGAAAATTTGGTGAAAAAATTCCTAAAAATGACTGTTTTACGAGCGTGTGTTGCGCAGTTCCTACGCACGCTCATAAGTTTGCGAATTTTCAATATTTTCACTCCATATTTTCAACATTGCCATTTTACCACACCTCCTTATGAGCAGTACAACTGTCATTTTTCACATCTTGCCAAAAACGTGTTTCTGCCCATGTAGCACAGTATGTAGGTGTGGCGCAGTAGGTGTGTGAAATCAATGTATGGTACACATTAAGAAAATCACAGTGACACTTTTAATGAGCAGAGGTTTTAAAATGGCTATGTTGAAAATTTGGTGAAAAATTCCTAAAAATGACTGTTTTATGAGCGCGCGTTGTGCAGTTCCTACGCACACTCGTAAGTTTGCGAATTTTCAATATTTTCACTCCAGATTTTCAACATTGCCATTTTATTACACTTCCTTATGAGCAGTGCAGCTGTCATTTTTCACATCTTGCCCAAACTGTGTTTCCGCACATGTAGCGCACAATGGTGCAGTCAGTGTGTGAAAGCAATGTTTGGGACACATTAAGAAAATCACAGTTACATTGTTCATGAGCAGAGGTCTTAAAATGGCTATGTTGAAAATTTGGTGACAAAAGTCCATAAAATGACTGTGTTATGAGTGAGCATTAGCGAGTTGTCACGCACTTTGTAAGTTCATGACTTTGTAATATTTTCAGTCCAGATTTTCACCAGTGGCATTTTTCCACACTTCTTTATGAACAGTACAGCTGTCATTTTTCACAACTTGGCCGAAATGTGTTTTCACACTTTCAGTGCAGAGATGCGTGGTCACTGTGGGAAATCATTGTTCGGGACAGATAAAGAAAATCACAGTGACACTGTTCATGATCGGAGGCACCAAAATGCCTGAGTTGCCAATCTGCTGTGAAAAATCCCCAAACTAATTACATTACGGGTGTGCGTTGCACAGTTTCTATGCACGCTCGTGACTTCACCAGTTTTTTTAATATTTTTACTGCAGATTTGCAACATTGCCATTTTTTCCACCTCCCCATGAACAGTACAGCTGTCATTTTTCACATCCTGTTCGGAATGTGTTTTTGCACCTGTGGTGCTAAATGCCGTAGTCGCTGTGCATAAGCAGCTTTCGGCTAACAAACTGATATTGCCACTGTTCATGAGGTGGGGGTCTAAAAAACATGTTGAAAATTTGGAGTGAAAATACCAACAAATGCCTGAGGTGTTAGGGTTTCCAACCATAATGCCCCCACTCTGTAGAGAATGACAGGCATCGGGGTGTGACTTGGGATTCTTGCCTGTAATGCTCATACCATTCCATACCCTGCAGCCAGTGAGAGGCATCGAGGTATGCCTTGGACTCTTCGGCCCCAAAGTTCACCCCATTCTCCATACCGCACCCATCTCACCATATTTCCTGATGGAATGGGGTGCGATAAGGGTCAAAGACGCTTAAGGCACACCGTGACACTTGTCGGTGTCTGCAGGTAGGGTGGGTGAAATGGTGGCTCGCTATGCCTGACGACCCAAAGGCACACCCCAATGCCTGTCACTCTGCAGGGTGGTGGTGGGTTGGCTTCAGTTCAATACTTCACTGCCATTCCTATTATGCAGCTCTGTAACTTCTACACTACCTATGCCAATGCCAGCAAGCAAACATTCGGCATTGACAAATGCTTGTTTAGATTCAATCTACTGGGATCAGATATTTGTTGGACAAATCCAAATTCAGGGTCAAACCACCAAGGATTGTTGAATAATTATTTTACCCCAATCAATATTAAAACACCTTGTTAACAACATTTTGTGACTATCAGTTTGTTTCTGAATGGTCCTTTCTAAGCTTTCAAATGTGCATGTTGAGTTTTTGGAGTTGGTAACAACCAATAAAACAAATGGGTCTGGCATTTTTGTTACTAACTTCCAGTGCCCATATTTTAGTGTTGTTACTTCAATCCAAATCCGGCAACTAGTTGTCACTATAATCAGTATTAGAATATATAAACATTCCACCCTCTCATTTATTCCCATCCTTAAAGCCATATATTATACCCCTCAATGGTTATCATTTTTTCACTAACTTTAGTGAATAGCCATGTTTCAGGAAAAAAAAATAAAAAGTCTGGATTGTACAAAGAAACACAATTCTGTAATAAATCAGTTTTTGAATGCAAACTGCTGATGCTGTGTACAAATTTTAACTTATTCATTTTCAGAACTTCATTAGTTATCACTAGTGGTGAAGAAATGACTGGTTTGAGGTTTTGGTGAACATTACTACAAATGAAAACAGCTATACCGAGCAAGAATAACTTATGCTTATGTTTAAAATGTCTCAGATTCCTACCCCAAATTTTAATGCTCCAACCTTTAGGAGATCCATCCAGGCCTAGGCCAACAATAGATGCACCACAACATAGAAACACAAAGACCCATTTAAAACCAGCAATTGCATATTGTAAGACAATTGAACTTCAGCTAATAACAAGTGTTACCACTTTACTAAAATTCCAGTATGTGCAAGGCATTCTCTTGAAGGGCCTCACATCAACTGAAAATATTTCTTCATGGAGCTAAGAGTAACGTTCAGGCAACAATTACGTATCCCATTTCTAGTGAGCACGTGTTGAGTCTGCAACATTACCAGGGATAAATCCTCCTCTAATAGCAAGGAGAAGCAGCTCACAGGTTGGTTAACAATCCTGTATTTTCATTTCTCTGTAGGGTGAGTGACATGACACATTGGTAGTGTTCCCAGTAGAAATGTTTATCACATAGCTAGAAGTAGCTACTGACTTATGTATCCATCCACAGTGAATGAGTGTGTTTACTTGGATTATTCCAAATATAATATTTTTTTTTACTTAGATTGATCAATCGGGTGGGCCATATCCAATTTGCTTCCCCAGTTAGTGAGTGAATGCTCTAATTGGCATTACTCCTAGTAGTGAGTTTTTCACTTTGGATAACAGTTGGCTTATATATCCCAACTCTAATGAATGCATGTTTTGTATTTAGAAGTTTTGCACACCAGGATAGCCGAATTTAGGTGAAAAATCTGTTTTTCCACAAGGCTTTTGGGGATTGATGCAGCAGCAGTGGCAGTACTATTCAGCTGCATAGTTATAGAGAACAAGAATTTCCAATATTGATGAAAATATAATTCCAAATATTGGAATCATATAGCAAACTATGTACAGATGTAGAAAAGTGTGTGTGGGTGTGTGTCCATGGAAGGGGTGCATAGAAAAGGACAAAGTATTTAACACTCAGCTGGGCTTTTCAGAATGTCAGTCATAGTCCTTTTAAGGTTTTAGCTCTTTTATTGTATCAGGTAGCAAATTCCTCATTGTTGACACTGCTACGACAGAGATTTTTCATTAAAAGACTGGTACTTTCTTGATATATGCAGGAGGTCTACTGTAGTCTGGGAGTGCAGTTGATATCTTAGATAGTGTTTGACTAGAAGTCAGCTTAGCTAGGTGGAAGGATGTTATACATTTTGAAAACTGTACTTGCTCATATAAGCTTCATCTTTCTTCATGAGAAAGATGTTTTAGGCTTCTGTGCATGAGGCAGTGGAGTCTTCTTTCATCAAAGTCAAATAGAAATCTGTACATGCTATTGTTAGCAATGGAATGTTTGCATAAAGCTGTGGTATTAGCATATCCGTAGGTTGGGCTCTCATATTGCACCAATGGTAAAAGTGATTGCTTTAGTAGTAGTTTTCTAGTGTTTAGGTTAATGCACTTCAGTTGTAAAGAAGCTTAAGTTTTAGTATATGTTTTAACAGAGCTATTGATGTGCTTCATATAGGAACGTTTAGTTTCAAGCCTGAAACCCAGGCAGTTAAATTATTTGCACTTCCAGCTCTTGTCTTGTAGAGAGTATGACTAGTTGGGAACTGTTGGACTGTCCTTCCACTGAACAACATGGATTTAGTTTTGAGTTGTTCAATTGCAGGTAGTTTGTACTCATCCAGGTCTGAGATTCAGTGAATACATCTTGCAGAGTGCTATTTTATTCAGAGACTGAATTGGCTTTGCTAGATATTACTATGTCATCTTCAAAAGGTGGATATAGGTCATTCTGTTTGTGAAGATGGTTGTTAATTCACTTACTTAAAAGGCAGAGGATGAGCATAACGAAGATGGATCTCTGTGGAACTCCACTGTTGAGTGCTTGTGGAGGGGAAGTTACTTCATTGACTTTGAAAACTGTGACTGGGACTGGTTTGAAATGTGATTTTTGGTTCAAGACAGGGGCATGTTAGCTAAAAACAAGTCATGTAGCTTTGGAAGAAGAAGAAGAAGAAGGGTATGATTCACAGTATCACAGGCCTTGGTAAAATCAATGAAAATGGCTATGACAAGGTATCCTTCATTCTGGACAGTTGTAAGGACTTTGCTTGCATTTTTTTTAAACTAATGATTTTTTACTACTTATCAAGAGACCAAGTACAGAATGCATACATCTAATACATTTATATGCTGTCTTAATACAGTAGGGGTACTTTTAATCTTTCATAAAGCCAACTCTAAAATAAAATAGGTAGTTTACTGGTGCCACTTCTTTGAGTAATATATATCTGGGGCACTCGTTTTTAAAAACTATATATGCATAACTGTTAACTTATGTGAGAGATAGTACATTACCTTCTGTTTTCTCTGATTCTTAGTCTAATAATTTGCCTACTCTTTCAAACCTCTGCAGTCTTTATTCTAAGACCTCATTACTGTTTACTACTATAATTATCATCAATCTTTTATTACAGCTGCTAGTAGGTTCAAAGTATTGGTACTCCTCCTATTCTTCAAATGGGACAAAATATGCAACCATTACATTTGAAGGTTCTCTTTTCTGGCAGAAGCAAGAATGTGATATATTAAATTTGTTTTTCTTGATTACAGATATTTCACCATTCTTGTATTGCTGGGACAACATCGAGTCAGTGTTTAGTGACATTTTTTACTACAATTCAATAAAGTTTCTAAATAATTATTTTTTCTGCATGTTTCACATTCATTTGACATACTGTGCTAAGTTTATTTATGCCTACACCTTATTAAGGTTTGCTGTGTGCATTGTTTACTCCCTCATCCGCTACCTGTATTGTCTCCAATATAGTGAAGCTATTGAGGCATGCAGCCTCCTCCACACCCCATTGCAATCCTCCAATCTCAATAATGGTAACAGACTTTCCCAGTTCTCTTTATGAAGAGGATCCACTGGCAGTGTGGCTATCCTGCTGTACAAAGCAGAGATTTATCTTCAAAGGTGTTTACCCACATCTGCTTGCACTATATATAGCGTAATTGGGATTAACTCCCTAGTCAGGCCCCTCCAATTTGTGTCCCTAATTATATAACTCCTAAGCAGTTAAGTTGAATGTAATCAATGAAGTCTTGCACCATCAGGAATCAATGCTACTGAAATACCAAATCTCAAATTTGTCACACATTTGGAGGACCCACAACTCGAGAAAAAATGAACTGAAGGCAATAGCTAGTGCATAAACTGTATTGTTAAGTGTTTCAGGTACAGAAAAAGAAAAACTGCAAGCTTCACATGGCAGTTTGTAGTTTTTGCTTTTGTACTTAAGACACTGAAAAATAAAGTACATGAACTAATCAGTGCCTTCGGATTAATTTTTACTCCTGTTGCTGGTTGTCCAAATGTGTGGCAAATTAACAACCTGTAAGTATCAAATGAATCAGATCCCCAGGAAACTCCCTGACTAGGAGCACCACCTAACTGTAGGCAGCACGGCTGTCCAAGCTTTCCACCACAGCCACTGCTGCCATCCCTTCTCGATGCCTGGAACACTCACCTGGCTTTGAGATCCTCTCAGGAAGATCCCTGATTAGGAGCACCACCTCACTGGAGGCGGTGTGGCTCTCCAAGCTTTCTTCTGTGGCAACAACTGCCACCCCCCCAGCACCTGGAACACTCACCCGGCTTTGAGATCCTCTCAGGAAGCTCCCCGACTGGGAACACCATCTCACCAGAGGTGGCATGGCTCTCCAAGCTTTCTGCCATGGCAGCCACTGCCATCCCTCCCTGATGCCTGTAACACTCACCTGGCTTTGAGATCCTCTCAGGAAACTCCCTGACTAGGCGCACCACCTCACTGGAGGTGGCACAGATCTCCAAGCTTTCCACTGCAGTGGCCACTGCCATCCTCCCCGATGCCTGGAACACTCCACACGGCTTTGAGATCCTCTCAGGAAGCTCCTGACTAGGAGCAATACCTCACTGGAGGCAACACGCCTCCCAAGCTTTCCACCATTGCCATCACTACCATTCCTTCTCAATGCCTGGAACATTCTCCTGGCTTTGAGGTAAACCAAAATCACACCCTTCCACAGCTTCACAGCAGGTGTACAGATTGGACAAAAGTGCAGCAACTTGGCCAATCCATGCACTCAGCTTGTTTCCAAATCGGAGCACCTTTTTCAAATGCTGCTCGATTGGGGATTATTCTTGGGCAGTTTAAAGTACTGCTCAAGGACCAAACTGCTTACTTTCTGGACTAATTTTCAGACTAATTTAGCGGGGGCCTTGTAACATGGGGTTCAGTGCTTTGGGGCAGGGAATTTGCTTTTAGGCCTCATCTGCTAACTTCAGCTGCATGGATTGTTATAGGGTGGACCAGACTATAGCTTGTGTGTTCCTAGTACTGACATTTTATTCATTTATTGTCATTTCTACTTGTGCAGTGCAGGGCACTGTAATCTCTTGGTGGAAATGTTTGTTTAACTCTCACTGCTGGGAACTTTAGTCTCTTGTGTGGAAAATGTTTGTTTTAACTTTCCACTGCTGGGAATGTTGTTTATGTATTAATGAGAGCTTAGACAGGGATTCTTAGGCTGTTTAAAGTTACTAGCTAATCATTATCAGATCCAGCCAATCAGGATTCTCTGTCTTTTGCCACATACTCCCTCTGCCTAAACCTGCTTTAACCTGACTCTTTTGTTTAGTTATCTCCCCTCTTTCCATATGCCCCACACACACCACTTACCAGCCCTTTGGCTGCTAATTGACCTTGGCTCCTACCGCCCTGCTGGCTTTTGTCCCTGTATGCCCCTCACCTGCCCGCCTCCTGTTTCTCTGCTTCTAAATAAGTATCTTTCTCCATTTTCCCCAGCTCCTCTCAGGAAGCTCCCTGACTAGGAGAACCATCTCACCCTAGTTGGCGCAGCTCTCCAAGCTTTCCGCCGTGGCCACCGCTGCCATCCCTTCCCAACACCTGGAACACTCACCCGGCTTTGAGGTAAATCAGCATTGAGCCCTTCCGCGGCTTCATGGCAGGTGCACAGATTGGACAAAAGTGCAGCAGCCTAGCCAATCCATGCACTCCAGCTGTGTTTCCCAACTCAGAGTGCCTTTTTCAAATGCAGCTCAATTGAGGATTATTCTTGGGCAGTTTTAAAGTACCGCTCAAAGACCAAGCTGCTTACTTTCTGGACTAATTTTTGTCCCACCCACTCTTCCCCCGACACTAATTAAATACTCTTCCTCCCCCACTCAGCTCCCTACTTCCACCCTCTACCAGCCCTGCTGCTGCCGCGGCCACTCCTCTTAAAGTGACAGCAACTCCTCTTTACCCAACTGTCCTCGGACTCTGTACTCCCTAATTAACACTGCTTGCTTTTACTTTTTACCTTCAAAACTCTTAACCGCTGGCACCTACCCCAAGCAATATAAATAACTACATGCTCCTTCTCTTGGCTGGATCCCTGTATGGCTTGCGCTGTGCAACCGATGCCTTCACCACATTATTAGCAGTGGATCAATTGCATCTACACAGTTACACTGTGTCACACCCAACCCCATACCCCGTTCCCTCAACTTTCAGACCCGAGTTGTCTAAACTACCGCTTATGACCTTTGCCTCACTGGCCCTACTATCAAACCTAGAGTGCCATCTGATTGGCCTGTTTGTCCACTCCCTCACCCTCCAGTCACTCCGCTGGCACACCCCCACTATGTTCATCTCCTATATCTCCTTCTTGTCGCTGGTGATGTGGAAAGCAATCCAGGACTGCTGAACACACACATTGATCCCTCTGATGTGACCTGGTCAGGACATAATGGCGTTCGTGTTGCACACCTAAATGTATGCAGCCTATCATTCAAATTCTTCAAGCTCCAGGCATGGGTGTCTCTATACAAACCTCACATCCTAGGCCTGTCTGAAACCTAGCTTAAACTATCCATTGCTGTTGCCTCTTGTCTACTGACCAGCTTCTCCTTATTTCACCACCACAGCCACTGTCATATCCTTCTCTACCCCCACCTCGGGTAGCCAGTTGATTTTTGCTGAAATTGTCCTAGGCAACACAAAAAAAACTTTTCATAGGCTGTTGTTATAACTCCCCACAAGAGGGGTCCAAGGCCTAGCCAACTTCCTAGATGGTCTTGCGTGTACCTCCCCCTTAAGGAACACTGTTCTGCTTGGGGATTTCAACCTCAATTGGATGGAATCCACAGCACCTGACCATGTACATCTCCTAAAATTACACCACCTAGAACAAGTTATCTCCTCCCCCACTAGGCTAAACATCCACACTCACAGCCATTCCACCCTTGACTGGATTGTCACCAACGAGGCAGACCTGTTCCTTCAGGCAAGTATGTCAGACTCTATCAGTGACCACTACCCAACCTACAGCATCCTGTCCTCCAAATATAGCCTCCTTCCACCTAAGCTTCTGTCCTTTAGAAAATTTAACTGCTGGGACCCTACACTCATCCTTGAGGAAGCCTGCAACTTAAACTGGTCAAAGCTTTTCCCTTGCACAGACATCTCCACTACAGTCACCATCTTTACCGATGTCCTTCTTACATTCCAGGACAATCATTTCCCCATCACCATGAGACAGGTCAGGGAGGAAATACCTACTGGATATCTAAGGAGCTACTGACCCAAATGAAACTCTGTGACAAGGCGTGGAAAGCCTATAAGGCTTCTCCATCTAATAAGCTATGGAATGCTTACTGGCAAAAATACTACACTAACCTGCAATCAGACTCACTTGGCAATCCATGCACTTTCTGGGCCTCCCTAGGGTCCCTCCTAACCCCAAAGTCCAACAAACAGATAACTCAGCTAAACTCCCCCACTGGCCCCATCACCAGCCAAGGTGTGATCGCAGACACCTTCAACAAAATGTTCAAAGATCTCTCTCCATACACTAGTAAACTCACTGCTCAGCCTCCCTCAGACCATAATAGCTTACCTCATGGCTCCCAGCAGTCTACCAATGCATCTTAAACCCCTCTTTTTACTTCAGGGGAGTTGGTCTAAATGTCACTGCAAAAGTGCTGAAGATGCTACCAACAAGAGGTTGCCAAGGGCAGTGATGTGCTTTATCCTGCCCTCTTGAGACTGCTCTCCCCAACCATTCTTCAACCCCTAACCTACATCTTCAACCGCATCCTTTCAAAGTCAGTGGTACCTGATTCCTGGAAGTATGCCAATGTTGTGCCCATTCTTAAGGCTGGTGACCCCCATGCCCCTGAGAACTGCAGACCCATCTCCTCCTCCTCACTTGAGTAAACTCTTGAGAAAATAGTTCACCATCAGGTATCCAATCACCTAGATATATACCACCTCCTCAGCCCTCACCAGTATGGCTTTTGTAAACTCACAGTACTTCTCTGCCCTTACCCTTTTCACCAATCACGTCCTCGGAAACATAGACAAGGGCAATGCCACAGACTTAGTGTTTGTGGACCTTTCAAAGGCTTTTGACCTCATTGATCACCATTTCCTCTACTCAGTCCTACTAAATTTTGGCTGCTCACTGGATGCTGTTACATGGTTCCACAGCAACCTCACTAATCGGTCCCAGTCTGTACTGATTTGTAATAACTCCTCTGCTGCCTTGCCCATCCACACAGGCATACTGCAGGGCTCTATACTTGGGCCTCTGCTATTCTCTATGTTTATAAATGATCTCCCTGCTGCTAGCATAACCCACGAGGCACTCCTCTATGCTGATGACTTCATCATCTACCACAGCGACAAATCCCTTTTATCCTAATCTGCTACCCTCACAACTAATGATGGGCCACCCAGAGGTGGTCCTCACAAGAAACTCTCTAAATGAGAAAAAACTAAAGCAATGCTCTTTGGTTCCAAGCCATTCCTAACTAAAGTCTCAAAATTGAAGACCTCAGTATTGATCTCTACCACTGCCATCCCTCCCCTTGAAACAGTACCCACCTTTAAATATCTATGTGTGACATTTCACCTATCCCTCACTTTCAATGAGCACACCACCACCATTATGAAGAAAATTCACCAGAAACTGTGGCCAGTCTATAACCTCAGTCAATTCCTGACCAATGAGGCCTACCTAGCCATTGCTAGAGGCAACCTGCTGGCTCTTCTCGACTATTGTGCACCCATTTAGACTGCCATGGCCTTGTCTTTATTAACCCAACTTGTCCCCACTTACAATGATATTTGTCACTTTGTCCTCCCAGCCCTATTCTCCTCTCACTATTACATGCTGTATCAGTCCCTAGGCTGGTTCCCTCTTCAAGGTCACTTTGAACTCGCCATGAGTAATTTAGTAGACTGCTCACTTAGGAACTCTCAGAAGTCACCTTACTCTGCCCTTCTGGCTCATAGGGTGGTTCTCCGATACCTTAAGGACTCCTTCCTTCCTCAACTGGAAATTCCTTGCACCTCTACAGCCGTGGGCAGCAAAGCCTTCTCTGTCTCTGCCCCTACTCTCTAGAACCATCTCCCTTCATCAGTCAGGCTATCCCCCTCTCACCTGTCCTTTAAATCCACCCTCTGAGTCTGGCTCCTGTCTGAGACCACATGCAACTGCAGCTGATCCTCAGCAATTAGCCAGGGCCTTAATCCCCCACCCGGCCACCTCCTGCCCACCACACCATCTTCTAGTCTAACTATTCTATGTCTATGGAAAGGCATCATCAATTGTAAATTTGTACACTTGTTTTTTATTGTAAAGAGTGTCATACACTTGTATACTGTTGTTTATAATGAATGGTATCAACTGCGTATTCAATACATTTGTATATACTTTGTCTTCAGAGCAAGATACAGCAGTCTAGAGCTACATATTTTTACGATAAAATCACTTCTATCTCAGCAGGAGTTAGTACCTGTTTGGATTAAGCAAACAGATACTTTATTAGTGGAAGGGGGTCTCATTTAAGTAAAAAAATAAAGAAGAAGAAAATCACTGTGTGTTCTCTGAGGAAGGGGCTGTATCAGCTTAATTTACTGAGTCAGAGCAGAGGGTGAATCTAATTGGGGTGTGGCTTAGCAGCTTAGTAGTACAAAAGCAGCTGGTCTCCAATTACAGCTTTTCGCTGTTTTTGACAGAAGAGAACTTTGGTTCTCAGAGCAAGATGCAGCAGTCTAGAATTACAGATTTTTACTGATTGCCCCTCCTTACCACCCCTCCTACTACCCACCCAAAAGCCAGTTCTACTTTTATAGCCACTGGATTTGACTGACAACATGAACTTCCTGTTTGGCAGTAGGAAAGGAAGGATCACTGAGACACATTAGTTTCATCAACCTTGAAGGAACCTAAAAATAACTCTTTCTCCCTCCCGGCTGCTGGAGGTCTGAATCCAAGCATGGAAGAAGGAGACTACTGAAGACTACAGGAAGTTCCTGCCCCAGAACAGGAAGGGTGAGAGTTGTAAGGGCACATAGGCAGTAGGAAAGTAAGTGTAAAAATACATAGAGGGGAGGAGACAGTAAACATACAAAGCAACAGGAGAGGGGACACAAAATAAGTCAAGATGGGAGTCATGCAGTGCAATAGCTGTGGGACAGCAGTGTTCCGGGAGACATTCTGGAGGCTGTGATGCTGCCCTGTTTGCAGGCACCTCTGTGGTCTGAGGGAGGAGGTGACCCATCTCCAGGCTGACCTGGCTAGGATGCATGAAACCTCTTCCCCCACCAAGGGACCACCAGGGCCACCACCGTTACCTCAGAGGTTGCTAAGAAAAAGGAGCGGGTTGGATCAACGTGGGCTCAGGGAGGGAAAGGGTGGTGGAACAGAGGTGCATCCCTCCAGCTGTACCTTTCCATAATTCATATGCTGTTCTGGCAAAGAGTGGTTCCTCAATGGAGGCACCTGCACTGGAGACCAAGAAGGATGCTGGGAACCTTCACAGAGGAGACCCACAGGAGGGTGGCATGAGACCCCACAGGTGAAGGAAACAACTCCTGGTGGGGGACTTGATCATTAGGGGGCAGAAGTGTGGGATGAAGGGGATAGGGAGGAAAGGTGCCTGCCTGGCACCATGGCTTGGAGGGACTGGAAGCTAATCCTCTGGATCACAGTAGCAGCTGCACAAGGGAGGGAGCTGGATGTCATTCTCCACCTAGGGACAAATGACCTGGCTGTGAATGGAATCAGAGCAGTGCAAGAGGAGTTTGTGGAGTTGGGGAGGAGTCTTAGACAAGTAGCATGTACGGTAACCTTCTTGGAGGTGCTGCCTGTCTATGGCAAGGATGATGCTAGGGTATTCCACACCATGGGATTCAATGAATGGTTGAAAAACTGGTGTGGAGTTCAGGGTTTTGGCTTCATTGGGGACTGGGGAGCCACCTGGAGGGATGCAGGCTTATACCAGTGTGATGGTCTGCATTTCTCCAGAGGGGAACCAGGATCCTAGGTGACAGATTTAAATGCTTCATTGGCAGCATTTAAACTAGCCAAGGGGAGAGGCACTGAAAATAAGCAGGGAAATCCCAGCCTTCCCCCACAAAACACAATAGTTAGAGAGGTAAATGACAAGGTAGAGAAGTGAATAGGGAGCAGGACAGGGATAAATGCAGAAAATGGTGGTAAGGACAGGGATGGGGCTAAAAGGGGTAAGGCCATAATAAATAAATGGAAGGTGATGAGTATCAATGCCCGCAGTCTGTGCAACAAGCTCCCTGAACTAGTGGCCTTGATGGAAGAGGGATGCCTGGATATTGTGGCAGTCACTGAAACATGGTACACAGAGAACCATGACTGGGATGTCAAAATACCAGGATACACAGTCTACAGGAGGGACAGGGTAGGCAAAACAGGAGGAGGAGTAGCTCTCTACATAAGGGAAGGGATTAAAGCAACAGAACTAAAGAGTAAACAGGAAGTGGATGAGTCACTATGGGTCACCCTGGAGACAGGAAATGGCACCACAATCTGCATGGGGGTTGTGTACAGACCCCCATCTCAGGGGGAGGAAATGGACAAGGAAATGATAGAAGGCATCCTTAAAATGGCAGAAAAAGGGGAGACATTGTTAATGGGGGACGTTAATATGCCAGATGTTAACTGGAGTAACTTTGCTGCAGGCACATCCAAAAGCAGGGTCATTCTTGATGCCCTACAGGGGGCATGCCTCAGACAGCTAGTGTTGGAACCCACTCAGGAGGGAGCATTCTTAGACTTGGTACTCTCAAATGGGGAAGGAGAAAGGATCTCAGATTTAGAAGTGGGTAGCCATCTGGGAACAAGTGACCACCAAACAGTGTGGTTCACAATAAACACAGCCACAGAGTCAAGCCATACAAAAACAAGAGTATTGGACTTTAGGAGGGCTGACTTTGGAAAATGAGAGACTGCCTCAAAAAAGCACTAGCAAACGGGCAAGAAGGAGGAGTGGAGGAACAAGGGGGAATAATCAAAACAGCCATTGCAGAAGCAACAAGCCTTTGTGTGAAGCAAATCAACAAACAAAATGAAGGAAAAAAGCACTATGATTCTCAAACGAGGTGGCAGGGATGGTTAAGGAGAAAAGGATAGCATTCAGAAAGTATTAGGAAACAGAGAAGGAGCAGGACAGAGAACTTTATCAGTTAAAGCAGAAGGAGGCAGGGAAGACAGTCAGAATAGCAAAGGCACAAACTGAGGAAAATATAGCCAACTCTGTTAAGGGGGATAAAACCTTTTATAGGTACATTAGGGAGTGAAGAAAGACCAAGGGAGGGATACAGAGATTTAATAAAGGGGAAGGAATGTGGGCAGAAGGTGACAGTGAAAAAGCAGGGATGCTGAATGAATATTTCTGCTCAGTATTCACAGAGGAAGAGGAGGGGGAAGTACCTAAACCAAACAAGGAAGAAAAACACTGAATAGGGGGGTTGATACCAGTCCATTCACAGAAGAAAGGGTTTTGAAAGAACTCTTGAAACTGAGGGTGGACAAAGCAATGGGACTTGATGGGATTCACCCAAGAATTCTAAAGGAACTAAGGGTAGAACTAGTAACACCAGTGACTACTCTCTTTAACAAATCATGAGAGGATGGGATGGTACCTGAGGACTGAAGCAGGCTAAATGTGACTCCACTTCACAAAAGTAGGAGCAGGGCAGAGGCAGGAAACTACAGACCAGTTAGTTTGACTTCAGTGGTAGGGAAAATGATGGAATCACTTCTGAAGGAAAGAATTGTTGAGTACCTAGAGGTCAGTGGGGCACAGGACCCAAGGCAGCACAGTTTCACAGCAGGAAGGTCATGTCAGATGAACTTAATAGATTTCTTTGACTGGGTGACCAAAGTAGTAGACCAGGGAGGGGCTGTGGATATGGCCTACCTAGATTTTAGCAAGGCATTTGACACAGTCTCACACAAAAGATTAATATACAAGTTAGCCAGCCTTGGAGTGGGTCCCAAGGTGGAAGCCTGAATAAAAAACTGGCTGGACGACAGGACACAAAGGGTAATAGTAAATGGAGTCCACAGTGAAGAAAGGAAGATAACTAGCAGGGTACTGCAGGGTTCGGTACTGGACCAGTCCTTTTGAATGTCTTTATAAGTGACATTGGAGAGCACCTGGAAGGAAAGGTATGTCTCTTTGCAGATGATACAAAGATCTGCAACAGGGTTGATACTCAAGGTGGGGTGAAAAGAATGAAAAGGGACTTGGCAAGGTTGGAGGAATGGTCAAATATGTAGCAGCTCAGATTCAATGCAAAGAAGTGCAAGGTAATGCATCTGGGAAACAAAAACCCAGGGGAAGAGTACACAATGGGGGGTGAGTTAACAACAACAACAAAAATCGAAACAGACCTAGGAGTAATTATATCAGATGACCTAAAGGTGGGCATGCGTGTGAGAAGGCAGTAAGGAGGGCTGGGATACTGGGATGCATAGGAAGATGCATCAACAGTAGAAAACAGGAAGTTGTTATCCCTCTGTACAGACAGTTAGTGAGACCCCATCTGGCGTACTGAGTGCAATTCTGGAGACCTCATCTCTGCAAAGATATAGACAGAGTAGAGGCTGTTCAGAGGAGGGCAAACAAAATGGTGCAGGGTTAGCACCAGAAGACATATGAGGAGAGACTAAAGCAGCTTAATATGTATACCCTTGAGGAAAGGAGGGAGAGGGGGGACATGATAGAAACTTTCAAGTATCTCAAGGGAATTAACAAAGTACAAGAGGGTAGTATCTTTCAGAAGAAGAGATGTGCAAGAACAAGGGGACACAATTTGAAGATAGAGAGGGGACAGCTCAGAGTTAATGTTAGAAAGTATTTTTTCACAGAGAGGGCTGTGGATGCATGGAACAGCCTTCCTGAGGAGGTTGTGGAGTCAGGAACAGTGAGATAATTCAAGAATGCATGGGACAGGCATAAGGCAATTCTAGTGGGGGGTAGGAGGAAGTAAGCTGTTGATTAACTAGAATCTGCAGCTTATCCATCAGGTAGGAAATGGGCAGACTGGTGGGCCAAGCAGTCCTTATCTGCCATCAAATTCTGTGTTTCTGTGTTTCTATGTTTTCCACACCACCATGCTCGAGGTGTGTATTTTCCTGAATCTGTATGTATTGTTCATTTATCTGTTTTTCCTGTTGCCATCTCCCTGTGGCCTGGGTTGTGCCTGAAAACAGTTCTTTGGATCAGTGCACCTACCCGGTTACCAAAGACATAAATAAAAATAAATAAATAAATAATCCTTACAGAACAGATTGAATTTTTTGACCCCAGAGTCTTTCAGTAGTAATCCTAACCTTTGTGCTTCCATCTAGTAAAAGCAAAGTCACATTTATTACATTTTCTAGCGCATGCACAAGAAACATTTTGTTAAACTTAAGGGAATTTAAGAGATGTGTCACTGCCGAGCCCATTACATCTCATACTAGAAGGAGCTCGGCAGTCGAGACCAATGACCACATGCTGTGGTTGTGATGCCACTCACTGCTTGCTGGACAGAAACTTCATGTAGTTGAAAGAACCAAAACCACTCCAATCAGAGGGGGCTTCAGTCCTTTCATTTGCATGAAGCTGTTCAGCAAGCAGCTGATCAGCTTTCAACAACAGGAGCCTAAATTACTGCACAACCAATCATTTCTTTCTTTTTCTTCTTTCTTTCTTTCTTTCTTTCTTTCTTTCTTTCTTTCTTTCTTTCTTTCTTTCTTTCTTCCTTCCTTCCTTCCTTCCTTTCTTTCTTTCTTTCCTTCTTTCTTTCTTTCTTTCTTCCTTCTTTCTCTATCTGTCTATCTATTGGTCTGTCTGTCTCCCTATTAAGAGAAGTAGGGTGCTCACCCCTGCTAACGCTACTTTCTTCCCATCTCCTTCAAGTCACCATCATCCTGCCCTTCCCATCTCTATGAATATTTTAAAATGTAAGCAGATGGGCTGCTTCCACTAACACTTCTCTTGACCCCCTTCCAGGTTGTCTGCCCTTTCACCAACAAGCCAGACACTGGGGTGCCCAATCCCAGTGCTGGATTGTCCCTGAAATAAAGGCAACCATCCCTCAATGTCTTTTTTTTTGTAACCTGTGAAACAGAAAACCGTCCCTTGCTGATCTGCCCCACACACATCCCCAACCACCCAACCTGATCTCCCACTCAGCAGTCACCAACGTCCCCCACACACACAGCCTCCACACACTCTCACTCACCTGAACAGTTCCCAGGGTGACGATGCACTCTCCAGTCGAAAACATGTCTTACTGCAGGAACCAGTGACTGCAATATGAGAAACTAAGGTAAGTATAGTTCAGTGTATTTCAATGGGGTTTTGAACTTTGATGGCTAACTTTGTCATTTTTGCATATTTTGGCCTGAAATTTTCAACATGACATTTTTGGGACCCCACCTCATTACCAGTGGTGGTGGAATTATGCAAATCAGGCCCAAAAGGTGATTTTGTGGTTGCATACAAAAATTAAGGGTATCAAATGGAGGGAGGGGAAGGGAGAAGGAGCTCTGTTAGGGCTGAGTGCATGCCTGGCATGACAGCACACAGGGCCAAACACATAGTTCACTCTATAGTAAGGAAGCAAGGTGGGAACCCCCACAATGTGGTGCACATCGGCACAAATAACTTGGAAGGAAATAGTGTGCTGGTGATACAAGCAAGATTAAGGGAATTGGCCAGAATATATAAAGCTGAAGGAGATACCGTGGCATTTTCTGAAGTTCTACTGGTTCTGAGGGCAAGCACGGACAGAAAGCAGAGGATAAGGGACTTTAATGAGTGGTTGGAAGAATGGTGTCTAGCTATGGGGTTTGGACTGGTTGGAGGCTTGGGAGCAACACGGGATAACAAAGATCTATTCACCAAGGACAGACTACATCTGAGTCAGGAGTGAAAAGGGGTTCTAAAAAAGAACCTGGGGGAGTTTATTGCTAATAAATATGATTTAAACTAGTGGGGGAGCTTAGACTTGCAGGGCAGGTAGGAACGCAAAGATTGGGAGGGCCAGCACCTTTCCCACCAATTGTAAATTTGAAAGGATGAAAAGAACTTGCAGGGGGGAAGAGTAAGGGGAAAGGGATAACTAAGAAGGATAGGGAGTGGGTTGGAAGATGGTCTCCACAAATGCAAGGAGCCTGGGAAACAAATTACCCGAGTTACAGGCATTGATGGTTTGGAGGGTGTAGACATGGCTTAAATTATGGATACATGGGCCACCCAGTACCCCAACTTGGACTTTATACTACCAGAGTACAAAATGTTTAGGAGGGACAGGAAAATTGTCAAGGGAGGACAGGTGGTGTTATTTGTGAGGGAGTGGATAGAGTACAGCAGGGAGGAGGATAAGAATGAGAATGTGGAGATTTTGTGTATCAACTTAAAGGATACTAAGGGCAGGATGGTTACTTTGGGTAGTTTATAGGCCAACAACACAGTCTGAGGAACATGACAGGGAACTGGTGGATAACCTAATAACCCACTGTGCCATGGGCAGGTGGTGGTGGAAGACTTAAACCTGCCAGGGTGGACTGTGCATTATGGCATCAGCAACTGCTAAAGAACAAAGTATATTGGATGCATTCCTGTCACAACTATTGGTACAGCCAACCAGAGAAGGAAGCTTCTTTGACATGGTTCGTTCAGATGGTGACCAGATAAAAGATGTAGTAGTAGAAGACCCACTGGCAAGGAGTGACCACTCTACAGTATAGTTCTCCCTGGACCTGGGGAGAGAAGGAATTCAGACAAGTACAAAGGTAGTAGATTTTAGGGGAGCAGATTTTGGGAGGATGACTGCCATCCTTTTGGGGGCACTTAGAAAAGATTAGTCCAGATAAGGACACAGAACACAGGTGGTCACTATTGAAGTTGGGCTTGTTAGAGGCCACAAAAACCGGCACAAAGACCCACTACAAGAAAGTAAGATCAAGAAAACCCAGTTGGTGGACCAAGGAGGTGCAGAAGAGTGTAAGGGAGAAAAGGCTAGCCTTCAGAAAGTAAAAGAGAACCCATGGGGAGGAGAATAGAGAGGAGTACTATATGAAATCAAAGGGGGTGAGTAGGGTGGTAAGGGCAGCCAAGGCTTCCAAAGAGCTGTGGTTGGCACAGAGGATCAGGAAGAGAGAGAAGGAATGTTATAGATACATCAGTGAGAGAAGAATGTAGGGGTCAAATCACCGGTTAAAAAAGAAGGTGGGTGGGCAGAGGAGGGATTTGGCTGAGGCACTAAATGAGTACTTCTGCTCAGTCTTTACAAGGGAAAAGGATGGGCCAATTCCACAGGGGGTAGGTAAGGTCAGGGTTGGGGATGGGGGGGCACTAACAGATGGAGAGATCCCGGTGAAGAGAGTGTGGGAGGGCTTTAAGTCCTTGAGGACAGAAAAGGCCCCAGGCCTTGATGAGATCCATCCCAAAATCCTGAAGGAACTGGTGGATGTCCTGGCAGCACCTCTGACAGAATTATTCAATTCCTCCTTCCTATTGGGATGTGTACCACTGGACTGGAGGATGGCACATGTTGTGCCTCTCCATAACAGCAGTCCTAGTGATGAGACATGGAATTACAGACCAGTCAGCCTGATGTCAATAGCGGGGAAACTATTGGAGACCATCTTGAAGGAAAGGCTGGTGGAGTTCCTGGAAGTAAATGGCCTTCATCATGTCTTTCAACGTGGATTCATCCAGGGAAGATCTTGTCACACTAACCTGTTCATATTTTTGATTGGGTGACAAGGTCTCTACATAATGGTCAGTCAGTTGATGTCCTGTACCTGGACTTGAGCAAGCCGTTTGACTTGGTGCCACATGAGAGACTACTAGGCAAACTGAGAAACCTGGGGGTGGGGGTAAAAATGATGAAGTGGATTGAGAACTGGCTGAGCAACAGGCAACAGTGGGTGGTGGTGGGGAGGGGAGTTTTCAACACCCAGGAGGGTCATTAGCGGGGTCTTGCAAGGATCTGTTCTGGGTCCACTGTTATTTAACACTTTCATTACAGAGGGAGTTATGGGCAAAATGATCCTGTTTACCAACAACTATAAACTAGGAGCAGTGGTGGACAGTGAGGAGGGGTGGAGGACTCTCCAGGAAGACCTGGAAAGACAGGAACAGTGATCAGACAAATGGCAGCTGGGGTTTAATGCTCAGAAGTGTAGTGTACTGCATGTGTGGGCTAGGAATCCGGAACAGCTACCATTTGAGGGAAAATAGTTGACAGTCTCAGAGGAGGAAAAAGGATCTAGGAGTGGTGATCACTGGCAAAATGAATCATTCAGAACAGTTCAGGAAAACAGCTGCAAAGGCAAACAGAATGTAAAGGGTGCATTGCTTGGGGGATCACTTCAAGGAGGGAGGAGGTTATCCTGCCAGTGTACAAATCCTTAGTGAGGCCACACTTGGAATATTGTGTGCAGTTCTGGTGTCCTTACTTAAAGAAGGATGTCATGCTCCTGGGGAAGAGTCCAGAGGAGGGCATCTAAGATGATCCAGGAAATGGGGAGAAGCCCTAGAAGGAGAGACTTAAGGAGCTAAAAATGTACTTCCTGGAAGACAGAAGGGACAGAGGGTTATGATCAAGACCTTTAAATACTTGAAAGTTATCAACAGAGTAAACATTGAAGGAGTGTTCAAATTGAAGGGGAAAGGGACTGCAAGGGGTCATAGCCTAAAACTGGTGGGGTGTGAAGTACAGAAGAGAACTGAGGAAATGTTACTTCATGGAAAGGGTGGAGGCATCTTGGAACACACTAACTGAGGTGATTTCAATGGAATCAGTGGGAAGTTTTAGAAGGGATGGGATATGTACACGGGCAAGGTACAGGTGAGGGAGGAAGTCACCAGTAAGGAAACTCAAGGTGGAAAACCTTGGGAAGGAGGAAAAGGAGGGCAGCAGCAGTAACTGTACTGTAAGCTTTATCTCAAGCAGATGTGCTATACCTTAAGGCATAATCTGCTGGCAATTTCATATGTTCATATGTATGCTCATATCACCTTTCAAGCGAAATTTGAAAATTTAGACTTCCCTTGTTCATGAGTTGGGTCATAAGAAGGCTATGTTGAAAATGTGTGGACAAAATATGTAAAAATGGCAAAGTTATGTGCATACATTTAAATTTTTCCACTTTCACTCGTAACTGGTAATTTGAAATATTTTTACAAAAAAATTTTCAGCATAGCCATTTTTCCATACCACCTCATGAATGTGGTAGCTGTCATTTTTCAAATCCTGGACAAAATGTGTTTTCGTACCTGTGGAGTTGAATGATGTTTCAGAGGCAAGAAAGGATGTTTTGGTGGGGAATTGTACATTTTCAAGTACTGGGTTCGTAAGGTGGGGTGGTGTATAAATACAGTAAAATTCCCAGGTTATGACTGAATGTTACACTATTTCAGCTTCACTAATTTTCAATATTTTGACTCCAAACTTTTAACATAACCATTTTTCACACCACCTCATAAATGTGACGTGTTCTTTTTTAAATCCTGTATGAGATGTATTTTCGCACCTCTGGTGTGAAATAACATTCCAGCCAATATATTATAAATTGTGCATGTCATGTTTATAAGGCAAATCCTAAAACAAGTATCTTCAAATGATCAAAAAAAATAAACTTTTAACAATCTTTGTGTGTAGTGTGATCAGTACAAACACCTGCATAGCACATACCTGCAAGAAAACATTCAGCATTGACAAATGCTTGTTTAGTGTAAATCCTGTACATTGCAAATAGAGGTATAATTATTTTTCCCACTTCAGGCTTCCGTGGATACCCAACCTTAGCCTCCTGTTATCTTTCACACCTTTTCTGATCTCATCATAAAAAGGAGCACTCTGTGGATTGGAGCCAGCCTGTGTCCAGCTAGCTTTCGGCAAATCAAATGAGGATCAGTATCTGTGCTGCACCACAACAGGACTTTAAGGAGACCCAGAACTCCTTTTTCTTTCAGGTGACAGGATACTGCCCAATTTATCCTTGATCTTGTTTTTTTCTGAAATGAATTGTTTGATCATATTGTTTATGTGTTTCCACCTGCTTTGAGGAATTGTGAGGGCTAGCACTTACAAGCTAGAAAAACTTGGCAGATTGTCCATATACCCAGAGAAAATTCAACTAATAAGCAGCAAGGGAAAGTGGGCCCATCTTTTAAAATGAGCCCCAGTTTCCTCTATCAGGCATCCATAATTAGCTTGAAATTATCTCCATAAATGGGTGGAAATTTTAACTCCCAAATGATTATTTCCTTTGTAGCCCATTTTAGTTGGATAAGAGGTGTATGAACTCCCAACCACGATATCTCAGATTTTTCTTGATTCATTTTAAACCAGAGTAGGATCTACAGTGCTGCAGTATTACCCTCAAGGGTTCAAACAATGAACAGGGATCCTTGATATACAAAAAGTGTATCAGCTGCACATAGCAGCACTTTTGTCTCCTCCATTATAACCTGCCTCCCTCAATATCTGGGTTGATTCTATAGAAGGCAGTATAGCACTGTTGTTTAGGACACTGAGCTGCAAACCTGGTGACCTGGGTTTGAATCCCACAGCCTCCACTTGCATACTGTGTGACCCTGAGCAAGTCACTTAACTTCCTTGTGCACCCAGGTCACACCTGGAAACAAGCCTCAGCTTAGTGAGCCTTTCCTGGTTAAACAATTTCCCCTTTCCCATTCTAATAGCTTGTGCTATGAGGTTCATGGTTATTATATTAAATTGTGAGGAGAGTGAGCACCCCTGTCTCATTCTTCTTCATACTGGAAATTCTTGTGACATTATTCCATTGATCCTTACTCTAGCAGTTGGACTACAGTACAGTATAGCTATCTGTGTCAGGAATACATTTCCAAAACACATGTGGGACACTGCAATTTGGAAGAATGGCCAAGCAGGTCTGTCAATGGCTTTTTCAGCACTGATCATGATTGCCAGGCCCCCTTTCTCATTTGGCCTTCCTTCCATACTGGACATTATATAGTAGTCTTCTAATATTATCTTTCAGTTGTCTTCCAGAAATAAACCCAGTTTGAAGTGGATGAATTAGTAGGGGATTGCTTTCTGTACCATATCAGGGAAATTTTGGAGTCAGAGTTTAGGTCCTGATTTAGAAGAGATAAAACCTTAAAATTTATGCGGTCATCTGTTTTGTTTTCTGGTTTGGGTAGTACTGTTGTCAACACTGGCTACCAGGATAGAGGACAGTGGTAATTCATTACTTTACACAGGGCAGTGCTAGTTAAACGGTTTGGAGGAAAACTGGATTCTGCTTCATTGAGGAGGCCACAATCAAGAATGAACTGCATTAGGCAAGACAAGGCAACTTTATTTTGCAATGCACCCTATAATAGGGTCTCAGAGTACCACACAATCAGAGAATATGGGTAAATAGATAAGAATAAATAAAACCATCAAATATGCAATTAAAATTGTAACAACATTTGTTGTATATGCACTATTTTTTTCAAGAATCTTGTTGAGTATGGGTATCACCGAAATCTGATGGTAATTGTTAGGGTCCAAGGGAGGTCCTGATCTGTGGAGTAAGGCAACTATTGTTTTTTTTTTTTTTTTTTTAGATTTCTGGTATTAATCCAGTATAGACAGAGATATTGAAGAGCATAGTTTAAGGTGCCTACAACTGTTCAGCAGCAGTTCAAAGCACTTGAGGTTCAATCCCATTAGAATCTGTACTTTTAGAGGTATCAGGCTCTTTCAGGAATGTAATAATTTGAGAGTAGATTAACTTATTTGGGATAAAAGCTGGGTTTTCATCTTTAATAAGGGTGGAGATATATGCACCCAGTGATCGGTGTGTTTTGAAGAGTATGATGTTGTACATGTTTTATTTGCATTGTTGCCAAGAGTTTAATCTCCATCAGATATCTATGAGAAGTTATTGAATAATATAATATCCTCAGTAAGCAATAGTTAGACTTCCATCATTTCCAGGAGTGCATTTTCCTTACATAACTAAAACTTGCTGCCGTGTGGAATATACCCAGTTGGTTGATACTCTTCCATAAAGCCTTCCCTACCCTCAAAATTAACACTGTGGCATGAGCACCATTATAAGTAGGTTTTCCTTTCCTTAATTCTTCCTGATGTAAATTAGGGATAACAGGAAATAGAAGAACGCTTTTATTTCCTCTCATCTTGATGACACATAAGAGATCCCAGGAAATGGCAATGCTGGATAAACTGGTATAAAGGCTTATCTTTTTTCTGTTCAGGGCCTTTGATTATTCTTAATTTGCAGAGAGTTTTTCACTGAGAGAGAGACATAGACTAAACCTTGACCCTGGCAGTCAGCCTGAAAGTAGATGAAAGGTGTAAGACTTATTATTATTTTAGTGTGTTTTACTTTCTGAGCTAGTACTATACATTTAAAGATACTTTTGTACTATCTTTTTGGCATAGAAAGTGCTATTTCTGTGTTATTCTTATATATACTTGTCATTTTATTTTTAAATTTTGTTTATTGTTTTTTTTAACAATAAATTCAAGATCTTCATGCAAGAGGGACAATGAAATGACAGTTTCCAGTACATTAATAACATAGCAAGTTAGCTCTTACATTCTGGTACATTAGGAGTTGGGGAGTAAAGCAATATTACATGGTATATAATATACCAATTTTCCCAAAGAAAAGTCCATAATGCCAGCCACTTCAGTGGCCTGGATTGTTGATCATACTATAGGTAGAATATCCAGAAATTATATACCACACTAACCATAGTGTTATAACCCTAAGACCTAGAAAGTTAATAGGAAAACTTTATTGAAACCAGTTACTCCCCTCACACTCCCTTCCTTCACCAACCTCCCACAGAAAATATCTCAACTATTAGTTTTACAAAAGAACATTTGACAGTAGGCTTGAGGAACATCACATCATCATGCTGTATCTAAAATAATTCAACAGTAAAAGAGCTTTAGGTGAGGTGCAGTTAACAATAAAAAACATAAGCATCAATGTTGTTTATGCCCTCATTATTTTATAACCTTTATATTTTCTAATAGTAGACCTCTCCACTTTTAAACAGCAACCCTCCGTAACAACCAAAAAACATTCAAATATTCAAATACAGCCTAAAATGGTCAATAATTAAAATCAGTCACAAAAGAATGTTGTAATAGTTCTGGTACTCATCCCTCCAAATATGAGTTATCTGCACTTGGAACCCTCACAGATTTGTTCAAAAATTCTGCCTCCACTTTCTCAGCCCAGTGACCCGCATCCTTGGGGTCAGTAAATTGCCAACTTTTACCTCTGTATGATATACGGAGCTTTGCAGGGGGAGGAAGGAGTGTACACTCCCCAGTGATCGCAATCTCAGCCTAACCATGTCAAACTACTTGCGTCTGGAGCGGGTCTGGTAGAAGAGGTCAGGAAAGCACTTTATGTCACTGCCTTGTATATCCAGAAGGTAGGCCGCATGAGCAGCTTTGATGAGTATATCCTTAACTTCAGGGCTGATAGTCCATAGAATGACTATTTTGGGCTGGGAGACATCTACAGACTGCACCCTCTGTGAAATTCTGTACACCTGCCTGAGATCTGACCACTCAAACTCCTCAGGAATGCTTAAGTTCTTTGCCAGCCAGTTGTTTAAGTACACCAGTAGGTTCACCTCTTCAGCATCCTCAGGTATTCCGAGTATTCGGACATTCCCTGCTCTCATGGCATTCTCCATTCCCTCCAATCTGCTTTTTAACTGCTGATTTTCTTTGACTAGGGCAGCGGAGGTATTCTGAGCTGCAAGAGATCTTTTGTCATCATCCTGCACCGTCGAGGTTAGCGAGGCAAGGGCTACATCATGATTCTCCAATTTAGCCAGGATTTTTTTGATTTTACAGTACATCGTCCTTACTGACTCTAGGATGGTCTGCCATGGAGGTTCTTTGGTGGAAGTCAACCTCACAGGCTGCATTGCATCTCCGGCTATAGCTGATCCCTCACGTGCTTGTTGGTGCGGTAGTGTAGGCTGCTGCATAGCAGAGGAGTGGGGTTGCATTTGTTTTGTGTGACCCATATCAAATTTAGTATCCTCTGAAAGCCCACAGTGAACTGAGTACATGGAGATTATTTTTATGATGAATTTCCAAGAAGAACTTGTAGATGGATCATCAAAAGGGAGCACGATGTGTAGAGCAGCTGGAAAAAACATGCTGCCTTGAAGCTGGCTCTCTAGTGCCCCATATACTTGTCATTTTCATGCATTATGGTCAGGCATGCATGTTCTATGTTTATTATTAAATATTTCAAAATCCGTCAGTCACTCAGCTTTGTCTAAGGGAACAGGTAACAACAAACTGACGATTTATGTTTGATTGCCTAGGTCACAATGATAGTAAGTCCCATCACACCAGTGAAAAAGATCTTAGTTGTAGGAGAACAGATTATTCTCATGTTTCTGTCTTAAACATGTAAACCAAGCTGAATTGTGCAGAAGTCCACTGGGCACCTGTTTCTCTGTGAGCAAGTGCAGAAAAGAAGACAGATGAATAATAAACTGGATTGTCACAAACTGGTCACAGTGGTGATGGGATACTGTCAGGATGTAGACAAAATAGAAAATGATTGCCTGACAAAAATGAATGATCAATCTGTAAAATACCTTTTTTGTGACAGAATAGGAAGAAGAAGAAATAAGAAATTACCTTATACACCTGGGTTTAAGTTTTTTTGTAGGGGAGTGGGAAATGAAGGTTAATCTATAATATGACAGAAAGTAGACATTATGCCAACAACAGCCAATATTACCTTGACCTTACACTATCAGTGACTAACAATGCTTACTCCCTCCATCCACCTATCACCAATATGCTCCTATTTGCTGGAAATTGCACAAAGCAATGCTCAAATCACACTAATCCCTCCCAGACTCTAAAGTACTCAGGATACAGGCAGCAAGACTGATCTGGCTGCTACTGCTCCCATAGGGTAACATACACCCGAATCCAGGTCCCATGGCAACAGGCACAACCCCCCCACCTCATGAAACATAGTTCTATCTCAATTGCATCTATCAATATCCGCAGCCTGTTACCCAAACTCGACTCACTGCAAACTTGGGTAGTGCAACATAAGCCAGATGTGCTATCTGTGGTTGAGACCTGGTTCACTCCAAGGACTACTAATACTGAAATCTAGGTCAATGGCTATACATCATTGGGCTGGATCAAAATGGGAAGAGAGGTGGTGGATGTGTCATCTCTATTAAGTACCATTTACAGTGTCATATCCTCCCACCCATAGAATCAGGTAATAAGGTACAAATATTGCCAATAAAGGTTATCCTTGGGGCCCATGGAAAGGAAATAACTATCATCTCCGTCTACATCCTCCCCCCCAAGGAACAGGCTAAAGGGTTTAGATCGCTCCATGAGTACTCACAAGACTGTTACCAAAACTCAGAAACATTAGTGGTGGGAGACTTCAGCATACACTTGTTGTCCAATGATGATGCTCCCTACAGAGATGCTCTTGCAGCAAACAACTTTGAACAACTAGTAGCTTCCCCCATGAATACCAACTATCATTCTGGGACCAGAACCTTACTGGACTGGGTACTAACTAACCATCCAGATCAGATCACCAGTACAAATGTCCTCTCTGATGCCATAAGTGAGCACTCCCCCATCCTTTGTACCTGGTCAGGTAAGTCATCCAAACTCCCCATAAAGGAGGTCACATCACGTATATATAAAAAAAGGGCAATTGGGACCACTAAGAGAATACCTAAGACATCTAAATTGGTCTGCTATCTATTCGACAATCGATGTCGATGCTGCTCTGGATTTCTTCATAAAGTCATTCAATGCTGCATGTGATATCTTTGCCCTGATCACCAAAACGAAGGTTAAAGAATCCCAAACATCATGGATAACTCCCTCTCTCATTATCCGACTGCATGCTCAGAATAATCTTTGGCAGAAGGCAAAAGGTTCTGCTTCTCCTAGTGACACTCAAAACTATAAGATGGCTCATAACTACTGTATCCAGGCAATTCGCCAGGCGAAAAGACAATACTTTAGGTCTGAACTTGACAACTCCTGGGGTGATGGCCACAAATTCTGGGCAAACATCAAGGCCCTTACAGGTAACCCCAATAAATCACCACCTACTATGGCTAACATAAATGGGGAGATAACCCAGGATCCCAAGGCTATTACAGATACATTCAATAAGGCCTTTACAGATCTCAGTGGGGTTCTCCCCTCAACTATCTAAACCCACTCTGAAATGTCCAGTGTAGTACATCAGGCCCTTCCCTTCAAACACTGTCCTCCATTCTACCTTCGAATAATATCAAAAGCTGAATCAAAAAAATGTCTGTTGAAAGCACTAGGAAAAAAACAGGTACAGTGGGGACAGCCTCAATCTGAAGCTCATAACCCTCACCATTGATGTAATCTTGGCTCCCCTTAAAAGAATACTTAACCTCTCCCTTACTACTAGTCAATTTCCCAAAATCAGGACATCAGCGGTTGTTACCCCAGTTTTTAAAAACAGTGAAAACACAATCCACACTAATTACTGGATGATTTCCATTCTACCCCCAAATTCTAAGGCCTTAGAAAGAATTGTCTATGATCGGTTAATTGATCACTTTGACAAATATCAGCTATGATGCAGAGAGTAACATGGATTCAGGAAACGACATAGCACCACAACAGCACTCGTTGAGTTCACAGGATTTATCCTTGACTCCCTCGATTGGAGGCACTTATGGGGCTACCTTTATTGACTTCACTAAGGCCTTCAACATGGTGAATCATGAACTAATACTAGTCCAACTAGGTGATGCTTCAGTAGCTTCGACATCACTGTACTAGTTTTGGAGCTACCTCTCTGGGCATGTTCAGCAAGTGAAAATTGGCAACACCCTTTCTGACAGACAAAGTGTTAGTACAGGGGTACCACAGGGGTTCATCCTGTGCCCACTCTTATTTAGTCTGTTTCTAAATCACCTCCTGCAAGTATGCCAAGACTGTATCCTCCTCTATGTGGGTAATGCCATAATATATTCAAGCCATCTGAACATCGATACCCTAGAACAAAGTCTGTAAAGCAATTTCACCTTAGGTGAAGATTGGTTCATAAGTTAACGTTTAATGCTCAACTACAAGAAAACAAAAACCATGATGTCTGCCTCAACGCATAGTAGATAGAAATCTGCCAGACTAGTCATTCGCAACAAACAAAATGACATTCTGGAAATGGTTCATAATTTCAAATATCTAGGGGTCATGCTGGACAGCTCCCTATCATAGTTGCTCCATACTGACCTTGTTTCAAAGTCAGCAAATAGAAAAATCAGACAACTGTATAGGCATATGCACTGCCTAACAGAAGATGCCCTCAAACTCACCTTGACAAGCTTGGTCTTCTCCATTATAGATTATGGGCTTGTCATTTACAGTGTGGCCTCTGACATGGCCCTAAAGTGAATCACCCAGACTCTTAATAAAGCTGGCAGGCTTTTCTTGGGTGTCCCATGCCTAACCCACACTTGTGATCTATACTCTCTCATGGGTTGGCTGGATCTGGACAACAGAATTAGTTTTTAGCTCTGTTTTCTGGACAAAAAGACCACCCTAGGCATGATCCCCCCAGGGTCCAGAACATGATAACACCTGCTGCACCAACTAGACTGACTTGAGGAACACATACTAATCCCTATAAGGTACCATACTAATACTATTAGTACACATACTAATCCCTGTAAGGGAATTCCCTACCCTTTCAAATCTGGCACTCATCCTCTGCCTACTCCATCAGCTCTGCCCTCAATAATTACTTTGCACCTAGCTGCTCCTGATATGTCCCTCCCTAATTCCCTCTTCTAAGCCCTGGAAAACCCTACCCCTAACCCTCACCTTCATTTTACCCTGTGTACACCCACCCCCCAAATCTCTAGCCCTCCTCCCCTTCCCACTAATTGCTTCCCTTTACTGGCCTCTCTTGATCTCTCACAGAATGTAAAGGACACCGAATGCTCTCCATGGGTCCCTCTCCTACCCCCCAAGGGGTTTGCATATCTCATCTACTCCCTTCCCCCATCATCTTAAAGGGATCTCTCTGGGACACTATCTTATCCCCTTCTCTATGGTCCCCCCCAGTCCCCTTGCAGAGTTCCTCACATCCCAAAGGGGTCTCCAGGGACATGACTCTTCTCCCACCTCACCCCTCCTTCCATCCCCTTCCCCCTTTTCTTTCATGTAAGCACTTGTTTACTTATTAACCCAGCACTTATTATCCACTCTTTCTACATGTTATCTGCAATTCTGTTGTAACACTGTTTGTAACACCTGCCTTATAACTGCAATTTAATGATGATCTTGTAACTTGAATGTTTAATGTCTCATTCCAATTGTACCCCTTCCCCCCAGGTCACACCGGGAGATGAGCGACTTGTTGCTCAGTGTGCCTTCCTGGTGAAACATTTCAATAAATAAATAAATAAACTTCTGTAGGCAAGTGGTCCTTTGGATACCATGCCCCTACCTGCTAAACTCCTTACCAAGTGACCTTCATGCTGAAACAAGACCTGGTCTGTTTAAGTCTAAGTTTCGCTCCCATCTCTCTAGTCATATGAAGTACACCTGCTCCTTATAGCATAATCTCATGACTGAGGCCCTGCACTGACCTATTTCTGCACTTAATCTTGTCCTATGTCTACTATCCATGCTTTAATTCCACTCTACTAACGTCTGCTACCTGCACTTTAACTCCACTGTACCCACTGCTCTAATCCTTTCTGCCTACTTTCTCTTCCACACAGCTCCATAACCTTCCCTCTCCACTCTGCTTTCATCCCAATTTTTATCCACACTCCTTTACTACCCCAAACTCTGTCCCCCTCCTTCCTCAGGTCTATCTAATCCCATTATTGCTACTTCCTCCAACTTTCTTCTACCACGACAATGGGAGCCAGTCCTGCCTGTTCCTTGCTTCTTTCCACCCAAACTCCTCCTATTGTTCTCTGGAATTCTCCTGAATTTGCTTGATCAATTTTCAACAAACATTTTCTTATGTAATTATATCCCACCAATGTTTTTTTTATGCCTGAATCTTGTATTCATGTTAATTCCTCAAAATGTTATTTGTATGTTGCATTATGAATTTTGTAATATCTGCTTGATGTGGATCCTCTCTAAATGTGTTCTTAGCTCAAGGTTGTAATCCGAGACGTGAATAAATAAATAAAATAAATAAAACATGTAGACTCTCACAATGGAAAAGACCACCAGGGTGATGAGGCATCAGAGAAGGTTGGCCTGAGTAGCATGTCAGTGGCCACAGATGGCAGGGTGAGCTAAAATTCTGAACCAGGGCAGCACTGCAATGGAACCAACTCATGTCAGTGAATCTGAAAATGGAATTCAGCATGACAGTGATGAACATGCCTACAGATGGGACAGTAAGGCAGCATGAGATCAAGCTAGGCCAGGAGTGAGAGGGAGAGCATAATGGAATCAGACTTAGGTGCAGCAGGAGAGTCAGTGCCAGGACAAAGAAGAGTAAAGCATGGGAGAAAGAAAAACACCATGCTCAAGATGGAACAACCACATTAGAAGGCAACACCATTTAATGCAAAAACTGCCATAGAAGGGTCTTACCAAGAAGCAATTGTTAATATTAGAATGTTTCTAGAATTTTGGAGGAGGATGACCTTGATCTTTTACTGAGGTCTCTTGAAATTTTATGTGACCTGGTTAACTAATATAGAGCTCTTGGACAAATCACCTAACACCATAAGTTATCAGCAAAGCTTTTGTGGTATTTTCCAGAATGGACAGAATAGATTGTAAAGATCATTTGAAAGGGAAACATATTTTGTTTAAATACTTACAATAACTGGTGAACAATTTTTTCAAAGGGCTCAGGCAGCTGATATTTGCCGTAATAACCAGTCAGTTATTACAGTATTCACGTGCTCTGCCTGTCAAAACCTAGGGTACTAGCTCATTGGATCTCATGCTGTGTGTGTGGGTGGGCTGACCAGTTCTGCAAACATGGAGACTCCATTAGTTGGTTAGTAAGGAGTCACTAGTATAAGACTTGTAACTCTCTTTCTCATTTTTTATTTTTGGTTTTTACTATTTAGCTGGTTGATCCCACTCTTACAGTTTAAAAGGGTCTAGCTAGTTTATCCCGCTGTCCTTTGATTTTGGCAAATAGTGACTGCAAACAGGAACAGCGCCATGACTCATTACCTATAGCATGATCCCAATTCCACACTACAAGCAACAAAAAAAAAACAGAAAGAACAAAATCTTCACATTGGACAGGAGGTGGGAGGGTCAAAGAGAGAGACTGTGTGTGTGTGATAGTGAGACTGTGTGTGTGATAGTGCCTCAAACAGGAATGGCACAATGGCCGACTGCCTATAGCACAATCACTATTCCACACAGTAAGTAAAAAAAAAAACAGAAAGAACAGAATCTTTACACTGGACAGGGAAGGAGGGACAGAGAGAAAGAGAGAGAGACAGACAGTGTGTCTGTGTGTGTGTGTGTGTGCATTACTATTTCAAATATGTCTGGTACCACACATATGGTCACAGAAGTCAGGCTGGAAAAAAATTGCTCACCAGCAATTATATTAAATAAAGTATCGAATAGTGTGCATACTCATATTTAATGCACATCCTTGGTGTGAGATGATTTAATAAACCCCTCGAGCTTCGCAGTCAGGGTTTATGTAGCATCCCACACCTCAGATGTGCATTAAATTCTCATAATGCACACTACCTCATGCATTTTTCTCTATTTAACTGGCTACTAAAGCTAATTGACTTAAGTTAATGAACTAAAGCAGCACATGAGGAAAGGTATGCCACAACTTCTGATTCATGTTTTAGAGAGATGGTAAGTTGGGATAAAGGCCACATTAGCCCAGGAGAGTAAAGAAATGTTCTTATTGGAAACATTTATCTAGGTTTTGCCTGAGGCATTTTGTGTATAGCTGCTGAATAGGAACCCTGGCATGGTTAACCAGGCTACAGAAATGACAGACTCTAGAAATGGCAATTAAAAAGTAGAACCAAAATGGAACTTGTTAGTAATGAGGAGGAGGTGGAGGAGGGATGAATATGCAGTGAGAAAACTAGTACATTGGGAAAAAGGGTCACTGGTTTAGTGGGCACTTAAGTATGGAATGCTTATGCAACATAGTTTGAATGTTGAGGCTGTAACAAGTTTGGAATTGTATGGAAGTTTGTGATAAGACATTTGTTACTGTCGACTGTCCATGAACTGTAGGAAGATTGAATACTTACACAATGTTGCTTGGCCATTCATTCTCTCTGTCTCCATTATACAGATTACCATCTTTAGGAGCACAATGAAGACACAGGAACCCTTTTGAGATGGGGTTCTACAACTGAGGTGCTGCAGGAATGAAGCTCCCGTAGGCTAATGGTATCTTACAGAAGATGCTCAAAAAGGACAAAGCTAAAGGTGTTGAACACAATTATCAGAAAACCACTTCCCATAAAAAGAGATGGACAGCAGGTTGATTAATGAATGGAATATTAAAATATGTGCAGACAGGTGAAGTCACCATCCAAACCCATCTTTTGGTGGAATTTCTGTTATTATTACTATTATTATGTTTGCTTGCATGCATGTGCAAGAAACCTAGTTCGGTGATACAAAATGCAGTGCCATACAGTTGAAGGGTAAAGGACTGCTTGGTGAGCAATGCTCCTCCTCCCCCACACACACACAAGCATGCATATTGCGTGCTCATGTGCTCCTCCTCCCCACACACACACTGTATGGCTGATGAGGGTGCCTAATCCCCTTTGGCTCCAGGCCCCCCTCAAACAGCCTTCCAGCTGCCACGCTGGGAGCCCACCCAGCGTGGCAATGTCCCGACAGGTGCCCAATCCCGCTAGCTTCACGCCCCCCAAAAGCTTTCTTGCCACACTGGGAGCCCACCCAGTGTGGCAAAATTGTTATTGCCAATGGGGTTCCCAATCCCCGTCGGCTCTAGGCCCCCCAAACAGCCTTCCAGCTGCCACACTGGGAGCCCACCCCAGCATGGCAAACGTCCATGTCATCTTCCAAAAAACCAAAAACAAACTTGTAAACAGAAAACTGTCCCTCTCAGTCTCCTTGCCCACCTGTGACCACCCACTGCACACCCTGCATCCCCACACCAGCCCCTCACCCCATACTTACCTCCGGAGTCCAGCACGACGATCTTCAGTGAACCGGGAACACGTCTGCACTCTTCAAAGCTGACCGTGAACTGAGGAAATGCCGGTAAGCTGTATAATGTAATAAATAGGGTTTTTTCAACGTTGATGCATATCTCAGGCATTTTTTGGAATTTTTGCACCAAATTTTCAACATGGGGATTTTGGGACCATTCCTCATGAATTCTTGAACTGTCATGCCGTTAATCAGGCCTGAAGGGTGATTTCACGGTCACTGCGCAAAATCACCTTTTGGGACTGATTAAGGAAATGATAGTGCCAGTGTTCATAAGGTGGGCTCTCAAAAAGCCTATGTTGCAAATTTGGTGAATAAATTCTAAAATGATGGTTTGATAAGCGTATGCTGTAATAGTTCCTATCATGTACCGTAAGTTCATAGATTTTAATATTTCCACTCTGGATTTTCAACATTGCCATTTTACCACATCCTTATGAGCAGTACAGCAGTCATTTTCACATCTTGCCCAAAATGTGTTTCCGTGTGTTATGGCGTGCAATGCGCGCAGTCGGTGTCTGAAATCAATGTATGGACACATTAAGAAAATCACAGTGACACTGTTCAAGAGCAGAGGTCTTAAAATGGCTATGTTCAAAATTTGGTGAAAAATTCCTAAAATTGACTGTTTTATGAGTGTGCGTTGGGCAGCTCTCCACGCACGCTCGTAAGTTCGGAAATTTTTAATATTTGCACTCCAGATTTTCAACATTGCCATTTTACCACACCTCCTTGTGAGCAATACAGCTTTCATTTTTCACATGTCACCCAAAATGCGTTTTCGTGCATGTAGCGCACAATGGTGCAGTCGGTGTGCTCAATCAATCTTTGGGACAAATTAAGAAAATCACAATAACTCTGTTCATGAGCAAAGGTCTTAAAATGGCTATGTTGAAAAGTTGGTAAAAAATTTCCCAAAAATGACTGTTTTAGGAGTGCACGTTGAGCAGTTCCTACGCATGCTCGCAAGTTTGCGAATTTTTAATATTTGCACTCCAGATTTTCAGCATTGCCATTTTACCACACTTCCTTATGGGCAGTACAGCTGCCATTTTTCACATCTCGCCCAAAATGTGTTTCCGCTGATGTAGAGCACAATGGTGCAGTAGGTGTGTGAAAGCAATGTGTGGGACAGATTAAGAAAATCACAGTGACACTGGTCATGAGCAGAGGTCTTAAAATAGCGATGTTGAAACTTTGGTGACAAAAGTCCATAAAATGACTGTGTTACGAGTGAGCATTGTGCAGTTTCCACGAACCTTCCTAAGTTCATGAATTTGTAATATTTTCAGTCCAAATTTAACCAGTGGCATTTTTCCACACTTCTTATGAACAGTGCAGCTGTCATTTTTCACAACGTGGCCGAAATGTGTTTTCACACTTTCAGCACAGAAATGCATGGTTTCTGTGGGAAACCATTGTTTAGGACAGATGAAGAAAATCACAGTGACACTGTTCATGATTGGAGGTCCCAAAATGCCTGTGTTGACAATCTGCTGTAAAAAATTCCCAAACTAATTACATTACGGGTGTGCATTGCACAGTTTCTATGCACGCTCGTGACTTCACCAGTTTTTTTAATATTTTCATTGCAGATTTTCAACATTGCCATTTTTTACACCTCCCCATGAACAGTACAGCTGTCATTTTTCACATCCTGTTCGGAATGTATTTTGTACCTGTGGTGACAAATGCCATAGTCGCTGTGCAAGAGCAGCTTTCAGCTAACAAACTGATATTGCTACTGTTCATGAGGTGGGGGTCACAAAAAAAAACATGTTGAAAATTCGGAGTGAAAATACCAACGAATGCCTGAGGCATTAGGGTCTTCTACCATAACGCCCCACCCTGTAGAGAATGACAGGCATCAGGCCTGTGACTTGGGATTGTCCCCTACAGTGCTCATACCATTCCACCCCCACCCACACCCTGCAGCCACTGAGAGGCATTGAGGTGTGCCTTGGACTCTTCGGCCCCTAAGTTCACCCCATTCTCCTATACTGCACCCATCTCATCATATTTTCTGATGGAATGGGATGCGCTTTAAGGGCCAAAGACCCCGAGGTACACCGTGACACTTGTCAGTGTCTGCAGGGTAGGATGTGGGAAATGGCAAGGTCGTTATGCCTGATGACCCAAAGGCACACCCCAATGCCTGTCACTATCTGCAGGGTGGTGATGGGGTTGGCTTCAGTTCAATACTTCACTGCCATTCCTATTATGCAGCTCTGTAACTCCTACACTACCAATGCCAATGCCAGCAAGCAAACATTCGGCATTGACAAATGCTTGTTTTTATTATTATTATGACCTTTTGAACAGAAGAGAGGAAAAACCCCTGTAAAGGAAACATCATTTATAGCTATATAGCTGACATAGGACAGGGATCACTACAAGAGGCTTATGTCCCCCCAGATTGGCACAGAGCAGTGGTAATACCAATCTATAAAAATGGTAGCAAGGCAAACCCAGCAAATTATCGACCAATACTCCTTACGTTCATCATGGATAAGATAATCAAGGGCACCATTAAGGATGAGCTTTCCCAAATATTGGCTGACAAAGGGTATGTGGACCTAACACAACATAGTTTCACCAATAACAAGTCCTGCACTACAAATTTAATCAGCTTTTATGACTATGTCGGGCCCAATTTGGTCCAGGGGAGGGCAGTAGATATATTAATGCTGGATTTCAGGAAGGCATTTGACACCCTGTCATCTGATGTCAAAACTAATCCAATTAGGAGTTGATTTAACACTGATCAAATGGCTCCAGAGTTGGCTCTTGGACAGATGTCAGACAGTAAGAATTAATGGATACCTGTCATCCAAAATGGGAGTCACTAGTGGAGTACCCTAGGGGACAGTGCTGGGCCCACTTTTGTTTAATATCTTTATAGACGACCTCAGAATTAATATTGGCAGCAGGTTGATTAAATTCGCAGATGATGTAAAACTGGGTGGTATAGTAGATACAGAGGTGCATAAAAGTAGAATCCAAAGAGACCTAGGGGACATTATAAAGTGGTTAAATGAAAACGAGATGCAGTTTAACTTAGGTAAGTACACTGTAATGCATTTTGGCAGGAACAATACATGCTGGATTAGCATATCCAAGGGGAGAAACTAAGAACAATCAGTAGTGAAAGAGACCTGGGAGTTTACATCAGTAGGGACCTTCAGGATTGGAACCAATGTAGACAATAAAACAGGACACCTGATCAACTGTGTGTGTAGGTCATTGTACTCTAGGTCAGAATAGGTACTTCTGCCTTTGCTTAAAACTTATATTAGGCCAAATTTGGATTATTGCTCTCAGCAGTGGAGTACCTGCCTGAAAAAGGATATGAATGTGACTGAAAGAAGTCAGAGGATATTTACCAGACTGATTCCCCACTGTAGGAATAAACCATATGAAGATAAGCTAGAGGATCTGGGACTATGGCACCTATCCCTGAGATGTATTAGGGGTGATATGCTACTTATGTACAAATTATTGGAGGATCCATTACTAATGCAGGAATTAGGATTAGTATTCAAGGACCTCAAATATGACCTAAGGGGACATAAGCGACAATTGATGGACATGGTACCTAGAACAGAATTAAGAAAACATGCTTATGTTCCAAGAGCTATAAGATTATGGAACCATTTACCTGAGGATCTGACCCATGAAATTTGAGTACATTTAAAACTAAACTGGACTGCTACATTAGGGACGGTATCATTGATTACCACCACTGAGTAGTGGGGACAGCACTTATGGGCTTTGGCCTTCTGTAGTCCTAAACTCCAAGTATTAACCAAAGTATCTAGGGATCCAAGTTCTTAGGCTGCCAGCCTTCCAAGCTTAATATTTTACTATCATTGGCCACAAAGAAGAATATCAGGTATCTGATGTGCTGCTTCATAACATAAAGGGATGACCTCTCTTCCCTTCTGTCTTAGCTGAGACACCCTCAAGAAGGTGATTCAGGACCCAGCCTTGCTACCAAAAGAGACGAAACATGAGGGCTCCACTTTAGGAGGGTCTGAAAGGCTTCACTTCAAATGCTGAAGAAATATTTAGGGTTTATAACAGATTCCAAGAAGATAACTTTAGAATATCTGCTTTAGGTATGGCTACCCAGCTTCTCTCTTCAGAAGTACAAGGCCCACTGGAGGTAATATTGCAGCCATACCTTGAGGGGCAAGGGCCCAGAGTAATACAAAATTCTGAAAGGCACCCCTGCATTGGGCTAACAGTTTGATATTGTTGGGGCAAATACTATGTAGTTGGGGCATTTACCTGGTAGTCATTGGTATATGTGCCTTGTAGGTATTATGGCAACAGCCAAAATGTGTGAAAGAGTTAAGGAGTATGACAATGTATGCTGCTGCCTGCCAGGATGAAGCACTCAGCAAATAAGATGATCTTCACTGAGGATATCTCTATTAGTGGGCCCCATCTTGGGACCTTTGGAACTGTAAGCCATTGGCATTAGGACCATTCAGAAACTTTTGCTAACTGAGGGCTGCCCACAATGATGTGCATTATAAGCAACTAATTGTGGCTGGTTCCATTACTCCTTTGTTCTTTTTCATGCTATCAACCTTTCATTGGACCTGCAGAGAAACAACTCCATTGTTTTCTTTGACTGTTATTTTCTAAACTTTAATTTAACCTGTCCACCTTGTCCTTTTATGTCACTGTTGAAAGAACCTTTATTTAGGTTTTATACCAGCAGTTACAAGTTCTATAAGGATGATGCCCATGTAGTTTGTGTTTGCTGTTTGGGCCAGTCCCATAAACAGCCTGGCCACAAGGAAATGCTGAACAAAAGCTCTAGAAACCTTCATCATCATTGAGGCCCTGGAAGATCAAGCCAAGGACTCATATTCAATGCTGGATTCTCACTCCTTTGGGATGCTGTTTCCGATGCAGTCATCAAGGATCAAGGAAAAAGACTAGGAAAAATAATTGCTGAAGTCCTCCTCATTCCGCCATCACCACATGCATAAAGACAATACTCATGCTTCACCAGTGAGGTTGAGGTCTACACTGAAGAAGGGTAGTCCTTCTCATTATCCGCTCTATTGGTAAGGACTACAGCCCCCATGACCATTGCTGAGGCACCAGGGTCAGGGTCAGGCACTGCCATACCTACAATGAATGTTATGCTGCATTCTTCATTGTGTTCTAACCCTTCAACAAAGGTAGTCCCAGGTCCTTTACAGGGTGCTCTGGACTCCTTTGTTGTACTTGCACCATTCTCTGATCTGTTTCACTGACTATTAGTGTTGCTCCAATCAGTGATAGCAGCTGTTCCATGGACTGGGCCTCCCGTGTGAGCACCATCATCATCGATGGGATCCAAAAGCACACCTATCGTTCCTCCATCATAGCTGCCGCCTCTGTCACCAACCCCATCTATTGCATCTGTTATCATTCTAGATGGCAAAGAGGTTGAATGCAATCCTGATCTCATTAGTATGGAGGATGATTTGGAGGATAATGAAAGTGAACATGATCCCTATTGGGGGATTTGCCTTCCAACTCTAACCTTTCCTTGTGCAGTGAGGACTTTGGTATATACTTCCACGTCTCCTCCTGAAGATGCTTCTTTTCAGGTTTTGCTCAGTCAAATCCAGATGTCATACGATTAGAAGCTGAGGAGGGAAACTCCACTAAGAGAAATTAAATGGAGTTTTTGGAGGTTCCATCTGCTTCCTCCATTGTAATTCTTCCTGTCTATCCTGTTTTAGAGGATACTACCTTTGCTGCTTTGCATAGGCCTAATACCCTGCCTGTGGTAAGTAGGAAGGCTGATAAGCAGTACTCTGCTCAATCTACTAAGCCTCATTATGCTTCATCACCTGAACCAGATTCTGTGGTTATCATAGCTGCTCATGATCACTCTATAGCCCTTAGACACATGAGCACATTGACTCCAGACAAATTACAAGGGCTGGATGTTATTGCAAAATAATTTATACCTCTGCATCCTTAGGCCTAAGAATTACAAACTACAAGGCATATATGATTAAATATCAGAATGGCCTATGGAAATCTGCTGTGTCTACTTTTCAAACTCTGCCTGATGGTCCTGCCAATGCAGTCTTACTTAAAGCTGCCTTGGCCAGCATAGATACTGGAAAGCATCTGATACACTCAGCATATGATGCTTCCAATGCTTCTGCCAGGACTTGTGCCTCTGGCATATGCCTTTGGAGGCATTTCTGGCTTCATGTGGCTGGATTTGCTACTGATGTACAACAAGCTGTACTGATAGCCCATTTTAGAGACTCCAGGCTACTAGAGGGTGTTGTTGAAAATTCTCTCTGTGTGAGCTTCAATCCTCCAGAATGACTTTAAGGTCACTCTAGTCTCTGACCTCTCAACCCATTAGAGAGCTTGGTAGGAGCTCATTTCATAAGCCTACTGCCCAGCGTGGCCATGCCTCCAATCAGTAGCCCAATGCCAATGGTGGAGGTCCCCTCCTGGGTCCATTCTCCTCTGGTGCCCATGCAAAGGCACCCAAAAGTATTGGGCAAGGCAGAGTTCCTACCATTCCCAGTACCTTCTGATTCCACACCTCCTCACCTTCCACTGCTGCCACCAGGTGTACAGGTACTGTATGGGGATGTATCTCCCTTCATCTTCCAAAGTGGGGGGAGTTCATAATAGATGAGTGGATCTTGGAAATAGTGGAAAAGGTGCATGCTCTGGAGTTACTGTCTCATTTCATAAGCCTTGTACATCCTCCACCTCCTTGTCATTATCCTCCAGGCCACTTGTCCCTTCTGCTAGAGGATGTTCAGTCACGTCTACACAAGTGGGCTATTGAACCCATTACTTCCCAAAAAAGAAACAAAGGGTTCTATTCCAGATACTTCCTGGTTTCCAAGTGGACATGTGATCTTTGTCTTGTGCTGGACTTGAGAGACCTAAACCTGTTCATCAAATACAAAACATTTTGAATGGTGTTTCTTCAGGCTCTCATCCCTGTGTTGTAAAAGGGGGGCTTACTTTCTTCCCTGGATATGAAAGATGCATATCTTCATATCAAGATTCCCAAATGCCACAGGCAGTACCTCCATTTCATGCTGGAGGACAGCCATTATCAGTTCTGAGTCTTGCCCATTGGTTTATCCTCGCACCTTATTTACCAGATGCTTATTAGTTGCTGCAGCAGCCCTTCAGAGGGAAGGACTTTAAATTTTCCTGTATCTGGATGAAGGCTCCATCCAGGGAAGCTATTCTGCACACATTGTCCATAATGAGACAATTGTTTAAGGAACTGGGTGTCACAGTAAACATATCAAATTCCATAGCCATTCCTTTTCAGCACCTCTAATATATTGGTGCATTGCTGGAAAAGGTTGTGGGCAGTACCTTCCTGCACACAGACATGGCTGAGACCCTTCTTGCCCAGGCCTAGATGTTACACAGAAGTCATTACATATCAGCTCTGATGATGTTGAATCTCCTGGGGCTAATGTCTGCTGCCATCACTATGGTTCCCTGTGTCCATTTCCATATACGCATACTGCATTGGATGCTTTGGGTAAACATAGAAACATAGATATTGACGGCAGATAAGGACAGTTTCACGCAGCTTGTCTGCCCATTTTCTCTACCTACTAAAACACAGCAGATCCTACTTGATCTCCAGCTTTACCCCCCTTTCCCTATCACTAAGGTTCCCTTATGCCTATCACATGCATTCTTGAAGCCCACTACCATTTTTGCCCCCACCAACTCCACTGGAAGGCTGCTCCAGACATCCTCCACTCATTTTGTGAAGAAGAACTTCCTCACATCTCCCCTGAGCTTCTTAGCATGCCCCCTTTTTGAACATCTTTCTTTCTGAAAAATGCTTCCTTCTTGAACTTTATTTATACCTGTGAAGTATTTGAATGTTTCTACAGTATCATATCCCCCCTTTCCTCCAGGGTGTACATATTGAGGTCCTTCAGTTTCTTCTCATACGGCTTGTGATGCAGACCCTGCACGATTTTGGTTGCCCTCCTGTGGATTGCCTCTACTTGTCTTCCAGAGATGTGGTCTTCAGAACTGGACACAGTACTCTAGGTGAGATCTCACCAGTGATCTATACAACGGCAACACCACTAACTTGTTTTGCTGGTGACACCCCCTCCTTATGCACCCTAGCATCCCACTAGCTCTCCCCACTGCCTTCCAACACTGTCTGGCCACCTTCTGGTCATCAGATACTACTCCCCGGTCCATTTCCTGTTTGGTAGTTCATACTAATCCCCCCCCCCATTTTGTACTCTGCCCCGGGTCTCTGTTCCCCAAGTGCATGATTTTGTACTTCTTACCACTGAACCCCAGCTGCCACATGCTTGACCACTCCTCCAAGTTTTCTGGATCGCTATTCATTTTTTTGACACATCCCCCCCGTGTGTCTACCATATTATAGAATTTAGTGTCATCTGCAAAGAGGTGTACCTTCCCTTCTAGTCCCCCTGCAATGTAACTACTAAAAATATTAAAGAGAACCAATCCCAGTACTGATCCCTTAGGCACCCTGCTTGTCACCCTCATTTCCTCAGTGTGAACTCTGTTTACCACCACCCTCTGTCTCCTTCCCCCCAACCAATTTCAAACCCAGTTTACCATCTTAGGATCCACTTCTTGGCTTCCCAGCTTGTTTCTGAGTCTCCTATGTCTTTCTCAGGTGTCCAAAATGTCTTGCTTTTCAGCTAAGCAGGTCTCAGTCCCGGTATGTGAATGGGAACTGCTGACCTCTTTGTAAATGAACTCTTCACAAGATAAGGTTATCTAGAGTTGGACCTTTTAGTTTTTCCACACAGTGTGAAACTGATGCATTTTTACTTGGTCACCAAGAGCATGGAGTTTTTTTGGCAAGACACACTCTCCTCTCCTGGAAAGGGAGATTCCTTTACACCTCCTTACTGATCCCTCATATTTAGCAGGTTCTGCTCAAGCTGAAGTCAGAGTATGCCACCCTAATACTGATATTTCCCTTCTGACCTTGGTTTCCACTGCAGCTACTTCTGGCAGTGGAGCATCCTGTACAGCTTCCCCTGTGTCAGGGTCTGTTGTCACAAGCTCAGAGGCCCCTGGTTCATCCAGGCCTGCAGTCCTTGCATCTGCATCTGAATGCCTGGCTCTTGAAGATGTAGTCATTGCCCATTTTGTGGTCTCCCCCAGGTGGATGATGTCTTGCTTGCAGCTAGAAAGTCTTCTACAGTACACACTACTATTTAAAATGGAAGCACTTGTCCTTGCAAAATGTCCTGTTAATACTGTGCTAGACTACCTTCTGTCTCTTTCTGACTCTGGTCTCAATTAATTGTTCATTTAGGTGTAGTTGGCTGCCATTTCAGCTTTCCATGCCCCCTATTGAATGACATGGTGGCACAACTAGAGTGTGCCATACATTTTCTAAGGGAATTCGACCCATTGTCCACAATTACTACACCAGTTCCATTTTGGGACCTCAGTTTTATTCTGAGAAACTTACTTTAACTTTGTTTGAATCTGCTGTGGCCTATGAGCTGCTGTTCCTTTTATGTAAATGCTGTTTTTCAACACAACTTCTACTCATTAAATTTCTGAGTATCAGGCTCTGTTGCATGAATCTCCTTGTTTGATTTTCCACAAGGACAGGGTGTCTTTGTGGAGCAGTCCTCATTGTACACCCAAGGTGGTTTCTGATTCTGCACTGTATCAAACTATACACCTTCCTGTGTCTTGTCTGGGGCATGCTGAAAAAGGTGAGGCATGGCTACATACACTTGATATACACAGAACATTTTGTTTCTGTCTTGATTGTGCTAAAGACTGCAGAAAGTCCATTCAGTTTTTGTTACATTCACCCCTGAAAAAGAAGACACCCCGTGTCTATACAGTGCCTATCTAAATGGCTGGCTAACGGTATTATGTTTTTTATATTTCAGCTTTATTGATTTTCAATAAAACAGATACAAAAAGCACAATTAACTATATTCACAGCTGTACAGAATTAATTTCAGGCAGTATTAGGAAGATAGCAGTTGGACAGACAGTCAGTATTAGCCAGCAATACTGCATCATTCTAATAATGTTAACTATATCATCCATTCTGCCAGTACAAATTTTCAAAAAGATGCTACACAACAAACAACAAAGTGGGTGTGATCTATGTAGTTGAAAATTACTGCCAATATAGTATATACTGTAGATAGTCCAGGATTCATGTTGCAAAAGACAGATCTAGGTCCATTACTTGTATGAACATGGTTGCCAAATGTCCCTAAAGGTATGAAGGCTATTTCTAAGGGAAAAAGATAATTGTTCTGTAGCACAAATGGTTCTAAAGGGTACAGGTTTCTTCCCACAGCCAAAGCCTGGTTATGGCTTTATGGGCCATAGCTAATAACATAAACATCAATTTCCTGGAATTACCCTTGAGTCTTATACTCCATGGAAAAATATTCACTAAAACCAAAGGTGTGGTAAGAGATGGGATTTGATTAAATAGCTGCTTCAGCTGAATGTCAATCTCCTTCCAGTAAGGGGAGAGCTTTGAGCATGTCCCAAAAATTTATATCGGATCTGCTTGGGTCTCCTCCAACAGAAGCCCTATTGGTCCCCATTTATGAAGCCTGCACCACCAGCGTATGAAAATACCAAGACTGGTATTTCGAAGAGAATTATCTCCAGAAGGAAGAGGAAGTAACTTTAACTGTATTTAAAGCTTTTTGTGCCAGGACTTCTGATCAATATTCTTGGGGAGATCACACTGCTACCTTTCTAAAATTAATCTGGAATAGTGCTTTGCCAGATAATGTAGCAACTACCTGTAACATGTCCCCAGTTTTCTCTTTTATTGCTGATATTTGCATATGACACACTAGGTTCAAAGGATATGTGAGTCTGTCTCTATCTTTACCTTGTTTTAGCAGGTATACCCAGAACTGAAGATAATTAAGGTGCTCTCTGTTGCTGAGACCATATTAAAACTGGTGATCTTTAAAAGACCAGACCCTGTTAACATATAAAAATTGAAAAATATGACTGAGGTCTGCGCGTCACCCTTGTGAAAAGTGTGATCAATATTCATGGGAGAAAGCTGGACTGTAAGCCAGGTGGTGACATAGAAACCCTGGAAGTTGAAAGAATGGAGAGCCCACCAGCCATTTCCAAAATCTCAGAGTACATGTGGTAGCTCAGAGAAAGTTTCAAAGGAGAGCGAGAGCCAGTGGAGAGGAGAAGAGGTATTTGATAGTATCATACAAATCATTTAAATGGAATTATTCAATTTAATTCAATTCATCTTTATCTATAAAAAACTCTATTCATGCTGATCATAGCGCTTGTACAATAAAATTACATAAAATACATACTAACACACTAACATGCCAGCAGAATAGGCCTAAAGGTCTTTCGTGTCTGTTCGTTTGGTCAGTCCTCACCCTGGGAGCTGACCTTGCTGCCCCCCTCGCCTTCTCTGGCTTCTCCCTTCCCAGTTCCGGATATTCTCGCTGCACTGGATTTTGCTTCCAGAACCCTTCCCGTGTACCTGTCCCACCCCCTCTTGAACCCCTCCACCATCTCTTCCTCCAACAGCCCCCTGGGTAGCGCATTCGATGGCTCCACCACCCTCTCAGTGAAGTAGCACCTCCTCCTTTCTCTCCTGAATCTTCCCTCCAGCTTCCACCCATGCCCTGTAGTTGCCGCCTCCTCCTTCCTTCAAAGCACCCTGACTGCTCCTCCCTATTTATGCCTCTTCATGTACCTGAAGACTCTCATCATGTCCCCCTGTCCCTTCTCTCTTCCAGTGTGGCATATTTAGCTCTTCGAGCCTTTCCTCATAGGTCCTGTCCCCCAAGCCCCAAATCATTTTGGTTGCCCTCCTCTGGACCCTCTCCAAGAGTTTAATGTCCCTCTTTAAGTGTGGCCTCCAAAACTGCATGCAGTACTCGAGGTGTGGCCTCAACAAGCAGTTGTACAGAGGGAGTATCACTTCCCTCCTTCTGGAGGTGATCTCCCTAGCGATGCATCCCAGCATCCTGTTGTCCTTGGCTGCTGCCCTCCTACAAGTCTCTGAGTTTTTCATCTTGACATCTGCCACCACTCCCAGGTCCCTCTCAGCTATCGAGACTTGTAGCATTCTCCCCCCAGGGTGTACACTTGGCCCGGGTTTCTGGCCCCCAGGTGCAGTACCTTGCATTTCCCTGCATTGAACCTCAGCTTCCACTTTCTAGACCATCTTTCCAGAGCCTCCAGGTCCCCCTGTAGGGTCACCCTCCCCTCCTCCCCATCCACTACCTCCCCCAGTTTTGAGTCATCCGCAAAGAGACTCATCTCACTCCTGATACCTGTCCTTATGTCAGATACGAGGCGCTGAACAGGAGGGGCCCAAGGACTGATCCCTGTGGGACCCCACTAATGACCCTCCTTGGGATGAGACTATACCGCCAACTACGATCCAGTCCTGAGCCAATTGTCTATCCATTTGATCATCTGGTTCCCCACCCCATTTCTCCTAGCTTATGCAACAGGCCCTCTTGAGGAACAGAGTCAAATGCCTTGCTGAAGTCTAGAAAGATGACATCCACTGGTCTACCCAAGTCCAAGGCACTCATCCCAGTCATAGAACTCCACAAGGTTTGTCTGACACGATTTCCCTGGGATGAATCCATGCTGTCTATAGTCCAGGCACCCTGACTTTTTCAGGTCCCCCAGCCTCTCGACAATGCCGTCCATCACCTTGCCCACCACCGATGTCAGGCTGACAGGCCTATAGTTCCCTGCCACCTCCCTTGATCCCGCTTGAGGATAGGCACTATATGCACCACCTTCCAGTCCTGGGCACCCACCTTGTCCTCAGAGAGATGGTGAAAAGCTCTGCCAGGGGTTTCGCCAGGACATCCGCAAGTTCCTTCAGCACTCTGGGATGTAATTTATCCAGCCCCGGTGCTTTTTCCGTCTTAAGGGACTTGAGGGCTTCCCTCACTCTCTCTGCTGTGATTCACATAATCCATCAACATCTCAGTAACTCAATAAACAGGAAATGCCAGATCAAACAAATATGTTTTAGGGCCGTTTTGAAGTTCTCCACCATTATATTTACTTCTACAATGATGTGCGTGATTGGAAAGCCTGTGAAAAATCATGTAGTGGGATCCCTTGACATACAGCCACAGATCTGGTAGATTTAATCCTTCCTTATCCATAGAAGTTGCAAAATAGTGAATTAAATTCCAGGGGGGGCTTGCCATTCCAAATAAATTTAGAGACTAGTTTGTTCCAAGATCTAAAATAATATGGGGCAGGAGATATTGGTAACGAGGTTTGCAAAAAGTGTAACAGACATGACAAACAATTAATTTGAACTATATCTACCCTAGTGAACAAATTTAAATGGAGCATTGTCCATTGGTCTAAATCTGAAATTAGTTGCGTAGTAATGGGTTACAGACTTGAGCAGTGCTAAATGCATCAAATTTTGAGGAAAAAACCCTCTTAATTATTTAATGGCTAGTTTATACTATTGAAATGCAAATGTCTTTTTAAGAGCTGTGTTAGGTGTAAAGTTAAATCCAGGCAGCTCAGTTTTTTGTATATTCACCTTATAGCCTGCTAATTGGCCAAAGTGTTTTAGCTCCATGCCCAGTGCCAGCAGGGATTTCTCAGGGTCAAAAAGTCAGACATATATCATCAGTACCACCTAGTGAAATGCGCTCTATTTTGTCATTACTGCAAATGGCCATAGCTAGAGGCTCTAGGTAAAGAATGAATAATAGTGGGGATAGAGGGTATCCCTGATGAATTCCACTTTCCAAACCATTTGGCTGTGACAATGAGTCATTAATTTAGATCCAGGCCTGCAGGAAATGGTATATATTCTGTTACATAGTAATTAAAGGGACTGGGAAAATTGAAGTTCAACAGGGTGTCCCACAGAAATGGCCAGTACACCCTGCTGAATGCATCAAAAGTGATAACTGCCATGAGTATGGCTCTCTGGATCACATATTCCATTAAAAGAAGGGTCCTTTTGATGCTATCTGATGTTTGCCTAGTCTTTTTTTTTTTTGTGGAATGCTGACAGGGAGCTCTGGTCCCTCCCTCTGAGGGACTCGTTCTCTAACCTGATAGTTGGGTCAACATAAACCCTGTCAGTTCCCGAGCTTGCTGTTTTGCCCCTGGGCACATGACTGTGCAATCGGTGGAAGTGACTGGCTCCACCACCACAGAGGCAACCTAATACCCTGGATGTGGGCCCTCCCCATTCTTGGTGGTGCACCTGTGCTGACACCCAGACACTGCTGGGTGTCACTCTACAGCGCGCTGCATGATCACCCCTCTCCCAAGGAAGGAGAGTTGTCTATGAATACTCAATCCTTCCTCAACCCTGTTAACCCCGGAGCAAACCAAGTCTGTTACTAAAGTCTGGTCACCAGCATGGTGTGAGGTGTGGCATCCAGCACCTCAACCCTCAGTGCCATCTGTCTGGCCTGTTTGCCTAGTCTTAAAAAATACCTGATTAATTTCCATGTATTAAAGTTGGGAGGATTTTATCCAGGTGGGAGGCCCATACTGACACAAAACGTTTACAATCAGTATTTGAAATGGAAATCAGTCTTCATGAGGGAGAATGTATAGGGTCTTTTCACAGTTTTAAAAAGGCTAATATAGTGGCCCAATTTCATGATGGGGGCACAGTCCTGTACCTCCCAGATTGTTCCAATAAGCAATAGAAGGAGCAAGTGAGAGAAGGCTTTATGAATATCTGTTGTAAATCCATCTTGGCCCAATATTATACCATTTTAGCATTCTTGAGAGCCGTGGGGATTTCCTCACTTTGAGCAGGTGCCAGCAGAAATTTTTTCTGCACATCTTGTAGAAACAGGGACATCAAATTGGTAAGATATTGGGTGACTAGAGCCCACTCTGAGGGAGAGGCTGTATGCAGGTTCTGATAGTAGCCTAGAGAAATGGTCACTATCCTGTCTGTGTAATGTGTAACCTTACCAGAAGCTGGGTCATGCAAATGGGAGATACATGCTTGCATCCATTTAGCCGGACGTTGCCTAGCCAAATAGCAGGATCCTTTGCTCCCCTTTATAAAACTATTGCTTTAAACAGGGTAAGGTCATTTCAACCTTGATCCATAATTCTCTGTATCTGCCATTGTACTGTACCTGGTGTCTCGCAGTCTCAACTGCCAGGTCCACCTCTCCTTGTAACTGTTGTAATGTGCCCGAAGTTTGCATTGGAGCCTCTGTAGCTTACCTCTCTTTGATTCTTTTGCAGCATAAGAAATAATTTCTCTCCAGAGTACAGCTTTGAGTGAGTACCAAAGTATAGGATCTTAAACAGTTCCCTTGCATTTATATACCAGGAATTGTTCAACCCTTTCTCAGACCAGGATCTGAAAAGATTCCTGTCTGAGCAGGGACAAGCTGATTTGCCAAGATGTATGTTTCTTTTACCCAGGTCTAAGTTCATACACAGTGGGGAATGATCTGATAATACTCTGGGGGTAGTAGTTATATGTCTGACCATCCCCAAATGCTCTATGGTTGTAAACAAAAACAATCATTTGTCAATGCCAAATGTTTGCTTGCAGGTATTGGCATTGGTAGTGCAGGAGTTAGAGAGATGCATAATAGGAATGGCAGTGAAGTATTAAACTAACACCAACCCCCACCCTGGCGAGACTGATAGGCATTTGGAGGTGTTCCTTTGGGTCGTCAGTCATAATGCTCAAGCTCTTCCACCTAACTCCACCCTGTAGACACTGACAGGCGTTGCAGTATGTCCTGGGGTCTTCAGCCCTCATGCTCACCCCGTTACATAAGGAAATAAGCTGAGATAGGTGCAGTAGAGAAAAATTGGATGAACGTTAGGGCCGAAGACCCAAAGGCACACCTCAATGCCTGTCACTGGCTGCAGAATGGTGTGGAGTGGTATGAGCATTATGGCTGACAGCCCGAAGTCACGCCCCCAATGCCTGTCAGCCTCTACAGGGTAGGGCGTTATGGTTGGAAACCTCAATGCCTCAGGCGTTTGTTGGTATTTTTGCTCCAGATTTCAAAATGGGCTTTTGGGACCCCACCCTCATGAACAGTGGCACTATCATTTCATTACTCAATCCCAAAAGGTGATTTTCATAGCTACCAGTGCCATTCGCCACAGGCAAAACACAATAAGGCAGCATCGATAGAAACTGTGCAATGCATGTCTGTAATGCAATCATTTTTTGAAATTTTTTCACTAAATTTTCAACATGGTCATTTTGAGACCTCCCCTCGTGAATAGTGCAACTGAGATTTTGTTAATCTGTCCTGAAAGTTGATTTCCCACAGCAACAGCATCATTCTGCACCACAGGTGCAAAACACAATTTGGGCAGGATGTGAAAATGACAGCTGTACTGTTCATAAGGAAGTGTGAAAATGGTAGTGTTGAAATTCTGGAGGGAAAATATTAAAAATGGCAAAGATACGAGTGTGAGTAGAAACTGTGCAATGCGATTCATAACACAGTATGTTTTGAATTTTTTCATCAGATTTGAAACATGGGTTTTAGATTCTACCTCATGAATAGTGGCACTGTTATTTTGTTAGTCAGTCCTGGAAAGGTGATTCCGTGCAGCAACCATGAAATCATCTTTGGGACTGAGTAACCAAATGACAGTGACAGTGTTCATGAGGTGGAATAAGAACCCCATGTTGAAAATTTGGAGCCAAAATTCCTAAATATGACTGAGATATCAGCCTAAGTTGAAACCCCCCATTGACTCCCATTATACAGCTTACTGTCATTTCTTCAGTTTGCCAGTCAGCTTTGTAGAGTGTAGATGTGTCCCAGACCATAGAAGATCGCTGCCCTAACCTCTGGAGGTAAGTATGGGGTGCAGGCAGGTGGGATGCAGAAGGAGGGTGGGGTGGGAGGGGAATGGGGAGACAATGAGGGACTGTTTTCTTTTACAGGAGGAAAAAGACTTCGGGAGATGGTTTTCTTTATTTTACAGGTTACCAAAAATTAAATACATTTAGGCACACTGGGTGGGCTCCCAGTGTGCCACAATAGTATGTGTGTGTGGGAGAGGCATGCCAACAAGGGGATTAGGCACCCCGATGTCAGCACTTGAAATATTCAGGTGGAGGGGTCATTTGACACTGGGAGTGGGCATCCCGGTGTCAGAAAACATAAATTAATAACAATTATTTTAGCACACTGGGGTGGGCGTCCCAGTATGCCACAGATAAGTGGAAGCGGGGATACATGCTGACATGAGAATTGGGCACCCCGATGTCAGCAAATAATATAGTTGAGTTGGGGGGAGTGGGTGCATCCAACACCTGGAGTGGGCATCCCGGTGTCAGAAACATAAAAAATTATTTTGGCACAATGGGGTGGGCTCCCAGTGTGTCACATTAATTGGAGGGAGGGGGGATACATGCCGACATGGGGATTGGGCATCCCAATATTGGCTTTCCAGGGAGTGTGTGGCGGGAGGCAGGAGCCGCCAATGTGGAAAGCCATGCTGCAGCTCATTTATTTATTGAAATGGTTAACCAGGAAAGGCACGCTGAACAAATAAGTTGCTCATGGAGTCAAGAGCGACAGAGTGCCTCAGTGGCAGGACCTGACAAGAACCATAACTCTGGCCATGTGCATTACTGTGCACTATCATGGGTGTAGGCAGGCATACTCCAAGCACTCCATGGTGTGTAATTTTATTTAAGGAGTAAATAGGCTCTGAACTGCTCCTTTACACATGAAAACTAAAAGAAAATACTGAACCTTTCTGTAATTTTATTCATAGGAGTCAAAACTAGAAGGACTGGTCACTAATACTCTCTTTGTATGCCAAAGACAATACAATTTTACAGGCTCTGGCTGGTATGTGGGTGTCTTAGGAACAATGCATGGCATTTGTATTTACCCATGCATGGCAACAACCATTGTCATGGATACAAAAGTTGTATTTATTGTGCCAAATGAGGCCAAACACAGTCCCTGTGTACATTTGTATATTGTCTGGCTAAACCTGGGGTAGCAGTGAGTCCACTTGGTGTGCAGATCTGAAATCCCTGGCTACACCCCTGTGCACTATAATGCACATGGCTGGAGCCTTGTCAGCAGCTGCCAACAGAGAGAAGGTATGTCTGTGTGCCTGGTTGCAAGGGAGGGGGAAGGTACTGCTGCAATGATAAAACTGTCACTCATTGCAATGGCAGATTTCTTTCAAGTAAGGTCCTCTTTCTCAAACAGCTGTCATAGATAGCTTGCCGATTCATTGGTGCCTGAAGGATGAGTCCCATAAAGCATCAACTCATAACCATCCCTGATTGGAGCAGCACTTTTCTTTCAAGTGCAGACCGCTTCTTTCAAACTGCAGTCATAGACAGCTCATCAATTTATTGGTGCCTGAGGGACGTGCCCCATAAAGCATCAACTGCATTAAGCAGAACACTCACACACCCCTAAAATGTTGTACTGTCCAAGATGTTTTTGCTCATGCACAACATGCATGCACGCAAGCAAACTAAGAAAATTATCTAACCTTGCATTGCTAGAATGTCATCTAGAGTAACGTGTATACAACTGGCTCTTTGGGAAGAGGTCTTGCCAAACATCTGCTATATCCAACTGCCCTGAGTGGTATAAAACTATTTCTGTGTTGGAATCACCCTGATGCTGTCAGGGTAAGCAATATCCAACTAATGGTTTAAGGTCAGATTACTGTCCTCACCCATAATTAGTTGGCCGTACAGCAGAGAGAGAATCTTATTAAAGAAGGTCTGAACCACCTTCTTATTTGACTGGGAAGGGAAATATACATTAACCAATGTCACCTGGCTTTCATATGCTGTAATTTTCCCCATAATGATAATAAAGTGGCCCTCAGGGTTAGAGTACATATTCTGAATATGAAATCTGGTAGTGCCAGTGGGCGCGATCGAAGAAGTTAATTGAATAGGTCTCCCTTGCAAACTGAAATGTGCCAAAAACTGATTAAACACAAGAACCGTACACTTTCTCCTGCATTTACTTTCCTCCTTTCCATGTCTCTTGCCAATCACACTGTGCAGCATCTGACCTGTACTGTTGTTAGTTTGCTTCCCAGCTGTCCTCATTTCCCAGTCTGAGTAACTGAACAGACCGTCAAATGCTTTTCTTTTTTACTGTTATATTATATGAAAATAAAAAAAATCCATATGCTCAAGCCTGGGTAACCATTTTTTTTTACTTGCTCTTACTAAGCACACTTGCCCTCCCTCAACATTGCAGCTCTCTCTCTCTCTCATGGCAGCCAGTGGTGACTCATAAAAAAAAAAAAAGAGGGACAGAGGAGCAAGAAAGATATTGGCAGCTGCTAGATAAGATTATGATCAGCAAATGTCTAGAAATCAGCTCTGTTAAGCTCTGTGGCTGGGATATTCAAAGCAGTTGTGCATGGCACAACTGAGTTGCACCGGCACAAGTGAGGACTTGTGCCAAGGAGCGATATTCAGCAGGAGTCATTCCGCAGTGCAAATCCCATTGTGCCAATGTGCAACTATAATGAATGCAGGTGCAAGAGCAGGGGGTGTGCCCATGAATATTCAGCGTAGTACGATATTCAACCGTGGAACTATGGCACAAGTGCAGAGCAAAATCTGGATGCGCCATGCAGACTTGAGCACAAAAATACAGGGCACAAGCACACAGACAGCACTTGCACCAGGCAAGCGGGGGAGAGAGAGAGAGAGAGAGTGGCAAGAGACGTGGGATAGACAGGCAAAAAGAGCAAGGGAGACAGAGTCAGTGAGAGACAGAGAGACTGTCACAGGCAGCCACAGGGGAGAGGGACAGAGGTGGCAGTGGACAGTGAGCCAGGAACAGAGAGAGTGAGAGGGACAGGCAGGCATAGTGCCACGCAGTGCACTAGGGTGGCACATAGCCCACAGCAGCTGACCACCCAGGGGGAGACAGGACATCAGGGGACATGGATAGTGCATCCTTCCTTATGGAGGCCATAATGAGGGGTGTGAGGGGGCAGGAGGAACAGTGACATGGCCGAAGACGGGCTTGTTGGCGGTACTCCCAGAACAGATGGTACCGTGCCCTCACCACCTTCGTGAACTACACAGATATGGAGATTGTGTGATGGTACCACCTGAACAGGGTCATTCTGAGGCAGCTCTGTGAGCTGTGCAGTAAGGAGATATAGACACCCACAAGACGGAGCCACGCAATGCTTTTGGAGACAAAGTGACAGCTGTCATGTGCCTGCTTACCACGTGCACCTTCCAGAGACCAACAGAGAACACCACAATCATACCCCAGTCAGCCACATCATGCCTCCTCCACAGTTCCTCAATGCTCTGCTGCCACATGCTTCGAATACATCCATTTCCCAGCACACAGGTAGAGTGTACAGCAACTATGCAGGACTTCCACAGAGGTAGTACATATGCCTGGCATGCCTGGGGCCATTGACTGCACCCACGTGGGCATCAGCATGCCACCTGACCCCTGAGGGTGTGTAAGCCATACAAACAGGGAAGTGGGCCCCTAGTGAACTGCCAGGTGGTGTGTCGATGTCAAGGGGCCATCACTCAATGTCTGTGCCACACACCCTGGGAGTGCACATATCGCATTCATTTGACACAGCTCTGCTGTGCCACAGGTTCAACATAGGAACATCCCCACGGGCCACCTAGTGGGTGAGTATGGGACAGGCAAGGTGCCAGGCAGAGCAGACCATGGGATGGAGGAGGGCAGGGTGAGTGTGTTGGCAAGGGTGCCTGGGACAGGCAGAGGGCACAGCAAAGGATGACACAGGCTAACCATGTCATTATCCACACAGGAGACAGCACCATCCACTGAGGCCCTGGCTGTTCACCCACTATTGGCGCCCGCCGCCCCAGCAGAGGAACACTACAATGAGGCACATGCCAGCATGCGAAACATCATTAATCGTGCATTTGGAATGCTGAAGGCATGGTTCCATTGCCTAGACAGGTCTGGTGGTGCCCTACAGTACAGCCCCTTGAAAGCCTGTAGCCTATTCCTGGCCTGCTGCCTACTGCACAACATGGCCACTGACTATAGGATATCTGTTGAGGCTGATGAGGGCGACAGTAGTGGGAATGATGAAGGCAATGGGCCAGAGGGTGGTGGACAGCCTGCCCCTGTGCAGAGGGATCCCCAGCTGCAAAGGATGGCACAGCAGCATCAAGACACCATCACACAGGAGCACTATGGTGCACACAGGTAGGTGGCACCAAACCCATGCAAAGGCCACACACATAGGTACAGCAGACAGGCAGGGGCGTGCATGGCAAGGGGCATGCATGCACACAGAGGTGTGGTGCAGGGGTAGGGGAGGCAGTGGTACACATCCACACACAACTGCACACAGCATTACATAGCAACACACACACCCACGCACTCAGGCTCTAGCAAGTGGCGGGGATCAGATGAATTGCACCGGGGCACAGGCGCAACTGGTGCAGAACTGCCCTCATCACACCCACAACACATGGGCCAGTGGCTGGGCAGGCATGCACAGAGGCAGTGTACGGCACAACACACACAGGTGCCACACCAATGGTATGCACACACACACTCACCACCCATGCGTGCACAGGGCAGCAGCTGCAGACTGTGGTCAGAATGGCATGCACATCAGGGCTGCCATGCGGAACCATGACCACCATGGCCATGGGAAAGGCCCGCCTGGGGCAGTCGGTAGTCACAGGCTGCTCATCAGCCACAGGGTGTTGCAACAGCCCCCAGGGTTTGAACTGCGGGACCATAACCGGGTCCGCGCAGGGATGTATAGGCGCCCAAACAGGCCTGCCCCAGGTGTGCCTGGGATGCCGACAGCAGAGCCCGGCATCGACAGTGAGGATGTCACCCAACACCAGGACAGTGGGGTGGACAGTGCACTGCGTGGGGTCTGTGGTGGTCGGCTATGCCCTGTGGCAGCCAGCAGTGCAAGGTCATCAGTGATCGCATTGGCTATGCGATCCTGGGATGCAGTCGTGTCCTCCCGCAAGTGCTGTACAGCCACCAGGAGCTGCACAGTTCCCCTCTCATGCCACTTGGCCACATGGTGCACCTCCGTGCACAATGCACATACCCCAGCAGCAATCAGCACCTGTTGCTCCACAGAGGCCCACAGCAAATGGGTGTGCTCTGCCAATAGGTCGGTGCCCTGGAGAACCTGGCCGGGGTGCTGAACCACCTGCAGTGACTGACCATGCTGCACAGCCCTCCACTCAGATGGACTCTATACAATGGGGTCCTCATGGGGTAAGTCTCTATAAAGTGCTCCAGCAGTGGACCCCACATCCGGCTGCCCTTTGGTCCCTGCTGCCTGCTGCCATTGTTCATCCAGCCACTGAACACTGCCCAGCGCTTGCGTGGCCACACCACCACATAGCACAGCTGTGGTAGTGCACACAGCAGCACCCACAGTGGCAGCAGTCAGCTGTTCCACCGCTGTCGGGCCGCTGGGTGCACTGCCTGTGTTGGTGTCTGGTATGGGCGTCTCCCCCACAACACCACCCATGCTGTCCAAGATTAAGGTCAGGCCGTCATTAGCGTCGGACCCCACCCCGATCTGTGTCTTCATTCAGAGGACGCCGCAACTGGCATCCTGTAGAAACACATCCAGGGCCTTGTCTGACCCCATGCTCAGGACATTCAGCTGGACAGTGGTGGTGTGCTGCAGCCGATCAGGCCCCAGGATGCCCATGGAGGTGGATGGTTGGTCCTCCAGGGCTGGGCCTGCCTCCACGGCTGCTGCTGGTGCCCCATCCTCCACAGGCAGGCATGTTGGTGCTGAAAGAGAAAACAGATGTGTCAGTGATGCAAGGCCCACTTTCCCCCCAACACAGCCACTGCATGCTGTGCATGCCCAACATAGGTACCATGCAGTGATGGGCTGCCACCCATCTGTAATCCTCCACCTGGCACACCCTCCACGATGCTGCGGTGCATGGTGGCTGCCACCCACTCCTCCTGCACCGTGAGTTGTGGTGCATCAGCAGGCCCCCCTCCGGTGGCTTTCCGGGCTGCATGGATGGCTGCCACCTTCTCTTTGATGCACCGCTTATCAATGCACACCTTCTTTGCGGCACTCCTGCACTGACCGCTGGTAGCTCACCTGCTGGTTCACACATGCCACCACCTCCTTCCAGGCCCCAGTCCTGGCCTGTGGTGTGCCCGTGGCACCACTCAACAGTGGCTCTCTGTCAAGGTAGTCCTCAAACAAGGTCTCTGCCTCTGCCTTTGTGAAATCGGGCCTGCGCTTGCGTGCAGGCCCACAATCCTCACCCTTCTCACGTTCTGCCATGCTGCTACCTGTGGACATGGACAGCACAGGGTGTCAGTGTCAGCAACACCCTACTCTGTCCCCTCTGCTGTGCTGGCTGGGCTCAGTGTGACCCAGCAGCATGCACAACTTACCTCAGATGGCTGCAATACTGGTTCATGGCCTCTGCTGGTCAGTGGTGCTTTTTATGGTGCAACACATGCAAATGAGCACTGGTGCAATGGTAATGACATGCTAATTTCCCCAGTGTGCATGGCTGATGAGCTCATTTGCATGTGGCGGCTGGATATCACAGATTTGCTTCATGTGCACTTGGATTGCTCTGGAGCAAGTCACAGCGCAACGCCTAGGCATGCGCACTGTGCAGGACCACAGTGCGCATGCACCGGTCAGTGTGCTGCCACCTATTGCACTCTGTGCACCCACTGAGCAATAGGAACCGTGTCACATGGTGCGCCATGCCTGCTATTGGGCATGTGCGAACTGTGCTTTGGCTGACCCCTGACCTCTGGTGTGACCCCCTGACCCCTGGTCATTCCTCTGCCACATGCCACATCTAGCCACACCCATGTTGCGTATCTCTGGCATTGCGCGATGGGTGGACACAGTGCATGTACCCTAGTATCGCACATCTGGCGCATGTTGTGCATACGCAGACCTCCGCCACCATTTTGCTTCCCCACATTGTGGTTAAGGCACTCATGAGCGGTGTTCAGTGGGAAGAAACTGGTCCCAGGTCGAATCAGGAACTTGGTGGCGTGTGTCCAGCCACATGCCCTACAGCTCTTTGGACAGGTGATCCTGCAGCAGCCAAGGGTCGCGGTGTGGCAGGGGATTGCTTAAACTCTGCTGCAATGCACTGGGATGACCAGAACAGGGGATCAATGCTGCCACAGGTATTGGGACCTTGTGCAGTGGGACCCAGAGCACCTGCAACTACTGCAGGCACGCATCCGGTGAGGGGCTGTGCCATGGACAGGTAAGTCAGCCCAATTTGCATTTGTGCCCTAGTGCTGTACTGTGGTGTTGGCTAGGCTGCATGGCATGCCCTACATAGGGGTACACTGTCATCATGTGCATGGCGGGAGTGGCAGGAGCAGCACAGCAGGCTGCAGCTGGCCATGGAGGTGGTGCAGGAGCCGGACCAGCACCAGCAGGGCTGCAGAGGGCAGGTAGGCACTGTCTTGTTCCTGTGCACTTTACATGGGGGGGCAGCGGGGGAGTGGGTGTGGGCATGGCCACCTGGGCCATGTGCCATGGCAGCTGTCTGTGTCACACTGTGAGTGGTGCATGCCTCTGTGGAGCAGCTATTGCACACATGTGCCAGCTGTTAGTGGGGTGGGTGTGAGCCCAGCTGACACTGTTGTTGCTGTGGTGCTGCTGGTACACTGTGCCATATGACTGTCATTGCACAGTCAGGTGGCCATTGTGTGGCAGGGACCACCTCTGTGCAGCGTACCGAGTTGCTGGCAGGTGTTGGTCCATCCACCTGTGGGTGGCCGTGGCAGGCACTCCAGGGGTGTTTGTTCCTACTGCCCATTGCACACAGGTAGGTATGGTACCTTGGGACATTTTACTGATCACCTGCCCTATCCCTTGTCATAGGTGTCCAGTGGAGAGGGCAGATACCACCGTACTGCCGGCTGCTCCGCCAGCTGATACTTATCACTTCCACCACCTTGGAGGCAGTCCTGCAGATGCGCTGGTTGATGTTGGCAGACCAGAGGCAGAGAGGGCACCAAGGGGTGGCAGGGCATGGCTGCCGTTAGATTTTGCCCCAGCATTCCCCTGCTGTACCTCCCCCATCAGTCCCCATTCCCACTGTACAGTCCCTGTTCCCTTCCCTTGCTTTTCTACCCTGTCCCTCCCTCTTGTTCATGTACATAGTTGTATTGTTAAATATATATTTTTGACTTGCTGCCTGTGTCAGTGTCAGTGTCTACTTTGCAGGTGGCGTGTGGAGTCATGCTGCAGTGGCACAGTGTATGTCCAAGTGGTGTGCATGTGCCAGTACATGCATTGTGCATCTGTGGTTTGCTGCTGTGTGCTGTGGTGTGTCCCACTGTGGTTGTGTCCTGCCCCTGGGCTGGTGGCTTGTGTCTTGGGGTACCCATGGGCTGCTCACAGGGTGTGTGACATGTGTATGCTTGGTTGCATGGTCATGGATGTGGATTGTTGTGGTCTGGGAGGGTGGGGGCACAGCCTACAGCCTGTGGGGGGGACTCCATTGGTGGCCCTCCATTGTCCATTGGTGCTACCTGTTGCCTGCTATCTGTGCCACCGTTGTGTTCTGGGGTGGGGCGTCTGCGTGCCTGTGTGCGCCCTGCTGGTGGTGGCCTCCTCTGGCCTGACATTGTACTTCCCTGCCTCTGTCCCAGGGTCTGTTTGCTGTGCCATTGACTGTCCCACCCATCTCACCCTGGCTCAGCACTACCTATATAGGCAATGTCTTGTGACATCACTTCCTGTCTGTCATTTTACTAAGTCCCCACTTTTCCATTTGCAGGTTATACCTGCTAGCCACTAGAGGGACCTTCTGACTATTCACCTCTGTCTCCCCACCTGAATTTCCTCCTACTCCTCCTACTTCCTGGAACCCCTCTACCTACATGCACAACTTCTCTCCCTTACTCTCATTTCTGCTTCTGCCCACACCTCACACTCACACCCAGCCTCCTAGCTAGCCCTACATACTGACCCCCTGTTCTACCACCGGACCCACACCCAGCCTGCCACTAACCTCAGTGACCACTAGGAGTCGCTATTTCCACCCTGAATTTTGGCCCAAACCCAGCCTGCTCTGAGTCCCCAGAACCTGGATCCCAACTCTCACCCAGGTTCTAGTTCAACCACCTACCAGGGTCTCTCAACCTTGTACCCTGTCCACCAGAGTCTGTGACACTACCACTACTCCAAAGTGATATCCATGCTTTCTGAGGGGCAGCCAAGATACTTGAATGTTTCTGCCCTGCTGCTACCTTAGGCACTATGTTTGTACACCTCCTCCTCAAATGTCTCCCCCTCATTTACATGCTAGTACCCACATCCCACCAGCCAGACATCTTCCCTGGCCCACTCATACCAGCACTCCCAACTCTCCCTGACTTAGTCCGATCCCACCCTACACTGACCATGTACCCTGGCCCACAGCACCCACCCCTAGATGCCCCCACTGCCTACCCTGGCTCCCATGGTTGCAACTCATCCTCTCCCGACCCTTCAACTCCTGCCCATTCCTTGTCTCTATATGGCCTCCTCCTCATCCCAGCACACCCGGAAGCTGGACATACTGCCACCCTGGTCAGAGCCTTGGTCTTCCTACTACTCCTATCTGGTAATATACATCCTAAACCAGGCCCTGCCCCTCAGGCCCACCTGCTGGGTCCACTGGTCTCCGCATAGCCTCCATGAACATATGCAGTCTACTGAAAAAAAGTGATGCCCTCCAGTGCTGGGCCGTGTTACATCAACCAGACATCATAGCCCTGGTTGAAACCTGGCTGTCCAAATCCACCCCTGACTCATTTGTCTCCCTCCCAGGCTATACCCTATACCGGGAGGACCGAGTAGGCAAATGAGGGGGTGGCTGTGCAATCTATATCAGGGACACAATCATCGAACAAGTACTCTCTGCCCCTGTTCTTGTAAATGGCGCCTAGGGCCCTTACCTCAAACTTACTCCTGACACCTCCAGGGGCCCTCTATCTCACCACTACCACGTTCCCTCATAGAATCAGAACCTGGGCTGATATCTATAACAGAATATCTCTCCAACCTCCATCACAAGGCAGAACAAATCCTAGTGGGGGACCTTAACGTGAACTGGCTCAGTGCCTCCCCTTCCACTGCCTGAGATTCTTTCATTGCCCTAGACCTGACACAACTCATCTCCCAGCCCACTAGAGTAAACCCAAAGAGAGGAACCAGTACCCTTCTGGACGTAATGATCACCAACCGCCCCCAAAAAATCCATGATATTCAGGTCCTTAGGGACTCCCTAAGTGACCACTCCCCTATCCTATTCCTTTGGGTGGCTCCCAGTCCCAAACCCACAGCCCAGACCACACTCCACAGGTGCCTCTGATCTGGTGGGCTGATAAAACTCAAACAGTTTCTTGCCCAGATTAATTGGTCCCCCATTCATCATGCACATGACATAGACACTGCCCTTGCCTTTTTCTTCCAAACCTTTAACAAGGCCTATGACCTCTTTGCACCCCTCAACAGAATTTGATCCAAAAAATGTAATGCACCCTGGGGTACCCCTGCCCTATTACAAATGCTCAGAAAAAGGGATAACCTCTTGCACCTTGCCACTGAAATGGGCCAGATGGCTGATAGACAGGCCTACAATACTGCTCAGAACAGGTGCACATGGGCCGTCCATAAAACCAAGGCCGACCATTACCAGGCCACCATCACCTCCTCCTGGGGGTGTGCACAGACTTTCTGGGACAATATTAAACAGCTAAATGGGAAATCATGCTCCCCTTCCCCATACCAGCTCATTATTGATGGCTCTACCTTCACCGACCCTGCCTGCATTGCTAATTGCCTTAATACCTCCTTTACTGATCTTAGCTCTGTCCTCCCCAGTAATTTCTTTGACCCTCCCCCCACCCTACCTCCCCCTGTCCTCCAACACCCCAGCTTTCACCCTATGCAAGGTATCTGCCCAGGAAGCCAGACCTCTCTAATTAAAGCATTAAACATAATAGTCCCGCAGCGACTCCCTGGACCCAGTATTCTCCGGCTGGTGGTGGATGAAGTCCTTGTCGAACTCACCAGCCTACTTAACCAATCCTCTGCCTGGGCAATCCCCACTGCATGGAAAACTGCCATAGTCACACCCATTCTTAAAGGGGTGACAGGTCCTCTCCGGAACTACCAACCAATCTCCATCCTCCCCTCCAAAGCCCTAGAAAAGTGGTGGCCATTCAAATCACTGAATATCTGACCAAGCATAACATCTTATGCCCAGAGCAGCATGGCTTCCGTGCTGGTCACACTCACCAACACTGCACTAATTGAGTTCTCCAATTTCCTACACTCCTCCCTGGACGCCAGCTCCCTAGCTGGTGCAGTGTTCATTGACCTCTCAAAGGCCTTCGACACTGTCTCCCACCCTCTTCTGCTGGATGCCCTCTGCCACACTGGTTTCTCTGCTGGCCCACTCGCATGGTGCACAAGCTATCTATCTGCTCGTTACCAATGTGTAAAATCAATGGGACACTCTGAAACTCATCCCATCCACTCAGGGTACCCCAGGCTCCATCCTGGGCCCCTACTCTTTTACTCTGTCTAAACAACCTGCCCAGGGCATGCTCTGGCAAAATTCTTATGTATGCAGATGATGCCATTATTTTTGCCACCCACTGCAATCTCATCTCCCTCCAGGACACCCTACAAGAATCCTACAATGATGCCGAAGCCTGGTTTAAAGAGCACAAACTCGTCATTGATCTCAAAAAAACAATGCTCTTTGCCCACCCCAAAACAAAGCCTGCAACTTCCCACCCCTATCCTCCCTAGTACCAAACAACTGCTTGAACAAGTCTACTCCTACAAATACCTTGGGGTTACTTCGATTCAGCCCTCACCTACCACACCCGCATTGATGCCCTTGCATCCGCCACTAATACACTGCTTGGCATCCTCTACTGCTATAAAACTGCCTCCCATGATGCTCTCCAACTTCCGGTTATGTCTTCAGTACTGTCCCTTGTAGACTATGGCCTGCCAGTCTATGGTGCTGCTGACACTACCACCCTCAAAAATTCGCCTCACCCTAAATAAGGCCTGCATGCTGATTACTGGTGCCCCCAGGCTCACACATACTTGTCAACTCTATTATGAGGAAAAACTACTTAACCTAGATGAACGGCTACGCTATCAAGCCTGCCTCCTCACGAAAAAAACTCTACTCAGGCTCTCCCCACCCGGGGTGGCAGCCTCCATCCGCCACACCCAACCCACTATCGCAACCCGAACCTCCAACAAGACCACTCTACTGGTCCCCAGATCCAGGACCACCCATGGTCAGAGGTCCTTCTGCTACAGAGCCCCATCCTGGTTTAACTCTCTCCATGCTCCCATCTCCAATGCCTCCACAATCTCCAACTTCAAAACTACCCTTCGGAGCCAACTGTTTAACACTCGCAGCTGCTCCTGCCTCTAAATGTGGCCTCGATCTCTCCACACTTGACAACGCCAACTTGGGCGGCACTCCACCTCACTCTCCCCCCCACTTTTCCCCCATTGCATCCTCCTCTGTTAATTACCAGATTGTGCTCAGCTGTATCACTGTAATTGCTACTAAATTGTATAAATGTATGAAATCATTCTGTGTAACTCTAAGTCAGTGACTTTTATGCTGTAACCTACATTTGTTCTGTCTGTCCTCAATGTGACGAGGTGCCTTTGGAAATGAGCCTCTGGCTCAAAGGTTGTAAACCGATTTACAAATAAATAAATAAATAAATAAACTCATTGCAAAATGCTAAACCAGTGAGTTGGAGGAAAAGTTTAATGTGACTTGTACTGTAATGCACACACGGGCAGGCAGCAGTGATGAGATATTGAGCAAACTCAAATACTGGAAGCTGGCAGCAAGGAGGTCAAATGAAGGAAGCAAATATGAGCAGGAATTGGCAGGACAGGAGACAATGGAAGGACCTAATAACTTCACTTATGCCTGATAGGAAGAATGGCTGGTGGAGACAAAACAGCTGCATAAGCACAATGGCAGAGGGGGAAATTCCCACAAAGCATGATACAGAGGGAAAGTAGTAATATTAAGAATGACTGGAGGGATGAGGTAGTGTGAGAGCTGATGGTGTGCCAACTGCTGAGAAATGAGTGTCCTGAATGCTTGCAATGCACTAAGTAGGACTCAGTGGAGGCATGGTGTGAGTTATCCAATGCCTGACAAACCCCAAGCATAGCCTTATAATTAATGGAACTGCTGCTCATCTTATCTCGTTTTATGTCCTTTTTGCTGGTGGCGCAATGATTGGTAGCAGCATGGACCACTGCCATAAATCCATAACTCCAAGCTGTGCCCATGCATACAGATTAATATTTAAGATTTTAATATATAGAATATTTTACATATGCATTCATATTTGCAGCTTAGCAGGTTACATGCTTGTCTTTTGGGCTGGAAGGAGCCGATTCTATTCCCATACCAGGATCTTGGGCTATACCAATACTGACACTGTAGCTGACCACCAGGTGGGGGCGGATGCACTGTTCAAATACAATTCTTTGTATAAGATCTGAAACCAAGGCCTCTTCTGCCCATCTCTTGTGTTCAAGAGGAAATTAAAGCTCTCATGGTACAAGCTACCCAATCACTGTAGTGGTGGGGCTGCTTCTCATGCTTTGGTGACCCAGTTTAGTAATGAGCTTGGGTTGTCAGGGACCAGCTCTGGAGAGAAGGACTGATCTCCCAGGGATATGCTCCTATTCTGGGTTGGGTGCTTCATTGCTATTCCACAGGTGCTGCTGCAGTTGGAGCTGCTTGTGCAAGAAAGGATGACATCTAGCTCATTCAGTGTAGCCATGCTTTGCATGGGCAACATGGAACCCTTATCAGTGGGTCTTGAGGGATGGGCACAATGCAAAATAAAAAAAAAAAACTAGATGGATGTAGCAAGATATTGCCACACGCAGACCCTGCCAACCTACCACGCAGTAGCTCTCCAAATATAATGGACTTGTAGGGAGCTGATTGGGCCCCAATTGACTCCACCATGGAGTGTGGAGTGTTCAGTGGACAGGAGACAGCTATGGAGCAGAGAAGGAAAGGAAGGGTCTGAGGTTGCCACTCTGAGGTGGGCAGTACCAGTGACAGGGGACATAAGCAAAGTACTAAAAAAGATCCAATGGTACTGTAAGACCCCAGTAGGGCAGGTGTAAATAATGGCTGACTGCATTACCTTTTAGCACCACTGGACTAAGTAGTTATTTTTGGTGGCTCTCAGTCCTGGGATCTTGTCCCACTCATTGGTGAGGGGGATTCATAGGTGACAGAGAAAGAAGTAGCAATTCCTTCACTCAGGGAAATATTTAAGTGGTCCTGATGATGAGACAGTACAACCCCCTGGGATTCTGTATAAGTTCACCTACCCACTGTGGTCACACCTCCAGGAGCCCCAAGTAAATACAACAGTTCCCCCCAAATACCATGCACAGTGGTAGTGCAGTCAATGATGAGAGCAGGTTTATGTAACAAAAGCCCAACATTATTAACCACATGCCCTGCAGTAACAAATGGTAATGCAGGCACTGAAACAGTGTTACCCTTTGAAGTGCCTCTTAGGTGGGATCAGCATTATCCACTATCCACCATACACATTAGTCCATGGTTACTGAAGCACTCCAATTATGCATCTGGATGTTACAGATATGGCTACCATGTGAATGGGCCAGCAGGCCTAGCTGACTGGGTCCACAACACATGAGTCAACATAGTAGCCCTGTGTTCCTCCTGTACTGGAGGTTGCTCCCCCAAAAGTACCATGTTTTTTCTCTTACTAGCACATTGAAAGCTCCCTATACATCATCCCTGGTACATCTGGTGTTAAAGAGTGGCAGGCCTGAAGATGTTGTTGTAGACTGGTTGGCACTGGTTCACTTTAACCAAGTAGCAATGTGCTCAGATAACAACCCCCACAGGCCATGCCTTTTTTTAAATGCTCATAGACCCTGCAATGTTGGGTATTTGTTGTCTGGATGGATGGCCAACTTGCACCAAACTCCAAAATTTGAAAAAGGGTCTTCCGTGAAGCAGGCCAACCTGCAGCATACTTATGGTACCCATGACCTGCTAGGTTCTCCTAGCTCAGCAGGATTCTAAATCTCCACCTCAGCAGGGTGTCTCCATGTCAGCAGGGCTCTCCTTCAGCCCCCCTTCTCTCTCTCTCTCTCTCTCTCTCTCTCTCTCTCTCTCTAGCTTAGGCTAACAGCTGGATCTGTGCATCCTCCCAGAGGTTTGGCTGGCTATTACGCCTCACCCTGAGCTGCTGATGCCCTGAGCTGACCCATATGTCCAAACTTCAAAACCCTTAGGGTGGCAGCAACCCACCATCTGACTGAAGTACCTGCAACTGAACTATACCAATCACTCTGGATTCTGACTTCATGCTTCATATTGTCTCTGTGTCTTACTTGTGCTAGCAAGCATGTAACTGCCTCACTTTCTCTTCACTAAGATTATGGAGCAGCGTTGTGGTTCATCTCCCATAAACTCAGTCATGAATGGTGCAGCTTGAACTCACCCTGGCATGCAGGTCAATCTCTCACTGAGATCTCTACAAAACTGTCAACCTTCAGCTCACTCTCCCCCTTTCTAACACAGTACAGAGTCAGCTTTCATTGGCTCAGCTAACTATCAGTAACCTAAACATCCATAGGTCCATCAAAAGGCACCAGAAGACTAAAACCAGTCCTTATATAGAGGCATTTTGGAACTGTCTCCAGTTTTCCAGCCCTCGTATTGACTGGTGCTGCTCAGATCAGGGCCATCAATATGGTGTCAGCCTCTTGTGGCACAGGCCCTAGATTGTCCTGATTCCATATAACAAAGGAATACAGGTGATAGAAGGCAAGAGTCATAATGAGATCGACAGTGGAGGAAAACAAAGGGGGGGGGGAATGGGAAACAAGAGGAGGGGTGGCAGCACAATCTGGAGAGCCATGTGTGTAAATGGTCAAAGTCTAGGCAACATGATTGCAGACCTAGAGGCCACCATGGCAAAAGCAGACCTGGATATGGCTGCATTTACTGAGTCCTGGTGCAATGAAAACCAGGATTGGGATGTGGCCATACCAGGGTATACTCTGGTCATAAAAGACAGGGTAGGTAAAAAATAGGGAGGAGTGGCTCTTTATGCTAGGGACAAAATAAAAGCTATGGAAATAGAGGGAGAGCAGGGAGGAGCCACGGTACTGTGGGTCAACCTGGAAACACGTAAGGGGCCACTTTTCACATAGGAGTAATCTACAGACCTCCAGCACAGAAGGGAGAAGTGAATAAGGACATGATGGAAGCCATCCAAAGGATAGCATGCAAAGGGGAGGTGTTGCTGGTGGAGGACTTCAATTTACCAGATGTGGTTAGGAGTCTACCGCTGCAGCAATAAAATCAGAAAAAGCGTTGTTGTTCGCCTTTAGGTCATTGCAATTTTACAAAAAGGAGTACAAATAAACACCTACAATATACAATAAAATTAACTTTGGCAGTAAAGATAATACATAAATACAGGCACATTCAGCAATAGCTTGATTATAAATCTCTCAGGTAAGCTTTTTCATATTAAAGAGCGAAATATCAAATAGTAGTCCATTTAATGCCTGTTAGATTAGTAGCTAATTAATTTCCTCGGAGAATCCTTAGCTTATGCACCACATGGATTTTATTCACCTAATATGCCCGTATTCAGCAGGCTTGAATCAGGATCAATTACCTAATAATCTGTTTATAATAAGGCTCTTTACTTGTTTTATCCTATATGCACTCAGCCTTTTCCTCACAAAATTTCTTTAAGAATTTCGTATTCACTCTCCCTAATTGTGCTTAATCAGAGACCCCTGTTGAACAGGGCATCATTAGATATAAGCACATATGTCCATTAACAGGTACAGTAGTACTTACTGTAACTTCCAGGTCCCAGCCCTATACTGTAATTGAATTATTTCAACTATTTGCTCTGAGTAAATATTCTCAGCAAAGACTGATACCTATCAGAGCCATTAAGTCAGTTTGCTTACTTTGTCCGTTTAAAAATTAATCGTAAAAGAAAAAAATGGAACAATAAAGCATTATCACTTATTCCCTAATCATTTAAACACATCCTAAGTTATATTAGTATATACAATATATGCATAGGCAAGGTTCCTTTATATAATTTTGTAACACACCAGTACATTTAAGATGACTACATCTCTTTAATTTATGCACTTCACCAGTGTGAAGAGACCCATAAAACTATTCTATCAACACAGAATCTGCAACACCATGCTTTGTATCAAAGAGTCCAAGTAATAAGTTATCGGTACTGTGCAGACAGTCATTTTACAACTCCATTTCGGTTCGCATACGTGCTAATAAAGGAAGTACAAACAGCATCGTAGTTCCTTAAATAAAAAGATCCAGCCATTAGACTTACAAAGTATACAGCAAGACAAACATTACGTTGTCTCCGATCAATTCCTGCATATGCAAATAGGCCGACCTTATTAAAAATAGTTTAAAGGTCTGGGTATCGGGGACCAAAGGAGTTTTGGGGCTTAACATATCAGGTCCATGATGTGCTCCATATAACTGTGGTGTAAGAAAACTTTAAAGAACAATGCCCGAGGAGTCCTGAGGTTAAAAAGGAGACCTGCAGTAAAAACTTTTAAACGCAAGCAATTGAAATAACCATAATGGTGCTCCAGACATGTTTAGTAGATAAATGCACAGGGGAATCTGAGATTTGTCCATCTTAACATATAAGTACGTATAAATACAAAATTTACTCATGGGCATAACATAAAGAAACTTTCAGCATTAAAAGTAACAAAACCCTAAACCACAGATGTGAATAGTTTGTTAACAAGCCCAGTTACAGTTTCATTCAACACAAGGACCAGCTTCAAATAGGAGTCCCATTTCCATATATAAAAGTTATTTTTTATGCATTTTGTGTCCATAAAATGCATATTGACCACCAGAAATCCATTCCAGTAGAATGCTAACCCTTCAGCGCTCAGATCATGTTAAAGAGTCTCAAGTAGGCCTTTTCTCTGTTTTAACTAAGATACTTAAGATACTGTGAATTAAAATAACAAATAGCTGAATATAGAAGAGGCTCCATTTGAATACTGGAGTCCCAATTATCGGCACTTCACTGGAACAACATTTATGTGAGACTGGCAGCAGGAGTTTACTGCACACGAAAAGCCATCTTTTGTTTTAAAGAGACTAGGTGTAGTTGGAGTTCAGGCTCCATATTAATAAACAGTAAGACAGTGCAGAAGCATTGAAAACCTGGTTATCTTTATTCACCAGTCAATCTGGGCATTAACTCAGCAGATGATACTAAGCATAAGTCAAGTATCTCATAGGGGAAATTTCCCTGTGAGCAACCTCCATGTATCGCTGCACCTGTCACTGCACCAGCATCTTTGTAAACTTTTGTCAAGGAAGAGCACTGAGAAAAACACAAACTGAGCTCCCTTCTGTTAATCAGGAGTCCAGGAGTCCAGTCTCCGAAGGAACCACTCCCAATTTCTCGATCATTTTTTGCTCAAATACTCTTGCAGAAGGGGGTCATTGTCCTCTGAATGTCTGTTTAAACACCTCTACAAATAAAAGAGAAAATAACACTCCACTGAATGCAGTAAGTTTCACATCAGTGGAAATACAGAGACCCCCCCATCCCAGGCAATGATAGCATACCTTTAATTAAATAAAAGAACATGTCAGCACATACGATGTTGTACCAGTGCTATCCAGGTCTGTCTCCCAGCAAGCCGCCTCAGCTCTTCCTGAAAGAGCCATTAAGTCAGTTAAGAACACCACAATCAGCCACACTAAGCCTCTGCAAAATTCTCTGAAAGGTAGTAAAGCCAGCGCACTGTATCACACAAGGGAGCAAAAACCATTGGAAGCTCCAGACGCTTCCAGCTCTCAGGTGAATCCAAATGCCCCCAACTCCACATCCAGTGCGTATGACCACACAAGACACTAGGACTGAAAAAAACTTTCAAGCACTCTTATATTGCCGTAAGGCTGCCCAAGTTTGATATGGGGAGAAAAACGAAACAAAAGAAAACTCTTAGTAAAAGTAGGGGTCAAAGAGGAGTGGTGTGGATCAGAGCAGCAGCCCAGCCATCTTGCTGCTCCGCCCCCCCACCACAATTCCAGCTGCAGCAATAGTCAGAAGTAGGGACTTCCAGGACTCCCTTCAAAGGGCATTTCTCAGGCAACTAGTTAAGAAGCCCTCTTGTTGGGGGGGGGTGATACTGAACCTGGTACTGACAAACAGGGACAGTGTTGTTGACATTGCAGTGGGTGACAACCTGGGGTTCAACAATCACTATACAGTGCGGTTCAGTATAAGGACTGGGCCAGAACCAAGCTGCACTGAGACAAGTGTCCTGGACCTCAGGAAGGCCAATTTAAGGAAAATAGGAGAATGCCTCAGAAATGCCCTGTCAGGGATATAGAGGATTGAGGGAATCAACGAACTATGGTCAACAATAAAGGGGGGCATTGAAAAAGCAACAAATCAACATGTTGGCAGGTTAACAAGGGCAGGAGAAAAAATATACCATTATGGTTCTCTAAAGATGTAGCAGAAAAAGTAAGAGCAAAAAAAATAGCATTCTAAAGTACAAAAAAGACACAGAAGGAGTAGGATAGTGAAAACTACAGGAGAAACAGAGGGAGCAGGAAGGCAGTTAGATGCGAAAAACCCCAAACAGAGGAGAAAATTGTCAAATCAGTAAAGGGGATAAAACTTTCTTTAGATATGAAAGCAAGAAGAGGAAGATCAAAGGGGGAATAGTGAGGATAAAAAGGGAAGAAGGGGTTTGCAAGGAGAACCAGAAGAAGGCAAACATATTGAACAAATACTTTTGTTCAGTATTTATAGAAGAAGGGGTAAGTGACAGGCCAAAGATAAGAGACAAGGGCATAAATGGTAGGGAGGTGGACACCAGTCCTTTTACAGAGGAGAAAGTCCTCAACTTAACAGCACAATTAAAAGTAAACAAGGAAATGGGACCTGATGGAGTGCACCCCAGGATGCTGAGGGAGCTCAAAGAGGTGCTGGTTGCTCCTCTGACAACTCTGTTCAGCGTTTCATTAGAAACAGGAGAGGTTCTGAGGGACTGGAGGAGGGCAGATGTGGTTCCACTTCACAAAGTGGGAACAGGAAGGAGGTAGGGAAATTACAGACTCCAGTCAGCCCAACTTCAGTAGTTACAAAGTAATGGAAACACTACTGAAGGAAAGGATAGTGGAATACCTTGTATCCAGTGGATTACAGGATCCAAGACAACATGATTTCACAGGGGGAAGGTCTTGCCAGACACACCTGATCGAGTTCTTTGACTGGGTTACCAGGATAGTGGATCAGGGAGGATCGGTAGATGTGGCCTACCTGGATTTCAGTAAGGCCTTCGACACTGTCCCACATAGAGGACGGATGAATAAGCTAGGCTGTCTGGGAGTGGGTCAAAAAGTTATGAACTGGGTAAGATGTTGGTTAACTCATTGCCTCCACAGAAGCTCTCTGAAGTTTCAGCACTTGTCTCCTGTATACTGTTAACAGTGAATCCTGGGTCTTTCTAAGCAAAATCAAGCTATAATTGGTATGCCACAAACAAATGCTAATAGCACAAAAACGTAAGTGCTAGCGACAAAGTGTGAGTGGCAAAATTGTTTAGCATAAAATTACCTTTCCAATGGTGGTATGCAAGGAATAATGGGTAATTTAGTTCTATTTCTGTGCTGGTCGAAACAGAAAAACAAAATATTTTTCCACTAAAAAATGCACCATAAATCTTTTTTTGTTGGGAAATATGTAACATTTCAACACCAAATTAAGCATCCAGATGTTAGATGTAATTTTAATAACTTGTTTGTAAAAAAACACAGCTATTTCTGTAGTATTAAACATAATTTTTCCCATTTGAGTCAAAGTGTGTCGGTGAGGGTTGAGGAAAAATCTGAACCCTACACACCATACCATAATAAAATGCATATAACTCCTAAAGTATACATGATACACACAACATATCAGTGGCAAAGTTGTTCCACACAAAATTGCATTTCCAACGGTGCTATGCAATCAACTGCACTCAATTCAGTTTTTGTTTTATAGTGGCTGAGATACCCAGAATGTGTGTTTTCTTCAAAGTGCTTAGGGGGTTCTGGATTGACAAAATGTCATAAACAAATGTGAATAACTCCTAATGTGAACATGATACACACAAAGTGTCAATGGCAAAGTTGTTCAGCACAGCATTACCTTTATAATGGTACTGTGCAGTCAATTCTAATCAATTCTGGCTGGCAAGTAATATTAAAACATGTGAGTGACTTCTCCAGACGTTTCTAGGGCACACCGGAAGTCTGTAGGTGACTTCTGTAGGCATTCTGAGACACACTGCAGTAGATTTTCTGACACCTACAGGCCTTTCTAGGAAGCAATGAGTTAAGCAATAGGAGTCAAAATGGTGGTCGTAATGGTGTCCACTCTGAAGAAGGCAAGGTGACCAGTGGCATGCCTCAGGGCTCAGTACCAGGCCTGGTTCTCTTCAATGTCTTCATGGGTGACATTACAGAAGGGCTAGAAGGGAAAGTATGCCTGTTCACAGATGACACAAAAATCTGCAAATGAGTAAGCACACGGGGAGGGGGATCAAGGATGAGTAGGCACACCGGGGGTGATAAGGAATGATTTGAAAAAGTTGTAAGAATGGTCAAGGGTTTGGCAGCTGGGTTTCAATGCAAAAAAGTGCAAAATCATTTACTTGGGGCACAGAAATCCGGGGGTAAATACCTACTTGGAGGGGAAGTACTGGCAATTACCCAATAGGAAAGGGACCTGGGGGGAATCATTTCTGATGATCTGAAGGTAGCCAAGCAGTGTGATAAGGCAGTGGGGAAGCCTAGCAGGATGTTCAGGTGAATAGGGAGGTGTATCATGAGTAGGAGGAAGGAGGTAATATTACCCCTGTACAGATCACTGATAAGACCCCATCTCGAGTACTGTGTCCAGTTTTGGAAGCCCCATCTCCAGTAGGAGATTGATAAGGTAGAGGAGGTTCAAAAGAGGGCTACAAAAAGTGTACAGAGCCTGCATCAAAAGCACTAAGAGGAGAGACTAAAGGAACTGAATATATACTCTCTAAGGGAGAGGAGGAGGAGAAAAGGTTGATATGATAAAAACATTCAAACACCTAACAGGTATTAATAAGGTACAGCAATATAGCATTTTCTATAGAAAAATAAGCATAAGGACAAGGGGTCATGCCATGAAGTTGGGGGAGGGCTCAGAGGAAATATGAGGAAATACTTTTTCATAGAGAAGGTGGTGGACACCTGGAACAGCCTTCCAGCAGAGGTGGTGGCTGCCAAAACAGTGACGGGATTGAAGCATGAATGGGACAGATAAAAGGGGACACTGGTAATAAGGCAAGGAGCGGAGATGACCAGAGATTAAGTAGGGTCTGCGGTAGCACAGTAGGCAGGGAAAACTGGGAAACTAGGTGGGCCAAGAGGCCCTTACCTGCTGACAGTTTCTATGTTTCTGTGTTTCTGATGGCTTCTGTTCTTGCCTATAGGGGAAGGTATCCTTTCTGCAATTGACACGAAGCTCTGCAACAGGGTGGACACAATGGATGGAGCAGCAGCAATGGAAGCAGATCTAAGATGCTTGAAAGTATGGTCTAGAAACTAGGAGTTTAAATTCAATGCAAAAAGTGCAAAGTCATGCACATAGAGAAAAGAAACCCATACAGATCATACACACTGAATGGAGAAAAACTGGCAATATGAAACTTGAATTGAACCTCAGAGTACTGATTTCCAACAACTTAAAAGTAAGCAGGCAATGTGAAAAGGGGGCATAAAAGTAATGGCATCCTCGGGTGTATAGATAGTGGCATTTGAGTAGAAAACAGGAGGTAGTAATGCCACTCTACAGGACATGGGTGAGGCCACATCTCAAGTATTGTGTTCAGTTTGGAGATTGCACCTCAAAAGGACATAGATCACCTGGAGGCAGTACAGCGGAGGGCTATGAAAATGGTGCAGGGTTTACACAGGAACAATATGAAGCTAGACTAAAGCACTTGCAGATGTACTCCCTTGAGCAGAGAAGAAATGGGGGATATGATAGAAACCTTTAAATGCATGAAAGGGATAAATCAAGTAAAACAGGAAAAGCTATTCCAAGAAAACAAGAAGGCATGAACAAGGGGACACAACATGCGCCTAATAGGAAGTAGATTCAAATCCAGCCATAGAATGTCCTTCTTTACAGAGCAAGTGGTGGGACCTTGGAATAGTCTTTTCACAGCAGTCATTGAGTCTAAGACAGTCATTGCATTCAAGTTAACTTGGGGCAACTACTGTGGTAATCTAGGAAAATAACAAGGTAGGGAGTAGACAAATTGGGCAGACTAGATGGATCTCATGGACCCCTTTTACCGTCACATTCTTATGTTCTTATGCTTGCAGTGCCCATACCCCTGGAACAAGTGGCAAGGGTGGGTGAAGAACTCCAGTTGTCTTGCTACAGTGTTTGGTGCAGTCCTCCAGGTACAGTAGCCATCTGCCTTTGACATCCACTAAAACCATAGTTTGCACATGCTCAGGAGGTGACAACTGAACTATGGCTCCTGCCATTCCCTGCAACATTTTCCTGGTCCCATATCAATGGAAACCGGGTCCTGGAGCTGGAGGAGTAGAAAGTGAAGCAACATTAAGCTTGGCCTGGGTTTGGGAGTCCCTGGTAAGCTACTTTGAGCAGTTGTAGTACTTAGACATAGAAATATACAAACATGAAATTGTCAGAAGAAAAAGGCCCATGGGTCTATCAAGTCTACCCAATTGTGCAGCTATTAGTTTCATATCACTGCAGCTGCCCCACCCCACCTCAACCCCTCCTTCCTCCTCTTTCAGTCCTTCCCTTTTGTGTGTTTTGGCTATACTAACCCCTGCCCTTGACTCTATCCCAACCCCGTTTAAAGCTATCAACTGACCTTTGAGCGATTAACTCCTCTGGCAGTGTGTTCTAACCCACCACCACCACTCTCTATAAAGTAGTGCCTCCTCATCTCCCTCCTAAACCTTTCCCCTTCCAACTTCAGACTGTGCCCCCTAGTGACCCTTTCCCCCTTTAAGCAGAACAATTCTCCCTCACTGACTTTGTTTATGCCTTTCAGTGCTTAAAGGTCTCTGTCATGTCCCCTCTTACCCTTCTGTCTTTCAGCGAATACATATTGAACTCCTTCAACCTTTCCTTGTATGGCAACTCCCCTAGTCCCATGATCATTTTTGTAGCCCTACGCTGCACCCCTGCAATAATATCACATCCTTTTTTAAGGTATGGGTACCAGTACTGAAAACAGTACTCCAAGTGTGGCATCACAAGTGATCTATACAATGGCAGGATGACTTCCTCATTTCAAGAGGTGATCCCTCTGGCAATGCACCCCAGCATCCTATTTGCCCTTGCTGCTGCCCTCCTACACTGTGCTGATACCTTCATGTCCCCTGTGACTATTACCCCCAGGTCCCTTTCCTCCTCTGAAGTCATTACCTGCACTCCCCCCAGCCAGTAGCTGTTCCTGGGATTTCTGGATCCAAGGTGCATTACCTTGCACTTCTTAGTGTTAAACCCCAACTGCCACTCCGTAGACCAGTGTTTGAGTTTAGCTAGATCCTATCTGAGTGCCTGCCTCTCTTTCTCATTGTCCACTTTTGCACACATCTTAGTGTCATCTGCGAACAGGCAGATCTTACTCTTGACCCCCTCTGCAATGTCTGCAATGAAGACATTGAACAAAACAGGGGACAACACTTTACCCTGTGGCACTCCATTCATTACTGGCCAGGGCTGGATGTCTCCTCCCTTACAACTACCCTCTGTTGTCTGCCCTGCAGCCAGCTCTCAACCCACACCACCAGTTTTTCTCCCACCCCCCATGTCCCTCAGCTTGCTGATTAACCTCCTGTGCAGCACAGAGTCGAAAGCCTTGCTGAAGTCCAGATACAGGACATCCACAGCATGGCCTTCATCAACCACCCTAGTGACCCAGTCGAAGAAGTCGATCAGGTTAGTTTGGCAAGATCCTCCCATAACAAACCCATGCTGTCTCTCATCCTGCAGCCCATTGCTATTGAGAAAAGTTATTAACCTCTCCTTCAGAATAGTCTCCATCAACTTTCCCACTGTGGAAGTCAAGCTCACCAGTCTGTAGTTACCCGATTGGTCCTTGGGTCCACTCTTGTGAAGGGGCACCACATCAGCCAGCCTCCAGTTCTTGGGTACATTCCCTGTCTCCAAGGAGGTGTTGAACAGGTCCATCAGAGGGCCTGCCAATAACTCTGCCAGTTCCTTCAGGACCCCTGGGTGTACACCATCTGGTCCTGGTGCCTTATCTACCCGCAAGGCTTTAAGGCCCTTCAGAACTCTATCCTCTTGGATGACCTCGTCTGTTATCTCTGCCCCCCTCCACCTTTGCACCTTTCCCCTGCGGTATTGGACCATCCCTTTCTTTTATGAACATAGAGCAAAAATACTCATTGAGTGCCTCTGCCTGATCTTCCCCTTGTTCTGCCCATCCTCCCTCTATCTTGAGTCTAATTATATCATCCCTACAACTCCTCTTCTCCCATATGTATTTAAAGAACCCATTTTCCCCCTCTGATCCCCTGAGCCAACTTCAGCTACTTTGCTGCCTTGGCTGCCCTGACTGACCTGGTCACCTCCCTAGATGCCTTTGAGAACACTCTTCTATCCTCCTCACACCCAGATTGTTTGAACTTAATGAAGGCCAGTCTTTTTTCCCCCTCACTTTCCCCTCCACCTCCTTGCTGAGACAGCTAGGGTTTGACTACAAGAAAGGCATTTTTGGCAGTGTTCTGGCCAACATTCCCTGTCAATAAAAAGTCCATGTAAACAACTCCTGGGATGCACCTGTAATCGAACTGTGAGCTCAGTGGGTAGTTTCTTGATCAAAAGTTACTAACAAACAATCATATCATAACATGTTATGAGCATTTTGCCGGTATGACTTTATCAGTATTTAAATGCAAATAACACAGACCTTAATATAAACCTATTTTGGATGGGGCAAGTTTAATCATTGTAGCCATCAAACTCCTTTGCTATTATGAGACAAACAACAAATGCCAATGTGAAAAAAGGAAAGAAAAAAAACAAAGTCATACAAAGATCTTACAATGGGATGATGAGTGGAAAAGTCAGATCTATTTAAACACAACAGGTAACCTCATAAACGCTGCAGGGCATGGATGCCAGCATTGCCATATGAGATGATTCTATAAATCTAATTATGTGTTTTCCCTTGTGTGAGAAAGCAATACCTTAGAGTATAAGAAATGGCACTTGGCTCAAATTGAAAATATCAGTTGTGAATTGTAAGTGGGCTCTGTTTGGGTTTAAAATTCTGTTTAATATCTCACTAACAGTAGGTAAGGTTATGTTTACCTTTAATACAACCAGCAGCTATGCAGAATTCCAAGATCTGTTCATCAGCTTACTTATTTAGTAATCCCCTCATGCCAGTAAGCTGCTGACATACATATAGTACTTCTCTATCTGTGAAAAGGATAATGAAAATATTGGGGGGTGATTTTCCAAGCCTATATCTGCATGCAGTTTTCCATTGTGTAAAATTTTAACATAAGAACAAATTGCCCCATGCCCAGTTTTCAAAGATGGGAGGCAGTTAAGTCAAATTTTCAAAACTCTGACTTAGTTATGTACAGATTGAAAAGTTCAATAAATGTGCCTGCACAAAACTGTCAGACTGAGTGCAATCTGTTCTATTTTTTTACGTTTATATCTAGCATTTTGTTATCCAAAATTGGATAGGTACAATAGAACAGCTTGGGACTCTGCAGATAAGTCCAACCTTTGAGAAGGCTCATAGGCTCGACATAACTGAAGCCATCAGGACATCCTGAAAACAGGCTTGCCTAGTGACCATATCCTTTTAAAATGTAATCAAATTCAACTGAATTCAATTCAAACTAGCCCCAATAAGATAGAACATAGTGTAGACATACTGTGACAGTTCCTGGCATTGCCATAATCAGAATTTGCATCCATTTTGTGACTTTTGAAAATACCTAGCCCATTATGTTTTCATCTTAAAAAAAACTTGTATATTGTAGTCAGGATTGTGGGGAATGTGTTAAACTTATTTATTTATTTGACTTTAACTTGTATTTCTGGAGTTAGAAGAATTTTTGATAACAAGTAGAATTATATGAAAATTTACTTTAAATGTTATTATTTTATGTTGCCAACCATCAGTTTGTATGTCCAGAGAATCATATCATAGAATCATAGAAGCTTGATGGCAGAAAAGGACCATACTCGGCCATCTAATCTGTCCTTTTTTCCCCCTACACCTCCCCCTCCCTGCCAGCTCCCACCCTCTCCCTGTTACTCAGCCCCATATGCTTGTCCCATGCCCTCTTGAATTCTTCCATCGATTTAGCCCCCACCACTCTGCCTGGTGGTCTGTTCCAGGGATCCACCACCCTCTCCATGAAGAAACGCCCTTTCACATTGCCCCTGTATCTTTTTCCTTGCAGTCTAAGGCTGTGCCCTCTAATTTTTGACCCTCTCCTTCCTCTTGAGTAAACCCTCTTCTCCCACTTTATTGAGTTTCTTAACATATTTAAAAGTTTTAATTATGTCACTCCTTTCCCTCCTTGTCTCCAGCATGTACAGATCCAGCTCCTTACACCTCTGCTCATATGACTTTCCCTGTATACCCTGCACTATCTTGGTTGCCCTTCTCTAAACCCTCTCAAATGCATCTATATCCTTCAGATGTGGCCTCCAAACTGAACCCCATACTCAGGTGCTGCCTCAGCATGACTTTGTAAGGGGCATTTTACCTTCCTCTTTCTGCTAGTAATGCCCCTGCCTATGCATGCCAACATTCCATTGGCCTTTCCCACCACCATGCTACATTGATTCCTACCTTGAGGTTCAAAGAGGCTATGATCCCCAGATCCCTCACGGTTCTGTTACTTTAATTTCTTCCCCACCTAGGGTGCACCCTGCTCTTCTGTTCCTACTCCCCAAGTGCATCTCAGCGCACTTTGGCATTAAATTTCAGCTGTCACATTCCAGACCATTTTTCAAGCATCTTGAAGTCCTCCTCATGTCCTCCACTCCCACTGGAGTGTCCACCCTATTGCATATTTTTCTGTTACCAGCAAATAGGCACACACCCCCCTCAAACCCTCAGCAATATCACTGATGGATATTGAAGAGAAGAGACCCAAACTGAACCTCAGTGGCACTCACTCTTCACCCTTGCTGTACCGGAGTAAGCACTATTCAGCACCACCCTCTGAGTTATTCCTGACAGCCAGACCTCCACCCAGCTTGTTATTTTCCCACCCAACCCCAGGCTGTCCATCTTACTCACCAGCCTCCTATGGGGACAGTGTCAAAGGCCTTACTGAAGTCCAGATAGGCCCATCACGCGCCCCTGCTCAATTATCTGAATCACCCAATCAAAGAACTGAATTAAGTTTATCTGGCAAGACTTCCCCTTTATGATGCCTTGCTGTCTGCTGTCCTGCAAGCCACTGTCCTCCAGGTAATCCACCACCCTCTCCTTGATTAATGCCTCCATTACCTTCCCCACCACTGACGTGAGGCTGACAGATCAGTCATTCCCCTTTTCCTCTTTACTACCTCCCTTGTGTAAAGGCACTATGTCTGCCCTCTTCCAGTTCTCCGGCACTCTCCCCTTATCCAGAGACAAGTGGAAGAGCCTTGTCAAGGGTGTGGTCAACTCCTCCTTCAATTCTCTGATCACCCTAGGGTGTAACCCATCAGGCCCTATTCCCTTGTCCACCCTCAGTCTATCTAGCTCTGCCCTAATCCTATACACAGTATAGACCCTATAAATATGTTTGTATTATTTATGTTTTTATGTGTGATTTAGGTACTGGAGATTAAAGCCCTCGCTGTAGATATGACATTTACTTTTATGGGTTTCAAGTTTTGTGCACATTCTCAGATATATACACACCATTCCATCCTGAAATTTATTTAATGACCATGCTGTTATTTTTTTTGTGCAGATAATCTTTCCCTTCCCGGATTCACAATCGCCCGATTCCTAGGACGCACACCTTTGCGGATGATCGGGCCTTTGACAACTATGCCCCGAAATTATGGAATTCATTCCCAGCCCTTACACGGTCCACCCCTCCCATCCTCGATTTAAAAATTCCCTTTGGAACTTCCTGAAGGGCCCCTCCACCTGTCCATGCACTTCATAGCCCCCCCACACTACGCATGCATGGGGGGCCTCTGTGCCCTCAGGGCCAACTGCACTTACTCTCCTGACAACTGGTCAAGCAATGACTAAATGGATTACCATAACTGGTATCGCCTGCTCTCCCATTGAATGTAAATTTGACTCACTCACTGTTTGTGTATGCTCTAGCTTTTAACTCTCCCGGGTCGTCTGTAACCCCCCCCCCGGCTAGTGTGTTTTTCACTGGTTGTCATTCTTCTATGTATCCTGATATCTCACTGTAACTAAAAATTGTATTCGTCACTGTACCTGTAAATTCAAGTCTGTAACTCTCCCGGGTTGCACCTAAAAATAGGCACTTGGCTGTCTAGTGTGACTTACCCGGTAAACAAAAGAAAATAAATAAATAAATAATACCTTCAACTTTCATTATTTCATGAATTTTAACTTGAAAGTTTTTCATTATGGTTTATCCATGATTAACTGGGGAAAATTGTCTTCTTGCCTAAATGTTGATATAGCCTGGGAATACTTCTTTAGGTATCTTACTTTGCTTTGTGACCAGTGTGCTCCTTTTGTGGAAAAAGAGTTAAATCCAAGCAAATCTCATGGGTTATCCCCCATTTAGTGACTCACAGTTGAAGGCGCAGTATAAATTATACCAAAAGGCCAAAAACATTGGATTCACCTGAAGCTTTGTAAATTTTTCAGAAATTTCAGAACTATTTTTTTCCAATTAGGAAATCCAAATCATCCTTTTTCAAAGCAAACTTAGCCAATGCTAGAAATAATCTAAAACATGTTGGGACATTGTGTAGTCTGTTTGGAAGATTCCTTCTGAGTCTTCCACTACTAATGTGTCCTGTTGTGGAACTGCCTTGTATTCCAAAGTGGGCATATGTGCTTTATGTAATTCTTTTTTCACTGAGGCCTCAGCAATGCTGTGAAACAAAGCTGGTTTATCTCCTACTGGCATGCATAGGATTCCCACACTGAGTGGCTTATAGCAATACACACAATAGCTTGGCAGAAGACTCCAGGATAAAGGACTGCTGTGTGACTGAACTTCTCTGCTGGGACTAAAGTAGAAGAACTTTTGTATTTAGACCTTTAATTTAGGGTAAAAAAACTAACATACAAAACAAAACAAAAAAAAGTGTGTGTTTGGGTTAACTGAACTGAATGGGTAACTGAAAAGTCATCTAGGTGTAAATCTCAGGTGACTGAAAGGACTTAACTGTTGTGAGGTTTAAATTACTTGTAGAAGATCTGGTAAGTAGGGGGTGAAAGCAGCTAGAAGGAAGCTACATTTAAAGACTGCCTTAGAAAGATTCTGCTAATAGTTTGGCAGAAGACTCCAGGAGAAAGGACTGCTGTGTGACTGAACTTCTCTGCTGGGACTATATTGCCCTCCTTCCTCCCAAGTTAGTTCTATTTTATAGGCACAGGATTTGACTGACAACAGGAACTTCCTGTTTAGGGGCAGGAAGTGAGTGATCACAGAACCACCAAGGACCCACCATCCTAGAAGGGCAAGAGTAGCTCTCCCGCCCTCTAGCTGCTGGAGGTCTGCCTCTGAACAAGTAAGCGGCTCCATTGAGAAATATAGGATATTCTTGTCTCAGAACAGGACAATCAGGAGCTTAAAGGGTACACAGGAAGAAAGTAGAGAGAGAGAAAAAACAGAGGAAAGAGCAAGGTTGCAAACAGTTAAGGGCCAGAAATAAGACATGATTGAGTGATGAGTGCAGGGTTGTGGAGGCAGCTCCGGGAGGCCTGCGATGCGTTGTCCCATCTCCATCTGAGGAGGAGGTTACTCCAGTCGAGTGGCTGATGGGCCTTCATCCAGGGACCATCAGGTGCCCTGGCGCCGCCTGTGAGGCCAAGAGGAGGGGCGTGACCAGTGGCCCAGGCGGGTGAGGTGTAATGGAGCACCTCCAGGCTTCCCCACCCAGCACCCTGGCAGTGTGGTTCTCTATGGAGGCATCTATGGTAGAGACCATGAGGATGCTGGGAACTCTTATGGAGGAGACCCAGGAGGGTGGCAGGGGACCCTGCAGGGGAGGAGACAACTCCTGGTGGGGACTCCATTGTTAGGAAGGCAGAACTGGGCAAGAAAGGGAGAGGGAGTAGGTGTCTGCCTGGTGCCATGGCTTGAGGAGAGTGAAAGAATCCTCAGGATTTCGGACAGCTGCACAGGGAGGGAGTTGATGTCATTGTCCACTTAGGGACAAATGACCTGGCTAAGAAAGGGATTAGAGAAGTGCAGGAAGAGTTTGTGGAATTGGGGAGGACCTTAGTCAAGTAGCACGCACGGTAACCTTTCTCGGAGGTGCTACCATCTATGGCATAGGAGAGGCTAGGGTGTTCCGTACCATGGGATTCTAACTGTGGTTGAAAAACTGGTGTGGAGCTCAGGATTTGGCTTCATTGGGACTGGGGGGTCCACCTGGAGTGATGCAAGCCTATACTGGCATGATGGGCTGCATCTGTCCAGGAGGGAACCAGGATCCTAGGTGATAGGGTTTAATGCTTCAATATGCTTTAAACTAGCCAAGGGGAGGCACTGGAAAGGAGCAGGTAATCCTAGCCCCCAAACAATCATGGTAGGGTGTGGCAAACACCAACATGGAGGTGTGCTGTAGGGAGAAGGCAGGGCAATGGAGAAAGTGACAAAGGCAAGAAGGACAGGGATTGGGGGGGTAAGGCTATCAGGAAATGGAGGGCAATGAGTACCAATGCTCGTAGTCTGGGCAACAAGCTCCTGGAGCTGGTGGCCTTAATGGAAGAGGGATGCCTGGATATCAGAGTCACAGAAATGTGGTAACACAGAGAACCATGACTGGGATGTTAACATACCAGGGTACACAACCTACAGGAGAGACAGGCAGGGAGAAGAGGGGAGGAGTAGCTCTCATGTAAAGGAAGGATAAAAGCAACTGAACAAAAGAGTAAACAGGGAGGAGAGGAGGCACTGTAGGTCACCTTGGAGACTGGAAAGGGCACCACAATCCGCACAGGGTTGTGTACAGACCCCCATGTCAGGAGGAAGGAATGAAAGGATATGATGGAAGGCATTCTTAGAATGGCAGAGAAAGGGAGATACTGTTGATGGGAGACCTGAATATGCCAGATGTTAACTGGAGCACATTTGCTGCAGTGACATAAAGAGCAGGGCCATTCTTGATGCCCTACAGGTGGTAGGCATTAGACAGCTAGTTTCGAACCCACTCATGAGGAAGCAATCTTAGACCTCATACTCTCAAATGGGGGCAGAGAGGATCTCAGATCTAGAAGTGGATTGCCATCTGGGGACAAGTGACCATCAAACAGTGTGGTTCACGTTAAACTCAGCTACAGAGTCAAGCCATACAAAAGTGAGGGTACTGGACTTTAGGAGGGCTGACTTTGGCAAGATGGGAGAGTGCCTCAGAAAAGCACTAGCAAACAGGCTAGAAGGAGGTGTGGAGAAACAATGGGGAATCATCAAAACTGCCATCACAGAGGCAACAAGCCTTTGTGTGAAGCAAATAAACAAATCAAAATGAAAGAAAAAGCCACTATGGTTCTCAAGAGAGGTGGCTGTGAAAGTCAGGAAGAAAAGATAGCATTCCAGAAGTATAAGGAAACACAGAAGGAGCAGGACAGAGAGCTGTACCAGTTGAGGCAGAAAGAAGCAGGAGGGAAGTCAGAATAGCAAAGGCCCAAACTGAGGAAAAGATAGCCAACTCCAGTTAAGAAGGGGATAAAACCTTTATAGGTACATCAGCGAGCGAGAAAGACAAGGGAGGGACAGTGAGGCTGAATAGAATAAACGTGGGTGGGCAGAGGGGACAGTGAAAGCAGGAATACTGAACTAATATTTCTGCTCAGTATTCACAAAAGAGGAGGGAAGTGCCTAATCCAATTAACAGAAGCACTCTTGATAGGGGTCGATCCCAGTCCTTTCACAGAAGAAAGGGTTCTGCAAGAACTCCCAAAACTGAAGGCGGAAAGCAATGGGTCCTGATGGAATTCACCCCAGAATTCTAAAAGAATTAAGGAAGGAACTAGTGAAACCACTGGCTACTCTTTTAATAAATCATGGGAGGATGGTGTGGTACCCGAGACTGGAGGAAGGCGGATGTGATTCCCTTCACAAAAGTGGGACCAAGACAGAGGCAGAAAACTACAGACCTGTCAGTCTGACCTCTGTGGTAGGGAAAGTGATGGAGTCACTCTGAAGGAAAGAATAGTTGAGTACCTAGAGGTCAGTGGAGCACAGGATCCAAGGCAGCATGGGTTCGAGCGGAAGGTCATGTCAGATGAATCTAATAGATTTCTTTGACTGGGTGACCAAAGTAGTAGACCAGGGAGGGGCTGTGGACATGGCCTACCTAGACTTTAGCAAGGCATTTGACACAGTCCCACACAAAAGATTATTAGTCAAATTAACCAGCCTGGGAGTGGGTCCCAGGGTGGTAGCCTGGTAAACATTGGCTGGACAACAGGACACAGAAGGTAATTGTAAATGGAGTCCACTCTGAAGAAAGGGCGGTTACTAGTGGGGTACCACAGGGTTCAGTATTGGTCCAGTCCTTTTAATGTCTTCATCAGTGGCATTGCAGAGGGACTGGAAGGAAAAGTATGCCTTTTGCAGATGACACAAAGATCTGCAACAGGGTTGATACACAAGGAGGCGTGGAAAGGATGAAAAGGGACTTGGCAAGGTTGGAGGAATGGTCTGACGATGGCAGCTAGGATTCAATGCAAAAGTGCAAATAATGCACCTGGGAAACAAGAACCCAGGGAAGAATACACAATGGGTGGGAGGTAGTAACAACAACAAAACAGGAAAGGGACCTGGGGTAATCATATCAGATGACCTTAAGGTTAGCAAGCAATGTGAGAAGGCAGTAGGGAGGGCTGGGGTATACTGGGATGTATAGGGAGAGGCATCAGCAGCAGAAAACAGGAAGTTGTTATCCCTCTGTACAGACAGTTGGTGAGACCCCATCTGGAATACTGTGTCCAGTTCTGAGACCCCATCTCCGCAAGGACATAGACAGGATAGAGGCAGTCCAGAGGAGGGCAACTAAATGGTGCAGGGTCTGCAAGAAAAGGCGATGGAGGAGAGACTAAAGGAGCTTAATATGTATACCCTTGAGGAAAAAAGGAGAGGGGGACATGATAGAAACTTTCAAGTACCTCAAGGGAATCAACAAAGTCCAAGAGGGTAGCATCTTTCAGAAAAGAGACTTGCAAGAACAAGGGGACACAATTTAAAGATAGAAGGAGGGTGGTTCAGGGGCAATGTGAGGAAGTATTATTTCACAGAGAGGGTAGTGGATGCATGGAACAGCCTTCCTGAGGAAGTTGTGGAGTCTAAAACTATGGGAGAATTCAAGAATGCATGGGACAGACATAAGGCAATTCTTGTGGGGGGCAGGAAGATATAGGCTGTTGGTTAAATAGGGTCTGCGGCCTATCCTGTAGGTAGGGAAATGGGCAGACTAGATGGGCCTAGCGGTCCTTATCTGCCATCAAAGTCTATGTTTCTATGAGTGCCTCTTTCAAGAACCACATTTTATTTTAGGATTATAAAGACTGAGAAAGTGTTCAGATTGTTATGATCCTTGAAACAAAGCACAGCCAAGGAAATTGACAACTTGAAAAATTGTTTACTTAAAAACAGCACTGATATTATTGCTCCTTACTTACGTATATAATTTATCCCTATCTGTAAACCTTCCCCTACTATGTTGAAACATTCCTTGGTTATCCCTCTTCTTAAGGGGGGGTTGGATAAAACTATGGTTGACAACTATCAACCAATTTCTTTCCTCCCCATAGTTTCACAGTTTATGGAAAAAAAATGTTTTATCTCAGATCAATGACTGTCTAATATATTATCAGGTTCTATCATGTTTTTAGTAAGGTTTCAGGCCTTAATTTTCTACCTAGACAGCAATGATTGACTTTCATGATTCTGTTTCTAGGGTTTTATATAGGTGGTGTCTTGTGGGCTCTGTCTTTATTGACCTGTTTAAAGCTTTCAACATGATCAATCATCCTCTTCTTTTAATTTGTCTGTCTTTTTATGTTTTTTTCTTCTAATGTCACTAACTGGTTTTCTTCTTATTTACGTGGGAGAATTCAATCTGTTTCTTGGAATGATTGTATTTTGCCTCCTCTTCCTGTTTCTAATTGGGTCCCACAGGAGTCTAATCTTGGTCCTATCTTATTTAACCTTTTCTTAAATCCTTTACCTTCTATTGTTGATTCCTGCTCTGTCAGACTTTACACTGATGACACAGTGATTTTCTATGTTCACAAATTCTGCTTTGTTCTTGCCAGAACTCTTCAGGGTTACTTTGACAAAGTGGTGAAATGAGTCTCGGATAACTTATTACACTTAAACAGTAAAAGACTCAAGCTACGGTATACTGTTTGGGTTCCAGCATTCATTGTCCTTGTTAGATTCTTGCTTTTCTATCTACTTGAAAAATCATTACTAGGAACTTGTTAATGAATTTAAATATATTGGCCTTATTTTTGATTCCTCTTTGACATTCAAACCTCAGACTGACAAGCTGTATCTAAAATTTGTCAGTGCCTGGGTTGCTTAAAATTAAAGATGTGTGAAATTAGGAAATTTTGTTAGGCAAAATAATTTGCGAAATTCGGGTGTTTCTCAAAATATTTTTTGGGTGCAAAATGTGAAATTCCATCTGTGAAATGCAAAATTTCACCTGCAGAATAGTGAAATTCAGACAAAATGTTGCCATTTTGGGCAAAATTGGGCATTTCATGGAGCAATTCCATGTTCTGTGAGCAAAATTTTGCAACTTTGCACCCGCAAAAATGTTGTGGAATGGCTATTTCGAAATGTCTCTATGCAGCAAAATTGGCAGTTTCATGGCAATTTCACTGGCAAAATTTAATTTTGCAACATCTCTACTTAAAATGTGCCAGACACTGTTTGTCAGGTTCAGACTGTAATCACATTATTGGTAAAGCAGTTCTTTCCATTTTTCTTTATGGTGACACTTGAGACACATCTTTTTTCTTAAATACTGTTTATTTGCAGATGTTGCGCTTTATTTTGAAATCAAAATGGGATGAATATCATTGTTGTTTATCATACAGTATAAGTTAAATTGGCTATCACCTTGTTCTAGGTGCAGTTTACGTCAGTTATTTCTCATTAACAGAACAGCAAATAACCAACTCAACATATTTATCTGAAAAATGTGTCATCTCTATTCACAAATACAGCCTCAGGGATATGCTGCATTGCAGCTTTGTTCTTTCAAAATCTCTACTTGTTTGGCCAAAGAATGTTTTCTTATGGTATCCCTTTTCATAAAGCAGTTTTAACCTAAGCTTAGAAACTGTTCTACCATATATTTCCTTCAACATGGTTTAATAAAATTGCTGCTACAGAAACAATTTCTTTGCAACTGCTTTGCCAGCTGATTTATGCAGTGTCTGTAAATGAAATTGAAACTGTCTGTAAATGTTTCCAGATTATATTTGTTATTAGGTGTTTACAATTATGACTTAGGATGTTTTGTAAATGAGATTTGTTTCTCATGAAACTCATCTTGTGCCTTTAAAACTCAAAAAAAATCTCCCCTGCACAAAGCCCAAAATAACTGAAAAGAGAGAAACAGAAACAAAAGATGGTTAGAAAGACATTGCTTCCACCCCTCCCCCATGCCCACATATTAAAAAGGCAAACAAAAATAAATACTTACTTTTGCTAGTAGGACAGAGTAATACTTAGGTTCACCACCTTTTGGTGAAACAAAAAACAGATACTAAACCACTTCCTAAATCCACCCCTAGTTGCTGAGGAGGCACCCAGCAGGGTGCCATGCTGCAGTGTAACAGAGCCAATTAGCCCTGGTAGAGAGGGGTGGCATGACAGGACCATCAGAACATGAAGCCCAAGTGACAAAATTCCAGGCATCTGCCCCACAGGACCCACAGTCCCCAGTAGTGTAGGTGGGAACCTGCTGGCTGTCACAGTAGGGGGCTCTGTACCGGGGCATGCCATGGTGCCTAGGGAACATACCCATCCACTGAATTCATCTCGTAACCTGCTTCTACTGCTAGCCGATGCATATGGGGGACTGTGGGTTCTGTGGGGTAGGTGCCAGGGTTATTGTCACCCCTGGGATCCATGTCCTGATGTTCCAGCCATGCCAACCTTCCCCGTACCAGGACTGACTGGCTCAGTTACACTGCAGCATGGCACCCCTATTGGGTGCCTCCTCAACTCCTGCTTACTGATGCCATATTACTATCACTCCCATGGTACCTCCACTGATTCATCACCCCAGTCCCCACATTACAAGCATTTTAACCCCACAAACATCCACAGCTCAACTACGCTTGTGCAGGGGGTCATGACAGGACCCTCCATCATATCCCTCAGGTGAACCACATATTTGGTGCAACCCTGTGACTGCAGCAACTTTCAGGACTGTAGCACAGAGGCCCCCATTTTTAGAGAATAGTTGCAGGATCCCTGATGCACTGGAGGTTGCTGCAGCCATATAGTGGTGCACCTTGTGCTACTCTAAGGGTCAATTGAAAGTCAAGCCCACAGAGATAAAGGAAATCTCATTCATAGATTTGATCTGAGGGGCAAGGTAAATATTATAAATAAAAAACAAGGATATGCTAAACAAATTGTTTGCTTCATTTAATGTGTAATATATATTTTTGCTAGATCTAATTCCTTTTCATGTCTGTAGTATTACCAAAAGAAGTGAACATATTGTTTTAAGAAGAAAAAAAATATTTAAAATGCTAAAATTCTGGTAGAGGTGGAAAAGTTTACCAGAAAATGAAAGTGAAAGATAACTGAATCTTTTATTGTTATAAAGGTAGGGCCAGACTTTTTGTCCAGTCTCAGTGCAGTGCTGCTTTAAGGAGCCCAGTGGAAAAATTAGGTTAAGTAACTGCTAATGGTCATTATGGCCATTCTTTACACAACTCAGGTTGAATGCTTTTACAAAAAAGGAGCTATGTAAGCAATAATACATGACAGGGCATATGGTTACCTTATAATTACCGCACCCCCATGAGGCATCAGTCAATTGCCTTCAATGGGGGTGGTAACTACATGGTAACTGCACACCATGGAGTGTATTATTGTGTTCATAAAATAGTCATCAAACTAGTTTAAAGTTTAAAAAATTTAATTTCTTATGTTACCATCCTGGTCCGGTGTGTTCATGAGAGGATCTGATGATGTAGCGCTCAGTTTCCATGGTGATCATTAGGCCTACAGTACATCCTGACTGAGGGAAATACAAAAAAATACACGATGAATAATTCATCATGTGGGTGTTTCCCTATGCCGACATCTGCTGTTTGCCGGTTTCAGAGTCACTATGTCTGTAGTTTAACATTGTGTGTATAGCACTCTCACCCATTGCTGCACACCATGAGATCACTGTTTGAGTATCTTACAGACTGGTGCAGTTATCAGTCAATTACTGCACCGGTCTGGACAGCAACAGACCAATCAGGAAGAAGGATTGTCCCTGCCCATTTTATGATCTATATTGCCACAGAACATGTTTGTATCCTGGGCATACAGCTCAGCTGAAACAATGAAGGATATGACAGAATCTGTTACAAGAGCATCTGAGCACTCAAAAGGGCTCAAAAACCTGACTATCTCTGAGCAAAATCAAATAATCAGATAGGGACCTTGAATTCTGGATTACCAGGTAATAAACCTGACAGGTCCAGACTCTAAACTAGCCTTATCAATTCATGCAAACATTTCCAGACACAAGAATTTATTAGACTAATTTCTAGCACTAAAGTATACCACCACTGGTGCTGTGATGGGAGACTCATGACATGGCAGCAACTTATAGCAGTGTGTAACAGCCTGACATATTGATTCTGGTAGTTGAAAAAATAATACGAGTATAGAATTTCTGTATATTGTGCTTTCACACACAATTTTCAGTAAAGTGCATTAAAAAACTGTGGTTGGTGGGACTGACACAAAGTACACCACACAGAGACATGTAGCAACCTGATATATAATTTCTGGTAGTTGAGAAAATTCTGGAGTACATCATTTCTGTATATTGTGCTTTTTCTTGCACAACTCCATTAAATTGCATTACAAGGATGTTGGTGGTGGACTGACACACAGTGCAATCATGCAGTAGCATGTAGCAGATTGACATATTAGTTCTGGTAGTTGAGACAAATTCTTGGGATATGGTGAGCAGAGCAGCAGTAGCAGTAGTAATACATTACCACCATTAATAATTTCGGGTTCAGGAGAAATTTCCAAGAAGTGAGCAATTTATGTATATTGCTTGTGCACTTGAGTGTACTAAAGTGCTTTATCCTACAGATTGCATGAGAGGGTGACATGAACAGTACATCAGCAGCAGCAGCAACAGCAGTAGTATATTAACAAAATAAATAATTTCTGGTTTGGGATCAAATTTTAGGAAGTGGGAACTTTATATAGTGTGCCTCTGCACTTGGGCATATTTAAGTGCTTCACAATACAGATTGTCCTAAAAAACGACTTGAACAGCACAGCAGCAGTCATACATTGCCAATGTTTAATAATTCCTGGCCTGGGTGAAAATTTCAAGAAGTGGGAAATTTATATATTGTACATGTGTACGTGTGGGCTAAACTGCTTCACAATACAGACTGTCTGAGTTGGCAATTAAAGATTACAGCAGCAGCATTTTTTCACAGCATTATTATTATTATTGAATTTTTTGACCCGGTACGCCCACTGAGCCTAGAAGTCCCTTTTTCAGGGGTGACCAGGAGGATGGGGGATACAGATGGTAAGCAACTGAAATTGAACAAGATTAAGCTGTTGGTGATATTTTTAGTGAATAAATAATTTCTGGTTCTGAGAGAATGTCAGGAAGTGCAAAACACTGGCTGTGGAGGGAATCAGTCTGAGAGGATGACTTGAACAGAACAGAAGCACTATTTTTCACAGCATAAATAATTTCTGGTTCTGCAGAGAATGTTGGGAAGTGAGAATTTTATATCTGTTGCTTGTGCATTTATAGGCACTGAAGCTAAATGCTTAACAAGAGGGACTTAGTCTGAAATGAAGACTGATATGGAAGGGCAGTTAGACCACATTACTTATAACAAAACAGTAGTGAGGAAAGCACAAAGACTGCACAATTAAGAATTTAACCAAAAGGAGTAAGGAGCACCCACTAACAGCTGCTCAGGTGATAGACATTTGAAATACAGCACTTTGGGAAAAACCAAAAAGCTACAAATGAGGAAAATATACTCACAAACTTGTATTTGTTTATAAACTTCTCAAAGGCATCATTTTCTTTCTTAGTGCAAAAAACATTTTCATAAAATATCAAATATCGAAACAGGCATGACAAAACAGTGCCAAGGGAGGAAAAACAGGTTAAATTAGGGCAGACCTGAGCTACAACATTCACCTGCTGGCGACTAAACCTTACGTTTCGTTCTGACTGGGCAGAGCTTCTTCAGAGGTCATTCCCTAATCCCACTCTTGGTAGGTAAGCTGGGCAGTGAGTAGGGAATAGAAAGGCCCAGCACCAAGAGTAAGTAGAGTTCCTGAGAAGGAGGAGGCATGGGAGGTTGTTGGGTTCTTTCAAATGTACTAAGTGGGGAACTGCTGAGGGAAGGTAAGTCAGGTAGCTAGTAGGGAACAGAAGACCCATAAAAGATTACCTCCTCTCAATCACAGAAAGTATGGTCAGTAGCACACAGGAGAGAAAAAATCCCCAGGTGGAGGAAACCTCTAAGGACCCATGGCCACTGACCTGCCCATCCTCAGGACAAACTAAGAGATGCTCCTAGATGATTAAAATTAGTTTTAGTTTTAGAGTAGGGTATGTTCTTGGTGACGAAGTTCTTTCTAAGTCTGTTGAATATTGAGTTCTGGAGAGTCGATTCTTGAGAATGAAGAGACAGATCCAGTCTGAGGTAATGTCCAGATCCTAAATGTGAAGTATGTCTGGCTGACAAACAAGGGGTTGAAAGAGGTTCATGATTTATTTGTGATATTGGTTGGAATTTGGCAAAGGTACTGACTCAATGTGAGCATGGGGAGAACGAGATTGTGTAGATGGGCTGCCAGACTCCAAATTACTGAATGTACAGTACGACTGGATATTAAATCCTTGAGGTAATTTGTCAGACTTTGAGAAGGTGAAAGCAAGATATGATGCCTAGATTCTTTTGTAGATTGGCAAATATTTTGGATAATTGCAAGGTTCTCAGCAGTGCTTGTCTTCGGCACTTGTTTGAGAAGAAATGTAGGAAGCAAATGAAAGCTGGACAATGAGACAGTAAAAGCTCTAATGTTTGAGTAAAGTCTAATGGCTTTGAGTTCAGTAAATCCACAATGTTTCATAATATAGACATCTATAGGGAGACGATCAAGGATTTGGGGACAGTGAGGCTTAGGGTATCTGGTAGGAGAGGGTAACCTTAAGTATTTCGGACCAATGAAGGCAAGGATGAAGTATATTGTAAAGACAGTGATTAAAAACCAAGAGGCATAACTGCAATGTTCAGTACAATGGCTTCCAGGTTTTGATTGAGATGCAAATGGTAAGGATGTGGAAGGCAGATATTAGGAAGGACTGCTAGTGCAGAATGGTGGATACGGTTGTTGCTGTAGCATAATAGCCCAATGGCAGTAGCCTGAGTGGCCTTTGTGGCATTGGCTTGCTAGTGGCTCCAATAGAAATATGCTGTGGGAGTGCCTGAAAAGGGGGTCTTCAACTGAGTCTAGCAACTGATGAGAAAAGAAGGAGTTTATGTTGAAAATAGAATATAATGAGTGCAGTGACTGCTTAGTCCAATGGAGATTGTTGTGGAGTAAGACTGCGATAGGAAGATAGCCAGGTCAGTTGCACACATACAGGACAATGAATTAAATGAAGACCTACTCTTGGTAATGGTATTCGCTGGAAGAAGTATAAAGTGGGTGTATCCTATCAGATGAGTTAGGAAGACCAATGGATAGGTTGCTGGCAAAGAGTATCATAATGAAAAGGTGTAGATAAATTCCTGAAGCATGGTAATATCCAGATGCCAAAGAGCAGTGATTTTGTATATCCCAGGAGGGAAAAGTTCATGAGTCCAGTGTAAGATAATAGGCATGAAGAAGATTCCACTAGAGCTTGGATTCTGTGGAAGACATTGGGAGGTAGGGACGTCCATGCTGTTTGAATTAAATGGAATATAGAAGACAAAATCCAGCAGAGCTGGTAGGAGTATAAGGCAGATGAACTGGTAATAACTGAATGGGCAAATGGATGCTGGATGTCAATAGTCATCAGAAATGCCTCCCCCCCCAAAAAAAATAAAAAGCAGCAAACGTGGGGGAGCCCTGAGCCACCAGGGTGGTGAGAAGGCAGGTGCCTGACTTGACAGAAGGCCAGACAATGGTGATGACCTCTAGAGAGGAGATAATGAGGAAAACCAGGGATGGCCTGCCAAGCAAAGAATACCTCGGAGGCTGGAGAGGTGAAGGGTTCACAGGAGTATGGAGGAGAATTTCCAGAGGAGACAGAGCTGGAATGCTGTGAGCGCGATTGGCGGACTAGATAGTGACTGTAGAGGATTGGGCTGAAGCAGGAGCAGCAGCAGCAGCAGCAGCAAAGGAAAGATGTAAGCCTCGGGTTCCAGATCAGCAACATAGGAAGGACTAGTCTAGTCATTGATGGACAGGTCGATGTGGAAGTCTGCTTACTGGAAGATGAAGCATGAATGGAATTCTGCTGAAGTTGAACAGCAGCATTTTTGGAATGTGCAGGTAAGGTATCAGATGGAAGGCAATGCCATGGTATGGAGAAACATGAGGAAAGAAATTTGAAATGGGCCCCAGGCAGTAGATCCAGGTAAACTAGGAGGAGAATCCAGATACAAGGTGCTGCAGAGATGAGATATGAGGTTCTCACCTCCGAATGAGATGGTGAATGGGAATTACTGACAGGAACGGGGATATGGTGAGGGGGTATGATATGCCCACACTGAAGGAGATGGCAAGCTGGAATCATTGCTAGCAGACCAAAGGTAAGATATGGGAGCATTAGGGTAAGAACTGTAAAGGGTCTTGTTCTCCCAGAATATGTGCAAATGTCACATATCCAGCAGGAAGCAAGGGGAATCAGGTAGAAACAAGTCCAAGATGAAGGCTGCAGGGGAACATGACCATCCAGAGGAGTAATTATGGAGGAGTCGACAGGATTGGGGCTGAAGGACCTGGAGATTGGAGGAGGCCGAGCTGGAAGGCAAGCTACAGACAACAGTTCATAGGGGCACCAGAAGGTCATTTGAAGGCAAGCAACAATGAGGTCCAGAGTCAGATGGACAGGGTGAAATTCAAGACCGAGCATGCTAGTGAGGTCCAATTCTGATGTAAGGAGATCAAAGATGAAGAAATCTACAGAAATCTCAGGTGCGAGTAAGAACCAAGCACAGGAGGCAAGAAGGGAAGGGTTGCCACAAGGCCAAAGCAATCCAAACTTCCACAGGGTAACTGAAGGCCAAAGCCTGGGAATAAGCTGGAGGAGCAAATAGGAAGGCTTGAGAGACTGGAATACATGCTGCAGAGGCTGGAGACAAGATTTAGGATTGGTGCTCAAAGACTGACAGGTACAGGGTCCATTCCTGGAAGGAAAATGGCTAGTTCAGATCACAGGCAGAGAAGCTGCGTGATGAGGCAGGAGACTGAGGGGTACGGTAGTCCCATTCCAGAAGGGAAGTGGTGAACCCAGATTGCTAGTTTAGGCTTGCAGGAAGTTGATATGATGGAGTACAGAGATCCCATTCCTGAAGGGAAATGGCAAACTCAAAATGCTGATATAGAAGGTAGTTGGATGAGTCAGGAGATTGGAGTTTGATGGGGTACAGGGTCCCATTCCTGAAGGGAAGAGGCAACCAGATAGCAAGTAGAGGATGCAGTAGTATGAAACAGTAGATGGAGGACACAGGCTCCCCATCCCCGGCAGTCAGGGTGAGCTGATCTTCACTCAATGCCGTGCTGGACAGAGTAAGGGATGGAGACTGTGAGCAGGTGGCATGGTATAGAATTGGTTGAAACTGAAGATGAGAAAACATGATCTCATCCCTGGTAGACTGGGCAATCCCATCTTCACTCGATACCACAGAAAGCAGAGTTAAGGACAAAGGGATGCCAGGGTGCTGGTATGATTGGTAGTTAACTGTAAAGAGTCCAGTGGGGTAAAATAGTAGATGGCTTGAAAAGTACTCCCATCCCTGACAGATAGGGAAATCCTACCTATGCTCAATGCCTCAAAAGGCAGAGTTAGGGGTGGAGACCAGAAACTGCTTATATGGGCTGAGAAGGAAAGAGCAGCCAACTGCTGTGAGGTAAAGGAGAGTAATCAAAAGGAGGGATGACGGAATACAGGTAGAGAATGGGAGGAGGATAGGGAAACATAAAACAGACATATCAAATAGCATAATGCTCAGGGTGGATGATGACAGGATATCACCTGGTGGTTGGGCCCGAGGCCACCGGCCGAGGGCATCCAACACCCGAGAAGGATGTTATCCCAGCATAACACCCACCCTGGAGGGTATTATTCTATTATGCAATTGCTTGTTGTTTTATACAGAATAAAAAAACAATTTTGAAGAATGTTTTTGTTAGTGTGTAAAATATTTTGTTTCTCAAGAGAAGATGGATGACTATCATAATGAAGATCCAATAATAAATCAGCAGGGATGTTATGCCAGGATAACATCCTGCTGTGATGGCCAACTGACCAACTGTATTGCGGATTCTTTCTTGCCATTGTATAATGAAAGATAAATAATTGGCAACACCACATATGACAGGAAGATATAGGAAGAAATATAGCACTAGAGAAGGACTGTGGAAACACTACGTAGGATCTGGAGGGGAGGTAGGAGTGGGCAGGATCCTAATCGGCAAAGGGGGAGGAGGCAGGTGATTATGAGGGCTGGAAGGGTATGAATCACTAGGAGTACAACTGGGTAAAATTAGAAACTATAGGCTGAGCAGGGTATATTGACTCTGAGACCAGAAAATGGTACAAACTGGATAGAGGCATGAGTAGTATCGGTAGCAGACAAAACTGTAGGGGAAGGTCTTGTGGGATAGATGACTTGGTGCAATAGATGTTGAGGAATTTTAGGCCCACCAGGTGAAACATGGTGCAGGGCTGTTGGAATAGGAAGGAATGGTGATGAAGACGGAGTACCAGATGAGGGTGAGAAAGCCCAAGAGAAATAACAGGGAGCAAGGGACAAGAATGAGGGACGAGGGAGAGAGAGAAAAGGGAGGTTGATTGGGTGGCTCTTTGTGTGTGTGTGTGTGTGTGTGTGTGTGTGTGTGTGTGTGTGTGTGTGCATGTATGTGCATGTGTAAACTGCGGGAAGAGGAAAGGAAGGAATAGAGCCTTGTGCAGAAGGCACTTAGGATCAGAAGAAGAACAATAGAGGGTTGCAGGGAAGGGAGAGAAACATGAAGCCAAATGTCTGGGACAGAGAGGGCAGGGAAAATGGGCAGCATAAAGCAGTCACAATGCAGCAGGTCAGGGGAGTGCAAGCAGGAGAAAATTGGGGGAGTTATGTCGAAATTGGGAAAACAATTTGGAAAAGTGAGATAGATGTGGGTGAGAGCCCAAGGAATGCAGAACCATAATAGAAGTCAAACACAGAAATGAGACTGTACAGCAGCCAGTAATGGCCATTTGAGATTTCTCAGAAACATAGGCATAAGTTTGAAGAAGTATTTGTCAATGCCAAATGTTTGCTTGCTGGCATTAGCAGTGGAAGTGCAGGAGTTAGACAGATGCAGTATAGAAATGGCAGTGATGTATTGAACTGATGCCAACTCCACCCCCACCCTGCAGAGATGTACAGGCATTCGGGTGTACCTTTGGGTCGTAGCCCATAACAGTCATGACATTTCACCTCATGCTAATCTGCAGACTCTGACAGGTGTCAAGGTGCACCTTGGGTGTCACGCTACACTCACTTCATTCCAAAAGGAAATACTGAAATGGGTGCAGTATAGGAGAATGGGGTGAACTCTGGGGCCAAAGAGTCCAAGGCACCCGCCGCACCTCAATGATTGTCACTGGCTGCAGGGAGGGTGGAGGTGGAATGCGTGAGCATTACTGTTGACAATCCCAAGTCACACCCTGATGCCTGTCAGTCCCTACAGGGTAGGGCATTATGGTCGGAAACCCTAACACCGTGGGCATTTCTTGTATTTTTACTCCAAGTTTTCAACATGGGCTTTCTGTGACCCCGCTGCATGAACAGTGACACTATCAGTTTGTTAGCTGAAAGGTGATTTTGCACAGTGACTGCGCCATTTGGCGCCACAGGTGCGATAACACATTTCAAACACAATGTGAAAAATGACAGCAGTACTGTTCATGAAGAGGTGTAAAAAAATGGTAATGTTGAAAATCTGGAGTGAAAATATAAAACAATTGGTGAAGTCACGAGCATGCATAGAAACTGTGCAACACACACCAACGCAATTATTTTGGGGATTGTTTGCATCAGATTTTCAATATAGGCATTTTGGGACCTCTGCTTATGAATACTGTTACTGTGATTTTCTTAATCTGTCCCAAACACTGATTTCCCACAACGACCGTGCTATTCTGCACCAGAAGAGCAAACACACATTTCAGCCAGGATGTGAAAAGTGACAGCTGTACTGTTCACAAGGAGGTGTAAAAAAATGCCAATGTTGAAAATCTGGAGTGAAAATATTACAAATTCTTGAAGTTACGAGGGTGTGTAGAAACTGTGCAATGCACACTCATAATACAGTCATTTTATGGACTTTTGTCACCAGATTTTCAACATAGGCATTTTAGGACCTCTGCTCATGAACAGTGTCACTGTGATTTTCTTAATCTGTCCCGAATACTGATATCACACAGTGACTGTGCTATTCTGTGCCGGAAGTGCGAAAACACTTTTCGTCCAGGATATGAAAAATGATAGCTGTACTGTTCATAAGGCAGTGTGAGGTGTGAAAAAATGCCAATATTGAAAAACTGGAGTGAAAATATTACCAATTCATGAACTTGTGAGTGTGTGTGGAAACTACGCAACGCACGCTCGTAACACAGTCATTTTGGGGAATTTTTTCACCAAATTTGCAACATACTGTAGGCTTTTTGAGAGTCCACCTCATGAATAGTGATACTGTCATTTCATTAATCTGTCCCGAAAGGTGATTCCACACAGTGACCACAAAATCACCTTTCTGGACTGAGTAACCAGATGACAATCACTGAATTCATGAGATGGGTCCCAAGAACCCCATGTTGAAAATTTGGTGCAAAAATTCAAAAAAATGACCGAGATATGCACCAAAGTTGAAAGAAAACTATTTATGCCATTATACAGCTTATCAGCATTTGTTCAGTTTGCAGCCGGCTTTGAAGAGTGCAGACGTGTTCCCAGTCTACCAAAGATAGTTGCGCTGGCCTCCAAAGGTAAGTATGGGGTGAGGTGGGTGTGGGGAGCGGGGTACTCAGAAGGTGGGCATGGGTTGGATGAGGGCGGGCAAGACAGTCAATGAGAGACCGTTTTCTTTTGTTACAGTTTTTTTTTTTAGCAAAGACGATGCAGGACTTTTGCCATGCTGGGGTGGGCTCCCAGTGTGGCACCTGGAAGATTGTTTTGGGGGGCAGTGGAGCCAACAGGGGATTGGGCACCCCTGTTGTCCATAAAGTGTGCTGGGGGAACACATGACTATGCAGGACTTTTGCCATGCTGGTGTGGGCTCCCAGCTTGGCACCTGGAAGTTTGTTTGGGGGGACAGTGGAGCCAATGGGGGGATTGGGCACCTCCATTGGCCATACAGTGTGAGAGGGGGTCGGAGGAGCACATAAGGACACTGGACCTTTGCCACACTGGGGTGGGCTCCCAGCATGGCACCAGGAAGTTTGTTTTTTGGGGGGGCACTGGAGCCCAGGGGGATTGGGCATCCCCTCGGCACACAACAAATGGGAGGGGGCTCATCATGCCGGCAGGAGATGCAGTGGTGTACAGTTTGACAGCTACAATCAGCGGTGGTGACGTGTAAGCAATTTGCATACTGCTGATGGCACGGCAGTATGCAAATTCCCTATACATTACCGCCACTGATTGTAGCGGTCTTCCTCTTTCAACTGTATGCTCAGTAGCATCTGAACCGTTGTCGAGAAGCTGGACATCTGTCAGTGTGGTGCAATCAGTTTGCAAAAAGGATCAGGGCATTGAAGGGGTGCCACACCTCACAAAAACTTGTATGGTGGAACTATATTTCTTGCACATGTGTGCAAGCAAACATAAAAATGGGGAGGAGGGGGTAAACAAGTCACTTACAAAAGGTAACGATCATGAGTGGTAGTGGGAATGGGATATGAAAAAGGACCTCCTTTTCACAAAGCTGATCATTCTTACTCCTACCGAACAGGGAACTAATCTATCATTGAAATAAAAAGTAGCACTTTGCATTCCAACAAGAGTGATATATATAGTCCAGGGACAAGGGCTACTACAGCAACATTTCCCAAGGCTCGCAGTAGTATTGAACAGAGATGCACTATGCACCACTGAAACACTGAGGAAACATCAATGGTGCACTTTTACATAATGATGATACTGTAGTGAAAGAAAATAATTATAATAAATGGCTTTCCCTTTTTCCTGTACGGAAACTGTGGTGTAATTTGCTGTAATAAAGGAGTGTTTATTATGGCAAACATGCACACAGTTTCCCTTGCTCTGCGCATGCTCCTGACACAGCTGTTCCCTTTAGACCATGGATGCTGGCCGCCTTCTCTCACTCCCACTCCTGACTCCCGGTCACTAAACCGCCACTCAGAATTGGCGGTTAGTAACACAAAATCAGTAAAAGAAAAAAACTCAACTTTCAGCTGCCAACAAAAACTGTGACACAAATATTACGTAAGACTATGCACTGAAACAACTAGACCATTGCTGCACTAGAACACCTTTATTTTATATAATTGCTGTGGGAAAAGGAAACCCAGCAATTATATAAAATAAAACACGGGTTGGTGTGTGTAAACTCAAAGTTTACACACATCCTTGGGGTTAGATGCTATTCATAAACCACTCGAGCTTCACTCTCGGGGTTTATGTAGCATCAAACCCATTGGGTGTGTGTAAACTTCTCATTACTTCTCGACCCATACTTTATTCTATATAATAATAAGTGAACTCCCCAAACTCAATACTCAGAATAACAAACACATCTGCCTGGTATAATACAGCAAATATGCATTGGAAATGCATTCAGGTGCTGTGAGTGAGCATTAGATGAGTGAAAGATGCTGCTGCTGTCCAGAGTGCAAGATACCTTAGCTATAGCACACCAGATCAGGGCCATTGCAGTGGTTCAATGTTTGTGTGAGTAGGTTCAGGAAGGAGGCATGCTGGTAAGGGTGTTGTTGTCATGTGATGGTATGGAAGTGTCGGAGCCAGGGGGGAGTGAAGGTCACAGTTAGAGGAAGGCATGTCCTCGCAGTATGCCTGAATGTGAATAAGAGGAAGTCAGTCGAGATAGGGAATGGCAGGACAAGATGGGACAGATCTAGTGGAAAAGGAGACAGGCTCCATGCAGAGTCAGGTGAGTCTGGTCACTTGGAAATGGAGCACTACACTTGTGGAGGAGGGCTGGAGCTACTTGAACGATGCGTGAAGTAAAAGGTTAGTGTATGGCATCTGAGGAGGTGTGGGACATAGAAACATTGAAACATGGAATTTGATGGCAGATAAGGACCACTTGGCCCACCTAGTCTGCCCATTTTCCTACCTAACAAATAAGCTGCAGATCCTAGTTAACCAACAGCTTACTTCCTCCTAACCCCCACTAGGACTACCTTATGTCTCTCCCATGCATTCTTGAATTCCCCCACTGTTCTTGACTCCACGACCTCCTCAGGGAGGCTGTTCCATGCCACAACCCTCTCCATGAAAAAATACTTCCTCACATTACCTCTGAGCCATCCCCTCTATCTTAAAATTGTACCCCTTGTACTTGCACATCTCTTTTTCTGAAAGATGCTACCCTCTTGGACTTTGTTGATTCCCTTGAGGTACTTGAAAGTTTTATCATGTCCCCTCTCTCCCTTCTTTCCTCAAGGGTATACATATTAAGCTCCTTTAGTCTTTCTTCGTATGTCTTCTGGTGCAGACCCTGCACCATTTTGGTTGTCCACCTCTGGACAGCCTCCACTCTGTCTATGTCTTTGCAGAGATGGGGTCTCCAGAACTGCACACAGTACTCCAGATGGGGTCTCACCAACTGTCTGTACAGAGGGATAACAACTTCCTGTTTTCTACTATTGATGCCTCTCCCTATTCATCCCAGTATCCCCCAAGCCCTCCTTACTGCCTTCTCACACTGCTTGCCCACCTTTAGGTCATCTGATATAATTACCCCCAGGTCCCTTTCCATTTTTACTGTTGTCAGTATCTCACCACCAATTGTGTACTCTTCCCCTGGGGTTTTGTTTCCCAGGTGCATTACCTTGCACTTCTTTGCTTTGAATCTGAGCTGCCATACATTTGACCATTCCTCCAACCTTGCCAAGTCCCTTCTCATCCTTTCCACTCCATCTTGTGTATCAACCCTGTTGCAGATCTTTGTGTCATCTGCAAAGAGACATACTTTTCCTTCCCATTCCTCTGCAATGTCACTTATAAAGACATTAAAAAGGACCGGTCCCAGTACTGAACCCTGTGGTACCCCACTAGTAACCCTCATTTCTTCACTGTGGACTCCATTTACTACTACCCTTATGGCCCTGTTGTCTAGCCGATTTTTTATTCGGGCTACCACCTTGGGACCCACCTCAAGGCTGGCTAACTTGTGTAGTAATCTTTTGTGTGGGACTCTATCAAATGCCTTGCTAAAATCTAGGTAGGCCATGTCCACAGCATGTCCCTCATCTACTACTTTGGTCACCCAGTCAAAGAAATCGATTAGATTCATCTGACACGACCTTCTCATTGTGAATCCATGCTGCCTTGGGTCCTGTGCCCCACTGGCCTCTAGGTACTCAACAATTCTTTCCTTCAGAAGTGATTCCATCATTTTCCCTACCACTGAGGTCAAACTAACTGGTCTATAGTTTCCTGCCTCTGTCCTGCTCACACTTTTGTGAAGAGGAATCACATCTGCCCTCCTCCAGTCCTCAGGTACCACCCCGTCCTCCCATGATTTGTTAAAGAGAGTAGTCAGCGGTGTCACTCGTTCTACCCTTAGTTCTTTTATAATTCTTTGGTGAATCTCATCAGGCCCCATTGCTTTGTCCACCTTCAATTTTATTATTAGTTCTTTCAGAACCCTTTCTTCTGTAAATGGACTGGTATTAACCCCTATCTTCGGATTGTTTCTCTTGTTTGGTTTAGGTACCTCCCCCTCCTCTTCCTTTGTGAATACTGAGCAGAAATATTCATTCAGTATCCCTGCTTTTTCACTGTCACCCTCTGCCCACATTCCCTCCCCTTTATTAAGCCTCAGTATCCCTCCTTTGGTCTTTTTTCTCTCTCTAATGTACCTATAAAGGGTCTTATCCCCTTTCTTAGCAAAGTTGGCTATCCTTTCCTCGGTTTAGGCCTTTGCTATTCTGACTGCATTCCCTGCCTCTTTCTGCTTTAACTGATAAAGTTCTCTGTCCTGCTCCTTCTGTGTTTCCTTATATTTCCTGAATGCTATCCTTTTCTTCTCAACCTTCCCTGCCACCTCTTTTGAGAACCATAGTGGTTTTTTCCTTTGTTGTGTTTTGTTGAGTTGCTTTACACAAAGGCTTGTTGCCTCTGTGATGGCTGTTTTGATTACTCCCCATTGTTCCTCCACCCCTCCTTCTTGCCTGTTTGCTAGTGCTTTCTCTCATTTTCCCAAAGTCAGCCCTCCTAAAGTCCAACACTTTTGCTTTTGTATGGCTTGATTGTATGGCTGTGTTTATCGTGAACCACACTGTTTGGTGGTCGCTTGTTCCCAGATGGCTACCCACTTCTAAATCTGAGATTCTTTCTCCATCCCCATTTGAGAGTACCAGGTCTAAGATTGCTCCCTCCCGAGTGGGTTCCAATACTAGCTGTCTGAGGCATGCCCCCTGTAGGGCATCAAGAATGACCCTGCTCTTGAATATGCCTGCAGCAAATGTGCTCCAGTTAACATCTGGCATATTCAGGTCCCCCATCAACAATATCTCCCCTTTTTCTGCCATTCTAAGAATGCCTTCTATCATTTCCTTGCCCATTCCCTCCCCCTGAGATGGGGGTCTGTATACAACCCCCATGCGGATTGTGGTGACAGCTCCTGTCTCCAGGGTGACCCAGAGTGCCTCATCTGCTCCCTGTTTACTCTTTAGTTCTGCAGATTTGATCCCTTCCTTTACATAGAGAGCTTCTCCTCCTCATCTTTTACCCTCCCTGTCCCTCCTGAAGATTGTGTATCCTTGTATGTTGACATCCCAGTCATGGTTATCTGTGTACCATGTTTCTGTGACTGCCACAATATTCAGGCAACCTTCTTCCATCATGGCCACTAGTTCAGGGAGCTTGTTACACAGACTACGGGCATTGATACTCATCAGCCTCCACTTTTTGATGGCCTTACCCCTTTTAGCCCCATCCCTGTCCTTACTGCCTTTGTCTTTTTTTACATTTACTTCTGTCCTGCTCCCTAATGACTTCTCTACCTTGGTGTTTACCTCAAAAATTACCATGTTTTGTGGGGGGAGGCTGGGATTTCTTGCTCCTTTTCAGTGTCTCCCTTGGCTAGTTTAAATGCTTGCCAATTAAGCATTTAAACCTCTCACCTAGGATCCTGGTTCCCTCATGGACAGATGCAGACCATCGCACCAGTATAGGTCTGAATCCCTCCAGGTGGCTCCCCAGTCCCCAATGAAGCCAAAACCCTGAGCTCCACACCAGTTTTTCAACCATTCATTGAATTCCCCTGGTAAGGAGTACCCTAGCATCACCCTTACCATAGACAGCCAGCACCTCCGAGAAGGTTACCATATGCACTACTTGTCTAAGGCCCCTCCCCAACACTACAAATTCCTCTTGCACTGCTCTGATCCCATTCCTAGCCAGATCATTTGTTCCTAGGTGGACAATGACATCCAGCTCCCTCTGTCATGCAGCTGCTCCTGTGATTCTGATGATTCCCTACCTGTCCTTCCAAGCCATGGCACCAGGCAGTCACCTTACCTCCCTCTCCCCTTCCTCCCCCATTTCTACCCCCTTAATGACTGAGTCCCCCACCAGGAGTTGTTTCCTTCCCCTGTGGTGTCCCATGCCACCCTCCTGTGGGTCTTCTTTGTGAAGGTTCCCAGCATCCTCCTTGATCTCCACTGCAGGTTCCTCCATAGAGGAAGCACTATCTACCAGAAGAGCTTATGAATTGTGGAGAGGTACAGCTGGAGGGATGCAACTCTGTTCCACCACCCTCTCCATCTCTGAGCCCACCCTGGTCCAGCCTCTCCTCTTTCTTGGCAACCTCTGAGGTAGTGGCATTGGCCCTGGTGGTCCCTGGGTGGGGGAGGAGGTTTCACAAATCCTAGCCAGGTCAGCCTGGAGACGGGCAACCTCCTCCCTCAGACCAGAGAGGTGCCTGCAAATAGGGCAGCATTGCAGCCTCCAGAATGTCTCCTGGAACATTGCCACCCCACAGCCATTGCACTGCACCACTCCTATCATGTCTTATTTTGTGTCCCCCTCTCCTGTTTCTCTGTATGCTTACTCTGTCCTGTCCTTACAACTCTCACTCTTCCTGTTCTGGGAACAACAACTTCCTATATTCTTCAGTAGCCTCCTTCTTCCTTGCTCAATGTCAGACCACCATCAGCTAGGGGAGAGAACAAGCTACTTTTTCCTTTAGGGTTGACAAAATTAATGTTTCTCTATGATCCTCCCTTCCTACTGCCAAACAGGAAGTTCCTGTTGTCAGACAAATCCAGTGGTTATAAAAGTAGAACTGGCTTAGGATGCATGGGTGGAGGGGAGGGAAGGAGGGCAATTAGTAAGAAAAAAGTCTAGCAACAGGAAGTTGTAATTGAAGTCACCTGCTTTTATATTGTCTAAGCCACACCCTAATTAAGCTCTCCTCCTACTGATTTAGCAAAGTAAGTTGATACAGTACCCTTCCCAGCACAGAACACACACTGACTTTCTTTCTTTCTCTTTCTTTTTTAACCTTAATAAGACCCTTCTATCTAATAAAGTATCTGTCTGCTTCATCTCAACAGACACTGACTCCTGCTGAGATAGAAGTGTTAAATTAGTAAGAAAATGGTAGCTTCTTTTAGTTAGCAACAGAAGAACAGTCGGCCTGAAGTGGGTGAAAAGGAACTGCTCAGAGAGAATGCCCAAAAAGGAAACAAAGGGAAAGGACAGAGACGCAGAGGAGGTAAGGAACTGGCAAAACGAGGGACAGAGACAGGAGCGGAGATGGAAGGGAGTCAGGGGAAAAGCAGGGAAAACAAAATGGGGAGAATACAAGAGACGGAGCAAAAAAAAGGTGGGAGGCAGGCAGAGGAAAGATGGGGGTGGGGAACGCAGCAGAGACAAACAAGGGGGAGAAGACAAAAACTGGCAGCAAAGAGAGGAAACCCAAGAGGGCTCAGCCACACAAGCCACACTGGAGGCCAGCACATGCGAAGGGGGTTCTTTCACAATGCACTAAGCAGGGAACCACTGAGGGGAGGCTGGCCTTTACTAGGGATGTGGGATGAGCTATTCCCCACACTGAACCTCAGGCTTTAGCCTTCCTAAAAACAGAACCTTGCATCACATTTTTTAATGTCTTTTCTGTTTGCAGACAGCTGATAGAAACAAATTGATAGTATAGAGAAGGAACTGTCAGATGTCTGTACCAGTACACAGCAAAGAGACAAGAAAGAATATATAATATATAATGATAACAGCAATAACTGAAGAAGATATTTACAGTATGATCAGAAAAGGACAGGAGGACAGAGTAAAAGATGAAAGAGGACTTTGGCATTTTATTTACTATAATTTTTTTTGGTTTGAAATTTTGTATGTCACCAAGACAAAAAAGAGGTTATTGGTGAAGACAGGAGTAGGACAGAGTTTACCACATCTGTTCTATGGCTGGGGAGGGATAGAGGGTTCACCATGGTGGAGCTCTGCCATTCCTTCCAAAAGCAGACACTAGTTGACTAGCAGCATCTGCATGGCGTCTTTCATTGATAAAATTTGCCAGCTGAGATCCCTTATCTCTCTGCACAGTTTTGCAAGTTCTACTTTGGCAGAATACTTCAGAGATGGCATAGGAGGAGAAGGCTCTGTAGCTCAGGGCACAGGTACTCTCCCCTGCAGCACCTGAGTCTGGCGGAGGGTCTTACTCTGTTCCTTGAGTCCCACTGGCAATGGGCTAAATTGCCTCCTCCTGCACCACTCCCTTCTCCCTGCAGCACAGAAGGAACACTGGGAGCTGCACATTGTGCACGGTCACCCCTCTCCACAGCCTTGCTGTGCTCCTCCCACTGATACAGGTGCCTGACGTTCAGGTAGGTATGCAGGCCACCAGTGCCCAAATGGATGCTCTTCTTTCTCTGGCAGATGTTGCACTTCACTATGCTGTCTTCTTCTTGCACAGTCTCAAAGAAATCCTACACCAAAGACTTGTGGGATCAACAATGGCTCTCATCTTCATCAGACAACATCTGTGGTTTCCGGGGGATGATTCCCTGCACCATCCTCTGGCTCAAGGAGAACAACAGGGAATCAGCTCTCCTGTTGCTGCTCTGCTGTTGTGCTGGGGCGACTGCAAGATGCTGCTGGAAATGCAATCTGATGGAAACGAATGAGAGGGGGTGTCCCATACATCAGCTGCATGTCTCAGACCTGATCCATTTGCTTCTCCCCACTCCCACTTCTGACCCTCTCCATACCTCCTCCACTCATTTTAATCCAGCAAACAAACAAAAATATGAAGGAAGAAACAAATATAGTAAATACAGTTCAGAAAAGTATCCTGTGAAATGCACAAGTGCAGGATCACGGTAGTCAAAATAAGCAACCTGAAAACAGTGAGTCAAAAAGAGCGACCCAGAAAAACAGTGATCACCAAAACAGTGACCTCAGGCTTTCCTCCTCCTCCTCCCCAAGTTGTGTCCCCCCCGAGTTGATTATATATAGAATGGGTAGTGTGGGGTGCAAATCTCCCCCCCCAGAAACTCACTGCAGCAGTGTTGTCGCCTTTTTGGTGATCGCTGTTATTCAAGGGTTTCTCCTTTTTCCTCACAGTTTTACAGTCACTGTTTTATTTATTTTTTGTAGTCTTGTTTCTCTGCACCATCAGACTCTCTCAGGTGCTGGCATTTGATGGAAGCTCTGCTGCCTGCCTGAAGCCCCGCCACTGGTGTCCTGCCCAACCTGGATCTCTCAACCTTCCCCAGCCACTTGATCCCCCAGCTCTGAGCTTTACAGGGTGGGACCACCATCTCCTCTGGTGCTCTATCTATTAATCTAATGGAGTGACTAGAGAGGCAGAGGGAAACCAGGAACACCAGGATGGAAGGCCCAATATTGGACAAGGGCCCCACCACTAGCCAGTACCATCACCTACCGACAAGGGTTTTTCTGCTGTAGCTGTTTCTCCCCAGGAGCATGAGCATGTAATGTTGTCTGCATGGGGAGCCATAGACATCTGTTGTGCTCCTCCCCTTAACTGCTCCTCGCAAGCGATACACCCGGTCTCCACCAGGGGTTGTTGCTGTGCAGGAGACACCCTGGATTCCTTCCCAGGGAGAGGAGAGGAGAGCAGTCCATTGGATGCTTGATCCTCTCCCTTCCCTGCCAACCCGTGCTGCCCGAGCTTGTTCCTGAACTCAGGTCACCGGTGTGGTGTGAGGTGTGGTGTCCAGCACCTCAACCCTCAACACCACCAGGCCCGCTCACGATCGATGTTTTGCCATTGTTGTTTTGCACTCACCCAAGTCACATAGAACCATTCAGATGTAAACTAGGAAAAAAGAGAAAAAAATATCAAATTATTAAGGAGAAGTGTATGAAAAACACAAGTCAGCAGAAAATGGATAGCAGAGAATGGACTGCAGAACTATAAAAATATAAAACAATTTCAGCTAAAACATGACAAAAACTCCTTAACAAGATGCATGGTAAGATGAACATAAAAGAGAATAAAACGTTTAAACTGAAAAAAAAAGCTTTGCTTTAGCTGCTTGTTTTCTCTCTCTCTCTCTCTCTCTCAGAAAGCAGCAGATCGCACACTTCCATTGACACTCACAGTCTGCAAAAATGAAACTGAAGGTCAGTGTGTACGTGGAGTTGTACTACGTGACCTGCAGGAACTGCTGCAGGTAACCTTGAGGCACATGTTTAATGGTAGCCTCAGTGTGAGGAAACCTTGCTGTAAGAGTTAAAGTGGAGTGACCAGTGTAGTGAAAAGAAGTTTACCGGGAGAATTTTGGAGTAAATTGCATAAACTCACAAAGTTTACGTGACTGCGAAATTGGTGACTTCACAGGAACTTCACCATAGAATTAAAACTTAGCTGCGTTCCTAAGCATAACATAGCCTGAATTCTACTGGTAGTAATAACATTATGCCTAGCCCTACTAAGAGTCAGTCAATTTGCAGATAGCATTACTATGAAAAGTAAAGTCAAGTGAGGGGTCCAAGGTGATACCCACACATTTAAATAGTGTGACAGTTTCAAGTATGGATCCATCAGTGCAGGAGACTGTTAATATTTTGGAGCACATACAAAGTTTCTGGCTAGAGTCAAACAGCATGCATTTGGTTTCATTGGAACTGAGGACCAGATCATTAAGGGCCAACTAAGCCTGGACATTAGGGAAATCAGATTTGTCTGCCAGATTACTGTAGTCCGGAAATTTTTTTAAAAGCTGTAGTGTAGTACCAGGTCATCTGCATGCAAAGTGAGGAACAAGAGGCAGAGGACCCAGTTCTCAAAGCAATCAGAATGTCGCATAGAGGTTATGGCAAACTGAATGGTGGAAGTAGTGGTTTGCAATGGGAACTGCACCGAGAGTGAGTCTGAAATGCATCCACAGGCTGCATGTGCCAACGGGACTAACGCCATCCTTGTGGCCCTTTAAGAGGTACAGCATGGTGCAGGGTGCCGTGCACCAGAGCAATGCCTCAACATCCCCTTATCTGGCATTCTCTATCATGCCCTCTGCTGCCAGAATCAAATACCTACTAGGCCAGCTAGGGCTGATCTAATGGTATCTGTGCCACTCGCAGAGCCCTCTCTGGACTGGAGCTGCATGTATTTGTGTCTGGGTACAATGAACAATGATGTATCAGGATTGCTCGACTCAGCAGCAGCATCTTAGTTACAGTGTGGTCTGTGTCTACCCATCTCCATGGTCCCCCCCCATCCCTGATCCCCATTTATTACAGTTGAACATGGATCTGGTGGTCTAGTGGCCCCTCATCAGCCCTGATTCTCTTCAGTTAATATTTCAGTGATGTCCCTGGTGGTCTAGCAAACCATCCCAAGCCCTGATGCCAATTGTATTAAATAGATACACATCCTGGTGGTCTAGAAGACCTCCCTGCACCAATCCCAATATTATTAAATATACACATGACTCTGGTGGTCTAGAGGACCCACCCCAAGCCCCAGTCCCCATGTAACTACATCTCTGGTGATCGAGCGGACCCCCCACTCTGTCAAGCTGTGCTCCACCACCCCGCTTCCCCATCCATGAGTCGGTGACCAGCACAGTCCTCTGCTCTGCACAATGGCTGGTTGCTGACTGAGCTGTCAGGGCATGCGTCCTGTAGCTGCCAAAGGAGCATGTACTGTACTGACAGCTGTTACAGTATGCGCTTCTTGACAGCTACAGAACATGCACCCTCACTGCTCAGTTGGCAGCCAGCTGTGGTGGAGAGCAAAGAACTGTGCTGGTCAGTGACTCAGGGATGGGGGTGAGTGGTGGGGCACTGCCTGATGGGGTAGGGTGGGTGGTTTGCTAGACCATGGGGATGTGTTAATTATATTGACAAAGGGACTGAGCTATGGGGTCCGCTAGACCACCAGGGACAGTGTTTATAAATTGGGACTGGGTGCTGGGGGTCCAGTAGACCACCAGGAAGTCATTGAAATATTAATAGAGAGGGGATCAGGGCTGGTGGGGGTCTGCTAGACCACCAAGGATGTGTGTATATTTAATAAACTTGGGATGGGGTGGAGGTCCGTTAGACCACCAGGGATGATGTAAGCAATAATTACCTGACAGGGTGCAAGATATAGGGAATACCGACCACCCAGGGGCATGATGAGGCCCGACACTGCAGGCAGAGGGCCTTATAGTCCCTGGAAGGTGTGGTATTCCCAATATGCTCATCCTGGAGGGTATTATTGTGCTTAGAAAATGGACAAATTGTATTATACATGGTTGGATAAAAATAATTTTCATGTTAAAATGTACAAATTAAGTGTTTTATTTATTTGCTGCTATGTGCTAAGCGCAGCTACGGGTTGCAGATGTCCCTCTCATGGAGCTACTGAATTGAATTCAGGGTTACAGACTTTTTCTTCCCTTGTTTTTTACTTATTCATGTGCTGTGCTACAGAAGATGCACCCGTTACAGGATCTGTCATCTCGCGCGTGCTCAGATGACTTGTCTCCTGGTTGGTAGCACACAATGGAGAGATGAGAAGAGGCATCAGATCACTAAGTGTTTTTTTGTTTATGAAATTGACTGGTTTCATTTATTGTATAGCATGTCCTGTGTGCAATCAGAACATTAGCGCAGCACCTAGAGGGACATCATCCTCAGAGCCAGTGATCAGCTGGAAAAGACTTTTCTGAGGTACACACATTAATTTTATTTGTGTTGGCAGAATGAATGATGTCTGATCTGAGCACTTCCACTAGCACCAGTAACTCTCGCTAAGTGATAGAAAAAAGTGGTGGAGGTTTGTAATTCAGTCAGGTGCTCTCAGCCAATGAGAAAGCATACTGGGCACAATGATATGTGAGTGGGCAAAGGGGCTGGCACTTGTCTGTCGGGCTCCATGCTCAGATAGACCAGAGCTCTGGGAGAGAACTGGCCAGTCAGAAGTCAAGATTTTCCATGCCCATTTCTAAATATATTTAATAAACCTGAGATCAGGATGGGGGTCCGTTAGACCACCAGGGTTGTATTTATTATGTTACCACAGGGATCAGGGCTGAGGGGGCTGCTAGATCACCAGGGACATATTTATTACATTATCAGAGGGATTTGGGCTGGGGGGTCTGCTAGACCACCAGTGGTACTGTAGCATTGTGTCACCCGATTGCCCCATGGCTTGCAGCAACCCTCTCAGGTGCACTGTCTGTTTGGTGCAGGGTCACAATGTTCGCAATCCTTGGGACTTTGCCATCAGAACCCTACTCGATAGAAAATTGGGCATAGGGTCCCTGGCGCATCAGCAATTTGCGCAAGCTGCTGATGGTGCAGCTTGTGCCACCATTTGAGAATCAAACCCAGAGTGTTAATAATAAGAAAGATGAGCAGAGGGTCAAGAACTGAGCCATGAGGGATACATACAGCAAACAGACTGGATGGGCTTTGTGGTCCTTATCTGCCGTCAACTTCTATGTTTCTGTGTTTCAGCCAAATTAGAAAAGGAGCAGTCAGTGTTTACATGGGGAGCCCTATTTTAAGTGACTTTTGAACCATGATGCAGCTAAGGAAGATCCCTCAATGGTTTGGAGCATGAAAAGGAACAAGGTACAGTATGATCTACCAATCCAAATGCCTTCGACAGATCTACCACTACTATTCCAGACAACATGTATTTGTCCATGTTGACTCTAATATCATTAGTCAGCATTGACAAATCAGTATCAGTGCCATGCTGTTTTCTTAAATCATATTCTGTCAGGGACAGATTATCGTTCAAATGAATACATTCAGTAAGTTGGATACAGAGGCAAGTTTTTCAGGAAGCTTGCTGGGACAGATACAACAGCAATAGGCTGATAGTTATCCGCAGAATTGGGATCACCCTTTTTAAACACAGGGCCCACCTTTACAACTTCCAGATATTGGGCATAGAGATTCAGTGAATTTTTTACTATTCCAGTAAATCTGGTGCGAAGTTGAGAATGGCATGCTATGTGTAGTAAGGCAAAGTTTCCCAGCTTCTCATGGCAAAGGTTTTTTTTTAATCTTTCTGCAGCAAAAACCTACCCCACTAATTGTAGTATACTGTTCTCATCCCTCCCACCACCCTGACCCATTAGACATATACCTTCACCTCATCACCCTCTAGCACCCTACCACCCTCTCCTGCCCCCCCCCAACAATTTCAGTAATCTCAGTAATGTTTTAATATGTAGTTCAGTATGATAAAATAAACAGTCTGGAAATACTAAAAGGTAATGATTCTGAATATCACCCCCTACTCGCACCAATCAGAACCCCACCCCACCCCTATTTTCAATGGTCAACACAGTATTAGCAACCCCTGCGCAATCACCTCAGCACCCAACTCCCTCCCAAATCCCTAGCCCCTCCCCTGTAAAAAATTAAATGGTCACATACTGGAGTAGTCACCCTCACCATTCAGTGTCTGGTACAATAATGAGTGAATGATGATGTTTTCCTATAGTAGAACCTGAGTAACTGAGAAAAGTGACCAGTCAGGTGTTAGTATAGGGCAAAATTGTAATTCATTATTGTGATTGACACTGAAGGATTTGGGTGCCTGCTTCAGCGTGGGCATTTTATTATCTTCTTTTACAGGAGAGTCATGGATGTATCCTTTCTTTATCACACTGGTGGTGGAGGTGTGTGCTGCAGAGGGTGGTAGGTTGTGAATTGCTGTTACTATTCTGTTTGTTGGGGACCAGGGTAGGTGGGGCGTGGTGATGTGGTTGTTGTGGTGGGGTGAAGGGCTGTTCACAACAGCGACCACTTAGTATTTGCAGTCTGCTTATTAGGCATACCTCTCAACCTATAAATCTTGCAGTGTGGAACAGAGACCATACCAATGTGTGACAAATGACCCAACTGTGGAATCCCCAGTATCTGCAGTATGAGAGTAATGTGGCCATTTTCAATGTAATTATTTTTAACCAGCTATGTGTTTTATTTTGTGTTTTTCTAACAAAAGAACTTGTTATACTGTTGTCTGGACTTTATTTTCATTCTACACTCAAAACAAAACACATATTTCATGATAAAGGAATGTACCTTATTGTGCACAACGTTACAAAAGCATGCAATACAGTACACCACATTGCAAAGTAAATACAGTACAACACGTTACCCTCAGTCTTACAAAACAGTGCAAAAATGCATACAGACTGAATACATTTAATTAGTTAGTGGAAACACGGTGCAACACAATGCAAATCAAAGTGTAAACTTCATATAGAATAGTGTGCAATCAAAATAGCAAACCAGTGCAAAATACTAATTAAATATATCATACTGTCCTATCACAATAGTCAATACAAAGCAAAAACAAAAAGAATGAGCAAATAAAGATTAAAAAAGGCTGTGGTTTGGGCAGCCAGTATAGTGCAAAAATACTTTTCAAGTTACACAAAGCAGTATAGTTGCATTGAGTCTGTAGTGTAGACCGCCATACATTAGTGAGAAGATTTATGATCTCTATTGTATCCTGCAGGGGCATTTTTTGCAGCATCTAGATCTTCCTTTGGCTGCTTGACCTCAAAATAATCCTTCTTTTCATTCATCTTAATGGCTAGCAGCGAGTTCAGTGCCTTTAGACTTAATGACTGGAGTAGTTCAGTTTTAACCTTCCTCTCCATACTCAAGGCCCTTTCTGCTTCAGCATTTGAGTGCAGCAAGCAAAGCGATATCATCATTGACCATTTGAATAGTGGAAGTCTTTCAGAGTCACATAATTGTTGCAGAACATGAGCCCACAGAATTGAAGTGCAGGAATGTGGCACATTTACTGGCCCTGTCAATTTTCCTCTCTCTTCAGTTCGGTACATTGTGAACTCATCCGGTAGTTGCTCAGAATCTGCATCAGTGGCACAGACTCCCAGACGAATGGCAACAATAACCCCACGTTTTGTTTATATGTCTAGCGTAGTTGCTGGCTTAAGAAAGGATGCTGCATTCTTTAACAGATAATCTTAAACTGTGAATTTTTTTTTAATTTTATAACACAGCAGTATAAAAATAACACATTGTTCTTGTAAAAATTATTTTTTATCACTGTTCCCAAAAGGTCCTCCTCATTATTGTTTATATACTCTTTGACTTCTAATGCAACCATGAGGTCACTGTTGGGCAAGTAACTGCTGGAGTCATTAACATCAGTCTTATCATTTTCCTTCATTAATTTGATGGCAATTACAGGTTTCAGCACTCTACCTGCATACTGCTGCATCAGTTTGTACATATTCCCATGCAGAGTCATAAGCTCACTTTCTGGGCTTTGTAACTGGGTGTTCAAGTGCAGCAAGGGTTCAGGAACATATTTTAGGAACATAAAGACATTTTGCAATTCATGGTTTTGCAGACCGTGACATATTAGGTTGCTTTTTGTTGATCTTGGTTCCATTGTCATAAATCTGAAAGGAGACTGAGTCGCATGTCCAGGGCTCTGTTTATAACTTTCATAAGACTCATCCACGCATGGCTAATAACCTTAAGTGGGTCTACATCAGTAAGCAAAGCAAATTCCTTTGTTTCTGTTGTCTTTGAGAACTGGATGAAAAATGGACTACCCATCATGGATCAGTTCCTCTACAGGTGACTGTAAAGCTTTTACTCCAGCTTTACTGCAGAGATCTACAAAGTGACAGAGACATCCCATATTAATGATATTGGGATTTACAGTCTTTGAGTGGGACAAGACTGAATTGTTTTGACTCGCTTCTGTTTACTTCTGATGCGTTTTATTAAATAAGATTAAAATGTTATGCAATGTCTGGGTGGGGGGGTTCTGCTTTTCATGCGTCTGATCACTTCTGATGTTTTATTAATATAATTGTACAGTAGCATTGCATTGTAACATTACGATCATATTTAAAAAAAAATATCCAAAGTGATCTGATACAGGAAGCCAGAATCCTCCCAACCATCAAAAAAAGGCAGCGTAACTAACACTGCCTGTTTATGGTGGGGTAGGTGTCTAGCTTGCTGTGTCCATTTGCATCGAAAATCGTGATTTCATGAATAAAGTATTAATACAATATCAGGGTCAAATATTCAAAACTTTGCCAGGCCAAATCCCAGTTTGTCCATGCAAACCAGGCTTTCATGAGATTTCCCATATTCAAAAGCCCATTAGCACAAGCAAACAGGGTTTGCACCAGGGGAATATTCGGGGGGGGGGGTGCAATGCAAATGAAGGGCTGGACACCTGAATTTTGGCACAGTCCAATTTTCAGAGTATGTGCGTTGCACAAGGCCATTTTGCTCAGTTCCTTGCGAGGCACACATACCACCAATCAAAACCTCGACTTACTCCTGTACAACCCTAGCAGTTGGGGGAAGAAGTACTGTGGCCCCCCAACCCCCAACATAGCATAGTAGTTCCTTGCACTACTGGTTCCCCCCACCAATTGCCATCCCAATGTAAAAATAAACTGTCCCTGGTGTCTAGTAGTCCCCCACCGATCGCTTGCTCAGTGTAAAAGATAAACATTCCCTGGTATCTAGTTGTCCCCTCCACTGATCACCAGCCCAATGTTAAAATGAATCGTTCTGTGGCATCTAGTGGTGCCTCCCCTACCGATCGCAAGCCCAATGTTATTTCATGGTATCCAGTGGGCCCTCCCCCCCACCTGCACCCATGCCCGATGTGTTCCCATGTATTTTCTGGTGTCCAGTGATCCCCACCCCCACCTGATCACATGCCTGACACACAGACAGCGTTTCCCTGTTGTCCAGTGTATCCCTGCCCCAATCCCAATCTCCTGTATAGTAAAGATGAACTGTGGCCCTCCCATCCCCCACCCCGGCTGGTAGTGCCCCACCACCCTGCACCCTGCACTGCCATTCCCTCTCCTCCATGGCTGTCTGCCGAATGAGTTATCAGTGAGTGTATACTGTAACAGCTGATTGTACAGTATGTGCTCATTGACAGCTCAGTCAGCGGCCAGGTCCGGGAATATATAGGAACATATCGGGCATGGTTGCAGGTGGGGGGAAGGACCACTAGCACCAGGGAATGATTTATTTTAACATTGGGCCAGCGATCAGTGGGGAGGCACCACTAGACTCCAGGGAAAGATGTCTTTTTAAAATTGGGTCGATGATAAGCGGGGAGGACCATTATACACCAGGAACAGTTTATTTTTTACATCAGGCTAGTGATCAGTGGGGGAAGGGGCACCAGCACCAGGGATAGCTCTCTGGGACTGGACAAGTGGGGGGTACCACTGTGCTAAATTGTTGGGCTATCCATGCAAATGAGCCCATACGGCCATGCAACAGCCCCTTAGTGCCTTACATGCCCAATGTGCTCATTTGCATGGATCTGTTTGAATATTAGAAATTTTGCGCGGACAGAAGCCATTGTGGAGTTCTATTTTGGGAGTCATATCTTCCCAACACTAGGGCATAAGCCGTTGTGGCATCCTATTTTGGGAGTCATATCTGCCCAGCACTAAGTGGCTTAGCGCTGTGCTGATATGGCCATATAATCAGTTGAATAGCGCCAGTGAGCTATTCCACTGAATATAGCATTTTGGGCTCCCTGGCAAGCGCAAGGTATAGTGCAAACTATCGGGCCCCAGATGTTGGTCAGATGCAGCAAGTTGGACCCTCCCCCAAGCACCCCCAAACAAAAGCACACATTTACATTTTAATAAATAAAACACATCGTAAGTAATCAAATGCAACAACTCAGAACTCCCACCACCAATAACAGGCCACACAAGTTACACTGCCTTTTTTTGGTGGGTGGGGGTGGGGACTGATTTGCTGTGTCTGATCACTCCTGGTGCTTTATTATTATGATTATAGTGTGTCACATTACCACTTCAATCATATTAATTAAACAGAAGTTGTCAGACATGGTAAGCCAGACCCCCCACACACCCAAAAAATGCATACATCTACACCCTAATACACAGAAATACATCAGAAGAAATTACAAACGGCAAACCAGAACCTGCACTACCAAAAACAGGCCATGCAAGTTACACTGCTGTTTTGTCCAATCACTACTGGTGTTTTATTAATATGATTGTACTGTGTCACATTACCGTTACAGTCATATTAATAAAACATCAGAAGTTGTTGGACACAACAAGCCGCCAGCCCTACCACCAATAAAGGCAGAGTGGCACTACAATTATATTAATACAAATACAATAGAATTAGCACTACAATATTACTAAAACATCAGGGGCCAGATTTTCAAATGGTGGCACAGGGCTTGCATCAAGCCCCATGGCACAACACTTTGAATCTCTCAGCGTGCCAAACCCCTTTGCCACAACTGTGCCTGATTTTAGTATATCGGGTGCAGTTATGACACTTTTCCCACTTTATAGTAGCTTGCGCCAAATATTTGGCACAAGCCCCATGAAAAGGGTACCTGGGACTGACGTAAGCTAGACCAGCAAAAAACTCATCTAACTTGTGGCAATCGGCACATGGGATAGAAATACTGATTGCCAGCTGGGTGAATGCCGCGAGCTCTATGCACCGTATGTAAGGGGCACCCAGGGCTTGTGGCATTAGCAAACATTAGAAAATCCAGTCAAGAAGTTGGTTGGACTCAGCAAGCTGGACCCCACCATGAACTCCAAACAAAAAAGCATACATTTACCTACTAATGAACAAAAACCTATCAGAAGAAATCAGATGCAGCCATTTTTGATGGGTGGGTGGGAGTCTAGCTTGCAATGTCCGATCATTCCAGGTGTTTTATTAATATGATTGTAGTATGTAACATTACCACCACAATCATGTTAATAAAACATAAGAAGCTGTCAGATGCAGCAAGCTGCCAGCCCCTACCACCACCAATAAAGGCAGAGTAACACTACAAGTATATTAATACAAATATAACAACAGAAGTAGCAGTACCATATTGATAAAACATCAGAAGCAGGTTGAAAGCAGCAAGCTGGAACCCCCAAACACCCCTCCCCCCCAAAAAAAAACATGCATTTACATCCTAATAGATAGAAACACATCCAAAGTAACTGGATGCAGCAACTCAGAACCCCCATCAAAAACAAAGGCAATGAAACTGTATAATTATTAGTAAAATACATCCCAAAACAGTTCAAAGTATCTCCAGGTACCTACTTGGTTATGTTCAGCTGCTCCTCCTCACCTCCTTTGTTGGTGGTGAATGCCTGCATTATAGTGGTTCTTCAGTCAGTGTTATTAAAGATGCTGGGTTCTTACAGTGGCAAGACACTTACTTGGTTCTCTCTCGTGGCAGCAGGTCACTCCTCCTGGCTGGACTACCTCACAACAGCAGACTCCCTCAGGCAGCAGATCGGACTGTGCTGGATGTGGCAACAAGGCAATGCACTCAGGTCTGGAGCTGTGGCTCTTAGTGCAGGGTAGGCAGGTTGAGTCTGAGGCAGCAGCACTTGCACTACCAGGGGCCAGCAGAGAGACTGTTTATGACACTGGAGCAAGCAGCATTAAGAGACCACCTTACTCAGAGCTCAAAAACCCATCAGCCAGCAGCTGAGCCAAGCAGAGGTGCCAACTAGACTGGGACCCCTTAACTACAGTACTCTTCAAGCCCTCCTTCCTGACTCCATGAGAGAGCACAAGCCTAAGCAGCAGTCTCAAACCAACAGCACATGGACTGAGCTGGTTGAGCAAGGAGGTCATGGAAAAGGTAAGGAGGAAAAGAGCTGCCTTTAGGAAGTACACGAAAACAGGAGAGGGAGGACAGGAAGGAGTATTGATGGAATTGAAGGAGGTGACAAGGCAGTAAGGGGCCAAGGCATCTACGCAACTCAGGCTGGCACAAGGCATTAAGAAGGGGAGAAAGACTTCTTCAGGTACATCAGGGAGAAAATGAGCTGTAAGGACCACATAGTAAGGATTAGGAAGGAGGTTGGGTGTATGAGTGAGTAAGGCAGAAGCACTAAATGAGTACTTCTGCTCAATACTACTAAAGAGAAGAGGGGTGACACCCAAGGAGGGAGAAATGGCAGAAACGGGGGAAGGGGGTGACAGATGGGGAAATCATGGAGGGCAGAGTTTGGGAGGGTTTGAAGGCACTGAGGGTGGATAAGGTGCCAGGCCAGATAGCATCCACCCAGGGTACTGAAGGAGCTGGCAAGGTCCTTGCAGGACCTTTGGCAGACCTATTTAATGCCTCACTACATTCAGAGTGTGTACCCAGGACTGGAGGGATGCTCATGGTGCCCCTCCCACAAGAGTGGCCCCAAGGATGAACTGGGAAACTACAGACCAGTGAGCCTCACATCCATCGTGGATAAGCTAATGGAGACTATCCTGAAGGTGAGGCTGGTAGCCCTCCTAGAGGCCAAAGGACTACAGGACAGCAGACAGCATGGCTTCATATGGGGCAGATCCTGCCAAACTAACCTGGTGGAGTTCTATGACTGGGTAAGTAGGCAACTGGACAGGTGCCATGCAGTGGATGTCCTGTATCTGGACTTCAGTAAGGCATTTGATTTGGTGCCGCATGGAAGGCTGGGAAGTGTAGTAGGCACAGGGGCAGGTGTAAAGCTGGTGAGATGGGTAGGAACTGGCTTTGGGAAGGCAACAGAGGGTGGTGGTGGGTGGGGAGCTCTCACGCCTAAGGGTAGTGACAAGCGGTGTTCCACAGGGCTCGGTGTTGGGACCAGTGTTGGGATATTCATTGCAGACATATCATGGGACATCAAGAGCAAGATCAGTCTGTTTGCTGATGATACCAAGGTAGGAGCGGTGGTGGATGACCTAGGGGGATGGCAGGGGTTGCAGGATGATCTGGCAAAGCTTGAAACCTGGTCAGACACCTGGCAACTGGGGTTTAATGCCAAAAAGTGCAAGGTGCTGCATTTTGGGATGAAGAACCCAAGGAAGAGTTACCAGCTAGGGGGAATGCAGCTAGCCCAGATAGAGGAGGAGAAGGATCTGGGGATGCTCATTACAGGGTCAATGAACAACTCAGCACAATGTAGGAAGACAGCTGCAAAGGCCAACAAAATTCTGGGTTGTATTGCAAGGGGTATATCCTCGAGGAGGGAGGAGGTGATTCTGCCACTGTATAGATCATTAGTTAGACTGCACCTGGAGTAGTGTGTGCAGTACTGGCACCCGTATCTGAAGAGGGACATTAAGTTACTGGAGGGGGTGCAGCGCTGGGCAACAAAGATGATCAAGGGGCTGGGGGACTTATCATATGAGAGGAGGCTGAGAGAGTTGAACATGTACTCACTGGAAGAGAGGAGAGACAGGGGGGACATGATTGAAACCTTTAGTACATGAAAGGAATAAACAAGACAGGTACAGAGGGCTGTTCAAAGTAAGGGAGGGAGGGACACCAGGGCCATGATATGAGACTGGAGGGAGGAAGGTTCAGGAGGGAGATGAGGAGACACTTTTTTACAGAGAGGGTGGTGGCTGGGTGGAATGCGTTACCTGCAGAAGTGGTATGCAGTAGAACAGTGAACTGCTTCAAAAGGGGATGGGACAGGACAAGGAGGAGGGTCAATGAAGGGGAAGGATGGAAGGGAAGGGCAGCTGCAGAATAAGGGGTGCTAGCTGCACATTCGAGCAGACTTGATAGACCTCTAGGCCTTTATCTGCTGGCAAATTTCGTATGCTCGTATGTTCATAAGTAAATTTACAACATAAAACTGGCTGAGTGCCGTGCTACAGGCTTACTCCTTCCCGTCTCTCTCTCAGTCAACCTCAGTTGTCAGTCCGGTTTCCCTCCCAGCTGGTTAATAGAGTCTCCTGCTCCTCGAACTAACAGCAACAAGAACACAAGCCCAAAATTCAAAATGCCGATGGTAGTGAATAGAGGGGGGAGCACAGCAAACTGAACTTCCCTAGCAGCAGTGGCATCCCTTGATACAGCTAGTGCCTATGGTCTTTTTCTATGTTGTAGGCTCTTCCTGTATGACACAAAAGATATTCTTCCTTCAACAGTGTATCAGTCAGGCTGAAAACTCCACTGGAGCTATGGATACCCCTCCAGTCACCCAGCTGCTTTATGGCATGGCAGTGAACCTGAGGGGTAAGTGGTCATCAAGCAGTTAATCATTCTGGAGCGGGCTTCAGGTTAGGGGGGTGGAGGCTGCAATCAGAAGCACTCAGCAAAGTTGCAGTTGAGCAGATTAGGGCACAACTCTGACATCAGCACTATCAGGGGAAGACAGGAAGTTGGGCAACAAAGCAAAGGAAGCAAGTAGTGCATGTTTCTGGTATTTGGGTGGCCACGGAAATTAAGGCAGCAATGTTGGGCGGTGGTACAGGCTCACTTGTAAAGCTCATATCTTGAACATCAATGAAAATGTGGAGCAGCTGAGAGGTATGTTATTAAGTGATTTATTATTGGACTGCAAAGTCAGTCTACGCCTGGACTATACGGGGGAGGAAGGTAGGGTGTACCATGTTAGGGTGTGGTGAGGTGGGCATACATAAGTCTAAAGGGTCAGGGTGGGGGGTGAGAAAAGTACACTACAGTGGGTGGGGCATGTTTTTTTTCTGCCTTAATTTTTGTTTTATTAAAAACAACAGAAAGCACTCTGCATGTTTTTTTCTGTCAAAGTGCGACTTCACTTTGAAAAACGTACACATACAGTAGTGGCACTTCACCAACTCTTTCATCAGTGAAGTGCCACTATGGGGTAGTTTTCACTGGGCAAAGGTGGGTACTTCACTAGGTGAAAACTAATGAAGGGGGCTGTGGGCATAGCAAAGCCAGTGAAACTTTATGAAGTTTATTGCAAACCTAATGTCCCCGACTTCACCCACTTATAATCAGGGACAGAGCCTGTGGTAAGATACAGGTTGATCGTGTGAGCAGTGGATGAGGCCAGAGTAGGGGCAGCAAGCTTAAGAAGCCTCAGCTCTAGCCCATTGAAGCCAGGGCTTTTATATGAAGAGACAGAGCATAAGAGGTTTAGGACAGCCAAGTGGGGCACAGCTGTATGGTGAAATAGGGGTTGATCAGGTGTTGTTGTAGTAGCAGTAGGGATGACTGATCAGAATTTATCAAATCAATGGGGAAAATACTTGATTGGACAGACATGTAGGAAAAGTGTTCATTAAATTTATTAGCAGTGGTGATCAGATTAAAGCAATTTACACCTTTTTTAAATCAGAACCTGAAGGGTTACAGTTAGCACTGAGAAAACCATTCATATGATTCCAAAATGTATGTGAGTCACCCGCAATAGCCAACAGAAGAATCTTACAGTAGGCACTTTTACTTTCTTAAAGGCAGACTTCAAATTGTTGTACTTTATTCCACCCAGTCTTGCTTAGAAAGGAGGACGTGTATCTAAGTCAAACTGTATCCCTAGTTTTAAACAGTGCTAGGAAATTGCTACTAAATCACTTGGTGACCAGTCCTATAATTCTCCTGATTACTGGAGCATGCCTCTCCTGAATTTCAGAAAACTTGTCAATAAAGTAGGACAATGTAGTCACAATATTAGAGGTATGATAGAGAGGGGAGAAATCAGTGTTAGCTACTCAGCTGTAAAAGTATAAGGGTTCACTTTTGAGAGGTGCTTAAGCAGAATTATTTTACAGGGCCATTTAGGGTGGAAGCTTTCTCATCTCAGTAAGTTGGCAAGTAATCACTGATGGAGTTTGAAGACATGCTAGCACAATGGTTGTCATCCCTTCTCTCAGATAGGACCCAGACAATTAAGGTATATCTGCCTTAAGTAGTAGATGGCCTAGTGGGGTCAGCAATAAACTGGTAAAATAAATTTTACCAGCAATAAGTTCATAGCTTTTAAGTGTAGAACCAAGCCAATCAAGATGAAGGTTGCCCAGGATGATAACTTCATTATTGTGAACGTCAGTACCATTTAGCTCAGTCAGAGCTGTCAAACCAGTGAGACCACCAGAAGGAAAGTTATAGGTACTGACTAGATGTAATTTTTTAGTTAATCTTTTTATCTTACTTCAGTCTTCATCCAGCCCCCATCTGCCTATCTGCCACTGCTCTGTCACCCCAGCATTCCCAGAGCTTACTTCATTTCCTTGTTCCCCACTTTCTTGCCCCATGGCAGGGCTGATAGGGCTCTTCAACTCCCACCTTGGAATGGATCTGGTCCAGAGGTGATGCCATGGTAGCCAAGTGCCAGGCCTGTGAACATCTGACATCATCATGATGATCGGGGCATTTCCACATTGTCTGTCCCATTATCTCATAGGGCACTGGTAACCTGTCAATAGAGCAAGCCATTTTGAGGGAGTTAATATGGGTGAGGTCAAAACAGCGAAAGAGAATCAGGTGATGTGCTTTTAATAGCAATAGCCATTAAGAGCACATTGTAATATGAAACGCATACCTTCATTAGTTATCTGGACAAGTATATGTAGGTTTGCTGATCGGGCTGATGTCGAGCTGGCCATCTAGTGTGCTGGTAGAGTCACTGCCTTCCAGTCGGGTGACCAGGGTTCAGGACTGACTGTGGACCAGGTATTTTGGTTTTGTTCAGTTACAGTTTTATTTTTCTAATTTCTTGTTTAGTTCTGTACCCCCCATCTTGGCTTTGTCACCCCCCCACTTGTAGGTTGCCTCCAACTTTCAACCCTTCCAGTGTCTGTACCCCAATTTAGCCCCCTCCCAAGTTTCTGCTCTCCCTCATAATCAAGCCCTCCCCACAGAGTTGATTAATTATAGTCTGGGGAGCATGGGGGGCAAAGCTCCCCCTCAAAGGGGGTGCTGGGGGCATAGGCCCCCTCATAAATCATATCGATGAATTGCCATTTTTAGTGACATTAAGCTATTGTAGTTAATTGTGTGGGGTACTATTATGCACATTGCCATTTTGCTGTTCGGTGATGTGCAGTAGCTGTTATAGTATGCACCAATATGCTGGCACTGTTATTACATGGTAGCAAGGGCACTGGCAACTTGGGTGTGCAAGCACACATGCAAGAGTATGTGATGCAGAACCAGCCAACATACTCCTACCCACTAGCCACTCTAACTGCACAGACACCTGTGGTCACCCAGATGGCAGTAGTGCAGCTGAGCTGGCTGCCCTCTTTCCCCAGTGGAAGATATCATCCTCTGGGATGCTCAAGCCTCCTCCTCCTCCCCTCAGCTGGCCCTGTGAGTGACAGAACTACCACTGCACTGACAGGCTGGCTAGATGGATTTTTTTGTGTTACCCAGCAGAATGAATGCATGTATAAGTTTACATAGAGTCTGCTGAATGGCAGATAACCATATCCATCAAAGTAAGATGGCTTTTTAATAGAAGATGGAACCCTCTCTCTCCTTTTGGAGGGGGCAATCCAGTCACATAATGTTGTAATTGGGAAGACAGCAGGCAGAGTCATGAATAGAGGACATCAGCCAGGTTTCAGTAACACCCAGGACATTAGAGCTGTAATGAGATTCCCAGGCCTCCAACTCAGTAAATTATCCATAAGGCTATGAATATTAAGGTAAGCAATTTTGGTTCTTGGAGGTTATTCCACATAGAAGAGGCTGTATCAGGCATTGAGGAGTCCACAGTTTAGTTCAGAATTGCTAGATAGGATAAGGCTGATTAATCATAGCGATATACTTAAAAGGTGAGTCCTTTTAGTATCAATAAGGGTACTGTACATACCATGGGTACTATTTAAAATACACAGTAATAGGTACAATACCCCTAGATATAAGCATTAGGGAGGCATTGGGAGGCAAATGGATTACAATTAAGGTATTAGAAAATTTGAAATCAAGCAATGGATCATAAACAGGATTACAATTATTAGGGCACAAAGGCAGCAGGAATCAAACAAATAGACAAGTCCTAGTAAGGAGAAAATGATGAGCACAAAAGCAGGTAAGGTACAGAAAATACAAGTTAGGCTGCACAGTACTTACAACAGCACCAAAGTCAGGAAAATAGGATAAGTAAGCAAATTGGAGTTCCAGGTCCATGCTCCAGCTTCATCTACAGACTCCAGCAGACTCGCCACTCAGTGCCATGCTACTCTACTATAGGCCACTCCATGAGGGCCACTACACCAGGTTCAGTATATAAATGGAGGGGGTAATGTTCATGCAGCTGAGATGGCTCCCTTTGATTGTATGTTTTCCCATTAGGTGTCAAAGTTGATGAAGTCCCACAGTGGCTGGAAAGGGGGGCTCAGGATGAACAAAAACACCTTGTGACCCCTGGAGGCGGGATGTACTCCTGCCGAGCAAATGATCACTAGCCCAACTGACCTCATAGGACTGCCTGACAATCCTGAGGTTCCTATTGCAGCTATGCATTCACACAGCTGAGCTAGCACCTTTGGATTGGGTGCCTTCTCAAAGGCAACAAAGCTGAAAAATCCACGGTGACTGGCAGAGGAGAGAGCTCCTGCAAAATGAAATCTCTCACAACACCTGGAGATGGGAAGTGACCTGTTGAGCAGATAAGCACTGGCCTGACTGGCTTTGGGGACTTCAGATGAACCTGAGGTGCTTGATGCAGTTAATCCATCATGCACCTGAGCTGGCCCTTCTTAAATGGATGCTTTCCTAAATCTGCCAAAGATGAAAAACTTCCACAGTGACTGTTGACGAGTAGGAGGGAGGCTTCTGCTCAACAGAACCCCCCCCTGTAACTTTTCATTCACATGTAGGTCTGGGAGAACAGGAGTATGTCATACATTTTCTGCACCTGCATATATCAAAGTTTGGTTTCACAAATACCACATTACAGTTTAATGTTAGGTTTGTTTCATGTTTTGAGACTCTCAAATTACTTTACAGTGAATGATAGAGCATTGTTATATTTAAAAATATATCACTTTCCAAACGCTGTTATGCTGTAGTACAGATGTCAGTTCTAGTTGTTATGCTGCAGTAAGTATATAATACAGCATAATGGGGCTTGCCATTTAAAGGCAAGCCAGGTTGTCCTAGTAGCCAGCCAGAAAGGATTACTAGGAAGGGGAGGGGAGCGAGGTCAGCAGGGAAAGGGGGGGTTTATGACCTCAGAGAAGGGTCATAAGACAGGGCTGGAGCTCGCTGGCCATTGGGCAAGGGGAGGGGCTAGTAGGGGTTCTGAGGTAAGGGTCCTTAGGGGCTATTTAAGGCCATGTAAACCCAAAATTGGCCTCCTTCTTGCTGTTAATTTTAATTGTCAGCACATCATTGGCAGGACAAGGTAAGGCAAGGTAGCTTGGGGGTTATTTGTTAGCGTGGGCGTGCTGGGAATGGGAGTACCAGCCATGGTGCAGGCTTTGGCAGGCCCAGGAGGAAGGAATGTTCGACATATTTTGTGGTTGTTGTTGGTTCAGGAAGGCGAGCAGGCCCAGGGCCAGCCACAGTGGTCGGAAGGCTAGCCCAGGTGGTGTGAGTGGCCTGAGGCCCAGCAGGGTGGGCCTTGCTCTCCGAGTTGGGATTGTCCGTTGCTCGATGCTGGCAAGGTGTATGAGGTATGAGGCCCAGCAAGGTGGGCCTTGCTTGTCAAGGCGGATGCATTCCCATTACTTGTTCTTGCTAGGAAGCAAGCGGTTTAGGGGTGGGGAGCAGATGGCAGCCCGTGAGGTGTAGAAATGCAAGGAAGCGACACGCCAAGAGGCCCAGCAGGAGGGGCCCCGCCAGCCTGGTCGGGCTGCTCCCCGGTGCGTGGCTGGAATTTAAGCCCTCAGGAGAGGGGCCTGGGAGCAGTGCAGATGCCGCAGGGATTTAAAAAAAAAATATTTCAACAGAAATGGGACACGGCAGGTCGGTGGCAGCACGCCAGAGTGGGTGGGGAGCCTGCCCAGGTCAATCAGCAGCCGTGGCTGTCTTGTAGGGATGGATTTGGACATTTGGGCAGAGCAAGAGCAGTGTTTGTGGGGGAAAGAGACTGCGTGGGTTGGAAGGGTGCTTGCTGGAGAGCGTGGCAAGGTGCAGGGTGAGCAGAGGCTCGCAGGAGGACGAGCACAGCGAGAGGCTGACTCGGTAGCCAGAAGAGTCATTGGCTCGCCTATGGCTAGTTGCTCATGTACAGAGGGCATCAAGGTGGCCAGAAAGCAGGTATAGTAAGTGTGCTGCAGCTCCGGTGGCAGGGAAAGCTACAGTTTTCGGGCTTTTTGAGGCCTTGCGCTTCCAGGGGAAGGGGAGTGTATGAGGGCTGGGCGTGGGGGGGGGACTGGGGCCCAGGACCAGAAATGGCGGCAGCCCCAAAGAAGGAAGGCCTCCACCACGTGGGGCCTAGGACTGAACGATAATGGCTTGACCCAGGGGAGCAGTCGGGTTGATGGCAAGGCCAGTAGCTATTAAAAAAAAAAAATTGTAAGTTTGCAGCAGTTACAACGGTAGTGTTTTATAAGTGGTGGCATTATGTTTTGTTTGGTTTATTTATGTAGCCCTACACAGCAATGGGTCACTATCTATTTAAAAAGCAGTTTATAGGAGTTACATTTTTGTGTCAGACATCACCGGGAGGCGGCAAACAGAGAATTATGGATCACAATTCAGGAGAAGGAAGCTGTAGAGGGCAAGGCCATAAAGGGCAAATGGGTTATCAGTGGTGAATTAAAGGGCATTTAGTGAGCAGGGTCAACTATGGAGAAGAACAGGAGTGGGTGCTGCTTTGAGGGGGAAGAGGAGGATGCGGGGGGCCTACGGGTGGAAAGGCAAGGTAGCTAGGAGGATAATGGAGCATGAAGGCAGCGAATGGGAGAACAGGCAGGAGTTGCTGCTGCTTGAGGGGGGAAGGTTGATGAGAGCCAGAAACTGGCAAGAAGAGCAGCACCTGTGGAGCTTTGGCCTGGGGGGCAGATTTTGAACACATGGGGCCGTGAGCCACGCAGCGGCAGGGGAGACCTGGTGAGGCCGACCACGAGCACACACATGCCCGGCCAGTCTGGAGGGATGGTGAGCATACGGGATGGTTGCTGGTATGAGGGATGTTGCAAAAGCATGGAGATTGGCCATTTTTAGGGTGGCCATACCCTGGGGGGCTGCGAAGGAAGAAAGTGACTGGAGGATTTAGGGCTGATTTTGTCATTTTGTGCAGTCTAGGGTCATCAGACACAACGACACCCAAGAGAGCCCAGGCGTCAAGTGCGGCCATGTTGGTGGAGGCAGGGAAACTAATGGCACAGATGACAGAATTGATGGAGGCAGCAAAGAAGAGAGAGGCAGAAGAGGAGGCACAGAGGAAGAGGAAAGAGCAAGATGAGAGGGCTGGACCCAGAAAAGGGAGCAAGAGGATGAAGCGGGGGGTGCCCACCCCACCTGTGAAGGCTGCCCCGGTCCCGGCTGGGCACCATCCAGATGGGGGTAAGGATGATGTGGACATGAATAATGAAGCTAATTTGAAAGACTATATGGAGGGGTTACTGGGGGATATGGGAAAGGACGGGGTTGTGAAACTGAAGCGAGCTTTGAAAGCCATCAAGGATGGTGGTGGCAAGGGGGGAAAGGAGGGTGTGGGCACCTCCAGGGGAACACGGAAGCTGTACGAGGGGCTGCCTGGCTTTACGCTGGGCGACCACCTGCTGGCATCAATAAAAGAAAAGATTTGGAAGAGGAAGTATGTGGATATATTTGGACTAGTGGACGAAGACACGGCTAAAAAGTACCAGCAGAGGGGGTCAGTGTTAAGTCAGAGATGGTGGTAGCACTGGCAGTGGTCAGGCAAAAGGGGGAAGAGGCCCAGTTGAAAGAGAAGAGCACAGAAACATGACAAGTGGCTTCATAATTTATAGCACGCTGGTGTTGGAGAAACAGCCTGATCTAGCGATACCACTGTTGACGTAATGGCAATTATTCGACCCTATCGGACCAAGTTGAGTTTCAGATGGCTCAAATATCGATGAGGCTTTCAGGAGGATGGCATGGAAAAGGGACCTGAGGTGGGATTGTACCCACGCTGAGCTGTGGGTCAGGATGCTGTCTGAGCCAGGCGGGGGACAGATGGTGGATCAGGTGTAGCAGGCAGCCCCGGCGGGGGTGGCCAAAGCATGCTGGGCTTATGACAGGGCTTTGTGCACATGGCCTAGCTGCAAGTTCTGGCATGTTTGCTCATGATGTGGGGGATCACACCCAGCAATGGCATCCAGACAAGGGGGCAACAAGAGTGGGCAGACCAGCGGGCAGCTGGCAGCACAGTCTTTTTGAGGCATCCAGGGGGGACCTGGGAGAGGACAGCAGCCCCGGGGAGAGGCGGGTTCACCTCCAACTATGGGTGAAGCTAGGACAGAAGCAGGCGGTGGGCAGTGGGGCTACATGCTGGCCTGTACCCCCATCAAGCTGGACGTGGTGGAAGCCTGGACAGCAGGGTACCCCAACAAGAAGGGGTGGCCCTGCTGAGGGAGGGGTTTAAAGGGGGTTTCCCATTGGGATTCGAAGGGTCACGAGTGGGGATGCGGGCCAAGAATTTGACCTCAGTGAAAGGGAAGGATGACATAGTTCAGGAAAAAATCAAGAAGGCAGTAAGGGCAGGGAGGGTGGAAAGGCCACTGGGCAAACCCCCCTACGGGCAGTTCCGGGTGTCACTCCTGGGGGTGGTGCCTAAAAAGCAAGCAGGGGAGTTCCATCTCATCCACCATCTGCCTTACCCAGGGGGGTGGTGGTGAATGCAGGGATGACAGAGGAGTTGAGCACGGTCTCATACGCATCTCTGGATCAAGCAGTCGAGCTAATATGAGCTGCGGAGGGCATGGCTGCAAAGATGGACATCAAATCTGTCCGCTGTTGCCAGTCCAACCAGTGGATTGGGACTTGCTGGGTTTCCAGTTCAATGGCGAGCTTACTGATAAAGCAATGCACATGGGATGATCCGTGGCCTGCTTGACGCTTGAGGCATTCAGTTCTTGGGTATAGTGGGTATTTGGGTCACGGTATCGCCACAGGAGGGTGGTAATTATTTGGATGATTTCTCTGATACGGGAAAGCCAGGCAGAAGCTCAGAAGGTGTTGCAGGACTTCCAGGACAATTGCAGTGTCATTGGGATCCCTTGGCAGAGGGTAAGATGGAGGGCCGCCGGCTAGGCTGGAGTTCCTGGGGACTGAGGTAAACACTGAACAGGAGTGTTTCCACTTGCTGTGGGACAAAGTGGCCCATTTGAAGGGTTATTGGCATTGGTGGGGTGGAGGAGGAGGGTGCCGATGGTACAGCTTCAACAGCTGCTGGGGCACCTTAATTTTGCCTGTAAGGCCATAAGCCCAGGCAAGGCCTTTGCAAGGAGGTTGAGGAGGGCCTCAGGCATGGCCAAGCAGCTCCACCACTGGGTAGACATTAGGAAAGGGGGGGGGTGTGGGAGGATCTCCAAGTTTGGAAGATTTTCCTTGAGTCATACCATGGGGTGACATCCTGGCAGGATGAGTGGGCCCACAATGCGGACCTCGAACTGTTTACAGATGTGGCGGGGGGGCTCGGGATGGGAGCCTACTTTCAAGGGGAATGAGTATCAGAGGCATGGCCAGAGGAGTGGAAAGAATGGGGCTGGACCAGGGATATCACATTTCTCGAGATCTTCCCCATATGGATGGCCTTAGAAATATGGAGAGAGTGAATGGCATCTCTTTCTGGTGTGATAACAAAGTTGTAGTGGAGGTAATCAACAGGCAGAGTGGCCATACAGAATCGGTGGGGTGGGTACTGAAGAGTCTGGTGTTGTTTGGGCTGTGCTTGAACTTGTCCTTCAAGGCGCAGCACATCAAAGGGATACAGAATGAAGTGGCTGACTGTCTCTCTCACTTACAGATTGATCATTTCTGGGAGTTGGCACCACAGGCCGCACCTACTCGGACTAGGGTCCCGACCTGGATGTGGGGGGTTGGAAGAGGACAGCCAGGGATTTGTATAGAGGGTCAAGGGTGGCCAACACTTAAGGCCTATGAGAGGGCGTGGAAAGTCTTCCAGGCATTTTGGATGGGGATGGGGTGAGGGATGGGGGAGCCGGCGCAAGAGGAGCAGGTGGTGAGATACATTGTGAAAAAATGGGAGAAGGGGGTGGCCTACGCCACCACGGTGGTGCAGCTGGCAGTGATCAGCTGGGTGTGCCAGGAGTGAGCATGGCTGGATGTGGCAGGCGGGCCATAAAACAGATGGTCATGGGGTGGCAAAGGGGGTAGGGAAAGTGGCAGGATGGGAGGAGGCCCATTCGCAGCCCCCTGCTCATGAGATTGCTACAGGTACTGGACCACATTTGCACCTCCTCAAATGAGGCTCGTCTGTTTTGGGCCATATTTGTAATCCTGGCCAGGGGGCCTTTCAGGTGGGGGAGATGGTGGCGCCACAAAAAGGGGCAGCCACAGCGGGCTTACAGGAGCAAAATGTGTGGGTGGAAACAGAGAGGGTGGTCATCCAGCTCCCGAGGTCCTAGACAGACCAGGGGGGCCACCATGGAGATATGCAAGCAGGTGAACAGGGCACCTTGCATAGTCCAGGTCATGAAGGAGTATAGTAGAACACGGGGGCTATTAAAAGGGGCCTGGTTCATGCATGGTGATGGGTCCCCGGTGACAGGGTATCAGGTGGGAGCAGTGCTGAAAAGGCGATAGCATTTGTAGGTGAGGACCCCTCTTGGTTTGCCCCGCATTCCTTCTGGATTGGAGTGGCAATGGAGCTAGCTGCTGCTGGGGTGGGAGAAGCCGAGGTCAAGCGGGGGGGGGGGAGATGGAAGTCTAATTGTTACAAGCGTTATGTGAGGTGCTGACAATGGCTAATGGGTGTCCTTTTCTCTCCCCACAGCAGGTTCCAAGCAGCAGGTGTGGATCGTGGGGCACTCTTTCATTTATTGGGCAGAGAGGTTCACTGCCACCATGAAGATAGGGATGCAGCTGTGCCCGGGAGTGGAGCACACCAGAGTACAATGAAGGGGCCTGAGAGGCATGAAGTGGTCGCAGTTGATCCCCCTACTAGGAGTTCTGTGCATGCATTGGGGCTGGTCAGACTGCATTATTGTTCATCTGGGTGGCAATGACTTGGGGACATTGCACTGGGGCTCCCTGGTGAAAGATATTATTGCGGACTTGGAAAAGGTGATTAATTGGTGGCCCAGGGTGGTATTGGTCAGGTCAGGGATTACCTCTAGGAGGGTTTGGAGGAGACCAAAGAGTCCAAAGGCAATAAAGGTGGTGCAAAAGAGACTGAACAGGAAGGTAGCCTGGGCAGTGGTAGAGATGGATGGGGTCCACATTACCCATAGGGACATCTCCTACGAAGAGGAGGCAGTGTTCCAGCAGATGGGGTGCATCTGACTGAGTCTGACATGGGTTTGTTCCTCCACCTGTTTGGGGATCTAGTAGGGGAAATTGACAAAAAAGGTTTTAGGGGGTAACCCACAAGGGGGGAGCCCCATCTTCCATTGCAAGCTGGAGATGGGTAAGTGGAAGGGCTGGGAGCTAGAGGAAAAAGGGGGGGCAGGTAGAGGGGTGAAGGGGCTAGGTACCACAGGCTGGGGACAAAGAGAACCCAGGCATGGGAGTAATGGGGGGGAGAGTGGTGGGATATAGGACCAGGGGGTGGATCAGCTGTGTCCACGCCTAGTGGGGGGGGGGAGAATGGTCTGGGTAAGGTGGTACCTGATTATGGTGATGGAAAGGGAGACCCCGAGAAGTAGTGTCACAAGAGGAGGAGGGCCAAAAGGAGAACCACACAGACAGAAGATGGGACTGTTATGTCCCAGAAGAGATTAGGGACTGTTATGTCCAAACTTGTAAATATGGAATTGTTAGACTAAAACGGGATGTAAATGTATGAATTTAACCATGCCTTTACTTATAAATAAATCCTGCCAGTGAGCATCCAAAAGCAACAAGGTGTGTCTGTTTTATTTCTGGTGGGATCCAGGGACAACAGATTCTAACTAGCTCACATGCTGTGTAGCAGTGCTCGCCATTCCAGCTCACAAGTGAGACACTAAACAATATCAGCCAACCCTTTGCCTTCATGAATTTTGGTAACAACTGTATGTTCCAGCAGGGATTTTTGTCCTGATATTTAGGTACCCTGCTTGTGGCAGAGTAAACTGTGTTCAACCATGCTCCGATACAGTCCAAGGTAAGCACTTTCAAAAAATGGCATGCCATGTGCTTTGCTCACATTCAACCTTTGGCTCAAGACCTTTTATTTTCTCCTCCCACAGGTCAGACAATTTTATCATCAGGGAGGACGAATGGGTCAACGATGAATGTCAGCATGTCCGATTGAATCTAAACAAATACAACACTTAGATACTTTTACTACTTGACTGCCCTCACCATTTTGTTTTATTTTAAATTTAAACAGTATGGTTAATGTTTCATGATTTTATTGCATACCAAGAATCCCTATGAACATTTTATGCCTGTAGTGTTCGCTGGAGAAGTAAGTAAAGCTCTCTTTCTTTTGAATCAATACAACTCTGTCTCTATTTTTTTAATATGTAGATGTACTGCAGCCTGATATAATTCACTATAAAAAAACAATGAATGACTACTCCTTGGTAACATGCTGGTCAGTGCATCTTGAGGTTGCTATGGTGACAGAACCTCTTGAGCTATGCTCTTGAGGTTCATAATGTAGTCATAGCAACCTCTCAATGCACTAACCAGCATGTTACCGATAAGTAGTCATTCATTATTCTCTATTTTACTGTACTGGAATCTCATAAATCCGTGATATTATGCCCTTGTTTTCTTGTCATCCAAATGGTATAGAGCAACTTATTCACCATTTCACTGGTCCAGCGATGGGTAAGTGCATAGGATGTTTGTGCATCATAGTAGTGCTCATGCAACAGTGGAAAAGGTTGTGGTTAGATTTGTGCAGCCTTTCACACTCCCTGTTCCAGAGGAACTACAACCCGTTTGGAGTATGATGGCATGGCACCCTCTTGAGGAGGGAGCCATCCCTAGAGGTGCTGCAGGAGCAAGGTTCTTTTGTCCAAAGTTACCTTGTGGAAGCTGTCCAGATGGAGAGAGGCAAACCACCAGAGAAAAGGGTGGAAGGTGAAAGCAACTAACTGACCATCCAGAGAATGCTGGGATATGCCTGCTACTTACAGTGCTTAGTGAGTGGGTGGTGAGGTAACCTGCTGCCCCATCAAACCTCAGGCAAGTTTGTAAGTTCACTGGTCCAGCGGACAACTACATATGTAGGATGCTTGTGCAATATGATAGTGTTTGTGCTACAGTGGAGTAGGTTGTGATTGGATTTGTATGGCCTTTCACACTCTCTGTTCTGGAGGAACTACTGCTCTTTTGGGGTATGATGGCATGGAACCCTGTTGAGGAGGGTTCAACCTCTAGAAATGAAATAGAAGCAAGGACTCTTGGCTGAAGGCACCTTAGGGAAGATGTCCAAAATCTCAGAGCTGAAGGCATGGAAAACCATTGGGACATCGTTTCACTATTGAGTAAAGGGAAGGCCACAACTGTACTGAATGAAGGAGCCGCCATCCAAATCCCAAATTGACCAGCAGAGTAAACTAAGCATGTAGCGACTCTATTTGCTTTTTATGATCTTCAGTAAGGAGGAGATGAGAGGAGAAGCCACCTTGAGGAAACCTATTGTGATCCAAGATTTTAGGTCACCATCCTATAGGTCATGCAGTTGTCTTTTATGTTTAGATGTTGGAGAAAACACTGAAAACTGACTACAGAGAAGATGAGGAAAACTGTTCAGTGAAAATGATTGAGTTTTGTGTAATCAAGAATGGAACAGGGGACTGACATACTTGGAGGAATTGAAACATTTGAGTGTCATGGAGTGTGAGCCCAGGCAGTAGTGTGGGGAAGGAGCCCAATGGCTATGAGATGTAAGCCCAGATAAAACCTATTTGTTGAGGGGAATGAGCCTGGTAGAAAAGGTGTATAAGCCCAGTTGTAGTAAGATGTGAACTCAGAGTCCTTGGGGTGTGAGCCCAGGTGTCAGTGGGGCATGTGGCTGGAGTCATAGGGCAAGACCCTGATGGTGGTTAAGGCATAATTTCACTAGCTGTTGAGGTGTGAACTCTGCAAAAAGGATTTGTTTTGGGCTGCCAAGGAATTCCAGATGGCTGGTCACAACCATTGTGTAGAAGTCTAGTTCAGGATCAGGTCGAGGAATGGAGGGACTTGCAATGGGGACACATTCGCATAAGGATTCAGGGTCTGAAGGTCTGGTAGGTTCAGTAAGGCAGGAAGGATAGTAACTGTAGCTGGTGCTGGAATTCTAGAATGACCAGGAATGGCTAATCCTGGTGGATTGGCACAGGTGGGGAAACAAGATGAGAAGGTCTTGGCAAGGAATAAGTTGAATGTGATAGACAAGCAGGTTGGAGGGTATGGGATCAGTGTCCAGTGGCAGAAATTATTCCATGGTTGTAACCTTTGTTTTGAGCCTTTCATGTTAGCATTGACCTACAACATAAGGTTCTTTAGCTTGTCCAAGTGACTGAGAGGCACAGGTGTCTCTTGCAGAAGGTTATGCGGCATTAGCTTTTAGATAGCAGAATAAAGTTCAAAGAGGTCCTTTCTGTTGCTTTAGTTGAAAATGGAACCCCAAGTTCTTTCAGAAAGAGACTAGTTTTACTGCAATCCAATCTCTACGCTTTGATCAAGGACTTTGCAGTGGCTTTTAGTGTCAGTTCAGAACAAATGGACTCCTGATACTAGTTCTTTGATGGAAAACGCCTTGTTCACTAGCTGATTCCGACCTGCTCAAATGAAGCAAAAGCTGACTACTGTTGTAGTACTACAGAAGGCCACAATGTGACAGGAGCATGACTAAAATCCCTCTCTGGCCCACACCCCTTGCACTTGTTAGCACTGTATTGAGGTCTTAGAGTCTATAGTATCCCTTGCCTCCTGTCACAGCATGTGGTAATAAACTCAGACGAGGCAATTTACAGGTTTAAACACACCTTGGTGTGATATTTATTTTCAATAGTTTGAAAAGTAAATGAAAACAAAAAGTTGCTAAGAATATCACTACTGAACATCAGTAGTTTCTCACACAATACAGTCCTGGATTCTAGAGCTCCAAGACCCTTCTCATCTGCATTCAAAGGTGACAGCTTGTCTACAGTAGCAGTAGAACCTCTCTCCTCTTTCTCAGGGCTGAGCCCTCTGGGCTGAACTGAAGTAAACTCACTGAAGAGGTATTTATATCATTTTGGTGGGATCACCTGACTGATCCCTCTTCTAGTTACAAGTCTGGACATGTTGTTTCACGTCTGAACATATTATTTCAAAACCAAAGGAGGAGGGTTATTTCAGGATTTCTGGTTCAGTTAAAGGTACAGTGTATATCTCACAGATATTGACTCCTATATCTTTGATCCATAGTGATTAAGCACTTTTATAAAGTATACCACATTTTCATACATAGAACCTTATACAGTAACAAGTTTATAGTGTGACTTTATGAAAATATTGTAAGGCTTTCTTATAACTGTACTAATCATGACACTATTATTGTTTTATATGACTTCTGAATCCTTTTTCTTTAAAAAGGCTTTACTAAATGTATTCATTCCTATTTAAAACAGCCTTCATGCTTTTTGTACACAAAATGCTCTTATGCACTTTACACAACACTTGACTGGGTATTTGGCATCATTCCATGGACTGGATGGTTGGAAATGGAAAAAGAATGAAAAGAGAGAATTAGTAAGAAGTTTAGTAGGGACAGTAAAGAGCTATGCTAGATGGCCAACCTAGTGTGGGGGTTAGGGAAGAAGAAAAGCAAAGAGAAAAGCATTAACTGTTGCTAGGAAATAAGGAGATAGAAAAGTGGTCCATCAGTCACAGCCGAGGGTGTAGCCTAACTCCACCACACACCTTCCTCCTTAAGAAAAAAAACAGTTCTCAAAACTTTACTGTTTTGTCAAAAAAACCCTCTCAGTCATAAATATCTACCAAAACAGTAGAATGGGGGTTGGTTGAAGCTTTCTCTCACCCACTATGACAGCTTCATCCCAGGGTCCCTTAATTCAGCTATTTTTAGTATTGTCCACCATTCCAACTTACTGCAATATGACAATACTTTCACAACATTACCCTGGGGCTGTCATACAGTTTAGCACAGTACCCATCTGTGCTTTCAGAGGACTTCATTCTGTAGTTACAGTCTACTCCGTAACTATTTCACCCTGGTTATTACAACTCAGACATTTGATATCTAATATCAGGCACCCATCAATAGGCATCGTTTCAGCACCCACTACTTAACATTGTTTCAAAATGTATCACTTGGCATCGTTTCAGAACCTTGTGCACCCGCTAGCATACCTTCATTATTACATTAAAAAAGAGGAAGTAATACACAGCAGTTTTATGCTGACTTCAAGCTTCCTCCATACCCATCACTTGGCATCATTTTACCCTGTGAACACACTTATCGTACCTTCATCAGTACATTAAAAAAGAGGAAGTAATACACAGCAATTTTATGCTGACTTCGAGCTTCCTCCATACCCATCACCTGGCATTGATTGTACTCAGGGGCCCAATCATAGGTTCCACCCCATACCTAGATCCTCCATGACCCTAGGTTCCTCATTTTATGTCTTACAGTATAGACATTTCTTTTTATGTTATGCATTTCTTGTAATTGTTTCATACATCTCATTTATCCATTTCCCTTTCATGTATTTTCTGGCAGACAAGGAACCTTCTCATGCTGAACATCAACCAGCCAGTTACTAACTAAAAAACCTTTGAGGTTTCCTTTCAACCCCTATTTTTAACATACCAGGGGTTTTCTTTCAACCCTTACACCATTCTGGTACCCTCAACTGACTGTACTCAGCACCAACCTTAATGATATATTCATTTTAAACATTACATGTTTCATACATTTCATACCATATCACATGGAGGTTCAGAACATGGGAAAGTCAATTTAACCACCATGGTGTCTTCCCTGTTGCTTGTGGTCTTCACCCCAGTATGAAAATGTCCTGAAACATTCTTACCTGGGGCCTTCATCTCATCATCCTCCAAGTAGTAGTAGCTTAGAAAATGAGCAACAATGGGATTTCAAAAGTGACTGGCAACAAAGATTCCATCAGGGTCCTCCTCCTCCTCCTCTAGAACCCACGGATCCTGGTCCTCTGCCTCCACCATGAAATCCTCCAGTTGGGAACCTCCATCAGCACCTGGCAGTGGTGCCACCTCTCTCCAGTGCTAGTCCACCTCTGTGTTCCATCAAACTCCAATCCAGGCAATAGCTCTTCTCCAGTTCTCCTCACCTGGGCTCTGGTAAGCCTCTCCTCCTTCAACTGATCCTTGGCATCAATGAGATCCTAGAGGTACAACATCCTGCTCTTTGCCCCTGATGTCTAGATATTAGGGCTGGTATCTGGGTACTGGTGTCCCTCTTGTTTCTCTGGACAACCAGTACTATCCCACTTCTGACACCAAGTTTGTCACAGCGTGTGGTAATAAACTTCAGACAAGGCAAATTTACAGGTTTAAAACAGACCTTGATGTGATATTTATTTTTCAAAAGTTCGAAAAATAATAAATGAAAACAAAAAAAAAATTGCAAAGAATATCACTACTGAAAATCAGTAGTTTCTCACACAATACAGTCCTGGATTCTAGAGCTCCAAAGACCCTTCTCATTTGCATTCAACAGCTTGTCTACAGTAGCAGTAGAACCTCTCTCCTCTTACTCTCAGGGCTGAGCCCCTCTGGGCTGAACTGAAGCAAACTTACTGAAGAAGTATTTATATCTATTTGGTGGGATCACCTGACTGAGCCCTCTTCTAGTTACAAGTCTGGACATGTTGTTTCATGTCTGAACATGTTGTTTCAAAACCAAAGGGGGAGGGGTTATTTCAAGAGATTTCCTGGTTCAGTTAAAGGTACAGTGTATATCTCCACAGATATTGACTCTCTATATCTCTGATCCATAGTGACTAAGCATGTTTATAAAGTATACCACATTCTCATACATAGAACCTTATACAGTAACAGGTTTATGGTGTGACTTCATGAAAATATCTTAAGGATTTCTTATAACTGTACTGATCATGGCACTATTATTGTTTTATATGACTTCTGAATCCTTTTTCTTTAAAAAGGCTTTACGAACTGTAGTCTTCATGCTTTTTGTACACAAAATGCACTTATGCACTTTACACAACACCTGTCTGGGTGTTTGGCATCATTCCAGGGACTGGATGGATGGAAATGGAAAAAGAATGAAATGAGAGAATTAGTAAGAAGTTTAGTAGGGACAGTAAAGAGCTACGCTAGGTGACCAACCTAGAGTAAGGGAGGGAAAGAAGAAACACAAAGAGAAAAGCGCTAACTGTTGCTAGGAAATAAGGAGATAGAAAAATGGTCCATCAGTCACAGCCGAGGGTGTAGCCTAACTCCGCCACACCTCCCCTGTTCCATTCTCACTCCTCCACACACACATCTGCCAGAGCCTGCTTTATTCAACTTTGCAGTGTATATACTGTATCTGCCTGTAACTAGAAGTTTAAACTTAATATGTGCCATATGTGCTCATTTACAGGATGTAACTAATACTGTCTTGTACAATGAGTCTAGGTATAGTGTGCATCTCTTTATATTACACAAATTTAATTTTATTTGATATCTGTCTGTGTAATGGAATGCTGCTTTTATATGCCACCTGATGAATTATCTTACTGTTTTGAATATTGTATGTGTAACTAACTCTGGGTCACTCCTGAAAAAGGGATCACTGATCCCAGTGGGTTTACCCAGTCATCAAAATTTAAACAACATAAAATAAATATTTCTGAATTGCAGGGATGTCATGAGAAGGCACGACCTGGGCTCAGATGGAAAGTGGGAGCAAGGTCCCAGCTGTAGGGCCAGCTAGTTGCCACAGAGGGCAGCAAGGTCTGGAGCATAGAACAGCTCAGTGGGAGCCAAGAAGCAGGGTCATGGAGGCAGGACCCAGTATCAGAGTATGGCATGGGGCTTAACTGATCTAAGGAGCCAGGTCCGGGAGGAAGAGGTCCACCTGCAGTTTGATAAGGTAGCAACTTCTGAAGAAAGGCAAGGCACAGCTTGGCTGGGGGGCAAGGTCCTGAAGCAGGGTCAGTTGCAGGGCACAGAGACAAGTAGTGGAAGCAGGGTCCCAGTGGTAGGCAGACAGGCTATAGGTAAACAAGGTCCAGAAATGCAGGAACTCACTGGGAATCAGAAGAAAGGTCTCAAAACAGGAACATATGCAGGGTCCAAAGGCAAGCAAAGCAGTGAGAAACATCCAGCTGCTAGGTGGACAGGCTTTGGGGAGTGAGGTCTGGAGCTTAGACTAGCTCATGGAGATTCAGGGAGCAACTTCCAGGAGGCAAGATCCAATACCAGCGGCATGGAACAGGGCTCAGACTGAGCCTGGGAGCAAGGTCCCAAACTAGGAATGGCTGCATGGTCCAGAGGCAGGAAGGGGGAAGGTCCCTCCCAATACTAGGCAGGCAGGTTGTGGAGGAGTGAGTCTGGATTTGTAGCAGCTTGCTGGAAGGTAGGAAACAAGGTCTGGAAGCAGGAACATCTGCAGGGTCCAGAAGGCAGGTAGAGGAGCAAGGTCCCAGTGGTAGGCAAGCAGACTCTGGAGGAGCAAGGTCTGCAGCTGTACAGGCTCACTGGGAGCAAGGAATCAAGGACCTGAAGCAGGAAAAGCTGCATGGTCTTGATGCAGGTAGTGGAGCAAGGTCCCAGTGCTAAGCATGCAGGCTTTAGAGGATCAAGGTCCAGAGTTTAAAATGGTTCAGGGTGAGCTATGGAGCAAGGTGCAGGAGGCAAGGTACAAATCTGGTAGCATGGAATTGTCTTGGGACTGAGCCAGGGAGCAAGGCTCTGAAGCAGGAATGGCTGCATAGTCAGGGAGGCAAGCAGAGGGAGCAAGGTCCCAATACTAGGCAGACAGGTTGTGGAGGAGCACAATCTGGTGTTACAGGGCTCACTGAGAACCAGGGAGCAAGATCCCAAAGCAGAAACATCTGCAGGCTCCAGAAGGCAGGTAGTGACAACAAGGTCTCAGTGTGAGGCAGGCAGGAAGGCAAGCTCTGGAGGAATGAGGCCTACAGCTGTAGGGGCTTTCTTCTAGGAGCCAGAGTGCAAGGTCCCAAAGCAGGAACAGCTGGTGGGTCCAAATGCAGATAGTGGGAGCAAGGTCCCAATGCTAAGCAGTCAGGCAGGCTTTGGTGGAGTGAGGTTCAGTGTTTGTAACGCTGTCAGTATAGCTAGAGGTTAGAGTAATGAGCTATAAATGAGCTTGGTACATCCAGCAGACCTGGGTTTGAGTCCCACAACCTCTACTTGAATACTGTACGACCCTGAACAAGTCACTTAACCAGCCTAAAGTTCTTTCTTGGGTCGCTCCTGAAAACAGGCAGTTGTGCCTAGCAGTCTTTACCCGATTAACAAAGAATAAAATACTTAAATACTGTCTTTATAGACTTAACCAAGGCATTCTACATGGTTAATCACCAGCTCCTCCTTGAACAACTTTCACTAACTGATGTCTCACCTGCTAAGTTGCCCTGGTTTAGAAGCTATCTTGGGGACAGATCCCAGCGTGTGAAGATTTCCAGTGCTATCTCCAACCAGAAGCCTGTTTGGTCGGTGTACCCCAGTGCTCAATCTTGGGTCCACTCCTCTTCAGCATCTTCCTCAACAACCTACCATTTGCCTGCCACCAATGAACTCTGCTCTATGCAGATGATGCTGTCATTTTGCCAACCACCTGACCCATTCTTCCTCGAAAGTAACCTTCAAAATGGCTTTATGGAAGTTGAGCATTGGTTCCAAACATAAACTGGTGCTGAACTACAAGAAGATAAAGTCCTGTTGTTCTCCTCTGCCCACAGTCGACACAAAGCTCATGCTGTCACCATCTGAAATACCCAAGGTGACCCCTCAAACAAATACAGTACTTCAAGTACCTAGGGGTTACCCTTGATAGACATCTTACCTATACACCCCACATCGAAAATGTTGTCAAAGCTGTCAACACCAGGATTGGGCTCCTCTATCAATTGAGAAAATCACTAACACCTGAAGCCCTAAATCTAGCTATTCACAGCTCAGTGCTCTCTATAATCGATTATGGCCTTGTCATTTATGGAACTGCCTCCACTACTGCACTCAAAAGGCTCACTGTTGCACTGAATAAGGCCTGTAGACTCCAAATTGGTGCACCACGCCTCACCCACATTTGCGATGTCTATAAACAGGCTGGGTGGTTCAACTTACATGGGAGAATTAAATATCACACTTGCCTGCTTGCAAAAGAGATTCTCCTTGGACACATGCCTTCGGGTTTGGGATGCTTACTCCACAGATCCCCCAAGACCCAACATACGTGTACCTCCCGCTCTGCACCCCTACTAGTCCCAATGTGCCAGACTACTCAATGCCAATGTTCCTTCTGTATCAGAGTGCCTTACTGGCTCGATGGCCTCCACAATGGTCTGGCTAATCTTACTAATCTCGAAGAATTCAAACACAAGCTTTGTCAGCACCTCATAACTGAAAACTCCTGTGATTGCACTATCTAACATCCTTGTCCATCCATCTCGGGACCTCCCCTCTCTGTTCTTCTGCTGTCACATGCCCATGATTTGCCCCCTCACTCACCTCTCCCTTCCTACCCCCTTTCCCCCTTTCTCCCACCCCTCCTCAATAGTCGTTCTTCCTCTGCTATCCTAGCTGCTAACCTGACAATGCCACTGGGCTGCTCCCCACTTCTTTGTATTTAATCCCCTCATAATTCCTCCTCTTCCTACTCCCTGCCTCTAATCATTGTTAAACTTGCAAGGGTTTAATTGTGTTTTTTGTATTCTGTATTCTGTATTCTGTATTTTATTCCCATTTCCTTAAATGCTATGTGAAACATGTCTGTTCTCCCATTCTGTATGTATCCCTCCCTATTGATGTGGAACCTTTGTAAATGAGCTGCCTGGTGCTCAAAGGTAATTGTAATCCTAGATTGAATAAATAAAATAAATAAATAAAATAAAAATAAAAATAATGTCTCAGGGAGAGCTAGAGAGCAAGGTACCAGAGGGAAAGTCAAATACTTGTGGCATGGAAAGGGTTCTGACTGAGCAAGGAAGCAAGGACCCAAAGCAAGAATGGCTATGTGGACCAGGAGGCAAGCAAGGGAGAAAGGTCCCAATACTAGGCATGCAGGTTGGGCGGAAGAGTGAGGTCCAGAGCTGAGGCTCACTGGGAACTAGCAAGCAAGGTCCCAAAAGCAGAAACATCTGCAGGGTCCAGAAGACAGGTAGTGGGAGCAAGGCACCACTGCTAGGCAGGCAGGCTCTGGTAGAGTGAGGTTAGCAGCTGTAGGGGCTTGCTGGGAGCCATGGAGCAAGGTCCCAAAACAGGAACACCTGCAGCATCCAGAAGTAGGTTATGGTAGCATGGTCCCAATGCTAGACAGGCAGGCTTTGGAGGAACAAGGTCCAGAGAACAGAATGGCTCAGGTGGAGCAAGGGAGCAAGGTCCCAGAGGCAAAGTCCAATACCTGTAGTATGGAACAGACTCAGACTGAGCCAGACAGCAAGGTCCCAAAGTATTAATGGCTGCATGATCCAGGAGACAAGCAGGGGAAGAAAGGTCCAAATACTAGACAAGCAGGTTGTGTAAGAGTGAGTTCCAGAGTTGCAGTGGTTCACTAGGTGGCAGATTGCAAGGTCCGAAAGCAGGAAGGTCTGCAGGGTTCAGAAGGCAGGTAGTGGGAGCAAGGTCCCAATGCTAGGCAGACTTTGGAGGAAAGGGGTTCTGAGCTTTTGGGGTTCACTGGGTGCAAAGGAGCAAGTTCTTAAAGCAGGAATGGTTACAGGATGTAGATGCAGGCAGTGGAGTAAGATTACAATGCTAGGCAGGCATGCTTTGGAGAAGCGAGGTCCAGAACTATAGCACTCACTGGGAGCCTAGGAGCAAGGTCCAGAAGCAGGAATGACTGCAGGGTCTAGAAGCAGGTTGTGAAGCAGGTCCCAGTAATAGGCATGTAACCTTTGCAGTAGTGAGATCTGGAGCTGTAGGGGCTTGCTAGGAACTAGGAAACAAGTCTGCATTGTCTTGTGGGCTGCCTGCTGCAGAGAAAGATCCAGAGATGTAGAGGCCGATAAGAGACAGAAAGCATGGTCCCAAAGTAGGAATGGCTGCAGGGTCAGGGAGGCAGATAGTGCAGCAGGTGATCATGTGTTCGTTGCAGTGCAATGCTGTAGAGGTGATGAATTCAGAGCCTGCAAGGGGCACGGTAAGTCCTGGAGGAGACTTGAGTTAGTTGCAGTACGATATCTCGAGGAGTGATGCATACTGGATCCTGAGGTTCTTGTTGGGTGAAAATCAAGACTTGGGGGCATGAGCCCATTAGTCATTGGGTGATCCTGGTAGTCATCAGGGTGTAAGCCCAGTGGTAGTTGGTGAGAGCCCAGTAGTCATGGGGCATAGTCCAGTAGAGATGCTTAAATGGTACAAGGCAGATAGGTAGGGAGCAAGGGCCAAAGAAAACAAGAAGTAGAGCATGGCCACACCACAGTTGGAGGGGCTTGAAGGCAGACATCACAGAAGGCAGACAACAGGCAAATTCAAGTTCAGCTTTACAAGTTTCAGATTATTTCTAATATTTCCATTGTCAACCCCAGTCACCACTACAGAGATTCAGGAAATGGAAACACTCTGAGACGTACCACCTCAGTTCCCTCACACCACTCATTATTGCTGCTTGATCATCCTCTTACCACCATAGTTGGGTCTGTACATGTCAGTTGATACCAAATGTTCCAGCGAGCCCACATCCCTGACTGTCCGAAAAAGAGTCCCACATGAACAGTGACTTGGTCCTCTACCCACCGCTGAGGTCAGGTCACATCTGCAGCCAACACCGAGGAACAATAAAATAAAAAAAAAACAATATGCTTTCTGTACACTGGGTCCCACTGAATGGATGCCATTCAGTGAAGCCCCACCTTTGAGGAATTCAAAGTCATAATACTATGGTTCTGATGTCAGAATGATAGTGTTATGAGTTTCTGATGTCAGAACGATGGTATGATGACTTTCATGTTACACTGCTTTTCTATGGAAAAACATTCAACCATATATTACATTTACATATTATTGATACAGTCTAGCTTAGTGGTGGGCAACCTGAAATAACCAGAGGGCCGCATATGCAGACCTCAAACTCCCTCAAGGGCTGCATGACCACGCATGACCCAGATTGGACCCATTTTACCACAAAATTCATTAAAAGTGACAGATCTGAATGCACAAAAAACGTTATTTAATCGACTGGTGACATCATTAAAAGTTTAAAACAGTATAAATAGTATTAAATAAAGTTAAAACTCAGTTTATTTATCTTTTGTGCAGTGTAATGCAATCCCATTGTAATTGTAGGAAATATTTCCAAGGGCATAGTTTAACCCGCTGAGGGCCGCATGCGGCCTGTGGGCCATAGGTTGCCCACCACTGGTCTAGCTAGTTCCCCTCCTTCCAGGCTGATGTGCAGCTGTGGCATACTGATGAGTCCCAACAAGGATGAAACAAGTACTGTGCCTATAGTTTGCTGTTTTCAGCCTTTGCGGATTGCTTGCAAGCTTTATTGGCACTATATGGTCTAGCTTAAATGTATGCCGGCTGTAATTCTTTCATATTAGTTTGCATATGCTACCCATGATGCCTTGCATTAGGGGAGTATGTGTAACTATGTATTTGATTCATACCTATATGAACATATTTACAACACAAAAGATAAGGCATGGAGTGTTTATGTCATCTAAAAAGGTAGGCCACTGTTTTTTTTAGAAACTTTTTTGTGAGAAACAGAGCTAAGAAAAAATCGATAACAGAAAAAGACATGTTTGTTTCTTGGGGATTTATATTTCCACTTTGGCCAAAATGTAATTTTCAGGTCTTAGTGGGGAAGGGATGATGGTGTCTCTCTAAAGTAGCTAGATTATCATTCTCTAGGTTTTTCACCCAAGCAATTTTAAGTGCCAGAATAATCACTGTCTTCCGTTTATCTTCTGATATTATCACAGCAAGGAGCTGGCAACTGACATTTCCTTCTGTAAGCTGAAAACTACTCAAAATATTGTTTCCAGCATGGAACAGTTTATAAACAAGCTCATCACAAGTAATATTTTTGAAATGTGCGCTAGCCTTCACTGCTGGAGACCTAGCATTGAACCTTTGCTCACATCTCTGCTTGGTTTCTCATGGGCAATAGTCAACATCACAAAAAAACAATACACAATTTGGCATGTTCTAGAAAATAATAGTATCTACTCAAACGAGTCTCCTGACTGAATGAGCATATTGAGCAAACAAACAGCTAACACAAGAGAGGCTGTATTTTCTAGTCAGTAATGAGGTACTTTGGTGGACAAGTATTGGAAAGCCTGCAGTGCACACACCCTTTGCCTAATAATCACAGGCTTTATATTCCTGTGCTATTAATACCTCATGTTTCATGAACATGAAATTAGTCACTCAAATTGTTTAATAAAAATGTGAAATTGGTTAAAGGGGGGTCCCTGGTGGTTTTCTGTTTAAAATTATATGCACTCCATGCCATGGCCTTGGCTGGATTCATATTCAGAGAAAGGCTAATTATCCTGCCAAATCAACCTGGTTGCCTTCTTTGAGGCAATAACTAGGGAGGTGAATAAGGGTTCTGAGGTAACTGCTGTCACTCTGGCCCTCTGCAAGGCTTTTGATTTACATACTGCATGGAAAACACATGGAGAAGGCAACAATCTGGGATTCATAAATTATGCAGAAAGTGTATACAAATTGGTCCACATGTAGGAAGCAGAGATTGACAGTGGAAGGTCACTGTACAGGATGTAATGAGTGAAGTACCACAAGGGTCAGTGCAATGCCATTTTTCTTTTACTTATTCATCAATAACCTGGAAGAGTGTGTTAGTAGCAGGATACTAACATTTTGTGATGGTGCACAATTTGCCAAATGAAAGTAGATGCCATAGGGGTGGGGTGTACTGCTGGTGTACATGTACACATTGGGGACATAGACTGAGAAATGGGGGCTAATATTTAAGGTGGAGAAATGTAAGGAACTTCACCTAACAGTGGGGAATCCAGGTTGCACATCCACTTTGTGTGGTACAACAGGAGACATCCCAACTGTGGAAAAGAATTTTGGTGGTAATTGTGAACAGAAAGCTAAAGCCATGCTGGCAATGTACTGCCACCATAAAGACAACAAATAAAAGGTCGGGATGCATAAGAAGGGAGAAAGGAGCAAATAAAATGAGGTGATGCCCCCTACAAGGGCTTGGGTAGAATGCATTGGAATTATTGCATCCAGTTTTGGATTCACAATACAGAAAATATGTTGAAGTGATTGGGATGGTATACCGTCATAACAGTGACTGAACTTGAGTGACTCAGATATGAGCAACTCAAGTTCAGTGCTTGTTCTGTGAGCTACCCTGAAAGGGTAGTGACAGAGTGAACAGGAAGGCGACCGGAACCACAGGATGGGGAATGGAAGAGGAGGGAAGGTATGTAGGAGGTAGTGCAGCAAGAGACTGCCAAGCTGGCCATGTGGTGTGGTGGTGAGGGTGGCTGGCTACACTGGGGAGGGTGCAGGGTTTGGGGCTGAGGAGGAGCCCCGAGGAGCAAGAGGGAGTTTATTTGTTTTTCAAGGTTCTCCCCTTCCCTGACATGCAACCCCCTTGAGTTGGTAATCATTATTAAGGGGGGTGCAAAGGGTACAGCCCCCCTCATAAATAATAAAATAAACATTTATTTTTGCCGTACTTTCCTTGCTGGGAGTGTACATTGCCATTTTTTTTTTCGGCGATGTACACTTGCTGCATTATCTCATGGAACAAGTTGGGATGGTCCAGCACAGAGCCTCCAAACTGACATGGTTTGGGGGAAAGATATATAAGATAATATTGAACAAACATTTTATAGCTTAGTCAAGAGGAGGCTGGAGGAACATGATAATGGTAACAAATGTTAAAAGGGATAGACAGGGTGGAGCACCCAGAGCTGTGTGAGCTGCTGAGTGCAAGCAGAACCAGATGGCAGGTACGCATGCACTCCATGTGCCTGTGTTCAAAGGTATAGTTACTACTTGGGCATTACAAGTAATTCACATTGATTTCCAAATACATTAAATAATAAAAAATATTTGTAATGCACGACCAACTAATGAATTCCATGCAGAATTTGGGGGTATTTAGGGTTGTGTGGCATTCTTCTGAACTACAAAATTCAATTCTTGGAAATTTCCCAAAAAACTGTGGAAATGTTTATGAAATTCTACCTTAAACTGTGGAATTTTGGCATATATTGCAGAATAATGTGGTGAATTATGAAAACTATTTCTGCAGAACTGACTGCTTGTTTATCAGAAACTTGTGTTACTTTGGGACCATACAGTAACTGTGAAGTGGAGACACTGATGTAAGTTGGAGGAGAAACTGAACTGTGAGGTGACACTGCTGTAACTGTCACTGGTGTAACTGGGAGTAGATACTGGTGTACCTGCAGTAGTTCCTCATAATGTGTCTGTTGCACCAAATGTAGTTAATAGCCACTGTAACCCCCCACCCCAGGCTCTAGGGGTGTGCTTGATGTTAAAGTCCCCGGGAAGGGTGGTCACTGAAAGCCAAAAACACAGTGTCACAGAAATGTTGCTGCATTTATCTGGTTCAGATTGTTGTTACATTGGGGTGCCACAGTTTCTTGTTTTAGACCTGTGTGGCATGGCCCTGTAGTCCTATTGGGAGGACTAGAAAAGCAGGTTGCAAATGCAGAACCTCATGAGGTGTCAAGTGCTCGAGACTGTGCACCACGGTCCCACTGTGCTGTCACAATAATTTTTCCCTTTTCTTTAAGGTTTGCACTGATGAAAAAATCAGTAAGAAGCACTCCCTCCAACAAGCAATGATCCTGATCCCTGATCCCTTTGTTATGCGCCGAATGAAAAAAAAAAAACAATCATTAAGGCACGCAACTTGAAAAGCTGGCTCCAGAGCCTTTAACAGGTAATCCTAAAAAACAAAATGAAAGAGCACTCCCTCCAACAAGCAATCCAGAACACAGTTAATCAGCAGCACGTCTCCTTTCTTCTTTTGGTCACTAGTAAAGTGTGCCATTTCCTCTCGGGTATGCCTTCCCATCCCCATGTTCTCCATGCTGTCCATGCTCCTCCTGTTCATCCCCAAACAAGGAGCTGAGGGGCCACCGCTGATGGAGGTAAGGCGGCCCCCTACATCCTGTCCCTTCTTCCTTGATACCAGTGCACTACACCGCCACCACCGTCCCACCATGAGAGCCTAGGAGGTAGGGTGTGCCATGCAGTCTGGATCTCAGGAATTTCCTCGCGAAGCCCTGGTACAGAGGGCTCTGCTCCTTCCCTGCCAGGACCAGATGGGTGCTTCTGAAGTCCGACTCAAAGTGATCCCATGCTGTCGCACTACTTTTTTTTTTTAAGGTTCAAAAACAGTTTTTTACTGTGGGGGGAAGGTTATAATTTAATTAGGGGACTTTTTCCCTTACTTTATAATGTTGGCAACAGTCTTTTCCACTGTGCCAGAGAACGCTGAAAGTGAGAGCATAGGAGAGAAAGAGATCAAAAGCGAGAGCGTTTAGTATTTTAGATTAAAAAAAAAGCTTCCACTTGCTGCACCAAGGCTATTGTAGTAGAGGGGAGGGAAGAGGAGCGAGGACCAGGGAGAGAGAGTGCGATGGGCATCAGTAAAGCTGCACCCAGCGGCTAATGTTGAAGTGGGGTGGGACAGAGGAGCGAGGACCGAGGAGAGAGAGCCACACTGTGGTTAATGTTGAAGCTGGGGAGAACTGGAGCATAGGAGTGAAAGAAAGCAAAAGCGAGAGAGCTCTTAGTATTTTAGATTAAAAAAGCATTTGTCAATGCCGAATGTTGTCTCGCTGGCATTGACATTGGTAGTGCCGGAGTTAGAGACGCATAATAGGAATGGCAGTGAAGTATTGAAATGTCGCCAACCCCACCCCCACCCTGTAGAGACTGACAGGCATTGGAGTGTGCCTTTGGGTCATCAGCTATAATGCTCATGTCAATGTACCTCACCCTACCCTGTAGACCCTGACAAGTGTTGTGGTGTGCTTTGGGGTCTTTGGGTGTTATACTTACCCCATTCCATAATGAAATACACTGAGGTGGGTGCAGTATAGGAGCATGGGGTGAACTTTGTGGCTGAACAGTGCAAGGCACACAGCAATGCCTGTCGCTGGCTGCAGGGTGGGGGTGGAATGGTGTGAGCATTACAGCCAATGATCCCAAGTCACACCCCTGACACCTGTCAGTCTCTGCAGGTTGGGGTGCTACAGTTGGAAAGCCTAACACTGTAGTCATGTGTTGGTATTTTCACTCCAAATTTTCAACATGGGCTTTTTGTGAGCCCACCTCATGAAAAGTGGCACACTCTGTTTGTTAGCTGAAAGGTGATTTTGCACAGCGGCTATGCCATTTGGTGACACAGGGATGAAAACACATTTTGACAGGATGTGGAAAATGATATTGTTCATGTATTATATTGTTCATGAGGAGGCGTAAAAAAAATGGCAACGTTGAAAATCGAGTGAAAATACAAAAAATTGGTAAAGTCATGAGCATGCATAGAAACTGTGCAACACACATCTATAACCCAATTATTTTTTGGGAGTTTGTTAGCCACATTTTTAACATAGGCATTTTGTGACCTTCCCTCATGAACAGTGGCACTGTGATTTTGTTAATCTGTCCCAAAAGTTGATTTCCCACAGTGACCATGCCATTGTATGCCACAGGTGCAGAAACACATTTTGGGCAGGATGTGAAAAACGACAGCTGTAGTGTTCATAAGGAGGTGTAAAAAAATGCCAGTGTTGAAAATCTGGCATGGAAATATTGCAAATTTGTGAAATTACAAGGGTGCATGGAAACTACGCAGCTCTTGTAACACAGTCATTTTATGGACTTTCGGCACCAAATTTTCAATATAGGCATTTTAGGACCTCTGATCACGAAAAGTGTCACCGTCATTTCCTCAAACTGTCCTGAAAACTGATTTCGCACAACGACCACACTATTCTGCGCTGGACATACAAAAACACATTTTGGCCAGGATATGTAAAATGACAGCTGTACTGTTCATCAGGAGGTGTGGAAAAATGTCAATTTTGAAAATCTGGAGTGAAAATATTACAAATTCATGAAGTTATGAGTGTACATGAAAACAGTGCAATGCACACTCATGAAACAACCATTTTGGGATTTTTTTCACCAAATTTGCAACATAGGCTTTTTGAGAGCCCCACATATGAACAGTGGCACTGTCGTTTTTGTTACTCGGTCTCGAAAGGTGATTCTACGCAGTGACCATGAAATCACCTTTCGGGACTGAATAATGCCATGACAGTGATTGAATTCATGAGGAGGGGTCCCAATAATCCCATGTTGAAAATTTGGTGCACAAATTCCAAAAAATGCCCGAGATATGCACAAAAGTTGATGAAACCCTATTTATGCCATTGCACAGCTTACCGGCATTTTTTCGGTTCGCAGTCGGCTTTGAAGAGTGCAGACATGTTCCCGGTCCACCGAAGATCGTCTCACCAGACTCCAGAGGTAAGTATGGGGTGCGGGGAGTGTGGGGAGGCAGGGTGCGCAGAGGGTGGGCGGGTGTGGGAGAGGGCAGGAGACTGCAAGGACCGTTTTCTTTCTTTCACAGGGTTAAAAGAAAAAACAAACATTGGGACAGTTTTTATTTTTCAGGATTGGCATGCTGAGGTAGGCTCCCAGCATGCCACTTAAGTGTTTTTTTTTTGGTGGATGCTGTAGCCAATGGGGATTGGGCACCCCATCGGCACACAACAAAAGCAGGGGAGAGCCAAGGGGATTGGGCACCCCTTGGCACATAATAAATGGGGAGTGATTATGCCGATGGGGAGGGCTCCTCTGCACATATACATAGAGTCCCAGCATGCTGACAGGAGGGATTGGGCACCTCGGTTGGCATTGTGCCACCATTTGTAATCTATTTTTCACCAGGAAAGCACATCAGAGGTCCACTGCATATGACGAGCTTTGCTTGCATTGCAGTGGACATTTCATTAGATGTGCTCGTCACATTATGTATTCATGGTGTGGCACCGGCATGCAGGCTTTTTGGGGAATGAGGGATGCACCTACTGATGTGTGCCCTGCATTAGCCCAACAGTGACTAATGGTACCCTGACAGTAGCTACTGTATGCAGTAGAGCTGAAAAGCTGAGGACAGTCTGTGCTTTTCTTATATTTTTTTGGAATTTACTTCCCAGCTCTCCCTGATTTCCAGGGATGCCTCAGATATTTGACAACAAATACATTTTTGTCTTCTTCCTGAAGTTCTCATCTCTGTCATTGTACAGCAGGGAGAGGCACACACATGTCAAACATTTACAATAAGTTACAATCCTATTATTTTAAAATTAGATTCTTTATAGGAATAAGTTATTCTTAATGCTTCTTCATTTATTTTTAGAATCTCAGATGAACTGTCCCTGATACATATGTCCCTTTTCTTTTAACAGACAGTTGTGTGGCACTGTCAGGGGGTAGAGGCAAATGTTGGATACAAAGAAGATGACCTTGCAAGAAAGCTTTCAATTTTCTTATAAACCTTCATGTGACTTTTTGTTGTTGTTCAGTTTGCTGCCTTTAAGTGCTTTGTAAAACCATTTTTGCATTATGCAATTCATCAAAAGTGGCTAGCAGATTCCCAGGAATCCCTTGACTTTTGAGGAGAAATGTGCTAAGTTGTTGCTGGAGGAAGGGAAAACTGTAGAGGACTTTAAGAAACTATTCCTGCCACCTGGGGGTGTTCCTTCCCCAACACACCCTCCCGCTCCAGCATCTGTTACTACCCTGCTTTCTGTTCCCATGCCAATGCTGGCCCCTATATCTGTACCTGCCATTAGTCACAACTCCTACCAAAGGCTGAGACTCTTCTTGAGCACCCTCCCCACCCCCCAGGGGGAGGATGACTGCGAGACCTGGATAGATTATGTTGCCCCTCTAGTTCTTGAATGGCAATGCTCAGAAGCAGAGAAATGAAAGAGGTTGAGTGAGTGCCTCCAAAGTCCTGCCCTGGCTACCATCCATGTCAAGCAGGCCAATAACCCTGAAGCAACTGCACAGAACTATCTTGATGCATTGGAAAATGTGTATGGGAGCCCGGATTCAGATGAGGATCTGTGGTGGAGAGTAAGAAATGCTCAGCAGTACTCAGGGGAGCCATTGTCTGTGTATGTACCTTGGCTGAAAAGCTGCTACAAGAATATCTCAGAAAGGGTAGTTTGCTGTCAAATTAATTAGATCGAACTAGGCTGGACCAGATCCTTAAGCCTGCTTCATTTTCAGAATTGTTACTGCTTCAGTTGTGCCTTGCCACCGACTGGAATCACCCTCCTATGATGAGCTAATGAAAGAAATTGGGGTTGAGCAACGGCGACCCCATGGAGGAATTGCACCCATATCTGCTGCTGCTGCTGCACAAGTGACCAAGAGTGATCAGCCAAGTGAGGCTCAAGAGCAAAGTCAGCACTTAACGAGCACTCTGAGAATGCAAAGGACTTTCTGCCCTGGGTCCAGCATTGGAAAGATGAGCTACTAAAGGAAGTCCGAGTTGAAGATGGGTGCCTCTGCAAGGGTTTCCCCATGGAACAAGATTGTGGTCCTTTCAGGATGTGACTGCCTTGAGGGTGGGGTGCACCCTCAGGCATCCGCTACCAAGGGTGGCTGCAAGGCTGAGATCACCAGATTGACTGCCATTCTAAAGGAACTGTTAAGACACATAGCACCACTCTCACCACTGCAAGCAGATACTAGACCCCAATCTCTTACTACTGCTTCAGTTCCTCATACGATGTTCTCTCCCAGGATGACCCAGGAGTCTATCATTTGTCACAACTGCGGAAAGGATGGCCATATGAAAAGAGAATGCCAGTCTCAGAAGGACTTAGAAAGAGTAATAAACATACTCCAAGGGGAGCTCCAAAAAGCAAATCAATGGCCAAGAGGTGCCCAAAATGACTGCAGCGAGGGTTCAAGAAACCCTAACTCAAATTTCTTTGGGGCTAAATCGTCTGTCCAGGCCTCTGCTAGTACCTCTCCAGACTGGTCCAAAATAGTGGGACCTTCAATGGAGACTACGGTGACTGTGAATGGTATTCATACTTGGGCTGTGCTTGACAGTGGGTTGCAAGTGAACATTGTATTCCAGGACTGGTATGACAAACACTTATCTGATGTGCCTTTGCAATCCCTGGAAGGCCTACATGTGTGGGGCCTAAGCGACAAGTCTTATCCCTACCTAGGGTATGTCCGCCTCTGGTTGTCTTTTCCTGCAACTGAAACAGGTGTAGAGGAGTGAGTAGAGACATTGGTCCTAGTGTGCCCCCCCACTGGACTGTATGATGGGGTCCCTCTGTTAATTGGGACAGACACCCATATGTTTGGGAGACTAGCGTAACTCTGTCATGAGAAACAAGGGCAACAGACTGGGAGGGCCCTGAGAATTCTGGCTGTGATCAAGAGGGCCTATGATTTGCAACAGAAACCCAAGGAAGTAGATCAGGATGATCTGGTGGGGATTGTGTGGAAGAAGGATCCCGATTCAATGGTACTGGCCCCTAACGCCCAGTGTACCATTCAAGTGGGGGTCTGCCTCCGGAAAGATGTCAAGAACAAAATACTGATGTTGGATGTGCCAGGTGATGGAAAATTGCCAGAAGGATTATTGGTCAAGCCTAGCATCTTGCCTGCTCATGCCCATGCCTATGCATGACGAGTGATGGTCCAGATTCATAATATATAAGATTGGGGGATCAGGGTGAACAGAGGGGCACCCTAGCTATGGTATACTGTGCAGACACTGCAGTATTGCCCAGCAGCAAGCACCATGGTGAGAAGGAGAGAGTGACCCCAGACTTGTTTGACTTTGGTGACTCCCAATTGCCAGCTGAAAGGAAGGCTAGAATTAACAAGAGACTTTCCCAGAGAGACCGAGTGTTTTCGTTGAAGGAATGGGATGTGGGATGTGCCCAGAGTGCGGAGCATCACATACGCCTGCACGATGAACGGCCATTCCGAGAGAGGTCCCAACGCCTAGCCCCAGCAGACATAAAGGATGTGAGAAGACACCTGCAGGAAATGCTCGCTGCTGGCGTGATACAAGAATCCAGGAGCCCATACACCTTTCCCATTGTGGTTGTGTGTAAGAAGAATGGGTCTGTGAGGATGTGTGTTGATTATCGAACCCTGATCTGGCAGACCAACCCAGACCAATACACTATGCCTCATATACAAGATGCCCTGGACTGCTTGAATGGGAGCAAATGGTTCTGGGTGTTGGATCTTCGCAGCGGATACTACCAGATCCTGATGGCCCTGGAAGACCATGAAAAAACACCCTTCATCTGTCCATTGAGGTTCTATGAGTTTCTGAGGATGCCAGAGGGGATATAAGGTGCTCCAGCCACCTTTCAGCGACTGATGAATGTGCGGTGGGAGATATGAATTTGCTGGAATGCCTTGTGTACATGGACGGTGCCATTGTGTTTGGGAGCACCTTAGAGGAGCATGAGAACCGACTGTTTAAAGTCCTAGACCGACTGGAAGACTTCGGCCTCAAGCTGTACATTGACAAGTGCCAGTTTTTCCAAACCTCCGTGAAGTATGTGGGGCACATAGTATCTACAAAAGGGATAGAGACTGATCCTGGTAAGGTTGAAGCACTGACTATTTGGCCCCAGACCCATAATCTGAAAGAACTACAATGTTTCCTGGGATTCTGTGGCTACTGCCTCAGGTTCATAAAAGACCATTCCAAGGTGATTCACCCACTCTTGAACCTTACCCAGGATTACCCTCCTTCCAATCATAAATATAAAAAATGGGCCATTACAGAGCCAGAAAAAGTATACTTCCACCCAGGTGAACTCTTTGGACCCTGCTGGATGCCCGATTGTGAAGCAGCCTTCCATGAGATCATATACCAGCTCACCCACGCCCCCATTCTCACCTATGCTGACCCCACCAAACCCTATGTGCTGCATACGGACACTAGTCTGCAGGGTCTAGGAGTGGTGCTGTATCAAGACCATGAGGATGGTCTGAGACGAGTAGCTTTCGCCAGTAGGAGCTTGACCCTGCCTGAACGAAACTGCCCTGTGCATAAGATGGAGTTCCTTGTGCTAAAATGGACCATCATTGACCAGTTTCATGAATACCTCTATGGGGCAAAGATATTGGTGAAGACTGACAATAACCTGTTGACCTATGTACAGACTTCAGCTAAGTTAGATGCCAGTGGGCACCGGTGGCTTTCTGCATTATCTACCTGTGATTATGCTGTCGAATACAGACCGGGCCTGAACCATATTGATGCTGATGCCCTATCACGAAGGCCCACTTCCAAGAGTGATAGAGATGAACAGATGTCTGAGGACACAGTGGACTGTTTATTAGATTGCTTGGGCCCTTCTGACACCTGCATACCAGCTGCTTATTGCCACTACTCTGCTCTAGATATTAGTGCACTACCTCAACTTGACAATGACAGCATTCAGTGGGATCAATCCCGAGATCCTATGATTCAGCAAGCACTTGATGCCTTGCGTGCGGGGAAAGATGTGTCTAAGTTACTTTCCACTGACTTGCGAACTGCTTTATTGTTTAAAGAAGTCCTCAGATTGAAGTTATTTATTTATTAAATTTATTTATTAAATCTTGTTAACCGGGTAAGCCCACTGGGCCCCAAAGGTCCCTTTTTCAGGGCGCAATCGGAGTTAGTTATATAATTTGCGCATTTATACAGGTAATACAGTGTGTAGGATATATCATACAGAAATTACAAAGACAGCATACAGTTTTGGTGGGAGATGGCAGGAGGAACATTACAATCAATGAAAACAGCAGAACACTGTAGTACATATAATTTAGGGTTATGCTGACAGCATACAGTTTCTGTGGAAGAAGGCAGATGTGTTACAATACAAAGTACAGCCGTGCCAGCAGATAGATGTGGGGTGGTAAGTGCTTAGAGGTGCACACTAGAGGGTCCACATAGGATAGAGTATGAGTTTATTAGTTGTTATCCTTATAGGGGAGCAAATTTTGTAATAACACAAATGACACAAGGTATGGTAGGCTAGCCTATGGTACAGGGGCAGGGACTAAGGTTAAGGAGGTGAGTGCACAGTCCCTTTTGAAATATGGCTAGGGTGGGTACCTCCTGAAGGTGGCTGGGGAGATTGTTCCATGATACAGGAGCCAGATGCATAAAGGATTTACTCCCAGCTACCAAGCAGGCCAAGGGAATTTCCAGTAGGTTTTTGCTTGAGGAACGGAGTGGTCATCTGGCCCGCTTTGGGGCAAGTAATCCGATCAGTTCTGCCAGAGGTTGGGCATCGAGGATCTTGTAGGTCAGGCTTAATAGGGGGTACTGGAGCCTGTTGTTCAGAGATGGCCAGTTGAGGGCTGTGAGGGCTTCACAGTGGTGGGTCATCGGATGGGATTTGGAAGCAAAGCGAGCTGTCTTGTGGTATAAGGTCTGTAATTTGCCATGGTCCAGTTTAGCGACACCGAGAATGATGGGGTCAGCGTAGGTTAAGGTAGGGAGGAGGATGCTTTGTGCAATTGCCAGTCTCATCTCTGGTATCATGTTGTGGCTTAGATGATAGAGGAGGCCCAACCTTTGATGGATGCTTTTTATTACCCGATCCACGTGGGGCTTCAATGTGAGCCCCTGATCTAATGTGAGGCCCAGATATTTGAGAGACTGTATGACCTCTATTTTGGAGCCAGATGTGGTAGCGAGTGGGAGAAGATGGGCCTGGGAGGGACCCAGGGATTTTGGCCCAAACAGCATTGCCTTTGTCTTGGTGGGGTTAAGGACCAAGTGATTCTCAACTAGCCAAGTCTCAGCCTTAGTGAAGTCTGCTTGGAGCATGGGTCCTAGGTCAGATGTGTGGACTCCTGTTCTGTACAATACTGCATCATCAGCGTACTGTGCTATGGAGCTGCCCCCTCAATGGCCGTGGAGGTAATTTATGAATAGGGAGAACAATAGCAGGCCTAAGTTATAGCCCTGTGGAACCCCCTCAGTTAAAGGTAGTGGTTCGGAGGTGACCCCTCTCCACTTGACCTGTTGAGCATGGTCAGTGAGGTAATAACTGAACCAGGTGAGGGAGTGCTGGTCCAGCCCAAGTTGGCTAAGCTTTGTTAGTAGGAGAGGATGATCTACCAGGTCAAAGGCCTTGGAAATGTCAATGAACACGGCCCCAGTGGGGGTACCCTTGTCCAAGGCAACCAGAACATCAGAGGTAAATTTAATGAGGGCATTGTAGGTACCATGCTTTTGTCAAAAGCCATGTTCTGAGGGGGCCAGGAGCCTGTTGGCTTCCAGGTATTCCCTTAGTTATCAGTATACTAGCCGGTCCTGGATCTTTGGCAGGTGACATAGTATGGAGATGGGTCTATAGTGGCCTATCATTTCCCTAGCTCCGCCCTTGTGTATTGGGACTACATTGGTCTGTTTCCATATTGATGGGACTGTTCCATCCTGCAGGGATCAGTTTATTAGCAGGGCTACAGATAGGGCAATAGCTGGGGCAGCGCCCTCAGTAGCCTAGGGTCCAGTCCGTAAGGTCCTGGGGATCCGTTGAGTTTTAGGGATTGTAGGAGGGTCAGCACTTCTTTGGCTCACACTGTCCACATTTGAAAATGGGCAGATGGAGGGTGATGGGATTCAGAGGCTGGAGGGCCCAGGGAGCTATGTGGGGGGCTGGATCTGAGCGCCCCAGGTCAGTGAAGAAGTGATTGAAGGCTGAAGCAGCCTCCCCTGCATCCGTAAGTGGAATGTTGTTACAAATTATGTTACCCTACTGGGGAGTTTTTGTCCCTTTTAGTAGGGAGTTGATGCTTATCCAGAAGGACTTAGGGTCAGATAGGGTTCGCTGCTGGAGGGATTTTAAGTAGTCCCTTTTGGCAGATTTGGAGATTTTTTGGCACTGGTTCCGTAGCGATCTATAGGCAGGCAGCGAAGTCTGCAGGGATGGCAGAGCTCCTTGCCCTTTTCCATGCCTTTTCTCTAGCTATCATCAGAGACTTTAGCTCACGTGAAATCCATCTGTGGCAGTGGCCCTTAGCTAGTCTTCTCCTAACCGGAGCATGTATGTTGGCCACCACAGAGAAAGTGCACTGGAAGTACTGAGCTGTGTCGTCAGTACTGCTTAGGAGTTTTATCGGTGACCAGTCTATATTTCTCATGGAGCTCTGGAAGGCCTCAGCAGGGAATCCAGAGAAATCCCTGGCCACTGTGAGCCTGGGCGGAATCCTAGGAGGCCGGTTTTTCCAGATACAGAAAGTGGGTGAGTGATCGCTTAGGGCATCAGACATCACGCCAGTCACTTATATGTTGGCGGGGTTGGAGGCAAGTATCCAGTCAAGGAAGGAGTGGTTCCCTGTTTTTTGGTTGTGCCTTGTGACCTCGGTGATGACCTGGGTCAGGTTTGCATCAAGAATTGTGGCCTTGTAGTTTTGCTCGGTGGAGGGTTCCCACTTCAAGTTGAAGTCCCCAAGGACCAGTAGCTCTGTGTGCTGTGCCCCCCTTAGGGAGTGAACTAGGTTCTGGAGTGCTGGGGTGCCACCAGTGGGAGGATTGTAGATATAGCCTATAGTTAGATGCTTTGCACGTCCCAGTATTATTCTGATAAATAGTGATTCTGGACCTGTAGGGCTTGGCATGTCAGCATGGGACAAGGAAGCTGCCAGGGAGTTGCTCACATAGATAAGGACACTTCCTCCTTTTTTCCCTTCTCTGTCCTTTTGGAAGGAGTCATAGTGGTCTAGTGCCACTTCGTGAGGGAGTATGTGTGGCTTCAACCATGTTTCGGATATGGCTAGTATATCAGGCCTATATGTTTCTACCCAGGATTACACCTCAGGCATCTTAGGTCTTAGGCTGCAGACGTTCATATGAGCCACCCCCAGGCCTATGGTGTGACACCATATAGGGTCACTTGAGGATCCCAGGATGGAATTGATGGGTGGGGGCCCAGGGTTGGGGTGAATGTCACCTGCCCCAATATTAGTATTAGCAGGATGAGGCAGAGTGCCATTGGTCTACTGAGAGAAGATTGTTTTGATAGTTTGTCTGGCACACCAGAGAAGATGATGTAGCAGGCTCCCTTGTGTGCTAGTCCATGTTTTAGGACCAGCGAGTGCAGTACTGTTGATCCTGGGCAATCTGTGAGGGGAGGTAGATGATGATCCTGCACACCCCTAAGCAGGTTAGGGTCTTGGCAGTGACTCATTTTTGCATCTACCCACCCTAGCGCAGCTGCGTACAGGGGCAGCACTACTGGTACTCTGAAGTTGGCAGGGTTTTGGTTCAGCCGCAAGCACCATCAGTGCTGGTAATGTGGCTTGGCTACTTCAATGTGGTTCATATTCCTCCAAGCCTCCAGACCCAATAGTGGTGCAGTGGGTGTGGGGTACCCTGCTTTTGAACCATTCTGTTTTCCTTATGGGGTGTGTTTGCCTTACTAAGTTATGTCTTGGATTAGGGTTGCTGGTAGGAGCCTCTGCGCAGGGGATGTCAGCAGTAGGCAGCAGTGGGGGTCACGTTGTATCACTGGCCCCTCACTCCAATACTTCCCTTGGGTGTGGTATTTGAGAGTAATCCCCATTTATGCTGTAAAACTGGTCAGAGCCCACAGCTGAGAGGAGTGTTCTACTGTGGAGCTGGTGGCAATACTAGTAGGATAGGCAGCCCTGCTAGGGCAGCCTCTAGCAGCAGTCGATGATAAGCTGCAAATGGAATAGTGAGCTGATAGGCTCAAATGTGCACGTGGACTCCACTATGTAAGGCCGAGTCCACCAAGGATGGTGGTGGGGAAGCTGACGTGGAGTGTCAGCGGGGATCTCAGTCAGAGAGAACAGCAGCCATAGTTTGGACCATGTGGTGTCTCGCAAACTTGCAAACTTTGCCGTACCTCTGTCAGCCTGTATGGAGGGCTATCTTCTGTGGGCCCTTGCGACCTTCCTCCCATCGGGGGGGGGGGGTGTCTGCAGTGTTCATTCCTTGGTGGTGGACTGCGGAGGAGCAGAATAAATGGCAGGTTTAAATAGGTGAGTTCCTTTTGATTTTCACAGGGGGAGGGAGTGAGCATAAGAGGGAGGGCTGGATTTGCCCTGGGTTGATGTCCCAATATGTGCCAGCCCTTAGTGGAGCATTGTAACAGGCTGTTGCTTTTTTAGGGCAGGGAAAACTAAATAAAATAAAAAAAAAAAAAAACTACTGATCCTGCTGTTAATTCTGCAGTTTGAAATTAGGGCTCCTTACAGTAGTGCAACACTATCACCTCTGCAGTTTAAAATTAAGGTGCCTTGCAGTAGTCACGGTTATCTGTGCTAGGGGAGACAAAGCAGTGCTATCAACTCTGCAGTTTTAAAATTAAGGCGCCTTACAGGAATCGTGGCTATCTGTGCTTGGGGAGACAAGGCAACATACAGAAAACTCCACATGTGTGGGGATAACAATTACAATTAAAGTCACTGAATCCTGAAAATGGCACCAATCAGTCTCAGTCGGAGAGAACAGCAGACGTAGTTTGGATTGCGAGGCATCTAGCAAACTTGCAAACTTTGCCATACCTCTGTCAGCCTGTAGGGAGGGCTCTCTTCTGTGGGCCCTCACGACCTTCCTCCCATTGGGGGGGCGTCTGCAGTGTCCGTTCTCTCGGTGGTGGTCAAGTTGCTCAATCAGTTGTTGTATAGAGAGATGTATAGAGAGACAGTAGATCATAGTGGCAAAGTAGACAAGCAACAATTGGTCCTGCCCATGGCCTTTAAAGATTTGGTACTGAGGTCTCTCCACAATCACATGGGGCACCTCGGTATTGACAGAACCCTTGATCTGATATGATCTTGCTTCTATTGGCACAAAGTGGGAGCTGATGTTGAGCACCATGTAAAGACTTGTAGTCGCTGCCTGCAAAGAAAATCCCTGCCTCAGAGGGCTGCCCCCCTTGTTAATATTGTTACCAGTGCTCCCACGGAACTAGTCTGCATAGATTTCTTGTATTTAGAGCCTGATTAGTGGAACACCGGCAATGCGTTAGTGGTTACGGATCATTTCACATGGTATGCACAAGCTTTTCCCACCAAAGATCAAAAGGAATCTACCATGGCCAAGGTGCTAGTGGAAAATGTCTTCGTCCACTATGGTGTCCCCCAGCAGATTCATTCTGATCAAGGCAGAGACTTTGAGAGTCAGCTAATCAAATAAATGCTCTCTCTATGGGGCGTGCGAAAGTCAAGAACCACCCCCTACCATCCGCAGGGAGATCCTCAACCTGAACATTTTAACCACACCCTTCTAGACATGCTGGGCACCCTCCATCCAAAAGACAAGCATAAATGGAGCCAGCAGATTAGCACCTTGGTACATGCATACAATTGCATGAAAAATTATACTACTGGGTTATCCTCCTACTGCCTCATGTTTGGGAGAGAGGCCCGGCTGCAAGTTGACGTCTGTTTTGGGGTCTCTCCAGATGGGGTCTGAGCCAAAAACTACTTGCAATATGTACAAAAACTGAAAGTTCAATTGAACCATGCCTATCAACTGGCCCAGACAATGGCTGCCAAGAGAAATCTAGCCAACAAAGAGAGGCATGATAAAAAAGTAAAGGTGCAAGAGCTTCGACCTGAAGACTGTGTGTTGTTACGCAATTTGGGACTGTATGGTAAACACAAAATTGCTGATCGATGGCACCATCTTCCCCATGTAGTAGTTGGAAAGTTGGATGATTTATCTGTGTACAAGGTGTGTCCAGAGAACAAATCCAAAGCTGTCAAGACCATGCACTGTAACCACTTGCTACCTATCAGTCAAGTAATGATTGAGGCCAAACCCCCAACAATTGAGCCCCCTGGGCCGGTGACTCATGCTGCTGCAAGAGAGAGATAGAGTCAACCTACCCCAGTGGTCACAGATTTAAGGTTTCCTTCACAGCAGGCCCAGAATGATAGTGACTGTCAGTCCACTTCTGACGAATGTGAATACGACCATGCCTATTACCCCTGTTATGAACTGAGTCAGCTGTTTTGAGGTAACCCCCTGATAAATTGTGGGGATGAAGCTGAGCATTTTGGACTGCCTTACCCCCCAGCTTCATCCTTGGAGCCAATGTTCCCAGAAAGTGAAGTGCAAAGTATCACATCTGAAGATGTTGAGTGTGTATTGTGGAACTGTATGATTTGCCTGAAGAAGGGGCTGAGGGTTTGAGTCTTTCTGGTGACATACCAGAACTTGAAGAACACTATGAGAGTGCTGACCACCCCCCTTCAGTGACTCAAAGCTTGATTGTGCCTGAGCCTTCACAAAATGAGTCAAGTGTTGAAGGAACAGAGCCTGCAGAGCAAGGAGCTGACAGTGCCCCAGGTTTGCACGTTCCCATCCAGGCAGAGGCACCCCTCACAAGTGACGAGAGTCCCCAGACCAGTTCTGAGAGTACAGAGACTGTAGTTGTGCCCCTCAGAAAGACTGGCCAAGCTGTCAAGCCAGTAGTACACCTCAGTTATGATTCTGCCGGGAGGCCAGTGGATTTGCCTCTCAATGTGGTGCACAAAGATGTTTATGTCTCACCAAGCTCACTGCCTAAATTGAGCTTGACAGCCAATTCCAAGTTACTTGTCTTTCCCTCTCACCATGCTGCCCCTGCCCCATCTAGCCCCAAGTTAGCTGATAAGGAAGGGCCCCCTCTTGCATTCTTTAAGGTACAAGAAGTTATTACCTGATTCAGTATAGTAATGTTTAATTTACCTGTGTGAAATATGCAAAATGTATTGTCCGAATGGACAAAGTATTGGGGAATTTAGTGAATATGTATAGTAAAGTAATAAGTTTATGTTAACTGTTGCATGATGGTACAAACTTGACATGGACACCAAGTTTTCTCCAGGCAGGTAAGGGTGTAACCCCCCCCTACAAATGGGGGTTCCCGAAAAGTCTTCCTTCAGCTTGCCTAAATGCTCACTGCCAGGCTGGTGTCCTGTGTTTTAGCAGTTTAAATGTGATTGCCAGACAGTGCCTGTATAGCCTCTCTGCACTATCTCTTTAAGAGCTGCCTGGATTGCAGTCATAAGTAATCTGAGAGGGAGCTCTGTTGAAAGATGTAACTATTTGCTGAAAATCATTTAGAGTGATAATGATAATGTAGTTTGTCTAACCTGCCTTCTTTGCAGCAAGGACTGTTTTGTTTATCTCCACTATCTTGGTCCTGGACTGTGAATTGGACCAATTAGTACTGGTGGGACCTAAAATGGAGCCAGACTACAGGAGCTGACTGGAGTCAAAATCTGTAGAAATTGTAGTTTTGGGCTTTTTGCACCTTTTTGCACCTGAAGAGGGAGCCTTTGTTGTGACTGACAGGAGGATCAGCCAACCAAACCTTTTGGATCTTGAGAAATTTCCCAGGCTGCTGCAGCTAGTTTCAGTTTTGAGCTAAGAAGTGAAGAAATAATCAGCTAAAGTGATTTTGAGCAGCAGTTCTGTGTAGTTTTGCATGGGAGAACTGTGAAAGGGCTGAGTTTTGGCCTGCCTGTCTGCCTGCTGTCCCTAAGAAGGAAAATAGCGTTTATTCGAACTGAATCCAAGTTGTGAGGACTATTTAAGCCACTGGACTGTGACCAGGCTTTAACCTGAAGAAGACTGCAGATTTGCTGAATGCGATTGGCCTGTCAGGATTTCCAGCTGCTTTTGAATCCCCGGTTTGTGCAGAGACTTTGCTATCGTGACCGGAGAGCAGTTTGCCTGGTACAGTAGAATTTCCTTACATGTAAATGTGCTGTGTATTGAAAGTGGGTCGTGATTTGGTTCCCCACTGTGTGAACTGTGTTCTGCTTGCTGGAAGCTTTATCCAGCCTAATCGGACTGAATCCGCATTCAGCTCCTTTTGGCCTGGGCCATGTCATGCTGGCCCTGCCAGTCTACCCCACTGCACAGAGAAAGCCATCGATGAGAGACCTGCCTGGGGATCAGCCCCCTGCTCCATGCTTGAACAGGAACAACTCCTCGGCAAATCGTGTGGGCCCTGCTTCTCCTGGCACTCCAGATTAACCACCTGCTATCTCGCTTTTCGTCCAGCCTGTGTCCAGTCTTGGGTATCATGAGTAATCATCAGAGTAGCTCCCTGCAACAACAGCCTAATCTAAAAGTGTGTCATCTGATTGTCTTGTTGCTTTCTTTTCACAAACTGAGCCCTCCAGCTCCGGATTACAAATTGTGTGTGTTGTGCATGTTGTTTTCTTCCATCACAGGGCTCCAACCGGCTGCAACATTCCTGGCTAGCCCACCATTCTCCATCTGGGTACCCAGAGTGTGTGACTGTTTATGGACCCTGAAGTGCATGCATAACTGCTTGATTAATACAGCCTTTAAGCAAATTAACCTGATTACATCCAACCCTTATTCAAGTCCCTTAAATAAATCAGATCTAACTCTTTTTTGCATTTACCCTGTCTGTGGTTCCAGTTTGTGCAAGAGTACTGTACTGCTGTTATTTGTTTTGTATAACCTTGTTTTACAGGAGGTCCCCAGGGCTGGGTCAGAGGAAAGCCCTGGTGGTAAGTGCAAACAATGCGGGTACTTGTGTGGTGTATCAGGGGTATTGTGAAAGTGATTATTGTGTATTGTTCTGGCCACTAGTAAGGAAAGATGGGGGTTACAGTGTCCTGGAGGGCTGTGTCCAGGTTAGCTTGACTACTACCAACCCTGACCTCCGGGTGGAGGCACCCGTTTCAGAACTCAGGCCCATTAACCTGCTACTAGCCAAACAGGCAGGGGTAGTAGCCCTTGGGATAGCACCACATAGGGGTTACACCTGTACTATCCCTGATCCACATTGTACCTGCCATTGTGCATAAACAGAGTGTTTCAGTTTCTAGTGCTCCAAGTCCATGCCATTACATCAACACCACATACATTACAGTGTGGGGAATCCAGTTCTTTCCCTGGTCTACACTGTACCAATCCTTTTAGGTAAACAGAGGGTTCAGTCTCCAGGGTTGTCAGTCCCTCACCTTTCACCAGCAATAAATACATTGCAGTGTGGTGGAGACACAGATTGTCCTGGCTCCACACTGCTGATGTCACTGTGGATAAACAGAGGGTTTCAGTCCCCGTTGCTGGCTGTCCCTTGCCTTTCACCAGCAGAAAATACAATACAGTGTGGGAAGCCTGTACTTTCGCCGTCCCTGGAGATAAAAAGAGGGATAAGTCTCCAGTGCTGCCACTCCTTCACCTTTCCCTAGCATTAAGTCTATTACACTGTGGGGATGACTGCATTGTACCTGGCCCCCACTGTCCCTATCTCTCTTGTTAAGCAGAGGGTTCAGTCTCCAGTGCTGTCAGTCCCTCACATTTCAATGATACAAAATACATCACAGCTAGGGGGAGACACAAACTGCCTCAGCTCCACACTGTATATGTCCCTATGGATCAACAAATGGCTTCACTCTTCAGTGGTGGCAGTCCCTCACCTTTTACCAGTAGTAAATGTATTACAATGTGCAATGTGGAAAACCTGCACTTTACCTGTTCCTGCGGATAAAAAGAGGGCTTCAGTCTCCAGCATTAGTCAGTTTCTGACCTTTCACTTGTACTGAAAACATCACAGTGTGTGGGAAACACACACTATTCATGCCCTACACTGTACACTCTATGGATAAAAACAAAGTCTTCAGTCTCCAGTGCTGTCAGTCACTCACCTTTCATCCATACTAAATACACACTACTCTACCTGTCCCTGTGGATAAACAGAGGATTTTAGTCTCCAGTGTTGTCAGTCACTCACCTTTCACCAGTAGGTAATACATCACTGTGTGGGGAAGCTTGTACTGTTCTTTCCCACATTGTACTTGTCCCTCTTGATAAATAGAAGGTTCAGTCTTCAGTGCTGTCACCACAACAGCTTTCCCTAGCAGAAACACAATCACAGTGTGGGCATGTCTTCAACTTACCTGCCCCACACTGTCCCTGTGGATAAACAGAGGATTCAGTTCCCAGTGCTGTCAGTTCCTCACCTTTCACCAGCACTAAGTACATTGCAGTGTGGGATCCTGCCTCATGCTGTACATGCCTCTGTGGATCAACTAGCATAGCTTTAAATACTTGTAACTTGCAATTGGCTTACTTGACCATTCATATAAAAACCTAGAGAGACAATGTCAAAATACGTATTCAAATATAGAAACATAATAGATAAAATCAGAAAGTGCGCTCCCCTCACCATACACGTTCAATGCCTGCATAGTGCTAAATAACTCTTATCTTTGAAACACAATTCGTACCAGTTCTAAAGCAAACACTATTTAGGGATGTCATGCTGTGAAATCTCATTTCCTTTCTTTTTTATGTTGACTTATTTGCTTTGTAAGGTGCTCCGCTTTTGGGAGTGCATTCCACACATTGCAGTCTACAGAGCTGACAAGCTCTTTCTGGGCAAATGAAACAAAATAAAATAAATACTGTCCCATGGGAGGGGAAGGAAAACAAACATCTGTGTTTCTATCTTTTAGCCTGGAGGGAAATGGCTCCTTATATTCCCCTTTAGCACTTCTTACATCAGGAAATATTTGCATTCAGCAGCTAAAGAAAAAAACTTTGTGAATAAGCTTCCTTTCTCTGACAGAGAAAAAAAAATGTGTTACAGGGACACACCAGCCTGCTTTAACTATAGTGTTGTGATTGTGCTCAAACTCCAACTTAGTGAAGCCTGCTCAGAATCTGCTGAGCTTCATTTTATTACTGTGATAGCAAGATGTCTGCAGAGCTCCACCCTGCAGCCATAAAAATGGACTACTGAGATGATTGCAAAAGAATTTGCATTAAAATAAAACAGCCAAACATATGGGCACAAGGAAAGAGAAATGAAACATGAAGAGGAACAAGCATTGAACAATAGCGATCTGAGGATACAAGGTACCAGTAGAACTGTATGCATGCCTTTTTAGCCAGCAAGTGATAGGTTCCATGTATCGCCATCATTGTGCAGTTTTAAAGATTATTGTTATGCTTACTGTGTGAGAATCAGTTCTAAAATCTGAGTAGGGACATGACTATTTTTGTTATATATCATCTTTTATGCAGATGTTAAAGATTTTAATTATGTTTAGTGTGTTTGAGTCAGCTGTGTACAGGACTGAGTAGTGAGATGTCAATAAGAATGTAGGACTAAGTTTTTAGTCAGTATATACACACACACACGCGCGCACACACACACACACACACACATATGTTGTGTTTGATGCTTTTGATTGCAGAATTTGTTTACAGAAACCACACAAACCGGAAAGTATCTGCTTTCTTATATCATTTTTGCATTCTAGAATAAGTATTGTTTCTTTTCTTTCTGATCAGCATTTAAATTATATTATCTCATTCCACCACTCACTATAATAATAAAATGACTCGTATAACACATAAGTAGCAGTAGTGGTCAAATCTTATACTTTTAAATTCCATATGTTGCTTCTAATTAGCTGTTACCATTATCATTGTTAGGCTGTACCCTTTTCTTGATGCTGATGGTATGAAAACAGTGTTGTAGCTCTATGCTGTTACATATTATGTAGAATACCTGGTGAGTTCAGATGTTCCTTTATTATCTACTTTTTCTATAAAACATTTAGCTGATGTGGCAGGTATGAGGGCAACTTAAAATAACATTTTATTTTCCCATTTTGCTGTCCCAGGCATGGGGGCATTCAACTGGGTGGAGATAGCTGAGCCCCTTTGATCTATAACACGCTGAGTCCAATATTCAAAGGTTAACACACCCACTAAAAGGGTTAGTCAGTACACTAACCTAGGTTTACACTGGCGCTCCCAGCTGGTACATGTTCAGAAGCCCAGGAAGCATCAGACAAACCCAGTAGTACCAAACCACTAATGTACCGCTGTGCCTAAACAAATGAAAGTGTTCCCTCATGCATACCAGTGCAGTAGTATATTCAAAGTTTTGCAGTGGTGAGAAAAATCCCCCAAAACAACACTGTTTACTGCCACTGAAAATTACCTCTTAATGGGTTGTTAAGTCTATGTCCCTACCCTCGAAGACAGCACAGCTGTACTGCAGCCATTTGCCCCTAATCACCTGTTCAAACCCCAGTAACATCATCCCTTGTGGTCTAGTGTGACCGCCTGCCCCCGATCACCTGTTCAAACCCCAGTAATAACATTCCTGCTGGTCTAGTGTGACCGCTCACCCCAATCAACCGTTATCATGTAGAAAAACATCCCTGGTGTCCAGTGATCCCCCATCACCCATTTAAACTCTGGAAAAGAAACCCTGGTGTTTAGTGGTACCTTCTCCCATCACCCGTTCAAGCTCCACAAAGGACACCCAGCTGTCTAGTGGTACCCTTCCCCCACTGCAATCCAAATTCCATAAAATACGTCTGATCTCTAGTGATAAGCCCCATCACCTGCTCAAATTCAAAAAGAAACCTCAGTGTCTAGTGGTGCTCCCCAACCCAATCACCAGTTAAACTCTTACAAGGTAGCAGTAGTGGTCCAGTGCTCCCCACTCAACTCACCCATTCATATACCACCTCCCCACACCCCACTCATTACCTGGGTGACTGGCAATTATCAAAGCCCAATATGGCAATTGGCACAGCTCTCCTTTAACCTCCATATGAGCTGTCAGTGTGCACATGTCCAGTATTAAATTGAGCAGGTGATCTGGGGTTCGGAAGTAAGTAAGTGTTTGTTTATTAAGCACCCAATCCAGGAGGCTCTGGGTGCTTTACAAAAAATAACAAAGACATGCACAATATCAACAAAGTGGATAACAGGTCATGATCAGGTCAGTAGATACAAAAAATGAATATCAATAAAATAACAATATAGAAACACATAGAAACATAGAATCTGTAAGCAGATAAGGACCATACGGCCCACCAAGTATGCCCATTTCCCTATTCACTGCTGCAGCCCCAGATCATATCTTCTGCTCTGCACATCTACAGGGTAACCGTATGTCTAACCCATGTGCTCTTGAACCCCTGTATTGTTTTCACACCCACCACTTCTGCTGGAAGGCTGTTCCATGGCTCCACCACCCTTTCAGTGAAAAAGTACTTCCTAACATTACCCCTGAGCCTTCCACCCTTCAGCCTCATATTATGCCTCTTTGTTCTCCTTGTTCTTGTGCAGAGTTTTCTTTGAACTATGCTTTCCACCTGTACCCTGTTTATTCCCCTAAGGTACTTGAAAGTCTCTATCATATCTCCCCCCCCCCTTCTTTGCACCAGTGAATTGATATTAAGGTTCTTAAGACTTTCCTCGTAGGGCTTCTGGTACAGTCCATGTACCATCTTCATTACGTTCTCTGGACTGCCTCAATTTTGTCAATGTCCTTCTGGAGATGTGGTCTCCAGAACTGGACACAGTACTCCAACTGAGGCCTCACCAGTGATCTGTACTGTGGCATCACCACTTCTTTCCTCCTGCTTGTTATGCCCCTCCCTATGCACCCCAGCATTCTGTTTGCTCTTCCCACCACTTTTTCACACTGTTTGGTCACCTTCAGGCCATCAGATATGATAACCCCAGGTCTCTGTCCTGATTTGTGGTGGCCAGAATTTCCCCACCCATCCTGTAGTCCTCCCTTGGATTCCTGTGACCCAGGTGCATGATCTTGTACTTTTTAGCATTGAAACTCAACCGCCAGACACCCAACCACTCCTCTGACACTCTTAGGTCCTTTCTCATTTTTTCCACCCCCTCCTGAGTGTCCACTATCTTACAGATCTTGGTGTCATCTGCTAAAAGGCAAACCTTTCCCTCCAGATGCTCTGCAATGTCACTAATGAAGACATTGAATAGGAATGGCCCCAGCACTGACCCCTGTGGCACCCGCTGGTCAACTCCCTCTCCTCAGATTTCATGCCATTTACCACCACTCTCTGAGTCCTGTCCCTTAGCCAGTTCCCAATCTGCTTTACCACCAAAGGACCAACTCCCAGGCTCCCCAATTTATTTAGCAATCTCCTGTGCAGGACAGTGTTGAAAGTCTTGCTGAAATCCAGATAGGCTACATCCACCGCCCTTCCTGATCTACCACCCTGGTTACCCAGTCAAAGAAATCTATAAGATTTGTCTGACAGGACCTTCCCACTGAGAATCCATGCTGCCTTGGATCCTGTGCATCACTATCCTCCAGAAACTTGCAGATCTCGGTGTCATCTGTGAAGAGGCACACCTTTCTCTCCAGATGCTCTGCAATGTCGCTAATGAAGACATTGAATAGGACTGGCCGCAGCACTGACCCCTGTGGCACCCCGCTGGTCACCTCCCTCTCCTCAGATTTCATGCCATTTACCACCACCCTCTGAGTCCTGTCACTTAGCAGTTCCCAATCTGCTTGACCACCAAAGGACCAACTCCCAGGCTCCCCAATTTATATAGCAATCTCCTGTGCAGGACAGTGTTGAAAGTCTTATTGAAATCCAGATAGGCTACATCCACCGCCCTTCCTGATCTACCACCCTGGTTACCCAGTCAAAGTAATCTATAAGATTTGTCTAACAGGACCTTCCCACTGAGAATCCATGCTGCCTTGGATCCTGTGCACCACTATCCTCCAGAAACTTCATAATCCTTTCCTTAAGTAAGGACTCCATTAGTTTCCCCACTACTGAGGTTAAGCTTACAGGCCTGTAATTACCTGCCTCCTCTCTGCTTCCACTCTTGTGTAGAGGGACCACATCTGCTCTCCTCCAGTCCTCAGGTACCTCTCCTGTCTCTAGTGATGTGTTGAAAAGGGCAATGTATCAATAAAATAAATTACATCTAGTTTCCAAATGCTTCTCTAAATAGATGGGCCTTCAGACCCCACTTAAAAACCTCCACCGATGGAGCCTCCCTCAAAGATCTTGATAATGAGTTCCATAGGGCTGGGCCAGCCAACTCAAATGCTCAGTCTCTCTCTAGACTTTCAGCCTGGCCCTGGGAACTACTAGAAGGCCCATGGAGGAAGAGCAAAGGGAGCACACAGGGCAGACAGAGAACAGGAGATCACTCAGGTAACCAAGGCCCGAACCATATAGGGCCTTATAGGTGAGCAAGCCCACCTTGAAGGCAATTCTGCACCTCACTGGCAGCCAGTGCAGGTCACACAGGACCAGGGTCACATGGCAGGTCCTCCTAAGGCCTGTCAGCAACCTGGCCACCGCCATTCTGTACCATCTAATGTCATGCACATTCTAGTGAAGATTTTAGATATTATGTTAAGTGCATCTGAGTTGGCAGTGCTGTGGTCAGAGTCATGAGATTACAATAAGAATGTAATACCAGCTGGCCTGCCAGGATGGCTGTAGTGCTACCACTTAGGATGCTGAGGACCCCATTAGGGAAGGAGCATGGGTCATCGAGGGGCAGCCATGGGAGGAAGGGTTGAGCGCACCAAGAACTGCACACATTCCTCAGGTAGAAAGGGATACTACTCCTTTTGTATGACTGCCATCTGGTGGAGACTAGGTAGGAGTGCAGCTGAGAAGCACAGAAAGAGGGGAGGAGTAGCAACAAGTTGCCCAGCATGCATGCGTACCATTTCAAACATGTGTTCTCATGTCATTGCAAGCTGGCACTCATGGGGAGAAAAGCAGATGAAGGAGGAAAAAGCTGATTCCACCATATGGTGGTGCATGCACAGCCTCTTGTACAATCAACAATGTAGGCTACCCACCAAAATATATGTTCCTGGGTAAGTGGTGGACATCTTATAAGTCCATGAGAAGGTCACTGACAGGGTGCCGTTAGGTGGAATTAGGAATGAGAAGAAAGCTCTATGGAAAACAAAGTATGTTGTACCAGGTTTTCTGTAGTCCATTTACCCCCAACAGCCATATGGATTTGTATACCCATGATGCTTTGAGCTGGGTTTGAGGCTTTTGACTGCATGCAGATTTGCAGAATCAACACAAATTAAAAAGTACTTGTCTACCAGTATAATTTATGCAATATGCAGTTTGGTTGTTTTTACTTTCTGATCAACATTTAAATTATTTTGCCTCATACCCCAACTCACTGACTTGAAGAACACATAAACATCTGCTAATTATTATAAGAAACATAAAACTTGACAGCTGATAAAGACCACTGGCCCACCCAGTCTGCCCATTTTTACCTCCCTACAGTGTCACTACAGACCCTACTTGATCTCTTTTTTTTCTCCCCCCTTCCTTTCCACTGATTCACTTATGTTTCTCCAATGCACTTTTGAACCCCACCACTGTTTTTGCCCCAACCACCTCCGCTGAAAGACTGTTCCAGGCATCCTTCATGCTTTCTGTGAAGAAATACTTCCTCAGATCCCTCCTGAATCTATCCCCCTCCAGATTCATTGCATGTCCCCTTGTTCTTGAGCATCTCTTTTCTGAAAAATACTCCCATACTGTACCTTATTTACCCCTGTGAGGTATTTATAAGTCTCTATCATATACCCCTCTCTCCTCTCTTCCAGGGTGTACATACTGAAGTCCTTTAGTCTCTCTTCATGGGGCTTCTGATGCAGACCCTGCACCATTTTAGTTGCCCTCCTCTGAACAGCCTTCGCTTTGTTTATGCCTTTCTGGAGATTTGGGGCCTGATTCTCAAAAGGCCCTTAGATCACTGCAAGCTGCAGTGATCTAGGGCTTAAGCAAACCCAGGTGCTCCAGTTATCCTGCACCTGATTCTCAATCAGGTAGGGTCCCGGCCGGAAAGTCCCATTGCTTGCGGCAACCATAGCAGTGCAGCAAACAGAGGGTGTACTTGGATAGGTTGCCACAAGTCATGGGTGGCCATTTGGCACTGTCCCCAGATATTCCTTGGTGGTCTAGCAGACCCCCCCCCAATGTCCTCAAGAAATAGGTATTTAGCATACTTCCACTGTGGTCTAGTGGGCCCCTGATCACCAATTACCCCCATATAAAGAAACAATAAAATAAACTCCCTCCCTGGTGGACTAGTGGATCCCTTTCCCTAATTTCCCCATGAATTTATTATAAGTCCCTGGTGGTCTAGTAGACCCCCATCCACGATGCCCCAAGATGTAATTATGCATTCAAATTCCCTGGAGATCTAGTAGCCCACCAAAGCCCCAATCCCCTGTTATGCCATATTATGACATCATTGGTGGTATAGTAGGCCCACTACTCACCCCCCATCCCACACCAAGCCGTTGACTGGCACAGTCCACCACTCACCACCATAGTCAGCTGCCAACTGAGCTCTTAATGAGCGCATACTGTGTACAGTAAGCACTCAGTGACAGCTGTCAGTCACTGAGCATGTACTGTATACAGTACATGCTCATTCAGAGCTCAGTAGGCATCTGGCCTTGGCGGTGAATGGTGGGCGGTGCCAGTCACCGGCTAAGTTTGGGGATGGGAGGAGTGGGGTGGTGAAATACTGCCTGCTGGGGTGGGGTGACATGATACCACCAATGATGTCATAATATGGCATAACGGGGGATCAGGTCTTTGTAGGGGGTGCCACTAGATAACCAGGGAATTTCAACACATAATTACATCTTGGGGACATCAGGGGTCAGAGAGGGAAGTTCGCTAGACCACCAGGTACTTATAATAAATAATTATTTCATGAAGCCATCAAGAAGAAGGGTCTGCTAGTCCATCAGGGAGGCAGTTTATATTACTATTTCTTTATATGGGGTAATCAGGGATCGGGGTTCTAGTAGACCACCAGGGAAGTATATAAAATTTCTATTTCTTGGGAACATCAAGGAGGCGGCTCCACTAGACCACCAGGGATCCTTTGTTATTATAGCAGGGGATCGAGGATGGGTTAGGGGGATCATGGCACATTGCTGCAAGTAAGTCAACTGTACCGGTGGAGAAATTTTTAAGTATCCTTAGACCAGCCCTGGCTGGTATAATGCTACTTAGAAATTTGCCCTCTGGGACAGTTTTATAGATCCCAATTCAGGGGATTTGGCAGCCTGCGTCTACTGAAAGCCCCTAGCACCATGCTGCAGCCCATTTTGTGGCTCAGGGGCAGTGCAAGCCCCATTTGGTGAAGGCTGCCTACGGTTGACACAGGCTGCCTTTGTGAATTGCTCCCAGCACATCATTTGGCTCAAGGTGGTACTTTGAGCCATTTCTTGCGATACTAGCCCCTTGTGCTTTGCCAGAAGCTTTGAGAAACATGCCTGTGGTATCCAGAACTGGACACAGTACTCTAGGTGGAGTCTCACCAACAAAATATGCAGAGGCAATACTGCTTCCCTATTATGCTGGTGATACCCCTCCCTGTGTACCCCAGCATCCCACTAGCTCTCCCAACTGCCATGTCACACTACCTGGCCACCTTTAGCTCATCAGATATGATTCCCTACAGGTATCTTTACTCATTGGGGGGCTATCACTACCTTTCCATCCCTTTTATAACTCTTCCCCTGGTCTTCTGTGCCTGAAGTGCATGATTTTGCACTTTGTCACAGTTAAACCCAGCTGCCATACTCTTGACCACTCCTTGAGTTTTCTCAGGTCTCTGCTCATTCTATTAACCCTTCTGGAGTGCCCACTCTATTACAGATTTTGGTGTTGTCCACAAAGAAGCAAACCTTCCCTTCTAGCTTTTCTGCAATGTTACTTATAAAGACATTAAAGAGGATTGGTCCCAGTAATGATCCCTGAGGCACCCCGCTGGTCACCCTCTCATCTCCAGAGTGAACTTTGCTTACCACCACCCTCTGTCACCTATCTCCTAACCCATTTCTTACCCAATTTACCACCTTTGAACCTACTCCTAAGCTGCTAAGCTTCCTTATGAGTCTCCTATGAGGAACAGAGTTGAAAGCCTTACTAAAATCTAGGTAGGCCACATTCACAACCCCACAGTGATACTGTATAATTCCCTGGTCACCCAGTCAAATAAATCTATTTGAGAAAGCCTATGCTGATGCTGGAATTTTATCTATTAGCTTTAATTAAGCAGCAGTGAATGACAGTGGTTAAAATGTTGACCTATACTTTTTTAAGTTGCCCCTTATCTCAAGTCTTGAATGATACCCTGATTTTGACACTATTTGCATTTACAGAAACTACACACATTGAACTTATTTGCCTTCCCTTTTGTGCAGTTTTTAAGGGACAAGCAATGCTTGAATCACATCATGTCATCTCTACCCTTTTATTCCAATTTTAAAGATTATGCTATGTTTACCAAACATTAGTTGGCTATGTTGAGGCCAGACTACTGAGATGGCAATCAGAATGTAGTACCAATCTTTTTTTAGTCAGTTTACCCCACACACACACACAAATACATAGATTTGCATACCCATAATGCTTTGTGATGGACTTCAATCAAATTTTATTTAGTATAGCGCACATTCTCATTTTGAATCAAGGTACTTTACATGCAAGACAGAGAACAGTTTAAAACAATATATCATCAATAAAACAGATTACAAGAATACAATTTTCAAATAATACAACTAAAACTAGCTGTAGGAGGAAAAAGTCAAAAGAGACTTGCTGGGTGTTTCATATGTTAATAAATCCAGGTGCACAAACCAGAGTGAACACCATTACTGTAAACAAAAAGTATGGCTCAAAACCTTTTGAGTTCTCATGGTTGGCACTTATTTCTCATCCAAAAACTGACTCCTAAACCAAAGTCTTTAGAACAGAAAATGGTTCTTTTATTGCACATAAACTGGTTACGTAAGTGTGTCACATGTGGTGTTGCTTGCGTCAGCAGTTCCTGGTTAGGGGAGGCGCACGTTTCTGTTTTAAACTTTTATTTATGTTTTGAGTTTAGAAATTCCTGTTATGTTCTCCAAGAATACTTATGGACATGATATGCTGGCAAGTTGTATCTAGACAAGCCTATTGTGATGTAAGATTTGTTCTATAACCAGTTTACGTGCAATAATAGAACCGTATTCTGTTCTAAAGAGTTTAGCTTAGGAGTCAGTTTTTGGATGAGAAATGAGTGCCAACCATGAGAGCTCATAACATAGAAACATAGAATCTGACAGCAGATAAGAACCGCTTGGCCCACCTAGTCTGCCCATTTTCCTACCTGATGGATAAGCTGCAGATCCTAGTTAACCAACAGCCTACTTCTTTCTACCCCCATTAGGACTGCCTTATGTCTGTCCCATGCATTCTTGAATTCCTCTACTGTTCTTGACTCGACAACTTCCTCAGGAAGGCTGTTCCATGCATCCACAACCCTCTCCATGAAAAAATACTTCCTCACATTACCTTTGAGCCATCCCCCTCTATCTCCAAATTGTGCCCCCTTGTTCTTGCACATCTCTTTTTCTGAAAGATATTACCTTCTTGGACTTTGTTGATTCCCTTGAGATACTTGAAAGTTTCTATCATGTCTCCCTTTCCCTTCTTTCCTCAAGGGTATACATATTAAGCTCCTGTAGTCTGTCTTCATATGTCTTCTGGTGCAGACCCTGCACCATTTTGGTTGCCCTCCTCTGGACAGCCTCCACTCTGTCTATGTCTTTGCGGAGATGGCATCTCCAGAACTGCACACAATACTCCAGATGGGGTCTCACCAACTGTCTGTACAGAGGGATAACAACTTCCTGTTTTCTATTGTTGATGCCTCTCTCTATGCATCCCAGTATCCCACCAGCCTTCCTTACTGCCTTCTCACATTGCTTGCCCACCTTTAGGTCATCAGATATAATTACCCACGGGTCCCTTTCCATTTTTGTTGTTGTCAGTATCTCTCCCCCCATTGTCATCTGTAAAGAGACATACTTTTCCTTCCAGTTCCTCTGCAATGTTACTTATAAAGACATTAAAAAGGACCGGTCCCAGTACTGAACCCTGCGGTACCCACTAGTAACTCTCCTTTCTTCACTGTAGACTCTGTTTACTACTACCCTTTGTGTCCTGTTGTCCAGCCAATTTTTTATCCAGGCTACCACCTTGGGACCCACTCCAAGGTTGGCTAGCGTATGTATTAATCTTTTGTGTGGGACTCTATCAAATGCCTTGCTAAAATCTAGGTAGGCCATGTCCACAGCCCCTCCCTGGTCTACTACTTTGGTCACCCGGTCAAAGAAATCTATTAGATTCATCTAACACGACCTTTCTGCTGTGAATCCATGCTGTCTTGGGTCCTGTGCCTCACTGGCCTCTAGGTACTCAACAATTCTTTCCTTCAGAAGTGATTCCATCATTTTCCCTACCACTGAGGTCAAACTAACTGGTCTGTAATTTCCTGCCTCTGCCCTGCTCCCACTTTTGTGAAGAGGAATCACATCCACCCTCCTCCAGTCCTCAGGTATCACCCCAGCCTCCCATGATTTGTTAAAGAGAGTAGTCAGTGGTGTCACTAGTTCTACCTTTAGTTTTTTTAGAATTCTTGGGTGAATCCCATCAAGCCCCATTGCTTTGTCCAGCTTCAATTTTACTAGTTTTTTCATAACCCTTTCTTCTGTGAATGGACTGGTATCAACCCCGATATCCAGAGTGTTTCTCTTGTTTGGTTTAGGTACCTCCCCCTCCTCTTCCTTTGTGAATACTGAGCAGAAATATTTGTTCAGTATCCCTGCTTTTTCACTGTCTCCCTCTGCCCACTTTCCCTCCCCTTTATGAAACCTCAGTATTTCTCCTTTGGTCTTTCTTTGGTCCCTAGTATACCTATAAAAGCTTTTATCCCCTTCTTAACAGAGTTGGCTATCCTTTCCTCAATGTGGGCCTTTGCTATTCTGACTGCCTTCCCTGCCTCTTTCTGCTTTAACTGATAAAATTATTTTGTCCTGCTCCTTCTGTGTTTCCTTTTATTTCCTGAATGCTATCCTTTTCTCCTTAACCTTCCCTGCCACCTCTTTTGAGAACCATAGCATGTTTTTCCTTCATTGTGTTTTGTTGATTTTCTTCACACAAAGGCTTGTTGCCTCTGTGATGGCTGTTTTGATTACTCCCCATTGTTCCTCCACCCCTCCTTCTTGCCTGTTTGCTAGTGCTTTTCTGAGGCACTTTCTCTTTTTCTCAAAGTCAGCCCTCCTAAAGTCCAATACTCTTGCTTTTGTATAGCTTGACTCTATGGCTGTGTTTATCATGAACCACACTGTTTGGTGGTCGCTTGTTCCCAGATGGCTACCCACTTCTAAATCTGAAATTCTTTCTCTATCCACATTTGAGAGTACCAGGTCTAAGACTGCTCCCTCCCGAGTGAGTTACAATACTAGCTGTCTGAGGCATGCCCCTTGTAGGGCATCAAGAATGACCCTGCTCTTGGATGCGCCTGCAGCAAAGGTGCTCCAGTTAACATCTGGCATACTCAGGTCCTCCATCAATAATATCTCCCCTTTTTCTGCCATTCTAAGGATGCCTTCTATCATTTTCTTGTCCGTTCCCTTCCCCTGAGATGGGGGTCTGTATACAACCCCCATGCGGATTGTGGTACCATTTCCTGTCTCCAGGGTGACCCAGAGTGCCTCATCTGCTCCCTGTTTACTCTTTAGTTGTGTTGCTTTGATCCCTCCCCTTACATAGAGAGCTACTCCTCCTCCTCTTTTTACTCTCCCTGTCCCTCCTGTAGATTGTGTATCCTGGCATGTTGACATCTCAGTCATGGTTTTCTGTGTACCATGTGTCTGTGACTGCCACAATATCCAGGCATCCCTCTTCCATCAAGGCCACTAGTTCAGGGAGCTTTTTACACAGACTATGGGCATTAATACTCATCACTCTCCATTTTTTGATGGCCTTACCCCTTTTAGCCCCATCCCTATCCTTACTGCCTTTGCCTTTTTTTGCAGTTACCTCTGTCCTACTCCCTAATGACTTCTCTACCTTCATGTTTACCTCCCTAATTTCCTTGTTTTGTGGGGGGGGAGGCTGGGATTTCCCTGCTCCTTTTCAGTGCCTCCCCCCTAGCTAGTTTAAATGCTTGCCAATGAAGCATTTAAACCTATCACCTAGGATCCTGGTTCCCCCCCTGGACAGAAGCAGACCAGCACACCAGTAAAGGTCTGCATCCCTCCAGGTGTCTCCCCAATCCCCAATGAAGCCTAAACCCTGAGCTCCACACCAGTTATTCAACCATTCATTGAATTCCATGGCGTGGAGTACCCTAGCATCACCCTTGCCATAGACAGGCAGCACTTCCGAGAATGTTACTGTATGTGCTACTTGTCTAGGGACCCTCCCCAATTCTACAAACTCCTCTTGTGCTGCTCTGATCCCATTCCAAGCCAGATAATTTTGTCCCTAGGTGGACAATGACATCCAGCTCCTTCCCTCATGCAGCTGCTCCCATGATCCTGAGGATTTGCTTCCTGTCCCTCCAAGCCATGGCACCAGACAGGCACCTTACCTCCCTCCCTCTCCCCTTCCTCCCCACTTCTATCCCCCAATGACTGAGTCCCCCACCAGGAGTTGTTTTCTTCCCCTGTGGGGTCCCATGCCATCCTCCTGTGGGACTCCTTTGTGGAGGTTCCCAGCATTATCCTTGGTCTCCACTGCAGGTGCCTCTATAGAGGAATGACTATCCACCAGAACAGCATAAGAATTGTGGAGAGGTGCAGCTGGAGGGATGCACCTCTGTTCCATCACCCTCTCCCTCCCTGAACCCACCTTGGTCCAGCCACTCCTCTTGCTCGGCAACCTCTGAGGTAGCAATGGTGGCCCAGGTGGTCCCTGGTTGGAGGAGGAGGTTTCACGAATCCTAGCCAGGTCAGCCCAGAGATGGGCAACCTCCTCCCTCAGACCAGAGAGTTGCCTGAAAATAGGGCAGCATTGCAGCCTCCAGAATGTCTCCTGGAACGCTGCCAACCCACAGCCATTGCACTGCACCACTCCCATCATGTCTTATTTTGTGTCTCCTCTCCTTTTGCTCTGTATGCTTACTCTCTCCTCTCCTTACAACTCTCACCCTTCCTGTTCTGGGAAAACAACTTCCTGTATTCTTCATTAGTCTCCTTCTTCCTTGCTCAGAGTCAGATCTCCAGCAGCTACGGGGAGAAAGAGCTACTTTTTTCCTTCAGGGTTGACAAAACTAATGTCTATCTATGATCCTTCACTTCCTACTGCCACACAGGAAGTTTCTGTTGTCAGTCAAATCTAGTGGCTATAAAAGTAGAACTGGCTTAGGGTGGGATGGAGGGCAATTAGTAAGAAAAATGGTAGCTTTTTTAGTCAGCTGCTTTCTGCTCTAAAAGCAAGATTTATGTCTTCCAAAAGCTAGCAGCAGGAAGTTGTAATTGGAGTCACCTGCTTTTCTACTTCCTAATCCACACACCCAATTAACCTCTTTCCCCTCCTACTGATTTAGCAAACTAAGTTGATACAGTACCCTTCTCCAACTCAGAAACACACACTGACTTTCTTTTTTTAACCCTAAATGAGAACCCTCTACTTCTAATAAAGTATCTGTTTGCTTAATCCCAACAGGCACTGACTCTTGCTGAGATAGAAGTGGTAAATTGGTAAGAAAAATGGTAGCTCTTTTAGTCAGCTGCTTTCTTCTCAAAAAGCAAGATTTCTGTCTTCCAAAAGCTAGCAGCAGGAAGTTGTAATTGGAGTCACCTGTTTTTCTACTGTCTAATACACACCCCCAATTAACCTTTGTCCCTTCCTACTGATTTAGCAAACTAAGTTGATACAGTACCCTACCCCAACATAGAAACACACACACTGACTTTCTTCTTTTTCTTAGCCCTAAATGAGACCCCCTCTACTTCTAATAAAGTATCTGTTTGCTTAATCCCAACAGGCACTGACTCCTGCTGAGATAGAAGTGTTAAAATAGTAAGAAAAATCATAGCTTTTTTAGTCAGCTGCTTTCTGCTCTAAAAGCAAGATTTCTGTCTTCCAAAAGCTAGCAGCAGGAAGTTGTAATTGGAGTCACCTGCTTTTCTACTGCCTAAGCCACACCCCCAATTAACCTCTCTCCCCTCCAACTGATTTAGCAAACTAAATTGATACAGTACCCTTCCCAAAACACAGAAACACACACTGACTTTCTTTTTTTTTTCTTTTTTTTTTAAGGGTTTGAGTTGTACTTCTTGTTTACATTAAAACTAGCTCTAGTCAGGTTGGAAGGCCTGACTAAATAAACATGTTTTTAATTCCTTCTTGAAAGATTCTAAGGTGATCAACTCTTTTATTGGATGAGGGAGAGTGTTCAAGAGGGTTGGTGTCATATATGAAAAGGCATGAGCACCAGATGTTGACAGACAAACCCTTGGAACCTCTAAAAAAACCTTGGGCCCGATTCCGGAAGGAGTCCTTGGAGTGACGCAAGTTGCGCCACTGCAAGGGCTACAGCAATGCTGGGTGTACCAGGAACCCTGTGCCATATTTTGAAAGAAAGCAGGGTTCCTGCAACAAACACCCCATGATTGCCACAAGTGGGGGATTGCACCCAACCAATGGAGCACCAACATCACATGCTGCAAGGCTGTGGCACTCCTTATGCTGGTGCAGCTAGGTGCGCCAGCACTGATGGCAATGGTGTGGGGGGGACACAGGTGCCCAGTGGGTGTGTGGGGGTGGGTGGGGTAATAGGGAGGGTTGGTGTGCCAGCAGGGTGGTCATGTATTGCTGTGGCATCCGGCAGGGTGCAAATGCCCATGATAAATCAAATCAGGGCATTTGCACCTCCCAGGTGCCACAGTGATCCTTCACATCCCTGCTGCCACACTGACCCTCTCTATGCCCCTTTGTGTCTCTCCTGCCCACGGACCCCACATGTTACCCTCATTGTACAGTGTGCCAGTCAGTGGCAAGGGGCTTAGGCCATCTCCTGGCAGGTCTAAGAGGAGCCCCTTGTGACATCCATGGTGATGCTCTTGGAATTGGAATTGTGAGTCCCGTCATGGTGCAAGCCCCCTTGTGACCTGGAGTACCAGGTTGCAGGTCACAAGGGTGGTGCAGGGATCGTTCAGCACAGTGGATTCCCAGTTTGGTGCAGGCTGTGTTCTGGAATGGGGATGTTGCAATGGGAAATGCAAGGTGCAACTTGCAACATTGTTCTTTGTCACAAGCACTTTGCATCTGCCATAACAGCTTCAGGAATTGGGCCCCTTGAGTCTTTTTATTGCATGCGTGTTTGCAGAGGCCATGCAAACTAGAACATATCTCTCTGTCTGTATCATTCATGCATCATACATATTGTTCCACTTCTTTTTGACTAGCATTTAAATTATTTTGTCCATTCTGCAAATCACTGCAAAATTAAAATGACTTGAGATTATATAAGAATATGTAGCCACCCAATGTTGTAAGAATTAGTGTAAGCTGTAATTTTATTTGTTTTCTATAGTTAGGGGTGCTGTTTATTCCTTCTTTTGATGCTGATGATGTAGAAGCTGTGGAACAGCTTTAAGGTGTCATGAACTATGCAATGTAGTCAGCTAGGTTAGAGTCTTGCAGGGAATGTAGAATATTGCAGCTTGTGTTTTTTTTTTTTTGCTATGGCACTCTGTATTTTTAGTGTATTTTATTAGGGAACAAGTTTAGACAATTTGCTATTATGCCTACTCCCCTGACACACACACTGACATGCATACCCATTATTCTTTTGAAGTTTCTGACTCTATTGGTGCTTACAGATCCACCTACATTGAAATGATCTGCCTCTTTTTTGTACAGTTTTAAGTGGCAAGTTATGCTTGCATCACCTCATGTCGTGCCTACCTTTTTGTGCAGATTTTAACAATTATTGTTATATTTAGTTATGAGTTGGCTGTGCTGAGGTCTGAGTAGTGAGATGGCAATTGGAATGTAGTACCAAGCCTTTTGTAACCAATGTACCTCACCCCCCCCCCACACACACATGGATTTCCAAACCCTTGAGGCTTAGTGTTGGGTATGAGGGTTTTGATTGCATATGTTTTTACAGAAACCATAGCAATTTAAAAGTATATAACTTCTTGTGTTATCTTAGCATCCAATATTTTGCTCTTCTTCATTCTGATCAGCATTTAGTTTTTGTTTGCCTAGTTCTACATCTCAACTATGATATTAAAAACAAAGGACTACACATGAACAACTGCAACTGCTCTTCTTTGTGGAATTTAGTTTCCCCTGACTTTGGAATGCTATGCATTGGACACAGTTCAGCATTTATTTTTACTTTTGTCAGATTGTTTCCTTTTCATTAATTTATTTATTGAAATTTCGGAAAACACTTTTGAGCAACTGGCTCTTTTTCAAAGGTTCCACATCATGGACACTGCACAATTTAAGACAAGAACAGGCAAATTAAGAACAAAAAATATTACGGTATGGTTACAAAACAGGGAGCCACCAAAGGCATTGTCATGGATCAAAAATATGAATTAAGTAAGAAATGCATTGGACCAAAACAACAATAGTTGTACACAGTAAGTCTGGGCTGATACCTGAGAAGGTAAAGAATCTTGTAAGTGCAAAGAGAGGGGCAGGGGTAGCTTTGGGTGTGAACTTAGAAGTAGGAAACAAGTAAAGATTGGGGGAACAGAGGGAAGAAGGTTGGGAGAATAAGACGGAGGGAGTAAGGAATTAGATGTGAGGTTGAGAGGGGGAGGAAATTGATAGAAAGGTTGGAGGGGAAGATGAGAGGGAAACAAGGCAGGATAAGAAAGGAGAAGGGAGGAGAGAAGAGAGAGAGAGAGAGAGAGAGAAAATTAGGACTAGGTGTGAAGAAAGAGATAACAGAAAGTGAGAGGGGTGTGGGGAGAGTACATAAGCACAAGGGGAAGTCAGGTGAACAGGCAGAGTAGTTTAAATGGAGCAGTCGAAGTAGGCATTGGCAACCAGATGCTGCTGAAGTTTGTGCTTAGAGGAGCTGAGATTTGAGATGTTAGAGATTTCCACAGGAAGGGAGTTGAACCACTTAGAGGACCTTACTTTGTAGGAGTGCCATCCTTGTGTGGTCTGGCAGTGGGGAGCAGAGAAGGCTAAGCTTTCTGAACTTCTGGTTGTGCGGGTTGCACAGTGAGGGGTCAATATGGACTGAACCCCTGGTGGCAGGAGGCCCAGCAAGGTTTTGTTTGCAAGGATACAGGTCTGATACTTTAGTCTGCCAGACAGCTGCAGCCAGTTAGCCTGTTGGTAGACATCACCTTCTCTTCTGTACAACTTCAGGTTGCAGCCTATGTTTGCATCACCTCATGACATGCCTAAGAACTGTTGTCACATTTAGTGTGTGTGAGTCAGCTGTGGTGTGGCCTAAGTAGTGATATGGCAATCAAAATGTAGTACTAAATTATTTAGTCAGCCACACACACACACACACACACGCATGCACTCATGTACGCACACGCACTCACACACACACACACACACACACTGATATGCATATCCATGGTGCTTTGTGCTGTACCTGCTGTCTTGTGGCATTTACACATCCCACTTATTTGTTCTCTTCATTCTTAACAGTATTTATTTTTTTGTGAAACCTTGTTCCATCATTCACTGACACTAAAAAATTGGTATAACACATAGGCGACTGTGACTGCCCTAACTTTAGGAACTCTGTGTAATAAAGCATTTAGACATTTTGCTCCTTTCTTGAATGATGTAAAACAATGGAGGGGTTCTGTAAGGTAAAACAGTGGAGTGGTTCTATGAGGTAAAACAATGGAGTGGTTCTGTGCTGTCGCAAATTATGTTTTTTTTTTTTCCAGACAGCTTAGACTCTTATAGGTAGTGTAGGCTTGTCTCTTCATGCAAGCTCTCTGTAACTTATTACTGCAGAGGTTAGTTACAACGTTTAGGTATTTTGCTGGTCAGTATACTCTCCACCACAGATCTGTATAATCATCATGCTTTTCATGCTTTGTATTGTATCTGTATTTACAGAAACTAAACAAATTGGAAAGTATATGCCTTCTCTTCTATGCAACTTCAGGTTGCAGCCTATGTTTGCATCACCTTATGACATGCCTAAGAACTGCTGTCACATTCAGTGTGTGTGACTCAGTTGTGTTGTGGCCTAAGTAGTGATATGGAAATCAAAATGTAGTACTAAACTTTACTTAGTCAGTTACACACACACACACACACACACACACACACACACACACACACACGGATATGCATATCCATGGTGCTTTGTGCTGGGTTTTAAGCTTTTGATTGCATATGTGTTTACAGAAACCGTGCACATTGTGATGTACCTGCTGTCTTGTGGCATTTACGCATCCTACATATTTTTCCTCTTCATTCTGAACAGTATTTAATTTTTTGTGAAACCTTGTTCCATCACTCACTGACACTAAAAATACTGGTATAACACATAAGCAACTGTAACTGTGCTTACTTTAGTAACTTGGCATCATTTGACAGTGGAATTTCATTCATGGGGTGTAGATAAGGGTTGGTTTTGTCATTGTCAGATTTTGTTGATGTGAATATAGTGGTGCGGTTCCATGCTGTCACCAATTATATATTGTACTGTCCAGCTAAGACACCTTAAAGTGTTGTAGAATACATTAGCTTTTACTCTTGCACTTCATGTAATAAAGCTGGACATTTTGCTCCTTAGCCCCCCTTCCCCAGATTTTTATAGTAATTATGCTTTGGGGGCTTTTCAGTCTATCTGTGTTTTATCTGTATTTAGAGAAACCACAGAAACTGAAAAGTATCCGCCTTATCTTTTATACAGTTTGTATGTAACAACCTATATTTGCCTCACTTCATGTCATGTATAAAGATTTTTGTTAGATTAAGGATGTTCCCTGGTGTTTCAGCAACCCAATGACAAATTCATAATGTTTTTCCTGGTATATAGCAATTATCTAAACATTTAAAATTCACAGCAAAAGACATGGGTTGTCATGAGTGTTTTTTTTTTTAACCTGCCCTGCTCCCACAGCTTTCAGAGGGGGCCTCTTAACCCCTGCTACTCCATCCACCTGGGCAATCCTCAAGACTGCCCCACTCCAGTTTCATCTGTGCTCAGGGGACCAGGGTGTATGTATTTTTTCCCCAATTTTTCTCCCCTGAGAACACCGGCACGTAGGATGTATGTCCAGGCAGATGACATGTTGACACACATTGTCATCAAGTGCCTGCAGCATCCTCCCTTCCCTGACTCCAAAGAGCCACTGGTGCCCTGAAAGCCAATGCTTCCACTGGCCTTAGGGGTGGCGGGTGCTGAGAAGCACCCCTGGTAACCCACCCCTGAAACAGGAGAGCATCCGTTGGGACACTCAATCCTCCTTCTCCCCACAGACCCCTGCCACCTGAGTCCATTCCCAAATCCGGGTTGCCAGTGCCATGCTTGTTTTTAAGTGACATGACAAGACATAATTCCTTTTCATGGAAAATAATCTGTAGATTAGATTGTTTTATGTATTCATAACATCAATGTTTTAGGTGTCAATGTGAGATTGAAAGACAAAGTGATGCAAGAACACATAATTTGTCATGATGTTTGCTTCATTTTGTCCAAAAATGCAAAAATAAAAAGTAACATCAATACCATGACACCTTATTGAACTAAAATCCCCAAAATGGGGCACATTGTATGTTTTTGCATGTTGTTATGCATGAGACCACTTCAATCCCTTGTCATTTTCATAAACCTTTTTTGATAGATACAGAATATGGTTGTGAATAAATAAATGAAAAGTAAGACATATAAGGTTTGCCATGATTCTTTTCATTATATCTGCTTTCAAGGTTGCACTTTCAGAGGTGGTGGGCTCAGGTCAAAAATAATTGAATAATTCCAATAAAAAAAAATAAAACTTGCCAGAAAACTATTCAAACAATTCAAAAATACATTCAGAAGGACAAGGACTTTAATATACTGTAAAATAAGCATAGAAGCCAAAGACAGACAGACATGTTTGTAAAGTGCCTAGAATGGTGCCAATGACTACAATTGTGAGAGCTAATATCCTCACTGCCATCCTGTATATATTTTTAATGGGAGATGACATAATAGGATAAATCATTGTTCTAGTAATGCCTCCTTGTATTTAAGAATATACTTGTGCCAGTAAACAGCCTCAAAAACTTTTTTGAGTATATCAAATGATAGGGAGTTTGACACACCAGGGAAAGTCTTCAACTCTGTATTAGTCAGCTGTGGTGAGGTCTGAGTAGTGATATGGCAATCAGAATGTAGTTAAATACTTTTCTTAGTCAGTTCTGCCCTCTTCCCCCCACACACATAACCCTACATTCTAATAATGTTTTGTGCTGGGTTTGATAGTGTGATTGTTTACAGAAACCACACAAATTAGAATGTGTCTGCCTTCTTGTATCATTTATGCAACCAACATATTGTTCCTTTTATTTTTGATTATCATTCAAATGACTTTGAATTGTTCCACTCACTATAACAATAACAAAGCCTTTAATAATAAATAAGCAACTGTTGCTACTCATCCTTATGGGATTTAGCTTAAGTTGACATTGGAATTCCATTCAGTGGCTAAAGTTAGTGATCACTTTTACCACTGCCAGGTTTCATTCCTTTCTTGAACCTAATGGTATGAGAACAGCTGTGCAGCTATATGCTGTCATGAATTATGTAGTGTTAGAAAATGGCAAGAATAAATTCTCACACCTGATTAGCTGACACAGGCTCCAAGCTGGGCATTTATTTTTCAATAGATGCCCAGCTAAAAACAAGTGCCAATTCAAGGTGCCCCATTAGTTTGCATATTATTGGGCACCCAGAATTTCCTAATTGACCAGCCACCATTTTTTTTCTCGCTTAGCGAGAGAGTTGGTCAACAAGTTGGTGGGTGGCTAAGTCCCCCCCAACCCCCCTCCAATCTGTATAACTTTAAATTGAAAGACTAACTACACTTTAAAAAAAAAAAAAAGAATATGAAAAAGGAAGCTGACAAACCAATTGGCTTTCCTTACATAACCGGCAGCCAGCAGAGCGACATTTTAAAAACAGCAGCACGTGCCTCTCCATCATAACAAAATTCACATCTGCTGCTTGCTTTCGCTACCATACACCGTCTCTCGTACGAAAATACCTCTCTTAGTAGCTTGCTATACCCAAGTACCAGAAATCACCCCCACAACAGTAGCCTTCACATATTTAAACAAACAACCTCATTTTTTTCTACAGAGCTCAGCAGTCAACATCTGTGTCCCCTGATCATGTGTGACAGGACAACACACCATTCCTACTCCACAGGGCAACCACTCGCACAGAACCACCTCTCTCAAAGGACTCACTATATCCGACTGCCACAAATCGCCTTCACATTTCTAAACAAAGTGCACTTTTTTCTGCAGACCTGAGCAGCTGACTTCCACATCTCCTGATCGCATGTGTCATTCCCGCTCCATGGAGCAGCCACTCGCTCCCTGCTCACACTCTTGCAACAGAAATTTTTTTATCTCCATACCACGTAATAGTAAACTCGGGGGTGGGGGGGGCAATGAAAATGAAAACAATGTTCTGGGTAACTAACAAAGTCCTGGAAAGGTGACATTCCAAGCTTACACAAAAAAACTGATCTCAAAAACAGCCAGCACCCTCTAGTGGCACTAAACTGGTAAAGGGATTATTTTACTGAACCCAGCATTTCTGTTTTTTTTTTTATATTGTACACTTTTTTGTTTTTGTTAAATCATTATTTAAAAAAAAAAGAATAATATAAGCCCATTTTCTAAGCGCAATAATACCCTCCAGGGTGGTCATTATTGGGAAATGCCAGACTTTCCAGGGGCTATAAGGCCTTCCACCTGCAGTGTCGGGCCTCATTACACCCCTGGGCGGTCCAGAGTTTCCCAATAATGCCCACCCTGTTGGGTATTATTGCTTATTTCGTGTACTCAACCAGCTCAGCCACATGCAGGTGATGCAGAGCACTGCAGAGTAGCTCCTCACTCTGCATCATATTCTTGTTGTTTCCAGTTGGGAAAAAGTTTAGACGTTTTGCTACTTAGCTTGCCCTGCAACAGACACACAGATTTGCAAACCCATTATACTGTCTAGACTTTTAGTTGTATTTGTGTTTGTAGGAACTACACAAATTAGAAATCATCTGTCTTCTTCTTTGTATTTGTACTCTGCAATCTGCACTTTTTGCAAACTGCATCTGATTCTCATATGTCTCTTTCATGTTTATTTCACAAGCAAAATAGTTATAGAGCCTCAGTAATGTTTACTTTGTGTCTGGACTCATGAATCGGATTTTAAGTGATTTGCAAACAGCATGAAGACTGAGCAATGTGAGTATGTTGTGCTAATTTGTATGTGTGCCATCACTGTTCTTTCCTGTGTGTGCATACATTATACAGCTTCATGTAAACTTATATATAGTAAGACTTGTTGCATTATCAAGAATAAAGATTACAAAGAATACCTGATGTATATTTTATTGGTACCATCAGTGCCTGAGGACTAAGTGATATGATATTTTTTCAGGGGTATCGAGTCAGTGTGCACCTCAGTCACTCACAGTGCACACATGACTTTGTGGAGATCATAGCACAAAAAAACACATGCTCTCCTAAAAGTTATGTGTGTGCAGTATAGTATATAATGGGACTAAGGTGCACTCTGGCTAGACAACTCTAAAAAAGTATCGTATCACTTAGTCCACTGATGATGATGGTGACAATAAAATATACCTTATTCTGCTCGTTATTCTTTATAGCATAAACACTGCTTGCAACACGTCATCAACAGCAATATATGTTTGCAACATGCTGCAAAATGTCTGATGTCACACACACACACACACAACAACAACACTGACTGCACACGTGCAATTTTACACATCATACTTGTACTGCTCACAACAGCTTGTCCACAAGCACTCCAAAACAAAAAGTAAACATTACTGAGGCACTGCAATTACAGAAGGGAAAATGTGTATTATTAAACAACAACAAAAAAAAAAAACACACAAAAACAGTACAGCACAGTAGTGGGGTGGGGGGTTCCAGAAAACAATCCCTTAATGTGGCCGTGGGATGCCATGGTGGTCCAGCAGCAGGTGCAGCAGTGTATTTGCAGCTGTTGTTGTGGATTGTATTGACCTGCTGCTGCACAGCACCTGCCTCTCATTATTCTCCTCCATAGCCGCCCACACCAGGGCAATGTTGGCCTCTGTTGCAGGGACTGTGCGGGGTCCACTGCAGGTGGAAACCCAGGTAGTGGTGGTGGTGGAGAGGTGGTGCTGATGGCTGTTGTGCGGTGGTGGTGGTGGAGCAGCTGCTGCACTGGCCTCCTCCTGCTGTGGCAGCAAGCTACAACTTCAGCCCCAGCACCTCAGCCACTGCCACAGAAGGGCCAGCAGGTGGATGCCTGGCCCCCTCTATGGCAGCCTGTCACTCCACCTTGTGGTGGTTCAACATGTGGTGCGCTGGCCACTGTTCCCCAAATGTGTCCCCTGGGGACCACGGCACACCAGCATGCCACACAGATAGCACACACGACTGTGCTGTCTCCCCCATAGAGTTAACAAACTCCACACTGGGGAGCTGCAGGAGGACCAGATACAGTCCTAGAACCACCTACATTTTCCTGGAGCACCTCCTGTGGCAGTGGAGGTGATAGAGGGGTGCTGCTAGAGCTCCTACAGCTGCTACTGGTGGTGGTGGTAGTGGCGGAGTAGGTAGATGTGCAGCAGCTACCAGTGGCACTGGTGTTGCTGCTGCTGTTGCTTCCACAGTGGGGAAGCAACACCCAAGAGTCGGAGCAGTCCAGCAACACACAACCACCCCCCACATGCGCTGCATTCTCCCTCTGCCTGCACCCACGTGCCAGTGACTCTCCTTTTCCAGGGTCCATCCTTCCCACACAAGTCCCCAACTATAAACAAATCCAACCACAGTCGATGCCTAGCCTTCACCCGGTAGCCGCACTCGCTCTTACACTCCCAGATACACACACACACACTGACACACACAGTCACACACACACACACACACACACACACACAAAACAAAACAAAATTTATAAAAAATTCACTTCCAAAAAACAATCACAAACACAATTCAGAAACTAAATAAAGATATAGCTTTTAAAAAAGTGGTTGTTTTAAGGCACAAAGGCAATAAAGCACTTTCTGACAGTGACACAACACTGCTTTCCTCTCCACAAAGCCTTCTCCCTCTACAGCTGCAAAGGAGAAAGTGAAACTGCTTCTCTGAATCACTTCCTTCCTTCCTGGCTAAAGCATGTGACTTGCAGTACTGTAAGCCATGTGATGTGTGGGGGCTGCCTATTTCTTGTCACTCTGCCTTACTTGCATTAAAGCATAATGGCAATGCAAAGTAATAATGAGATCATGAAGTGAGCACTTTGCAGACTTGTCCACTTTGCGTTGTGCTCTGCCAACGTGAAGTGGCCACTTTGCATTCACTTCGCCAGCGGATTAAAAATTCGCTGCATCTCTAGTCACATAGTATCTGCCACAATTCTGCCACTCTACAGTAGTATACTGTACGTCATCTGCCTACAATGGGTGTGGGGCCATGGGTGCATAAGTGTGGGCCATGGTTCTGCCTTCACCTAGGGCAATGAGCTGTATGACAAGATGGTGAAAAATCAAGAAAATGTAATTACCTCATTATTGGTACTGGAAGCAGAGCCACCAGTCTCTTTTGCTGTCCACCATAAAATAGGAGCATCTCTGTCCCATTACATCATGTGCCAGCACCACTGGCACCAAGAGGTGCACTGGATAGAGTACCTCGCTCATGCAGCTTAGTCTGAAACACCCATGCAGAGTGGAATACAGTTTTGAAAACACACACATGGTCAGATGTTAGCTTGCCACTCTGCTGCAAACTGTATAGGGACATAAAGAGACCAGGAAACTGTGCATGTTATATTAAACCTTTTAAGGGTTAGTTGGAGCTGATTGGGGTGGAGGTGGTGGTAGTGGTTGGGGGGGTATAGAAAAAGGAAAGGGTGAGTTCCAGAGGAGGCAGTTAGTGTAGGATTGACTATGTGGCAACACCATCCAAGGTCAGGGTCCAGATCTTCATTCCACTGATTTCAGGCTGGAAGACACAAATGCATGTGCCATATACAAATATAAATATGCTGGTACACTGTTATGTATCTGTATCACACACTGTTCTCACTCAGCAGAACTACAGTACTCGTTGAACATAAACCCATCAGGCACCCTACAAGGAAAAACATCCTGTCATAAAATTGCTGGTACTTCTCCCAAGCACATGATATGATGAGGGAGTATAGGTGTGCCCTCCTCCATGAACATGGCCATGTCATGCTTCTGTACAACTGGTAACCCTGTGAGTCTTTGTGAAAGCCACCTGAATGGTAATGTCCACAAACTGAAAGCATATAAGTGAGTGTGTCCAGGGTTCCAAGGACTGACCATTATACCAAATGCATTCTCCACAGCAAATGAATTTGTATGTCAGTCAGAGATACTTATATTTTGCAAACATGCCCTCAACTGGACAGGTTGCTGGTCTCATACACCCAGCAGTCTTGTTGCCCACAACAGGCAATAATGAAGTGGTCTGGCTCTGATGGGTGCACAGCAGCTGCCATACTGACACCAGATTTATTCTGCCGCACATCAATCACACAATATATTCACACTACAGGCATGGGGTCATGGTACACATTCTGTATATCAACAATTGGGTGTTAAAGATCACTGTAAACACAGGGTCAGCAATGAAGACAGTAAAAAGACTAGTCATTTAGATGATTGTACAGCTGTCAACAAGAAGAACAAAATGAATACTTAACAAGAGTTCAATAAAGACGTAAATAGCAACTCTGACAGGTTGTTTAAAAAAATGGAAATGCAATTTGGCATTTCCATTTCTTCTAAACATAGACAGTCTAAGCTGCTGCTATCCCTTAAATCCATTAATATTAGTTATGGATATTTAATTTGCCTGAAGGATAAGCTGTTAATGCATTTCATATCCACTGGTCGTGTGCAATGCAGTTATTGCTTCCTAAAAAAGTGTATGACTTTTTCGATGCAGATGACTCTCCAACTCACCCTTCCAGCCTTCCCCCCCCCTCTTCCAAATACCCACCATTTTACTTTAAAGCAGTCAACATGCACAAAGCCTGTAAATACGTTAGTAAAGTAAATCCCCCAGGGCTCCATTCTGGGACCTTTCCTCTTCAGCCTCTTCTTAAACTCACTACCAGACAGCTGCCCAGAACAAATAATTCTCTACACCAACGATGCTGTGATCCTCACCTCAGACCCCGTTCCAATCAAATGACATAATAAACTTCAGCAGGCCTTCTTCTCCAACGAATCCTGGTTTCTAAATCACAAAGTGCTTCTCAATCAGAAAAAAAACAAGTCTATGGTCTTCTGCAGCCCCCACAACAAAAACAAACAACTCCATCTCCCATTGCAACCAAAAAGGATCCATCCTAGAGCAAACACAATCGTTCAAGTACCTCAGCATCACCCTTGATCCCCCCATCGCTGTCCTATCAGCAATGTTGCAAAGTCTGCTAATGCGAGGTTAGACATATTATTCCGGCACAGGAAACACTTAACCCCAGAAGCACTGGCAGTGGCCGTCCAAAGCTCCATCGTCCGCAACATAGACTATGGTCTTATCATATATGGGTCTGCAACTACCTCTGCTCTCAAACGTATCGCAACCTCCCTGAATAAAGCCTGTCATCTCATCACTGGCTCATATCACCGTACCCACACATATGACCTTTATTCCCAATCTGGATGGCTTCAACTGGACAAACGCTTAAAATACAAACCTGCATCACGGCCAAGAGAAAATTATAATGGTCTGGCCCCACCTGGTGTCTGTGCCCTCCTTAGCTAGACATGGAACTTCACTACAAGGAGATCCATTCCCATCTACTACACATCCCACGATGTCGCATGCGACCCAAGGACAAGATCATTCGCCTATCGGGCATCCAACTGGCTCAACTCTCCTGGCAGCGACATAGCGACTGCTCCAACACTCGGCCTCTTCAAGTCCAAGCTGCGCCTCTCACTGCTTGTATCCTGTGATTGCCCATCTTAACATTTCCACCATTCCAGCTGCAAATGCCCCAGCACCCAGCACTTACAATCAGTCTTTGCAACCCTAGCACCTTACCTGTCATATTCCTCGACAAGGCCCCTGGCTGTACTGTCTCCCACCCTGCCCACCTCCCCATATCTCCACTCCTGCCCTGCCTCGACCACCTCCACTCCCTTCACCCCTGCACCTCCTTCCCCTCGATCTCCTACCTTCACTTCCCCACCACCCACCACCCTTCCCTTGTCTTGCTCATATCTCAAGTCTTTGTACTGGTTATTACATGTCTGAAAGGCAATGACTATATGTTTGCAACTAAAATGATGACTGTTACACATGCTGACATGGAACCTTTGTAAAAGAGCCTCAGCTCAAAGGTATTGTAATCCTAGATTGAAATAAATAAATAAATAAAGTCCAGAAATAGTGGGGACACACTTGACCTCAAACTGCTGTCCCTCACTCTCAATGAAGTACTAGGACCATTAACAAAGATCTTCAACCTCTCTCTGCCTCCGCCAGTTCCTTGACAGATGGAAATCTGCTACTGATATTCCAGTCCACAAAAGTGGAGACAGGGCCCTCCATGGGATCTATCAACCGATCTCCATATTACCTCCCCTCTCCAAGGCCATCAAATGCGTAATAGCAGACCAACTCACTGATTACCTGGACAAACACAATATCTTGTGCTCTCAACAACATGGGTTCAGATAAGGGCACAGCACCACTTCTGCCCTTCTGGAATTCACCAGAGCCATCCACAGTTCTCTGGATAATGGTCACCTAGCAGAGTCAGTCTTTATCGATTTAACTAAGGCTTTCGACACCGTCCACCATCGTCTACTACTTGAGCAGCTTCTGAATGCTGGGCTTTCTCCTGACTTCACGGTCTGGTTTAAAAGCTATCTGGAAAACTGATCCCAAAGAGCTAAAATTGAAGATGTCCTCTGGACTTTAGACCTGTCCACTCAGGAGTCCCCAAGGATCCTTACTGGGTCCCCTTCTATTCAGTCTCTTCCTGAACAACCTTCCACAATCTTGCCCAGAACAAATCATCCTCTATGCTGATGATGACGTAATTCACACCACCCATAAGGATCCCCAACCTCTAAAAAACAATCTACAGCTAGGCTTCGCTTCAGTTGAGAACTGGTTTAGTGATCACAAATTGAAACATAGAAACACAGAAGTTGACGACAGATAAGGACCACAAGGCCCATCCAGTCTGCCCATTTCTTTTTCTGCCTTATGAATGTGCCATCAGCCTTTACTCTGTCAGTGGCCTATCTAGTCATACTCATCTGATTGCTCCCTTATGCCTATCCCATGCCTGTTTGAAGACCTGCATTGTAATCATATCCACCACTTCCTGAGGTAGGCTGTTCCATGCATCCACCACCCTTTCTGCGAAAAAGAACTTCCTCACATTACCCCTTAATCGGCCTCCCTCAAATCTTATGCTGTGTTCTCTTGTTCTGTTATTTGTCTTATAAATATTGAAACATGTTAGACTCTTTCACCTTGTTAATGCCCTTAAGGTGTTTGAATGTTTCTATCATATCACCTCTCTCCCTCCTTTTCTCTAGGGTATACATATTGAGCTCTGTTAATCTGTCCTCATATGTTTTCTGATGCAGTCTCTGCACCATTTTGGTTGCCCTTCTCTGGACTGCCTCAATTTGGTTAATGTCCTTGTGAAGGTGTGTCCTCCAGTACTGCACGCAGTACTCCAGATGGGGCCTAACCAATGTCTTCTAAAGAGGGATTATTACCTCCCTCGTCCGACTTGTGATACCCTACTAATAAACCCCAACATCCCTCTAGCCTTACCTACTTCTTTAATGGTCTGCTTGGATGATTTCAGGTCATCGGTGATGATGTCGCCCAAGTCTCTTTCTTCCCTTGTGACTGCCAGCAACTCCCCTCCCAGCCTATAGGTGGCTTCTGGTTTCTCTTCCCTCACGTGCATGATCTTGCACTTCTTTGTGTTAAACTCCAGCTGCCACTCTTCTGACCATTTTACTAGTTTATCCAGATCTCTTCTCATTCTGCCCACCCCATCTGGATCATCTACTCTGTTGCAGGTCTTGGTGTCCTCTGCAAACAGACAAACTTTACCCTCCAGTCCATCTGCAATGTCACTGATGAAGATACTGAAGAGGACTGACCCCAGGACTGATCCCTGAGGTACACCACTTGTGACTTACATCTCTTCTGACTGTATACCGTTTACCACCACTCTCTGTTTTCTGCCCGTCAACCAGTTTGCCACCCAGTTGACCAACTTCTGACCCACCCGAGCCTACCCAGCTTATTAATCAGTCTTCTATGTGGAATAGTATCAAAAACTTGCTGAAGTCAAGGTAGGCAACATCAACTGCTCCCCCTTGGTCCACCACTCTGGTTACCCAGCCAAAGAAATCTATTAGATTAGTTTTGACAGGACCTTCCTTTGTAAACCCATGCTTCTTGGATCCTGTGCTCCTATGGATTCCAGGTATTGCACTATCCTTTCTTAAGGGTGCCTCCATAATCTTGCCCATTACTAAGGTAAGACTGTCTGGTCTGTAGTTTTCTGCCTCCTCGCTGCTACCACTCTTGTGGAGTGGGGATCACATGAGCCCTTCTCCAGTCTTCTGGGACCTCTCCTGTGCTAAGAAACTCACTAAACAGTTCTGATAATGGCTTTGCTAGTTCCACCCTTAGCTCCTTTAGTACACTGGGATGTATGCCATCAGGTCCCATTGCCTTGTCCACCCTGAGTTTATCGAGCTCTTGTAGGACCCTTTGTTTTGTGATGTGACTAGTGCACAACCTCCCTCCCCCTCCATCCATGGTACTAAGCTGTGAGCCCTGCCCTATCTTCTCTTCAGTAAATGCCGAGCAGAAGTATCTATTTAGGATGGATGCTTTTACATGGTCCTCCTCCTCACACACAACCTTATCCCCTTTAATCTTAGAAATACCCCTTCTGGACTTTCTCCTTTCACTAATGTATCTATAGAAAGTCTTGTCACCTTCTTTTACTGTTTATGCTAGTGCTTCTTTGGTTTGGGCCTTTGCCTGCCTTACTGCCTTCCCTGCTTCCCTTAGTGAAGTTTGGTATTCCTCCCTATCTTTATCCTGCTGCATTCCCTGATATTTCCTGAAGGCCAGCCTTTTAGCTCTGACCTTTTCTGCTACTGTTTTTGAGAACCAAAGTGGTTTTTCTTCTTTTGCACTTCCTTTTCTCTCTAACACAATGGGATGCTGCTTTAAGTATTGCATCTTTAATGCTTGCCCTCTTTGCCTGTGCCCCCTCACCTCTATTTCTTTTTTCCAGGGCTAGCTTAACTCTGTTGGCCATCTTATCAAAGTCAGCTCCTCTGAAGTCCCATATTTTTGCCTTGGAATGGGATGATTTTGTTCTAGTGGCCAAATTGAACCATACCATGTGATGGTCACTGGCCCACAGGTGACCTTCTACCTGGAGATCTGTGATCCTTTCCCTGTTAGTCAATACTAGATCTAGGATAGCCCTGTCTCTTGTGGGTTGTTGTACCAGTTGTTTGAGGCCACCCCCCTGCAGGGAATCCACCATGTGCCTAGTTCTTGTAGATGTTCCTGCTGGTATTGACCAATCTGTATCTGGCATGTTGAAGTCTCCCGTCTCCCATTATCAGAACCTCCCCTTTAGCTGTCATGTTTTGTATATCTTCTAACAGTAACATGTCTATGTCCTCCCCTGGTCTGGAGGCCTGTACACAACCCCAGTTCATATGGCTGTCCCATTTCCTGTTTCCAGGATGACCCACAGTTCTTCTGGCTCCTTATATGCATTCTAAATTTCTGTAGCTTTGATATTTTCATTGACTAAACGCCACTCCCCCCTTTGCACCTTGGTCTCTTCTGAACAGTACATAACCAGGTACTGAAGTCTCCCAAGTGTGGTTACTGGTAAACCACGTCTCGTTAATGGCTACTATGTTCAGTTTAGCCTTTTTGTCGTTATTGCCTGCAGATCTGGGATCTTCTTTCCCAGACTGCTAGCATCTGTGTACATGATTTTCCATTGCCCATATTTTGGTGTGTTAGTTGTTGGGCGAGGTCTGGCTTTTTCTTTGTGTATCATATGGGGATCTGGACCATTTTCCTTACCTGCTGATGCAAATGAACTACAAAAATGCTGAACTCCTGTTTGACCACTAGCTGAGGGGGAAGGGGTGTTCTTCCCATTTGACATATGGGGTGCTCTGTTGTCTCCATATTTGACTGCTACTGTAATTGTCCTCAGACGATATCCACATCTCTCAAATTACAAGAAAACTAAGTCAATGTTTTTAGCAGCTCCACAACAAGTACAGGCTACACCCCGACTATCAAAAACTGCCTTGGAGTTGCCCCTTGAACAGGTGCAATCTTTAAATATCTTGGGATCTCTCTTGACTGTAACCTATCCTATGATGCCCACATTGAAAGCTTCACCAAAGCTGCAAATGCTCACATTGGACTAATCTACAGGCACAGGCAACACCTTACTCTGGAAGTCTTAAGGGTCACTGTTCAGAACTCTGTTTTCTCCGTAATTGACTATGGCCTGATCATATATGGCTTTGCTACTGTAATTGTTCTCAAACGCTGATCCACGTCTCTCAACAAAGCATGTCAGCTCATCACTGGAGCTCACCGTCTCACTCATCATTAAGACCTCTATCGAAACTGGTTGGCTACAACTCTCAAACAATAAAGTACCAAACCTACATATTATGGCACAGGAAAATAACCATGGGCACCTCCAGAGTCCAAGCTCTTCTTTGCCCCAGTAGTAACCTTCACACAATAGGGATCCAATCCAACTCCTACAGGTCCCTCACTGCTGTATCACTAGGAACAAAGATCCTTACTCATTGCTGGTTGAATGGTCTCAGCAGTGACATCTCCTCCATACCTAAGCTTGGCCACTTCAAACCAGGATCTGCCTACCCTTTCTACCTCTAGCACCTGTGACTGTCTCCTTTAATCAGCCCTCCTCACCATTACCCAATCCTTGTCTCAGCTCTTTCTACATAGCACTTCTATTATCTACCCCCAATCTCCTACAACCACTCCCACCCTCTCTCCCCCAATCCCCTGCACCCCCTCCACCACCTGTTGCTCTCTCTGTGATGTGACAATGCCTCTAGCTGTTCTTACCTTTTGTGTCCTTGCCATGTCTTGTAACACTAATTACCCCGTCAATGCCTTCTGGTTTAGTTTAACCCAAATGTATGCATTCATATTCATGTAACTGATTAATAACCTGTTATCCTGCCTTTGTTACTTAAGTGTCTTGTTTTTTTGTTATTGTACTGCAACTGAAATGGAACCTTTGTAAAAGAGCCTTGGCTCAAAGGTACCTGTAATCCTAGATTCAAATAAATAAATAAATTATAAAAAACCTTATGATGAATTCAGTGAAAATGCTAACATTCATGTGAGACCAGATACTTTGAAAATAGTTAAAACTCTATTGACTTAATTTTTTTTCACAAATTTTACAATTGTACCACCTGTGTGTGTGAACTGACTGAATTTGAAAGTGTCAAGGGTCTAATTTTCACTCGCATGTGGAAACACTGAACAAGGTGAAAATTGCCTCCCTATTGCACCTCCCCTTTTGGGACTATACACAAAATGTGTTCTTAGTCATAGGGGAAGAGAAGTGTCATCACAGAGCAAATGAGTCTTCCATATTTTATAGGTTTAAAATGGGGTTTGAAGACACCAATGTCCTGGACTGTAACTTCCACAGAGCAATGTGTATGTTATAGAGCCAGCAGCATTCACTGTGCCATGCAGAGCAGCTGGAGTGACTACCAAAGTACCCCCAACCCACCCTGTATCTTTATTAGGCCTGTTTGTGGTGCACTTGTATTCCTTGCATTTTGCCATTTCACCATAGTTCCTGGTAGTTCATTTGCACTTACCTCACATGCTTACCAGATGCACATCCTGGTAGCCAGTGAATCCGTTCTATATCAACCACATGCAACAGTTCACCCATGATGGTCCCTCATTGGTCACTGGCTCCTTGGTGGGCAGCTGCAGAACTTAGATTCCCCTTTCCTCTGTCTGCATTGGTACTACAGGCTGGGGTTGTCACAAAATCTGTGAGTGCTGTTACGTTTTTGTCATTTGCACGGTGAAGCATGTCCACTTTCTGGTATATTTGCCAAGTGATTTGCAAATGCAGTTTAGGGGTATCTGACCACCTTTCGGCCTATGGTACCTCAGCGACCACAATAGAGGGATTTTCACAAAGTTGTAATTGTGACACCCTTGCAATAGACCATTGGGGCTATGCAAGGAGACTCAGATTTCAAGTGTTTAGCATTTTCAGCTTTCCTTTTCCACAGATGTAATTTCTAAGATTCATAAATGTTCTGTTTTTACCACCCCTCTGCACAACTACTTGACCAGTTATCTCAAACTTTATAAGGTTCTGTGCTCCTGCCACACTTACTGTACATTATGTACTACTTTTGAAATCCTCAGCTCAAAAGATGGCCAAGTTATAAGTGACTAAAAAGTACAATTTTAAATTGAAGTGCCAACTCCACCGGAACTATACTGGCACTATCATGCCATTATAAATAATAGAGTCCAGTAATTTGTCAGCTGGGATTGAAGTGGTCAGGCTCAATTAAGTTACTCTGTGCTGCAGCACTTTTAGTTTGTTTTTGTTTTGTCACCATCAACGCAGATAGTGTTCGGATTTTGTCAGTTTGGCAGGTGTACTCAGGTTTTATAGTCCCCTACAGTGTTGCCTATCCTCCAGTATATCCTATTTGTAGCAAAACTGGTAGGCCTTGCATAGTTTATATGCAGTGCTGCTTGCTCCAGGTCATTTAATACATGCATTTGTTCAAGTAACTACTCAAATATACAAAATATGCAGTTCCAGTGGGTTTGTACATCTAAAATCAGATTGTGCAGTGCACATTCTTATACCACTCATCCTGTTTGGCAGATCAGTGGAAAAGAGCAGTAATGCTCTTGACACTGTAAATGATGAAGTCATTGAGGAATTGTTCTCCATCAGGCTCCAGCCATGTGCAAAGCACCAGATGTTGTGGAAATGATCTAATGTCCTGAAAGATCAGTTGACCCATTCTCTGTGACAGTGAAACACACATTTGAATGTTATATAGATCATTTACCTGAAAGAGTTCAGAGATGATAAGATGCCTTCACCTCTATACTCACCATCCATGACAGCAAATCTATGTAGGGCCAAATATAGAACATAGCGTATTGTACAACTCTTTGTATTGGCAGGAAGTGTAAAATATTTTTCACTGTCAACTCAGTGTTTGCCTGTGGCATGTATGCCTGGTTGGTAGCACTACCTCAGATGTCATTAATAAAGTGTACATATTGCCCATTCTAGGAAACCAAACACTTACATTACATGTCAAATACTGTATCTAATTTCAAGAAAAAATAAACTTGGAGTAGTAGTGACAGCCAGTGCGAAGTTTTGTTGTATACAATGTATGTAGGGATTCCACTACTTAAATAAATATATTATTTTCCCAAAGAATCTTACCCAAGTGAAAGATAAACAGTGTTATTCACACAATGGGTGAATAACACTGTTTATTTTTCACTTCTCTACATCACAATCAGCTTGACTGACAGCCCATTCTGCCAATCCCATAATGAATCTACCCTTTATTGTCACACAGAACACAGACATTCTATACACAGAGCAAACAACAGACTGTGTTCCAATATGCCATTAATTTCCAGTCTTGAGATGGGTGGACTTTCATAACTCACTTGTAGCTTTGCCAGTCATGAGTTATGGTCTGATCCCCTCACTCGTGGAAATAAGTGGCACATTTGAACACAGGCCATTGCATATCCTCTGTTTAGAAAATGGGCTCATAATGTATATGAATCGTATTGGCTGATAACCCAAGAAGAGGTTTGTTTATTTTCTGATAGAGCCCACTTGAAAACAAGTGCCAGTTTGGGGTGCCCTATTACTTAACATATCAAAGGGCACCCCGAATTTTCAGTCTTTTCATCCATAATTTTTTTCACCCATAAACGTAGCCATGAAATAGTGGCTTGGCCCCTCTCCCCCTTTCACTCTAAGCAAGCTAAGCAATGGATGTGGAGGTGTTAAATGGTATCTGGAATGTTATGCAGATATTCCAGTCACAGAATAGTTCAATATCTTCTGCATGAAAAAGCAGCATCTCCAATATTGCTACTGTGCCTGAAAGCAGTGGCATTTTCTTAAGTTTCCATGTTGGAGATGGACATACATCTGCAGTATAGAAAACAAAGAAAATACTGCTCCTGTCCTGCACACCAGCAGTATCGGAGATACCACTTTCTCTCGTTGAAGATATTAAACAATTCTGCAACTGGAATGGCTAGCATAACAAATGGGATTCCCAATGAATAAAAGTAAAAAAAAAAAAAATAAGACCACAGGATTCAAACAAAATACATGTTTTGTTGTTTATAACAAAATCCCCAGCTGCTCTGCCATCTCTCTCACAAACCACCTTACAGACAGAACCCCAAACTGCAGTGCACATAGCGCTGTTAAATAGCATGTAAAACCAGTTTCTCTAGTTTCTTTTTAAAAGTCTGTCCATACCAGGATAACTCTGAGTCTCATCTGCAGTCTGAAGTAAAAAAAACTGCCTCCTCAACCTTGCTCACTCTCCCAAACTTCGCATATCACAGACTACATGTTCTTCCCCAATCACATACACAACAGCTCCTGACACGATATTAAAAAGAACAGACACAAATAAATGCAGTCTGTCAAATAAAAATAAAACAAAAGTTAAAAGAGGGGGTGAGAAACTGTTACATGACCAAAGTGGGGGAGTGGCATTCCAAATGAAGAAACAATCTACTATGGGGGAGGGGGGGGTGTTAAAACTGCATACAACTGGATTTTTTAACTGAGTCTCCAGTTGGATGAACGTCCTTCATTCTAATGCAGGCAGAGGAACAATTTAACCACAAAATGTATCTGAAACTAATTATTTTTTATTAACCATTTTATTTATTTTTATACAGTGCCCATTTTCTAAGTGAATAATACCTCACAGGGTGGGTGGTATTGAGCTATATCTTACCTTCCAGGGTCTATAAGTCCTCTACCTGTGGCATTGGGCCTCATTACACCCTTGGGTGGTCTGTAAAGGTGGACAAAAGTTGTGAATTCTGCTTTTGTGGAACTTCTGCAAAAATTCAGAAATTTTAAGGAATTGTCCGAACATTCGCCATTGGCGAGATTGGAATCTTACAAATGTGTTTAGCAGATTTTTGCCTTGTTCTGCAGCATTTTTTGACTGAACTGTGGAATAATACACATGAACTGTGGAATAACAGTTCTGAGGAATTTTTTTTCTGCAGTTTAATGAATTATTCCACAATATATGTAATTATTCCTCAGTTCTGTTATCAGTTCTGCAGACTTTTTTCTCCGCAGTTTAATAGAATAATCTGCAATTTATATATTTATTCCACCATTCTAAATTGGAATTTCCTTGAAATTTGCTAATTTAATTTCCGCCCTTTCACAAAAGTGAAATTCTGACTTTCATGGAAATTTGCTGGTGGAAGGTTTTTTGCACACCTCTAGCGGTCTGTTATACTACAATACTGCTCATCCTGTTTGGCATTATTGCTTACATATTTACAATAGATGGAAGGGATTTTCAATGGACCTGACCTAGGAATAATTTCTGATTTGGGACTGCACATGCATTTAAAAAAAAATGCCATACAATTTGATGGCTATTTTCAAAAAGTGTTGGTCTATTTACAACAGTTTACCTGCTTTATAGCCAAAAAATGAGGCATGAATTAGTTATGTGACTCATGAGTCATTTTGTGAGTATAACATACGGCACTTGGAACAAGAGTATAGACATTTTATGTAGTCTAACTTTTTGCACCATCTAGTGTAATTGAGCTTACACTGTACCAAAATTCTGAACACACCATGAGGGCTTATGAAAACCTAGTCTGGTATACCTAGTTGTATCACTGTGAAATCCCATTTACGTCAATGGAATTTTCTGTGATGTAGCTATATAGATCTAGATGTATTTTGTTACATATCACTGGCTGTAACAGAAAGCCTATAATGTTGCTGCAACTTATTAAAGGGATACTGTCAGCTTTTTGACATATTTTTACCTCCATAAAAACACAATACCTGCAGGTATCTGTAACAATCTTCTTCCTATATATAGTGCTTGTGTGAGTTAGAATGAGCTTTTAGGCAAGTTTTGATAATATTTTTGACATTAACTCATGCAGACTAAATCCCTGGCTGCATGCTCCTCCCATGTGTACACATTCAACGGGGTTCCAAAGTGTGTCTAAGCTCATGCTTGTACAAGTCTGATTATTTTTTAAACTTACAGTATGTCAGCAAAAGCAATTTCCCAAAAGATGATACTACCCTAAGTAACTGAATGTGAGTGCACAATTAAAATGAACGCTCAAACATGTTTAATCTGATGTTTGGAATCAAAAGCTGTGACTCCTGGTATGCAGATTATCATCAACACCCATGCACATGCCCAGAGTCATAGCTTTTGATTTTGGTTATTAGATTAAACATATTAGAGTGCTCATTTTAATAGTGTAATGCAATTACACCATGCAATTCTGCTTAAAGCTGGACCAGCATAACATTCTGTGGTGATTTGCATATGCAGCCCATGATGCTTTGCATTGTGGGGGCATGTGTGATTTTGTATTTTAATAGTGTGCTCACTTTCTGGCATTCTGGGCACTACCAGCTTTTGGGAAATTATTTTGTTGATATAAGTTAAAAAAAAAAACAACCTGTACTAGCGTGAATTTAGAAGCACTTCAGGGCCCAATTGAATGTGCACACGCTGGAGGTAAAGTTGGCCAGGGATTTTGTCACGATGACTTAATGTGGCAAATGTTATCAAACCTTCTCTAAAAGCTCATTTTAGCTCATGCAATCACTGCACATAGGAAGGAGAATGTTACAGCTGCTTGCAGGTATCATTTTCATGGGAATAAAAAAAAAAATCAAAATTCTGACATTGTCACCGTAATTGTTTTAAGTCCAGTACCATAGGTTTAGCTATTCATTGGGACCTCTCACAGCAGAGCTGTACAGAATGTGAAATTTCACTGGCAGAATTTAGACAGAATGACAATTCCAATTCAAAATGTTTTCTAAATTTTGCAAAACATTTTGGCAACAGTCTGACTTGTTTTAAGGTAAACCATAGTGGATTAATATTCCAGTTTACTTAAACTGAAGATTAGTTTCCACTGTTTGTGGAAAACTGATCCTTGGTTTATACAGACCGTGGAACACTAATCTGTGACTCATATAAACAGAACTATTCAATACTAATCCATGTTTTATATAAATTGCAGATTAGCATTCCACATTCTGCCAGAGGAATTCCACCATTCTGCTTTGGCCATAATTCAGCTCAGTTTTATGTCATGAAAATATCATTGTGCAGAGTTAATTTACAATGGTTTCCTGTTAAGGCAAACTTCTGTTGACAAGCAAACATGTTACAGACATACAGTTGTGTCAGCTAAGATGTAACACAGTAATGCTGCAGTATATCACAAAATGCTACAGTATACTGTATGGAACAATATAACTCAGTGAACTAATTAAGCCATTTTGTCATACATTATTTTTGGGACAAGTTACTTACTGCATGTTATTACATTGCACTGTGGTCTGCTGAATAATGCTAGATATGGTGCACAATTTACAAGCATTGTATGTTTACATAGGCATGACTGTCACAGTGTGAGGGAATAAACTTCAGACAAGGCAAATTTACAGGTTTAAAACACACCTTGGTGTGATATTTATTTTTTAAAAGTTCGAAAAATAATAAATGAAACCAAAAAAATTGCAAAGAAAATCACTACTTAACATCAGTAGTTTCTCACACAATACAGTCCTGGATTCTAGAGCTCCTAAGACCCTTCTCATCTGCATGCAACAGCTTGTCTGCAGTAGCACCTCTTTCCTTCATTCTCAAGACTGAACTCTACTAGACTTAACTGAAGTAAACTCTATGCAAAGGTTTTAAATATGTTTTTGTTGGGGTCACCTGACTGAGCCCTTACATGTCTGGACATGTTTCAAAACCAAGGGTGTAGGGGATTGTGTCAGGGGATTTCCTGGTTCAGTTAAAGGTACAGTGTATATATCCACAGATATTGACTTTCTATATCTCTGATCCACAGTGACTAAGCTCTTTTATACATAGAACCTTATACAGTAACAGGTTCATAGTGTGAATTTGTGAACATATCTTAAGGATTTCTTATAACTGTATTAATCATGAAATTATTATTGTTTTATATGACTTCTGAGTCATTTTTTCTTTAAAAAGGTTTTATTAATTGTATTCATTCCTGCCATCTCAAATAGCCGTCATGCTTTTTTGTACACAAAATGCACTTATGAAATTTACACAACACATCTTCTGGTGTTTGGCACCATTCCAGGGACTGGATGAATGCAAATGGAAAAAGAATGAAAAGAGAACTAGTAGGAAGTTTAGTAGGGACAGTAAAGAGCTACACTAGGTGGCCAACCTAGGCTGGGGAAAAGAAGAAAAGCAAACAGAAAAGCATTAACTGTTGTGCAATACAAGTTTTGTTAGCTAGGAAATGAGGAGATAGAAAAGTGGTCCATCATTCACAGCTGAGGGTGTAGCCTAACCCTCCACAATGACAAAGTTTCAAGTGCAAGGTAAGGCCAAGGGCATAGGGATGACAGCTTATAGCTGTTGCTATGTATGTTATGGCCCCAAGATTATGGCAGTAAGGTTTATGCACAGATAAGACAAAATGGACCATTCTATCACCTTTGTACTGGAGGGCAAGGGATGGAGTATCAGGTGTATGGACTCTGGAGGGAGTTCCACACAGTTAGGCATCCATGACTGAAGTGAGTCATATTCGTGTGTGTGACCATCAGCTCAAGTAATCCAGTGGCATGCAGGGATCTAAGAAAGGACTTTTGGGTAAGTTTTGAGTGCAAGTAAGAAGGGACAGTGCCTTTGAGGGAGAACAGGATGAAGTGAAATTTCATCCTGTCACCCAGGGATAGCCAGTTAAATGCACTGTAGCACTTACAATGATGAGTGTCATAGTGGCAGTCAGGTATCAACCTGGCTAGCCTGTTATAAACTGCATTTAACTTGTCCACTCTGGACTTGGAGGCACCGCAAAGGAAGATGTCCATGTAGTCAAAGAAGGAGTACCACAAATTAAATCATTCTCTTTGCTGTGCTGAGACATTGAAGATTTGTTTCTGAACAGGAAGCCAATCTTTGGGGCCAGGCTTTTAATGAGTAAGTTGACCCAGAAGCTGAACTATCTGTATTCATGAACCACTTTCAGGAGGGATCTATCTGTGGTAGCAATGACCAGAGTGGCAGAGCCAGCATAGCTCTGTAGTCATGGGGCAGACCCAAATACCATAGTTTTGATGTTTCCCATATTTAAAGACAATTTTGAAACATGAAGAAAGAGTTTCAGGTTATAAAATCCCTTAGAACACAGTATTACCTGCACACAGCTGGTAATACCTCTCTAACATGTTGACCAAGGTCTTTTAAAGTATGTATAAAGAGAACAGTAAGGGGCCAAGTACTGAGCTTCATGGTGCACCTTTAATGTCTTTTAGTGGATCGCCTTGGTGCAATGTATAGTGGAGACAGCCATGATGCTATGCAGTAATGTGCAGCAAAGTGATATTTCACAAAATACATTATGACAAAAGGGCTTAATTGTCATTTAATTACACTGTTTCCTGCAATATACTGCAGCATTTTGTGATATACTGCAGCATTAGTGTATTGCATCCTGATTGGCAATGCTGTATCCTGACACTCTGTTTGTAGTTTGTTAGATCACTGGCAAATTAACTAGCTACAACTAGACTCATGCAGCTCAGCAGGCCTGGTCATTGGTATTTTGTGTTTCACTGTGTCAAAGACCTTTGATAAGTCGAACAAAGATGGCACCAATGTATTTTTCTCTTTCTGTGGCCATGCTAATATCATTGAGTACCCTGGTCAAATTGGTGACTGCACTGTGGCCTGTTCTAAAGTCTGATTGGTATTCATCAAGCAGATAAATTTTGTTCAAGAATTTAATGATCTGGTTGTGTAGTATGTGTTCTAGTTCTTTGGAGATCACAGGCAGAAGACAGAAAAATCTCAAATTGTTTAAGTTGTCCAGGTTGCCTCCTTTATGGATAAGCACCATGCTAGTAGTTTTCCATCCAGAAGGAACATAAGATTGCTTTAAGAAGTAGTTGAAAAGCTAGGTCAGAGGCTTGAACATTTCAAGGTGGCACATTGTAGCAGTTTGGTATTCAGACCATCTGGACCACCACATTTCCATTCTTTCATGTGGAGCAATGGGTCCTGGGCTTCCGAAGGTTCAGTTTTAGAAAAGAAAATGGGAATCCTCTGTTTGCTGGGGGCCAAGTGTAGGACCTGATGATACATACATTTGTCAGCATTGTCCAAACATTCCACACAATGCAAAAGACACGTTGTTTTAAATGAAAGTTGCGTCCATGGCAGATCTGCCTCAAGGCAACCCTCAACTGTTGCACTTATTCTTTCTCACATTCATGTCTCTGGTTTTATATATTTTCTGTTCTAACTCCATGGCACAATGGATCACCACTCAAGTGAAATTACAGCAAATGGCAACTGAGGTGATCTTATATGGACTCAAACCCACAGTCTCTTGTTATTCAGGCAGTAGAACTTTCCACTATACCACCAAGCTGGCACAGTATTGAAGCTCAGCTCTTTAGCTGTATACGTTAAAGTCCTGCCTGGGAGGCAGCCCTGTCTATAATGTCTGCTTCAGAGACAGACCTACCTCAGAGGCAGTGCTGTCTTGTGACTTGATTTCAAAATTGTGTTTCATGCTCCACAGCACTACTCAAGAATAATGTTTTCTTTCCTTTCACTTCAAACAAAATAAATCACTAGGCTGAAGCTCAATGTGATGGTGAGATGATGAAAGGAAGCAGTGACAAAACCAGTTTTATTGCAATTATTTTTACCTTTTTCTAATTATATTGTATTACTATCTTTTAACATTTATACATACATACATATATACACAGAAACGGTACACAATTCCTATCCCATGCACATAAAGGATTCAATCTAGTCCATGGCTTACAGGAGAGAGAGAGAAAAAAAATCAACAATTTAATTACCTCTCTGTAATACCAGAGATTGTCCTGTCTAAGTTAATTTATACAAGATTTAGTGAAAGTCAATGTGCTGGATTTTCAAAGGGTGATAAAGTGCTTGTGTCAAACCTTGCATGAAATCCAGTTTGTGGTGCAGCCGTGCTCAACACCTTTGCTGCAATGGTTCCTGATTTTAGTAGGTCAGGCACAGTTGTGACACTTTACTCGATTTATGGCAACTTTCACCAAATATTAGGCACAAGTGCCATAAAAGAAGGGTACCCAGGATTGCTGCAAATTAGACCAGAAAAAGTTGCTCTAACTTGTGGCAACTGGCACACAGTGATGGAAGATTCTGTTCGTTGACTGGGCGAATGCTGCAAGTTCCATGCACAATTTGATCAGGGTACTCAGGGCTTGCTCCATTTGGGACCTTTTGAAGGTCTGGCCCAATGACTTATGAACATACAAATTAATCCTCTCCGAGAAACAAAAATCCATTTGACAGGAAAAGGCTTTCAATTCTATATCAAATTAAAGCATCTAGCACACTCTGTATGAGCACACATTTAATGTATTATAACTTTTTTATTTTTACAAATGGTAACGTAAGTATTTTCTTCCATTCCTACACAACATTTATAACTTTCAGTCAAGTGCTATAACAATCTACTTTGCTTTAATAGGACCATTAGACTATGGCTACATGATAATTTGAGTTAATGATCTAGAATCAATGGATATGGTTCTCTATATTGACAGGCCTACTCCTGAACTGGCCAGTATGGACCTCTAAATAAACTTCAATCATTTGCAACTAACCCTCTTGAACCAAAAACTATTATCAAATGCCAAAAAAAGCAAGGTTATGTTTTTCTCTCTAGTTGCCAACACACTCAATCCCTATACTCCCTGGCTGGGATATTCAAAGGGGTTGTGCCCGGCACAACAGAGGTGTGCTGGCACAACCCAGCATTGCACCCTGGCAGGATATTGAAAAGGCAGCCTGGTGCAGTGCAATTCCCGATGTGCTGGGGTACAATGTAATCTTATGCAGTGCAGATGCAGGGGGTGTGCCCATGCATATGCGGCACATCCTGATATTCAGCCCGGGCTGTGAAGGACATATGCTGGTGCAACCCCTACCTGTGCTGCACACAGGTGCTCAAAGTTGAGCAGTAAAATATAGGCTCAAATGCTGGCCACCCACAGGTGGGCAGCTGTATTGCAAGGTGCAACACAACAGCTGCCAGCCATGGGTGGTCACCCACCCCGTGGGAACACCATCCACAAGCACCTGGTCCCCCCTGAAGTCCAGTGCCCCCCCACATGCCCGATTGCGGGCAATAGTTAGAATATATTCCATCCCATGCCCCATCATGGGCAGTAGTTGGAATATGATGACTCCTATGCCCAATCGCAGGTGGCAGTTGGAATTACGGTACTCCCATGCCTGATCATGGGCAGTAGTATGGCAATAGATAATCCTGGTGGTCTAGTGGTCTAGTGGACCCCCCTCCATCCCCACACACCCCATCATGGGCAGTAGTAGGAATAAGAAGAAGCCTATGCCCGATCACGGGCTGTAGTGTAGTGACATAGATCCCTGGTGGACTAGTGGCCCCCCTCCCATATGCCTGATCACAGGCTGTAGTGTATTGAAACAGCTTCCTGGTGGTCTAGTGGAACCCACCCTGAAAGCCGATTGCGGGCCATAGTAATAATTGATGTTTCTTGGTGGTCAGTGGTCCCCTCCCCACCCACCCACAGAGGCCCTCAGCCACCCAGCCCCCTGTCATCAGTAGGCGCAGCACCCACCCACATACCACCTGGCAGCCCGTGTTCATTCCTAGATCTGGCTCTGTGTAGTACAGTATGGTCTGCAAGCCCATTGGACCACACTGTGGCCCAATGGGCATACAGATCATACTGTACACTGTCATTCGTTGGGCAGCCGGGCGTTATGTGGGTGGGGTGCTCCAGCTGATGACAGGGCGGCAGGACTGTGTGGCTGGGGGCCTCTGTGGGTGGGTGGAGGGGGTACCACTGGACCACCAGGTAAATGTCAATTATTACTATGGCCCACGATCGGGCTTTTAGGGTGGGTTCCACTAGACCACCAGGAAGCTGTTTCAATACACTACAGCCTGCGATCGGGCATAGGCTTCATAATATTCATACTACTGCCCATGATGGGACATGGGATGGACTATATTCTACCTACTGCCTGCGAGCGGGTGTACAAGGAGGAAGGGGGTCCACTAGACCACCAGGATCATCTATTGCTGTACTACTGCCCACTATCGGGCCTGGGAGTACAGTATTTCTAACTGCTGCCCGTGATGAGGCATGAGAGTACAGTATTTCTAAGTGCTGCCCGCGATCGGGCATGGGAGTACAGTATTTCTAACTGCTGCCCATGATTGGGCATAGGATTCATCATATTCAAACTACTGCCCATGTTTGGGCATACGGGAAGGGGGGGCTACAATAGCCCACCAGGGAGCAAACACCCGATGACAGCAGCTTGGCAGGGTGCAAGGCACAATTCACCAAGATGCCCAGCGCATTGCATGCAAATGGAGCCATAATGACATGCAAATGGTCCCATTTGCACCTTGCATAAATTATGGCCTCATTTGCATGCCCCTGGCTGAATATCGTGGGTGATGCGCCTAGCGCAACTGCACTTGCGCTGACACATCCCCATGTTCCCTCTCTGTGGCTTGCACTGGCGCAGTGCCTCTGCGCCATGTGCATTATGTGCACCGACCATGCCATAGTCAATGGAGCTGAGCTGTGGCGCATTACTGTTAAATATCACCTGGTTATGGCCCAAGCGCAGCCCAGTTGCGCTCCGCCCAGGCTTGTGCCACTACCTGATGCAATCTGAATATCCAGCCCTCAGTCTAGTTCCTCAAATTACCACTCTTCTAAGTGAATCCTTAGAGAGTGTGGCAAAATTCAAATACCTGGGATTCTGGATTGACCACAAACTCTCTTTTGCTAACCACATTGAAGAACTTACAAAAAAACTCAAACAAAGACTTAGTCTTTTCTAGCGGCTCAAGTATCTACTCACTCAGGATGCAAAAACCTAGCTAGTGCAAAGCAAATTTATTCCACTTTTAGGACTTTACTGACTTCATTTATGGACATGGTCCCAGCTCTGTGTTTTCCAAACTTGAAACTGACTATCACCGGGCTATAAGATTTAGCACCGGAGCTTTGTACTCCACCCATCATTGCACCCTCTACTCCCAGGTTGCATGGACATCCCTGAAATTTAGAAGTCAGAGAAATGCTGCATTCTGGATTTTTAGAGCTCTCACCAAAAAACTTCCACAGTACATCACTGAGTGTCTGCTGCTGTGTACTGCAGGTAGTTATGTGCTGAGAAGCCTCTCTTATACCTCACTCCTTATCCCCAAAGTCCACTCCCACCTTGGTCGATCATCTATAAGCTATGTGCTCCCTTTTCTATTGCACAAACTCCAAAAAACCTTGAAGTTAGTAATCCCCGTAAAATGGTCTACCATCAAAATGTTATTTGCACATTCCTTCAGTGAGCCCCCCTGCAATTGCTTCCCCGACTACTGACAACCTAGGGCTTGGGCTTTCTACTCTGAGTGGCCTGCTGGCTGCTCCTCCTTCTCTTCTCCTTATCCTGCCTGCTAACCCTTTCCTACTACTACTTCTCCTCTTGATATCTGCCTCGTAACCCTCGCTTACTCTTCCTCCTCTTGATATCTGTCTGATAACCCTTCTTCACTCCTTATGAATTACCTTAGATTTACTATGCATATCTACTCTACTTCTATGTATATATTGTATATAGCTGTTATTTTTGGATTGTGTATTATTTTGTGCTCCCACTTCTGTGTATTCCTAGCATTTATTGTTATCTCTCAATTGTGTACCCTATTTGCATTGTCTAATGTTATGTGACCTTGTCCAGGTCTACCTTGCAAATGAGGTCCAACTCAATAGTGTCTCGCCTGGTAAAATAAAGGTTGATTGATTGACTGATCTCATAATACTGTATATCAATTAATGTAGGTATATAATATGCTCTAAAAGATTTCAAACAGTCACTCTGCATGTAAACAGAGAAAACAATGCTACACCTCCAACACTGGATAGATGGAAAACAAACAACAGGTACACAAAAAAGGCATGTAGATGTTACATTTTGGTACGTTTTGTCTTTTTTGTGTACCTGTTGTTTGTTTTTCATATAATATGTTCTACCCCCCCCCCAAGAAAATCCCAAACACTGTCCCACCTCCTGGTTTCCATGTGAATCCCAACTATAACAAAGAAGTCAGGAGGAGAACCATTGACATAGGTAGACTGCTTGTGATGTGAAAATGAAAGGGTTCTGCTTTGTGGTTAGTGTAGTAAATAGAGAGACTAATTGAGATACAACAATAAAAAGTAAAAGGCAAACAGGGTTTAATGTTTTCTGCTTCAAAGTTAGTGCAGAGAATAGAGAAACTGCTCAGATGTGAAAATAAAAAGTGAAAGGGGAAGCAGTGTGTTCTTGCACTCTGCTCTGTGATTAGTAGTTAAGTGTAGAGAACAGACAGAATGCTCAGGATGAGAAAATGGGGTTTTGCTGAGTGTGGCCAGTGTGTATTTATATAGAGCTGCACTAACAGAGGCTGCTGATATGATTACATAATTTATACAGTAGTATGTAAATACCAAAAGAAAATGATCAACATATCAGATTTGAATACATTTGAATTATGTCATTTCAGCTGTAAGATAGAAATAATGAACTAAACATGGGACATTACATACTAAGATTACATACCAAGAGTAATAGATGCACAGAAGGTTGTGACCCATATAAGTGCATCTCCAGATTCTGGATCTCTTTATAACTATTTTAATAAAAATTTGTCCTGATTAGCCTTGAAAGTTTCTGCATTTTCTGTGTACAACAATGTTTTAGGTAATCCATTCCATACAGATATAATTCTTTGGGTGAAAAATGAGCGTCTAATGTCTAGCTTGGGAAATGTTAAAGTTAATTGGAATTTATGGCTTCTAAGGTTGCGTTCTCTCATATTCAATGTCATTCCCAATTGTGCCATAAGTTCATTGTCCTTTACTATACTAAACATCAGGAGCAGGTCCCCCCTGGTTCTTTTGATCGCCAGCGAATACAAATCCAGCTTTCTGAGTCGTTCTCCATAGCCTTTATGCTGTAAACCATCAATCATCTTGGTGATCCTATGCTGCACACCCTGTAGTGCATTGATATCACGTCTGAGGTGATTACATCAGTAAATAAAAATTCAGTCCTTTCATTTTAAACCTGATTATTTTCTGCTTCAACAGCAATAATGGGCATCGATTTCTTAGGCTGAGCGTGGGATTCCAAGTCTTTGTCTCTGTCATCCTCTTTCTCATTCTGACCATGTAGGAAAGAAGAAATCTGGTTGATTTAGAAAAAAAGAAATAAACTTTACCCTTATATGTAACAGTAACTTTAACCACAGCCAGCAGCTGGAATTGTGTACCTAACTCTAGGATCTCTTGGCTAAATGTCAGGAAGTACATACGTCTTTGCTGGGCTATGTATGAAAAATCAGGATAAATGTAAAATTTATGTCCCTTGTATGATAGCTTAGCCTTTATTTTTGCCTATCTCAATATCAGATCGCTGTCTGATTCAAAGGCAAAAACCACCATGATAATAACTTTTGGGTCCTGTTTTGTTTCAGTTTTTTCCTGACTATAGGCAACTCAATTGTATTTGTCTCCGTTTTTTGCACTCCAAAGGCTTTAGCCATGTAACAGCACCATGACTCACCTTTGCTATTTTCAAGGCCCTCGGGTCTCACTTGGACACATCTCCAATGGGGTCATCCTGGGTTCAGACGGTACCGTTCTGGTATCAGGAGTTGGTGGTGCACCACGATAGCCAGTTGCAGAAGGACAGCAGCTGGTCTTCACTGTCAGGTCTTTCAAATCTTCACCTCTGAGGCCTATATAGATGGTGTTCACCTGGCAGTCCTCTCGACACCTTCCTTTCCACTGGTTTCCTTGTTGGGCTGGGCAACTGGGTAGGCTGGATGTCTCCTAGACCTTCTGTTTGGTACACAACTTTTTTGAAGTACAGCTGCAGCTGGGCTTTAGCACATTCTCTAGCCCTAGCACAGCTTCTCTGGAACAACATTGTGGCTGGGCTTTGGCACAGTTGCTAAACTCAGCACACACACACACACACACTTCTCTTTCACCTAGGTTCAACTCAGCTGCCTCAGACACACCTGTCCCTCAGAGGGGGAGCTCAGTTTATTCAGTCTCTTTATTCTCCCCTGTGAAATATCTTTCCTCCATGCAACAGCAATCTCTTTATCTTCTGCTGCCAAACTTGCTTCTTTATCCTACAGGCTGTGGTTTCACAACTATGCAAGTTGCTGCTCACAAGTCATAAACTCACCAACACAGGTTCAAATATTGTGTCGGAGAAACTGGGAGCAGTTCAATTCTTTTCCTTTTTACCAGTTTCTTCTCTCAGGTGTTCTGCCTCTTGTTCAGACTCTGGGGCCATACAAGCCATGGGGCTGAAGGAACATGCCTTTGGACAAGGTAGCCTGCAGCAGACTCTCCTGTCTGCTCTAGTTGGATTCTTCAAAAATGAAAAACTCTCTTGGCAGGCAAACAGTCCCTTTTTATAACTTTTCCCCAACTCCCACTGCCACTGACTGTATCCTTTCCTGGGCATTTCAGCTGCCTGTGACATTTTCCCAGTGGCCCCCCTTTCTGAAGAAGTCCCATGGAGACTGCCATTACTGTTTACATTTTGTCCAGAATCATTGCAGCCCTTATTATTTATTAAAACATAGAAACATAGAATTTGATAGCAGATAAGGACGCTTTGCCCACCTAGTCTGCCCGTTTCCTTACCTAACGGATAAGCTGCAGATGCTAGTTAACCATCAGCCTACTTCTTCCTACTCCCCACTAGAATTGCCTTATGTCTGTCCCATGCATTCTTGAATTCCCCCACTGTTTTTGACTCTATGACCTCCTCAGGAAGGCTGTTCCATGCATCTACAACCTTCTCTGTGAAGAAATACTTCCTCACATTACCTCTGACCCATCTCCCCCATCTTCAAATTGTTCCCCCTTGTTCTTGCACGTCTCTTTTTCTGAAAGATGCTACCCTCTTGGACTTTGTTGATTCCCTTGAGGTATTTGAAAGTCCCTATCATGCCCCCCCTCTCCCTCCTTTCCTTGAGGCTATACATCTTAAGCTCCTTTAGTCTTTCTTCATATGTCTTCTGATGCAGACCCTGCACCATTTTAGTTGCCCTCCTCTGGACAGCCTCCACCTTGTCTATGTCTTTGTGAAGATGGGATCTCCAGAACTGTACACAGTACTCCAGATGTGGTCTTACCAACCGTCTGTACAGAGGGCCAACAGCTTCCTGTTTTCTACTATTGATGCCTCTCCCTATGCAACCTAGTATCCCCCAGCCCTTCTTACTGCCTTCTCACATTGCTGGCCCACCTTTAGGTCATCTGATATGACTACCCCAGGTCCCTTTCCATTTTTGTTGTTGTCAGTATCTCAACCCCCCATTGTGTACTCTTCCCTGGGTTTTTGTTTCCCAGGTGCATTACTTTGCACTTCTTTGCATTGAATCTAAGCTGCCATAAATTTGACCATTCCTCCAACCTTGCCAAGTCCCATTTCACCCTTTCCACACCACCTTGCATATCAACCCTGTTGCAGATCTTTGTGTCATCTGCAAAGAGACATACTTTCCCTTTCAGTCCCTCGGCAATATCACTTATAAAGACATTAAAAAGGACTGACCCCAGTACTGAACCCTGCCCTGAGGGAAGGAAAGCACCTCTCTATGCCCAGAGGCATTTTCCAGCTGATTCCCACTTTTGCTGCCTGCCATGGAGCTGGGGGTACTTTAAAATTATGCCTGGTCAGCCACACACATTACTGAAACGATTGCTCCTTTAAATTCAGCAGCTGCAGATGTGCAAAGGGAGGAGCATGGCCATCTTTGTTTATATTTGGGAGGTCCCTTCTACGCTGCTCCCCAGACCATCCTGATGAACCCCCTGTTGCCCAGAGGCACAAAACACTTATGGAACCTGGCCCTCTACAAATGGAGCTGAGTAATAAAGGATTCTGGCAGCCACAGCCGTGAAGATCACATGCCCCATCTGTCCTAAAGCCCTCCAGGAGCCACTGACAAGGACCCCCTGGGGCCGTAGCCCCAATGATGTAAGGCCTCCCCACTCCAGAGGGGAGTTGCAGTCAGAAATTGAGAATTGCCCTGAGGCAGCTCAGGCACAGACAGGAAAACATGTTTTATCAGTTCCTGAAGAGATTCAAAATGTTTGTTAAGAGAGATAACAGTCCAGCTAGTCACAGGTTCTTATACCAAGTCTGGTTTTCTAAATTTTCCATTTTCTGAGATATATTATAATTTTTTCTTATTGCATTATTAGGCTGGGTGACAACAGTTTGATAAGTTTACTTGATAGCCTGTTAGTGACTTTTGTGTTTTTTCAACCAGTGAAGCTACATTCTCTAACTTTTCTCTGTTGGGTTTAGCATCATTCTGAAGAAAATTCACTTTGGTATTTTAGTATTTAAACATGGGATCATACCTATCAAACCAGGAAAGGAATTCTTTAATTGGTTCTCCCAATGACTCAAATGTGCATTTCTGAGGAACAACAGTATTTTGAGAAGTGTTTTGAGGAGTGTTGTGAGCCATATTAAAATCTTCAAGTAGGAAAATACCAGTTTCTGAGGTAGGTCAGAGGCTTGAACATTTCAGGATGGCTTATTGCAGCAGTTTGGTACTCAGGCCCTCTGGATCACCATTTTCCTTTTTGTTATGTGGAGCAATTGGTCCCGGATTTCTGAGACTCTATTTTAGAAAATAAAAAAGGGAGTCCTCTGGTTGCTTGGGTACTTGAGTGTAGGAGGTGGTGTTCCATACATTAGTCAGAATTTTCCAAACATTCCACTTAGCACTTCTTAAGATTCATTATTTTCTTTTGCTTTTCACCTAAGACAAATAAATAACTGGGCTAAAGCTCAGTGTGATAGTGAAATGATGGAAGGAAGCAGTGACAAACCATAGTTTTTTGCAATGAATGTTCTCACTTTTTAAAAATAGATATGTAAAAAGTCATGCACACAATTTGGTATTGACAATCAACGCTGTCACTAGCAAATAATCACTGGATTGAATATTGTTAATTATTAAGGTTGTGGTTAATGAGTAATGTTATAGATTGTTTATTTATTAGTATTTATTTTAACAGTTTTATATTTGGATTAGTTTAAGTTGTCTATTGTTATTTATATTTACACTGTGCATGTTGAATGACATTTTGTACAGTGCTCTGAGCCCCCGGGAATGGGCACTTAATAAATAAAAGCTTTCTTGCTTACTTACTAATGACAGAGTTTACTTGCTTACTCGCTTACTAATGACAGACTATCCCTGGTGTGACAATGCCAGCCTTTAATTCGCATTATCAATGTTATCAAAGGCAAACTGTCCATGGATTGTCAATGCCTGCCAGCCAATACTGTTATAGCAAACAGTTCCTAGATTGTCTGTATCAGTCTTTAACTAGTTTTGTCAATACTTTAAATAGAAATCAGAATCAGGTCACAATAGCACTCCCTGGCCTTACGCCATCTTATGCCAAACAATCCCAATAGTACTATGACATGCCTGCCTTTCCTTTACTTCTGAAGTAAGCAGTGCCTAAATAATATTGAATAATTAATTCTGTTTATGGCATACAGTCCCTGGATTGAATAGTGTTACTGGCAAACAGTTTCTGGATTGATTGTCACTACCAGCATCGTTAGTGACAAACAGTAGCTGTATTGACAATACCAGCAAGTCAGTACTGTTTTTAGCAAACAGTCCTTCTATTGTCAGTGCTGGCTCATACCAGGCCATAATGTCGCACGCTTAATAGTGTACAATATTATGGCTAACCTGGTACAGCACTGCACTAGTGAGCAAATGGTGCAATATCGCGTATACTGCTGTACACGGTATTGCACCATTCCTACTTTCCCAGGCAGAGGATAAGACCTCTGCTGGGAGTGGGTTCCACCAACAAGCTGCTGTGGCTAAACAGACTGAGCCACAGCAGCAGGGAACCCAGGCATTGCTTCTGGGACCAGATTTGATTCCTTTTCCCAGAACTTTTATTTTCTTGATCTTTGTGTGCTCCCCGACCTGAACCCCCCCCCATAGTTGAGAATCTATACTGAAGGGGTGGTTTGGGGGGTGCATCCCCTGTAATGGGCTGTGTGGGGCAGAGCCTGAAAAAAGATATGGCATATGGTAAGAATAGCACTGTAGCCGGTAGCAGTTTTGCCATGTGGCATAGTGTTGTGCGTGGTATTGACCCCGTGACATGCTGGCTTTTGGCTGGCATTGCCAATACTTTAATGGTAAGGGGTACTGCACTATCCAGTCACAGTGCCACTCCATACCCTTTTACCACCCTGTGTCAAACAGTCCAGGTAATATAGTGGTATGCCTGCCTTCACCTCACCCTGTAATAAGCAGTCCCTGGTGTCCCGTGGTACCCTTTTTCACACTGTGTTGGACAAAAATAAAACAAACAAAAATGGTGCTCTGTGACATCTTATCTCCCATGAACAACCCCTCTTCCAACCATTCCTGGCACCTGCTGCCGCCACTCTCCCACACCCTGCTGATTCTAAACATCATTGATTCCCAGTAGTACCTCCCACTCAGAACCTTGTGACATATCCCTGGCATCCAGTAGCCCACCCCACATACTGCCCAATTCCAGTTGTACAAGACATACTGTGGTACACTCCAGCACCCTGGCACTTTTAAAGTATTTCTGGTGTCTAGTGATACCCCACACACAACCTGACTCGTGTCCAAGTATTCCAGGCATCCAGTGGCATCCCCTCCCATATCCTGTCTCATACTGAGGTATCTCAGGCATTCAGTGGTACCCCACCAACCTCACCAATACTACCCTCTCCCAGATGGCTTAAACCATCTACTCACCTCACTAAATGGTCACCATCTGAATTAGTTGCAACTCTGACTTTGCAAATACACCCACACAGCATGTATTGCATAAATCCTGGGATTACACTTTATTTTAGGTGTCCGTTTCAATGTAATTAATCATTAATTGCATGTGACAGGGTAAGTACACTGTAGTTACAGTACATGTTTGTTGAATGCAACTACATTTTAATTGCCAGACTGATGGCAGCTTGAGTCTTTTGGCTCCCTCCACCCCTAACAAAATCCTTCCTAATCCTCCTGTTATCACACTACAAATGGTCTGTTGAACCTGCTATCTGTTGCTGACCAACTTGTGATGGCACAGCTTGAGCCTGAAGGCTGTGCTGCTCTTATTTTGACTTCTTTCAGCCTGACTCTGCTTCCCACTGTCCCACTCACTCTGCTTCTGATGGCTGAGAGACAATGGCGGCTTCCCACTCCATAGCTCCTTACAGGTTGACTGGCAATCTACAAGAAATACGGTCGATGTTTAGTCAGCTTCTGATCCAAATTGGGGAGTTACAAGACAATCATTACAAAATGGTCCAGGAAATCATATCTCTCTTTTACAGCGTGTCTCTCATACCGGGCAACAACTCTTTACTCAAGACATCGCAACCAACTGGCTCACTGCTCACCTCCGAGAACAAGACTGCACAATCTGTCAGTTTTAGACAGACTAGAGGACCTCAAAAACTGAGGCCACAGGAAAAATCTGAGACTAGTGGGCTTTCTGGAGGGGGCAGTGGGCCATAATACCAGCACTTTTTTTCAGACTATGCTTCCCACTATCTTGAAACATCAATGGTCAGTTACCCTGGAAATCATGAGGGCCCACCACTCACTAGCTCCTTCTCCTAAGCCAGGACAGTAGCCCTGATCCATAATCATTAAGCTCCTCTGTTTCTCAATTAAAGACCGAATTTTGCAGCTTGCCTGAGAGAAGGCCCCTTATCTGACAAGGACATCGGTACAGTTCTTCCCAGATTTTTCCCCAGCTCTCACTGAGCAATGCTGGGAGTTCCCAAGGGTCTGTCATGCTGTGATGAACTTCAGCATGTCCTCCAACCTAAGGTACCCTGCAGTCCTCCACATCACTTGGAATGGTGTATCCTACTCCTTTACAAAGCCAGATGCAGTGGAGGGAAATATTCTCCGTTTGTGGACTTCAGCTAAGTTCTCTGACTCTACAAGATCAGGGACAACCCTGCTATGGACACCACTCCTGATGCCTCATCTTGCAGAGTAGGGAGAACTTCAGGTCCTCCTGCCCTCCTACTGTAGAACCTCGAGGATGATCCCTGGATTCCAACATACCATAGACGAGACTGGGACCTAGCCCTCAGAAAATGCCAATCCAGGCACAAATCCACGTTGCTTCCTGGTTGTTATCACAGCTGCTGCCAGAGCAAAGACAATGATGCCTTCCCTGACAGCTCTGATGAGGAACCCATTGGGAGCCACTGTGCTCCTCTCCCGAAACACTCTCCTACCCCTGGCTCCAACCTGAAACCCCAACTCAAGGTAGTATACTCCGTCAAGGACAAGGCAGCTACACTGAATAAAATAGATGCCCAGTCAGCTGAACGTACCCTTTTGCCTCTGAGCACTCCGCCCAGCTCTGAAGACCAGAAACTGAAATCCTAGACAGAGGCCATTATCTCCACTCTGACACAACAAGAGACAGGACCTCCTGGCAATTACTAATTCCACATTTACCAAGCACCACAATATGTTGGGTTTTATTACACACTCACCATCCCCTATCATTAGCAATAGACTGCCAATTAAAGATTGCCACCTTCTGAGAAACTTTTAAAGGAGCACAGACCTCTCACTAATACTAGTCTACATTTGCAATAGCCTTCTCACTGTAACCTTTCATATATGAGTCAACACTTTCCCTTTTTAAGACTGACTCTGTCCCCACTCCTTTGTTCACTGAGGTGACGAGACTGTCACCATATTGTTTCTCTAATAATCTGATGTTATGCCTGGTTTTGATTGTTCAGCCCTCATAGCCTGGCCAGCATAGTCTCTCTCCTGTGGTGTTAGGAAGTAGTCTTTGATGCAGCATTCACATAAGTTTACTGTTGCTCTGTGCTACATGCAGGGATGGGGGAATTGCTAATATACGATACTTTACTACCAGTCTAGCTTAACTCATCTGAGATGCCACCATCACTTATCAGCTTGGTACCTATGATTTAAGGTGCAAACACTAAAATACTTTTTAATCTCTGCCATTAAAGCTACAGCGTCTTAAGATGGCTGCCACAGCCGCATCGCTTGCACATCAAATGGCTGCCTCTGACGACATCGAGCTAGCATGTTGCTCGATTGTGCAAATGTTGGTTTGGTGCATGAAAAGCCTCTAGGCCATTTCTTGTAGACACTCTTAGAGCCTCTACAATTCACCTTGCCTGCAAGCACCTAGCCTCCTCGGATGATGGCCGAGGTCTCTGCTACTATGATCATCCAGGGGAGAGAATCCTCACACTATCTTCTTAATGTTTCTTATTCCCATTTTTTTCCCTTCTGCCCTTTCACCTCTGCTAGCCACTGCAAGCTGCTCAATACATACCACAATTGGAGGAGTGGGTGGGTAACTGGTCTTGTGGGTCCAGAGTTGCATTCACTGGCCAACCCTGCTCTTGGTGAGGATCATCCAGTGGTCACAGCCCATATAATTTAAGGTGCTGCACATGGGTCTTTATCTCAGGAGACCTCCCTTAATGCTTATTTGCCCCTGGACCTGACCTGTGTTATACCCTTCCAGTGACCAGGTTTATTTTGCACAGTCCTGGGGGGTAATTCTAGGTTGCATTAATGTTTTCTCAGGGATAATACAGGTTCTCTTGTTGAGGTAAACCATTCCTAGCAATGTTATGGTCTTAGGATTTACAGGAATCTATGTCAGAATATCTGTGGGAGGGAGCTCATGTACCAGGCTAGTATTTCTGCTTAGTGTCTGCAGGGACTCTGCAGGCTTAGATGTGTGGCCTTATGATGGTGTTGAGTGCAAAGGGTTTCTGTATCCTTATCACTGTTTATTATTCTAATAGTTGTTTTGTTAGATTTGTTAGTTTTTTCCCCTGTTGGACATGATTGGTAAAGGCCCAGCATCAGCACCTGGGCAATTGCCTAGGGCACTGACACCAAAGAAGGGCCCAAGCAGGGCTCAAAAAAAATGGTCAACTTTTTTGCTGCAGCACTGCACTGGCAGCATGCTTTATTTTCTGCTCCACTCCCTGCTCCAACTCTTACCGGTGAAGCCGGCAGCCTGACCTGGCCCATGACATGATTGTTTAATGTTCATTCTCACCCTGACCCAAAGCCAAGGCTGCCTGCCTGTGAGCCCTGCTAGTTGTAGACCCTGACCAGCAGGGTTCTGAGTCCCAGTTGTGCTATTAGCATTCCGTGGTGGGGCGGGGTGTGGAAAGGAATATATGCAGGCAGCCAATGGTTGGGGGAGAGTGTGGTGAAGGGGTGGGCCTGAGTAACCCAGTCAGTCGGCATAGAATTGTGAAGGAGGCCGCGCTGGCGGTCGGTGCAAAGTCGAGAGTTGGAGTTCAATTCAAACTAAGTTCTGTGCAGCAGGTGAAGAGATGGTTGCAGAGCAAAGAGCACTGTCTGGGGCAGGGGACTGTCTGAGTAGAGTGATCAATTGCCACCGTATGTCCGCGTGAGATGCATTTGGTCTGTGTGGACTTGGAGCTAACGGGCCACAGCACCACTGACAAGAAGTCCGAAGTCGACAGCAGCCAGTGAGTGTGGATAATTTTCCCTTCGTGACCCACATGGTGCCACACCACAGGCAGGTAGGAGACAGTACAGACTCTGGGATGGGAGGAAGCAGGGAAGGGTGGGAGGGAGGAGGCTCAACTGTGGCTCTTTGCACTATCTATCTGTACTGAAATCTGCCTATATGCCTAGTGCCTTTGCTGCTGTATTGTCTGCTGGCTCAATTGTGTGGAGAGAAATGGTGTTGGCAAGCTGGCTGGTGATGTGTTTTTTTTTTGTTGTGTTTTATTTCTTACAGACACATGGGCCTGAGGGGGGCCTTCTAGAGGTCCATTACCCGGGGCCAACAAAAACATGATGCCAGCCCTGGATTGGTATTTATGGTTATTCTGTGCATCACATTAATACCCTGTTGTTGCAGGACCTCCATGTATGTTGGACCACTGTGGGTTACGTTTCCTGGATATTCAGTCACTATACCCTCCGCCTGCCACCCGCCCACCATATTCCTGCCATAGAACCATTATGGCTGATATAATCTTCACTGCCTGGAATGCAAGGGGATTGAAATCCACAGTCAGATGGAAACAAGTTCTAACCCATTTAAAGAAATCACATACTACGGTGTCTTTCCTCCAGGAAACCAATCTCTCACATTTGGAAGCTTGAAATTGAAGAGGGAGAGGGAGAGGGTGGGACTCGAAGTGCATAGTTCCTAAACATCAGGCGAATTAGGGGTGTCCATCTAGGTACATAAATCTTTGAAGTGGCAATGTGAGTCCTCACTCACTGATAAGGAAGGCCACTGGGTTATGGTGAAAATGACCACCCCTGAGGGGCCCCTGCTACTACTTAATGTGCAGGCCCCTAATGTGGATGACCCCTATTTCTTCTCCCAGCTCTCAGATGACCAGGCCTCCTATAATACCCACATATCCCTACCTTGATGGGGGAGACTTTAACCTCACCCTAGATCCTCTTCTACACCGCTCCTCTGGCATATCTGAGGCACATCCCAAGGCAGCCCTGGCATTAGCTCAAATTATCCAGGAACACACCCATACTGACATATGGAAACTGGCCAATCCCTCCACCAAAAACTATACTTGTTTTTCTCCTATGCATCATACCTTCAGCTAGATTGATTTCTGGCTTATCGATCTTCTCACTACTCCTATTGCCTCAGACATCACCATACACCCTATAGGTATCTTCGACCACACCCCAGCCTCTGTGCAGGTAACTTGGAGACCCACCAACTCTGTGAATTTCCTCTTGGCACCAGGATCCTCTCATTTTATAAGACCCTGCTTTTGCCCCTTGGATCCCTCAGGAGATCCAGGAATATTTATAACACGATGACAACAGCAGTCACTGATGAAATTCCATGGAACTCCCTCAAAGCCTATCTCAGAGGCAGGATCATTGGGTTTGTGGTGCATAGACATCTGCCCAAGGAACAAGAGGTTACGGACCTGGAATCCAAACTTCAGACCCTAGAGGGGAAGCATAAAGCTAACCCACTGGCTGATCTTTCTGTGTTGCTGATGTTAGATCAAGCTCAACTCACACTACATCAGGAAAGCTGAATTACAACTATTCAGGACCTGCCTTACATATTGGGAAAGAGGGAGAGATCCAGCAAGATTGTCTCTTACAGACTGCGTAAACTTAGAGCTGAAAGTCACATACACAGTCTTAAGGATTCTCAAGGCCAGGCCCACACAGCCCAGAAGGATATATCTGATATTATGAGAGACTTTTATTCCTCAGTTTTCTCCTCCACTTCTCCCCGCAGATCTCATACATATTCCATTTCCTTGCTTCTATTGACTTTCCCTGCATAACTCCTGCCCAAGTCCAGGACTTAGATCATCCCCTTATGATGGAAGAAGTTCAGCATGCTATCATGAGTCTGAATAAAAACAAGTCTCCTGGTACTGATGGATTTGCCCCTGAATTCTATCAAGCCCTCTGGAATGTCCACTCCCTCCTTCTTCTACACATGCTTAATAGCTCACTGTTCCATACCCTGTTATCTCCCACTCTAAGACAAGCAATCATCACTATTCTCCCCAAGAAAAGGTAAGAACCCCCTTTGCCCTGGGAGCAACAGGCCCATTTCCCTGATCAATGTGGATGTCAAGATCCTGGATAAGGTCTTGGTCTTCTGACTGGAAATGGTGCTTCTTGCATTTATCCATCCCTCCCATGATAGCTTCATGTGGGGCAGGCTCATAGCTGATAATATAAGAACCTTCCTCAACCTAAGAGACACAGCTGGGAGTATTCCATCCCCATCAGTGGTCATGACAATAGATTTTGAAAAAGCATTTGATTCACTAGAATGGGAGTATCTCTTTGCTGTTCTTCAATATGTGGGGGTGGCTCCAACTTTATAAACAGCATTCAAACCCTATGCTCCAAGCACAAATAGCTCTCTTTCTCTCTCTCATAGCTCTTCCCTTTCTCCTTCAGCACCCGACAGGGGTGCCATCTATCTCCCCTACTATTTCTCCTGGCCACCGAGCCACTTATAGCTGTGCTCTGTGCACACCCAGATATCAAGGGCCTCACTATTTGGGGTACTGAGTATGTCTCCTTTTCCTATGCCGATGATTTCTTAATTCTCCTGTCAGATGCCCCATTGGCCATTAACCCCCTTTGTGACCTTCTTGCCTCCTTCACAACAATATCAGGTCTTAAACTAAATCATGACAAATCAGAGGTCCTACCCTTTAATAAACCACTGCTCAGCTCCCCTTTTCCAATCCAATGGCTGGAAATGGTCAGCTAGTGGCATTACCTATTCGGTCATTAGGATCATGCTATCACTCTCAAACACTTGCAACTAGAACTTCTCCCCTTTGATCTCAGCCTTTAGCACAGACCTACTGTAGATAGGTGGCATGCCCTGCATTTTTCCCTCACAGGCAAAATTGAAGCCATAAAGATGATGCTTGCCCCCTAAGGTGTTTTATATCTTGGCCCATATACCCATTTATATTCCCAACAAATGGTTTGACCTTCTGAATAAAATGATGGATTGTTTTTTTGGTGATTTTGTAGTTTATCAGACATGCCCAGCATCTGTGGAAATTTCGTAGTGGTCCTATAGGTTGTCATGCCATGATGTGCACATCTGTTTTACTGACAACATAGTGGAGCATAAGCTGTAATACTGCCTGATTCAGCCACCACATAATAGCAGTGATGTCTACATCAGTTGTTCTATATGAGTTTGGGGCTTTGACCCCCACACTCCCCTTAAAAAAAACAGGGAGGAAGTGAGGGATGAAGCCCGCAAACTTAAAAATTAACAGCCAGCACAAGCACTTGACCAAACTGGCCTTTTGGTTATTTTTATTAGTTTATTTAGTTGGGGGACTTTGCCCCCATATCCCCCTTTAAAAAAAAATAAAGAGGGTGTGGGGAGTAAAGCCCTCCAACTCAAGTAAACTGACAAAACAGAGCTGATCTAGGCCGAGCTGCGAAAATAGCATAGCACATTTTGATGCTGAGTTGAGTAGGAGGCACGTGAGAAAACAGCGCTATATTCAGGAAGCTTTTACAGCAAACTTCCTATGCATGTCTGATAATCTACACAATCACCTTTTTCTGTGGGAGGGAAAACCACTGTGACTCAGCAAGACTTAACTGCAATGACACTGGTCAGATAGGGGATGGGGCCTACCCAATTTCCCCCATTACCACATGGCATTTATCCAATTGCCAATATCATGAAATGGTCCCTGACGAAGGACTCCTCTCCACACCAGTGGGTAACACTGGAATGTCATGCTGTTGGAGACCCCTCCCCCTGCTATTTATTCTATATCAAAGACTCTAAAGGAATCTTCAAACACCCCACTATCTCTTTATCACATCGCTTTTGGTGCAAAATGATGAAAATGCTAAACATATCTCAGACTCCCCATTATGCGGGTGCCTCTATGGCATAACCTGCTCTTTTCAGTGGATCACAAAACCCTCAACTGGCCCTCCTGGATATGAGCAGGAATCCACACTGTTCAAGACCTATGCTTTTAGAACCATACCCAGTTCAAATCATTTGAGGACATATGTGTCCAATTCAAGGTGCCTCACAAGGACTTCTGGTGCTTTCTCCAAATCATATTGGCAGTCATTCTTTTATCTGCGACATGAGCCTTGTGTTTCTCCAAGTTGGTTTGATGGGATCATTCTGAGTTGGCTCAAAGGGACTAAGGGTAGACATGGAGCCATATGTAAATGGCTCAGTGACTCTGGCCCATCCCCTTACTAGGCAAAGTCAATATAAATGTATGTTCAAAGATATATCTCTCTTATTTACATATATACAGAGCTAGAAGTCGAGACAAATCATGTAGTAATTTATATTACTTAGAGATTTTTTTTGATAGAAATGTTACATTGTTCTGTGGGGCACTTTTGCAAGAATCTTTACATATTAACAAGTAAGAGTAATGGAAATACACATGTGCATACCCATTGATGAATGTATCAACTCTATTCAGAGTCATCATCTATATTTGAAAAGGAATGGGCCCCACACTTTGTTTTCATTGGGTGGGATATTCAAAAGGGTTGCGCCATGCACAATAGGGTTGTGTCTGCGCAAGTCCGAAATTGTGCCATTCTGCGATATATTCAGCAGGAGGCAGTTGGCGCCACTGAAAACATGCTGAGCAACAGTGCAATGCTAATGAATGCATGCTGAACTGGAGGGGAGGAACCATGCATAAACTGCACAGCCCGATATTCAGCTGGGCTGTGCAGAGTTGTCTGAGCACAACCCCAACCTGCGCCTGCACAACTTTGAGCCAAAAAAAAGGGTAAGTCGAGGCCACCCACAGGTGAGCTGCCGTGTGCAGTGCAACACAGCAGCTGCCACCTGTGGCTGGCCCTCAACCTACTCCTGTGCCCCCTGCAGCCCGATCGCGGGCAAAAGTGTAAAATCCCCCAACTGGCCCGATTGCGGGCAAAAGCTTAAATAAACCCCCTACCAGCCCGATCATGGGCGGCAAAGTGTCCCGAACACTCCCTGGTAGGTCCAGTGGACGCTTAGCCCGATCGTGGGCTGAAAGTGTAAAACAACCCCCAGAACATATCCCTGGTGGTCCAGTGGACCACTAAGCCCGATCGCGGGCTGAATATGTTTAAAACAACCCTCCCAGAACGTAGCCCTGGTGGTCCAGTGGACCGCTAAGCCTGATCGCGAGCTGAATATGTTTAAAACAACTCCCCCCACCAGAACGTAGCCCTGGTGGTCCAGTGGACCGTTAAGCCCGATCGTGGGCTGCATTATGTGGTGACCCCCCAAGACCATATCCCTGGTGATCTAGTGTCCCCCACCCACGAGCCCACCACCCGCTCCCCGGCAGCTGGCGGGCGGCAGCATCCACCTGCCTGCCGCCCCACCGTCCACCGACTGACTGCCCGGTAGGGCTGCATGCCCCGTGGTGCAGAGCAAGGCCAATGGGCATGGCAGCCATACCATCCTAGAGCAGTTCAGATATGTGAATGAATGAATTCATTCACATATCGACTGCTGCCAATGGTAAGGGCTGCACGCCCATTGGCTCTTGCTCTGCACCAATGAGCATGCAGCCCTACCTGGCAGTCAGCTTGGCGGCAGCAGGCAGGTGGGATGCTGCCACCCACCAGCTGCTGGGGGAGCGGGGTGGTGGGCCGTAGTGGGTGGGTGGGGGACACTAGATCACCAGGGATATGGTCTTGGGGGTCACCACATACTGCAGCCCGCGATCGGGCTTAGCGATCCACTGGACCACCAGGGCTACGCTCTGGGGGTTGTTTTAAATATATTCAGCCCTCATGATCGGGCTTAGCGGTCCACTGGACCACCAGGGATATGTTCTGGGGGTTGTTTTACACTTCTTCAGCCCGCATCAGGCTAAGCGTCCACTGGACCACCAGGGATATGTTCTGGGGATACTCCTTGCTGCCAGCTTAATGGGCTAGTCAGGGGTGGGGAGATTTACATGTTTGCCCCGCATCGGGCTGCAGGGGATCGCTGATCCCCGATGGCTGCTGCCTGGCAGGGCGCCAGCGCCAGTCCTCGGGATTGGCGCACTGCAGACAGCATTGGCATGCAAATGGGGCCATAAATAGATGCAAATGGCCCCCTGAGCCTTGCATGAATTATGGCTCCATTTGCATGTCACCTTTTGAATATCGAGTTTGCGCATGGCGCAATGGTACTTGCGCCACTGCAACCTAAATGCTCCACTCTGACCACTTGCGGTGGCGCAAGTTCACTGCACCATGCACAGTGGCTGTGGCCGGGGGGGTGATATTCAAAGGAGTTGCTCAATAGGGCAACTCCTTTGAATATCTCCCCAGCCACACCCCTGTGCAACTATTTTGTGCAGCGCAAGGGATTGCGCCACAAAATAGCGCAGTTTGAATATCCGGCCCATTGTGTTCATATGCTGCTAAAGATTGAGCCTATCCAGTTGTATAAGTATTGTTTTTAAGTTGCATATATAGCACTTTATTGTATAGAACTTTAAAAGTTAGTAAGATAGAGCTAGTCTCTGTGCCTTTACATCTGTACTGACTTGGGATTGGCTATTTACTACTCTTAAACCATGATACCTCCTTTGACCAGCATTCCTTGAGAAAGCCTATCGTCGAAACCTGGTCGGGAGTTCTGCTTGTCTTGTGCACAGCCACGGCCACGTTTGTATGCTATTTTTATGCATTTGCACTATTAAATTATTGTCACAGTTGAAGCCTAGTGCCTGTGTTTTTGTTTGTTTTTCAAATAACAGACCTGCTCGAAACCTTCTATTTTTTGCAGATGGTAATTGAGAAGGTGGTTGTGACTCAGCTTGAGGCTCATCTGGAACAATTTAATATGTACAAGCCTCTCCAATTAGGATATACTGTAAGTCCCATCACAGGACTGAGACGGCTCCTGTAAGGGTGTATTATTGCCTGGATCAAGCCTGATCTAGCCCAAGATGATCTGATGAATATAGTCCTCACCCTTGTCACCTTCAGACTGGACTATTGTAGTGCTCTATACTTAAGGATATCTGGAGGCTGGTTGGACCATCTACAGTTGGTCTGGAATGCTGTGGCTCAATAGGTGACAAGAACTTCTCCAAGTGACCACATCATGCTGGTTTTACATGCTTTGCCTGCCTGCCAATTTGGTGGCACATCCCCTTCAAAATTTGTTTAACATTCAAAGCCCTACATGGTTTGGGTCCGGATTACCTTAAAGATCACCAACTGTCCTACACCCTACCCGTCATCTCCACTGCATGATTGTGGGCCTGATTCTGGTTCTCTGCTTGCAGTTTAAGCAGCCAGGGGACAACGCATTTGGGGTTGCCACCCCAATGTTATGGAACACATTTCCTTTGAGCATCCATTCTGCCCATACCATGGAGACCTTGAAGCTCTCTTAGAAAACATATCTAGCCAGGCCTACTTGGATGAAAATATTACATGCATGGGTTGCAGTGGTACAAAGTGGCTATGCGGATACTTACCATTGTGCAGTAAGTAGTACGCTGCTCTTCTTTCCAAGAAACCACAGGAGTATGGATGCTTTCTGAAGCAAGCTGCTTAAGCAGCCATATAGATAGGCTGCGCCGCTCACTCTGGTGCACAGCACATGCTAACCTCCTCAAATTGCCAACTGCTCCAGACTGATAACCCCTCTGCAGTGCAGCTTGCAACAGCACTGACAGGGGCTGTGTAAACACTCTGCAGGATCATCTCAGGTGGTGCTGGAAAGAGTAGCACTCAGAATCAGAGATACTGCATTGAAAGTGTAAACATGCCTAAAAACATTGCCTTGCCTTGCCTTATTGCACTGAATGATTTGCTTGAGGGAGTCACTGATGATAACACCCAGATCCCTCTCCTCTGTTCTAGTGGCCAGCCTAACCCCTTCCATCCAATACTCTGGGCATGGGTTCCTTTTCTGATTTTCCCTAAGTGAATTACCTTACAGTTGCTGACATTGAATATTAACTGCCAAAGCTTTGACCACATTTTCTGCTTCTATATGTCTTTCAGAAGTTCTTTTACCCTTTCTTTGCTGTCTACCCTGCCCCACAGCTCTGTGCCAGCCATAAAGAGACACATCTTGCCCCAAATATTCTCCCCTTTGTCACCAATGAACATGTTGAATAGGACAGATCTCAGGATTGATCCCTGCTGCGCCCAGCTCATGACTTGTCATCCCCATATTAAACCCTGTTTGCTATCACCCTCTGTTGCTCCTCCCTAGCCAGTTCTTCCCCCACCTGACTAAAACCATCTCTACTCCTAAGTCCTCCATTTTCTTCCACAGCCTATGTGGCACCAAATTAAAAGCTTTTCTGAAGTCAAAGTAGAACAAATCTACCACCTGCCCTCTGTCTACTATTACTATCTAATTTGCCCTTGTGACCCAGTTGAAAAACAGTATTAGATTGGTCTGGAATGCCTCCCTGACACAACGCCATGCTTCTTGTTATCTGGCAGCTCACTGTCTTCTATGAAAGTCACCAGAGTTTCCTTAACTATGGTCTACAACAGCTTACCTACAGTGGAGGAAAGACTGACAGGCCTGCAGTTGCCTGGGTGATCCCTGTCCTGCTCTTGTGGAGTGGGACTATGTCTGCAGACCACTTATCCCCTTGAACTACTTCAAGATGCCAGAGAATCATTATAAATAGGTCAAGGGTTCTGCAAGTTCTGAAGTCATTTCCCTAAATACCATTGAGTAGAGGTCATCTGGGCCTGGTGCTTTATCCAGCTTCAGGGTCACATTCACCCATGATCAGTACCCTCTCCATTTTCTGCATCACCTTGCAGCTGCCTTGATCCCATTCCCCAGTGGAGACCCATCCTCCTCAACCATGAATACTAAGCAGAAATAATTGTTTAGGACATAGGCCCTATACTCATCATCTTGTGTCTGCCATTGTCCTGTGACTGCCAACCTGTCCTCTTATAGCCTGGTCTGGAACTGCTCTCATTCTCCTTCCCCCTCATTCTTCTTTTACCTTAGGCCCTTTTTTGCCATCACAGCCTCTCTTACTTCCTTCCTTTGTGAACAAAATTGTCCTTTCGTTCTTGATTCTTTTAATGACCTTTCTTGCATAAGAGTCAGTCACCTCCAGAATTGCCCCCTTGATGTTTCTCCACTTTTCTACTACTCCTTCAAATTGGTCTATACCTACCAAGTTTTCCCAAACATTTTCCCTAATCTGGCAGAACTCTGCTTGTTTGAGGTCCAGATTCAGAACCTCTTCCCTCAAGCAAGGGCAAGTGTTCCCCATTGCCAGTTTAAACCAGTTCAAATTCTGGTCAGTGGACCCCAAGGGCTCCTTGGCTTCTACTCCTCCCACTACTTCTGAGTTGGTAAGTATCACGTCAAGAAGGGTGTCCTGCTGTCTGGCATCCCTAACCTGCTGTGTCAGTAAGCAGTCCTGCATCATGTCCAGCAGTGCCTGACTCATGGTGTTCTAAACCACAGTGGTATCCCAGTCTATGTCTTGCAAGTTCAGGTCCCCACTAATACTTCACCCCCTTTTGCTATCCCCTTTTTGATTTCCACTTCCCAGTTTCTTATCTCTCAGTTCTTTTGGATTTTCCCTCACAGCCTCTCTTACTTCCTTTGAGAATCAGATTGGCCTTTTGTGCTTGTTTCTTTGGGTGACCTTTTACCCTTTCACATTTTATTCACTAGCCTTGGTAAAGTGCACATTCATACAAGAAACATTGGCATCCTTTTCTCACTACTGCTTCCTGCATGTTAGTCTGTTTTTTTAACCTGTGTTCTATACGCAATAATAACATTTGTCTTGATAAAGGTATCATTGTGCATTTTGTGATCAAGTGAGAGATCCCACATTTTTGTATGCATTAAAATTGTTAAGCATCATGGTGAATCAGTGGCCTGGTATTTCTTGATGTTTGAATGATCACACACTGCAGTTTTGGTAGTGCCCTAATTTTGCCTCTGTCTTTCCAGGAGCACAAAAAATAAAAACAGATGAAGGCTTGTAGACTGGATTGTAAAGTTAGGACAATGTCAGCGCTACAGATCATGATTGTTCAAACTCCAAGGAACACTAGGCCACAGATTCATCATGACACAAGGGACTACTTTTAACACTAATGTTGCATTTACTTAGTATTGTGGCTTTGATCTTCAACCGTAATTGATGCCTTAACATAGTTTTTTTTTTTTGCAATTAATTTCCTTTCTTTTTAAAATTAGTTTAAAATCAGATCATTACTTTTTGGCAATGCTGGCCTGTGACTGTCATTTTTTTAATTCAGTATTCTTATACAATTTTTCAAATACAATACATAAAATCCTTAATAATAAAAATAATAATAATAATACATGAACAATTTGACTAAAGAAAAATTCAACATCAAATACAGAATAACGTACATAACTAACTAAAAATAGGCTAATAAGATAATTAAGAGTGACCTAGGTACAAAGGACAACATTATAACATACTACTTTATGTTATGAATTAATGTTACAATAATTTTGAAAACGGTTGTCAAATGTTATAGATAAGTTTAGATTTTTCCAAAAGACTTTAAGCAATATGTTCATTAGCTGTACAGGAATCCATAAGAGTCCACCATTCCTCTATTAATGTGCTTGTGTCTGTTTTCCAGTTTCATAAAATACTTTTCTTTAGTGTTAATGCTGCAAATTGTAGCCAGATTATTTGATAAAAGTTAGACTGGGAAATACTTGAGAAGCAGACCAAAATCCAAATTTCTGGGTTCAAAGGAATATCTTGATTGGTAAGAAGTTTAAAAAGGGCTCATAATGTTGTCCAGGCAGTAAAGATTGTTTAGCAGGACCATAATGTATGAGACGTTGATGCACAATTACATCTCTAATGGAGTCTATCTCTTGATAGTCCCAATGATTCCAGTTTCTTAGGACTAAAATGATAGTAAGGAAGGATGATAAACAGAGTACATTTTCTCTGCATATCTTTGCTGTCTGAAAAACATTAGTCCAAAGTTGTTTTTTTTTCCAGGTATGATTTGGGATTGAAATATTGAGGCCAGATTCTTAGTGGTGTGATTTCACATTAGCTGTAAATTATGAGCTGGGTTCAGATAAACATTTATAAATCATACTAATTCCCTTTGTAAGCAAGACCATATTGTAAAACTCATCTAGTCTAACATCCAATACAGTATTAATATTTGGAGATAGGACTGAGTTTTTGCAAGATATTCCTTATTTGCAAATAGTTACAGAATCTAAATCTGTGGAAGTTGTCTTTATTTCTAATAGACTAAAATGTCAATATGGTACCAGTGGATGGGTCAATCATATCCAGCATGTTGACTATGTGTGCTCTTTTCCAAATATCTATGTCAAAATTGAGTTTATCTATGTTAAATGCTGGATTATTTCATAAAGGCACATATTGAGGTAGGAAAGCATCCCAAGTGAAGCTAGTTTTTAGTGATTTAATAATTGAAATTGTGAGTGGGATAGCTGGGTTGGATTTACAGTTGTTAGGAAAATGAACAAAAAGGAAATCAATAAACCAATGAGGAAAAATAATATTGCATCCTACGGATGCCCACATAGGAATGCTCATATCCATAGGAGCATAACACCAAAATCTAGACTGCTTAATTAAAAAGGCCTGGTAGTATTTGTTCCAACAAGGAAGATTAAATCCACCATGTGACCATGGTGCTCTAAGCTTACAGATATTAAGTCATGGTGGTTTTTGTCCCCATAGAAAAAGTCCAATTAATGTTTCTAATTTATGCAACCATTTTATTTATTTACTTTATTTAAACTTTTGTTTACCAGGTAAGCAATATGAGCCAAGGCCTGTTTTCAAATGTGACCTGGGATCATATTAAATACAGTCAAGATGTTAATAGAAACAATAAACAGACAACAAATATGACATGTAAACAAACATTAAAAATAATCACAATTCAAAGGTTTGAATTTGTTCCCAATATAGATGGGCACATTTTAAGAACGTAACACATCTTAGGAGCAATAATCATCTTTATGGAATTAATTTTCCCCATAAGGAGAGATGGAGCTTATCCCAACTGGTTAGATTTAACTTGGTCTCAGTTAACAATAGGTTCAAAATTGAGAGGGACAATTTTGGAAAGGTCTGAGGAGATTTTTATTCCCAAATACGTTAACCCATTTTTGGCCAAGAGACTGGAATCTTTTTCTTGAACTGTAAGGGGACCCCAGAAGCAATTAACACTATGGATTCAGATTTGTCCCAATTTACCTACTGGCCAGACAAATTGCCAAATTTTTATAACTAATTTTTTAAGGGTACTAAATGAAGACAAGGATGATTATATTGTGATTAGTATATCATCAGCGTAAGCAAACATTTTATTAATACTGTTTATTACCTTCTCTGGCACCTAAGTTATTCTCAGTGGAACATATAAGGGATTCAATGGCTAACATATAACAGGAGCAGGGACAAGGGACAGACCTGTCTGGTGCTTCTATGAAGGGAGAATTTGGAGGATACTATGCCATTGGTAATGATAGATTTTGGGTATGTTGGGATGGCATTTTATTAACTAACTCATAAGACACACACACACACACACACACACACACACACACACTTCTCCAGCCTATACCAGATTTTGTGTCTGGCCCTAAGGACTATATACAAAGCCGCTGGACAGATACAGTACATGCTACATCATACATTCTGTACATTGTGCTTTGAGTATGGCCTGCAGGCATACATAGAAACATAGACTTTGATGGCAGATAAGGACTGCTTGACCCATCTAGTCTGCCCATTTCCCTACCTACAGGATAGGCTGCAGATCCTAGTTAACCAACAGCCTATTTCTTCCTACCCCCAAGAATTGCCTTATGTCTGTCCCATTTATTCTTGAATTCTCCCACAGTTTTAGACCCCACAACCTCCTCAGGAAGTCTGTACCATGCATCCACTACCCTCTATGTGAAATAATACTTCCTCACATTGCCCCTGAACTGCTCCCCTCTTTAAACTGTGTCCCCTTGTTCTTGCACATCTCTTTTTCTGAAAGATGCTACCCTCTTGGACTTTGTTGATTCCACTGAGGTACTTAAAAGTTTCTGTCATGTCCCCCTCTCCCTTCTTTCTTCAAGGGTATACATATTAAGCTCCTTTAGTCTCTCCTCATACAGCTTCTCTTGCAGACCCTGCACCATTTTAGTTGCCCTCCTCTGGACTGCCTCTATCCTGTCTATGTCCTTGTGGAGATGGGGTCTCCAGAACTGGATGCAGTACTCCAGATGGGGTCTCACCAACTGTCTGTACAGAGGGATAACAAATTCCTGTTTTCTGCTGCTGTTGCCTCTCCCTATGCATCCCAGTATATCCCCAGCCCTCCCTACTGCCTTTTCACATTGCTTGCTAACCTTAAGGTCATCTGATATGATTCAGGTCCCTTTCCTGTTTTGTTGTTGTTACTACCTCCCCCCATTGTGTATTCTTCCCTTGGGTTCTTGTTTCCCAGGTGCATTATTTTGCACTTCTTTGCATTGAATCCTAGCTGCCATACTTCTGACTTTTCCTCCAACCTTGCCAAATCCCTTCTCACCCTTTCCATGCCTCCTTGTGTATCAACCCTGTTACAGATCTTTGTGTCATCTGCAAAGAGGCATACTTTTCCTTCCAGTCCCTCTGCAATGTCACTTATGAAGACATTAAAAAGGACTGGACCCAATACTGAACCTTGCGGTACCCCACTAGTAACCCTCTTTCTTCAGAGTGGACTCCATTTACAGTTACCTTCTGTGTCCTGTTGTCCAGCTAATGTTTTACCCAGGCTACCACCCTGGGACCCACTCCCAGGCTGGTTAATTTGACTATTAATATTTTGTGTGGGACTGTGTCAAATGCCTTGCTAAAGTCTAGGTAGGCTATGTCCACAGTCCCTCCCTGGTCTACTACTTTGGTCACCCAGTCAAAGAAATCTATTAGATTCATCTAACATGACCTTCCCACTGTGAACCCATGCTGCCTTTGGTCATGTGCCCCACTGGCCTCTAGGTACTCAACTATTCTTTCCTTCAGAAGTGACTCCATCACTTTCCCTACCACAGAGGTCAAACTGACAGGTCTGTAGTTTCCTGCCTCTGTCTTGGTCCCACTTTTGTGAAGAGGAATCACATCTGCCTCCTTCCAGTCCTTGGGTACCACACCATCCTCCCATGATTTATTAAAAAGAGTAGCCAGTGGTTTCACTAATTCCCCCCTTAATTCTTTTAGAATTCTGGGGTGAATTCCATCAGGCCCCATTGCTTTGTCCACCTTCAGTTTTAGGAGTTCTTTGCAGAACCCTTTCTTCTGTGAAAGGACTGGGATTGACCCCCCTATCAAGAGTGTTTCTGTTAATTGGATTAGGCACTTCCCCCTCCTCTTTTGTGAATACTGAGCAGAAATATTCATTCAGTATCCCTGCTTTTTCACTGTCCACCATGCCCACCCACCATTCATTTTATTCAGCCTCACTATCCCTCGCTTTGTCTTTCTATGCTTGCTGATGTACCTATAAAAGGTTTTATCCCCCTTCTTAACCAAGTTGGCTATCTTATCCTCAGTTTGGGCCTTTGCTATTCTGACTTCCCTCCCTGCTTCCTTCTGCCTTAACTTGGTACAGCTGTCTGTCCTGCTCCTTCTGTGTTTCCTTATACTTCTGGAATGCTATCTTTTTCTTCCTGACTTTCACAGCCACCTCTTTTGAGAACCATAGTGGCTTTTCTTTCATTTTGATTTGTTTATTTGCTTCACACAAAGGCTTGTTGCCTCTGTGATGGCAGTTTTGATGATTCCCATTGTTGTTCCACACCTCCTTCTAGCCTGTTTGCTAGTGCTTTTCTGAGGCACTCTCCCATCTTGCCAAAGTCAGCCTCCCTGAAGTCCAGTACCTCACTTTGTATGGCTTGACTCTGCAGCTGAGTTTAACGTGAACCACATTGTTTGATGGTCACTTGTTTCCCAGATGGCAACCTACTAGATATGAGATCCTCTCACTGTCCCGTTTGAGAGTATGAGGTCTAAGATTGCTCCCTCACGAGTGGGTTCTGGAACTAGCTGTCTGAGGTCTGCCACCTGTAAGGCATCAAGAATGGCCCTGCTCTTGGATGTGGCTGCAGCAAATGTGCTCCAGTTAACATCTGGCATATTCAGGTCTCCCATCAACAGTATCTCCCCTTTCTCTGCCATTCTAAGAATGCCTTCTATCATATCCTTGTCCATTCCTTCCCCCTGACATGGGGGTCTGTACACAACCCCTGTGTGGATTGTGGTGCCCTTTCCAGTCTCCAAGTTGACCCACAGTCCCTTCTCTCCTGCCTGTTTACTCTTTTGTTCAGTTGCTTTTATCCCTCCCTTTACATAGAGAACTACTCCCCCCCTTCTCCCCTTCCTGTCTCTCCTGTAGGTTATGTACCCTGGTATGTTAACATCCCAGTCATGGTTCTCTGTGTACCATGTTTCTGTGACTGCTACGATAATATCCAGGCATCCCTCTTCCATCAAGGCCATCAGCTCAGGGAGCTTGTTGCCCAGACTATGGGAATTGGTATGCATTACCCTCCATTTCCTGATGGCCTTACTCCTTTTTGCCCCATCACTGTCCTTCTTGCCTTTGTCACTTTCTCCATTTACCCCTGCCCTTCTCCCTATTGACACCTCTATGTTGGTGTTTACCACTCTTGCTACCTGATTTTTTCTGGGGGGCTAGGATTTCCCTGCTCCTTTCCAGTGCCTCCCCCCTTGGCTAGTTTAAATGCTTGCCAATGAAGCATTTAAACCTATCACCTAGGATCCGGGTTCCCCTCCTGGGAAGATGCAGTCCATCATGCCAGTATAGGCTTGCATCACTCCAGGTGGACCCCCAGACCCCAGTGAAACCAAATCCCTGAGCTCCACACCAGTTTTTCAACCACTGATTGAATCCCATGGTGCAGAACACCCTAGTCTCTCCTACGCCATAGATGGGCAGCACCTCTGAGAAGGTTACCGTGTGTGCTACTTGTCTAAGGCCCCTCCCCAATTGCACAAACTCTTCCTGAACTTCTCTAATCCCTTTGTTAGCCAGGTCATTTGTCCCTATGTGGTCAATGACATCCAGCTCCTTCCCCTGTGCAGCTGCTCTGGCAATCCTGAGGATTCGTTCCCTGTCCCTCCAAGCCATGGTGCCAGGAAGGCACCTTACCTCCCTCTCCCCTTCCTCCCCCAGTTCTACCTTCCTAACAATGGAGTCCCCCACCAGGAGTTGTTTCCTTCCACTGCAGGGTCCCCTGCCACTCTCCTGTGGGTCTCCTTTGTGGAGGTTCTCAGCATCCTCCTTGGTCTCCACTGCAGGTGCCTCCATAGAGGAACCACACTTTGCCAGAATGGCATAGGAATTGTGGAGAGGTACAACTGGAGGGATGTGCCTCTGTTCCACCACCCTCACCCTCCCTGGGCCCATTGTGGTCCAACTGTTCCTCTTTCTTGGCAACCTCTGAGGCAATGGCAGTGGCACTGGTGGTCCCTGAATGGAAGAGGAGGTCCCACAAATCCTGGCCAACTCAGCCTGGAGATGAGCAACCTCCTCCCTCAGCCCAGAGAGGTGCCTGCAGATGGGACAACACCACATCCTCCAGAACATCTCCTGGAAGACTACTGCTCCACAGCCACAGCACTGCACCACTCCCATCATGTCTTATTTCTGGCCCCTTCACATCCATTAAGTGTTTCTGTGAATATGCAAAAAAACAACAGCACTTTTCTTAGATAAAAATACAGTGCTACCTCTGACTATGCCAGTCACCTAAGTTCAGGACTGGACTCTGATCATCAGGGGCTAGACAGTGAGGGTGGAGTGAGACTGAACATTCAAGGAACTGCTTTCCTCTGGGGGAGGGCAGTGCACATGGCTGCTTGACTGCCAAGTGACTGAAGTCAGGCGGCAGCATCAACAGAGGAGCTCAGACTGTGGGAAGGGTCAGCATGTATTATATCATTGCACAATGCTGGTCCTTGCTAGTAAAACAGGCAAATGAAACCACAGCTATGCATGATGATACCTGGCCTCTCACAAGCCCTGCATGACTGACCTCAATGGTCCACCCTCAGCCAGAACAAAGGATTTGAATCCTGGGAGAATAGCTTTGGAAGCCATGTCCATGCCAGGGGGCACCTCACACACATAGGAGGTGAAGATTAGTCCAGGGAGAAGGTGAGTGACAGGTCTTGGAAGGTTATTTTGATAAAGGCTGGCTGGTTGAGGGGGTAAACACTGGATGGAAATAAAGATGATTTTTGCAGATGATAGAAATCTAAGTGCATCTGAAGAAGTACACTTTTTTTGGACATGCATACAAATGCAGACAAGTAAATCAATTTTTTAATCATAACTTCTTAATTTAACAACCCCTTTTCTTCTAAATTTTGCCCATCATCTAGTTGTCACATCCCTTCATGAACACATAAATATTACTACTAAAAAACAGCTGGTTCACTGCATTAACTACAGGTCAGGTCTCTTGTTGTTGCAGAGACACAACAGCGATATCCTATTGTTGCAGATGAACTTTGAGACTAAAAAGTGTAAAAGTGCATTTTGAACAGTCTGTACAGTACTTGCCCTCCAACAAAGGTATTTAAGAGTGACACATTAATTTACCTTAATTTTGGGAACATTTTCCTTTTTTCTTTTTTATACCTTTAGCCAAAAAACACAGAACACAATTTCTCCAATGTTGTAACATTAGGAGATTTCTGTTCACAGGTCAGACTTGTAAGAGTTTTAAGAAAATCTACAAAAAAATGACTTAAAGATCAATGGCAACCATTTTACACATTGTTAAAAAAAAGCCTTTAAATAAACAATCCAGTGTTATATAGCTAGAAAAAAACACAGCGTTTTAATGAGAAAACTGGTGGCAGCTGTGATACAGATAAGCTGATTTCTCAAATGCATATCACTTCAATTCAGCACTGAAACTCATATGATCAGCTCTTTAGAAGGACAAAATGTGGATTTTCAGCTAATTCATCTAAACAAACCCAAGAGACTGAGTTTGCAAAAACCATGGAGGGGCAGGATTCTCAAAGAAAGCCAAAAATCCTGCAGCAGCGGGAAAAAGGCTTGCAGCACTACGGAAACACAGTTGCAGGATATTCTCAAAGAAAAGTTGTGCAGGTGCAGAATTCCATAACAATCCCCACAGCAGTGGAAATGCAGCAGCTGCAGAAATAGAGCAAGTGCTGTGAATCCACAATTGCAGATCAGCAGATGTGGAAAATGGCTTAGGACGCACAGTAACAGTGAATTAGCTGGAGCAGCAGACTTTAACATTGCTGCCATAGCATAAAGCTGAAATCACCTACAAAGATGCCAGCAACCAGTCCCTGAACTGGGACCACTGCAGCACCACAGGAACCAGCACTACCATGGCACCACAGTAGCCGACTGCTACTGCTGGTTGTCCCTCCCTGGGGTGCTCCTGTTACCTACAGGGGTAACATTTGCTGCAGACTGATCAGGCTCTACTGCCTGTGGGGCTCCGTCGTGGGCTGCATTGGTTCTGGTGGTTGCTGCCTGTTGCCATTTCATGGCAATGTGTGCTATTGTTACTGTAACAGCAACCACTGCTATACCCACTGGGATGTGATTACCTGTGCCTCACCTCCACCCTAATTGATTTCAATTGTTGGGGCACTACTGCAGTTTGCTGAGGGAGAGTTACACCTCACTTCAATGTGTGTAACATTTTTTCCACAACTGCAGGAAAATCCTGGCTTAGAATAGCCTTTGCGAGGCTGTGCCTTACTTATCTAACACCTTTTTTAACTCAGGAACTTCCTCAGCTGCACTTTTTTCCACAGTCTGTAGTGTTTTTTTCTGCAGCTGTGGATGTTTTTATGAATAGCACTCAAAGCAATCTCCCCTGTTTTTCTGTAGCTATGGCAGTTTTGGTGACTTGTGAAAGGTTTTGCACCTTCAGAAAGTTTATGAATCCAGCCCCTGGACAGCAGTTACCTCACAGATCATTCTAATTGGGAAGTTAACAGCTCATCAGTCAAGCAGGTATTTACCCTGCTGAAGCTATAGCCTTGTCCCATATGATGTCATCACTTGCCCAGGCTCAGCCAGAGGGGCAGAAACAGCCTGACTGTTTTCAGTTAGTGCAGAACAGGTTATTAAATGCGGATTTAAAGAAAACCACAAAACCAAATTGCATGAACTTTTCAGGAACACTACTCATAACACAGGGACTTGAATTCAGACATGTTTAAGGCTTTTTTTAAACAATGTGTAAAATGGTTGCCATTGATCTTTAAATATAAATGTCTGAAAATAGTGATCTAACATTTAAATGCAGACTTAAGCCAAACTATAGAGGCACTACCCTGCTATTATTATTATACTGGCACTACCATGCCACTATAATATTCCTGAATTTAGTTTTGTCTTTTTTCTTTAAAACTGTGCCCGATAACGTGAAAGCAGGATCACTGTCTCCTTGACTTCATCTGCTTTGTCTTCTTGTCTATGCCCAACATCGTAATACACTGCTTGGGACATCACAATCTGTTGCACTGCAGTGAGGATGAGATTATAAACAGGGAATCGCGTTGTGAGCTATAGACATGAAACCAGAGTAGATGAAGTCTGAAAGACTACAATCCTGCTTCCCTGTACATTTGCATGGAAAAATTTGAAGTTTTAGTTAGAAAATATAGAAAATATAAGCAAAATTGTGTCTAGCAATTACATTAGATACATAGACACTGTCTGCAGATAAGTGCCTGTGGCTCACCCAGTCTGCCCATTTGAATTTGTTACTTCCCTTCAAAGTTTCCTTTATGATGCAAATGGTTTTATAAATGCTAGTTCTGAGGGAGAGGGAGTCCAGTTTTATAAATAATATCACACTGATGCTATGCAGTAATTTGAGATAATAGGGCCATGCAATAAATTTGCTTCTATATCCTTTCAATTATTGTGTTTTTTCAAAATGGAATAAACTTGTACAAAGATTTAATAATCTGGCGCAGTTAAACATACATATTTTACTGACACAGCCAGTGGGATAAAAATGCATTTAGATAACCCACAAAGAGAACTCATTTGTTAAAGTGAATTAGAAAATAATAGTATCCTACAAAAGTCAAGATAGAAAGAGACCACAGCACCCTTTCTTTTGAGAAGAATACAATATGTTCAGTGCTAATTAGGCTTCCAGTGTTCTGCTCTTTATTCTCCTTTCATGCTTCATCAGGCTAATAGCAAATGCATGACTACATCTTTTTTACATTGTATGATTTATGCTTTAAGCATTTTACTATTTTGGCTAAAATGGGAGCCAGGGCTTAACATTTTAAAACAATGTAGGAATATTTTTACTTTAGTATAAACCATTAGGGAAGAAAGATGAGCTAATTTTAATATTGTGCGACATTATGCCTATTGTTTCTGTCTTGCGCATGTGTCATGCTGAATTTATTTGGATGGGAATTACTTTTTGATTGCTTTACTGTATAATAGTTTTTTTACATAAAACAAACATTTATTTGAATATATTTTGTAATGGAACAGACTTGGTTGATTTTTAACATACTTTCAGACATGTAGCAACCTCTAACTAGTTGTATGAGAAGAAGAATCACTAAGGGTGCTAGTACATAATGAGAGAAAACAGTTTGCCTAATAGAGCTGCCACCCGGACCGTGCCATACATAAAGCTTGGTGCATATCACAAGAGGGAGGACCATTTCCCTGTCAGTGTCAGAGGTGCAAACAAATTGTGGCCTTCTATGTTAGCAGGTGCAAAAGGGGTTTATATCTGCTGACATGCTGGTTACTACTGCACAGGTTGTAGCATGGGATTGTGCAGATATATGGACAATACTGTACAGTTCTTATTAACCTTATGCTAGTTAGATGGTTTAGCATTATTTTTGCAAGTTTGGAATGAATTGCCAACTCCCATTTTATTGTTTTTTCATACATAGCCATCTCCAAAGCAAGCAATAATACCTGGCAGGGTGGGGTAGTATTGGGCTACACCACTACCCTGCTCGGGGCGAAATGAGGCCCAATGCTGCAGGTGGAGGGCTTTATAGCCCCTGGAAGAGGGAGTATAGCCTAATACCACCCACTCTGGAGAGTATTATCATGCTTAGGTGGAAAAATGAGACAGACGCAGGATTCAACTTTTGAAAATTTGAATAATAAAGTTTATTAAAGCTTTTAAATAGTGGGACAAAAAATGTGTCTTGAAAACAAGAAAAGAATAAAATGGTTTTACACCCACTGTAGCACATTATGTTGAAGAAAAGGCTTAAAAATGAAACTACTCAGTCCAGTATTATGTATAAGTGATGAATTTAATTGGAGTAATGAAAGTATAGCCACTTGAACTGAGGCGATTCATGGGGTTGGAGGTGCCTGCAGGTGGCAGGGTAGAGCTGGTTTGAGGCTGCAGTGGAGTTTCTTCTTTCTTTGGCTGACTTTCTCTCTTCTTTTCTGTGTGCTGCCCACCCAGCATACTGCTCCAATGTTTCCAGTCTACTGGTCTGGGAGTCCAGTAGTTACCTAGGCTGCTTTCAGCTTTGTGTCCCACTTGTTATTTCTCTGTTGCTTAGGCCAGTGTTGGAGGGCAGCTGCACCGCAGCGGCTGAGATGCTGTGGTAGTTGTAATGTTTGATAAGTTGTGCCTCTTCACTCTATCTTGCCAACATTGTTCCCAAGTAATTTTTCCCCATAGGTTCTCTTGAGTACCAGCATGGCAGGGAATCTAGGATGGTTTGTGATTGCCTGAGGGGATGGCAGTAGAACACTGGAGTGTCTTTTGACAGTTTGGAGAGGTATTTCATGAAAAATTTTACAGGGCACAGTGGATTATAGAGATCTTCATACATAAAGCCCCTGTTCTTGTCTCGATTTGGTTGTGTGGGGATTTGTGTTTTTTAATGGGTTTGTTGTGGCTCAACAAAATGTAACGGCGGCCATGCTCATGAGTATGTACACTGAACAATGCTGGCATCAGTTCCATTAAACCCTCACATCTGTGCCTGGCCATATGAATTTGCACATCAAATCAAAATTTCCTTATTAGGCCTGTGCAGTATCTTAACTCAGAGCTGGTGAATGTCTCAGTTTTTGCAAATCACTGTCTGTGAGAGGAAGGTGGTGGGCAGCACAGACCTTTTGTTCATTCATCATTTTTTTAAGGACAGAGGTAAGAACACTGTTAGATGACCAGAAGGTGGGGTCGCTGAGGAGCCTAATGTTGCAGCCCACAGACTGGCTGTTGAGGTGCCTATTGAGGCTAGCGCAGAGAGAGCACTAGCTGGACAGAGTACTTCTCTCCTATGGCTGTGCACCCCTCAGCATAGAACTGGCAAAAGAGTGTTGTTTAGCTACTGCAGGGAGTCAGTTTGCCAGTAGACAGTAATGTTTTTTTGTGGCAGCCCACTGAGAAAACATTTTAAGTGTCTAGTTTGTATTTTTCTGGTATTTACCTCTAGGCAGTCCACTTCTATTGCATCAAGCTCCTTGGAGGTTATACTTCTGAAATGGGAGTTTTCTTTTTGTTGTGCATTTATTTTTTGGGGGGGTGCTGGAGGTTGCGGAGCAGCTGCTTTGTTTTTGTCTGAACTTTATGTTAAGGTCTTCCTCAGTGACAAGTTCAAAATGAATGGTGAGGCTGTCTGATTTTTTGTTTTTGCTTTGCTCACTTAACTTCTGGTCACTTTATGGGTATAAAGAAATGGTGCTTGGTAAGTCTGAATTTGCCACCTGACTGAGGGATACCACTGGGTGATGGGGCTCCTGGCACATGGACTTGTTTTAGGTGGGCATTGTTGTCACATAAATGCCCATCTAAAGATGTCTCTCAGCCAATCATAATTTTGGGTCTGTTTTACCAATTTTCTAAGCAACATTTAGAAAATGTTTGTGCAATTCAGATGTAATCTGTCTATGTAGCTCTGTCACAATTCAAAGCAAAACAGGGTTGCAACTGTTATGCTACAATTTTTGTAAGGCTTCATGATAGATCCAGCAACATGTACGCAACTCATGGAGAAATGCAAAAGTAACTAATTGGCTTGAAAGTTTAAAGAGAAGTTTACTGTACAGTTTTGCAAGTCAGTCACTGTGATTTGTGCTCATGCCTCTCTCTCTCCTCCTTACCCTCTATAGCTTTTTGTCTCTAGTGAGCCAGTAGTTCCTTTTCCCCCATGGCTTGATGGTCCAACTCCCTGGAAGTCTGGTGGATCCCACAACCTCCTGACAGTGTCCCTAGTAGCTACTGTGATCTCTCTCTAGTACCATCATATCTTCCTTTACTGCCTTTCTGGTGAATAACTGACCAGTAGTGACCCTTCTTGGGGACAGCTGTTCCTGGTTGCTGTATTGCATCCCCATTACTGCCTTATTTTAACAGGTGGTAAGTCTGTGGAGATGCAAGGGGCTGTGACAGAGTGTCTGAGGGATGCCATGCCATTGTGAATGTTACTGTATACCAACTGCATGCCAATAAGTGGTTGCACTGACACCATAGTGCCACCAGTTGTGAAATAAAATGGGGCCCATAGAGTTTTAAAATGTCTGAAGTAGCACTGATCAGATAGCAACCACACCATTTACGTTCCACCAAATATCTCAGCTCTACATAAATTACCTCATCTGAGGTCGACTTGCTCTGGAGAAATATTCCATGATAGTTTAGGGCCTATCCAGAAAAAATTATCCTGGTATTTGCGGTCTGTTCAAACACCACTTCTGCAACCCCAGTCATAATCCTTCATCCACCTCCTCTGTATACTCTGTGACAAATGCAGAAAGTTTGCTTGCTCATGGCACTGTGCCAGGAGCTGACACCATATTTGAATCAATCTCCCTCCCTTGTCCACTTAACCAGGCATAAAAATGCAACAATTTAATATTGCCCCCTTGACAACCCAATCCACATTTTGGGGGACCATGGTAGTCTAAATCTAGGGCAAATAGGGCTCCTTCCCTCACCCTCAGTCTGCTGTCCTTAGCTGACAGAATCAATCAAGTGTTATCTCCTATCCCCTCTTCCCCCCTTCTCCTACTACCTCCATAATTCTGGCTTTCATTCCCTCTCACTTCCCTCTCTTAAATCCCTGGCTGGTCAGGTGGTGTTCTCCTTCCACTTTCCCAAACTCTGGGACTCTCTCCCCTAACCATTCACTCTACAACATATAAATGCACCTCTCTGTCCTCTCTACTCCAAGCCCAAATTGCTCCCTCCTGTAACTGCACATAATGCTATCCATACCAGTCTCCATCTTTCTCGCTTCTGTCTGTGTTTCTCCTACTACCTGCCCTTTCCCAACCAGCTCTTCTCCTTACCTTCACAGACTCAGAACCCAGGACATGGGCTGAGTGTGCATCCAACCGTGTCTGACCCTTGTGGGGTTTGTATCCCAGTGGGTTGCTGGCTTGCCCCTGAGTCTCTCTCTCTCTCTACCATACTCCTCTCCTGTATGCTTCTCTCAAACCTCCTTGCCTTTTCCCACTCCTACTGTTCTACTTACCTTCACAGGCTTGCAACCCAGGACACAGACTGGGTGTGCATCCAGCCGTTTCCGACCCCTGTTGGGTTTGCATCTCAGAGGGCCATTGGTCTCTCTCTCCCCTCCTCTCTCTATCTCACACTGTCTCTAAATCCTTCTTTTTCTTATCTCCCCTACCCTCATTTCCATTCCTCCCAACTTCCTATGCCTTTGCCCCATCGCATCAGTCCTTTATTCCTATAAATTGAATTACATATAGTCTAAGCAAATGCTGAAAGATTTACCATATGCAGTAAATGCACTGTATTTACTTTTTTATATATTATTGTATTTTAATTGTATTTTAATTTCTCTGTATGTTGTTTGTTAGTTTGTATCGCAATCTGCCTGCTGTTACTGTTTACCTTTCCTCCTTCCCCCAGGACATATCTGGAAACAAGCTCATTTTTCTAGCTCAGTAAGCCTTTCTTTGTGAAACTTTAAAATAAAATAAATAAGTGACTTTAATAATGCATACTTTGTATGACCATGAGGTGAGCAGAGTGGTCTGCACCATTGATGAAAAGCACATTGACAGATAGCTCTTCTGAACTCTGATTATCATGACCCCCTCCAAATTATGGATTGGAGTCAAGACAAAGGCAAACTATTGAATAATGGTATGTAGGGTCTTAATGATGGACTAGAGAGCAGAGATTGATTTAAAGGATAGTGTTAGCTTATGGCACAACACAAGGGTCAATTTTTAACATTTTGTTTACAGAATGTGTCTTTGAGAGGATAAGGAGCTGACAGAGGGCAGGACATTATGGGGGTTAGTCTGGATGTGGCCATGGTACTAGCCCTGGCCACCTGAGGAAGAACAGACAGCTTTTTATAAAAAAAAGAAAAATTTGTAACCCACAGACTTGGATACCCTTGGGCTCTGCACACAAAAATACAAATTGAGCCACTCCATGAAGAGTGCAGTGTTCAACTGTTAGTAATAAGTGCACTGAAAATAAAGTAATATAACCAAACTCACATTAACTGAGCAGCACAAAAAAGCACTTAACCAAAGGACTGAAGTACAAACTCCATTACTGCCTGCTGTAAAATAGGTGTGCCAACACAGAAATATGTGCAAAGTGCAAACAGCTAGGATGTGATGAAGGTGTCCAGAGACCTGGCGTTCCTGATGTTTGTCTTGTATTCTAAAAGCGTCTTCAGAGAGAAGTGCCCATCTACAGGGCCTATACTTATACCAGTCCTGTTAATTTAAACATGAGTGAATTAGTGACAGCACAATATTTCACTGTATATGGCCACAAGAGGGCATTGTCAAGTTGGTGAAAAGTACAAATGCAGCAATCATTTTTAAAACACATTTATAAACATATGAAATTAATCATCATTCAGAAAATGTCATAGAAACATAGACAATGATGGCAGAAAAAGACCAGAGGTCAATCCATTTCCCCAATAATCTCTAGAACCTTCCTTGGAGCTTATTGTTCCTCCAGGGTACTAACTCTCTCCATCCTCTCCTCATTCTCCTCCCTTGTCCTGTCACCCCAGGCAACCACTATTGCCTTCAGTCTATCCTAGCCCTGCTTTAATCCCCTGACTGTTTTCACACCCACCACCTCAGCTAACATTCTCTTCCAAGGTTCCACCACCCTTTCCATAAAGAAGTACTTCCTCAAGTCCCTCCTGAACCTCACTCCGGTTAATTTCCACTCATGTCTACGTGACTGCGAGTTGGTATTCAGTCTAAATAATTCCCTGCAGTTTGCTTTGTTAATTCCTTTGAGGAACTTGAAGGTCTCTGTCATATCTCCCCTCTCCCTTCTGATCTCCAGTGAGTACATATTTAGTGCCTTGAGGTGCTCCTCATATGATCTGCCCTGCTGGCCCTGAATCATTTTTTATGTTTGCTTGTTCTTGCAGTGCACAAGAAACATATTGAGGAGAGTAGAGCACTGAAGAGAAGTGGCAGTGTGTGGCCAATGCAGCTGATGCTTTCAAGGGCCCATCCCTCGGTTACCAATCAACTGAAAGACTACCGATGATGGCAGTTTCAGAGAGAGTGCCAGAGTTAAAGGAAATATGCTGCTCCAATCAGGGACAGTTTCGTTATCCCTGATTGCAGCAGCAGCTCCCCCCCTCCTTCGTAGCCAGGCACACAGAGGCAGCTGACAAGACTCTCCACCCATGTGCATTACAATGCACAGTAATGCACATGGGCACAGTTTCGTTCTTGTTGGCTGCTGCTCTGTGCCCCCAGCCCTAGTGTGCCTTTCCTCACAAAAAAATTAATTATTTAAATTGGCGGCTCCTGCCACTGGCCATACACTGGGTGCCCAATCCCATGTTGGCATATCCCCCCACTAACTGGTACACTGGGAGCCCACCCCAGTGTGCTGAAATATTGCAGCTCCTGTAGCCTGCCACACAGTCCCCATAAGCCGACATGGGGTGCCCAGTCCCTCTGTTGGCACACCCCCATTGTGTCTTCCTGGTTAAACAATTTCCTCTTTCTTTTCTGACACCTAGATGCTCACTCCCAGTGTCAGATGTGTGCCCCCCAGCCTGTCAACACCCCTTGCCGACATCGGGGTACCCAATCCGTGAGTCGGCATCCCCACTGCCCACCACTATTGTGGCACACTGGTGGCCCATCCCAGTGTGCCAGGCTTTTTTTTTTTAATCCTGTAAATGAAGAAAACCATCTGTTTTTGTTTGTTTTAAAACCTGAAAAAAACTGTCCTCGTTGTCTTCCTGGGCCCCTCCCCATCCCTCACCCTCCTCTGCACACCTCTCTCCTCACACCCCCACCCAATACTTACCTCTGGAGGTCTGGTGCTGCAATCATCTGTGGAGCGGAAACAGTGAACTCTTCAAAAGCTGATCACAAAATGAAGAAAATCACTGTAAGCTTTATAATGGCATCAATGGGGGGTTTCAACATAGGTTGATATTGCAGTTATTTTTTTTGAGTTTTGGCCCAAAATTTTCAACATGGGGTTCTTGGGACCCAACCTTGAGAATGCTTGAATTGTAATTTTGTTTCTTGGTCCAGGAAGTTGATTTTGTGGTTGCTATGTGGAATCACCTTTCGGGATTGAGTAACAAAATGACAGTGCCACTGTTCATGAGATGGGGTCCCAAAAATAATAATAATAATCATTTTTATTTATATAGCACTATTCAGATGATCAAAGTGCTTTACATTAAACATATTACACAAATCACATAAATAAATCAACTTCCAGTTAAAAATATAACATTTCTCATAAATACGTCCAGATCAATTAAAAATTTTCAAAAATATCAAATATTAAAAGCTAGTCTGAATAAATTGTTTTTAAAACAATCTTAAAGCTCTCCATGGTCCTGAAATCTCTGATCTGATGAGGAAGAGAGTTCCACAGGGATGGCGCCATGAACATAAAGGCCCTGGTGCCAGATGTCTTCAACTCTACCCTGGGAACCTCTAACAACCCCTTGTCAGTTGAGCGGAGAGGCCACCCAGCGCTGTAAGGAACCAGGAGCTCTTGCAGATAGCTCAGTCCCTGTTCATGCAGGGCTTTATAGGTCAGAAGCCTGACCTTGAAGGTGGTCTGCCACTGTATAGGCAGCCAGTGCAGATCCTGCAGCAAAGGGGTAATATGACTGGAACGAGCAGTCCCAGTCAATAATCATGCTGCAGCATTCTGCACCATCTGCAAGTGGTGGACATAAACCCCCGGAAGCCCCAGGTAAAAGGAGTTGCAGTAGTCAAGGTGAGAGGTCACAAAGGCATGGATCAATGTGGGCAAATCATCGGACAGAACAAGGTGCTTAATTCTGGCGATGTTCCTAAGATGGTGAAAGGAAGACTTGATGACTGCTGACACTTGCACATGCAGTGTTAGACCATTGCCAAGAACCACCTCCAGATCTCACACCCATTTGGAGGTAAGCAGTTGTACCCCATCAAGCCAAAGCCCGTAAGGTAATCCCACCACCGGCATCTCTATCCAGCACCTCAGATCAACCACCAACACCTCAGTCTTCCCGCAATTCAATTTCAACCAGCTGGACTTCATCCAGTCATGGATCTTCGCTAGATAGCTATTAAACATCAAGATTGCACTATCCTGGTTGGGTGCAAAAGACAGATAGAGCTGTGTATCATCAGCATAGCAATGAAAACTCAGCCCATATCATCTTACAATGTCTCCGAGGGGCAGGAAAATACACTGCAAACAACATGGGGGACAGCACTGAGCCCTGAGGGACCCTGCATGGCAGAGAGAATGGCTATGAGGAAACATTCCCCGAAACCATCCTCTGAGACCTACTGGCTAGGAAGGAATAAAACCATCTGAGAACTGGTCCAGCCAGGACACAGATTACCCTCAGACATTTGAGCAGAACCCCATGGTCCACAGTGTCAAACACTGTGGAAAGATCCAGAAGAACCCAGATGGAATGGCGCTTCTGGTCTCTTGCCATCAGGAAATCATTGAGCACCCGTACTAGAGCAGTCGCTGTACTATGTCTTTTCCGCAAACCTGACTGGAGAGGATTGAAGACATCGTGGATGGTTAAATGGTTTTCCAGTTGCAGCGCAACCACTTTGTTAATCACCTTCCCAACAAATGGAAGGTTAGAGATGGATCAGTAGTTAGCACAGCTGTTTGGGTCTAAGGAAGCCTTCTTAAGAAGCGGAGTCACCAATGCTTCTTTCAGGGAGCCAGGGAACTCTCCCATTTCTAAAGAGCACCAAATAATCTTTGCGAGGACTGGGCCTATGATCTCAGTGCATCCTATTAATAGGCATGTAGGGTCCTGATTCAAACTACAGTATGTAGGCAGCAAATTCTGAACAATCCGCACAATGTCTCCTATTTCTGACCCGTCGAAAGATATCCAAGAGTACTGAGGGGTAGTGACCATGCACCGACCACAATTAACCCCCATAGAGGGTGTTGAACAGATTTTGGCCCAGATGTCAGCCACCTTATCCACAAAGAATTGAGCAAACACATCACACTTTTCTTGTGAAAAAGCTCCTCAAACCTGTAGACATGTTGGATTGCACAGCTTGTCCACGTTTCGAAAAAGCTGAGCCGGTCGATTCTGAGCAGCAGCTATCTCACCGGACAGGAATTCTGCCTTCTTACATGAGATTGCTGACTGATAGCTTTGATAATGATCTATCAATCTAAGGTGGTCAGCATCAAGGGCTGTTCTGTGCCAGTGATGCTCCAACCTTCGTCCTACACGTCTCAACTCCCTCAAGGTCCCATCAAACCAAGGTGACCAAGGGCAGAGAGAGAACAGACGAACACAGACTGGGGCAATAGCATCCAGAGCCTCAGTAATAGCCTTATTATAGGCCAAAACTAAATTCTCTGGATCTTCGTCTGCCCTTGGAACTCCCGAAAGGTCTAATACTGCCAAAAGATCTTCCGGATTATTCCCCTCAAAGGGTGGTATCTGACCATCTCCATGGGGCAGACCTATAAGGGGGGGGTTGGAAACTGAATCTGTGTAGTGATCAGACCACATGACTGGCTCCACCACCAAGTCAGTGGACTCGATCCCCAGGAGGAAAACCAGATCAAGTAAGTGACCCCGATTATTAATAGCAGAGGCAACTACCTGTGTGAACCCCAACAAAGACATAAGTTGGAGGAAGTCTTGACTAAACTGCGAGAGTTCATCATCGACCCAGGCATTGAAGTCACCCAGGACCATCAGCCTGGGTGACTCCAATGCTGCGTTGACGTTGAAGTCTGCCACTTCCTGCAGGAACAATTTCTGACCCCCCCGGGTAGAAGGTAGATAAGAATGATCCTGCAGCCCACACCTGCTACTACGGTAGACTCAAATGATCTGGTTACCTCAACTGGTACACCAGCAAGACCCAATTCCAATCTAAATCAGATAGCCACCCCCTCACCCCTGTGATCCGATCTCGAGTGGTGTACCACCGAAAACCCATCTGGGACCGCCACTTCCAAAATGGGGCCCGCGTTGTCATCAAACCAGGTTTCGGTGATGCAAGCCAGGTCTGCTGTCCCAACCAGACCAGCAATAATTGCTGTCTTGTTTCTAATAGACCTGCCATTGCATAACACTACATGAGTTGGATGAGGGTCTGGGGCTGACTGAGTTATCTACCCAGACATACAGGAGCCCTAGGGTATGGTAACCAGGCATTGCAAACCACGGTCTAGAGACAATTTCACCCCAGGGCGTCTCCCGGCCCACACAACCATGATACGGCTGACCCACTCCCCCCTCCGAGGTCCAGGGCCCCCAGCCCACCTCTGCCCCCTACCAATAATACCTAAAGCCCTGTACTGGTTATAAACTTCTGCTAGTAAGGGAGGGGGGTGAAGGGCCGGAGGTCCCAGATTACGGCTGGGGAGTTTTGCCTGACTGGGAGAGCAACAGACCAGCACATCTTCTATCACAATAACCCATACTGTTCCCACCAATAAAATATAAACCCAAATACAATTATCTTATAAAATAAAAGAAAAGAAAACTATATGAATATAATACCCTGGAGTTCTCTAACAACTCCAGCCAATTTGTCCAGGAAAGGCACCTCCACTGCCTCTCACACAGAAGGAGGAAGAAAAATCATGAAAACCAGAGTCCTGTCACCACTCTGGATCAATGTTCAATTAAATTAAAATTACTCCCACTACCTTTCACTCAGTGGGAAAGAGAGAGACCTGCAAAAAATAAAAGACCAGAAATAGAGTTTATTTAACAAACAGTCTGCCTCTTTCTATCAAGGTACCTTTACCAGTAATGGGCCACAGGCTCAATGCAAAGTCAAGTCAAATTCAAAATACAATGAATCCAATTAGTAACAATGCTCCAAATCTTCGCCATAGCAGGGCAGTCCTCAATCACCGGAGGAAAACAAGGGTTCCAGTTTCTAACATCAGAAATTAGAACAGTGTACTGGGGTGTACAAAAACCAATCTCTAAGGGAGGGACCCCCTTCCCTTTTCCAGTTGCACCCTGCTCACAATTTCCCCTTACCATGTTGTAAATTTGGTGAAAAAACTCCAAAAAAATGACTGCATTACAAGTATACATTGTGCAGTTTCTACGTACGCTTGTAACTTTGACAGTTTTTAATATGTTCACTCCAAATTTCTAACACTGAAATTTTTTCACACCTCCTTATGAACAGCACAGCTGTCATTTTTTGCATCCTGCCCAAAATGTGTTTTTGCACCTATGGTACACCAGTTTTTCATATTTTCATTTCAGGTTTTCAACATTGTAATTTTTCCACACCTCCTCATGAACAGTATAACTGTCTTTTTTCACATCCTACCCAAAATGTGTTTTCACACTTGTTGTGCCAAGTGGCACAGTCGCTGTGCAAAATTACCTTTAGGGATTGAGTAATGAAATGATAGTGCCAGTATTCATGAGGTACAATCATAAAAAGCCCATGTTGAAAATGTGTAGTGAAAATACCAACAAACGCCCAAGGCATTAGGGTTTTGAACCATAACGCCCCACCCTGTAGAGACTGACAGGTGTCAGGAGTGTGACTTAGGGTTATCGGAGTAATGCTCATGCCATTGTACCCCGACCATCACCCTGCCACCAGTGACAGGCATCAAGGTGTACCTTGGGGTCTTTGTCCCTAACGTTCACTCCATTCTCCTATACTGCACTTATCTCAGCTTATTTCCTTATGGAATGGGGTGAGCGTAAAGGCCGAAGATCCCAAGGCACACCATAACACCTGTCTGTGTCTGCAGAATGGGGTGGAATGAGGTGGAATGGCATGAGTTTTATGCCTGTTGACCCAAAGCCACCACCCCAATGCCTGTCAGTCTCTGCAAGGTAGGGGTGGGGGTTGGCACTAGGTCAGTACTTCACTGACATTCCTATTATGCACCTCTCTAACTCTTGCAGTACCAATGCCAATATCAGCAAGCAAACTTTTGGCATTGAGAAATGTTTGTTTTCTCTGTGCTGCACAGTCACCAATATATCCTTGTCCTTTCTGAGGTGAGGACTCCAGAACTAAGTGCAATACTCCACGTGAGGCCTCACCAGGGATCTGTAGAGGGGAGTTTTTACCTTTTTCCTTTTGCTATCATTACCCATCCTGAGACATCCCATTGTCTTGTTAGCCGTGCTACAGGACTTGCTGCACTGGCTCATTTGTTTAAGTGAGTTTATGGTGAGTTAATGTTGATAACTCCCAGATCCCGATCCTCAGATGTAGTGCCAAGTCTTTCCCCATCCATCCACTACTCCATCTTGGGATTCTTTTTCATTAGGTGCATTACCTTGCACTTTTTGGCATTACATTTTAACTGCCAGATCTTTTTTTTTATATAGTTGCTTGGTCCCTATCAACTAATGATGGGGACACATATGAATTTTTGGGGGGGATTTTCTCCCCTGACCCCCCAAAGGCCCTGGCACATGGCCGTGTGAGCATGTGAAGGCATGCTTTGCACCCCATTTGCACCCCATGGCACCAGCTCAGCCCCTTCCACCTCCTGTTACTTTGCCGACCCCTCTCCGCCTATGTTACCCACAGATCTCCACCCAGTGGGAGCAGAACTATGGGGGGGTGCAAACCCAGCCCCCACCATCCTCAGAAGAAGAAAGCTGCCCACTGGAATGCTCACTCCTGCTCCGTCCTCCCCCTCACATTGATGACCCGAGGTTGTTCCTGAACCTGGGTTGCCAGCATAGCATGAAGTAAGGAATCCAGCAACTCAACTCTGTGCCACCAGGCCAGCAAGCTAACAGCCAGACCTTTGACCACACCTCTAGCTTTTGTATGTCTAACTGTGCTCCCCAAACTTCATTTGCATAGTTGTGATAGGCTCGTTTTGAGGCCATTATCTGGTGTAGTCAAATTCCTAATGTAGGTATCAGTATCAAACTCTTTATTGTTTGGTCACAGACCTTTTCACAAATAAAATACAATAAATGTACACTTACAATTCAACATGACATAATTTACAGTATGATATAAAATGATAAATACTTAATCTTCACATCATCATCAGCACATCCCTTCAGTACATAGCATCGATATTTAAATCATTTTCCTTTTAATGATTGATATGGCTCTGAAATATCCTGCTGATAATTAATTCATCTTGTACTGTTAACATGAGTTCTAAAAGAACATTCTCATTTGTGGTTCTGATTTTCAACCATAATGGGTGCAGCCAATAGGCCTGGGATTGGTTATACCAAGTACAGTGAAACACTACATGCGCAATGTCTTCTTTTTATAATTGCAGTTACAGTACTTCAGCTCAAGTTTAGATTGTTTGCTGAACCTTGCTCTTAAGACATTGCTAGAAAAAACTTCCAATCTGTATCTCATATAACTCTTTCTCAGGGCCAGGTCAGTCAGTATGTCCAAATAAGAATGATACAGATAACTCACATCATTATTAATAACCCAAGGGGCAATTTTCAAAGATGCGATCAAATCACAGTCTCTTTTATTATAGAAATTTTGAATTTTCTTGGTGCAATGCTGCATGTACTTTAAGCTAATTAATATGCTCCGATCAGCATATCTTTGGAGATACTGCAAACATGATCTTCAAAAATCTTCTCAAGATGCGTCGATCATATGGTTTGTTTACGGCCCCTTACTTTCTGCAATCTCTTCTCTTGTAGACACATATGGGGAAATCTTGTTTTATTCATTCTCATAACACTTATCCAATAGTTGAGACAGCCTGAGACAGAGAATGCTTTGAGCACAAGAAATCCTAACTCCGCCCTCACCAGCGGTGGAGGAGTTGAGCTACTTATTCCTAGAGCTGAACATAACAATTTATTTAAAGGGATTTCTAAAGACTTTATGTCCCCATATTCAAATATCTCCAATAGGTATAATGCTTGGGGGTTATATTTAGCCTGAATGGCTTTCAGTAGAGGTTTAACTGTGCTTCCTTCATATTTAAAGTTGAATTTTTGTAGTGCACCTGCAATTTCTTTTAACTTAATGCTTTGGGACAGTTTATGCTGTAAGTGTCCATTGCTAAAAAAGGTAAGTCCCAGATAGACATATGTTCTTACTGTCTCTGTCTTTTTATCCCCAGTCTGCCAGGTTTTGAGGACCCTCTGGTGCCAAATATCATAACCTGACTCTTTTTCTCATTTATTTTCAGACAGTGGGATTTAGCATAGTCATTTGAGATGTGCAGCTCTTTTTGTAAACCAGGCTGGGACAAGCAAAGATTGCCACATTGTCAGCGTAAGCTAATGCTGGACATACAGAAGTACCAATCAGAGGGGAGTCAGTCTGAGAATATGATAATTGTACCACAGGTTGATCTATATAGATACAAAACAGCAATGGAGCCATAACACAGCCTTGATGGACTCCCTTGTTTTTATGTATTTTTGCTAAAAGCTGCCCTGTCTACCAGTCCTTAATTGGGCCCATGTATGTAGATATAATTCTCTAATTATGCTGATTAATTCAGGTTGAAAACCCCTATGCAACATAATCTGCCATAGTAGATCTTTTGAAACATTATCAAAAGCTGCACTGAAATCAACATAGGCAACATATAAATTTTGTTTCCTCATGAAGACGCACTTCTCTATTAGATGGGTCATCGTAAAGCAATTATCTGAAGTACTGAGGCCTTTTCAAAAGCCTGCTTGACATTCAGACAATTCTAATGTAGGTTGTAAACTGGGATTGCTCAGATTTCATATTACAAATTCAAATTATTGGATTCCAATCTGTTTCTAAGATTTCTTTATTTTTGTTTGATTGTTTGTTTTCATGGCCAAAAACAAAATGTTTAAGAAACCCTTTTCAGATGTGGACTTGGAATTAGATTCCTATTCTGATTCCACATCCAAATGTAGCTCAATTGTAAAAGTTCATCTCCCTCCCCATACCTTATAACTGTTGGTGCTGGGGTCTATTTGGCTGTCATCTCCTGGCTAGAAGGGGCTCTAAGGCTGTGACTGGAGACAGCAGGTTGGGTCATTCTGTTTAGTAGTGATGATGTCAACAATTGCAATGTCCAACAGTGCCAGTCCATAAAAAACTACCTGAAGTCTTCCCCACAGCTTCAATGAGTCCAGAAGTCAACTACTATAGCCCCAACAGCCCCTAGCCAACACTGCATGCCCAGCTCACCCACTAGTCCAACCCTTCCCCTTCCTCACTTACAGTCCAGAAGATGGGCAATGAGGATTTCAGTTGTTTTTTTAATAATCTCTCTCTTAGCATAGAAGTGCACAATGTTGCAGCCTATTTCCTGATGTTGTCCCTCCTGTACTGTCTCCCTACACCCCATAATAAGCTGATGACTCCTAGAAGCCCTCTGTTCTCCCTCAGTGACCTCAAGTGTCCACACTAAAGGAAGCTATGGGAGTAAATACAGTATACCCAGAAGCCTGTTATCTACTGTATGTGTCTGGGTAAAGCTACTCCCTTAGCTTCCTCTAGGTTGGTCACCTGGGGTCACTGAGGGAGAATTAAGGGCTTCTGGGAGTCCACAGATTATTATGATGGAGTAGGGGAGGGAGGGAGGAAAAATGTCAGAACCATGGAATAGTGCACTTCTACACTAAGAGGATTATTTAAAACAACTGATATCTTCTTTGCCCATCTTCTGGATTTCAGAGTGGGTGGACTAAGTGGAGGTGTTGGGTTAAGAGTGCCAGTGGAGGTGGGGGAATCAGGGCTACAAATGGGGCTTCTGGATTCTTTAGAGGCTGGTGACTTGGGGGTCATTTTAAATTGGCACTGAGGAACATCATAATTAGACATCACTACTACTAGACAGACCTGAACTTTCACCTCCAGCCACAGCATGACAGCTCCTTCTAGCCAGTAGATAACAGCGAGAGGACCCTCAGTACCTGCAGTCATAAAGTAAATGGATGACACTGGAGACAGGCTTTTTCCTGGCATGGAGGAGGTTATTGTTGAATGGTAATTATGTGGCATCTTATGCAGAATTAGAATTTCCAATTCCATCTCTAATTCCATTTCTGTACCTTAATTGGAGATTGAACAGACATCCTTCTTGAACCTCCCATCCCCTTGCCAGTTTTGGGGAGTTACCACTGGTACCCGTGTTGCTTCTTATTTTGAACAGCTCACTGCTGTCCACCTTCTTTATTCCACAAAGGTACTTACATGTCTCAATCTACATGGCACTCTGTCTTCTGACTTCCAGTGTGCACCTGCTGATATTCTCCAAGCATTCCTTATAGGACCTATCCTGTTACCCCTGTATCATTTTGGTGGCTCATCTCTGCACTGTCTCTAACCTGCTCTGTCCCTTCCTCCAATGTGGGCTACAAACAGCACACAATACTCTAAGTAGGTGGTAACCATGGATCTATAAAGGGGGTGGTATTCCCTCTCTTCTTATCTCCCTATGCACTACAGTATCCAGTTTGCCTCACCCACAGCTCCACAACATTGTGCTGATGCCTTCATGGTTGCCATAGCTAACACCCTTCAGTTCCCTTTCAGTTGGTGTTCTCTATACTACCTCCCCATTCATCTTCTACTCCATTCTTGGTGTCTTGGCCCTTATGCACATTGCTGTACCTTGCACTTTTTCACATTACATTTCTGCTGCCATAACTTCCTCTCCATATTTTCCAGATCTTTCTTTATATCCTTATCCCTTCCTTAGTTTGTAATCTTCCACAGATCTTGGTGTCATCTGTGAAGATGTACATGTTTCCCTGAACCCCTCTCCCCTGTATCACAAATAAATATGTGAAAGAAAACTGGTCCCAGTAATGATCCCTGAGGCACCTCTTCATGGCTTCTCCCTCCCCTGAGAGTTTTCCATTTAAGGCCACCTTCTGGGTTCTCCCACTCAGCCAATATTTCATCCATCCAATAATCTTGTCCCCACTCCTAGATCATGTGACTTATTTAGCAATCTCCTATGTGGATAGTGAATTACTGAGATTTACTGATTGACATGTCACAACATAACAGAACTCATCACTGAACACCACTGTAGGCCCTTCAAGAACAGTAATCAAGTGGTGAAGAGATGAATGTTTGAACTAGAGTTTTCACCTAATAAAATGTTATGAAGGGACACAGCCTCACAATTGTTCTAAGATGGTAGAAGTAGCTGCTGACGAAAAGGGACAGCTGGGTTTCAAGAGCCAGCCTGTTGTCAAAAGCTACTCCAAGGTTGCTAACCACTCTTTCTGCCATGAGCAGAGCCAAATTCAAGATGGGCAGCCTGATGCTACTTTTAAAAGCAGTGACCTGTTAATCTGAGACCACTGAGAGCAATTATATCTTCATATCCATCCTAATTGTTCTCCCCTCTCCTCTCCTCTTTGCTCTTTCCACCTAGCATTTAATCCTTTCCCCCTCAACTCCCTCTACCATACACCCATTCATCCTCCCCTCTCCTCCTTCCACCCTCCTTCCCTACCCCCTGTAACACTTTAATTGATATTTGACAAGTGCCTATGGCCACACCCCACTAGTGTGTCTCTCCTCCATACAGTGTCAACCCTGTTACCAGACCTCCTTCTGGCATTTTTGCCACTGTATTGAATGTATAAAACTGTATGTAACTGCCTGTAACCCACTGTTATATTGTTATCCAATGTCTTGTTTGAATTGCACCTCAACTGACTTGGAACCTTTGAAAAAGAGCCTTGGCTCAAAGGTACTTGTAATCCTAGATTCAAATAAATAAATAATAATAAAAAAAAATATCCAATGCCACACATCCTGATGATCTCTCCCAGGGTTAACATTGTGAACATCATGGGGAGAGGACATACCACTGGGGAACAATACATTTGAGGCCAGTTGCCTGCAGCAGGTCAGGGCACATCACCATTGACTGTTAATTAGCTACCAGTAATTTATTTGTCATTTCTGACCAAGTAAGGCACACTAAGCTAATATACCTTGTTTTCAGGTGCATCCTAGGGAATTGGTTGGATGGACGTGTTTTTTTTAAAGGGGGCATGTTGGCCATGACACTGGGGTACTCTCCTCCTCTTCATCGTTAAGTGCCATGGGATCTCTTACTTCTACCTGGGCAGTGATGAGAGATATACTGTAGGCAGAAAGAACTGCAGTTTAATATCTCATCTGAAGGACAGTACTTCGCCAATGCAGCACCCCCCCCGTACTGCACTACTGTGTCAAATATGGGTATTGTCCTAAGTGCCTGGTGTGGGGCAAGAACCCATGACCATCTGATCTTCTTGCCCAAGAGGTAAGAGTCCTACCTACTGAGTTGCTGACACTGATAATGGTAATGACCAGAATCATGCATGCACAGCTCCAGACAAACCTGCACAGTCCTGTAGTCTTTACACCCAAACCTATGGTCCACCATTTCCAAAGCCAAAAAGCGATGGAAGAGGATCACCACTGATACCTTACAGATCTCTTTGCAGCAGCAGATCATTGCACACACTGAACAGGAGTGTGTTGGTGCTGTAGTGTTGGTGAAAATCAGAATGTTAGGACTCAACGATGTTATGCCTATCCAGATGCTCACCTAGCTGTGCCACAGCCTACTTCTCAACAACCTTTGCCAGAAATGTCAGGTTTGAGATGGGCTGGTGGTCAGTAGGGATGTCTGAAATAAAAGACTCCATCTTGAGCAGTTGCCTAAAGACAGGCTTTGTGAAGGCTGCTAGAATGACCACTTCCCTCAGAGAAGCACTGATCAACCCTCCTAATGCCAGTTTTAGTTCCTCTACCCACACCATAATAAACTGGGATAAAGCTGGATCTAGCTTTGAGGTGGTGCAGCATAGCGTGGCAATGCCTTTGATGATGTCTTCCACATCCAACAGGTTGAACACAGTCCAGGTCAATGGAAGATTCACATTTCTGTTACTCCACTCCTGTTGCTGCCAACATGAGCAGTGGTAGTGATATGGTCCTGTATACTACTAATCATGCCTTTCTTGTCACAGCGTTGTTTTTCCAAACACTTAAGAAAACACAGTTAAAACACTCTTGAATACATTATCACTGGATCTTAGAGTACTAGCAAACTACAGACCTGTCTCAAACCTTCCCTTTTTGATGATGGTGATCTAGAAGGTTGTAGTGACATAGTTTGAAGCTAATCTGGAGAAACTGGATACTATTCCAGTTTTTGATGTAGATTGTATATAAGTTAGGTACTAATATGAGTGCCCTAATTGCCCTTGATGCGGCCCCACTTCTAGTTGAATTAATACCTCCCAGTGTAAACAAATCAGCATGGGAGATAATATTTACACTAGAGGGTGAAACTGGACTGAAATGCTCCATTTGCTTAATGTACATGTTGTTTGACAAATTGCCTGCTACACCTATATATATTTGTGAGAAGTGTGCTAACAACAGCGTTTTAAGGGAAGATATTGAGGCATTCTATAAGAAATTGGATTCACTGGAGAAACATCAAAAATAATACATCCTTTAAACTTAACAAGATAAATAACCTTCACCCCACCAACAAAATGGTAATGTTAGTTTGTGGGGAAAATGTCTCTGAACATGTGCAAAATGTTGAAATTAGAGACTCAAATGGAGAAACACACAAAAGAAAACATCCACCTGGGGACCAGGAAATTTTAACTGGGGACTCTGATGGTTCGACTGCGGTTACCTATGGGCACAAATCAAAAATCAGGTGTAGAGCAATTGGTAATTCTGATGAAACAAATAACCAGTATTTGCCACTGGTTAACCTAACTGATGACGATGTTGCTCTGCAGTCAAATGAATGTAATAAAAATGTTTTTTGTATGTCCTCAGATCTTAATTGTCCCTAACCTGAATTGCCACCTGTGAATCCCAATAAAAATCATTCCCCCAGTACTTCTGGTAACATTATTGATTTTGCTCAAAAGGTTGTCCCTTCAGGAAAATGTTTAGCCAAAACAAAAAATGTCAGTAATTCCACTGTTGAGTCACTAGATAGCACTCAATGCATTAACATTAACCCTGAGAACACTCAATTCCCCACTACCCAAACAGAAACTATGCCAAATTCTGTGCATACTGTCGAATCCAATAGCAACTGTAGGCAGTCTTTTGTTTTAGGAGATTCAATTGTTAAATACATTGATAGGATTGTGTGCAGGTGGGATAAACATAACAATGCATGCTCCTCATTCAGGGGTGCTGTGATTAAGGATATTCATATTATGACTTCAAATATCCTTAAAAATTCAGGACCAAAGCCACTTGTTATAATACATGCTGGCACAAATGACTTGAATAAACTGTCTGTTGAAGACATAAAAATGATTTTATTAGTCTTAGAAATACTCTTGAAAACCCTGACTGTGATATCCACTTCTCCAAAATCCTTCCTGTACCCAAGGCTAACTACCAAAAAGTTAAGAAAATTAAAACCATCAGTGAATGGCTAAGAAAATGGACACTTCAAAAGGGTTATTACTTATTATACAATGGCAAGAAAGAATCCTGGCTTCTGATTGGTCAGTTGGCCATCACAGCAGAGATGTTATCCTGGCATAACATCCCTGCTGATGTTATGCCTGTTTTGTCATTCCATCTTCTCTTAAGAAACAAAAATATTTTTACACACTAACAAAAACATTCTTTAAAATTATTATTTTTTTATTCTGTATAAAACAACAAGCCATTGTATAATAGGAATAATGCCTTCTAGGGTGGGTGTTATGTCAATGTCATCTTTATTTATAAAAAGTGCCTTTCAAAACCAAGGCACCTGTACAAATTTAACAAAACAATTAATAAAACTAAAATTAACATATAAAATCCCAATGGCTGCAATACTAATAATTGGCATATGCCATATTAAAAAGGAAAGTCTTTAATGCTGTTTTAAAACTTTGGACCGTCAGGCTATCTCAAACCCAGTGTGTTACTAAAGGAATATTGCCCAACAGGGTGGGTGTTATGCTGGGATAACATCCTATCCCGGGTGTTGGACACCCTCAGCTGCTGGCCTTGGGCCCAACCACCCAAGGTGGGATGTTATCCCAGCATAACACCCACCCTGTCAGGCATTATTCCCTTAGTAACACACTGGGAATCCTTTCATAATAACAAAACCCTCTTTTGTTGGGATGGGCTTCACTAAGCAAATGGGGAGCATATAAATTGGGTAGATTCTTTAAAGATATAATTTGTAAAACTTTAAACTAGTTAGTAAGGGGGACAAGGGAATTTCGGATTTGAATCCCTATGTATACCATGCAACTAATTATACCATCCTGAATGTTAATGCCAGAAGCTTAAATCAAATAAAGTTATCTGAACTAGGCCTGTTTTTATTTGATAATAAGATCAATATTGCTTGTATAAATGAGACCTAGTGGGATAATGACAGTAATTGGTTACTATAATATTCAAAGCTATCAACTCTTCTTCAAAAATAGGGAAAATAGAAGAGGAAGTGGGGTTTGCTGTTATGTAAGTTCTAAAATTCAGTGTAGTGAGGTTTCATTTAATCTACTACATGATATTAAAACTGAATCCATCTGGCTAAACCTTCATTTGGATCAAGCTCCAAAAATAATTCTTGACATTTGTTATAGGCCCCCATCATGTGATAAAAATTGTAACAGTGCCTTATTACAGGAAATTGAGTCAGCTTCTGAATGTGGTGACATTCTTGTGATGGGAGACTTCAATGCCCCTGGTATTAATTGGATATCTTTAACAGGTCAATCTGAATTTGATAAACAGCTTGTTGACACAATAATTTCATGTGGCTGTGACCAATTGGTTCTGGAACCCACCAGAGAAAATAATATCCTTGATCTAATTATTACTAATGCACCTGAATAAGTCTGTAACACTAAAGTAATTGCCTATCTTGGCACTAGTGATCATAATATGATTAAATGTTCACTACTTGGTCAGAAAAACAAAATATTTGATAATACCAAAACCCCTGATTATAATAATAATACAGACTGGATTAAATTGACCAAAGAACTAAGGAACTTCCCTTGGGATACTTTTGTAGAAAATAAAGATGTAGAACAAATGTGGTGTACATTTAAATACCATTTACACAAAACTTTGGATCATCATGTCCTCTTGCGGAATAAGTATAATAAAAAAGGTGTTATTCCACTATGGTTCAATAAAGCAATTAAAAAATAAATGAAAAGGAAACATAAGGGGAGTCACGTGATGCTCAGCTCTGGTTAGTAGCTCCAGAACTGAGCTCCCACTTCATCTGCTATATTTTTTGTTATAAACAGCTAATTCTTCAGTTTTTGTTTTTTTTCAAGAGCAGTTGTCTTATATACCCTAACCTCCTGTACGTGGGGTCACTTGATTTCGGGAGAATAAGAAGAAGATTTGCCACCAGATATGGAGACAGATATGCGACAGCCACCTCCACACCATATGCTCCTGTAGACGCTGGAGAAGATTTCCAAACACTCCAAAGGCCAGATGTCTACAGTCGGGAAGATGTCCACCAACACAGTAGCCTCTGGGTATTATCAGAGCAAAAATGTTTAGAAGAGTTCTCCCCATTTAAGTCAGCCTTACAGGACCTCATTGCCTTCTTGAAATCACTTAGATCGGATTTGGGAGAAGCTGCAATTGCGATAAAAGATGTGGCTGCTCACACCTTCTTGTTGGAGACATAGCGCAACAAAATGGATTCTGAATTAATATACCTGAAGCAGAAAATATTAAAGATGGAAAGCAAATTAGAGGATCTGGGAGGTCGAAGTCATCAGAACAACATTGTCATCTTCGGCCCTCCAGAAGGGGAGGAGGGAGCCTCTCCAGTTACATTTGCCCAGAAGCTCCTGACCAGAATTGCAGGGCCATCACCAAATAACCCTGTCTACGCAGTTGAACGGGCACACCGGTCTCTTCAGCCCAAGCCAGCAGAAGGATCCCCCCAGGCCCTTCATCTTGTAGCTTTTAAATTATCTCGATAAGCAGCATGTCCTGAGTAAAATTCAGGACCTAAAAGAAATCCTGTGGGACAGTAACAAGCTCCATATAGCACAAGACCTGCCTGCTCCTACCTGGTTGAAACGAGCCTCTTTACCATCCATTAGTCACAAAACTCATTGTTGCTAGCATCCATTTCAAGGTCTTCTACCTGGCCAAACTCTCTGTTCTTCACCGAGGCTCTTGGGTGAGCTACACATCTGCAGAACAGGCTGCACTAGTATTTAAGGCCCTGCTACCGGAGCTATTTCACGAGTGCTGATACTGGTGACTAGAGGGAGCTTAGTGTGATGTCTTTACTACTGCGGCTCTGCACAGATGTGTGAGTGTTCCACATGTATGTGCGAATTGCCTGCTTAATTGTGTGAATCTTACTCACATCGAGAGCGGCATTAATCTGCTTGGCAAGGATGTAGGAAACTTCCTAGCTCATTAAGTTATTCTGAACAGTTTATAATGTATTCAACTGGCTGGAGATAGTGCATTTTACATTGGAAGTGATTCATGATGACCCTGGATACTTCAAACATGCAAATTTACTACATGGTAAAGCATCCTTTGTGGGATTAATTATTTCCTTCCTGTGGGTCTCTTTTTTTTTTTTCTATTTTGGTAGTTTTTGTTTGGTCCTCATCATCTGAAGTATTTCATTTTTTCATTTCATTTATTATATACTGAAAAAATATGTGAGCAAAGAATGCCCATTTTCACAGATGTCCAGTGACAAATAAAAAAAAGAACAATATAAAACAATATAACATAAATACACCAACAAACATATTATTACTAAAACATTAGAAACAATTGCAAACAGTCTTAGACAAAAACTTTTGTTCAAGTAAACATTTAAAACCAGACACAGTACAACGCACAGTTACATTAGATAATTGGTTATACTGAATCATCAATTCAAAATGAATAGAATTTTTCATAAAGTTTGATCTAATCAAAGGTAACTTAAACTTCCTACTTGAGCTGTTTCTAGTCATAACAGTGGGGATGGAGATGGGGAACATACTAGTAACACTATCAGGTACAAGACCTAATTGAATCTTATGAAAAAAGTTAACGACCTATGTTTAAAAAAGCACTAAGAGGTAGACAACCAGATTTCTCATAAAGAGTACAATGATGAGTCATTCTAGGTAGACAAGTAATAAAACGTAAAATACTGTGATATGTAGAATTGAGTTTATTTAACATTTTAACGGTTGAACATGAATAAACAATAGAACCATACCTGAGTAAAGAAAACAAAAAACAATCTGCCAATAAAATCCTAGTCTCAGAATTAAGAAACTTTCTAACACGAAACAACACATCAAGTTGCTGATGTAAATGAGTAATCAATGAAACAATGTGTTGATCAAAATTTAAGTACTGATCCAACATTAGACCCAAATAATTAAAATTAAAAACCCTTTCAATTATATTACCGAAATTGTCTTTGAGTACAAAATTATATTCAATTGGATTTGTACGACCAGAAAAAATCAGAAATTTAGTTTTGGTATAGTTAAGTGTTAATCTCTGTTGAATAAACCAAGAATGTAAATTGTTAAAGTCCCTCTGGAGACTATCCTGTAATTTTTGAACATCAGTACCATTACAAAATAATACTGCATTGCCTGCAAATAAAACAATCTCAGTATCATTACAAATTTCAGGCAATGTATTAATAAACAATGAAAACAACAGGGGTCCTAAAATGGACCCATGAGGAACCCCATATCTCATTAAATTCTCCTGAGACAGGGAATCGCCAACACAGGTTCTCTGAGTTCTGTCTCTCAGGTAATGTCCAATCCACAAAATCACATCATCAGAAAGTGTGCTTTTAAAAACATTCATAACAAAATGTCATGGTCAACAAGATCAAATGCCTTGGTGAGGTCCACAAAGGCCGCAGCCACCAAACCACCACTATCAATGGCGGAACGGGTGTGGCCTGTGAACCTCACCAAGGCAGTTTCAGTATCATGACTCACTCTAAAGCCATGCTGGGCAGGGGTCCAGAGATTATATTTCCCCATAAACTCACTGATTTGATCACTAATGATCCTTTCTAAAATGTTTGACAGAGGGGCAAGAAGCGATATAGGAAGATGATTATTCAAATCTGTCTTTACACCAGCTTTAAAAATAGGTTTAACCAAAGCACACTTCCAAACATGTGGAAAAACACCATAGCAGAGAGAATGATTAAACAATTTTGTGATAAGTGGAGCCATAACATAGGCAACTCTCTTAAGAATCCAAAAATCAATATTATCAGAACCAATATAAGGACGTGGACTTAATTTGGACAATTAATAGAATACATTTTCAGGCAATAAGTCCTGAAAATGAAACTTAGGAGCAGAACAACCTTCACCTTGTACTTGTCCTGATACATTGGTGTTACCAGAATTAAGATGATCATGTAATCTATATTTGTCCGAACTAGAAAAATGTAAATTGAACAACTGAGCTGCCTGTAAGGGAGCACTAATTAAATTACCCTTTGACTCGATAATAATAGGATCCATACTTTTTCTCCTGCCCAGTAATGAATTCAGGGTATTCCAAGTAGCCCTAGAGTTCACCTGTTCAGGTCTTAATCTAGCTCTAAAATAATTAACCTTTGTCTTACAGACTTCATTCTTACATTGATTAAGCAAATATTTATAAGCATGAAGGTTCTCATCAGTTTTATTTTTATGGTATTTGGACCATAACTTGTTCCTTGTTCTAAACATCTTTAAAAGAGTAGGAGTGATCCATTCTTTAGTAACTCTCCTACATCTAACCTTCTTACAGGGCAAAAGCTCATCACACAACACTATGAACTGTTTACAGAAGGACTCCAAAGCAAAATCAATATCTTTTATATCATCCAAAAAAAGACCACTCCCCTGCCTCAATAGCTGTTGTAAAAACGTGATCATCCATATCACTAACCTTACGAAAGTTAAATATACTGGGAGAAAGTTTTTTTAATTTTAACTGACCAATGACAAAAAATAGGACTATGGTCACTGAGACTATCAGATAACACACCTGAAACACTGATATGAGTTGGATGATTAGTTAGGAGCCAATCTAATATTGACTCATAATTAGAATGGTAATTAACATGAGAAGTATCAACAATCATTTGAAAAAGCCCTAGCTCAGTTAATAAATTCTTAGCATCACTAGCTTGATCAGATTCCCAATTAAGATTAAAATCTCCCAATATCAACCTCTCTCTCTCTCTCTCTCTCTCTCTCTCTCTATTTTCTGGCAAATGACCCCAATTTGAGAGAAAAGACTCCAGTCCAATCTTTTGATTTCCTGGTGGTAAATATACATCACTAATGGTTATCAACTTGTTCCTGCCCATTTCAACATCAATAGACAATGATTCAAATGAAGGTTCATTAAATTCTAGAGGATGTTGTAAAACTTTTAAATGATCAATTACATAAAACAAACAACCTCTCCCCCCCACACCTTTACCTACTCTATCTTTCCTTAGTACAGAGTACCCTGGCAAAAATATTTCATCATTACTTATTCTGCCATTTAGCCAAGTCTCTGTCAGGGAAATAAAGTCAAACTTGTTTTCCATTACCCAACTTTCAAATAGGCTCATTTTTGGCAGTAAACTTTGAATGCTTACATGAACAATATGCAAAGAGGAATAATAATTACCACCACCCCAGTTACCAATACCATGACCATTACTTTGAGGACCTGGATTTGGATGGGCAGAGAAAGATAATAATAGAAACAAGATAACCATTCATCTCAGACCTTTTCCATTGGCAAAACACTTGTCCCCCAAATATCTAATCCTTTGAACAGAGTTGGAAATAAAACATTGCCTCAAGTACTTTTTGCAAAAATAAAACATGCATTACTGAGAACTGGTCTTGTTTACAAAATAAGTACCCTGAGTAACACTCAAAAGAATGAAGAAGTACATAACAATGAAATAAATGTTCCCCACCTCCAGTCTCCATTAAATGTACACTTGTATGAGATGATAAGCAATTAAACTGTTTAAAATCATAAGTATCAACAAACTTTATAACTTACCCCAACTACCCAATAAAATAAAGCTCAATAACAATAAACACATTTTTAACTGAACTAAACACAGCAACTTTTAAATTTTCTACTCAGAGTGGCTCTCGCACCACTCACTGCACTCGTGCTTGTGAGTGGCGCAGGTAATTTAACTGTGAGAAGCCCTGCTTCTCAGATAACATGAGCAGCAGTTTACACTTGAACCCCCCACAATCAGTCACTGTGCAAATAGTCAGATAGAGCCAAGCAGTTGCTTACTGTCCTCATTCATTGCAGCACTGTGTAAAAAGCTGGTCCCTCCTCCCCTTGCAGCATGAACAGTATCTCACTCAGTCTGCTAGGTGGATTTCAGACAGAGCAGGGAAATCACAGCACAGATGTTTGCAAAACAGAACCCTGCAGCTTGTGAGTGGCATGGGAAATTTAACTGTGAGAAGCCTCACCTCTCAGGTAACATCAGCAGCAGTTTGCACCTGAACCCTCCACAATCTGTCACTGTGCAAATAGTCAGATAGAGCCAAACAGTTCCTTACTCTCCTCGCTCAGTAAATAAGGGGGAGTCTCCTTCTTTTATTTTTTCTCTGTTACATAGGCCCTTCCAGAAGTTTCTGGGACCTACCACAGGAAACAGACTGACTGCTTTAGTTTAAACTTAACTATTTTATTTTAAATCCCCCTTGAAAAAAACTATATTAAAAAGGGTGGAAGGGTCATGAGACATTCTCTAGGCAGACAGTTTTCTTTCTGTTTTTTCCCTCTCTGATAAGATCATGTAGCTGTTCTTTAGATATATTCCATCTTGTATATGCTGGGTGGAGTGGGAGAGGGGAATGGCAGATACTGCTCCAAGGACTGTCTATCATGAGCCAAATTTAAGGGGAAGTCTCTCCTTCAGAACTCAAGAGATTTGAATGCTTGCTAAGTTTTTTTCATGTAACTATCATACGGAGGGTTGTAGTATTAATTAATTTTTGGTATCCTTATTTCTCTGTCAGAATCATTACTGGAGAGAGGAGGGAGGGTGGGAAGAGAATATATAAAGGTTCTGTTTAATTGTTTACCTGTTCTATCTTGTTGGTGGATGGGTATTTTGAGAGTAATGGAGGAAGGGGATAGAGAGGATATAGGGATATTATTTATGTTACAGATGTTGCTCTAGAATTTTGGGAATTGGTGGGTGGGTGGGGATGCCACAGGGGGTACATAAGCAAGTTTGTCCAAGTTTGTTGTCAATTTGGAGTTAAAGGTGTTATAATGGTTTTAACATTTCCTGAGTAGCACAATATGGCAGTATTTAATTTTTATACATGGAACATCGAGGGGGCCCAGTCTCCTATTAAAAGACCCAACATTTTACTTTACTGGCAGAAACTGCAATCTGATATTGCTTTTCTTCAGGAAACCCATCTTTCTCCCTCCCTCTCAAGTTTCCCTGTTTTGGTGCTCCTGGGTTGGGCAAGTCTATTTGGCGGGCTCGGTCTCCCAGAAAAATGGGGTAGCCATTGTAATAGCTAGGTGGGTACCTTTCCACCTCTTCCAGGAAATAATAGACCCACAAAGATGTTTTGTCTTATTGTATGCTCTATTAGGACATTTAGGGACCATTTTGGGTTCTATATATGAGCCTAATAATGATGACCCCTCATTTTTTACTATTTTAATGTCACATCTAGTTCCCCTGTCTTAATTGCCTATAATTCTTGGAGGAGACTGGAATATGATCCTATGCAATGATTTAGACAGATTGGGCCAATTCTGGCAAAGCACAACCCTGGGGTAAGCTGCTCTTAGAAAGTTCATGCACTCTCTGGGTCTGATAGATCCATGGAGGTTGTTGAATCCAGAGCTTAGGGAGTACTCCTTTTATTCAGTCCCACATCACTCCTTTTCTAGGACTGATTACTTTCTGCTGGGGGAAAATTCCATGTCTGGCATTGATTTTTGTCATTATTCAGCCAAGGTAATGTCAGACCACCACCCTGCCCTTCTCCAGATCATTTTTTTTTACCCACAACAAACAAAGACAAAATCTAACATTCTAATAGTCAATTACTTAAGTCAGAGGACATTTCACAGCAGTTGGTGACCTTCATAAATACTCTATGGAATTGAACTCCCCCTCTATGCCCAAACTGGACATTTTATGGGGCAGTCTGAAATGTTCACTCCGAGGGGAAATTATGTGGTTGGCCATGAAGTGTAGGAAGTGATTGTCTACCTCCCTTACAGATGTTTTTTCTCGTATACAAGCAGCTGAGAAGGATATTTCCCTAACCTCCCCTTCATGAAAATGGGGACATTTGGAATCCCTTAGATCTCAGTATAACCAGTTACTGGGGGAGAAAGCCAAGCACCTCATTCAGCATACAAAGATTTGTTACTTCGATCAAGGGGAAAAAGTGGACAAACTACTTGCCCTCCGGCTTTGTTCCCAAGAAATGGATAGGATTGTCCCCTCATTTTCTTCAGAGATAGGTCTGCTTCTTACTTCACCTAGAGATATTGTAGAGACCTTCAACATTTTTTACCAACAATTGTACTCATCTCCCTCTCTCCCATTTAGTTCACCTCAATTTGAATTATTTCTCCAAGATGTCACCCTCCCACAGTTTTCAGAACCTCAGACTGCTAGCCTGAAATTTCCTAGGCTATAGATTCCCTGTTGTCAGATAAATTCCCCAGGCCAGATGACTTCACTACTAATTTTTATAAAGCATTCAAGACCCAGCTGGCCCCCATCCTATGTAATACATTTAACTATATTTTCAAGGAAGGTCTATCAAGTTTGTCTATAACTTAGGCCACCATAGTAGTACTACCCAAACCAGGAAAAGACCCCAAGCTAGTATCAAATTATAGGCCTATATCACTTATTAATGTGGACTAAGAAATCTTGGCTAAGGTGTTGACCGGACGATTGGATCGGGTATGGGAAACACTGATAAGCCAAGAGCAAGTAGAGTTTGTTAAAGGTAGGTTCCCAGCAGACCACATTAGGAAACTGTCCCATCTTTTTTCAGTGTACAGGGAATCCTCCACCCCAGCAGCTGTGGTGTCTCAGGATGCTGAAAAAGCATTTGATAGGGTCTCGTGGGACTACCTGTTTACCTTGCTTCCCAAATGTCATATTCCCCCAGAATTCATGCAGTGGATAAGGATTTTATATTCTTCCCCATATGCATGGGTATTATGCAATGGCATCTTATCATCATCATTTCCTCTTTTCCAGGGCACTCGGCAGTGCTGTCCCCTCTCACCATATCTCTTTAACTTGTCTCTGGAGCCCCCATCAGTAAACTTAATTTATCCCCTAGTATTTCTGGAATATCTATAGGTGGCAAAGATTACAAATTATCAGTATATGCAGATGATAGTTTTCTAAATGTTTCCTCACCATATGTCTCTTTTCATGTAGCCCCTCATATTATCTCCCAATCCGGTAATCTTTTAAATTCTAAGTTAAATCTCAATAAAACCAAGATTATGCCTTTGAATGGTGTCACTTTGAAATCAGATCTGACTCATTTTGGGTTTACATGGAGGAGGGACAAATTGAAAAATTTGGGTATTTACCTCAGTACATCTCCCCATAAGATGCAACAATATAACATAGATTCTACTGTATCTCATCTAAAAATAGATTTAAAGTGCTGGTCTTTATCACCCCTATCCCTGTGGGGATGGATGAATATTGTAAAGATGAATGCCCTTCCTCAATTACTATACCCTATGCAGATGTACAATGAAGTTCTTCCACAACTATGGTTTACTCAAGTGCACAGGATCTTCACTTCCTTTCTTTGGCAGGGAAAGCAAACCAGATGGGCCTGGTCTATACTGGCCCCCCAAAAGCAGGATCGGGGCTACAAGTTCCTAATCTTTTTCTGTATTACCTGGCTCTTCACTTAACATGAATGTCCTATTGGCTGAGGCCCCTAGATGTAAGCCCCTTAAAGAAATACACCCCCCATCTGGGTAGAAATTGAACACTTCCTATGTCCAAGCTCTGGTATAGAAATATGCTCCCTTCTCTTCATCGCCAAAAAGTAATTACCACAATCTCTGCAAGGCACTCCCCTAGGGGCCTCTCTTCTGATTCAAGCACAGCTTAATTCATTTTGGAAAATCCACCCATATCTGGACATTTCCTAGCTTCTTTTTGGGAACCCAAATCTTTTGATATCAGGGAAAATGCTTTCCAAAACAACATTTTGGCCTAACATGGGAGTAGAGGCAGTTTGAGACTTGGTAGTTCAACACAAATTGATGTCCTTCCAAGAAGCACAGGTGAAATATGACTGGCCTGCAACTCAGTTTTCAGATACTTCCAGGTTTCCCAAGTTACTGAATCATTTAGGTAATACAGCCAGTCATTTAACAATACCATCCTCCCTTGTTTCAGGCAGCACCAGATACTCATTTTATTTCATACTACTATAGGTCATTACAAGTGCAGCTAGAAGGCCCACGGTATTACTAGTGGGACCAGGATCTTCCACCTCCCCACTTCCAGAAACTGGTCAGCAATCTGAAAACATAATTACGCCTTTCTTAAATGGGACTGATACTGCTTTATGTAGTTTCAAATAATTCATAATCTTTATTACACTCCTGTCAAACTGTATAGAATGGGCTGGCTCCCTACAGACATATGCTTCAGATGTAGTAAAGAGTCTGGGACCCTTCTGCACATCTTATAGTCTTGTGAAAAGTCTCCCCCTTCTGGGCCTTCATTCAAAGTCATTTAAATCCTTTACTTGGCCTTTTGTATAAATCCCTTCCTGACATTTGTATTCTTGGGGAGCTAGAATAGAACCTGATTGGAAACCAAAGATTTCACATGACCCTGATTGCAGCATGTGCAAATAAGGTGATCCTTAGACATTAGTTAGACCAAAGTATCCCGAATTATCTGGAGGAGTATAAGGAACTCATGTTTGCATTACAAGCAGAGCACCTTATTGCAAATATCTCTAGCAGTCTGACCAAGTATAACAGTATCTGGGAACCTCTTTATGTATTGCTAATAGTGTAATGTGTAACTAAAGCTTCTTAATCATTGTGTAAAGGCACCAAACCATTCCCACACGGGTGAATACTGTTTTTCCCCTTGCTTTCTAGTTGAGGGAATCTTCTGTGGTATGGGGGGTGAGATGGAGGAGGGAGGGGAGGGAGGGATTGTAAAAAGTTTGGTACATTTTAGTTGGTTTGCAGCATGCGCCTCGACTAAATTGCTCTAAATCATATTTTGAAGATCTTCATTGTATGTAAAGTGAAGTTGTTTGAGATCAATAAAGCATATTTAATTTGAAAATAAAGGAAACATCAAGTTTTTCATCGATTTATAAAAGCTACAACACCAACTAATAAAAAAATATATAAAGATGAGCAAAATAAATAAAAAAAAAACTAATACAGAAAGAAAAAATAAAACCTGAACTAAGACTACTTAACAAAAACAATTCAAAAGTTTGTATGCATACATAAATAATAAACTTTCTACAAATAAGATTACTACAATAATTAAAATGCCAAGATTATAAATTCTAATATGGAAATAGTGGATTGTTTCAATCAGTACTTCATTTTGGTTTTCAATAATAAAACAAATATGGATATTTCTATATTTGATACGGATGGTATCCTTGAGCTTACAATATCTAAAGATGAAGTGTTAACCGAATTTGTGAAACTTAAAAGACATAATCGCCTGGACCTGACAATATTAATTGCATAGCCTACATAAACTTGCAAAGGTTTTGTAAATCCATTGGCTAAACTGTTTAATATGTCCTCTCTAGTCTGACATGTGCTCATGAATTGGTGAATAGCAGCAGTGGTACCAATCCACAAAAGAGAAGCAAGACCAATGTGCTAATTATAGACCTATTAGTCTTACCTCAATCTGTGGTAAACTAATGGAAAGAGTGAATAAAATATTCTTGAAAAATAAATTAATGCACTTGGGTTAGAAGACAATACTCAGCATGGTTTCAAAAAGTTCTATCATGTGTCACTAATCTTGTTACTTTTTATAGCACAGTGACCGATAGTTGTGGACAGAGGAAGTCCAGTAGATATCATTCTCCTTGATATTGGAAAGGATTTTGATACAGTACCACATGATAAAATCATTAATAAAATATTAAAATGGGCTTAAATAGTTTTATTGTTAGATGGATTAACAGCTGGTTAACAAATCGTAAAAGAAAGTTAAGATAAATGGAACATGGTCTAGTGAGGGTGCTGTTACTATTGGAGTGCCTCAGGGCTCTGTCATGGGGCTCGCTCTTTTTGGCTTGTACATTAGTGATATGGGTAATGAACTGAGTTGTAATATATCAAAATTTGCCAATGACACTAAGATTGGGGGCAAAGCTGACACCTTGGAAAAACATTTTAAACTTTCCAATGACTTTAATATGATTGAAAATTGGGGTACAGAAAATGGTATGAAATTCAGTGAACCTAAATGTACTGTTATCCATTTTGGACACAAAAACACAGGGTTGCAATATACCTTAAATGGTAATATATTAACAACTTCTTATAAGGAAAAAGACCTTGGCATTTGGATAAATAGAAACTTCTCTTCTACTGACCATTGTCATCACATAGCCCAAACTACGAACAGGTTACTGCAGTCTATTAAAAAAAAAACTTTCTTACAAGGGACAGTAATTGTATTTTGAAACTATATATAACTTATATACTACCTCACTTTGATTATGGGTCATCAATCTGGAGCCCCTATTTATGGCGTGATATAAATTTACTACAAAAAAAAACAGAGAAAACTAACTAAATCAATTAGGGGCCTCAAGGGCTTAGATTACAATATGAGAATTAAAGTATTAAGCATATTCACACTTGATGTTAGACAAAAAAGAGGTGACCTACTATTGTTGTATAAAATTATGAAAAATCAGGTTCTGATGGGGCAATGTGATTTTAAACTACATTCCCAGAATATTAACCTTAGATCACACAGTAAACAGCTAATAATCCCTAAAGTAAACTCAGCTAAAAGAGTCAACTTTTATATGGTAAGATCCTCCAGATCTTAGAATTCACTCTCCCAGGTTATTTAGTACATATACCAACCGTCGACTCTCTAAAAAAGAAATTAGATATGTATCTACTTCAGACTTATGTCACATAATAACCCCACTATGAGTGGGAGACAATTTAATGGGCATCTTGCCTACTTTCTCTATTCCAACAAAGTAGTACCAAATAATTTAAATCTGGTTTTCAGCTACACCAGAGCACAAAGAACACGCTTGGCAAGGTTTTCAGTGTCCTACTCCTAGTGAGGGCCAGGATGAATGATATATTCTCATTCTCTGTGATCTCTCATCAGTATTTGACACTGTGGATCATGAGATGTTGATGGAATACCTTCCTAAATATGGAGGGATCACCAGGAAAATGCTGAAGCTGTTTGAGTCTTTCCTGACTGACAGATTACAGAAGATGGTAATGGGAACTTTCTCATTGCAACTGGCTGTGATAGGCTATGTGGTTGTCCAAGAGTTTGTCCTATTACTCATGTTGTTCGTGGTATGCATGCTACCACTGGGATTAGTCATTTAGGTTTAACAGCACATGGTTTCAGTACTATGCAGGTGATACACAACTGTAACTGCCTTTGACACCAGATGGACTGGCAGTGGTCTGGGTACTGGAGTGATTCCTTCAGGAGATGCAGACTGGCCAATAGCTGTCTGAGTTTAAATGCAACCAAGAAGGAGCTTCTGCTGGTGCAGCCAGGTTCCCATTGGTCAGTAGCTGGATAAAATTCCATTGTATGGTGATCTCTGAATGGTGCAATTCTAGTGGTTCTGGATAGGCTGAATCTGGGAGTCACTGTGTATTCTGGACTGATGCCTAAACATCATATGTTGGCCATGGTACACAGTGGATTTTCCAATTTAGAATATCTCCAGATTAAAACTTTACTAGTGCAAGTGGAATGGGCTACCCTGTTTTTGTGTTTGAGACCTCAAGACTCAACTACTGTAATGCTCTTAACCTAGGGATATCAAGGAGGTTGGAAAGCGTCACCTCGGCTGCTGCAGAATGCCATGCCCAGGCTGATTACAGAATCATCTTATAGAGAAAATATCATGCTCCATTCCACTGAAGGTTTTCTTCTGGCTGTCCTGAGGGTGCATCTTAAACTTTCAGAAGAAAGTGTTTATGATGGTGGCCAGTCTGATGTGAAATTCCCCACTGCTACAACTTGAGATTTTCCCCTTGGTGGACAACTTTGCAAAGGGGGTGGAAAGTTACCTAATTCTTTAAGCCTTTAACAAGACGTTTTAATCACTGCTTTCAGTAATTATTACTAATATTTCTATTTATTAATTTACCATTATTTATTTGTTATGCCTACATGTATTGTATGTATTTTGTGTAATTTTGTAAAGTGCTTCAAGCTTTGCTGGATTGGGTGCTATTTAAAAATAAATGCCTTGTCTTGACTTACATTGAAAAACAGATTTAATCAGACATAGTTCTCCACAGAAGCAATCTCCACCATCTATAAACTGGCAGGGTGCAAAAGCATGCTCACAGTATGAAAAATGCAGTATGTCTTCACGTCATGTTTACAATGAGACCCAAGAAATTTAGCTCACTCAGATCTCATTACCTTTTTGTAACTATTATAAGGAGTCAAATGGAAAGCTAGTCAACATCTGTTGGAAAGCTACTACACTTTCACTCCAACATAATCCGCTTACCTTCAGCTCACCCACGGTCGGCCGGCACCCAGCCAGCCACCGACCAAGACCAGGACACCCGCCTGCAGCTCCTTGGAAGGTACGGGACAGCGCAGCCAATCGGAACACGGGTGCTTCCAGTAAACCCACTCTGATTGGCAGGAGTTTTCCCCTGCTATAGACACCTTGCACTTTGTTAGACTTTCCATAGAACTAAGCACATTTCTACTGTGTTATTAGGAGTTTTTCTACTGTATTAGCTGGATTGTAATTTCTACTACTGTTTTAAATTGCTTACACCTCTTCTGTCTGACTGCTATTCCTGCAGCGCCCCCATCCAAGCACTCTGCCTTGGCTCCGATAAGTCTAACTACCTTTTTTTTTTAAGTGGCTAGTTTTCCATTAGCAGGTTATACAGACCTGCCACTAGAGGGATTCTTGGTCTTCTACATAAATCACCGTATTCTTTCATGGGCAATATGGCCTGCATTATCATTCTACTTCTTTCCCGGTTCTGCTACAAGGGGACTTGAGTCTGAAGGGTGGATGGCCACTAACTAAGCTGCTCCTGATCTCCTTGTTCCCCTTTCTGCTGTATTTCTCATCTAGGTTTTAAATGGGTACCTAGGTGGGCAAATTTCTTGCCTAGAAAATATTGCACTAATACAAATCACGAGACCACTCAATCTGGGACCATGGCTCTCCTTATTGTCTTTTTATTGCTCCTAAGGTGCAGAGTTTTCAGCAATACAGTGCAATTCGAAGTACCTCAATGCAATTCAGTTCTCCAATGTACCTTATCAATACCTAATGTTATAACAGTCTACAGTGCAGACACTCTGTTATTCTCCTCTCCCCTTTTAGCCTATTCCCGGTTAGCTTACACCTTTGCTACTGTCCTCACCTATGTCTACCCAAGCACTTACATTGATCACAATCAACTGTCATTACAGTGGAGCCGCCTCTGCTAGCACGATATGGTTGCCGCAAAGAAATAAAAAGCAGTCTCCATTCTTATAAGCTCCTTAAAGAAAGTTATACTTCTGCTTCTTCTCTGCTCAGGAAATGTGGAGCTCAACCCTGACTCCCCACAACTTACCTCACCTATCGATTTTGCTGAGGCCACAGGTCTCAAAATGATGATGGTCAACATTTTAAGCCTGCCTAAAAACTTGTACAGCTGCAAGCCTGGGCTGCACGTAACCCAGACCTTATCATAATTACTGAGTCGTGGTTAAAAAGACTAACACTGATCAACAAATATCACTGCAGGGCTACAATTTATTTAGAGCAGATAGAGAGTCTAGAGGCGGGGGTGTGGTTATCTATGCCAAATCTAAGTACTTGGTCACCAATATTAGTTGCAAATCTCTAGCCAAGGAATTTGAGTTAGTTTCGCTGAGCCTTCATCTCCCCTCCTCGGAATGTATCACTATCCTAGGTGGCTATAGACCCCCGTCTGGTGGTGATGAAGTCCTTAATCTTTTGAAATCCATGTTCGTAGATGCAAAAACTGAAACAATATTTCTAGGAGATCTAAATATGGACTGGCTGTCACCTAAATCACATGGCCTCAAATCCCTTTGTGACGAGCTAGGTCTTGGGCAATTAGTTAGAGAACCTACTAGGAACAACACTCTAAATACTGCCAACAGTTCCATTCTAGATGTGGTACTAACCACCCATCCACACAAAATATCTCATTTGGCAGTGTTTCACAATGACATGAGCGATCATGGAATTGTTGCTTGCATAAGATCTCAAATTAAGGCCTTGCCGCAACCCATCTTTATAACAAAAAGATCCTTTCACAAATTCAGTGCTGTAAACTTCCTATCTGACCTGAGCATGATCAGATGGCAAGATCTTTACCTAGCCAAAGATGTCAACAAGGCAGCTTGCATCCTTAATGACAAACTCACTACAATAATAAATAAGCATGCTCCTTTCATCAAAGTAAGGGTACGGAACAATTCCAATCCCTGGTTCACCTCGGATCTCAAGGCAACCCTTATAGCTCGAGATAAGCTCTGGGCTAAAGCTAGACATTCCAAAGAATCTTCGGATTGGCAGGCCTTTAGAACAGCCAGGAATAACTGTGTGAAAAAACTTCGCTCTGCTAAAGCTAACTATTATATTTCTACTCTCGAACAAGCTAAAGGTAACCATCATAAAATATGGAAGACTATCAAAGCTATAGAAGGACAGCCCATGGCCCCCTCTGTCCCAACAAAGATAGACACAAGTGGCAAGATTGTGGAAAACAAGTCCCTAATCCTGGAGGAACTTAACTCCACTTTGCCACAGCTGGATTAGCTTTTGACTCGACTGCCACATGCTGGTGCTGCAGTGAGCCAGCATACCCTCCTGCCACATCTAGTCCTGCACCCAGTCCCTTCCAACTGAATGAGATAACTTATAAAAGTAGAAGATTCTCTTCTTAACTTAGACACCAAAGCGCAGGGGACGATGGCTTGAAACCCTTTTTCCTAAGGTCAGGCTATGCCCATCTCACTGCCCCACTCTCCACATCTTCAATCTTTCCATTACATCTGCTGCTGTGCCGTCCTGCTGGAAATCAGCACATATCCTCCTCTATTTAAATCTGGTGACCCATGATGTAAACAACTATAGGCCTATCTGCATATTGCCTATCCTTTCTAAAGTTCTCGAAAACTGATCCATATTCAGTTAAAATCTCACTTGAAACCTTCTCTCTCATTAATCCAGCTCAATCTGGCTTTGGGGCTAATCATAGCACAATCACTGCACTAGCAAAAGTAACCAATGATTGGATCTCTGCTATAGATGCTAAGAAGGTAACTGGTGCAGTCTTTTTGGACCTCAGCAAAGCTTTTGATACTGTTGATTACAAACTATTAGTCAATTGCCTTTGCAAAGTTGGGTGCCACATACCATACCACCCAGTGATTCTCTAGCTACCTAACTGGAAGATTCCAAAAGTAAAGGCGAAGGCTTTTTTTCTGCTGCCTTGCCTAGTTGCAAGAGGAGTCCCCAAGGATCCATCTTAGGCCCTATCTTGTTTCTCTGTACATCAATGACTTAGATGCTAACATATCTACGTCCAATCTGCACTTTTGCAGATGATACTGTGTTGTATACTTCTGGCTCATCGTTATCTGGAAGTCAAGGGAGTGCTCTGCCGGACTTTCAGACAACTTGAGCATAATTTAATAAAGGCAAAGCTTCTGCTCAATGCCAAGAAGATTAAAGCAATGATATTGTCCCGCAGTGATGTCTCAGCCCCTAATACTCTTGCCCAAGACTTCATTGTCACCACGCTAAATGAGCCTCTGGAAGTTGTAAACTAAATTTAAATATCTAGGTATCTGGATCGACAATAAATTATCTTTTCAGTGACTACATCAAGATGTCTCTAGAAGGTTAAAAGCAAGGTTAGGTTTCTTCTACAGAAATAGGCCCTTTTCCCCTTGAAACTCGAAACAAGCTTGTATAGCCACTTTTCTCCCCTACTCGACTATGGCGATGTAATCTATTCCTCCACCACTCTGCAAATCTAAGTAAACTGGACATCCTTTATCACTGTGTTACGGTTCATTACCAACTCCTTACCGCTCACACCACTGTGACTTATATGCAGCTGTTGGTTGGACATCCTTACTACTAGACGCCTGCTCCATGCTGGGCTATGGACTCTTAAACTGCTCCTGCAGAAATTGCCAAGCTATCTCTTCCTTATTAGTATCTCACATAGTGCATACTGATTAAGAAAATCTGACTTTATTATGCTTGACATACCAAGCACGTGGACTTTCTTTGGTAAACGTGTTATTGCATATGCCCTTCCTCCATTTGGAACCAATCATAAACCGTACTGAAACTAACTAGCACAGTTTCAATAAACTTCTACAAATCGCTAAGTTCAGCCAAAATAAAAGACACCTGTAACTGTCATTAAGTCTCTTTCTTCCCCATGTGTGCCATATTTATCCACTGGTAAGGTATAATTGATTTGTCATATTAACTGCTTTCCTTCCCCTTCTACTCCTGGCTTTATCTTGCTTACGCTCCACTGCTACTCTATCAAATCTCTCTCCTCCCATATCAGTTGTAGACTGTTGTTTGTTCTAGCTGCAAAATACTGTATATTTGATTTGATTTGATTTGATTAAATCAAATCACACCAGTCATCATGTTTCATTTATCAGTATGCGACCTATAAGTCGCTTCCTGTCTCATATCAATGTTTACCACCTGCGGTCACCCTATGTGGTACCCTTGTATGTATATCCAGCCTGTATCATGTAACATGTATTTCATGTATATACTGTTATTACCTATCTGTGTTTGTACTTTAAGTGTTTATGTCACAGGACCTCCTTGTGAATGAGCTTGCTCAATGGAGTTTTCCTGCAATAAACTTGAACTTGAACTTGAACTTGAACTTAGGAAGCTCATCTGTAAGTCATTGGGTACTTTGGTGTGAAGCCGCAGTGTGGGAATGAACAGACAATGAGGTATCAATTACTTACTCTAGTGACCCCCTGAAGGGTACGATCACCAGGCCAAGGTATCCAGTAGATCTATAAACCTAACGGAATCACTTCTGTGACCAAAAATGGCTCCATTATTGATTGAGTGACCTTAATATGTATTCCCTGGAGGAGAGGAAGGAGCAGGTGGACATGATAGAAACCTTCACGTACCTTAAGGACATAAACAAGGTGCAAATGGGAGACATCTTTCAATATAGAGGATGTACAAGAACAAGGGGTCATGATATGAAATTGGAAGGAGGCATGATATGGAGGAATGTGAGGAAGTTTTTCTTCATGGAAAGGGTGGTGGACCCATGGAACAGTCTGCTACAGGAGGTGGTGGGAGTGAACACAGTGGGATGGTTCAAACATGCATGGGACAGGCACAAAGGAACCCTTGGTGGGAGGAGGAAGGAAGAGAGCCTTGATCAAGTAACATCAAAGGCCACAAATAAGGATAGCCTTATGGGCAGACTGGATGGGCCTTGCAGTCCTTATCTACTAACAATTTCTTTGTTTCTATGTTTTTGTGTTTCTTGGGATCCCTGAGGTTGATCCTTACCATGTTAGCATTTGATCATGTGACAGATTCAATTAAGATGTGATCAATATCCAAGCCTGTGATTAATACCAGGTCTGATTTGTGACCTCTTCATACATTGCTGAGGTAATTACCTGTGTGAGGCCCAGACCACCAGAGTTCTAGAAGACCTTTTTGGCATAGTAATCAGAGAGATAATTGACTTCGGAATTGAAATCAGCAACAGTAAATATCTGGTCTGGGTGATTCCATACAAGGACCAACAAACTGCTCTTGCAAACTCCTGTAGAAATTATTTTACAGCGTAGAGTGTGGAAGAAGAGGATTTTTTCTGCATCTCAAGCCTGTCATGCACACAATGTCATTCATTCACATCATAATTTTATTATAATTTCCAAGGCAAGGTGAAATGTGATTGTTTCGTATCCTACCCAAAATGCTCAGGGAACCTTACAACAGTAAATAGAGAGTAAAATAAAACTGCTCAGGCAATAAATATATAACAAATATAAAATACAAAAAAATAATTAAAAACCGATCTAATCTAAGTAGGCCCTATGCAAATAAGCATTTTATGCAGGTTCTTAAAAGCATCCACAGTTTAGGCAAACTGCACAACCTTTAGAAGAAACACTATCCTATGATTGCTTTTGGGTGGGAAGAAGGGACCTGGAATGAGCCTGCATCTGTGAATTTGAGGGGTTAATAGGTGTACAGTAGGGTTGTCAGAACTAGTTTGAAAATATTCAAACCCTCCTTGAACCCTGGTGTTTGAGTTCTAATTTAGAACTTGAACACTAGTGGATTCACAAAAGGGTTTAAATTCTTATGCCTTTTAAACATTGCCCACCCTGTGCCCCACTACACCATACAGCTCGCAGGCACAGAGAGGGACTAAAAGAGGGACTTTCTGGCTGCCGGGAAGGAAGAACTAACAGTGGGAGGAGGTTGGCATCATGGCACAGGGCTGGTGCCACAGAGCATACTGGCGGGTGAGTGGCTGGTGGTGAGAGGCATGGAGGACACAGGGAGGGAGTGACACCTGGGAGGGAGGGACTCAGGAACTGGATGCCTGGCTGCTGTATTTGGGAGAGGATGGAGTGAGTGAGTGGTGGGTCAGCATGACTGGCTGGCAAGAGGTGCAGAGGGTGGAGGCCACAGGGAGGAGGGGGTGACAACTGGGAGGGAGGGAGTGACACAGGGACTATCTGGCAGCTGCCATGTTGGGGAGGGAGGGAGTGAGAGTGACAGCTGGGAGGGAGGGTCTTGGGATGGAGAATGGAGTCAGAGTCATGCGAGAGGCATTGCGCAATATAAAAATTAGCAGCTGGCTGGCATAGACACTGCAGAGCAGACTAAACAGAGCAGCAGAGAGCAGTCACCAGAGCTGACCGATAATAATTTTTTTGTTGGCCTGGGCAGCAGGCAGTACCGGCAGGCACTAGAGTGGGCTAGGGACTGGGGATTTGGGGAAGGAATGAGAACCCTCCCAAAAATGTTTGTGGCAGAAAAGTGGAACGGAGGGAAAGGTCAGGCAGTGGAAGAAGGGAGGGGGATCATCCTGCTGTGTGCCCTTTTGACTACACTGTACCCAGTGTGTGTGTTACTATGTGAGGCCCAATGAGCAGCCAATTGTGTGTGTGTGTGTGTATGTGTGTGTGTGTGTGGTATTCTCCATAAATACATGCAAGAAATATATTTCTCTGTTGGGAAAATAGACACATGAATGCAAATCATTTTCACTGTGTTCTATGATGGTGTGAGTAATTCCATCTCCTGCGGCCATCCCATCACCCTGCTGCTGCATGCCCTTTGACTTCACTGTACTCTACTCAGTGTGTGTTACAGTGAGAGGCCCCCAATGAGTGGCCAGTTGTGTCTGTGTGTGTGGTGGTATTCATCTCCTTAAATACCAGAGATATATTTCCACGTTGTAAAAATAGACACATGAATGGAAATCTTTTTCACTGTGTTCTGTGACTGTGTGAGTGAGTCCGTCCCCTGTGGCCAGCCCATCACCCTACTGCTGTGTTCCCTTTGACTGCACTGTACCTTACCCAGTGTGCATTACTGTGAGAAACCCAGTGGGCAGTTGTGTGGTGGCACAATTTTGTATAATAATAATGAAACAAAATTTGTTTTACTCAGAGTCAGAATTACAATTCCTGACCTCTCACCTTGCCAGATCTGTTTTGCGTATGCCTATGCCCAATTGCCCAGCAGTCCTAGAATTCTGTAAGCCTTGAACCTGGGATCCTTCCTTTATTTGAGTACTTGCAAACCTGCATATTCTTCAGTTACGTTACAAGTCCACTGCATCAGTGTCATATACAGCCAAAACTAAATTTTGTAGTTGCAGCCAGCAATCACCGATCATAGGTCACATTGTTTTCTAACACAGGAATTGTGTGTGATTGTGTGTGCAGCATACTGCTGCTATTATGGCAGATACCAACACAGATGAAGCATCTGGTGCTGGTGGTGGAGAAAGGATGATGGTAGTGGTAATCCTAGTGTAAGTCAAAATAAACAAAATGCTTCATATGCTAAAATTCAATAAACAATAGAAGAGCAACAACTAAGTGTGGTAAAGGGTACCTCTTCAAACAACTTATGCAACTGCTTGTGTCACACAGAGAGGCACCATAAGGTATACCATTTATGCTGCTAAAATCCCAGTGACTAGCAGTAATAGTTCAAGTGACAATGACCCTGTCTCTGACTCAGACAGTAGCGCTTAGTCTCAGTCTGACACTGTTGTGACTGGTGATGATTCATCTGTTCCTCAATGAAGTGAAATAAGCACATCTGCTCCTGACAAAGAATCAGGAAGTTCACTTGCAAATAAATCTGCCAATATTGGCAATGAACAGGACATAGTCAGTGAATCCACCACTTCTACATTGGCTAACAGTGTGAACCCCTCAAGGGCCACTGCCCATGCCCACTCTTCTAGCACCAAGGAGGATGTTCCGGTTCTGATCAGACAGGTGAAAAAACACAAACAGGTTTTAATTATCTTCCTAGCACTCAAACAAAGTCTGTCACATCTGAAGTGTGGAATTATTTCTGTGTCAGTAAAAGTGATCCATGCAGAGCAATTTGTTCCCTATGTAAACAAAGTATAAGCCATGGTAAAGTTATGTCATGCCTCAGCACTACAGCTTTTAAACACCATCTGAAAAAACATTCAGTATTGCTTGATCATCCAAAACCCATGGTCTCCATCTTTCAGATCACACATGAGAATGAGAAGGGTCAGGAGGATCAAGAATCTGAAATGTGTACTGAATTATCTAAACTTGATGTAAACAGAACCATTGCCCACCCTAGGACCACCATTTCCACCAGCACCCACACCATTAGCACCAGTTGTACATGCAGTGATGACTCCGAATGTATAAGTCCAAGTCCACCACCCCAGTGTCCATCTGGCCATCAAAACACAGTGTCTAATAAACCAGCAGGGACATGCTGTAAGCAGCTAACACTGTCTCGTGCAATTGAACAGAAGAATACTTTTACCAAAAATCATCCAAAGATCCTTCATCTTACTCACAAAATTGGTGAATTTTTTTTGCAACTTAGTATATTTTATTAAAAATTGGTGAATTTTTAGCTGAAGTCCTTCTCCCATACTCTTCAGTATGAAGATTTTCAGGAGCTCATGAAACTTGCAGAGCCTCATTTCAATGTTCCTCGTCAAAGATACTTTTCCTATGTTGAAATACCAAGCATTTATCAGGCATTAAAAGCAACAGTGATGCTTGCACTTAAAACTGTGCAGGGTGGGGTTATTCATGTCATGACAGATAGTGTATCATCAGTCAGAATATAGATTATATCTCACCTGCTGATTGGGTCACTTTTTCTTGTGCTTCTTCAAAACAAAGACACCCCAAAAGATGTCACTGCTGCATATGAAGACGTTTGGGAAAAATCATGCAGCTGCAAACATCTTGCAGGAACTAAATGAGCTCTTTCACAAATGGATTTACTCTCACGGTCTAAAATGTGGCTTTATAATAAGTGACAATGGAGCCAACATCTTGAAAGCAGTACAGGATGGAGGATTTATCCATGCTTCTTGCTTTGCACATTGTTTACATTTAATTGTCTTGGGGTTCTTGAGCAATGAAACACAAGTGGATGGTACAATTGCTGTTTGCAAAAAAAATTGTGACTCACTTTTCACTTTAAATGAAGGCCATACAGACGTTGTCCGAACTGTAAAAGAAACACAAGCTGCCCCAGCAAAAGCTGATTTAAAATGTTTCCACTTGGTGGAACTCACCTCTTTATATGTTGCAGCGCCTCTTGAAACTAAAGCAAGCTGTACGTGAGTATTGCTCCAATTACATTATTGGAGATGGCATTATGTTTTCTGTACTGCAGTGGAAATTAATGGAGACAGTGTGCTGCATCCTAGCTCCTTTTGAGACAGCTACAAGGGACATGTCTTCAGAAGGTGCATCTCTGAGACAAACAATCCCACTCATAATGCTGATTTCACATCATCTGAGTGTTCGGACTCTTCAGATGGAATAAGACAGATCTGAAGCTCAGACAACATGCCAGCAGTATCATGGAAATCTTGTAAAGAGAATGTACGAGTGTTTCCAAAACAATGACAGATTGGTTGCAATGAAAATAAAACAATACATACTTACAACTCTCTTAGATCCCAGGTTCAAGGCTATAAATCTTCCAAGAACAGATGATGTAGAGCACTACAAATTACAGTTGCTAGATGAGTTGCTTCACTCACTTGAGACGGAGTCAAACACAATCATAGACACACACAGTAGCTTCATGTTGTCATCTCCACAACGTGCAGGTCCATCTTCACAAGGAGATGAAGATCTGGAAAAGTCAGCAAAGTGAGCAGTAGTTGTTCTGCAGGGTCTTCCACCCTTAGTAGCAAGCTAAATCTATGGCAAAACCTTTACCAAATTGCTTCTACCATACCAGCTTATACTGATTCTTCTTCTGAACATTCTCTGTCTATCATAGTAGACAGTTACCTGCAAGAACCAAATCTTCCTATCAATGCATGCCCTTTTGAATACTGGAGATCAGAAAAGTTAATATGTCCCAAGCTGTATGATGAATCCTGTGAATATTTTGGTTGTCCTGCAACAAGTGTCTCTTCAGAGTGCATGTTTAGTACTGCTGGCAATATTGTCACAGACACCAGAAATAGGTTGCTGCCAGAAAATGTACACACGTTAACTTTTATTAAAGTCAATAAAGCAAGATTTTCATATCCCTACAACAGTTTACAAGCTGATCCTGAAGTGATTGATGTTTTGGATGCTGATGGTGGTGATGCTGGCAACTCAGATGGTGGTGGTTGGTAAACAGTAATACTGTGTGGGACATGGACAGGTCTCTCTGGGCAAAAAAGGAAACTTAACAGACTGTGCTGAATTTGAAATTGGTTGGTTGTCTCTCCTCTCGATCTACCATCATGGACCATATAGTTATACCCACAACATTTTCACCATTTCAGGACAAATTGCTTTGTACTAGGGCCTAAAGTCAGCATTTTTTTTTTTCAAGAGAAGTTTAACATCAGTGGGAACAGGCCCAGATTTGGCATGAAGGGGACACTGTGACTGCCAACCCTTTTTGTATCACATTATTTCTAGTTGACATGAAACCCATATTTTTGAATTAACCTTTTGTATACTCCCTTAAACATCACATGCCAACTGCTGCAGCTACATTAAATGTTCTATAAGATATTATATGGTGAGGAAACAACTTTTTCTTTATGTGACTGAAATACACATTTTACTTATGTATAAGCTGACCAGCTGAAGCATTATGTTAGAAAGTTGCATGCATTACTTTAATTTGCCAACATGAATGTTGGTATATATATGTATGCATTATCTTAGAAAATTGTATGTATTATTTGTCAACAAGAATGATTGGTATGTATTTTTATTCAAATGTCTTGACTAACTACATTATGACACAATCTGTGGTGCACCAGTTCTGCTACGGCTGCAGTACCTTGACTTTGTTATACAAACTTTCTTTCAAACATAGTAACTTTTGATTTACTTATTTAAAAGAGACAGCAGCAAATAGCTGAAGTTAGGTAATATTCCTTAATTGTTTTCATATTTCATGATGATGAGAAAGAATTAAGAATATATATACATAGCTGAGTACATAAATGGTTAATGTACCACTTTTTTTCTCACTCAGGAAGAACTGTAATGCAGCTGCAACAGGAACACTTTTAATGAATGGGTGGGTGGGCTTGTCAGCAGTCTGACTCTCAGCAGTCAGCAAACAGAAGAAATCACAGATAAACCTAACGCTGTGCTATAGTCATATCATACTCTCATATGATTGTTTCTCTCATCTCTCCCCTTTATATTGAACAGATTGTATTTCTTTTGTCCTCAATTTCACATGTATTCCACTATTATCATCATTATTAGCAGAATGTCTGCACTTTGCATGTATTTTATTATTATATTCATTAATGGCAGCACAATTAAAAAAATAGGGTTTGACTTCTAAAAAGTTCTAAAACATATTAGAACCCTAGAACTTTTTCAAAAGTTCTAGACTAGAACTAGAACCCAAAACTTCAGAGAGTTCTGACAGCCCTAGTGTACAGGACATCACAATATCTTTCAGGTAGCTGGAATCCAGACCATGTAGGTTCCTAAGTGTCAAAAAGCAACACTTGAATGTGATATGCCACCAAATTGGCAACCAGTGCAGTTTACACAAGACTGATGTGATGTGGTCCCTCCAAGAAGTTCCACCACCAGCTGCAAACAATGTACCAACCCCACCCCCAGACAACCCTAAGTAAAGACCATTGCAATAATCTGGTCTGGACATTGCAAATTCATGGACTATCATCTCCAAGGCAGCTGGTGCTAGATGTGGCTTAATCCAGGTGATATTACACAGATGGTAAAAGCTGTTCTGGACTATCGCTGACACCTGCTGTTCTAGTGTCAGCTTAAAGTCCAAAATCCTTCATCACATCCATGGCACAAAGTGTCTGACCATTCACAGATGGTAAAAGAATGTTACTACTTTGCTGACCCATGCCGGCCTAGATCGACAATCAGAACCTTTTTCTTACCTGGGTTTGAACCAATTAGAGGCCATCCAGTGGTTGATCTTCTTTAGGTACTGACCTAGCACTGAAGCTGTGTGTGACCCATTAAGTGTGCAAGACAGAGAGAGTTAAGTATCATCTACATAACAGTGAAACTCAACACCATGCCTCCTGATGATCTCACTCAAAGGCAGCTTATGCATAGCAAGTAACACAGGTGCCAGGATTGATATTGTAGAACCCCACAGGTGACAGCAGATGCTTGGAGATGCAGTTCTTTACTCCCAATAATGTAGGACTCAAACCAATTTAAAACAATGCAAATGAGAGTTCCTCAGGTGACTTATCAGTAAACCATGGTTCACCATGTCAAATGCTGATGAGACATCCAAAAGAGCCATATGGAACAAAGCCCTGGTCTCTTGCAATGAAGAGATCATGGATCACTCTGACTAAAGCATTTTCAGCACTGTGCTGGGGCCTTAGTCTTGACTAGATAGGTCTGTAGATGGTAAAATGTTCCAGTTCAGCCTCAAGTTGTTCTGCAGCTACCTTCTCAGTCACCTTCCCCAGAAGGGAAGGTTCATCACAAGCCTGTCACTCACCAGACTGTTGGGGTCCAGAGATAGTTTCTTCAGGAGGGATTTTGCTACTGCCCTTTTCAGACTGATGAAAAAATACCCTATCTCAAGGAACAGCCAACAATTGGTGTACACTGGCCAGAGGGATTCAAACCTGCCAGTAGCAGTCAAGTAGTCCTGTGGTCCAGTGTACAGTAAGTAGGATGCAAACATAAATTCATCTGAATAAACTCCTCTTCTACAGCTGGATGGAACTCACCCCAGGATGACAGATTACCATGTCCCATTTTTTTCTGGACACTGTTGGCTCATGACAGGCTGCTTGAGGAGATTCCAGTCTGAATGGAAGACACCTTGTCAAGGCAAATAAAAAACTCTTAACTCTTCACACTTACCTGCTGAAAAATATTGATTGGATCACAGACAGGGAAGATTAATCAATCTGTTTATGGAGCAAATGAGCTGAGCTGGTTCATATTCACTTGCAGCAATCATCCTTGATAGGAACTCTGTCTTTTTCAGGATCCTTGCCTTCTGATATTTGCCATAGTCAGTTTCCAGAGCCAGTTTTTCCTCCTTGGAGTGGAACCTCCATCAAGAATGCTCCCGTTTTTGTCTCTTAGTCTTAAACTATCTCAGCTCCTCGTAATAATGTGGAGAGCTGTAGTAGAAGGTAAAGAGATTGACATTTTAAGGTGTTAGGGAGCCCAAGGCAGCAGCAAGAACAGTATTTTAGTACTCCATGGCTTTTTGTCGCTCTGTGAGCACATGCCATCATCATGCCAGAGATGTAGAGCACCAACTGGAGTTTGTGAGTATCCAAATTATGTTTTTGGTGGTACTGAATCATCTTCATAAGAGTTGTGTTAAAACAAGGGGCCCCACAAAGGAGTGATATGATGTGATGATTTGAACAAATGACCATATCAGCCTTGACTGCACTCATGTCAAGCCCCAGTAGATCACCAGGTCTAATGTGTGATCATGTAGGTGAGTATCAGAAGCAAATCCCTGTGTAAGGCCCAGTAATGACATCAACTGGAGGAGCTGTTGTACAAAGAGAAAGCTTTCATTATCAACCCAGGAGTTGAAGTCCCTCAACACTAACAATCTAGGGACATCCAAAATGAGGTCAACCATGAAATCTACCAGCTCCTGAAGGAAACCAACTTCATATCCTGGAGGCCAGTATATGAGTATAATCTTACAGCCTACACCTGACCCACCACTAGGAACCACACATTCAAAAGAACTGGAAGTTCCTGTGAGCTATGCTGTGAGTCCCAAAGTGGATCTAAAACATATGGCCTCCCCAACCCCCAGTGACCCACCTTAACAATGCGCCATGGAGTATGTAACTGGGATAGATGACTCTGGCACTGGTCCAGAATCATCACTCACCCAGGTCTTCATGACACAAACAAGTCAGTTGAGGAACCTGTGATGAAACCTTCAAGTCCTGCAGTCTTATTTCTCATTGATCTTGTGTTACAAAGAACAGCCCAAAAGGGAAGAGCAGAGGCTGCTGATCTGTTGCATGCTACCCATTGGTACTGGGTGTGGCCTAATTGAGAGAAACAGACTATGGAGAATGCTGTCATTATTCCACTTTTTCTGTGGTGCCTCTTTGTCCTCAGTAACCCTATCTTGCCCCAATCAGCCAAGACAGTGTTAATGAGTACAAATGTACTAACACATAATCCTCTTCAAACTCTCATGGAGTATACACTGTAGCCCAATATTACCACCAATCTTCACAATGGTACCAAATCCACAAGGAATGCCCAATCATCATCAAATATGCACCAAATGTGTATCTCGTCTTCCACTACAACTGTAAAGCAAAATTCAGAGCAAACCAACAAAAATGTACTGATTTATGGGTAAAAAACAAAAAAATAAATGTTTGCCCGCATACTGTACAATCAACTGCTGGCAGTTAAGAGGAACATTTAACATATTTTTCCCTTTGAAGCAAGACCCATAAGAAGCAATTACAACCAAACACAAAAATGGCTTTTCTGGACGCATGTAAGATCAGAGCTTGCATAATCCTGTGCTTTCACAGCCTATGGATGCATGCATCTAAGGAAGGGTGGAAATGCAGGGCCCCAGAGGGCCCATGCACTTTCTTAGCCAGATGGATGAGTTCACACAGGTTCTGACTGGACCTCTGTCAATGAGGATATAATTCTACTGTCTCAAAAAGTAAGGAAATTCTTTGCAAAAAACTGTGTTAATGCACTAGTTAATGTTCAGATTAAAGTGACAAAAGTAGGGATATGTAGCATTAGGGTTTCCAACTGTAACTCCCCACCCTCAACACCCAAGCAGCAAAAGGAAAAAATATTATGGTTTTCACTATTCTGACTGTTGATGAATCAGGGGTGTGGCCTTCCCTGGGGTTCTCAACCATAACTCTCACTCCATTCCATGACCAAATAAGGTGACATGACATGTTTTCTTTAGGCAGAGTCTACAGGTTGATGCACCGACAGCAAGTCCTGGGTGTGTACTCTTCTTCTATAGTGCAATTCAATATGTTATAGGGTTGGCAGAGTCAAGTCCATAGCAGCAACAGTGAAGAAAACCAGTCACACAAGCCACTTTAATGGTATCCAAAGGTTTCGTTTTTTCCCACCATAAAGTAATCCCCCAAGCAATGCCCAACATTTTTCTCTAACTAGGGCTTCATCAGGGAAATTATCTGTGTAAGAATAATAAACAAGCTTGTCTGAGAACATAAAATTACATGTAGTCTCTAAAAACCAACTTCAGAAGCACTTTTGCTAAACATGGTTCCCTAAAGGTGGAACAAATCAATCATTCTTCATTCAAATACACACTAATAATAATTCATTAAATATTGAATGGATTGATTAATCAGGAATAAAAAATAAAAGGTCAAAATGAAAAGGCATACTGTATAACAGTATATACAGTACAAGTCACATTAAACTGTTCTGTCAATGAATTGATTTAGCATTTTTTTTTGCAGTTGGCACTGCTTTGGCAACTCATACTGCTTTGTTTTTCAATGCTTAATCAGCTCCAAGAGCAATGTTTATAAAATATGTTTGCATCTCAGTTGGAATGCATCTGAAGTCCAGTCACAATGCAAAGCAAAACTGAGTTTTAAGTCTTAATAAACAGTTTGTGCAGGGTTTTTGTACTGGATTCACAAACACTTATGCAACCCAGACATAAATGCTAAAACAACTCATTGGAGTAACAGTTTAATGTGTATTGTACTGAGCATGTGTGTGTGTGTATACATATATATATATATATATGTATGTATAAAATGTACCACTAATATATATAAATGTAAACAGAAATATATATATATTCTTTGCAAAAAAACTGCGTTAATGCATCATATAGGGTTAAGGCACAAAAAGTCAGGAAATTTCCTTACTTTTTGAGAAAGCATAGAAAAGTACAGAGTCGCGCAAGTTGGTGGGAGTACAAGTACTGAATATCATATGTATTGGTGGAAGTGCGTATTGGTGGCCCCTCGCTCCCACCAGCCTGAAACAAAATGTTTCATTTGTTGGAATGGCATAATTCCACATCTATTTACATTGTACATGCCTAGCCACTGAAAATTGCCTCTGTGGCAGTAAAGTTAGCTGCCCTATAAATGTCAAGCCACTACCACGAGGGAGAACACTATCTGCAAAATGTAAAATGTGTCATGCAATATCTCTGCCGCAAATTAATTTTCTGACACATAAACACCATAATTCACATCTACAGGACATACCTTCGATACCTTCAAATTTCAAGTTAAAACACCAAACTGTTTCTGAGATATTTAATTTTAAAGTTTTAGCACCTTTAAAAATTCCTTGATCATAAGGGACATCTGGTTGTGACATTTGGGCTATCTGGTCCCTCTCAGAGACATCTGATCCAGCAAAGAGTCTGGTCATCTCGTCCTGCCCTCACCATCAAAGCTCGAGATCAAAGAATCTCACAATCAAAGAATTTGCAAGCTCATGACCAAAGAATTTGCAGGCTCGTGATCAAAGAATTAAAAACATTAAAACTCAATTTTTTGACACAGCTACATTAAACCACATGCATGGCTCAATAGAGGTAAGCCCCCTGAGAAAAAAACATCCTAGTTTGGCTTCACAAGTCACCCTTGGGCTGAGATATTTGACTTTTTCCAACCAAAAAATCTGGTCATCTCATCCTACCCTCATGAATGAAGATCGCGATCCAAGAATCTCACGATCAAAGAATTTGCAGGCTCGCAATAAAATATCGTTAGCAAGCTGCTATCAAAGAATTTAAAAGTGTAAAACTCTATTTTTTGACATAAGTATATTAAACCACAGGAATGGCTCAATAGAGGGAAGCCCCTTGAGCAAAACCCAACCACATTTTATTTCCGAAGTCACCCCTGGCTGAGATATTTGTTTTTTTCCAACCCAAAACTGAAAACAAAATGGCAGCCATTGCAATTAATAAATTTCTCGCAATCAAAGATTCTTTGATCGCAAGCCTGCAAATTCTTTGATCGTGAGGCGTGACCAGATGGCCAAAACCCCATTCCTCATTTGCAAAATAACCATATAAATTTTCCCATTGACTTATAATGGGAGCTAAAACATGAATAACTTTTGAATAGATTAATATTTTTTCACCAAACAAAAAGTGGCATCTTCCTTGACCCAAGATCTTTCTATGTGCCAACTATCAGACCTGAAGACCACACGATGGCTGCACAGCACCACAGAAAAAATAAAAAAAAACTGCCCACAGAACTGGCAAAAAGTGCATTTTTTCAGTGTTTTGGTGTAGAAAAACCATAAGTCCAACTGAATTGCAACTTGGCACATCAAGAGACCTACCATACCCCACAGTGCATACCAAATTTCATGCAAATCCATTGCATGGGTCCAAAGTTATTAACATGCACAATTTCAAGTTTAACATAGAAGTGCCTTCATAACCTATAATATATATATATATATATATATATATATATATATATATATATATATATATATATATATATATATATATATATATATATATATATATATATATATATATATATATATATATATATGTATATATATGTATATATATATATATATATATATATATATATATATATATATATATATATAGTATGACCTCAGTATAGTTAGGGTTGGCAGGGCAGTTTAATGTTAAACCTCAGATTTTTCACTTTAATAACTGTGGAACCATTCAAGGGATTTACAAAAAATTTGGCACACTTTTTGTATTGGAAAAGGTCTCTTGATGTGCCAAGAGTTTGTGTCAATCGCTCTTGTAGTGTTTGATACAGAGTGTTGAACAAACAGAGGGTTTTGCACTTTTGGCTATTTTGTTTGCTCACCTGCATCTCAAAAATGGGTTAACATTAGTGACTGAAAATTTCAGGATAGAAAGCCTTGGCCTCACAGATGTGCCTTTTGAAGATCTGGTGGAAAAATATTAATGTGTTCCAGACTTATGACATGTTGAAGTTCCCATTATGTTCTATGGGGAAAAAAAATAGATATCAGGTACGAAATAGGATCTTGTTTGGGGGAGGAGCTGTTGGGAGAGGGATTGTGCATTGAACAACAATTGTGTTTTACAGGGTGATACATCCTGTATCAAAGTGGAATAACAAATCCTGGTGGCACCCCACCCACTGTCTGTTGAACAGTTCAAAATGCATTGTTATCAATGGAAAAAATACTCCCAGTAAGGAACAAGACATGACAAGGGTGGCTTATAAAATGGGTCCCAGGTAAAAAATTATTTAAGAAATTGCACAGAAAAAGTGGACATAAGAATAATGAACAAATTTATCAGTAAAAAGAGTAGTCCTTATCATTGCCTTGCCATGTAACTCCAATTAAAAATCAATGTCTCTACACTCCATACCCACCCACTCACACAGGCCAATACTCAAAATCCTTTAATTTTACGTTTTTCCCTTATATTTCTTACTTTGTCTAAGATGTGACCAAGTACACACTCAGTTTCAGTCAGAAAGAGTGGGAGACAATGTGTTCTAAAGTCAAAGTCAAAGTCAAATTTATTTAAAAAGACACCCAATCCCAAAGGCTCTGGGTGCCGCACAAAACTATACAGCATTTCATACCGTATAAATTATAAATTAGGATATAACATACATATAAAATTACTCCCCAAAAGCTTGCAAAATTAGGAAGGTCTTTAGGCGACCTTTAAAGGCCATTATAGTGGGAGCCTCTCTAACTACAGATGGCAAAGAGTTCCAAAAAGCGGGAGCGGCGACACTAAAAGCTCGGTCCCCTGCAGATTTTAATCTCGCTCTTGGAACTATTAGGAGGCCACCACTAAAGGAGCAGAGATTTCGGACAGAGGTGGAAAGTACCAGAAGATCAGACAGGTAACCAGGGCCCTGCCCGTAGGGCCTTATAGGTGAGAAAACCCATCTTGAAGAGTACTCTCCATCTGACAGGCAGCCAGTGCAATTGCATCAATATTGGAGTAATATGAAAAATTTGCTTTGCCCGTATAAAAGCCGGGCAGCAGCGCTTTGCACTAGCTGTAGTCTATGAAGAGAACTTCCAGAGACCCCGAGACAGAGGGCATTACAGTAGTCAGTTTGAAGTGACTAAGGCATGTATCAAGGTAGGGAGGTCCAGAGCCGGAACAAGGGGCTTAATCCTGGCAATGTTTCTAAAATGGAAAAACAGGAACGAACCACAGAGGATATTTGAGCCTCCATGGACAGGTTCCTGTCAAAATCATACCAAGATTTTCGCGACTCATGGGAGGCCATCACGACACAGCTCCTAGCACAAGGCCAGTCGCAGAATCAGAGGCCATCCATCACGAACTCTGTTCGACTCCACTACCAATACCTCAGTCTTGTCAGGGTTCAGTCACAGCCAGCTGGAGGACATACAGTCATTAATCTCAGCCAGACAGATATTTAGCACATCCACTGCATTTGATGTTCCTGGGGCAAAGGATAAGTATAGCTGAGTATCATCGGCATAGCAATGAAAACTCAGACCATACTTCCTAATGATCCCCACCCAGGGGCAGCATGTATACTGTGAACAACATTGGGGCCAATACTGAACCCTGAAGGACTCCACACGAAAGGAGGCAGGGTGCAGATGTGAAATTACCCAACACAACCTGTTGCCTCCTATTAGTGAGAAATGACTCAAACCACTTGATGACAATGCCGGTGAGTCCACATAACTCCCTCAGGCGAAAAGCAACACACAATGGTCCACAGTATCAAACGCTGAGGAGAGATTGAGGAGAACAAGAATTGTCTTGTCCCCGGTCTCTAGCCCTGAGGAGGTCATTCTGCACCGAACTAATGCAGTTTCAGTGCTAGTCTGGCCCTAAAACTGTCTGGAAGGATCATACAACTCGTGGGTCATGAGATGTTCCCCAACTGAAGCGATACCTCCTTCTTAACAATCTTCCCCAAAATGGAAGATTGGAGATAGGATATAATTTGCCCTAATCTCTGGGTCCAAAGAAGCTTTTTTAAAGGAGTCTCACCAGAGCCTCCTTCAAGGCATCTGGAAAGACACCCTGACTCAAGGAACACTGGACAATCAGGGCAAACACTGGGCCAACAGTGTCAACGATCTCATTAAGAAGCGCGTTGGCACGGGATCCAGTTCACAAAAGGTATGCTTCAAGTTAGCCGCCACTTCAATAACCTCACGAACCTCCACTGGCCTAAACTCTCCCCAACCAGGCAGGGTGCTCTTAGAACACAACTGACGACCACTGACAGCAATGATATTACTGGCTGAAGAAACCTCCCGCTGGATCAAAGACACCCTGTCCGAGAAAAAACGAGCAAAATCCTCACAATCCTCATTTGAGGAAACTCTTCCAGGCTGAAGACAAGATGGATGAAGAGGCTATCAACAGTCCGGAAGAGTGAGGCTGGTCGGCTTCTCCCGGCAGCAATCTCCCAAGATAGAAATACTGTCTTCTTTTGGTTGATTGCTGCCTGATATGCGCGATAATGCGCACACAGGACCAGTTTGTCAGTCTCCAGGCGGGACTTCTTCCAGCGACGCTCTAATCTCCGACTCAGCTTCTTCATTTCCCTGAGATCACCATCATACCAAGGAGACCTCAGGTACGAAGTTCTGGGTCATACACGGATAGGTGCGAGGGAGTTGATGGTTCTATATGGGCTGCTCTTCTTGTCCCCCTTCCCGATACAGAAATCATTTTTTTGTGTGTCATTTTAGCTGTTTTTTTTTATAATTCTGCTTGTTAATGCACTGTGTGTTGCCTTTACACTGAATGGCTCACTTGACTAAAAACAAGCATGTCCTGTAGCAGCCACCATACTGAGCTGCCTTCCTGCTTTTCAGTTTTAAACTGTAACATCTGCTGTGCTACAGTCTAGGGTATTTTCACATTAATAGGGTGTCCTTTCAATTATGGATGTGGAGGGGTGGTGAGTGTGGGCTGTAGACCAGAGACTGTATATGCTGAAAACCAAGCAGCTGGTATAGACCGGAGTCAAAGATTCTTGTAATGGTGACTGCTTATTGTGAGCAGTTTCAGAGGGAGCTAGAGTTGTACATTTGTTAGGACAAATGAGCACCAAAGGAAAAAAAAATGAGGTACAAAATATTTAAACTTTCTTGTCATGCAGGAATGGAAGGTTAGAATATAGTTTGTGGCATGTTTGTTGTTGGCACTGCTCTGGCACTGTAGCTTATTGAACCATTGAGAGACACTGGATAGTTTAATTTACAGTGAGCATGTCCTGCTTCAACCATCATATTTACTGCTTCTAAGATAGCGGGTTCTGTTAACTGGTGCTTGCTCTGCTATAAGCTGTAAACCAGAGATTTTGCTTAAATGTTTCAGTTTTACAAACTGGCATATAAAACAGCTAGTGAACTATGGGTACATGGTCTGGACTTTTGTTTGGCGCTGCATCCTGGTGGCACACACTTACTCAGCTCTAACAGTGGTCACATTTTCTTCCATAGCTGCACAGGTTAGGATTTCATTATGAAACATTTAACTTGCCCTGATTGTATAACCTCATGCTGTGCAGTGGCCTGTGTATTAGGTTGGGAGGGTGGGGATAGTTCTCTGGCTCCACTATGGAAATCCATGTACAGTACTACTGAAATTTGCATGTTGGTACAGAGGCACAGTGATTTCTGATGTAAAGTGTCCTGACTGGCTGAAGGGTGCCCGTTGGCACAATATGCCCTGATAAGGACACAAACACAAGTACCTCTCAGCCAATCAGGATGCAGAGAAATCCAGACCCATTTTATAAAATCTTTTAGGGCATAGCTCAGTTTACTGGAATCCACTTAATGAGAGAGGCAATAACTTTATTTGCACCAACTTTTTGAAATTCTGCCCCGCAGCAGAACTGAAATTTAAAGAGCTACTGTATTAAGCTCTATTTGTTCCATGGATTAATAACTGGTTGTAGCCAGGCCCCTTTCTAGAGATAAAAAAATCCCTCCCACTCCTTCCCTCACTGCAGTCCCACCGCCACCCTAGTACCCTGGTCCCCTGTGTAAGACAAAATAAATCCCTCCCTCCCACTCCCTCCTCTGTGCAGCCCCACCAGCCAGCCTAGTACCTCGGCCCCCTTTGTGATAAAAAATAAATTCCTCCCTCTCCCCCCCTTTGTGCAGTCCCACCTGCCACCCTTGAACCCTGGTCCTGCTGTCAGAAGTCAGCACTGTGGGACAGAAATCCTGTGAAAAGAAAAGCATCCCATGATATTTTGTTTTAACATGTAAACAAGAAAATGGTCTATTGTGGTCTCCCATCCCCGTCCCCTCCCCTTTCCACCTTCCCTCTGTTCACCCACCTCCTGAACCCACCCCTTGCATACATACCTTTCAGAGGCTGCGTGCGTAATCTTCTCTGGACCAGAGATGTCTGTACTCTTCAAAGCCGAACTACAAAATGAGGACTCGGTAAGCGCTGTATAATGGGACTGAATGGGGATTTCAACTTAGGCTGATATCTCAACCAATTTTAGGACTTTTGGCCCAAATTTTCCACATAGGGTTCTTGGCATCCCTCCTCATGAACACTATCACTGTCATTTGGTTTCTCAGTCCCAAAGGTGATTTCACAGTCACTGTGAGGAATCACCTTATCAGACCAGTCATGACACAACAGTGCCACTGCTCATCAGGTGGGGTCCCAAAAGCCCATGTTGAAATTTAGTTGGAAAATTCCTAAAATGACTGTGTTATGGGCATGCATTGTGCAGTTTCTACACATGCTTTTAATCATTGCCAATTTTTATATTTTATCTCCAGATTTTCAACATTGCTATTTTAACACCTCCTTATGAACAGCACAGCTGTCATTTTTCATATCTTGCCAAAAATGTGTTTTGCACTGTGGCTCAGAATGGTGTTTTCACTACATAAAATCAACTTTTGGTATGGATTAACAAAATAACAGTGCCACTGTTCCTCAGGGGAGGACCCATAAAGCCCATGTTGAAAAGTTGGTGGAAAAATCCCCCAAAATGACTGCTTATGGGCATGCATTCACACTTTCTACGTATGCTCATCACTTTGCCACATTTTCATATTTTCACTCCAGATTTTCAACATTGCCATTGTTTCACACTACCCTATGAACAGAACAGCTGTCATTTTGCACATCCTGTATGGAATGTGATTTCGCACCTGTGGTGCAGAATTGCATGGTCGCTGTATGAAATCAACATTTTGGATAGATTTACAAAATCACAGTTGCAGTGTTCATGATGGGAGGTCCCATAATTCCAGTGTTGAAAATTTGGAAAAGAAATGAAAACTAGCGTTTGTCAATACCGAATGTTGATTGTGTTGGTCTGTTGAGCTCACTCAGTGGCCCTGTCACTGCTTCAGTCTGTTTGTCCCAGTGATGCAGGCTGCTCTTTTGTACTGGGCTGCTGCCTGCGTTGGCACCTTGTTCTGCTGAGGAAGAAATCTGCAGCTGTCCCAAAAGAGCTCCATTGAGGTCACTCACTCCCCCTGTCTCACTCAGTCAGTCTGGTTCTCCCGGCGCAGCAGGCTGCCCTTTTGTACTGTGCTCCTGCCTCTGTTGGCACCTTTTTCTGCTCACAGAGAAATCTGCAGCAGTCCCGACAAAGCTGCGTTGAGCTCGCTCACTCCCTTCTCTCACTCACTCATTCTGTTCTGCAGTGGCTGCAGGCTGCCCGTTTTCTACTGGGCTCCTGCCTGCGTCTTGCTGCTTTCTTACGCCATAAAGAAATTTGTAGCAGTTACACACAGCTCTGTTGACCTCACTCACTGCCATTCTGATTTTCCTGCCACGGCAGGCTGCCTTTTTGTACTGGGCCCCTGGATGCATTGCTGCCTTTTTCTGCCCAGAAACAAATCTGCAGCAGTCCCAACAGAGCCCCGTTGAGCTCACTGACTCCCCCTCCCTCACTCGCTCGTTCTATGTCTCCTGGTGCTGCAGGCTGCCCTTTTGTACTGAGCTCCTGCCTGCATTGGTGGCTTTTCCTGGACAGAAATAAATCTGAAGCAGTCCCGACACAGCTCCACTGAGCTTGCTAACTCCCCCTCTGTCACTCTTGCATTCCATTTCTGCCAGAGCTCCAAGCTGGCCTTTTGTACTGGGCTCCTGCCTGCATTGCCACATTTTCTGCCCACAAAGAAATCTGCAGCAGTCCCACTAGAGCTCCATTGACCTCACTCAGTACCGCTCTGTCACTCGCTTGTTCTGTTTCTCTTGGCGCCGCAGACTGCGCTTTTGTATGGGGCTCCTGGCCACATTGACACCTTTGTCTGTCCACAAAGAAATCTGCAGCTGTCCCGACAGAGCTCTGTTGAGGTCGCTCAGTCTCCCTCTCTCATTGCTCATTCTGTTTGTCCTGGTGCTGCAAGCTGACCTTTTATACGGGGCTCCTGCCTGCATTGGCACCTTTTTCTGCCCCCAAAGAATCCCAGCAGTCCTGATAGAGCTCCATTGAGCTCACTAAGTCACCTTGTCTCACTCGCTCATACTGTTTCTTCCAGAGCTGCAGGCTGGCCTTTTGTACTGGGCCCCTGCCTGTATTGATGCATTTTTTCTGCCCACAAAGAAATCCGCAGCAGTCCTGACAGCTCTTCGGTGAGTTCGCTCACTCCCCCTCCCTCCCTCACTCACTCTCTCATTCTGTTTCTCCCAGTACTGCAGGCTGCTCTTTTGTAGTGGGCTCTTCTGTTGGGGCCTTTGTCTGCCCACAAACAAATCTGCAGCAGTCCCGACAGAGCTCAGTTGAGCTCGGTCTCTCCCCCCCCCACTCGGTTGATCTTAATCTGTCCCAAACACTGATTTCCCAGAGTGACCGTGCTATTGGCCGGCAAGAGTGCAAAAGCATATTTTAGCCAGGATGTGAAAAATGACAGCTGTAGTGTTCATAAGGAGTTGTGAAAAAATGCCACTGTTGAAAATGTGGCATGACAGTATTACAAATTTGCAAAGTTACAAGGGTGTGTGGAAACAGTTCAATGCATGCTTGTAACACAGTCATGTTATGGAGTTTCATCACCAAATTTTCAACATAGGGATTTTAGGACCTCTACTCATGAACAGTGCCACTGTCATTTTCTTAATCTGTCCCGAACACTGACTTCCCACAGTGACCACGTTATTCTGCACTGGAACTGTGAAAACAAATTTCGGTCAGGATGTGAAAAATGACAGCTGTACTGCTTATAAGGAGGTGTGAAAAAATGGCACTGTTGAAAATCTGGTGTGACAATATTACAAATGCGAGTTATAAGGGTGTGTGGAAAATGCACAACACACACTTGTAACACAGTCAATTGATGGGCTAGCATCACCAAATTTTCCACATAGGCATTTTAGGACCTCTGCTCATGAACAGTATCATTGTCATTTTCTTGATTTATCCCGGACAGTGATTTCCCACAGCGACTGCTCTATTCTGCGCCGGACGTGCGAAAACACATTTCGGCCATGATGGGAAAAATGACAGCTACACTGTTCATAAGTAGGTCTGGGGAAATGGCAATGTTGAAAATCTGGAGTGAAAATATAAATTCGCGAAGTTACGAGCGTGCATTGCCAACTGCGCAATGCACACTTGTAACACAGTCATTTTATGGAGTATCATTATCAAATTTTCAGCATAGGCATTTTAGGACCTCTACTCATGAACAGAGTTGCTGTCATTTTCTTAATCTATCCTGAACACTGATTTCCCACAGTGACCACGCTATTCTGCGCTGGAACTGTGAAAACACATTTCGGCCAGGATGTGATCAATGACAGCTGAACTGCTCACAGGAGGTGTGTGAAAATGCCAATGTTGAAAATATTGTAATCGAAATGTTACGATCGTATGTAGCAACTGCACAACACAGCTCCGTAAAACAGTCATTTTTTGGATTTTTCCCACCAAATTTGCAATATAGGCTTTTTGAGAGCCCACCTCATGAACACTGGCACTGTCATTTCATTAATCGGCACCAAAGGGTGATTCTGCACAGTGACCGCGAAACCATCTTTTGGGGCCAATTAATGCCATGACAGCTCAATAATTCATGAGGAGGGGTCCCAAAAACCTCATGTTGAAAATTTGGTGAAAAAAGTCCCAAAAATGCCCAAGATATGCACTAAAGTTGAAAAAAAACCTTATGCATTACATTATACTGCTTACCGGCATTTCCTCAGTTCACAGTCAGCTTTGAAGAGTGCAGACATGTTCCTGGTCCACAGAAGATCGTCGCGCTGTACTCCGGAGGTAAGTATGGGGTGAGGGGGGTGTGGGGAGGCACGATGCACAGTGGGTGGAGTGCGGTTGTGGGAGGAGCCTGGGAGAGCTCCGAGGGACCATTTCCTTCTTTACAGGTTGAAAAAAATAAGACATCATGGGACCGTTTTCTTGTTTAACAGGTGTTTTGGCACACTGGGGTGGGTTCCCAGTGTGCCACCTGTGGGTGGGTGGGTGCATTGGCCGACAGAGTTGGGCACCTGTTGTAAACAGGACAGGGGAGGCTGCAGGAGCAGGGGGTTGGGCGCCCCCTCGGCTATACAAACAGAAAGGGTATCATGATGCCAATGGGGATTGGGCACCCCGTCGGCAGGAACAAAAGGGGTACCATGATGCTGACGAGTTGGGCACCCCGGCGGAGAGCCCTCCCATCGGCTTCTGTAACTTCCCCTTTCCGGCATTGTTCCTGTGAGGGCTAAACCCATCGGCACTCAATAATACCCTCTTCCTGCTGGCGGGATTGGGCACCCCGTCAGCAGGAACAAAGAAAAGGTATCATTATGCCGACGGGGTTTGGGCCCGTTGGCGGTGCATGCGAAAGAGTTAACAGAAGTGGGCTCCCCTGTCGGCAATGCTGCGATTGGGAGGAAGGGGGTTATATTGTTTGTGAACACGGTGGCAACCCACCGCCATGTTTACAAACAATATCGGGGGTTTCACATCCCACCTTGCAATGACGGGTTGCTCCCTCATTGCAGCGGATGGCTGATGCTGCAATGACGAGGCGGCCCCTGATTGCAGCGGCTACTTTTTTAGAAAGTTGCGGCACGCTGGCTGAACTAGTGTCAGCAGCAGCGTGCCACAGCATTGGGGGATGGGGGACAAGCCTTTGCAGGCTGTGGGGGCATTGGGCACAACAGTGCCACGCCTTCATAACCTGCTTGTGCAGAAAGCTGACGCAACATGTTTCTTGCACATGTGCGCAATCAACATAAAAAATGAGTGTGTTACAAGTGTGCATTGCACAATTTCTATGCACACTTGTTACTTAGCCATGGTTTCCCATATTTCATACTGCTGTACTATCTGGATGGAGGCATGGGAGCACTGGGTCTGAAGCACCCTGACTCCCACTGTAACATATGGATACTGTTGTACTATCTCAATGGAGGATTGGGAGCTCAGGGTCCAAAGGAACCTGCACTCCCAATGTGACATATGGACAGTGTTGTACACCTCCTCATGAACTGTACAGCTGTCATTTTTAACATTCTGCCTGAAACACTAGGATGGCAGCAGAATTGATACAGTTGCTGAAACATGATGATGGATGCCTCTTGTGGTATGTTTACACAGTTGCATGTTCTTTCTGTTACCTTATGGTGTCTGTTTCTGATTGGTTGTATTGCCTTGTACCATCCCCTGCTTGTATATGTGTGTGTGTGTGTGTAGAGATTCGCAGTTAGGGCTGAAAACCCTAACATCGAATTTCCTCACTTTGTCATTTTGAAAGCAACCCTAACTGATGCATTAACAAAGATTTTTGCAATGAATATATTATAGGGCACTGTCATGCACCTATATTTAGGGTTATGAAGGCACATCTATGTTAAACTTGGAATTTGCACGTTAATAACTTTGGACCCGTTCAACATATTTGCATGAAATTTGGTATGGGCAGTGGGGCATGGTAAATAATTTGATCTGCCAAGTTGTTGTTTGGTCAGACTTACGTTTTTGCACACCAAAACACTGAAAATGCACTTCGCCAGTTCTGTGGGTAGTGTTTGGATTTTGTCTGTGAAACTGTGCAACCATCGTGTGATCTGTTGGACTGAAACTTGACACATAGAAAGAGCTTGCATGAAGGAATATGCCACTTTTGTTTAGTGAAAAATATTAATCCATTCAAAAGTTATTAAACTTTTTAGCTCCCATTATAAACCTATGAGGAAATTTATATGGTTATTTTGTGAAAGAAGAATGGGGTTTTGGCCATCTGATCACTCCCCATGATCAAAGAATTTGCAGGCTCACAGTCAAAGAATCTTTGCTCATGAGAAATTTATTGATCGCGACAGCTGCCATCTTTTTTTCAGTTTGGGGTTGGAAAAAAACAAATATCTTAGCCCAGAGGTGACTTCTGAAGTAAAACTTGAATGGGTTTTGCTCAGGGGGCTTCCCTCTATCAAGCCATGCCTGTAGTTTAATGTACTTATATCAAAAAAATAGAATTTTAAACTTTTAAATTCTTTGATCGCAGCTCACTAACGATCTTTGATCGTGAGCCTGCAAATTCTTTTAACACGTGATTCTTTGATCACAGTCTTCGTTCATGAGGGAGGGATGAGATGGCCAGATTTTTTGGTTGGAAAAAATCAAATGTCTCAGGCCGGGGTGACTTGTGAAGTCAAACTAGGATGGGTGTTGCTCAGAAGGCTTCCCTCTATTGAGCCATGCATGTGGTTTAATGTAGTTGTTTCAAAAAAATTTAGTTTTAACGTTTTTAATTCTTTGATTGCGAGCCTGCAAATTTTTTGGTCACAAAATTCTTTGATTGCGAGCTTCATTCGTGAGGGCAGGAAAAGATGGCCAGATTTTTGCTATACTAGATGTCTCTGGAAGGGACCAAATAGCCCAAATTTCATGACCAGATGTCACCTCATGATCAAAAATCATCTTTGACTGTGAATTTGCAGTCGATTCTCATGATCAAAGAATTTTTAAAGGTGCTAAAACTTTAAAATTAAATATCTTGGAAACGGTTTGGTGTTTTAACTTGAAATTTGGAGGGTGTTTAGGAGATATCCTGTAGATGTGAATTATGGTGATTAGTTGTCAGAAAATTAATTTGCTGCGGATATATTGTGTGACACAATTTACATTTTGTTGATAGCATTCTTCATTGTGGCAGTGGCTTTGACATTTATAAGCCAGCTAGTCTTACTGCCATGGAGATAATTTTCTGTGGCTAGGTGTGCAAAATGTAAGCAGGTGTAGAATTATGCCACTCCAATGAATGAAAATTTGTTTTGTTTCAAGCAGGTGGGAGCTGGGCCCCATGCTTCCACCAATATGCTTTCCCACCAATACATGTGATATTCAGTACTTGTACTGTTATGTTAGGCAGAAATTTACAAGTTGGTGGGAGTGCAGGGCCCACTCCCACCAACTTGTGCGACTTCGTACTTTTCTATGCTTTCTCAAAAAGTAAGGAAATTCTTTGCAAAACACTACGTTAATGCATCATTTAGGGTTAAAGCACAAAAAGTCTGGAAATGAGACTTTAGGTTTCACCCCCCTACCCTCCCATATCATGTACCCCCCATCCTCCACAGACTGACAGATACCATGGGGTGTCATTGGGGTTGTGAGACCTTAATGTCACCCCATTTTTCTTTATTGTGGCATGTCAACATGCTTACACATGGAATGGGGTGACATTTGGGCCTCACAACCCCAATGACAAACCACGGCATCTGTCAGTCTGTGGAGAATGGAGGGGTACACGATATGAGGGGGTAGGGACAAACCCTAAAGGTCTAATTTCTTAACATTTTGTGCTTTAACTCTAAATGATGCATTAACACAGTTTTCTGCAAAATAATATATAGATAGATAGATAGATAGATAGATAGATAGATGATAGACAGATAGATAGATATTTAAAGATTTAGGGCTGGATTTTGTAAGGGCCCTTAGAATGATGCAAGGTGAGGCAAACATCCACCTTGTGTCCAATCCAGGTGTGCCAAAGACTTTGTGCCCTATTTTGCAGGAAACACATTCTCTGTGGCAAAAGTCCCTCAAAATGACACAAGAAGTCCACTGCAACAAACATGTGAAGAATGGGGTGAGAATGATGAAAACTGAGAATGATGCAAAGCTGAGGGTAAAATAAAATGCACAAAGTGAGATAGAGCAAAAATGACTGCAGGTTGAGTCAAAAATATGATGCAGAGTGAAAATGACCCAAGCTGAGCCAAAAACGTGAAACAGATTGAGTGAAAAAATGAAGCAAATTGAGTGAAAAAAAAGACTCAAACTGAGTCAAAAACTGCATGCATGGAGAAATGTGATGCAAAACGAAGTTTAACAATGAGGCAAGTTAAGTGAAAAAAAATAAAGCAAGTCAAATGAAAAAATGAAGCAAATTGAGTCAAAAACCACATACATGGAAAAAAGTGACACAAAGCTGAGTCTAAGAATTATGCAGGGGGCATGGCTAGCTATCAAGTAAGATGGGCACAGGCTGGCCCAGTGGCACTGAGGGTTGAGGCACTGGACACAACGCCTCATGCTATGCTAGAAACCCGGGTTCGGGAACAAGCCCAGGTCATTGGGGGTCAGCAGGGAGGGTGAAGGATTGAGCATCCTTTGGACTGCTCTCCTTCCCCGGGGAGGGAGGATTTCACCAACCAATGTCCTGGTTACCTCTAGTCAAGACTGGAGGTACTACAGTACTCAGTTGTGAAACACTGGGGATCGGAGTTCAGCAGACGTCCTTTGGGGGTGCGCGGGAGCGTGCATCAGCTGAGCTGGATGTCATTGCACGTCCGAGCTCTTGAGGAGTTCAAGAAAAAGTGGAAAACAATGGTGCCATGGATAGGCGATGGAACCATGTCCCCCTTGCCCTTCGCTGGGCCATCCCCATCTGTCCTTCCAGGTCCTTCACCTGCTGGTTGCAGGGGGGTGAGGAAGAGAGAAGGTTCATTTGGGGGGGGCCTCTGGTGGGCAGAATAAGGGCTCGGATGCCCGAGAGAGTTCCATGGGGTTGCGACCGGAGGGAAATAAAGTTGACAAAAAAAAAAGTAAGATGGACACTTAAATCTTTACTGCTGTATAGTATCAACCAAATCCTGAATCATCCAACAAGAAGAGCTTATTTGATCTGAAAACTAGCAACAAGATCAGAATCCTTGACTATACGGCTATATTTTGATCCTATTTTTGTCTGGTTCAACTGTCTATTTTGACAAGCAATGTACTGACACAGTCTGGGACCTAACACACCATCAAGCCACCTATGCATCAATTTCCCAGAGTGACAATGGCCTCCTCTACTTCATCTTCAGCGGATTTACAACAATTAACCAAGATTTTCACACAAGTACTTCAAGATATAGCTGAATTAAAGCTCTCTGCATCCCACACAATCCGTGAGCTCACACAGTTGGGTGGACAGCTTTCATTGGTGGAGCAGCACCATGGCTCCATAAAAGAGACCACAGATTATACTCAGGCTCAGCTCCGCAAACAAGCTTCAATAATATGCTACTTGCTCAAAAAGGTGGTTAATTTAGAAACATCGAGCAAGGTGTACTAACATGCATATTGTTGGGTTCCCCCGAAGGAGTAGAAACTCTGGACATGATACACTTTTTAAATTCTGTAATACTGCAGGTTCTGAATGCTCCTGATTGTCCTCCTATAGAGATTGAAAGGGAACACATGAGTATGATCCAAAACCTATCCGGAACAGCCTCACGCCTGGCCAATCATCATTAAACTGCTTTGTTTTTATTCAAAGACATTCTCCTTCTGGCCTAAGAATGGGGTCCCTTTTTTTTGTGCCTCCTGGACCCCAGACTCACCACTCCTTCAGACTGCATAGCTCCCTGTACCTCCCATCTCACCTCCACTGCCTTCTCTCTGTCAGTTACGTTTCCACTAGTCCCCACACCTGGGGGTGCACTAACCCTACTGGAAGGGCCCTTCTCTGGGAGAAGGGAGGAGAATGTGAGGATAGGGTGCCCCTGGCAGGGGTCCACACGGGAGACAGAGGAGAAAGTCTGCTTCGGGAACTGGCATGGTAGGAGTGGAGCAGCCATCATCAGGCTTGTCTGGGGCAAGTTTTTTCCCATTTTCTCCCTGGAGAGTGTGACGTGCCACCCAATGTCAAGACTGTAGCCAGCATCTGTCATGCCTTCTCTGACTGGAGCCCAATGCAATGCTGGGCCTCTGGCCTCCACCAAGGACCAGCATACGTTGTGGATCAGACTCCCCTCACTCCCTGGAGAAGGCAAGCAATCACGGGATGCTTGAGCCTTCTCCCGCATGGGGGCCATCCGACTCCTGGGTCCATTCCCGAACTCGGGTCGCCGGCATCACATATGGGAATCCAACCACTGTTCCAGTGGGCCAGCCAAAGAATGGGGTCCCTTAGTATGGCAGGCCATACTATCCGCTAATTCCAAGATTTCTCAGTGCAGCTCTCTCACAGACATTGGGCATTCAGCTCAGCCCAGAAAAAGCTAATCCAGCTCTGCTATCAATACAACATGAGATATCCCATTATGCAGTACAGTATATGTACTACAATGGGGTGCAACAATCCTTCACATCCCCAGAAGCAGTGGATCATTTTCTGAATATCTTGAATTCCCGACAGTGAACCGTCCTGATGGACACCCACCAGCATAAGACTCCGGAGCTCAGAGTAAGGCCCAGGCTATGCCTGAATGAGAACCAGAATCTTCGACTTCAGTGAAGTCCCATGTCAGCTCATAAAAACAGTGGGCAGGCAGAGGAACCGAGGCCCAAGCAAGAAAGACACTCAGGGAACCTGGCTCTGTCACGCAGCTGCAGCAGGAGCTCGGCACCCCATCTTCATTGTTGCTTAGGAATCCTTCCACATCATACTGCTTTGTGGCCCTGCTACAGCCACCAACATCCCCACTGAATAGGCAAGGACCCACTGACTCATTGGGATCCTCTCCAATCCCATCTGCAGCTCGCTTCTTGGGATGATCGAGCTGCTACTACCTCTCTTCCTCAACTCACCTCCTCAGTCACTGAGGATGCAGACTCTCCTCCTAAAAAAAGGCCCCATCTGTTGAACTCATCTGCCTACTAGGGGTGAGTAGAAACTGTACATTATGGCCTTCCCTCCCACTGGCAGCTCGGTTAGGATGAGTCCATCCTAATCATGGTGATCCTATGGCCTGGTATTGTTGTTGCTGCTGACCCATGAAATCAGCTACAGTTTAATGTTGGAAACAGCAGCATGGTTTTGTCCTTACCTGATCTATCGTCAGTCTGGGAGCTGATATGGAGCTTTCTTTGTTTTTGTTGACTTGCTCAGCACTTCCCTGGTCAGATGCAACAGGCTAGAGTGGTGACCTCTGTGCTGACCATCTTTCTGTTTCATTGGGGTCCCCATGGGATCTGTCCCTCCTTCATGTCATTCCACTGCAGCCCAGGACTGACTTGTATATAGGAAGAGCACCTGACTATTGAATCAGCCCCTTCCTTGGCCTGATAGTCCCAGGCCTCAATTTAGTTGCTTATGGCAAAGTGCTCTCACAGAGCACTGTTCCACATGACCTGATGCAGCATGAATTTGGGCTCTGTTTGCCTCATTACTACATGATGAGATACTGATCTACTGTTGTTTGTCTCTACCGATTTGCCACCAAGCTGCTGTCTTCAAGTCTGGCCCTTTATTTGAAAATTTATGCCCCCCTAGCAGTTTGCAGCCTCTCGATGTCAGAGCACCAGAATTCCTTGCTCTCAGACAAGCTGGAGAAACAGCTGCACATTCAAATGGAGAAAACATAAATCAGGAAACTGTTTAACACTGTGCACCCCTCCTTTATATTTTCTTTATGCCGCTGGTCAACTGCGTGTCTCTCTCTACAAAATCATACAGTAATTACACACAGAAAAAGCTTTGTACTGTGTCCCAGAGATTTTTAACAGGGATCCTGAACAACGGGAACCAGCACCTACTCCTGTTGTTCTATATCAACACCTAATAACGTACCTCAGTGTTGTTTTACTGGAACAGATTACAGGCTCTATTTAAGGGCCCCTTGTCTGTCTTATTACTAGTAACCCTGTTGCTAAAGTTACTAAGCAGAATCTCATATTATAGGGGGATCTCCACTATTGTAACCCCCTGTTCCAGAGCAAAATGATTATGTAACTAATAGTTGTAGAAGCACTTATTACAGTTTAAATGTACTCCATGTATACAGAATCCCAACTGTATGGGAGACCATGCATTATAAGTCATATGTCATAACTGTTTCTTTATTCAGCTTTCAACACTAGTTACCTAATTGCCACTTCCTTCACTGGTTTCCCCCATCCCCCCAAGCCACTCGGTCCCAATATGTTAGGTCTCAAATTAATGGGTCACCGCCCAGTACTTAACAGGGACCCTCCTCTTCTATTAAAACAACTATCATTCTTTCCAAAGTTTGGAGGATGCTACCTTCCATTCCCCACCTTCTACATTTTTGTCCGTAAAACTCTCTTTTTCATCCATCTCCTCCCCCCCTTCCTGGGGTGAAACCACCACCCACTACCATGGGCAACTGTCCCCCACTCCCTCTCCCAGCACTGATATTTAGTGGATCTTATTATTATGACCTCAGTGTTGTGTTATTACACACATGTTTTACAGGTCAGTTCTCTCACCCCTTTTTGCAACTAAGCCTTCTACCAGCTTTATTTCATTCTGTATTGTTGATGCATACCATTTTGGTACTTTAGGTTTGCTTATTGCTGACTAGCATATCATGTCTTGCTGTCTAGCATATCCTGTCTTGCTAAGGCACTGTTTTACTTGAAAATTGTACTACAAATTACTGAGCTGTGACTGATTTGCCAAAAAAACTGTGTTTATTGTCTAAAAATGTTCCCAGCAACCAAGTGTTACAGCCCCTTCGTGACTTTGTAGCTCTCTCCAGACTGCAAGCGCCAAGGAAATCGCAGGCTTTTCAGTTGCTAATTGAGCTGTTTTCACTCAGACTGCTAGCCTTTGTGTTGCCCCACTATTAATTCGAGCTACTCTCTCCTTTCTCTAGCCAAGGGCAGTATACATTTATCTTACGTTACTCTATTTTTAAACTTCCCCAAACAGTCGCATACAGAACAATGACCCCCTGGGACCTATATAACTTAGATAGCAGAAGCTACTGCAGTATGCTTCTTACTGTACATAAAGGGCAACCATAACAGGCCTTGTTTGGCTACGCTTATTCACCAGCCTTTGTATAATACCCTATGTGGTTAGGCAACCTGACAGAATTGATTCCAACAAAGGTGCATGCTCTACCATGCTAGTCTCCTCATATACCAACACTATGAACAAATTATGCTGCCACTGTATGCCTTTGATCCCATCACAGTTTGTGAAACTCCTCAAAGTGGAACTGCTAACCAATATCCTCTACATGGTCCTATACACTATTCATTCAAACTAGTTATGGCTTGGTGCTATTCTGCACGGATCCTAGGATTTGTATCCATAGGGCAGCACAATAAGATGATTCAGTCTTTGGACCCATGTACTCAAACATATACCAGACATAGAAAGACTCATGCCTTTACACTTCTCCTTGCCCTGAGGAAAATTGTGCTCCCTGTACTCCTATGCTCAGGTGATGTTGAACTTAACCCTGGCCCTATGAAAGTTCTGTCATCTCCTTCTGAATTCACAACTTTGAAAGGAATTAGCTTCTTGCACACTAACATGTGTAGTCTTTTAAAGAACCTCGATTTAGTCCAGGCTTGGATTATTCATACTGCACCAGACGTACTCGTGCTTTCAGAAACATGGCTCTGGGCATCCACCCCAGACAGAGAGGTAAACATCCCTACCTACCTCCTCTTCAGAAGCGACAGGCAGACCAGGGGTGGAGGAGTAGCCATTTATGTTAAAAACAAATTCTCAGTATCTATATTAGATGCTACCTCCTTTGCCTGTGGATTTGAATGCCTGTCTCTTAAAGACGAGCTTTCCACATCAGTGGCATTCCGCATCATAGGCTGCTATAGACCTCCAGCAGCAGGACCGCAACTTCTGACACACCTGTCATCCCACCTGGATACTACCCCAATGGAAACAATCATACTAGGCGACCTTAACTATGATTGGCTGACTAAGGTCTTGTTACCCTTGAAACAATTCTGCGACTCTCATGGGCTCACTCAAATTATTACTGAGCCTACTCGCATCAACAAAAAAAAATCCAATGAGAAGCACCCTCTTGGCTATTCTCCTTGTTAACAGACCTCATTCTTTTTCCCAAGCTGGTATCCTCTTAGCGGACGTTAGTGACCAAACTGCTTTATTGATGGCATGAGAACTGTTACCAAACCTCTATCTACATCAAAGTTTTCCACTAAAAGATCCAGATGGAACTTCGATCCTATTGCATACTTCAGTGATCTAAAAAATTCTTTGCTATGGCAGAGTTTCTACCTGGCTAAGTCAGTGGCGATGCCTATGGCGTTCTTCATGAGAAATAATATCCAGCGCCTAAACAGGCATGCTCCCTGGTTAAAGCATGAATACAGCCAGAACCTGTCCTTGGTTCTCACCGATCTGAAGGCTGCCTTACTCAAAAGAGATTACCTCTAGAAAAAGGCTTGTAAATCTCATGCCGACGCAGACTGGTGTCTCTTCAGGGCATGTAGAAATGTTCTGTTCTAAGTTGGTCGAGAGGCCAAAGCCAACTTTTGTCAAACTGAGCTACTGTCTGCATCAAACTGCCCTATCAAGTTCTGGTCCACCATAAAAGAGCTATCCGGCCACTCTCCAGGAAGTGCTCTTCCTTCCAAAATTACCACTGATAATATTATCAACGATAAATTAGAGATACTGCAGGCTTTCAAAAGCCACTGCTGGCCTGCCATTTGATAACACACCTGTAAGTAGCCTTCTTCCTCAGACCAACACCCAGCCTTCAGAACCAAGTAGCAATAACATGGACTTCTCCTTTTCACCTACCACCATAAAAAGTTGAACATCTTCTTCTACAACTAGATACTAAAAACAAGTGCTGGGCTGACTCCTTCGACCCATATTTCTTGAAAATAGCATACCATACTGTATACTTTTACATGTATAACACACCTATTCAATCTGTCCCTAGCATAAGCCATCCCCAAGGCATGGAAAACTGCTCACATCATTCCCTGTTTAAAGCAGGGGACCCCTGTGAACTAAATAACTATAGACCAATCTCCTTCTTTCCATACTTTCAAAACTTCTGGAAAAAATTCTGGATACTGAGCTGAGATCTTTCTTAAACAATGCTAGACTACTCAACCCAATGCAGTCTGGCTTTTGAGCTAAGCATAAGTAAATTCTGGCACTGGCAAAAGTTACTAATGATTGTAACGGACCTAGACAACAAAATTTTGTTTGTGCTGTGTTTCTGGACCTCAGTAAGGCTTTCAACACTGTCGACCACTGCCTGCTCCTCTCCACCTTAAAAACTATAGGCATTGGCTCAACCGCACTGGAATGGTTCCAAGACTACTTTTCTGATAGACAGCAACAAATTAAGGCTGATGGAGAGATTTCTCCACTTAAACCAATAAAAAGAGGTGTCCCCCAGGGCTCCATACTGGGCCCATTTCTGTTTGCCATTTATATCAACAGCTTGGACGTAGGCATCAAAGATGCCAGTATTCACTTGTTTGCTGATGACACGGTGCTCTACTTAAGCCAGGAATCTCCTAAAGCTGCCTGCACTGAGTTACAAGCTGACTTTAATACTCTGCAGTACCAGCTCCTTAGCAAAAAGTTACTACTAAATACAAAAAAAAACAAGGCCATTCTTTTCTCAGCATCAGGCCCAGTGGCTTACTCTACTGTTGCTAGTCCATTACCATCAATTTCTACCTTATTAGGAGAAAATCTTGAATTTTTGACTAAATTCAAATACCTTGGTATTTGGCTAGACAATAAACTCTCTTTTGGAACACACAGAAGAACTGCTGAAAACTGAGGCAGAGACTTGGTCTTTTTTCAGAATTAAACGCTTCTTGACCACAGACGCAAAAAGACAGCTTGTCCAATCTACATTCCTTTTCATTAATTGACTATACCAACTTCATTTATGGCTATTGCCCTGCCTCATATCTTGCAAAACTCGATGTATTATATCATAGGCACTGAGATTTATAACTGGCCTCCTGTACTCCACACATCACTGCTCTTTATATGCAGCCGTAGGGTGGCCCTCCCTTCAATACAGGCATTATAGAAATGCAGCCCTATGGACACTCCGAGCCCTTACCAACAAACTCCCACAATACGTTGTTGACTGTCTCCACCTTAGTCCTATTAGGAACTATGCCTTAAGAAGTCAATCGTAGATTTCTTTGAATGTCCCAAGGGCCAACACTCACTTTGGAAGGGCCGCCATAAGCTATGCCCAGCCTACTCTCTGGAATGGGATACAAAAATCGTTGAGACTTAGCTCACCTGTCAGTCCTGCCTTCTTTAAGACCCTCTATGACAAAATGTTTGCTGAAATCTGTAATTGCTTCTATCGCTCCTAGCAGCTTGACTATTGTTCCTTTCTTCTTCAACACTAGTCCCAGCTGCTTATCCAAATCAGCCCTTGCCACTACTACTCCCCCCTCCTCTGCCCCACTTGCCCTTAGCACCCTCTGCACTCTCTTATTCACCACCTCCCTTCTGCGCGTTTACCTAAGACTTACACTGTTTGTTACGCACCTCCAAGCTTAGAATTTCCATCCAGGCCTATAACGTGTTTCTGCTGGACAGGAATATAAATAATCTTTCTTTTTTAGTCTATGGTTTGTATATGACATCCATACACATCCTGCTCCTGTGGGAACTGTGTATATATATATATATATATATATATATATATATATATATATATATACACACACTATATACAGTATATATATTACGTTCGGGTTATGTTATATATATCTTTCTTGTACATGTGACTTGGAATGTAAATACTATGCTCCTATCAGTATTGTAAACATGTTGTTCCTTTTGTATTATGTATATTTACATGTAACTGTACAATTGTCCCTGCTAACAGCAGGTCCACCTTGTAAATGAGCTTGCTCAATGGTGATCACCTGGATAAATAAAGATTTGATTGATTGATTCAAAGGTTAATGATAGCAAACTGTTCTGTTATTTGGATCACCACACTCAAAGTTCACACATGGCCATCATCCCATATTTGAACCCCTGGCCTACTGGCTATATGAGGATAGCTGGCCTTATGGGGTTCTATTCCCGATTTTTCAGACCTGACCACATCTCCTCTTTCTGGTTAGAGATTGATAAGTATATGACTAAGAGATATGTGAATCTAGTTACTACTATATTCTTATTGTTCAGCATTTGTTCAGTGTTATACAGCAAATCATTTTAAGTGATATGTTTCTTTGTACCTAGCAAAATGTACCTAGTGAAATGTCTTGTGACCACTTGGTGACTCATTAGCACTTTTGTCTCCCAGATGAAGTGCCCCTTGACATCTTGCTCCTAGGCCCTCAGTCCCTATACCCTCCTCAGGCAACAGACACATTTATACATACCTCGCATTTTCATAACCCTACATCACTATCCCCATGGCTGACCTGAAATGTGGCATGGAATGTGCATGAGCTGAACACCCTATCAAAGGAAAACCGGTCCTGTCACATCATAAATTGCATAGAAATATAGCCTTTCTGCAGGAGACCAAGCTGATCTCCATAGAAGCTGTTAAACTATGCAAAGAATGGATAAGCCTTGAAGCACACAGCTGTGCCCATACAGCCAAAGAGGGTGCCTCCATACTAATACATAAATTCTTAAACTGGACAATAGAAGCAGGAGCAAGATGTTAAAGAGATGGATACTTAACAAATGGCTACACCACAGGGTCCCTTAATCCTAGGCTGCATCTATGGGCCCAGTGTTGATTCCCTGGGTTTCTGCCATACTTTTTGTCAAACACTTCAGGAATTTGCCCCCCCCCATCAACACCTTGCTTAGCAGGAGGGAATTTCAACATGACCATCTCTCTTGACCTTGACAAGTCCATGCATGCTACCAAACCTCACCCCAGAGCAGCTAAAGCCCTGCTTAGTATGATGAAGGAACTCTCTTTCACTGAAATGTGGAGATCTCTCAACCCAACAGCCAAAGACTTCACCTGTATCTCACCTATCCATGACTTGTCCAACAGACTAGACCTACTCCTAGGATCCCTCCCTGTGGTTCAAAAGGCTCTAACTTTTGATATTGAACCCTTGATCATATCAGATCATGTCCCGGTCTCCTCAGTGGTAATATGGGGACTAGAAACCCCCATATCTTCACAATGGAGAATAGACCCCCTACTTTTAAAATACAAATCATTTTGCACATGGATCATGGAGGAAGCTGCCAGATTCTTCCAAAAGAAAGATATAGGTGAAGTATCTATTGCTACCCTCTGGGAAGCCTTTAAGGCTACTCTTTAGGGTAGCATCATGGGCAATGCAGCCAAATGAAGATGAGAAAGGGAATCTGCCCTTAAATTATTAGAGGCAGTTCTAACCCCAAAAGGCCAAGAATACAAAACTGCTCCCTCCCCGAGACAAGCAAAACTACTTTTAGCAGAACTGACTGGCATTCATCTTCAAAAGAACACTTTGCTTACCCATCAAGTGGAATTAGTCCTTCTATAAACCAGACAGAGATAGTGGGAAGGGGAGAGGGGGAACATGGTGCTTCCTATCCTACAGGCTAAGAAAGCAACAAACTGCTCACCATATATCAATGCTCCAGGATGCTATGGGTAACCCCCACTTCAAATGTCCCAGTTCTATAAAACACTATATAGCTGCTCAGTGGCAGGACAAAACCATGAGATTGACATGTTTCTGGCCAAACCTCCTCACCCACAATGCTACCCCCAACATAGAGAGATTCTAGAGACACCTCTCATAGTATCTGAAATTTAAAAGGTGATTAACTCCCTGAATAAAAATGAATCTCCAGTGGGTGACAGAATTCCTGCATACCTATATACATATCTTGACCTTATTATTAGCTCAATCCTATACAAAATGTTTATCGACTCGCATATGTCCAAATTCCTCCCCCCAACCTCAAAGAGGCCATCATTACTATTTTGTCCAAGGAGGGTAAGGACCCTTGTTTCCTAGCCAACTGCTGCCACATCTCTTTAATTAACATGGATGCAAAGATCCTTGTGAAGGCTTTGGTACTCCGTATAGCCCAGATCCTCCCTGCGCTTACACACCTGACCCAAGCAGGATTCACAAAAGGTACACTGTCTTCTGACCATATCCTCTCCTTCATCTCCACTATTACAGCTTCCAACCAAACTCCTTCTCCTTCCATTACAATCGACTTTGAAAAGGCCATTGATTACTTGGAATGGGGATACCTTCTTTTTGGGTCCTATTTCTCCACCTGGGTGTAATCCTTGTATCAAGCGCCTATAGCTCGGTTCCTTATCAGTTCCATTCTGTCAGCTCCCTTTTCATTACAGAAAGGTGCTTGGCAAGGATGTTCTTTATCCCCTATGCTATTCATTCTAGCTATCAAACCCCTGTCTATTGCCATCCAAGGACACATTGCCCTTTATAGTATCCCTGTTTCAGAGCTCGATCTCTGTACTAGTCTGTACACAGATGACCTCCTGGTATTACTATCTGAAGCCCCTTTGGGACTACCCCACCTTCTTTCCTCCTTAACACCTTCACCTTAATCTCAAGCTTAAAAGTTAAGCAAGGAAAAACTGAGGTCATGCCTTTGAATGCTAAATGCACTGCACTTCCATTTGTACAGGCAGGGCTCAAATGGTCTCCATCTTCCATTAAATATTTAAGTGTTTATCTATCAGCAAACCTTTCAAAACTCCTAACTATGAACTTAATACCACTGTTTCAGAAACTATTCAGAAATTAAGAGGAATTTGACTTTTAGCAAAAACTACATCTCTTGCTAGCTGGTAAGATCTATGTAGTCAAAATGATGGAAGCTCCCAAAATATTGCATTGCCTCTCCCACCTCCCTTTTAACCTCTCTCCAACTTGGTTTACCAAGATTGAGAAATTAGTAGGGTCCTTTCTGTGTCATGGGACTGTCCTGAGACTTAGTAGGCCAAACTGTGGGCTCACTGGATGAAAGGGGGCTGGAATATCCCATGGTTGCAGTGGTTTCCCAAAGGCATTCCAGGAGCCCAAACCTGTCAGTGGTTCTCTCTGCATAGTAGGGCTGTGCGGAATGTATAATTCCCCCTTTTGGAATTGCTGCAGAATGGCAATTCTGCTTCTGAAATGCTTTGCAGAATTTCTTTTTAAATTCTGCAGAATTTTGAAAAGCATTTCTATGCAAACTGCGAATCATTTTCCGCAGATCATGTAAACCGCAGAATACTTTTCTGCAGACTGTGGAAAAATAATCTGTGGTTTATGTGAACTGCAGATTATTATTCCACAAAAAACATTTTGCTTGCAGAATGTTGCAATTCTGCAAATGATGGAAATTGGTGGAATTTTCTAAAATTCCATGAAATTCCATACTATCAGAAATTCAACATTCAGCACAGCCCTACACCCTACTACCCCCCCCCATATGGCCCAACAGAGAGACTCTATTATGCTTACCTCACCTACCCCTCCATTATTCTACATATACACTCCCCTACCTTGCCATCTCCATCAATGGAGCACTATATTGACATCCAAATAGGCATGGCACTGGTTGTCTAGAACCATTAAATGCTCAATAACACCAAAGGCTTGGCTCCCGCTGTAGGACAACCATTAATCTGCATAGACCGTCAGATATACACTGGTCTACCCGGATACACAAAGGGGGAACACACCTGAAATTTTGATTCTTGACACATTGTTGCTTGATTCCTTCAGCAACATAAAACTACATCATTCCCTCTCCAAGCCTGATTCTTGGAGGTTCTTACAACTTCAAAGTGCACTGTCTCATCTTCTGAAACCTTTCCACAAGTGAGTTATACAAACACCTGTACTAGACCTTCTAACTTGGATGAATAAAACCAAAGGTTGAGAGAGTGTGATATACTTCCAAATTTGCAAACCCATTCCTGACCAGACTCAAAAAACTCACTTTCACTGGGCATCTACTGCAGGTTCCCACATCAGACCCCAGGACTGGGAATCCTCCTGGCTAGTGGCTCACACTGGCTGTACAGATAACAGAAACCTACTAATACAAAGCAAGATCCTTCATAGCATATATTGAACTCCATTTAAACCACAATCCATTGGTCTCCTCCCTCATGACTCCTCCTGGTGTTGTAACTCCTTGGGTGGTGACCATTTCCATATAATCTGGAGCAGCTATTTCTTACAACTTTATTGGAAAAAGATACTAGCAGCCTGCAAAGCTGTGGTGGGAAATTCCATCCCACTAACACTTCATATGTTATTGCTAGGTATCCCCCTCTCATAACCCATTTGCAGACACTCTAGTACATTGGAACATCCAGGCGGCAATAAAAGCAAAACATTTACTACTCAAGAGATGGCAAACTTCAGACATGCCTCAGTTACAAGAATGTCTCCACTCACCCCAAGAAGTGGCAACACTTTCCAAAATGTCTTATATAGCACAGAACACTTTGCACCATTATTACACTATCTGGTCCCCTTATATCTCTTCCCCTCTTTGTAAAATTGACCCCCAAATGGGTTCATGACTGACCAACCCCTGCCTTCCTTTTTGTTGCACCAAGAATGACCCATGTTCACTGTATTAGTTTATGCCTGCTGACTCTATCTTCATGCTTGATAATGTATGCTATGCTATGCAATGTACTGTAACTGTACATATGCTACAGTACTGTAATATTTTTTGCTGGAAAATCTTTATCAAAATGTAGTAATTGCAAAATATATGATGCAAGTTGGGTGAACAAAAGTAGCAGGTTTAGTTAAAAAAATGAAACATTTGAGTCAAAAAATGATGCATAGAGTAAAAATTATGCAAGCTGAGTCAAAAATTACCACAGATGAAATGACCAAGACCACTGCATGTTACACCCCCAAAACACTGTCAACTAGTCCTGCAGAGGAATACTGGCCTATAACCAATCCCCTACAAAACTACCCTCACGTTTATATGCTCCAGTTTCAGTTTGACCAGCTCTGGCTATTCTAACAGCAGCATGCATCTTCTGTGTACTGTCAACAGCTTTCAGCTTAGAAAATCCAAAAAAGGGGATGGTGTATCATTTTCTTGTTGCAAGCCCCGTTGTGACATGGCACACCCATTTTTAAAAAAAAAGCCTGATGCAAGCCACTTTGGTGCCAGCAGTTCTGCTTTTGATGTAAGCAGCATTAAGAAAATCAGAATTGATGCAAGCTTTGATGCAGCTTGCTCCTTGTATCATTCTTCTCTCGTGCAAGCACCTTGCGTTATTCTTGGCCTTTTGAAAATTGAGCCCTTTGATCATCACAATTTGTGGCAATTTAAGTTTGCGGTGAACTCCGAGTGTATCAGTGACCTTGTGCCCAATTTCATAGATCGGGGTCCCTGCACCGAAGACATGGACGTTACTGCAGCTGCAGGGCTGCACCAAATATTGGATGTACCTGCAGAGTTTTATGGAAAGATCTGTCACCTCCCCAGTGCAAGCCTACACAAGCCGCAGAGGTGGGGGAGAACTCTGGATGGAAGATGGGGAATGGGGGCTGCAGGGGCACTGAGGATGCCATAGGGCATAAATAGGCATGGCAGCAGGTATAGGGAGCAGAGCACACAGAACACACAGGTTGTGCATAAAGTTGCTTATCCTTTATTTTTTATCATGTACAGTAGTACTACGTGAAATGTGTGCTTTGTGTCTTTTTTTTCTCTCTTTTCATAATAAAACTGACTTGGAAAGTCTCTAGAGGTTCTAGAATACTGTCATCACAGAATTAAATAGAGGAAAGCAACAATGTACCAGGATTCCAAGTGGTTCTGCTGCAGTAGTGGCAAAACTACTGCAGCAGAACAACATAATGACATCACTACTGCAGCAGAACAAGCATATTCCAGGCATGGAATTTCACGCATAACAGCATTCCACTATACACTATAATTCTTTTATTAATACTCAATTTGAAAACTAACATTTAAGAGTTTTGTCTATGCGGTCTAGTGCTCACCATTAGAAAATGGGCTTTTTATTTCCTGGCATCTGATTGGCTAGTACCCTTGCCAGGGGGGTACATTAACTTTCAATAGATGCCCAGGAAATAAAAAGTACCAGTCCCAGTATCCCTTCACCCCACTGAAATATCCAAGTGCCCACCCTAATTTCCAGTTGGCTAAAACCCTCTCATTTGAATTTGAAATAGCCGCCATTTTTCTGTCTCGCTTAGCGAGACATACGTCTCTCCCCCCTTCCTCCAAAGCTCCCTAGTTTGATGCCTACTGCAGTTTTTTTTTAAAACAAAACAAAAAAAAGCACCATTTACAGCCAGGGGACAGAGAGATGATTCCTCATTCCTCACAGCCGCAAACAATTCAAAACCAAACAGCTTCCTGACCCCGCTCTTGCGCTGAGCCATAATCACTTGCGTTCTAAAAAACGTTACTCCTGCTGCCCTATAGCCATTCTAGCAGATAGATTTTCTGCTCTCCAGCCTAACTTCAGGCTGGTTACTCTCTACTTTAATGGGACAGACCTAGTACTTCCATCCCCCACTTCCCCAAAAGCCTCCGGATGTAGTAAAATGTGCAAGCCAGCAGCGCACCCTTCTCCAGAGAATGAAGCTCACAAACGTGCTGTCACGACTCTCAACCCAGTTCTCCTGATCCGTACAGTACAAAAATCATAAGCCTGCTGAATAATCCCTCTGAAAAATGCACAGCATAGAAACTAAATACAGAATAACCTACAGTATTTTTAAAGTTGCTTTTCTTTTTTCTGTCAGCTTGCTTGACCTCCACGATTTCTGTGTTAAGTGTCAGTGCCATACATGAACATAGTGGCATATTCTTTTCACTACAGTCACACACCTCGCTGAAGAACTGTGCTGCTGGATTGCGCTTAATCTCAGTTCTGCACAGATACAATTGGGGTGAGGGACAGAAAACAAACTCTTGGGGAGGGGCATTTAGAAATCAGCAAAAAATAAAAGATTGGGGAGAAGGGTTGAATTGACAGCCAGCTCCTGTTCACATTTATGGAGGCTCCTGTAGTACAAAAGTCCCAATTCAAAAAAAAAAGTCTAATGTAGGTGGAAGAACTATTTTATTACAAAAAAAATATGTTTGAGCATATAGACATAACATTTTTTATTTTAATCATATATAATGCAGTGGTTCATTCTCTAAGCGCAATAATACCCTCCAGGTTGCGCAGTATTGGGCAATACCGGACCTTCCAGGGGCTATAAGGCCCGACGCCACACCCTGGGCTATCCGCATTGCCCAATACTGCCCACCCTGGAGGGTATTATTGTATTAGTTATTTAACTCATTCTACTATTCTGACTTTAGAATGTTGGTGATGGAACTCCAGGCTGTTTTGCTGTGACATTCCTAATGCACTGTGCAGAATTGTAAACATATTTGCACACATGTCAAACAAGTGTAAATATCTGGAAAACTACATGGTCTACTGGAAAACATACAGCAGCAAAGTTGCTCAGCAGAATAGGACCTTTACAATGAGGGTACCCACTAAGCTGAAATCATTATACTTTTTAAATTATGGCCATTTGAAATGTTATCAATTTGTCACCAAAACATTGAAATTCGGGTACTCAGATGGCCATAATTTAAAAAGCATACTGATGTCAGCTTAGTGATTACCTTCATTGTAAAGGTCTTATTCTCGTGAACAATTTTGCTGCTGGTTCTGTGGGTGTAGCATTCATCATTTTCAAGATATTTACATTTGTTTGGTATATGTGCTACTGTGTGTACTCAGGAGGAAAAAACTATTCAATGACTGGAAGTGCTTTTTCCCACATACCAAACACATGTAAATATCTTGAACACTATGAATGCTACACCCACAGAATGAACAGCAAAACTGTTCAGGAGAATAAGACCTTTACAATGAGGGTAATTACTAAGCTGAAATCGTTATACTTTTTAAATTATGGCCCTTCACACATGCAGCACTGGGGGTGTGGAGGGTGTTGAGGAGAGGGTGTACAGGTGGACAGTCTGCTCCACATACTGGGTGCTGCCAGTAGGCTGGGACAATCCAAGCAGTGCAAATGGTCCAGTGTAGGGACTACCCCAACACCAGTGTGCCTGTCTGATGGTATGTGCCCCCCCAGCCACTTACCACACATCTGTACAGACACAATAGCACACACAGCCAGCCATGTATATGTCACTGTGGGTATCCCATGCCAGTAGTGCAGCATCTGTGGGTCACACAGCATAACAGTAATGTCCACTGTCAGCACACACATGCAAGATGGGCCTGTCACTGTGTAAAGTGCAGCAGTCATTGATGCCACACACCATAGGCATTGCTGTGTCCCACACTACTGGCCTCCGTGTTACTGTAGTGTCTTCTGTGCACTGTAGCAGTAACTACAGTTTGACTATTGCATGCAGCACCACCACTTGTGCCTACACTGTTTAATCCCCTGGGGCACAATATTCCATGCGGTTCTGTATAAATGTAGCCTGCAGCTACCACCATGCACTTCCAGACTGACCTACAGGTGGAGTTGTGGGCAGACCCAGCCAGCTTCTGCACTTCCAGACTGACCTACAGGTGGAGCTGTGGGACCCTGCAATAGCGCTGGGCAGACTGCGTGCAAATCAGGACATAATGAGATACTAATCTGGATGTTTGCCCACAGTCTACCTAAGTAGGATCATTTGCATGTCACTTTCGAATATAGCAAATTCTTGCCCAAGTCAAATGTGATAGCACTGGGCATACAGCTTAGCTCCATGCAAAACCTGCGCAAATGTGTTTGTGCCATGCAAACGTTTCAGAAACATGGTACATTTCTGCAGAATTTTACGTGCACTGGTGCTTGCAGTTTTGATGAATCCACTCCTTTGCTAGCTCACACATTGGCCACATGATTCACTTCAACCTTCCTTTACTCACTGTGCACTGTTCTGCTATTGTGGTTTGCACTTCCTGGTTGCTATATTCAGAGTTGTCTTATTTCCCAGGCTATTTTTGCACTGCACTCCCAGTCCAGTTTGCTCCGCTTCCTTAGCACACTATATTCAGCAGGTTTGATACTGGGGCTATCCCTTTTGAATATAGTGGGTTATTGGTTCTGGTCTAATTTAGCACACCAGGCAGTGCAAATTTAGCTCCAGGGCAAAGTTGTGAATATCTGGCCCTTTTTGTTTTGTTTTCAGGAATGTTTTATAATCTTTTCTGGCCTTATTTAACATCCCACAGTCCTCTTTAGGTCTCTTATGATTAATTTACCTAATTAAATGATTATGTTTTGTTTTTGCTTTGCGACAATCTGAGTCAAACCATGTATTCAAAGAGTTGTTTTTTCTATTCTGAGGTTTTGAAATCTATTAAAGTTGTTCTTATTTTCTTAAAGCATGCCAGAATCATGTCATTGAGTTCCCAGCTATCTTTGCCACCATCTATAAATGGAATCAAAGTTTGTATTATTTGAGTAATTGATCTTTCACATGAATTTTGCCATTTTATTCTATTTTGGTTCCATATTTCTATCTGTGGCATTGCTTACACATTATTAATTATTTTATTTGGCATTTCTGATAACTACCAGGGAAAATGATTGCTATCTGGTTTTGTGATGACCTTACAGAAATCTCAAAATTAATATCACCATTCCAGAATCTATAATCAATTACAGAAGGAGCAAAAGGCCCATAATTACCGGCTCTGCCTTTTTCCCATAGGAAACCGTGGCATAATTTGCCATTATAAAGAAGTGTTTATAATGGCAAACAGCATGATTTCCTTCTCGCATGCTGCTCAGCAGCAGCGCTACCAGCCATCAGCACTCCGCTCCGTGTTACCGAACCGCCAGAACAACTCACGGTAAGTCCTCTTCTTTCTCCCCTTATACCCTGCACAGAAAGACGTGAAGAAATTGGGGGAAAAAAAAAACAATTTAAAATATAAAAATCTTGGCACCGCAGTAAAAGGACCGACCGTGGCATACACTGGCAGGAGACACAGACCACAGACCTCTTTATTTTATATAATTGCTGAGGCAAAAAAGGCAAACCCAGCAATTATATAAAATAAAAAATGGTCTGGGGGTGTCAAACTCAATTTTTACACACACCTTCGTTGTGGGATGCTTTACAAACCCCAAGGGCTTCACCGGGTTTCATGTACTCCTACAACTCGGTGTGTGTAAAATCTGTTGGTACACCCGACCCATACTTTATTCTATATATAATGCATAAAAGTTCCAGATTTGTCACCTTCTAGCCTACTATTTGGGGTGGGGGGCTAAAAATGTGTAGCCAGTATCTCAATTAATCTCGTCCAACTCGATAAACCTTTAGATCCTTAGACATTCTAGAAAATTGCTAGGCTTTGTCATGATACCAGTAATGAAAATTATTGTCAGAATAGCCATGGTATGCAGCAATTCTTGTGTTGAAGTCCCTATAGGAGAATATTCTCACAGAAAGTAATGGCCCAACTCTTGTGTACTATATCTTCCAATACCTCCCATATCCTATTATAATAGTATTTTGAGGTGGTTGGAGGTACTTGCATTAATAAGACAACTATTTTACTGATTCAATTATACCAAAAATGCTTGGAAATTAGGATTAGTAATTAATAAATCTATCTAAATATTTTGTCAGTCTTAAACCATGTTACTAAACCCTTACATATCTCCTATTTTGTGATTCTCATACCTGGTACATGGAAATAGCTGAACCCATTCAGTGCTATATCAAACTCCATAGTATGGCAGGTTTCTTGTAGACAGATTATAAAAAATCTATTAATAAAATCCAGCCATTCACTATCTGCAAATTTTGGTAAAAGCCCAAACTATTCCAAGATATAAATAAAAAAGAATCATTGGTAACTTTTGTGATGTCAGAAAGCTGATCATTTGTTAGTCAATATTCCTGCTTTTCCAAAACTGCTAATTTGTTTGCAACATTTATATTGCATACAGTATCCCCTTTGCAACCTATGGGTAGGTTCTCATTATTTTTTCAGCAACCTAACTCACTACCCTTAGAATGACCTCTTCTAATTCTGAATCATGCTTATTAGTAATTGTGCAACAACATTATAAGCCAAGTGTACCCATGAGACCTACATCCCTTACAGAAATATAGGTGTGCAGAGTACATGCAGAATGCATGCCACATGCTTTATTGTGCAATGTTTGCTACAGCTCACATATACAAAGTGATCCTAAGTGAACCAGGTCTAAACAGCAAATTAGGTTCGCATCCTGCAAGCTTGACATGTGTATAGCAGGTAAGCTGGTGTGAACATCATCTAAAAATCACATTAGGTTCACATGTTGCACACTTGACATGAGTGCAGCAGTTAAGATGGTGTGAACATCATTTAAAAATCACATCAGGTTCACATGCTGCATGCTTGCCATGCATGCAGCAGCTAAGCTGGTACAAATTTAATCTAAAAAAACACATCAGTTTCTGTTCTTTATACTACTGGTAGCAATTAGTCATTAAAATACATTTTTATTTGGATTTAATCAATCAATCAAGTCTTTATTTATCCAGGCAAACACCATTGAGCAGGCTTATTTACAAGGTGGACCTGCATTACACAAGGTCAAGAATACCACTTTTATGTACAGATAATAAATAGACATAGTTATACTGAAACAGAAAAAAAATACACAGAGCAATAACAAGTATTTCAGGTATAGGGTTAACAAGGTTAGGAAGAATGGCATGAGAAGGGAAATTAAAATATTCTGAAACAGCCAGCGTATTATAACATTTTCAAACAGCACGGCATATCATTGGTAAGGACATATACAAACTTAAGGGGCAGATATGGAGGAGAAGGGTACAGGACTGCAACTGTTTTAGGAGGGGTGCTAAGGTAGATGGGCTGGGAACATATATGTTAGGAGTCTGAGGGTAAGAAAGGTAGTGGATTAGCAGAAAAAGGGGGATATAGGTGGAGACAATCAAGGGGCCAGGTTAGGTGGAGATGTAGTGGGCAGGTAAGCAGTAGGCACCCTAGCATGCTAAGTGTGCTAGAAACAGTTGCATAGCTCCTTAACAGCCTTAGCATACAAGGTCTTAAAGGAAGTAAGACTAACAGGGAGACTCAGTTTCATAGATTTCTGTAGTTTCCTCCAGAGTGAGGGCAACACAAAGCCTATGGCCACTCTCCCAAAGTGTGTATTGGCCCTAGGTACCTTCAGTAGAAGCAGAGAATAGCTGCTCACTGCGTAGTTGAATACCGCATATAACGGCAAGCAGTCAGAAATGTATTGGGGTCATTTGTTGGTAACAGCTCTGTAAGTCCAGAGCCGCATTTCTTTTCCTTCTTTACTGAAGGGAGGTCCACCCCACAGCTGCATATAAGGAGCAGTGGTGAGTGGCGATATGTAGGCCATTATGAATCTCAAGGCTCTGTGGTATAAGGTGTCCAGTTTAGCAAGACAGGAGGCATTACACTAACTATAAATGAAATTGGCATAATCAATTAGGTCTAGAAACATGGATTTAACTAACTGCATCTTGGCATCTTTGGTCAGGAGGCAGTTTATTTTAAGAAAGAGACCAAGCCTCTTCCTCAACTTTTCAGCAGATCCTCAACATGCTCCACGAAGAAGAGTCTGTGGTCTAGCCAGACCCTAGGTAATTGAATTTCATAACAAATTCCAACCTCTCTCCTAGTAAATTGTTTATGGAGGTAAGGATCCAGAGATAGCAGGTTCTCTGAAAAAGTAGCGGAGAGAACAGCATAGCATTTGTTTTTGGCATTGAGTAAGAGTTTTCTATTCAGGGCTGAATTCTGCAACAAGTTGAATTCTGTTTGCAAATCTCCACAGGCGGCTTCGGACTTGGCGGCTTAGGTACAACACTGTATCATCAGCGAAAAGGTGAATATTGGCCTCCTTGATGCCAACGTCAATATTGTTTATATAAATGGCAAACAATAGAGGTCCCAGGATGGATCCCAGTGGAACACCTCTTTTTAGTGGTTTGAGTGGAGAGAGCACCTCTTCGGCCTTGACCTGCTGATGCCTATCTGTAAGGTAATTATTGAACTAGCACAGAGAGGTCAGGTCCAGACCTATCACTTTTAGGTTGGAAAGAAGCAGGCAGTGGTCAACAGTGTTGAAAGCCTTGCTAAGGTCTAGGATCACGGCACATACAAATTTTTTGTTTTCCAGCTCTCATTGCCAGTCATCAGTCACTTTGGCCAGAGCCGTAATGGTACTGTGATTGGCTCTGAAACCAGACTGCATAAGGTTTAGAAGGCTCTTGTTATCTAGGTAGGTTCTCAACTGAGCATTCACAATTTTTTCCAGCAGTTTAGATAAGATTGGTAGGAGAGATATCGGCCTGTAATTATTTAGGTCACAGGGATCCCCTGATTTAAACAGAGGAATGACGTGGGCAATTTTCCATAGGTGTGGAAGAGTTGCCTGGGACAAGGACAAGTTAAATAGGTGTGTGATTGGTACAGCTAGGACATGGTATGCAATCTTTAAGAAGGAGGGGTCGAGAGAGTCAGCACCAGTGCTTTTCTTATTGTCCAACTGTAGAAGGAGGTCTTTGACTTCTTTCAACGAAGCAGGAAGGAATGAGAAGACCGCATTAGTGGTGCTAGATTCAGGAATCTGAGCACTAACCTGAGAATATAACACGGATGCTGGTGAATTGTCGAATGTTAGGCCTGCTGTAGCAAAGTGGTTGTTGAAGGCCTGGAGAATCTCCTTGCTATCGTTGATAGTAACATTGTCAGAGATGATTTTCGAGGGAAGTACATTTCCAGCTGTATGACCAGACAGGTCTTTGATTGTGAGCCAAAATTTAGTTGGGCCCCTTGAGGCAGAGTCAGGCTCAGAATGGTAGAAGCTGGTCTTAGCCTCTTTAACCAGTTTGGTGCAGCAGTTCCTTGCCTTCCTGAAGTGTCACCAAACCTTGGCAGTTTTTGATTTGCTGGCCTTTTTCGAGAGTTTATCTCTCACTAGTAATTCCGAATTTACAGTAAATAAGTAAATAAAAATAAAGCCTTGAGTTCAGCAGAGAACCAACGGCAAGTTTTGGTCTTTACGTGGACTTTTACCAAGGGAGAATAATTATTTATGGCACAAGACACTATTTCATGAAAAATTTCATATGCCATACTGACCGATTTGTCTAGGTAAAAGTTCTGCTAGTGTACAGATGATTTTAGCTCATCAATGTAGGCAAATGGGTCAAAGTTGCGTCTAGACCTTCTGGTGGAGAACCTAGATGTGGAGTGGGGATTGGAGTCAGATCTTACACTGGCGATGAAGCAGTGATCACTGACATCTGAGAAAAATATTCCAGTGTTGAAAAAGGACTGTGGCTTGTTTGTAAGAAAGACATCCAATAGGGAGCTATTGCTGGGGGTTTTCTTGTTAGGAAGTGTAGGTTCTTCAGTGAGTTCTGTGAGCCCAAGAGAGTCACAGAAGGATTTGAGGGGTAAGGAAGCCTTGGATAACCAGTCATAATTGAGATCCCCAGAATAATAGTTTGAGGTCTCATGTCCCATAATAGTCGACAGGTGAGATAGGAGCTGGGACCCAGCAGATGGAGGCCTGTAACCCCCTTTAACCCTGATAGCCATTGAGCGGGATGTTTCAACCTTAAGGGACAGACATTCGAAGCCATTTGCGATAGAGGAGGAGTCAATGGTAGTGACCATATATTTGTCCTTGACATAAATGGCTACCACACATAGAAACATAGGACATAGAAACATAGAAGTTGATGGCAGATAAGGACTGCAAGGCCCAACCAGTCTGCCCATTTCTTTTTCTACCTTATGAATGTGCCATAGGCCTTTTGCTCTGTCAATGGCCTATCTATTCATACTCATCTGTATTGCTCCCTTATGCCTATCCCATACCTGTTTGAAGCCCTACACTATATTCATATCCATCACTTCTTGAGGTAGGCCATTCCATGCATCCGCCACCCTTTCTGTGAAAAAGAACTTCCTCACATTACTTCTTAATCAGGCTCCCTCTAATCTCATGCTGCGTCCTCTTGTCCTGCTATTTTTCTTATATTGAAACATGTTAGACTCTTTCACCTTGTTAATGCCCTTAGGGTGCTTGAATGTTTCAATCATATCACCTCTCTCCCTCCTTTGCTCTAGGGTATACATATTGAGTTCCATTAATCTGTCCTCATATGTTTTCTGATGCAGTCCCTGCACCTTTTTGGTTGCCCTTCTCTGGACTGCCTCAATCTGGTTAATGTCCTTGTGAAGGTGTGGCCTCCAGTACTGCATGAAGTACTCCAGATGGGGCCTATCCAGTGTTTGGTAAAGAGAAATTATTACCTCCCTCTTCTGACTTGTGGTACCCCTACTAATACACCCCAACATCCCTCTAGCCTTACCTACTGCTTCAAAGGTCTGCTTGAATGATTTCAGGTCATCGGTGATGATGACTCCTAAGTCTCTTTCTTCTCTTGTGACTGCCAGCAAATCCCCTCCCAGCATATAGGTGGCTTCAGGGATTCTCTTTCTTATGTGCATGATCTTGCACTTCATTGCATTAAACCCCAGTTGCCAGTCTTCTGACCATTTTGCTAGTTTATCCAGATCTCTTCTCATTCTGCCCACAGCATCTGGATCATCTACTCTGTTGCAGATCTTGGTGTCATCTGCAAACAGACAAACCTTACCCTCCAGTCCATCTGCAATGTCACTGATGAAGATATTGAAGATGACTGGCCCCAGAACTGATCCCTGAGGGTACTCCACTTGTGACTTGCATTTCTTCTGATCTATACCATTTACCACCACTCTGTTTTCTGCCCGACAACACATTTGCCACCCAGTTGACCAACGTCTGACCCACCCCGTGCCTACCCACCTTATTAATCAATCTTCTATGTGGAACAGTATTGAAAGCTTTGCTGAAGTCAAGGTAGGCAACATCAACTGCTCCCCCTTGGTCCAACATTCTGGTTACCCAGTCAATTAAATCTATTAGATTAGTTTGACAGGACCTTCCTTTTGCAAACCCATGCTGTCTTGGATCCTGTGCTCCTATGGATGCCAGGTGTTGCACTATCCTTTCCTTAAGGAGTGTCTCCATAATCTTGCCCACTACTGAGGTAAGACTGACTGGTCTGTAGTTCCCTGTCTCCTCCCTGCTGCCACTCTTGTGGAGCTGGATCACATGAGCCCTTCTCCAGTCTTCTGGGACCTCTCTTGTGCTCAGAGGTTCACTAAACAGTTCTGATAATGGCTCTGCTAGTTCCACCCTTAGCTCCTTTAGTACACTGGGATGTATGCCATCAGGTCCCATTGCCTTGTCCACCCTGAGCTTATCGAGCTCTTGTAGGACCCTTTCATTTGTGAAGGGACAAGTGCGCACCTCCCTCCCCCCTGTGTCCAAGGTGCAGAGCTGTGGGTCCTGCCCTACCTTCTCTTCAGTAAATACTGAGCAGAAGTATCTTTTTAGGATAGATACTTTTACATGGTCCTCCTACTCACACATACCCTTACCCCCTTTGGTCTTAGCAATACCTCTCTGGACTTTCTCCTTTCACTAATGTATCTATAGAAAGTCTTGTCACCTTCTTTTACTGTCCATGCTAGTGTTTCCTCAGTTTGGGCCTTTGCCTGCCTTAGTGCCTTCTCTGCTTCCCTTAGGGAAGTTTGGTATGCCTCCCTATCTTGATCCTGCTATGTTCCCTTATATTTCCTGAAGGCCAGCCTTTTGGCTCTGACCTTTTCTGCTACTGTGTTTGAGAACCAAAATGGTTTCCTTCTTCTTTTGCACTTCCTTTTCTCACTAACACAAAGGGATGTTGCTTCAAGTATTGCATCTTTAATGCTTGCCTATTTTGCCTGTACCTCCTCACCTGTATTTCTTTTTGCCAGGGCTAGCTTAACTCTGTTTGCCATCTTATCAAAGTCAGCTCCTCTGAAGTCCCATACTTTTGCCTTGGAATGGGATGCTTTGTTCTAGTGGCCAAATTGAACCATACCATGTGATGGTCACTGGAACCCAGGTGACCTCCTACCTGGAGATCTGTGATCCTTTCCTGTTAGTCAGTACTTGATCTAGGATAGCCCTGCCTCTAGTGGGTTGTTGTGCCAGTTGTTTGAGGCCCTCCCATGCAGGGAATACACCATGGTTGGGATATTTAGACTGTGCCAAAAAATGCGCAATAGCTGGAGCAGGCGAGAGCAGTGCACCACTCGCAAGCGGGCACAATATTCAAACCAAGCCAAGGCAAGGTGCATCTGCACAATGCAGCTGAATATCATGCCCAATGTGCCATGGCACAACAAGGGATGCGCCAGTGGAGCAGAGCCGATGTGCAGTAGCACACCCAGGGATCGCCAGAGACAAAGACAGGAAGCAGCAGTGCACCAGCCATGGATGCACCATGCGTGGAGAAGCATGCAGCAGGACAGACAGACCAAACTCCCCACCACCCACAGAGCAAGGCTCCCATGAGCAGCACAACCAGAGGTGATCTGAACAGACCACCAGCCCGAACACTGGCACCGATCCAACAGCAGATGCGGCCAGCAGTCCACACGCAGAGCAAGGTGCCCCAGCACTGCCCCTGGCAAACAGTGACTGCAACACAAGGAGGGCCAGGACCCACCCATGCCATGGCACCACACCAGTGCTGACCACCACCCCCTGTACAGCAATCCCGAGACACCCAGCCCAGATGCATGACCAAAGAGTGCATGGCACTGAAGGTATGCCACCACCACCACCATCATGACAATGCAAACTGGTGCCCCATGGCACCATGCATGACAGCCCCACCATGACCCTCCCCACATGAGGTGACACCACCCACTGATGCCATCACAGAATACACAAGGCCCCCCTGCATGGCCCCCACAGTGGCACAGCAAGGAGGTCAGCCTGACATCCATACCCCGGGGACCCCACACGTGACAAGGCCCACGCCTGATGCCACCACCAGCAGAACGGCACCTCACACACCCACCCATGCACACACCCTGTCCCAGCACTGTCCCCACCAGACAGCACAGCAGCCTACTGTGGCGCATGGAGGCATGCGCCACACAGGAGGCAACACAGGGCACATACAAACCCCCCCAATCCCAAGGGTACCCCGTCAAACAGCCACACATAGCGGAGCAACAGATGCTACTGGCGTGAGTCCAGTGGTGCCATGTACCCACAGCCTGCACACCACCATGGCGCTGGTAAGCCAACCATGTGGTGTGCCACCTAAACCAGGCCACCGCCTGCATTCAGTAGGACCCCATGTGACAGTCACCAGACCACAGGCACTGCCCCAGACACCAAAGAATGCATGGAGGGGACAACAGCAGCACTGCCCACAGTGTCACCAGAGGCAGATGTGCAATAGACTGGGGTCAGGATGTCCAGCTGCCAGGCGCCATGCTTGGAGGTGGCTGGCATGGACTACCACCAATGTCACATCAGCAGCCATGCATGCGGTGGTGGGGTCAGCATGACTGTGCATACCACAGACATGCAAGGGCGACAGCCACACCAGCTCAGCACACACTGCCGAGGGCGGCTGGGACATAGCACATGCACCAAAAGCCTGCTGCCCACAGGCAAACAGTGCACAGGGCACACCACACACACACCCCAGACAGTGCCAATGGCTCCACCCACATCAGTGTAGGATCCCTGGTGGACACCACGGCCAGGCCAGCACCACCCTCAGTTGCCATGCACACCACTGCTGCAAGGCACCATATGCCACTGCAAATCACAGACCAACACAGTTGTAGTATGAAAAGCATGTATATTGTAACAGATAACAAAAACAGCAGGAACTATTTACAAAGCTATATACACAGTGGGGAGGGAGGTGCAAGGCTACACTTGGGAGGAAGGGCAGGAGCAAAGGGAATAGCAAGGGAGGGACATAGGGGTGTGAGGTCACAGTCCAGGGAGGGAAAGGAGCAGCGCAGGTGCTGCAGGCCCTCACTGGTGGCCCCTCTCATCCCTATGCTCCCTGTGGCACCTTCTGTGCCACTGCTGTTCACTCTCTCCATCCTGCAGTAGCTCAGCATGGCCCTGGGGACCTGCAGGATCTCCTGTATGTTATGCACCAGGGTAGTCCAGCATTGTCCACCTAGGACAAGAGCAGAATTAGTATGTGTGACTGGCCAGACCAACACAGCCCACCCAATGTGCAAGGTGTATAGCAGTGGCCTGCACCCCTGGGATGGCATTCGACCACCCACAATGAGTGACCCACATGACCCACTAACGGGCACTGCAGCCATGCAAACCACTGCACACCCCCACACGACATGTACTGCACAGCACCATCATGGCTGTCCGGCATCATGGCTATGCAGTGGTATGGCAGTGGCACAGCTAGGTGCCCAGTGCGCGCACAGCCCACCTCAGAACACCCACCCACACATGCAGACCCAAAGGACAGTGCAGAGGGCACCATGGGATGTGCATGGCAGTAGAGACCATGTGCAGGGGCCCTGCCCCACCACCACCCCCTGCAACCCACCATGCACAGTTGTAAGGGAGACATGGCACACACCTGCATCCCAGTCAGCAGGATGCTGCTGACCCCCGGAACCACCACTGTGCCCTGCCTGCATGGCTACACCTTCATTGTTGACCTGCCATTCATGCTCCAGGGCCAACCGGGCCCTACGGCAATCCTCCAGACCTAGAGTGCAAACATGGAGAGAGTCCCATCAGTACACATCAGAACCATAGCCCGCCCCCTTGCTGTGTGCGTCCCTGCACAGTCCAGCTGTGACATGGTGGTGCAGGGTGTACGCGAAGCACCCCCACAACCAGCAACACAGGTACGGGCCCCATCAGGCAGCATGGCCTGCCAACCAGTGTGATACCAGGTCAGATAGATATTACTAGTGTGGTGAAGGAGCACCTACCTGGCGCATGGCACAGCACCTGCCAGGCATGTGCCTGAAGTAACCCTAGGTGGTTGAGGTCATGCTGCTGCAGAGGCCCCATAGCAGTGGTGACACTGCTTAGCAGTCCTGCTGCTCTCTTGGCCTCTTCAAGGCCCTCTGCCACCTCCTGCCACATGACTGTCAGTGGCCTCAGTAGGGGTACCTGGCCAAAAAGGTCACCTGCATGGGGCTCCACAAGTGCCACCAGGTTAGCCAGTTCCACCACTGTCCACACTGGTGCTCTGGCGAGCAGCATGTTGCTGTCACTGGTGAGCATGAAATAGTGTCCTGTAGCATGCTTGCCTCACGTGTGGAGGCAGCATGGTACTGTGCTGCTAGTCACAATCACGCTGGCACCAGACTGCGCAATGGGGGGGCAGCCATTCGGACGCAGGGTCAAGGGTCTGTCCATGCACGGAGCAACACAGCTCTATTGGGAAGCCCTGTGTGTAGCGCAGTAGGGTGCATATGTGTATCGCCATGCAGTGGCCTACCATGCTGTAGTGCCATGGTGCCCACGGTGCAACATGACACAAGTGCCCCTCTGGGCATATAGTGCATGAGCACCACAAGCACAGTAGTGGCCATGCCCTGTACTGCTTCCCACGCACAGTGCATCAGCAGCACTGCTAGCATCAGCATCAGCACCACCGGCATGCATGGTACGGTGCCAATTGTGCATGTCACAGTGGTACGCCACAGCCTGAGCATGCTCAACACCATTGTGCAAGGTGCAACACTGCGATATTCAGCCAGGTTGTGCAAATCAGCTCATGAGCCATTTCATGGTACATCCACTGCATTTGCATCCCATTACAGTTGCACCTGCCCTCTTTTGCATCGTTGCACTATATAAATGCAACCTGAGAATCAAAGTGGGCCATGGATGATATTTCAATCCTTTGAGGTGGGTGGCATGCTGTTGGGATGTGGGGACAGTGGTCTGGGAGGACATAGGTAACCCCTGTCCATCCCCAGGCATAAGGCCTGACCAGCGAGGATGAAGAGGAGCAGGGAAGGGGTGTGAAAGAGGTCCCAACTTTACCAGAGTGGAATATGATGCCTGTTTGAGGCCTACCTCAACAGGGAGCTGCTACTCCAGTGGGCAGAAAGGGAACACCACTGGCCCGTGTGGCGGCATGGGGCGAGGTGGCACATGCCATCAACCAGCAGGGCAGCCACCAGTGGTCAATCCAGGGGGCAAGAAAAAGGTTGGCATGGACAGGAGGTGGATCAAAGATAAGGTGGCTGCCATCAGGGTGGCATGTGCTGCCACCAGTGAGGTAGCAGGGCGTACCTCACCTGATGCCATGGGAGGGCAGGTGGCGGCAGCATGTGGCGTGAGCCGTCGACAGTGTTCCTGGTGGTGGCTTCAGACGGGCAGCAGCCCATCACTCTACAGTAGGTCCAGCACTGGCAGTGTGTGGGTGGAAGGGGACGAGCACCAGGGCCAGGTGGAACACTAACGGTACTGTGTTCCTTACAGCTCCTGAGTGTCTGCATGGGGTAGTGGTGGGTGTGCCCACCGAGGGAAGCCCCTGGACATTGTGGACAACCATCCACCTCCACAGGTGTCCAGCGGACTGACCGTCTGCAGCCCTGCATCTGTCAGACGATGCCAGTGGTGCGTGCAGACATGGCCCTGGCTGTGTCCAGCGTAGCGCCGCCCATGGTGTCCAATGCGCAGAGACACAGATCGGGGCTGACTCAGCACTGATGATGTGATGCATCCTGGACGGTGATGTATGTGGGACACTGGATGGTCCTGGATGGCATCTGCCCAGGCGGTTATCGAGCAGTGCTGGCGCTGCCTGCAAAACGGCCCATGTCGAGACTGTGTCTGCAGGCTCAGTGGGCAGCACTGGCGTGCGGCCAGGGTGGTGGGGCTGTTGTTGACACTGCGACGCGCTGGTGGTGCCCTAGCGATCAGCAGCCAGAGGGGCAGTGGCAGAGCTGGCCAGTGTTGAATGTGGAGTGGGGCAGTGGCATGTGCAACGCATGTGGACGCACTCCCGGATGGCAGCACTATGCAACACCCACCGTCGAGGGCACTGTACAGCAGAGCCAGAAACACCATAACATGACAGCATGCTGGACATGCAGATGACCCCTTGGATGACCACAGCCATCTTCTCCAGGCCTCAGTGGAGCAGCGGATGTGGCTCGTGGTGGTAATGGATGCACTCTGTGCATAGCTGCGCCAGGTAGAGGTGGTGGCTAGGGGACCATGCCTTGCTCTGGCAGGAGTTGGCTCAGCAGCAGGCGGATGTGACCACCGCCATTGACAGGCAGACCACTGTGGTGGCAACTGTCGTGGCTACACTGGCCAACCGGATGAGTGCCCAGCCACTGCACACCCCACAGAGTGCTATGTCCACCCTCATTTTCAGCATCAATGACCCCTGCTATGTTGATGCCAAGTTCGGCTGTGGGCATACCTACACTTCGAGAAGCGGTCATGTTTGGTGGCCTGCAGACCCTGCACAGAAACAGTTGCATTCACACAGTGTCACCCCTGGGGCCCTTCAGTACCACCCCACGATGCCACTCGGTCAGCCTGGCATGCGGCTAGCAGGTCTCATTGGGGCTGCCCACACATCTGTGGTGGTTGTGGTACTGTGTTGCATGACTGACCCATCCCCTTCACCGGCACTGTTACCGCCGCCACCCTAGTGCACTGTGCATGCCTTGTGCATTGCATGGGTGAGGTGCCCAGCTGCACACACATGGTCCCTGTGGACACCACACCAGCTGCTTGTCACTGTGGCATGTGCATGATGATGCCTCGTAGTGCTGACCACACTGTGTAATGGTGCTCAGTGTCTGAGGCATGCACAATGTCAGCCACTGGGCATGGTAGTGTGGGGTCCTAAGTTAGTGTGGGGGGCCTGTTGGGGTGGGCATGCCTGCTGTCCAGTGGACATGGGTTGGGGTGTGTGTGCTGCATGCAGCCCTGCTATGTCCCTGCCTCTGTGTGTGGTCCCCACCCATTCCCATGCCACTGATGTCATCCCTTCCCGGTGTCCACCCTGCCTGTCTGTGGGGCTGTGCCCTGACCCGTGGTGGCTGCACGGCCCTGCTGACCTACCTGTGATTGTCCAAAGTGCCCTCTCTAGATGGTGTCCTGGTGCTGCTGGGCCATCAGTCCAGCCAGGTATCCCTTCGCCCGGGGATGGCTGCCTAACACCAGCTGGACCCGGTGTCTTCTTGCCTCCACTGCTGTCCCCTCCTCGACCAATCAGCTATCCCAAGTCGGTGGCCATGTTGTGCAGGATCAGCAGGCCAAGGAATAGCTCTCCGCAGGCCTTTTAGGGGCTGTACTGTAGGGGCCGACTGATGTGGAAAGCAACAGAACCATGCCTTCAGCAGCCAGAATACCTCTCGATGACATTCCATGTTGTAGGCGGCCCTCATTGAACTGTTGCTGTGCTGGGGGTCGGGCGCCGGTATGGTGAGAGCAGCCAAGGCCATAGGGGTAACCACCATCATCTGTGTGTAGAGGGGAGTCATTAGCATGCTAGCCATGAGCCATCATGGCCATTCCCGTCTGGACCCATGCCAATGCCCCAACCCCTATGTCTGCACCCATCATCCAGCATGCTACACATCACCTACCAGATGGCCAGTGGGGATGTCCCCACTCTTGAACTCTATGGCACAGTGCAGACTGGTGCCAGAAGAAGGCATTGTGTGCTCCTCCAGGTGTGTGGCACAGACATTCATTGTGCGCATCCTGGCACCGCACACCACCTGGCAGTCGATACTCGGGTTACCCTTGCAGTTGATGTATGCTGCCCCTCCAGGCAAGGTGGCATGCGGATGCCTACATGGGTGCAGTCTATGGGCCCCTGAGCACGCCAAGCAACAGTGTTACCTGTGGAACTCCTGCATGTGTGCTGTGTGCTCTGGCCTGTGTGTGCTGGGAACGGATGCACTCCACAGCATGTGGCAGCAGTGCTGCTTTGAGGAATTGGTTTGAGTGTTGCGGATACGGCCAACTGGGTTATGCCTGTTGTGTCTCCTGTTGGTCTCTGGAAGGTGCCCATGGTGAGCAGGGCACGTGGACGGCTGCGACTCTAGTCTCCCACAGACAGCGCGCCATAGCTCCGTTGTGTGGGTGCTCTGCATCTCATCACTGTACAGCTCACAGAGCTGCCTCAGAATTACCTGGTTCTAGGTGATATTGGCCACAATCTCAGTGTCACTGTACTGTTCAAAGGTTATGCAGGCACAGCACAGGCCTGTTCTGGGCATACCGCCCGATGGGCTCTTCCACTGCCATGCCTCCCTGCTGCCTGCCTTCTCCACCCCTCTCATTACCATGTCCATCTGGAAGGTGGCACTGGCCATATTTCTGGTTGGTGTTCCCCCGAGTGACTGTCTAACTGATCTCCCCCAGGGCTGCACGCCCATTGGTGCAGAGTTGTCAATGGCTTGCAGCCCATACCGTATATGACAGTTCAGATTGCCCCACCGACAGTCTGTCCGGGCGGCGGGCGCAGGCAGGCGGTGGATGCTGTCGCTCACCGCCGCGGGGGAGCGGGTGGAGGGCTTCGTGGGTGGGGGGACACTAGACACCAGGGAGATGTTTGGGGGTTTGTGATGATTCTGCCCGCTGATGGCTTCACGGTCCACTGGACCACCAGAGATATTTGGGTTGGGTACATTCTGCCCAAGCGATCAAGTACTGGGGGGGTTAGTGAATTTTGGAAATGAAAATAAAAATATTCCAGTATAATTTTTAGATAATAACAAGATAATCTCAGCTACATATTATGACTATCTGGGATTACGATTTTCATAAAACTGTCTTTGGTCTTTACATGTTAAAAATTATGAAATTAAAACTAAAAACAGGTATCAATGCTTTTACAATATTTAACATCAAGACAGGACAAGGCTCAAGCAAAGGTCTACTTACTGGGATAAATGCAAAAAAAAAGACTAGCATAATATATGCAGCAGAAATCTGGACTCCCACAGATATTAAACCTCTGTAAATTGAATTAAATAAAATACACAGATATATAGTCAGAATCCAAAACTCTGTACATGCAGAAATAGCAAGAAGAGAACTTGGGTGGTATTCTATAGATACATTGGTAACAGAAAAAAGGATAATATTTATGTTAAAAATATTTAAATTTGCAAAGGATATGCTGCCAAGAATGTGTTTAGAAGAAGAGTTAATTTACCATCATAAAGGTTTAACTTCTGAAACAATCAACATAATAAAGGAGATTCTCTTCCCTTTGGGTTTAGGATATTTGCTTTAAGAGATATACTATGTCTCTATGGACGATACAGTGGCTCAAGTAAAGACAAGGGTTTGAGATATATCAATAGCACAAGATACAGATAATATATCTAAATTTAAGCATTTCAGATAGCATAAGCAAATTAAGACAGCCCAAGGTATAGAACCATATTTAACAATTATGTCAGATCCTGAGGATTGAAGGATCATTACTATATTCCATATGTAGCTGCATGTAGTGAACTATATCTATTTTTATCAAAAATGTCCAGGCTTCATAGCTCACCTGTGTAAATGTAATAAAGGAATGGAAGATGATCTCAAGCATGTTCTACTTTACTGTCTAATTTATGAATTATCATGGAAAAAATGACTGCGTTTTACATGGCCACCCTTGCTCTCCCCCCGAAAATTTAGTTATGTTTTAAATGAGAAATACTGAAAGAGAAATATTACAGAAATTATTTAAATTCTTGAGAACTACTAGGCTATGAGCATCATCTAACACTACATGATAATTGTGTCATCTGGACCCATCTTGTATAGGTGTTAATGGGATGATTCCCCTTATGGTTGTGCAATATTTAATGTGTAATATTTAATTTTGCATGTAAAGTTGTTTATATTTATTGGAAATGTTATCTTATTGTAAAGACTAATGTTGAACAATAAAACTTATCTAGCTACCACATGGAAGTAAGGATACATTACAATCTCTGAAGAATTATTAATGGTTGGGAACAAAGTGCCCAGAGGAGCCCTGCACTCCCACAAGCAAATGAGGCTATGATAATACTTTCTCAAAAAGTAAGGTAATTCTTTGCAAAAACCTAAGTTAATGCACCAGCTAGAGTTCCAGCATCAAAAGTTTGAAAATATTACTCCACCCTACCAGCACCCTCCACACACCAGCAGGCACTGTAGGAATTCCTTAGGCTGTCAGCCCTAATGCTCACCTTTATTGTCCCATACTGTACCATCTCAGCTTTTACATATGGAATGGAGGAACATTAGGGCTGAGAACTCCAAGGCACACCCCTAGTGTCTGTTGGTGCATAGAGGGTGGGGGTGGGGAGTAGTGCTAGGGTTGAAAACCCTAACACCATATTTCCAAACATTTGTTGCCGGAACCTTAACTGATGTATTAACAAAGTTTTCTGCAAAGAATATATAATATGTGTAAAGGTGTTTTAGGTTCCAAATTTAGCTGTCGGGATATAAATGCAGTGTATAGGTACAAAACAAAAATTAACAAAGGATGAATATGTTTGGTGGTTAAAAATCGATGAATAAGAAGATTTTGGAAAAATTTGAAGCATTAGGTATCTGGGCTATTACTGCAGTACTGAGCTGTGATGGGGGAAAAGAATGAAGGACAAGCAAAACACAGAAGTTACAATGAAGAAAGTGAGAGAAAAGGGAAACACAAAAGTTATAAAGAAGGGAGCAAGGAAAAAGCGGAACAAAAAAGTTATAAAGAAGGGAGTGAAGGAGTGTAAGAAGAAAGCAGAAAATGAAAACTATTTAATTCTGGTATAAAGGATTCATAATGTAGCTGATAACCAATTACATCAAAAAAAAAGAAAAATAGAAAGGGGAACACAATTAATGGGTTGCACCTGTAAAAGGGACTTAGGCCGCACTCTGCCCACTGGATTACCAAAATCCAATAATTAAATAAACAAATAAATAATAGTATTATTCTATGTGAAGAAGAAACTATGGAAAGAGTATTATGGAAGATTCACTAGAGGGGAACCACAGTCCTTAATGGATGCTTTAAATGCTACTTCAATGAACATTTAACCCATCCAGGGGTGGTGGTGGAAGGCATCTGGTAGTCAGAAACTGCTCCCACACAGGCTGAAGTAGAGAGTAAAGAGAACCAATGGGGACAGCAATCCACCAGGGGGCAAATTAATAAAAGAAGCCATTGTTCTGCACCTCCTTATGAACAGTACAGCTGTCATTTTTCACATCCTGGCCAAAATGTGTTTTCACAGTTCCTGCGCAGAATAGCATGGTCGCTGTGGGAAATCTGTGTTTGGGACACATTATGAAAATGACAGTGACACTGTTCATGAGCAGAGGTCCTAGAATGCCTAAGTTGAAAATGTGGTGATAAAAGTCCTTAAAATGAGTGTGCTACAAGCGTGCGTTGTGCAGTTTCAACGCATGCTTGTATCTTTACAACTTTGCAATATTTTCACTCTAAATTTTCAACATTGCCATTTTTCCACACTTCCTTATGAACAGTGCAGCTGTCATTTTTCACATCCTGGCTGAAATGTGTTTTCGCTCTTCCAGCACACAATAGCACTGTCACTGTGGGACATCTGTGTTCAGAACACATTAAGAAAATCACACTGACACTGTTCAGGAGCAGAGGTCCAAAAATGCCGATGCTGAAAATTTGGTGATGAAACTCCATAAAATGACCATGTTACAAATGTGAGTTGTGCAGTTTCCACGCACCCTTGTAACTTTGCAAATTAATAATATTTTCATGCCACATTTTCAACACTGGAATTTTTCCATACCTCCTTATGAACAGTACAGCTGTCATTTTTCACATCCTGGCTGAAATATGTTTTCGCACATCCGGTGCAGAATACTACAGTTGCTGTCAGGAATCATTATTTGTGACAGATTAGGATCGACCAAGTGGGGGGTGACTGAGCTCAACTGAGCTCTGTCAGGACTGCTGCAGATTTCTTTGTGGCCAGGAAAAGGCAGCAGCACAGGCAACAGCCCAGTACAAAAGGCCAGCCTGCAGCACTGGGAGACACAGAGCGAGCGAGTGAAGGAGGGGAGTGAGTGAGCTCAATGGAGCTCTGTTGGGACTGCTGCGGATTTCTTTGTGGGCAGAAAAAAGCAGAAATGCATGTAGGGACCAAGTACAAAAGGGCAGCCTGCAGCGGTGGGAGAAACAGAATGACCAAGTGAAAGAAAGGGAGTGAGCGAGTTCAGTGGAGCTCTTTTGTGACTGCTGCAGATTTCTTTGTGGGCAGAAGAAGGCAGCAACACAGGCAGGAGCCCAGTACAAAGGGCAGCCTGGGTGGCAGCTTAACGGAATGAGTGAATGAGAGAGTGGGAGTGAGTTAGCTCAGTGGAGCTCTGTCAGGAGTGCTGCAGATTTCTTTGTGGGCAGAAAAAGGAGCAACAGAGGCAGGAGTGTGATACAAAAGGGCAGCCTGCAGCGCCAGGAGAAACAGAATGAGTGGAGTGAGACAGGGAGAGTGAGCGACCTTAACTGAGCTCTATCATGACTGCTGCAGATTTCTTTGTGGGCAGAAAAATGCTGCAACGCAGGCAGGAGCCCAACAAAGGACATCCAGCAACACTGGCAGAAATGGAATGAGTGAGTGACAGACAGGGAGTGAGCAAGCTCAACCAAGCTGTGTCAGGACTGTTGCAGATTTCTTTGTGGGCAGAAAAAGCTGCCAATGTAGGCAGGAGCCCAGTACAAAAGGGCAGCCTACAGCTGCCGGGGACACAGAACGAGCGAGTGAGGGAGGGGGAGTGAGTTAGCTCAATGGAACTCTCTTGGGACTGCTGCAGATTTCTTTGTGGGCAGAAAAAGGCAGCAATGCCCCCAAGGGCCAGTAGAAAAGGGCAGCCTGCAGTATCAGGAGAAACAGAATGAGCTTATGAGATGGGGGAGTGAGCAACCTCAACGGAGCTCTATCGGGACAGCTGCAGATGTATTTGTGGGCAGAAAAAAGTGCTAACTCAGGCAGGAGCCCAGTAGAAAAGGGCAGCCTGCAGTTCCGGGAGAAACACAACGAGTGAGTGAAAGAAGGACAGTGAGCAAGCTCAATCCACATTGGCACCCTTTTCTGTCCACAAGGAAATCTGCAGCTGTCCCAACAGAGCTCCGTTGAGGTGGCTCACTTCCCCTCTCTCACTTGCTCATTCTGGTTCTCCAGGCGCTGCAGGCTGCCCTTTTCCACTGGGCTCCTGCCTGAGTTAGCACTTTTTTCTGCTCACAAATAAATCTGTAGCTGTCCCGATAGAGCTCCATTGAGGTTGCTCACTCCCCCATCTCACGCGCTCATTCTGTTCCTCCTGGTACTGCAGGCTGCCGTTTTCTACTGGGCCCCTGGGGTCATTGCTGCCTTTTTATGCCCACAAAGAAATCTGCAGCAGTCCCAAGAGAGTTCCATTGAGCTAACTCACTCCCCCTCCCTCACTCGCTCGTTCTGTGTCTCCTGCAGCTGCAGGCTGCCCTTTTGTACTCAATCCGCAGCAGTCATGATAGAGCTCCGTTGAGGTCGCTCACTCCCCCTGTCTCTCTTACTCATTCTGTTTCTTCTGATGCTGCAGGCTGCTCTTTTGTATCACACTCCTGCCTCTGTTGGCACCTTTTTCTGCCCACAAAGAAATCTGCAGCAGTCCTGACAGAGCTCCACTGAGCTCCTCTCTCTCTCATTCCACTCATTCCGTTTCTGCTGCCACCCAGGCTGCCCTTTGTACTGGGCTCCTGCCTGTTTTGTTGCTCTCCATCATGAGTGCTGCGGATTTCTTTGTGGCAGAAAAGGCAGCAATGCAGGCAGGAACCCAGTACAAAAGGTCTGCCTGCAGAGCCAGCAGAAACGGAATCAGCACGTTGAGAGGGGAGGAGCAAGCTCCAAGCTCTATCATGAGTGCGGCAGATTTCTTTTGTGGACATGAAAAGGCAGCAATGCAGGCAGGAACCCAGTACAAAAGGCCAGCCTGCAGCACCGGCAGAAACAGAATCAGCAAGTGAGAGAGGTGGAATGAGAGAGCTCATGGGAGCTCTTTTGGGACTGCTGCATATTTCTTTGTGGCCAGAAAAAGGCAGCAATGCATGCAGGGGCCAAGTACAAAGGGCAGCCTGCAGCATTGGGAGAAACAGAATGAGTGAGTGAGACAGGAGAAGTGAGTGACCTCAATGGAGCTCTATCATGACTGCTGCAGATTTCTTTGTGGGCAGAAGAAGGTGGCAACACAGGCAGGAACCCAGTACAAAATGGCAGCCTGGAGCGGTGGCAGAAATGGAATGAGTGAGTGAGAGAATGGGAGTGAGCAAGCTCAGCGGAGCTCTGTCTGGACTGCTGCAGATTTCTTTGTGGGCAGAAAAAGGTGCCAACAGATGCAGGAGCCCAGTACCAAAGGGAAGCCTGCAGCACCAGAAGAAACAGAATGAGCAAGTGAGACAGGGGGAGTGAGTGAGTGACCTCAATGGAGCTCTATCATGACTGCTGTGGATTTCTTTGTGGCCAGAAAAAGGCAGCAACACATGCAGGAGCCCAGTACAAAAGGCCAGCTTGCAGCACCGGCAGAAATGGAACGAGCGAGTGACAGAGAGGGAGTGAGCAAGCTCAACAGACCTTTGTCAGGACTACTACAGATTTCTTTGTGGGCAGAAAAAGCCATCAACAGAGGCAGGAGCCCAGTACAAAATGGCAGCCTGCAGCGCCTGGAGAACCAGAATGAGCAAGTGAGAGAGGGGAAGTGAGCCACCTCAACGGAGCTCTCTCGGGACAGCTGCAGATTTCCTTGTGGACAGAAAAGGGTGCCAATGCAGGCAGGAACCCAGTACAAAAAAGCAGCCTGCAGCACTGGGAGAAACAGAATGAGCGGTGACAGAGGGTCAGTGAGCGAGCTCAACGACAACACAATCAACATTCGCATTGACAAATGTTTGTTTACCCATGTGTTTTCACTGCATCTTTTAGTGACCTATAATTTTAGCTGTGCCCTTTCCCCATTGAGTTTGGCTCAGTGTGCCTTTCACCAAAATGACATCTAAATCATTTTGCTCACATCATGTGCCTCCTTACTTTCTTCTACACTGGAGCAGTACTATACCCTAACCTTTCCTTGCTTTTCTAGCATTTTTGTACTTCTGCCATCATGGCTGCTTCCTTCTCCATCAGTTTTTTTTTGTCTTACAGTATGTGTCATGCTGTGTGATTCACATAAACAGTGCTCAGATCTAACTCTGCTAAAATGAACTCCAACCTTGTTCAAATGTGCAATACAGCTGCTGGTACAGTGCAAACCAAAGCTATGAATTTCTACACAAACCTGTGTTGGCTACCACACTACAACATAGCATCACAGTGATGGACAGAAAGAGGAAGTCAGCTGCAGCCAAAGTTGTATCCCCAGTACCCACAGAAGTGAGAAACAGTGAGAGAAAGAGTTGAGGGTGGTTGCAGACAGTTTAAGGTAATTGAACTGATGCCACCCCACCCACACACACAGACACACCCGTACATCATGGGTGAGACAGAACAGTAAATGACAGAATAGTAGCCAGTGAGAACTGTAGGGAAATGGTACACTTCAAGCATATGGAGAATTATTTTATTATTGTCTATTTAACTATTGTTTTTTAAATGTTTGTTCTTAAATTCTATACAGCACATTGGATTTGAAAAGCACTTAAAAAATACAATTTTACTTACTTACACACTCCTGAGAATGGTACAACTGTGAGGGACACAGTGACATACACTGACATGTTGTGTTCCACATCGGTGCCCTCCCCACATTTCTCTCATGCCGTCTATCTGAAGAGTTGCTTTGGTAAACCTAGTAAAAGAACAAACAGAAGCACACTGCAGGACAGCAAGAGAGTGACACAGCTAGGGACCACATGTCATTTTTGAAAGTACTTGTCCCGTAACTCCTTTGCACTAACTACATCATGGTGCTGATCTCTCTCTCTCTCTCTCTCTCTCTCTCCCCCCCAAAATTGCTATTCTGCCTGCATACCTGTGAGGGTACTGTTGTGTGTGTCAGTGTTGCGGTACTTCTTACTTGTCTATCTGTTGCTGAAAATGTGTGTGTGTTGGGGGAAGGGGATGTGCCGGTACTCGGAGATCCACACTGCTGGTGGGTGGGGAGGTAACCGGTGACACCGGGAGATGGAGCTTTGGTGGCAATATGTGTGTGTGCTGTGGGGGGGGGGTTGCATCCCAAAACAAGTGCCCTATGAACTGCTACTTGCACATCTGTGGGGCAGCTGAGTGGAAGTCAACCACTGACATTGGGTACCGGAGACATGTTGCTAAAAGTAACCCATCCCCTGGGGTAACAGAGCACTCTGTGGAATACTTACCTTGATGCGATACATCCTGAGACACCGGCTACAAGATGTGCACAGTTGAGAGGTCACGTGATGGCAGCCTGAACAGTTGCAGATTTCTCGCTCGCCTCCACGATCTAATTAAAGAAAGTTAAACTAAACTTAAGGCTGGGCTTATTAAAACTGGCTTACTCTGTATTTAGAAGCTACAAGGAGTGTCACGGCAGCGAGTCCACTCCAGGATGGACGAATAAATGCGAGATAATCCACCTCACCATAAACCACCTACTACACCGACACGGGATAAAACAGCTAAGCGCTCCAAGGTAACCCCAACTGGGGCAGCGGTGGAAGCCAATTCCCAGGCCGCACTCACGGAAGGGAAGTTCTGGGAAGGAATAGCTCCCCTGAAAGAATCACTAGAATCACTAACAGCCTCAATACAGGGTACCACCTCCTCTCTAGCTGTATTAACTCAGCGCAACAGTCAATGAGTAAAATTTCCCCCCTTGATGACTGGAGGGGGAGAATCAAACCCGAGATGTCCCAATTGTGTCATCGACTTAAGGCAATAGAAAGTAAAGTAGAAGACTTGGAAGGAAGGTCGAGGAGGAATATTCTTCTGATACTGGGGCTACCCAAAGGTGAAGAGGGCACATCGCCGGTGTTATTTGTCCAGAAATTATGCAACAAACTGGCAGGCCCATCTCCTAATGGCCCAGAATATGTGATTGAGCGGGCCCATCGATCTCTATGGCCGATTCCTCCAGTAGGATCCCCTCCACATCCTTTAATTTTTAGATTGCTAAATTTCAGAGATAAGCAGCACATTTTGGGCAAGATTCGGGACATTAGTGAACTGCTCTGGGAAGGCAAATGAATAAGGATGACCCAAGATCTCCCAAAGTCTGTGAGACAAAAAAGGAAAGAGTTCCACCCTACAGTCGCAAAGCTTATTGCTGCTGAAATCCATTTTAAAATGAGATACCCAGCTACGCTGCAAGTTTGCCATATGGAAGAATGGCATAGCTTTGAATTGCATCTTCAAGTGGAGGAAAAGCTGCGGAAAATGTATCCGATCTGTTTAAGTGAAACAAGAGTGAAACTCTTAGTCGGATACTGGATACGTTGCAGAACTGTATGGTGTGAAGATCGAGATTGAAATCTGAAAGGAATGTATCAGGAGGGCATAACAGCATATAAATGCTTGCATACTTATGAACAGTGTTCTATTAGTACCATATTAGAATGGGTTATGTTATTTTGTAATTTTTAGGAGCTCACCGTGGTGGTAAGCAACTAAAAGGAAAGTGGTTATGTTAACAAGTACAGTTGGTCTATTACAGCCTAAATCCTTTCTCTCTCATAGCTCCTAGTTAACTAATGCTTGATAGAACTGTTGGGGATAACAGACTGGGATGCTGGTTTTATATGCTAATTATATTGTTGAGCCTTAGGATATCTAGCGAAAGGATTAATTTTAACAAATATTTTCTCTTCAGCTGACCTGTCTCACCTTCACTTACTACTGGGGTACTCGGCAAAATAGAGCATTGAGATGTAACTAATCATCTGCTGAGTACCTCAATGTAATAGGTAATTAGTTTTTGAAGCAGTTTACTCTAAATATGCATGTAAGACCTATAATAAGCAATTAGATTCTATTAATGTAGTAGATAGCTAGTAGATATTTGGAAGTTTTCTAGTTAGCTGAGATAATGTGGGCGGGGGGGGGTCCTATGGGAGTGTTTAAGGAGGGTTGCATCACAACCCAGATTCAAACAGTGTTCTGGTGATGAAACCAGAATGAGGAAGGAAGAATTTTACTTTTTGCTAATTTGGGATAGGGGCTTAGATAGGGTGATCTTGGGTTCTGCTATTCTGTTTGTGGGGTATAAGGGGGTAAGATATCTAATCAAAGGGGTAAATGGGTAATATTAGTTATGGTAGCTTGGAGTACACATTGTAACAGGACAAGACAGCATGAAATATGTTTTATGGAATGTTAAGAGATTGTGTTCCCCTACTAAGAGACATCAGGTATTAACCCACTTGCAGGAGTTACAATGCCAGATAGCCTTTATCCAGGAGACCCATCTCTTAATCTCAGAGAAATTTTTTCTTAGACGTCTATGGGTTGAGTATAGTTATACAGGGGGAACTCCACTAGTCAGCGAGGAGTTGCTATTCTCCTTCTAAGGGGATTACATTTTCAGCTAAATACAACAATTGTGGACCCAGAGGGTCTATACATATTTTGCACGGGTTCTGGACCAGACAGAATTACTTTTGGGGTGTGTGTATGGCCTGAATATCCCATCTCCTAACTTTTTATGGACTAGTGAAAGTGATATCTAGATTTATACACCTCCCTTTGATTTTTGCAGTAGATTGGAACGTCACTATAACCTCCAATTTAGATAAGTCGAGCAGCCGGGCTATCAGACCATCTTCGACACAGCAAGCTCTCCAGGAATTCATAACCATGGGAGGCTTGTGTGATCCCTGGAGAACTTTCCACCCAACTACTTGGAAATATACCTTTTACTCTTCCGTACATAAATCCCTGTCTAGGATAGACTACTTTTTAGTTAGTACCGAAGCTTTAAGCCACATTACAGGTACTGGCATAGCTTCTAGAGTATTGTCAGATCATTCACCATTATGGATTGTATATAATACAAATCAGAATTCTAAATGGGATAAAGTATGGAAACCAAATACACAACTTCTTGAGGACCCATAGGTTCTAGAGAAACTGCAAGCCTTTACTAAAAATTTTTGGCAATCGAACTTCGGGTCTATTTCTAGTGTGAACAAAATATGAGGAGCATTAAAATGTACTCTCTGGGGGGAGTGCATTCGGATTGCCTCGACTCGCAAGAGAAAACGGGAAGCTTCACTACTGTCTCTTTTAGGACAGATAGAGAGGCTTGAACATAGTTCAACCCTGGCACTCTCTAAAAGAGAGCAAGTTGAGTCAGCTAAATTAAGGCATCAATACGCTGACCTGTTGAGGGAAAGTCTGAATATATCCTACTTAAGACTAGGTCAAGATATATAGACCAGATAAAGCAGGGCATTTGCTAGCTATGTGACTCAAAGAACAGGAAGCCTCCTGTTGGGTCAAAGTTATAAGTTCACAACTTGATGGTACTCTTAAATCCTCCCCAGAAGAGATTGACCAAGAATTTGACAGCTTCTATTCCCAATGATACTCTCCTCCCTTGAATCCCCCTTCAAATAAGGAGATCCAAGATTATTTGGACAGAATCCCACTCCTACATTTATCCCTGGCTCAACAAATTTCTCTGATGCGGCCTATATCGCAAGTTGAAATTTTAACTGCTATTCAGGCATTGGCATTGGATAAGTCTCCAGGGCCGGATGGCTTTCCTGCTAATTTACACAAGGCCTTGGCAACTGATCTGGCCCTCATCCTTGCTCAGGTTTTCTCATAGCTTTGTGAAAAAGGTATATTGGATTTTTCACTTTTGCAGGCCTTCATAGTAGTATTGCCTAAACCCAATAGACCCCCCAATAAGGTGACCAATTATCAGCCCATATTGCTTATGAACTGCAATATTAAAATCCTAGCAAAAATTTTGGCTGCTAGAGTAACACAAGTATGGGAGGGACTCATAGGGCCTGAACAGGTAGGGTTTATGAGGGAGATCCTCTTTGATCACTTGAGGAAGTTAGCATATTTTCTCCATGTCCAGGAGTCTCGGACCCAATGGTTCTGGTATCCCTGGATGCGGAGAAAGCTTTTGATAGGTATATTGGGAATTTCTTCTTGACTATGGAGAGTTGGCTTCCCATTAGGTTTATTGAATGGGTGAAAATTTTATATACTAGCCTGAGTGCAAAGGTTTATTGTAATGGTATCCTGTGGAAAGGTTTCTATCTATACTCTGAACTCATCAGGGTTGCCCGTTATCCCCATATTTGTTTAACATTTACCTTGAACCCTAATCAGACTCCTGAATTCAGCACCACAAGTGCATGGTATTGTATTAGGCCCTCTGGAGGTCAAAATCTCAGCATATGCTGATGATCTCTATCTATATCTCCATCTGGCCATCTCATTGCCAGCTGCATTGCAAATTATTTCTCAATTCGGAATGGTCTCGCACAATAAATTAAATCTGGAAAAACTACCTTAATAATTTTTAAAAATTGGGTAGTCCAGCATACTATGCACATTTAGGACTGAAAAATCAACCAAACTAGTATATTTGGGGATAATTATTTCGCAGAGTGCAGTCCTGAGGAAGAAATGGAACCTGGAGAATTTGATAACTATTGCGAGGGACCTTAATAGATGGAGAACTCTCCCAATGTCAATGCAGGCTAGAATCAGTGTGGTTAAAATGAATATTCTCCCCCGCATTTTATATCCCATTCATATGCTCAATTTATTTATTCCTATGGCATGGTTCAAAAATCTTCATGCACTAATATCCTGTTTCATCTGGCTAGGGAAAAGCCCCTGCTGTTCCTACATAAAACTGGGTGCCCCAAAACCCTTGGGAGGTTTTAAGTTACCAAACTTCTATTTATACTACTTAGCTAGTCATATCTCCAAATATGCTCGGTGGACCATAGAACCAGGGGAGGTGACTCCCTTACAATATACGCCTATTTGGTTGCAAGTGGAGAGATATCTGATTAGGGCAATGGGAATCTCATTAGAATCCATGCTCTTTGTTTTGGTAAATAGGTTACCTTTGCAATTAAAGTATTCAGTCATTGGGATTTTGATCAAGGTGCATACTCAACTTTGTAACTCTATGAAATATTTACACATTAAAGATATCTCTCAACACTAGGTTGGAACCCCAATTTTAAACTTCAGGAGCAGTTATCTGTGGTCCAGAAATGTCAGAGAAATGTATTTTGGGTGTTTTACAATAGGAAGGATATTTGAAAGCCCCAAACTACTATTGTAGCTGGGACTTCCAATTCCAAGGTCTTTAAGGTTTATCAGATCCGCCATATCTTACTGGAATGGTTTGGCAATCGAACCTGGATATCAATCAAAAGGATTTTTCTCCCACATACAACGCTTTGCCAGATCGCCCACTTGGTGTCAAATTTAGTAAATTTTATATTCCCTATAGATATTCCACAATTTCTGGGGTATCCCAGTATTGGGAGATTATGCTTTCTGGCTATCTAAAGAATGGGATTGCATTTGGGCAGATCTGCATCAATACTGCAAATGATAGAGTATGTCTACCCAGTTCTATATTCTTCACAACATATTTTTAACTCCAAGACATTTATTTAAAATAGGAAGACTTCCTCAGCAACGTGTTCTAGATATTTCTCTGCAGAAGTCTCTTTATTTCATGTCCTATGGAATGCAATAAGGTAGTCTCACTATGGGAGAGAATTAGGACTACAATTAATCCCTATTAGGCTTAACGAGCTATTTTCTCCTGAAATATGTATTGTAGGGATTATTCATTGATCCCTATTAGGGAGAAGGTTCCATATCTCCTTAATAACCTTAGTGGTTAAGAGGCTGGTGTTACGTCATTGGTTAGATCAGGAAGAAATTTCTTACTAAGAATGGCTAAAAGAAATTGTGTATAATTTAAGGATTGAAAAAACAATTGCTACTCTTAGCGATCGGCCTAACAGATATGTTAAGAGATGGAGCAAACTGGAGACCTTGTCAACAGTGTAATTACCTGCTCTGCTAGCACTGTTAAAGGAATGTATAAGGTTATATAGCATGACTTTAATCTGAATGGTAATATGAAGGCTGTGAAATAGTTTTTATAAGTTTATTGCATACCCATGAAACAGCACCCCTTCAATTTCTCTCGGTATTGATTTTATCTTATTTTAGGCTAGGTATCTTAGAGGAGGAGGGTTATTGGGGGGGAGGTGGGGGGATATATGTTTACTTGTGCTACTAAATACAAGATGTCTGGTTTTGCATATCATGTAATGTATATTTTTATTGTGCAAGTGGATGCAATAAAACTTATTAAATTAAAAAAAAAAAAAAAAGATGTACAGTTACACTGCAGTCCCGGTCGCTAACTGACAACTTTCAATGGCTGACACACAACTTTTCTTCACAGTGCAAAACAAAGGAGATCTGGTAGTGGATCTCCAGAGTCACTCCATGATGTCAATATTCTGGGTTTTGTGCTATTCCTACTGACAGAAGAAAAAAGCTTGATCTCAAAGAGGGTTTAGGAGCAGGACAGGCAGCAGGAGGTTCCTATTCACTGAGTCACATTTGCGGCTGCTACAAGCTTCCAATCAAGGGCAGAAGATGTCCAAAACTGCCAGCTGGATGAGCTGCATAGCAGTTTGGGTAATGTATAACTGCATGTTGCAGTTTGCAAAGCATATGCTGCAAAAAGATTTATGAACAGAATGCTGTCTCTTTAATTAACTAACTGCAACATTCTGGGTTTTACACTATTCATACTGACAGCAGGAACACTCTTGATCTCAAAGAGCCTGCTGGGGCAGTGGGGGTTGTTATTACAGGGCACTGTCAGCAAAATAGTGCAGCCACTGGGGATGGGGAACAGTGCATTGTTTTGGAGTCATGGAAGTATCATTTCAAAACTCCAAAATGAAAACATTCCAGGGTAGTTCATTTTAGTGCTACTGAAAGACAGCTGCAGGCTTCACCTACCTGCAGCCATAAAATGTGCAGAAAGGAGGGAAGGTCACCAGTGACCAGCTAGGGTCTGCAGAGACAGACTAGGCAGGGACCATCTGGGCAGACAGGGTGGGCCAAGCAGTCATCTTCTGCCAACACATTCTATCTTTCATGATAAGCCCCTTCCTGAGTAATATTAGGATCAGGATGGAATGAAACTGGGTGTAAATTACTTTTCAATATTATTTACTATGAAGAGCTTTGCATGGAATGCACTTTATAAGATGAAATTGCAGCCTGACTGTAAAAATATTTAGTAACAATCTACATCATATATTAAATAATGTCATATCTTTTTACATCAGCCAGTGAACCTGTATTAGCAACTTCTAGGGACACTAATGGGAATGCTTGTAAGTGATTTTATATTGCCTATGTTTATTTAATGTTATCATGATAGTATTTTGCAGGCAAAATGTTTGTCTTTTGTTCATAAATGTTCAATAAATCTGAATCTAAATCTGAAACGTGTGACTAAAAATCACCAGATTAAAGTAAGTAAACTGTTGCTTAAGAAGAATTTTTCCAAAAGGGTTCAACAAGGATGATTCAACCCTTAAGTCACAAGCACTAAATATGTACTGTATATAAACTAAGCATTAGCACAAGAAAAATAATGCATCATACTTACCCACTGTAACAAATCTCCAAGTACTTTTAGTAGTCTTTGGTCCACAGACTCAAACTGAATCTAATTGTTAAGCTCAGCACATTAAGAACTACAATCTCTATCAAAGATTCAGACACTTTTCGATCCAATTTCACTTCCTAATGTACTGTGTGAGTTTCTGTATCCCACACCTGTGGAAGAACGGAGACAGGGTGGAGTTAGTGAAGAGGAGGGTAACCAAAATGATCCAGGGGCTATGTAAATTGCACATTAGGAAAGGTTCAGAGACCTTAACATGTATACACACCACAATGGAGCTGTGCTTCTGTGTTTTTATTTTTTTTTTTTATTTTATTTATTGACATCTTGGAATTACCACCTTTGAGCCAGGGGCTCTTTTTACAAAGGCTCCACATCATAGATGGAGGAAACAAAGGGCAATTTACATGGAACAGAAGACTGAATGAGTTTACAGAGTACAAAAAATACATAGTAAGTGCTTCATAGGTACATGAGTTACATAGTTACAGGTATTGTACACTTTGTAGGAGAGGTCACAGGGATGATCTTGTCATGGCACTCAAAAATATGCAGAGTCCAGAGTAGGAAAGTAAGGTACAGTAGTTCTCAGAACATGACAGTTGTAATAGAAGTGAGCAGCCAGAGGCAGGCATTGTTCAGAGAGGGGTACAGTGTCCTCATCCAATAATTTAAGTGCAGTAGGTAAGGAGAGGAGACTGAGAGTGGGATAAGGAAAGTGCAAGGGGGAAGTTGACTTGGGGGGTGAGGGTGAGGGGGTTAATGCTCTGGGATAGGGAAGGTAGGATAAAGAAGTTTGGGAGAAGCAAAGTGAGGTAAGCATGTACTTGATAACTATGCAAAAATTGGAGGGGGAAGTGGGGGTATCAAATAGCTTAGAGATAGACAAGGAAGGATAGTGGGAGTGGGGGAGGCATTGGGTCTGAATATAGCAGACAAAATGCTGTCAGCAACAACAGTGCTGCAAAATGCCATTTTACTCCCCCTGCACACCACCCAACATGGGGTCTCTGCTCCCTGCAACCCCATAATAAAAATTCACACTCCAGGTGGGAGTGGATAATGGGGCAAGTTAAAATGTGCGGGCCGAGGAATACTGTTTCCATTGCCCACTGTAAAGAACACAAGTCCCTGAGTCAAGTTAAACATTAGAGACCAGGATTAGAACCCTGATCTCAACTGCCTTTGGCTGAGCTGCTCCATGCCCCAACCCTCCATGCCACAGGAGCAGCTCAGCCAGTACCTAGTATTCTCTGTACATTCCCTCTCACTGTCCATGCTAGCAATATATGGACTAGTGCTCTCTTAATTGGCTCTATTCCTGTAGTGCTAATCTAACCGGTACTGGTGGGGAAAGGTGGGGGGTAAGAGTGATTAGATAATAGTAAGAAGAAAGAGATTGATCCTGTTTGTGGGAAGAAAGACTGAAAAAATTAGGTTGGGCAATCACAGCTGCTGAGTTTCAAAAAATGCTGCCGAAGTTTGGTTTTGAAGGGTCCTAGTTTGGAGTGGACTAGGAGATCAAGTGGAAGGTTATTTAGCCAGCTAGGCACTCTATACATAAATGTTCACTGAGCATGTGCAGTACAACAGAAAGGGACCTGGAAGGTGGGATTTGATATCCTTCTAGTGCGGTGGTGGTTATTTGTCCTATTGAGGAGCTGCAGATAGAGGGAGGGGCCAGTTCAAGACTAATCTTCTTTGCAGACAGGCATGTTTGGTAGAAGACCCTGCCCTGGAGGTTCAACCAGTTCACTGCGGCGTAAAGGTCACAGGTGTGGGTATAGTTGTGGGCTACAATGACTAGGCGTCAAGTCTTATTAAGAGCAACGCATATTCTCTTAAGTGTGGTGTCGGTGGCAGAACCATAGATTATAAGTCCAAAGTCAATAATTGAAAGGATGGAACTAGTGACGGCAAAGCAGAGCACTCTTGGGTCATGCTGTGTCTGTGTCTATATAAGAGGGCTATCCTGATGCTAACAGCTCTGGATATTATATTTACTTGTTCATTAAAGGATAGGTTACTGTCTAGGGTTATTCCTAGATACTTAAAGTTGTGGACTTGTTCAAAAGGTGAACTGAGATTGTTTGTGATATGTAGTTTGGCATTTTTATACTTGTTATGTGGGCTGGCAAAGAGCATCACTTTGATTTTTTTATAGTTCAGAATTAGTTTTTGTTTGATGAACAAGGCCTCAACTGCAGCAAAACTTTGTTGCAGACTGCTGATGAGGGGTAGAGTATCATAATAGTAGCCAGACACATTGCCAGCTATTTCCAGATATCTGTGAAATTTCTGGAAGAGTTTCTCTCTGCTGCCCCTACTGTGGAAATGCAGAAAGCAGGAGATATTTCTAGAAATATCACAGAAATTTCGGGAAATATCTGACAGTGTTTGTGGCTGCCACTGTAGGCTGGCTGATGAAGAGCACAGCATCATCTGTGTATAGGAGCAGGTTAGTGGGGCATACTTGGGGATGGGTGTCAAGGAAGAGGCTAAATATAAGAGGGTGGCAGCTGGCCCAGTGGTGCTCAGGGTTGAGGAGCTGGATGCCACACCTCACGCAATGCTGGCAACCCGGCTCGGGAACAGACTCAGGACACATGGGACTGGCAGAGAAGGAGAGGATTGAGCATCTGAGGACTGCCTCTCTCCCAGGGTGGGTAATGTGACCTGCCTCGCCTGCAGTGGCACCTGATGGAGACTGAGGATGATGCAACAGTTGTGCTACAGGGTGGATCATCGATGACGCTAGCACAATAGGTGTGCAGACGCTCATTGCACATCCGCACCCAGGGAGAACCCAAGGAGGAAAACCCTGGCTACTGGAAAGGTGATGATAGAGCTCGAGTACTCAAGGCCCCACACCCACTGCCAGCCCTGGCCCCACATGACTCTTCCTGGTCCCTGCTTCTCCTGTAGTTGGGGTGGGAGGAGGTGCCTAGCACCTGGTTCCTCAGACTGAACCAGGGTTCAGTTGGGCGGCAGAGGTGAGAGCAAGTAGATTCCTGTCCAAGAGATGCCCTGGTATCCAATGACCAGAAGGGAAACAGAATGTATAAAAAAAAAATATGAGAGGGCCCAAGATTGAGTCTTGGGGTACTCCTGAGAATACTGGGTGACTGATAGTGTATCATATATTTTTATCCTTTGGGTTCTGTCTTCAAGGTAGCTTAAACCATCCTTGACATCATGAGAGAGTCCAAGGGTGGGTAGGGACCTGAGTAATAGAGTGTGATTAATAATACTGAATACCTTTGTGAGGTCAATGTAGATAGACCCCACAAGGTGTCCATGATTTAGCACCTTATAAATGGAATCAGTCTATTCAAGAAAGACAGTGGTGGTGCTATGCCCCTTTCTAAAATCATGCTGTTGGGCACACTGTAAATTGTTAGATACTCAGTCAACTGGTAAGCAACTATGCATTCTAATGCTTTGGAAAGGGGTGACAAGATGGAAATAGGACAGTAGTTAAGAGTGCGTGGCCCTGTCACCACTCTTCTGAACAGGCGCCACCACCGCTACCTTCCAAACCAGGGGAATTGTCCAGACAGATGGATAGGTTGAGGATCTTGGTGGGAGGTGTCAGGACTGCATCTAAGGTGAGACAGAGCATTTTAAGATTAAGATTGTCACTACTAAATCTAGATTTGCCAAGCACCCACAGTAAATATTTTTTAGCTGTCATGGTAGTAACTGCCTTGAAATAGAATGGGGAGTATTGGGGGATAGATTCATGATACAGTCACTATCTAGGCAGGGAGGGTCATTGAAGAAGTTGGAGGAGCACCCCACTTAGGTCAGTGAATGCAGTATTGAATGTTTGCTATTTCTTTAGGATCTTGAGAGGTAGGTGAATTTACGTTGAGCATTGATGGAGATGATTTGTTAGGTTTACCGTGAGGTTTTTTATGTTCTCTCAATATTTTTGCTATTGCCCATGAGTTAGAGAACACGTTTTGAAAGTGGGTAATTTTATCAAGGATGCAGGCATTTCTGGCCTCCTCATAGTGTTGCCAGTCTCTAGTGTTTTGTGGCATGCATTACATGCCAGAGGTGGTCTCAAGTGGCCATAAGGTCAAGGAGGGGTGAGGTGATCCAGGGGTTGCTGGTCCCTTTGCTTTTTTGTCTTTTGATGGGACAAACATATCACAAGCTTTTGTGTTGGAGAGTGCTGCCCCGATTACTAATCCCAAATATTAAAGATAGAAGCAAAGTGGAGTACACAAATGAGGAGCAGAAAAGATTGTCAGTGGGCTGAAAGTTGTGTTTTCCAAGCTGGTGAATGCCAAGCAGCTTTAATTCATTCACATTCTTAATTGATATTGACAGATACAGGGTAGTGGGTAAAAGTTTTGGAGCTTGACTATGGCAGAGGAAGAATATACTGTTGAATTATGTGTATGTTTTGAAACTAACATCAAAATTGTAACTTACAGCTGAAATCAAGGGTGACCTCTTACACATATTCTCTGTCTTAAGAGTTTATATTAATTGACTGAAATGTACATATTGTATAACTTTGTGTCTTTGTATTTTGAAAACTTTTATTTTGTTGTGGACCTCAATGAAAATGAGTTTTACTCAATTGAGTTAATCCTATTCATATGAAATTTTATGAACAAAATATGTTACTACTACTTACAGATACAGTAGCTGCATAATGCTTCTCAGTACAAATGTGACAGTGCAGAATATAATTTTGCAAATTCAGTCAAAAATAAGTAACAAGGTGCAACACAGCAAACAGGTAATAACCTGGAGTGACCTCTCACCAATCACTTGGCACTTCAGCTCTGCAGAGTGCTGCATCATGCTTAACCACAGCAACAAATGGTAGCCAATGAACAGGGCAAAAACAAAATGAGCAAAACCAAGGCCCGCAACTGAAGAAAGTTAAAACCGGAATGGCAGTAATGTTTTACCCCTTCCCGAGGTTGCTACAACCATGGAGTTAGATATATAAGTAAGGGGGGTGCAAAGGGCATAGCCCCCCGCAAAAAAAAAAAAAAGTTGACATTTCAGCTTTCGGCATTCTTTCCCCGTGGTTCATGGTTCACCCTTCTGTACTGAAGCAATAAGGCATGACAGGGTGTGGTATATCATGGGATATCGTCACGCCTCAGGTAGTTGGGCACGAGGCCACAGGCCGAGTGAGTCCAACCATCCAAGAAGTGACAATATCCCATGGTATACCACACCCTGGAGTGACTTGTTGCTATTATGAACTGGATTGAATTAATTTTTTTCAAGAAAAAAAATACTCTTAAAACCTGTGAAATTGCTTTTTTTAGCATGTTGGAAGAGTATGTGTTGACAAAATAGTCCTGAAGGGCTCGGCCAGCAGGTGGTGCTGTTATAACTAACACTATGTCACGTTGGTAATACTGATCCTCTCAAGTATGCTCTCCGTGGGTTTCATGTGGTTATGCTGCCTAGTCTGGGACAGAGTGAATGTGTGTTTAATTTGCGGTTTCTTTTCGTTAGTTAGGTAGAGCTTGTCGGTGCCACGATTGTGATTTTCTTTTTTTTTAATTTTGTAACATGACAGTCAAGCACTAGTGACTCTGTGGAAATGACACTACTCACTCTGTCAACATCATATTCCTCAGGAGTTTGGCTGAAGTAAGAAAATGTATGGCAGGCTTTGTAAAGTACTGGCAGTAGCAGCAGTTGTAAGAGGAATGGCATTTATTTTGATTTTTGGAGCATGTCTCTGTCAACGGTTGTGCCTTTGTACAGTTTGGTGTGAGGTGGAAATACTGGCGAGCAGAGCAATGTGTTCTGCAGCAGGTGAAACGACTGGTGGCGGAGGTTTTCTGAAGCCGTGATGATGTAGCTCGATATCATCACAGCTTCAAAATGTCTCAGCCAATCAGCAACGTCCATTTCACGATCCCCAGTTCATAATCACCCTTATCACATAGAACCCTACAGATCTCAAAGTTATTTTAAGTTTTGATCCCATTGACTCAAATTGAATCCAGTGTCTAAGATCAATGTGTTGAGAGCTAAAACCCCATCAAAATCCAGACATCATTTGATTCAATGTCATAGCTGGAATACTGGGTGAAGTTCTGGTGCACACATCTGTGGAAGTAGTAGGACAGTGGGTAAATAATGTCAAGGAGGGTGTCGAGGACAGTGACCAAAATGATCCAAGGGCTATGAGAGATACATAAAAGGAAAGGTTATGAAACCTTAGCATGTGTACCCTAAAGATGAGGAGAGTTGAGCAGAGACATGATCGAAATGTATAAATATCTCCATGGGATAAACTGGGAAAACTAGAATCAGTTGTTTACCTTAAGTGAACATCCTTGAAAATTAGCTTGCTCAATGAAGCATTTTTTTCTGGTGAAATAAATAAATACAAGCACAAGGGGTACCAAAGTTGGCTGTGGTGAGATCAGAGTGGAGGTGTAAAAGTGCTTTTTCATGGAAAGAGTAGTAAACAGGAGAACAGACTGCTGTTTGATGTAGTCTGTGCTAAACCAGTGAGTGTTTGACATGATGGAGATCAACAAATACCCCAAGGGAGTGAACAGGGTGCAAAATGGGAAACTCTTTTAAAGGAGGAAGAGCACCAGGACCAGAGGGCATGCAATGAAGCTGGAGTGGAGGGGTTAAAGAAGGATGAGAGGAAGTATTACTTCACTGAAAGAGTGGTAGATGCCTGGAATAGACTACCAGTGGAAATGGTGGAGGTGGAAATGGAAGGGGGCTTAAAGTATGCATGGAATAGACATAAGGAAATATTAGAAAAAGGGCTTTTTATTTCCTGGTCTCTGATTAGCTGGTACCCCTGCTGGAGAGGTACATTAACTTTCAATAAACGACCAAGAAATAAAAGTGCCAGCATCAATTCCCTTCACCCTCTGGCAGTATCTTTTGTGCCCAGCCTGCTTTCTCATTGGCTGAAAGCACCTAATTGAATTCAACTCCCCGCCATTTGTTTTCTCTCACTTAGAAAGAGAAATTGTCCATCCAATGCTCCCTACTTCATTGGCACCCCACCTATCTGCCCTAACAAAATGCACAGAAACTACAAATTTACATTTTTTCCCCTTTTTTAATTTCCCCTTGTCCCATGCCTTGTACTGCCCTGTTACCCGACAACGCGACGTTGAGAGCAGCAGTCCCCCCCCCCACGACTCACGAGACAACCACCATAGCTGGTCAATGGACAAGGCTACTAACCCCCACAGCCCCATTTTCACAATGTGTTTTGCGACCTTTAACATAACAAAAACAATTCTTAGACCTGCGCTCTCCACAGTCACAAACTAAAACAAATCCTGCTATCAGGTCATAGTCCCTTGCTCACTTCTCTGGCCGCCCGCTCTGTCAGCACATCTCCATCTGCGAGAGAGAGAGACCATGCCCCGATCTCCACCAACCAGTTTTCCCTCCTGACAAACCTGACATGTTAAAAAAAATAAACTCAAGTTGCACCTTGCTCCCAATGTTCCTCTTCTCATTCAGTGTAACAGTGCACTAGCAGACTTCCCACCATCACAGCTCTAAAGCGATCATGCGCGATGAAAGAGAAAACATTGCCACAGAATACAAACCTCTCCTAACATGCCCACAGCATGTAGCTCATTCTTGTCGCTGACTGATTTAAATTATGCCTCCTCTGGTTCGGTATCTCATGCAGGATCACTCACTCTCACTGGACAAACCGGACACTGCTCGTCACACTCCTGGTCCTCATGGAAGGCAGCGAGGATCGGGAACTCATAAAACAGAAACAAAAAAAACTGAAATAACCGAGTTCTGGAAGTTACAGCAGGCAGCGAGGACCGGGAAACTGAACAACTGGCTCCCGCTCCCATTTACGCTCACACTCCCAACTCGCCGTTTATTCTCTCTCCGTTACCTTAGTCAAACTGCCTTAAATAAAAAAACACTGCGGGAGTTAAGCATTTTAAAATACTGTACCAAAATGAACTGTTTGGGGGAAACTTAAAAAAATACTCCTTCTGCGCTTCTGTAAACAGTGGTGTGTGGGGGGAGGGGGTGGGGATAATTACAACAGAATAGCTGGGGAGGGTGCAACAGCAGACGGAACAGCACAAAAGCAAAGGACAATTTTATCACAAAAAAATTGTTTTCTGCTGTTTCTATCCAATTTCAAAATAATGTCCTCTTTTACTCAATAACCTAATTAAAATTTACACAGATGCCCATTTTCTAAGTGCAATAATACCCTCCAGGGTGAGCAGTATGGGCAATACCATCCACCCTGTCGGGTATTATTGCTTGCTTAGTGAATGGGTAGGGAAGAGGGAGGGTTGCCAGAGACCAGTCAGGGTCTGTAAAGGCAGACAAGGGAGGAAATATCTGAGCAAACTGGGTAGGCCAAGTGGTTCTATTCTGCTGGCAAATTCTATGTTTATATGTTTTTTATGGGTGTGGAGTTTAAACAAGGGTGGGACAGGCATAGAGGCCTGATGACATCTATAGATTTTAGAGCAGGGGAAGATAACAAGGTAATAGATGGCAGATATGGCCATCACACACTTATTAGACAAGGTTGGGCAGACTTGATGGGCCAGTTTGCCTTTTTCTGCTAGCATATTCTCTGTTTCTGTGTTACCTGAATTTTGAAATGGGTGGCTACCTGATAAGAGTGCATTTTGTCAAAATGTTATGGCTCTCAGAGACGACAGGCACTGCAGTCTTCCTGTGAGGAAAGATATTGTAGCTGCAATTGTTCTGGCAAAAGTTTGGGTCAGCACATTATCATTAAAAAATGTTCGGTAACACTTTATGTTAAGTGTCCTTAAGTAGATTGCAAATACTGTATAACTACAATGTAAATGCTATGTAAGTACTGTGTAGTGACATGTAACTACAATGTAGCTGGTAATTAGTTTCACATTTGCTTATTATGTAGTTAGCGCATTTCTATAAGTAACTACACTGTTATTGCACTGTAAATACTATGTAGTTGTTAATTACTTTCACATTTGAATGGTGTGTAATTATACAATTTGCATGAAGAGGTAGTTACACGTGCAACCACACAACCATTATTTTTTGTACAAATTGATTTATGCTGGAAGTGTAATTACACATGTAACAACTGTTGCAAGTGCAACATACATAGTTACATTTGCCAGAAATAATTGATTTGAGGCAGAAGGAGGCAACAGTAATTGCAGTAACTACCACTTCATGCAAATTGAGTAACTCCAGCACAGTACAACCAATCTTCACTGTGTCAATCTTCACAATTCATCACTGTCTGGGTGACAGCCAGAGGCACAGCACCCCATGGGAGCATTTGTTTTGTAGTGGGAGGAGCTGACTCCATAGGCGGCACCACCCTTCAGGCCGACTCATTATTTGGTGCTCACAGGTCATCCAGCAATGGTACCCGGCTTCTCCTCCACCCCAGTTCTGCTTCTCCCACCATCGAGAGTGCAGCACCTAACACCTGCTGAAGAAATTTCATCTGCAACATTGTGGCCAAGTCAGTTGTTTCAATACCATTGTCAATGGCATTTTTGCTCCATTCCAGTTCCGCCAGCCCCTAGTAACTCAGTTCTGTTTTATGTAGGAATCCAGTAAGACCTTTCCTTTTTCTTTCTTGAAGCAGTGCCAAGTCTGTTTCTTATTATTATTTTAGTTACCATGAGTCATGTTGGGTCTGTCGGGGCAAAAGTGCTCTCTTTCAAGTGGTTGGACTCCTATGCATCAGTGTCTCTGTGCCAGCAGATGTACATCACAGACCAGCATGACCATTGTTTCACCTGCCTGGGTTCCGTCTCATGATATGCATAGTTGCAAAGTTTGCTTCTCCATGGACCGCGGAGTACTGGAGCACCACACGTGAAAAGTCGGCCATAATCCGCCAGCTTTTGGAGGACATCATCATACGAGGGACTCCAAGCACAGGTCTCTCTGCCATTCTTCCAGATCCCCTCCCAGTTCTATACAGACCATTGAGAAGGGGGCCTCTTCCCTTCTAGCCTTGCCAGGGAGGAGGAATCTTCCTCGGAGCCAGAGGAATGGTCTGGCCCTATCGGAGGTAGGACCAGGAGCACCGCACAGGCAGTCACCTCCTCAGAGGTACAGGCTCCCAGGTGTCATGGCCCACACTTGTTGTGCCTGGAATGGGTGGCTCCTCAGAGCCACCCATCGGCACCATCCCAGATCTTGGGGCTGTTTGTAGCTCCAGTGGTCAGCATGGTATGTGGCACCAGGGGTGGGAAAACCTCCAGGGCCACTCATCTGGAGGTCTTCTGGATCTTCTCCTATCTCCAGAGCCAGATGATTGGGTGACTGATCTAGACTGGTTGCTTGACTTCTTGGGTTGGAGGGTTCTCCAGTGCCCAGTACCTCTTTGTCCTCCCAGACATCACTTTCCCTGGTGCCAGCAATTATGGTTGGTGCCAGCTCCCATGCTAGGTGGTGATGTCAACAGTGGACCTGCCAATAGTGGCCTTCAGTCTAAGGGGATGGTGGTTTGGGTCTCAGAGGCCGAGACAGCTGCTGGTCCTGGTGCTGGTGTGGATTCGCCCCCAGGGCTGGGCAGGGACTCCCTCTTATGTGGCCTCCTTGAGGGCCTGTGGGATGGAGCAGTCCATAGCTTTGGGAGTGAGGAAGAGATCAACTTCAGAGTCAATGGGGGGTAGAGAGGCAGCGCATAGGGCAGTAACCATCCCTTGGAACCCTTCAGGGTTTGGGGAGGAGTCCCAGTGCTGAGTCCTTGTTCCCTCCCTCGTCCCCTTCAAGGAAGGCCTTATTGGATGGGGTTGGGGTCTGCCTTTCTGGTTCTATGCAGACCTGTTCCCTTCACAGGAGAGTTTCCCCTTCAGTGCTCAGTCCTGACTGCTTCAAACTGGTTGAAAGGCCAGTAACAGTACAGACTAGTGGATCCCCAGCAGGTCCAAGATCACCAGTGAGGTCCCTAGCCCTGACAGAGGTTGCTAGCATAAGGTGAAGTGTGTCTCCTCATTGCCTCTACAGCCCCCCCATTTCCCAGGCCATGTGGGTCCTTTAGGGCCCTTGACCTGGGAGCAGTTCAGAGCCACTGCTGCTGACGCCTTCCCCAGGTATGTCAGGGATATGGATGAGCAGGTCTTTCACCTGTCTGCCCCGCAGCAGCCGGACTCGGATTGTTCTGATTCACGGGCCTCGTTGTCTTACTCCTTTGAGGAAAAGGATACCTCTGTCCATCTGTCCTCAGATGCTGATCAGACAGAGTATCAGTGCTTCCTATCAAGGCTGGTCAGCAATCTGCACTGATCCCACATCACAATATGCAATAATTAGTGGATGACACATGTCTTCCTTAGCGAATTCAGTGCAGACCACTTGGTGGTCCCTTCCTGCTCAATTCCCCTTCCAGGAGACATTGTCCCATACATGACAGTGCCTATCTGCCCCAACTCCAGCCCCTATGGACTGCCAGCACAGGTACTGCACACCCCAGGGGTCTTCAGGAACCTTGCCTCATCCCAGTTCAGGAGAAAGGGTACTGGATACCCCTTCTGGGCATAGACACTCAGTGCGTGACTGACCCCTGGATGCAGACTCTGTAGAGTTTGACCACTGGAGATGGAGAGTGTTGTCCTCAGTGCATATCATGCTCAGCATTGCTGTTCATCAGGCAGACCACACTGCCTACAACAGGCATCTGTTGTCAATGCTAGGCCAGATGCTGGCATTGCTGCCTGATATGAAGGCAACCAGACCGGCCATTTCCCTTTCTGTGCTGGGCCGGGAGCATGACACGCACCAGGCAAGGGTGTCTTACGATGCCAATGAGGTAGCTTCAAGGCTAACGGGTGACAGCGATCTGCATTAGGCAGACAGTGTGGCTTCATCTATCAAGGTTGTCACCCTTTGCCTGGTATAGGGAGCTTGCCTCTGCTTTCTGGCCTGTAATGGGTCTCCACCTTTGGTGGTCCTCCCCTATGAGAGGCTAAGGGATTCACATCCCTCAGGGAAGTGCTAGGCCTCCTTCAGGGAGGTTCGGTACTGACCAGACAGTGATGAATGGTGAAGAATGACACTGGGAAGATATGAAAATTATGTACCTATCATAATTCTTGATCTTCCTGTGTCTTCACCATTCATCACTACTACCTTCCCTCTGGGCCTCTGTCCCTGGGTGATGCCCCTCCCTGCTTGTTCTCCACCTACTTCAGGCCAATTGTGGGTGGGGTCCCACTGGAATCTCTGGGTCCTCTGTTGCCTTCCTAAGTGACAAAGGGCCCACCCTGGGAGGGCAAATAGGGCTTCTTGTCTGGCCTTAGGGACTCCCTGTGTGTCCTTCCCTTCTCAGCCGGGGGGTTCTCTGTGACTTGGTCTGGCTCTGTGGGTCATGACTGACTCCTAGTGTTGAAGGATCTCCCCTAGGGGGGCTAAGGGAGGTGAGAGTCTATGTGGACTCTCCTTCCCGCCTATAAATTTTTCCCCTCCTTTTTGGGTGGGACGACTTGTCCTGGACAGGATTCCCCTGAACCCTGTAGGTTCTCCTCTCTAGAACAAGGGTAACTTGAGGGAGTCCTGCCACAGGGCAGCTGCCACTACCCAGTACTGCAGTGGGGGAGACATTCTCCACACCTTCTCTTCGGAAGGAATTGATGTCTGAGACTGTCCATCTAATACGCTGCTATCTCCTTTTCAAGCTGGGAAGTACTCGGTTCTGAGTCTCCTTCTTAGCTGCTGTTCATCTCCTCCAGCTGGAGGTTCTGGGCACCTGGCCTAGCTTTGGTTCAGCCAAATTCTGTAGTCCCCATGTGACAGCAACAGGTTCAGTGACCTCCTTGATGTCAAACAACATCTTTTCCACTGAATTCTTTCTGAGTATAGGATGTGGTGGGGTCTCTCTCTTCTGCACACCCAATTTTCTTCCTCTTTACTTTACCTTTCTCTCTTCTCTCTTCTCTCTCTGTCTGGTTGGCTGCCCTGGGGCTGGGGCCAAAGCACGCACCATTAGGTCCTCCTCCTCTGTCCTCTAGCTGGTTTAATCCATTTTCAGTTTTACATCCTTTCCTTTAGCTATCCCTTGGGCTCCCATGCCCCACCCTTGTCTTTTCTCTTTCTATTTGTTTTCCTCTCTCTCTGGTGAGCAGAACTGGGGCAGAGGAGGAGCCGGTGACTGTTGCTTGCCTACCCATGAGTGCCATGTAATGCATCAGCCTCGAGGGCAGCACTGCCTCTGGCCCCAGCTCCTCCCCATACTAAACAAAAAGCTCCCGTGGGATGCTACGCCTCTGACTGTCACCCAGACATTGATGAATGGAGATGATACACAGAAAGATTAAGAATTATGATAGGTACATAAACTTCATTTTTTGGTAGCACTTTATTTTAGGCGTCCTTTACTACAATGTACTATATAATTACTGTAACTGCAGGTCCTGTGCACTGTTTCAACTGTCTATGTCTATCTGACATTTATTTCAAAGGTAATCACACAGAAAAAATGTTTGTGTGTAATAAGAATGGTAACTTAAATATGAATACAATTCAACTTCAGTCTGCTACAGTTATATGCACTGACTGGCAACTCTTTAGACGATGTTCTATGTCTGTATTTCAGTTTTTCATGAACTTACAGCTCAGTAAAATGCTATTTCATATTGTAAATTAATATGTAACTGTACACAAAACTATTTCATTTGCATGATTACTAATTGGCACTATAACAATATTGTGGTAAAGAAATAAAGGTACTGTATTCACAGTTAATGCTTAGTTAACATGTATTTGCAGTTGCACACACTTACATATACCAACTATCAGTACTGTAGCTGTGTTGCAAGTTCTCATTCAGAAATCAGTCCCTCATGAACTTGTTGCTTACTAAACATGTAAGCTAATATTGGACCCTGTTCACATAGGCAGCAGGCACTGTGTCAAGTGTGTATTCCCAGGCCTGGTGATCAATAGCAACCATCCATTTAAATGGTCTGACCAGGAGGAGACCGGATACTGCACTGTGTGTGGAATGAGAAATTGTGAGTTATGGGTGGTCTTCCCATTACTGCTGTTCTCCAGTAAAGGGACCTACTGGTCTGTTTTTTTATTGCCTTGCCCTAGCCCTCACAGTATAGTGAGGTGATGGGGTAGCTTGATGCAAGGATGGTGCTATGGTAGGCACCCCATTCAGCCAGTGGGAAGGGCATGTAATGTCTAAGGAAGGGTCCTTACCTATGTATCCTTCACCGCCACCACCACTTCACACAGCAGATTGTTGATAAAGCATGGTATGTAGCTGTGCCCCACCCCCAGCCATCCACCTGGGACATAGAAAGCCAGGATTATGGGTGTGGAAGAGGTGTGGGTCAATGCCACAGAAGGAACATATTTCTTAGTAACTACAGCACTGTCACAAGCCAATAAGTAATTATGTAAATTATTCTTTTAGTATAAGTATACAATGTAGTTGTATAGCAATTACAAATATTACATTGCATGTTTATTAAGCAGTAAGTGCATGAGGAAATGATTTCTGAAGGAAAGCATACATCATAACTACAGCATTGAAATTCAATGTGTGTAGTAGTTACACCCTATATCGTATGCTTTATTTTAAGTGCCAGTCATTGCATACTACTTTGCAAATACATGTTAGGAATTAACTGTGGAAACAATGCCACAGAAGCAGCACATTCTTTAATGACTACAGCACTGTTGCACCCTTCTTCTTATACTTTAAGTGTCAGTTTCTGTGTACTTACTTTGTAAGTATATGTTAGGCATTAACTGTGGAAACAATGCCACAAAAGCAGCATGATCCTTAGTAACTACAGCTGTTAAAAGTCAATAAGTAATTATGTCAATTAGTGATTTTTTATTGTATAGCAATTTACAATATTAGATTGCATGTTTATTTTAGTTCATTTTTTGGTTGCATAGTATACAAGTGATGGCTCTGGGATTCGAACCAGTGCTCCAGATTTGCAGGTCAGTGCTTTTAACTACTATACTATACAGCAGTAAGTTCATGAGGAATGATTTCTGAAGAATAATTTTAAGTGTCACTAACTACACTTTAACTACTGTATAACTACACTGTAACTGCACTACTATGTAGTTGTTAACTAGTTTCACAATGTGTGTTGTGTGCTTACAAAATGTTAAATGTGCTCCTTCTGTGAGATTGATGCACACGTCTTCTGCACCCACACCACTGTTCTGCTGATGCCCAGGTGCATGGCTGTGGATGGGGCATGGTTACCTTCAGATGAGAGTCCTAATTCTTCTTTACCTATGACTAAACTGCTCTGTTGTACAATGCTGAACACTCGTAAGACTTACTGATTTTACATCATGTATATTGCACCCACACTTTAGCTGCTACTTTATTGTGTTTCAGATGTATTCTTGCACTTAGTTGTACCTAGCTGTTCTCAGTATATTCAATGTATTCTATTTCCTGTACCTTTCTTTGTTAATGTAAGTGTATTGTCTGTATTACCTATACACCTTCTTTATGGCCCGGGTCGTGCCTGCAAACGGTCCATTGGATCATCTTCTGTATATAATGGTGTGATCTTTCTTTAACAGAAATCACTGCAGCTTTTGACAGTGTGTTTGCAGACACACACAGTATTCTCTTGTTGTTCATGTCTTAAAACAAAATAAAGTTAAAGGCAATCAATTTGCAGATCTCAGGAAACAGCTGAACATGAGTATTCCATGAAAATTAACTAATACTGCAGCAAATAGGAAGGGTGTCAACATCAGACTGGACTGCGGTAAATAGGTAGCACAAGTAGACGCTAGTCAGCATACTGACAGAGCTGCACATTCCACTGGATACACCGTACCTAGAAGGCTGCACTTGCTACACAATATGATGGACTGTGCAGAAAAGGTTTCACACACAGTATGATAAACTGAAGAAAAGACGCTAGACAGTGTAGTGATGGAGCTGCACATTCAACTGGATAGGGTGTACCTGGGAGGCTGCACATGCTACTGCACACAATACAGTGGACTGTACCAAAAATGTTTCACATGGTACACAGCATGATGAGCTGAAGAAAAGATGCCAGATGGTGTACTGATGGAGCTGTGCATTCCACTGGATATGGAGTACCTGGAGGCTGCACATGCTACACCAACAACAGACTACACTGAAAAGGTTTCACATGGTACAGTATGGTGAGCTGAAGAAAAGATGCTAGACAGAATACTGGCGGAGCTGTGCATTCCACTGGATATGGTGTACCTGGGAGGTTGCACATGCTACACAATACGATGGACTGGGCCAAAAAGATTTTACATGGTACACAGTATGATGAGCTGAAGAAAAGATGCTAGATGGAGTACTGATGGAGCTGTGCATTCCACTGGATACGGTGTATCTGGGAGGCTGCACATGCCACACAATATGATGGACTGTGCTGAAAAGGTTTCACGTGGTACACAGTATGATGAGCTGAAGAAAAGATGCTAGATTGAGTACTGACAGAGCTGTGCATTCCAACAGATACAGTGTATCTGGGAGGCTGCACATGCTTCACAATACGATGGACTGGGCCAAAAAGATTTTACATGGTACACAGTATGATGAGCTGAAGAAAAGATGCCAGATGTTGTACTGATGGAGCTGTGCATTCCACTGGATATGGAATACCTGGGAGGCTGCACATGCTACACAATACAACAGACTACACTGAAAAGGTTTCACATGGTGCACAGTATGATGAGCTGAAGAAAAGATGCTTGATGGAGTACTGACAGAGCTGTGCATTCCAACAGATACAGTGTATCTGGGAGGCTGCACATGCTTCACAATATGATGGATTGTGTTGAAAAGGTTTTCATGGTACACAGCATGATGAGCTGAAGAAAATAGGACGAATCAAGGCCCCTTGGTGCACAATATGGCTGAGCATCTCTGAGCTAACACACCTGGACAGAGAACCAGAATTTGCAGACTGTGCTTTTAAATTCATTTGCCCAGGTGTGTTTGCCAACGAGGTCGGACATCATGCTGGCAAGTAACAGCAAAAAGAACAAAACAAGGGCAAGCAATATAATTCATTCCCCCACCCCACAAGCCAATGCCACATGGTGTACAAGATGGCCAAGCATCTCTGAGCAAACACACCTGGACAAAGAACCAGAATTTGCAGACTGCACTTTCAAATTAATTTGCCTAGGTGTACTTGCCCAGCAACAGTTGGAGAGCATGCTGGCAAGCAGCATCAGAATCAACATTTCAGCAACAAAACAAAGGCAAGCAGTACAATCCCCCCACAAGCCAAGGCTGCATGGTGCACAATATGGCCAAGCATCTCTGAGCTAACACACCTGGACAAAGAATGAAAATTTTCAGGCTGCGCTTTTAAATTAACTTGGCCAGGTGTGCTTGCACAGCAACGGTCGAACACCATGCTGGCAAGTAACAGCAAAAAACAACAAAACAAGGGCAAACAATACAATTCATTCCCCCACCCTACAAGCCAATGCCACGTGGTGCACAAGATGGCCAAGCATCTCTGAGCAAACACACCTGGACAAAGAACCAGAATTTGCAGACTGCACTTTTAAATTAATTTGCCTAGGTGTGCTTGCCCAGCAATGGTCAGCGACCATGCTGGCAAGCAGCATCAAAATCAACATTTCAGCAACAAAACAAAGGCAAGCAGTGCAATCCCCCCCCCCCACAAGCCAAGGCTGCATGATGCACAATATGTCCGAGCATCTCTGAGCTAACACACCTGGACAAAGAACCAGAATTTGCAGGCTGCGCTTTTAAATTAACTTCAAAATCAACATTTCAGTTACAAAACAAGGGCAAGCAGTACAACCCACCCACAAGACAAGGCCATATGTTGCACAAGATGGCCAAGCATCTCTGAATAAACTCACCTGAACAAAGACTGCGCTTTTAAATTAAAATGTCCAGGTGTGATTGGTCATTAATGGATGGACATCATGCAGGTAAAATCCATAATCAACATTCTTGTTGTTTAAGTAAGCAATAATACCCGACAGGGTGGGCTTTATTGGGAAATACCGGATCGCCCAGGGGCGTAATGAGGCCCGACGCCACAGGCGGAGGGTCTTATAGTCCCTGGAGGGTATTATTGCGCTTAGAATATGGGCACAGTAAAAAGTAATTATTGCAATTTTTTTTATAAAAAAATGAATTTACATTAAGTTTTGTAATTAAGTAGTTTCTCCGCCTGTATTGGAATAGAAGACTTTTGGTCTAACTGAGATGCTGTAGTTCAGAAAATGAAAAGAAAATGCTGATTGAATGCTGTTGGATCCCCAGAGTATTTTCTGTATCTTCAGTCTGACCACCCCCACCTCCGCATGGTCCTTATAGAGCAGCTCTAAATATTGGAGATGAGACGTAGCAGTTCAGGAAGCAAGCCACAGTGTGGGAGATCAAGTGTTATAGGGGTACAGTATTTCTTTCAATTAAAATTAACAAATGGGCATTTCAGTCTGTGGAGATTTATTTTTTCTCATTTTGAATGTAAATGGTTGAGACCTGTATTCTTTATGGTCCAGAAAAGCTTTGTTGCTTTGCGGAGAGCGAGCGGTATCTCCCGCTGCAGTATATGAAAGGAATGGTATTTTCTTCATTTTGTTTACCGCAGATGGACAGCTATGGGCGATAAAAACTAAGCAACACGCTGCTCTGCTGCTTAGTAGCAGTGTCGGAGATACCACTCTTTGTGACTGATCGCAGGGTTTGTTTTGGACACCGGAATGGTTTCTATAACATTTGGTGGCATCTTCGTTTTCTTCAATTTTTTTATATGGTTGCCTTGGGTGGAAGTAAGAGAGCGGCCCAGTCGCTATTTTGGCGGGTGTCTGGGAAGAGAATAGAAATGGCGGCTGGCGAGTGTTAACATTCTGGCTGCCCAAGAATTCAGTTGGTGGTAGGGCACCCCAAATTGGCTCTTATTTTAGTGCGTGCTCTATTGAAAAATACCTGCCCGCTTAGGTCGGCCTTTTGACCAATCAGCGTGCTGGGATTATCTCGCCCATTTTCTAAATAAAAATTACCAGTGTAGCCAAACCCTCCAACCAGCACCACCACCAGCGGCACCACCACCACCATTACAAAGACCTCACTGTGCTTTTAAATTTCTGTTCAGATGCACTTAGTCAACCCCAGGACTTTAACAGAAAAGCAAATAAAAAACAATGTTAGCACTAAGGGCTCTGATAAAGAAAATTTGATTTTAGCTCCATACAAAAGCAGGTCCCTCTGTGCAAAAATTGTGAGCAATGTACTCAAAACCAAAATGACTGTGGCATATGAGACAGTGGTAGCAAGAACTGTATCTATATTGCACCACAATGCTTTTGTAAACATACAAAGATATTGGCTACTTATACACAGTGCAGTAGCTGCTCTCCTCTGGTGAGAGGGACCTCAGGTCCTTGCCTTGGTAACCAAGGATTGTCTATTCTACCCTGCTTAGTGTTGCTGATCCCCAGAGCATTGTGGGAAGGTGGAGGTTGCCACTAATCCCTGACATCAAGCAATGCCTTCTTGCTTTTACTTTCAGGTAGGTGCAAAGGAAGTGCTCCTATATACATTTTAGCAAGTCCACTGCATGAAGTGGAACCTTTTACTCTGTTAGGTTTTCTTTTCTGAGTGAGTGGAGCTACAAGGAACAGTAAGTGTGTGTTGCCAATTCCTGTCCCCATCTGGCTATATAGCAGCCCCATGAGCAGGGTGAGTGTGAGCAGGGCAGCGTGCACACCAGTGATGAGCATGTTGACCATGGACAGAGTGGATAGAGGGCACGGGGCTATACAACTGCCAGAGTAGGCCTGTAAGTACCATCAACATATATTCAGTGTATGAGTAGCGCTTCCTTTGAGATCAGGATGGGATCTAATATTAAAACCCTAGATGGAGGCATTGGTACCAAGTGTAGCACATGCTGTATGTATATATTCTTAGATCCAATAGTACATTATGAGTCCTACATCTGTAACAAGTATTACCTTAACCCTGTGCCCTGACATCTTAGTCATCTCCAAAACCTGGCTAAAACATCAACACACTGATTGGAAGTATCCCTACCAGGGTATACAATAATCAGGCGTGACCGCCAAGGTAAAGAGAGGTGGTGGCACAGCAATGTACAATGCACTGTCTCAAACAGTCTCCAGTTCACTGTAGTGGACATCCCCATATCCCTAGGTAACATTGACTCACTACTTATCAACATCTCTCTCCCCAGCTCTAACCCCATCTATGTGGCTGGCTCATACTGCCCCCCCGGCACTCCGCCCCGAGGACATCCTTTCCCATCTGGGCAACCTACAGTTTCTAGCTGCTGGGGGTGAGCTTCAAGTCACTGGCAATTTCAATATAAACTGGCTGGCCCAGATAAAGCCCACCTAAAGACCAAAATTAAGGCCCAAAATCTCTCTCAGCTCATTTCTGCACCAACCAGGCTAAATCACAAAACCCAAAACCACACCTTGCTGGACTGGGCTCTCACCTCACACCCTCATAGGATACTAAGTGCAGGTCTCCTACCTGACTCCATAAGTGATCATCATATGATTTTTATGATCAGGAAGATACACAGCCCCCCTGCCCCACCCCCAAATACACTAATCACCAGGTCATACAACTCCCTCAACCTAGTCTCCCTCCTGTCGGACCTAAGACTGATAAACTGGTCTTTCATCTCAGTGGTGCCCTCCATAGACATAGCTCTTGAGGCTTTCAAAACAAATTTCCTTAAAATTTGGGACAAACACGCACCATTATGCAAGAAAAGAGTCAGAGGAGCGCATCTCCCCTAGATCTCGGCCGATATAATCAGAAAATGCCATGCCAGAGACCGTGCCTGGAAAGCCTACAAAAAGCTGGGCACTCAGGCCTCCCTCGATACTTACAGATCCCATCGTAACGCATGTACAAACAGCATTCGCCAAGCTAATAAAACCTACTTCCTATCGGCTTTCAGCAAAAACATAAATCATCCAACTGACTTCTGGAAATCTCTCAAAACCCTGCTCTCCCCCCCAACCCAATCTGCACCCCCAACACTACAAGTACAGGCTTCCCTTGTCTCCGACCTAACCCTCGTAGCTGAAGCTTTTACTCACTCACCAGCTGCGCATGAAAAGCTCCTTCCTCCCTCCCCACTCCTCACCCCACGGTTCCTCCCCACCGCACCTGCACCCTCAAACTGCCTCCACAACCACATCATTCTCCTTCCACACTGTATCCCAAGCAGATGTTTTCATTCCCTTCGGTCATTAAACCAAAACAAAGGGAAATGCCCCACGTCCATGGATGCAAAGATGCTTTACCTCTCCACCCCAGCCATAGCCTCCCCTCTAGCTGACCTTTTCAATCTATCCTTTACCCTGGGCAAGATACCAACAGCCTGGAAGCTGGCCACCATTATTCCTCTGCCAAAAGAAAGTGACCCCTCCTCTAATGGAAATTACCGACCCATCTCCCTTCTTCCTATCTGGCTAAACTACAAGAAAGACTGGTCCTGTCCCAACTCTCTCCGTACCTAGATGCCTCCTCCTTTTTCATTCCTTTCCAATTGGGCTTCCGTAAATCCCACTCAACCACCACCTCCCTGCTTCGCGTCACAGACGACATCCTCACAAGTATGGACAAAGGACATATCACATCTGCCATTTTCATTGACCTAGTCAAAGCCTTTGACACCTTCTCCCACTCCCTACTCCTTTCCAAACTCACCTGCGCAGGACTCTCCACCCAGGCCACAAACAGGTTCCTTGACTACCTAGTAGGCAGGAGACAAGTAGTCAAAATATCCTCTCATACCTCACCCCCATTGCCTGTCCCTGCAGGGGTGCCCCAAGTCTCAGTCCTGGGTCCACTACTCTTCTCCATCTTTTTAAATGATCTCCCAGCAGCATGGTCCCACTCCTCCATTCAGATGTACGCAGATGACACTGTCCTATACACCTCTTGTCACACAAAAATCAGTGTAGCTACCCACCTCCAGGAGGATGTTAATGCCATCCAGAACTGGTTTAGGTCTAACCAGCTATTTCTTAATTCAAAAAAACTATATCCTTAACTTTTGATACTCCACAAAGACTATCCCGTTAAGCCCCCAGCACCCCTTTCAAAACCCTGGCTGGAACTCCCTTGGAAAACTGTACGAGCTTCAGATACCTGGTAGTCTGGCTAGATCAACATCTAGATTTCTCAGCCCACATCACCTCTCTACACAAGCAGCTGCTCCTAAACTTGGTGCATTACACTGTAACAAAAGCTGCCTCCCCATACAGACAAGACATGCCATTGTGCAAAAAATGATCCTTCCTTTAATTGACTACGGTGATATAGTTTACTCCATCGCTCCCGGGTCTGCCCTGGCCAGCCTAGACACCCTATTCCACTCCTTCTGCCGCTTCATCCTCGGCTGCCCCAATCAACACACCACTGCGACCTCTACAGCTCGTTAACCCTGCCATCCCTTCATGACCATAGACAATCCAACTGCACTAGATTCACTGCCAAATATTGGTCCCACTCCCTTCCCCCCTACCTGACCTCTGTCCTCTCCCAACAACCGTCGCCTACGTACTCCCTTAGAAGTTCAGATCCTAAACTGCTTCATGTCCCATTTATGCACACATCCAAAGGCCAGACCGCTTTTAACTACTGCATACCTGAGTCCTGGAACACCTTACCTGCCCCCATCAGGCATGCACCAAACACCTACCTATGCAACCAATTACTCAGGGCACACTTCACCTCCAGCTGCTCCTGTTTCAACTAAGAATGCTACCCAAATGTCACTCTGCTATAAACTAATACATATTATACAGTACTCTACCATCTGTGCTGTTATACTGTTTATACTGATTGTATGTAACCTACCCTTGTCTGTATTTTTCTCCTAAAATGTTATGTACAAGCATTTGCTCATTTTGTACTGTCTAAGCAATTTCAGTTTATGTGTGTGGGTCTTGGCCCCCAGGTTGCATCTGGAATCGAGCATGTTGCTCAGTATGCTATCCTGGTAAAACTCATAAATAAATAAATAAATATATCAAAACCTTGGAGCTATAAATCAGCACTTTCAATACTAAACTACAAACTGTGGAAGCACAGCATGAGATGCACCAAACAATTAGACAAATGTCTGAGAAATCAAGGCCTAAATACTAACTTCCCTATACTCCTATTACTGAACAGGCTAGGCAGGCCATGCATACCTCAAATAAAACAAATGCAATAAATAAAACAGGCAAGATAAAAGGATCAAAGAAGAAGATATTACAGAATCTTAGACAGATAGTGAGGCAGAAACATGGACAAAAGTAGTGATTAAGCATAAAAGTGAAAAAGGAAGGAGAACTATGAACTTTGAAATTCCCCTTTCAAATAGATTTACTACCTTGGAACCAATTCCCTCCATATTAAAAAATACAATTTCTCTGGAGGAGCCATGGCATCCACAAATATGGTGATTGAACACACACACAAATTGGGGAATACAACTACAATCCATAGAACAGGAACCCCCAAAACTTGCAGATGGCCCCTAACACCTGCCAATTCCCAGTCACCCAGTAATGAAATCAAACAACCTAGGCAGGTATTTGTACTGGGTGGCTCAATGAGTAAATATTTAGACAGAGCAGTATGTTGCATGGACAAGGAAAATATGGCATGCTGTAGCTTTAGTGGGGAAAAAAATGCTGACCTTTTTCCCATGGTGGATAATATATTACAAGACTCAGGAGAAAACCCACTTATAGTATTGCATGTGGGTACAAACAATATTAACAACACTACATTAAATAATATTATATCTGATTATGAGTATCTATGCAAAACATTGGAATCTAAGGGTGGTACTGTAACCATTTTTGAAATACTGCCTGTCCCCAGAGCAAGTTATTATAAAAAACAAAAAATTGAAACCATAAACGAATAGTTGTGGAAATGGTGTTTGAACAAAAACTACATTTGTCTTTCCTATTGGGAAGAATTTAATGGAAGAGAAAACCTCCTTAACTGGGATGGTCTCCACCTGATTAAGCAGGGAAACCACCATCTTGGTAAACAGATCAAAACCTTCATCACAAAAATGTTAAATTAATAGCACAGGGGAACATGGGACTACATATACCAAAACCTTCACGTTCTGATTCACTCAGATTTCTATTTACTAATGCCAGGAGTCTGAATATACATACAATCTCAGAATTACACAGTATTATGATTAAAGGTGAACTAAGTCTAGTCTGTGTGACTGAGAGCTGGTGGGACAACACCAGTATCTGGCATAGGGAAATACCAGGTTATACTCTACACCATAAAGATAGGACAGATAGGAAAAGAGGAGGTGTATGTACTTATGTTAAGAACAGTATACAAGCAATTCAATTGGACCCAGACCTATCGTCAGAAGTTATAGAGAGTATTTGGATTCAATTACTGGTAACACATCACCATAGAATCATTACTGGTAACTGCTACAGAGCTCCAGATTCAAAGAGTAATATAATAAGGCACCTATGGATGAGATAACAGCTATAGCTGCATATAGCTATAATGGTGGACTTTAATCTTCCTGATATTAATTGGAACCTCATGGTTGGAGAAAAATGTACAGAGACTCTCTTCATAGATTCTGTGGTCTTGGTGGGACTATCACAGCTAATATCAATACCAACAGAGTGAATAACATCTTTAATTTATTTCTGAATAACATGGAAAATGTAATAAATAAAATTACCCCAAACCCCGATTTGGTACAAGTGATCATATTACTCTGACCGATCAATTACAGTATCTATAAAAACTATAACAAAATTAATTATACTCTCATAAATAGATTTTTAACAACATCGAATAGGTAAAAGAACTGTGACATCTTAACTGTGACATGTTAATTGCGAAGATGCATGGACTTTTATTAAAATATAATTTATGAAGCAGAAGATAAATATGTTCCCACTTAAATCAAATACAGTCACAAGGGTGAAATCCACCATGTTTGTGCTAGTGTTAAAAACAAGAGTAAATTTAAGTAAAAGGCATACAGTAGGTTGCAAAAGAAAAATACGGAGAAAAATGATACCATTTATAAACACGAGCAAAAGAAACTAAAGTCACTCATTAAATCAGAAAAATTTAAACTTGAATTTAAAGTTGCCCAGACAAAAGATAATTGTAAGGCTTTTTATGCTTATGTAAATTCTAAAAATAACGTTTCACTGGGAATTGGGCCAATCAAAATTAATAAGAAACTTTCAAATAAAAATCAGAACAAAGCTCAGGAATTTATCAAATTCTTTTGCTCAGTGTATAACTCTAAACCTTACATTGATTATGTGCCTACGCCAGAATCATATAGTTCATTTTTACCTACTAATTAAATCTATAAAGCACTCCAAAAAATTAAACCAGATACCTTGTCAGGTCTAGATGGAATACATCCAACATTATTATTAAACTCAGCATCAATATTGACTATGCCAATTACTATTCTTTTCAACAAATCTTTGGCATCTGCATATGTACCAAATGATTAGAAATAATCAATAGTTGTGCCCATATTCAAAAATGGGTGATAAAGAATTAGCCAGCAATTATAGGCCGATTAGTTTGACCTCAATCATATGTAAAGCACTTGATCAAATAATAAAAACAAAAATTGATCAAGAGTTACAAAATATCTGATACAATGATGTCTCCCAACATGGGTTTAAATCACAAAGATCCTGTACTACAAATCTTATTTCCTTTTACAACCAGATCAATAATAGCTTGGATAAAAGAATACCAGTTGATGTCATTTTGCTTGACTTTGGTAAGGCATTTGACAAAGTCCCACTAAGAACTACTAGAAAAAAAAAAAAAAATAAAAAGGACTAACTGATCAAATCACAAATTTATTAATAATTGGCTGTCAGACCATGTTCAACAAGTAAGAATAAATGGTGAACTGTCAGAATTAGGACACAAGACAAATGGGGTCCTGCAGGGCTCAGTATTAGGGCCTGCATTGTTTAACCTATTTATTGGGATATCAATACTAACATATGCAACAACATGACTAAATTTGCAGATGGTACAAAGTTGGGAGGTGAGGTCATGAAAAACATAATTCTCTAGCAAAGAGAGTTAGTTAATATAACCAAATGGACAAGGGAAAATAAGATGATTTTAAATGAACATAAATGTGTAGTCCTTCAATTGGGCTTTAATAACACTCAGTATAATTATATAGTGGATAATGACTGGGTTTCTGCAGTTAACAGCATTGTAATCACCTTGAGAAGTTGCCATGCTGTGCTTGTAAATCTTGAAAGCCCAGCCATTTTCTTTAATAGTGTATGGGTTTGGAACTTCTGGTGACGTCACCAGCACCATGGCCGCTTAATTGAGCATCTCCCCTTCTCATCGCTAATAAATACATTTCCACACAGCAAGATTAATACAATTTTGGTCAAGTATGCAAAGAGTGCAAGGTGGCAACTCATTAAGGAAATGATCCCGCTGAAAAATCAGAAAGCAAAGAGCAATCAGCAAGGATTAAGCCCAGCAAGCTCAGCCACAAGTGAGAGAGAGTCACCCTCGAGTATGGCAGGAGGGGATACAGAGACAGAATTAGATACGCTATCTCACTCCAGATTTGAGACACTACTCACCGAAATAAAACAGTTTCGATCAGAACTGAAACAAGAATTCAGCAAATTACACTCGGATATAAAAGGGCTGGAGATGAGGGTGACCTCCACGGAGGAGCGCATAGCAACTGTTGAGGGATGATTTGATTCAAATCTCTCAGGCAATGGAGTACTTGGTGCACCAACAAGAGTCTACTGCTGCTAAATGCCTAGATCTTGAAGCTCGCTCACATAGAGAAAACTTAAGAATATATGGTCTCCCTGAATCAGCAGAGGTTGGGGAGATGAGTGAATTCCTGGAGGATTTGCTCCGTCATGTTTTGGATTTACCACCAACCTTCCAATTTAAAATTGAAAGAGCACATCGGGCTCTGGTTCCTAAGCCAACAGCAGCATCTGCTAGGCCCCAGTCGATAGTAGCCAAATTTTCGAGCTTCCGGGAGAAAAAGCAAATACTCAGGGCAGCATGGAAGCAAGGCCGGGTGGAGTACAATGGTGCTCGATTGTCCTTTGACCAGGATTACCCCCCCTATAATCCAGCAGCAACGAATGGCCCACATACCACTACTGCGGAAGTTGAAAGCCTTAAACGTTAAGTTTCAAACGCCTTATCCCTCCTGCCTCTGAGTCTTTTGGGAAACAGGTACAGAGCTATACCACACATGTGAAGAGGCACTTCAAGCGACAAGAAACAAAGGGCATGAAATTCTGGAGGCCCCTCAGTGTAGGGAACAACCAGTTGTTATGCAGCATCCCTGGCACCCAGCTAAACCCCAGAACTTAGGTAGGTAACTGGCTGGGCAGCAGGACACAGAGGGTGGTGGTAAATGGCTGTCACTCCAGAGAGGGAAGAGTGACCAGTGGGGTACCACAGGGATCAGTGCTGGGACCGGTACTATTCAATATCTTCATCAGTGACATTCTGAGGACCTAGAAGGCAGAATTTCACTGTTCAGCTGATGACACAAAGCTCTGTAACAGAGTAGACACACCAGAGGGTGTAGACAGAATGAGAAGGGACCTGCAGAAACTTGAAGAATGGTCAGGGGTTTGGCAGTTGAAATTCAATGCAAGGAAGTGCAAGATAATGCATATGGGGCACAAAACCTGGCACAATATATCAGTTGGGGGTGAGGATATAGCATGCACCAAGCAGGAAAGGGATCTTGGAGTTATCATCTCTGATGACCTCAAGGTAGGGAAACAGTGTGACAAGGCAGCAGGTAAAGCAAATAGGATGCTGGGATACATAGGCAGGGGCATCACCAGCAGGAAAAGGGAGGTCATAATTCCACTATACAAGACACTACTGAGGCCGCACCTGGAGTACACTGTGCAGTTCTGGAGACCTTACCTACGTAAGGACATAGACAGGGTAGAGAAGGTTCAGAGGAGGGCAACAAAGATGGTGCATGGATTGCATCACAAGTCCTATGAGGACAGGTTGAAGGCACTGAACATGTACTCCCTGGAGGAGAGGAGGGAGAGAGGGGATATGATAGAGACATACAAGTATCTTACAGGGAGGAACAGGGTGCAGGAATGCACTATTTTTAAGCGAAAAAGATGTTCCAGGACTAGAGGGCATGGGATGAAGTTGAAGGGAGGACGATTCAGAGGAAACGTGAGGAAGAATTTCTTCACAGAACGGGTGGTGGACAAGTGGAACACCCTGCCAGAGGAAGTGGTGGGGGCTGAAACAATCACAGGATTTAAGAATGCATGGGATAGACATAAAGGAATTCTGGAGGTCAGGGTGAGGGCAACAGACTTCCTGGAAAACATAAACTGAACTTACGAACTTAAATGGGCAGATCGTGGGCCATAGGCTTCTATCTGCCGACACTGTCTATGTATGTATCTATGTATCTATGTAACTTCCCCAATCAGGAAGGAAAAACAGCTGATGTCGCACTCCAGGACATTAAGAAAATGCTGCAAAGGCTCACTCACCCACAGTCTCTGAAGGAACTGTCACGCGCAGAAAGAATGGACAACACATGAACGATGAGCTTAGAAAATGGAACTGTGGTTGCAGTCAGAAGAATTCTCCAAGCCCTATCTTTCCCATGAGGAAGCTCTGAACTTTACCTCTAAATGAGAGAGACCTTTTGGTAAATGATGGAGGTTGAGGGGTGGAGCTTTAAGAGGTGGCGGACCACATGGAAAACCCAGTTAGGTGAATAGTAATTAGAGGACTATGGTGGCTTTTACATGCGATGACACCACTCCCGAACTGTTGGTAATGTTATTGCTACCCCTTGAGGAGAACGGAGACGAAGACTAGAAAATGTAATCCTGAATCAGAGCAGACTCCTGTGCAGAGAATAAGGGGGATGGAAGGGATGCTTAAAGAGACACCTCCTCTCGATTGGGTTTTTAATAATGAATCAAGTTGTTGGAGAGGAGTCAGGCTCTTTCCTGATACTTTGGCATAATAATTTAAAGGCTCCCCTTGAAAGGCTAGATTCAGTAATCGCTGGGTCTAACTAATTTGTTGAGGTATTCAGCCCAGGGAGGTTTTCGCCATAACCTGGAACTTATACTCAGCGGATTGGAGCAGGAATAATTGTAAGAACTATAAGAAGCTGGAAGGATGCAAACTAAAGAGCGTGAATGGGGGCTCGTGATGATGAGGAGCATGGTTCACCTACATAACTAACACACACACCAGGATAAAGGAGACCCCACCTAAGGTTTTGATCTCCATGGGATTTCCGCTCTGTATGATGGAGGGTTAGGGTGGGCTATTCAGCCTGAGCTGGAACACTCACTTGTACTCTGAAGAGGGATAGATAGCCCTCTTCATCATCTTTTAGCAGCGACTTTGCTCTGCAACATGGGGAAAGTGAAGGGTTAAAATTATACTCCCTGCTAATGTTTATATTGGTTCCCTCATGGGTGCACTTGCTGGAGAGGGAAGTCAGCAGCTAATGGCTGCATACTTGCTCTGTAGTAGTGTTACTACGAGACTAGAAAATTCTAGTAATCCTTCACTATTCAAAGGAGGCTGTTTGTTGCTGTGAGTGTAATTTCAGAAATACGGGATCACAGCACACAGTTTAAAAAGAAAAGGAGAGAGGGGAGGGAGGCCGAGGACTTTGTAGACGGATCCCTAGAGTGACTATGTGGGGAAGTCAAGGGCTGTGTGTACCCTGTTTTGGTACACTGCTGGTGATGATAGGCCATGTCTTCTGGCAAGGACCTGTGAATTATAAGGTCCAGGAGGAACGAGCCATTTCATTGGCTCCTTTATCTCCCATTCGAGTCTTGAGAACTCACAAACAGAGAGCAGTATATTCTGTTCTCCTACCTTGGGAGTAATCTGTAAATAGTTTTATCCTTTGGGTGAGGATCGCCTGACAGCACCTCCCCAGTGGTGGTTGGAATGTATTTGTTATGTCTGTGTTTATATTGTGTTGAGTGTTATAATGCTCAGACAAAACTTTCACTGGCACTGCACATCGGAACAACATAGAGGAAAACATAGATTCTCACAATGTGAACTGGGGATGGGGTGGGGAGGGGCACTGGAGCAAACTTTGGGGGAGACAGAGGAGGGCGAGAAGGGTGAGCAGGTGTGGACCCTTATACTGATGGGAATGTGACCTTTTGTCTCTAAATGGAAGATAATACTATTATGAGAATTGTGTCCCAAAATGTTAATGGGCTGAACAACCCAGTAAAGAGGCATAGGGTCATGTCTTCTATAAAAAGACAGAACCCCTCTTTTGTTTTATTGCAAGAAACCCATTTAAGTAAGTCAGAACACCAGAAGCTGGGGAAGTTTGGATATGACCAAGTGGTTGCAGCCTCATATGGGAAGGGAAAGAGAAGAGGCTCTGTGGTTCTGGTCTCAAAAGGAACTCAGTTTCAAAGGGTAACCAGCTACACAGATCCAGAGGGTCGTCTGACATTCTCTCTGGGATCCTGGAGGGTACCCACATTACACTGGCTCCCTGTATGCGCCCGGGTCTACAAAGGAAGTCCTCCGCTCCTTACTTCATAAAATTACTGAGCAACAGAAAGGTTTACTAATAGTAGGGGGGATTAAATCAGTATGGGAACAAAAGACACATCCAAAATCAAGTCATTTCAGATGAACCCAGTTAGTAGATTTATTAAGAACCACTTAAAGGGAGCTTTCTGGGTAGATGCCTGGAGGAGGCATAATAAGAATAAACAAGAGTACACACATTACTCTTTTCCCCACAGCTCTTATGCCCGGATTGGTTATTTATTAATCTCTGGAGAGCATCAAGACCAGGTCTTGGAATGTAAATATATTCCATCTGTACTCTCCGATCATTCCCATTTGTTGTTGAAGGTGAATTGGAAAGTCAGAAAAGGTCAGACCCTTTGGAAATGTAATAATTATTTTCTGAATTTAAAGGAGTTTACAGAAATGGCCAATACGAGACTAATTCAGATTCTACAGGAAAATAAGTTTCCCAGGGTCCCAGACACTATATTATGGGACATGGTGAAAACGGTATTTAGAGGGGACTGCATTAAGTTTGCTGCCCATTTTAAATGGCAACAAAACCAGCAGATGGAAGACCTTCAGAACACTACTACTTGCAGGGCAACATGCTGGGGGGGACAACTCAGTAATACCAGTCATACAGAACATTAAACAACGGATCCAAAAATTGATTGATATAAAAACAGAACAAGCTCTGAAATGTCTCAGGCAGAGATATCATGAAAGTGGCCCTCAGGCCTCCCGTCTCCTGGCTCACCACCTGAGAAGACACACTGCCCATTCTATGATCACTCAGATCCAAGACCCTAATACAGGTCAGTTATTAAAATCCCCAGAAAAAATTTTAAATGGTTTTCTGGACTTCTATCTTAATTTGTATGCATCAGAACATACTCCAGATAAAGAACAAATAGAATCATACTTGACTAAATTAAAGCTGCCAAGGCTGAATGAGGAAGTCAGAGACTCTCTTGATACTCCCATTACCCCCATAGAGCTAACCACGGTGATTAAGAGACTGAAAACAAAAAAATCCCCTGGCCCTTATGGATTCACCCTTGAGTTTTTCAAGTTTTTGTACAAGAGATTAAGAGTCCTCTGTTGGGGGCCTGTAGGGGAGCCACAGTCAGGTGGCGCCCCGGACTCATGGAACTATGCGATTATATCAAGTGTTCCTAAACCGGAAAAAAGATATCACACAGTGTAACTCTTTCTGCCCAATATCAGTCTTGAACATAGATTATAAACTATATACCTCAATATTGGGAAGGCGCCTGGAGGTGGTTCTGCCCAAATTGATCAATTTTGATCAAACTGGCTTTATTCTAGGCAGGGGGACCCAGGATAATATTAAAAGAATACAGAAGATCCTGCATCATGCTGCCCGGTTGGGGGCACCATGTTTGATATTGAGCCTAGATGCAGAGAAGGCCTTCGACCAGGTGGCATGGAGATTCTTGGATATGACACTGGGCAGGTTCAGTTTCTCGAATCCTTTATTAAAATTATAAATAATATATACTCTAACCCCAGGGCATATATAAAGATTAATGGCAGAGTTTCTCTCCCAATAGCTCTATTTTGTGGCACTAGGCAGGGTGCCCACCTCTCTCTTGCTCTTGTACCGAGCCTTAGCTCCGCATTAAGACAGAACGAGGCAATACAGGGTGGGATTGGGTGGGGAAACACACAAGTTGGCTCTATATGCAGATGACTTATTAGTCTATCTTAAAACCCAGAGCAGTCATTGGAACACCTGTGGGTACAACTGGCTGAATTTAGCCGTCTGGCTGGGTATAAATAAATATGGGTAAGTCAGAGGTTCTGAGAGCTCATTATGAACCATCGGAACAGACTATAAAGAAATTCCCATTCAGATGGGACTTATCCCAGATTAAATATTTGGGGGTTCAGATGAGTTTCCAAGTGGACTGATTGTTCACCCTCGACTTTATCCCAGTAATAAAAAATATTAAACTGGAGTTGGACCAATGGGCCCCTGTCCCTATCCCATTGGTACAGAAAGTGGAGGCGATAAAAATGATAATTCTTCCAAAGTTTTTATACTTGGTGCAGACAATCCCTATTTTGGTTCCAGACTCATACTTTCAACCTCTAGATAGAACGATCGCCAGATTTATCTGGGGCTCGCAAAAACCCAGAGTTTGTCTCTCAGTGCTTCAGATCCCAAAGGCAGAGGGGTGCTTAGCACTGCCAAATTTTAAACTATACCACTGGGCAGCACAATTACGAACGGCCATGTATTGGCAGGACCAGGCCTATCAGGCCAAGTGGAAAACTTTGGAGCTTTTGGATGCGGCCCCAAGTAAGAACTTAAATGATATACTCCTTAGACAGAAAGGTAGATCAGGCGTAGGTTGGGGAGATAATCCCTACACGGCCTCCACTTTGACTATTTGGCAAGGGATCCTGGAAGACAAGAGTGCTAAGGATTGGAGGAGTCTTCTGTCTTCGATTCCATACCTGGACTCCTTTGTTCCTAATAGGTGGGATGCAGGATTTAGGAGATGGGAGGAGAGGGGTTTACACCTGGTCTGGCATTTTATAGAAGGTAATGAGATCCTGCCTTTCAAAGTATTAGTTAATAGGTATGTAGTTTCATGGCAGGATAGATTTAGATACTTTCAAATTAGAAACTATGTCAGTAGTCTTTCGGCAACCCACAAAATTGGGAGCTCACCCTCCACAGATTGCAATATATTTTAAGAAAGCAATAGAGGGGACCCGGTTGGTACTCATATAATCTCTAAGCTATATCAGGTGCTTCTGACCAGGAAAGGAGAGTCTCTTCCTATAAAAGAAGCCTGGGAGCGGATTTGGGAGTTCAGATCTCTGAGGATTTCTGGGCTTGGACACAAAAGAGGATTCATTGGGGCTATATCGGCTGTTAGCTGGCAGGAGTTCTCATGGAAGATTTTGTCCGCTACTTCCAACTCCAGCGATCCAGATGAAATATCGAATCCCACATTTTCAGCTTGTTGGAGGAACTGTGGCTACTCTCATGCATCATTGGCACATATAATGTGGGATTGCCTCATTTTAACCACCTTTTGCAAGATCTACAACAGGCCTTACAGGCAATTGTGGACCCTAACTTGAGATTACATCTCTGTTATTTTTTTTGGAACTGCCCAAGGAACTTCAAGACCCTCTGATGATTAAGTTCCTAAAAATTTCACTTTAGCAGCCCAAAAGGCAATTACGAGTAATTGGTTAACTCCCAAGATTATCACACTAAATATGTGGCAAGAACACATGATCAACATATATAGAATGGAGGCCTTAACGGTTACTATTAATAAAAGGGTTCCGGTTTTGAAATACTGTGAGGCGTGGTTTCTATATATGGAGGAGGTGAGACCTGACTTCATCCCTTGATCAAAGCCTTGTTGAATTCTTTGTAAGAGGCCTGATAGGCAGTGCATATAATATATCATAAAATCCTATAAGGCATAAGTATAGAATACATGTTGCCCCTTAACTGGTGAAGTGGAAAATAATCCGGCCCCCCCTCCTCTTTCTTCCCCTACATAAAAAGGTCTAATATGGAATTCAAATTAGATGACTCATAAAGATTATAACTTAAAGGAGTTTTTTTTATGGTAGCCTTGTACCATCCATGTGTATTAACTGATGATTCCTTGGCTAAACTATGTTCTACGCTAAATGAAATGCCTTTGAAAACACAAAAGTAGAAGGAAAGTTTAAGTGTAATTGTCAAGGATGTTATCTTTGTCTGGTATGTTCTGTTTGTCCAAACAAAATAATTTTTAAATAAAGAAAGTTTAAAAAAAATAGTGTATGGGTTTAAAATCACCTAGTAAAAGCACAAAGATGACACTTTTTACAATTCTTAACTTACATAGCCAGACTTGACAGCGTTCATAATTGAATTACTGAGACTACATTAAGGCTAAATAACTACCAGAAAAACTTGAGTTTCTATAGAACTGTTAAAACGATTCATGAAAAAAAAACTGATAAACTGCTCGTTTAAAAAAAAAATTCATTTGAGTGTTGCTGCTCCCGAATCAAAATGCGGTTGGCCAACCGTGATCATGTGCTGAGCATGTCAACTATGTGGACCTGAGGGGCTGTGGTTAACAATCTTTGAAGGTGATAGGAGGCACGACACTCTGAGAAGGATACCTGGGAGGAGTAGAGGTAAGAGAAAAATGTTTTTACTATTGTTGCTGGTCTTAGAATGAATTAAAGCAGTAACAAAACAAAAATAAAAACCTATTGCTCGGGATCAGGAGAGCATGAATCATTAATCTGCTGCTTCAGCATTAGATTTTAAAATGACTGCATGTTAACGCAACCTACATTCTGTTAAAAGCATGTTGTCGGGTGAGCTCAGTTCTATCTTGTAATCTCATCGATCTGACATAGGCAAGCAAGGTTTACAGCTTGTACATCAGAATGATGAGATTACAAGAAAATTAAAAGGTAGCCGACTATGCATAATAAGGGCTCCATACATTATACAATAAATAAATTGCATTTAACAATCATTTATTAACAAAATCATAGATTCTCCTCCCACTTTGTAAGGATTTACTTATAGCACTTTGACAGCACTAGCGCCAACATCCCCTACAGCGACAGCTACAATGCGACCATCAGCATTGTAGCTACGGGATGTCGGTGTTCACAATTGGGGTGCTACACCCCGTACCCCCCCTTGTGGGGGGCTCCACCCCCACACACCCCAGTCTCTAGGATTCTAACTCCAAGTTGGAGTTGAACTGGGGGGGACAATCACCCAGTGAGGCAGTCCCAATTGGCACACTGACTACGACAGCGACTGGCAGATTTTGCCCGATTCCTGCCAGTGTGGTGGTGTTCGAGTTGAGGTTTCACTGCGGTGACGGTACACACTTTATAAGACATATGTTAGACCTCACTTAGACTTTTGTTCACCATATTGGAGCCCTTAACTGATTAAAGATATCCAACTACTAGAAAAGGTCCAACACAGAGCCACTAAAATAATACTAACATTAAAAAATAAAGACTATGAGAAAAGGCTGAATGAAACTGTATTAGTTTCCCTCCAGGACAGACATAAAAGGGGGGACCTACTCCAGCTATATAAAATCTTGCAGGGCCCTGTCCTTATGGAACAATGTAGCAGATGACACAACAAACAAATCATAGTACCACTTGTAAATACTAACAAAAGAGATAACTTTGGTACTATAAGAGCATCTAAATATTGAAATGTATTACCCCAGAATATAGTAGATGCCGCCAGTTTTGATATGTTCAAAAAAAGACTCTACCATCATTTAAATTGGCATGAAAAATAAGATTTTTTGACCACTAGGTGTGGGAGACATACTCGATGGGCCACAGCCTTTTTATGCCTTAATTTTCCTGGTAATGCTAATATGTAGACTGTACACAGTACTCAAGGTAGCGTCTTACCAGCAATTTATGTAGGGATAGAATGACCCTCTCTTTCTGCTGTAGATACTCTATCTATGTATCACAGCATCCACTACCTTTCTGACTGCCTTGTTCCACTGCCTGGCTACCTTAAGGTCAACCAATATGATTGTTCCAGGGGACTGATTTAAAAGCAAATATATCTGATGCAAGGTGCCTTGCCAAATGGGTAAGATGCATGTAGCATCTTGCATCAAACTTGCTGCAATCCTGATTTTTGAACACTGGCTGCATCAAAATCAGGATGCCTTGTGCCCAAGCTGCCCTGTGCCACCCTTTGTGACAGAAGCTCCTTGCGCCATGTCACATTGGAGCTTACATCATGGTAGCACTACACCATCCCCTTATTTGTAAGTTTGGAATCCCTGCTGTGGATGCAACAGGATGCTCAAGTTAGACCAGCCAGGAGGTGGTCTAAGAGACATGCACCACTGCCTTCATCAGGGGGTGTGGCAGGGACAGTAACAGCTTTACTTAAATAACCCTGAGCAGCGATTATGTTTGCATTTGCAAGTTATTCTTTTTGTGGACTGGCTTTGTGCTTCTGTGCCCATGAGTGCTGGAATTTCTGGATTCTGTTTCTGTCTGGGTCTGGTTACCCTTTTCCTAGCACCGACCTTGTACCATTAATTCAATGCAACTACCTCTGGCAACTGTGTGCCATTTTCTAAGCACAATAAGACACTCCAGGGTTGTGCATTGTGCTGAGATACCTGCACAACCAGGTGCTGAAGGCACTCAACCTGCAACTTTGTGCCTCACTACACCTCTTGCCATGCAGTTATCTCAGCACAATGCACACCCCATCATGTTTTATTGCTTACATGGACTTGTGGACCCTGTGTGTAATATAACATTCACTTAGCAGCAGTATTTTGTTTACATACTGCCTAGTACAGAAGGATACATACCATCCACTTTTAACATATTTTACATACTTTTCATCAAGACTGCAAAAATATTATACTGTTGCAGACATGAAACTTGCTTCATGTAGTTCCAAGTAATGTATCCTAAAGAGAGAGGATAAGATTTTGAAATGTGAAAAATTGGCAAAAATCGAAGTTACTACACATAAGGTAGGATTTTCAAAAGTCATAAAATAAACACAGCTCATTGTTACATCATGTGAGATTTAAAAAGCCATAACATGGTGCTGTTTTAAACCTTGAACATATTTATTGGATTACTAAATGTTTTGTGGTGCTTTACATCCATTTTCTTTTTAGAAATAAATGTAAATGACAGAACAGTTTACACTTGATGTCAACATTGTGTCCAGGCACACTTACACCTGAACATTTAAAACTGGACATAACTTAGCCAGAGCTTTGAAAATTAGACTCAGCTATGTCTGAGCTTCAAAAATTGGAAATAAGGGTAATTTTGCTTATGTCCAATGTTGTATGCAGTAACAGAAAAGTGTACCTTTATATAGGCTCTGGTAGGGTCCTCAGAGTTGTGTGCAAAGTAAGCCACAACATAAATGGATGCAAAACTGTTTAGCTGTACCTGCGGAGTATTTTAATAATAGACCTAAAATGTGTTGGACACTAGGCATGTGTTGCATAACTTCAGACCTGCATCTTGGTCATGGGTGATGGGTGCAAGGAATGGGATGGGATGGGGATTAGAATTGCTATTTACAAATGTTGAATATGTGGCCCTGTATGAGGTACCATAGCATTGATGCACAGTCTCATACCTGTAACTTGGCCTTGGGTAATGAGGGTAGGGGGGTGAGAGAGTAAGTTTAGCAAGCCTAATAACATATTTCTAAACTTTGTGGGCATTGGGTTGAAAGCTGTAATAACTCACTTCCAAACCATGTGGTATATATTTTGTGAAAATTACGACTGATTCTGTTGGCACATGTGGCAAGCCATACTTCTCTATGTCTGAACATTAAATGCTTCTGAGGCATGGGCTTGGACCTGTAACTTATGCTTCGGACAGAAGGTTGTGGGCTAAGGTGAATTAGTTGGCATTAGGGTTGTAAACAAAGGAAAACCACACCACTGATTCTTCAAGACTCCAGAGACTTAAAACCCTAATGCTTTTTCCTTTCCTTACTTTTTTGTGATTTGTGGTCTTCAACCATAATGTTGGTCTTCCAAGCATAGTTTTTGCATTTTTGCCATTAAAATACATGTTTTGTCTGAAAGAGTATTATGTGCCCTGGGACAGCCCAGGTTCCAGTTGCTTTGATGGCACAGCTGAGTAGAGTGACCAGAATGGTATTCCAGGAGGCCATGTTCAAATCCCAGCTGAGGCACTTACTTTTCGCCCTTTGTTTATATGTGATCCATAAATATGAACACCATGACCATGTGATTGAAAAATTAAGTAATTATTTAATTACCAGGTTGTACATTAGAGAAAAAGTAATGTGTGCTCTAGAATAACTCAGGTTCCAGTTGCCTTGATGGCTCAGCTGGTTAATGTGACCAAACAGTTTCCGGCAGCCTCGGTTCAAGTCCCAGCTGAGACATTTACTTCTTCTCCTTCATTTGTATGTACTCCATAAATATGCACACCACTCCCATGTGATTGAAATAGGAAATAAATATGTATACAGCACCAGGTTGTGCATCACAGAAAGAGTTATGTGTGCTCTGGGACAGCCCAGGTTCCACTTGCCTTGGTGGTGCAGCTGGTTAGCGTGACTGGAACGGTATTCTGGGCAGCCTGGGTTCAAGCCCCAACTGAGGCGCTTACTTTTTTCTCACTTGTTTGTATGTATTCCATAGATATGCACACTGCACCCATGTGACTGAAAAATGAAGTAATTATTTATGCAGCACCAGGTTGTACATTGGAGAATGTGTGCTTTGGGATGGCCCAGGTTCCAGTTGCCTTATTAGTGCAGCTGGTTAGCATGACCAGAATGGTATTCTCGGTGGCCTAGGTTGAAGTCCCAACTGAGGCACTTACTTCTTTCTCTCCTTTGTTTGTATGTGTTCCATAAATATGCACAGAGCACCTATGTTATTGAAAAATGAAGTAATTATTTCTGCAGCACCAGGTTGGGGATGGCCCAGGTTCCAATTTCCTTGGTGGTGCAGCTGGTTTGCATGACCAGTGTGGTATTCTGGGCAGCCTGGGTTCAAGTCCCAGATGAGGCTCTTACTTCTTTCACTCCTTTGTTTTTTATGTGTTCCATAAATATGAACACCACACTCATGTGATTGAAAAATGAAGTAATTATTTGTGCTGCACCAGGTTGTGCATTGGAGAAAGAGTAATGTGTGGTCTAGGAGGGTTCAGGTTCCAGTTGTCTTGGTGGCACAGCTGGTTAGCTTGACCAGAATGGCATTCCAGATGGCCTGGGTTCAAGTCTCAGCTGAGGCACTTACTTCTTTCTCTCCTTTGTTTGTATGTGTTCCATAAATATGCACAGAGCCCCATGTGATTGAACAATGAAATAGTTATTTGTGTTGCACCAGGCTGTGTATTGAAGAAAGAGTAATGTGTGCTCCAGGATGGTCAAGGTACAGTAGTCTTGGTCGCGCAGCTGGTTAGCACAACTGGAACAGTATTCCAGGTGTCCTGGGTTCAAGTCCCAGGTGAGGGACTTACTTCTTTTTCTCCTTTGTTTTTATGTGTATTACATTGTAGTATTTTGAATTACAAGGGGAATATATACATTAATTAAACCAAAAACTGTATTTCTGAAAATGAACTAAACATGACTGAAGAAGTACCATATATTAACATGGCAGATAGGATTTTATCAATTTTAAAACAAGTAACTAAACTAACTGAAGTTCTTCCTGATATACTCAATTTCTGTCCTGGAATATTAAAGCTATTGTAACCATTAATATAAATATCTATATCATTGGTAGCCAGGTTTTCTGCAAGCGTATGATATGATGTTCACAAAGAAAGGCACACCATTCTGTATCTGCAAATCTGGCAGCCAAACCAGCAATATTCCAAGAAATTAGTTTGTATTTAATTTTTAAATTATTGACATCTTTGCAAATATTTCCAACAGCTAGTCAACCTTCCAAGTTTACCAATTCAGTATACCTGTTGCTTACAGGGATGGTAAATATCTTGTGGGTACTGCAATCATCTGTACTTGTTTGTGCAAGATGACCATAAGGGGGATGGTTCTTATGAATGGTGTTTGAGATCTTAGTCAAGTCTGGCTCTAAAGAAGGGGTTACATCATCCATACTATTTTCAATAATATTTATACCCATCATCTTCAAATTATTCAAGTTATCCATAATTTTGTTGTAATGCTGTCTAGTCTCCATGGATATCAAAACTTGATTACAATCTAGGCCTTTGCCTAGACGCTCAGCAAAAAATAAGCTGCCTTATACCACAGAACATTGTTGGAAATGGGGGTAACACCCTAACAATCTGTATACTGTATAAAAATAAATTTTGTATCATCATTTTGGTGTAGTTATATTTAAGAATTGTTCAAAAATGTCTGTTATTATGTATTTAAGTTTTGAGTTATCTTCAGGGAATCTTTTTAATCCAAAAACGGAAAGTGTCAGTTTTTTATTTCCCTTTTCAGTATGCACTTATGTGGATTTACAAGTGTGCAATGGCCTGTGCAGTAAGGAACTTTCAATAATATGAATACCTGTTTCATCTAGAATAGGAGTTTTTGTAAAATTAGCTCCATGGCCTCAATTCCCCTTAATAATTCATCAATTTGGCCAGATTTGTTTACACCTGCCCATCTGTGAAAATCCAATATTTTTAAGACCCTAAAATGAATTTGGAGGGCATGCTGAAATAAGTTCTATAATGTTCTTTTGAGATTACAAGGACATTCTTGAGAAAGTTCGTTAAGGCCAAATATGCTAATTTGAGAAGTCTCATAATTAGGGGAACTATTAGAGGCATTCATCTTATCTCTTTTAGTATATCTAAGAATCATACCAAGTTTTTCAATTATCTCATTGTTCAACCATATGTGATTAGCAATTCTAGATGAAGAACAAAATATGTACATACAAACTCTACCACATTTGCCCTTATCATTTACAATTTTGATAAAGTCAGAATCCTCCACATCTGCCCCAGTTGAAACATAGAAATATAGAAACATAGACTTTGATGGCAGATATGGACCACTTGGCCCACCTAGTCTGCCAATTTCCTACCTACAGGATAAGCTATAGATCCTAGTTAACCAACAGCCTATTTCTTCCTATCCCCACAAGAATTGTCTTATGTCTGTCCCATACATTCTTGAATTTTCCTACCATTTTAGACCCCGCAACCTCCTCAGGAAGGCAGTTCCATGTGTCCACCACCCTCTCTGTGAAAAAATACTTCCTCACATTGCCCCTGAGCCATCCCCTCATCTTCAAATTGTGTCCCCTTGCTCTTGCACATCTCTTTTTCTGAAAGGTGCTACCCTCTTGGACTTTGTTGATTCCACTGAGGTACTTAAAAGTTTCTATCATGTCTCCCTCTCCCTCCTTTCTTCAAGGGTATACCTATTAAGCTCATTTAGTCTCTCTTCTTATGGCTTCTCTTGCAGACCCTGCACCATTTTAGTTGCCCTCCTCTGGACTGCCTCCATCCTGTCTATGTCCTTGTGGAGATGGGGTCTCCAGAACTGGATGCAGTACTCCAGATGGGGTCTCACCAACTGTCTGTACAAAGGGATAATAACTTCCTGTGTTCTGCTGGTGATGCCTCTCCTATACATCCCAGTATCCACCAGCCCTCCCTACTGTCTTCTCACATTGCTTGCTACTCTTAAGGACATCTGATATGATTTACCCACCCACCCCACCCCATCCTTTCCATTTTTGTTGTTGTTACTACCTCACCCCTCATTGTGTCCTCTTCCCCTGGGGTTTTGTTTCCCAGGTGCATTACTTTGCACTTCTTTGCATTGAATCCAAGTTGCCAAGCTCCAACCTTGCCAAGTCCCTTCTCATCCTTTCTACTCCCCCTTGTGTATCAACCCTGTTGCAGATCGTTGTGTCATCTTCAAAGAGGCATACTTGCCTGCTGCCCTTAACAGATGCACAAGCTTATTCTTGATCATTTTCAAGGATGGTTTAGGCTCAGTTTTTAAGCCAGAAAGGCAAAGTATGGCACATTGATCAGAATCAACCAGGTTTAGACTATTTGCTGAATTTATCACATGAACCTGATCAGCTGGTTTTACATTTGGATTTTCATAAAGTGGAGCATTTTCAGACCACCAGTTGTGCCAGTTTGACCTTAGTGCCTTTATATCAGATTCTAGGAGCTATAGATATCAATTAACTTACCTACTTTAGATTATTCTGTAACCTGTTTGATGTCCTCTTACATGGGATTGCTATGATATATATTCAACTAAGTTTGTCACTAACTATCATTTGGTAATTTATTTTCTTTCATCTTATCTAAGGATTTTTATAGGCTCATTGTTAGTAGGCAGACTTTCTCTTAGCTCCTCTATACCTATAGATAATGAGCTGGTTCTAGTGTTATATTCTGTATAAGCAGTTTGATCATTATCAAAAGTCAAGGGTTTATTCTTTGTTGTTCTTTTTACTTTTTTCATTAGTTTACACTTGGCAAGTTTTTCTGTCAAGATTACAGGCAGAAGGTCTGGTCTAATTAGTACTGAATCATTGCTGGTCTGAACATTTTCCTTCATGATGATTGAAGGATAATTATTTTGAGGTGCTAGTATATTCAGTTTATGCAAAATATCCTTCAGTCTAAAACTGTTTAGAGTGATATTTTCCTTAATTATATCCATCTCATTCTTTAGGATTATCATCTGATCCATCAGGAGCAAATGTGCAATATGGATGTTGCATACATTTTCTGAGATCATTACTTAGACTGAAAGGATAATTATTTATTGAATTTGTGTGAAAGTCATCTACCAAATTTTGGGCAGCTGAGTTATTTTATAGCTCTTCAATTTTCTCACCAAATTAGTGTTTCTAAATGAGTCTTTGAACAAAATGTTTACAGAGTAAGCAGTGTGAACAGGGTGCACTTGCAGCTCCTCTGGATCTAAATGGTTTTCAGTGGACCCTTCAATTTTTTTTTTACATTTTGAGGACTGAGTGGGCCCTCTGAGACAGTCAAGTCCCTTTTTCAGGGGTGACCCAAGGAACCAAATGTTCCAAGCATAAGAACACAGTACAGATACAAATAATTATGTACAAATATCATTGGACAGTTACATACATTCAAGGACTAGACTAGCCATCCCATTCATTGGGAGACAGACAAATTACAGATGACAATTGCAACATAGGTGAACACCAGTAAGGTTGATATGCATACAATATAATCGTAGTAGAGTCAATTAGTACATAATTACAGAGTTCAGACAATTGGCTGTGTACAAACTCATAGCCCTAGACATTGATCATACACACCGGAAGAGTATAGGCAAGCAGGTGGAAAAGTTTAGAGAAGATTAGGTACAGTTCCCATTATAGACTAGAGGCTTGTAAAATATTTCCCTATATTGTCTTTTGAAGAGAGTAATGGTCTTGCATAAGAGTAGTGAATGTGAATGATCATTCTACTTTTGTGGTGCTGTGAAGGAGAAGGATCTTCTTCCAACAGCTAGGTGAGTCTTGGGCAGACCTAGCATTGGGAGGTGTGAGGACCTGAGTGTTAGTGGGAAGGATTTCAGGGTTAGTAGGTTAGATATACTCAGAGGAGGTGGGAGGTGTATTAGCTTGAAGGTGGTGCAATATACCGGGAGGTTAAGTTTGGACGTGAAAGATGGCCAGCCCAAATTGTTTATCATGTCACAGTGATGGATGAAAGTTGGGGCCTTAATAGCAAATTGGGCAATTCTGTGATAGGTCATTTTGAGTTTGTTCAGGAGTGTACTCTTAGAGGAGTGGATTATAGAGGAACTGTAGAAGAGGTCTGGAAGAAGGGTGGCAGAGGCAATATTACTTCTTACACTACTTGAGAGGTAGGGAGCAGTGCAACATAGAAGGTCTAGTTTATAATTAGTAGCCTAAGTGACACAGGTTATGTGCTCATTGAAGGATAGATGCTTGTCAAGTACTACACCCAGGTATTTAAAGGATGTAACATTTTTGAGTTGAGTGTTAGTAGATGTATTGATAACGGGGTGGCTGTGGACGTTGTGTCAAAGCAGGTATGGTGGAACAACATGGATTTAGTCTTTTTGTGTTCAGAACTTGTAGGTTATTATTAAACCATGTTTCTAGAGTCTGAAAGTCATTTGTTAGGTCAGAGTTAATACTTGAGACATCACAGGTGGATCTATATAAGATGGCATCATCTGCATATAGCTGAACCAATCCCTCCACAATTCAAAGGAAGGTCATTAATGAATATTGAGAATAGTAGATGCCTCGGATTGATTCCTGGGGAATCCTTTGAGATTGTAAATAAGGTTTAGATGGTACCTGCTCATTTGACTCATTGAAACCTATTATCTAAGTAGTTAGAGACCCAAGAGATAGAGATAGTTTTTGTCAAGACCGAGGTGGTGAAGCTTACAGATGAGAAGTAAGTGGATGACTAAATTGAATGCCTTTGTTAGGTTGACAAAGACTGCACCATTGGCTTTGTCCTGTCCATAGCCTGAATATATTAGTGGTAACCTCAGGAGAGCAGTTTCTGCCCCATGCAATTTCTGAAAGCCATGCTGGTTACTAGTGAGGGCATTGGTCTGTTCAAGGTAGGATAATGGTTGATTATAAAGTATTCTTTCTTGGATTTTAGCAATTGAACACAAGATAGATATGTGTCCATAGTTTTCAATAAGGTTGGTTGGACCACTTTTATGTACTGAGACAACAACTGCTGTTTTCCATTTGTCTGGGATGGTTTGCATGTAGAAGGATCTATTGATTAGCAGAAGATTGGGTAGACAAGTGCAGGTGCACCTATTTTAAGAAATGTGGGTGGTAGGAGTCAAACCCTGGTGAGCTGTCAGGGTTAAGTCCTCTTAGCAATTTAAAGACCTCTTTTGAGAGGTAGTTTTTAAGTGGAAGAGTGGGTGGAAATTCTGGATGGCTAGCTGGTGGCACAGGACAATTAACAGGAAGGTTGGTTTTGTAGGTATCAAGGTCTGTAAAGAAGTGATTCAGCCCTGCTGCTATTTCCATGGGTGAGGATAGTGTAGAGCCTTTTGCTGTCATTGATTGAGGAAGATCTTTTCATTACCCTAGAAGCACATTGATTTCCTTCCAAAAACATTTGGGGTTGGAGAGGTGTTATTCCTGTAGTGATAGAAAATGCTCCCTTTGGGTTTGCCTACCTTAGATTTACAAATATTGCTTAGCTGCTGGTAGGTGTTCCAGTCAGAGTGGAGTCTAAAGATTTTGAAGGCATGCCATGCTTTGTCACGAGAGTGCATGAGGTGCCTCAGTTCCTGTGTGAGCCAGTGAGAGTGGGTGCCTTTTGATCTTCTTAGTTTGTGGGGAGCATGGTGGTCAAGGATGGAGGTGAAGGTATTGACCAGATATTATAATGCTAGGTTTATGTAGGAAGGGACGTTATTGATGACCAGTCAGCTGTGGTGAGACCTGAGCAGAGGGATTCAGCAACAAAGTTGGTTAGGTCCCTTGTTTAATGGATTTTGGGGAGGGATGCAGAGAATTGTTCTTCCAGGTACAAAATGTCGAAGAATGTCACTGAGTGCATCAGGGATATTCCAGTGGCCTTAATAGAATTTGGATTATTAGTATCCAATCTAGGAGGTACTTGCCTGACTTCATATTCATTCTTGTGGGATCATGGAGGATTTGCTCCAGTTTAGTGTCCAGAAGGCAGCTTGGTACTGTGTTTTAAGAGGCCCAAACCAATTCAGGTTAAAGTCATCACATATTATAGTGTCTTTCTTAGGAGGCAGTCCAGACTAGTGAAGAATTCAGCTTGGGAGGACACTTGATTCAGGGTTAGATAGATGCACCTCCTGTTACATTCTTGACTTGGCAAGGGTGACTGAGATAAAGACGTACTCTGCAGCTGAGCTGATCTTTAAGTCAGTTAATTCTATTGACTACCAATCCACCTCCAGCATAATTAACCCCCACCTCTTCTGGGGCCCTGTCCCATCTGTAGTAGATATAGCTAGGAATGGTGACCTCATGAGATAGTATGGATGGTTTTAACCATGATTCAGTAATGCAGAGAATGTCTGGTTTGTAATTCAGTATCCAGGATTCCAATTCACTTTTTTGCCCCTTGGAAATATTTGTTTTTGATGGATACCTAAACAAAATTTTGACAACAAACTTCAAAAATGTGGCCTCAAACAGGACTAAAGGAAAGGCTGCTGAATTCATTAATGCTAAACTACATTTATATAAGTTATGCAAATGTGGTTCCAAAGCATTTGAAAAATGTAAAATCAGCCTTCCAATTTCAAAAAAACTGCCTTACCTGCTTCTTAAAATGGCCATCAAATGTGTTAAGTGATGACATCATCAGAGCCAGAGTCAGAGAGATATATGGCCCTGTATAGTGCTAACTAGTTCTTTTTTCCCTTTGTATAGAATTGTTTCACCAAAATTGTCAAAACCATGTGTATTATTTAGATCAATATGCATGTTAGGCTATGGTTCTGTTCATTTTGTATACTTTAACCTGCTAAATTGTGTTTAAATCCGACTGACTTTCTCTTTGGCAAACCACAGTGCAGTACAAATCTTGAATAACCTGGTGATCTAGTGGTTATGGTGGATCCCGCATGGTACAGTGGGAGGGGGTGTTGGAGTGTGTGCATACTTGTTATGCACTTTTTAACATTTTTATGAATCCCTTATATTTTCTGCTATTATGCTTTTCTAGTATGTTTTTGACTGAAACTACAAATGTAATCCCTATTTTTGAATGAAAACATTTGTACAATCAATAAATCAGACTTCTTCAACAAAGTGAAATGCAGCAACAGCAAGCAAGTACTTTACAATGGGGGGAAGGTTACAGGCGCATCCTCCACCACCCCATAGATTCACCACTTCTGTCGTCCCCCTTCCCTGAATATAGCAGTACTTTGCAGGAGTGACTTTCTCTGTCCCCCTCTGGTATTCATTCTCACTACTTCTCCCCACACCAAAAACTGGTGAGCTCATCACCCTTGTGCATTATGAATGTGGGTAGTACAGTCCCCAGGTTTTTTGACATATCAAAAATAAACAAATCTTTCCAGTAAGTCAGTCTGATAGCAGCAGGGAACAAGGGGAATTATAGGCTTTCCTATCCTTAAAAGATCTAGGCTACCTCTGATTAGGTACTATTAAATGATGGGTGTGCACATCATTATGCATGTCATTCAAGAGTGCCTAATCATAGGTGGATTAGATCTTATATGGGTAGGAATGCCTATGATTCTCCTTGTGCCCTGCTGTTATCAGCCTGGCTTACCAGAAGATCATGTTTACTATTAATATATAAAAATGACACGGGCAACTGTACTAACTGCATTCATGATGCAGAAGGGTAGTGAGCTCACCAGTTTTTGGTGTGGGGAGCAGAAGAGAAGAATGAATGTCAGAGAGGGACTGAAGAGGCCATTCCAGCAGGGTACAGCTATATTCAGGTTAGGGAAAGACAGGAAGGGGGATGTTTAGCAGATCATTGTGAGATCTGAAATGTAGAGTTGCCAGCACCATGATCACTACCTGACTGTGAATGAGAACAGCCAGTGATGACAAATATTCAGTGGCAAGGCTGCACTTAGAGTGTTACTTGAATTTGGTGCTGGGAGATTACCCTCAGGTGTGTGTGTTGGGGGGGGGTGTTGACGTTTGTTAGGACAGTATTGAGGGAGCTGTGTATAGATCATTCAAAATTTAGAAAGGTGGTAACCAACTAGCTTGCATTGTAGAGCAGGGCACTAAAAAATACAGGAGAAGATTTGCAGGGAACTGTCCTGCTGGGCTCTACAGATCACAGGTAAAGGAATAGACTGACACTAGAAGTCCGGTGGATTCAATCAAGGCATTAGTATGCCTCTCCTGCTAATAATATTGTTATCCATAGTAAGTACAGCCCTTATGAGGGCATGAACAGCACTTTTTCTGGTGAGTCCTGAAGCTTACTGCTTGGCCCTCCATGAAGACCCAGTTGTTGGTTAATGAGGTGGGACAAAAACACAACAGGAGAACTGTACATACTGCCTTCACTGTGCAGAAATGTGGTGATCCACTCAATGTTTACTGTGGGACAGAAGTCAAACATTGAAAAAGTGGACTTAAGTGTGATTTGGCAGGTATTTTTAACTGTGCCAGCTGATGATCCATATTGGTGTAGGGATGCACAACTCTTTTAGATACTGTGTACGATTACAGTCTGAGGTGTGATAATTCTGTTCATGAGACCGCAAGCTCATGTGCAGTCCCAGGCAATAGTAAAGACATGGTATGCATGGTGGGGTGTTCAACAGAAGCCAGGCTAGATGCAGGGGTTCACATGGAAAAATAATACAAGAGACATTTTTTTTGTGGTTTAACAAGAATGCAAGAGCTTTGGAATTGGACCAGACTGGTACTTCACTGTGTGACCCTGAGCAAGTCATTTAACTTCCTTGTGCTGCCAGGCCACATCTGTAAACAAGGTTTCAGCATAATGTGTCTCTCTGGTTAACAAAAATAAATAAATTAAGGCATCACATAACCACTAGATCATCAGGTATGTGACGGTTGTACTGTTCTGCAGTTTTCCAAAGAGAAAGTTAGCTAGATTGCAAAACATTTTCAGCACGTTAAAGTAAATAAAATAAACAAAATTGTAGCCTAACATGTGTACTGATCAAAATAATCCACACGTTAACACATGGTGTTGATCATTCTGGTAAAACAATTCAAAACAAAGAGGGAAAGAAGAACTAGTTAGCCTATAGGAATCTATATTTGTCTCTGTCTCTGACTCCGATGATGTCATCATGACTCATCACTTGACACAGTTGGCAGACATCTTAGGGAGAAGGCAAAGCTGTTTTTTTAAGTGAAAGGCTTATGTTTACATTTTTCAAAAGCTATGAAACTGCATTTATGTTATTTACATAAATGCAGTTTTAGCATAAATGTAAACAGTAGACTTTACTTTACTTTGCTATGATGCCAGATTTTGGAGTTTGCAGTTTTAAAAAGCTATTTGTTTAGGTATCCTTTAAAGGCAGTATATTAGAACTTATTACATCAGATCTGTCACTATTTATGAAACTGTTTTTATTGACATGTCCATCCTGCTTAAGTCTCTACTAATAAGTGATCTGGAGGACATAGATGTATTTGACCTATTGTCCTCTGAAACAGATGAAAAATATAGGGGTAGAAGTGAGATATGTAAGATCTGTCTTATACATTTGAAGAATCTGATTTGAACTAGTAGCTTCCCCATGTGCAGGCATCACAGAATATGATTGGCTGTTTACTGAATGCTAAACTATTTTCTTTCAAATTAAAGTATTCATTTATTTTAGTCTATGTTTCATTTTTTTAGTTAAGGTTGAACGTTTCTAATTAATTAACCTTTTGTCCATTAGTATTCAACTGTAAGATACTGCTGTCTTTCAAATCAAACCCAAATACTACACAATTTAGTGGAACTATTTCTACTCCATATATTTCTAAAACAGATTCAGCAGCTTGTTTCTTGTTAGGACCATTGTGAGCTTATTAGTAATTACACTTATAGAAGATATGATTAAGTCAAATAGAATGAATATAGTTAGTTTAGACTTTTTTCTAGTTTAGGTTTTGTATACACTTTAAAAGCAGAATTCTGAGTACTTGTGCAGAGACTGTATTCAATCCAGACTCTATAAAATGCTGCTTCTGTGCTTTCTGTTATGGTGTAGCCAAGATCAGAATCACATGTTCACATACACAAACAAAACAGCTGATAATAATTTTCAATAAATATTAGAAACTAAAAGTCTAGTAGGGGTAACCAACAGGTGGTGACTTCATTACTACTAGGCTATTTGACAAGAAAAAGAACAAGCACCAACAGTAAACAGTTTAGTGAGTGCAAATCTCATTTGGAGCACACACTTGTGCCAGAAGTCAATCACAGATTAAAATGTGTTGCATCACAGATCACGGTCCACTGGTTTATGTTCCACTGTTGGTTACACTGATTACTGCCAATCTCCTGATGCCAGAGTACAAGAACACCCTGTTAGATACAGCCCCTTTTAATTCACAAAATGCTCTTTTCTAGGGTTCCAATTAGTTTAATATGTATGCATCTATTAGTTGCAACTGTTTGTTTCAGCCTCATTTAAAGTCCTTGCAGTCCCTCCACACATGGAAGTAGTCCACCAGAAACTAAAAGTGCATAAGTTCAGTAGCAGTCTTTCAAGCGATGAAATAATGTCAAGAAGACTGGGAAATTCTAGATAACCCACATCAACAAGAGCTGAGAACCTTAGTTTAAACAGATAATAGATATAATTAATAAAGCATTGAAAGGAAAAAAAAACTGAATGTAAGATAGCTAAGGCAGAGCTAATGCTAGCCTAAATTGAAGGGGTTCTCTGTATCACAACTGCCTGCAATTGCCTGCAAATGGTCAGTTATACCTCGATTACAAATAGTCCATTTAGTTAATTATTAGTTTCAAACAGGCTAACACTTCCATTAGACACGTTACCTCTTTACCTTAGTTTACCTAAGTTTGTTGGCTTCTGGTATCTATACCTGTGTTACCAGAATAAACTATCAAATCTGAAAAAATTATTTTTTGGGTGGGGTGCAACTGAGGTGCATTAAATACAGTAAGTGCAATGAGAAGCAAGCAGTTTAAAAGTAATAAAGAACTAAAAGTTAAAATCAAGTCTCAAACAAGTTAAAAACTTACTTAACAAGCAATATCTTAGATATATGACCCAAAAGGTTGTAAACATTCAAGTTTGGTCAAAAGTAAGGTTATCAAAAACTAGGCTCAAGGTAGCCACAACTGTGTCTTTATCCTTGCAAACCATGTAGAATATGATAAACTAACAGATGCCACGCATGTGCTTTTACCAGAAATGATCATATGATTGGTAAGGCACCCAGTTTAAATGAATTCATTAGGCACACTATTAACTTTATAAAATATAGTGCAATAAAAGAAATAATTATTAACAATAAAAGTTTAGGAAAATATGACAGACTCCCTGCAGTTCCCAATACTGACCTTTGTGAGCTAAAATTGCAAAACTCACTCACAGGCAGCAGGTAAAATGAAATTGTAACAAATAACCAACTCATACTAAAAATACTGCCAGTGAGTACAATAGTTATTAATTAAAATATGGGATTGCAGTATTACAATAGTACAGATGTGCAAATTTTCAGACTTAAATAAACTTATGATAGACTGAAATTGGTCTAGGAAAGTTAACACAAATTGGTTACTTCCCTAGCTACAATGGAACTCAGTTGCATCAAGCTTGCAGACAACACTCAGCATTCATCAAGCATTCAGCAGGCATTTGTCAGATGAAAATCCAGGATAACACAGGAGCAACTCAGCACAACTGGTTTACAGTGCAGCTATCATCTTGAACACCACAAGCTTTGCAGCATGAGGAAGGAATCTGGGATGAAGCTTCTTTCAAGGGCGAATAACTCTTCCTCACTATGGTTCCTTCTCTGTCATGGTCAGTACCCCCATGGGACCCCATGCAAACCTTCCCCAAGTGCGGGCTCCCTCAAGCCACCTTGGACTCCACACTCTGCATGAAAAAGCAGTGAAAGGGAAGAAAGAACTCTAATATAGCCACACAAGGTAGCCTGGTAAGACAGCTAGGCTTCTCAAAGTAAAAACAAGTTTTACACATGTCTAGGCAATGGTGGCATACTATTTAAAGGCAAGAATAAAGTGTTCTAGCTGTCCTGACTTCTCCACAGTGATGCAGTGTGCAGTGACTAGCTCCCCTCACCTTACTCTCTCTCTTCATAGACAGAGTAGAGCAGTGCAAAAAGTGGAAAACTCAGGGAGTTGGGACTTTTTTATCTTACCTACAGCCTATGTAGTTTGCAATTTTGTTCAGCAATTTTCAGGGTAGAAGGATTTCCTAAAAGAGGCCTTTTGTTTTGGTTTGGTGAAAACAAATATTAGTGGGTTCCATCAGTTCCCAGATCATAAGAATTAGAAATTTCAGTTGTTAGCATGCTCAGTAGGGTTTTCATTTATATGTCCATTGCAAAGGAGGAATTTCGAGCTCATGAAAGAACATTATTCTTCTGTAGCCAAAATTCTTCTTTGTGAGGAAAAAATCTTCTTTTGTATGGCGGTATCTTGTTTTTGATGTTTAAAAACAAATTGAAAACTCATAAAAATGATGCTCTGGAGAAAACCAAAGATGTGAATCTAGCTAAATGGTATCAATTTAGTCAATTTTGGGTTTGTTTTTTGAAAAATGATGTTGAAATATGGTTTTAGGACATCGCTCAGAACCTTGATGGAAGGCTTAGAGCGTGCTCGTATGAAATAGCTATGATTCTTTTATGAGCTCAACAATTTGAGCTCAACATCAGGACTTTATTGGTTTTTTGCAGCTGCAGCTGGAGTGCAGCTGCTGGCTAGGGCAAGGACAGTGAGCCGGTGATCACGTGATCAAAAATGAAAAAACTATAGTTATTTCATGAGATTAGACTAATCAACAGAGGGACCTTCTTGTTTCTTGTAGTCACAGCTGGAGAACTGCTGCCAGCTTCAGTGAGACAAGTAAGACAGTGCTGTCTGGATTTTCTTGCTATCTATCTATCTATCTATCTATCTATCTATCTATCTATCTCTCTAATGTATAGTAAGAAGTCTGGGATGCCCACCCCAGTACCACTTATCTTGCCCTCCTACCCTCCAGGTCACCTGGCCACCTTACCCAATTTATGGTTGGAAGCATCAGAGTGCCTCCCATGTGCCATCAAAGATCATCCCAACACTGTGGTGCCCATTACCCAGGATCAGCTTGGCTCCTCTGAAATTAAGAAAATCGCTTTTGTTGAGCTTTTTCCAATATCCTGAAAAACACAGAAAATGGTCCATCAGCGGTCTGACTCCCAAGATACCCACCCTAACTCCTCACTCAGTTCCCCCATCTTGCACCCCCACATATCCTCACTCACTGAAAATGTCACCAATGTAGATCCACTCTCTGATCAAAGACATGTCTTGCTGCTGGATCTGGTGACTGCAGTATGAAAAAATAAGGTAAGTCCAGTTTAATGTGCTTCATTGGGTTTGAACTTTTATTCATGACTTTGTCTTTTTAATATTTTGATACCAAATTTTCAACATGGCCTTTTTGGAACACCACCTCATTAACAGGGGTGGTGAAATATTTCAATCCAGCAAAAAAAAACAATTTTACAGTTGCTATGCAAAATCACCTTTTGAGTGGGATTTTAATAGTTTCACCAACCTGATTCATGAGATGGGAACATAAGAAGGCTATGACAGAAATTTAGGGTCAAAATATTAAAACACAACAAAGTTGTGAACATACATTGAAGTTTTCTCTACTCTCCTCATAATTTTGGCATCAATGTTTTAACCCTCAAATTTTCAACATGGTTATTTTTTTTACACCACCTCATAAATGGGACAGCTGCCATTTTTCATATCCTTGCCAAAATGTGTTTTTCCACCTGTGGTGCAAAATGACATTTTGGTGGGGATTTGAAAATGTTCACCTACCAGGTTTATGACATGGGGTCAAAAGAAGGCTATGTTGAAAATGTGGTGTAAAAATACAGTAAAATGAGCAAGTTATGATTATTATAACAATGTTAAAATATTTCAACCTTCACTCATGACTTTGCTAGTTTTCAATATTTTGACTCCAAATTTTTAACATACTTTATCCATTTTTTCACACCACCTCATAAACATGACAGATGTTGTTTTTTGAAAACTGGATGAAATGTATTTCAGCCAATACACTATAAATACCACATGTCAAGGGCGCGGTTTCAGAATGTCGCAGAGAAAACCATGCATAACCACAAAGGTGCTGACATAACGGAGTGCGTTGTAACAATGTTCGGACAAAATCCTGACTATAACAACAACAGTGTACACTGTTGAAAAAAGGTAACTGTCTTTCTTCTCCCCCACACCCCTGGACTTATAATTTTTTACTTTTATTTTAGTTTTTGTTGACTGGGTAAGTGCACTAGACAAATTCTGCCTATTTTCAGGCATGACCAAGGGGAAGGGAGGGGATACAGATGAATGTCAACTGACCTTGAACCAGATTGAACTGTTGGTGGTATTTTTTTTTTTAGTGAATGAGGGAAATTTGGCCAGGACATCGAGGAAATTCCCCTACTCTGATGGTAGAGGGCTTGGCCATTTCTCTGAGATGGCCACTTGGAGTCTGGTGTTGGACGAAGTAGACGTTCTGGAGGTAGGAGAGTCGGTCTCCTTCTCTATCTCTCCTCTACTAGAGACCAACCTGGTTACTGGTGAAATGGATTCTATACCTATGGTTTCTGTATCTGCAAATGGTGAAGTTGCATGGTCTTTCGATAGTAAGGGGGAACCTGGAAGTGCTATGGAGAACCCCTGCATTGCTGCTGAATCAAAGGTTTGCCTGCATGTAGTTTCTTCCCAGGACACGGTTACTTTACCGGTGGCTCCAGCTTTCAGTGGCCCTGTCATCAAGGGAATGACGTCTACTGACAGGGGACAGCTGCGAGAGAGAGTTCAGGCTGTGGAGTTGTCTGATGGCTGCTCGCAGGTTACCACAGTATCCGATATCGGTGTGTTTCCAGAGACTGGCAGCTCTTTTTCGTCTGGTGGCGAGTGTCTAGAGTCTCAGAATTGTTCTCCTATAATTGTTGTAGTGGCTTCTACATTAAAAATGATGACTGGAGTGGTACAAGTTCATAGTGCAGACCAGATGAAATAGTCAGCATCTCCCCGCTCAGCTGATTGAGTTCTCACCTTCTGCTCAGACAACTGCTTTGAATTCAGGTACTGTAATTTACTCAAAACAACTTCCTATACCCTTGTCTGTTACCTCTGACTTTCCTAATTTTCCTAATTTTTGCCCTCAAATGGATGTACTGCAGCAAGATTTAAAGGGTCATAGGACCAACTTGGCTTCTGGCTTAAGTCAGCCTGGTACTGCTTTTGACAATAATTTATCTGCTATGGGCATCACGATTGCTGAAGTGCTAAAAGGAGCAGGTTGGGAGAAGTCACCTCTGGATGACACTTGGGCTTCTCCTGCTCGGCCTGGCTCTGAGCCTCAGGGAGATCTGCTGGACATTTCTGACCCCCTAGAACTTCCCTCGGGTCTGCAACTAACACAGAATCCTGTCTGGCATGCTGGTGGGACTGAAACAAAGGTCCTGGACTCTTTTGTTAACAATGAAAAGTGTAATCCTGCTATGGAGGTCACTTTAGAGGAAGGTCCTCCACTTTCTATTTCAAATAAAGACTCATCTGATTTGTTGCAGTTTGAGGACTCCACCGTTCTTTCTGCTGAAGCAGGAGATGGTAGTATACTGGATTGTGCCGGGTGTGAAGCTCTAGGTCCTAACCCTGAAGGATTTTTGCCGTGGCCTACTGCACCTCCCTCTGCCACTGACCAGGCACAGGCTAAAAGGGCTCCTGAACAAATTAATAGCTAGCAAAGAAATAAAACATTTGCTGGACTTTTCATACTCCTCCAGAGCAAGCCAAAGGTGAAATGCTGTGCAACTGAGTTATAGGGGTGAGCTGGAAGTGTTTCCTGATCATCTATATGTTGGGAAAACTTTGATAGAAACTAGCTTACAGTTTTCAACGCCTGAAATTTATGCCCTGATTCATACCTCTGGGGGTAATTATTTTGACATCAGTTTTAAATTGCTGCAGGCCTTGACACATTTGGCATAGGTATCAGGAAGTAAGGCATACCTCTTTATGGTCTCCTTTCTTTGCTATTCCCTTACAAAACCTACAATAAAATCCATTACTGTTTTATTTAAAATGAAGGGGTTGCAATTACTGATATAATTAGATGGCTGTCCTCTAAATGTATGGTTATTGGCTTGCCTGATCCTATTACAGATTCCAAGCACTTTTGGACAGGAGGATGGAAGTTACAAGTGAAATTGCCTATGGTGAATGGTTCTATCCAGCATTTACCTAGTTGTTTTATTTAGGTTTTATCCTGGACAACCTAAATCATGTTTTTTGTTGTGGGCTCACACATCTAAGTAATGCTTGTGACAGACTTAAATTTTCCCTGTGTCTGGGTTCTGGACATGTCAGTATTAATTGCCCTCTCCAGATTTATTGTAACTTGTGTGAAGAGTCTTCCCACTCTTATCGAGATTGTCCTTGAGAGTCAGGATGAGACTGTCTCTAAGGCCCAATGCAATGCTCAGGCTAGGCCTCAATTTAGGGGTTTTGTTCAAGAACACTCCTCTCCCCCTTAAGTTCTCACTTGTCCCGCACTGTACAAATGCCCCCTATTTTGTCTCAGGCTGACTCAGGTGAGGTTCAGTTACTTTCTGACTCTGCACCGGCTGAGGACAGCATGATACCCCCGTCTGGTCCTATGGCCACTGTGGACACTGTGTTATGGTCTGAGACAATTAGTGGGCCTAGTACCTCCACCCAAATCTGTGACCCTAAAAATGTTATGCCCCCTCCGGAAGATTCTGACTGGGTTCAAGTGGGTACTCGTAGGTAAACGAGAAGTGCTACTTCTAAAGAGGCACCTGCTTTTTCAGGATCCCAGACCTCTGATTTAATTACTAAAACAAATTTGCTGTGCTAATCAAGAAAAACAGGCCACAGAAACTGAGGATGATTCTGATGCCTCCTCTGTGGCCACCTCTCAATTGAAAATGTTAACTGAGACTGATCAGCTTTCTGGTGATGCCAAAACTGTTAGGAAAAAGAGGTGCAAAATGAAATCACCGGGGGAAAGGGAGAGGTAAAAAGAAGTCCTGATTGTATAGTTTAAATGGGGGAGGTTTTGTCATTTGGCATTTTATATGTCAACAGCCTGAAAAATCCTAAAAGGAGATGGGCTATTTTTTCTTTCCTTACTTCCATTAAACTCCATATTGTTTTTTTTTTGCAAGATACCAGACTTCACTCTCTCAGGGAGTCTAGTCAGGCATCTCATGATTGGAGGGGTGGACTATCTTTCTGGTCTCTTTTGGAAGAGGTGTGTGCAGGCGTGGGTATTATTTTTAATAATTTAGAGGTCCAAGTCATCAGACTTATTGACCTAATTCAGCGTTGTGTCCTTATTTTGGATGTTATTATTCAACAACAAGAATGGAGATTAATCAACATTTATAACCCCCAGATTAAAACACAAAGAATAGCCACTCTTAAAACTATTCAGCCTTTTCTCCATTCTTCTAAATCAATATTTTTGGGGGGGACTTTAACTGTATTTTATCTCTTTCTGATAAAACAGGGGTGACACAAAAGTTATGTACTGACTGGAATTTTCTTAGCACATTATATACTATAGCTAACCTATACAGTCCTGGAATGATATGGGGTTCCACAGGATTTTGTCTCTTGAATTAAAAATGTATATAAATATGCCTCCATGACTCCGGTAGTGAATGGTTTAAAGGGTTCTCATATCCAAATCAAAAGAGGGGTACATCAGGGTTTTCCCTTAAGCCCCCTTTTATATGTTTTTTTTATAGACCCTCTTCTTAGGAAGCTGAACACTGACACTTCCATCAGACATATTTCTGACAAATCTTCACTGTTTTTTGCTAATGCTCTGGCTTATGCAGATGACATTTGTATATTATTAGCAGATCAGGCCTCAGGATTACAAGCTATTGAGATTGTGCAGTTTTCTCGTTAATCTCTGGGTCTAGTTTAAATAATCAAAAAGTTTTGATACAGCTATGCAGATTCCTTTACAAGATGTTCATACTGAGATTGGTGGGATTCCATTAGGTTTGAGCAGATTCAGATTCTGGGTCTTTCTTTTGGAGTACCTTTAGCAGCAGAAAGTAATTGGCTTTCTTCTATTTCTGTTGCAGAAGACAAAATAAAAATGGAAATCTTTTCCCACGTCCAGGAAAAAAATGTATCTATATGTTGAAAACTTTTATTATTCCTATTTTTTTGTTGGTCAGTTACATTTTTCCACTCCCGCTTCATTTAGAAGCACGCCTGTACAATTTATTTTTTAAACTCGTATGTGGCAGTAGATTGAACCCTGTTAAAAGAATAATTGCTTATTGGCATATAAACAAGGGGGTCTAAATATGGTTAATCTAGTATTATTTTTCTTTGCTATTTTTGTACATTCCAATGTTTACCCTAGCATGACTGGTCATCAGGAGTGATGGGTATGGAGTTTCACTTCTAGAACCCAATATTTTATAGATAAGTGGAGAGCACCAACCTGAAACCCTTTACTAAGATTCTACAAAGGGACTTCTGGGTATATTGTTGAGCTTTTTAAAAAAATAAGACAGTGGCATGTATCCAGTCAGTGCCGGGTTTGCAAAACAGAAAGCTCCTTTATTCCTCTGTTTTGGATAGAAATTTTTTGTTAGCACCCTGTTTTGACTTGCCTATTGACAGTCAATATTTAACTAAACAATTACTGGATGATAGAATTCTGATAAAAATGTGGGACACTGTATGGCTGTGCTGTCATAATAAGTTAAATATTAAAGGGAATCCAGGCCCATAAACAAATAGAAGAATGGTTTTGTATCAGGGATTCCTGTGTTTTGCCAAGTGGAAATGATGGCTCACCTTTTTTTGATTGTCATTTTATAGAACCATTATGGGCTCAGTTGGCTCATGAGTGGTCTTTACCCATGTTAGCCAATATAACATACTCAGATCTGGTATATGGGAAATTTGGGCTTGACTGGAAAATATTTTATCCTGGTACTCTTAGAGCCCTTTTGCAATTTTCAAATTGTGCATTTGGCATAATAGATGTCTGTTTGTACTTCAACAGAAACAAACTACACTGACTGAGTTGAAATGTCTTATTATGAAAGAAATTTTGCATGTTTATGAATCAGAAAAAGGCATTAATGGCAGCTTTAGTTGCATATTGATGGAGAGCACTACCTTTAATTCTTTTGAAGGGTTACTTGAAATAGAGAATGTGTCAGTTTTGAAGCTTCCTGTACTATTCTTAGTTGGTTCATTTATAGAGTGTGTATTACCTTTCTAATTTTTTGTAGGTTATCTTTTGTTTTTAAGATCTATGGTATTGATTTATTGTGTTCTACTGTTATTATGAAGTCTTTGTTTTGTTATATTGTTTTCAATAAAAATTCCCTACTGTTGACCAGTAGGGGGACTGGGTACTGAGAGCTTGGTCACTTTGTGCAGTCCTTGGAAGAGGATGGACGTCTCAGGGAAGGAGAGCAGCTGTTGAGCTCTGCCTTGAGTCTAAGGAGATGATTATGGAGAAACCAGTATGTGGAGATGTAGTACTTGAAGAACAAGAAATATTTGTTTCTGCAGAAGATTTAACCCAATGTGCATTTCAGCTGGTGAGCATTGTAGAGATTACTGAAGTTTCTAAAATGGAAACTCTTCAAGAACAGCTTTGGCTTCAACTTGCTGTTCTGGCTCAAGAACAAGACCGACTTAAAAAACAGATGTTTTCGCTAAACCCCTCAGCTATGCCTGTCAGTGCTCAGGAGCAGGCTGTCATTCACTGTGGCCTGAGAATACCAAGAAAACTTCGAAACAGACCAGTCTGGTAAGCCCTTACATGTTTCTACACATTTTTTGGAAAGACTGTTCAAAAAGATTCCTTGTTGGCTGGCAGTAAAGAATCAGGAGAGATTCAGTGCTTAGAGCCATTACTAGAAATGAGAGAACTTAAACCTGCTTTAAACCTGCCACCTGTTGCTAAGGCACAGTCTAAAGATCCGAATGAACTAAACTTGGTCAGCAGCAGCTCAATTTCTGATTTGAACCATACTACGCTTTCTAAAGTGGAGAGGTTTGTCTTTTGGAACCCGCTGGTAACATCCCCAAATGGTATCTCTGACCCTGAGGCTCCTGTGTGTTTCAAACTGCCCCTGAATCAGGATGGAGTTTTGAATTTTCATTTACCAAACAGCACCAGCTGTTGCATGAAAAACTGGGGATGACAGTAAAGACAAACAGACAGCTGTAATCTTTTCAAAATGGAACTTGGGGACATTAGAGAAAGTGAAAGGTACTACTTCTCATGGTTCTACAGAAGTTAGTTTGGTATTTTCACCACCTAGTCCACACTCACAACCTCTTGCAACTGACACATGGTCCCCACAATGAGCTTTGAGTGAAGCAGGTGGACTTTGCATAAGGAACGTGGATTTCCACATCTGATTGGGATCCAAAGTTAAACTTTTCACAGAACGAACCTACCTGGAAACCTAATCTACCTGTTGTACCTCTGACATCTGATGATAGTTCTGCTGTTCCAACTGAAGTTAGGCCATCTCCTGCAGCCTCACAGACTACTACTCCCTTATCTACTGATATTTCTGATTCCACTTTGATTAAAAGAACTGAGCATTTCCCTAATGCGTCACAAGATAAACCTGATTTAGAGAAACCTTTATTATCAGATGTATTTTCTAAAATTAAAAGGAGCGCATCTGCAGGAATGCAGTTAGGCTTCATTATAAGGGGGTTGGAGGTTAGGCCTGATAGGCATTATGTGAGAAAAAGTTTACTAAAGGACTCCTTGCATTTTTGCCTGGAGAGGTCTTGCATTTATCAACATTTCAGGTGAAGACAACTTTGATATCAGTTTCCATTCTGCCTATGTTCTGGATTTGTTTTGGAGCGGTACAACCAGGTAAAGTTTTCACCCATATGGACCCCTTTTAGTCATACCATTGACTAAACCTTTGATTAAATTTGTTACCATTATGTTTCAGAATGAGGGGTTCATGTGGATGATATTACTTACTGGTTGTCCCATAAGTATGAGGTAATGAGCTCTCCTGAAGCCATTCTGGATTCCGAGCAGTTTTGGACTGGAGGCTGCAGGTTCAAAGTGAAGCTTAGACAAACTGATGCTGGTATTGATCATATTCACAATTCATTTTTGCTGGGGAGGAATAGGGGGGTTTGTTTTTATGCTGGGAAGCCCGGGGCTTGTTATAAATGTAGGCATCATACCCATTTGCTAGTTCCTGCGATAAACCTAGATGTGATAATTGTGGGGAAATAGGTCATATTGCCTTTCAATGTGCTAATCTTACAAAGTGTGACCTATGCAAAGATACTGGTCACTGTTTTCAGAATGTATATGGGCAGCTAAAAATAAAGCTTCTAGTGGTAGCCCTGATCTTCTGATTCAGAAGGCCCAAGATTTAGCAGCTGGTCCAATCCAAATGGAGTCTACTCCCTTAGCAGACATCCTTATCTCTCCTTAGATATACCTCAAAGATTTGGACAGTCTGATGGAAAACCTCTTTCACCCCTTCTGGGGTTCCCCCTCCCCCCTTCTTTCTCCTGCCTGTTACATTTCACAGCAGGAGATGCCATATCCTGATCCTCCAGTTAATCCCCCGGTGGTTCCCGTTCAGAGGTCCTCAAGGAAACTTGAACCTCCTCCTGCCCCCCCAATAGATATTAAATCTAGCAGTCCCTTTGCCTTTCTGTCCACACAGTGGGGTGATACAGAAATGGACTGTGGGGAACCAGATTCTCAACCAATTCAGGATAGTCATCCATCCCCATTCCAAACACAAGAAGAGTATAAAGGGGAAAAGAAAAAAGAAGGAAAAAAGATGGTTAACCTGTACTCTGTAAATGGCTTTCTTTAAAATAGGGTCATTAAACATTCACAGTTTATTGAATCCAAGACGATGACAGGTAGTTTATGACTATGTTCATGGTAGTTCTATTGATGTATGCTTGCTTCAAGAAATGTGGATGTTTACACTTGATCAAGCCAGGTTTTTTCAAAAGGAATGGTGCTGGAGCCCTTCTTACTGGTCTTTTGGTCAGCAGACAGCTGATGTTATTGGATTCCTTTTCAATTTATATGGTTTTTCTCTAATCCAAATTATTGATTTAATTCCAGGGAGAATAATGATTCTTGATGGGATGAGGAATTCTATGGTATGCCGATATATTAATGTTTACTGTTCCCAGGCAAAAGCAGAATGGGTAACACTTTTTTCGCTACTTCTGCCCTTTCCAATCACCTCCTTTAAAGTCTTTTTATGTGGAGATTTTAACTGTGAACTACAGAAGGTAAAAAGTGGACTCACATGCAGCAGGAAAAAGATCTATTGTGATTCCAATGCTTTGTTTCAATTAATAGACACATCGGGATTGTTGGATAGTAGATGTTTCCAACATGGTGGTCCACAATTTACTTTTAAAAGGAATTTCTCTACATCTACAATTGATTATATGTTTCTTTCAAATAATCTTCCCCCCTGTAAATGTTATACTTTTCCGATGGCCTTTTTGGATCATTTGCTTCTTCAGTGTGTTTTTTCCTCAAATTCAGTACCATCACCCCAAAATACAAGGTGGAAAATGAGTTAGCCTATGTTAAAATGTCCATTAGTGATAAATAATATCAGGTCATTACTCATAGCACAGCTCTCAGTCTCAATTCTTTATGATGATTTAGGAGAATAGTGGAGGCGTCTAAAGAAGATTTAAAATAATGTTAATAAATCAAGGAAGGTCAGGTGAAAATTTAAAATTTCTGCATTATTTAAAGTTGTGTCAGCAGTTATATTATTTATTTTCTATGGTAAACACTTCAAAATTTGATTATTCTACCCAAATAGCAGCCATAAAACAACAAATTCAGGAGGTACAATATGATAGCGCTAGTACAATGAAAGTACTTTTTCAGGAAGGCACTTGGAAACAACCCCATGGGGATTCCTATGAAGCCTTCAAAGAATATAAATCCAAAATAACAATGTCCTCTATGGTAACTCAGGATGGGCGCTTAGTTCAGGATACTGCTAGTATTCATGACACGATAAAACAATTTTTACTTTTGTATAACCCAGTGGTGCCCCCTAGTGTGGAGGATATGACACATTTTTTAAATATGATAAAACTTCCACAACCAGGTTTTGATATGTCTAGTTTAACTGGTCCTATTACAGCCACAGAAATTGAGGGTGCCATTAAATACCAGAAGAATGGGACTTCTCCAGGGACTGATGGACTAACGTCTGATTTATATAAAACATTTCTTTCTGAATTTTTGGAATGTTTGGTTCTGGTGTTTAATTTTTTTCTCTCCACTTTTAAATTTCCTATTTGGTTTTCAGAGGGTTTGTTAACTTGTTTATTCAAATCAGGGAATAAAGAGAATTTGGATAATTGGAGACCAATTACGATCCTAAATTCAAACTATAAATTAATAACTGGGATTTTAAATTCCAGACTCAGGCAATGTTCCCTCTAATTTTTAGATTCTGTGAGTGGGCGACTGATATGTGTATGCGGCACTTTGTGCAGATTCATGTGCAACTTGTAGCCCATACAAGCATACATTTTATTGCCAATAAACAGTAGAAAACATAGCCAAACACTAAAATACTTAATGCAATGCATAAATATACAATTTCGGACTCAATCCAAAGCTTGAATGTGCACCATAACAGTCTAAACTTGAAGGCTGTGTAAATTGTACGTTTCATAAGAGTCTTGCATACATCTAAAATGGGTGATGCCACATAGCTATGACATCAGCATTCCAGCCAAGCTACTGTGTGAAAGTGAGGGATTTAAATGTGAATACATTTTAAAAATGCTGTAAACATTAGTTAGTGATCTTGCTGCATGAATTGCTGTCTGCACTGCCTCTTGATATATTGTTGTTATTCTGAAATCTGTTATTTTGCTCCTGTTCATTCACTCCCCCCATATATCTGTAAATTTGTACGTCAATAGACTACCCTAAAAGTATGAAACTGGAAGTGCCAGTAATATATATATATCTATATATATATATATATATATATATATATATATATGCACTTTCCACCTAAGCAGTATATGATGATGATTGCTGAGTACACCATTTCACTTGCCCACACCTCTCCCCGTCCCCCTATTAGGAAACAGACATCCAAGAGCTCACTAGCATTCCATGTTCATTTAGTTCTTCACATTAATGGTCAATGCATAGCTGCTAATTATTTTTGCTAATTATATTTTTCCCCACAGGTACTGACTGACGGTATAATAAAAATGTTCACTAGAAATCATGTGTCTGTGTGTTTTGTTTCTGAAATTGGGTATATTTTATATCACAGGCAGCTTGTTAAAATACAGGTAGATTTAATGGTTAGTGAGACCTATTTGAACAACTTGTTTTTCAGTCCCTATGCTGCAGTACTGTTTTTAAAATCTATTCTTTTCTGTCCCATGTTTTTTCCTAAGGCTGCATTGATCATCATCACTACTTATTTGAAAAAGGGGGAAAAAACAGTCTGAGTATGTCTCTGCAGAGTCTGCAGTGAGAGGGCACCTCTGAAGTTGATGGTATCACATTATTTTGATCTCTGTATATTACTATCATGTACATGTTGCTATGAGCATAGTTTCTGAGATTAATAAATACAGATTTCATCTGATTTCGTTTCTACCAAATGAAATATCATAGTTATTTAATCAATTTAATTTGTTCCCATTATTGTGTGTGTGTGTGGTGGGGGGTGAGTGCCGCGATGTTGACTGGAGTAGTAGATTACAAATACAACCTATGCAGCATTATATGCTTTTCCTTCTGAATCTTGTCAAGGGAAAACATTTGCATTGTTTAAATAACTGTGATATTTCCTTCGGTAGAAACGAAATCAAACGAAATCTGTATTTATTAATCAGAGAAACTATGCTCTTAGCAACATTGACGTAGCAGTAATATACAGAAATTAAAATAGTGTGATAATAACATCAGCTTCAGAGGTGCTTTTCCCCCTTTTTCAAATAAGTAGTGAATATTGCAGCAACAGACATAAGTGACTGATAGGCATTTCTGGATTGGTTACCAACCATTATGGCAAGAAAGCTGAGGTTAACGTCTTAACTCTGTCGGTTGTACTGGAGGCAAACTTAAAATCTGAAGTTATGGCAGCTGGGATGAACAGTAAGATATTGAAAGGTCACTGCAGAAAATTAACTAAATTATGCCAGTTAATAATTTGAATTAATTTTCTGCGATATTCTTATTACTCATCAGCTGCCAATAACTTCTGATTTTAAGTTGCACACTGCATTGTGCAATTCTTCCACTTGGCATTTAGTTTTGTAAGTAGCATTATTAGATCTACACAAGGGACAAGAAAAATAAAAGTCAACATCAAAACCAGTTCAAGTTTGGAGTATGTCTCTGCAGTGAGACGGCAGGGCACCTCTGAAGTTGATGAACATCACACTATTTTGATCTCCATATATTACTGTCACTAAATGTTGCTATGAGCATAGTTTCTCTGATTAATAAATACAGATTTTGTTTGATTTCATTTCTAACAAACGAAATATCACAGTTATTTAAGCAATTTAATTTGTTCCCATTATTGTGTGTGTGTGGGAGTGCCATGAAGTTGACTGGAGTAGTAGCTCACAAATACAACCTATGCAGCATTGAGTAAATAAGTTATTTAATCAATGCAAATGTTTCCATGACAAGATTCAGAAAGGAAAGCACATAATGCTGCATCGGTTGTATAGTATTTGTAATCTACTACTCCAGGCAACATCGCGCACTCACCCCCCACACACACACAATAATGGGAACAAATTAAATTGCTTAAATAACTGTGATATTTTGTTTGGTAGAAATGAAATCTATATTTATTAATCAGAGAAACTATTCTCATAGCAACATTTATGTGACAGTAATATATGGAGATCAAAATAGTGTGATGTCATCAACTTCAGAGGTGCCCTGCCGCCTCACTGCAGACTAGACATATTCAAATTTAAACTTTTTCCCTTTTTCAAATAAGTAGTGATGCAAAATGCAAATCATGCAACAGGCACAAGTGAGGATGGGCATTTATGGATTGTCACAGATTTTTTAAACTGAAGTAAACTTTTTTTTTCTTGTCCCTTGTGTAAATCTAATAATGTTCCTTACAGAACTAAATGTTATGGAAGATACATATAAGGCAGTGATAATTGGTAAAATAAAGTTAAATTATGATGGAAAGCTGAGGTTAATTCTTAACTCTGTCAGCTTGTACTGGAGACAAACTTAAAATCAATTCAGTATCTGGGATGAACAATAAGATATTGAAAAGTCACTGCAGAAAATTAACTAAATTATGCCAGTTAATAATTTAATTTTCAGCAGTGACCTTTTCAATAACTTATTGTTCATCCCAGATGCCGTAATTTCCGATTTTAAGTTTGTCTCCAGCATGTTTTGACAGAGTTAAGAAGTTAACCTCAGCTTCCTGTCATAATTTAACCTTTATTTTACCAGTTATCACTGCCCTTGTGCAATTCTTAGAAAACATAAATAAAACCACAACCTGCTCGGAGGACTATACTTGGTAAAATAACATTACAGGGATTGCTGACAAATAGTGACAAGAAACTATGAGTCCTTTTTATTTTAATTTTTAATAGACTTTGCGCTCCTGTGTGTGTGTGTGTGTGTGTGTGTGTGTGTGTGTGTGGTAGGAAGGGGGGTGAGGGGCAACCTGTAAAAGAAGGACATCTTCTCTAATGAAGGTATATGACAGACAGCAGAATTAGATCACAGTCTGAAGTTAGGCAACCTGAGAATTTAAATGATACATTATGTACCCTATATCAGAGAATTTCTTTGCTAACAAGGGTCAACTCAGTTGACCCTTGTTAGCAAAGAAATTCTCTGATGTTTGGTACATAATAAAAGTGCTTAAAAAATGCCATTTATGTGAACAGCAGAGGAATGCTCATCATTAGGTAGTATTGTCCTACGGGAGAGGTGACAAGCTGAAAACATTGCTGTAGCTGCACAGCTGATCTGTTCCAATTGAAAAGCCGACAGGTGCCTTTGTTCAGTAAGTGGAGCGGGGAGCAAGGTGTCTGGCTTGTTAACTGTTTCAAATGAATGGGTTGGGGCTCAGGATAGGGGGTGGACATAAAATGTATTTCCTGTTAACTTTCATGTCCTGCTGGCTTGGTTTACATGTGAGTGATGACTATTTTACTACTTCGTGACGGGATGAGATTCCTTTCTACTGTTTTGTGCTATTGAGGGAAGAAAAGCGCTGGTGTTTTCAGACTGCCATGCGCTGCACACATGCACGCATTCCTTAGGGGAACATAGCTCACAGGCTACCTAAATCTTATACACAAATTTCTAAATGTTTCCCTCCCACTGCCACTTACCCGACCTGGCCTCTATACTACCATACACTGCTGTACTCACATCAGGTACCAACTGCCTCTTTCTCACATGGGTTTGATCTTTCATTTAAAGCTATTCTGTATGCTTACTATCGTCCCTCACCTCACTGTTGGGCCTTGGAGAAGAGTTTGAGAAACTGCCTATGCCTCAGGGGCAAAATTCAGTCATTCCGACTACTTCTTACTGTCCCCAACCCCCTGCAGTGTCCTTCCACCAGATACCACTAGGAGTCACTGCTGCACCCATTATTTTTGTCATTTCCACCCACCATCTGGGTGCTCATGCACCTCCTCTAATAAGGCAACACAAGGTCTTCATGCTTTGCTCCCCATCAGGATTACAACCCGGTACCTCCTGCTCTGTAGTCCATCACCCTACTGCTGCACCACAGAGACCACCACAATGATGAATGCTGGTTGCCCCCCTTATATTGGGACTGGACCACCACCACCCTGTTGCTGCAAGCTGGACACCCATTCTCAAGTGGACTGCCCAGGCTCCTACTGATTATTCTTTCTATCCTACTGCTTGGACCCTCCCACCCTCCCTCAAGGGCCATTTCCCACACCTCCCACCCCGTTGAACCACCTCCAACTGTCACCCACACTGCCACTGCCTGTCATCCATCTCCATCCCCCCCCACATATCTCCTGTCATCATGCGTCACCATCAACCTCCTTGCAGGATCACATTCCTATCCTTTCCAACCCTTATCACCCTGACCATCCCATGTACTATCTGCACTATAACTAGGTGGCTGCCATCCTTGACAAAAAGGCAATGATCTCTTGCTCTCCTCAGAGTCATTGCCTTACTCCTACTTATATCAGGAAATGTTCACCCTAACCCAGGCCCTGTCTTGCCCAGCCCAAGCCTCTCACACAATGGGCTCTGAATAACTGCAATGAACATCTACAGCTTACCCAATAAGATGGTGGGTCTTCAATGCTGGATAATGCAACCAGATGTTCTGGCCCTCACTGAAACCTGGCTCTCCAAGAAAACACCTGACTCTATGGTCACCTTCCCAGGCCTCACCCTTCACAGAGCTGACCGAGTAGGCAAATGTGGTGGGGGGGTGTGCTGTGTACCTCTGTGACTCCATGATATGCCATGCCCTTCCAACACCTCCACTAGACCATGGTGCCCAAGCCTTATCTGTAAAACTTTCTCCAGATCCCTCTAGAGTCTCTGTAATTCTTACTGTCCCATATGTACCTTCAAGAAGCCAAGCTCCTGCTATACAATCCCTTGCTAAATACATCTCCCGCTTCCCTCCCCCAAAGCGGAACACATCCTAGTTGGAGACATTAATGTGAACTGTCTTGCCTGCTCGGCTTCCTACATTAAGGACACTTTGGCTGCATTGATCCAACCCAGCTGGTCAGCCAACCAACTTGGGTGAACTCCACTAGTGATTCAAGCACCCTGATCAACCTTCTCCTCACCAACCCTCCCCATAGAATCTCAGACCTGGTGGTCCTTCCAGATTCCCCAAGCGATCACTCTCCCATCCTCTTCTCCTGGTCATGTCTCCAGCAGAAACCCAAACCAAACAATATAGCCTGATGTCTCTCCAACCCAAAGGCCTCACCAAACTAAGGAAATACTTTACTCACCGGGATTGGTCTCCTATATCGAGGATCCCTATCACAGATGAAGCCCTTGATTACTTCACCTGCTCATTTACTAAAGCATGTGACATCTATGCCCCACTCTCAAAGGCGCAATCCAAGAAACGCAATGCCCCCTTTGTCATGCCCGCACTGCTTCACCAGCTAAAGCACACAGGTGATTTATGGCATAAAGCAGTCACCTCCGGCTCACAGGCAGACAGGCAGGCCTATAAAGTGGCTCATAATAGATGCACTTGGGCCATAAAGCAAGCCAAATCAGAGTAGTACAAAATTGCCCTTGCCTCCTCCTCGGGGAATGCTCAGTTGTTTTGGGACAATATCAAGGAACTCAACGGCAAATCCCTGCTCCCCCCCACTGACTATCAACAATGTCCCTACCACTGACCCGCTGGTCAGTGCCAATTGCCTCAACTCTTTTTCTCTGACCTAAGTGCAGTACTCCAAAACAACTTATTCGACCCCTTTTCCTGTGCCCCACACCCTAGCACCCAGCATACCCCATTGCGCTCAGGGTAATCACCATGAATGAGACAAGGCCTTATCTTGCTAATGTACTCAGTGGATCATGCTATTGCAAAGACTCCTTTGATATGAGAATCCTCCATCTGGTCCTAGATATAGTCCTTTCCCCCATTGATGGACCTCATTAACCCTTACCTATGTCTGGGGCAGTTTCCGGCAGCTTGGAAGACTGCCACAATCACCCCAATAATGAAAAGTGGTTACAGCACCTCCCCCAATAACTACCAGCCCATCTCCATTCTCCCCCCACTCTTTAAAGTCCTTGAAAAAATGATAGCCATACACTGAATACCTGCTTACACATAACCTGCTTTGTAGGGAACAACATAGCTACAGATCTTTGCACAGTACAGCTATGGCCCTTAGTGAGTTCTCTAACTTTATTCATTCTGCCCTGAATAGAAAACACCTTGATGGAGCTGTTTTCATTGACCTGTCAAAGGCCTTTGATACAGACTCCCACCCCTTACTCTTAAGCACACTCTGCCACCATAGGACTCTCCCAATGACCCATCTCTTGGTTTACCAGTTACCTCACAGCCAAAACACAATGTATCAGAATAAACAGCACCCTCTCAACCACTCTGGCTGTCTGCTCTGGGTCCCTCAGGTCTCAATCCTTGGCCCTCTATTATTCAGCATTTACCTAAATGCCTTGCCCAATTTCTGCTCTGGCAACCTACTACTCTATGTGGATGATGCTCTCCTTTTTGCCTCACACCCCTATTCCACAAACTTGCAGTCCTCCCTCCAACACGCATTTAACCAGATTGAAAACTGGTTCATTGATCAAACCTCTTTGCTCACCGACAGAACAAGACCAAAAATGCACAGCTAACAATCCTCTCCCACTCTCTCCTTCCACTTGAACAGGTCCATACTTATAAATACCTGGGCCTTATTTTTAACTCCAGCCTCTCCTTCCACTCACACATTAACACTCTATCCTCAGCTATAAATGCCCATGTAGGCCTACTGTCTAAGCACAAAGATTGCTTACCTTTGGAAACCCTTAACCTTGCTGTCACTTCCTCTGTCCTCTCTCTAGTCGATTATGGGCTCACTGTCTACTCTTCCACTGATCACATGGCTCTTAACAAAATCCATCTGGCTATAAACAAAGCATGCAGACTCCTCTCCGGGACAGACAAGTGCACTCATACTTGTACCCTGTATGCCCTGACAAATCTCCTCACCCTGGATGAAAGGCTGCACTATCAAACGTGCCTCCTCACTAAGAAAATACACCTGGGACTTACCCCCCTGAGGGATTCTGCCTCTCTCCTATCCTTTCACACTTTGGTGAACACCCACGCTGCCAACAAACAGATGTGGTCTGTCTTGAGGGTCAGAACCTTCTTAGCCCAAAGGTCTTTCCCACACAGAGCCCCAGTCTGGTACAACAAACTCCCTGCTGACATCGCCTCCATCTCCAAGTTAGGACCCTTTAAGTTAGCCCTAAAAGAACACATTCTCACTGCACAACACTGCCAATGTAGCAGTTAGCTTCGGGTCACATCTATCTTTCAATTTCAGGTCCAGTCCGCCTCTGAGCTCTTACTGGCTGGGCGCTGCCAATGCCCCTGAAGCAGCACCTGCCATGTCAACTAACATGCCAGTCACTCTCAAACCTATGGTATTATCATGCTATGCCTCACTAGTGAGGTAACCTATTGTTGATAACTGCCTGCCTGTGCTCTGCAGGACCAATATTCCAGGGCTACTAGACAATACCTCTTGACAATGCCTCCTTGGCTGCATTCACAAGATATCAGTCTAGTTCTACACCTCACTACAAATCTTAAATTTGTTACCCTCTACCTCTCTCTGCAAACTTTTTGTTCTTTAAAACTGTAAACTGTAGCTATCTGTAGCACATTCAATGCAACGTATAGCTATTCATGAAGCTACAATATTGTATAAGTGTAAAAACTGTAACCTGTAGCTGCCTTGTAACACATTCCATGCTATATCTGTATGTACTGAGTGTTTGTATTTTTTTTTCTAATGTGGAGCCTTTGTAAATGAGTCTCTGACTCAAAGGTTCTATATCCTAAACAGTGTTAAATAAATAAATACATAAATAAATAAATCAACTCTTTTATATACGCACATACATTTTACAGTGGTAGCCAGTGATATGATGCAGAATATCCAGATACAGTATAGCACAGTAATTACTGGTGACCCCCTTTATGAACCTGAATTCAGACACTCATCAAACGCCATAATAACCTGAAACTGGGTTATAACGGAGGTTGAGTACCTCAAAATCACTGTCACTATCCTTGAGCAGGACTCCATGCCAAGACAGCTCGAGTGCTAAGTTACATGTTTTCTCCCACAGCTGCTCTTCACCACTGCCGAGCTTGGTGCACAGGTTGCTCCCATCTATAGAGAATCTTTAAACCATCTGTTTTAAAGAAACAAAGAAAAATGGAGAGGTGATTCCAGCTCTCAAAAGACAATTACAGAAACATTTATTCAACAACAGGAAAACCAAAATACTGCCAGAAAGACAGGTAGTGATTTAAAACTGCTTATATCATTCCTGTCAGAGAAAAATGAGACCAGAGTACTGTCACAAATACCACCAACACAGCTGGATCTCCTTTTGCAGAATTAATTTTCTGTGTAAAAGCCCCAAAGTTCTGAATACAAACCAAGTGCACTCTGAGGATATTAGCTAGTATAGACAGGCACTTCAGAAATGAAAAATATCCCATTTCCATCTTCTAAAGTATTCTGATTAACACATCCTGGCATGTAAGTACCCATAAAACAAAATTGCAATTTCAAACACTTTTAAAAACCTCACATTTCTTTTTAAAAAATAACCAACCAGAACCTTTTGGATCAAAGGAAATTCCCAAGCTACCTGCTGCAGTGTGTCAGTCTGGAGTTAGAATTTGAAGAGTAAACAGCTTGAGTGATTCGAGCAACTGCTTCTGCATAGTTTAGCGGGAGATTGGTGGAAAGGTTGAGTTTGGCCTGTCTGCCTGTTGTCCCTCAAGAGGAATCCTTGAAAGGCTTATCAATCAGACTGTATCCGAACTGAGTGAGACAAAGTCACTGAAGAGTGACCAGATTTAAACCTGAAGAAGACCAAAAATTTGCTGTATGCAATCGGCCTGTCAGGACATCCTTTCACCATAGAACTCCCGGTTTTGCTAGAGACACTGATATTGTGACTGGACTGCTATCCGCTTGTTGGTATGGTGATTGCTACAATAAATGTGTTGTAACCTCACTAGTGGGTCATGATTTGGTTCCCCACTGTTTAGCTGTGCCTTGTTTGTTTGCTGGAAGCTGCATCCAGCACCTACCGGACTGAATCTGCATTCATCTCCAATTGGTCTGGGCCTCCACACTTTGGCCCGCCAGCTACTCACGCCACAGAGGCGACCATCGACGAGAGACCTGCCTGGGGATCAGCCCCTGCTCAACATCATGAACAGGAATGACACCACGGTGAATTGTATGGGCCCTGTGTCTCCTGGCAAGCCAGCAAGTCATCCTACAGTCTCCATTTCGTCAGTCCTGTGCTCTGTACTGGGTAGCGTGAGAACACCAGGGTAGCTCCCTGCAACAACAGCTCAATCAAAGTGTGTCATCTGATTTAATTATTTTGTATAATCTCACGAACTGAGCCTCCTGGCTCTGGATTACAAATTGTGTGTGGTTGTGCATGCCTTTTCTTTTTCATCACAGGGCCCCAACCAGCTGTGACCCCGGCCTACCCTGGGCAGCTGCCCAGGCTAGCCCATCTTTCTTCCAGCTGGGTACCCAGAGTGTGACTGTGCAGGGACTAAAAGTGCATGCATAATTGCCTGACTAGATCAGTTTTAGAATCAATCAACCTGATTACACCCTCCCTTGTTCAATTCCCCAAATTCTTACCATCCTCGCTGCAGAACCTCCCAAGGGCAGAGGTCATATGCCCACTGGCACCACTTTGGCTCAATAACCTCAGCACTGAACATAACACCTCACAGAGATTGGGGCTTTTCAAGACCAAGCTAAGACAACACCTATTGAAGAAAAGCTCCTGTGACTGTACTTTCTAATTACTCCACACACACCCACTTCTGACCCGTTCTTATTCACCTTTCAGGTTATTACCATCTCCTCGCTACTCCTACTTTGTCCTTCTACCTTGAATTGTCCCCATTTTTGCCCTGCAATACCCTACACTCTCCTCTCCCACCTCCCCTAAATAGTCATCATGCCCCTACTCAGTGCCCCTACTCTTTCTGGATAGCTGCTTACAGTCTTTACCTGACAATGCCACCTAAGCTGCTACTGTTACCTGAATCATTCTAGTGTTAAAACCATCTCTGTTTCCTATTTACAATGTATTTTTTCTACGTTTACTCACCTAGCTAGATACCCTAAACCCACAATGTATGTATACCCACCCGTTACGATGTTGAACCTTTGTAAAAGAGTGGTCTCCGCTCAAAGGTATCGTAATCCAAGATTGAATAAATAAAAAATAATAAATAAATAAATAAATCAGATCTATCTGTTTTGCATTTAATCTGACTGTGGTTCCAGTTTGTATCCAAAGCACTGTACTGTTGTTATTTGCTGTGCCTAACCTTGTTTTACAGGGGATCTCCAGGGTCGAACTGGTGGAACCAGCCCTGGTGGTACGTGTAAACAGTGTGGGGATTTGTATGCTGAACAGGGGTTACTGTGAAAGTGTTTGTTGCATATTGTTCTAGGCCACTAGAGGGAAAGAGGGATTACAGAGTCCGAGGGCTGTACCTAGGTTAGCCATGTTACTAACAACCCTGCCCTGTGGGTGGAGACACCTGTTTCAGTACCCAGGCCCCTTAACCTGCAACCAATCAGGCAGGCAGGGGTAGTAGCCTGGGACAGGGCCACCTAGGGGTTACACAATGGAAAACAATATGCTGAATTCTACATGTAGTCATTCTTTGCCAGCTTCTGCACTCATCTCAGCTGAGTGTTCGCCGCTCAGGCCAAGTAAGACTGAGCTAGTGCACACACCTCTCCTTTCATTGTGGGAAGGGCTGGCAGACGACAGCCAACAGCAACTTGTCAGCTGAATAACACACACAGCACATGTGCAATGACTTAGTAGTCCAGCACAGCTGGGGAAAGTGAGCCTGGAATATTCCAGAACACTAGGGGCTGGATTTCAAATCCAGTTGCAAGCTGCGACAATGGCAGCTTGTGCTGAGTGCTAATGAGTCTGGGACCCTGCACCTGATTTTCCATCAGACAGGGCCCCAGCACCTAAGTCCCACAGCCTGCAGCAACAGTGGCAATGTGCCAAAGAGATGGAGCACCCACAAGGAATGTTGCAGCAGCTGCAGGACTGGATGGGGCAAGAGCTGTGCCCTTGATGGGGGGCATGTTAGTGGCTTGTGACCTCCCACCAACCCAGTCTACCCATGAAGGATATTGATACATATGCATTCCCTGGTGATCTAATGCTCTCCTCCCTGCTTTGATCCCCGTGAAGTGTAATAATAGGTCCAATCCCTGGTGATCCAGTTGCCTCCCCACACCCATCAGGAAGGTTGTAGTCGGGGCATGGGGACTTCACTGGTCGCCCCGGTCCTCTTCTTCCTGGCGCCAATGAGAGCTCCGCCTCCTCCTCCTGACCCCTTGGCAGTGGATGCGGCGTAGAAGCTCTAACATCTCCTCCCGACCGCAGCAGCTCCTGAATGTCCTGCTGGATCTGCAGGAGTCTCCAGCCACCTAGGACGAGGGAGCAGAGTCAATAGGTGTGACTGTCCATCCCCTGCAGCCCACCCATTGTGCATGCATACAGCCATGTGACACGCCCTGTGATGGTGTGCGACCACCACAGTGACCGTGTCCACAAGACCTGCCCACCCAGGCAGCCACAGCCATGTGGACCACTGCACAAACCCATCGCCCATGTCCTGCACAGCACCACCATGGCTGTACAGTGACGGCTATGCGTGTGAAGGCAATGCCACAGCCATGTGCCCGTGCACTCATGGACCACCATTGATGCACTCCCAGACATGCAGTGCCACTGACAGTGCTGACTGTAAAGTTGGGTACATGGCAGTGGTGTCATGGATGGTGGCCATGCTCCACTGCCCACCCAGTTATACAGCATGCAATAGTAATCATGGATGTGAGGCACTCACCATCAGCAGGGTCCCTCCTGTCCCTCTGCTCCAACATGCGGTGCCTCCCTCTCTGCCGGCGCACCGCTCTTCTGGCCCTAAGGTGCAAAACATGAGAGAGGAACATCAGTACAATCTGGTAGCAATGTCCCCTGCCCCCATGTGTGTGCAATCCCACACAGCCAGACCCACCCACCTCACACCCTGATACCACCACCACGGCCAACACCGGATGGCCCCCATCTGCTGGACACATGCAACCATGATACCCGTATGGACGATAAAAGTGTATGGATGTTGCACCTACCTGGCTGTGGCACCGTGCCCCTTCCTGGCATGTGCCCGCAGGTGGGCAAGCAGGCTCGGGTCCCTGAGCCTCAGGTCCCCATAACGGTGGCGGTACTGTTCGCCATCCGTCCCATACCTGTGGCCTTCTCAGGGTGTTGGCCACCTCCTGCCATACCACATCCTGGCCCTGTCCAGGGTGCCTCCTCAAACAAAGCCCCAACATGGGGCTCAACTATGGCCACAAGGTTTGCCAGCTCAATCTGGCTCCACACCACAGCACGCCTCACGCCATCTCTGCTGCCCGGTTCAAGCAAAATGGTGCTCTGAAGCATGGTCCTGCCATGTGCAGATGCTGCGCAGTACAGCACTGCCATTCCCTATCATGCTGTCACTGAACAGCACGATAGTGGTGCAACCATGCCTGACGATGGCGCTAGGGGGCAAAGGTCGGGCACAGGGTCAAGGGTCTCTGGCAGCACGGACAGCCACAGCACGATTGGAACCCAATGCATGTAGCGTGATTGGGTGCCTGTGTACCACCCTCCTGTAGCGTTTACAGCGCTGTTGCCCCAGTGCACCTACGACGCCCAGTGCCACAGCACCATATAGGTGAACAGCACCGTAGCACCACTGGCACAATGGTGGCTATGCCCTGCATTGCCTCCCATGCACAGCACATCAGCAGTGCGGCAGGCATCTGCGCCATCAACCCGGCATGTGCAGTTAGCGTGTGTACTGCGCATGTCACAGAACTGCACCCTTGGCTCAGCACGCTCAACACAATTGCGCAGCGCAGCAGCGCCATATTCAGCCGGCATATGCAAATCATCTAATCAGCCATTCAATGGCGCAGTCACTGCATTTGCATCCACTTAAAGATGCGCCCACCTCATTTGCATGGGTTGCGCTATAGTGTGACATTGGGCTGCACTGGCCATAGTCGTTACTACAGTCTATTGCAATGAGTTGCATGCTGTTTGGAAGTGTGGACTGTGGTGTTTGGGATGCATGGGACGACAGTCACAGGTAACACCTGTCATTCTCACAGGATGAATCATGACCGAGCGGTGGTGGAGGAAGAGGAACAGAGTCGTGGGAGGAAGAGGAGGCCACTTACTAACGCTGAGACAGATGCCCTGTTCGGAGGCCTACTCGATCAGGAGCCGCTCTCAGCGGATGCCAGGGAACACCACAGGCCCATGCTGCTGCACGGGAGGAGGTGGTGAGTGCTGTAAACCTGCATGGCAGTCACCAGTGCTCTGTGCAGGAGTGCAAAAGAAGATGGGCACGGACAGACAGAGGATTAAAGAGAAGGTGGCTGCCATCAGGGCAGCATGGTCTCGCACCGGTGGGGACAGCTGGAGGTGCTCGCCTGATCCCACAGGAAGAGCGGGTTGCTGGCAGCATGCAGCGCCACTGAGGGTGTTCCGGTAGTGGATTCCAGACGGGTGGTAGTCCATCACTGCATGGTAGGTCATGGTCTGTCTATTCGGGGAGGGGACAGGGTAGGTCACATGCAGTAACGCTACTTTTTTCCCTTACAGCTCCTGAGCATCTGCATGGGTCAGCGGTGGGCTTCTCCAAAGGACAGCCCATCCATCTCCACAGGAATACGGGGTCAGGGCAACAGTGGGCCCGCCTGGACGCTCTGGACTGATGTTGGTGGAGCAGGTGCGGAGGAGGCCTGCCAATGTGTCCCAGCATGCCAGCGCCCATGGATGCCAGCATGCTGAGATTCGGACTGGTGCTGGATCTGTCACCGATGATGATGGAGCTAATGTCATGGGCAGTGACAGTGTGCCACAGGATGGCCACACAGCAGGTGACATTGTGGCCATGGCTGTGGGTGGTGCCACCGTGGAGGCCTGCATGTCATCACAGTCCCAGCTCAGCCTATCTGCACCAGTGGGGCAGCACTGTGTGTGTCCAGAACAGTGGGACTGTTGCGCCACCGCGGCAGCACCATTGAGCTCTGGGGAGTGGCAGCCGGAGGAGCAGCATCAGCATTCGCCAATGGCCATGGGGTACAGTGTCAGGGGCAGCGCAGTGCACTGCCTGTGGACATGCCCGGCCTGGCCCTGGTGTGCAGTGCCCACCTCAAGGGGTGATGAGCATCAGGGCCATGAACACCCTGAGGGACAGTGTGCCAATCAGGCAGATGACCTCTTGGATGAGCACACCTGTATACTGCAAGCATCAGTCAATCAGCAGATGCGGCTTGTGATGGGGTGGATGCACTGAGTGCAGCTCTGCACCAGGCAGAGGAGCGCCGCAGCAGAGACACCACTCTGCTCCTGGCAGGGATGGACCGTGTTTGGAGGATGTGACCGCTGCCATTGACAGGCAGACACAGGCATTCACAGCTGTCATGGCCACAATGGGCACACAGTTATTTGCCCATGCATTGCAGACACCACACAGTGCAATGTCCACCCCCATTCCAGGCACTCGTAGACACCATCCTTGTCGACACTGGGTTCAGCTGTGGGCATCCCGAGCACGCCTGGTGCAGGTATGTTTAGTGTGCTGCAGGCCCTGCATGAGCACGGTCACGCTCACGCAGTGGAACCCTGGGGACCGCCGGTGCCACCCCATGAGGCCAGTGGTCAGCCTGTCACTGCTGGCGGGTCTCAGCGGGCCTCCAAGCATCCATGGTGGCCGTGGCACTGTGGCGCATGACTGACCTGTCTCCCAGCACGGCTACTGTCTGATGCTGCCCTGTGTGCATTGTGTCGGTTCAGTGGGCAGTGCAGGTGGGTACCGGACCCTGCATGCACACACACAGTTCATCTGCACACCCTCCGGCTGCTGTCCACAGTTGCGCTGTGCATGATGATGCCTCCAGCTGGTACACCACTGTGCAATGGTGCCCAGTGTCTGCACACATGCACAATGACAGGCAGTGGGCATGGTGGTCTGTGGACATGTGTGTGGCTAGGGTGGTGGTCTGGCTCAGCGCCTCCTACCCTTTGTGCATGTCTGGTGAGGGATGTGTGTGTGTGTGTGTGTGTGTGTTGTGTGTGTATGACTGCATGCCATGTTAGACCTCGCCCATCCCTGGTGGTGTGTGCGTTCCATGCCCAGCCACTTCCCTTGAAGGCATGTACCCCTGTGTGTGTTCATGTGTGTTTGTGGGTTGTGCCTTTGCTACTGGTGGTTGCACATGGCCCCATGACTTACCTGGATTGGCTGAAGTGCTCCTCTGTGATGTTGTCCCAGTGCAGATGTGCCAGCCAGAGCAGTCGGGGTCCCATTGCCCACGGGGGCTGCTCATCACCTTCATCACGGGCGTCCCCTCATCGTTCTCATCGCTGTCCCCCTCTTGACCTGTCACGGTTATCCTACATCATTGGCCATGTTGTGCAGGATACAACAGGCCAGGAATAGCCCACAGGCCTTTGAGGGGCTATACTGTAGGGCACCGCTGGAGGTTTCCAGGCAATGGAAACATGCCTTCAGCATCCCGAACACCCACTCGATGACATTGCATGTGGTGGCAGGTGCCTCATTGTGCGCTGTTGGCGGGTCGCATGGGTCGCTGGTAAGGTGTGGAGCAGCCAGGGACTGAGTGGGTATCTACTGTCATCTGTGTGTAGAGGGTGGAGGTTAGTTTGGTGATCAGCATCGCCTGCCTCAGGCCATGTAGGCCACTCACCACGCCACCTCTGACCATGCCCTCCCAAGCCCTATGTTTGTCTGTGTGGTTTGCATACCACTCACTAAGTGGCCAGTGGGGAGGTTCCCACTCGAGACTGTGGAAGAGTGCTGACTGGTGCCAGATGAAGGCATCATGTGCTCCCCAGGTGCATGGCACAGACATTGTTTATGCGCCTCCTGGCATTGCACACCACCTGGCAGTTGATGCTGGCATAGCCCTTCTGATTGATATATGCCCCTCGGGCCAGGTGGTGTGGATGGCCACATGGGTGCAGTCTATTGCTCCTAGCATGCCAGGCATATGTGCTACCCTGTGGAACTCCTGTATGTTTCTGTGCACTCCCGTGTGCTGGGAAATGGATGTACTCGCAGCATGTGGCAGCAGTGCGCTGAGGAATTGGGTGAGGTGACATGACGCGCCGACTGGGTTATGCCTGTGGTGTCCCCTGTTGGTCTCTGGAAGGTACCTGTGGCGAGCAAGCACATGCAAGCTGTCACTTTAGTCTCCACTGACAGAGCATGGCTCCATCGTGTGGGTGTCTGCATCACATTACTGCACAGCTCACAGAGCCGCCTCAGAATTGCCTGATTCAGGTGGTACCAGCCCATGATCTCAGTATCGCTGTACAGCTCGAGCTGGTGCGGGCTCGGTGCTGCCTGTTGGGGCATACCACTGACGGGCCCTTTCATGGCTGCACCCCTGCTGCCTGCCTTCTCACCCCTCATTACTGCCTCCATCTGGATGGTGGCACTGGCCATGTCCCTGGCTTGTGTTCACACTCCCGCAGCTGTTTCTGTGTTTCCCCTGCTGTCCTGGCTGCTACTTCCTGCACCGAACACCTTCCTGTGGTGGCCTCTGTGCTGTGTGGCACTTCCCTTCTGCACTGGCTGTGGCTCCCCACACCTTCCTGTGCCTCTGTGTTTAGGGTGCCCTTTCCTGGCCTGCCCTGTGTAACCCTCCTGCCCTGTTTGTGTGGCTAGAGTTCAGCCTCATGTTCCTTCTCTGTAGCTCTTGCACCTCTCCCTTGTTCCTTTATTTTGGCTCATTTCACTATCGCAAGCAACTTCCTCGCTTTGCTCCTCATTGCGATGGCACATGTTGTTGAATATTGCACTGCGCTAATTTATACATGGTTCCTTCCTTCAGTTGCTCATTCATTCATCATCATTGCGCTATTGCTCAGCATGATTTGGGGAGCATCTGCCTCCCACTGAATAACGAGAATGGCGATTTTCAGACTTGCACTGGAGCAACCCTATTGTGCATGGTGCAACCCTTTTGAATATCTGGGCCAAGGTGTACAAAATAATGTGTGCTTCCATGATTGTACTGGTCTGCTTGCTACCCTACTTCTGCAATTTGTATACTTCTGTGTAATCAATTCTGGGTCACCCATGAAAAGGTGCTCAGTCCCAGTGGGCCCACCCATTTAACAAAATTCAACAAATAACTAAAATAAAGCAGGCCAAAACACTTGTTACAGAATAATAAGCACAGCTGCGAATCAAATAGAACCAGAAAAGGGTATCATTATAGCCAAAGAAATCAGTTCTGGCATGATCAGCATTGTCTCCTATTTGACTTGTACCTCTACCATAATTTCCACAACCCCAGCTGGCCATGTCACTGACACTCCTGGTGAATACTGAGTCATAAAATAGTTATCTAGGCGTGTCATCCTCCACCTTGCTCAATAGCTCACAACTCTCAATGACCAGGGCCCATGTTATCCATGCCTTTTCTTTTGTTACCTATGTTTGCATAAATGCTTTCCTACTCCCTTTGATCCTCTGTGCAGTCAGGTCTTCTGGACCAGCCTTGGCCAAGGTAATACTGGCTCTGCATTTATTCTGTAATACATCTAATTCTCTAACTCTGCCTCCAGAACCCTGTTACTTAATCATATACCTTCTTTTCTCTCAACTTCCCTAAAGTACTTTTAACTATCAGAGATCTCTACCTAGCCCTCTTGCCCATGTTGCCCAAGGGGACATATCTAGTCGCTGCTAGCTTAAAATTGTGCTTCATGGTCTCCTAGCTGGCATCAGGTTTCCTTTCAGATTGTGTATTCATCAAGTTAGCCATGACCCTCTTCATCAGCTTGTCAGAATCATCTCTCCTGAAGTTTAGTGTCCTGGTTTTATTTTGTTGAAGTAGTTTCCCATTTTACAGTGATAATACCGAGAATTTCATTTTGCCTTGAACTGCTGCAGAAGTGAGGTATGCATTTTCCAGCCTCCATTGTTTTCAGTGGCAGTTTTATCCAATTAGTTCAACATCAGCAGTATGAGGCAACTTTTTCAAGCCTAGCACTGTACCTCAAATTCATAGAAACATAGAAAATGATGGCAGAAGGGGACTGCTAGGTCCATCTAGTCTGCCCAAGAACCTGCCTGGTGCTATTCCTCTTCCTCCTTTGCTTTTCCGTATGCTACAGTACCTTTATGTCTATCCCACACATTCTTGAACTCACTTACTGTTTTGGCCCTCACTACCTCTTGGGTAGGCTAGTCCATGGTTCCACCACCCTCTCTGTAAAGAAGAACTTCCTTGTATTACTCCTGAACCACCCTCCTTTGCCTCATGTCATGCCCTCTCATTTTCCCGCTCTTTCAATTGGAAAAGCTGCTGAATGTTAACCTTATTTGTACCCCTCATATGTTTAAAAGTCTCAATCATGTAACCTCTTCCTCATCTGTTACAGGGGTACATGTTGAGTTCCTCAGCCTGTCCTGGTATGCCATATGATGCAGTCCCTGAATAATTTTTGTGGCTCCTCTGCACTCTCTCAATTCTGTCTATGTCCCTTTGAGGTGCAGTCTCCGGTACTGTGCGCAGTACTCAAGTGGGGCGCACTCACGCCCTGTAGAGTGGTAACACCACCTCCCTCCTTCTCACTCGTGATTCCCTCCCAATGCAGCCTAGCATGCCACTTGCCTTTGTGCCACCTTCACACTGTTTACCCACTTTCAAGTCTTCTGAATAATGGCCCTAGGTCCTCTCCTGGCTGGTGGAGGCTAGCTTCTCTCCTTACAGGTAGTACTCTCTTTGGGACTGTTTCTGCCTAAGTGCATGACTTTGCACTTTTGGCACTGAATTTCAACTGCCGTGTTTCTGACCACTCTTCCAGTTTCTTCAAGTCTGAAGTCATACTCCTCACACCCTCAGGGAGTCCATTCTGTTGCAAATGTTGGTGTCATCAGCAAACAGACACACTTTACCTTCCAGCCCATTTGCAATGTCTGCTATGGACACATTGACTAGTAGGGGACCCAGTACCAAACCCTGTGGCACCCCACTGGTCACCTCCTCTCAGCTGAAAATGCCCTGTTTCCTGAACCTCTGTGTTTGTCCTCTCAGCCAGCTACTCGCCCACTCAGCCACCTCCTGCCCACCTCCATGGTCCAGCTTCCTTACCAGCCTTTTGTGTGGAATAGTGTTGAAGGCTTTGCTGAAGTCCAGATAGACATCTACCACCACTCCTGATCTACTATCCTTGTAACCCAGTTGAAGAAGTTGACCAGGTTAGTTTAGCAAGACCTATCTGCCATGAACTCATGCTGTTTTGTTTTTGTTGCTCACTGAATTCCAGATACTTTGTGATTCTTTGTTTGAGTAGTGTCTCCATTAACTTTCCTACCACCAACATGAGACTTACTGGATGGTAATTGCCAGCCTTCTTCCTGCTTTTTGTGGAGCGGGACCACTGTTGCCCTTTTCCAGTCCTCCGGTATGGTCCCACTCTCTAGTGATTTGGTGAATAGTTCTGCTAGGGCTGCTGCTAGTACACCCCCAGCTCCCTCAGAACTCTAGGGTGAGACCCATCTGGTCCCATGGCCTTGTCCACTTTTAGTTTATTTAAACTTTCCAAGACTTGAGCCTCTGTGAAGAGGCTTGTGTCAACCACTCGTCCCTGGGTGTTGCTGCTATGCAGGCTTGGCGATCCCTCGTGCTCTTTGGTGAACCCAGAACTGAAGTACTGGTTTGAGACTTCTGCTTTCTTGCAATCTTTTCTACTAGTTTCCTCCAGTATCTGCTAGACTAACTATCTTCCCCATCTTGGTTTTCCTCTCTTCCCTTATGTACCCAAAGAACGCCTATCTCCTCCCTCCTCTACCCCTGCAATCCTCCATTCTGTCAAGGCTTTAGCCTTTCTTATTGCCTTATCAGCTTCCCTCTGTGCTACCTTATAGGTTTACTTACCCTCATCATTCATTGACACCCTAAACTTTGTGTACACCTTCTTTTCTCCCTTACTATTGCAACCACCTCCTGGAGAACCAGAGGGGTTTCTTTCTTATGTGCCTTGCTCACCCTTCTGATGCACTGTTCAGTTAACTCTGTGAAAACTCCTTTGAGATAATCCCACATTTCGTCTACTCCTTCTCTTCATTGTATCTAAGACTCTCTGCCAGGCTATCTCTCATCTTATGAAAGTCTGCTTTCTGAAATCTAAAATCCTGATCTTGAAATGACTAATGTCTTCACTAGTGTTTACTTTAAATCCCACCATGGTGGTCGCTATTTCTAAGTGGCACCCCACCGCTACCTCCTATACCCTGTTGCTGTTAGTTAAAACCAAGTCCAGGACAGCTTCACCTCTGGTAGGAGTTTCCACAAGCTGTCTCAGCCCTGCACGCTCCAGGGCCATTACAAAGTCCTTCCTCTTGATAAAGATTCTGTACAAGATTTCCAGTTTATGTATTGCAAATTAAAACCTTACTGTTATTGTCTCACCCTTGTCTGTCATTTTGTGGAATATCTCCATCATTTCTTGTCTCCAATATCCCTTGTGATGGGGGCCTATAGAATACTCCTATCCTAATGGCTGCTCCGATCCTGTCTCATCTGTTACCTATAGTGCTTCCAACTCATCCAGGATCCCCTGAATTCTGTAGCTTTGATTTCCTCCTGGACATATAATGCTACCCACCCCTTTCCTACCCTTCCTGTCCCTTCTGTACAGGTGGTAACCTGGGATAACCATGTCCCAAACATGGTTCTTTGTGAACCAGGTTTCCATCACAGCCACTAAGTCGAGTTCGGCTTCTGCCATGAGGTCAGAGATTTGTTTGCCAGGCTTCTGGCATTTATTGCCATTGCTTTCATGTTCTACCCCACTCTTAGCACAGGTGGGTTTCCTTTTGTTTTGCCACACCTCTTTAGTACCCTTAATGGATCTCCTTTGGTCTGCACCTGTGGTTTCGTGTGAAACATATATGGGACTCTTTCAGTCTGCACCTGTGGTTTTGAATGAAAAGTTTTGTTGGAAAGGTCTCCACTTCTTGTTTGTGCCTGTTGGAACTCCTTGGATCTGTACCTGTGGTTTCAGATGAAAAGATTTGTTGAGTTTTGCTGCAGGTATTGACAAGAGAGTTTTTCCTAATTTGTATGGTATTGTGCTTTGGGGTAGTTACCGATCATTAGTTGTTGTCAGGGAGTAGTGACCTTCTTACCCTTCACCTTGGTAAGTGTCATCACCACCTCTCCCAGCCTTCAGTTTAAATGGACTACTGCACATCTAATGTTTGACCAAGCACCATTACCCCTTCCTTTGTCAGGTGGTGGCCATCATACTGAAAGAAGCCCCTCTCCCAGAAGGACTACTAGTTGCCAATGAGACAGTAGCCATTTCCTGGCACCAATCCCTCAGCCACAAGTTAAACTCATGTATTTCCTCCTCTCTGACTCTTTTGGTGCTTCCACCCCACCTCCAGACTGGAAGCACCTGCGAGAATGCCAGTGTGGACAAAAGAGAGAATGTTCTGTTAGCAAGTTCTTTAATTGGGAGGCAGTATAATGCAGTGGTTTAAGGCTCTGAGCTGAACATCTGGTGACATCCAGCAAACCAGACCTGGGTTTGAATCCCAGCTTCCACTTGCATACTGTGTGACCCTGAGCAAGTCACTAACTTCCTGTGCTCCCAGGTCTCTCCTGTAAAAAGCTTTCAGCTTAGTGTGCTACTCCTGGTTAAACAACTAAATAATGTGTTCCTTTCTCTCTGCAACTGATTGGACAAGTCATTTGTCCCTAGGTGAACGACTATGTGTTTTGTTCCATCCTCCTTCGCATAATCTGCTCAATGTCATCTTTTGTGTCCCTTTTGCAGATGCACCTGGGAGACACTTGACAATAACCCTGGTACTGCCATTTGAATTTATGTGGATTCCACTCCTGGATCATGGAATCTTCCACTATGATAAGTTTCTTGTGTCCCTGATTCCATTGTTTTCTTTATCCTTTTTGATCATGCTTGGCTCTGTATTCTGTTCTCAAGAAGCACTGCAATGCCCGTGACTGATTCCATTACTAGTGGTACGATCTGTTATTTATAAGCACATTGTTTTTGGATGTTCCTGTTTTAGTTCTTGCCACATGGCCTCGCAGCTCCCTCCTGACCACCTGCCAGCCCTCTGATTCTGTATTCTGCCTAGGACTGGTGCTGACATTTGTGTGCCGCTGGGTCAGAGGTGGGGTGAGCGGGTGCCTGTAGCTTGCTAATCAACCTGAGCTTATGTATTGTGGCCTCCATGCTCTCAGCTGGGCCCTAAGGTCAGCTGTAGCTCAGGGAAGCCAGACATTGACCCAGACCATGGAAGAGTGCCCTGCTGAATAGGGCCCCACATTGCCCTCAAGTTGCAATCTCCATTGCTACTAGAAAATTTTAAGTTAGAAAGGTTGGAGTAAATCTACTTGGGTGACTTATAGAGTAAAAAACTATTTATCTTCCTGTTGTGGTTTTAGAGCAGCTATTTTAAGGAAAATATGGAAGCAAGGTTAGAACATGTTGGACAAAACAAAGAGTTTTTTTTTTGTAGCCTTAATTATGTGGAGACTCCCAGCTGAGCAATGTACGGATGAAAGTCAGTGAAGAGAAAAGATGCTCAATCATTTTTTCTCTGAGATGTGCAGTAAGTCCTCCCCTTCCTTACTTTTGCAGAAAGGATATGAGGGGTCACGGGCTATATTAGATGATGAGCACAGGGTGGTGGAATGGGGACAGGGTGGTGGATACTTCCCTGCAGAAAATCAGTACAGGTACAAGTAGAGAAAACAATCAACTTTTGGCAGTGGCTCCAACAAACACCACCAACCACAGCACCCTTTAAAGCTTCCTTCTGTTGGAAGGTTCTAAGCCTTGTCAGCTCCACCCCTCAGTTATACTCCTAATCCCTGGAAGAGCTGTGGAAGAAAAGAGTTAGCCCCGCCAATGTGAGAAAGAGACTGCAAAACCTGTAAGCCCAAAACAAAACCTAGAAGAACAACCTGAAAGTACAAAAGAAAATAACAACAAAACAGTAACTCTGCTTAGCCTAAAGAGAACTCAAACTGTAAAACCTGTAAGCACAAAACAAAATAGTAATAAGACAGTAACACTGCTTAGCCAAAAGAAGCCTTAATGTTTCTCTTGCTCTGCTAATGTTGCTCCTTGCTCTGTCCTTTCAAGCAAAGCTAGAAGAAAAAGCTCAGGTAAAGCTAAACGCTTTTCATCAGCAAACCTTAGTCTTCCACCTCAACACATCAACTACCTATTTCTGTTACTGACAACCTATTGTCCTTGTCAGGTCTCCTATCTCTTTTTCTGTTTTTTGTCTTTGGGCCCTAGGTGTACATGAGACTGGATTTCATGAAGTGCACCTTATATATAGGTTTAACTTATTGTATTTCCATTTACAATATGTAAATATACATTGGTAGGTTACTATGGTTTTAAATTTTTGATGCTTTGGGTGCATGTATTTTATCCTGTTATTCTTGTATTACTATGTACCATGTAATCCTATCTGTTATTGCTTTATTTATTTATTTGTGTTTGGAAGGCATTAGAGTTCAAGAGCTCTTTCTCAAAGGTGTCCATGTCAGTAAATACATCACAACACATTATACACAGCATTAATCATAAGAAATAAAACCAGAACCAAAATACCTAGTACAGACATGAAATTTCCATAATTAGGCACAGGTAGAAGAATTAGGTCTAACAATACAGATTGATAACGGGACCAACTATGTAATAACATACTAAGGGCAGAACTGTAGGAGGGATTGGTTTCTAGAGTAATGGAAGTCTGGGATTAATGCTATGAGCAGTTGCAGGTGAGATACTAGGAGAAAAGGTTTGCCAACTGTGATTTGAAGGCATGGAAGGTTGATGGCTTAGTCACCATTGGTGGGAGTGTATTCAAGGCTGTGGCCACTCTGTAGGCAAAACAGCACTGGCCCATAGTGGTTCTGCTGCTAGACAAAGCCAGTTTACCATAGCCCATGGACCTTGTGTTATAGCAGTTGTTGGTCTTGGTTAGTATGTTGCAGACCCCAGGAGGCATTTGCCCAAGCAGGGCACTTTAAACAAGCAGAGTAGAGTTGCAAGTGGTATGAAGATGGAAAAGGAGCTTGGTGGAGGTGTACAGATAACATCGGTGACAGTCCTGCTTCCTTTTAAGTACAAATCTACAGGCGCAGTTGAAGACCACACAGAAGTTGTCAAGGACAGTGTTGTTAGCAGCTTAGTAGATTACTGACCCATAGCCAATGATGGAAATGGTGAAGCATGAGACTAGTAGTTTTTGACCTCAGAAATGAAATTTGACTTGTTTCTGCCACTGGTGGATGTTTTGACCACAGAGTTAACATGATGGGAGAAAGACAGGGTGGAGTTGAGTTAGATGCCCAGATACGAGAAGCTCCGTCTTGCTTATGTACCTTCCTTTGTCAACCATTCCCTATGATACACCTAGAAATGGGCCTTGGCTCAATGCACCTTTCCCATTTACACATTTGTAAATTTAAAAATAAACAAAACTTCCCAATCTTTATTGCTCTGTCTTTTCTCCAGTAGTTAGCGGCATAAGAACTGTGTTCCTCTTGTCTTATACCTGACAGGCTGATGAAGGAAGCAGTCCTTCACATCTCACAAGAAATTCTTCACTGCTTTCCCATGGGCACTTTTCACCTTACAGACAACACCAGGTAGGTTGCAATCCATCATGAAAATCATGGGTCCCATAGATGTTGCCTTGTTTTCAATTACATTTTATTGAATTTAATGTAAATGGCATTTATTACAAAAAGACAACTATGGGTAGGCATACTAGAAACACAGAAACATAGATGATGATAGCAGAAAAGACCAATGGTCTGTCCAGTCTGCCTGAGTTCCCTATCCAACCCTGTCACCTGCTGTCCATCCAGGGTCCTGGTCCTCCCCTCTTTCTCCCTATTTTCCCTCCGAATTCTGTTGCCACGGGTTACTAATTCAAGTTCAAATTTATTGACAAAATGTATAGAATTCAAAGAATTTATCACATTTAAAACTGGCTAATATAAGTATCCCTCATATAACATTACAAAGACTAATTCCAAATCTTATACTAACAAATTGTGCAACAGCAAAAGTGCAGTCTTTGAATTCAATGTCAACACATACAAACACTGCTCCTTCTGTGTTAGCTCTGATTTAAAAACAGTAATGGGGTTATCCACCTTAACCTCTCCTTTTTAGCTTTGGACATTCTAGTAGAAAGTAAAGGATGGTGAGAACCCCAATCTCCATATTACAGCCATAACAATAATTTGTTACTGACCATGGCCTCTTTGTAACCAATGAGCAATTTTAATCTTGCTCTGCAAAGTGCATTTCTATGTGTTCTGTTCTTGCAGAACAATGAGTACCTTTCCGTTTCAAATTTTGCCTTGTTTTGTGAGTAAATACCTTCTTTATCTGAATCATGAATAGTCTCAAAATCTTTCTGTACATAAATATGGCAAATCCTTTGGATAAGTTAATTTCAATAATCATTGATTTGTGTTCTTGCCTTAAATGACCAAAGATCCAAGATACCAATTTGTGTCACCAAGTTGTTCAAACTTTTAAACCATGACCTAGCATTTATATTATTCTGGATACATTGCAGTGTCTTCAGCCATGCCATTTTAGGCAATTGGTCATTGGACATCTATACAATTCTTTCCCAAATGTTACCATCCTTATCATGATCCTAGCTTCTATGGGTAATGTCCCTACTTCTTCTCTTAAAAAGCTGATGGGCATTCCTTTGGTAAATTTGAAACATTTTAAAGAAGTAGTTTTGTAATTCTTCTATGTGAAGACTCCTTATCGTTCTAACATTAATGCCCCAAATTTCAATAGCATACAGGCTCTGGCGATGGTCTTTGCTTCATATGCCAATTTAAGCGCTTTAAAAGAATCATTTGCATATTTATATCTGAATGCAATTATTGCTCCAGTTGTTTTATATGCATTGGCCTTAGTAACCTGGATATGATTCATCCAGCTGAGCTGCCTGTCAAAAATGATACCTAACTATTTGTGTTCAATGACTTCCTCAAATTCTAGACCACAAACCAACCATTTATTTATCTTATTTGTACTTTTGTTCACAAATATCATTATTTTGGTCTTTTCTACATTTTATTCAAGTTTTAATTATTTTAGTTTTCTATAATTGTACAAAGACAACGTTTCAAGCCTGGTTGTGTTTGAGATATTAGAATCATGTCATTCATGTACAACATAATTCTAATTTTCTCATTATTTATGTTAGGTGGAAGTGTATCTACCTTGTTTGCACTTTTACCAGAGCCTACACATATAAGTTAAACAATTGTGGTGACAATAGGCATCCTTGCTTTACACCATTTTTAACCTCAAATGAATCTGTCAGTGATCCATCAGGAGTGTATTTTATGCATACCCATATATTAGAATATAGCAGTTTTAATGCATACAGAAGTCTTTTTCAATATTTATATCTGCAAGCATGTCCTATAACATCTCTTTATTAACAGAGTCAAATGCTGACTTTATCTCTATAAAACATACATAAATCTTTTGTTCCTTATTTTGTACATATGATTCCACAAGATAGGTCAAAGTGAATGCCAAATCTAGTGTACTGTGGCATTTTTAATCCACACTGATATCTGGAAAGCAGAGAACTGTCTTCTATCCAGTGTACTCATTTGTCTAATGCCATTCTTGTACAGATTTTTTGGACTATAGGCAGAAGCGTAATCGATCTGTTAACACTTTGCCACTTTGTTGTCCTTTTTGAATAGTGGCACAAGGACTACATAATTCCAATCACTGGGCATAATCAATTCATTACTTATCTTTGTAAACATTGGTGCCAATATCCAGCCCAGAAATTTACATTATGCTGGAATATTTCTGTGGAACCCCAACTATATCTGGTGCCTTGTTTCTTTTTGAGCTAATATAGCTGCCTTTACTTCTTGTTCTAATACTGGAGACCACTTTGCAATATTTCAGTCTTTGTCAACCTCATTATTTTCAGTGATTGATTCATCATTTTCAGTACTTTTATATATACTTTTATAGTGATTTATCCATTCTACAACAGAAATGTTAGCACCTATATTAAATTTCCTGTTACCTTCTGCACACCCGTATGCCACCAGAGACCAAGTTGTCATATCTTTTGTCCATAAAGCCTCTTATAAAGTCTCCCATTTATTTATTTTATTTTAGCTTTTGTTGACCAGGTAAGTACACTAGACAAGTATTATGCCTATTTTCAGGAACGACTCGGGACAGTACAACATAGGGATACAGACATTATTTACGTGAGAGTAAGTACAGCATGACAACATGTGGGAAATAGTAAACATTGTCCAGGGGTGTGGACGGTCATAATACAACTTATAACTGTTATAGGTTATGTACCTCGGGTGAGTAGGTCACCACAGATTACAACAAATAGCATATACACATTTTTCACGTTAGAGACAATTTAGAAAGGCAATGTCCAGGGAACCTTGGCATGGGCAGTGTGCCCTGGGTTGAGTGCCCTGGTAAAGTGGTAAGTCAAGGAAAACAGCAAGAGTTATAATCACATTCTATACTCCTTTTTCCCTAACCAATAGACTCCTGTATTTCTCTTTTAATTTCTGCAAAGCTGTTCTTCCAATTATGTTTGAATGTTTTGTTATATATCTCCGTCTTTATTAATATTAATTTTTCTGCATTTTATATCATACTAAGCTCTAGAGTCACCTATTCTATATCTTCTTACTTCCCTGTGTGTGGGCTATAGATAGTTTGCTACAAAATTCATATAATTGGTGACATCGGAGATTAAATCAACTACACCATGGTCTCCATCCTTATTTATTTTATTTATGAATTCTATTGAGTCAGGCCATTCAGATATTGATTCTACTGTCTCCTTAGTATATGGATTAATTTTCATTTCATTTCATTTTTATTTTTTACTTGTAAATCTGATGAGCAAATTGCCCGTTTTCACAGATGACAAGCTACAGTAGTACAAACTACATTGAAATAAATTAAGATAATCATACAAATTCAGCCTGACCTTCATTGTAAGGAAACTGTTGGCATCAATGGGGGCTAAGAAAAGACCTTCTACAAGTACAAAGAAAAAATTTATTTTATTACTGTATGAGATGCACATGTTCTCAGTTGCATCTCCCTCTAAGAGGCTATTTCTAGTAATCTGATTTGCTTCTAAATAAATATGACAGGCAATAGGGAAATGGTCACTGTCCCAAAATTTTAAAACTTTTAGTGACTTAATCTTTTTATACATGTATGTTTCAGCTATACATAGATCCAGAAGACTACCTCCAGTAATTGTTGGAAAGGTACTTTCACCCTTCCATTCCCCAAGGGTTCTACCATTCATTATTCTCAAAGTCATGTTTTGCCAAAGATTTAATAAATATTTCCTTTTCTTATTTATGACTTTGTCAGCTGAACATTTATTTGGAATTTCTAACATATTATCAATGTCCCAGTCATTTGATCTTACCTCTATTTCTTGGCCTACTCTTGCATTAAAATCTCCTGCCATAAATATAAATGAGTTAGGATATTTATTTTTGATATCTATTATATCAGTTTTGATATTATCCAATTTTTAAAAATAATTTAGAGAGATTGCTGGGGGATATAAATATTGAAAACATAAACACTTCATGCCCAATGGTCAATGTAACATACAAATAATATGTGTCAAGTTACTATTTTGCCCTTCGCTCTGTCTCAACCATGCTTGAATCCCTCAACTGTTTAAGCACTGTCCACCTCATCTCATAGACTGTTCCACTGCTCCACAACCTTTTCTGTAAAATAATAGTTTTCATGTCCCTCGTGAACCTTTCTCTTGTCAGTTTCCACTCATGTCCTTGTGATCTTGAACTAGTATTCAAGCTAAATACTGTATAGCAAGTTCAATTAGCATCCATTATTTTTAGCAGGAGTCAACCTTCTATACATATTTGCATCTGATAGAATTAGCACCAACCGCTTAATCTTCAATGTAGTACTAATGACAATCAGCTGTCCATTATTTTTCACTATCCATTTATTTTCACTGATTATCTGCAATAGTGAATATAGGAAAATAAACAGATAGTGACAATAACCTTCTCTACAGTAGTTCCTTGTTCACTTTGCTTATTCTGTTTAGGAACTTGAAGGCCTCTATCACATCTCCCTCTCCCCTCTCCCTCTCTTTCTGCTCTCTTCAGCAAGTACATGTTCAGTGCCTCAAGGCACTCCTTGTAAAACCTGCCCTGTTGGCCCTGAATCATTTTTTTAACCTGTGCTGCACTGTCTACAGCCTGTCCCTTTTCTTCCGAGATGAGGGCTCCAGAAGTAGGCACAGTACCCAGGTGTGTGGCCTCACTAAAGATCTATAAAGGAGTAGTATTATCTCCTTCCTCCTACTATCAGTACCCCTTCCTATGCATCCCAGCATTCTACTAGACTTACCATAGGTTTTGTTGCACTGGCTTGATTGTTTTAGGTGTTGCTGATGATAACTCCTAGGTCACTTCCTTCAGCTGTAGTGCAATCTCACCCCACCCATCCAGTACTCTGTCCTGGGATTCAGATACCCTAGGTCTAATATCTTGCACTTCTGGTGCTGGAATTTCAGCTGTCAAACCTAGACTACCCATCTAGCTTATGAAAGTCCCTCTGCATTTCTCTTGATTTTCTCTCATGACTATCCAACCTCCCACAGAGCTTAGTGTCATCTGTAAAGAGATGCAACCTGTCCGGATACCTTCTCCAGTGTTGCTGATGAACACATTGAAGAGACACAGCCCAAGTCTGATCCCCTGTAGCACCGTGCTCATGACCCCTCTCCTCTGATTTGACCCTGTGTAGACCACAGCCCTTTGTTGCCTACCCTTTAGCTAGTTTCCTACCCAGTTAACTATGTCCTTAGCTGCTTTCAGGTCCTCCATGTTATTTAGCAAGCATCTGTGGGTCAAAGAATCCAAAGCCTGCTGAAGTTGAAATAGAGAAAATCCACATTGTAGCCCTCATCCAATTCTCTTGCCACCCAATCAAAGACAACTATCAAGTTAATTTGGTAGCACCTCTCTGCCACAAACCCATGTTGTTTACTATCTTGGAAACTTGGAGACTATTGTTCCAGATAGTCCACAAGGTCTCTTTAACCAGTGATGCTAACAGTTCTCTTTAATATGAAGGTCAGGCTGACAGGTCTGTAGTTCCCCACTTATTCCTTGTCCCCATGGAGTGGAATGATGTCTGCTACCCTCCAGTCTTTGGAACTACCCCCATCCTTAGTCCTTAGTGAGCTGTTGAATAATCCTACCAGGGGTTTAGCTGTCTCTGCTGCCAGTTCCTGAGTAGTCTCGGATACAGTCCATCTGTTCCAGGAGCCTTATCTATCTTTAGTGCTACCAGCTCTTTCTAGGTGCTCTCTCTTGTAAATACTAGCTGCCTCATCTCTGAAACCCACTTATGGGCCACTTTGATGCCACTCTCAGGCAGGGTCTGCCTTCCTCCATGGTGAAAGCTGAGCAAAAATAATAATTAAGGATGGCAGCTTGCTCATCCTCTTCTATCACATTAGACCCCGATGGCTCAAAATTCTCCTCCTTTCTTTTCCTTTTTCCTAATACAACAGATAAAATGTTTTTCTCTGCCCTTAACCACTTCTGCAATACACAACTGTGTGTCTGCTTTTGTCTCCCTAACCACCCTCTTTGCTGCCTTATTTCTCTCCTTAAATTTCCCCAAAACTTTTCTTTGCACTTGTAGAAGGCTTTTTCTAGCCCCCACTGTTTCCTGCCTTTGCTGAGAACCATACTGGTTTCTTGAACTTATCTCTTTGGTTACCATTTTCATGCATAACTTAGATACCTCAAGAATGTCCGCCTTTATTACCTCCTTCTCTCTTCCACTCCACCTAAAATGTCTACCCTGGCTAACTTTTCCTGACCAGTTCCTCAGCTTGCTGAAGTCCACCATCCAAAAATCAAGGACTTCAGTTCTTGATTGAGGCTTTTAGTCCCTAGGGCCAGTTCCAACCAAATGAAGTTATGGTCACTGTCCCCAGCGGCTTCCCTACTCTCACCACTCCTACCACCTCCAAGTTAGTAAGCACAACATCAAGGATGGCAGACTGCCTGGTAGGTCCCTTAACTAACTGCACCAGGAAACAGTCCCTGAGTGCCTCCAGCTAGGCCTGATCTCTGTGCTCCTGGCCAATGAAACATCCCAATCAATGTCCAGCAGGTTCAGATCTCCACTACCACTACTACTCTTCTTTACTATCACCTTTCAAGTTCTTCTGTGACCTCTCTGCCCCTCACTTTCCCTTGCCCTGGAGGTTTATAGACCAACACCAAATGTAGTTTCTTGTCCAAGACCGCCAGAGTTGCAGCCACAGTGACTCTGACTACCCATTACTCTTGATGCACCCATTCTGTACCACCGATGCCATCCTGACATAGACGGCTACTCCTCCCCTCTACCTTTTCCACTATCCCTTCAGGACAATATCAAAGACAGTACAGCATTGCTACAGAAAAGAGCCTGAGTGTCCCTGCCTCTTACAACATGTGGTTCATCATAATTGTATTAGAACACAGGTAATAGAATATAATTTACAAGGAAACATGCCCAACAGTTTAAACAAGGCAAAAGCCATTAATAGGGCACATCAGCATTGTGCACCCTGTGTTAGGGGCTAACCATCACTTAAATACCTGTAAAGAGGTAAATAAGAGTAGCAGCATGAGTCTTCCCAATGTGCTTTACAAAGCATTGTCTGAGTAAAATTTGGAAAAACATTCAGACACAAAGTAGTAGTAAAATATTTTTATTCATATCAAATATGAACAAAAGATAAACTCGATTGAGCCAAGCTCACTTACAATGAGGTCCCACAATTTCAAAGTACAAAGGAACACTAATTAAACTCAGTACAGTCCCCACCACTTATAGCACCCACGCTTAACCGGCAATCGGTTTTCCAGACAAATTCTATTTTCCACTTACCACATACATAGGTTTCAATGATAAATATCCTGGTTATAACGATCTATGCCCACCTTCCATTACGGGCAGATTAGCTGCTACTTTACTGTAATTAGTGTCAGTGAGCACAATCGATTCAAATGCCGAATTGTGAAATAACATTAACTAGCAGCTAATCTGCTGTAATAGAAAGACGGCATAACCCTAATGTGAACAGAAGGAAGGGTGGCTCTCGGTGTGAGTCCTCAAAAAACGGATCATGCTGCAAATAAACTACCGTCGAACTACCTTATCTGCACTCTGAGGGTCACTAGGTTGCTATTCATTTTAAACATAGTTTAAACATAGTGGGAGTAAGTGTCTCAGTGCCTAATTGAGGCTTTAATGTGTAACCCATGGCTTTAATGTATTTTGTTTTTAAGCCATGTTTGCACGGGCCTTGTAACTGAGGTATACAGCTGGTACAGTACACAGTACTCACCAGAGCCATCTGGCAGAAGGAAGGAATCGGGTAGGTTTTGTGCTGTTTTATGCAGGTACACTATCTTTGATGACTATGATTATGATTATACAGCCCATACAGGATGTGGAAGATTGGTAACCACTAACAGTGTGTTTATTTTGTTTTAAAACGATATTTGGTTACAGCGTCCACTCCTATAACGGCAAAATCTGCTTGCACAGATGTGCCCATTATAAGCGGCTTGCACTGTACATCAAATAAATAGTTTACAGAGAAATGCATCAATAAAATTTACAGAACAAAATCAAAAGCAGTTATACAGAGGAAATAATATCAATTAAGGCAAGAATAGAAATGATAAAATATTAAAATGTCTGGCAGCATAAAGGGGTTCTTTAGCTTAACAATCCAGTCATAATTTTGTCTTGCCCCACCTGATCTTGCCAGATACTGGTCTCAGGGTATGTGGAATATTATTCCAGGCCACTTACCCTAGATAGAAATCTGAGGTTTTGCCTATTTCCAAATTGCATTTAGGGACCACCAGGTCCAGGCCTATAGCTGATCTTAAAGAATGTTTTTCTGTCTATATACAATATTGGCATATATGAACTCTGTGAGCTGCCCTCTGATGCCTTACACATAAATGAGAGCATATGTTCATGTCTCTGATTGCTCAACCTCTGCCAGCCTAAGTCTGCATATAGTTGGCAACTGTGTACCAAGCGAGGAGCACCAAGAATGTAGTAGACAAACCTGTTATAACAGATATCAAGTCTCACTAATTCCCTCTTTGCCGCAGCAGAGTACATGATGTCCCCTGTGGCGAGAACTGGCAATAACATAGCATTCACTGTGAGCGGTCACTGTGAGCTTATTTTAACGGAAAGGCTGCTCAATTCTATTTTGCTGAGTCTGCGGAAATTTTACTGCTTAAACTGTTTAAATGTGTAGCTAAAAAAAAGTCCAGTTTCCTGCTTGCAAGTTATATCCACCTACCCCTAGAGGTTACAGCCTTCCTATCATTACACACTGGGTATTCTTCTGACATTCTTTTGCATAGCTCTTGCTCAGGTTTGGGGTGCTTTGGCTGGGAGTGGAGGATGCTGCAGCCTCTTGTTTTAGAGGCAGTAACCCTAACCACCCACTTTATCCCTATGGCCAGACACTGTTATCCCATGCTCACGCCCTTAAGCATGCTACCACAGCTACTTATTATCCTTGCCTTGCTCACTTGCCCATGCTGGAACTGCCCTTCTGCTGGCTCGGTCATAGACAATAACTCAAGCCAGCACCTCCCCTTCAAGGTGCACTACAGTGCTCTCTCCCTCGTGAGGAGCCACCAGCCCACACCTCCCACCGAACCTCAAAGAACTGTTCCCATTACACACCTGAGGAACACAATACCATCCCTACCCCCACATCCATTGTCCTTCCACTCATCCTCATGACCTGTCCCTTTGCTTCTACCACGCCAAGTTGTGGACTCACAGAAGCCATGCCCAGGAGTGCAAGGCACTATCCATGGCTTGACTGCACCTCATGAAGCTCATCCTGCTACTCCTTATATGTTCAGGAAATGTTGAAGTAAACCCCAGCCCCATCATCCCCACCCCAGACTTCACCTCTGCCCTGGCCTCAAACTAATGCTAATAAATGCAAGAAGCCTGATCAATAAAATTAACCAACTACAAGTGTGGGTTGCTCACACCAAGCCAGACCTCATCATCATAACTGAATCCTAGTTGAAGCACTCCATCTCGGACCAAGCTATAGCTATTCCTGCCTACAACCTACACCATGCAGATAGGTCCTCAAGGGAGGGAGGTGGAGTGATCATCTATTACAAAGATAAATTTAAATTTTACCATATCCAGACCACTTCTGTAAGAGTTTGAATATGTGTCGCAAAAATCCATCTCCCATCCTCCGAGTCCTCCACATCATCGGCTGCTACAGAGCCCTCCAGGGGTAACGAAGTTATTAGCACCTCAGATCTCTGATAACCCTCTGCAATAGTGAGACCATCATTCTTGGTGATCTAAGCTTTGACTGGCTAACTCATAAATCAAATGCCTCAGAAGGATTCTGCAGCAGTCGGCTTTTCCCAGCTCATCACAGAACCTACCAGGAAAAATTCCAGAATTTGTGACAACAGCTGTCTCCTTGACATCATCGTATTGAATCACCCCACAAGATCTTGAGCACAGCAGTGTTTCACAACAACCTGAGTGATCACAGTATTGTTGTGTACACAAGGGCCCAGGGAGAGAGAGGCCCTCCCAACTAAATTCACTACCTGTCACTATCTCAACAATCTCAGGAACTAACTGGGAAAACTCTACTCACCAAAACTGTGGACAAGGCCACCGTTATCCTCAATACACATCTCCTTCAACTAGCTGACAAGCACACCTTCATTAAAATTAGAGCCGTAAAATCTCCCACCCTTGGTTCATGCCAGCACTGAAAGCTGCACTTACAACATGGGATAAACTCTGGTCCCACGCCAGGTGCTCCAAGTCCCAAGCTGATTGGCAGGCCTTCAGAACTGCCGGAAGCTTCTGCATCAAGCTAATCTGCTCAGCAAAATCTAACTACTATGTTGGCGCTCTTGAACAGGCCGAAGGAGCTCTGCCAAGACCTGGTGCACTATAAAATCCACAGAAGGACATAGCGGCCCCCTCACCCCCAATATCATCGACAGCGTAGGTTCTTGAACACTGCAACCTTATTCTAGAAAATAAACTCTCACTTTGCCACTGCTGGGCTGGCATTGACTCCTCCCTATGCGGACTATCCTGCCCCCAACCCTCCTGCACTCCATTCGCCGCACCTCCTCTGACTTCTTCCGTAATCTCTAAGGACGTTAAAGACCACCTTCATAGACTTGACACTAAGATGGGTGGTGGTACCGATGGACTAGAGCCCTTTTGTTAAACTTGGATATTACTATATCACTACCCACATTCTCCACATTTTTATCATGTCTATCTCAACAGCCACTGTCCCCTTCTGCTGGAAGGCAGCCCATATTCTGCCCTCTTCAAATCCGTGACCCTCTGACTTAAACAACTACAGACCAATCTTGATACTACCAGTGCTCTCCAAAATCCTAGTAAAACTCATACTCTCAGCTGAAAGATCACATCAAGCCCACTCTCTCTCAGCCCTGCTCAGTTGGGTTTCAGTTGTAACCATAGCACTATCTGTCTCTAGGTAAAGTCACCAAAACTGGTTCTCTGCCTGGGACTCCAGGCAAGTAACAGGGCAGTGTTCCTCGATCTGAGCAAAGTGTTCGACACTGTGGACCATAATCTGTCCCTGCACAGCCTCTCCAACCTAGGTGCCTCTGCCTCCACAATCCATTGGTTCTTCAGCTATCTCACAGGGTGCATTCAGCAAGTAAAAGCAGATGGTTTCCTTTCAAACCCCTTCCCATCACTCGAGGCATCCTCCAAGGGTTCATACTTGGCCCTATCCTCTACTCCATCTATATCAAAACCTTAATTCCAAATCTCTAACTCAAAACTGCACTTCTTCCTGGATGATACTGTACGTTGCACCTCAAGTCCTCACTTCTTGGTGTCTGTGAAGAGCTTCAAACTGACTTCCTTTAGCTTGAATGTAATCTTACCTGTGCCAAGCTTTGCTCAATGCTAAGAAAACTAAGGTAATGTGCTTCCACACAACAACTCCCCCATTGGGACCAAGTCCAACCTCACAACAGTCAGAACTTCCCTAAGGGAACCACTTAAAGTTGTCAACAAGTTCAAATACCTAGCAGTCTGGATCGACAAGCAAACTATCCTTCAATGCCCACACTAATAATCTCTTCACCAAGCTTAAAGCTAGATTAGGCTTCTGTTTTAGATATGGAGCCCTCTTCCCACCTGAGGTCAGACTCAGACTCAACCAGGCAACATTCCTCCTGGTCTTAGACTGTGGTGATATAATATACAGCTACCTTGCTACCAACCTCCACCATGCCCTTCATTTTATTACTAACGCATCCCCAGGACCTATCACTGTGACCTGTATTCTACTGCTGGTTGATGTCCCTAGCCATTAGAAGACTGCTCCACCTTGATACATGGATGCTCAAAGCACTGCATAACAAACTCCCAGACTACATTTTCTCTCGTCCACATCTTGCACTGCGCTTATTCCCTTAGGAAGTCTTCTCCTCTCTCCTGGATATCTCCAGAACTAGAACCTCCCTTGGCAAGGGAGCTATATCGTTCTCTCCTGTGGCTTGGAACAGCATTCAAATGGTACTCAAGCTCACCGGCCTGGTCACTACTAGTTTATTCAGGTTGTTCGCTTTAATTCTTCATGGATCCTGTAAGTGCCAGAGGGCTTAGTCTCTGAATCCTCTTCTTCTCCCCAACCTTTTCTCTAACCTTCCACTTTGGCCTGTTTCATGTGGTATCCTGTCACTGCTTAAGTCCTCTACCCTGTCCTGCAGCACTCTCCTCTCCACATCCTTACTCAGTCCTGTCCTGTCCCTCCCTCTGCTGCATTCCTTGCCTCTCTACATCCTACCACAGTTTGCCACATTGTTACATCATGTAATTTGCCTCATTATTGCACTATCTTGTTGCCAGGACCTGTTTTTACTGTGATAGTATGTTTTATGTACTACACCATTGTCTTTGCATCCTACTGCAGATTGTCGCATTGTTGTATTATGTAAATTGCCTCATTGCTGCTCTATCTTATCGCCAGGACCTGTTTTTATTGTGATTGTATCTGTGATGTATGAAACCCATTGTCTGATTCAGTATGTTCTTTTAGTTTGTAAACCTGTTGTTGTACACCTGTCTTGTACTAGAATCTCTTTGTAAATGAGCTTGCTCAATGGAGTTTTCCTACAATAAGCTTGAATTGAATTGAACTTGAATTGTCACTACTCATCTCATGGTCTCTTGGGACATACACCATTTAGCTTGATAAAGGGCACCTAATTGCTTACCAGTGTTCTTTAACAAATTCTCTATACGGACATCCCATTTCAAACCAGTGTCAAGCCACATTCCCAAAGACAGTATCTACTGTATATGAATGAACCTGTTGAATTACTGTTCCATCTATTTTGATATTCAGAACCATTTCTTCAGTTCTTTTATTACTTCGATCAAATAACACAGTTTGAGTTTTTCTGGAATTGAGAACTAATTTATGATTCTTGGAGAAAATTTGTATTTTATTAAAAGCACATTGAAGCTTACTTTGAATTTTATTTATGGAGATATCAGGATGTATATATAATTGTATCGTCTGCCTATAAATGGAAAAGATTGATGGGTCAGTGAAGCTCAGGTTGTTCATATATATATATATATATATATATATATATATATATATATATATATATACACATATATGTATATGTGTGTGTATGTATATATATATATATATATATATATATATACACATGTATCTCTCTCTCTCTCTCTCTCTCTATATATATATATATATATATATATATATAACAATTGACCCAATATTAAGCCCTGAGGGAGTCCAATAATAATGGGTGCAAGTTCAGAAGAGTAGCTACCTATGGAAAGCAGCTGTTTCCTTCCCTTGAGATAAGATTCTAACCACTTAAAGGGACACTGTCAACCTGTTTTTCATCATATTATTTCTAGTTGAAACCCCACATTTTATGATTGTTTACCCTCTCTAAAATTCACTGATGTTGCTGTTTGTTTTGTCTGTCTCCTTGTTTAGTAGAACTGAAATGCATGGCAATGTATATTTATAAACAACTTTGTTTTGTTTACAATCCTGGTTCTGTTCTTACTGCATACTTCCTGAGCATTAGAAATACATCCATCCAGTGCAGTCACTCATAAGAAAGAAGCCTCCTAAACGCCCATTGCATCATGAGGGGCTAGACTGTTTTGTGGGTGTTCCCAAGTCCAGGAAAGATGTGTTTGAGTTGTTTAAGGGATGTAAACAAACCTGTTTTGGTGTGATAACACCAGTATGTTGGGCAGTCTGTTTTTCACTTTTTAAGACAATAAGAGTCAGAATAAGACTACCAGCTACATAAGCAAACTTTACTGAATGTTGGCAGTCATAAAATATGTTTTTTAAACTGGGGACCCTTTGAGACCTAAGGGGTTGACAGTGTCCCTTTAATGCCATCTTCCGCCATGACCATTGAGGACAACCTGGACAGGAGAACATCATGATCTAGATTGAGAGGTCCACAAAGATGGCACCCATTGATGTCCTCCTGTCCAGGCGTAGCTGGATGTTATTGACCACTTTTACTAGGGCAAAGGCTGTCCTATGGTACTGTCTAAATCCTGATTGGAATCTATGTATTCTTTTTGGGATTCCAGGCAGTACTTTAATTGGGCTGAGATTAACTTTTCACAAATATATAAAACTGGGGGAGGAGAAATATCAGGGTAATGCCCCAATTCTGATTTCTGCCTTGATTTAAAAATAGGACTACTTTAGAATACTTCCAGACTTCTGGAAATTCTCCTAATCTAAGTGAAATATTAAAAACATTTGTTTGAGGGAGATCTATTACTGGCATGCATACTTTAAAAGTCTTGACGGAATGTTGTCTAATCCAATAGCTTTAGAAGTATCTAATTTCAAGAGCTCCAGCCTCACATCCTCCACTAAGATGCTGTTGAAAGAAAACTGGGGCTGAGGAATAATTTGCTTGATGTTCCACCACTATCTGGTTTATGAGGGTTCCTAATGTTTCACTACCCAATTTGGTGAAACGTTATTAAATCTACTGTAGCTACCACTTCCTGCAATAGAGGAACCATCAATAAGGAAAGCACTAGTTATATATTGTTCTTTACCATTTAAAAGACCTAATATCGATTTCAAAATTTCCTGGGTTCCGGAACAAGTATAAAGTTTTGTCTATAATAATGATGCAGTGTATGGTAGAATGCTGTTCAGCATGGAAATCCATGCTGGAACAATGTTGTTCTGCTGCACTGAGTGTGTCATGATCTTGTTGTGCTGCACTGAGTACATCACTAGTGCAGTACAACAAGATTTAATGTCATGTGCATGCACCATGAAGCGAGGCTGCAGCAGTGAGAGGTGGCCAGGAAGTGAACAGCGCTAAGAAACTGCACCTTGTAGTTATTTTTACCTTAGATGGGACACAGTAGTGAAAGTATGATTCCCATGCACTATAAAGATTGTGTATGAGTAATCACACAAACAAGGCAGTTGAATGATCTTGAGGTTTCCATGGTAATGGACCTCACGAGCTGCACTCTCGAGGTGTCAGGTTACCATGGAAACCTCTTGATCATACAGCTGCCTTGTTATGTATGATTACTCATGACAATCCTCTATGTTTGGCCAATTTGATTTCCTAACATACTGATTATGTAATTGTCTATACCTGTCCCAATCAAAGGCAGTGTTACTCTTTAGCTCTCTACTAGGCTATATCTATTTTCCTTTAAGTTTCTTTAGGCCCAAATTGTACCAGGGTGCATACATCCTTTTCAACTTTTTGTTTTTATTTGGGGCTTGTTTATCATAGAGCTTCAAGAACTCACCAACAAAAAGGCCCAAGCATTGTTTACTGTCGGAATCAATTCTAGTTTCTCCCATAAGACATTTTCCAAGCCCATCATCAATTCCATGTAACCAAATTTCTTTAACATCACCACTTAATAAATCTATCATAGGCAAGGAACTGCATCTTGTTTCTAATACAATAGGTCATTTGGTGATCTGAAAATGAATCTGGAAAGACACCATTTAGTAGTGTTCTTTATGTATTATCAAGTAGAACTGGAAGTAATCTAATAATAAACAATTTTTAAACTGATTAGCAGAGAAACTGTCAATCTGAGAGTAACTTGGACCCAATAATCAATATAACAAATATGCATTTTGCATAGAACTCTTTCAAACAATACACATTTTTAGTGCCATGCCACCTATAATGTGGAAAGAAAATGAGCATACAATTAGCAGTCACAGTCACAAATGAGCATGCAAGTAGCAGTCAAAATTACATGACCGCTTATCCATGATGAGTGCTGTATCAAATAGATGCCAAACTGAGAGTGATGAAAGGAAAGAGGTTACTTGGTAATGTCTCAAATTACACCATCCTGTGTATTTTAAGGCCATGTAATCCATGCCCAAAAACAGTAAATGTTCAAAATAGATCAAGTCAACAATAAAGATGAAAGAGTCCCAGAACAAAGGATGTGTCAGTGGCACAACATTTGAAGTTACAGTCTGGTCCATAGCAGCAGATCTTACAGTACTCAAATGTTATACTCACCTCCGAATCAGATTCTTCTCCTTTGCTTGAATTGCCATTTGATTTTTTCTAGGAGTTTTGCTGCCTTAGCAGCATCCACTAATCCACCATATAACATGTTTAAGCTTGCAGGCATCAAAGCAGGTGGTGGATTCCCAGTTCTCTTAGGCAGGCTTGAACCCTGTCAGAGACTTTGCTCTGCATCGTTGTAGCATAGCTGAGGCCCAGAAACACATGGTTAGTACAGTCGTTCCATGTCTAGGAGCTCTTTGCTTTGCCCATTTCAAAATAATGTCACATTCTAGAAATGTCCTTAGCACCACCAGGGCGGATCGCGGTTGCTCACCAGGAGCCACATGATTTCTTCTTCTGCATGGTGTAATACTAAAGGCTTTCAGGATCACAAAGTCCTCATCAGTTTGTAATATTTCTTTGACCCATTGTTTCAGGAAGTCCTGAGGTGAGGCCCTTCTGTCCCTCTGGCAGTCGAGGTACTCATTAATGTGTTGCTTATGCTGCATTCTCCAGGTTTTCCAGCCATCTCTGTAGGAGCCCATTTTCTTTAATTAGAACCACTGACACAGCGAGGCCTTGTCTGCTGTTCTCATAACTCCTTTCATGTCATCTGCCAATTCACCAATATTTGAGTCCATCTGCTTCATTTGTGTGGCATAATCCTTCACTTTTCAATGTATACTTTGGATTGCCTTTAATAAGGCGGTGTTTGATGGCTGAGATGGATCCGCTTTCACCAGTCACAGGTATTGGTCCTCCCTGGTCTCCTGGCATTGCTGTTTTGGTGGGATCCCGCTCCATTAGTAACAGGGTATTCTATTGCACCATAACTTCACTTTAATAATGTTGAGATACTGCAGAATTACATATATTTGATCTATATGCTCTTCTTAACCTGTTTCTCTTAATGATATTGTGCATTTCCAGCTTTAAAAGTTGTTTTTATTGAATTTTGAAGTGTAGCTTATAGAGCACAGTTGAAATGCTGTTAACAGCTTGGCTAGTGGCCATGCCCCTCACATGCTACCCTTTTAACTTAATTTGCCAATTCCACGCCAAGTTGTGCTGTACTACCTTGTGATCTGCAACATATTCCCAGAACTGTATTTTCTTTCCTCCTGTGGATCCTCATGCCAACTCTTGCCTTTCTGTAGGGATGCTATTCCTCCTCTTCCTTGCTTGCTACAATCATTTTTTTGATATAGAAATCTGCTCCTCCATCCTTCAGACCTTCCTAATCCCTCCTGAAGAGACTGTACCCTTTACCTTTGAGTCTCACCTTATTTTGTTCTTCCACTAGCTCATCTTGACTCTTACTAAATTGTTGCTTACCTCAAGAAGTTCTCCTCAAGCTCATCCATTGTTACGCTTCTCACAGTCATCAGCATGCATAGAAAGTCTATGTTTCTCCCTCTCCTTTCTTTGGGTCTATTACAGCAAATCTTTTACCCTTGGATGGACACTGGATGTTTTCCTATACCCTACACTATCACTTACTATCCTAGTTTGATGCATCCCCACCATTCTGTCTATCCTGTGTGCCAGCACCTCCACCCCTTCTGGGCTCAGCTGAAGCCCATACTAGAGTACAGGTTCTTCCAGTCCCAGAATGCCTTCTAGTATGTAAGAAATGTAAATCTTGCTTTCTGCCCAAACCCTTAGCCTAGCTTTCAACTAATCACTTGCTGCCTTACTGACCATCATGAGAAACTTGAAGTATCTCAAAGAATGTTACTTTGGAGCTTCTGCTCCTAAGGCTTCAACTTAGTTTGCTTAATAGATGTGCAGGACTTCTTGCCTTTCTCTGCCTACATCATCTGTACCAACATACACACTGATGGTTGGTTCATATTCCCTTCTCAGATTTGCCTTCCAGTATGTAGCCCTGTGCTCCTTCATGGAGAAATTTCTCACCACCAGGGAGCATTAGTGGTTGTACACGCTGCTTTGTGGTGAGACTGGAACTCTGACTTTTTGGTATTTAACTGGGGACAGACTACTGAACTTCCCAGGTTAGAAATGCTGTGTTGAAGGAGAGAGACCTGCTGAGAAAGGCAGCAGAGAGTGGAGAGGGTGCTCTACCTTGCCTGAGTATGTTTGAAATGTCTGAAAACCTCTACCAGTCAATACTGCACTCAGAGTGTTCCCCTCCCCCACAGGTAAATTCTATCTACAATAAAGACTTGTAAAACCCAAGTAGTGCTAAGACCCTAAGATGATTAAGAGAAGTCAGAATGGAGAAAGTGACCTCTGCAAAGTCTAAGGACAGGCTGAGAGAAGCCTGATAAGGGCCAAAGGAACCATATAGAGGTGGGAGGAAATTAATAGTCACAAATACATTGTGAGTTCTCAGATGACCTGTGGGCACACTTCAAGCACCCCAGATGAGTAGCTGTGCCTGTGCTTATCCCCAGGTGGGGGTGAGAGCTCAGGAGAGAGCAGAAGGAGCCAGAAGAGATTCAGGATGATGCTGTCAAGACTCCCCAGTGAGTGCAATAGTGGGACTGTGTTTATGGCCAATAGGTTTTCAGTTCCAGAACTGTGGGATTTACTGTAGAGCTGTTAGAGGTTTTGACCTTGCATGACCTGTGAGTGGCTACAGAGGTCGGCTGCCTTGAGTAATACACGGTAGCTACTGCAGCACTGTAGGTCATTACATATTGATCCAAGGGTAAATGCCTTGCACTGGGGACAATGGCAAAGCGCTAGACCAGGTGAATAACCAAGACTGAAGAAGTTGCTGTTTGCATCTTGATTACATATCCTGGTATTCCAGTGGCACTTAAATGAGCACTTGTGAAATCTCTTCTGAAGAAACCACTTCTAGACCTGGGCGTCTTTGCAAATTACCATCCGCTCTATCTGCCCCTTTGGAAAAGGTTATTGAGAAGGCTGTTGTGCTTCAGCTTAAGGCACACCTTGCAACCTTTGACTTATTTGAACCTCTTCAGTCTGGATTTGGACTAGGCATAGCACAGAAACTGCACTAGTTATGGTGTATAATGACATACTCAGGGCAAGGGATAGAGAAGAATGGCCAGTTCTCATCCTCCTTGATCTCTCATCAGTGTTTGACACCGTGGACTGTCAGTTGCTCTTGAGCTGGCTCAGGAGTATGCAGGGCTCACCAGCAAGGTCATCTGCTGGTTTGAGGCTATCTCAAGGACAGTACTCAAAGGGTAGTGCTAAGAAGATGTTCCTCACACCCGATGATTCTGTCCTGTGGCATACCCCTGGTTTGGTTCTGTCTCCCATGTTGTTTGCAGTGTATATGCTTCCCCTGTGAAAGGTTATTAGACAGCATGGGCTTGAGCTTCATTGCTATTCTGATGATACCCAGCTCTACACATCTTTTGCATATGGGACATCAGTTGCAGTTAAAGTGTTTAATAAGTGCCTGGCAGAGATCCAAAACCGGATGTCATTGAGCTGGCTGAGACTAATCCAAGAGAAAACTGAAGTCCTTGTAATTGAGCTGGGCTGTAGTGGGGACCGCAACTACCGAGAGAGTGGACACTGGGCTATGCTCAGTCCTTCTAAGCTTTTAGCCACCACAAAGGTGAAAAATCTGGGAGTCCTTCTGGATGAGGGCTGACAATGGAGGCTCAGGTGCCAGCAGCAGTCTGGAATGGCTTTTTCCACTTCGGAACATCAACCAGATTAAGTCCCTTATCCCTCCTAGTGACCTGGCCACACTGATTCATGTGTTCATGAATTTGAGGCTTGACTATTGCAATGCTGTATACCATGGTGTCAGTGGAGGTATGTTGTGGTGCCGGCAGCTGCTGCAGGATGCAGCATCTCAGTTACTAATGGGCCTTCCAAGATTATGCCATGTTTCACCGATGCTGTGTGATCTGCACTGGCTGCCAATAAGGTGGTGTATCTCCCTTTAAAGTGGGACTACTAACTTACAAGGTCCTACATGGACTGGGGCTAGCCCAGGCTACCTGGCTGAGCTGCTGCATACTCATATACCCATGCACCCTCTATGCTCTGCTGAGGAGGCCTCCCAGGTTCCAAGGGCAAGACTTAAGACCTTGGGGGACCAGACCTCGAAGTTGCAGGCTTTGTCCTCTGGAATTCCTTGCCCAGAGCTTGGTGGAGGCCCTTAAGCAGGCTCAATACTTTCTTATTCCAGCAGGCTTTTGGGTGAATACATAACTTTTCACCCTTATGATATATTTCTATTTAATAATTTATTTATTGATATGTTTTATCTTTATGTGGTTTTAGTTGGTTGTATATGTTGATTGTTGTTTTATCATACTGTTTTTTATTATTGTAATGGCACCTTGAGCCTCCAGGAAAGGTGCCATATATAAAGACTACAACTACTACTATTACTATATTTATTTCTTTTAGAAGCATATCAAGTCTTCACACTAGACAAATTGACATTAAATACATAGAAACATAGACTTTGACATCAGATAAGGACCCTTGGCTCACCCAGTCTGCACATTTCCCAACTATTGGATAAGCTGAAGATCCTAGTTAATCAACAGCCTACTTCTTCCTACCCCCACCAGAATTGCCTTATGTCTGTTCAATGCATTTTGAATTCCCCATTGTTTTTGACCCTCAGAGCTCCTCAGGAAGGCCATTCCATGCATCCACCACCCTCTCTGACCCTCCAACCTAAATGCCTTGAAACTAGATATTGAGCTGTCATTGTACAAATATTACTTAATTTCATTCATAGAAACATAGTGACGTAGAATTTGATGACAGATAAGGACCGCTTGGCCCACCCAGTCTGCCCATTTTTCCTACCTACAGTATCATGGCAGACCCTGTTTTATCTACAGCTCTTGCCCTCTCCACCCTTCCTTTCTACTACAATTTAATTGTGTCTATCCTATACATTCTTTTTTAATTGAATATACTTTATTAGTTTTCAGTAATCATACAAGAAAATCAGAAACAAGCTGATACACAAACAAGAACCAAAACAACAGGTCAGAAACCTAGAAAATTACAAACAAACTCAAGAAGGACAGAACTGATACAACCAGTACCCCACATCCTCCCATCAAGTGCTACTCTTAAAGGAAGTTTGTATCAAGACAGTATGCAATGAGTGTAAAATAAGAGGAGACCCACTGAAACTTTGTAATTATTGACAAAAGAAAAATGAAAACTGACAATGCCTCAAACAGGAATTTAAACAGTTAACCAGACATACAGTAAACCCCATCTCGCTAAAAAAGGATTGACGCCTATGTCTGATGTTAGCAATATGCAGTTCTGCATTAAGGCGCTAAGGATTTCAGCATGCCATTCCGACCAGGAGGGAATTTTATCATCAAGCCAGTGTCATAGCGAGATTATTTTTGCAGCGCAGTAATTAGGACCATGAAGCTTTTCTTGTAACCCGGAGAAATGTTCTTATAATATCCTAATAAACAAATTTCAAGCATGAAGTCCTTAGCAAGATCAAAAAGGGTCTAAACGGGTTTTGATAACAGTCCAAAATGATATGGCTTTTTCACAAGACCACTAAATGTGGTAAAGAGCTCCAACATCACCGTGACACCTGAAGCAGATGGGTTGGGCCCACCTACCCAATACAAAGAGTCTCTGAGAAGTAAACAGAGATTACTGAAAATTTTAAATTGTGTTAACCTATAGTGGTCCTGCTTCATAAATTTATAGATATCTGTCCAAACTCTTTGCTAGTCCATAGGAGTCCACTCCACTCCGAGTGAAGGCTATGTTGCCAGTAGTAGCAAATTTCTGCCGGTTTAAGGAGTCAAGGGTTTGAAAAAGATGTATAGTTGAGTAACTGCATGATGAGAGCCTGCAGGCGAATCATTTCCTCAAAACAATGCTGGGTCGTCAGGGCATCATTTCAGCCAAGCCATAGGGTTGCAGGACCATCTATAAAAGGACTGAAAATATAAACCATAGGCTGGGGTTAAATTTGGTGCATTCTGGTTTATTTTGGGAATCATTTGAAACAGAATTTGCTACCCTGTTACTCCCTTCCCATGCCCAGTAAGTTGCACCCTAGCCCCCTCTGCAGAGTCCCCAAAATCCAGAATGTTGCCTGAACCACCCTCCACATAGCCTAATCACCTGCTCCAGTGCATGGCCCCAGCCTTCCTAAGCACAGCAAGCTGCACCCTAGCTCCTCCCCAGAATCCTCAGCCTTCACCCACCACATCATCTGTCACCTCAGGGTCTGCTCTCCTTTTATTGCCAGTGCCTTCCGAGGTAACCCTTGCTTCAGCATTTTTCAGGTCATTGCTTATTACTGGTAAGTTCTGATGTAGGAACACACTGTTAATAAATATAGCTGAAATGGCAAGTTCTACACTGCTGTAGCATCAGGCACCAGAAATAAGTGTAAACCAGCAATACAGCTGGCACAGGTAGATAAGTGGAAAAGAATGATAACAAACGTACTACATACGCTTACACTATAAATAAGGTTATAATGGCATTTCAGGATGCTGGTCACAAATACAAGCTATTTGTGCTTTGCACCTGTTGTTTATGAATTGCTATCAGCATCCCTTCATGCCATTACTGCCTTATGATGGGTGTACTTTATTCCTTATATTATCACCAAAGTAGGCAGGCTACAGGAAGGGAGCCCTTCCACCAAATGGATGAAGAATGAGGTATTTAAAATGTCTGTGACAGCCATTCTTAGTTAGTCCTCACTAACAAATAGCAATAGGTCACAATCTAGCTCAGAAATTGATCACTGATCAGAGATGGACCCTGTAACCCACAGGGTCCACGGATAGTGGTACTTTAGCTGCTGCCACTATAGAGTGCAACAAAGAGTGGCAAAAGCAAATAGCACAGTGACAGCACAAAGGCCTTGTTTGGTAATTTAAATAATCAGGGTCAGATGCCCTCAATTAACCCTAGCCTCAGTCAGCTTCTGCTTTGGTGGATGGCATGGTGGACTGTCCAGCAGTGCCACTGTCCACTGTGGTCAGAAACAGAGATCAGAAATAAGAATAACACAGAAACAGAGCCTCTGAGAGGGACCAGAGCAACCTGCAACAAGTCAGCTCAGCCTGACTGAGTTCACAACACACAGAGAGTGTGACCAGTGCTGGGCAGTAGAGATTACTGTACAATTTCTGGTCAGGAATGACACATAAAGTTGAGGCTTGTTTCTAATGCACCTTAGAGCACAGGAGTTAAATGACTTGCTCATGGTCACACAGTACGCAAGTGGTGGCTATGTGGTATTCAAATGCAGTTCTGCAGGTCTGCAGTTCAGTGCACTTAATCTCTGTGCTATACTGCTCCCAGATAACCAGTGCAGGCAGTAGTTCATGTCTGCAGTGTAGTCACCCAGCCCAATAAATTGAGCTGTTAGCTTGCTGAGTGACTGAACAGCACCAGTGGTAACCATAGGGATAAATATACCGTCAGGCATCTCCTCATGATCTCCGGATGGGGTAGGGAAACTAGGGGTCATGGTCCAGCAGCAGCAGGTGGAAAGAGCAACAGTCATTCAGACAATTTAAGCAAATCGCAAGCTTAACTAACAGCAATCAGCAATGAAAGACAAAAAAAAAAATAAAATAAAACAATAGGATGAAAATCACTGCAGCAGCTACAAGGTCAGTTTTTTTACCTGATAGCACTACTGTAGGTCAAGTGTTCATAGACCTTGTCAAGTGAACAACCCCACCTAAACTGCAGAAAAATTTCTAGGCCTCCCAGGTCTTTCAATATCAGTAGCGCATTTGCAATGTATATTTATGTGCAACTCTGAAAACAACAACTATGTTTTTTATAAGACATGACTTAACATGTCATTGTTTATTACAGCAATTTATTGAACAATTAAGAATCTGTCCCTTTTCTTCATACTGTTTACCCTCTATTACAACTGGAATCAGACTCATCCTCAATCTAGTGTCAACCCTCTTCAACTGAACTTCTTCAAAACACTGGACTCGTGCACCAAGGTATATTTTTACTCAAATTAACCTCCACACAAAACACCATAATGACTCAGCCCCAGAACTCACATGTGGTAGTATTCTATCTTAACCTTATTCAAAATGGCCACCTGGGCTAGGTGAGACTTTTAAACAGTTCTGCCCTCATCTGCAGCAAGGTATATCTCACCTCTCCACACCCACCCACCATCCTGCTTTTTAAAAACACTGTGGGCTTGTGTACTGCAAAGTATGCCTCCCATCCCCAACACACACACACACACACACACACACACCATCAGGCTTTTTAAAATGTTCTGGATTTATCTACAGCAAAGGATACCTTGCCCCCACACACACGCACCATCATGCTTTTTAAAAACAAAGCAGGGTTCATTATCCCCCAACACACACACACCTTAAGCATAGGACTAGGTTGGAGCTGTGGTTCTGAGATATTTGGTCACCAATTAAACCTTTGAGGTCTGAGTCCACAACAAGTCTAATTCACAGGTCAGTCAGTAATGTTCAGCAAGTTTTTTAGTTAGCTCTGGTAAAGCCAAAAGCAGCATGGCACAGAGATTATTGCTGGAAGCAGCTCAGAGCCAGCATCTTGACTGTGTATATTTGTAGTTAAGCAGGCTACAGATTGGAGCACAGCACTCTGCCACACCCACTCCCCATGCTGGTGTGGTGAAATATTCAATGAGAGAAGAGGGACACACAGCACTAACACTAATGGCTTGAAAAAGCTTTAAGTTTAAAATGAGAATTCTTGGTATTTGCTTACACCTTGAAACCCCCTCCCTGCACTTATGCCATATGATGTGTTTATCTGACATGGGGAGGAGACATGGCTGGCCACAGACTGACAAATGATTAAGAAAAGGCCTTGAGTTTGAAATGTAAATTGTGTTGTCTGCTTGCCTTACAACCTTCCTCCTCCCTCTTTACTCATGCCAACGCACTGTCTGCAGACATAAATAGGTCAACAAATTTGCTAATTAACAGCTGTGCAGTTAAAGGGTAGTCCACCAAACTTGCAAAAACATATGTTGTGCAGAGTGTTTTGATTTGTTGTTGTTGTGTGTCCTTCCCTCTGTCTGCTATTAAGAGTTTTTCTCTCAAATTAGCCTGCTAGCTTTAAGGTAGTTTCACGACCTCTGGAGACATCCATCTGAAATAACTTAATTGTATTTCTTTGTCCTAAAATGCACCTTGCCTCATGTGACAGTGATGTAGCAGAGACCATAAATCCAGCAGAAAGCATTGCTTTACAATCAATTCACAACAGTAGAGATGGCTATATTTAAAATCTGTAGAATTCAACTTAGTGACTATCCTCATTTTAAAGATCTTACTGTCCTGAAGAACTTTGCTGTTGGTAATTTTGTGCAGCTTGTAAAGCCCAAGATGTTTAGTTTGTTTGGCATGTGTGCTGAAATTTGGGTCTCTGCTACATCACTGTCACATGAGACAAGATGCACTGTGGGAACAAGAAATACAATTAAGCTGTCTAAGATGAAGATCCCAGGGGTTGTAAACTAGCATAAAGATAGCAGGCTAATTTAGGAAAACTCCTAATAGCAGTCAGAGGAAGGAAACACTAGAACTGCACATACAAATTAAAACACTCTGCATAACATATTTTTGCAAGTTTTGGATGGACTACTCCTTTAAGGTGAGGGAATAGCTTACTTCAAAGGATTTTCACCTAGTTACAGCTGGTAGCAACCGACAAGGGTTGTGATAAAAACAGCCAGATATTCAGAGAAATGGAAAGAGCCAGGCAGTCACACTGTAATTAGACAACAGGAACCAGGGGTTGCAAACAGAGGTAATGGTCACAGAAAATTCATAGGGTCACAAATGTTACCATTGGCAACCCCTAAATGATGTTCCTGTGGGTCGTTCAGTCCAGGAGGGAACCCAAGTGAGATGAAATCGTTTGAGATGGTTGTAAGTATTTAAAATAATGTTTGGGAGTCAATGTGTATCTTGATTGAAAAGTAGGAAACGGTCATTAACAGAGGCCATGCTAACTGTGATGGTTGGGTCCAGAGGAAAGAAGCTGGGAGGAATGGGGAGTTGGGAAATTGTAAAGTTAGGATTCAAAAACAGTCTGGGCTAAGCTACGTGTGGTTGGTATATGAGATATTGACTGAGTTGTGCATGGGCACGGAGAGACCAGTAAATAGGGATTCTTTTCAAGGAACAAGGAGAGCAGAGGGAACATATAGAAGGGCCATGGGTTGAATACTACAGCTCCTACAGAGAGCTCTTTTCAGGTTTAACCATTATGGTTAGTAGTAATCATTGAGGTTCTTAAGGATGGCACATCCCAGTTGAAGTACTTCAAACCCTGAAGTGCCAAGTAGTTAAAATAAAATTGGGGAGGAACAGCCCACCAAGTTGTTTGGGGAAACTAAGTTTGTAATAAGTTCTCCTAACTGATTTATTCTGCCATAAAATGGAATTCAGAAGTGATTGCAGCTGGCAAAACCAGATATGTGGCAAGATAAAATTTAACATCCCCAAAGGGTATGAAAGGTGAGTTAGAATAATCATTTTATTACATTGACCAACCTCATCAGGAGAAAGGGAGGGCTGTCCATCTATGTAAGTCTGGCTTAACAGAAAAGAAGGGGCTCAAGATTTAGTTTACATAAGTTCGAAAGGTTCCTCAAAATAAAAAGACCCAAATAATGAAGTGCCTTAGGTTCTCACTGAAGGTCTAAGTCAACAATATTTTGTTTACTGACATAGGAGTTCAGGGCAGAACACTAGTTTTACCTAAGCTGAGTTTAATACAGAAAGTTTCCCAAAGGCTTGCATTTTTTTTGTTAGTTAATCCTTTTTCTACTTTTGGCTCCTGGTCTGCTTATCTGTGTCCTGGCATCCAAATTCCTCCAGCCACAATCCTGAGGATCCCCAGCTCCTAGCTGGACCTTTGCAGCTCTACCGCCATGACGGGTGGTGGAGAGCCCCCCTGCGCCACCCACCAGGACCAGATCCATTAATGTGCCCCAATACCCTCAGAGCCTGTCATCCCCTAATGTTTTCTATGCCACTGTACCACCCTGTCCTCTGCTAGGGGCCACCAGTGCACCCATAGCTACATAGCCCCCACCGGAGAGGGAGAACAATCCATTGGATGCTCAATCCCTCTCCTCCCTGCTGACTCCTGACAATGCGGGCTCATTCCCGAACCTGGGTTGCCAGCATGGCACAAGGTGTGGCATCCAGTACCTCAACCCTCAGCACCACTGGGCCAGCCTAAAGGATTCAATTTGACTAAGGCAGCAGGAGGAATTGAAGCTGTAGGTGTGACAGATGTAATAAAATATCATCTACATAGATGGAAAGCTTACTCTGCCTGTTGAATCTGATTTTCTTGAACCTGGGAGTTCCTCTTTAACCTCAAAATTAAAGGTTCTAAATACAGATTGAAAAGGAAAGGTGATATGGGCATTCTTGCCGGTTCCAGAGGTAACAGATAAAGGTTTCAAAAGATCCCATTGCATAATAAACTAGCAGAAGAATTATTATAGAGACAACAAGACTCATCTAATAAAGTCTTCCAGAATGTTGTAGGCCTGAAGTACCTCAAATAAGTGTGGCCAGGAAACCTGATAAAAGGCTTTCTTGACATCCAGGTAGATCAGCACTGCAGGGGTTCTGGTCTTCCCAGAGGCTGATTAAGTGGAATAATTTGCAGGTATGATCACTAGAATTGCATCCCTCATAAATCCTACTTGTTTTTGTCCTATTAAACTGGACCAGATCCTTCCAGTCTTTGAGCTAGAATTTTGCCAATATTTTAAGATTTGTATTAATAAGGGAGATAGGGCAGTAACATGAAGGAACAAATTCATCGCTCCCAAGTTTAAGTAGGAGAGTAATACACACCCTAGAAAGAGATAAATGAGTCAAGCCATGAAAATGGAGAAAATTAAAAATGTTGACCAAAATAGGAGTACATTCAGCAGAAAAGTTTTTATAAAGTTAGAAGGAGCCATCAGGGCCAGGGACCCTGTTGGTTGGAAGAGTAGCAATTGCCCAACAGACTTCTGTGGCTATAGTTGGACCTATAAGGAAAGCACTCTGCTCAGCTGAAAGGAGCATCAAGGGCACTTATAAATACTGTGAAACAGTGTTATGGAGGTCAGGGTCAGCTGGAGCAGTGCATTATAAACATTCATAATATATACAAAAGGCCTCCACAATTTCTCATGGTTTAGAAACAAGGTCCTGTGAACCCTCCAATTTAAGCTTGTGTTATCACCCAAGCAGATTCCTGCTGCCTTAGTCTTAAGGCCAACAATTTACCCGCCTCCTCCCTTGCTCTAAATAACATACTTTAGTTAAAAAATAGGCAGTTTAGCTTTTTCATTCAAGAGGGGCACATACTGAAAGCAAAGGGAGTCAAGAGTCAGCCAAATGTGCTCTGGAGTAGTAGGAGAAAGAGAAGCTTCTAATGTTCCAATCTGAGATAGTAAATCATTAAGGTGTGTTTGGCATCCTTTAGCTTTTTAGAAGTGAGGTGAATACATTTGCCCTGAATTTGTTTTGGCCACACCCCAAAGCACATTTAGGTTAGCAATCGAATTGGCATTGGTGTCAAAAAGGTCAATATAAAATGTTTTAATGAGTCCACCACCACCTTGTCCTGTAACAACTGAGTATTAAAACACCACACTGAATCTTTATCAGAACTGCCATTGCTGGTCAGTGCAAGCCAAACAGGTGCAAGGTCAGAAAGGGCAGTTTCCTTAATCTCACAACAACCCCACCCCAGGAATATTTTCTTGGTTTATAAAAAAGAATTCAACCTGGAAAAGATTCTGTGGAAGGGAGTAAAAGTGTAGCCATGTTCAGTAGGATGTAATACTTGGAAAGGGTCTGTAAGACCCAGAAGATCTACAGATTCCCTTAGACTGTGTTGGTGGGTGATAAATCTTTCTTAGGGTGGTGTGACCTATCTCACGCCAGGTGGATATAATATATTCCAGTCACCACTTATGACGATAAGGATATGGATATAGGGAGTTAACAGGAAGCTAAATGAGTGAAAGACTGAGGGTTGTTGAAGATGGAACCATATACCAAACCTGGTAGGACCTCATGTAGTCCTAATCTCCCATGAATAAAAATGTGACGCCTCTATATCCCAAAGTTCTGAAAGAAGTTGAATGGAAGTCATCTAGCAGGCAAAATACAAATGCCGCTTTTTAGTACTATTAACAGCACAATAGACCTGACCAACCTAGTCTTTCCTGAAAATGTAAGCTGGTCTCTCTTGAAGTGAGATTCCTGCAAGTAGGCAATATCCATACCATCTGCTCCAGGTATGTTAAATGCTGCATCTTTTTTAACATCCTGAGTGCCTTTTACATTCCAGTAGTAAAAATATAGTGGTCCCCAATTAAATTAACTCAAGAAAAAGCAGGTACACTATTAAGCACTGCATGACTATGAACAAAGAATAGTGAGCAGCACTCCCCATCCCTCATTACATGTACACCAAGTCCCAAGAATAATCAATAAGTTAACCAGGAAAATGCAACACAGAGAACCCCATCACTGTTTTTGCCCCCACCACCTCCGCTGGAAGGCTGATCCAGGAATCCACTACTCTTTCTGTGAAGTAGTACTTCTCACATCTCTCCTGAATGTACACCTCTTTAGCTTCATAGCATGTCCCCTTTTGTTGAGCACCTTTTTTTTTTCTGCACAGTACTTCCCTCCTGTACCTTATTTACCCCAGTGAGGTATTTAAAGATCTCTATCATATCTCCTCTCCGCCTGTCTTCCAGGGTGTGCATATTGAGGTTCTTTAGTCTCTCCTCATAGGGCTTTTGATGCAGACCCTTTATAATTTTAATTGTCTTCCTCTGGACCACCTTCATTCTGTCTATGTCCTTCCAGAGATGTGGTTTCAGAACTAGACACAGTACTCTAGGTGGGGTCTTACCAGTGATCTATACAGAGGCAATACCACCTCCTCTTCCTGCTGGTGATACCACTCTCCATGCACCCCAGCATCCTACTAGCCCTCTTGAATGCCTTGTTGCACTTCCTGACCACTTTAGGTCATCTGATATGCTTACCCCAGGGCCTCATTCATGCTTAGTAGTTGTCAATACCATTCCACTTGTTTTGTACTCCATTCCTAGATTTCTGTGCCACAAGTGCATTATTTTGCACTTTTTCACATTGAAACCAGGTTAATAATTGGGAGGTCTCCAGTACTGTAGTGAGACACTAGAAGTTAGAGTAGTTTTGTTTGAAGGGAATAGATTTTTCTAGATAAATACAGTCAGAATTGTTCCTTGTGTAATTCATTTGATTTGCTTAACTTTCAACCTCTTTTCTTATTCTAAAAGATATTATCATTTGCCTAAAAGGTTGTGTGATGTGTTGACTCCCATACAGTTGTTGTCTAAGTATATTTGAGGTATTATTTTCTGAAGTCCTTTAAAAGGAATAATGCCCAACAGGGTGGGTGTTATGCTGGGATAAGGCACAGGCAGAGGGCATCCAACACCCTAGAAGGGATGTTATCCCCATAACACCCACTCTGAGGGCATTATTCCTATTATACAATGGCACATATGAATAAAATAGAAAATGTGAAAAAGTATATGCAAAAGTGTTTTTTAATTTTTTGTTATGAGGTATACATATTAAAAAGTAGTCCTCCTCTATTGTTTGCATGTGCCCCAAACACATTTATACAGCCAGACACAGTTTTCTGTCTTTCTTTGTCCCCCATTCTGAAAGGGGTCTAATCAACAGTCTGACTTGAGGGGACTGAGAAACTTTCTGCTCCAGAACTTATTGGTAAGTCTCTGTCGGTGTTTTTTTTTTTTGGTTATGGCTTTTTCTATTTATAAACAGATTGCAAGTGCAGCATTTTAGTCAGTGACCAGTGCTTGAAGTTCCTGTTCCATTGTCGCCACTGCTGTCAGTCACCCGCTGCTGCCGCTGGAATTGCTTGCCTGGGGAAACAGGAAGATCAGTTTTGTGGAAAAAGTAATGGAGGAAGCTGTAAGCAGGAAGGGAAGCCCATCATACTGTTGGCGTAGATGGGTAGCAAGGAAGGAGTGGGGACTGCGCGAGCCGATCAGGAAGATGGCTTTCATTTTTTTCCTTTTCTTTTTTAAAATAATAGATGACAACTTTGGGGGACGCTTAGGGCTACAGTTTATTGAACTGTGTAAGTCGATCAGAACCTTGGCTTACACTTTGCCTGGGAGCAGGAAGCAAGGGATGGCTGCAGATTGTTTTTTTTTACTTTTAATGTGGTCCTGATTCTCTGGGACTAGAGCCGGCATGTTAAGCTGGATAACATCCTGGGTCCAGTACCAGATGGACCAATCAGAGTCAAGCATTCTTTTCTGTCATTGTGTAATTACTGTTCGTACATCTGGGCACCCAGCCCTCCAGGATAAAGCACCGCACACCCTGGACTGCCAAGCACATGAGAAATACCCCATGGGAATGAATCTAGATCTGTTAGTTTTAGAGATAGCTAATAAAACATGGTAACAGTTATACTTTTTATACCTGCTTTATTATGGCTTAGAACACATGTATTTCTTAAAGAGCAAGTCTTTATTAAAATGTTTCAACTACACTTATCTTTAACACTAGTGTTTTCTGGTTTTCTTAGCTATTCCTGTTATATGTCTATTAAATATTTCAGGTAATGAAGTGCACATTTTGCTGTACCGCTCAAAAAGACTTCCCTGCCTGCTTCATAACTGTGGTTTGTTACATCATAGTCTGTTGTCATAGTAAGCACTGTGATATAAACAAAGGTACTATGAGATCAGTAAAGGGCAGTCAAATCATTTTAGACAGACTTTTAGAGGGCTATTAAGATGTGGTATAAACCCTGAAAAGTAAAAAAATGTATTCCCAGTGAACTCTTAAGAGCGGACACATTAAGAAAGAAAATGCAGATGAGCAGAGCTGCTCTTGAAAAGCCTGTATATGAATTATGCAGCTGTTTATTTTTTTGGGGTTGAAGGAATAATTCTCATGAAGGACATTTACTATCATTTTTTAATGTAAATGAGTATTTCTTATGTTTTCAAACAATCAAAGGGTGCCCATTTATAAACATAAGAAGCCCATTCAGAGTGTACATTACGGAGAGCTGATGTTCCTGGTGGCTGAAGGTACTCTACTGGACCTATTAACTCACAATGCACTCCATACATGCACACATACTTCACAATCCATATCCAGCCATGCCTTACTGCACACACATTGGGGCTTGGTGAAATTAGTATATTTCACTTTTCTGTGAAATTTTTTTGGAATTTTTCACAATTCATTAATTGGTCATAACTCAGTCTTTCTTGCAGCTAGATACCTGAAATATGCTTACTTTTTGTAAGGAGCCCTGAAAAGATGAAATAAATGTGGTCTAGTAGGTTAAAATCTACTGTACAATTTTCAGAAATTATTAATTGGCAAAATTTGCTCAAATATTCACAGATGCATAATAGATAATGCTACTAGAATTCCACTTGTGGAATTTAACTTTCACTAAGCACTTATCACTATTGAATCTATTTAGATATACTGAGCTGTTTGCAGTCTTGTAGTTCCTTTTCGGGTTACTGTTTTGTCCCGCATGCTTTCCTCTTAAGCTTGACCAGGAAGATTCTGTAGACCTGCTTGTCACACTGATTTCCCATTTGTTTTAAAAGACAAGCTCACTTCAAAAGAAAGTTGTCTCTACTCCATTTTCTGCAGGACCCATTCCTTTGAATAGCCAGAATTTCTCCTTCCTGGTTCTCCAGTCATTTTCTTCCATCACTAGATCTCTATGCTCCTCCAAGTTCTGGACTTCCAACTGTATTTGGTGCTCAGACCTGTCAATTTTACAGGCAGTGAGTCTTACACATCCTGCTTTCAAGTGTGAATTGTGCCTGTATGCTTTTTTATAACTAGAGGTCTACCATTCTCTTGTACTCAGCCTAGTTACCATTCCCTTGATGAACCCATGCATCTAACTCCTGCCAGTGGTGACCCCTCTGCTAGCTATCTCCCATCCTGTAGTTGCAATACCTTGACTTCCTTTCCATTAACATGACCATGCCTCCCCTCTTTGCAGAAAATCAGTCCATCATGGATTTGACTATTGATCGATTAATTTGACTTGTACTGTAGGCAGGAAAATTGCCTTACCAGCACTAGCATCATGGCACTGCATTGCCCCCCAACACTCCTGCAACAGTGATGCCCAGCATCATGCTCCATAATAGAAACATAAAATTTGTCAACAGATAAGGACTGTTTAGCCCCTCCAGTCTGCCCATTTTGTCCCTGCCTATAGTATCACTGCAGACCCTACCTGATTTCCGGCTTCTTATCCCCAACTTTCCTACCAAGATTCCTTTATGTCTATCCCATGCATGATTGAAGCCCACCACTGTTTTCTCCTTGCCACTACTGCAGGAAGACTGTTTCAGGCATCCACCACTCTTTCAGTGAAAAGTACTTCCTCACATCCTCCTAAATTTTCCCTTCCAGACTCATGGCATGCCCCATTACTCATGTGTCCCTTCTCTTCTGAAAATATTCCTCCCTGTACCTTTATTCACTCCTGTGAGATACTTATGGGTCTCTGTCATGCCCCACTCCCTTCCAGGATGTACATACTGAGATCTGTTAGTCTCCCCACATAAGGCTTATGATGCAGTCTTGCACCATTTTGTTTCCTCCTGTGGATAACTCCTACCCTGTCTCTGTCCTTCCTGAGATGTGGTCTCTAGAACTGGACACAGTACTCCAGGTGAGTCTCACCAATGATCAATACACTGGTAACAACACCTCACCTTTGGTTGATATTCTTCCCTGTGCACCCCAGCATCCCACTGGCTCTTCCAAGTGCCATGTTGCACTGTCTCACCACCTTGATAATCCCAAGGTCCCTTTTCTTTTGGTGATTGTCAGTACTTCTTCCTCCATTTTACACACTAAATCTGTTTCTGTGTCCCAGATGCATGATTTTGCACTGTTTCACATTGATACCCAGCTGCCATACCCTTGACCACCCTTGAGTTTCCTCAGGTCTCTCACGTATTTGCTCTACCTTGTTTGGAGTATCTACCCTGTTGCAGATTTTAATATCATCTACAAAGAGGCATACCTTCCTTCAAGAGCCTCTGCAATGTCACTTATAAAGACATTAAAGAGGACTGGTCCCAGTACTGATCCTTGAGGTACCCCATACTGATCATTTCCTCATTAGAATGAGTACCATTTACCACCACCCTCTGTCATCTGTACATCCACAAGTTCTGTACGCAGTTTACCACTCGGTCTCACCTCTGAACTTTTGACATGACATCAGACCCATGAATCTATGCTGCTTCAGGTCTTGCAACCCACTGGATTCAAGATACTTTGCTATCCATTCTTTTAAAAGTGTCTCCATTAACTACCTGGACCATGGACCCTTCTATCAGGATGGGGTAGGGATTGCCTCTTCCACCAGAAAATTGCCACCTGAACCAGAAAAGAGCAGCCAGGAAGAGGAATTGAAAGGCTCAGGCAAGGCAGCCTATCAGATCCTGACTGCACCTCCCTCCCTCCCTGTGGACCAGGAAGAGTGAAGGCTTTAAATATCCCCTTTAGGCCAAAAGTAATGCCACAGACCCTTCTGTTGGGAAGGAGAAGGGATTGGCCCTCCACCAGAAAATTGCCACCTAAAATCAGAAAAAGAGCAGCCAGGGAGAGGAATTAAAAGGCTCAGGCAAGGTAGCCTCACCAGACTCAGGCCATACCTCCCTCCTGCACAGCAGTCAATCAGAAGGGCTGTCTCAGCCAACCAGGAAGAGTGTGGGCTTTTAAATAGCCCTTTCAGGCTGAAAGTAATGCCATGGACCCTTCTGGCAGGATGGAGTAGGAATCACCTCTCACCAGAGAATTGCTGCCTACAATCACAAAAAGAACAGCCAGAGAGAGCTCAGGCAGGACAGCCTATCAGAGCCTGGCTGCACCTCCTCCCTGCAAGACAGCAATCAGAGGGGCTGCCTCAGCCAACCAGGAAGTGCAGGGGCCTACATTAGATTAGGCCACTGCCCCCTGTGCTGCAGCCCCCACTAAAAGGACAGCAGAATCTACCCACTGGAGTCATCCCAATGAGGCAGCTGGCAGCCGCCACTCTGCACATCTACTGAGCCAAGGAAACCAAGCAGGACAATGATGAGCAGGGTAGTGTAAAACTGCCATTGCACTGCTAGTGTTGCTTAGGGCACCTTGCTAGCTAAGGAGTGTAGCTTGTGGATATTGTATTAATTTCAGCTATAGATATTGTTGTATTTCTAACTAAAGCTTTTGTGGCTTGTAGGCATTGTGTTATCCCAGCTGTAGGCAATGTTTTTATATCCAGTTAAAGCATTGTGGTTTGGAGGTGGTGTTTTATTCATTTCTCTGCAGTACTAGGTTATGTGTGAGATTAACATGGGGATTGTGAACTGCAATGAGTGTGGGTGCTCATCTCCAGGGGCTGCTCTGGAAAGTGGGACATTGCCCCATCTGCAAAACTCTTTCTGGGCTCAGGGTTCAGTTAGAGGCAGCATGGTGGAAATATGCATGCTGCATCATCAGTTTAGTGGTAGCTCTTCCCAGTCCCACTCCTACAGTGGCCCACTGGCCCAGGGTGTGGAGAGTGGTGGGAGAGAGGGAAGGATAAGGATTGGCCACAAGGACACAGTTTGGGCCAATGCCACTCTGACTGCAATTGCTTTGCACCCCTTGCGGAGGTGCAGGAACCTGACTCAGTGGGGAGCATCAAGTCAGTCAGTGAGCCTAGGCACAACATTGTAATGGCATCCAGTGCTGAGAATGGGATCAAAAATAAGAAGGCCAAACAACTTCTAGTAGTAGGGACTGTATGATTAGATGGGTAGAGTCAGAATTGGATGGGGAAATGCACAAAGAGAGGATAGTTAGGTGCATCCACAGTGCATCAGCTAAATGGGATGTGGAGTACATAGAGAGGATGTTGGACAGAGTGAGTGGAGGGCTGGGAGTTCTTCTTCACCTGGTAACCAAGATCTAGCAAACTAGTCAATGGAAGCAGCAGAGCAGAGCTTTGAGAGACTGGGGCAAGCTTGGCAAAGAACAAGAAGTTCCTGTCTCTCTCTGAAGGTCCTTCTGGTGTGGGGTGGGGGAAAGAACAGGATTAGACAGATAGAGATAGATAAGTTTAACAGGTGGCTAAGGGGATGGTGTCAAGAAAACGGTTTTCACTTTGTGGGCAACTGGGAAGTATTCTGAGAATGGAAGCTAGTCTGGGATGATGGCTTCCACCTAACAATGGAGGGTAAGAGCACTAAGACAGACGTTTGAAGTCTATATTGGATGTTTGAACTGACTGAGGGGGAGTCTGAAGCTAGGAGGACTATCATGGCTAGTGGGGGCGAGGTAACCTAGTTGACACTCCCCACAAATGGGGTCTGGAACAAAGAAATTTGATGAGATCATATTGTTCAGTTCAAGGCTAAGGTTAGATAGGTGAAGAGAAGTAGGGGTACAAGGAAGATGTTACGGATAGCACAGGATGGAAAGAGCCAAGGGGAACAAGGGAAAACCTGAGCTCAACAAAATATATAGCTGGTTCTTGGAAGTGGTGTGCCTCAACGCCAGGAGCCTGGGCAACAAAATTAGTGGATTACAGGCATTGGTAGCAAATACTAAGGTAGAACTTGCAGCCATCAGAGAAACCTGGGCCACAGACAGCAACAACTGGGACCTTACATTACCAGGATACTCACTTTTCAGAAGAGACAGGAGGAGGCAAGCCCTTTATGTTCGGGAGAGTATTGACCTAGTAGAAATGGAAGTATCAAGAGTGAAACAAGGAAGTCAAGTCACTATGGGTGCAGCTCACAGCAGTATCGGGCAAAAAAATTCATATGGGGTTGCTATATTGACATCCGGACAGGAAAGGGGAAGGATGGGAACCTGGGAGGAGGAAATAAAGGTGACAGAAAAAGGGAGGTAGTGGTAGTCAGGAGATTTAAACCTTCCAGAAGTAGACTGGGGTGTTCCAGTAGCAAAAGTTCTAGAAGTCAAGCTATGTTGGAAACCCTCCAGGACTGTCTGTTGACCCAGCTGGTACAGGATCATACCAGGCAGGGATCCATTCTGGATGTGGTTCTCACAAACTCAGAAGCAGCTAGGGCAGTAGAGTAGGGAACCACTAGCTAACAGTGACCATAATTCCATCTGGTTTGAGTTGTCCCTTGCAGATGAAAGAACATACTCACGGATGGAGGTCCTGAACTTAAGAGGGGAGAAATTTGATAAGATGAGACTGTTGGTAAGTAACAAATTGGCCAAGGTTAAGGATAGGACAGGAGTGGAAGACGTGGGGATTTATAAAAGTGTCAATCCTTGAGGCTACAAATCTCTGTGTTAAAATGACTTGTAAAAAGAAATAAGTACAAGACCCATAATGTGGTTCTCAGTGAAGGTTAGGGAAGCTGTCACTGCCAAAAGGGAAGCATTCTATAGGTTTAAAAGGAGCTAGGAGAGGAAGAGTGGGAGGAATCCATTCAAAAATGAGGCAGCATAAAGAGCAGAAAGTGAGGCAAAGGCAACCATGGAGCTGCGGATTGCTAAAGGATTAAATCTGAGGAAAAACAATTCTTCCGTTACATCAGGGAAAAAGAAAGAAGAGAGAGGGATTGTTAGGTTGGTAGACGATGGTAAGGTGATCAAGGATGATGGACAGAAGGCCAGTCCTGAGCAATCACTTCTGCTCTATTCACAAGGGAGAGTGTGGGTCCCCACTTGAAGAGGCCTCATTGCTGCTGCTGTAGTAATCCTGGGATGGAAACCCAAGTAATCACCAAAGACAGGGTCCAGAAAGGGCTGGTGACCTTAAGATAGATAACCAGCAGACCCAGATGGGATGCATTTGAGAATGTTAAGGGAGTTGGCAGAAGAGATGGCTGATCCCTGGCACATCTTGTTCAACAGCTCACTACAGACAGGGGTGGTACCAGAAACTGGAGAGTGGCTGATGGCTGATGTAATGCCACTGTATTGGGGGAGACAGGAAACTGCAGGCTGGTTAGTCTCACATCTCTTGTGTGAAAACTATTGGAGTCCCTAGTCAAGCAAGACCTCATAGACTACCTGGAAAAAGATGGTCGCTAGGACAATAAGGAGCATGGGATCATGGCAGACAGGTCATGCTAGACCAACCTTATTGTCTTTTGATTGGGTGACTAGGGAGCTGGACAGGGGCCACAGTGGATCTCCTCTAATTTGATTTCAATAAGGCATTTGACTCATTGCTGCATAGGCACCTGTTAAAGGATTAGAGACCTTGGTACAGCAAGGGACATAGTCAGGTGGGGGATTGGCTTAAGGATAGGCAATAGAGGTTGCTGTCAATGGAAGAAAAGGTGACAAGTGGGTACCACAGGGATCGGTCCTGGGCCGATCATTTTCCAACATGTTCATTAGTGACATTGATGAAGGAATCCTGGGTAAAGCGTGCCCTCTTTGCTGATGACACTAAGATTTGTGGAAGGGTAGATAGTATTAAGGAGTTAGGGAACTGCAATATGATCTCCAGGGGCTAGAGAGATTGTCAAAGTGTGGCAGCTGCAGTTTAATGCAAAGAAGTGTAAGGTGTAATGCACCTGAGAAGGGTAACCCCCAGTCAGAGTACTGACTAAATGGGGTTCAACTCAATACCACTACAGAAGACTGGGACCTGGGAATCATTATTTGTGACACCCTAAAACAGCCAAGCCAGTGCAACAAACAATACAGACAAAGCAAGCAAGATGCTGGGCAGTATAGGAGGCATAGATAGTAGGAGCAGGGAGGTAATTGTCCCCTTTATTGATTCCTGGTGAGGCCACACCTGGAATGCTGTGTCAGTTCTGGAGCCCTCACCTAAGAAAGGACAAGGACGGGCTAGAGGCTGTGCAGAGAAGGGCAACAAAAATTATACAGGGCCTCCAGGGGTCTCCCATGAGGAGCAACTGAGAGCTCTAGACATATACTTACTGGAGGCCAGATGAGGGGGATATGATTGAAACTTTTAAGTTCCTGAAAGCATAATAGGATGCCCACACAGAGCTATTCAATAGGAGCACCAGCTCTCGACACTCGGACATAAATAGAAACTGTGGGGAGGGAGCTTCAGGAAGGATGTGAGGAAGTACTACTTTACTGAAAAGGTGGTGGAGCCATTAAACAGTATGCCTGCTGAGGTGGTTGGTGCAAAGACCATGGATGGCTTCAAACATGGGTAGGAATCAGTAAGAGTACAACAAAATAAGCTACATTCAAAGTACAGGGTAGGGAAGGATGAGCTGAAGGGGGAGTAGGATCCCAGATTGACACTAGGTCACAGGAAACTTTGGGCAGACTCAAATCCTCAATCTTTTCTGTCATCATGTTCTATGTATCTATGTATCAATCCCCACCTTCCCCACCTCCTACTTTAGACTGATCAGCCTATAGTTGCCAGCCTCCTCTCTGCTGCTGCTCTTAAGAAGTGTGACTACATCTGCCTTCCTCCAGTTCTCTGGAACCACTCCTTTTCCAGGGGGTTGTTGAATAGAGCTGTTAGAGGTACAGCCAGTATCTGGCTGAGTTCCCACAGCACCCTTGGCTGTACCACATCTGGCTCCATTGCCTTATCCACATTCAGATTTGCATGTCATTTCAGGACTCTTTCCTCTTTCCTCTTTTAATGGACTTGTATCTATCTACCTCCCCTCAGTGTCCCTGCTGCATCTTTGGGGCAATAGTCTCTGATAGTGGGTGAGTGACCAGGTTTTATTTCTGGTCATGGGATACAAGAGCAAGGGCAGGAGTGAGCACCATGAGCTTGAGCATGCAGAGATGTGTGCAGAGAGGTGCATGTTTGCATATTCATGGGTTAATGGGAAATGGCAGTAGAAAATAAATTGGTAAATACCTGATTGTGGAAGGTGAGATCACCCCTATGCTTGTCTCTATTTCCTTGAAGCTAGCAGCGAGTGAGTAAACATGGCCAAATCCATATTAACAGTAAATGGTGACCTGGGAGTTAAATGTCTCCTTTGTGAAATGTATCAGTTGGTGGATGTAAATACAGACTATACGGCATTTGAATGTGCCAAATGTATTCAGAATAGGAGTTTCAAAGAAATATCAATGAACTAATGTCTAGACTGGAAAGATTGGAAAGTAGAATGAAATGATTGTGAATTTGAGAGTTCTATCAAGTTTAAATAAGGGGTGAACTAGTGAGAAAGTCATTGAAGGAGAACAGTATGGGTCAAAATGGAAGAAACAGTAGGATATAGATACAGGCAATAGAGGATGATAGTGACTGGTGTAAAGTAACAGCAGTAAAAGAAAAAAATGAGAAGAACCTTTAAAGAGTATGTCTCTAGACAAGGACACGTTCAGTTAGCAAATACATTTCATGCACTAACAGAACATACTGTTACTGAAGAGGATGTAAATCAAGGAGAGGAAAACATAAATACCTCCTGCCTTCAAAGTGGAGGAAACCCTGTATCTCCCTCCCCAGAAGTAAGAATAGCAATCAGCAGATAATAATAATCGGGGATTCAATCATTAAATACACTGACAGATATATTTGGACATAATAAAGAAAACACAATGATCAGCAGTTTTACGGGGCAGGGTGCAAGATTGATGTAAAATGGTGGACAATATATTTAAAGAGGCAGGAGTGTGACCAATAGCTGTAGTGCATGCAGGAATAAATGATTTAAGTGAAAACAATTACCAGAAATACAACAGGAGTTTATTGAACTGGGGACTATGTTGAAAGAGAAAGATGGGAAGTGATCTTTTCTGAGATACTCCTGAACCTACAGCCTCAATGTATAAGCGGAAAAGATAATATTAACAAATGCATGGCTTAATAAGGGGACCCAGGAGAACGGTTACCACTTCCTACAGCAGTGGGATACTTTTGATGGCAAACATAATCTGCATAGTAGAAATGGTTTGCATTTGAACTTTTGGTGTAGCAGGATATTGGGAAGTAGAATTAAAGCTGAAATTCAGAAACATTTAAACTAGAAAGGGGGATGATGATGGGTTTTATAGATTGTCAAAATGTTGCTAAGAAAAGTAACAATTCTAAGTATCTGTCAAAAAGGATAAGGTAAAATGGCGTTCTCAATACCAGAAGTCTTAATAAGGAGAAGATAGAGATTTGGAAATTTTAAGTAGTAGGGGTCAGTATGACATAATGGGTGTGGTTGAGACATGGTGGAACAAGGACATTAGCTAGAATAAACAAATAGAGTGGTACCATTTGATAAACAAAGATAGGATAGGAAGGGGTGGTACTATATACAAAAAGTAAGATATTGAACATCATCAATAGAGGTTGAAACTGACTATGGTAATATAGAAACTATAGAGTTAGACATTATTGGAATATTGGGTAGGAAGTTTAAATTAATAACTTTATATAGACCTCTGGATACTGACAACACTGATACAGATACATTCATAAAATATATAGTGGATACGGCACAAAGAGAGGATATTATAGTAATGGGGAATCTAAATATCCTGGAGATCAACTGGGAAAGTGAAAATATCAACATTAGGGCAAGTAAAATATATAGTGAGTTAACAGCAGTAGGAGTAGAACAGTGTGTCCACGCGCAACTAGAGGTAGTAATAACTTGAATGTTATTTTAACAAATATAAGTGACAATATTAATACTATTGATATAACCCCCGATCAAGTGACCATGACATAATATAATTTCAGTTGGATAGACAGAAGAAGTGAATAAGAGGAAATAAATTCATGTACTGTATAATAAGGCTAATTATACAAAAATTAAGAAAGAACTAAGGCATTTTAATTGGGTAGATTTATCAAGAGAATTATCAGTGGAGGAATCTTGGAATTTGTTCAGACAATTTGGAGGAGAGATATGTTCCAACAAAAAGGTATATGATAACAGAGGAAAAACCGATTTGGTTAAATAGAATTGTAGTTGGCCTAATTAGGAAAAAAAGAAACACTACAAGAAAATAAAGAAGCAACAAACAAATGAGAACAGGGTGAAATATAGGAAAATTCTACATAATTTAAAAGAAATTAGGAAAGCAAAAATACAAGTAGAGCTTAAGCTTAGCAAACTCTAAAGCCAATACCAATGTTTTTTGTCTATGTCAACAACAAAAGTAATAATAGACAGGTAGGACCGATTAATGTAGAAGGAGAACTTATAATAAAGCCAGAAGATATGGCTAGAGAATTTAATAATTTCTGCTGTACTATGTTTAATGAAGATCAATTAGGACAGGCTAAGGAGTTGCCACATATTGTAAATGACCTAGCTGGACTAATTACTTCAGAAAATGTTTGGATTAAAATAAAGAAACTTAAAGTGGACAGTTGGTGGATATGATGGGCTACATCCAAGATTTGGTACATGAGGTATAGAAGAAATTGCTCCAATAACAGCAGACATCAGAAGGAGGTGATTGTCTGATGGATATGTGCCAAGAGACTGAGAGCAGCTATTGTGGTGTCTATTTTAAAAAGGTATCAAGGATGGATGTGGCCAATTATAGACTGGTTAGCCTGATGTCGGTGGTGAGGAAAATAACTGAAGGAATAATAATGGATGAAATAAGTAATTATTTGGAACAAAATAAATTATATGATAGAATGCAGCATGGATTTGTAAAGAACAGATCAAGTGCTACTAATTTAGTCACTTTTACAATTATGTGGCAGAGAAATTGGATGAGGGTAGGGCTATGGATGTGCGTTACTGGATTTCACCAGGGCATTTGATAAGGTTCCTCATGGAATATTGATAACTAAGTTGGTGGAACTGGGTGTTAATATTAACATAGTGAGATGGATTATGAAATGGCTAACAGATCAAGTACAGGTGGTAAGAGTGAATGGTTATCTGTCTGGTGAGTGGAGGGTGATGAGTGGGTGCTGCAGGGTCCATTCTGGGTCCCATATTGCTTGGTATATTTATAAGGATTTAAATATTAGTAGTTCCAACAAATTAGTAAGATTGCAGATGATGTTAAGATTGAGGGTAGTGGATACCTTCAGGAGAGGCTTGTTTTGATCATGATCTATTAAACATCGGGACTGGGCAGCTAAGAATGGAATGATATTGAGAATGGAGAAATGTAGAATATTACACATGGGAAGAAATAACATCCATCAAGATTATTATTTGCAGGGAAGTAGAATGAGAGAGTCAACTGGGAAAGAGACTTAGAGGTTTATATTTCTAATAGCTTAGAGAGTGAGATGCATTGTGAGGTAATTGCAAAGAGAGCAATGAACTTGGTGCATTGCATCTGTAGGAGTTTCTTTTCTCATGACAGTAGAGTATTATTACACACTGTATAAAACATATATATAGGCCAATTGTGGACTACTGTTTGGTAAGCTGGAGTCCATTCCCAAAGAAGGATAAGATTCTGGTGGAAAGGCCACAGCGGGTTCTTACTAAATTAATTCCAGAATTAAAAATATATCCTATGAGGAAAGGTTAATGAATCTCCAGTTGTGGCCTACAGAACTGAGAAGAAGGAGAGGAGAGTTGTTGCTATTTTATAAAATATTATATAATGAAGAACTAAGGAAGAGCTGAATCTGAAATACAGGTTGCAGAAATATAATCTTAGGGGACATGAGCTTTAATTGATTGAGGATAAGTATAGAACCGAACTAAGAAATTTTTTTTATTTAGTTGTTTAACCAGGTATAGCACACTAAGCTGAAAGCTTTTACATGAGCAACTTGGGAGCACAAGGAGGTTAAGTGACTTGCTCAGGGTCACACAGTATGCAAGTGAATTCAAACCCAGGTCAGGTCTGCTGGAAGTCACCAAATTTGCAGCTCAGAGCCTTAGACCACTCGCTATACTGCCTCCTATAATAGTTTCAAGATCAGAACTATAAGAGAATGGAATAAGTTGCACGGATGTAGTGGAGGCAGAAAGTTTCAGTATCTTTAAAGTAAAATTAGATAGACACTTTTCGTTGGCATCCTTTTTTTCAAATTTTAATCTTTTATTCAAAAGAAAGCAGAGTTGAATTACAAATGCAGTCACATATGTTTCATATCTATTGATACAGACCAGATTCCAAAATAACAGAAAAAGAAAACACAAATCCAAAAGCAAGAACTCTGCTAGGTATAAAATGATGTCTGAAATTTTCTAAAACTATCAACCCTCCCATAATCTTTCCCCATCCCCTCCCTTCCACCACCAAAGGAATTATGGTTCTCACATATGTTCCTCTCCCAGAAATTAGAGTTCTCCTTGTTGAATATGGAGGAGAATTATAGGTTGTGTAGCCATTGTAGAGAAGGATGAAAGCCATTAATGGCTGACCCTACATAGTCAGTAAAGTTTGCAATGGTTCCCAAGTTTTTTATATCTAGTGGAGCACCCAGAGAGGTTTGTGACTAAACATTCAGCCTGTAGAGCAAACTGGATCTCCCATACCATTCCATGAATTGGGGAGTGACTTGGTCTAGCCAATGCCGTAAAATAACTTTCTTGGCACAGGCTGAAATTAGGGCCATAAGGAGGTCTCTGGTTACCTATTAGAGTCCGTAACCCTAAAATGCAAATTTCAGGCCTAAAGCATCTGAAAGTCCAAACAGGGGTCCAAATGAGTACAGATGGAATTCCAAAAGGAATGACCTTGGGACATGTCCAAAGAATGTGATATAGGGAACCAGGTTTCTGTTCACATCTGGAACATAAATCATAGATATCCGACCTGGTTGTGCCTTAGTGCTTGATTGTACCTTGGGGATTTTTCTTTTCGTCTCATCAATCTTCATGCCCCCAAATTAAAACTGCTAGGATTGAACTGTTTACAAATGAAGCCTTTTTATATACAAAACATATTATTTGGGAGTGATTTTAATTGTAGTGTGGACACCAAAATTACTGGTGTCACACAGCAGAAAATGTATTGTGACTCACATGCTTTGTTAGATGCTATCTCTGAAGCTTGTTTGAGGGATGCTTTCCGGACTTTACATAAGACTGATACTAGTGCTACTTATCATAGGCATATTTATTCCACCTGTATTGATATGTTTTTTGTTTCTAAATATCTTACTCCTATTTTATATATTCCAAACCTACAAAATTCTCTGACCACAATATTTTATTCTGCACTCTAAGTGTATCTACTGTCCCTCCAAAAATTTTTCACCTCATCATCGGTGATGCTTAAATATGTCACTTTTGGATTCTCCTGATTATTTTTCTCAAATTGAGTTTTTTGCAGCAAGGAACTCTATTATGTGTTCCTATGATACTCTCTTTGATTGATGGTTGGACACTAGAATGGAGCTTAAACAGTTTTACTTTCCTTTGGTAGAAATAAAGCAAACTCTAATTATTTGAACTATCTTCTTCTTAGAAACCAATTATACAAATTAATGTCCCTCTTCTTGTGAAAGTGCATGATTTAAATCTCAGATTTTTAAATTAAACAGCAAATGAAACACTATCAATATGATAGGGCTAAATCATTGGAGATGGAGTTTAGATTTGGGATGAAGAAAACACCAGCATCAGATCCATATGCTGCATGCAAGCAGCAGTTAGACAAAACCCTGATGACTAGCCTTTCTACATTAGATGGTACTGTGGTATCCACTGATTTGGAAATGCTATCGGTAATACAGCAGTTTGTTAGCTCCACTTTTAATTTTACTTTGACAATAACTCTCCCTTTTCATGGGTTTACTACATCACTTCCTCAAATAACAGATTCTATGACACAGTGTTTATTACAACCTGTTTCTTCTCAAGAAGTTGAAGAAGTTATTACTGTTGTTAACTACTGGTACATCTCCTGGACTGGATGGTATTCCAAGCGATTTTTATAAAACTTTTCTGTCATATATGTCTTATTTTCTGCCCCTAGTTTTCAACTGTATGTTAACCTCTCCTCCTTCCTCTTGTGGCTTTAATACTTCTCTTTTGCATTTCTTGTACAAATCTGGAGATACAACACTATTGTCTAACTGGAGACCTCTTAGTCTCCTAAACAGTGATTACAAAAGTCTGGCTAAGATTATTAATAATAGATTATTAACAGTTGCTGAATTTCTTATTCATTCAGTTCAAACCTGTGCTGCTATTCCCAAGAGATGAATACAGCATAATTTATATCTTTGAGGGAACTTTTGAGGCTAGCAATAGACATAATATCTCAGGGTATGGTAGCTTTAGGTCAAGCTAAAGCTTTTGATAAAGTGCAACATAATTATATTTTTCCACTTTTATTACATTATGGTATTCCCAAACAGTTTGTATATTGATTTCTTCATTATATGCTAATGCTACTTATTATCCTACCATTAATGGACTTTTGGAACCGATATCCTCTCACTGTTGGTGTTAGACAAGGATGTCCTTAAGCCCTCTTTATATACTTTTGTCTTGATCCTGTGATCAGACAAATACATTGGGACAAGTAGTATTGGTCTGGCCCCTCCCCTTTTACCGTTAGAAAAGATTACTGCTTATGCTGACAATGTTACATTACCTGTTCAAGATGTTTCTTCTTTGACAAAGACTTTGACAGTTTTTTTCAAATTTTGGTTATTTGTCTGAGCTGTGCTTAATATAGGAAAAAGTTTTATTTTTCCTTGGACCATGCACAACCTATTTCTTTAACCACATTAGGGATTCCTGTGGTTTCTACCCCACAACATTTTGGGGCTTTGGTTTGGTCCTGGTGATTTAGCCACTTATAATTGGGATGGACAGTTACAAATAGGGAAGATATAATTAATAGATGGAAATGTTGGAAGTTTGGGAAGAAAAACAGGTTATGATTATTAAAAATTTACTCCCGTGTTTCAATATTTAAGTTATGTATACCACCGTCCAGTTAATTTCAAAACTAGGCTCCTGAGTCTTTTTTTTCAAATGTTCTGGGGTAATAGATTGAATCCTGTAAAGAGGGAAATTACTTATTTACCTATTAAAAAGGAGGAGTAAATATGATTAATCCTATTGTTTTTATCATTCCTTGTATTTTTAGTTCATTTAATTATTTATGGACCTTTTGCTACCTTATTTTGGCAATTATGGTCCCAGTTTCTTTGGTCCCGTTATTTTGTAAAATGGACTTTATTACCCCTAAAATTCTATTCTCTGATTCCTTCCTACTTATGGAACATCATCTATCAAAAAATGCAACAGTGGAAAGTTTCTTTCATGAAATTGATGTCTTTAGATAGAAAATCTTTTATTCATATATTGTTTATGGTGTTCAAAACATTATTCTACTATTTCAAGAATGTGTACCCACTAAAATGATATTTGCCTTGCATAAATTGACAGATTTCAGGATGCCTTTTCATATCGGGGATGTCGTATGGCTTTCGATTCAGGGCAGGTTGGGTGTCAGGGAAATTTAAAATATAAACCTCAAACTGAGGGATTTGCCCCAGACTTACATGTGTTAATATTGAGGACAGCATGCATCACTTTTTATTACTTGTCCTCATAGTCAGCTATTTTGGCAGGATGCTGCCTCCCATTGAATTTGCCTTTTTGTCTCGTGATCTCTATCAAACTGTAATTTTAGGTGACTATACTGGGGTATGAAGTCCCATCATAAGAGTACTGTAACTGTCTTTTTTCCTATGTTCAATATTTTTATGGCAGGTATGTTGTCAATATATATTGCAGCAATAACAAGTTTTGAATTTTACTATTATTTTCAAATTGAAGAGGATATGTTAAAGAAAGTGATGCTCGAGATTTCCAAAGGATAAAGTGGATAATTTATGAAAACATTTTTCTTATAATTAATTTTTATGTTATTTTTCTTTGACGTTTTGTACAGAAATTTTTCTTTATATCTCTGAGTATTTATGATGTGTTTTGATTCTTTGTTATGTTACGATTCTTTTCAATAAACTTCCCTACTCTTTCAATAAGTGCCATGGGATCTTTAACATCTACTGAACTACCTCCAGTCCAGGCAGATGGGACCTTGGTTTAAAGTCTCATCCGAAGCGGCACCTCAGAAGTGCAGCACCCTCTCATGCTGCACTACAGTGACAGAACTGAGATAGTAACCCAAGTGCCAGATGTGGGAACTGAACCCACGGCCTCTGATCTCCCAGCCTCAGAACAAGTGTGCTACCTACTGAGCCACTGACACTGCAAGATGAAGCAGGCCAATGAAACTGTTCTCATGCTATCTGAAAGGGAAACAATTTACCATCCATAGTTAGTTCTTGGACTGTTTCCACCACCTACATTGACCCAGAAATGCCTGGATATAATCTGCCTCTATACACAGGTTTGGATTTCCCACAAGAGGCTGAAGAGAATCCTTATCGAGGGAAACCTTCAAGAGGAAGCATGGTTGTGAATGAATGTAAAAGGCCCTAGGGGAGTATCTTGTAAAGGAGAGGTAACTTCTTTCTAGATATGAAAGGAAGAGCCTTGAAATTTAAACAAACTTGGCACATAAGAGCCTGTATCTACCCATTGTGGGATATAATGCTCTCCTTCTGAACAACCAAACCAGTATGAAAGTCTTTTAAAATGAAGAGCTAAATAATACCTGTAAAATTAGGAGCCTGCAGGCCACCATCCAGTTTATTTCTCATGAGTTTAGAAAATGCCCTGCGGGCTGCCTTGCTCGCCATTGAAAGGAAGTCAGGAGCCTATGTACCAGGGCAAACCAGGATTGAGGAAGTGCACAATTATACATCTGTAGGGGATAAAGTATCTGGGGAAGAATATTCATCTTAATTATATTTAGTCTGCCCCATAAAGAAAAAGGGAGAAGAGACCAATGTTCCAGATCTACTTTAACACGAGAATGATAGCATCTAAGTTATAGCATTTAAATCTACTGGGGAAGTACTGAGAAAATTCCTAAATATTTAAGTTTATCCTTCCACCATGTTAGTCCTAAATGGCCTACTTCCATTTTAAATGTTCTATTATTAAGGGCATAAATTAAGTCTTAGCAAGATTACCTTTATAATTAGATAGTTCCCCAAATTGGGAGACTATCTGTAACACTGTGGAGAATGAGGTGGCTGGGAGGAAAGATGAAGTAGAATATCATCTGCATAAATGGAAAGTTTAAAGTCTGTGTCATTATTTGAGATACCAGTGACTCGAGGAGGAGTTAATCTTCCTAATGAGGGCTCTAGAAATAAATTGAATAAAAAGGAGATAGGGACATCCGTGCCTTGTACCCTGGTGTAGGGAGAAAGACTGGGACAACATACCATTACAAAGGACTCGAGCCATTGGGAGGACTATAAAACCTTAATCCATTGTATATATTCACCAGGAATGTTGACTCGGGGCAAAAGAGCAAACCGATAGTCCCAAGAGGCCTGTCAAAAAGCTTTCTCGGGTCCAGGAGATAATTGCAGTGGGTATAGGAAGATCCCTGACACCGAGAAAAGAAATTACTTTCTGGAGGTGTCTGATGATACTTTACTTGACAAATCCAACCTGCTTTCAACTGATCAGTGATTCCCAGACTAAGCTGATTCGATTTGCAAGTACTTTAGCAAGAATTTTAAGATCTGCATTGATAAGGAAATGGGCCTATAGTTAATAAGCGACAGAGGATCATGCCCTGATTTGGGGATTACCACAATGGAATGAAAGTCAGTGAAAGGTCAGAGATGCCATGTTTAAAAATATAGTTATACATGTTAAGGAGAATGGGTGCAACTTGTGCTTTAACAGCCATATAAAAGTTTGTGGTGCTGTCTGGGCCAGGGGCCTTGTCCTTAGCAAGGAGTCAGTTGCTTGAGAAAGTTCTAAAAGTGTCAGGAGCTTTCAAAATTGCTTGTTGATGCTCCATCAGTTTGGGAAGCTGGAGATCTTGCAGGAAAGACTCAAGCTGCGCCAAATTGAAAGGGTAGAAGGGAGCATATAACTGTTGAAAAAACCTCTGAAGGTTTCTACTATGTCCCTGGGGATGTAACTAACTGGAATTATCTCATATAGAGGGATGATTTTGTTCTATGCCTGAGATTAAAGATGGAGAACCAACAATTTCCCGCCTCTTCCCCAGTCAAAATATTTTACTTTTGAATGCAGTATCATATGTTCTGCCTTCTCCCTAAAAAGCTTATTATACTGAAATCTGAATTGCTCCAATATTTCCCACTTTAATTGAGGGGAGGATGTCGATATACTTGCTTCTAAGTATTCTATGGGATATCAGAGAGATTAGGTTGCTATGCTCAGTTTCTTGCACCTCACTGATATTTTAATATGTTCTCCTCTTATTGTGCATTTTAAGGCACCCCACAATATGTTAAATTTAGGCATTGAGGGAAATTAGATGTCATAAAATCAGTGTTGAACTGCTGAATATGCTGTAATGAATCTTGATTCTTAAGCAATTGATTATTAATGATCAAAACTTTATCCCTAGACAAAGAGGAGGCTAAATTCAATTGCAAAAACTGGATGGTGATCTGAAAGGACTTTAGTGGAGTATAACATAAATTTACCCTGGGTAAATTGTTAGAATCCAGTAAAAAATAATCAGTTCTTGAGAGAGAATTGTGTGGTATAGAATGGAAAGAATACTGTCAGCTAGACGGGTTATGAGTTCTCCAAGGGTCCACCAAGAGAGTTGATTTCATGAATTCTTGAAGGGCTGTCTGACTAGGTGATAAAGCTTGATGGGAACCCTTGGATTTATCAAGAGCATTGTACTAAACCAGGTTCTAGTCTCCTCCATGATCAAAGGCAGGAAACACCAGGAGGACAGAACCAACATAAGGTTAGTGAAGGACCCTTGGTCTTCAATGATAGGGCCATATATTGACCCTAAGACCACCTCTAAATGCCTTAACAAAGCTCTGATAAAACAAAACTTCCATTGGGGTCAGACATTTCATAAAGGAGATGGAATGGGATTCTCCATGCAATTAGAATGGCCACTCTTCTACTACGAGTGTTAAATCCTGCCCCAAAAGTATAACCCACCCAGGACCTCCTAAACAGGAGCCGCCTGGAAGGGTACTAAATGAGTCTCTTGTATAAAAGCAATGTCAATTTGTAACTTGTTTAAATGTAGGAGAATCTTGGCCCATTTAGAGGGGATTATGCCCTTTCACATTCCAGGTACAAAATTAAGGGTCATATGTTTAAGGTATACACAAAGGAAAATTTTGGAACAAAATAAAATAAATATATATTCCCTCTGGTGGCACCTACCCTCCCACTAACAAAACCCCATCTCTCAACCTGCCCACCACACATCTTCCACCCTCTAGCTCCCTTTTGTACTCTCTGGCTCATGAGGCTCCCACCAGTTATAGCAACACTACACCCCCACGCTCTCCCCACCCTCCACCTCATACACAATATGTTGTCATAAGAAAGAAAGCAACCTTCTACACTAACATTAAAATAATTAACATGATTCTACTGTTGTGCAGGAAGATCAAATCAACCTGCATTATACCATCACTATATAACCTGCATGTGTCACTTTCCTTTTCCCTGGAAATGATGTTCGATAATAATATTGAAATATTGTGCATAGGTATATATAGCTCCTATATACCTTCATCATCTGTATAGAAGTATTCTATTACTGGAAGATACAAATGTAAAATAAATGCCAAACACAATACTATGTTTAATAGGCTAAAATATAACCAGTCGAAGTTGCATCTACTGGCCACAAAGCATAGCATAAATAATCACACTCCAGAATCTGCAGGTAGAGGCATCCATTTTAATAGAGGCACCTTAATTAATAAGATAAAAAGGAAAAAAAGGACTCCAGGCATTTATTTTGTAGTGGTTCTACAGGGAGGTATATTGTTATGCCATAGCTAGTTTTAAATTCTTCCTTGTAAACAGGGCTAGTAATGGGCATATAAACAGGTCAAGTGTGCTACCCTTGAACCCAGATTAACAGAGGATCTGCAGACAGAACAAGATGTTGTAGGCAGTCTTAAATAACAGATTGAACTTTAAGTTCCTTCAAATGAAACAATCCAAATCTGAGATCAAGCTAGTCCACGTCACCACCCCTGCTAGCATTTCGGACATATTAACTGGATACCTGCTAATATAGTAAAGGGTGAAAATAAATGTGCCAGCCATCACATTGCCAGAAGGCCTCCATGGAATCCAATACATCTACATTCAAAACAGTTTGAACATGCAAAACCCCAGCTCAAACGAGACAAAAGCAAAGTTATCCCTCACAGTCATGAAGATAGCAATGGAAACTGAGCACCGGACACTTTGTAACGGTGCTGTAGGCAAAAAACTGCCAAATGTATTGAAGGGCTTGTAGCACCTGTTACACCAAACACTCCGTACATAAACCCACAGACTCAAGATATTTGTAAGTGTGGTCTTGTTAATATAAAAGCTATAAACGCATTATCTGACAAAAGGACAACTAATATTTCTCCTAGCATGCTGCTAGGCTTTCAGAGTGATTGTAACAAAGGTAAAATGCTGCATTTATACAAAGTTAAACCTGTCACATAAATACTAATTTAGCTAGGAATGAACTCTTTGAATACATTTTTCAGTACTTACATGTGTATAATTGTTGCCATTTAAATATATGGCTTCATGGAATTATGCATAGTGGGTTGGCATCTTATGTTTGTAATGTTTAAAGTTGGTACCTGGAGCTGAAATGCTATTTTAATACTTAATTGCAAGGTAATGTAAAACAGTAGTAATTTGTGTGGGATGTGCAATAGATGCCTTTATATTTGACACAGAAGCAATAATAGAAGTGTTGGATGTCTCAAAATTGGCACTAGCTTTAATATTTTCTATATATTTCCTTATATGACAGGGTTTGATTTAAACAAAATACATGTCTGCTCCAAGTTTGACTTTAGAAAATAACCTTGCATGTGATGCAACTTGCACTTTAAGAAATGGATTGTCTGTGATAACCAATTAATTGATGTTTTCACTAATTGGCTTATTGTTCACATGTGACAGGTTTAACTTTGTATAAATGCAGCATTTTATCTTTATTGCAATCACTCTGAAGAAGCCTAGCAGCACGCTAGGAGAAGCGTTAGTTGTTTGTCCTTTTGTCAGATAATGCATTTATAGCTTTTATATTAACAAGACCGCACTTACAAATATCTTGAGTCTGTGTGTTTATGCTACGAGTGTTCAGTGTAACGGGTGCCAAGCCCTTTAATACATTCCCCCACAGTACAGCTTCAGGTTGGCTTAAATAAATCAGGTAGGAGCCTCTGGAGATCCTGATTAGCTGATTCCACTACCTCGTATGAGTGCCAAGTGTTGCTGATATAGACTTGCAATCGGGCTAGGTATTGCATGCAAAATCTAATCCTGGCCACGATAAGCTTTGAAACTTGGGTGGAAGGAGGCTCTCTTCAGGTGAATTCCTGCCGGAAGATCCTGGGTGATACGTAGCTTCTTTTCTTCCCACAAAATTTCTTTCAGGTCCCTGGTTTTCTGCAAAATGAACTGTTTATCTAAGTAGTTCAGCAGCTTTATCATGAAGGGATGGGGAAGTGAGTCTGATGAAGGTTTGGGATAGAGGGAGGATGTGCCGTTCCACTATGTATGTCGGACCATTGGGGAAGGGCCTGCCACTTACTCCAAAAGTTTCTGTATGAATATAATTGGAGTAACACCTTCCTCTCCTCCAGAAGCCCAAGTACAATTAAATTATTACATCTGCTATGACCTTCTAAATCCTCCAGTTTAGATTCTAATTTTGAATTTTTGTTTTAGAGTGGAAGTGTCCGATACAGACTTGTCTCTCCATGTTTCTAGGGAAAAGGTTCTGGCCTCCATGTCCCCCATCCACCTGCCAAGATCATTCAGGTCAGTCCTGACAGATTTAATTTGTGTAGTGAGTTCTTGTATGGCACTAATCAAAGATGCTAATGCTTGCAGCAATCTGTCCTCTGTTAGGGAAGACGGCTCGTTGCAGTGGAAGAGCAACTGGGACCTGCGCTCTGGGCCTTAGATCATTTAGACTGCTTGTCCGGAGTTTGCAGCGGGATATGCATGGGGAGCACATGTTTCATCTCTTGCTTCCGACATTTCTCTGGATCCTAGTGTTTTGCTGCATTGAGGATGTTTTGGCATGGCCCTGGTGGAGTAGCAGTTAAGGGAAGGCCACAGTAGGTTCTATAGTCCAGGAGGTGTGAGGCTAAAGAGCTTTTACCAAGGATGCAGGTTTTGAATTTAATTCTGCCCTGTAAGGGAGCCAGTTGGATAAGGACTAAAGGGGAGTAGGTGTGTGTAACCCTATCAGATCCCAGTACTAAGTGACAGGCGTTGTTCAGGACTAACTTGACTCTTTTGATGGCAGTGCCAGAAGCCACTCCATATACTGTAATTTCATAATCAATAATGGGAGAATTGTACTGGTATCTGCAATGCACCTGGCTTCATGGGTGTGATTGTGCCTTTGTCTGTAGAAAGCCCCTTGATTTTTGTTATTGGCTTACAATATAGTCCACATGTGGTGCAAATGAGAGGGTGTCATCACTAGTGACATCCAGATGCTTGAGTGTACTGACTTGCTCCAGCGAGCACCATTCTCATTATGGATGATCAGAGGATGGGCTCTATTTATCATCTACTGCCCTGCAAACAACATTGTCTTAGTCTTTTGTAATTCAAGACTAATTTATTTATTTTGAAGCATCCCTCAAGTGCCCGAAAACTATCCTGGAGATCCCTGTAAGGAGTCCTGGCAAGGACTACTTGAGGAGATTCGGCATTGTCTGCATAGAGCAATACCTAGACATGGGACATGCATCTGGGAGGTTATTGATAAAAGGCTGAAGAGGAGTGGACCTAATGTCAAGCCCTGTGGTACCCCTACAGTAATGTTTTGAGATCCAATTGCACCCCATTGATTTTGACCTGCGTTCTTCCAGTGAGGTAGCTTCTTAACCAGGACACAGGGCCATGCGAGAGGCCAACGGAGTAGAGTTTGGCAATGAAGAGTGGGTGGTTGACAAGAACAAAGCTTTAGTTAGGTCAATATAAATTGACCCAATAAGATGCCGTTATCAAGAGCTTCGTGAAGGTAGCTGATGTATTCATTTAGGGTGGTGTTTATGCTGTGAATTTTAAGGAATCTGTGTTGCTGTTGGCATTGGATGTTGTACTGAGGTAAGCAACCAGTTGATCTGACACTACCCTTGCAAGTGACTTTGACAGAGGGGAGAGAAAGAGATGGGCCTATAGTCATAACAGTAGCGTGATCCCTGTTTTTATGAACTGGTGTGACTAGTGCCAATTTCCAGGTGTTGGGGAATTGGGAATACCACAGGAAAGATTGAAAATTTTGGTCAGGGAGGGCAATCACATCAAGAGATAGTGATTCATTTCATGTCTACAGTACAAGTCGCATTAAACTGTTTCTCCAACTCACTGGTTTAGCATTTTCAGTGAGTTGCTTAATGTGTACACTGCTCACTTCAATGAATTAATAAAAGTTTCCTAATGGTTTGTCTGCAGCTGCTATTCAGTTTCAGCATACTTTGCAGCTCTTTGGAAACATTTTATCAGTGCAGTGCAATCATGCCTGCATGCATTAAACAGCCCATAACAATGCATAAAAATGCTTAAACACTAAGCTTGAGTCTGATTTCAGTACTGCAGTGTACAGTGCAGGTACATTACTGTATTAAACAGTCGGCAAGGTCCCAAGGCATTGAATCAAATACCTGTACTGTGCACCTTAACTTTTGTTTTATGTGGTAATGTATATTACTATTTGAAAATTAAAACATTTGTATGTAGTTGAGTCAGCTGGAGATAAAGACGCAGTTTTACTTCACCTGCCTGCTCCCAGTCCGACTACAGTACAACATGACTGTGTCACACCTTACTCTCCTGACTCTCTTACCTTATTTAGTCATTAATTAGTGAATTTTCTATACAGATTATATAGTATACAGTACTGTACATATCTGGCGTGGAATGCGGTTATCAACCTCGAAATCTGTAAGTGAGACAAGAGGGTTGCAGGAGTACAGTGCTGTACACAGCACACCACTATGGAGCCACAGTTCGGTACAGTACATGAAATTAAGTGAAATAAATAAATACTGAAGATGTAACAGTGTGGGCATTTAAATTAAATAAAGTGAAGCATCATCTACAGTATCTACTGTGCAGTACTAACTTCGGGTTGGCGTTCTCTCTGGCGTGACTCTCCACTATAGTACTAGCTAACTCTCATCTACAGCACTTTACAATCTGTAATTAAATAAAACTACATTAAATGTTCTACATAAATATTTTTAAGCAGTCAGTGTGTCAGTGAGAGGCATGGGAAAGTGGCGTCGCGGATCACAACTGAATTCAGAGCTAATGTACAGTAGACTTGGGGCCATTGATAAACTACTGCATTTAAAATGCATTTGAAAATGTGGAGCTAAAGGGACTTTATATTGACTGAAAGTGCATTACATGTGCACTGCATATGAGTTGATGTGTGGTTGAAATGGAGTTTGTAGTTTAAGCATTTAGAGTTGCCACTGCATTGTCAGCATTAAAAACAATGCCAGAGCAGTGGGTTGGAGGAACAGTTTAATGTGACTTGTACTGTAGTGTCACTTCCATACATGTTTTGCCCAGTACTTGCTTGATGTATTTTTTTTGTGTCAACCACTGATATGGTTTTAAAGTAGAATTTTGAGAACCTGTTGTCACTAGTGGTCTTTGATGGACATTCAGAGTCTGGTGGAGCAAGAGGCCAGATACCAGGTCAGGGGTGAGGACCGGTCAGGGGAGGACCACACTGAGGTCAGTGAAGGCAACATTGAATAGGTTTGCCATCTCATCAGGGGCTAGGTTGATGGAACTATTAACACTGAGGATTGTGGGAGGTGATTTGTCCCTATTCCCAGGAGTTCCTTTAGGATGTGCCAGAACTTCCCATTGCCCCATATAAGTTTCTGCTGCTCTTTGTAGTAGTCGGCCTTGGCAAGTCTGATATCTCTCATCGCCTATTATGTGCAGTCCTATAATTTTGAAGGTCAACCAGAGAACCTGATACCTTGGGCTGATACCATAGGTTATCCCTTGCCCTCATTTGTGCTAGGAGTGAAGTGGTAATCCATTCCACCATCTTGCCCTTTACCATCCTTTTCTGTAGTGGCAATATGTCACAAGCTTTATTGAATTCTGTTACAAAGTAGTCCAGTGCGGCACTGATATCATGAATGTGGTTTAGATAGCTCCAGGTTATATAGCTTGGCCAGGTTTTTCTTGAGGCCCCAAGTAGCCCTTTCTGGAGTACCCTACAGGGACAAGCTTGGGGGAGGACCTAGTGGTTTTAGTGGATCAGGAGCATAGTACAGGAGGTGATCACTTACTGCATCTGGTAGGACTGTGGCCTCAGTTAGCTGAGCTGGGTGGGTGGTCAATACCCAGTCAATAAGGCTGCTAGTTCCACTTTTATAATTAGTCCTGGTGCACTCCTTCACCACCTGGGAGAGGTAGAGATCAGCCATCTGGTCTTTGATGGCCCAGATTGATTTGGCGACCCAGTTTATGTTAAAGTCCACTGTCACTATAATCTCCCATTGCTCACTAGCATGTTTAAAATGTTTGGCAAAAGAAGCAATCCCTGTTTCCTGCTTGCCTGGGGGTATGTAGACTGTCATAATAATCAGGTGTTTACTGCCCTTCCTAAGAGGATTTTAACACCCAGATACTCACAGTCATCAGCAGGACAGACTAAGGTGATTTTATGTCCCTGGAGGTTATCCTACAGGAGACACCCACCTCCACATTTGGTTAGCCTGTCCTTCCTGAAGAGTTTGTACCTGCTCAAGGAGATAGAAGCATCAGGCAATTTAGGAGACAGCCAGGTTTCAGTGAGAGTGATTAGATCTGGCTGGATGTGCCTCACCCATGCTTCAAAGTGATCAAATGTTGGCAGGAGACTACAAATACTGAGTGTGGCAATCTTTAGTGTACATCATTGTCTTTTACTAGAAGTTCTCTTGTGGGGTGGTCCAGGGTTAGGGTGGATGTTGCCAGACATAAGCATTCCTCACTGCTCTCTGATGAACATATAGCTTGGAGGAATTCTGCACTTGGGAGATTGTGGTATAGCGGTACCAGGTCAACATAGCGATACAAAACAGCACTACAAAATCGCTGTGAAAGTGCGGGAAAAATTTTAGTCGACGACATTGGATAACAGCAGTAGGGATTGCTGTTACCCCTGTTCCTGACTGCAAAGTAGAGGAAGGTCTGAAAAAGCCTGTGCTGTTGTGCTCAGTTGCTTACCCCATGGTGAAGTGGTTAAGATACCAGCACACAGCAGCGAAGGAGACCTGGGTCTGTGGTCTGGTTCCCCCAGGTCTCCTGGTGTTGCAACTTTAAAAATATATATATATATATTTCCACCTGAGTTTTCACCCCATTCCCAAAGTCCACACCCCTTGGATTAGCTTATTTAAAGTCTTGGGTGTGTGTCTTGGGGTGGGGGTGAAGCCTCCTGCAAAAGAAGAAGTCCCATTGATTACAATGAGGTGTGTGCATTAGTTGTATGGTCTGTGTTTTGACTGATCTTATTCGGCACACACTGTTTTGCTTTGTCATTTATTGCCACGCTGTTTGTGTTGGTGACATAATGACCCCATATCAATATAGCCTTCTGTGGTCAAGTGGCACTGTGAGACACCAGTGGAGGCTACTGCCAAGCTGAGGATTATACTGTTAGCTGAAGAGATGGGAAGAGATTTTGATAGCAGTACAGCAAGTCAAGTAGAGGAGTGGTGGCCCCATTTTCCACAGGCACATTTTTGGGTGAGGTTGCTGATAGGGGTAGTGAGCTGGGGTACTTAACGCCCACAGTACCACCTGATACTAGCATCAGAAGGTAGTGATCAGCAATGTAGTTTTCTTTGGGGAAGGATTGTCCATGTTGTGATAGGCATCTTTACACTGGAGGCTCCTACAAGGAGCCACTAAGATGGTATCTAACTTGAAGGAAAACCTTATGAGGAATGAGCAAGAACATTAGGATTGTACTCACTCCAATATGGGTCCAATGGGGGATATGTGTTACATATTCAGTGCTTTTGAAAACACTGATTTGTGGGAATGTGCAGGTTAAACTTAAGACCATAAACCATAACAGTTAGAAGGCATAATAAACTATTGAAAGGAGAACACTATAAGTAAAATCAAAGAGAGGCATAGTGCTCTCAACGAGTAGTGAAGACATGGAATGTGCTTCCTGCATCAGTAGTGGAGAGTGAAAATATGAAAATATTAAAAATGGAATAGATAAGGTAATGGCAGATCATGCCTTTTCATTCATAATGAAATTATCATGGTTCAGGTCAATAATGGTTAACGCTATAGACCAGTATTTAATCCTATGAATCCTAAGTAACAGGAGCATTCTTTAGATAATTGGGAGCAATGCAGGTGGTTTCCTACAACTACAGACTGTAAGTGAGAAGGAAAACTGCTGGGGGAAGGGGTTGGGCATGAGGCAAGTATAAGGTGGGGAGAGGAAGGTTTGACTGAGAAGGGTAGTAGGATACAGTGTCATGGAGTCAAGCAGTCTACTCAGGTAAAGTTTAGCAGGTACGGAGTAGCATCTGGTGAAACTGGCTGTCAGAAGCAGATAAAGACTGAGAATGTCAGCAGTGCTGCTGAGATAGTATGTGTGGAGCACAAGTTGGAATTAAGAGTCAGCAGGTGTTGTTTATTTGGCTTGATTGAGGTAGTTGGATAGAGTATAAGAGTATAACCACCCTGGGTGGGTGGGTGGGATAGTAATGGTTGTTATTCAGTAATGGCCTCAGATTGTGTCTTTATGGAGGCATTGTTGTTCAAGTTCAGTATTGTATATGTTTTAGAGCTTTACTTCCAGCTGCTGTTATAAGATGGCATCAATAGGAACAGGATCTTCATGCTTTCATGTCCTTGGATCTTGGCATTGTCAGTTGTCCCTGTCCTTAGGAGCTGACAGAAGTGGCTGGGAGGTGCAATTGTCTGGCTGTACCTATGTCCTGTAGACCAGGAATGCTGTCTATACTAATGATCCTGTCATCAATTGGATATACGCTATGGATATACATTATGCCATAAATATAAAAGTGCTCTTTAAGTCAAGATTATGTCCTCAGAACACTATTTCCCATGTGGCAAGTACACTGCATTGTGAAAATTGACCTATTTTGGGGACTCAGAAACATCACTACATCATTTCCAATCTCCAGATTACAATGTTAGAGCTGAGTATGTTAAATTAGTAGAAGTGTTTAACCTATTGAAATAAAAAGGGAATTGGCTGTAATGGCTCACACAGTGTTATAAAATCCTGGTTTAGAAAGTGTATCAACCCTAAATGAGGTAACAGAAAGAAACCAGACTTGTCAATCATGTACTGATTTTATTTATGTAAGTACTGTATATGTCAAGGTAGATTCATTTTTCTTGGCAGGTGGGTCCAGCAGACAGCTACGGCCTAATGTCCAAGTACCAAGGCACTGAAGCACACTGATGAATCATATCTCTGTACGTATGAGGATGACATTTGGATTCTGCCAACTTGTGTGCAGCCTGGTCAACTTTTGCCAATAATTAGCAAGACAGCCAAGGCTGAGTGCATCATTCAATGGAGGGTTGAGGCCAAGTTAAAATTTGATGGCCATACCTAGCCAGGATTGCCTGGTACATCATAATGGAACATTGGGGTGAGTGGCTTCAGGAGTGGCCCAATGAACCAAGTTAGGTCACTGTTCCTTAGAGGACCCACATCAGATCAGTGTAAACAACTGGATATGCTTATAAACCAGATAGCAGAGGACTGCAAAGTTAGGCAAAACATGTTTAAACACTCCATTCATTTGATTTCCCATGAAGGGCCATTACGTCATCATCCTACCCAGTGACGTTGCAAAACAGACAACAAGTTAAAAAACAGACCTATACATGTACTACCATCCTCTAACAATCTCTCATAAATGGGGAAAATGTAAACCTCTCCTATTGGCTAACCAGCTCTCAGACCCTGTCCTTATAGAGCTATATCCTCGTAACCTGCACTACATCAAAGCAAGTCAACGAAGCACATCTGTAGATATCCATCTTCCCTTTAGCAGTGTCTAACGCGATCTCCTCAACCTAGCCATCTGAGCAAGTTCACAGTCGTGAGAGCCAAATGTGGCCTGTATACAAAATGACATGCATACTGAACTTACAAACATACACCTGTTCCTCCACAGACACTGTCATGTCCCACTTATAAACTGTTTACAAAAACATTTATTTAAAAACAAACAAGTTTTCTTACTAATCTTACCACACCAAAATCAACGGGTGCACGTGCAGGAATGCGTCCTCAAACTGAATCCATAGATTTGTTCTTTCACAGTCTCTTTCAGCTGCCAGTTAGTGACATTTAAAAACACGTGAACAAACTCAAACTTTTCCTTACACCAGATGAGCAGAGCGTAGTGGGCAGGCTGATTTAACAAACAGCTATAAGCAGCATCTACGGCGGCTGGCAAGGGACACTCACTCTTAATAAGCAGTCGCTCATCAAAACTGCTTAGCTGTCCAATCGGAGACACCCTTCAGGAAATGGGCATGTGGTTGCAACAATTCTAATTTGATACCCTTGACACGAAATGGAAGAACAACCTCAGAAGCATCTCTCTGTAAGTGCTCTTTGGGAGCTGTACTGGCCATCAAAATCAAACACTGTCAAAAATGCCACATTCTTAGATACCAGAGACACCCTATTTTGACAGTGGAAATCAAATGATGATGTGAAAAACAACCTCAGCAGTCTGTGTATACACTCCATACTGCCCATCAAACACTTGAGAAATGACTGCAATACAGGGACAATTTTAACTCCTTCAGACATTAAAACCTTGAGTTTTAAAAGATTTTGTATTTTTTATTACTTTTTTTTTTAAATAGTAGCTTGATAGGGCCCATTTTATAAGCACAATAAGACACTCTGAGGTGTGGGTTATGGCCTAATAAGAGCACTTTGGTGCAAGTGCCTCATGCCTCATAAAGCTTCTGGGGTGTGTTCTTATCAGGCCATAACCACCTTGTCATGTCTTATTGCTGGAGTATTGATCTACTTAGACAGAAAGGCACTGTTACTGCTCCTATAGGAGAAGCTTCTGAACTTTGCTATCACTGTATTGAAACTGAACCAAAGACTGGTGACACTTGCTGTCAGGTTGGAGAAATATTTCACCTTTGTTGGAATTACAAGACAAGGACTATTGCAACTCATTCTTATTGGATGCGTAGATGTTTTTGTTACTCATTCAAAACTGTGAATCTCCTATTGCTCTACAAGGACATTTAAGTACCCCAACTGATGAAGGTTTGAATCAGGACTTGAGGTTTTGACTCTCTCTATTTCTCTGGAGGCACAGAAAGGCCTCAGGAGCATGGCCTAGTAGGCTCCTAAAAATTGCTCTGTATATTAAATATGGGAGAGGAGTTGCAACTCTTGGGTCATGGAGGGTGACACCAATATGCTCTGGGTGAGGCACTCCTCATTGAGGTCTCTAGCAATGGATAAAGACCTCAGTGCTGTCTTAGCATATTGCTGCAAAGTAGCTTTCATAACCTATTTTTCTGCTGGTACAGACCTCAAGTAGGAAGAGAGCACATTCTTCTTCAAAGATGCCTTCAGGGAGTGAGCAGCATGTTTATTGCCATGTCCCCTGCTACAGATAGAAAACATTTAATGATGGGGAGTATGTAATTCCTAGGACCTCACGGGTTCCTAGATAGACTCTCTGCATTCTACTAAATGGTTCTCTGGGGCTGCTGGTGCCAGTCAGGTACTGAGGTGGGGGTAGTTGTCAGTTGGAAGGGATTAAAAGATGTGTTGTGTGCTTTTGTCATGAGGGGAAGGAGATGAGGAGAGAGAGATTATTGTAAAGTACTGAAAAAACAAATGAAGCGGCTGAAGCCATCAACACGTGTTGCCCTTCAAGGGAGAAGGTAGGCAAGGAGGAAAAATTATTTAGAGACTGTCTCCAGAGAACAGAGGAGAGAAAGGAATAGACTGGGTTCAGAACACTGCTATCAGCCATGACTTATTCTTGTTGGAACAGTGTGTGTACAATGTTGCTTGGGACTGTTATATTACGTTATGAACTAATTCATTATTACTTAACTACCTAAGGCTACCTGGGGTTCAGGACTCTGGGTTCAAGATTGATGTTGATTATAAACTTATTTGAATATATATATATATATATCTGGTAGGGCAGGTATAATTAGGTTGCATGGCCACTTCTACGTTAACCCACAATTTTGCACTTTAATAACTTTGCAACGTTCATCCGATTCACCTGAAATTTGGCATGCACATTGTCATACCATAGATCTCTGGGTCTGGAAATGTTCATTCTAGTTGGATTTGTAGTCATGGAGCATTGAAAAGTCTGAAGAATCCTCAACTTTTTGAATTCTTTGCTCGTTCCACAGCCCAAATGCTTTGTCTGTCTGGTTTGCAATTTTTAGAGTATATGGAGAGTGGATCAAGGATGTGCCTTTTGAAGATTTGGTTAAAAATTATTAATATGTTCAGAAGTTATTAACATTTAATTTCCATTATATCCTATGAGAAAAAATATATATGCTCCATGTGACAGTGACAGATTCGTCCATGAAAACACCTTTTTCTGTTGCAGATGCCTGCTGTACTATCATGCTGTTGCTATCTTGTTTTCAGTTAGCGGTGGAGAAAAATGCTGCAATTCAAATTTGGTGCCCCTTGGCAACACTGACACTTGTGTTTACCTAGCTGAGGCCAGAGGAACACAATGCTGTCATAAGTTTTGGAAAATAAGCCCTGGAAATATGTTTCCCATGATTTGCCCAGCCGTACTTTCTACAAATTGTGAAAGAATGGTGCAGCACTTTTGGAAATTTAGAAATGTTTCACACCATTCTTTTGCAAATTTGCTGAAAGTGTCAGTTTGCAACACTACTGCCTCCAAATTACCATTTCTTTGCCACCTCACTGCAACTACACAGTTTGGACTTTTGGGCTGAAATTTACAAGCTGACAAGCCTTGCACAAGATGTGTCTTTTGGTTGTTTGGAAAAAAATTACATTGATTCCATAGTTACAGTATTACAAAGTTGTGAATTTTTCCCATAGGTTATCATTGTAGTGTCTGTCAAAACCATAGTTTCTTTGCCACCTCACTGCCACTACATAGTTTGAACTTTTGGGCTGCAATTTGCAGGGTGGCAAGCCCTTGTTTTCTGTTTTTTCCCCAGTATGGTTCAGCAAAGGTATGACAACCCAATCATGTTGCATAGAGTTTCAATTATAAGATAAATTGAGCTATTCACTTTACATCATATACTGTACCATACCGACCTACCTACCTATCAACTTAACTTAAATCTGAATTTATACATAGCCTGATTTATACCAATTTATAGAACAACCTAATTTAAATGGCAAAGATTTATAAATGTATTAATTATTCATTCTTCAATGCATCCTGGAAAGGGCCCATATTTTATTGTATATTTCATTTTGGTCCTTCTTACATAATACAATTTTTCTAACTATGTTGTATCTTTCATATAGTTAAGCCATATTTCAAATTTCGGGGTTCAGTATCTTTCCACTGAAGTAAAATACATTTACGGCTGTGATGGTTGCAATTGTGTAAAAAACTCTTAGGTACTTGTTTTTGATTCCTACATTTGAAAAATGTGCCAGCAGTGTTATAACTTTTGTATTTTAGTTGCGTGATTTATAAACTTAAATATTCTGGGCCAGAAGTTTGATATATTGGGACATGCATGAATTACATATACAAGTGTCCCAGAAGTATTACTACATCTGGGGCACTTGGAATCAATAGATGGATTAATCTTATTGAGTCTCAAAAGTATACTCTATGTGTTGTGTTGTATTGAATCTGTTACTGTTTAGTTGATTTTAAAATAGCACAGGGTGTACTTAAAATTTAGGCCCATAGTGACTTGATATGTTTATACCCAAATCTTGTTGCCATTTAATTTTTAATTTTGTAAGATCAATCTGTGATTCTTCATTTATAATTTTATATATTAAAGTAATTAATTTTGAATCATTTTGTTTTGTTTCAAAGCTTCAAATATTGGTGTATTAATAGCTAGCATTAAATTACCATTAGTTGTTTTAACATAATTTTTATTTATAAATTTTGAAATATATGATTTTTAATACCTTATATTCCTGCCTAAGTTGTTTAAATGTTTTAAACTGATTTTCTTTAAAAGATGACCGAAATGTAATATTCCTGTTTAAACCAGGTATTAAATATTTTATCTGTCACCAAGTCTAATGCTGGATTATTATAAATTGGTGTATCTCATAATTTGTATTTTATACTTAATGATTCTATATGCTTTATACTAAGCATTTAATGTGACTTTAGATGCACTATTCTTAATGTATTTATTAATAATGGATTCATGATTTTTATTACATGGCAAAAAGTAAATTACTAATTAGTAATTTTAATATTTTCCATTCTTGCTGTGGATAATTATTATATTTATCATGTATCCAGTACCATATCATTGTACATTGTGAGGCTAAGTGGTGTTTTTCAAAATCTGGAAGCACTAGACCACTGTTTGCTTTAGATTTAATAAAAGGTTGAGTATGCAACCCGTGGTTGTTTCTTTTACCAAACAAAATTTAGAATGATTTTTTAAGTCTAAAAAAACTTTTTGGTATTTCAGTTGGGTTGGTTTGAAATAAATAAATGAGCTTTGGCAACACATTCATTTTAACCATATTAATGTGACCGATATTAGTCAATGGTAAATATTGCCATCTTTGCAAATCTGCTATAATATTCACAAGGATAGGTTCAAACTTAATATGATATATCTCAGATGCATGACAAGGAATATCTATCCTTAAATAATGTATCTGCTGAACCTCTAGCATTCACATCCCTCCAGCATTTTGGTTTAAATGCTTCCTCTAAGGACATAACATATTTTTACTAGTTTATCATGTATCCTGATGCTTTACCAAAAGTGTTTATGATCTTAAATTACTCTGGCAAAGAAGCAGAAACATTTGTCATGTAATAAAGCGTATCATCTGCATAAAGGCCTGTATTTTTCAAACCTCACCAACCTTCAGCTAGCCTGTCCTCTGCATCAATCCCCTTTGCACGTATCCCCCTGTGTCCATCTTCTCTGAATCAATACTATCTTGCCTATCTACCTTACGAGACATATCCCCTTCACCTGTCTTGCTTACCCACTACTTGCCTTGGTTGATATCTCTGAAGCTTACCTGACTCCAAACATGTATACTCCAGTTGCCCATCTCCTACATCTACCCTCTTAGCACTTATTCAGGTCTGTTTCCCTTATCCTACTTGTCTGTTTAAATGCATTCTTTCAGGGTCATATCTACTGCCTTGTCTATCTTTTGTATTTGTCGTCTCACTGTATACTCTGACCTAGATTTATTTATTTATTTTGTGACACACTGTATTACTCCAATGCAATATGTCTCATCACCATGCTATAACTGTAAAATATATTTCTGTACCTGGTTCTCAACACCTTGTATTTTAATTTCTGCTGCTGAACCTGCTGTATAACACTATTATTAATAATACCTTGCTGTAACCACCTTTTGTTGTATATCTGTAATGTTTACCCTAGTAACCTCCGGGTCGTACCTGAAAATAGTCATCTCTATGGCTAGCCACTTACCAGTAAACAAAAGCTAAATAAAATAAATAAATAAATGTATTTTATGTTCCTGCTCTTGTATTTGATTCCTTTAATATTTATGTTATTCCTAATTTTTGAGGCTAGTGGTTCCATAATAAGTGCAAAATAAGTGGCGACAGTGGACAACCTTGTCAAGTTCCCCAGGTAAGCTGAATGAATGGAGACAGTATATTATTAGTTTTTATTTGGGCTATAGGGGCTTTATAAATTAGTTTAATCCAATCCAGCTGCATTTCTTGTAAAGTTATAAAAATAAATTGCCATTCTATTTTATTGAGTGCCTTTTTGACGTCTGTTGATAGTATGATTGAGTCTATCTTTGTTTTATTATTTATTATATTGACCATTCTCCTAATATTATCAGTAATTCTGCATCCTTTAATAAAACCATTCTGATCCAGATGTAGCAATACATGCATAACTTTCTGAAGCCTTCCTTCTAAGATTTTGTAAATAGCTTATATTCACATTTAATAATGCTATAGGACGATATTTGATTCACAATTTAATAAGTTTTTGGCTTTTTTAAAATAAATGAATGATCGCTTCATTAAAATGAATTTGGTATATTCTGCTGTGAAATAAGTGAATTAAATAGACAGCATTTCAAATAAATTTGCTTGTACAATATTATGAAAATGTATCATTAGTAACCATCAGAACTAAATACCCCCACCTGTTAAGAGATCAAAGATCTCTACCCTCCCAGTGTAGATGGCTTTAAATGCCACCTATTGCACTTTTACACCTAGGACTTATGACTTGCTTTACAAATATATTTAATAATATACAGATTAAAGTATGGGTCGGGTATGTAACTAGAAGTTTACACACACCGAGGGGTTTATTAAAAGCATCTAATCCCTGAGGGTGTGTAAACTTTGAGTTTATACACACCGACCCATTTTTATTTCATATAATTGCTGGATTTCCTTTTGCCACAGCAATTATATAAAATAAAAAGCTGTTGCTCTACGACAGTGGTCCAGTTTCAATGTGCGGTCCATGGTTTGCCATCAGGACTGACATATTTTTTACTGTTTTCTTTAGTAGGGCAGGCATATGTTTGCTTCAGTATAATTTTAGTACATTTACATTTAAAAACACTTACCACGAGTCAGTGGCGGTTCATGGTTCAGCGAAAAGGGAAGCGGGCAGTGTTGGGATGGCAGAAACTCAGGTGGACGCATGCACAGAGTGAGGGAACCGTGTAGTCTGTTTGCCGTTATAAATGCTCCTTTATAACGGCAAATTACACCATGGTTTCCTATGAAAAAGGAAGCCAGTTATTATGGCTACCATTATGCTTTTTAATAGCTTTGCATATATTGCACCTTTCCCTTTTTTTCAGTTTCTCTCTCCTGTTCTTGCCCGAAAAAGAAAAGGAAAAAGAAAATCCTGTTTTCTATAATATTCACTTTCCTGAGATTTTACTAACACTAACTTTAGATCCCCATATAATAGTAATAAACAATCTTGCCCCACAAGTAACAATAGGGATGGGGTATTCTAAATGTCCAATTTCTTATTTTGCTATCCATTTTATCCATTTTATCCTTCATTTTCTTGCATTCCTGAATCATTTTCTGATGATATTTTAGGTTTTTCTGTGTTGGTGGAGTAAGGTGCAGATTTAGAAGGCCGTGAAGTATAACTGCTGGTAGGTGCATCTGCATACTATTTTTCAAAGGCCTCTTGTGCTTCATTGGGGTCATCAAATGTTTGCAGTTTATTATTTACCACACAACTAATTTTAGCAGATATTGCATTGAGAACCTTATACCTTTTGAGTATAATAGAGTTTTTAAAGGATTAAAAAGTTTCCTTTTTGTTGTGGTCTCATGTGAAAGATCTGGATAAACATGAAAGTACACATTATCCACCTTTAAACCCTTTTTGCTCGTGCTTTTTCAAAATTTCTTCTTTATGCTGAAAACTGTGGGGTTTAATAAAAAATATTCTGGGTAAAGATTTATTCATAGTACCAAACCTAGTTCCACTTCTGTGCACCCAATCTAATACAATTGTTTCTGCTGGGCATTTTTGCCAAGTGCTTGTGTGATAAATTTTTCAAAAACGTTACTGGATCTTGTGTACCCTCCAGACACTCAGGAATTTTACACAAGCGGAGATTACCCTTCTAGAGTGATCCTTCTGTTCTGCTACTTTATCTTCCAGCAACTGTAGTTGTTTTGTATAATGAGAGGGTTTTGCCCATTGGGGAACTGTATCCTCAATTTTAGATATGCAATCTTGCATCTCAGTTGTTTTAAGTGAAAGACCATCCAAGCGGTAGTTAATTCAGTAATGGAATTGGTTATGGTCTGAATTTAGGTTTTGATTTCCAAGGCTTCTCGTGATTTCATCTTTGATTTATTTTATAGCCTCTAGCACTTTGGATGAGTCCATAAGATGTACATTAGCCACTCTATTTGCTTTCCTAGATAAACTGGATGTGGCCGACTCCTGGTGTTCTACTTCAATTAAAGGTACAGGCCCACCCAACAGTCAATTGTTCACCTGCAGATTAAGTGTTTTCATTAATTTTTGTGCTTCATTTATTTTAGTCAAGTGTTTTTCCTGGTGGTTTGACCCATTTCCACTGATTCAGATGCCTTACTTAAATGCTTTTAGGTGGCATTTCAAATTCTGATATTTTGACTGTATCTGAGAGAGTTATGGTGCTTTTCTTACATTTAACTGCCAACCCAGTGCAATCTATAGCTTTTCTTTATTAGGCAATAATAGACATACACTGTTTATATCAGTCGCTGCAGTCTAACGCTATTGGTATTTGTTGGCTATTCAGCCACAAGACTCTCACCGCTAACCTTCATTTCAGCAGCAGACTATTTGTACATAATATTTTTAATCGCTTTTATCACAAAAATGTTCCTTTGACCATTCTCTGATATAGTGTATATCTTTTAGCATACTGCATGGTTTAAAACATGCCAGGGACCAAAAATATATTGAGTCCCTAATGCTGCAGTCTAAGAAAACAAAATATGCATTACCAACTGTTGTAAACTTGCGAACTTACATGAACGCAGTTGCATAATTAAACTAGGAGAAAGACACTTCTGCCATGTAAATGAATAGACTTTCACAGCAAAGATGGCATGGAGAGACCGATAGCTTCTTCTTTAATGATATTTCCCAGTGCAAACCCCACTCAGAGATAGGCTAAGAAAGCTACCATATATGTTAGGGGACTGTGTATTGCAAAGTTCTGGTGTTCACAAAAATGGCTTAGAAGACATATATGAGTATTACCTTGCCAACTCTTCTAGACCCAGATATTTTTCCATTGTTTTACTTACGACCTCATAGGCTTACCTGCCATTTATCGATCATGTTCTTTTGAGGTAGAGAGACGCCAGTCTGTGCTGTCGCTGCTTCATCTGGCCAACATGGTATGTGCATGTTGCATCACACACTCATTCCTCACAGGTGCCATCAGATGGCAAGCCCTTGTACAACAGATGTGCCTTTTTCTGGTTTGGTGCAAAATGTACACCACTTCCAGAATTGCAACACTCCAAAGTTGTGAATTTTCCCATAGGATAACACTGTGGTAGCCTCACCACCTTTCAGCACCAATATCTTGAAAATGGTTCAAGACACAGATTTTTGCTTGTGCAAAATAATTTTTCCACAGTTGCTATGGTTACTGAGATATTGACAAATATGCTTTACAAGGGTTACTTGGAATGCCTCTAGGCCTCTGCTATGTGTCTGTACTTATGTGTAGGTGGGAGCATGGACCTTCCTATGAATACTATTTATGCTAAACTGGGAGCACTGGGCCATCCACGCTATCCCTTTTCAGTCAGGGTGAGTGGGAGCACAGGGCCAGAGGGTCTGTGCTCCCACCAATGGATACAGTTATGCAAACTAAAAGCACAGGGCCCTCTTGTGCTATGCTTCTATACTTATAGGTAGGTGGGAGTTCAGGGTCCAGAGGGCCTGTGCTCCCACCCATGGATACCATCTTGCAATACTGGGCACACAGGGACCTCAGTTGCAATGTCTCTACACTTATGGTTGGGTGGGAGCGCAGGGGGTCCAGAGGGTCTGCACTCTCAAATATGCATCCCATTATGCAAAACTGGGAGCACAGACTCCTCCTGTGCTATGACTCTACTCTGATTTGTAGATGGGAGCACAGGGCCTGAGGGTCTGTGCTCCCACCAGTGGATACCATATGAGTAAGATTTCACTTTCTCAAGAAGAAGGAAATTCATTGCAAAAACTCTGTTAATGCATCAGTTAGGTTGATTCCACACCAGCAAAAGTCTGGAATTTGATGTTAGGGTTCAACCCTACCCACACCCCATTCCACCATCCACTGACCAACAGGTGCCAGGGTGTGCCTTTGGGTCGTTGGGCTTAACTCTCACATTATTTTCCTATACTGTATAATTTCAGCTTGTTTACACATGGAATAGGGTGAGAGTTAGGCTGATGACTTAAGTCACACCCCACCGCCTGTTGGTCTGTGGATGGTGGGGGGGGGTAGGGTTGGTAACCCTAACATGGAATGCATTAACAGAGTTTTTTGCAATGAATATATATATATAGATATAGATATAGATATATGTATATATGTATATACACATATATATATATATATATATATAGTGGTAGAGAGAATGGGGAGTAAAACAAGTACACAAATCATTAATTCAATATGCATCTCTGTGCAAAGCAATGTGGCAGCAATCAACAGAATTTGTCAGCAGGTTGCTAGAGTAGTACAGGATGTAAATGTCTCATGGAATGTTCAGGAACACAGTTGTGTAAGTAATAGGACTAATCATCTGGTCTAACTGTTCTAAGGGTATTTTGACAAAAAGTCTTATTTTTTAGAACCTGACAGTCATAACTAATGTAGAGCTGTAGTTGCATAAAGTTGACTGGTAGCGCAGTACTTGTTATTTAATTGCTACCATGCACCACACTGTATTGCATGCTATATCGCTACCAGTCAACTTTGTGCAACTACCAAAGTAGATACGGATTTTTAGCTCTGTTAACTGAATATGGGCTTCACAGTTTTGTAGTAATGGAACTGATCTCAGAATCTCCATCTTGATACTGAAATAGTGGTGTAGCAGAATTTGCCATTTTTTCTTACAAAATTCTGCTGTTTTAACATTTTGGTTCTCTTCTCCTAGTTGTTGTGAATTAAACCTGTATTATCTGCTCAGTATTTGATACCTTTGATAACACCCTAGGAGTTTTTGCTCATGTGGGTGGACAGATAACTTGCAAAAGTGAATTAATTCAGCCACAGATATTTAAGTTCACTGCTTCAGAACTGAAGGCTGAAGATGTGCAAAGAATTAGAGGCCTTAGTCCCCAGCTGGGTTCCACTGCAATGCAACATCTACATAGGGTTGCCACCTTTGAATAAGGCAAAACCAGACCCTAAGCTCTGCCCCTAGCCCCACCCTTTTCATGATTCATCATGTATTGCTCCACCTCTAAAGCCATTTATTATAACAGTAAAAGACAACTTAAAGCAACAGTTTAACAAAGATGTTATGATACTGTACCTGTTAAAGTTACTTTCCGAGGTTCTTCCTAGTTATTTATTTACTGTACTTATGTATGTATTTATTGACATTGGTTTACCAGATAAACATACGAGATAAAAGAAATGTCATTTTCAGATACAATCTGGGGAGACAAGGAAGCACAGTAAATAGCATTTGACAGTATACATGGTACATAATAATAAGACATTGTTTCCTGTAATGTATATGTCATATTTTTGGCTCCATTTCCTTTCATGTCCACAGTACTATTTCAAAGCCAAAGAAGTGATCATACTTTTTCTTGAGGAAAAAATAATTAAAAACATTTAAAAATGCCTAAATTCTGTTAGAGATTAAATGTTTACCAGCAAATGAAATTAAAAGAGAACTGGCACTGTTACTGTTACAAAAAGGTGGGGCAGCTCTGCTACTATGCCACTTTAAGATGTAATGGAAAATATCAGGTTAAGTAAGTGCTAATGGTGTTAATGTCCATACTTTACACCTCCCAGGTTGACTACTTTCACAAACAAAGGGCTAGACTGACAACAGAGTTACTTGTCTGTAACCTAGACATGCAGCTGAAATAATGAATTATATGGCAAAATCTGTTTCTAAAGTATGTGAGCACTCAAAATGGTTCAAAACCTGACCTGCACTGAGCAAAACCGGATTACCTGAAAGGGACCCTGAAAACCTGATCACCAAGTAAAAACCTGACAGGTGGCAACCCTACATCTACACTCATCTTCTGGTGTTATGCACAATCTAAAGTTGCCATCTTCCTTCCTTCCTATTTGACAGAAACATATAACATGGTCAGCAATCTTCACAGCCGTGTTATTAGATTCAGTAACATAGGTTATATGCTAATCCCAAAAGTCAACAGTAAATGAGACCTACCAGTAAATGAGAATAGAGTTTACTATAGAATTCTCAAAATATAGAAATCATAGCCAGCCTGGTGGCACTGAGGGTTGAGGCACTGGATGCCACACCTGTGCCATGCCGGTAACCCATGTTCGTGAATTGAGCACGGGTTGGCAGGGAGGAGATGGATTGAGCATCTGATGGACTGCTCTCCTTCTCCGGGAGGGAGGATTCAGCGACCAGTGCTCACCTGACCCCTAGCAGAGGCTGGGGCTTGATGGCACAGAGACACACAACAGGGAAAGGATGTGGCAGCCACTTGACGGGGCGCCACGGGAGTGTGTGTGGTCCCAGTCGCTGGTGGCATTGCACGCAATCCTGCAAGGAGAGAAACAGCCAAAATAGCCTGCAGATGATGACAGGGGAACTCACAGGCCTTGCACTCAGCTAGCCACAGCACAACACACTGGATCCTGTTTGGGGATCCCTCTCCGATTTCACCAGGGGTGGTAAGCTCTGGGGTGACTGCTGTGCTGGCTGGTAGACACCGGTTGACAGGGCTGGGGTTCCCCAGAGTGAGAGGGCTGCAGGGCTAGAGAGTATATATACTACAACAAAATATAGAAATCAGTTAGGTCTGTGCTGTATGCATACACAAGACTAGAAATAATCAGGATGTTGTAATATTGTATTCCATAACATTAGCATTACTCACTGGTAACTAACTGCAATGCTTACCCACATTCTGTGTAGATATGGTTATTGCTTTCAAAATGTACATTGTACCTAATGTTCTGTCTGCTGAATATTTTAACTATTGTATTGCTGTAATGTAATGTTTTTATTCATAGTTTTAGTCTCACCACCACAGGGCCTCTGTAAGATCGCTGCTAGCATGAACAAAGAGTTATTTAACTTTATCTTTTCTTCCTGTCTCTCAGGGTGCTTGGGTACACTTCAGTCTACTGCTGATCCTTTTCCTGTCTGGGATAACAACTCCAAACTCTAAAGGGTTTCTAGAGACTCCTTTGCAGGCTTACCCCTTTGACTAGCTGAGACACAGAATCTGGTGAGGCAGGGGCAGAACACCCACTTCTCAGAAACAGGAAGGCCCAGCAAACATGGGGATATAACAGCATCATATAAGATTACTAATTCTATTTTTCAGCAATTTTCCACTCCATGTGCCTCAGACTAGGAGGTATGTCAGTGTGGGGAGAAGTACTATGCTGTCACCTCTGTTGACTACACAGACCCAGTAATATTGAGATTCTCTGCTGTACATTCCCTGAGCCATTGAAGAGCAAGCAATCAGTGGAGATGATTCTCTTAGATTCTCTGTACTAGAGAGCATAATAAAGAACAATGATTTTGGTATGAATATTCAGGTGCTGTTTTCTGGTCAACAGATTGTCAGAGAGGAAGGCAGAGATAGATGGTGGTAGTGGTGGTTGGGGATTTATTATAATTGTATTTTGTTATGTGATGTGTTGGGAACATTGTGCAGGGGAAGAAGGGACTATTTATTTTACACTTGCTTTCTACCACATTCCTTTATGTCAGGAGAGAAAAAGAGTAAAGAGATGGCATCAGTGCAGCAATGTAGTTGTGTCTGTGTGAAAAAGCCTGATTAAAAGTAATATAAGTTGGCTAAAGCCAACATTTACTACCTCTACATAAGCTTGATGTTTAAGGTTTTAACTAATTTGTTGCAGTATTGAAATTTAATGCCTGGTTTATATAGGCTTCACTCATTTTTACATGCAAGTGACTGAAATGTTCAATTACTGTTACTAGTAAAACATTAGCCAAAATGTAGTCATTTTGACTATCTCAAATTGTACATAACTACAGACTTGGTTGGAGGTGCTACTGTATGTTTTGTTACTGTGACCCTCAGTGGTGAGCTGTGAAGCTGGCCTCTGCATGCACATGATGCTACCACTAGGCTATGCATAGTTCTCATGGGGAGTGGAAGTGGCTGGAGAATGGAGAAAAGAACAAAACAAAAAAAATTGGGAAATCCTTGACCTTATGAGTTGGACCCTGCCCTGCCCTGCTAAGAAACTGCTGCACAGCAGTTATTGAGTCCAGAAACTTGGCAGACTTGGCCTAATGTACTGGTAATAGCAGAAAAACAGCTATTAATGGCTCACTACCAAGCCTCTATAATAAATTCACTGGCGAATGTACAGTCAAGGCCAGGGGCAGGTAGTTTTCTGCTGTTTGGCCCTGCAGCATATACTGGCACAGGTATTGTGGTACTCAGGTACTGGGCAGAATACAGCCTGGTGCTGACCTTGACTGTATGTAGACTAACTCTCACACAGAATCTGGACTCATTTCACCTTACCACAGATAACCAGCACACATAGAGGTAGGTGCAAAATTGATATAGTTATTGCATATAGCACATAACATGGTTAAAACTGGTACTCACAAGTAGTAGTAGTGAGAAAACAATGCTATTATCGCCCAGATTCTCTGTGTAATGTTTTTATCTTCTCTGTCTCAAGGCACTTGAGCTGCTGATTTTTGTTTTTATTACAATGACTAGCTGCCAAGACTTAATTATTTCCCACCACACACACTTTAAATACATTTAAAGAGCTGTTTATGCCTCAGGAAAACTCTGAAAACCACAATACTGTATTTAGGTTCAGCTTGTATTGAATAAAGCTGCTTTATGTTTCTCCTCACCATTATTTATTACTAAGGAAATTGCACGGAAACAGAATCTAAATCCCCACCATGCATCTGTGCCTGTGGTGGCAGCCCTACTGGAAGTCATGATTCTTCATTGTGGCTTCACACTCTATTGCCGCCGACTGACAGTGTTATCACAAGAAGAGTACTATGGCATCAGGTAGGGAAGACAGCAGGAGCTGAAGATGGAATAAAGATCCGTTTAATGAGACATACAATGTGAAATATAAGCTGAATTGTGTCTATGTATTGTGTTTTTAAGTTTTCCCAGAGGTGTTGGCAGCTCTTTAAGAAAATGACAATATGTGAAGAATAATTCTTGTATGAAACTTCATGTGGGTGGCAATATTTTACATGGTATCACACAATGTTAGCAAAGGATGCAGCTATCCCTTATAGTTGTGTGTGTGTGCCCCAAGTGACATCTGGCACAATGTTTCTTAGTGTTTAAGGTTATATCCTCATACAGACCTAGAGCACATCTGTAGGTTTGCTTTGATTGCCCCTTATACCATTCATCACTGCTCCTCTACCAAGCCCTTGTCTGGCCCCAAACATAAATTAAACCAAAATTAGCTGCTCAACCCATGCAGTATCACATACATTAAACTGCTTTTCTCATTGGGGTACTACTGGTTATGGCATACACAGTCAAAACAAAACAAAATAAAGACCCAGTGCACCCCCAAATTGGAAAAACATTAAATGTGCTTTCTGTTTCAAACAGCTACTCACTTATTTCATCCCAAGGGGAATGGTGGTCTCTTAATCTTTCAAATCAGTGCTCTGGTGTGAAATTGAGCTCAGCCACCAGTTAGAAACATAGTAACAGAAAAACAATGATAGAAGGAGATCAGGCCCATCAATTCTGCCCATGAGATGCCCAGAACCAAGCAATTGTCTGGGGTTATCTCACCCTTGCTTTAATGTCTTAACATTGTGCTTTGTGCTCAGTATTAAGCCCAGCCACCAGCCAGCAAGGTGGACCTCCCATCAGCTGAGAAAAGCAATTTAATGTGTGTAATACTGCATGGGTTCGGAGAACAGTTTGATTTCCTTTATATTTAGAACATTTAAGGCGGTCTCCATTAGCTTTCTCCCCATTGACCACCAGTATACTGGCTGTGTTCTGCACCTTATTTAAAGTGAGCCAGTTAGGCAGTGCATCAATGACCAGTACATTGGCTGGAGACTGCACCTTATTTAAAGTGAGGCAATCAGGCAGTGCACCACAGTTTAAAGGCAGCCAACTTGGCAGTTAGCATTTTAGAATAGGGCCTCAGCTGACTGGAGGTCCAATTTGCTGACTGTTGGCTGAGCTTAATTTCACACCAGAGCTCTGATCTGAAAGACTCAGAAACCCCACTCCTCCTTGGGATGAAATAAGTCAGTAGCCATTTGAGGCAGAAAGCACATTTAATGATTTGCCTTTTTGAGGGGGAGGTCTGCACCAGATCGTTTGTTTTGTCTTGGCTGGCCCTCCTGCAAGCCTACTGTGAATTCCTTCTAGGCTGCATCATTGACAAACCCTTCAGGATAATGAGTCTGCCCCACTGTGATTCCTCCTGAAGTCTAAGCCTTGTTCCCATACCCTTAGATCAATAGTTCTCAGACTTTGTCACACTGAGCCTCCCCAAATCCATGGAAAAGATTTTGAGCCTCCCAAAATTGAAATAATCTTGGGCCTCCCCAAAGAAAATTAACGTACTATACTTTGCATAGTACACCATGAATAAATGAAACCACTTTGAGTACTTGGCTCATTCAGTTCTTTGTCTTATACTGACTTGGAACTTTTTTGAAAAAGAGCTCCTGTGCTCAAAGGTGTTATCTGAAAAACAAATAAAAGAAATATTATTTGGCTTATTGTACCCCCACATGCCAACCTACTTGCTCTGCTATTTTCATTCTTGAGCCATTGTTACCCTTGTTGCGGTACCTTCATAGGTCAGACTACTTCCCTCTCTTTCCTCTCTACATGAAATAACCTTCCTACATACTTTGCTCTCTCCCTTCCTTCTCTGCTCTAAGCAACATCTCTGGGATTATTTTGCTCCTTCCTGCTATTGCTCTTAGCACTTCTATGCTCCAACCCTTGTATTTGGGCTGTTCTGCCATTAGTTTTACAAATTGATCAATTACCACAACTAATTATAAATTTATTGTTTATATTTATTTTACTATTGCTCACTGTATATTTCTTGATTGTTTTGCAGTTACCTTTCAAAATGTATTCCTCCCTACCCTGGGTACACCTAGAAATGAGCCTTGGCTCATTCACCTTCCTTTTCACCTTAGTAAATAAATACATAAAATTCACCTACTATTATTATCCTCTTTAAGTTTGCTTCATCTCTTCACACAAATATAATAAACCCAAAATTTAAATACAGTACTTTCAGACTTGCTTGAGCCTCCCTGGAACAGGTTAGGGGCCTCCCCAAGGAGGCTGGCCTCACCATTTGAGAACCCCTGCCTTAGATCATTTTCACATCTTCTCCTAGAGCAGGGGCTCTCAAATGGTGAGGCCAGCTCTCCCTAGGGAGACCCCAACCTGTTCCAGGGAGGCTCAAGTAAGTCTGAAAAGTACTGTATTTAAATTTTGAGTTTTAAATATTTGTGTGAAGAGATGAAGCAAACTGAAAGAGGACAGTAGTAAGTGAATTGTATATATTTATTTACTAATAGGTGACAAGGAAGGTGAATGAGCCAAGGCTCATTTCAGGTGTACCCGGGAAGGGTAGGGAGGAATACATTTCAAAAGGTAACTGCAAAACAATCAAGAAATACACAATGAACAATAGTGCAAAACAAATATGAACAATAAACTAATAAAGAGTGGTGGTAATTGATCAATTTGTAGCCTGATGGCACAACAGCCCAAACATAAGGGTTGAGCATAGAAATGCTAAGAGCAACAGCAGGAAGGAGCAAAGTAACCTCTTAGTAGTTGCTTAGAGTAGGGAAGGAGGGGAGAGGCAAAGTATGTAGGAAGGTTATTTCTTTATAGAGAGAAAATAGAGAAAGTAGTCTGACCCATGAAGGTACTGCAACAAGGGATAACAATGGTTCAAGAATGAAATTAGCAGAGCAAGTAGGCTGGCCTATTGATTAGGGGTTACAATAAGCTGAATAATAATATTTATTGTATTTATTTGTTTTGTTATTCAGACAATACCTTTGAGCACATGAGCTTTTTCCAAAGGTTCCATGTCAGCATAAGACAAAGAACTGAATGTGAGCCAAGTACTAAAGGGGTTTCAATTTATTCATGGTGTACTGCGCAAGTACAGTATGTTTGTTTTCTTTGGGGAGGCCCAAGATTATTTACGTTTTTGGGGAGGCTCAAAATCTTTCCATGGATTTGGGGAGGCTCACTGTGTCACAGTCTGAGAACTATTGTCCTAGAGTATCCCCAGGCTGCCACCTGCATGGGACGAAATGTCTTCTCACTGTCACTTCTAGTGTTGGAAAAGCCTGACAGTTTCCTCCACTTTCTAGATACAAACTCACTTTTCAAATTAAACTATAGGACTGCCTCATAGCTGCCTTTACCTGCAATACCCCCGACACTGAGCTCCAGGTATATCACTGTCTGGTTTTAGCAAATACTACTGGTCTCTTCTTGTGTCAGTCCCTTTGCATTGCTTTTGTATTATCTGTAAATTGTGTACATTGTTGCTATCTATTGCCAAGATCTCTAATATTCTTAGGCCCAGATATTCAAACTCGCCAGGCTGTGGCACAAGCTTGGGCACAGCACAACTTGGCTGCGCAGGGTGTGGACTGGGTGATATTCATCGGAGCTGCGCCATGGCACAGCATCATTGAATATCTCACCCTGGCCACCCGCAGTGTGCATGGCACAGTGGCCAGAGTGGAGCATGGGATGCGCTAGCGCAAGTTCCATTGTGCTATGCGACAGCAACTGCAATATTCAAAACTTGACATGCAAATGGGGGCTATAATGTAGCAAGGTGCAAATGGGGCCATTTGATGTCATTATGGCCCCATTTGCATGGCAGGTGCACTGATCCCCAACGACTGGCACCTGGTGCCCTGCCAGGCAGCAGCTGTCAGGGACCGATGCCTCCTGCAGCCGGCAGTGTGCTCCACAGCCCAATCGCGGGCTGCAGTAAAAAAAGGAAAAGCATAAATCCTTGGTGTCCAGTGGATCGTTGTCTGCCCGATTGTGGACATTTGCAGTAAAATAGATTGCTGTCCAACATCCCCGGTGGCCCAGCTTCAACCCCTCCCCACCCGCCCAATGAGCCCCACCGCCCGCCTCTTCCCCTGGTCAGCCGGCGGGTGGCAGCACCCCACCTACCTGCCGCCCCACCGCCCGCCGACTAACACCATCGGTGGGGCTGTACACTCATTGGTCCACAGCGTGAGACAATGGGAGTGCAGAAGGTATGTATTGAACATTCCAGATATGTGAATGGATCATTCACATATCTGGAATGTGTAGTATGGTATAGCTGCATGCCCATTGGCTCACACTGTTGACCAATGGGCGACAGTCCTACTGATGGTGTCAGTCAGCGGGTGGAGGGGTGGACCGGGGTGCTGCCGCCCACCGCTGACTGGGGGAGGGGCAGTGGGGCTCAGTGGGCGGGTGGGGAAGGGGTTCCGCAGACCACCAGGGATAATGGAAAGCAGTCTTTTCTTTTACAAATGCCCATGATCGGCAGACAGTGGTCCACTGGACCACCAGGGATATTGGACAGCAGTCTATTTTTTTTACTACAAATGCCCACGATCAGGCAGACAGCGGTCCACTAGACCACCAGGGATATTGGACAGCACTCTTTATTTTTACAAATGCCCGTGATCGGCAGACAGTGGTCCACTGGACCACCAGGGATATTGGACAGCAGTCTTTTCTTTTACAAATGCCCGCGATCGGGCAGACAGCAGTCCACTGACCACCAGGGATATTGAGAGCAGTCTATTTTATTACAAATGCCTGCGTCGGGCATGGGGGGCACCGCCAGGAAACAGCCAGAGTTTGGGTGGCTACTCACAGGTGGCTGATGTAAGGCGACCTGCACGTGCAGCTCACCTGTGGGTGGCCATCTGTTGTTCCTTTTTGGGATCAGCTTTGTGCTGGCGCAGGTAGGGTGGGGCATGCATGGCTCTGCACATCCCAGGCTGAATGTCGGGCTGTGCAGGGTATGCATGGGCACGCCTCCCCAGCTGTGCCTGCATACATTACCACGCGCCTGCCAAGATCGGGGTTTGTGATGCCACTTTTCCCATTTGAATATCGCACTCAAGATTATTGGGTTGCGATGGTGCAACACTCTGCGCCCATGTGCAACCCTTTTGAATATCTGGGCCTAGTGTATAAATTGCATCCTGTGCTACTACTATGTATTTGTTGTCCACTGACTTTTGTACTCATTGCCTGGGTCAATTGTCAATATTATATCATACTAATAATTCTGGACTTGAATGTGAGTTTTTCTGTTCACTATTATGTGCCATCTTGATGGCCCTGCCTTGCTCTCAAAACAGTCCCTGGGACCAGTGCACCCAGCCAGTTAACAACTCACTCACTCACTCACTCACTCACTCATTCACTCAACTAAATATTGGATAATTGTATACATCCACTGGTGTTACCTTAGTTGATGAGCTCCACAAACATTGAAATAAATGTGGCCCTGCAGTACTAGTCTAACGAGCTCATATTTATTTAATGTTTAGTGAACAGAACAGGTACACTGAGTTGGAGCTTGTTTCCAAGTGTGACCCAGGAGACAGGGTATAACAGGGAGTGAAAATGTAAAGAACAGGCATAAACAATAAAAAGTACAAGAAATAAATATCAGAACAAGAAAAACATTGTAGAATGTGTGTAAATGCAAAGGTTGTGGGGTAGAGTGTGCAGCCAACATATGGCAAGACATTTACACAGAATCATAGTGGTATACATTTTCAGTGACAGAGAACACTGAGTTTTAAACTATGCAACACAGTAAGAGGCAAAATGGGTAACTAGTGAAGGGTGAATACAGCATGGGTTGTTGTAGTGTGGAGAGAAGAGGAAGATAGCAGGCTATAGGTGCAAGCTTTAAGATGTGTGCCTGTAACAGTGGGTTGAGATAGTGCAGTGAGTATGAGAGATGAATGAGAAGAGGGAGGTTGTTCACAGTGCTGGAAGCAGACAGAAAAAGCAGACTGACCTACTACAGATTTACAGCAAGAGATGGTAAAGGAATGAGCATCGGACGATTGGAGGAGAGGAAGGATGAGATGGCAGGCTTAAGCAGAGAAGTAACTGGAAACATTTGAGTACACTGGTGATGAATGAGGACCCTGTGACCCAGTTCAGATTCTGCCCAGGTATCTGGCAATTTAGATCTATACAGATTCACCCATCCATTTCTCTAATGTACACATTCTGCTGCCTTACCTTTGTGGCTCTGGGTGCCCATGACTCCAATGCTGCAACCTGGTGTGTTGCTGTCTATCACTGTGGCCCAGTAATGTTGCCTCCTCAATGCTGTGGCCCAGCACCATGCTGATTTAACCACTGTGGTTGATGCATGCCTAGTTCTGCTGCTATGACTGACACCCTGCTACCTCCAGTGTTGTGACCCAGCACCCTGCCATTTCCACTGCTGTGACCAAAACACTTGCCCTGTACTGTGCTCTAACTTGGTGTGCTGCCTTTCCACATCTCAGCTTGGCACCAACCTGTGCACTGCTGTGATCCGAGCCCTGCCTTCTCCACTGATGCGACTCAGGAACCAGCCCTGTCCTCTGCTGTGAGGTGGTACATTTCCTCTCTACTACTACTGCATCCAGAAACATTGCCTCTGCACTGTTGCAATTAGGGTCACCATCACTTCAAGCACTGTTGTTCAACCACTGCTGCAAGACAGTGCCCTGCCCTCTTGCCCACTGCATCCCTACATTCTTCACTTATCACTACTGCAGCCCCTTCAAGCACCATTGCCCAGTACCTTGCTGTCTTCACCACAGTAGACTGGCACCCTATCCTTTTCAACCACTGCAGTGCAGAACCCGACTACCTCTAGTTCTGTGGCCTGCTACCTAGCTATTCTCTACTAGTCTGGCTCAAATTCCTCCTCACCCCACTATGACAGACAAGCACCCTTCCTTCCTTCTGCATCACTGTAACAGGTGCCCAGCTCTATGACTGTTGACCGATGTGGCTGGCCTTTATACTCACCACTGATGCAGCCCCACACCCTGCCATCACCATCAATGCAGCCTGGTGCCTCACCATTACTTTGATTTAGTCATGTACCCTGTTATAAACATATATGTGGCCTGATACCTTCTCTTTACTATGGTCATATTCTCTCTTGAGGAACTGGGTGTCATGGGGAACCTTAGTGGTGAGCAGTTCCACTATGGCCAGGTCCTGCCCAAGGACTTTGGTTAAAGTAAACTGTTTACTAATTAAAACAAATTTAAGTAGTACAGTGACACCATTCATAACCAAATAACTTGCTGATCAAACATATGACTGTTACATGCATTAGATAAAACAACACATAAGTAAAATACAAATAGCAGCAAGGAAGGTACAACAAGAGAAATAGGATCAGTCCATGCCAGTCCCAAGAGAATGCAGTGCTTTACTACTTCCAAATGAGATAAGCATTCACTGGGAGGAAGAAAACAAACCCACACAAGAGTTGTGTCTTAGCTACGCACCCCAGGGACTGATAGAAAACATTTTCTTCCTTCCTCTAGCTGACATGCCAAAGAAAAAGTGGTTTCCTGATTAGCAACAACATAGTCATACAGGAGTAGAAAGTCATGCCTGTGACAGCAGGCACCTGCAGTCAGTTAGAATGCAATGGGTCTTGCTTGCCGATGTTCAGTTGCCACAAGCAACTGATGCACTGAAAAATAAATAAAAGGCAAAGGGACTCTGAACCAGAAAACAAACTATATTTCAAGTAAATACTACTCCGGGTGGGGGATGACACTGCTACTGATGGTAATGATACTACAGATGACTCATCACAGACCTGTTGCTACTGTAGCACTAAACTCCCACAGCAGCAATGGCTAATGCAACAGCAAATTAAATGCCAAGCTCACAAATGGCCAGATCAAGCATCACAGAGCCTGCCAGCAACCCCCACTCAACTGGACATGAATAACACACAGAGAGCTTTCTCTTTACAGTTTTGTTTTGTGGCCCATGCCATCCCATTTGCCATATGTAAATGCTTTCTTGTCCCATCCCCATCTGCAGTATAATCCCCTTCATGGGATTGTTCTGGACTTATCCCTCCAGGTACCACTGCTAGCATATCCATCCCAGACCACTGTGATCTTGTTCCTTCCAACTGATGTATTACTATAGATATATATATATATATTAGAGCCAAAAATTCTGTTTAGTGCATCAGTTGAGGTTGTTTGATGACAAAAGCAAGAAATTCGGTGTTAAATTGAAAGCCCTCTTGGACCCCCCAGCCACCCCCAACGGCATCGTTGACCCTAACCTCACCCATCACATGTGTAAAGAAGCTGAGGTGTAGGAGAATGGGGTGAGAGTTAGAACCGAATGACCCCAACATGCACCCGATGCCAGTTGGGGGTGGGTTAGGGTCCAAGGGTGCTTTCAACCCCAACACCAAATTTCTCACTTTTATCGCTGTGGAACAACCCTAACTGATGCATTATCAGAGTTTTTTGCCTCTAATTTCCTTCTTTTGAGAATGAGGACGATAAATAGTGAATGTAATGCGGCTCCCACCACGTGATGTCTTGTCACATAGTAACAGGAAGAGCAATGCAAATGCAAACGCAACAGTTACAGAGATGGTAATGCAAATGTAAATGTTAAAGCAAATGTTAATAGAAATGCAAGCGCCAAATGGCAGAGCGAACAGTGACACAAACAGACATGCAAGCATGTACAAAAATGCAACTGGTAATGCGCGCAGTGATTGCACTGATATTTTAAATACAAATGTTAAGTGTTACAGCAAAAAGAATGGCAAAGGAACAGGAACGAAACACAAACACAAGCGCAGTAAACGTTAAACCGTGAATGGCACGGGCAAGGTACCACAAATGTAAACACAAATGGTAAAGTTAACATGAAGAATAACACCAAAGGAAACAGAAATGGAAAGGGGAACAAAGCATGTATGGAAATGCAAACCCTAATGCCCACGGGCGTGGTACTGCAATAGTAAACTAAATGGTAAAGTTAACATGAAGAATAACACCAGAGGAAATGGATATGGAATGGAATCATGTACAGAAATGCAAACTGTAACAGTCACAGAACTGCAATTGTAAACACAAAAAGGTAACAGTAACAGCAACAATAACGCCAAAAGAAAGAGAAATGCAAACGCAAATGCAAAAGTGAGTACAGAAACGAAACCGCTTTTGTGCACGGTCATGGTACTGCAATTGTAAATTTAAATGGTAACAGTAACAGCAGTAATAATGCCAAAGGAAACAGAAACACAAACAGAAATGCAAGCGCATACAAAATGCAAACTGTAATGCACGGCATGGTACCACAATTGCAAATGCAACTGGTAATGGTAACAGCAACAATAATGCCAATGACACAGAAACGCAAATGCAAATGCAAGCGCAAGTTAAAATGCAAACCATAACTAACACGGTGGCATAGATGGGAACGGTGGCACGTAATGGTAATGGAATCACAACTGAAAACGCTAGTGGCACAATAACGAAAGAGCACACCCTTCATTTCCCAAAAACTGAATTGAAAAACACAGTGAAAACAAAGAATGTATTCATAACAATGGGCCTCGGAGCAGAAAATGAGGACTTGGAATACTAAATTGCTTATATCTCAGGAACCGTAAGACGTTGAAAAAATGTAAATGTCATATGAATTATGACTTTCCTGGCTAGTTTTGTTTGGGCTAAGAATTTGTGCGATGAAAAGTATGTATCTCGATCGTTTCGAGATACGGCCCAAAAGGCACGACGGACGGTGTAATGTTATCCAATGGGAAAAGGCATCAACTTTGGAGTGCCGCCACTGTGCCGCCTCTGTAATATTTTTTCACCAAACCTCCAAAAGGCACATCTTTAGTATGTTGGCTTTCTTCCCTCAAAATTTCAGCCCAGAAGACTAAATCATTATTTTGCAGCAGAGTGGCAAAGAATTCCTGTAATGTGGTGGATGCCGTAATGTTATCCTATGGGAAAAACATGTCAACTTCAGAGTGTTGTAACTTTGCAGCCCTCCAACTGTTTTTCACCAAACCACTAAAAGGCACATCCGTGGCATATTGGCAGTCTTTCTTCCAAATTTCAGCCCAGTAGACCAAACTGTTCTTTTGCAGCAGGGTGGCAAAGAATTCCTGTTATTTTAGGCATAGTGTCTCAAAATAGTGTCACAAATCATGACACTTTCACAAATGAAATCACGAAAGTGTCATGAGTGTGACACTACTTTCAACACTACTTTTACAAAAATTTGAAAACATATTTTTGGGGTATTTCACCCCAAAAAAAAAGACATGTCTAGCATCCTCAGCGCTCGACTTGGTAAACACAAAAATAATTGTATCCTTAGATGGTCCCAATTTTAAATGCCAAGCATTTTTGTGATCACCAACTGAAAACAAAATGGCAGATTTGCGACACTACTAGGGCCATTTGTGACACTAAAAAGTGCATTTGCGACACTGTCAAACTTTTGTTAACTTTTCCCATTGACTTATAATGGGAACTTATTTTTGAATAACTTTGAACCATTTAATATTTTTTCATGAAATCTTCAAAGGGCACATCAAGGACCATGGCTGCATGTTCCTGAAGCCTTTGGACCAGTCGCACAAACCATGTGACCTGTAGACACGAGCAAAGAATTCACAAAACCGTAAACATGGTACAGATCTCACTTAATAACTCTGCAGCCGTATATCCAACCACTAGGAAAGTTGGCAGATCCCAAGATGTATGGTTCTTGATCAAGCATTCCAAATGTCAGGCAAATCTGTTGAATGGTGGCAAAGTTATTAAGGTGCAAAGTTTGACCCTTTAACCTTAAAAGGGCTACTCAACCCTAACTATGGTAGCACTACCGTGCTACAATAATATATATATATACATATATACACATATGTAACCCTAGGTGGCACTATCCCAAGGGCTACTACCCCTGCCTGCTTGGCTAGTAGCAAGTTAAGGGGCCTGAGTTCTGAAATGGGTGCCTCCACCTGGAGGTCAGGGTTGGTAGTGGTCAAGCTAACCTGGGCAAAGCCCTCTGGGACACTGTAACCCCCTCTCTCCTTACTAGTGGCCAGAAAATACACAATAATCACTTTCACAATACCCCTGATACACCACACAAGTACCCACACTGTTTGTACTTACCACCAGGGCTTTCCTCTGGCCTGGCCCTGGGGAACCCTGTAAAGCAAGGTTATACACAGCAAATAACAGCAGTACAGTTCTCTTGCACAAACTGGAACCACAGTCAGGGTAAATGCAAAAAGATTTAGATCTGATTTATTTAAGGGACTTGAACAAGGGAGGGGTGTAATCAGGTTAATTTGCTTAAAGGCTGTATCAATCCAACAGTTATGCATGCACTTCAGGGTCCATAAACAGTCATACACTCTGGGTACCCAGATGGAGAATGGTGGGCTTTCCAGGAACGTTGCAGCTGGTTGGGGCCCTGTGATGGAAGAAAGCAACATGCACAACACACACTATTTGTAATAAGGAGCTGGAGGGCTCAGTTCATGAAAAGATAACAAGACAATCAGATGACACACTACTTTTAGATTAGGCTGTTGTTGCAGGAGCTACCCTGATGATTAGTCACAATACCCAAGACTGGACATAGGCTGGATGAAAATTGAGACAGCTGGTGGTTAATATGGAGTGCCAGGAAAGCAGGGCCAGCATGATTTGCCAAGGCATGGTTCCTGTTCAAGCGTGGAGTGGGGGCGATCCCCAGGCAGGTGTCTCTCATCGGTGGCTTTCTGTGCAGTAGGGTAGTCTGGCAGGGCCAGCGTGGCATAGCCCAGGCAGAATGGAGATGAACATGGATTCAGTCTGATTAGGCTGGATAAAGTTTCCAGCAAGCAGAACACAGTTCACACAGTGGGAACCAAATCATGACCCATTTTCAATACACAGCACATTTACATGTAAAGTTTTCTATGGTACCAGAAAGCAGAACACAGTTCACACAGTGGGGAACCAAATCATGACCCACTTTCAATACACACACATTTACATGTAAGGAAATTCTACTGTACCAGGCAAACTGCTCTCCGGTCATGATCGCACAGTCTCTGCACAAACCGGGGATTCAAAACAGCTAGAAATCCTGACAGGCTAATCGCATTCAGCAGATCTTTGGTCTTCTTCAGGTTAAAGCCTGGTCACAGTCCAGTGGCTTAAATAGTCCTCACAACTCGGATTCAGTCCGAATAAACTCTATTTTCTTCTCAGGGACAGCAGGCAGACAGGCAGGCCAAAACTCAGCCCTTTCACAGTTCTCCCATGCAAAACTACACAGAACTGCTGATCAAAATCACTTGAGCTGGTACTTCTTCACTTCACAGCACAAAACTGAAACTAACTGCATCAGCAGCCTGGTAAATTTTCCAAGATATAAAAGGCTGATCCTCTTGTCAGTCACAACAAAGGCTCCCCTTCAGGTGCAAAAAGCCCCAAACTACAATTCCTACAGATTTTGACTACAGACAGCTCCTATAGTCTGGCTTCATTTAGGTCCCGCCAGAACTGATTGGTCCAATTTGCAGTCCCGCCAAATGGTGGGGATAAACAAAACAGTCCTTGCAGCAAAGAAGGCAGGTTAGACAAACTACATTATCATTATCACTCTAAATGATTTTCAGCAAATAGTTACATCTTTCAACAGAGCTCCTCTCAGATTACATATGACTGCAATCCAGGCAGCTCTTAAAGAGACAGTGCACAGAGGCTATACAGGCACTCTCAGGCATCACATTTAAACTGCTAAAATGCAGGACACCAGCCTGGCAGTGAGCATTTAGGCAAACCTCGAGGAAGACTTTTACGTGAACCCCATTTGTAGAGAGGGTTACACACACAGCACACACACACATATATATATATCTAATGTGTACATATATATATATATATATATACATATAAAATATGTGTATACATAAGGGATATGCAGGGGACCTGTGTGATATATGATTTATGCACACAAGTGCTGTTTGACCTTGGGTAACCCCACAGTGGCTGAAGCCACAAGTGTGGTGGCCAAGGGCAAACAGCACAAGTATGCATAATCATATATCACACAAGGTCCCTCTGCATATTTCATTTAGCAATAGGAAGGCACTTGTGTATATGTGTAGTTTTTAAAGAACCTTTTGAAATAAAGAAATGTGGAAATGTGTGTGGGTTTATTTTGTGCTTTACCAGGTTGATGCGCCATTGTCCATGGTCCGTTACAGTTGATTGGCTGAAAGTGTGGTTTGAGAGTTTTGAAAGAAAAATAGGCGTCTGAGTTTAGTGAGCGCTGATGCAAAGAATACAGGAAAACATCAGGTGAGTTTAGCAAGTGCTCGGTGACAGAATTGTACTGGCTGTTATGAAGTGCTTTTTTAAGATATTTTGTATGAGAGCTGGAGATTCAGAGTGGGTGGGTGGTATCATGGAGAAGAAGGACTGAATCGAAGGATCTGTAGTGGCAATGTGAGTGAGTGCGTGGTGAGAAAGATAAAAAATAGCAGTTTTTTAGGGAAGCATTTTATTTTCAGGTCAACAGTTCTGTTGTTTGTGGGTGATGGATGCAGGGAGAGATTTATTTTAAAAGATGTGCAGTTTGGTTGTTTGAAAGTTGTTTAGAAAGTGGGGGCTGAGGCAGTGTGGGATGTGGTTGGGAAGGAGATAGTGACAAGAGGATCACGAGTGAGACACACTGCTTCATTGTGTGTGATTACACAGTGTTTTTGGTGTGAGGAAGATTGATGATGCTGGGGAGAGATTTTAAAAAACAGAACATAGATTTTTGAAGTGAATGCGTTACTGTGGATGGGCAAGATCTGCAGACAGCAGTAGAGAGTGTGTGTGAGTGTCTGAAAGTGTGTTGAATGAGGAAGTAGTCCGGCACTGTATGTATAAATGGTCACTGTATGTATAAATTTATTTATACATACAGTGACTCAGATAATGCATATATCACACTGAATATATGTCCACCCTATTGTAAATATATATATATACACACACACACACACACATATATGTGTGTGTATATATATATATATAAAAGAATAATGGATATGTACAGTGCATTACGGCGGTAATAATTGAGAGGTTCTGGACAGCAGGAACCCCTAGAGTCGGGTTCTGAGGTTTCCATGTCCAGAACCTCGAGATGGTATCACTCGGCGGTAATGTACCGCACATAAACATTATATTTTTAATATATGGATGTGGTTTGCAAAGTTTTTAGTAGGACTATGAGAGCACAGTAAAGGTTACAGCACTGACCACGATGTTTGCGAGGGTGCTTTCTGCTGATGGTCCTGGGCGTTGAGTTAAGAGAAGGCGGTTGCTGCCTGGCATTTCTGATAGTCACATTAATGGGTTGGATACTACTCCATGGTAAAAATTAGACTATACTAGGCAGTAAGAGACAAGAAAAGCGCTGCAAGGGCGTAAGAATTTCTCTTGGTTAACAAGCGAGAGAGCCGCCATTTTGTTTTGCTCTGCCTGCCCATACAGGAAAGTGCCCAATTGAACAGCATGCTGTCAAGATGTCGGGAGGAAACTAGCACTTGCGCTTTTCTGTTTTGCTGGTAATACTATCATTCAGGTCCTGCACGATAGTATTACCAGACCTGAACTATAGTATTGTCACTCAAGTGTGGTATTGTCACTTGGGGAGTGATAGTATTACCAAAAAAAATGGTATGCTTTACTACACTATTAAATTGATGATCCATATATTAAAATATATATGTGTGTGTAACCCCTACAAATGGGGGTTCCCAAAAGTCTTCCTCGAGCTTGCCTAAATGCTCACTGCCAGGCTGGTATATATATACATATATATATATATATATTTATATAGGATACATGATGGGTAGAGGTGTGATATGGCAAATATTCTCCTCCTGCAGAGTGAGCTATGTATACTCAGAGTGCTGAAGGCACGGTGAGAGTATCCATAGCTCATGATACAGGAGCAAGAATATTTTGCCATATCAAAGATCTGCACATCATGTGCATGGTTTATACAATGGGGGTGGGAGCTCCTGCTGTGTATGTTATAGGTGGGACTTCACTGGTGGAAGTGATACAGGAATGCATTGGGAATAGTGGTATGATGTTGACCATTTAGTATATTGTCATATGTGTACATTTGTTTTGGGGTGTTGGTTTGATTTTATATACACTGCTGGTGCTTGGTGTACTCCTTTATAGTTCCTTTCATGTCTGGTCCTGTTATGTTCACAAGGCTGGTTAACAAAACAGTTGTTTCCATAGACGGCTGTCATTTTTGCCTGGAAGTGTTATGGCTTTCTTGCATAGAAACAATGTGTTTTAGTAAGTGAAAAGCTTGTGCTTTTTAACAGGAAGAAAGATTAGTATTGCATTTTAAATCAGGTCATGTTGTTGGCTGCATCGATGTATGTACTGGATGTTCCTGCTTTGCTACTTAGAGTTGGGTGCATCAGTGCATCTTCCTGTTTCTCCAGGTTTGCTACGGAGAGTCCGAGGTGGAAGAAATTACACTGTTGTATTTTGGGAGTTGCTGATACTGGTGACTTGTAAGGAGACAAAGATGGTTAATACCCAGAGCTGAAGAAATGTGCTTTGGGTCTGCCAGTGGTATGGTACTGTATATATTTCATTTAGCTGATATGTTGTTCAATGTTACATGTGGTATTACTTATGGGGTTTTGGATGCAAGCCAGCATGGATTTAAGGTATGTGGTTGTGAGTTCAGTTTTGGAGGTTCTGGAGGTGCTGTTTGGAAGTATTTGGATTGTAATGTGGCTATTGAGATGTGCAGTGATTTAGGGAGCTGGATTCTGAGTGGATGTTATTTGGACTGCAGGTGGTAGTGAAACTGACGTCAGAAGGGCGGTATAAATGGTAGATATTTTAACTCCACTGACGTCAGCTTCAGATATCTCACTGCAGTGGAAATAACATTTTATTATCACTGTGGAGCTCTCACCCCTATTGTATAAATACATATATGTACTAGATAACCCACTCTAAGATGTGTGGTTGTGCTCTGATATCATACGCCTTGGTGTGCCTTATTCTGCATGAGGCCACAGGCTATGTATCAACCACCCACGACGTGTATATATCAGTGCTCAATGCACACCCTAGAGTGGGTTATCTATCTTATAAAATGGCAAATTGTTTTAGAGGAGGGTGAAAGTGCAGGTGTGTGGTCACGCTTTGAGATATGCATGGTCAAGTGATGTGTTTCAACCAATCAGCAGACATAATTTTTCCTACTCATTTTATAAATATAAATATACATATATTTTATAGTGGTGCAATAGCACCACTATACTGTAGTTAGGGTTAGTACAGAGTTTCTATGTTAAACCTCACATTTTCACTTTGCTAACTTTGCAACCATTCAACTGATTTGCATGCAGTTTGCCTGCACATTCTCCTGGTGTAGATCTCTTGGCATTCCAAGTTGTGTTCTGGTCAGATTTGAGGATTCGAGAACCGGATAGTGAAAAACTATAAATGTGCCACTTTTTGCACTTTATTTGTCATCCTGCTGCACAGAGACAGTGCTGAATTTTGGTCTGAAATGTTTATGGCAGAAAGAGCTTTGGTCACGGAACAGATCAGTATTTGTTAGATGAAAAATATTAATCTGTTCAAAAGTTATAGTATTTTTAAGGTCCCATTATTTTCAAAGGATTTTCATTTTTCATGATAGATGCATGAACAAACCAGTATCTTGGTTCACCAGGGCTATTCCTTGCACACCAGCTGACCATCCTGGTCCACCAGAAAAAATATTTGTTTATGAGCCACCATCTTGTTTTTTGTTTTGCCCCACAAAAACATCATATCTCTGTCCAGGGATGCGTATCTTACACATCAATGGATGTTTTTGCATATCAGGAAATGATGAGCTGTCTTCTGTGGTTTCCTGTGTTTGGTGCTATTTTTCTGTTTGTTACACTTTTTTTATCACATCTTTCTTTTCTGCCTTACTGTGGCGATTACCAGCAGAGGGCATCCAGTCTCCAGCCCTGCCTGCCGGGAGAGCACCTGGAGGGCCTCCCCATACCCCTGCCCAGCCGGACCAGCCCCGACCCCAGTGCGATTCCAGGAGAGTACCCTGACGAGGCAGGCATGGTAATCAAGCTGCATGGTCGCATCCCAGCCATTTTCCACCTAATTGTGCCCACAGGAGCATGGACGTGTAATAACATCCAGACACAGCACGCTGATGTCTGCTGTGCTCCTCCCCAGATGCATACTGGCATGTAGTACCCTGGGCATCCCCAAGGGCTGCTACAGTGTGATGGCTTTCTCCAGCCCTCCCCAGGATCAGGAGGACAGTCTGGATGCTCAATCCTGATCCTCTCCTGCCGACCCACTGATGACCCAAATCCATTCCCGATCCTGGTGGCGGCATGGCGTGAGGTGTGGTGTCCAGTGCCTCAACCCTCAGCACCACTGGCCGGCCTGTTTTTACACTTTTAAATCCTTGCTTGCCACTTGCTAGCTTCCTTGTTCGTATCCTGGCTTGTCAGTGGTGAATAGAAATCTGCTAGCAGGCAAGGATCCCAGTTTGAACATCTGGCCATAAATTTTGACGGGCAGAGTGGGATCCTTGTCCACCAGTGATGAACCAGGATGGTGGACAAGAAATTTGGCTGGTGGAAAAGGATCTTTTCGACCATCTATTTGTGAAAATTTGTCGACCAGATGGCCAGATCAGAAATCCTTGTCTTCTAGTCGATTTCCTTGCCTGTCACTGCCAAATCAGGTTGGTGGACTGGGATATAGGGTGTCAAACAAGGATTTTTCTTTTGCCATCTGGTCACACCAATGGGGCCATCTTGTCGGGAATTTAGTTTTTCCTACCTTTGGTCCTTCCTTTTTATCCCTGGTGTCTAGTGTCAACCACCACCCTCATTTTCCATTTCTCTTTTTAAATATATATATATATATATATTATTTTTTAAATATGTATTTTGTTAGGGTCACCTTTGCCACTTCTCCATGGTATCCAGTGGTACCCCTCTCTCCATTGCCCCAGTTATTATTGGTGGTAGTGGAATCCCCCATTATTGTGCACTCTAGTTTGTTTTTCCTGAAAAGAAGAACCATTCTTCATTGTCTTTTGCTCATTTGGGGCTGTAAAAAAAGTCCATCATTGATCGTGTCTGCATTCTCCCACCTGAGCCCCACTGTGCAGCTATCTCCCACACACCCCGATGTCCCCCAGACTGCCACTCACCTGAGAAGGTTCCAGGTTTAAGACCTGCTCTGCCGATTGAAGAGCACATCTTGCTGCTGGAACTGGTGACTGCAATATGAACTAAGATAAATGCGGTCCTATATATTTAAACAAGGGGGTCAACTTTCGGCTGTAACTCAGCCATTTTTGAAATTTTGTCCCAAATTTTCAACATGGAGTCTTGGGACACCACCTCATGAATAACATGACTATCATTAAGCAACTTTTGCCAGAAAGGTGATTTTGCAGTCGGTTGGGAAATCACCTTTCTGGTGGAATTTGCATAATGACAGTCATATTGCTGATCAGGTGGGGTCATAAGAAGGCTATGTTAAAATTTGGGGTCAAAATTTAAAAATGGCTGCATTATGGGCATTTATTGCTATGCTGCTATGCACACTTGTAACTTTGGACATTTTTTATATTGACACCCCATATTTTCAGTATAGTCCTGGTATTACCCCACCTCATGTATGTGACAGTTGTAATTTTTCAAATCCTGGCCAAAATGTATTTTTGCACTTGTGGTGCAGAATGGCATTGTAGTTAGGCAGAATTACATTTGGTAGGGATTTGAAAATGTTCTGTGCTGGTAAGTGTGGTGAGATCATAAGTAGGCTATGTTGGAAATTTGGGGTCAAATATGGATACTGTTATACTATCTCAGTGGGGATAGAGTGCAGGTCTGAAAGACCTTGTGCTCTCACCGTACAATGAGGACACTATTCTACTATTTCGATGGAGGCATGGGAATGCAGAGTCTGAAGGACCCTGCACTCCCACCATAAAAATAAGGCTACAGTTCTACTGTCTCTATGGAGGGATAGAAGCACAGAGTCTGTTGGACCCTGCACTCCACTGTAAAATGAGGATGAGCGTTAGGGTTCACAGGCCCAAGACAGACCCCTCATCCTGTAGGTCTGTGCAGGGTGGCAATGGGGTGTTAGGGCTGGAAACCCTAACACCACATTTCCCTACTTTTGTTGCTTGACCCTAACAGTTGCACTAATGAAGTTTTGTGCAATATATGTCTCTATCTACAGGGCCCAGTTCTCAGTTGCAATGTAAGGATGTGCAAATGGGGAGGGGCAGACAGCCTTTGCATTCCACCAGTACATGTTACAGCTATAAACAAAACTGTGAAAAAGTTGCTAGTAGAGGAGGAATCCCTGCAACTAAGTCAGAATACAAATGACTGTTGCCAGATGCTAGCACACATGCCAACACCTGAATTCCAACACTAATGGTAGTTTGTGTATGGCACAGTGCCAGTTGCATGGTGCTGTGCGATGAGACAGGAAACCATCGCACTCGTGCTACCACCATTGTCTTCTCCAAACTATCCAGTCCTTAGCTTTAGGCCATTTGTGGGCTAACATCCATTTTGGATGCTGCATCTCCTCCAGGTACTCCCAGTGGACCAGTAGCCACACCTGCGTGCTGATCCTGTTGTGGTTCTGTTTTCTTTTTAGGGAGTGGCACCTGTATCTTGCTGCTAGCCATGAACTTCTGATTAAAGAATTTACTTTTATCCTACTGCATCCTTGCTGATTTTAACTTTCACTGAACAGTGACAGAGAAGCTGAGCCTAACCGTCTGCTATCGTGAGTACCCTCTTGCTTTTGGCTCCATCTTGGTGCATTGAAGCTGCCTTGTTTTGCTTTCTGTTGTGATCCTTGGTGTCCAGTTGAGCCCCAAAGCCCAATTTCCCAATGTGCAATTGGTCACCAGGTGATCACTTGCCAATCACAGTTCTGTGCTGGCTCCAGTCCTAGCAGGTGCAGAGTTCTGTCACCCTACCACCTGCTTATACAGTATATATTCTATGGCAGGGTGTTAATAAACTACTGTTTCTGCAAAAGTAAGGGTTGTCATTATGTTCTGAATGGCTTGTAGGTAGTTATGTGCGAAGCTGGTAAAATTTCCTTTGCAAATTAATTCACAAATTCACTGCAGTTCACAATGATAATCTGCCTTGTGAATTTCCAGTTAGCAGTATATTGATAACTTTGTGAATTGGGAATTTGAACTTCACCAGCAAAGTGGGACCCTTAGGCAAAGTTTGCAAGGTACTATGGAACTGGCTGTCACATGGTAGTGAAGCAAGCTGTATGCCACACAGAGGCTGTGCTTAGTATCTTCTCAAGAAAGAGATCCAGATGCAAGTGATGTGATACCTTTTAATGGACCAACATAGATGTAACAACAAGAACAAAGTGCTCTAACTTTCAGACCAACAAGTCCTTTGTTAGAAGCATAATGACAGTTATTTAGAAAAAAACAATACTTTTAACACCCAGATCATGCAGGAAAAACAGAAAAATCCCCATTGGTTTAAAGTACTCATAAAAACCCCAGAAGATGATGTCAGAGAAGCTTAACAGTACCATGTCACCTTCAGCTGGGAGAGTCTCAGGGTCAGAAGTCATACAATGAACTCTATAGCATGTAAATTAAATTGACATGTAAGATAACAACTACTTGAGCAGATGGCTCTTAAATCAAATTCTGAGTGTCACAATGTGTATAAGAATGCAATTACTGAAAACAACACCTCCCAGGTTAAGGACATATTAACGTTTTCTTAGGACTACAAGAAGCATCTTTGTATATATAACAGGCAAAGAGTAACCAGTAAAGCTTTCTTAAAAGATCAGTAGTTACACACTGTATGATGTGTAAAACTTAGCTGGACCCGTTACCCAGCTATACTCTCCAGCTAGATATTATGGCCCATAAACTTCAAAAGCCTACAGTGTAGTAACAGGACTTTATAAATGATAATATAAATATAAAGTGACAGTATAAGTGTCAAACAAAAAACTACTTGTCAAGGACCACCAAGGAATTAAGGCCATGCAGCCTAATATGTACTGATGTCAATAAATTCTCAGTGTATTATGTAACAACTTGATGTACTAAAAATGTCTAAGGAATCTGAATAAGAAATACAAATAAATTCTCTCTTCCTCCACACACACAACACACCCACCCACACTCATAATGTGTGTGTGTGTGAGGGATAACAGATTTTAAAGAGATACACACACACACACACACACCTAATACACCATCATTCATATCAATCACTGCAATTGTTACCCAAAGAATTCAACTTATCATGAAATCCCAAGTAAAGGGATCATGTATCCTAATAGCTACAGAGTGAAAATGTGACACTATTTAACCTTAACTCCTATCTGCACAGTAACATCTCCAAGGATTCTAGATAGAACCACAATGAAATAAAACTTCCACCATCCCCAGGGTAAGATAACTAGAAGTAAATATAAAGTATGTGTGTAAGACAAGAGTCCTAACATACCTACATTTCCGTAAATCACTACAATATTAGCCTAATGTAAATAGAAATGTCCAGGACCCCCATGCAAATGAGATCTCGCACCCAATATGTTCAGAGTTAAAAATGTGACAGTCTATAATAACACTACTGTATGTACAGTAACAGGCTAGGAATCTGAATATGGTGCAGTCAAATCAGCCTCACTCATGGGTGAAGGTAAATAGTAAGAAGGAATTAATATTCATTATGTGTGAAATAAGAGTAGTAACACACTGTGACTCCATGTATCTAAATGAAGCTTACCTCAATGTGACTTAAACCCCACACCTCCATATTCACATACCCCCAAACACACACACACACACACACTTCCTGAAGTCCTATAATATGTCAGTCCAAAGAAGAAGAGGTCTGTGGATGTTAAATCCTGTAATGTCCCATGAAACCCAAACCTATGTTCATCCCATCTGCTACCATATTGAGACATAAAATAGTTTAGTCTCAAAAGCTCATCTCTGTTGTGTGCTTTTGAGATTTACTTAAGACCATTACTGACATATCTGAAATTGAGTGGTCAGGCTGAGAGAAGTGTTGCCCCACTGTTTTTCAGTCTTCTTCATTTTAATAGTATGTCTGTGCTGAGTTCATCCTAGTGTAGACCTGTTGGCTTCTCTATCCAACATAACCTGTTTGTGGACATCTCTTGTACTGAATAAAATAACATGTTGTGATGTACAAGTGTAACTCCCTATGTACCTGGAATTGTCTGTTTTGTGATGTAACCACAGTCTGAAGTGGAAATGAGCTAAGTTTTACAGGTGCATTGATTGCAGGGTCATGTACCATTTAGTGTCACGGTATTCTGTTCTGGTGAAAGCTTGCTCCTAGTAATCAGGCTGTCTAAGTTTGGTGGTTGCTTAAAAGATAGTAGTGGTAGTTCCTTAACAATACAATTAAGGGTCTCATCCTCACTAAATATTGGGTGGAGGTCATTAATAATCTTACACAGAACTCAAGGTCTGGATGATATGTGACTACTAAAGTATTCTGTCTGTAGCTGTCTTTTCTTTATACTGAAGTAGTTGTTGTCTTGGTATTTGTGTTGCACATTCTGTTGCCTTGTCAATTTCTCTGAAAGAATGTCCTGCTCAATAAAGGTGTTTTCAACATAGCCAAATGTGTATCTCTGTCCTCCTCATTTGAACTGAATATGGTGGACGGGAGTGCTTGACTGTACATGAGAGATTTTTTGTGTGGTTTGGGTGATTGCTTTTTGTGTAGGTATCTATGTCTGTCTGTTGGCTTCCTGTAAATACATGTATGTAAGGTTCCATCCTTAATGGTGACTGTGGTGTCCAGAAAATTAACATTGGTGGTAGAATACTCCAGGGTAAGCTTTATGGTGGGGTGAAGGTTATTAAGTTTCTGATGAAAATCTTTAAGTGCATCTGTGCCCTCTATCCAAATGATAAACAAATCATCAATGTAACAGAAATAAGCTAGTGGTTTCTGGGGACTGTGCCTTAAGAAGTCCTCTTCAAGTCTTCATATAGAGGTTATCACACTGTGGAGCCATCCTGGTGGCCATTGCTATTCCCATAGTTTGAACATAATGTTTACCATTGAAATTGAGTTATGTGTCAAAATGAATTCGATAAGTTTCCCATCGTGTCAGGGTTGATGTTTTGGTCCAGTACTTTCTCCTCTGTGTATTTAAGGCAGTTTGAAATGCCATCCATGTGTGGAATATTAGTGCAGAGGGATGTTACATCCATCATCACTAAAATGGTATCAGGTGACCTTGGGATTTCATGACAAGTTGAATTCCTTTGGTAACAATTGCAGTGATTGATGTGAATATATGGTGCATTAGGAGGTGTGTGTGTGTGTGTGTGTGTGTGTGTGCATGTGTGTGTATCTCCTTAAAACTAGTTATCCTTCCCACGTTATGGGGTTTGGGGTGGGATGTGTTATGTGTGGAGGGAAGGAGAGAATTAAATTTGTATTTCTTATTCAGATTCCTTAGACATTTTTGGTACATCAAGTTGTTATATAATACACTGAGAATTTATTGACATCAGTACATATCAGGCTGCATGGTCTTAATTCCTTGGTGGTCCTTGACAAGTAGTTTTTGTTTGAAATCTATACTGTCACTTTATATTATCATTTATAAAGCCCTGTTACTACACTATAGGCTTTTGAAGTTTATGGGCATAATATCTAGTTGGAGAGTATAGCTGGGTAATGGGTCCAGCTAAGTTTTACTCATCATACAGTGTGTAATTACTGATCTTTTAAGAAAGCTTTACTGGTTATTCTTTGTCTGTTATATATACGAAGATGCTTCTTGTAGTCCTAAAACAATTTTAATATGTCCTTAATCTGGGTGGGGATTGCTTTTCAGTAATTGCATTCTTATACACATTATGACACTCAGAATTTGATTTAAGAGCCACCTGCTCAAGTAATCATCATCTTATATGTTAATTTAATTTATAAGCAGTATAGCTCTTTGTATGACCCTGACCCTGAGACTCTCCCAGCTGAAGGTGACATGGTACTGTTAAGCTTCTCTGACATCATCTTCTGTTTTTTAATGAGTATTTTAAACCAATGGGGATTTTTTCTGTTTTTCTGCATGATCTGGGTGTTAGAAGTATTGTTTTCTAAACAACTGTCATTATGCTTCTGATGTAGGACTTGTTGGTTTAAGCTAGAGCACTTTGTTCTTGTTGTTACATCTATGTTGGTCCATTAAAAGGTATCAAATCATTTGCGCCTGGATCTGTTCTACAAAGACCAATATGGCAAATACTAAATCCAGATTTCAAGAAAGACAGAGAAATTTGTCTCTGCTTGCCTGAACAAAAAGCTTTTAAAATCAATCTAAAAACTCAGCCTTTTGAAACCAAATCATTCACAAATAGTTTTAGATGGAGATTTTAGTTGTTTCTGTTTCTGTGTTTGTGTTTGTGCTGATTATTTACAGAAGTTTAAAGTAGTGGTTTTGTTTTGTTTATAGATAAGCACTGCTGTGGTGGAGGGAAGGTGTTACAGTTAGCAAGGCAGCCCAGAAAGATCAGGGGCCATATATTCAAAATATGCATGGTGCTAACAGGTGCTTGCCTGCACAAACCAGGTTTTGTGCAGGAGCCAAATAGCTAGCAAACTGGTTTAGTGACCATGCAAAAAAGGGATTTGCCAATGGTGGGGTGAGTACAGGACTATCAGTGTAAGATAATATTCAGCAGATTAGTGCTGCACAAAGGGTTTAATGCAGTCCTTTTGCACCATGCAAATACTGCCGAACAAAACCCCTCTTACTCTGCACAACCTAGAGGCTGCTGAAGGTAATGCAGCCAACTAGCCAGTTGACCGCTGGGGAGCACATCCACCCTATGATCCATTGCACCCCAGATCACCAGCCTGTATTACAAATAAATCCTCCCTGGTGCTAGTGGTCCCACCCTTGCTCTGGTCACCATCCTGTAGTTAACTAACCACCCTGTGGCATCCAGTGATTCCCTTTGGCACTGATCCACAGCACCACCAGTACAATCCCTGGCATCTAGCAGACCCCTACCATGGCACCAAGCACCCAGCCCCCAGTCACCTTATCAGTACCCTCTGTGCTCATGATTTGCATACAGCATCTGGTGCAGCCCTCCTCATCCCTCTTTGGCTGGTGGTCAATGTCCAGGCAGGGAGCACATGACTTATTTAGGACAGGGCCCTGTCCTGTAATTAAATTGCATGTTCTCTGCTTGGACATATGGCAGCCAGCCAAGGAGTTGTGAGGAGGGCTGCAGCAGTCACTGTATGCACACCTGCAACACTGAAGATACCGTAAGGTTACGGGGATGTTGCTCAGCCATGGTGGGGGATGCTAGAGGCCAGGGACAAGCAACTGGCAGTACCTTGGATAGGTGCTGGGGAAATCAATGGGCACCAGGAGGATTACTTATACTACCAGCTGGTGATCGGAGGCCACTAGTACCAGGGAGTATTTTATTGTAATATGGGCTGGTGATCAGGAGGGGCTACTAGCACCAGAGAGGATTTATTTGAAATGCACAAAAGATAGCTACATAAGTCTTGGACCAGGGAAGGGTGGGGCAGTGCAAACTACCTGCCTGCTACTCGCCAAATGGGCCCATACGGGCATGCAAATGGCCCCTTAGCACCTTATGCCCAATGGTCCCATTTGCATGTGTCCTTTGAATATTGCAGATAGCACCGGCACTGTGCACTCTTGTGACAAACTTTGGGAACCATGTCTGGGAAGTGCTACTTCACTTACCACTACACTGACATGGCCCTATATTCATTGAGAATAGTGCCAGTGCACTATCTGATGGTATGTAGAATCCTCAGACCCTGGGCATTACAAAGTGGAGAGAAAACCATTGTGCTCCACTTTGCATTTTAGTGAATATTGAGCCCCAGGTCTTTGAGCCTTTTTGACTGTGAGTACAAGTCTGTGTCCAGTAGATATCTCATATTTGTTTTCCTCAGTCTTGTTAATTACTTTTCTGTGGTCTGTGCTTTCTTATTTTATTTATCTGGCTCAATTTGGTGTGGTTAAGTGAAGTATTGTGTCAGTCCCTTTCTAAGTTAGTTTTAGTTATTTAGTTTAGTTCTTAAAGTGATGGTGTTCTGTCACTTACACTACCTTGTTAATTTTGTTTTTGGGGTTTTACTGTAGCTAATAGCAGCTCAATACACAGTTTTGTTCAGCTCACACCGCTAATCCCTTGGGGAGGTGTTGTCTACTGCTGCTATTTAGTCATTCTGTAGGACTTCTTTAATTTTTTCACCAATATTATAAATCTAAGTATATAAAATGACTGGGAAGATATACCTACTAGGTAACAGGTGCCAGGAGGGACAAAAATATAGAAGTGCTGTGGGGCAAATGGGAGTTGCAGCTAAAAAACTACATCTGCAGCATCTTCTATGGGTTCCAGGGTTGGTAGTAATAGTAAAGGAGCAGTTAGAGGTGATGGTATTAGTGTGGTAAAATTTTTCCCTGCCACATCTGTGGCATCCATGCTGGTAGGGGCTGAGGGAGGTGGTGACAAGAGGAGTGGTCAAAGAGGTAGCAAAATCGCTGACTCAGGCACAGGGTTGAGAAGGAGGTTTTGGTGTCCCAGTGACTCCTGGTGGTGGTGGGGCTGAACCTGATATGATAGCTTCCCTTCCCAAATGAGAGTGTAGAGCTTGACCAGGAGTCAGAGCCTGAGGAGGGATATCTGACTGTTGTGCAGTCAAGAAATTACTAAATTGAAAAATGTGTCTCTGACTCTGGATGACAAGAGGAAAGAGAGACTGGAGAAAATGAAGATGATGAGGACAGAGCTCAGGTGGAGGAGGAAGAGGATATCAGCTGTAGTGTGGATGATGAGTTGGATACTCTATGGAAACAGGAAAAGAAAAAGAAAACGTGGTGCTGCTGAAATACAGGGGTTTGCACACAATTTTTTCATAAATCTACCAATTCACCCCTCCCCGTGCTACAATAATTGTTCCTCTTACCAGGACATGTGTTTGAAATAGTAGAATGTGACAGGCACCTATTTGTCAATCTGACATGAAAAATTTTTACATGAATGTATTTATGAAGGCTACATCAAAGGCAAACTATTTCCATGAATGAACATCATTTAGATTTATTTTATATTCATTAAACAAACCTATTATATAGTTAGAAAAATATCAGAGTTTTGATGAGAAAGAATGGAGAGCTGTGATACAGACTGGCTGATCTCTCACAGAGAAAGATTTCCACTACTTCTGTTCAGCACTGAAACTCAAATTTTCAACCTTTATAAGAAAGAGAATGATAGATTTAAGCTAATCTATCTAAACACAAACCACAGACTGAGAGGGGCATTGTGGAGAATGCCTACCGACCAGATGCATACATTGAGAGCTCCATATCTTACTGCAACAAAACTAATAAAACAACATTTGAATTGGGAAAAGTAGATTCTACAAGCAGCACTGTAATCCTTGGTAGCTGTGGCACATTTTGATACCTTTTCTGGAGATGAGTCATACCGCTAAGGGTCCAGCAAGTGGCCCAAAAATCAATCTGTGGAAACAGGGCAAATGTGGGGCGACAAACTCTGCAGTGGAGGTGGAACCACCATGGAAGACCTTGCATAAATCTAAGCAGACCATCAATTCAAAGGTAGAATCAATACTGTCCAGATATGCAGATCAGGATTTTAAAATAGATGTAGCCTCTAAAAGCTGCAGCGGCAGAATCCCTGGTGACAGAAGCTCTCTCAATTTCAGGCAAGCTGACACAAGAAAATGCCCAGTTGAGATACCAACTGAGGCCCTGAAAACTCTCAGAGATCTGTAAATGTACGCATTGTCAGATTACCTGAAGATTGCAAGGGAGACAACCTGTTGTATTTCATAAGGGAGTGGATGCCTCCAGTGTGAACTCTGCAGTGGAGGCCCCACCTGGAGTACAGTGTACAGTTCTGGAGACCATACCTACGTAAGGACATAGACAGGGTAGAGAAGGTTCAGAGGAGGGCAACAAAGATGGTGCATGGATTGCATCACAAGTCCTATGAAGACAGGTTGAAGGAACTGAACATGTACTCCCTGGAGGAGAGGAGGAGAGAGGGATATGGTAGAGACATACAAGTATCTTAAAGGGAGGAACAGGGCAGGAAAACACTATTTTTAAGTGAAAAGATGTTCCAGGACTAGAGGGCATGGGATGAAGTTGGAGGAGGATGATTCAGAGGAAACATGAGAAAGAATTTCTTCACAGAACGGGTGGTGGACAAGTGGAACACCCTGCCAGAGGAAGTGGTGGGGGCTGAAACAATCACGGATTTAAGAATGCATGGGATAGACATAAAGAAATTCTGGAGGTCAGGGTAAGGGGCAACAGACTTCTAGGAAAACAAACTGAACTTACAAGTGCAAATGGGCAGACTGGGTGGGCCATAGGCCCTTATCTGCCTGACACTGTGTGTATGTATCTGTATCTATGCCAAAGCCTTACACCTGAAATCAGTTATAACACCAGACAACTTCATTAAGGCTTATATAATTTCTCCAAGCGAACATGGCAGCTAACAGAGATCTACCTTGAACCATCATGGTGGTGACAACCAGCCCAGCAGTACAAGATCAGATCCTTCAGGCTGCAAAGATGCCATGCGATTAAACTTTCAGGGCTCTACAATACATTTCTTCCCAGATCTTTCCTTTGCAACTAGAGCCCAGAGGAAAATATTTGATGGGGTCAGGGAGAAACTGAATAGCCTTGAGTGGCTCATTCACTCTTGATGCTGGCCAGAATACAAATTCAATACAGGGGTCACACGCTTCAGTATACAAGTCCTGAGGAGGCAGGAAAAAGGCAGAATCCATTGATGCAGAGTTTAATTGAACCCAACACCAAGACTCACCTGACTCAGAAGAGGACACTTGAATTAAGTTAACCGAACTTTGACTTTGATTAGCTGGGTGGGTGAGTGTCTCCCAACACCTCTAATAGGCAAAGCTCCAGTAAGTGTTTAATTATACTAATGCTGTTTGTTCATCGCTGTATTTTTCTCTCAAAGCTCAAGTTAAAATTTCAATGCTGTTATAAAATATTTAGGGAGTTTGAAGTTAAAGAGCAAGGACAACCTGTTTTATGTTTCTGTGGGGTAATATGGCACATTCCACGTAGCTAGAACACGCAGTTATTTTACAGCACAGAACAGCATTGGAAGAACAAATGTGTTGGAGTAAATGTTACTTCTAATGTATGCTTGTATTATAATGGTACTAATGTTTGAAGGGGTCATAACAACGCTGGCTGTTGTGTAAAAAATGCTTGAAAATATGTATTATTGATTAGACCACCCAAAGTCCTCTAGGGTGCAGCATATTTTAGAGACTACATCTTGATATCTCATTTATAAGGAATATCTCCATATTCATAATTAAGATTGCTTAGAATGCATAGACCTGATACATTCGATGTATGTTGAAGTTATGCTAACTGATTTTGGCATGAGAGAATTGTATGTCATTGTTTTATTGCAAAACAATAAAATATAATTTAAAAAACAAACACAGACTGAGTTTATAAGAAACCTGGTGAGCAAACCATTAACTCTACAGCCTGCTGTGATTGGGAATCTGAAGCAGCAAGCTACAGTAGTTCACAATGATGTTATCATTCTCCAAGCTTGATTGAGAGAGACAGAAATAACTCCACTTTCAGCCAGTGTAGAGCAAGTTAAATGCTGATTTAAAGAAAACCACAAAACCAAACAGCAAGAATGTTTCAGGAAACTCTAATCATGTCACAGGGACTTGAATTCAAACTTTATTAACGATATGAAAAACCTTTGCATGTGTTGTAAGCACTGTAGAAATGGAAGAAATTTATAGAAATCTGAGGACCGACATTATTTGCTCCATCTACCCTTTCAGTCCATCACACTCGATCTACCCTGCCACAGTGTCTCTTACCTGCTGACACTATAACCTGATCCCGACCCTTTCAGTCTGTCACCCGATCTCAACCCATTTCAGTGTGCCTGAATTAACAGAGATTATGGTTTTGTAATAATTTATGACTTCTGAGCAGTGGCAACCCTCAGCTGATCAGCCCTGCTGTCCAATTCCTGTGAGTGCTGTAAGGAGACCTGGTCCATTAGTCTGACAGCAAAGAAGCTTATGTAAAAAATCACAAGCCGCCTATGTGCTCTGCAGCATCTGTTTCCCTGTACAGGGCTGCTAGCTGGTATGGAGGGCAGCATGCTACAACTGGTGGTGGGAGAGATCAGATTATGAAACACAGCTAGCAGTAGGCAGGTGACAGTGATTGAAGGATGTCTATTTCCTAGACCTGCAAGATTTTTAAATTTGGGAGACCAGCCGAGTGACAGGCAGGCAACAAAAGACACAAGAGTATGTGCAGCATAGCAATTGGGTAGACAAGAGCACTGAAATGGGTGAGTAAGGACAAAATATAAATAAATAAATGTTTGGGTTGCAGATCAGTAGTGCTGGTCATTAGTAAGCCTATTGATTTATAAGGGCAACCTGTAAGGGAGATGGGGGTTGAGATTTGCGATCAAGTTTAGCAGGTGGGCAAGCGAAGGAACAAAACTGAAACTGGAAGATGAATATAAAACATTAATAACTGAAATACAGTGTCTTAGTTTAAAAAATCCCTACTTAGTAAAAAAAAAAGGAAAATATTTACATGTGGGACCATTCTGTAATATGAGCAAATAATAAAGTGATTTTGTCTCCCATGTCATTCTCTAGTAGTAGGGAAAAATGGCTGCTGTTTCAATTCTGAAAGTTCTGTTGGCACAAAGATCTTGAATATGTACTGTGTCTTGGCTGGCAGGACTAGTTTTAGCCATGTTAGACACTTAATGCGAGCTAACAACCAATCAAATTGGTCAAAATCCTTTCCCATTTTGTTCACTTGGGAGCTTAAGCAGCAGGCAGGTAGGAAAGAGGCTGGAGTTATATTCTGTTTTAACTGAAATATTTGAATAGTTTGCAAGTGAAATTAGTTTTATGTGTTAAAATTATTACCTTGAATTAGAACTGTTACATTGAAACTTTTGGTGGCTTGGGGATAGTTGTTTGCAGGGATACTTAGAGGAAATTTAAATGTGTTGTTTGCCTGGTGTTTGGGGAGGGACATTAGCTGCAATTACCTTGTCTTTAAACAGGAATTACCTTGGCTTTCATTGTTCACTTGGGAGCTTAAGCAGCAGGCAGGTAGGAAAGAGGGCTGGAGTTATATTCTGTTTTAAATGAAATATTTGAATAGTTTGTAAGTGAAATTAGTTTATGTGTTAAAAATCATTACCTTGAATTAGAACTGTTACATTGTAACTTTGGTGGCTTGGGATAGTTGTTTGGCAGGGATACTTAGAGGAAATTTAAATGTGTTGTTTGCCTGGTCTTAAATACTGAAAAGCCACTGGGGGTTGGGATTGAAGGGCTGAGTATTTCTGTTTAGGACTGAAATTCAAAGCAACAGGAGCTGGTGGGCCTGTGACATCATATGGTACCTGATGTCTGCTTACACACACTGTTAGTGGGACCGAACACACACTGGACTGTATGTGTTTGTGAGACTTGGAACGTTATTGGTGGAGTTGAAATTGGGTTTGTAAATAACTACAGTCAGTATAGAGAGAAACTGTACCCAGGGAAAGGGACTGAGAAAAGGGGTGTGCTATTATAAACAGAGGAGGATAATCAATGTGGCCATATTCCACCATGGCAGGCATCTTGGAAGGGTTGTAGGCTGCACAGGCTGTGGGATGGCAATAATTCTAAATTGGGCCTGAGAGAGGGAGGCTGCCCACTCTGTAGACAGCTATCTTGTATCAGGAGTGAGGCATTGGTTAAGGAGTAAGCTGGGGGTGTGTCCAAGGATAAGGGTGTGGATATGGGCAGCAGAAGGGTGGGACTGAGGGAGGCTGGGACAATGCTCTGAAATTACAGGACGTTATGTTACAGCAAGCAGGAGGGGGATAATGGGGACAGAGGACCCTTAGATAGGAAGTTGATGCTAAGGGAAAGCGCTGAAGGTGAAATTCTGAATACAAAGAGACTGGAGGGGAAGAGTCAGGAGGGGCTGTTGTGTGGAAGCCTAAAACAGCAGACTGTGGGAAGGGAGCTCCTAAGGTGAACAGTGCAAAGAGAAGAAGAGGGTCAGTTTAGAGATGCAGTCAGGAAACTGGGTTACTTGATGGAGGCTGACATAGAGTGTCACAATAAATTTGAGCTACTAAGCAACCTAGAGGGGAGGAAGGGGTTGGTGGAAATGAGGAAACTTATACAGAGGCCGGGAGGGAGTCTGATACCCATAGGGCATCGCAGACCAGCTATGGAAAGGATAGACATAGTCCCAGAGGGAGAAGGAACATATATGTTAAGCAAATGGGGAGATGCAACATATTCCAGACATGAGGGAGGAGAGCATGATTGAGAGAAACTGGGAGACAAGGAGGTGGGAGAGAGCCCCTTCAGCAGGGAGGTCAGTACCAAGGATGGGGCCCTAGCTAAAGGGGACCCACAGAGAGCCTCTGGAGGCAGATGTACTATTACAAGGGGAGGATGGTGGTGTGGGGAAGGGAAACCATCAGGGCCAGGATAAATGGTTCAGATAAGAGAGGGTTAAAGGGACACCTATTCAGAGGGGTTTGAGTTAAGTGGGCAAAATAGCAAGGGAGGCAGAAAGGGAGGTGACAAGGGGTCTCTAATAAGGCAGGAAGACTCCCACCAATTGATATCATGAATAAAGGGGAGGAAGGGGCTGAGAGGCATAGTGGAGGTAACCATAAGGATGATGGCGGTGTTAAGGTTCTGTTACTGGAGACTCGATGATTAGGGGTATCCATTTGGAGGGACAGGGGGTGGATGCCATAGCCAGGTGAAGGTAGTGGAGTATTCTGGCTGACAGTGCACAGAGCAAAGTTCATGGTATATGAAATGGTTAGGGATTGTGGAGAAACCAGATTTCTGGTGCATTTGGGAACTAATGATCTAGAGGAAATAGCATTTTGGAAATCCAACAAGGTTCCAAGAACTTGCCAGAGTCTGTCGGGTTAATGGCTGCAACATTTCCTTTTCGGAGATATTGCCAGTACCAAAGGCCTCAGTGGAGAAAAAAAGAAGCTACAGAGGTTAATGACTGGCTCAGGAAGTGAGGTGAAGAGAATGGGTTGGGGTGTTGGGAACTGGAATGGAGTTTGGGAGGATAAGGGACTATATGCCAAGGACAGGTTTCATCTTGCCCCATTAGGGAAGGAAGTCCTTAAACAGGGGATGGCTGACTACATACAAGAAAGGTGGGGTTTAAACTTGTAAGGGGGAAGGGATGAGGAGGGCTGACCAAGCCCTCCTCCAGATGTGGGGAGTAGCTGTCAAGCCCAAGAGGGAGGGGAAACAGACTGAGGTGGAGGTTTCAGGAGGAACAGGGGAGGATGTATATAAGGAATCTGGGTGGGGTTCGACAAAGAGGATCAGGGATAAGGGGTGGGGTTGGTGTTAGTAAATGCCAGGAGCTTGGGAAACAAGTTGCCGGAGTTCCAGGCCATGCTGTTCGAGGACGGGTGGATGTGGCGGCGGTCACGGAGACGTGGCCAACAAAACCATGACTGGGACCTAAATGTACAGGGTACACTATGCTTAGGAAGGATAGAAAGGAGGTCAGAGGGGGTGGGAGGCTATGTTCATTAGAGATGATATAGAAATTGCTATGGTAGAAGAGGCAGAGGGAAACGTGAGGCCTTATGGGTCACCTACGATCCCCAGCAGGAGATAAGGTCAAGCTGGGAGTAGATATAGGCCCCCGGGATGAGTGATGTTCTAGAGGATGGTTTGCTGGACAACATCATTGCCCAGTGTGGTCAAAAGGGAAGGTGGTGTTGATGGGGACCTTAATATGCCAGGTACAAACTGGGGAACCATGTCCTCTAAGGTGGCCAAGGAGCAGAGGCTGCTGGATGGCTTCAGGATGTGTTCTTAACACAACATGTGATGGAGCACACAAGGGAGGGGCATGTCCTGGATGTGGTTCTGGCAGATGAGGGATCTAGTAAGGGACATGATTGTAGGACTGACTGGAGTGATCACAATACTGTCTGGTTTCAAATAAGCATGGGGGAGTGGGGTGAGATCTAGGACACTGGCAGTGGACTTCAGGGGGGCAGACTTTATGGGCATGGGAAATATTCTCAAGGATCACTTGAAGGGATTACCTCAACGACAAGTGTGGAAAGGAGATGGGAGGTCATAAAACGGGGACTTCATGAGGCAGTCAGGATCTACACTAAGTTGAAACGTAAGGGAGCAAGGTCACGTAAACCATGCTGGTGGTCCAGTGAGGTACAGGTAGCAGTCAGAGAAAAGAAGGTGGCCTACAAAAATATATAAACAACAAGAGGGATAGGGATAAGGAAATGTACCAGCTTGCATCTAGAAAAGTCACCCATATGGTGAGGGGCAAAGTCCAGTAAAGAGCATCGCTGGCACAGGGATACATGGAGGGAAAAGGGTTCTTCCAGTACATTGGGGAGCGGAGAAAACTAAGGGCCATCTCAGCAGATTGAGATCAGAAGGAGGGTGGGTGGAAGAGGCGAGGGACCAGGTGGAGGTATTTAACGAGTACTTTGCCTCTGTGTTCACTAGGGAGGGGATGGGATATCTACAAAGCAAGGCATGAAGGGGATAGAAGCGGCAGGGTGGGATCAGGGGAGCAACAGAAATGGAGCAAGAGGGAGGGAAAGGTACCCCAGGGTCACATCTGGATAAGGATAAAAAGACCAGTAAGGGAGGGACGGATGATGCTATCTCCACCAAAGGGTGTGGTTAGCCCTCAAGGCCCTAAAGAAAACAAATCTCCTGGGCGGATGGCATTCATCCGAGAGTACTATGGGAATTGGTGGACATACTGGCTGCACCCTGGCGGAGCTTTTCAGCAGGTCACTTGAGACAGGGAAGGTACCTAGGGATTGGCGAGAGGCACATGTGGTACCAATCCATAAAGGGGGGTCGAGAAGTACCAGGTAACTATAGACCCATTAGTTTGACCTCGGTGGTGGGAAAATTAATGGAGAATATACTAAAGGAACGATCGGGTGTACTTTGGAGGAGGTGGAGGTCTGGATAGTCGGCAACATGGGTTTGTGCTGGTAGATCATGTCAAACCAATCTTGTGGAGTTCTATGAATGGGTAACATCAGAACTGGACAGGGGTAAACCTGTGGATGTATTATTCTTGGACTTCAGCAAGGCGTTTGACTCTGTCCCCACAATGGTCTGGTGGAGAAACTGATGGGGTTAGGAGTAGGCCTTTGATGGTCAGGATGGATTGAAAACTGGCTAGCTGGATGCACCCAGAGAGTAGTGGTCTGTGGGGAGCTCTTGAACCCTAGAGAGGTTGGTAGTGGGGTACCACAGGGCTTGGTCCTGGGTCCGATCCTGTTTAATGCATACATATCGGACATCAGGAGGGTATAGGTGTGAAATGAGTCTGTTCGTGGATGACTCCAAGATGGGAGCAGTAGTTGAGGGAGAAGAGGGAGGTGGCCCTGCAAGGATCTGACACCCTGGAAAGCTGGGCTCACACATGGAAATTAAATTTCAATATCACCAAGTGCAAGGTGTTGCATCTTGGTTGGGGAAACCCTAAACACAGGTACACCTGGGAGGGAGGCGCTGGAGGCCTCAATAGGAAAAAGACCTAGGGGTCATGGTGGATACATGTATGAATAACTCTGAGCAGTGCAGGAGAGCAGCTAGCAAGGCAAACAGGATGTTGGGATGCATCGTAAGGGGATCACCTCTAGGAGCAAGGAAGTGATTCTGCCACTATACAATGGACTGGTTAGACCACACCTTGAGTACTGTGTACAGTACTGGAGACCACACTTGAAGAGGGACATACAGCTCCTGGAGAGGGTACAGAGGAGGGCAACAAAGATGATATGAGGGCTAGGGATTTGACTTATGAGGACAGACTTGAGGAGCTCTGCCTGTTTTCATTGGAGGAGAGGAGAGACAGGGGGACATGATTGAGGTCTCAAGCACCTCAAGGGAATAAATAGGGTAAACATGGAGGATCTTTAGACTAAAGCAGGGAGGTATCACCAGAGGGCATGGTTTGAAGTTGGAAGGTGGAAGGTGAGGGGGAAAAGAGGAGGAGGTTTTCACCGAGAGGGTGGTGGACCCTTGGAATGCACTGCCTGGTGAGCTGGTTCAGAGATCCACAGTGGAGGGCTCAAGAGAGGGTGGGACAGACACAGAAAGTGGATGTACCAGATGATGGCCTGTCCCAGGGGTGGGGATGGATGATAGGGTTTCTGGAGAACAAGGGATGGGAGGTCTCGGCATCCAACTAAGGATCTAGGTTCGAGCAGACTCAATAGACCGTAAGGCCTAATCTGCTGGCAAATAGTATGTTAGTATGTTAGTATTTTATGAAGCATCCCCAAAACACCCATTTCTATCCTTACCCTGCCCCAATCCAACAGCCATATAAAATCAAGGGGTACCGAATCCCTAGTTTGGGATTGATATACCAGACCCAGTTGGAGAAACATTGCTATCTGTCAGCAATGCCAACAGCAAGTTAATAGGGAAGAAAGGGCAGCCACCTAGGCACTGGTGGGCACACACACACTCCAAAATCCAGGCACCTGTTACACTGGACTGAACACCAAAAGGAAGGCAGTGCAGGGGTCCCTTTCTTATCATCATCATCATCTGCAAAAGCATCCAGAAGTGGCAGGGAAAATTCACAGAGGAGGGAGGGTTGAGTGAAGAGGACTGCTACAGAGATGAGGAGGAGTCCGTAGGCGTGCCAAGTAGTAGCCATAACAGAAATACTGGGTTGAGTAGTACCACCCAGAGGCACCAAACCACAGCCACCCCATTACAGAACCCCCATATCACCGCTTCATTCACACACCACCTGTAAATCCCCAGGAGTCAAATACTACCCACCAACCATGCTGGCATGCCGAGCCTTGCTGTTTGGTAGCCCATCACTCAGAAAGCTCCAGCCTATGCTGCATAACATGTTTAAATATCAGTCAAAATAGCAACCCAGTCATGCTATTACATGTGAACTGAATGCAGCAACAGCTGAAGTACTGCTAATTTATCTATTGCTATTTTGTTTTGTGGAGATCGTGGAATTTGGAAGGTTAATGGCTGTGCATGTCCCACATGGCAGATTCACTCACAAACATATTTCTCAAGCAAGCCTTTCCATAACTTTATTAGATGGTGTGACATATGGGAATCCATGTCTGCTGTGTTCAGCATCATCATACATTTATCTCAGTAAGGATATGTGGATCAGTGGCCAAACAGCTAGTAGATCCTATCTGTGCATTGCAGCACACTGGGCACAGGCACTTGAGGAGTATTTCACTTTGGGTGGGGAAAATTGTACTAAGCCCTACTATGGTGGTAGCAAAGGCAGTGGGTTGGACAGGCTGATCCACTTCCTGTGATGAACTGGTCACCTTGGTGGAGTGGCATTATGCCATTGAGGAACTTTCCCGGACGATGGGGTCAGCTACCGGGACTTGGGGCAGACTACAAACCAGAAATACCAACCCCGAGAGGTCAGACTGGACAGGGCCCGGAGAAGGGCTACTGAAGAGTGGTCTGAGGCTGTGAAGGGACTTTGGGTTTAAAATAGAGGGGACCTGACCTCCCTAGAAGCCCAAAGGGTCAAGGATCACCCAGAGAACGCTGCCATTGTTATGGGTGCGGAGCGGGACATGTAATTGCCAACTGCTGGAATGGGATCGAACCAATGCAGTGCAACTGGGATGGGTCCCTACAGAGTGATTGCCATTTGATTAATGTGGTAGGGGTGGTCACCACTTCACACCGATTTACCTGGGTGGTTAAGGTAAATGGACAGGCTGTTATGGCCTTGTCGACTCAGGGAGTGAGGTCACCCTATAGTTTGCAGTTTGGTGCAACCCTCCCAAATTAATTTCCAGAAATGTACAGAATCACCTGTGTCCATGGCACAGTAGCTTTATTACCCCACAAGTGCTAGTTACCATGGAAGCACAGGGGAGGAGAGGCAGGTCACGGTGGGGGTCTTCCTCAATTGGCATATCCAGTCCTGGTGGGTCAAGAGTTCCCTGGGTTTGAGACATTATTCCATGAAGGGGAACCCAGGAGGCCAGGGCCCCAGTAACCAAGGCTATGGTGCTAGGAATCCCAGAGGGGTCAGAGGAGTCACCAATTATTTTCCTTACGGGCATTGGGACCCCGAGTTGTATGTGGAGGCAGGAAAGTCCTGGAAATCAGGAAAGGAATGCAGGGATTGTAAAAGTTAGGGACCAAGATACTGGCTGCAAATGGCAGGTCCGTGATGGTGGGAGGTAGAACCCCACTCCCAGAGGGACAACAGGGTGAGCAGTCTGGTGCCTGAGGGAGAGTTGTAGGGAGGAAGAGGAGGACCCAGAAGTGGTGACAGAGTTGAATCCCCTGAATATAGTACCCTCGGATAGCCTCCAGGAACTTTGGTCGGGACCAAATAGAGACCTCTCTTTCAGAATATCTGGTTAGAGGTTGTGGAGATTAACAGGGTGCTGGTAGAAGGCAAAGCCAAGGGACCCAGACCATATTTCATGTTAAATAATGACCTCCTACACCAAGTGATACTGGATGAAGAACATGATGTGGAACAGTTGCTGGTCCTCGCCAGCACAGGAAGGCGGCACTGGATTTGGCACATGCTCACCTTCTCGGAGGACACCTTGGGGTTGAAAAACACTCGCCGCATACTCTGAAGATTCTACTGGCCTGGAATTTATGCCAAGGTAAGGAGGTACTGTGCTTCTTGCCCAGAATGCCAGTTGGCATCCCTGCAGCTGAAGATAAGAGCCCCGATGGTGCCCTTGCCAATCATCAATGAACCCTTCGTGAGGATTGCGATGGACCTGGTAGGCCCCTCAGACAGGTCAGCCCAGGGTCACCAACACATCCTGGTCATTGTAGACTATGCTTCAAGATATCCGGAAGTGATCCCGCTCCATAACACTGCCTCAAGTCAATTGCCCGAGAGCTAATTCAAGTCTTCACCAGGATCAGATTACCAAAGGAGATACTGATGGACCAGGGTACCCCTTTGTCTCATGTTTAATAAAGGAGCATTGCAGACTCCCCAGATCTGAGCCCTGAGAACCTCAGTGTACCACCCCAGAAGGATGGTCTGGTCGAGCGATTTGATCAGACTTTGAAGGGATGTTATGGAAAGTCATGAGCCGAGACGGAAAGGACTGGGACTTACTCCTTCCCTACTTAATGCTCGCCATCCAAGAAGTCCCACAGGCTTCCACTGGTTCTCCCTTTGAGTTGTTATATACCCGCTGGCCCAGGGGTATCCTCGATACTAAAGGAGGACTGGGAAGAGCACCTGCCACAAGGAGCCAGTGTGATTGGGTATATCTCCCAAATGCAGGAAAGTTTGGCCCAGGTCACTCCTATTGTCTAGGAACATTTAGAAAGGGCCCAAGAGACCCAATGGACTTATTATGACCATCAGGCAAGGATCCGGAAGTTCCAGCCAGGGATCGGTGATGGTCCTGGTTCCCACAGAGAAAGCAAACCGCCACCAGGTGGAGGGGCCATACGAGGTCATGGGCTGTTGGTGATATGAACCATAAAGCAAGCCAACCCGATCGGAGGAAGAAGTTCCAAATATACCATATTAACCTCCTGAAGGTGTGGCAAGACCGGGAGGCCTGCTGTGTCTCATTGGCCATAACCCTGGCAGAAGGTAAAACAGAGGGCAAGTCCATATCTCACCGAGTTGTCTCCTACACAGTACAAAGAAGCAGTGGAAATGGTTCAGTGAAATGGGATGTGTTCTCCAAGCGACCTGGTTGGATGGTCGAGCCTACCATGACATTGTGACAGCTGTGGGCATAAGGATAAGGAAAACCCTACCATATCCCAGAGGCCAAGAGGAAAGAAATCTGAGCTGAAGTCAAGAGGATGTTGATGCTCAACGTTATAGAAGAGTCCCATAGTGAATGCTCAAGCCCCATCGTCCTCATGCCAAAACCAGATAATACTTGGAGTTTCTGTAATGATTTCAGGAAACTAAATGAGGTATCGCAGTTTGATGCATACCCCTACCTAGGGTCGATGAACTGATCGACCAGTTGGGGAAGGCAAATACCTCTCCACCTTGGACCTTACAAAGGGATACTAGCAGATCCCACTCACAAGGGCAGCCCAGGAGAAGACAGCCTTCATCACCCCAGAGGGTTTATACCACTACAAGGTCCTCCCATTCAGTCTGCATGGAGCACCCGGGACCTTTCAGCGCATGATGGACTGACTGCTGTGCCCACACACTCACTATGCTGCCACCTATATCGATGATGTGGTCATCCAAAGTATGGACTGGGAAACTCACCTTTGGAAGGTTGAGGCCGTACTAGATACGTTACAAAAAGCCGGGTTGACAGCAACCCCGCCAAATGTAAGATCAACTTGTCAGAGGCAAAATACTTGGGCTGTGTGGTTGGACGGGATTGGTGAAACCCAGGTGAGGAAGGTAGAAGCAATTCAAAACTAGCCCCAACCAAACAAGAAGAAGCAAGTGAGGCTTTCCAGGGTTAGTCAGTTACTACCGGAGGTTCATCCCTCACTTTGCTACTTGGGCCACTCCATTAACAGAGTTAACCAGGCGAGAGCACCGGACATCGTGAGGTGGTTGGAAGCAGCGGATGAGGCATTCACCAATCTCAAGATGGCCCTCTGTTCTGATCTGGTACTGGTCTCCCAGATTTCGATAAAGAATTCATTCTGCAAACAGATGCCTTGGATGTTGGATTAGGTGCAGTACTCTCCCAGGTGGTAGCAGGTGAAGAGCACCCCATCCTTTACCTAAGTTAGAAGTTGCTAGCTCAGGAACAGCAGTATGCCATAGTGGAAAAGGAGTGCCTTGCAGTGAAGTGGGTGATGGAAACCCTCAGATATTACTTACTAGGTCACAAGTTCACGGACCATGCTCCACTCAAGTGGATGCAAACAGGGAAAATAATGCCAGAGTGATGAGATGGTTCCTTGCACTACAACTGTATCACTTCGTGGTCCACCACAGAGCAGGGACACTGAACAGAAATGCAGATGGACTTTCCTGGAGACGCTACCTCTTAGCACAGGCCACTCAACCTTATAGTGTTGAGCTGGGAGGGGATGTGGTAGACTCAAGTACTGGAGGAAAGGGGTTTCCCTGAGTTAAGACAGTCAGGGTACAGCTGCAGCTGATTCGGCTGATTGGCTACAGATGCACAGAAAGGAGAGCTTTAAAACAGGAAGGAAAAGCCAGCAGGCAGTTGCTGCAGGGGTAGAGGGCTGACAAGCTGCTTGGATGTGTTCCAGAACAGGAGTCCCATAGCAACCCTCAGGAGATTGGTCTCTGAATTAGGCCAAAAAGAAAAAAGTTATTTCCATTGTGAGTTTTCCATTTTACTGTTGTGCTCTTCCAGAAGGTCTAGCCTTCTGGAAAAGGGGGTTTTAGTTAGGGTCGGGATTGTTTAATCAGCAATCCCACCCGAAGCTAAGCCTCTTTATTTCTGTTTTTGTTTCATTTTCCCAGTGGGGCTTAAAAAGGAAAAGGGAAGAAGCTCAAAGTTCTGTGTCACCAACCATATTAAGAAAATAAAAAATATACCTAGTTGGTTTGATGTTAACAAACTTGTCTTCCTGAGACTCTTTAACCACTGCAAAGCTGATCCTGATTCCCATGGTGAGGCTACGCCTTGTCACAACACCCACAGCAATTTCCATTGGTTCTGACTTCTGTTTTATTTAGTTATTGTCACCCTTGGAAAAGACTTGATTAATATCATCTTACAGCAATCATTTCCACCACATTGCACAGTGAGAAATTCCCAACGTTTAAGCTTCACAATTTGAAGCTTGTTCAAGGGATGTGGTACTACAGATTTTAAACACAAATATTTCTGTCAAACTGTCTTCGAAAGCATCAGTACATTAACAAAACATACATTTAGGATCTAGTAAATCAGTTATTTTATCAATTTCAGTGTAGGCTGTATGAGCATTAACAGTTCAAAAACAAGATTCAAACCACTCATCAATAAGACTTCCAGAACAGAGCTATGATCCTAGCAGTAGCGCTTATAAGCAAGCTGAGACATTCTGAAATTTATTTTATTTATTTGTTGAAATGTTTCTCCAGGAAGGCACACTGAACAACAAGCTGCTTGTCTCCTGGTGTGACCGGGAGGGTATAATTGAATGATGAATTAGACATACAGTTTAACATTCAACATATCTGAGAAATTAAACATTCAGTTACAGTTGTAAAAAGTCATACAGTTAAAAATATCATAAATAATCATACAGTCACATTTGTGACATAACATACAGTTAAATATATCATACCTGTGGAATATGCATATCATTATAAGTGGCATATCTGAGGAACATAGTACAGAAATTTAATGTAGCCTTGGAGCTAACTCCTTGCAGGAATGGATCACAGTTAAGAGGCAAATTATTTAACAATTACTGAATGAATGAGGTGCAGTGAGGGGACATCAAGGAGGGTAGAGGTGAGACAGGAAAACCAGCTGAAGGAAGGAGTGGATAAAGATGGGAGGAACATTACCAGAGCAAAGTAAGCAAAAATCAGTTGTGAGTGGCAAGTTAACACAGGGCTAGTGCAATCTGGGAGCACCTCAGACAGAACAAAAGTGCAAGTTATTAGCTCAAGTGAACTAATTCCTTTATTTAAGTGCAGGGGAGTAGAGAGGGGCAGTAGAGGTGGGGTAATGGGTGAGGAATGACAAGTCATACCTGGAACTGGCCCTTCAGGCCTGAGATTGTTGCCAGTGGTGGAATGAGGTGAGGACTTAGAATAAGGGGCAGAAGTAGGCAGGACAAGTTGGGTAGAGATAGTAGAGGGATGGTAAAGGGAAGGAGGAGGCGGGGTGGGAGAAATTTGCCTAAGACTAGGCCTCTTCAGGATGCTGAGAACCCTGCCAGAGAGCAGAGTTAGGTGAGGATGAATTAAGTAGAAAGGATGGAGGGAAAGGGAGGGAAGGAAGAGTAATTTCCAGTGCTGGACCCTCAGAATGCTAGAAACCTACCAGGAAATAACTCCTTAAGTGCTCAACATTGAAGTGACTCCAGCATCATCTCAGGATGAGGAAGTGCACTCTGCCTCTTGTTGGGTGTGGCGGTTGCATCACATATGCACTTGATTGCTGGCAGGTCCTTGAAGGATGCCCGACCTCCACTTTGAATCACTGCAGTCTGCATCACTCTAATGAATTACACATAATTTTCTGGATCACAGCTAGCTGGTAACATATTAAGTCTGGCAAATCAATGCCATGACGAACAGCAACAGAGTCAAAGAATACTACAAAAGAGACTGTATAACAAATACTAGTAGTAATAAAAGAAACATGTTTTAAAACAATTTACAAGGCAAAAATATTTTAATAATTTGTTATGCATATTTTATATACTAACATCACTGGTTGAGTGCAACCCCAATTCTTAACAACAAAACAAACACAGCCTTTCCAGTCTGATTACGGGTTAAGAATACCCAACATAATGTCCTACAGTCCTATATCTCCTGGGTAATCTGGGGTGTGGGGGGGAATGGTTGCTGTAAGATGAATTAATCAAGACATTTCATGGATGAATATACTTAAACAAAAAAAAAGCTGGAACTAATGGATATTGCTGTCAGTGTCTGTCACTGAACTATCCATTTGCCTGCTTCATTCTACTCAGTGTGTGACCCAGGCAAAATAAGATGAGGATGAATAGGTGCTCTTCTGAAGCTATTTGGGTTTCATAGTTGCACTGTCTTAATCTCATTGTGCAGGAGTTTCTAGTATTCTGATATAATGTTCATGTTGACTGTGGCCCGTTATACCTCTGCTCACTTTGTCCATTTTGGAAGGCCCGTGGCCATCTCAGATACCTACAGATCAAGAACAAGCTACCTCAGTACTGTATGAAGTCATCACCAGATGGAACTTGGCGCAGGTACATGACTGATCAGCCAGGCTGAGCAGTACAAAACCATCTCTGAATATCTGTTACTGCTACAAGCTGTGACAGTGCTGGAGTATCCATGTCTCTGACAACAGACCAGAGGCAACTAATGGATGGCCTGATCGTGATTCTGAGGCCATTCAAATATACAACACAGGCAGTGAGCAAGGACACTACCTGTCCCAGTCAGGCCATCCCATGTCTGTGGGTGCTGAGGCAGACACCATTGAATGCATAGCAGGTGCTGGAGGCTGGTAGTGATAAGAGAAGTTTTGCCTTAATGGAACACATGTTCCATGTCTTGGACTGCAATAACCATATTTCCGGCATTCTGCAGTCTGCAGATTTTGGGATTTCCACCATACTGGACCCATGTTTAAAACATGGCTTGTCACCAGTACTTGAGTGTGGGCATGATTTAAGGTCCAAATTTAACCATCTTCTAAAAAGATGGGTGAATAGGGCACAGATGATAAAGTCACAGTTATGTAAGGCACAACATGAAACTCAACAAAGACCGAGTGTTTTACTAGCTCATATGGTAAACGGATGAGAAATGCAAGGTAAAGAAAATACCAACGACTACACTTAGGGATGTTTAAGACCGGGTGGGAATTTAAGGCATAGAGGAAAAGGAGAAGATGGGACCTGATGAGGCAACAGGATTGTGGGAAGCGTAATGCATGGTGGATGCATATTTGGCAGACACCAGGCACTTTACCATCACGGAACAGCCTTGCCGTGACTGGAGTAGCAAGGTCACTAGCTGGTCAGCATTGACCTCAGTAGAAAATCAAATACCTGAGCTGTCCTTTCCTGAGTGTCAGTATGGAGTGAGCATTTTAATTCATTAGGGACACAGTGTTGGACAGGCACACAAATCTGTCCCAGAAATATTAGCATGCTAATGTTTATTAAAATGAATGTTGGGCATATTTCACATAACACAGTCATTTGGTGCTCCTACTCCATGAAGGTGGCAGTGGTGAAGAAGATAAGCCTAAACAGCATGAGGCTGTTGGCATTGCCAAATTGCCTTCTTTGGTAACTGGGTGAAGCCCACTAGGCACAAGTGCCTGTTCTCAGGGGCAGTCTGGGAGAACTGGGGAGGTTAAGTGACTTGCTCAGAGTCACGCAGTATGTGGAGTGGAGGTTGTGGAATCAAACCCAGGCCTGCTGGATGTACCAAGCTCATTCATAGCTAGTTACTCTAACCTCTGGGCTATACTGCCAGGAGGTAGATGAAGTGTGATGGAGAAAGAATTCCTATATGGCAAGATTGTGAAGACCGCTTCCTTAATGAGCATAAAACATAAAAGGTGTGTATGATGTCCATCCTTTCATCCTTATTAGTTGAATCCTTTTCTTTTTATTAAATATTTTTTGTCCTGTCAATTTATTTTTACCCAAGTTATGCTGTTGTTCCTGTATCCATCTGATTACCTGTCTCTGCCTCCCTATGTGATTTCTACAGATAAAATAGAAAATCATTACCCACTGCATAATTACATGCAAACTGGCCAACAATAGCATGGGTCACTGCTGCCTCCACCACACGCATTTCAGGTTGAAAGAACTGACACTTAATCTAGCTGTAAACGTCATTGTCAACCATGCAGACTATACCTCCTCCAGCAATCAAGATACCACCTCCACCTTTCCCTCCAGTCTGCATGTGTTCTTCACATCCTCAAACAACATGGCTACCGCTGCCTCTACCACATGCATCCACACTGAGAAACTCAGAATGTTAATCCACTGTAAATGCCATTGTTGGGCAGACCTTCAGTCAGCCGGCCAGCCCTCAAGTCGAGTCTCCAGCCAGCCAGCCCATCATGGCAGCAAGACCTGAAGTTCAGTAAGGTCTGCCTTTATCTGCTTGGATGTTAAGTTACTTTCACTGTTGTTCACACTCCTCACCGTCACTGGTGGTGGTGACTCCATCCTCACACAGCAGAGGCTTCCACCTTATAGCTTGCAAGACATTAAAATGTGTGTTTTCTGTCCTTTGTCTCCCCTCTCACTGCAGGTTTGACCATCCACAGGGATGACTGGCAAGCCAGTTGCAAAGCCAGATAGTCCTTAAAGCACAGCCTTAATTTTGCGTCCTGCTTATCATTTCTTTTATTTACTAAATTAAAACATTCCATGGAATACAAAAATCAGGCCACTCACCACATGTGTAATCAAGACACTAAAGCAAAGTTAACTTCATGATTTCTAATCCTTTATTCAAGTGAATACTGTGCAGACTGTGTGAATCAGGATGAAAAGGAACAGAGACACCTCATGATCTGCCTGAAGATGCTTTTCCAACCCGGTGAGAAATGTTTGACTTTCTCTTGTTTCCCAATTGCATTTTTTTATCATTGAGCACCCACTCCCTAGTGCGACATTACGTGTGCCTTTTAAAGTAACACATTACATACTTAATAAGAAAATATAAATTAACAATTGTTGGCTACAGCCAACTATTGTTTTATTTTGTTTTCTACAAAGAAAAGTGCTAACTAGTAGTGGGCAGTAGCAGACTACTAACTAATACACTTATGCTGGTTGCTTTACATTGCTTAGTCTTTTTTTTCAATTTAATATACTTTATTGAACATATACAAAAATACAATAACTATCGTATATAATGAACCAGAATTACCAGTCACATTAAATAAAAGCAATGACAATAACAACAGTGAATGAGAGCTGGCAAACTATAATGGTAACAAAATAACCTAACAAACAAACCCCCTCCCCAGGCATGCCCACCAGAACCCTCCCCCACAACCAGAGCGATAGGGTAGGTACTGGACAGGAGAGAAAAATAGACAGAAGAAAACTAAACGGGCCTTGATATAGGAAGAAGGGCCACCAAAGGACCCAGTCGGCTCATGAACCCTCCTGACGGAATTGTCAGTGAGCAATATGTCTTCCAGTTCAAAAGATGGAGTATTTCTGAGTGCCATTCTATAAAAGAGGGAACAGAGTCATCTAGTCAATGTCTAACAATAATTAGTTTGGCCACACTTGAGATTAAGGACATGAAACCCCATGCGGCAGTCAATTACATCCCAAAAATGACCCACTAGACAAACCTCCAGGGTAAAGAGAGTCTAGACCTTGAAGTGGGTCCAGTGAGTTCTGGATAGTTTACCAAAATGGGACTACCAAAGGGCAGTCCCACAACATATGTTTTAATGTACCATCGAAACATTGCTCAGTCTAACCAGTCTCTTTCTCTGTACTCTAAAGATCAAGCACAGCAGAGCCTGACACACAAATGCACACAAAAATGCTTTACCTCGAGTGAAGATGAAGAAAACTTAGAGAAATTTTTTTTTCATTTTTGTTCCTAGACAGAAGAATCCCAGCTTGTAACAGGCACTGGCAGACTGCCAACCAGCACCTACATACTGGCTGTCCATTTCCCATACTATTTGTCCTTACCTGTACCCTACAGGGCAAATGCCCACAAATGTACTTTTAGTGAACTTAAAATGCTATTTGTGAAAATAATATAGTTTTAGTTTGTTTTAGGCAATGGCACTGCCAACTGACACCCATGTGCTTGCTGCTGCCTATGCTGAGGCTCCTAGTCCTCCTATACACTCCAGGTAGGCACAACTAAGTTTGATACACACAAATGCCGTACTTTTATTGAACCTAAAAACAACTTTATCTGTGAAATAAACCTTTTTTATTTTGCTTTAACAAAGAAAGTGTGCTTCCCAATCAGAGGCATAGAGAGCTGCCAACCAGTACCCACTTGTTGCTCACAGCCCAGGTTTCCAGTCCCTCAGTTCAGCCTACCCCCAGACCTCAGACAACTTGTGCACAACTTAACCTGAAACACAGAGTAAATCCTCCTTTAGCAAAAGGATATATTCATTTAAACAAAAAGCCAATTGGTAGTGGGCACTTCTAGGCTGACAGCTAACATTAAGTTGCCTGCTCCTACTGCCCTGGCTCCCAGTTCCTCCTTTCACATTTTTTCAGCTTTCAGGGCCAGCATTACTGAACCTAAAACACAGAGTAGTCGGCAAACTCAGAGGATCATTAAGGATAGCCAAGAAGCTGAAAACAAAGAAAAAGAGACCATATGGGGGACAAAAAAGTATGATGGGGCAACTATCTTCACTTGCATGCAGGTCAACATGAGCAGCATGCATGCTGAGCAGGTGCTCAGCAAAATGGATGCACTCAAGGGACTAATGCACTTCAAAGGCTGACACTTAGTGTTCCTTATGGAAACTTTGTGAAGGAAAGGAATGGACTGAGACACCAGACTAGAGGGATACAGATTTTTCAGAGAGATAGGCCTGGCAGGATGGGGATGGGGCAGCTCTGTTTGTAAGGGAAGAAGTCAGTATGAAGAATAAGTAGGACATCATGGGGCAAACAGTGTTACAGAGTCCCTGGGTTAAGCAAGGGAAAAACAGTTGCAAAAGAGTCATCCTGAGCATTTGCAACAGAGCCTCAAATAGCTCAGTGGTGCATGATGCAGACCTGCTTGAGGAAATTATAAGAGCAGCCAAATAAAATGCAGTGTTGATCCTGGGGATTTCATTACTCTGGCAAAGACCAATGTCTTTGGAGGGAAAAGTGTTGCTCCAATCATTGCCACCCCAATCAAGAACCTAATTAATAAATCCTTCATAGCCGCACTGTCCCTGACAAATGGAAAATGGCACTCATGATGCCCATGCACAAGTGTGGGGACAAAATAGAAAATTACAGACCTATATCCTCCTCTATGCAGCAGCCAAACTCAAGGAGAGACTACTATAGAAATAACTATTAGACTTCTTCAAACAAAACCACACACCTCATTTCCAGCATGGCTTCCACAAAAACATTGTCACTGATACAGGACTGGTATTGGTCACCAGTTACATTATCAATGCCATGAGCCTGGGCATGGCCAGAAGAGCAATTTTGTAGACTTAACAAAAGCTTTCAATCTGGTTAATCCAACCTGTTACTCACAAAACTATGGGACTGTGGTCTGGATGATCCTCTTGCAGCTGGTTTCAGAACTATCTGAATGGGCAGAAGCAGTGTGTCAAATGGAAGGGAATGATCTCACCCCAGGTCAATCATTGATGGGGTACCCCAAGGATCCATACTTGGTCCTCTTATCTTTCTCACTATTTATCAGTGACCTACCCCAGAACTGTGGGAGCCTCTATATGTAGCTGTATGCTGATGATGCCATACTCTGCAGGTCCTCCACAGACCTAGCCTGGATCAATACTCAACTGGAGAATGATTCAGATTACCAGAAAATTGGTTTATGGCCAACAAACTCTTTCTTGCCAAAAATGAAAACAATGCTATTCAGTCACAAAAACCTAGGCATAGACAGACAGACATCATCTCCTTAAACTTATCACTTGTACCAGAGTTAACCTGGATGTGGTCAAGGCCTTTAGATACCTAGGTATGGTCCTGGACCAAACCATGACCTTTGAACCACATGTGGCTGCACTAACCAAAATGCAAAACCTAAAACTCGGCCTGCTCTACAGACTCTCTTCCTACCTGACTAGAGAGGTGCCCTATACCATTGCTAACAGCACCTTCCTATCCCTCTTATTCTATTGTGCCCTGTACTACAGTCTGTTCAAGAAGCCCCTCACTAGGCTTAAATTACTCTATCATAGGTTTGGCGATTTGCGATAGGTGCATACCCCAGAACTCACTGCTGCAGAGTGCTAACAACCCTAGGATGGCCTTCCTTTGAAACTAGGCTGTGCTACCTCCTATATTGCCTTATCTTCAACCTATTGCAACCCCCCACCCAGTTTCTCTGGCATTATACAATGCAAGCAGTTTGACCAACCTCTTAGAACTGCAGCCCTCCCACTGTTGGAAGTCCCAAAGTTAGGTACCAAATCGGAGGAGGCCCTTCTCATTCACTACCCTGTACCTGTGGAACTCCCTGCCCCTCATGGTCCTGGCCTGCCCTACCTTAGTGCAGTTTAGAAACAGAATAAAATCCTTCTTCTGGCCTGCAGCTTCTTGTAACTGTTTTCACTGAATCCTACATCCCTGCATCCTCTTCATCTCCTTACAACATATTGCTGATACTAGGATCTCAGCCTTTTCAAACTGTCACCTAATTAATAGATCACTTCCCTCGAATGACCATTGACTGTATATATTCATAGTCATTGAAGGAAGACAATTAGTATATTTGTACTCCTGTATGTATATATTCATAGTCATTGAAGAAGAACTGTATGTAGGTACTCATAGTTATTACTTGTAACTAATTTCTCATGTCTGTATATGTATGTATAATCTTGTATAATTCTATATATTCCTGTCACTTATTGTATGTAACAAATTATGGGTTGCTCCTGAAAAGGACAACTCATCTCAGAGGGCTTACCTGATCACAAAATTCAAATAAAAATAAATAAATAAATAAATAATGGTATGCAGAGATGGAATTCCTGCTGTCCTTCATGGACTGCTTCCTAGTGCAGCATGCCCAATAGAGTATTAGGTTTAATGCCACCCAGGACTTTATTCTGAGCAATGGGGATGTTTCATCTCACTATGAAGATATTGCAACTGGTGGGAGGCAATGATTACAACTGGGTGACTTTATCCCTGGTGACAGGCAAAACTAGCCAGACTACACCACCAGGATCAGACACATTAGAAAGCTGAATTAGCCATGATGAAAGACCTGGTGTGCAAAGGTCTAGCATGACTGCTATGAGTCTGGTATTGCAGAGGAAATGAGGTGTTCATTGAAAGGCACTAAAAGAAGCTGTAGATGTCTGCATTCCTATTTGTATGGGGTGGGGCACATATAGGCTTCTTGTCTCCACAGGAACCTAAGGCAACTAATTCAGAACAAAAGGTCTAACTGGTAAAAGACAATGGCTGCTTCTAGGCAAGGAGGAGTGTAGAAGTAGCACTGAGGGACAGCAGAACCAGAGTTAAGACAGTCAACAAATAGGCTGGAAGACAGGGTAGCAGCAAGTGTTTCAGACAACACAAACACTTTCTTCCAGTTCATAAATGGAAGGAGGAAGGTGAAGGATGGGATTGGGCTCTTGAAAACTGAGGAGGCGGGAGGAACTTGTGAAAGAGGCAGAGGCAATGGTTGAGATGCTTAATGAATACTTCAGTGTTCCCTAAAGGGTCCCTAGTCAGGGAGTGGGCTCATTGGGAGAGCCCACAACATCGAGATAGTAATGATGATGCCACTGGACATCCTGCCTGCACATCTAGATTGCTACCTGGCAAAGATCAAACCATGTATGTCTCAGGAAGTGGATGGTATACTCACCAGCTTAATGGTGGAGCTAAGATTGATTGATTGAATTTTGTTGAATGGGTAGGCCCACTGAGACTTGAAGTTCCTTTTTCAGAAGTGACTGGGGTGGGGGGATACAGATGGTAACCAACTGAAATTTAACCAGATTAAGCTATTGGTGGTATTTTAATGAACATGGCAAATCTGGCCAGGACATAGTGGACATTCCCCTACTCTTTTGAGAAGTGCCATGGAATCTTTAACATTCACCTGAACAACCACCAGAATAGGATGAAGAGACCTCGGTTTAATTTCTCATCTGAAAGACAGCACCTCAGGAGTGCAGCGTCCCCTCACTCTTGATTCTAAATAACAATACTACCATTCACAAATTACTGAGATAATCCCCACTCAGACATATTTATTTATTTATTTATTTAAGTGTTTTACCAGGAAAGGCAAACTGAGCATTTACTATACACTTTGTTTTCTGTATGCTAAGCATTTCTGATGATCTGAATTTGGCAATTTACTCATAGTTCAAGCTTACTGGTGAAACAGAAACACAACCACTAGCATAGAACCCCACAGAATGAACAAAATCAAACCATTTCTTTAAGTGAGTTGAGAAAAAGTAACCATGGAGTACACAACACAGGTCAGTTAATTAACTAACTAAGGGCAATCAATCAGAGAGAAAGGTGGATACCGGATGGCCATCAATAATGCTGGTTCTTAACTGAATTTGACCTATGAGTAAATAATTATTAAGAACATTTACTTTCCAGGCACATTTAATAAATCCAATGCCTAATGTTGTATTTGTATTAGATTTATGCCTTCTTTGTATTAGATTTATGTCTCCATTCACTGTGATAACCACAAACTAAACAGGGTGAACATTGAAAACATTTTGCTGTGTGTGTAGCATATTATCATCAGAATTCTAATCATGGCATGCTCCTGAAGAGAACTGTACATTTTCCCATATCAAGGTTATCAGTTAAAGCTTGCTATTATAGCTTATCAATACGGATAAAATACTGAAAGGAAAACCAACACTTGTTCTAAAGGGGTGCCTTTAATGTTCTGCCTCAGTGTCCCCCTGCACTTCTGAAAGATTTTGGGTTTGATAATGTTTTTGCTTTGATCACATTGCCTTTAGTTCTGAATATGATTTTGATGAACTTCACGGTACCAAAAATGGGATGATAGCGATTAATCTGCCCACTCTCAAATATACAGTTTAGATTTTACATTTAAACTTGACACCGTTTGTATCCATCTATCAGGATACATTGCAGAATCAATGTTTAACAATCATAGATTGCCTTAATGGGACAGACCCTGGATGTGAGACCATTGTTTATTCTGTTAACTCATTGCCTCCGACAAACATCTGCAGTCGGCAGGTGGCAATGTTCTCTTTAAATCCGACAACGACTCTAGGCGTCAGCTGCAAAGTCCTAGTGTGCCCCTGCTACATCTGGAGTCGTCGTGCATATATTTAATATTACTTGCCAGCCAATCAATATTTTACTTATTGAGCATCCGTGGGTGATACCCACATTGTAGGCTCTTTTGATTGGCTGGCAAGGCAGAATCCCATTTGAAATTCTGCCAAAAACACGTTTTAAACTCGGCATTTCACTTTGCTCCAGCATTTAGTGTGGGAGGAGCTGAGCTGACAGAGAATGCTACTTTGTGTACCTTTCCACCACATATACCCCAGAAACTACTGTGCTGTGTGCAGGTATTTGTTTTTGCTGTGCATAATCGTGATTGTGCTCTTTTCTTGCTTTTGTACAGCTTTTACTTTTTATGTTCACGAGATGCCGGCCGCAAACCGGAAGTTGTGCTTTCTCCGTGGACATGGCTCATAAAGTTGGCTGCTTGGTCTTGTTTATTTTCTGTCCGTTTTGTGGGATGGGGTAATCTGGGAGCAAGCGTCTATTCTGTGATCGCATGGTTTGGCAAACTTGCTTCAGCAGAGCTGCGGAGAACACTACCCAGAAAACTAACCTGGCTGTTTGTCTCCTGTGCTGCACCACGGTCACAGAGGACTCAATAAGAGCATCATTGCATGGGCTCCAAGTTTATGGGCATATACGATATCAGGCAGGTAATGTTCTCTAGGGCATTCTCCTGTAGTGCCTACGTTGCTCTGCTTGTGAATACTGTGGCCAGGAGCAGTCTGAGGATCAGAGGGCATGTTGCTTTAGTGTTCAGTGGTGGGGAGAGAATGGTGGTGCCCATGAGTGAAAGGGAGGGTATGTGGGAGGGAGTCTTGATGGTGGGGATCCCCAACACCGGTGAATGGTGGTGCCTGAGGGTATGGGAGAGGGTGTGTTATGGTGCTGTTTTTTACAAAAGCAATGTGACATAAACAGAATGCCATTTTGTGTTTATCATGTATACTTTAGGAGTTATTTGTATTTGTTTATGTACGGTGTGTATGGCTGACATTTTGTCCATCAAGAACCACCTAGACACTTTGACTAAAACAGAAATTCTGGGTATCTCAGTCAGTAGAAAACAGACCAAATTGCCAAATTGATTGCATGGCACCATTGGAAAGGTAATTTTAGTGATGAACAGCTAGTCTGCTGACATATTGTGTGTATAATGTATAGTTGAGAGTGTATTCCTTTAGTATTCTCATCATCTGTGTTGCTTGTTCCGATAATTTTAACTTTTTCTGTCACAAAGTGTTGGGTCACGGGGAAGCTCCCAGAGCACGACAGACTTAGCACACTCTGTACACCCTGCAGACACTGACTGCCCTCCCTGAGAGCAAACATCTGATGGCGCTTTCCTCCCCACATACTTGCACCCACAGGCAGCCGTCGCCTCCTTGCACTCGGTACAGGGTGGTTGGATTTCAGCCATCCGCTTGTTCTGCTGGTGCTATGGTTATGTTTTCTTTGAGGGATTTTGGGTGCCATGGAGTCAGCATTCCCACTTGTGGACTGGACTGCGATGTTTACTTTCCATGCCAGGTAAGGATCTGTTTTCCGTTTCTGAAGCATGCAGCTGTATGGGGTTCAGGGTTGTTTCCATGCTTGTGAGGGATGTGCTGGTGGGTGCCATGGGGGATGGGGAAATGCTGTTTGTTGTGTGGCATGGTGGTGGGTCTAGGGAATGCTGGGTGGTGGAGGTGGAACCTCTGGACATCATGTAATCCATTCATGCCAGGTCTCTGAGGGTGGTAAGGCATGGGAGGAGTTTGTGTTGTAGCATGGGGTGGGTCAAGGGAATGCTGACATCAGGGAATCTGTTGGTGCTGATTTATGTTGTTGCCAGCTTTGGGGGAGGGACCACTGAACACAACCTCCACAAACAGCAGTACCTGCTTTCTGGGTGACCCCGAGACCGATGCCATCACACAAAATTAATGCCATTTTGTGTTGTTGCCAGCTTTGGAGGGGAGGAACCACGAACACTGTGGGGGTATGCTGTGTCATTTGCCGTGTGGATACCATAGGGTGTGGAGAACACTGGCAACCAGGAATCCATTTTGTGGGATGGTCGTGTGTGTTTGATGGTGAGGTCAGGTCCCTTACAGCATGGCAACCATTTTGTGTGAATCGTCGGGTCTTGGGGGCACATGGACAACAGGCAGTGCTGTTTCTGGAATGGTGGCAGGTGACTAAGGCCCAGCATCCTCCCACAAACAGCAGTACCTGCTTTCTGGGTGACCCCGAGACCAGCGCCATCACACAAAATGGTTGCCATGCTGTCCGGGCCTCCCTCCCACCTTCAGACACCAGGTGCCATCCCACAAAATGGATTCCCTGGAGTCTCATGGTCTCCACTTGCAGCTGGTCATCTAAAAAGGCAATGTGATATGAAGAGAATGCCATTTTGTGTTGTTGCCAGCTTTGGGGGAGGACCACTGAACACTGTGGGTGTATGCTGTGTCGTTTGCGTGTGGATACCATAGGGTGTGGAGAACACTGGCAACCAGGGAATCCATTTAGTGGGATGGTCATGTGTGTTTGATGGTGAGGTCAGGTCCTTTACAGCATGGCAACCATTTTGTGTGAAGGCGTCGGGTCTCGGGGGGCACACGGACAACATTGTGATTGGGATTTATTTAAAATTAGAAGAAATGAATGTCAAAAATTAACTAAAAAGTGAAATCACTTTATTATCGTAGTAAGTTAAATTATAACATGAATCCTAAAAAATTTTGGACAACTATAAAAAACTTGTCAAATCCAGGTGGACAAAATGGACAAATAAAATTAAAATTGAGATCAAATGAAAATATAGTAGAAGATCCAAGGGAGGTATCTGATATTTTAAATGGCTATTTTGTTGATCTACCTAACTTAGGACTAATAGAAGATACTTCAATAGTAACTGATAATAGGTGTGAAGAATATTATTTAAACCAACACCCTCCCTTTAGATTTAAACAGTTAACACTACAGGAAGTTACTAAGGAATTATCTAGAATAAATCCATATAAATCTGAAGGTTTGGATAATTTAGAAGGACGTTTCTTAAAAATGCTGCCCATACATAGCACATCGATTTTAGCTATATTTAATTGGAGTTTACAGGAGGACATTTTCCTACTTTATGGAAGACAGGAAGATAGTACCTATTTATAAAAATGGAGATAAATTATCTCCTAATAATTATCGTCCTATTACTATCCTGCCTGTCTTGTCTAAATGCTTGGAGAGGTTGGTAAATCATCAAATGGGAGTTTATTTGGAGAAATATGATTTATTAACAAAATATCAATCAGGTTTTAGAAAGGGTTTTTCAACTATATCGGCTTTGATTGAATTCAATGATCTGATATGTACATCCCTGAACAAAGGTAAGGATACAGCAGCTATTTATATTGATTTGTCAAAAGCATTTGATTTGGTGAACCACTCTATACTATTTGAGAGGTTGGTCTGTTTGGGCTTCTCTGGTGATCCACTAGTATGGTTTATTTTATATTTGACAGACCATTTCCAGAGAGTACAGATAGAAAACCATCTTTCACATTCCAGGATCATTAAAAGGGGAGTTCCACAGGGATCCATTTTGGGACCCTTGTTATTTTTGATATTCATTAACGATCTACCATCTGTGATCAGGCATACAGATATAAGAATGTATGCAGATGATACGGTCTTGGTGGCCTCTGGAGACGGTCTGGTGGATCTGCAGGGAAATCTGCAGGCTGACTTCACTGGGGTTCAGGAGTGGTTCGCCAAGTCACAATTGACAATGAATGTAAATAAGACAAAATTAATGTGTTTCAGTACTAGAAAACAGGGTGTCGCGGATGTGCAGATCACATCATTGAATCAAATCTTAATAGAACAAGTCACAAATTATTGTTATCTAGGAGTTAATATTGACTCTTCATTAACTTTTGAGAGTCATATAGAGTCTGTTATTACGAAAACACATAAAAAATTGGGAGCTTTAAAGAGAACATCTAAGTTCTTAAAATTGCAGGATAGGAAACTGATTGCTGAACAGCTTTTACTTCCAGTAATAAAATATGGAGAGGTTATTTATAGGACTGCGTCAAAAAAACTCTTGACTAAGCTGGATAAATTACAGTATAGGGTGGCAAGATATGTTTTACGTTGTAGTTTTAGGACTCATCATTGTGAGTTGTTGACCAAGTTAAATTGATTACCACTTGATTTAGAATATAAGTATAGTTGGTCCTCACTTATATTTAAATACAGGACAATTCATCTGAATCATAATATATCAAAAATACTGGCAGATAAAGATTCTGCTCTCAGAAAACATTCAGCTAGGGTTTCGTACCAAAATAGAATAGATCCAGATAAGCGTAAAAATAAATTTGGGGATAGAACATTGGCATCACAAGCATCAATGTGTTGGAATATACTCCCTTCTATATTACGACTAGAGAAAATTGAAAATAAATTTCTTAAAGGGTTAAAGATGCATTTTGTATATTCATGTGAATGTTTTTGATTTAATTTGGTTATACTGTTTATTGTGTGTGTTTTTGTTATTTTGTGTTTATAATTTGTATTGATGTTCTGAATTTGATGTGTTTATGTGAAACTTGGATAACTTGCACAGGACTGTCTTGAAAACTGGATTATTTTATCCAAATGACATGTATTATTCCTGTATAAAAATAAAAATTTTACTACTACTACTACTACTTACCTACGTAATCCACACCAGGTGAATGCCTTTTTGAATAGTTCATGTTTATCCTTCTTCTGTCTCTGGTCTCAATGGCATACTCTCAACCCCACCACCCTCTCATATCATGTAATTACAGTTTAGCCACCAGTTATACATAGCAATGTTTGTGATTGGCTTGCCATATTGGGTCATGTGGGTGATGCAGTGTGAACCAGGGTATATTCCTAATTGTTTTCTTCTCACATGGAGTCTGTGTGCAAGTTGGTTATGCATGTGCACAGTGGCACACCTGCTTGCTGCATCAACATACTCCCTCCCACATCTACTACTACAGCTGGTGCTGCCCATGGCCTACACTACCTGGAAGTCAAGTTGCTGAAGTCTGGAATCCCACTCCCTGATGGTGGAGAGCTGTTCTTGGGACTCCCAATCCTCATTCTAACAGCTGTCCCCCTAGTGATCCAGGTCCACTCGTGAAACAGGGTAGCAGTGGGCTGAGGTAAGGTGTCCAGTGCTTTAGCACTCTACGTCATCGGGCACTGTAAAAAAACTAGAGAATTCCCAACGATTGTTTTGCACCTGTGCAGGTGCTTTTTCAAGGGTTATGTTCTCAGATATCACTCACAGGTATTTATATCTCCATACATTCACAATTAAGCACATGAACATTTCTTGCCACATAATCAAATGGCTATATAAATCTTGACATTTGTGTAATATTAAATATTTCTAGCAGTACTATGGTTGTCCTTTCTAGTGTTGGCTTCCGATTGGTGAACGGTTTTCCCTGTGCCTTCTGAAGATCGAGCATAGTTGTAGTGAATGTGACTGGTGACAGGCAAAGGTTGTCAGTGTCATACCTGTCAGATAGCTGACCATTTTTTTTGTGTGGTACTACTCAGTCACAGAAGTATAGTCAATGCAATAATAAATTGCTGTTATGTATATTGTGTTCTCACTGCTTTTACACATCAGATAGATGGAAGTGTATAACAGAGCCACACTTTCATAATTAAAAAACAACAGTTGAGGCAGTCTGTATACGACTTTTCCATATATCTGACTGAACCATTGTGTATTGATTTTTTTCATAGCATCTGTGGTATGCAGTTAAAGTGCACAGTTTAGCAATGAAGTCATCTGCATTATAAAACTGAACTATAGTGATTAATGAGGAGTCTGTGGAAGTAATGTGTGTTTGTTGAAGATTGTGTGCCACCAGCATTTGTACACACATGTATGCATACACGTACAGATATATAATCTACTGTAGGTAGTTACTGAAGTCACAGCCACTTTGTTATTGTTACATAATTTTTACAGATATTGCACAGGTTTTTGGATTATGATTTTGCATCAAGTTTGTATTGTATTGTTTCATCAATGTCACAGATATTGCACTGTTGTTTGAAATAAATCATCTGGTTTTTTTGTGTGAGTGTATTTCAACATACCATTTTGTGGTGTGTTATCTAGGCTGGTAATTGGTAGTGTTTTTCACATACTTAATCTGCCAAGGTTAATTACGGTGTAGTTGCCAATTATAACAATAAACCCTCAGAAGAGGTATCACTTTTTCAATTCACTTAGCAGACGGTGAATTCAGCTACACCACCACTGACCATGTAATTGAAACCGCTACAATACAGGCAGGATAGAAGTCCATAAACTTTATTTTTGAAACAAACCACCAGCAACAAGTTGCAAATGCCCCTCCCCATGAGACAGCAAAAGGTTTTTTGCATGTGAACAGCACTTTCTCAAGGCTGGGGTGGTATTTAGCATTGCAGTTAATAAAGGCAATCATTTAAAGTGACAGCCTATATGTAATCCTTACCACTTAAAATCACATGCTGTGTAAATGCTATATATATATATATATATATATATAGTACGAGTTATATAAAGAAAACACAAATGGCACATACCCCAATAATGCAAAGCATCATGGGAAGCATATGCAAATGCCCATGAATTATTTTAAACTGGCTCAACTTTAAGCAGAATTGCATGGTGCCAACAGGCCTCACAGTACAATCAGCAAAGATTGAGAACAGCAGACACACACATGTGTTTCATCCTCATATGGACTCATCAGTGTGCCATATGTGTATCTCAGCCGAAGGAAAGGGAGCCAGCCACCCTAAAGGGGATCTTATTTGGTTGGGTCATGGGCAGCCCAAAGTAGAGGGAGAAGAGAACTACAAAAGAGCCCCAGAGCAAATGCACTGGGGCATTGGTTATCTTGGAGGATATTGGCTATACAGCCAAATTTTTAAGAAAACACAAATTGCACATAGCCCAATAATTTTGAAGTTATATAAAGTGCAATTGCCATAAAGTGCAACATATTATTATTATTGCACCTATAAGATGTGAAAATAATTTTAACATATTAGGAATACCTTCAGTGCCACCCTTACAAAGCAGGTAATGTGAATGAAAACACACATGAAGTTACACACAAAAAATAATTTAAAACCAGATTAAAATGAGTGGTTCCTTCATACTATCATATGCTATCTACCTTCTTTCTTTCTTTCTTTATAATACTCATTATATTTATTAAACGTAAAGCAAGAAATTTTAGATTTTTGACTTTTAAACTTCTATTCATTTATTCATAATTCATGTGATATTCATTAGATAAATTCCTTGTGGATATCACTTTTTCAATTCCCTGATCGGGTGACATCACCAGAGCAATTCCAAAAGTGAGTACAGTTTGTATTCCTGGACAGGGTATGGGATTGGCAGTCAGCTGTATCTCCAGCTATATGCTCCATGCATTTCACCGAAAACTACTTTCATAATCACATGCAGTTTAAGATGAAATTCAGCAAGTGTGTCAAGCTGAATAAAGATGCAGTACCATCAGTCCATCTGGTCTGTCCTAAGAAGCCAACAACCAGTGAGAATCCGTATAAGTGTATCTTCACAGGAAATGTCCCATCTGAAAGTGCATGCAAGTGATGGAGTTAATCTTTGACGAAGCTTAAACTGTCATGGGTGAGTTGTAAAGTTTTACTTCAGTGTGTCAGATGTTGTATGTGATATATGCAAGGCATGTAGCCAGTGCTACTTTTAATTGTCCTATATTTGTAAGAACCACGTCTTTCAGTGGGTAATGATGAAGTCAATGGAAAATTATATTTCCCATGCTGTGCACCATCTCAGCTATGCATGTTTTCCTCCAGACACATTGTTTCCATAAGAGAGCACAGTACTGTAGTTGTCTTATTGACAGTCACCTATACAGAGGTAATACCAAACCCCTCTGTCTGCAGGTGTTACCTCTCCTTATGCACCCTAGTAGCTCTCCATACTGACTTTTCTCAGTGGTCACCCTTTTGAGCAGCCCATCTGAGTATTCACAGGTCTTCAGGAGACAGTATATTGCAGTGGTTTACAGCTCTGATCTGCATACCTGGAGATCTGTGTTTGAATCCCATGTTCCCCATTAGCATACTGTGTGACCCTTGAGCTAGTCACTTAACTTCCTTGCGCTTGCAGGTCACCCCTTGGAAACAATCTTTTGCTTACTGTGCCTCTCTTGCTTTAAGAATTCGATCCTACCCTTCCACCATTTTTTCTGCATCCTGTTTGTCTGTTCATATAAGGCCATTTTGTATTGTCTGTCCAGTTCTGTGCCGTTCCACCTTTTGTTTTTTTGGGGGGGAAGGGGCAGTATTTTCATGGTCTGGTCATAGGTTTTTATATTTTTCTTTACTGTTTGAAAAACTTATTCTGGTACTTCTTGATCTGTCATCAGCTTTTGACACCGTGGACCATGGGGTACTGCTCGAGCACCTGAGATTCATCTGCAGGCTCTCTGGTTTGGTCCATAAATTGTTTACATCATTCCTCACTGGTAGAACTCAGAGGGTGGTGTTGGGGGTCTTTTTCTCTGAACCTATCTCTCAGTCATGTGGGGTTCCCCAGGGCTCGGTGCTGTCCCCATGTTGTTTGTGGTGTACATGCTGCCCCTCGGAGACATTGTAAGACGGTATGGGCTGAGGTTTCACTGCTATGCTGATGATACCCAGCTCTACCTGTCTTTTGCACCTGAGCAGGATGGAGAACTCTCAGTATTTAATGATTGTCTCGCTGAAATCCAAGAGTGGAGGAAGTCCAGCTGGCTGAAGTTGAACCCTGGGAAGACTGAGGTGATGGTTGTGGATCCAGGTCACTGGATAGGGGGGTTTGGGAGAGGTCAACCCTCGGGAATATTCCTGGGGGATTCCAAGCTCCATACCTCTGAACAGGTGCGAGACCTTGGGATGATACTGGATGAAGGGCTGACACTTCGATCTCAGGTGTTGGCTGTCATTAAGTTATCCTTTTACCGTTTGAGGAACATTGCTAGGATCAAGCACCTTGTTCTGTCCAGTGAACTTCCAACACTGATCCACGCCTTTGTCACTTTGCATCTGGATTATTGCAACTCCCTTTACTTTGGGCTACCAGGGGTTGATATCTGCTGTTTGCAGCTGGTGCAGAATTCTGCAGCCCGGTTGTTGATGTGGACTTCTCGGTCCTCTCATATTACACCAGTGCTGCGGAAACTGCACTGGCTGCCAGTTCAGTGGCGGATCACCTTCAAAGTCAGATTACTGACATATAAAGCCCTACATGGACTCGGCCCTGACTACCTGAAAGAGCTTTTGGTTCCATACCACCCTGTGCATCTGCTCCGCTCAGCTGACAAGGGGTTGCTGGAGATTCTGAGGGTTTCCTCAAAATCTTCGGGGGCACGGGCATTTATGTTCATGGCCCCAACCCTCTGGAATTCTCTACCCCATCGGCTAAGGGAGTGCATGACTGTGGGGGGATTTAAACAGGCATTAAAGACATATTTATGGAGCATGGCATATGGTAATGTGGAAAATAGTTTTTAAATTGTATAGTACTGTATATTTATTATTGTGGTGTAGCATTGTTTTAAACTGTTTTAACTTGTACTGCACCTTGAAATTTGAAAGGCGCATTAAAAATAAAGGTTGTTATTATTATATTCCCATGGCCCCAGAACATGGAAGCTAACAGCCCCAGAGACTCAGTTCCTTCCCCATGAAAGGAGAGCTGCCAGAATCCAGCTCAATTCAGGTCTTCTCCTTCCCCCTCCCTGGCAATGCTCAGTCAACAGGAGCTCATTCCCGCAAGATCCATGGGTAGAGTGGGACTTGTTACTTGTGTTAGAATTCATCACTGACATGCAGCAATTAAAAAGGTGCCTAAGTGGCAGAGACCTGCAGCAGTAACCTGGTGGCTGCCTGTCAGTGCTGCACCCAGTCGTGGGGAACATAGTTGTGTTCTGCCTCCATTACCCACCCTGTGTGTGGGTAGCAGAGAAACCTAGTCAAGAGACAGACAGTGGCACTGAACCCTGAACCTGCGTTGCAGGGTCGTGCAGTTGAGAAGCATGGGTAAGACAGAGACAGAGAGTGTTCACCCCACCACCCACCAAACCTCATCCAGCCAAGACCACAACACTGATTTTGTCCTCTGTGTGTCTGTCTGTGAAGAAGGTCCAAGTTCTGAATGCCGCTCATGGCACAGCTGTCCTCCTTGCCTGTAGGACACAGCAGCATGCTGTTGGCCATACCTAGTCATTAATTAATTGTACCCCACCCTGCTGCTTCAGTCAGAGAGACACTGACTGCATAAGAGAGTGAGCAATGGCTCAGACAGAGCCCCACTACTTTTTCAGTGCAGACTGCCGCTGATGCCAGTGCTGCCTCGTGTGGTCAAAGTGCATGCCAGCAACCTGTTGCCTCTTACAAAGCAATGTTTTCATGTCCCCCACCACAGCTGCACTGAGCCCTGCACATCCTCTTAGCAAGAGCGAGAGAGACATTGACAGCAGACGGACACCGTGAGTTAGCAATAGGAAGAAAGAACCACTGACAGCACAGACACAACGTGAAATGTTATTGCGATGTCCTGCAGTGTACTGACTTTGTGCCTGTGCCTGTCTCTGTCACTTTTCAGCCAGGCACTTGGCCAAAAAAAGACTGTTCTGTCTGTCCGGTGTGACTGCTCTCTCCCTCTGGTCAATGACGGTAACGGTGTACCTCAGTGTCAGTCGTAGCAGCATGGCTGGGGTCAGTGTGCCATCCTTTGTAATAGTAGATCCCAGCACATTAGAGAGAGAGAGAGAGCGAGAGAGAGACAGACAGAGAGCAAGCAGAGTATGAGACAATTTTCCCTCTGTCTTTGACGCTGATTGGCAACTTTGCAGCTTCACCAGTCAGCAGATCATTCTCTTTGTGCTCTGAACTGCATGTGTGTGTGTGTGTGTGTGTGTGTGTGTGTGTGTGTGTGTGTTTCGGGGTTGGGGGGCAGCAAAGTCAACCATGTTGGTAGTATAGCAAAGCATATTGTACACAACAAATGTCAGAAATCATGCCAGCACTGTATTTCTGTCATTTGTATATGGATAGAAGCAGTCACATATGGAGTATTTGTTGGGGAGTTTTTCCAGGTGGCAGGATACAGTCACTGTTTAAGTGTTTATTTGGGAGAAACCATTTTTTTATGTTTTCTCCTTGTTTTGAATATAACCCAGGTGATACGTGCAATAACTCATGACAGGGTATGGTGTTATATGCATTTAATTCATGCCTTGGGTGCTTTGCAGACACTTGGCATGTGGTCTCATGCCTCTCAATGCTCCTAAGATGTGGATGAAATGCCTATAACCCCATACTCTATCGTGTGTTATTGCTAACATAACCACATAGCCATTCATTATTTGTTGCAGTTATAAGATGGGTTATTTATCATTAAAAACAAAATTAAAAGATTGGTTTGTCTCACTTTCAAATCTTCCTCCCCTTCCAGACACACGGTTTTCCCATGAAGGGTGATCATGCTGCGTGTGTCTCTCTCCCCTTCCAGTGGTGAGGTGTTGGTCTCTCTGTCTGTTTCCATACCATGAGTGTAGACTGTGGGTGGGGCAGGGTGGTGGTGGTCGTGGGGAAGCAAATGCAGGACAGTGTGTTACTAGATTCCATATGACAGGTAGTGTACATCATTGTGGGTGTGGGGACCAATGCCGGACACACTATTAGGACCATGAAAGTGGATTGTACTCCATCCTGTGGATGTCTCATTCACTGGTGACCTGCTGTTATTTCTCTGTCTCTCTCCACACTAGATGGGACATTGTGGGAGGGGGATCAGACATAAGGCTGCTTTAAGACTCCAGAGTATGGTGAGTGGACATTGACGGGGTGGTGGGAACAAAACGGGGCATGCTATCAGGCCCCAGGAATGCAGCTCAGCATGATGTAATGCAGTGGACTGACTGCTTCTGCCTTTCTCCACTCTTTTAATGTTATATTTATAATATTGTATGTCATTATTCTCTAAAACCACTGTATATGTGGGTGGCTCTTATGAGGCCCTCTTATGTGCACCATGGTGACACTCAGCTTGTTTGTGACACCACATGGCTGTGCGTTCAATGTAATAATTTTAGTGACAATAACTATGCAGGATCCCTATATTATGATACATAGATACATAGACAGTGTCAGCAGATAAGGGCCTATGGCCCACCCAGTCTGCCTATTTAAGCTTGTAAGTTCAGTTTGTTTTCCTAGAAGTCTGTTGTCCCTCACCCCTGACCTCCAGAATTCCTTTATTTCTATCCCATGCATTCTTAAATCACGTGATTGTTTCAGCCCCCACCACTTCCTCTGGCAGGGTGTTCCACTTGTCCACCACCCATTCTGTGAAGAAATTCTTCCTCACGTTTCCTCGAAATCATCCTCCCTCCAACTTTATCCCATGTCCTCTAGTCCTGGAACATCTTTTTCACTTAAAAATAGTGCATTCCTGCGCCCTGTTCCTCCCTGTAAGATACTTGTATGTCTCTATCATATCCCCTCTCTCCCTCCTCTCCTCCAGGGAGTACATATTCAGTTACTTCAACCTGTCCTCATAGGACTTGTGATGCAATCCATGTACCATCTTTGTTGCCCTCCTCTGAACCTTCTCTACCCTGTCTATGTCCTTACGTAGGTAAGGTCTCCAGAACTGTACACTGTACTCCAGCTGGGGCCTCACTAGTGTCTTGTATAGTGGAATTATGACCTCCCTTTTCCTGCTGGTGATGCCCCTGCCTATGCATCCCAGCATCCTATTTGCTTTACCTGCTGCCTTGTCACACTCTTTCCCTACCTTGAGGTCATCAGAGATGATAACCCCAAGATCCCTTTCCTGCTTGGTGCTTGCTATATCCTCACCCCTCAACTGATATATTGTGCCAGGGTTTTTGTGCCCCATATGCATTATCTTGCACTTCTTTGCATTGAATTTCAACTGCCAAACCCCTGACCATTCTTCAAGTTTCTGCAGGTCCCTTCTCATTCTGTCTACACCCTCTGGTGTGTCTACTCTGTTACAGAGCTTTGCGTCATCAGCGAACAGTGAAATTCTGCCTTCTAGGTCCTGCACAATGTCACTGATGAAGATGTTGAATAGGACCGGTCCCAGCACTGATCCCTGTGGTATCCCACTGGTCACTCTTCCCTCTGTAGAGGGATAGCCATTTACCACCACCCTCTGTGTCCTGCCACCCAGCCAGTTACCTACCCACCACACTACTGTCCTTCCCACACCCATATTCCCCAGTTTGTGTAATAGTCTTCTGTGTGGCACAGTGTCAAAGGCCTTGCTGAAGTCCAGATAGGCCATGTCCACTGCCCTCCCCTGATCCACCTCCCTAGTCAGCCAATCAAAAAATTCAACAAGGTTGGTCCGACATGACCTCCCCCTGGTGAAACCATGCTGCCTTTGGTCCTGTAGTCCATGAGTTGCTTAAATGGATCTGGAAACATGTCAAAACAGCTGTCAGCGAGTCATATGTGCTGCAGTCATAGAAGTGGTATGTTTTTCTCTTTTCACAGGACTCAACTGAAAATTCAGGTATTTCTTCAATGTGACGCACCACAGAACCCCTGGAATCTGCAGTCTCTACTTGTAATGACTCTACTGATGACTCAGTAACTGTTGTGAGTCAATCAGTCGATCTTGGTATTGCCAGCAATATTGAGGTGCCACCTACTGATGAAACCATCAGTTCCCTTCATTCACCAATGACCACTGTAGCCTTAGAACACTCCCATATTCATCTTCCACCTATTTCCACATGCAGTAGAAGGGAGATGTGAAGATGTTCACAAGGACAAAAAGTTTACAAGGTTCCTTTTTTGTTATTTTTTACCTACAGATACATGTTGCTATAGTTAAATCTGCTTTACGCAATTGTCAATGATTTATTCTTCCTGTCATGTACATCAGGCAATGCACACCTAAAGGGACAGGTTCCTATTTTCTTGTTTTTCATCACTTATGATCATTCCATGGTCATTATAATGAAATCAAGGGAGTGTGTTTCAATCATATAGTACCACACTTATTTCGCAGTTGAAGGCACTAGGCTCTGCATTGTGCATGCCGACACACATGTTGTGAGTGGAACTATACCACTACTGCACAGCATGTCATGTGTTGTACTGTCATGAAAGCAACTGCTGTTCTCTTCCTCTGGACATATTGTTTATGTATGTAATGTTTTCCATTGTGATGTGCCTTGGCATGTATGGTATGTGTACACACACATTTGGACAAATACAGCACTGCAGTACTATAGTAACGACTGTGTATACCTAAATTTGTAATGTAAAATTTCATTCCTCACAGATTTCTGTACTTATAAGTAACACTTCACATGTAATGGATGTTGTTATCCTTTATTTTTGTCTTTTTTGGGTTCTAGCAACCAACACAAAGCCAAGGGAAATGCATTCTGTTGGAGTGTAGTACAACTTGCTTCAGCCTGAACCTCTCGCTTGTTCTACACCCATCAGCAGTCCTACCAACAGTGATCTGGATGATGATTACCCCCCTGAATATGTCCCCTGAGAAACATCCATAGTGGCTACAGAGAAGGAGATGTACCAACACAGGCCAAGGTATGTGTCATAACCTCATGTTATCTGCATGTTTGTTATGCTCGCACTTGTAAGCATGGCGATATCCAGCATTTTCTATGAGTTCAGTTTCCTGTTCCGGCATTCTGTATCAGAATATCACATGTGATGTTTATTTGCATCACCATAGGAGAGTCGATGCCAATCAGAAAAAAGTTGTGTGGAAGATGAAAAATACGTTGTGACACAAAGTTCCCTACTGGAGCCATTCAACAAATGTGACCGATGTAGGGAACCATGTACTGTGGTCTTCTCCATTGATGACCCAGAGAGAAGAAATAGCACATTTCTTGTGGTCATATCACAGTGTATTAAATACTGTCACTGCAAGGTTTGTCAAAACTAGACTGCCACTGGATGGTATGATATTATGCTACAATTAACATGTTGCTCTCTATGGCCATATTGACCTCCGGATGTTTGGTATCAAAGGCTCTCCGTATTTTCAAACTTTTAAATGTAGCTTGAGTGAGCAGGAGCACCATGCAGAACCACATCACAAATACTATCTCACCAGTTTTGACCAACCTGTGGCAGGAAGAGCAACACCACATGATTCAATCTTTGAAATCAATGGAGCGTGGACACATACTTTGAGGATATGGGTGGACTGATAGCCCGGGACACAGTGCCAAGTATGGCTCATCCATTTTCATGGAGCAATGCATAAACAAAGTGGTTGAAGTCTGTCTTGTTCAGGTATAGTACACTTTGACACCTGAGAAAATTGTTGTTATAACTCACTATTGACTCCTCCCACTTCATGTTTACCAGGATAGCTCTGTTATTTAATAGGTGTACTCTGCTACTTTGACAACAGTTTCACTGTCATTTCCATTCTTTTTGCATTCCTCAGAGCAATGAAGTCAAGAATTCCTCCTGGATGGGGACTGAGGGACTTAAAAGAGGTTTGGAATTCCTGGTCACCAATCACAGAGTCAGGATTGACGTAGTAATCTTGGACAGGTACAGACTGATCAATGCCTGGCTGGCAACAACACCATTGATGGCAGGTGCCAAACACTTCTATGATGTTTGGCATGTGGCAAAAGGTAAGTGTCATTCCTATATTACACCATTACTGCCTGTTATTCTTCTTTCAGTTTTTCTTCATGCTCTGTTTAATGCACTGTACACAGGTATTAAATATGTCACCCAATGTTTTTTTGGGTAACCATGTATGATGTTTATTGCATGGTGATGGTGTATCAGAATTTTTTCACTGTGCAAGGTGACTGCACCATTACATCGTGCTTGCCGCTAAGACGGATATGGTGTTAGTGCTATGACTTGCTCACTTTCTAAAGCTGTGCAGTCCTGTAACACCAAGTTTTGAATATGTGGCTAAGATACATACCACATTTTCCCTCCTGAAAGACTGTTGAGAACACATATGCAAATGTTTTAATATGTGGCTCCTGATGTTATGTTTCAACTGTAGATAACTACTTCCATGTGTATATTGACATCACGCATTCGCTTGCCAATCATTCCTTAAGTATTACGACTTTGTTAGGTGCACATTGCTGTTTGTTGCGTGATATGTTGCAAAAATGTATGAGCAGTTGCAATGAGGATGTAACTTACAGTGGGAATACAGCAACATGACAGCTTTTGTTCTGTTTTCCTTTGCAGTTGGCATGACACCTTCAGGTCTGTGGAAGAAAATACAGAGCCTTTCATAGCAAAGAGACATGGCGGCAATATCTCCCTGAAAAAAACAATAAATAATCATGTGTTCTGAGTAGCTTCATCATCCTCAGACAGTGATGCGGAGGTAATGGCTGGAAAATGGGCAGCATTCATGAATCACCTGCAGAACATACATGAAGACACAGTACCGCATTTAAAAAATATGCACATGGACATCTGGAATGGAGGGAAGCAAGAAAGAAGTGGCTAAAACCCAGTAAGTGAAGCCTTAAACACCCACCCTTTTGACTGCTTCAGTTATTGGAGGTGCATATAACACAGACTGTAGTGAAGGTTCATAAATGGCAGTACAAAGGGGTGTTGTGTATTGTTTTTTGGATGTAAGAAGTACCTGACAAATTATGACACCTTGTGACATTGTATTATCTATAAAATATAGTATATGATGTCTACTGCAAGAGGGGAAAAGGAATATGAGTAGTCATGCTGATCTCATTGATAGTGTTTCTGCTGTCCTGCAAAACATTTCCTCTATATTTTGCAATTTATGTGTAAAATCACAATTGTCAGTACCCCATTCTCTCTGATGTCTTTCTCTTTATAACTCCAGGTGTGAACGCATGTCTTGACAACTTAACATATTTCATTGTTGTACATTAATAGGCGAGGTGCCAACAGAAAACTAGTGGCACTTCTTGAGGACCGTCAATTGATAAAGGACATTACTCATCTTTCACCACACCATTACCACACTGTTAGTGGAGTTTTTCCATAACACGATTATCAGCTTTGCTCCTAAAATACACCGCTTTTTCTTTTGATGGATTGAACTGCAGGTAATGTATTAACTGAACATATTTATTCACTAAAGTATACAGTATGGCAACTTTGGGTAAATCTGTCTTTAAGGTCTCCTTCATTTTCTTTTGATGATCTTTTCATGAAAGTGATCATAATGTGTTACACATGCAGCAGCAGTACAAGACAACCATTGAAGTCACATGTCTGAATTTTGCAAAAGCAGTTAAGTGAGGGCTGCAAAAGTTCTGTTAATTGAGCATTAGTATATGCATAAATTGCAATCATGCACATGAAGTATCAACAGTCATTGCTTCCAAAACCTCAGAATTATGCAGACAGATGTGTCACATGCCGCACCTATGTTCCTGTTGAAGTTGCTTGTGAATTTTGTAACACCAGTGTAACAAAACAAAGGCATACTGGGTCAGGAGGTACACAGTGGGCCATTAAAAGTGCAAAGTCTCCAGAGGGAATGATGTTTGTTGGAGGCAGACATGACAATCCATCCATATGTTTCCAACATCCAATTGCTGATGGAGACCAGAGAGGAACAATATAGGTAGGTGTTATCAGGGCACAACTGGTGAACAAGCTGGTGATTATCCACGTACCAACTCTGTAGTATGTTATTGTATTTTTCTTTGTTTGCTTATTTATTTTGTTCTTTGGTAACTTATTAAGGCACACTGACCATAAATTATTCTCTTCTGGGGTGACCAGGGATCACTGGGGTGGTTCATTGACTTGGCCACAGTCATACATTATGGAAGTACAGGTCATGAATGAAACACAGGTCTTCTGCATGTATCAATGTCATCCACATCTCATTATCTCATCCTCTAGGGTATACTGCCTTTTATCAGTCCTAGTCGTGTGATCTGTTTGACACTGAACCATTTCAGTGCATCCTGAATGTCTTCTTTCTTTTTTTATTTTAGGCTGCATCAGGCTGCATTTCACTTCAATGAAAACAGTGGAGAACCAGTGAACCTCAAACCTGACGGTCAACCAAAGGTGGAAGTGTACTTCAGCAAATCCAAAAAAGGAGAAACATCAGTGAGAATGGTGAAGAAACATATGGTTGAGTGTTCATGGAACACAGCACAAGGCACATGTCGGCAGTGATGCCTTATGCTCACATGCTGAGTTACATTGCATGTGGTTTCCATTGTCAATCAGCTGTGACAGTCACGGCAGACAGCTATTGATAGCATCATCAATGTGAGAAAGCAGCAACAAGTTGTCATCAAGGATACTAAAGGTTCTCCCACCTCAAAAATGAAACAGATGTGACCTGGAAGCAATAAGACATGAACGGGTGAGCATTACACAGTTCTAACACACAACCAGGGGGTGTATTGAGGCATGAGGCCACAGGCCTAATGTGTTCAGTCACATAGCTGTATGTTAGAACTGTCTAACACACATCCCTGTAGTGATTTATTGCGCTTATAAAATGGGTCTTTATATTCTAGGTTAGGTTTCTAGTTTTAGCCATGTGATAGACACTTGCAATGCATGACTAACAACCAGTCAGATTGCTTGAAATCATTTACAATTTTACAACTTTGTTTCAATCGAACAGTTGGTAGCAATGTTAACTATGGCAGGTACATATACTGTCAGTTTAGTTGTTGTTTGAACATTTTTATTGTGTACTTAAAAAGGTTGTATGCTTTCTTCATGTATGTATGTGTCCTCCAGCATAGAAACCAGGGACAAGTGCCCTGTCAACGGGTAACACGCACCTTACATACAGAAGACAGATGGGTTCTTACAGTACACAATGCATGGACAAATGTTGACCACTGATGTTGTTGCAAGCCGTTACTGTGTACTGTGTGCTGCTACTTATTTTCCCTCTAACTGTTTTGAATCCAGTTGTCATGACAATACACATACACAGCCACAAACGTATATATTACGTTGTCTTCCAGGAATGTTCAACACACTGGGTCCTGTTCTGCTGTCCCTTAGAATCGGAGGAAAACAGTGTTGTCCACAATTCATATCAGAAGTCCACCCACTTGTCAATGACATCACATTTTTGAGTACTGCAGTTGTTGTGTGCTGCAAGAGACACAGTCATGTCTCTTGCCATAGTACAGCACAGTGCTGTGTCGGAGGCTCACAAATGGCCCAAAACTGTTATCAGTTGTTCATCACTATACTAATTGTGTTACATAGTCATCAACTCTCACCATGTCATACAGCAACAATTTGGAATATGTACCATACTGAAGTGTTACTCAGACAAGACTCGTTGAGTAATAGTGCACTACTTTGCTGAGGCATGCAATGCATCAGTTGTCGCCAAACACAGATTTGGTTTCAGGAGGAGACATATACGTGTGTGCGTACTAATTTGTTGTGTCAAAATTACTTGTACGCAAGGTCTTTGACTATACCAAGTATCAGATCCACTGTCACAACAGAGGAATGCAGTAATGTGACACATGCAGTAAGTGTTCAAACATACGTACAGTAAGTCTGTGCAAGAAAAAATAAAGTAATGCTGACAGGATGGTACCTTTTGAATGTTCAGTATGATAATTGGAATTGTTTGTTTTCAACAGGGTATGTGAAGCGACTTCTTACTGCAGTTGTTTCAAATGTCTCAACCAAGGATGCTCAGGAAGAACTCAGACAACAACTGGAAAGGAGAAAAGCAGCAGCACCACCACCACCACTTACTGCAACCTACAGCCACTTGATCATGAAGAGGTGAAGTCCCAGTATTTCAGCAGGTTTAAAAAGTACCAGTCAGTACTGCCAGTGCACACTACTGCCAAATTCAGTGACATCACTGTGACCAACACATCAAATGTGCACTGTCTTTGAGGAGATGTAACCCATATGCTAGGAAACCATCTTTTCAACTAATGCATCCTGTACAACCTCAGTGAGGGTGAAACTGTATAATAATAATGAGACACACCACATAGAATGTTTACTCCATTATTTGATAAACTTTGTACATGTCATAATTTGTCATTATAACATGGATTAGAATGATACAATGATCCAAGTGGTGGAACAGCACCATGTGACCATGGATTATAACCCTAGGCACAGAGAGATATCCCAGTAAAAGAGAGAAAGTGAAAAGTAACCCCCCCCCCCCGTCAGCCTGGGACATTGTGACAGTGGCTGTGCATGTTAAGCAGAACATTTAATCTACTGTCACATACTGTTCCATCCCCCGTGCACATGTTGGAGTGTTACTGGGATCCATTCCTGGGAGTCTGGAAAAGAGCAAGACATGGCAGAACAGGGGGCATTACTGAGAGGTGTAGTTATTGGCAAGAGATGTAGTGACAGAACAGGGCTGATAGTGCAAGACAGAGAGAGAAACAGTGACAATGAGAGCCAGAGATATAAAAACACTTGCTGTACTGTCTGTATGTCTGTCCATGACAAATCAATGGCACATACCTTGTTTTCCTGTACCACACAGGCCCGGCATGGAGAGAGCGCACACAGAGAGTGAGTCACCTTGCTGAGAAAGTAGTGAGTGTTTTCCAAAGTGCCTTAAAATGTACTCAGGAGAAGGTAGTGACAGCAGGTCACAGCTATGCAGCAGAGTATATGTAATTTTGGAGACAGCTGTGACCCACTGTCACTCTACTACAGAGGGAACAGAGAAAGCCAGGGCACAGGAGCTGCATGAGAGACCAAGTCAGTTGGATAGTGTGTGATAGAGACTTGTTATGTTTCCCTGAATTGTGCTCAGAATGGCTGTACAGTACATTGGTATGTTGCCACAGTGTTGTGCAGTTCACAGACCATTGGACATGAGAGAACCAGAGACAGTGAGAGAGAGCATGTGTGTGCTTGTGATAGAGAAACATCACCAAAGTCAGCCACCCCCAGCTACACAAAAATGGCAGGCACAGTGTTGAAATGGGTACAGGACATCATTACATGTCACTGTCTACATGTGTATTTATATGGGTTGGGGTAGGGGCTGGCACCATAGTACCAGCCCTTGGCAGCCTGACACAATATTTCAGGTCTCCAAAGTGACAAACGCAGTTTGTACTCCTGTTGTGACAAGTATGTGCACATAGTGAGACTCACAGAGTGCCCAAGGGAGAGCCAGACACAGTGAGCAACAGCCCTCCTTGTCATTGGGGAGCTGCATCTCAGTGTGTGCCTGTTGGATGTGGGGTGGAATAAAATGTCATGGGCAGGGTGCCACAAAATGTTATGCAGCAGAAATGTCACAAATCATGGCAGTAGTGTGCCTGTGACATTTCTATGTGTATAACAGCAATACAGCATGCATTATTTTTTAGGGAATATTTCCCAAGGTGGCAGGATACAGTACCTTTATTTAGTGCCTTAAAAAGGGAAAACACCTTTCTTGGGGGTTTTACCCAGTGCCGCACATAACCCATGTTTTATGTGCACTAACACATGACGGTATGGGGTTATAGGCATATAATAACTGGTCAGCAATTCCTCTCAATGCACTGACCAGGTTGATATTTTCCATAACAACCGGCTGGTTGTTATGACATTCATGAGCCATGCCACTCAAACTCTGCTGTTGCCTCATTGGCCAACATTCTGTATGTGGGCGGGGCCAAACAGCCTCACAAACTGCTGGAGAAAAATTGCTGGCCAGTTATTATAAAAAATAAAAGATGGTGAGGGTGTTTCATATGAGAATTTAATGCACACCTTCGTTGTGGGATGCTTTGATAAACCCCTCGGGCTTCGCCCTCAGGGTTTATATAGCATCCCACAACTCGGGTGTGCATTAAATTCTCATATCAAACCCTTCCCCATCCATTATTCTCTATTTATTCCATGCCTGGGGCACTGTGAGGATACTTGGCCTGTGGCCTCGTGCCTCACAGGCTTGAATTAAATGCCTATAACCACATACCCTGTCAGGGGTTATTACTAACTTATGTTAGCAAGTAAAAATGTCACATTGAAGACACAGTGGTGTGTTGCAGAACTGCAAGTCAATTATTTTGTTTGGTACATGCTGTCTGCCACCAACATACAACCAGATTTATGAGATATGTAACTGTGTGTATGACAACCTGATCAGCACTCCACATTTACTATCATTCAATTAATGCATTCCCTCTTCCAAGGCATCCATTGAGATCAGACCATGGTACCGGCACAGGAACTTCCTTGATCCCATGTTATTAAGCAGTAATGCAAGGTGCGTTGCCAACACATTTGTCACTATTTGTACCTGTATCCACATTGCTGTGATTACACATTGTATGATCAGGACACGGATCATTACAGCTCCTCTTCCACCAGCCGTACGCACACTCCATAAACACCTGTCTGTAACAGAACATGAAAAGTCAACCTATCCCATATATTTGTCACAGGCTTACTGGCAGTACATATGCCACATGTCCATTGATTTCTGAGGAGTGGTACGCACTTCAACTTATGCATGATGGCAGCACAGAGAATACCGATATGGATGAAGGTGGGGTGGTCAGTGTCGCATAGCAGTGTGTCCACTATAAGACATAGCTTGCGAAACTGCTAGAGTCAGGACCATGCATCTGTGGCATTATTGCTTGATATGTCAACCCAGAAGAGAGCAAGTCAAATTAGTTGGTCCGATGGCAATGATGGGAGAGGCAGTGTATGACATAACTCGTGCCATGCCATAGACCCCTGTTTCGTACAAAACTGTTGCGGACAGATGTGCTAGGGTGGATATCTGGGATTTGATTGTAAGTGGTTGCTGTGCTGCTCTCATTCACTAGCTGGTGAGGTGTAGTCCATCACTCACAGCTGACACCCAGTGGGCGTCAAGTGTTACAGCGTATTTTGTGTGTGTATGGGGCACATAATGTAGTGGTGCATCGAAGTGGTGGTCTGCTTCCAAGAGCGAGTGGATGCCCACACAAGCATAGGTTACATGTGAACTTGCCTGCAGAAAACAAATCCTACCTCCACCTAGTCTGTCCTAAAATTCCCTGTATACTGTGTTACTGAAGGTCACATTTGATCTCCACCCCCGCCACACACACATGCACAGCCATGTTACTGTGATTCCCTTGTGTATCTCCCATGAATGCTTGAAATCTGCTATTGTGTTTGTACCCAACACCTTGACTGGGACTTGGTTCAAGGAGTTCACCACCATTTATGTTAAGAAGTACTTCCTCACATCACCTCTGAGCGTAATCCCTTTCGAGATTCAAATCAAGTGCTTTGCCATTGATCAACTCTAAGTAAAATGCTACCCTCCTGTACCTTCTGAATACCACTGAGATATTTTAATGTTGGTATCATGTGTCCCCTTTCCCTTCTGTCCTGTATAAAGTACATATTTGTCTGACTCTTTCCTCACTGGCTTTCAAATGCATGCAATGCATAACCTCACTGAAGTGGAATGCTAAATTTAGTCTTAAAGCAGTAATTAATTACTCTTTTAAGACTAAGTTTTGTCATTTTTAATCTTCTGTAATCATCTGAAGAATAATACTGCCTGTAGGAATACTTAATTCTAAGAAGTATTTAGCTGTGATTGTTTTAAGAGTAAATTATTACTAAATGAATACTATACACAGATTTTAGAAGTACAAATTGTTTAATGCTTTGAATGATGAATACTTTTCAATACTTCTGTTTGTTTTATATGCAAGCTTGTTAATTTTCATTCTGATCACTTCTTTTACAATAAGATTTGTTCTATCAAGAATGCTAAGAAATATATTAATACAGCTCTGTCAAATATATAGATACATGTATGCATATATACATTCTCAGTTGAAGAGTTTTATACAATTACTTATTGAGCCCTTTATGTGCTTTTAACTTCTCAGATACTTTAGCTATTTGGAGGCCATTCCCTTAGTAGGAGTGAACAGAGTATCTCTCATGGTTGAAAACAATCTTAGACAGAAAATTACAAAACATGTCCCTGTACTGTGTCAGGTACACGATCAGTTACTCTAACCTGCACCTGTTTTCACCCCACCTAGCTACCGCCACCCCCTGCTGCCTAACTCTTGCCTGCCATACCACCCATTCTGGTATCTGTATCCACTGCTGTGATCCCATCTTGCCCACCTTCCCATCCCTACCTCCCTTTGTAATGCTATGTAGATCCTATCTCAGGTTAAATGTTTATCCTTTATATGTACTGACAGTTATATGCCTTATGCTGTCTCAATGTGATCAGATCCACTTTATGTTATTGTGGCTTGCTTGTATGTTTTATCTTCAGAACTGTCTCATCCTCATGTATTTCAACTGCATATGCAATGTACTTGTCTCGCAATTTTGTATCTGCTCTCCCAGGTCGTACATGAAAATAGTCAATTCTGACTAGTGCACCTCCCTGGTTAACAAAAACTAAATAAATAAACTTGAATAGAGTATGGGCCCCATTTTCATAATGGTTGGGTGGCATAATGTACCTTTTAAAGTAGAACAGCACTGGCTTTGGTGGGTGTGGGCATCTACAAAGATAAACTAAGTGTGGCACTCCCACAAGTCCTAGCAGTTAGAATGTAGTACTGTGCCGCTGCAAATGAAAGATCCCTCAGACAATGTGGTGTTTTAAGTAGCCAGTGTGGTAAATGGCTGCTTGCTGTGGCTCATTATAACCATTATGAAACACTGCCCTTAACTGTGCACAGTTGTGGTGAGCCTTGGACCATGTCCATGAACTGTTATGATCAGTGTCTGTGTTGGTCCATCACTTTTCACTAGTTACAATCCCTGTGATGTTTTATAAAAACGTCATTTGGTACCATAGTGGTCCTTCCCTGAGCCCCAAAATCCATCAATGTAAAAAAAAAAAGAAATCATCAGTGGTGGACTAGTGGTCCTTCCCCAAGACTTGATCCCTGTCCTGCTTTCAAAGACCATCATTGGTGGACCAGTGGTCCCTTCCAGAGTCCTGACTCCCATCCAGTTTTATGAAAAAACGGTGTTGCTGTATCAGTGGCCTGTGTTCAAGCCCTGATCAATGTCCAGTGTTCACAGAAAAGCATTGGTGGGTCATCAGTTTACTCCCTAGCTCCAATCCTTGTGTGAACACATACTGTCCCCACCCTGTTACTGTACTTGTCCCTTCCTTTGAGTCCTGAACTCAGCCTTTCTAAAAAATTAAAGTAGCATCCCTTTCAGTCTAGTGTTTCTCCCTGTGTTAAGCTCTGACCCAGTCCTACCTGAGAGGAGAAGACAACCTATATCATCGACCAATTCCTTCCCATAGAAAGCAAAGCAAAATTAATATTGTGGTCCATTATCAACAGATTGCATTATATGAAACACTCTCTTTCATAGCAGTTTGGTAGCTCACAGATAAAGCTGTTGCCTACATTCCAGAAAGCAGCAAACTGCTACAATTGAAGTGACTGGTATAGCTGTTACTCGATCCCAGCACGGTCTAACAACATGAATATTGTGTTCCTCAGAGTATGTTTCAGAATACTCAAATGGGATCAGTAGTGCAAGGTGATGCACAGACGATGAAATGTCTACTGCTTGTATAAATGTCACAACTCTTCCAAAGAAAGTCTTTCCTTGTTCTTCATACTTGATATTATTCTGATCCTTCTGACCATTTTACTATAATCACTGCCATAGACATAACAATGCTGTTTTTTAAACTGATCTTTGTGTAACATTTGATTCAGTTGGATCTACATAGAAATTGATACTTTTTTGCATAGCCAGTATTGCTTTGAATGTAACCAATGCGAAAGCAATCAGATGAGATTTCCTCCTGCTCCACTCTTGCAGACGAATCACAAATTCTTTCAAGCTTACTTTCAGTTGTTGTATCAAGGGTACACCTTTGCTTTCAATGAAGGAATTAGTTGAATCATATTCACTGTGTTAAATATCTGCATATTTCCACAGCCTGAGAACTTGAGGTGTGATATGAGGAAACCATTGAAATCTTCAGAAATAAAGCAACTGTTTGTGAACAGTGGTCCATTAAGCCTTACAGTCAGGTGTATCAATTGGTATATAGTCATTGTCATAAATCTCGGTCATACAACCCTTCAAACGCCTTGACAAAAGTGTGCAAGTATTTTTCAGATTTGTCCATGTCATCTGGTGTTATCTTCTCTTTACAGAGCAAATACACGCTTTCAAGTAGGCCAAAGTGAACTAAAGGTTGTGGGGCAAGATATCATGCAATACCGGAAATCCCCAGTATAGTAAAAGTTTCTAAACTCTGATGTTTTCCAAATGTTCATGTCAGTGCTGCTCCTTGGTGGTGGTGTGATAATCTTGGGTGGTTAATACTCTGCAGTCTTTTATCAACCTTGTCTCTATGTTGGAAGAGGAAATTTTTTCCATTTGAAACTGTTTTCCAAACCATAAATTCACAATAGTTTACAACACCTACACAAACACCATCCATGTAGTCCAGTTGAAATCTCAATAAGTTTAACGTATTTCAACCACAGGAACTGAAAAGGTCCCTTTACTTCTCTGATCACATAGTTTTATCACCTTTTCTAATTTTTTAAAGCTTCAGAAATGTCATGTTTCAAATTATCAACTGTTTGTGATGGTCCTTTTGGATCACTGCTATTGTATGGGAACACATAAAAGTGGCCCTTTCTGATTTTAGATGTGTGCCCTGGTTGTACTTACCACAGCAGCTATACTCCCCATTAAACTGCCTGCCATTACAAACCAAGCACTGTGCTGGAAGGTCACAGGTACAATTCAATAGTGCAGCTTGACAAATAAATTATCCTGTGTGGCCCTGCAACTGCCTCCTTTCTCTAGAAATGTTAGCTCCTCTGTAAATGGTTTAAGACATGACCACATGTATGGTTTCTACTTCAATCAAATCCCATAAAGAAGCATGTTTTCTCGAGCTTTGCATTGAGTAATTGGTAGTTCATGGATCATTAAGTACACAGGCCATATTGATATACTGCTGCTTTTAAATATTGCAACTCCATCAGTATTTAGTGTGAATTAAATGTTATTTTCATTCTTCAGAAAACCTCTGTTAAAGAGTGTCTTGTAAGTAATTCCATCATATACATCTTCCATTACAGTAGCATTCTTGGCTTGAAAATGTCAGAATCTATGAGAGTGAATATTTTTTGTAAATTCTATCCTTTTGAACAATGTCTGTAAGTGAGAAATAATGGACTGTTTCATGAAATAAGCTACTGAGTCCGGTTCTGTCAGATCATGTAAACAACAGTTTTGCACACTTTGCAGTCTTTTTCTACAAGTTCATAACAAAAGCACAATAGTAGGTAATGCTAGGCATTGTTATGTACTTTAATATACCCTTTCAATTTATAGAATTAATTTATCATTCTATTTCCACGGGCAAAATATAACAAATAAGATCAAGTAAAGCCCTGTAGCTGCATCTGACAGCTTGTAACATATTGTACAGCAAATGGGCTGCAAGATAACAGTTGCAACAGAGTATGGTGAACCTTCAAATATTTCCTGGTCCTCTTCTTCGTCCTGAGATGTCTCAATATTTTCACTTGTCTGAGTGGTGCTGTCTGGTGCAATTTCCATTGTTTGTGGTTCTTGATCCATCATTTCTAGAATATCATCTTCTAATATTGAGTCTTCAGAGAAATTATTTGGCAACATGGCATTTGTTTCTTCTTCAAGAAGATCATTCCATAACTGGTCAAACAGTATATCTTCTGAATCATTCACTGGAGGGCATGTACTGCTTTGCTCTATGATCCCTTTTAGTGTATCCAGCACATCAGTGGTAGTATCCAAGAATGATGATGATGCAGCTGGGTGGGACTCTTCAGCTGTAGAGAGAAAAAAAATTGTATTTGTTTTTAATGCTTTTGTAACATATTCCTTCAATGGCCACCCACATGTTACTGTGTTGGTGGCATTCTACCATGCCACAACACAGTCCTCAACTGTTTGTGTGCAATGTGTGGGCTGATGAGGGAGCTAATGATCAGGGACTGCAAGGGGCTGGGAGGAGGGAGGACCCGAGAGGTGAAAGATAGGGAGGACATAGGCAGAGGAGGAGCAGAACACATGACTCGCTCAGCCACTAGGAGGCTGGGTCTAGTTATCACTCCGGAAGCCCAGCGACCCCTCACGTGGCGACAAGATGCAGGGTGTGGCATCTTGAATGGTGTCTCGGGGTGTCAGCAGGAGGACTTTATCCAGTGTTAACTGCTCACCCTGCTTATTCACAAACTATAGTGTATGAATGAGCAAGGGTGAGCAGTTAACACTGGATAAAGTTTGTAAATGGAGAAGTATAACTTTCTCATTTAGCTAGCTCCCCACCAGTTACCTGCACATTGGCTGGGGACCACACCTTAATCAAGCCAATTTTAGGCTGATGCACCCATAGAAAGGTAAGCCATAGGAGGCGGATGCAGTTTAGAGAATGGACCCAGCTGATGGGAGGTCTACCTGAACGTTGGTAGCTGGGTGCCTTCACAACAGGGCCCTTATGTGAACACCAAGAGACCCCCACTCCTTTTGAAATCAAATAAGTAAGTTGCCAGTCCAGGCTGAAAAATGTTTATTGTTACATTGACCCGGGGGGGGGGTCAGGGTCAGGGTTTGCTCTGACTTTTTTTTTTTTTGCATCAGCAGGGAGGACAGCAGGTGGCAGGCCATGCTGGTTAACAGCAGGCACAGGGAGCAGTACATGTTGCAGAGAACCTATAGAGAGGAACACACCACAATAGGCAAAGGGGGCCAAAAGTGCCTAAGGGATACAGGGAGGATGTGGAGGCCAGGGCAAGGAGGCAGGTGTATGAATTGGGAGGACAAAGGAGGAGGGGAAACTGGGGTGGGGCCACAGGGAGGCAGAAAGGTATTGAACTGCAATGGGTGTAGGGCAGCACTGTTCCTGGAAGCTGGTGGAAGGTGGTAGGGTGTCAGTGTGCAGGCTGTTAAGACAGCTGATGCTGGAAACAGAAAGCTTGAGATGGGAATTGGGGGAGTGGTGGGTATCAGAGGAGAGGGAGATGGGGCAAGGGGCAGGAGGCTCCATTGCAGGAAGACCGAGCTACCACAGGCCAAATGGGGCACTCAGCCAGGAAGCCAGAGGGGCAATTCACAGGAACCAGGTAGTGTAGTAAGGGAGAATGGGCAGATGGTAGGGAACGAAAGGAGGGGGAAAGAATAGAGGCAGGCAAGGGGTCCAGGGTAAGTAGACATGGGGGGAGATTTCAAGGGAGGGCATGGGCAGAGAGTTGGAGACAGCAAACAGGTATGCAGTACTGGTGAATGAAACAGACCAGGAGCATGGGGAAAGCAGCACAGAACAGGGGACAGGGGACCATGAGGGAAGGGAGCATTACAGGGAGCAAGGAGAGAGGGAATACAGTGGGGAATAAGCTGGTAGGGGCAGGGAAGTGGGTGGGGTAGCACGAATGGACTACCTAAAGGGGGAATGAGGCCAAAACACGTAGGGCAGGGTGGGGAGTGGGAGGCACAATGATTGGGATAGTGAGGGTATGCACAATTAGTGGTGGGGGGGAGGTTGTGAAAGTGAAATAAGTGCAGAAAAGACAGAGGAGGAAGATAGCAGGTGGAGGTGCATTCGGTGGGGAAGGGAGGGGGAAACATCAAGGCATTAGAGAAAAGGACTTTGTGGAAAAGGGGCTCGTAGGTAGGCAAACCATAAGGAAGTTGTAGGAAATGGAGGATCTTGTACTTATTCTAGGGGATTCTATGATTGGGGGGGGTGAGATGGGGTGGGGGGAGCAAGGAAGATCCAAACCTTGTTGGACTGTATGCCAGGTATGACAGTGGAGAGAGTAGGGCAGTGCCTTCAGAACTGTGTGGAGAAGGTGGGAAGGAAGTCTCATGTCATAGTGCATCTAGGAATAAATGACCTAGAGGCAGTACAGTGGATGAAGTGCAGAGGATGTTCAGGAGGTGAGAGTATCTGCAATCACGTGGGAAGTTCAGTAACATTCTCTGAGGTACTCAGGGAAAGTACTGCTTGGAAGCTAAGAATACAAGAGTTCAATAGGTGGCTGAAGGGGTGCTGTGCAGGAATGGGGTACAGGGTAGTAGGGGAGTGGGGTGAGACACGGAATAATAAGGGGCTTTATGCCAAGGATAGGCTGCATCTCAACAGCAAGGGTACAAGGACATTGAAACAGGGACTGGACAATTACATTAAAAACAACATAGATTTATACTGAGGAAGGGGGGGCTAAGTCGGTCAGCAGGGGACAGTCACCTTCCAGAGGAGACCAGAAGATCTCACCCTCAGAGAGGGAGGAGGAGAATGAGGGGAAGTTACCAAGGCAGAAGTATAGGAGGGAGGTATGGGGGGGTAGGACACAAGGTGGACTGTTGTATCCTTGAATGCAAAACAATGTGGCAGAGTTCCAGGCATTGATGGTGGAAGGGAAGGTAGATATTGTAGTCATCTCAGAAACCTGAGCTACCCAATACCATGACTGGGATCTCACAATCCCAGGTTACAAGGTGTACTGTAGGGACTGGGAGGGGGGAAGTGGTGGAGGGTGATTATTTATGTTAGGGACAGAATACTGTGTACCAGGGAGGAGGGGGAAGAGAGGAAGCCAGAAGCCATATGGATAGTGCTCCAAAGCCCAAAAGGCAAGAAACTCAGGATGGGGGTGGTGTACAGGCCACCCTCACAAAGCAAGGAGGTGGATAGGGAGCTGGGGAGCAAATCAGGAAGGTCAGTGGCAATGGGAGTACAGTTATAGTCGAGACTTCAACCTATCTGTGGTTGGCTGGTGGATGATAACAGCAATGAACACAAGGAAACGGGTACTTCTGAAGGCTATCCAGGACAGCTAACTAGCACAGGGAGTGACAGAGTCTACTAGGAAGTGGAACATACTGGACATTGTGCTAACAAATGGCAATCAAGGTTAGGATGTGGTAGTACAGGATCCTCTAGCAAGAAGTGACCACTGCTCAGTGCGGTTCCTCCTCACCATAGGGAGGGAGTCAGTGAAGACCAGGACAAGAGTGTTACACTTCAGAAGGCAGATTTTGCCAAAATGGACAGCATCCTAGAAGGGTATCTAGCTGGAATTAGGCTGGATGCTGAACAGAAGTGGGCAATCATTAGGAAGGGACTGAATGAGGCCATGAACATGTGTACCAAGTCTCAGAGTAAGCAGTCCAGGTTAAAAAAAAAAAAAAACAACTAGCTGGCTCAACAAGGAAGTGGTTGGGAAGGTGAAGGACAAAAGAGTGGTCTTCATTAAGTTCAAAAAATCTGGGAGTGAGGAGGACAGGGAGGTGTTCACAAGGGCATCTAGGGAGGTTAGCAGGGCAGTTAGGGCAGTCAAGGCAGCAAAGGAGCTAAAATTGGCTCAGGGTATCAGAAAGGGGGAAAAGGGGTTCTTTAAATACATATGAGAGAAGAGGAGTTGTAGGGATGACACTGTTAGAATCAAAAAAGAAGGGCAATGGGCAGAAAAATGGGAAGACAAGGCAATGGCACTCAACGAGTACTTCTGCTCAGTGTTCATGAAAGAAAGGGATGGCCCAGTACCACAAGGGAAAGGGGGCAGGGGTGGGAGGGGCACAGACATAACAGATGGGTTCATCCAGGAGGATAGCATTCTGAAGGGCCTTAAAGCCTTGCGGGTGGACAAACCACCAGAACTGGATGATATACACCCAAAGGTCCTGAAGGAACTGGCAGAGGTGTTGGCAGGCCCTCTGACAGACCTGTTTAACACCTCTTTGGAGATACGGAATATACCCAGGGACTGGAGGATGGCTCATGTGGTGCCCCGTCACAAGAATGGAACCAGACAATTACAGACCGGTGAGCTAGACTCTATAGTGGGGAAGTTGATGGAAATCATTCTGAAGGAGAGGTTGATAGCCTTTCTTGTTAGTAATGGTCTACAGGATGAGAGACAGCAGGGGTTTGTCTCAGGAAGATTGTGCCAATTTAACTTAATCAGCTTCTTTGATTGGGTTCCTAGGGTGATTGACAAAGGCCATGTTGTAGATGGCCTGTATCTGGACTTCAGCAAGACCTTCAACTTCGGTGCCACATGGAGGTTATTGAGCAAGCTGAGGTACTTGAGGGTGTGTCAGAAACTGGTGGGGTGGGTTGAGAGCTGGCTACAGGGCAGACAACAGAGGGTAGTTGTATGGAGCGGGGGAAGTCATCCAAGTCAAGACCAGTAGCTAGTGGGGTGGTGCAGGATTCAGTGCTGGGCCCTGTTTTGTTCAATGTCTTCACTGGAGACATTGCTGAGGCAGTCAAGAGTAAGATCAGCCTGTTTGTCGATGACACTAAGATTTGTGCAAAAGTGGACAGTGAAGAAGGGAGGCAGGCACTCAGGGAGGATCTAACAAAACTTAAACACTGATCTTAGGAGTGGCAGATGGAGTTTAACATGAAGAAGTGCAAGGTCATGCACCTCGGAGACAGAAATTCAAGAACCAGCTACTGGCTGGGGGGGGAGTGCAGGTAGCAGTTATGGAGGAGGACAAGGATCTGGAGGTAATAGTCACAGGGGACATGAAGGTATCAGCACAATGTAGGAGGGCAGCAGCATGGGCAAACAGGATGCGGGGGTGCATTGCTAAATGGATCACCTCTAGAAAGAAGGAGGTCATCCTGCCCTTGTATAGATCACTGGTGAGGCTGCACTTGGAGTTCTGTGCACAGTGCTGGTGCCTGTACCTCAAGAGGGATGTGAGATTACTGAAGGGAGTGCAGCGTACGGCCACAAAAATGATCATGGGACTTGGGAAGTTGCCTTATGAGGAAAGATTGAGGAAGCTCAACATGTACTGTACTCATTGGAGGACAGAAGGAAAGGGGACATGACAGAGACTTTTAAGTACTTGAAGGGCATAAACAAAGTCAGGAGAGGATTTTCCATTTAAAAGGGGTAGGTCACTAGGGGCACAGTATGAAGCTGGAGGGGAAGGTTTGGAGGAAATGAGGAGGCACTACTTCACAGAGAGATGGTGGCAGGATGGAATGCTCTGCTGGAGGTTGATCAAACTGAGAACAGTGGACAGCTTTAAGTGGGGTTGGGATAAAGTCAGGGGCAGGGTTAGTACAGACAAGAACACAATGGGGAAGGACCTGGAGAGGGATGGAGGGAGGGAATGGGGGCAGCTGCAGTGGTATTAAACTGAAAGCTGCACAATTGGGCAGACTTGACAGACCTGTGGGACTTTTTCAGTCAGCAATTTTGTATGTTTGTATGTTCATAACACCTGCTGCCATTGTCCAAAAAAATATGAATGTAGCCTACTACAACATACTGTATGAGGAACAAAGCATAATCAGTAGAATGGATACATTATCAGGAAGGTGCATGAAGTATTCATTAGCTCCCCCATGTGACCTAGTACACCTTGGTGCTTACAGTACTCACAGCACAGTACTGTTTGTAATGCTGCAGAGGCAATCTTGTTTTGAGCATTAAGAGAGACACAACAATGAGATGCCCTAGAATTATACTAGGGCAATCCAGGTTGCAATTGCATTGGCAACTAGATTTTAAAAATGACTGTTCACCTTGGCCACTTGTTTATAATAAGCAACAAGTAGCACAAGGTAACGATATGTCCAGGTAGGCCTGTTATCGCACTGACTTGCCAGGACTGTTACCTTTACTGTCAACCCCCATCCTTTACAGATCGTCCATGGATGAGGTTTGATAATATTCCTTTCATTTTTGGTTCAAATTTACAGTGGGTGATTGCTGTATGGTTGCCAATTCATGCCTCAAGTAAGAATTGTGGGAGAGTTGCGTATTTTCTTTTATTGTTTCTTGCATTAAACTGTCATTAAAGCAAGTCATGAAATTCCTTACTGTAACATTCAGAATTCCTGCCCTCATCAAAAGTGGCACTCTCTCTGCTACTTTTGGCTTTGGGTTTTTCCACGATAAGACTTGCTGCCGCCTCCTTCTCCTCAAGGTCCAGTGGTTGCAGCTAACACTGGAATGCAACATAACAGTTACATAACTGAAGCACTTCTATGAAAGGTATTATAGAAATGAAATAATCCTACTTCAGAATGATAAAATGTCATATTTTACCTCCACCTGCTGTTTATGTGTCCCTCTCCTGCATCCCTTTCTTCACGTCTGTGATTCTTCTATTGTGCGACTGTAGTGGAAGACAGCTTTATTCAGTATTTTTTGATACAATGCATCATTATCTTGATCATCTTGCTTAGAAACGCAATTATGCTATAGTTCTGGATATGCACGCAGGAGCTCAATAGCAGTGAAATTATTTTTGAGGTACCTGCTCCCTACCGTGTGTCTGCTACATCTCATCACCTATCATGTGCTGTTGTCTGACTCAATGTCATAGCAACATACAGCACAACATCAGAAGACCAGAGGTCCTACCAGCATGGCTGTATTCTTTATAAACCCATGAAACTTACATGTAACCTATTCCACTTCCATGGTACCAGTTTTCCCCCTCCTTTTTCCTAGATGGTGATTCCATCTGTGGACTCCCAACCCCCACCCTGGGTGTCTGGGGAACTGTTTCTGGAAAAGCAGAGGGAGGTGGAGAAAGTAGTCAGGCATGCAAAGTTGCATACATAAGAAAAAATAGCCTATTTACTAATAAAAGGGTAAAATAACTTTTCTGGTATGTTACTGAAAGAAGATAGAATGAGGTGGGATTATAAGATTAAAAAGGTAAGGAGTGAATTATGCAGAGGGGGAGCAAGAAATAGCCGAACTTCTGAACAAGCATTTCTCTTCAGTATTCACAGAGAAAGGGGAAGGGGAGGGACCAAAGTTAGGCAATGGAAGCAGCACTGGGAGGGAGGTGGAGACCAGTCCAATTAAGGAGAAGAGAGTCTTAAAGGAATTTGCTAATTGTAAAGTGGACAAGCCAATATGTTGGATGGGATACATCCCAGAGTATTAAGAGACCTCAGGGAGGTGCTGGCAGCACCTCTGGCAGCCCTCTTGTACACTTAGTTTGAAACAGGCATGGCACTGTTGTAGCACCAATGTAGTCCTGGTTCACAAATGTGGGATAGGAAGTAGGCTGCCAATTACAGGCCAGTCAGTCTGACCTTTTATTTATTTATTTTTGAAAGTCGGATTTACAACCTTTGAGTCAGGGACTCATTTACAAAGGCACCTCGTCGCAGGGTGGGTAGACATGGTTACAGTGTGAGATACAGCAGTGGTAACATACAGGTGCAATACAGATAACAAAAGAACACAATATAACAGTGGTTTACGGAATAAAGTTACATACAGTAAATAGCAATCGTATAAAGTATAATAATAGTAGAAGTCACAACCCTGGTCATACTGGGGAAATACCTATGTGGAAGGGTGGGGGGGAAACGGGTGAGGAAAAGAAAAAAAAATGCAGTCCAACGGACTGGGAGGAGGTGGACATTGGTGGTATGGAAAGTGATGGAATCACTTCTAAAAGAAAGGTTTGTGATGTATATCTGGAATGCAACAGAGTACAGGAGGAGAGTCAGCATTGATTGACAGCATGAAGAAGTTATCAAACTTATACAATAGTTAATGAAATGAGCAGACTAGGAGGGCCTAGTGGTCCTTATCTGCCATCAAATTCTGTGTTTCTGCCAGGTAAGGACTGCTTGACCCATACATTTTGACCATAAGTCCTACACTTGTTTGCTGCAAATGTGAGACATTTTTTGAGTGTTTGATTAGGAAGGGGCAGTGGATGTGGCCTCGTGGATCTCAACAATTAAGGCCTTGGACACCATCCCACACAGAAGGCTAGTGAACCAGCTGTGCAGTCTGGTAATGTGTCACAGGATGGTAAACTGGGTCAAAAATAGGCTGAGTGGTTGGAAACAGGGTGATGGAGAACAAGTACAATCCAAAGAGAATGGGTTGACCAGTGGTATTCACCAGGATCAGTTCTTGCCGCAGTCCTGCTTAATGCCTTCATAAGCAACACTGCATAGGGGATGGAAGGAAAGGTGTGTCTCTTAAGATGACACTAAGATCTGCAACATGGTTAACACTCTAGAAGGGGTAGAGAAAATGAGAAGGTAGCTAAGCAACTTTGATGATTGTTCAAGGGTGTATCAGGTAAGATTCAATAAAAAGAAGTGCAATATCATGTATCTTGTGGCACAGAAATGCAGGGGAGTAGTATATGATGGTGGTGAGGTACTGATGGCCAACAAACAGGAAAGGTACACGGAGGTAATATCTGATGATGTAAAGGCTACCAAACAATATGTGGGAAGGCTGTGAGGTGAGACACTGGAATGGTGGGGTGCACAGGGAGAGGTATCTGCAACAGAAGGAAGTAGGTGGTGCTGTATAGAACATTATTAAAGGGACACTGTCAACCCCCTTAGTCCTCAAGGTGTCTGTAGTTTAAAAAACACATTTTATTATTGTTCACATTCTATAGAGATGTCTAGTCTAGTGGTTGTTTGATTCAGATTCCTTTTTCCTTTTAAAAAGTGAAAAATTAAGTACCCACCATACTGGTGTTACCACACCAAAACATGTTCGTTTACATTTCTTGACCAACTACAACTGAATCTTTCCTGGACTCAGGTATGCCCCCAACACTATCTAGATACTTACTATACAGTGGGAGTATAGGAGACTAATGTATCACAAGTGGTTGTACTGTTTGAGGGTGTTTGTAATGTTCAGGATGTATGCAGTAAGCTTAGTTCAATGATTTGGAGCAAAACAAGGCTGGGTATAACTATACATTCCCATGCATTTCAATTCTAATAAACAAGGAGACAGATAAAAAGTGCCTTCCAATCTGTCCTGACCCACCTCCAGCAACATCCTGCCAAGGCAGAAATCGTTGAACTTGGTGATTGTAATATCAATTGGCTAGCAGTTGCTGCCCCCCCCCACACAGGGATGCTGCTGCTGCCCTCAACCTATCTCAAATTGTGCCTTCTACCACACGACACAATAGAAACATAGAAACAATCCCAAAATTAGTACCTCAGCCCTCATCGATCTGGTTCTTACAAATCACTCCAACAAATTCACTGAGGTTTCAGTGCTGTCTGATGCACTGAGCGACCACTTTCCAGTTCTCTGTCGATGGTCCTACTTGGCAAAAAGGCCCCCCCCCCACAAAAGTTATCCATCAGTGATGCCTCAAGCCAGGAAAACTACAGCTCCTGAAACACTGCCTCCTCACATGGGACTGGTCACCCATTGCTGCCTCACCTGATATTGACTCGGCTCTGGAGTACTTTGTCAACTCCTTCAATGCCACCTGTGACCTCTTTGCACCCTACTGCAAATGGGTCATCAAAGGAGTTGATACCCCCTGATTGTTGCAATCCCTGCTGGACCTAATGCGTGACCATGACTATCTCTAGCATATTGCACTGGAGACTGGGAGGCCTGCTGACAGGCAGCAGTATTGTGAGGCCAGGAACCACTGCACCTGGAGGGTCCGACAAGCAAAAGCTGAGTACTTTCGAGATGCACTCACTGCCTCCTGGGGCATGGGATGCAAATTCTGGGGCTCCCTCAAGGAACTCAGTGGCAGAACCTCTACTGCCCCCCCCTCAGATGTCTGTCAATGGCAATATCTCCACGGACCCCGAGATGATAGCTAACACATTGAATTCCGCATTCTTGGACCTCAGCGGTGTGCTTCCATCCAACTTCTTCGCACCCACCCCCATTATAACCCCCTGCCCTCCCAAGTGCCACCTTTTTGCTTCAGAGTTATTTCCCAGCGTGATGCTGCCCCCTTCTGCTAAGGGCACTCAGCAAATCTAGGTTCAGCAATGACTCTCTTGACCTTGACCCTCTCAGAAGTACTTTACCCCCTCACTGCACTGCTGAATCGCTCCCTGGCCCTTGGTCAGTTCCCTTCCATATGGAAAATGGTCTCATCACCCCTATCCTGAAGAGTGGTGACTGCACTGTGCCTGGAAACTATCGACCCATTTCAATTCTACTCTCTCTCTCTCTCTCTCTCTCTCTAAGGTGCTCAAAAATGTAGTCGCTACCCAAGTCACAGACTACCTTGCCCAATACAACCTCCTCTTCCACAAACAGCAAGGTTTCTGGAAAAGCCGCAGAACCAGAACTGCACTTTTGGAATATACCAACACCATTCACTCCTCCCTTGATGCAGGTCAGATAGCTGGTGCTGTCTATATAGATCTTTCAAAGCTTTCAACGCCATTCATCACATGCTTCTCATAAACCTCTAACCCAAATAGGTTTCTCAATGGATGCCACTGCTCGTCTGCTGGTCTCTGACAGATCCCAGTGAAGTAGTCATCTCCTCAAAGTCATGTCTGGGGTCCCTCAGGGGTCAATCCTTGGCCCCTGCTATTTACTCTATTCCTTAACTCCTTCCAAAGGCCTGCATAGGGAATCTTCTCTTATATATGGATGATGCAATGCTTTACAGCACCCACACCAACCCTGCCACCCTCCAATCAATTCCACAGAGATCACATAATGAGGCAGAATCCTGGTTTGCTGACCATAGGCTAGTCCTGAACTATAAAAAAGCAAAGTCCATGCTGTTTTCCCATGCCCAAAATAAGATCAGGAGCCACCCCCTGTTCATCCAGAACTCCCGTAACGAAACCCTTGAACAAGTTTCTACTTTTAAATACTTAGGTGTTACCCTGGACTTTGGGCTGACCTACCACGAGCTAATCCGCCGTCTTAGCATGGCTGTCAACGTGAGTATTGGTCTGCTCCACTGGTACAAGCATTGTCTCCCCCTGAAGCCCTACAACTAGCCATCTCATCCTCTGTCCTGTCTCTCATAGACTACAGGAACATTATCTATGGGGCTGCTGACAACACATCCCTCAACAAAATTAGGGTTGCTCTGAACAAAGCCTGCAGGCTGGCTACTGGCTGCAATCGGCTCACCCACACCCACTCGCCAGGACCAAATGGCTAAATCTTGACCATTGCCTAAAGTTCCAGACCTGTCTTTTGCCAAGAAAATCTCAGCTGGCCTCACCCACTGCCCTTGCGCCCTACTCCCCTGCTTACTACCTCCAGGCCTTTTCGTCACTCTGAGAATACCAACTACCAGGTCCCCTTTGTAAAACCTCCCTGGGACAGAGAACCTTTAGATACATGCTCCCCTGTAGATTCCTTCCCAAACCAATCTTCATGGCACCTACTCAGGGACTGTTCAAATCCCTCCTCCATAACCACCTCTCTCAGGACTCAGCCTGTGACTACCCTGACACCCCCCACTTAAACCTATCATATTATGACAATGGACCTCATTTGGTCCTGCTTCCAGAGAACTTGTCCCTGGCCTCTGTCTCTTGCCTAGGTCACGGACCAACTGTCACCCATAGAGACGCTGTTTGCACATGCTGTTCATATATGCACATTAGTAACAACTGCTGTATTGTCTCGTTACTTCTGTACATTGTATAGTGCTACTGACTCTTGTAACTGCTGTAATATATTGTACCACATTGCCTGGATGTACTATACCCTGTATCTTTTGTATATATGATATTTTCTTGCCTTTCATTGCACTGTAATGCCTGACACTGTATGCTTTGTATTGTATTCTATGACATGGAGTCTTTGTAAAGGAGTCTCTGACTCAAGGTATTAATTATGATATGTTTCACTAAATCTATAAAACAACCAGCAACATCAATGAATTTTAGAGAAGGTAAGCAATCATAAAATGTGATCTTTTACCTAGAAATAATATGATGCAAAAAAAGGTTAACAGTGTCCCTTTAACTCATCTACTGTGTTCAGTTCTGGAGGCTGCATCTCCGGAAAGACATAGAGTAGAAGTAATGCAGAAAAGGGGTGACAAGGATGGTGCAGGGGCTATCCACAAGTCATATAAATAATATATATTCCCTGTAGTAGAGAACATAAAGGGGGGGGTATGATAGAGACTTTCATATGCCTCATGGTTGCAGAGCCATAGGAAGGCATTTTGTTGCCTGGACAAAAGACTAATTTGGCGCCCCCTCACTCAGGAAAAAAGCCGGGAGTGTGGGGGCCACAAGGCCCACAGAAGCTCTAAGGGGTTTACATGCTCTGTGGTGAGTTTTGGGGCTTTTCTTGAAGAAAAAAAACACACACTTTTGTTACATGTTCCCTGCCCCTGATTTCAGGGAATACTTTGCTCCCCTAGAATATGAGATAGGAGGATGGCTGGCTGAAAAGGAAAATGAAGCTCTCTTTTGCTAGTAATCAGTTTCCAACAAACAACATTTACTAATAGTCTACCTTCCCTCTCTTCCTGATGCCACATTGCCAGCTTACTGCAGAAACCAAAATTGCAATAGCCTGAACATAAAATGTAGTATGCGTTGAGACATAAAACATAGCCTCTACTTTAAAGTGACCAGATTCACAAGCTCACTGAGCCAAGATCCCATCACTGTCAGAATTTGAATGTATTAAACTTCACTGAAGACCAGTGGGTGTTCAGAAATTTGTTTTCAGAGAAATCAGAGTTGTACACACACACACACACACACACACACACACACACACACCTTTAATATGACTCATTAAAACTGTTTGAAACTTTGTACAATTTCACAGACCTATTGTATGACTTTCACTGTGGACTTCTGTACCCATGTATGCACTCTGTACCATACTAGTACCAGGTCATGCCTGAAAAATCAGTCTTTATGTCACCAGTGTACTCAGTCAGATGATTAATAAAATAAACAAAAGCTTGGACACCTTATTCCAAACTTCTGATCTCATACACAAAACATGAGACTTTCAGACCTTTCAGAAAACATCAGAACAGTTCACAAAAGCAAACCAACAGTGCAATGTGGGCAAAAAAGTGATGACTCCATCTTTTTCTAATATAAATTTCAGGCTGCTTCCAGTTTTATTTGGTCATAAAATGCTGTAGTTAAAACATTTTTTTGTTTTATAAATGTTTTAATTAAGTATTTTCTCACCCCAAGACAAAAAGATGGCCAACACATTTGACTTAGGAATACACATGAGGCTTCATAAGTGTTAAGAACAAGAAAATAAATAAAACTCATGGTGTGAAACCTAGGAAGTACTAACTGTAGCAGCCTGAATCTAGCGTTTTGGAAAAAAAATTTTGTTGCACTGCTGCTAAACCCTGCACCTCCTAACTACAGCGTGAGCACTCATCCAAATCTTTTGAAAATCACCAAGCACAAAGTGCAAAATTCAAGAACTGATGTACATTTATTTGTTGCAACCATAAATACCTTTTGATTTCTTGGAAACTGGATTTTTCCCTCCAGCGAACAAGGAGGAGGAGGAGGAGGAGGACTCGAATAAGGCTTCCAGGGAGCAACTGGGTAGGCATCACAGAACTGAAACAGCTAAGCCTCCTGAGTCCCCAACCCCAGCTGGTGTGCTAGAGTCACCCGACCCATCGCTCCTCACTCCTCGACCCCTTCTGGAGCAACCACTGCTATTCCAGCTGCTCAGCCTGCTGGCCTTCCTTGCAACTTGCTACTTGCTGCCTGGTGGTGTGGTGTGTTCCGGACTCCTGACTGGCAGACTCCCAACCCGATCCTAGACTCTCTTTCTCAGCCGACTGCTGACTCCCAAGTCCCACCACATCAGTTTTGGCACTTGATGGCTACTATCCCTCTCCTCTCTTCTGGGCAGGCTGGGTGCCTGGTCCACCACCTCTCCTGACTCCTTCAACTTTCTAGGCCATCCTGCCACACACACAACATGGTGGAAGGACCTCCTCACTACAGAATCGAGTAGACAACTGGCGCATGCATACCGCGCAATAAGCCTCCTCTGGCCAATCACAGTATGTGCAGGTTAAGCCACTTGCCAAACCAGTCAAACATATTAGATTTTCTTGGGGAGACAAACTAAGCAGGTAACAGGCACCATTGGTGCCAAATTAATATAAATAATTCCAGTACCACCAGCCAATTAAAGAGCTGCCAGGAGAGGCGAGGTGGCGCAGTCACAGTCAACAGAAGGCACATGCACAGACAACCAAACAACCAGGAAAAAGAAAAAAGTGCAGCATGTGGCAAAATATTACTGGGCTCAGCTCAGGTCAGAAATAAATAAAAAAAAAATAAGCTTCACAGATGAAAATTGTGCCCCTCGGAGGCTGGCGCCCAGTGCAGGGGCACCACCCGCCCAACCCTTCCTATGGTACTGCATGGTTGTAAACAAGGTACAAGATGACAGCATGTTTAAAAAAAAGAAAAGATGCTGAAGAACAAAGGGCCATGATATGACAATAAACAGGGTTACACTTAGTGGTAATGTGAAAAGTATTTATTTCACAGAAATTGTGCTGGAGCCATGGAACAGTCACCCTGCAGAGACATTGTATCGTGGAATGCTAGGAAATTCAAAACTCATGGGACAGACATAAAAGAAATTTATTTTTAGGAAAGAGAAAGTAAAAGCCCCAGATTGTGTAGGATATGCAGTATGAAACCACTACTGAAGTTTGGAAGAGTAAGGTGGCCAGTCTAAAACTATTAATTTACTGGTGTCTGCTGCTAAATGGCCTGTGCGGGCCCGATCTAAAACTAATGAACTGGTGGCTACTGATACATGTGTAACCCATATGTCTATTTTTGTAACATGGATATACATATCGTATCTACGGGTTCGGGGAAGGATGAGGTTACCTGGCACAAGAGACCTAGGTTTAGCTCTACTCTGCAAGGGCACCAAATAAATCAACTACAAGGCTTAATAACTGTAATGTCCAGAACAGAATTGGGATTTTTCAGTGTGGCTTTATTTATTAACTCACTGAACATAAACAAAAGCACTGCATGGTCCCCCAAAGAGACTCACGTAACTGTAATGCAGATTAGAGGTTAAACACACAGGTCCATTCAGAATGAACACATTACAACAGATGTCTGGCTTTGGACCCACCAGGCACTCAGCCCGGACTTTGCATCGCATTGGATACATAGCCCGACTGGCCCAGCTCCCTACCCGGCCACTCGACTGATGGTCACTTGGCATGAACTTAAGCTTTACTTGAAAGACATCCCATCAAACAAGGAGACTCCCAAACTGTGGCTCCCACCACCTAAGTCTCGACTCCTAGAGATTTGTTTCCATACTTCAATCAAACTCCCATCAAACAAGAATCCATCCAACAAGGAGTAATTTTCCCATCCTGTAGCTCCCCACACACCACTTAGAGTCACGACTCCTAGAGAATGTTCAAGTTGACCCACGTCTGGTACCCACCCCATCACTGGCCAAGCACATGAGGCAAGTAGAAAAACACAGAAGAAATCCATAGAGGTGGACCTGGTTACTAAAGATGGGGGCTTTTCCCACCTCCAGCTCCCACAGCCAATACCCGGCCATTTCTCTGGATACATAGAAAACTTTAGACTTTAAAATGTAGATTGACGGTGGATGACCTGAAGCACCCCCTCTACAGTGAACTTTAAATCCATTAACACTTTAAACAGATGACTGCTCTATTTGTTTGTCCTGGTTGACAGTCCTCCCAAATATGCAGTCACGTTCGCCAAAATCAACTGAAGAAAAGATTGTTTGCCTTCCAATGGAATGAACACTCACCCATTCGTTGCAGGTGCCCACAGAGAGTACTATAACTTTGCTGTTATACATGAACAGACTGAACTTAAATTAAAACAGGCAGCTTTCTTCCAGGGTGGGAAAAGAGTTCCCTGGAACCCTGAGAACTTTCTCCCCCAGAGGGAGGGCACTGTGACCAGGGGCCAGTCTCCACCACTTTAAAGGTAAAATACAGAACACTTCCTTCTGTGTAGAGCAAATGACACACTCACTAGTTCCTCCTCCTTGTGAGACAAACTGAAGACTGACTTTGAAATTCCCAAAGTTCTAAACTTCACTCTCTGAGCTGAAGATTCCAAATGTGGCTCATGCAACGCAAACAGTTCTATTATGATGTCATCTCTCAAGTCTCAGCTGAGCTGAGGACAGAGTGAGACAGTGTGAAACCATTTAACTGGAGTTTCACAAGCTGCCTCCCTGCCTACCACTAGGTCTTACTGGGATTCTAGTAACCCTGGGTAACAAAGGGGTTACACTCGCCCTTGACCGAAAATGACTGTCCCCAGTCATTATACCCGACACCGGCCATCCCACCCTATGTGCTACCTGTGGAGGGGTGATCAAGCCCCCCTCCTACCGTATATGAGCACAGGTAGAGCAACACTAAGGGGCCTGAGCGACCTGCTGACATATCAACCTCTACTCTATCCACTTACTATGGACACCTAGTGGCTCTGGTAGAACCATCAAAGCATAGCCCTGATAGATCAGCACTGTGGCCCCTACTGCAGGTCAGGGCCACAGCCTGTCATCCCCTAACCCTCTAGGAAAACCTATCTGCCTCTAACATAACAATCCCAAACAAAACAAAACTGAGGGGACCTCCCCGACCTTGGAAGCCTGCAACTACAACCTTTAGAATAACAACACAGTACATTTAAATTCCCACAATAAGCACTGACGAGGGGACTCCGATGAGCACCCTCCTCCTCCTCTTCTTGTCTTCTTGTCTCCCAGGAACACCTGTAAGAAAAGACAAAAAAAACAAAAAAAACACATCCTAATCTGCATGTACAGTTTATCTAAACAACAACAATGACAACAGCAACAACAACCTTACCACACAGAAAAGCACTGAACAATCCCAAAAAGAAAAAGATTTTTTTTAAGAAAAGATAGAAAACAGTATTTACATTAAAGTACAATGACATTGGTAACAATACACCTGGGGGATGGAAGACCTAAATGTCCCACTAGTGACTACAAGGCCCGAAGGCCAGTCCATTAAAGTCTCTCCTGGGCGGGCCCGTGAGCATAGTTCTTTAGAGCAATAATCCCGAAGGAGAGAGTCTTCTTGGACAGTTCACACTGTTGGAAGTCTGTAGTGTGAGGTGTGTAGTTGAAATCTCATAAAGATAGAATAAAAGAGATTTTGACTCACCAGCCTCTTGTAGTATTGAGCGTCACAAACTGGTCCCTTCCGCAGGACTCTCCCTGGCAGCATTTCTTCTGATACAGCTGGGCGGACATCTTCCGAGAACCCACAGGGTGCACATCTGAAACAGCTGGGCTGATGTCATAACTGAGAAGGAACCTTAGAACAGGAACAAAAAGAGAAACAGCTGGTCCGCGTCATCCGATTACCAGGCGATGAACAGGAAAACAGCTGGGCTGGTGTCTCTCTGGATCTGAAGTCATCTGGTGGGTACCAGTAGATGGTTGCTGATTGAGACGGTACACTGTGGACTGAAGAGATATGTAGACACATGATTTTTGTTTGTCCATATGGCAGTTCAATAAAGTTTACTTCACAGTGTAGATGTGGCAGTTGACTACCACTGCTTGTCTCCATTTTGTAGAACACGGCTTAATTACTGGGAGGTCCTTGCACTGAGGCCAATAGTAGAGGGTCAGGGGCTAGGTATTACTCCATCTGGACGCACATAATTCACACAGTGGGAGACTTCAAGTCCCTCTCCGTCCACTATTCTCTCTGTCCATAAACAGTGTCCTGCCTCTCTTCCACTGTGTTATACTTTTCATGGAACAGTCTATTCTATACATGCTGGTTAGCCCCAGGATGCACATGTTTCATTGCTTCATACCAGATCAGGATTCCCTGCAGTTCTCAATCTCCTCCCAGGCTCTCCGAGGAAGGTAGGAAAGGTCATACCAAAGATTTCAATGGCCTTTCTATGAACCAGTCTCTCTTTACTTGCTTTGGTCAATCTGAGACCACTGGCCTGGCTTAGGGTGTCAGTCCTGGTTCTGCCAACTTCGCATCCTCAATGAAATTAAAAATGGATCCTGACTTCTTCTTCTTCTGGTGAAGCCAGGGCAGTGGCATCACCACCTTCTTGAACACACATTCCTCGAGAGGCGAGATCTTGAGGCTGTGCCATTCCCTTTCTCACAAGGCCATGTAGGGTTTCTTCCCCTCTCTTCCTCTTCACTGAGGATCTGAGCCAAGGTGAGCAGTAGTTCTCACCCAAGAGACTATCCATTCACCACTGGGGAGGCGGGAGGTGGACACCTCCCATTCAGGCACCCCATCTCATCTTCACCTTCGAGACTTGGGCTAGCATTCCACCCAGGGGACTATTGATGCTTTATCTGAACTTGCCTTCTGAGATCCAGCATCCAATGCTACAATTTCAGATTCAGTCTCTAATTCTGCACTCTCTAACTGTTACATTCCCCAGGGACCTTCTCCACAGGCTCCGCCTGATGCTATGTGCTGCCAACTGCAGATTCTTGAAGTTGTGTCCATGGAGAACCAAAGCGAATCTAAGGCACTTTATACAAGCCATATTTTGTAGACATCCAGCACAGTGAGGAATCATGAGACATCCCTTCCAGCACTCAAGCACATCTGCATACACACTGGATAATTAGGAATTGCCACATCAGGAGGTTGCCTCCTGTAACAATTTTCAATATCTCTCAATCTATTACTGCTGCTGTTGCAACTCGGGCATGATCCAGGTACATGAGCTGGTCCTGAGGCCATAACTGCAGAAAAACAAACAAAAGTTCACTGTAATGAAAGTCCCACTTTAAATGAACACACTCTGTAGCTTTAAAATGGCTCACTCTGCTGCTGTGTTTACTACTACCCACCTGTAATGGCGGCGGCAGCACTCTGGCCATCAACATTCAGACTCTGGATCAACCACTGCGCATCCGATTTCATCAGCTACTAATAACTTTTATTTCCAAACTGCACAACTTGCTCTGTTCTGGCTGTTCACATTTACAAGATTTTCCTTGGACTTTTCACATGCTGGCAACATTCATTTAATTACAGTCCCTTTTAAAACTTCAGGTTTCAACACAGGATTGCCTGCTTTTACTAGTGTTGCACTTATTTTACAACCAGAGTCTCTCTCTGGCTGCAAACTTTAAACTGAGGCTACTTTCATTGCTATGCACACATTTAATGGCTTTACAGACTGCACTTGCCAGCAGGACATCACACAATCGCTACTTGCAAAGCGACTATACAGCTGCACACACATTTTATATGGCATTCTCTGAAAATCACTGATTTGAGCAGTTTTAAATTGTTTACTCATTGTTATTGTGGCAGATTGCTGCGATGGGGTAAGACGGCCTGCAGCCAGATTTTGAAGGCCTCAGATTGCAAACGGGTGGGCAGTCTCCGATCATAGTATTAACCACACAATTCACTGATCCCATGATCGATAAGCGGGTTGAGCCCAATTTTTAACTGGAAAGTCACTTTTTTACTGTTTACAACGCTTTGAACACTTCACGAATACTCCTCCACTGCCAGTACACGCACTACTCTCTGTCTCCCTCTCGAATGCTGAAGCAGACTCTGAAGAGCTGGCTGAGGGGCGGGACTAATGGCAAACTGACCAACCACATGACGCCATGCAAATGAGCCTCTTCTTCCTCACGAGGGCTCCTCTCCTCATGGCGATCGTTGAGCAGGCAAATTTAAACTGAAAGATGCACTTTTGTTTTCTTAACTGACTCCACAGCGGGAGCCCATTTCAACCATGTAACATTGCCATTAACTCTGCCGTCTCTAGTATTGCACAGAAAGCATTTCCAACGTCCAGGGCATAATTTCTCTGTTGCTACCTCTAGTTTTCCACACTTTCCTTCACAGAACTTTATTTTAAAACTGACAAATGCTGTAAACTATGTTGATGCAGGACAAGGACACACTTTGGCTTTACAGCTCCTTGGTAAACAGTTGGCATTTTTAAACAGCAGCACAGATTCACAGCACACAGATTGCTTCAACTTTTGGGCTACCGACTGCCAGATAGCCAAAACTCTAGCCTACTTGCCCAAGCACCTTCCTTCCAAACAAATCCAGACGGTGCCTCCATTTTATAACCCATATGTCCATTTTGCATGTGGATATACATATAGTATCTCACGGGTTCGGGAAGGATGAGGTTACCTGGCACAAGAGACCTAGGTTTGGCTACTCTGCAGAGGCACCAAGTAAATCCAACTACAGGAAGCAATAACTGTAATGTCCAGAACAAGAATTGGGATTTTTCAGTGTGGCTTTATTTATTAACTCACTGAACATAAACAAAGCAGTGCATGGTCCCCCAAAGGGCTATGTAACTGTAATGCAGATTAAACACATTGGTCCATTTGAGGAATGAACACATTACAACAGATGTCTGGCTTTGGACCCACCAGGCACTCAGCCCGGACTTTGCATGCGCATTGGATACAAAGCCCGACTTGCCCAGCTCCCCTGCCGGCCACTCGACTGATGGTCTACTTGGCGAATGAACCCAAACTTTACTTGGAAAGACATCCCATCAAACAAGGAGACTCCCAAACTGTGGCTCCCCACACCACTTGAACTCTGGACTCCTAGAGATTTGTTTCGTACTTCAATCAAACTCCCATCAAACAAGGAGACTCCCATCCAACAAGGTAATTTTCCCATCCTGTGGCTCCCCACCGCCAGAGTCTCGACTCCTAGAGATTTTCAGATTCGACCCGTCTGAGTACCCACCCATCACTAGCCAGCGCATGAGGCAAGTAGCAAAAACACAGAAGAAATCCGTAGAGGTGGACCTGGTTACTAAAGATGGGGGCTTTTCCCACCTCCAGCTCCCACAGCCCATACCCGGCCATTTCTCTGGATACACAGAAAACTTTAGACTTTAAAATGTAGATTGACGGTGGATGACCTGAAGCACCCCCTCTACAGTGAACTTTAAATCCATTAACACTTTAAACAGATGACTGCTCTATTTGTTTGTCCTAGTTGACATAGTCCTCCCAAATAGCAGTCCACATTTACTTGAAATCCAACTGAAGAAAAGAAGTCGTTTGCCCCTTCCAATGGAGCCAAACACTCACCCATTCGTTGCAGGTGCCCCACAGGTGAGTACTGTAACCTTTGCTGTTATACATGAACAGACTGAACTCAAATTAAAACAGGCAGCTTCTTCCAGGGTGGGAAGGGGATTGCCCCTGGAACCCACAGAACTTTCTTCCCAGAGGGAGGGGCACTGAATTCAGAGGCGGTCTCCACCACTAAAAAAGGTAAAATACAGAACACTTCCTTCTGTGTGGAGGCAAACAGACAACTCACTGATTTCCTCACTGTTTGCTTAAGGACAAACTGAAGACTGACTTTGAAATTCCCAAGTTCCTAAGCTCCACTCTCTGAGCTGAAGAGTCCAAATGTGGCTCATGCAGCTGCGACAGTTCTATTATGATGTCATCTCTCAAGTCTCAGCTGTGACTGGGGACAGAGTGAGACAGTGTGAAACCCATTTAACTGGAGTTTCACAAGCTGCCTTCCCTGCCTATCAGTAGGTCTTACTGGGATTCTAGTAACCCCGGGTAACAAAGGGGTTACGCATGCCCTGTGCAGCCCCATCTAAAACCATTAATTAACCGGTGGTTGCTATCACATGCCCTATGCAGGCCCCATCTAAAACTATTAATTTACTGGTGGCTGCTATTACATGCCCTGTGCAGGCCATGTCTAAATCCAGTAATTAACTGGTGGCTGCTGCTATGTGCCCTGTGCAGGCCCCATTTAAAACTATTAATTATACAATGGCATAAATCCAAATGCCAGAATCCTCAAATCTGATTGGTTGGCTGGCACCTTCCCAGCATGATAAATCATCCAGTGTACCTACTGGAAAAGGTGCCAACCGATCTTAACCCAAATCAGTCTGACCGAGAAAATCAAAATCTGCGGCCTTGATATTGCTCACCCACTAAGCGAGGCAAAAGCAGGACTTTCAAACACCCTGACATCAAAACTAATCTGCCAAACCTCTTCACTGAACTGCAAGATACACAGCTCCACACACACGCTGTAAACCCTGTCCAAAAAAGTCTCTAGTGACCATTTAAAGAAAAAATAATCACTTCTGTATCGACTAACTCAGCAGTGCTGCAGCGCTTTCCTCTTGCTGCTCTGGCGTCCTCAATTTCAGTGAATGACCGACTCTACAACACAAACAGCGACCGTAGCCCCTACACAACCTATAACTTTGGACCATCTCCGGAACATGAACCAGACTGCAGAAAAGTAAACTTCTACTTTGTTTGGGAAGACGGTGGCGAGTGTTTTTGCTGTGCGACAGCAACCCACACTGCTGCGCATGCGCACAGTGCATCAGAAAGTGGACCCAGTCGTTCATACTAAAGCGGAGCATAGACTGACTTCAAAGACTGTCCAGACTCCGATAACAAAAATGGATCCAGGAGAGTGAACTGCCAACAAGAAGCACAGCAGTAAAGATTTCCCGGCTCCATAAAAAGCATACAGACGGAATACCAAATGACTCCTCATGCATGTGCAGCAAGGGATCCCTTGCAAATCAAGACTGCAACCCTAGCAACTCAGAGCTACTTGTTTGTTACACAGAAATAAACTCAATAAAAATAACCAAAAATGCCCCCCCAAAACCCTACTTTTCTATATTTTTTTCTCACCAAAAAAACCCCCACATTGTATAATAGCAATATGCCTGTGGCCTCATGACCAAACCATCAGGCATAGTAAATTCACCAATATACCCACACCCTGTTGTGGTATATTGCTTAATTAACTGGTGGCTGCTACTACATGCCCTGTGCATGCACCGTCTAACTCCAATAATTAACTGGTTGCTGCTACTATATGACCTGTGCAGGCCCCATCTAAAACGAATTAACTGATGGCTGCTGATACATAAAGGAGTGCTGACGGGGGGGGGATAGGCAGCCAGGACAACTGTCCCGGGCCCAGGTGGCTCAGGGGGGCCCAAATTTACACACATATATCTTGGGGATAGGAGGGGCCCCAGAGGCCTAAAGGTGTGTCCCGGGCCAGGAAATTTCTATCGACATCCCTGGATACGCACGTACATATGAAAATGCCAGCAGAAACAGGCCTTATAGTCTATCGAGTCTGCTCGATTGTACAGCTAGCCCCTCAACTTGCAACTGCCCTACCCTCCCTTTCCCCTATCTGTATTTACCCCCCTCACTCTGTTCCTTCCCCTCTTAAAACCACCCACCGTTCTACAGGATACCACCTCCTCAGGCAGAGTGGCCCACTTGTCTACCACCCGTTCCATGAAAAAATGCTTCCTGATTTCCCTCCTGAATCTTCCACCCTCTGATCTCAGCTGATGCCCTCTCGTGTTCCTACCCCTTCTAATTTGGAAAATTCTCTCTGTATTAGTCTTGTTTATCCCCTTTAGGTCTTTAAAGGTTTCAATCACATCCCCCCATCCCTCCTCTCTTCCAGGGAATACATGTTCAGCTTGCCCAGCCTATCCTCATAGGATTTTCTCCCAATCCCTGGATCATCTTCGTTGCCCTATGCTGCCCCCTCAAACAACCTGGCGTCCTTCTTCTGGAATGTGTGCAGTACTTCACGCAGTATTCCAGTGCAGCCTAACCAGTGACCTGTACAGGGAAGGATCACCTCCTATTTTGGGAGGAGAGTTCCCATTGCTACACACCCCAGCATCTTGTTGGCTTTTACTGCCGCTTTCCTGCACTGAACTGAACTGTTCATACTCTGTGTTATAAGCACCCATAGTTCCTTTTCCTCCTCAGTGCTTTCCAACTGTACCCCTCCTAGCTGATAGTTTCTCCCCTGGTTCCTAGCTCCGAAGTGCAGTACTTTGCACTTCGTGGATTTAAACCCCAACTGCCATGTTTCTGACCACTCCTATGATCTGGACAGGTCATCCTGCAGCCCCTTCCACCCTTCAACATCATCCACCACAGCTCCCATCTTCATATCATCTGCAAACAGAGTGATCTTATTCCGGATCTTGTGTGAGATATTAGCAATAAATATCCCAAACAGCACTGGTCCCAGCACCAATCCCTGTGGTACCCGTCCCCACTTGTCACCTACCTCAGGTGATGAACAGTCCCCCACCACCTTTGTTGTCTTCCCTTCAGCCAGTTTGTGATCCATTTGACCATATTTTTTCCCACCCCAGTATATTCCAGCATCCCCTTCCCAGCTTCCCATGTGGCATGGAATCAAAGGCCTTGCTGAAATCCAAATACAGGACCTCTACCACGTGGACCTTCCCCAGTTCCCTGGTCACCCAGTCATAGTACTCAACTAGGTTTGTCTGGCAGGACCTTCCTGAGACAAACCCGTGCTGTTGACCATCCTATAGACCATTGTCCTCCAAAAAGATCACATACTTCTCTTTTAGGATTGTCTCCATGAGCTTCCTCACAATTGATGTGAGGCTCACTGGTATATGTACTTGCCTGTTTCATCCTTTAGGCCACTTTTGTGAATGGGCATTACATGGGCCATCCTCCAGTCTTGTAGTATGCATTCTGTGTCCAGGGAGGTATTGAACAGGTCATCTAGTGGTCCTGCCAGGATCTCCGCCAGTTCCTTAAGTACCCTAGGGTGAATACTGTTTGGTTCCGGTGCCTGGTGCCCTATGCAAGCCCTGTCTAAATCCATTAATTAAGTGGTGGCTGCTAATACATGCCCTGTGCAGGCTCCATCTAAAACTATTAATTAACTGGTGGCTGCTAATACGTGCCCTGTGCAGGACACATCTAAATCCAATAATTAACTGGTGGCTGCTGTTACATGCCCTGTGTGGCCCCACCTACAGCCATTAATTAACTGGTGGCTGTTGGCTACATGCCCTGTGCAGGCCCTGTCTAATATTATTAATTAACTGGTGGCTGTGCTACATGCCATGAGCACACCCAGTCTAAAACTATTAATTAATGGTGGCTGCTGCTACATACCCTGTGTGGGCTCAAATGGAAATTAATTGGTCCCATGTGCTGGCAAACTACAGACAAAATCATGGACTCGTAGCTGCTGTGACATAAATGCTACCAAAAGAAGCAGCTGTTTGCATGCTCAGAATGTACTGCTTAAGCAAATTTGGATCAGTGAAAAACCTCCCCAATGGACTTGTGCTAATAAGTGCACAAAATCCAGAAGAGAGCAGGAATCACAGCCTTCTGCAAGAAAAACAAGCCAAAGAATTTTCACAATACGTTGCTTTTTATTAAAGCTCAATCAAACAAAGTAAAAGGTTTACGGGTTACACTGTGTTGTTCCCATCAGGGGTTATGTGCTGCCTAGTATGTTTTGGTTTATAGTTTGATTTTGCTTAATTGTTTGAATTCTTTTGCTGGTTTTTACTCCAGTAGACTTACATTTGACTCTCTTGTTATGCAAGTTTTGGGACTCCTTCACGTCATTCTAGGGTCATATGGGGCTTCAAGGTACTCCCAGTACATGTAAGAAAATTGACTCTCAGACCTGGTCTGTTAGGCTCCCTGATGACCTGTTCCAAATGCTGCTGATGGTGGGGGTTCTGCTTGGGAGAGGCATTGTCATTCAAGGTGTAGGAGCTCGATTGATCTGCTCTGTAATCTTTCTTATTTTATTTTTTTTATTTAGTTGTTTAACCAGGAGTAGCACACTAAGCTAAAAGCTTTTTTACAGGGGCGACCTGGGAGCACAGGGAAGTTAAGTGACTTGCTCAGGGTCACACAGTATGCAAGTAGAAGCTGTGGGATTCAAACCCACGTCTGATCTGCAGGATGTCACCAGATTTGCAGCTCAGAGCCTTAAACCCCTGCGCTATACTGCCTCCCATCTTAGTTAAATCAAACAGGGAATTACACTTGCATGTGCACTGCATTGAATGTGACCATTTTAAAATGTTCTCTACAGTGTAAGCATCAGGATATATAGCTTGTCCTCATTGATAGCACACACAGCTCATAAAAATGACAGGCTGCCAGCCCCTGCTCAATGATACCCTTCCTCACCAGCTATGAGTTGACCTTGACCACCACCAGGTGAACAGAGCTAGCAGCACAGAAGTGCACACAGAAATCCCAAATAAGATCCATAACTTACTTAGTACAGCTGACTGTGCTCCTCTCCCTCCGACACAACAGCAATTCCCTGCAGTCTAGTGCTGAGTGGTCACTATGGGGCTGCAAACATACAAAATGGCATCCAATATTTGTAAGCAACACATAAAACCAACACACACAAATCATCAAGCTGCAGCCCTATATTGTTCCAGGTTAGAGTTAGAGATGAAGTTAAAGGTCATGAAGCATTTCTCCCTTCCTGATTGGATGGCTGTGGGCGACTGCAACCAAGGGTACTTCACATTGTCACTAAACATTACAGCAAATGTTTAAAAAAAGCACATATGTAAAATCTGAACATTTATCTATTGGTCACAGTGACCTGGTGATCCAGTTAGCTCCCACTGCCAGAATAACCATGTATACCATGTTTGTAAACACTCTTGCCACCAACAAGTGAGAGGGTATGTTCCATTAACTACTACATTTCATGCCATTTTCACCTGCTGCCATTTCATGCTACTACATGCACAGATAGGAGATGAGGAGAGTGTTGCAAAATAAATATTTCAATCTAGTTGTGTGTACCAGAATAGAGTGGCCCTATTGTGCCATCAGGTAATTAAAGTCTCCTAATGTTAGGTCTATTTAGTTAGCGAGCTGCAAAAGTTGCTTGGTCCTCTACAGTTTTTTTTTTAATGTTCCCCTATTTATCTGTGCTTGTTTTTCCTTGCATAACATGTGCTAACCATCAGAAAGCGAGGCCCAAATTCCCAGTCATGGTGGCATTGGTTTTCTCGAAAGGCTGCATAACTGCACTTTGGTTCTTCTATTACAATTGCCAACCTGCTGCGGCACACCCTCAGGGTGTGTAGTGCTGTGAGGCAAGGGAAACTCATCTCCACCTTGATTTGGATCATCTAGCCAGGGCACTCCGCTCCAGACTCGCGAGAGGGCTGAGAGAGACTGCGAAGTAACGGCGTTGATAATTACACTTCTGGGCAGTCAGGAGGCTGACTGCCTCATCATGGGGTCTTCTGTCTTTTCACTCATGCCTTTAATTGACACACAGCCTGATTCTAGATGGGGCTTCAAAGGCACTGAGATCCTCGGACTTCTGCAGCAGCGTTGCTGTTCAATTAAGTTTAGTGCTCCCATCTGATGGCAGGCATTAAGTGACCACGAAAAGTTTAATTTATTATAGATTGATTTCCATGTGTGAGTCATCACAGTTGAATTCCCATACTGTACATTCTGACAGAGAGCAAGATAAGGGACAGATAACCGGCTCCAAAAGTGTGAACGTTACCGAGCACTCTCGTGATTAAATCTGGCCATCTAGCTATAGATTCTGCTATAGATACAGATTCAGCTAAATAATTTATTTTAATTAAATATGTTCATTTACTGCAGATCTTCAGTGTTCACAGTAAGTCTTATTGTTGTGGATCTCTAGTGTGTTCACATTTGTTCCCTTGCAGCTAACACTTTGGGGTGATCATCTGTTCTTAGCATCTGGCTGTCTTCTGAAGACACTGAGTATGATGGCACAGTAGTGTTCTCCTAGAAATAATGCCATATGCTTTGAACGCAATATATATGGGGAAGCTAATGGGCAGGTTGAAGAAGAGCAGCCTTCTGACATCATCAGACCAGTTGATAAATAGTCTGTTGAAAGCATTGTTTATTTGAAAAGGAAAAAAAAATATTAAAAAAATATATATATATATATATATATATATATATATATATATATACAGACTTGTATTGAACACCATTAAAAGTATTGAAAGTCACATTGGCACTAGAGTTATTGTTTTAACACCATACCTTCATTCTGATTACATATTGTCAGTAGAATATTATATCAAAACATTACTAAGAGCTACAGGGAATACTTGCTATTCTGCACCTATGCTTATGTCTATGAGTATTTGTAATTGGTGTACAGGATAGTACTCATTTGCAATTTCTTATAATGTTATGCCATAACTTTTTTATCTTAAGTAGTGAGCTGTGGTCACTGGGAGGCCAAGTGACTAGCTCAATGTCACACACAAAAAAAAAAACCTGCAAACTCTAGAGCCCAGTGCAAGCTGAGTCACAACTCTTATTTAGTAATCTTGTTTACCTAACACCTGTTCTGTTCTAAAGCTGGACTACTCCTGCTACCTGGAACTCTCATCCACTGAATGTCACACCAGTACCACTGATTCAGAGTGATAGCAGCACTGCAACTGTTATTTGCATCCCTCTCGCACCCACTCTAATACTTCTGCAGATGAGCACTATCCTGTAAACCAATTACAGCCAAATGCTCATAGATGTAGGCATAGGAGCACACTATCAAGTATTCCCTGTAGCTCTTAGTAAGGTTTTGATACACTATCCAAATCTAATGCAGATGTGGCTTTTAATACTTACAATGGTGTTCAATACAAGTCTGTATATATATTTTTATCATTCACACTGTTAGTGGGAACACTGATGATCTGCAGTAAGGAAACGTATTTAAAAAATTAACAATTACTTAACCAAATCTATAGCTAGATGGCCAGGTTTAATCACGGAGTGTGTTTGGTAAGTTTCACACTTTCTGACATAGTTATCTGTCCCTTATCTCACTCCTTGTCAGAATTTACAGTATGGGAATTACTAAACTTGGGATGACTTGCACATGGAAATTAATCAATAATCAATAAAACTTTCCATGGTGACTTAATGCCTGTCAAATGGAAAATAGAGATGGAAGCTGTTAGTTTTAAAACTAATATGCTTCACACAACACAGAACAGTCTGCCTCAACTGGGAGTTGTGGGTTATCTGGGCTGCCTGAGAAATAGTATAGATCAGACTTCATATGCATCAACAAATTAGCAGAGAGGAAAAAATTACCTTTGGCAGCTACTACAATATCAGTAAATAAATGCCAGGGATAAGTAACTTGCCTATCCATAGTTAGACAATGTTCAAAAGAGCATTGCATGTGGGGAGGCACAACAGGGAATGGAGTGGTGTGGCCCGGCAGGGGGCTGCACAGGGGCCAGAATGGTTAAGGCAGGCCCTGATAGCTGTGTTTGTCTTTTCAGTTTCCAGGTGCTAGCTTATTCTGCTTCATGGTAAATGCTTCTCTCAGAAGCATGAGATTCCATCAAGCAGATGAGGCTTCCACACTCTGGTGACTAAAAAGACGAACATGATATTTTTCTTCTTCACATCGACAGCACCACGTGCTGCAGATCAGATGTAATTTGAAGATTGACTGCATCACAGACTTTTTGAAGGCACACTCATTGCATTGAGATTTCAGCCACAAGGATGGTATGCTGCCACGGAAAGCTACTCTGAGCACTTTAGACCAACTTGGGGAACAGCAGGGCAGTGGGGCGGCTCAGGGTTCAGGCAGGAGTGAAGTTGTAGTGGACCTCGCACATGTGAACTTCCTACAACCAGGCAGCTGCTTTCGGATGACCTAAATGTGCCACGGTCTGGATTTTCGGGCCTAATTCACTGAGGTATAGCCAGAATTCCTGATGGTGATTTGCAGATTGGGAGATCAGTCTTCACAATCATGTCTGCAGTGGGGTGCACCATGATTTATTGTCTAGTGGATGATGTCAGACTTTGTGTGCACTGATATAATAGCCACAGTTGTGGGTTGGGTGGCAGGAAGAGAATTCTACAGGCAAAAGTACTGCTCCAAACTTCATGTAGCTTGGAAAACATAAAGATACTTAAAAGGAAAGAGATGGCTCATTTCCAGGTGAAGGGTGTGGTGGTTGGGGGAGGGGTGTTAACAATCATCCCAGTGGCAATTCAAGTTCAGTTTATCTTGTGAGAAGCTGGTGCAAGCATTGTATTTGTGTCACTAAGACTGTGACCCAGATTCTAAAGTAAACCTGAACTTAGCTTTGCACAAAGGAAGTCAAAGTACAGTGTGGGGCTGGGGGAGGGGTACGGAGCTGCCAGGATGAGGCTGATGCCAAGAGATGCCAGCTGCAAACCAGACTATGCCCAGTGACACAGTGTGTGAATATTTGGGAGGGATGGGCATGGGTAAGAGGTGAACTTCAAGGGTGGAGGATTACATGCCTCTTCTTGTCATGGCTGATTGGGGAAGGGGGGGTGAAGGTAAACTTGAGGCCAAGATCTGACTGGTGACTAAACCTGCAGCAGCTGCTGAGCTCAGAGCTCTGGTGGGCAGCATGATTAGGTCTCTTCAGCTAGCTGAGCACCCTCTTGCCCACATCCCATAGCCACCACAAACTTTGTCACTGTGTCATGCTCTTCCTAAAGTTGTACTGTTCATGTTGGTGCTAATGTAATGTACTCTATGTGGAGCCAGTGCAGCAGGATAATCACTTTCACGGGTGGAGCAGTGGAAAAAAAATTCAGAGTCTGATCATGCTGATAAATGTTTGCCTTCTGTGAACCTCGATTTGTGACTGCAAGAAGTGTAACTATTTTCTTAGGATTTTTTTGTGAAGCATTTAATTAACATAGAAAATGTAGGCAGATAAGGAATGCCAAGTCCACCCAGTCTGTCTGCAGCCCTATATTTGTGTGCGGCCACTGACCCTATCTGGTCAGTGGCTTTTCATCACTGCCTCCCACCTCACCTCAGGGTTCCCTTATGTTTGTCCAAGGGACATTTCAAATACCCCACTGCGGTTGCCCCCACCATTTCCTGTGGTAGAGTATTCTATGCATCCACCACCGCCTCTGTGAATAAAACTTTCTTACATTACCTGTCAATGTCACCCCTCCAATCTCATATCATACGTCCTTGTTCTTGTACTTCTTCTGGAAGATGCCTCCCGCATCTTGCTTATGCCCTTGAAGTACTTAAAGGTTTCTATCATGTCCCCCTGCGCCCTCCTTTCCTCCAGTGAGTACATATTAAGGTCCTTTAATGTCTCCTCATATGTTATGTTGTGCAAGCCCTGCACCATCTTGGTTGCCCATCTCTAGACGGCCTCTCCCTGTCGATGTCCTTGCGCAATTGTGGCCTCCAGAGTTGTACACAGTATCTCGGTGAGATCTCACTAGTGTTTTATACAAAGGTATCACCACCTGCCGCCTTCTGCTAGTGATGCTCTGCCTTGCACCCCAGCATTTCACTGGCCTTCCCTGCTGTCTTTGTTCTCTGGGTTGATACGTTAGGTCATCAGAAATGATAACCCCCAGGTCCCTTTCTTCCCTGGTGATTGCCAACACCTCACCCCCATCCTGTAGCTGTCTCCAGGGTTCACTCTCCCCAGGCACATTATTTTGCAATTCTTTGCATTGAACCACTGTTGCCACACCTCAGACCATTTTTCAAGCTTCCCCAGTTCCCTCCTCATTCTCTTCACCCCTTCAGGAGTATCTACCCTGTTGCAGATCTTGGTGTCATCTACAAACAGGCAAACCTTTATCTCCAGCCCTTCCGCAATGTCACTAATAAGGACATAAACATAGAAAGGTGACGGCAGAAGGAGAGTAAAGGTCCATCAAGTCTGCCCTTGAGATCCAGAGATCATAGTGATCAATGGACACATAGGAAAGTGACAGCAGGAGAACAATAGGCCATCAAGTATGCCTGTTGAGATAAACAGAGTATGTCCTTCAGATCCTGACAAAGAGTGATGCATCAGCACAGTGTACTACTGTAACTGTACTAAGTTTAGCATAATCCTTTGTTTTGTTTACTGTTTCCTCATATCTGCTATTCCATTTATATTATCATCAGGCCCCGGTTTTTCATTGTCCACCTTAACCACTTCTTGTGTTGTTATTTTAGCTATATCTGGTGCTGGACACTGCAGTAGTGTCACCCTTGTGGAGCAACCACCTTCAGCCATCAGGAGTAGTCTGTCTTCCATTTGGTCATCTGTGCAGCTCTGTTTTACTGGTTGTGTGTCAAGGCTGAATTTGGACTGGTGAACATTACAACACAAGACACATATCTGGGAGGTAGGTTTGACATGTGAAATCCAGAACAGTATGGAACTGCTCTGTTCCATGTAATGATTGTTGATGAATCTCAAGGTGAAGGAACACATTCAGTAAACCTTAATGACTCATGACTGCTGATTCCCGATGAGGAAGACAGGGCAACATTAGCTACTTGCCTTTCTGTTGATAGGGAGAACATGATCATGATATCTGAAAAATGCCCCATCATACAAAGTGGTCAGACAACTAAGTGGGTGTTTTCATTTACTGTGTGTCAGTGCTCCTGACCTGGTGGTAAGTAAAGTACCCTGATCCTGATTTGTTACCCCATCTCTGCTACTTCCAATACCACAACTTTTTCCCTACCATCAAAGGCAAACAGCAAGCCAAAACCCCAGTCCTCTGCCTACCATCAACATAATTTTCTCACCATGTGCTCTTGAAAGTTTGACATGATGAAAAAGCAGTGTTACTAGGCTTATACTCAGTTTAACATGGAGAGCTGATAAAAGCTGCAGAAAATGTGCTGAGCGGCATGCCCCAGGTTGAAATCCCAGCACTGCACATTTAAACTTTCTGCTACATTCAGAAGTCTGGTGGCCTGCCCTTTTCTATTTAATTCCAAAATGGCATGCATACCTCTGCCCTGCTGCTCTAAAATGTTGTTGCAAGCAGGTTGCTTACACAAAGTGTTGGAGACTTAACTCCTGGTGGGTCCATTTAAAAATGTTGTCTCCCATACCTCCCCTAAGTTGTGATCTCCAGCAAGGTTGAGGGGACTGTGTTCTGGTTCTGATGGAAAAAACTGGGGGAAGGCCCTAAAGTAAGATACATTAGCATAGTGCCTCGACCCAGAGTAAAATATAAAGTGTGTCAGAAGGCTGTATAGTCCAACACCATGGGATGCTGTACCTACCCACTTCACCTTAATCACCCCACACATGGATTACCATAAAACTTAACCATAGCTCAGTATACTTGAAATTATTGACTTCAGCTAATAATATGTTCACTAATAATATACTGAAGAAGCATTTGTAAACTAGCATGTGGATATTGGAATGGGTCCATTCAGTCACTACCTCTGCAGTGCTTTTCACCTAGGCAGTGTAGAATAGCTCCTTCATTTTGATAAGGTAGCATCGTCTGCTGTTAATTTATGTGGACCCCTTATTTTTGGCAGGAGCAGAGTGTCTTTAATCAAATGATTGCCACAGTGCTCCCTTTTAAAGCAGCCATGGCATGCAGAGACACTTTCAATAATAGCGATTAACAGCACTCTTAAAACATTTTGTGTCCTATGCCGCCAAAGTGCCTCTGGCCCACTGCCCTTTCATTATGCCATCAAGGGCTGGGGCACACACAGGAGAGCTACCAGAAGTCACCAAAGGGCCTCTCAGATTGGAGCAGCACAGTAACTTGCACACTCAAGCTGCGCGTTGATTCTCAAAAACTCCAAAGTGGCAGCGTTCCATTTTTATGTCGCTTGCACGCATGTGCAAGAAACATAGTGCCATCATCCGAGTTTTCGGAGGTGTGGCAGCCCTCTTCCAATTCAGTCAGTGTGTTTGCAGGCACGGCCGCAGTTCTCCAATCACTGCTGAAGCTGTCTATGACAGCAGTCTAAAATGCAGTGGTGTACAGTTGAAAGGGGGAGGTACGCTTCAGTGAGTAGTGATAAGATATCACCTGCTCATGCGCGCTCCCCTACACACACACACACACACACACACACACACGTCTGCCTGCGTGCTCAGGCCCCCCACACTGTATAGCTGACGGGGTGCTCAATCCCGTCGGCTGTGCTGCACTCCCCAAAAACTGAGTTGCACATGCCATGCTGGGTGCCCACCCCAGCATGGCAACACATGGTATAGCCGATGGGGGTGCCCAATGCCCCGTCGGCTCCACTGTCCCCCCCCGAAAGTACATGGTGCCACGCTGGGTGCCCACACCAGTGTGGCAACAGATACTATCGCTGATGGGGGTGCCCAATCCCCTGTCGGCTCCACGGCCCCCCCAAACAGCATCCTTGTGCCACGCTGGGAGCCCACCCCAGTGTGGCAAATGTCTCGCTATCGTCTCCTGTTTTAAAAAAAAAACCTGCAACACAAAACGGTCCCTCACTGTCTGGGCCCCCACCCGCACCCACCCACTGCACACCCTGCCTCCCTACACCCCCACCCCATACTTACCTCCGACCCCCGCGACGATCTTCGGTGGGACCAGAACACGCCTGCACTCTTCAAAGCCAACCGCGAATTGAGAAAATGCCGGTAAGCTGTATAATGTAATAAATAGGGTTTTTTCAACTTTGCTGCATATCTCAGGCATTTTTTGGAATTTTTGCACCAAATTTTCAACATGGGGTTTTTGGGACCCTTCTCATGAATGCTCTCACTGTCATGGCGTTAATCGGGCCCGAAGGGTGATTTCGCAGTCACTGCATGAAATCACCTTTTGGCACTGATTAATGAAATGACACTGCCAGTGTTCATAAGGTGGGCTCTCAAAAAGCCTATGTTGAAAATTTGATGGAAAAATTCTAAAATGACTGTTTTGTATGCTGAGTAAAAGTTCCCTTCACACGCTATAAGTTCGCCAAATTTTCAATATTTTCACTTCAGAGTTTCAACATTGCCATTTTACCACACCTCCTTATGAGCAGTATAGCTGTCATTTTTCACATCTTGCCCAAAACGTGTTTCCGCCCATGTAGCGCACAATGGCGCAGTCGGTGTGCAAAATCACTGTATGGGACACATTAAGAAAATCACAGTGACACTGTTCATGAGCAGAGGTCTTAAAATGACTATGATGAAAATTAGGTGGAAAAATTCCTAAAAATGACTGTTTTATGAGCCTGCATTGCGCAGTTCCTACGCATGCCCGTAAGTTTGCAAATTTTCAATATTTTCACTCCAGATTTTCAACATTGTCATTTTACCACACCTCCTTATGAGCAGTACAGCTGTCATTTTTCACATCTCGCCCAAAACGTGTTTCTGCTCATGTAGCGTACAATGGCACAGTCAGTGTGCGAAATCACTGTATGGGACACATCAAGAAAATCACAGTGATATTGTTCATGAGCAGAGATCTTAAAATGGCTATGTTGAAAATTTGGTGGAAAAATTCCTAAAAATGACTGTTTTACGAGCCTGCGTTGCAGACTTCCTACGCACGCTCATAAGTTTACGAATTTTCAATATTTTCACTCCAGATTTCCAACATTACCATCTTACCACACCTCCTTATGAGCAGTACAGCTGTCATTTTTCACATCTTGACCACAATGTGTTTCTGCCCATCTAGCGCACAATGGCGCAGTCGGTGTGCGAAATCAATGTATGGGGCACATTAAGAAAATCACAGTGACACTGTTCATGAGCAGAGGTCTTAAAATGGCTATGTTGGAAATTTGATCACAAACTTCCTAAAAATGACTGTTTCACGAACGTGTGTTGCGCAGTTCCTATGCACGCCTGTAAGTTTGCAAATTTTCAATATTTGCACTCCACTGACTTCCAGATACCTACACAGCACATACAAGCAAGCAACTTTTGGCATTGACAAATGCTTGTTTTAACAGAGGTAGTGTAAGTGTAGTCATGTAATGTAGTGCACTCCCACTGTGTTTGTAACTGCACTGTATCCCGATTAGGCAGCAAGATAGACCCAAGAATAAATACATTGTATGTGTGTGTAATCACAGTGACAACAGGCCAAATGACAGTGCTAAAATTCATGTTTCGTACTTGCACATGAATCACTTTAGAGGAGAGACCAATGACTTAGTTACATGACTTGATTGGTAACAATGCAGAGGCTTCAGGATGGGAAACAATATGGCCTTAGCCACCATCACAGTGAAATAGGACTTGGGGCAAGCACTGCAGGGAGTACCAGAAAGGATGGGCAGGAGAGGGGATCAGGGAAGGTAAGGGATGGAAGGTAGTTTCCTTAAATGCTAGAAGCTTGGGGAATAAAATGGTAGAACTACAGACTCTCATGGCAGAGAGGAAGATTGACATGGTGGCCATCAGCAAAACATGGGCCACCCAATACCATAACTGGGACCTGGTGGTCCCAGGATACAGGATATTCTACAAAGATAGAGTTAATGGAAAGGTAGGGTAGCGCTTTATGTGAGAGAGGGGCTGAAATATGTAAGGGAGGAGGGGGAGGAATGCAAAATGGAGTACCCATGAGTGCAAATCCAGGACACCAGGAATAAGACACTGAGATTGGGAGTGGTGTATAGGCTGCCCTCCCAAACAGAGGAGTTGGATAGGGAATTGGTGGGACAGATCCGCAGAGGCAGTGGGAAGGGGGTGTGTGGTAATAGTGGAGGACTTCAACCTGTCAGGAGTGGATTGGAGTACCCATGCCACCAATAATAGAAGAGAGCAGGTAGTGCTGGACGCCTTCCAGGATAACTTCTGATGCAGTTGGTTAGTGAACCAACCAGGGAAGGGAACATCCTTGATCTCATGCTGACTAATGAGTAGTGTGTGAGGGAATTGAGGGTGGAAGAACCACTGGAGGTGAGAGACCACGGGTCCATATGGTTCCAGTTGAATATTGGTAAGGATGGGGTGGGGTCTGACATGAATGTGCTGAACTTTAGGAATGCCAATTTCAAGAGGCTGGGTGAGGTGGTACAGGGGTTCCTGGCCAGAATTCAGCCTAATATGTACACAAACCAGAGGTAGGAGCTCATAAAGCTAGGGCTAGTAGAAGAAACCAACTCCTGCACCAAGGCCCAGAGTAAAAAGGCTACGGCTAAGAAACCTAGCTGGGTAAGCAAGGGAGTCACGGAAAGGGTAATGAGGAAAAGAGCTGCACTGAGGAGATACAAAAAATGGGAGGGAGAGGACAGAGAGGAGTACCTGAAGGAAGCAAAGGAGGTGACTAGAGCAGTAAGGGCAGCAAAGGCATCCAGGGAACTCAGGTTGGCACAGGGCATTAAAGAGGGTGGGAAGGACTTCTTCAGGCACATCAGGGAAAAAAGGAGTTCTAAGGAACAGATAGTAAGGATTAATAGGGAGGGTGGATAAGTGGATAAGGGGGTGAAAAGGCAGAAGTGCTTAATGACTAATTCTGCTCAGTATTTACTAAGGAGGGGGAAGAGATACCCGAGGTAGGAGGGAGGGTAGAAACACTGTTTAATGCCTTGCTGGACTCAGGATGCATTCCTCAGGATTTGAGGATGGTTCATGTGGTCCCCCTCCATAAGAGCTGCCCCAAGGATGAACTGGGGTACTATAGACCAGTGAGTCTCATGTCCATATTTGGAAAACTAATGGAGACAAAACTGAAGGAGAGGCTGTGTCCCTGCTGGAGTCCAGTGGGCTGCAAGACAGTAGACAGCATGACTTTATCACAGGCAGATCCTGCCAGACCAGCCCGGTAGAATAATATGACTGGGTGATTGGCAAATGGACAAGGGCCATATGGTGGATGTCCTGTACCTGGACTTCAGTAAGGCATTTCACTCAGTGCTGCATGGAAGACTTGGAAGATAGCTAGAAGGCACAGGAGCAGGTGCAAAAATGGTAGGATGGGTGGCAAACTGGCTGTAGGGAAGGCAGCAAAGAGTGGTGGTGGAAGGGGAACTGTCATCTCCAAGGGCAGTGATGAGTGGGGTTCCACACTTGGTGTTGGGGCCAGTGTTATTTGGTATATTTATTGCAGACATTTCTATGTGCATCAACAGTAAGATCAGTCTATTTGCTGATGACACCAATATGGGAGTGGTAGTGGATGACCAAAGGGGGTGGCATGGTTTGCAGGAGGATCTGACAAAGCTAGAGAGCTGGTCAGATACCTGACAACTGGGGTTCAATGCCAAGAAATTCAAGGTATTGCATTTTGGGGCAAAGAATCCAAGGAGAAGCTACCAACTGGGGGGAGTTCAGTTAGCCGAGGCTGAGGAGGAGAAAGATCTGGGGGTGCTCATTACAGGATCAATAAGCAACTCAGCATAGTGTAGGAAGGCAGCAGCAAGGGCCAACAAAATGCTGGGTTGTATTGCAAGGGGTATAAACACAAGGAGGGTGGAGGTGAGTCTACCATGGTATAGATCGCTGGATAGGCCTCACTTGGAGTACTGCATTCAGTATTGGCACCCGTACCTGAAAAGGGACATTAAATTGCTCAAGAGGTGCAGCGCAGAGCAACAAAGATGATCCAGGGTCTGGTGGACTTACCATATGAAAGTAGGCTAAGAAAGTTGAACATGTACACACTGAAGGAGAGGAGGAATGGAGGGATATGATGGAGACCTTCAAGTACATGAGAGGAATAAGCAAGGCTGATACGGAAGTGCTATTCAAAGTAAGGGTGGGGAGGGACACGCGAGGCCATGATATGCAGTTGGAGGGTGGAAGATTCAACAGGGAGATGAGAAGACACATTTTTATGGAGAGGGTGGTGGCAGAGTGGAACATGCTACCTGCGGAGGTGATGGCCTGTAGAACAGTGAACTACTTCATGAGGGGCTGGGACAGGGTGAGGGGGAGGATCAAGGGGAGGTAAGGAGGGAGGGAAGCTGCAGAATAGGGTTGTTAGCCACATAATCAAGCAGACTCGATAGACAAATAGGCATTTTTCTGCTGGCAGTTTTCATAACATTAACTTTATTTTCCCCTGCCACCCCAGGTATTCACTTCAGAGAACAGCAGTATTGAAGAAACATGGTGAATGCAGAGGTTCAAAAAAATTTCTTCTGCCTTTATTTTGCATATGACAATTCCATTGTAGTCAGAGCCTACAAGGAAATCAACTTTCCAGATGGTACTGGCATTCAGCTGGGATCATAATGTCAGTGCAACTTTAAAACCTATGATATTGATGAGTGTGGTAAGAAGATAACCAAGGATGTACCATATAATGGTATTGTTTTTTACTGTGAATGCAAAAAAAAGTGCTTTTAGATGCACAAAATGTGGAAGCCTTAATAATGAAAAACAAGTCCAATGAGAACAATGCTTCAAGACTTGGTGTCCCTTGACAAGGAGAGAGAAGCAATTTATCAAAACTGAGCAAGCGGACTTCTGGTTCCGCCACTGCACGTAGCAGCAGCTAGACGAACAGCTCTCTGCCTCGTCTATTCTAAAACCTCCCAAAAAACCTGCTGAAAGAATCAAAATTAATTTAAAATGTCTGGAGGAGGTTCACAAAGAGATCGAGGAGGGAGGTCTAAAGCATTGTAATCCAGACTTGAAAGAGAAGGCAGAGATTCGCGTTCAGGTTCCCTGGTACGCAGTTCGGGCCAATCTAGAAACACGATGGCTGCCAAAAATTATGAGACAGATGAAGAAGTGGAGCACTTATCAAGAAACTGATATGAATCCCTGATGAAGGAGCTTTAAGAAATGCGAGCAAAAAATAAAGCGGAATTCAAACAACTAAATCAGAAGCTTTCCATGGTGGAGGGTCGTGTTCGGAAAGTGGAGGATAGAATCTTAAATGCGGAGGCTGGCCTGCAGCATCTAGGCCATGCTGTATTTGCCCTTTGCAATCATGCCATACAAATTGAATAGAAGTGCATAGACTTAGAAAGTCGATCTAGATGAGACAATTTGCGCCTTTACAGTCTGAAGGAGGGGACTGAGGAAGGGGACATGGTTGAATTTGTCACTGACCCATTGAAAGGTGTTCTTGAGCTGCCATTAAGTTACAAGCTGAAGATCGAACGTGCACACAGGGCCTTACTCCCCAAACCCAAAAACCCGACCACCAGACCTAGATCAATAATCATCAAATTCCGAAGTTATCGCACCAAGGAAGATATTCTCCGCCGTGCATGGGCTAAGAAAGAGGTCAAATACCTTGACTCCTGTTTATTCTTTGAGCAAGATTACCCGCCTGTTATACAGAAGCAACATATGGAGTACATCCCACTTATTAAACTCTTGAGAAACAAACAACTTCAGATTCAAACTCCTTACCCAGCAAAACTGAGAGTATTTTGGAAGGAGGGGGTTGAATTGTACGATACCCCACAGAAAGCCAGTGAAGCTGTGCAAAAGCAGGGAATCGAGGTACCAAATGCTGCTAGGCCCCCAGCTCAAGAGGAAGGAACTTACTGAGGACTGGCATATCGTCCCTCTGAGGAAAAATAGGGTTCTGAGTAGCAATGCAATCACATCAACCCTGCACGAATTCAAGGAGCTAATAAAGAAATTGCCTGGAATCTCGGAATCAGACCTTGGGAATGCTGAGGGGTGAGAGTTGTAACTATAAACTCTGCTTCTTTTGATGCCTGGGCTGTGTACTGGGAACTGACCGCTTCGCCTCCCAAATATATATATCCTCGAGGTAAAAAAACCTTTAATGCCCAGATTCTAGGTTGACAATATCTGTCCTATGTCCCCCCCCCGGGTATGCTATGGCCCTTCTCGAAAGAGTAATTTAGGCCCCTTGGTTTTATGATCTAGCCTACAATGGTGGCCTGGGACTGGATTAATGACATTGCTCGGGCCTTGTAGACTTTAGCACAATGCTGAGCACACTCGCCAGAAACTTGGATTTATAGATTGCTGAACTCGATCCCATGCCCCCTGAGGTTCAAACCAATGCTTTCTTGTGAGGATTCACTGTTTATTTCCCCCGAATGCGATGGAGATGAGAGTGCGAGAGATCCCGCTGTGTAGAGGGGAAACGGTTCCCTTACAGCATGGTCGGACTCGGAGAAGTGCAGAAGTTACCGGAACTTATAGACTCTTATTTTTTCCTTTTCTTTCTCTCTCCCCAACTATATGGCACAAAATACAATTAATCATACTGCATATTTACAGAGGAAACACTGTGCAGCACCCAGAGGGATGTATATTAGTTTTAATTTTGCCAATATGGCGTACATCTATTTACCTGGGCTGCACGCAACATTTAGTGCCTAACACACTCAGGTTGGGGAAGGGGTGGCCTGCTAAATGCGGGGAGGCTGACTTCTGTTTTTTTTTTTTTTCTTTCTTAACTGTTGGGTTTCTATGCTAAATCAGTTTGCCCCAGAGATATGAATGTCCCCCCAACCGTAGTGAGCGATTTTCCCTGTTGGGAAGGGGGGAGGCTTCCGAAATTTGGGTAAGTACTTATAAGCAAGTACATGGCTCCCTGCAAACAAATGGAAGCATCTACACATCCAGAAATCATTCACCTTCGATGCATCCTATGTAAGGAATAACCAGAGGGGCTGCCACATTATATGTGATTCTTAATCAGTTAACAGGGCTCGGGTGTGCTTCGGGGAGGATGTTTTGTGGGAACACCCATTCCTCTTCCGTACGTTCCTCTGTGTGAAGGGAAATGATGGAGAGGATGAAGACATTTGTAACCCCTAGATGGCACTATCCCAGGAGCTACTACCCCTGCCTGATTTGCCACTAACAGGTTGAGTGGCCTGGATCCGATGGTGGGTGCCTCCACCCAGAGGTCAGGTTTGCAATAGTTAAACTAACTTGGTCACAGCCCTCTGGGACACTGCAACCCCCCTTTCTTCCCACTAGTGGCCCACACAGTATATCAGAATTACCTTCACAGTATACACTTACCCCCAGGACTGGTTCAGGCACTGGGACCCCCTGTAAAATAAGAAGATACAGTGCAACAATCACAGTAAAATACTTTAACATAGACAAATACCTCAGGCAGTATAACTTTGCTGAAACAAGCAGTTCTGATTTATTTAGGGGGATATAACAAGGACAGGGGAAATCAGGTTAATTACCTTATCACTTTACTCATCTACCTATGGCTCTGTGCACAGGCCTATCCCTACCAGTTACTGTCCCTGGGTACCCAAGCCCTAGTGGCTAGTCCAAACCGTGGCAGCTGGTAGGGGCCCTTTCACACAGTGAAAAGAAAAATTAGTTAAACAGTCAGCAGTACAGTAATTCCATTTGGATTCAATGTGACAATTCAACAGGGAGCGACCCTGAATTAGTACTCACGACCTCCAAACAATATAGGGTCCTTCAACATCAGCAGGGCTACTCTTGAGCTCCGCAAGACTCCTCACACATTTATATGACAAACTGCAACAGGCAAAAGTCCTTTAATGGCAGCAGGATTCACCTGAGCTACATAAGCCTTCTCACACATTTATATGGTAAACAGTAACAGGCAAAAGTCCTTTATTGGCAGCAGGATTCACTTGAGCTACACAAGCCTCCTCACACATTTATATGGTAAACAGTAACAGGCAAAAGTCCTTTAATGGCAGCAGGATTCACTTGAGCTACACAAGCCTCCTCACTCATTTACTGTATATGGTAAACAGTAACAGGCAAAAGTCCTTTAATGGCAGCAGGATTCACTTGAGCTACACAAGCCTCCTCACACATTTATATGGTAAAAAGAAAGTACTATACCAGGCAGGCTGCTTCTCTATCCTGATCGCAATTACTGCACAATAACCGGGAGAACACACAGCAGATTCAGTTACTGACAGACCGAGCACAATTCAACAATTTCTCCAGTCTTCTACAGGGTGAGCCTGGTTTCTACTCTTCAGATATCCTTTGATTCTCTTCACAGGACGGATTCAGTCCTAACAAGCAGTTACACAAGCTGCAGACCGGAACTCGGGGCCTTACACACGTTTCCCGACTAAAACTGCACACCGAAAAAGCACAGGGCTCCTTCCCTCTTCACTGCCAGAGCTCAACTGAAACTCCAGCAGACAAAACCGGGCACTTCCTTTGAGTTCCTCCCAGTTCTTGGCTGGATTGGCTGTCACTCACAATAGACTGCCCCTGTTGGTCCAAAAAGGCGCCGAAGTCCAAACTACATCTCCCAGAGTCACTGCCCATACAATCCTCTTGTGGCTGGCTCAGATTATGATTCCAAGTTCTGATTCATCCAAGGCACCATTTTAGAGCTACCTTAACCCACACTGATTGGTCCAGTTCAGCAGTTCAAAACTAGAATGGGGAACTAGGCAAACACAGTTCTGACTGCAAAGAAAGCAGGTTAGACAAACTGTATTTTCATTATTACTGTAAATGATTTCTGGCAAACAGTTACATCTTTCAGATAGGTTCCTTTGCCTCCTAGTGACTGCAAAATGGAGTGAATTGGCAGCAGCTCGAGCGGTACTCAAGCAGAGAAACACACAGTCCCCCCCATACAAACTAATTATGTCTGCAAGCAGACAGCTCTTAAAGAGAAAGTACCAGAGGCTCTAAAAACACTCACAGATAAATGGCTTAAACGCCAAACACTATTCAGGCTTGGAGCATTCAAGCAAGCTCCTGGAAGTCTTTTGGGAACCCCCATTTGCAGGGGGTTACATAAGAATTGCATATTACCAGGCCTACATGATTAAATATCAGAATGGCCGGTGGAAATCTGCTGTTTACTGTTCAGGCTTCGGGCTGTAGTCCTGTAAAAGCTGAATTGCTTAAGCCGATTGGAAAGCATCTGCTATGCTTCTACCAGGGGTGCTGCCTCCAGCACATTCCTTCAGAGATAATCCTGGCTCAAAGTAGCTGGCTTTGCCACTGATGTACAACAAGCTGTGCTGAATGCCCCTTTTGCAGGCTCCAGGCTGTTTGGGACTTCTCTTGAAAATGCTCTGCAGGGGTTTCAAGAGCTTCAGTCATCCAAAATGACTTTAAAGTCTATTAAATCCCTAAACCTTTAAACTGCCGGGGGCATGGTAGTGGCTCATTTCATAGGCCAGTGGCACATAGTGGTCATGGCTACTGTCAGCAGCCTTGTCGTTATGGAGGTGGTCCCTTTCCCATACCAAGATATCCAAGTTTATCGGTCAAGCCGGCCATGCTGCCCCCAGTACTTTCTGAATTTCCACTTCCTCCCTCTCAACTATCTCCTCCCAGGGTACAAGTGGGGGGAAGGCTCTCCTTCATCTGTCAAAATAGACAAGGGCCCTGGAAATAGTGGAAAGGGGCATGCTTTGAGTTGCTGTCCACCCCTCGAGTTCATCTTCCACCTCCTAGGCATTATCCTGCACTTGTCTCTTCTGAGAGAGACTACAGTCAATTGAACACTGACAGGAAGTGTATGTGATTAGGTCCAAAGAGGTAACCAGAATAGTCAGGGTGGCCAAGGCTTCCAGAGAGCTGAGGCTGGCAAAGGGCATCAAGGATGGGGAAAAGGACTTCTTCAAGTACCTAAGGGAGAGAAGGAACTGCAATGACCAGATAGTGAGGATTAGGAAGGACAGGGGGAGAAGGGGTGGGTGGAGAAAGGGGTGGATCAGGCAGAAGCACAAAATGAGTACTTCTGTATTCATGAAAGAGAAGGGCGGACAGCTACCTCAGGGGATGGGGAAGGTGGGCAAGGGGGGGAGGGGTGACAGATAAGGTAATTACAAAGAGCAGGGTGCTGGAGGTTCTGAAGGCTCTGAGGGTGGATAAGGCACCAGGACCAGACACATTCACCCTAGGGTGCTGAAAGAACTAGTGGAGGTATTGGCGAGCCACTGGCAGACCTGTTCAATACCTCCCTGGACACAGAATACATACCACAGGACTGGAGGACGGCTCATGTGGTGCCCCTCCACAAAATTGGCCCAAAGGATGAACCAGGCAATTACAGACTAGTAAGCCTCACATCCATTGTAAAGAAACTAATGTAAGCAATCCTGAAAGAGAGGCTGATGAACTTTTTGGAAGACCGTGGACTCCGGGACAGTCAGCAACATGGGTTCATCTCAGGGAGATCCTGCCAGACCAACCTAGTTGAGTATTATGACTGGGTGATAAGAGAAATGGACGAGGGCCATGCAGTGTATATCCTGTATTTGGACTTCAGCAAGGCCTTTGATTCGGCGCCTCATGGGCGGTTGGGGAAAAATTTGAGTATATGGGGGCAGGGACAAAGATGGTGAACTGGATTGTGAACTGGCTGAAGGGGAGGCAGCAAAGGGTTGTGGTGGTGGGGAACTCTCATCCCCAAGGGCTGTGATGAGAGGGGTTCCACAGGGCTCTGTACTGGGCCTAGTCCTGTTTAGGATTTTCATATTGGATATCTCACATGGCATCAGGAGTAAGATCAGTTTGTTCGGTGATGATACCAAGATGGGGGTGGTGGTGGATGACATAGAAGGGTTGCAAGGGCTACAGGATGACCTAACTAAACTAGAGGAGTGGTCAGAAACATGGCAGTTGGGGTTCAATGCTAAGAAGTGCAAGGTACTGCACTTTTGAGCAAGGAACCTGGGAGGGGCTACCAGTTGGGACGGGTTCAATTAAGTATCACCAAGGAAGAAAAGGATCTAGGGATGGCATACTTAGGATGGCAGAGAAAGGGGAGATGCTGTTGATGGGGTACTTTAATATGCCGGATGTCAACTGGTGTACCTTTGCTGCAGCCACATCCAAAAGCAGGGCCATTCTCGATGCCCTTCAGGTGGCATGCCTCAGACAGCTAGTTTTGGAGCCTACTCATTTGGGAGCAATCTTAGACCTCGTACTCTCAAATGGGGACAGTGAGAGGATTTCAGCTCTAGAAGTGGGTAGCCATTTGGGAACAAGTGACCACCAAACAGCGTGGTTCAAGATAAACTCAGCTACAGAGTCAAGCCATACAAACATGAGGGTTCTGGACTTCAGGAGGGCTGACTTTGGCAAGATGGGAGAGTGCCTTAGAAAAGCACTAGCAAACAGGCTAGATGGAGAGGTGGAGCAACAATGGGGAAATATCAAAACTGCCATCACAGAGGCAACATGCCTTTGTGTGAAGTAAATAACAAATCAAAATGAAAGATAAAGTCACTATGGTTCTCAAAAGAAGTGGCGGTGAAGGTTAGGGAGAAAAAGATAGCATTTAGGAAGTATAAGGAAACGCAGAGGGAGCAGGACAGAGAATTGTACCAAATAAGGCAGAAGGAAGCAGGAAGGGTAGTCAGAATAGCAAAGGCCCAAACTGAGGAAAAGATAGCCAACTCCGTTAAGAAGGGGGATAAAAACTTTTATAGGTACCGTATTTCATAGTTTTGAAGCCGCCCTTACTTTCTAGCCGCTCGTGAATTATAGCCCGAGTTAAAAATAAACTTTCTAATTAAAGCAGCCCACGTTTTTAAGCAGAAATTAACAACCAAATTAATTACAGTTAGACCCTCTGCCCCAAAGTATGATTCAGAGTCAGAGTTTTGTTTAATGGAGTGGTGGTAAAGTACAAAAGTAATAAATATTATCACTCCATGTCAACATCCTTCTTCGCTGCAGGATTAACATTTTACTCTTCGGAGCAGCTATTCTATGCCGCACAATGCAGTGTACTGTACAGCCCCCTCACCTTCCACTCCAGGGCACCATTCTGTACCACAAAAAGCAGCATGTAGTACAGGAGTGCATGGTCAGGTTCCCATAGAACAGACAACTACGGGGACAGTTTATTCCAGCTACACCCAGTAATTGTTTAAACAACTTCTTTTCGTTCTCCTTTCAGGAGCACACTGCTTTGGGCTGGAGGAAAAAAAAACAGACCATATTTTTAACTATCTAGTATGAAGCTTTTACTTTCAATGGAGCAGCTTTTTTTTACATTTAAACAAAAAGGAGCAGTTCTGCTTTGCTGCACACAAGGATTTGGTTGACTTCTTCACTTTTCTCAACGGCATTCGGCATATCGGCAGTATATTCTTGCTCTGAATTTCAAAGCTAAGCACTAAACTTTCCCAGATCAGCTGTTTGTAATTATAGCCGCCCTCATTTAGACGCCGTCCTCGAATTAAAGCCTTTACCAAAATAAAATATAGCATTTAAAGCCTCGGTTACAAAATCGATGAAATACGGTATATCAGAAAGCGTAGAAAGACAAAGGGAGGGATAGTGAGGCTGAATAGAATGGATGGTGGGTGAGCAGAGAGGGACAGTGAAAAAGCAGGGATACTGAATGAATACTTCTTTTCAGTCCTTACAAAAGAGTAGGTGGGGGATGTGCCTAATCCAATTAACAGAAGCACTCTGGATTGGGGGGGGGTTGATCCCAGTCTTTTCGCAGAAGAAAGGGTTCTGAAAGAACTCCTAAAACTGAAGATGGACAAAGCAATGGGGCCAGATGGAATTCACCGTAGAATTCTAAAAGAATTAAACAGAGAACTAGTGGCACCACTGACTACCTTTTTTAACAAATCATGGGAGGATGGTGTAGTACCTGAGGACCGGAAGAAGGCAGATGTGATTTCCCTTCACAAAAGTGGGACTAAGACAGAGGCAGGAAACTACAGACCTGTCAGTTTGACCTCTGTGGTAGGGAAAGCGATGGAATCACTCCTGAAAGAAAGAAGTGTTGAGTACCTAGAGTCCAGTGGGGCACAGGACCCAAGCCAGCATTGGTTCTCAGTGGGAAGGTCATGTCAGACAAATCTAATTGATTTCTTTGGGTGACCAAAGTAGTAGACCAGGAAGGGGCTGTGGACATGGCCTATGTAGACTTTAGCAAGGCATTTGACAAAGTCCCACACAAAAGATTAATAGTCAAATTAACCAGCCTGGGAGTGGGTCCCAGGGCTGTAGCCTGGGTAAAACATTGGCTGGACAACAGGACACAGAAAATAATTGTAAATTGAGTCCACTCTGAAGAAAGAGGGGTTACTAGTGGGGTACCGCAGGGTTCAGTACTGGGTTTAGTCCTTTTTAATGTCTTTATAAGTGACATTGCAGAGGGACTGGAAGGAAAAGTATGCCTCTTTGCAGAAGACACAAAGATATGTAACAGGTTGATGCACAAGGAGGCGTGTAAAGGATGAGAAGGGACTTGGCAAAGTTGGAGGAATAGTCAGAAGTATGGCAGCTTGGATTCAATGCAAAGAAGTGCAAAATAATGCACCTGGGAAACAAAAACCCAGGGTAAGATTACACAATGGGGGGGTGGTAGTAACAACAACAAAAATGGAAAGGGACCTGGAGGTAATCTCTGGGTCTTCCCCATTGTTGCTCCACACCTCCTTCTAGCCTGTTTGCTAGTGCTTTTCTGATGCACTCTGCCATCTTGCCAAAGTCAGCCCTCCTAAAGTCCAGTACCCTCACTTTTGTATGGCTTGTATTTAAGCAGATTCTCCAGTCTTCTACAGGGTTAGCCTGGTAGGTAGCTGCGCTTTTACACAGCCTCCTCTGACTGCTTCCTAGTGGATTTAGTCTGACACTTGCTGGCATTTTAAACCGCTGACTTCTGGCCTTCCACACTCACTTCCCACGCGAACACTCAACAGCGCAGGAGCCCAGAGCTCCTTCCTCACTCACAGGCACAGCGTCTCTCTTCCTGGGTGGTTAAGGCAAGACTCACAATTCAGGTGCTACCCAATCCCATAGGTGGGCTGCAGATGCCAGTCACTTAATACTGCCCCTACTGGTGCAAACAAGGCGCCATAATCCAGACTTCACTTCCCAGAATTACTTAGCTGTGTCCCATTGGTCAGCCGGCTCCCTTAAGAGTCCTAATTCTGGTTGGCAGCTACTTACTCCATTTTAGGTACCCCCCGTGTTCCTATTGGACCCCTCACACAGTCCAGGTCCAAAATGGAGGGGGCAAGCACACAAAGTCCCAGCTGCAATGGAAGTAGGTTAGACAAACTGCAATTTCACTAATACTAATAACAATTATAACCAAGCAGTTACATCTATCAGGAGGGATCCCTTTGCACTTACCGCGACCATAAAATTGTAGCAATTTCACCGCAACTCAGGCGGGATTCGAGCAGGGAAACACAGTCGCCCTTACACAGTCACTGGAGCCTGCAAGCAGGCAGCTCTTAAAGAGACCATATGCAGAGGCTCTAAAAGCACTTGCTGCAGTGCCATTTAAACAATGGCTTAAATGCTGAACACCATCCAGACTTGGAGCACCCAGCAAGCTCCTGGAAGACTTTTGGGAACCCCCCATTTGTAAGGGGGTTACACCCTTCCTGGCCTGGGAAACCTTGGCATCCGCGTCAAGTAGTTACCCTTAAATCACTTTAAGGCAAGCAGTTTACACTGACAGACATCAGACCTTTGGTTACATACATTAAATACTGTAATACACAGTTTCACAATTGTTTATACAACATTACACATACAGCCAACCTTCTTTTCATTTATAACTCAGGTCATTATCTCTTGCCCCTGACACCTGAATAGAGGTAGCCCTCCCCTATCGGCTATCTGAGAGCTAACGGGGGCAGTAGTCCCCTACTCAGAGGGTAACACTAACAGTTGGGTATCATTTCCCAAGGCTAATTTGGGCAAGGAGCTCAGGGACACATACACCCCTTTATGGACTACATTTAATGGCAGGTCCACAGGCTGACCCAGGGACTTATAACTCAGCCGTACTACAGGCCATACTTCTCATCTGATACATCTAGGGGTCTCGGCAAAACCTGCTACAGGCCCTGACTCCATTTCAGCCTCACTTAGATTAGTGGGGGGAACCTCCATAGGGGAAGGGGACCCAGGGCCCATAGTTCTTTTGGGAACAGGACCCTCACTGCTTGGTTCAGCTAGAGACATTTCTGGCACTATCAGGGTGCTGTCAGGGCACTCAAAGTATTCTTGTTGCTCTGGCATATCAGTAGCTGGCTCCCCCACATCACTTCCTTCTTCTGAAAAGTCAGATAGCTCAGCCAGGCTAGACAGTTTAGCCAGGCTCAAGGATCCCACCTCTTCGTCTTTGGTGGCACTCACTTCATCATCTGGGATCATGGGCTCCAGAGACAAAGCTGGGGGCTCAGACAGTCCAGGAAGCCCAACTTCATCCCTAGAGTTAGTTAGGGGATTGCCGCTAAAGAGTTGACTCAGTTCATAAGAGGGGTAATACTCAACATCATTTTCACTGTCCTCAGACACAGACTGAGGATCAACTTCATCAGAGGGGGATGGAGAAGGCCTCTTGAGTTTGAGTTATGAGGAGTCGACCCATCTGGATTTCTTTTTGGCAACGGCTCTAGTTATAGGCCCAGAGTGGGGGGGGCATTGGAAGGTTCAGTCTCTATCAAAATTTGTCCAATTGGCAGCAGGTGATTTCTGTGTATAGTTTTCACATCTTTTGAATTGTTTTCAGGCCCCACTTTATATACAGGTAAATCTTTCAATTTTCCCATGACAATATGAGGGAGGTGATGCCATCTGTCAGCAATCTTATGTTTACCATGCAGTCCCACGTATTGTTCAGAAGAGACTGAGGTGCAAAAAGGGAGGGAGGAGTGGCCCTGTATGTCAATGAAAATATCAAAGCTACGGAAATTCAGAATACACATAAGGAGCCAGAAGAACTGTGGGTCACCCTGGAAACAGAAAATGGGACAGCCATAAGAACTGGGGTTGTCTGCAGGCCCCCAGACCAGGGGGGAGGACATAGACACATTACTGTTAGAAGAAATACAAAACATGACATCTAAAGGGGAGGTTCTGATAATGGGAGACTTCAAATATACAGATTGGTCAATACCAGTAGGAACATCTGCCAGAACTAGACACATAGTGGATTCCTGCAGTGGGAGGGCCTCAAACAACTGGTACAGCAACCCACAAGAGACAGGGGTATCCTAGATCTAGTACTGACTAACAAGGAAGGGATCACAGATCTCAGGTAGAAGGTCACCTGGGGGCCAGTGACCATCACATGGTATGGGTCAATTTGGCTACTACATCTAAATCATCCCATTCCAAGGCAAAATATGGGACTTCAGAGGAGCTGACTTTTGATAAGATGGCCACAGAGTTAAGCTAGTCCTGGCAAAAAGAAACACAGGTGAGGGGTACAGGCAAAGTGGGCAAGCATTAAGGATGCAATACTTGAAGCAACATCCCATTGTGTTAGACAGAAAAGGAAGTGCAAAGAAGAAGAAACCACTTTGGTTCTCAAATACAGTAGCAGAAAAGGTCAGAGCCAAAGGCTGGCCTTCAGGAAATATAAGGGGACACAGCAGGATGAAGATAGGAAGGCATACCAAACTGCCCTAAGGGAAGCAGGGAAGGCAGTAAGGCAGGCAAAGTCCCAAACTGAGGAAACACTAGCACAAACAGTAAAAGAAGGTGACAAGACTTTCTATAGATACATTAGTGAAAGGAGAAAGTCCAAATGGGGTATTGCTAAGCTTAATGGAGAAAAGGGAGCATGTGAGGAGGAGGACCCTGTAAAGGCATCTATCCTAAATTGATACTTTTGCTCAGTATTTACTGAACAGAAGGTAGGGCAGGGCCCACAGCTCAGCATCATGGATACAGGGGGGAGGAAGGTGAGCACTACTCCCTTCACAAAAGAAAGGATCCTACAAGAGCTTGCTAAGCTCAGGGTGGATAAGGCAATGGGACCTGATGGCATACATCCCAGGGTACTTAAGGAACTACAGGTGGAACTAGCAGAGCCATTAGCAGAACTGTTTAGTGAGTCTCTGAGCACAGGAGAGGTCCCAGAAGACTGGAGAAGGGCTCATGTGGTCCCGCTCCACAAGAGTGGTAGCAGGGAGGAGGTGGGGAACTACAGACCAGTCAGTCTTACCACAGAAGTGGGCAAGATTACGGAGGCACTCCTTAAGGAAAGGATAGTGCAACACCTGGAATCCATAGGGGCACAGGATCCAAGACAGCATGGGTTTACAAAAGGAAGGTCCTGTCAAACTAATCTCATAGATTTCTTTGACTGGGTAACCAGAATGGTGGACCAAGAGGGAGCAGTTGATGTCACCTACCGTGACTTCAGCAAAGCTTTTGACACTATTCCACATAGAAGATTGATAAATAAGCTGGGTAGGCTCAGGGTTGGTCAGAAGTTGGTCAACTGGGTGGCAAACTGGTTGACGGGCAGAAAATAGAGAGTGGTGGTAAATGGTATACAGTCAGAAGAGATGCAAGTCACAAGTGGGGTACCTCAGGGATCAGTCCTGGGGCCAGTCCTCTTCAACATCTTCATTAGTGACCTTGCAGATGGACTAGAGGGTAAGGCTTGTCTGTTTGCAGATGACACCAAGATTTGCAACAGAGTAGATGATCCAGATGGGGTGGGCAGAATGAGAAGAGATCTGATAAACTAGCAAAATGGTCAGAAAAGTGGCAACTGAGATTTAATGCAAAGAAGTGCAAAATCATGCACATAGGGAAGAGAAACCCTGAAGCCACCTATAGGCTGGGAGGGGAGTTGCTAGTAGTCACAAAGGAAGAAAGAGACTTGGGCATCATCATCACTGATGACCTGAAATCATCCAAGCAGACCTCTAAGGCAGTAGGTAAGGCTAGGGGGGTGTTAGGGTGTATTAGTAGGGGTATTACAAGTCATAAGAGGGAGGTAATAATCCCTCCTTTACAAGACACTGGTTAGGCCCCATCTGGAGTACTGCATGCAGTATTGGAGGCCACGCCTTCACAAGGACATTAACCAAATTGAGGCAGTCCAGAGAAGGGCAACCAAAATGGTGCAGGGACTGCATCAGAAGACATATGAGGACAGATTAACAGAGCTCAATATGTATACCCTTGAGCAAAGGAGGGAGAGAGGTGATATGATCGAGGCATTCAAACACCTTAAGGGCATTAACAAGGTGAAAGAGTCTAACATGTTTAAATATAAGAAAAATAGCAGGACAAGAGGACACAGCATGAGATTAGAGGGGGGCCGATTAAGGGGGAATGTGAGGAAATTCTTTTTTCACAGAAAGGGTGGTGGATGCATGGAATGGCTTACCACAAAAAGTGGTGGCTATGAATACAGTGCAGGGCTTCAAACAGGCATGGGATAGGCATAAGGGAGCAATACAAATGACTATGAATAGATAGGCCACTGACAGAGCAAAGGCCGATGGCACATTTATAAGGTAGAAAAAGAAATGGGCAGACTGGATGGGCCTTGCGGTCCTTATCTGCCGTCAACTTCTATGTTTCTATGTATGTTACATTCCTCAATAGCATTCTATCTCCTTCTTTCAGTTCCACTGCTTTCACTTTCTTATCATACCTTTCTTTATTGGCTAAATTCCGCTTAGCAGCCATGGTCTGGGCTAGTTGGTAGGCATGATTGAGTTGGGCCTTCAGCTTCTGCACATACTGTAGATGATTAGTTGCTTGAACCCCATTGGGAGAAACCCCAAAACAAACATCTACTGGCAATCTGGTTTCCCTTCCAAACATCAGTCTATATGGGGAAAACCCAGTAGCATCACTTTTGGTGCAATTATAGGCATGTACTAAGGCACTGATCTGCTGGCTCCATCTAGGTTTGTCTCTAGGGTGCAAGGTGCCCAACATATTGAGCAAAGTGCGATTGAATCTCTCAGGTTGAGGATTGCCCTGGGGATGGTATGGGGTGGTTCTTGACTTCCGTACTCCCTACAAGGATAGCATTTCTTTAATCAGATGGCTTTCGAAATCTCTCCCCTGATCAGAAGGGTTTCACTGGGGGGCTCCATAGTGAACAAAGAAATTCTCCACAAGGACTTTAGCCACCATGGTTTCTTTCTGATCTTTGGTGGGGAAAGCCTGGGCATACCGGGTGAAATGGTCAGTAACTACCAATATGTTGCTGATATTCTTCAGATCTGGTTCTAAACTAAGGAAATCAATGCAAACCAGTTCCATAGGGGTGCTGGTAGTGATGTTGACCAGGGGGGCAGCTGTCTGAGGCAAGGCTTTCCTTTGTAAACAGCAGGCCACAGGTCTTAACATACTGCTCTATGTCAACACTCATTTTGGGCCAGTAAAATTGGGTCCGCACTAAATCAAGAGTTTGGTCTATGCCAAGATGTCCCATGTGGTTATGTAGGGACCTCAATACCAGTTCTCTAAAAGCAAAGGGCAACACCAGTTGTTGTTTGACTGCTCGCCGCTCTCCGCCCACGGTCTCCCTGTACAATAGCCTATTAAGCAGTTTCAATTTGGGTCCTTCTTTGCACAACAGCACAGTCCTTAGGTCAGGGGAGCGCAATCTTGACACATCTTCCCCCCGCTGCAAGGCTTCCAAGACAGAGTTTGTCATGGGATCTCAGGATTGAGCCCATTGGAGGCTATCATCACTGAACTGGGGCAAGCTCCTGGAAGACTTCTGGGAACCCCCCATTTGTAAGGGGGTTACATAAGCAATGTGAGAAGGTGGTAGGGAGGGTTGGGGGATACTGGGATGTATAGGGAGAGGCATCACCAGCAGAAAACAGGAAGTTGTTATCCCCCTGTACAGACAGTTAGTGAGACCCCATCTGGAGTACTGCGTCCAGTTCTGGAGACCCCATCTCCGCAAGGACCTAGACAGGATGGAGGCAGTTCAGAGGAGGGCAACTTAAATGGTGCAGGGTCTGCAAGGGAAGCCATACGAGGAGAGATTAAAGGAGCTTAATATGAATAACCTTAAGGAAAGGAGGGAGAGGGGGGACATGATAGAAATGTTTAAGTACCTCAGTGGAATCAACAAAGTCCAAGAGGGTAGCATCTTTCAGAAAAAGAGATGTGCAAGAACAAGGGGACACAATTTGAAGATAGATGGGGGACAGCTCGGGGCAATGTAATGAAGTATTTTTTCACAGAGAGGGTGGTGGATGCATGGAACAGCCTTCCTAAAGAGGTTGTGGGGTCTAAAACTGTGAGAGAATTCAAGAATGCATGGGACAGACATAAGGCAATGTTTGTGGGGGGGTAGGAAGAAATAGGCTGTTGGTTAAATAGGATCAGCAGCTTATCCTCTAGGCAGGGAAATGGGCAGACTAGGTGGGCCAAATGGTCCTTATTTTCCTTCAAAGTCTATGTTTCTATGTTTCTAAGGGAATATGAACAACTCAGCTCAGTGCAAGAAGGTGGCAGCTAAAGCAACAGGATGCTGGGGTGTATTGCGAATGGAATCTTCTCCAGAAGGAGGGAGGTGATCCTGCCTCTATACAGGTCACTGGTCAGACCACACCTGGAATATTGCGTGCAGTTCAGGTGCTCATTTCTGAAGAAGGATGTCAGATTACTGGAGGGGGTACAGCACAGAGCAGCAAAGATGTTCCAAGGTTTGGAGGACAGACCCTATGAGGACAGGCTGAGGGAGCTGAATATGTACTCACTAGAGGAGAGAAGGGATCAGGCGATATGATTGAGACCTTTAATACATGTTGGGGATAAACAAGATAGGTACACAAGGCATATTTAAGTTGAGGAGGGGGAGGGACACAAAAGAGCATAGTCTCAGATTAGAGGAGGGAAGATATAGGAGAGATGAGGAGACATTTTTTCACAGAGGGTAGTGGATAAGTGGGACGTTCTGTCCGAGGAGGTGGCATCCTGTAGGATGGTGGGCAGTTTTAAAATGGAATTGGACAGGATGAGAGGAGGGTAAACGTGAGGGGGGAGGAGGGGGGCAGCTGCACATTTGAGTAGACTTAATAGAGGACAAGGCCTGTTTCCGCTGGCAGATTTGTATGTTCATAAGAAAAAGATCAGTTACAAACTGTATCAGTAGATCTTTGAGAACCGGTTCCCTAAGTAATTGCCTGAACCAGTTTTATGGGAAGGGAAATGTTGGTCATTACCTAGGGGACAGTCCTTTACTTTTGTGACTAGTACTGTGGGTTATTTTATTACTACCAGATAAGCGCAGAAGGGACCTCAGTTTAACATATTCTCTACATCCCACCAGTTACAGCATCCCCCTAGTACTGCACTTGGGTGCCAGCATTTATGATATGACCCAAGTCCCATTGTAGGACTAAGGCCCACAACCTCTTCAATGCCTTATTGTGTTTACTTCTGAATGATCTAACAGTTAAGACTCAGGGGTTGAATGATTAATGCTGGTATTGGACCAAAGTACTCTGAACATTCTGGGGCAGAGAGCATGTATAGGAAATCCACTAAAAGTAATACTGAGATGAAAACACCAAGTAAAAGAACTATATGTAACCCCATGCAAATGGGGGTTCCTAGAAATGCCAGTCTGGGTTTACCTTAGCCTGGCTTGTTCTGTCCTTCTCCCGCTGTCTCTCGGGCGTCTTCCGACTTGGCCCCTAAGTTTTCTGGCTTCCCAGGTCCTGTTTGCCCTCGTGTGTACCCCAGCTTGCAGTCAAATGAAAATCCAGCCCCTCGGGGCTTAAACTGCTGACCACGGACTCCCTCTGCAAAAGTGCTGCCTCCAGGGCAGCTAAGTGCCTGATGTGGAGCCACTTGTTTTACAGTTGCCTCAAGGACTGTGCCATAGGTCCTGGGACCCTTCCACCTATTTGGGACCTCGGTGACCATGAACAGCCTGCTGGGGACTGCTCAGATGAGAATTAAAGAGTTCTGACTGGGGCTCATTTGAGTCTGCCTGTGCAGGGCCCCGGTCATCTGAATAATGCTTAACAGTGTATCTGGCTGCCTCCAGGGTAGCTATGTTCAGCTCCAGCTGAAAAGTAAAGAATTAAAATGTTTTAAATAATGGAACTGTTGCTGCTTGTTGGGAATATACTGTGCATGTGGGGAAAAGTTCTTAAAGTTAAAATGAGTACTGTTTCCCTGGCAATTCCAGTATCTTGGACTCTGTGTGTCAGCCTGTCAGCTGCTGCAAGGGGAGCTTGCATAAGTGTAGTAGCGACAGGAAAAGTAAAAGAGCCATGTTTTTCATCTGTGCAGTGACTGCAAGTACAGCCTTTAAGCTATAGAACTGTGGGGCTTTTGAGGCAAATAATTACTTCTTTCTGACTGCACCAGGACATTATTCAGGACTGTATCTAATCTGCTATAAGGGACAGTGGGTTAAGCAGCCATTGCCAGCAGTACAGCCAATTGGAATTACAGCAATAGATAGCCAGGACTTGTGGGACATTCACTGCATCTTATGGGTAACACCCAAGTGCTTATGGGGGCTTACAGGGACATTATTTTAGGTGCAAATTCCACAACCCAATTGTGCCTCGAGTGTTCTGATTGACAGGTCCTTCAGCAACTTGGATACATGTCACCCCATCCCTGTTACCAATCAGAAGTCAAGCTAGGAGCTCTATAAAGAGACAATATTGCCAGTTTGTTTGGAGATTCAGAGATGCAGAACTGAGAAAGAGAGCAGCAGAGGAGGCTCCAGCCTGCTGGGAGCCCCCATGGGGGAGGGGCTCAGGCTTCAGCCATGCCATCAGGCCTGGGCCACTTAATTCAAGCCCTTTCAGTCTTCAGAGGGCATTGGTTATTTTCTTCAGTTAACAGTTAACTAGTTACAATAATTGGGCTTTCTGCAACAGCTAGTCTGGAGGTTGCCAGTACTGTCCTCCAGAGGCTAGCCTTCCCTCCCATGTCGGGGAAAGATGTGGACTGAAGAATCAGATGTCCAGCAGCGGTGAGAGTGCTGACCAGACCAGATGACATCATGCAGTAGTGAGAGCGCTGACCAAGTGCCTCAGCAGTGAGAGAGCTGAAGAAGTCTTCAGGATACCTTTGATTGCAGAAGAGACCCGTGGAGGACCTGAGTGAGTACCCTTGTACCCCCCGGTGCAAGGGAGAAGCTAAGCAAGTAATCTTGGGGGCTCCATGCCCCATTATGAAATGTGTGCTGTTAAGTCATCAGTCCGGGCTACTAACCTCATAAGAGACTGCCTAGTTCAAGTAATGGATGCATCTTGTCTGTGGCCCAAATGGCTAAGTTGCAGGTGCAGCAAGATGCTGGGCTTAGTGAATCATATAAATGTGTAGCTATGGGTTAGAGTCCTGCCATCATGGAGCTGTCTGCCAAGACATGCTTGCCACTTCATGATACAGGAGACCCTAGAGCATATAAATGTCTAAGATACCTTCAAGAGAATGTACCTGTGTCTGCACAGAATTTCATCTAAGAGTGCTTTGTATAAGTGTTAAATGGCTAGATGTGCTGGATAGGACTCCATTGTGGATAATGTTCTTGCTATATAAAATGTATTGGATGTGATTGCCTGTGACTAAAGTATGGGATGCTCGATAAGTGTCGTTGCCAACTTATTCTGGCTGGATGCCTTTTGGTATATAAAGTACTGGATGTGACCGTGTTAAAACTGTGTTTAGGATGCTTGACAGAAGCATCACTCTCATTGCATCGGATGGGACTTTCAAATATTGTGCTGAATGTTCTGGATGTAAGATCCACATAGTTTGTTCTGGAATGTTCAGAAGTCTGCGAGTGCAGGGCAATCCCTGATTTGTCTGCAAATGCAGGGCAGTCCCTGCTTTGTCTGCTAAAGTGCAGGGCAATCCCTGCTGTGGTTGTAAATAGTAATTTGCTGCTTTACAAAAATCTGGTTCCAAGTTTCCCCCACCCTCAAATTAATAGCCGGCCACCTCGACCAGCTGCCACTCCATCAGGCCTGCAACATCTTGGAATGTGGTATCTGTTTAACCAGTATGGTATGAGATTGTGGGGTTTCTGCTGTATCTGGGACTTGTACCAGTGTGGGTAATATTAATAATTCTGTTTAACATCTGATTTATCAGCAGCTAGATAGTCAGGGAGCTGGATGTCTTAAGTCAAATGGTAAAATGTGATTTACATCTGCCTGTTAATATGTAGCCACCCAGCTGGAGGGTTTACCAGCGAAAATCTAAACAACATCCATACATGTGTAAATACGGTAAGATATCCTCTACTCCTCCTGTTTCCCTTTCCTAGCTCCTTTATTACCCCTGATATAAATATCTTGTTGTTGTTGTTTGAAATTCTGTGCGAGCTTATTATTAGCGAGAGCCTTTAATTCAAAATGTTGAAATGTGGGGAGCTGTGTCTTGGGGCATGTCTGGGGAGGGTAACGGGTCATTGTGGGTGGTGTAGCAGCTCAGGGGGCTACACTCAGTACCATCTCACCCACGTAAAGCACCCTGAGTGGAGGCACTGCGCAAAGGTTTTTAAAAATGTCATAAGTTAGCGAACCCAAACCCCTTAGCCTATGTCCAGGGTAGTAGGCAGGGGTGTAACACTGGGGGGTGACCAGGGGTTACATATAGTTAGAAGTTAGTTAACTTCTTTTGTGTGCAATTTTCATTTTCTGCCCCCCCGTCACTCCAACTCTGGCCCCACTAGAAACAATGCACCCACAGCCCTGGTTCCCACCGACTTTACATACCTATACTCTACCCACATGGAGCCATGGTTCACCTCTTGGTTGGGGTAAGGGCTGGCAGGATATATAATGCCCCAAGGTGCAATGGCCCAGTATGGTGCCCCAGTCCCCAGTACCACCCAGTTTGGTGCCTCTGAGTGTCCTGAGCGAGGTGAATATAGCCCCTGGTCAGTGGAAAATAAGTAGCAGGGAAAGTGGATTGCACAAATAGTGACATGAGGGCCCCACATTGTAAAAAGGATGACTGTGGTTTAAATCCCCTGTTTCCTCTCCTTTCTTAGCCTTCTACTATAGTTTTCCTGCCCCCAGTATGGCACAAGTTAAGTGCCTTGTTTGAATTTGCCAGCTCACGCTGGTCAGTTGGTTGTCTTCCACATTTCCGGGAACTCGGTGTCTCAAAAGTCGGGGGGCTACTTAAGCATGCTGCATGGTGGGAATAGGAGGACAATGAGCTATCAAATAAACAGCAAAGAGAACAGTGAGTCAGCGACCAGCCGGCCAGTGACAGCAGGAGGAAAGTTACTTCAGGCTTGTGGGTTCCCTCGCTGTGTCCTGGTCAGTCCAAAGAAGTAAAGTAGCTTGATGGTGACTGTTATAGTATTTATTTATTTCAAGATTTTACCCGGAAAGACATATTGGACTGGTAGCAGCTCGCTTCCAGATGCGTCCTGGTGGAAGGGAAGATAGGAGGAGAGAACAGATATAAAATACTGCGTAGAGATTCGTAGAATGGAAGTAAGTGTATCAAAAACAAGACAATAATGCTTAAGAATAAAAACTGCCAAACAATAAGTTACATACAATGAATTGTAGAATTGATGGAAGAACAAATATTAATCAACATAGCAAAATAAGGAGCAGATGGATTAATAATGCAAGGGAAATGGGGAAAGTTGAAAAACATGATAATAGATTCAGGAAAAAGGGGTTTCAAAATAATGTCAGAAATAACTGCAAGAGTGGGAAGAAAATCCACGGAGGAGAACTTTAAGAGCAGGAAAAGAGGGAGCAGAGCAAATAGAATGGGGAAGACAACCCCGTAGTTTAGAGAAAGGGAATGAGAAAGCAGCTTGAGCAGAAGTAGATTTCATGTGAGGGAGAGCAAAAGAGCGAGAGCAAACATTGTGAAGAAAGTAAGAGGATGAAGGGGAAAGTAGAGGACAGAAGCAAGATATGAGGGGAGAAGAGGGCCAAACCAGCAGTTTAGTTTGGACCATTAATCCTGCGGTCATGGCAGCAGATGTCCAGATGAGTGAAGAGGAGCTGGGCAGCAAGAAAGTGGTGTTCGAGAGTAGCAGAGTCGATCAGTCGATCGGCCATAGTGAGGGCTCAGTACAGCCCCATTTTTTATTTTATTTAAAAAATTTCGCCGGCCTGGTGGCGCTGAGGGTTGAGGCGCTGGTCCCTACACCTCGCGCACGCCGCGACCCGTGTCGGGAACAAGCACGGGTTGTTGGGGTCGGCGGGGAGGAGATGGATTGAACGTCTGGAGGACTGCTCTCCATCTCCGGGTTGGGGGGATTCAGATGGCCAGTGCTTGCCTGACTCCTAGCGGAGGCTGGGGATCGACAGCACGCAGCCGCACAGACAGGGGGAAGGTGGGACGTGGCAGACGCTTGACTAGTATGCGCATGGGAGCGTGCGCGTACTCAGTCACTGGTGTCATGGCACGCCATGCCCGCCGGGAGAAAATCGGGGAAAAATGGAGCCGCAGCACGACGCTTGCCTCGCCGCCATCCCCGAGGACGCCCCGGCATGGACCCGCTCTGCGGGTTGAGTCGCTCCCACCACCCTGCCGCAGCGGGTAAGTCACGGGTTGCGAAGGAGGGGTCTTATGTCCGGGGATGGCGCCGGAGGAACGGGCGGCAGCGGGGAGGCTCGAAAAAAAAAATTAATTTTGGTCCCTCATCGGCGGCATTCAAGCAGCTGTAACAGTGAGAAGGAGAGACAGACTGAGTGGGAGGAATCACGGTGGTGAGAAAGAGAGAGCAGAAGGAGCATAGGGGATGTAATAGCAAGGCCCTTTCGCAGGACCACCTATCACGAATTTCCCACAGCACCAGAACAGCAATCTTTCCCCAGCACTCCAGCCAGTAGTGCCAGCATCCACCATCTCCATCCTCTCCAGCAGCACATCACTGTGGGTCGGGTCGGGGAGTCGGCGGTAGCACCACAGGGTAGATGCTGACTGCCAGATCTGTTCCTTTCAAAAAAAAAATAAAAATTAATCGCGCCAGATGGCACAGCAGGCAATGGCAAAGGCCATTAAGTAAGGGATCAACCAGAGACTGGACTGAGTGGGCAGACAGTTCAATATATAAATAAAAAGCAGCTCCTGCAGGGCAGAGCAGAGGGGCAGGGAAAAGCTGCATTTAACAGAGGCACAAATTCAAATAAAAGAAATGCCCAGGTCAGCCAGGTGGGCAAAGGAATACCAAATGCTCCAAGAGGGCAGTGAGTAAGGGACAGGCAGGCCCATATTGTGTTGTTTTTTTTTTTTATCATTAATATATCAGTACCCAGTGGGCAGAGTGAGGAGCAGGCAATCCCCAGCTAAGTTTAGAAGGAGCATCAGCAGGGAAAGGCAAGACAGAACAGCTAATAGCCTAGGGGAACCACTAGCAAGGCCAAGTCAAGGGCTAGTGTTAGATAATTAAATCATTTAAGAGTACTGTGGCAACCAGTTCCAGCCAGAAGCAGTGGAAGGGAGCAGACATGTCCCTATTTAGGCACCCAGCAGCGTAGCTTACACGGCCCTAGCTGAGGGCTAGTAAATTGTTTACAAGGTCTCCCCCCATTCTCTATTTTTGCTCCTTCAGCCACAGCAAGGCAAGGCTCCCTACCGCTGGTGCCACCACTCCCCCTATCATCCACAATCCCTTGGGTTACCTGACAGCTTAATCTCCCATGGATTCCCCCCCATAGTGGGGTCAGGAGGGGAGGGCCATAATCTCCCCCTCCAAAACACAATCCAGATTACTGCATGCTCCTGTGACTTGGTGGGCAGAGATGTGGTGTCCCTTTTTCCACCGTTTTTTTTTTCACCCTGGCCTGAGGTCGTGGTATGCGGTGGGCACATGCACTCCCAGTTTATTTCCTCATCTACCCTCCTGACATTACATCAGCCTCCCTCATATGTGCTCTTGATACTTAGCCTCCAGAGGTATCAGCCCAGATGGGGACTGCTTGCCACCCCAACCCTGGATAGGACAGCTGCCTGTCAGCATGCTCAGTCTTGATCATGCCCTCTCCCTGCTGACCCCCAGCAACCCAAGCTCATAGCTGAACAGCAAGGAATGAGGTAGGGTGCCAAACAGTGCCTCAGCCCTCAGTGCCACCGGGCCGGCTGTTTACAAAGTATTTCACTATGCTTCCTAGCAAGGGAGGGACAGTTAGTGCAGGACCCCTAGCACACAAGTAATTGGCCCTTAGCCAAGAGGGCAGGACAGCAGTTGTACATAAAGTGCAAACCTGTGAGAGGGAGGGCATTGCTCTTGGTCCATGCGTGGATATTCCAGCCAATTCACCTAGGTTTCCCCTTACATAGTGTCTGCCCTGGTATAGTGCCCAATTCCAGAACAAACATTTTAAAAGGCTAGCGAAACTGTTATTCAGAGTGAGTGGGGTGAATGTTGAATGAGCAGTTTAAAATGAAAGTGTCACAATACATTTAAAGTAACAGTGCTGAATTGTCTGTGCACAACCGAGAAGGAAAATAACTGTTTTGTTTCAGGACTACTTGTTTAAAGGGACAGCGTCCAAAGTAAATGCATGCTCCAAGACTGTGAAACTGTCCCGCATGCAATCTAAATGCATGCTCCAGGACTGTGAAGCTGCTCTGTATGCACAAAATGTTGCCCTTTGTGCCCCCAAATTGCCTTGTTTTGCTCGGAGACTATTTACCTTGCCGAACGTTGCCCCAGATTTTCACTGCATGCTCCAAGACTGAAATACTGCCCTTGCACATTATGAACCTTTTTCAAAACTGATTGCACTTGCTTCAAAATTTGTGATGTGTCCTGCATGCTTTCAAATTGCCCTGAATGTTTCCTAATTGCCCTATAATGGTTCCTTGATCCAAAGACTGCCAAAATCAGCAACCCCCAAGTAAAGAGACAGTACGCTTTGGAGATTCAGCTTCATTTATGTCCATTGCATGCTAACAATTTCTCCTACATGATCCAGAGACAGTTTCATCCAGCTGCATCCTGGCAATTTCAGACTGGTTGTCAGAATAGGAACAGCTTAGTCAGCAAAGGAACTCCTGGTTACCTGTTTCAGTGAGTTATGCAGTTCAGCCAACCACACCAGTTCACTGATAGGGATCCAATACCCAGTGGGATTGTAGTTTTTGTTTCAGGTTCTTCAGCAATTCTTCCAAGGTTGGCAGCACAGCCATGTTCTAGGGCTTCTGATTCATCCATATCTAGTTTTCAGATCTTTTCCTGGGGCCAGTGATGATGACCTGGAGGTTCTTCAAGGTTTCGTCCATTGCTTCAGCATGCTACACCTAGTTCTTCAGATTTCTTCCTGGGTCCATGGTGATGGCCCAGAGGTTCTTCAAATTTGCAATGCCAAATTCTTCAGATTTCTTCCTGGGGTCCATGCTGATAGCTCGGAAGCTCTTCATTCTGCCAAAGTTCCTTGGAATTACAAGTGTTCTGTTCCTTTCCCAGATCTGTTGTGATGGTCCAGAGGCTCTTCTGTGGAATGAAAGTTTGTTCTCATCCCTGAGATTTGTTGATGTCCAGTGGTTCATATCCTTTGTTCTTAGTAATAGCTCATCAAGCCAGCCAATGGAAAGGCTCCTCTCTGCATTCTTCTCAACCACATAATCTACAGCACCCAACAGATCCATATGAACTGTGGGGTGGCATTGTATACATTTTGAAGTGATTTCATACAGTACAGTGATAAAGTGATTTAGCAGAGTTACATTTATAGAAGTGATTTCAGAAGTTTAGTAACAATATTAGAATTGTTGAGGTTTGAAAGTGAAATTTAGTTGTTCACACCCGTAGAAACATAAAAATTCACAGCAGATAAGAACCACTTGCCCCACCCAGTCTGCCCATGTTTCCCTACCCACAGTATCACCGCAGACCCTACTTGATCTCTGGCTCTTTGTCCCTCACCCCCTCACCCTTCCTTTTCACCAGGATTCTCTTATGCCTATCCCATGCATTCTTGAACTGCTGAACTCCCCAACAAACTCCACTGGTAGGCGTTTCAGGAATTCATCATTCTTTTCATGCAGAAGTACTTTCTTGCATCTCTCCTGAATCTACACTCCTTCTGGTTTCATAGCATATCCCCTTGCTCTTGAGCACCTTTTTATTTGAAAAATACTTCCCTCCTGCACCTTATTTACCCTTATGAGGTATTTAAAAGTCATATCCCCTTCTCCCTCCTGTCTTCCAGGGTGTACATATTGAGGTGCTTCAGTCTCTCCTTGTAGGGCTTTTGATGCAGACTCTGCACCATTTTACTTGCCTCCTCTGGACTGCCTCCACTCTGTCTACATCCTTCCAGAGATGTGATCTCCAGAACTGGACACAGTACTCTAGGTGGGGTCTTACCAGCAATCTGTACAGAGGCAGCACCACTTTCCTCTTTCTGCTGGTGATACCCCTCCCTATGCACCCAGCATCCCTCTAGCCCGCCAAGCTGCCTTGTTGCACTGACTTTAAGTCATCCAGTATGACTACCCCCAGGTCTGTTTCCTGCTTAGTGTATGTCAGCACCACTACCCCCATTTTGTACTGCATGCCTGGGTTTTTGTAGCCTAATGCATTATTTTACACTGTTTTACATTAAAATCCAGCCACCATGCCCTTGACCACTACTCTGTTTTACTCAGGTCTCTTCTCATCCTCCCCTCCCCCTGGAGTGACCACCCTATTGCAGATTTTGGTGTCATTCACAATGAGGCAGACTTTCCCTTCCTGCTTCTCAAGAACTGATCCCAGCACTGATCACTGAGGCACCCTGCTGGTCACTCTCCCTTCATCTGAGTGAACTCTGTTTACCTCTATCCTCTGTTACCTATCTCCTAACCAATTTCTTACCCAATTTACCACCTTTGTACCCACTCCTAAGCTGCCCAGCTTCCTTACTAGTTTCCAATATGGAATGGTGTTGAAAACCTTACTGTTATCTAGGTAGATCACATTCACTGCTCCACCCTGATCTAATTCCTTTGTTACCCATGTCAAAGAACTCTATCAGATTGGTTTGACATGACCCCCCTGCCAAGAAACCATGCTGCCTTAGGTCTTATAACCCACTGGATTCCAAATATTCCCCAATCCATTCCTTCAGCAGCCATTCCATTAACTTTCCCACCACCAGTGTCAGGCTGACTGGCCTATAATTGCCAGCCTTCTCCCTGTACCACTTTTGTGAAGTGGTACAACATCAGCCATCCAGTCCTCCAGAGCCACTCCCATTTCCAGTGAGCTGTTAAATAGGACTGTCTGAGGTACAGCCCGAACATCTCTGAAATTCCTCAATACCCTCGGATGAACCCCCTGGCCCCATTGCTTTGTACACTTTCAGATTAGTTCGTTCCTTCAGGACTCTCTCCTCTGAAAAAGGACTAGTATACACCACCCTCCAATGCTCCTTTTACTTTTTTGTGGCCCTTACTCTTCTTCTTCTTCTGTGAACAGTGAACAAAGGTATTCGTTCAGGATGTTTGCCTTTTCCTGGTCGCCCTCTGCACAGTCCCCCTACTTCCCTTTTTAACTCTATAATCCCTTCCCTGGTCTTCCTCTTTTCACTTGCATACCAAAAAAATGTCCTGTCCTGGTTCATTACCACCGGGACTATTTTCTATCCAGTATGTGCTTTTGCACTCCATACTGCATACCCTGCTTTCCTCTGTTTTCCTTGATACACCACCCTATCCTCCTCCCCCCTTTTTCTTGTTCTAATGTCAGTGGTTCAGTTGCTGACTTACCTGGCCCCTTTTTGTGAGTTATGTCCCCTGCTTCTCCATTTTGGTGAAACTTTCATTATGTAGCTAGACAGTCAAAAAACAGCCTTACTTATAAACCAACCAAGACAGCACACCTTAGTCAAATTAGGTTGGCAGATCTCATTTGATTCAGAGTTGTAACTCCTCCTGCCTGCAAGTACCAGTCGACAGAGCTCCAGGAGATCTAAGTGTCAGATTCAGAAAATCCCCTGCCGCCGTACTAGCCTGGGCCAATGCTCCTTTGCCTTCAAAGTGTCACTCTGGCTAAATGATCTTAACCACTCTATCTCCTCTGCCAATGCCATTGGAATATTCAAAACCAGCCTTCAACTACACCTCACAACCTCTAGATCTTGCGGTTGCATATCCTAAGCTGCAGAACCACACTCTGAGCTGATTGTGGCACCCCACTCCAATCAAATCTGCCTCACCCCGCACTCATATACCAGACTTGCACTTTTCCCCACTTCCTCCCCTTGCCTCCCATCCTCTATTTCCACCTTTTTTTATCCCCTCAATGTATTATCTACTCTCCCACCTATAAGGATATAGCGCTTACTGGCACAACTAGCCTGACAAATGCCACTGGCTGATTCACTGTCTCCCCCTTCTTTTGTTAAAGCTTATGGTCCTAATAACCGTACAAAGTGTATTACTCTGTGAAATGTCTATTCTCCTTGTAATATTACTATTTCACTATCTCTGTATTTTCCTGATGTGAAACCTTTGTAAAAGAGCCTTGGCTCAAAGGTATGTTGTAATCCTAGCTCTTAATAAACAAATAAACAAATAAGATTTTTCAGCTCAGTTGACCTGGCATAGTTGGAATACAGGTTGACTGATTGGATCAAGGTTCAAAGATTCTCATCTCACTTCAGCTATACCCCTAAACACAGCATGCAATCTGTCAGGCAACTTAAGAAGAGGTGGGGACCAGCCCCGATGTTCTAGATTCTGTTAAGAAGCTGGTGTCAGGGCACACTGTTTCAGTTTCTGTCCCATACCCATGAAGACATCAGCACATAAGGGGAGGGCCAGTGCATGCATGGCATAGGTCTCCATCTGATGTCTTTCCCTCCCAGTCAGCCTCCTGCACTTCATTGCCACCTGGGGTCACACAGGTGGCAATATTGCAGAAAAGATGGTGGCCCTCCCTCCTAGAGAGCATCCTCTGGGATACTCTATCCTCCTCCCCACATCTGTCTTTTGATGACTCTGGCTCTTTCTCAAACCCAGGTCACTGGCATCATGAGTTGAAGCCCTATGGCTGCACCAATGGACTGGCTATGGTAGGTAACTTTTGTGTTTAAGCCTAATGACTCGGTACTAGAATGAGTTGGGTACTGGCAGGATTTGAACCCTGACATCTGGGATACTGTCCCCAACACATGGGAATGTGCATCAAACATAGATGATATACACTGTACAATCTCAGAACACTATGGAAATGAATGCACTTATTTTTGTAAAATTTGATTTACTTCACAGATTATGGATTTTTGCTTGTAGCGTATGTGTTAATGATGTGAGAAAGTATCTTCTTTTGGAACAGCACCCTCTCCATGTTGGATGAAGCAGTTTTGAGGGGTAAAACTTGGGACACACTCATAATTTGGGATGGTAGAAGGGTATGAACCACTGATCTGATTGACTGGATTCCTTCAGTTATATTTCAGGATTTCTTGCTAATGTGATAATGACTTGTGCAGTAGTTCTCAACCATCACCATAAGCCAGCCACCATGATTCTCTGCAGTAACTAAAACTTGGTGGACTTGGGGCTTTTCCAGTGGCTTGACAGTACTGCAGAGGACTAGAGTATGTCTCTTTCAAGACCTCTGTGATTGAGTAATGAACAAGACATGGCACAGTTTTGGAAGAGACTCCCTACCCTCCCATACCATAGAGTTTATTTGCCTCTGTACCTTATTCCCTACTTGAAATTAGAATGTTCTGTTGTGCCATCACGGTCTGTTGCCATGGGAATAACTTCTGTCATTAGCATAGTATTATTACATCAGGTTGGGAAGAAGCAGTAGGGAGCAGATGAACTTTCAAGGAACAACTGTACTGTTTTCTACACCAGGAATCCCTCACTTAAATAGTGTCAGTGGCTCAGCAGGTTGCACACTCACCTCTGAGGCTGGAAGATCAGAAGACTGTGGGTTCTATTTCCACACCAGGCACTTGAGTTAAATCCCAATACTGACACTGTAGTGCAGCATGTGGGGGGTGCTGCACTCCTGAGGTGTCGGCTTTAGGATGAGACATTAAACAGAAGTTCCATCTGCTTGTTTTGGTGGTGGTTCAGGTGGATGTTAAGCATCCCGTGGCACTTCTCAAAAAGAGTAAAGGAATTTTATTGGGGGGAAAAGGATGTAAAGTACAATACAGAATCATGCACATTCAGTTGTCCACTGACATCATATTTAGTGTAGATACAGAAATACATAACATGCATTGAAGTAATGACAAGCGGAACAAAGCATAATGACAAACTCAGTGATGCTTTCTATTCAGACTGTCAGTGTGTAGATAGTTATTTAATGTCTAGCTAGACTTTGTACATATGTACAGTATTATTGTCTGTGACTGCCAGTTTATTATGTACTTGGTGGGGATGCCAAGTTTTCCTAGGCAGGGGAGAGTGTAACCCCCCAAAATGGTGGGGCTTACCTTAAGCTGTCTCCCCGGACTCTCCTTTTGCTCTCCACCTGGCCATGGTCCAGCTCTGTGTTCTGCCTTTGAATCTGGGCTAATATCCAGTAATGTGAGTGTAAATCCTTGTAAAGTATTGCTGTGTCCATAGCTCCTGCACAAATGTGTGTGATGATGCCATCGTGCTGTAGCTTTAGAAGTTCAGTCCCTGTATATACTGTGCATAGCCTATTCTGGGTCTGAGTAAACTGAAGCTTGTGACTGGCTGGGCAGCAATCTTTCAGACTCCACTCTGCAGTCACTTATTAGTGCAGAGGGAGCTCTATCAGATGCTGTAAATATTTAGTTCTAAAACTAAACTGTTTGTATATAAAATTGACTTTAAAATTAGACTGTTCAGGCCAGCTCATTAGTGCAGTGGTTGGATTTCCACTTGCAATGCCGACTACCTGGGTTTAGGAATGGACCAAAGTCATTGGAGGGCTGGCTGGGAGGAGAAGGATGGAGCATTCCCAGGATTGCTGTCTTTCTCTGGGGGGGAGTGGGGAGAACATTCGGTGCTTGACAGACCCCTGGCAGAGGCTGGGGGTACTGCAAGTGACTGGCGTCTGAGAGCTTCAAGGGGTGGAGTGGATGCTAGACTTCATTGCACATCTATGCCCCCAAGAAAAATGCCACAAAAATTCTTCAGCCTGCCGGCCGCCCTTCATGAAGCCCACTTCAGCTTCAATTAGCCTCCAGGCAGGCCCTCCAACCTAATTCTGTCATTACAGCACCGTTGGGGAGTCAGTGCCACAAACCCCACCCTGGGGGGCAAGCCAGGGGGTATCAGAGGATCTCATCTCAATATGGAGGTGGAAGCCAAAGTCTATGACCGGGCTGAGTTATCAGGCTACCAGCGGCTTGGGGGCCAAAAAGCATAATAAAAAAAATTAAAAATAAAATTAGACTATTAGCATATTTACTATCCAGCAGCTATGTTTGTTACTTTGACCTTGTCTTCAGCCAATTGGAACTCAAGGGGTCCTAGTTTGGATCCTTCTCTATGGCTGCTGATAAAAATAAGGAACTGAATTCTTGTCACCATTTTCAGCCAGTCGGGATGCCAGAACTGTGATTGACAGCCTCCTACATCAATTGGATTACAGTATTGTGCTTCCTTTAGTTAAGGGAGGACAGCTGAACTGGACAGTTCTCAGAGGGTTTCCAGAAAGGAAGGAGGTTTTGTGTTTGGCTCTGAGGAGAAAGTGGGGAGGCCTGCTAACCTCTTCACCATGTAACAGCCCAAGGTGGGTTGTTTTGAACTGCTAAATTTGCAGACAGATCCTGCAACCTCCCAAACTGAAACAAGTGAGTGTGTTTTGTCAGAACTGCTATTTCTGCCTGAACTGTACCAGAGCCTGTGGGTAATAGGCAAGCTGAATTGCTGTAAAGTAAGAATCCTTTCTTAGAGACCACTGCTTAAAGTTATAGCCTGCGGCTGCAGAATTTGCCACCTGCCTAACTGCTTTATAAGGAGACTTGAAGACAAGTTTTCAGTTTACTTGCCAGTGACTGCAGACTACAAATTTAGTAAGCTGTGTACTGCATTTAAAGCTGCAACAGAGACTGAACTACTTATATGGAACCCAGTTATTGAGATGCCTAAGAGACAATTGCTGCAGCTTAAATATGAACCATTTCCAAGCCAGATCAGGGAGTCAGCTACCACTACAAAGTACAGCGTGGATTTGTGGCCATCTCATGGGATAGGCATTGTCATGGGGGTGAGTCGTGTTAGCCCTGGTCCCTGTATGCTGGTCCTGTTCCAGAAAGATGAAAGATTGCCACCTACAGCCAAGAGCCTAAGGATTGAATCTGGCTCCAGGACAAATCAGTCTGACTGCACTATCTATTCAAGAGACCACAGTACTGTGCGTAATTTCAGGGCCTGCCCCTGCAACCAATATTAAAGTTGTTTTGCCAAGCTTGCTTTGTTCTTCAGTGGCCAGTCTGCTGTTTAACTGTTGTGCAGGCCATCAGACCTGGGAATTACAAATTTCCTTTGGTTTAAAAGTTTGCTTTTGAGTCTACAAAAGCGTTAAAGAATTAAACTAACATCGGTTTGTTTAAGGGCCACAATGATGGCCAACCAGCTGCAACGTGCCAGGCCTGCAACTGCTAGATTCTGAGTACCCAGTGACTTTAACTGGACTGTCCAGGGGGACTTAATTTGTTATTTGAATGCTTTGCCAAACCAAAAGAGTGACTTTTTTTTTGTGTTGTTTATTTATCCCTCCTTTCTTTGTCTCTGGTCTGCCACTCCTTCCGACTGCTCATACCTCCTGCGATCCCTTGGCCCTGACCCCCCTTCTCTCACCCCAAATCACAGCCGACTCAGGGGTGGCCCGATGTATCCCTTCACTGGGTGGGTCCCTCTCCTCTGAGGGGGAAGATGCCAGGAGGGGCAACCAGCGCACTAGGCATCAGTCCCCGAGTGCTGCTGAGGTGGAGTCGGTGGCGCCAGGGCATCTTGGGCCGACAGGAGTGAGGCAGCCATCATCCCGCAAACCCGAAGGCCAGATTTTCCACTTTTCCTCCCCGGGGCATGGTGTGCCACGAACGTCTGGGCAGAGCCGATGTTCACCACGCCCCCATATGCATTGGGGCTTCGCTGATGGTCTCCCCGGCCTCCGCCAGGGGGTACCAGACAGTGAGTCACATTCCCTCCCTCCCCCTGGAGCAGGCGAGCAGTCATAGGACGCTCAAGCCTTACTCCCTGCCAGCCGGCTCTCCAGCGACCCGAGTCCATTCCCGAACCTGAGTCACCAGCGTTGCAAGCGGAAATCCAACCGCTGCACTGACGGGCCGGCTAAAGAGTGACTTTAAATATGTTTCTGATATACATCCATTCCCCCTTGCTCAAATCCCCAAATAAATAAGGTTTATTGTTAATGTTAAAACTGGCCATGAGCATATTATTACCAAGTGCCAGGTTACTGTGTCTAACTGTAAAATGCACTGTTACTGCTGCTAACTATTCCTTGCAGGTACCAGGGGTGTATAGCAGAGGTCAAAACTCTGTTGGTAAGTGTGGTCACGGTGAGCATATTATTAGCACTCACCAACAATTGTACTACTGAATGCAAAGTAAGGTGTTTTATGGTAATCCATGCGTGGGACCTCTGGTCAGGCAGCGGGTAGGTACAGCATCCCAGGGGGTTGTAGTACTTTGCCATCTGACCCACTTAAAAGCTACTCTGGGTGGAGGCACCACGCAAACAGTTCTTCTGTTGGCGCTGAGCCTTTTTATAACATCCAAACCAGAACCCAGCCCCCTCCACCTGTATTCAGGGTAGCAGGCAGGGGTAGTAGCCCATTGGGACATGGCACCAGGGCTACAGTTAAAAAGCACAGTTCTGGTTTATACTGCTGGTTTGGTGATTGGGATGGCAAAAAAGGGTGTCCGCAAGGGAGTGTCCTTCACTGTATTCTACTTAGCCCAGAATCTGTCAAGCTCTTCCACAGTTTTGAAACTAATATCATAGTTATGATTATCAGTATGGATAAGCACCAGTACCTCACAAGCATAAAACTTCAAGGAGTTTTTCAGCAAAGATCTTACTATATAGAAACTGTCGGGTGGGGGTGAGGGGGTATCCAGGCCACCTTTATACACTTTACTGCGGTGTCAGTGGCTCAGTAGGTAACACACTTGCCTCTGAGGCCAGGAGATCAGAGGGCTGTGGGTTCAGTTCCCATATCTGGCACTTGGGTTAATATCCCAGTACTGACACTGCAGTGCAGCACGAGAGGGTGCTGCACTTCTGTGGTGCCATCTTCGGATGAGATGTTAAATGAGGTCCCATCTGCCTGGATTGGTGGTAGTTCAGATGGATGTTAAAGATCCCATGGCACTTATCAAAAGGTAGGGAATTTCCCGGTGTCCTAGCCAAATTTCCCTCATTCACTAAAAATACCACCAACAGCTTAATCTGGTTCAAGGTCAGTTGGCATTCATCTGTATCCCCTTCCCCCGGGTCGTGCCTGAAAATAGGCAGGATTTGTCTAGTGCACTTACCCGGTCAACAAAAACTAAATAAATAAATAAAAATACAGTAATATGAAAGCATTCTTTCTTGGTGCTGGCGCACCCCTATTTTTAAATAAATCAGACATCCTAAACAAGGGCTTAAAAAAAGTTATCTTTGCAGGGTCATTTAAAGTCTGTGCACTGAGACCTACAGACAGATTACCATCATCCACATTAACAGGTGTATGGTCCAATGAAACAAAGTCTGTGGAAGTCCCTTCGAGAGGGGGCTCAGCAACATAAGTGTGAGACACAGTTTCCACAGCATCGGACACTGTAGTGTTGTCAACAGGCAACAAGCAGTGCGGTATAGTAATATCAGAAGCAAGCGTACTTACAACAGCAGCTTCTGCTGTTAAATTGGGTAGTGCAGAAGGCAAGTCAGGTAATCGGTGTTGCTCTTCAGTCAGCATTGCTGACTGTACAGCAATGGGAGGAGGAGAATGCAGGTTATCCTGAAAGGTTTGTACAGCTGTACCCATCGGGTCGGGTGACCAGAATCTGTTCTCAGCTTGTATCCATCCTGTTCCTTCCAAAGCCATCTAAATTGCCCAAGGGGCCTCATTTTCCCCACTATGCATTCTTTTGAATTCATACCTCGGGGCTGTGGTAAGGACCCAGACATATTATCACTAAAAGTTTTTTGAGCCCTAATGAATGCCATTGCTGTGGTCCTGCTTGTTTGTGAACTGGTCGAGGCAGAACAGGTGTGTTGAGTACTCACAGCTGTGCTGGTAGTTTCTGTTGACTGCCTCAGCAATTATGAATTTTTCCTTTTCAGCAGCTATTTGTTTCAGTAGCTGGCGTTTCTTCTCTTCTAGCACCCTCTTCAACTCTGTTTCCATTGAATCATTTTCCTCTGCTTCCAAAGCAACGACAGTATTCATTCAAAAATCAGGAGCTCCATGTGATGGAGGATTTTCACCTGTTTCAATGTCCATAAAGGCAGGTTCCATTTCGTCTTGTTACCAGACCCATCATACCGGCACTGCCAACATCTGTATTATCCCAAAAGGCCTCTGTAGCCTCTGATGATCCAGTCAGTTTGGAGGCTGTGCCCGGCATCAAACCCACAGTCAGGGAGAAGGCATGAGCACCTTCGTTGTCCTCCAACTCAGAATCAGCCATCTTGCCTGATGGTCTGGGAAACGAGCAGCAGCAGCTCCCCCTACCAAAGAGTAGGGGAATTTTCCTGGTGTCCTGTCCAAATGTCCCCCATTCACTAAAAATACCACCAACAGCTTAATCTGGTTCAGTGTCAGCTGGCATCCATCTGTATCCCCCAGGACGAAGCTGGAAATAGACAGAATTTGTCTAGTCCTCTTTTCCAGGGCAAAAAAAAAAACTAAACTAAGCTAAAATAAATGTTTACACTTTCTGTAGTCATCTCGGCTGAGAGTGATGCCCCAGAGACAGAACCTATGCAAATCTTAGAATTTGGAATGTAGGTTCAAACTCTGCACTCTGGCCATTGTTCATATCTATTTCTTGCCTGAAGAGCAGCCGCCCTGTAATGAACTCTGGTAATCACTGGTTCTCCAATCAGTTTTTATTTTGTAGTTATCAAAAAGAAAAATAAGTGTAGCTGTTTTTCTCAATTACTCTGTGTTTTATGTTTTTGGTTTTTCTCTCGTAATCTAGGTGTTTCCGGTTCCATTTTGATTTCCAGGAACCGGGGAATATCCTACTTGGTTACTGTGACTATTTTGACTAGTAAACCACCTTCCTCTACTAAGTTTTGTGGTCACAGTTTTTACTATCCAATTTACAGAGGATGGAGTGTTTTTCACTTTCGATTTCTGTCTGTGCCCTTGCATTTTAATTAACTGGTTCCTGTTTCAGGACCTTTGGCACAATTTCTTCAGTAGAAGAGCATTTTATGTTTGCTTGCATGCATGTGCAAGAAACATAGTACCATCATCCGAGTTTTGTAGGTGTAGCACCCTGTCTTTCAATTCAGTTAGTGTGTTTGCAGGCATGGCCGCAGTTCACCAATGAATGCTGCAGCTGTCTAAAACAGCAGTTAAAAATGCAGTGCCATACAATTGAAAGGGAGAGCTCCGCTTCAGAGAGCAATGATACAATAGTGTTGATTAGCATATCGCCAGCAATCCTGCTTGTATACATCTCTGCTTTCTCTTCCTTTCCCCTCATTGGTGCCTCCTCATTGATCCTCCATCGGCTTAATAACCCCCCCAAAGAAATAGACTTCCATTTGCCACACTGGGAGCCCATCCCAGCATGGCATACGTCTGTGTGGCCGACAGAGGTGCCTAATCCCCCGTTGGCTCCATGACCCCTCTAAAAAAAAATCTTCCAGATGCCATGCTGGGAGCCCACTCCAGTGTGGCACAAGTCCCATGTCATCTTCCTCGGCCCCACTGCCCCCCAAAAAAATATTTCAGCTGCCACGCTGAGAGCCCATCCCAGCATGGTACAAGTCCTGCGTCATCCTCCTGAAAAGAAAAGAAACACAAGAAAAAAGGTCCCTCGTTGATTGTCTTGCCCTCCAACCCGCTCCCACCCTCTGCACATCCACCTCCCCACACCCCCATCTCACCCCATACTTACCTCTGGAGGCCGGCGCAATGATCTTTGGTGGACCGGGAACATGTCTGCTCTCTTCAAAGCCGACTACGAACTGAAGAAATGCTGGTAAGCTGTATAATGGAATAAATAGCTTTTTTTTCAACTTTGATGCATATCTCAGGCATTTTTTGGAATTCTGGCAACAAATTTTCAACATGGGGTTTTTGAGACCCTTCCTCATGAATTTTGGCACTGTCATGGCATTAATCAGCCCTGAAAGGTTATTGCGCGGTCACTGTGCAGAACCACCTTTCGAGACTGATTTATGAAATGACAGTGTCACAGTTCATGAAGTAGGTCACCAAAAACCCTGTATTGAAAATTTTGTGGAAAAATTCCCAAAAATGACTGATTTTCGGGCGTGCATTGCACAGTTCCTGTGCACGCTCATAAGTTCGCATATTTTTAATATTTTCACTCCAGATTTTCAACATTACCATTTTACTGCACCTCCTTATGAGCAGTACAGCTGTCATTTTTCACATCTCGCCCAAAATGTGTTTCCATGCATGTAGCGCACAATGGTGCAGACAGTGTGTAAAATCAATGTTCAGGACAGATTAAGAAAATCACAGTGTCACTGTTCATGAGCAGAGGTCTTAAAATAGCTATGTTAAAAATTTGGTGACAAAAGTTCATAAAATGACTGTTACAGCGAGCATTGCACCCTTGTAAATTCATGAATTTGTAATATTTTCAGTCCAGATTTTCACCACTGGCATTTTTCTACACTTCCTTAGAAACAGTACAGCTGTCATTTTTCACACCGTGGCCGAAAAGTGTTTTCATACTTCCAGCGCAGAAATGTGTGGCCTCTGTGGGAAATCACTGTTTGGGACAGAGTAAGAAAATCACGGTGACACTGTTCATGAGCGGAGGTCCCAAAATGCCTGTGTTGACAATCTGCCGTATAAAAATCCCCAAACTAATTACATTATAGGTGTGCGTTGCACAGTTTCTATGGACACTCAAGACTTCACCAGTTATTTTAATATTTTTACTGCAGATTTTCAACATTGCCATTTTTTTACACCGCCCCATGAACAGTACAGCTGTCATTTTTCACATCCTGTTCGAAATGCATTTTTGCGCCTGTGGTACCAAATGGCATAGTCGCTATGCAATAGCAGCCTCCGACTAACAAACTGATATTGCCACTGTTCATGAGGTGGTGGTCACAAAAAAAAATGTGGAAAATTTGGAGTGAAAATACCAACGAATGCCTGAGTCGTTAGGGTTTCCGACCATAACACCTCGCCCTGTAGAGAATGACAAGCATCAGGGGTGTGACTTGGGATAGTCACCTGTAATGCTTATACCATTCCACCCCCACCCACACCCTCCAGCCAGTGAGAGGCATCGAGGTGTGCCTTGGACTCTGCGGCTCCAAAGTTCACCCCATTCTCCTATGCAGCACCCATCTCACCATATTTCCTGATGGAAAGGGGTGAACATAAGAGCCAAAGACCCCAAGGCACACTGTAACACTTGTTGGTGTCTGAAGGGTAGGGTGTGGTGACATGGCATGGCCATTATGCCTGATGACCCAAAGGCACACCCCAATGCCTGTCAGTATCTGCAGGGTGGTGGTGGGGTTGGCTTCAGTTCAATACTTCACTGCCATTCCTATTATTTGGCTCTGTAACTCCTACACTACCAATGCCAATGCCAGCAAGCAAACATTCGGCACTGACAAATGCTTGTTTACTATTGGGCTCTTGTACTGTATTTATTTTTTTGGGGGGGTCCTTTTGATTATTTATGGGTTCTCTCTAATTGGTGTGTCAGGGAGACCTTGTGGATCATCAGAACATTTTAGAAATGTTCAGCTCCTGGCAAGAACAGACTGCCACAAGTTATATTTAAAGTGTTTAGGCCCACAACATGAAGCTATAAAATTGTAAGTCCTGTCATATATTTTGCCCAAAAACCTCAGCACAACCGTATAAATTGTAAATCTTATCATATATTTTGCTCCAAAACCTCATTTAAAAGGGTAAACAATTCAGAAATAAGCATGCCTTCTCCATCTGCCTCTGTGTCACTTAAAAATAATAAAAAAAGACTCTGAAGATGGTCCCAATGATGGTGGAAAGCATGCATATGAAGGGCACATCTCATCTACAGCAGCAAATAATGAAAACGGTAATACAAAAAAAGAAAAAGATGAAACTACACAGCCATCAGGAAGGCTTGGTACAGATGGTTCAGATATCAGGATGTCTGAAAGGGGGAACCTTGAATCCAGTGATGGCAAAAATAAAAATAAAAGCCTTAGAACAGGCACTGGAAACAGCAGCTACCCAAAAAAATTGAAAGAAAATAATGCCACTACCACTCCTGCACCGAGAAAGGAGCAGGCAGATTGCACAGGGAAAAAAAATGCCCTCAACAGAGGACATATCCAAAATTCCAAAATGTGGCAGTGTTTCCAGGTGACCCAGGCAATGAGAAATTTCAATAACATACTTTCCACCCCCCCGGCTCAGGCTACAAACTATCTGCCTGCAGAGGAGGAGGAAGAAGAATATTATGTGCATATGGAGCAAAGTGAACTCATGGAGTTAGACGGCATGCCGCAGCCTGATCAAAATGTCAAAACTCCTCCAAGACAAACTGAGGATTACTCATCTTTTTCTTCTTTTGTCAGACAAATGGTCAATACCCTCAACCCCCCCCACACACACACACACTAAAAACAGAGGAGGATGAAGAGAATTCTGATTTTATCATCATGCCGGGAGTCGCTCCACCAAGAAGGATGTTACTTCCCATATATAAGCCACTTAAAAAGGGCCATAGTAAAAAGTATGGCTACACCCACTTCACCTGCAGCCACTGACAAACAAAATTGAGAGAAAATATCAGGTGGACAACTAAGGAGTGAAATAGCTGTATGCCCATTCAGATTATCATGGAGTCAGTGGTCCAGGCTGTGCTTGTGAGAGAGCAAAAATCACTATATGTGCAAACCCCTGAAAAAGACTAATTAGATACAATGGCAAAAATAGTTAATACAAGAACTTCCCTGCTCATCAGGCAGGCAGCTTGTTCAGCACATACAGCACAGTACCAGAAAGCACTTTGGAACACAATTCTGGCACTGGCAGAAAGAGCAGAAGATGGTTTGGCACAGGATCTGATTGCTATGGCAAGATTATCCCTGGTTGTCACAAAATATTTCCACACTGTGGTGCACCCTAATGACACTGCTGCCAGAGATTTGGCTCATGCAGTGTCCATAGGAAGGTTTTCTTGACTGAAGACTACCATCCTTTATCAGAATAGTCAAATTAAGACCATGGACTTCTCCTTTGAGAGAGATTTATTATTTGGTGACAAAACAGAAGCCTATGTGAAAAAAAAGTTGATGAACATAAAACCACTTTCAAAAGTAGCAATAAGGAAAAAGCCTCTATGTCCTCCAGGTCATATGGAAGGGGAGGCAGAGGTAGGGTGCATTACCCAAAAGCCTATCTCTCTTACACCCCCTATGAGTACCAGTCACAAAAAGGTTACTATAGGGGAAGGGAGAAAAGGGCTTCCAGGTGTAATGCTGCAGCTCCAGCACCTAAGTCCCAGCTGAAACAAAACCTTGACAGTTTTGCCCAGGTTGCCCAACCATTGCCAGTGGGAGGGAGACTGGCACACTACTCTGAGGAATAGGTAAACATTACCACAGACAAGTGGGTACTGGAAGTAGTGGGCCAGCGGTTGTTTCTGCAGTTCAGATATTTTCCAAACCTCCAGAAACATAAAAGTTTCCTGTTCACTCTCCCACAGAAAGTCTGCTGGAACTGAAGTCAAAAAACTGTAAATATCAAAAGCTATAGGAAAAGTCCCTTCCTCCCTGTGGGGCAGGGGCCTATTCTTGAGATATTTCCTGACCCACAAGAAAAATGGAGAGTGTCAACCCATTTAAGACATCAGGTTCCTGAACAAACACTGGAAAAAAAGAAAAAGTCAAGATGGCTACACTATGAACAATGATTCCATCTTTGCAGGAAGTTCATTGGCTGGGATCCCTAGACCTGAAAGATGCCTATTTTCACATTCCAGTCAGACTATTTCACAGAAAGTACCTCAGATTCAAGTTGAGGAACTGCTAGTACCAGGTCACAGCTGTCCCATTTGGTCTCACTTCAGCTTCAAGGGTCTTCACAAAGTGCCTCGCTGTGGTGGCAGCACATCTGAGAAAACAAGGCGTGGTAGTTTCCCCTTACTAGATGACAGGATAGTCTCAGGAAGAAAACAGAACAAGAGGCAGGGTGCTCAATTCAGTTGGTTAAAACACACCTTGGAGGACCTCAGATTCTAGATAAGACCTGCAGAACTCTTAGCTAGAGCCTGTGAAAGTACTGGTCTTCGTAGGAGCCGAGCTAAGGAGTCTGCAGGGAGAAGCCTTCCTCCCACTGGCCAGAGTTGTCACTTTGATAGCAACAGCAGAGTCCATCATAGCAGGTCATTTAAGACCTGCAAGAGACTTTCTTCAGTTAATAGGTCACATGGCTGTATCCACGGCTATGATTCCATGGGCCAGGTTCCAAATGAGAGATACCTAGTAACACTTACGGGACAGTTGGTCCCAAAATTGTATCCACTTTCAAAGCTAGTGCCTGTGATAAAAGCACTAGTGGGGAGATCAGTGGTGGCTGTAAGGGTGATTCTCTTGACCGCTTGACAGCAGCGAGCAGTGGGTCCTTCCTGGCTGCTAGGAAGTGGGACAGGGTCAGAGGGAGCGGTGACCAGTAGAGCCAGAAGGAGCAGCAAGCAGCTGATCCTTCCTGGCTGCTAGGAAGTGGGCCAGGGTCAGAGGGAATGGCAACTGGAGGATCCAAGAGAGCAAGGAGAAAGGTGGGCCAGTCAGGCAATGGCATGGGAGTTTTAAACAGAGGAGGCTGAGACCAAGGCAAAAAAGGAGTTGCAGTGACTTGGGGAGGATTTGAATTTTGCGCCAGTCAGACGTGGGGACCAGCACCAATCAGACGTGGGGGGGCTGGTGCACCAATCCAGGCCAGAGGTGTGGGGTCTTAAAAGCCTCTTAGGCTTTAAAAGGTGGCCCAGGGCACCAGAGTAAGATCAGCAGCGGCTGTAAGGGCAATTCACCCAGCCACTTGGGAGCAGTGAGCAGCAGGTCCTTCCCGGATGCTAAGAAGCGGGCCAGGGTCAGTGGGAGCGATGACCAGAAGAGCCAGAGGGAGCAGCAAGCAGTGGATCATTCCTGGCTGCTATGAAGTGGGCCAGGGTCAGAGGGAGTGGTGACCAGTAGAGCTAGAGGGAGCAGCAAGCAGTGTGTCCTTCCTGGCTATTAGGAAGAGGGACAGGGTCAGAGGGAGGATCCAAGAGAGCAAGGAGAAAGGCAGGCTAGTCAGACAACGATGTGGGAGTTTTAAACAGAGGAGGCCGAGGCCGACTGCACCAAAGCAAAAAAGGAGCTGCAGTGACTTGGGGAGGATTTGCATCCCAACCACCCAGCCTGGCCCCTACATTGACCTCTATTAAATGGACATAGGGGGTGGAGCCAGCTAAGGGGCGATGATCTGGACTCAGGGAGAAGGTGGTGGCCTGGACTCAGAATGGGGTTGCAGCTTTGGTACAGCTTGTGTTGAGGAGGGTTACTCTGTTTGATACTGCCTATGTTAAGTGGAGTTCTTAATATACTTGAGGGGTATTCTTGTTTAGTACAGCTTTGGTACAGCTTGTGTTGAGGGGGGTTACTCTGTTTGGTACTGCGTATGTTAAGTGGAGTTCTTAACATATCTGGGAGGGGTATTCTTGCTTAGTACGGCTTTGGTACAGCTTGTGTTGAGTGAGGCTACTCTGGTGCTGCCTGTGTTAAGTGGAGTTTTTAACATACCTGGGAGGGGTATTCTTATTTAGTACAGCTTTGGTACAGCGTGTGTTGAGTAAGGGTACTCTGTTTGGTACTGCTTATGTTAAGTGGAGTTCTTAACATACTTGGGAGGGGTATTCTTGTTTAGTAGCTGGTACAGTGGGCATTGGTGGAGGGGCCCAAAAATGCTCTGGCATGACTTGGGCATTTACTAGGGATAGGGATGGGACAACCTACCAGGAGTGAAAAGTGATATGGGGGGGACTGGTAGGGGGCAAGGTCCACAGTTCATGAGGGCTGGCATCTTCAGGAGAGTGGTGGAGTGCGTAGGGTGTGGGTCAGCCATGGTATTGGCCTTGGCATGGAGGATGTGGGGTTGTATGGTGTGCCAACGATTGGCATATCTCAAGGAGGAGGTCCAGTGGTTAAGGTGGGCATTGGGGATGGCGGGGAGGGTGAAATGGATGGTGACCCTACTGAGGGGGTAGGCCAGGGGGGAGAGGAAACTGGGGATAAATGATGTGGGTGGAGTGGGTTCAGGGGTGGTGCCCAAACAAGGAAGAAACTGCCTGGAGAGAAATGGTATGGGCACAAGTGACTGCGCTACCACTAGGAGGAATGGTGGAGTGGGCCCCACAGGATGGAGGAGAACACCAGCGATCATGGGGGGGCAAATGAAAGACCAGGGGACCTGGAAGGTGGCTTGGGAACCAGGACAGAGATATAGGAAAAGGGAGACTGATAGGGGGAGGGACCGGCCAGTGAGGTCAGGACATTAGGTGTGGAGCATGACAATAGATGTGCACCCCTGGTACAGTAAGCTGATGAGGAGAAGGAGGTGTTTTCTGGGATTGAGGAGGCTCCAGATGGAGCAGGTAAACTGAAAGTGGCAGGAACCTCAGCAGATAAAAGCGGTGGAGATATTCCAATGCAAGGGGACTCAGTAGAGGTAGCTGGGAAAAGGTGATACGAGAGCACCGGAAGGTGGGGTGGGTTGGCAGTCAGGACTCTGAGGGTGAGGGAGGAGTTGGGGATGGAAAAATAGGGGAGACTCAAGGGGTGTGACAGGGAAGGACAAGGGGGATCAAGAGGGGTGGGGGTTGGGTTAATACATTGGGGACAGAGGGGAGGATATGGGAGAGGGGCTATTGCAGGCTCCAGGGGGTTCCCTTGTCACAGGAGGTAGTACAGAGTTGGGCCTGGGAGCCACAGGGGAGGGGTAGTGGCTTGGGGTGCCAGGTCAGTAAGAAGAAAGAGTTGAGGGGGAACAGGATGTCAATAGTTATGTAGGTGGGGGAGATGGAAAAGCTGATGGGGTGGGGATGGGACCAGCTGGGATGGGGGGGCTACGGAAAAGGAGGTGGTAAGAGTGCTCCTCTTGGGAGATTCCATGGTTGGGGGATCAGGTTGGGATGGCAGGGTGGAGAGACGACCAGTGGTGTTATAAGCAAGAGTCTATCAGCATGATGGTGCACAAGGCCAAGCATCTGATCTATGCTCTGGCAAGAGTGTGGGGGGACTCCTGATATATTATTGCATCTGGGTACTAATGATGTAGAGGGGAACAGTGTGATAGAGAGTCAGGCTAGGTTCCATGAGCTAACCAGGGTGTGTCAGGACATTGGGTGCTCAGTCTCCTTCTCAGAGATCCAGGGCCAGTGTGGAGAACAAGCAGAAGGTAAGGGAGTTGAACGTATGGCTGGGGGAATGGTGCAAGGCCAGGAGGTATGGGTGAGTGGGAGACTGGGGTACAACTTGGGAGGACAAGGAACTGTACATGAGGGACAGGCTCCACTTCAACGTGAGGGGAGAAGATCTTGAAGAGTAAATTGGAAGGATTCATTCACTCTATGTGGGGTTTAAACTTGTGAAGGGGGAGGGTGGGGGCCTCCTGGCAGGCCACACCAGGATAGCCCTGGCCGTCTCCCCATGGTGGGGGAGGGGTATACAGACCAGGTACATCTGACAGAGCAAGAGGGGGCACTATCAGGCTGCAGACTGTGGGCCCTCAGGGCAAGGGATGGGGGGAAGGGGGACGAGTTGTCGGGTGGCCCTGATTAATGCCAGGAGCATGGATAATGGGATGCCCGAGCTTCAGGAGCTGCTGCTGGAGGGGTGTGTGGACATGGTGGCTGTCACTAAAATCTGGGCAACCCCAGGACATGACTGGGACCTAAACCTGGTAGGATACACCACGCTCAAAAGGGATAGGGTGGTGGGAAGGGGTGGCCTTTTTCATCAAGGATGGCATATGGGTATGCAAGGTTGAGGAAGCGGGGGGGTGGGTCGAGGCTCTATGGGTCACCCTGCAGGCTCCAGGTGGCAAGAGGGTGAAGTTGGGGGTGGTATATAAGCCACTCAGTCAGGCAGAAGACCTGGAGGAGGGCCTATTGGAGAACTTTAGGGACCACTGTGGTTGGGGGGGTAATACGGTAGTGCTGGAGGATCTTAATATGCCAGGAGCAGACTGGGGTACTATGGCATCCTCCTCTGCCAGGGAGCAGCGGCTGCTGGATGTCTTCCAGGATGCATTTCTTGCCCAGCTGGTAACCAACCTTATGAGAGAGGGTTGCATCCTGGATGTGATCCTCTCAGATGGGGAGCTCATCAGGGACCTTGATGTCAGGGACCCACTGGTGGGGAGTGATCATGCCATGGTCTGGTTTTCCCTGGTTCTGGGAGGCAGCAGAGATCGCTTAAAAATGAAGGTAGTTGACATTAGAGGTGCAGACTTTGGGGGTATGGAGCGGATCCTCAGGGGTTACCTAGATGGGATCAGAACTGGTATGGACATTGAAAGCCAATGGGAGGTTATTAAAAAGGAGCTCCTGGAGAATACCAAGACACACACAGAGGAGAGAAGAAAGTGGGGCAGAGCCAGGAGGCCAAGCTGGTGGACTGGGGAGGTCCAGGAAGCGGTAAGGGAAAAGAAGGCTGCCTATAGCAAGTACAGACGTGGGGTTGTAGACAAGGGGAGTATGATTTAATGGCCAGGAAGGTCACCAGGGTGGTGAGGTCAGATAAGGCAGGGGCGGAGATGCGGTTGGCTCAGAGGATTAGAAGGGGGGAGAAAGGGTTCTTCAGGTATATCAAAGAAAGAAAGAAGGGAAGGGACAGATGGGGAGGCTGAGGTCAGGGAGTGGGTGGGCTGAAGAAGGAGGGGAGGAGGCTGAGGCACTTAATGACTTTTTTGCCTCAGTCTTCACTGGGGGAAGGTGGGGTGGTGCCACATGGGCGGAAGTGAGGGACTGACAGATGGGGGGCCATGGACATTGAGATCCCCATTGGAAGGGTGAGGGAAACCCTCAAGGCCCTAAGAGCAAAGAAGGCACCGGGCCCAGATAGTATCCATCCCAGGGTGATTAAGGAGATGGCTGATACCCTCGCCACACCTCTGGTGGACCTCTTCAACTCCTCTCTTCAGTCTAGCTGGGTGCCACAGGACTGGAGGATGCCCACATTGTGCTAATACATAAGGGCGAATCGTGAGAGAAGCCAGGAAATTATGGGCCAGTAAGCCTGTTGTTCGTGGGGGGCAAGATAATGGAGGGCATCTTAAAAGGAGGCTGTAGGGGTTTCTGAGGGCACAGGGCCATCTAGATGATTGGCAGCATGGCTTTGTTAAGGGCAGATTATGTCAGACCAACCTGGTTGAGTTCTATGATTGGGTGATGAGGGCACTGGATCTGGGCAGGCCAGTGGATGTTCTCTTTCTGGACTTCAGCATTGCATTTAACTCAGTGCCACATTCCAGGCCATTGGAGAAGCTAGAGAGATGGGGGTGGGGGCAAGGATGCTGAGGTGGATAGGAAACTGGCTAGCAGGTCATTTTCACAGGGTGATGGTTCAGGGCAAGGTCTCATCTCCCAGGGAAATTATTAGTGGGGTCCCACAGGGATTGGTGCTGGGCCCACTCCTGTTCAATGTTTTTATCTCTGACATTAGAAGGGGTATCAGGAGTGAGATGAGCCTATTTGCAGATGACTCAAAGTTGGGGCAGTGGTGGTTGGGGAGGAAGAGGGTTGGCCCTCCAGAGGGACCTAGAGACTCTGGAGGGGTGGTCACGTACCTGGAAGCTGAAGTTTAGTACTGGGAAGTACAGGGTCCTGCACCTGGGGGCCAGAAATTCAGCTCATGTATATACCTTGAGTGGTGAAATACTGCAGGTCTTGAGGGGGGAGAAAGACCTCGGGGTGGTGGTGGATGCCAAAATGAACAACTCAGAGCAGTGTAGGAGGGCTGTGACCCAGGTAAATAAAATGCTTGGGTGCATAACCAGGGGGATTACCTCAAGGAGCTGGGAGGTACTCCTTCCACTGTACTACTGACTGGTTAGACCGCACCTTGAGTACTGTGTGCAGTTTTGGAATCCTTACTTAAAGAGGGACATTGCTCTTCTGGAGTGGGTCCAGAGGTGGGTGATCAAGATTATACAAGGCCTAGGGGACAAGCCCTATGGGGAGATACTTGAGGAGCTTGACCTGTACTCTCTGGAGAAGAGGAGGGACAAAGGGGACATGATCGAGGTCTTTAAATCTCTCAAGGGGATAAATAGGGAATGCCAAGAAGGGGTGCTTCAGCTGAGGGAAGTGGGGACCACCAGGGAACACTAGATGAAGCTGATCGGGGGAGACTAAGGGGGAGACAAGGAGACGTTACTTCACTGAGAGGGTGATGGATCCCTGGAATTTGCTGCCCATGGAACTAGTGGTGGTTGAAACTGTGAAGGGGTTCAAGAAAAGGTGGAATAGGTATAGAGGAGGCTGAATCTCAGTACCACCCCGGGGGATGGGAGTGGAGGACCCACTGGGGTGGGAGGGCAGAGCCATGTACGGGCACTGATCACTGAGCGGACTCGATAGACCAGGGGGTCTACTCTGTTGGCTTCTTAGTATGTTAGCATGTAAGTATGTCATTACAGTGGTGGAAGAACGTGACCTCAGAGAGGGAATTCCTGTCCTTTAGCAATCACCAAGTATTCTTACTACAAATGCCTCATTCATGGGATGCCCCTCTCCAGGACCTCAGAGTGAGTGGCACATGAAGCCTACAGGAGTCACTAGAGCACATAAAGCTCCTGGACCTCAAAGCAGTACTGCTAGCAATGCAGTCTCTCTCTTCCCAGCTACAGGGTCAGGCTGTCCAAATCAGGACAGCCAACACCATAACAATGTACTACATAAACAAGCAAGGAGGAACAAGATCCTCAAAACTGTGTACAGAGGCAATGAGGATTTGGGACCTGGCATATTCCGTAGAGGCAAACATATTTGCAGTATATCTGCCAGGCAAAGACAGTGTCCTGGCAGATTCCCTAAGCAGAATCAGCCAGGGAAATCACACATGGACCTTAAACCAGCAGGTTCTGGCCACAGTGTTCAGAAGATGGGGCACTCCCAAAATAGAACTGTTTGCACCTAGGGAGAACCATCAATTCCCTCACTTTTTGTTACAGACCACCAGCCAGAGAAACATTCACAGTGGATACCTTGGTACTGGACTGGACAGGGAAGTGTCTGTATGCCTTCCCACCATTTCCATTCATTCAGAAAATACTCCTAAAACTCAGGAGGAAACCTACAACAATGATCGTGATAGCTCCAGACTCAGCCAGACAGGCCTGGTACTTGACACTCTTGGTCCTGTCCGACAAGAAATAAAATTAGCTTGCCACTCAGTCAAAATCTGTTGACTTTGTGCCAGGGCAGAATAACATTCCTAGATTCCTGGACCATTCACCTGAGGGCATGGTTCTTGAGGAGTTAGAAGTTCTGGATTGAATCTCTCAGAAATCCTGAAGCTGCTCAAGATCTCAAAGAAACCCACTACCAGAAAAGATTATTCCTTTAAATGGAAAAACTTTTCCTACTGGTGTGCCTCCAAAGAACTAAACCAAAGAGGGAGTGAAAATGGTACTGAAAGGAATATAGAGGGAGTGAAAATGGTACTGAAAAAGAACACAGAGGGAGTGAAAATGGTACTGAAAGGTATACAGAGAGTGAAAATGGTACTGAAAGGTATACAGAGGGAGTGAAAATGGTACTGAAAGTAATATAGAGGGAGTGAAAATGGTACTGAAAGGTATACAGAGGGAGTGAAAATGGTACTGAAAGGTATACAGAGAGAGTGAAAATGGTACTGAAAGGTATACAGAGAGAGTGAAAATAGTACTGAAAAGAATACAGAGGGAGTGAAAATGGTACTGAAAAGTATACAGAGGGAGTGAAAATGGTACTGAAAAAGAACACAGAGGGGGTGAAAATGGTACTGAAAGGAATATAGAGGAGTGAAAATGGTACTGAAAGGAATATAGAGAGAGTGAAAATGGTACTGAAAGGAATATAGAGGGAGTGAAAATGGTACTGAAAAGAACACAGAGGGAGTGAAAATGGTACTGAAAGGTATACAGAGAGAGTGAAAATGGTACTGAAAGGTATATAGAGGGAGTGAAAATGGAACTGAAAGGTATACAGAGGGAGTGAACATGGTACTGAAAAAGAACACAGAGGGAGTGAAAATGGTACTTGAAAAGAACACAGAGGGAGTGAAAATGGTACTGAAAGGTATACAGAGGGAGTGAAAATGGTACTAAAAAGCATACAGTGGCACTGAAAATGGTACTGAAAAAGAACACAGAGGGAGTGAAAATGGTACTAAAAGGAATATAGAGGAGTGAAAATGGTACTGAAAGGAATACAGAGGGAGTGAAAATGGTACTGAAAAAGAACACAGAGGGAGTGAAAATGGTACTGAAAGGTATACAGAGAGAGTGAAAATGGTACTGAAAGGTATACAGAGGGAGTGAAAATGGTACTGAAAGGAATATAGTGGGAGTGAAAATGGTACTGAAAGGTATACAGAGGGAGTGAAAATGGTACTGAAAGGTATACAGAGAGAGTGAAAATAGTACTGAAAAAGAACACAGAGGGAGTGAAAATGGTACTGAAAAGTATACAGAGGGAGTGAAAATGGTACTGAAAAAGAACACAGAGGGAGTGTAAATGGTACTGAAAGGAACACAGAGGGAGTGAAAATGGTACTGAAAGGTATACAGAGGGAGTGAAAATGGTACTGAAAAAGAACACAGAGGGAGTGAAAATGGTACTGAAAGGAATACAGAGGGAGTGAAAATGGTACTGAAAGGAATATAGAGGGAGTGAAAATGGTACTGAAAGGAATATAGAGGGAGTGAAAATAGTACTGAAAGTTATACAGAGAGAGTGAAAATGGTACTGAAAGAAATACAGAGAGAGTGAAAATGGTACTGAAAGGAATACAGAGGGAGTGAAAATGGTACTGAAAAGTATACAGAGGGAGTGAAAATGGTACTGAAAAAGAACACAGAGGGAGTGAAAATGGTACTTGAAAAGAACACAGAGAGAGAGTGAAAATGGTACTGAAAAAGAACACAGAGAGAATGAAAATGGTACTGAAAGATATACAGAGGGAGTGAAAATGGTACTGAAAAAGTATACAGAGGGAGTGAAAATGGTAATTAGAAAAGTATACAGAGGGAGAGAAAATGGTACTGAAAAAGTATACAGTGGAAAGTGAAAATGGTACTGAAAAGAACACAGAGAGAGTGAAAATGGTACTGAAAAAGTATACAGAGAGAGTGAAAATGGTACTGAAAGGTATACAGAGAGAGTGAAAATGGTACTGAAAAAGTATACAGAGGGAGTGAAAATGGTACTGAAGGGTATACAGAGAGAGTGAAAATGGTACTGAAAAGTATACAGAGGGAGTGAAAATGGTACTGAAAGGAATACAGAGGGAGTGAAAATAGTACTGAAAAAGAACACAGAGGGAGTGAAAATGGTCCTGAAAGGTATACAGAGAGAGTGAAAATGGTACTGAAAAAGTACACAGTGGCACTGAAAATGGTACTGAAAAAGAACACAGAGGGAGTGAAAAATGAAAATTGAAAGTGATAAAGAGGGAGTGAAAATGGTACTGAAAAAGTATACAGAGGGAGGAAAATGGTATTGAAAAAGCATAGGGAGTGGAGTGAAAATGAAAGATATACAGGAGAGTGAAATGGTACTGAAAAAGTACAGAGGGAGTGAAATGGTACTGAAAGGAATATAGAGGGAGGAAAGGTACTGAAAGGAAAATAGAGAGAGTGAAATGGTACTGAAATGTATATACAGAGAGAGGAAATGGTACCTGAAAGGAAATATAGAGAGAGGAAAACACACTGAAAAGCATACAGAGGAGTGGAAATGGTACTGAAAAGATATACAGAGAGAGTGAAAATGGTACTTAAAAAGAACACAGAGGGAGTGAAAATGGTACTGAAAAAGTATACAGAGGGAGTGAAAATGGTACTGAAAAGTATACAGAGAGAGTGAAAATAGTACTGAAAAAGAACACAGAGGGAGTGAAAATGGTACTGAAAAGTATACAGAGGGAGTGAAAATGGTACTGAAAAAGAATACAGAGGGAGTGAAAATGGTACTGAAAGGAATATAGAGGGAGTGAAAATGGTACTGAAAAAGGAAATACAGAGGGAGTGAAATGGTATTGAAAAGCATTTACAGAGGAGTGAAAATGGTATTGAAAAGAACAGAGGGAGTGAAAATGGTAACTTAAAAGGGAACACAGAGGGAGTGGGAAATGGTACTGAAAGGTATACAGAGTGAGTGAAATGGTAATTGAAAGGTATACAGAGGGAGGAAAATGGTACTGAAAAGAAAACACAGAAGGAGTGAAATGGTACTGAAAGGAATGTATATAGAGGAGTGAAATGGTATTGAAAAGAACAGAGGGAGTGAAAATGAAAATTGAAAGGAATATAGAGGAGTGAAAATGGTACTTGAAAGGAATATAGAGGAGTGAAATGGTACTGAAAAGTATACAGCGGCACTGGAAAATGGAAATTGAAAAAGAACACAGAGAGAGTGAAAATGGCACTGAAAGGTATACAGAGAGGAAAATGGTACTGAAAGGTATGCAGAGAGAAAATAGTAATTGAAAAAAAGTATACAGAGGGAGGAAAACAGTACTGAAAAGTATACAGTGGCACTGAAAATGGTACTGAAAGGTATAGAGACAGAGTGAAATGGTACTGAAAAGTATAGCAGTGGCAATTGAAATGGTACTGAAAAGAACAGAGGGAGGAAAATGGTACTGAAAGGAATACAGAGGGAGTGAAATGGTATTGAAAATGTATGTGAGGAGTGAAAATAGTATTGAAAAATATACAGTGGCACTGAAAAATGGTACTGAAAGGTATACAGAGGAGTGCGGAAAACAGTACCGAAAGGTATGGCTGAGGGGAGTGAAATGGAAACAGAAAGGCATACAGAGGAGTGAAAATGGTACTGAAAACGAACACAGAGGGAGTGAAAATGGTACTGAAAGGTATACAGAGAGAGTGAAAATGGTACTGAAAGGAATATAGAGGGAGTGAAAATGGAACTGAAAAAGAACACAGAGGGAGTGAAAATGGTACTGGAAAAAGTATAATAGAGGAGGAAATGGTACTGAAAGGTATAAGGCAGAGGAGGAAAGTGGTACTGAAAGGTATACAGAGGGAGTGAAAATAGTACTAAGAAATATAGAGGGAGTGAAATGGTAATTGAAAGGAATATAGAGGAGGGAAATGGTACTGGAAAGGAAGGCAGAGGGAGTGAAATGGTACTGAAAAAGACACACAGAGGAGTGAAATGGTACTGAAAGGTACATAACGGACCCCGCGATTCTGGAACCTAAGTAGAAGCCAGATATCCGCTGTACAAGAATTGATCCAGCATGACTTGACCAGGTGATGGACCCAACCAGTTCTGGAACCCAAACAGTTTTTCAGAATCTCTGCACATCAAGGGATCCAGCATGCCTTGACCAGGCCATGAATCCCTTGATTACTGCAACCTGCCAGTGAATCCTTTGATTACTGCAACCTAAACAGTTTTTCAGAAATCCTCTTTATCGCAAGGATACAGCATGCCTTGACAAGGCCACAGACCCCTCAATTTCTGGAACCCAAACAGTTTTTCAGAAAACCCTGGTAACCGCCAGGGATCCAGCGAGCCTTGACCAGGCCTCAGACCTCGCAAAATCTGTAACCTAAACAATTCTTCAAAATCCTGTGTACTGCAATGGATCCAGTGCCCCTCAACCAGGCCACAGATGCTGCAGTTTCTGGAACTTCACATTTCTTCAGAAATCCGCTGAACTGCAAGGGATCCAGCGATGCCTTGATCAGGCCATGGACCCTGCACTTTCTGGCACCTAAACAGATCTTTCTCAGAAATCCTCTGTACTTCAAGGGATCCAGCATGCCTTGACCAGGCAAAGACACCATGTGGTTTCTGGAACCCAAACAGTTCTTAAGAATTCCTCAGCACCTGTAAGGATCCAGCGTGTTTTGACCAGGCCACGGACACCGTGATTTATGGAAACTAGACAGCTTTTCAGAAATCCTCTGTACTGGAAAGGGATCCAGTGTGACATGAGCAGGCCATAGACCCGCATTTATGGACCTTAAACAGCTTTTCAGAAATGCTCTGTACTGCAAGTGATCCAGCGTACCTTGACCAGGCCATGGATCCCTTGATTTCTTGAACGTAAACTGTTTTTCAGAATTCCTCTGTACAGCAAGTGATCCATCGAGCCTTGACTAGGCCATGGACCCCTCAATTTCTGGAACCTAAACAGTTTTTCAGAAATCCTCTGTACTGCAAGTTATTCAGCATGCCATCACTAGGCCATGGACCCCTTGCTTTCTGGAACCTAAGCAGTTCTTCAGAAATCCTCGGTACTGCAAGGATCCAGCAAGCCTTGACCTGGCCATGGAACTCACTTTCTGGAACCTAAACAGCTTTTCAGATATCCTCAGTACCGCAAGGATCCAGCGTGCTTAGACCAGGCCACAGACCTCCATGAATTCTCGAACCTGAACAGTTCTTCAGAATCCTCTGCCCTGCAACAGATCCAGTGCCTTTACCAGGTTATGGACCCGTGATTTCTGGAACCTATGCAGTTCTTCAGAAAGCCACTAGACTAATAAGGGATCCATGTGCTTCACCAGGCAATGGACCCCAATGGTTTCTGTAATCTAATTAGTTCTTCAGAAACCCTCAATGCAAGGATCCCACGTGCCTTCACAGGCCATGGACCCCGCGGTTTCTTGTTACTCAAACGGTTCTTCAGAAATCCTGTGTACTGCAAGTGATCGAGTGTGCTTGATTCAGGTAACGGACCCCGCGATTTCTGGAACCTAAACAGTTTTTCAGATATCCGTTGTACAACAATTGATCCAGCATGATTGACCAGGTGATGGACCCCACCAGTTCTGGAACCCAAACAGTTTTTCAGAATTCCTCCTGTACAGCAAGGGATCCAGCATGCCTCGACCAGGCCATGAACTTTGATTACTGCAACCTGCTATGAATCCCTTTGATTACTGCAACCAAACAGTTTTCAGAAATCCTCTTTATCTGTAAGGATACAGCGTGCCTTGACAAGGCCACAGACCCCTCAATTTCTGGAACCCAAACAGTTTTTCAGAAAACTCCCACAACTCAAGAAGGATCCAGCGAGCCTCTCACCAGGCCTCAGACCTTGCAAAATCTGTAACCTCAAAACAATTCTTTAGAAATCCTAAAAGGTAATGATCCAGTGTGCTTTAACTAGGCCACAGATGCTGCAGTTTCTGCAACCTTTAACAGTTCTTCAGAAACCACTGAACTGTAAGGGATCCAGTGTGCCCTTGACCAGGCCATGGACCCTGCACCTTCTGGAACCTAAACAGTTCTTCAGAAACTTCTGTACTCAAGGGATCCAGCATGCCTTGGACTAGGCAAAGACACCCCAGTTTCTGGAACCTAAACAGTTCTTAAGAAATTCCTCTGCACTGCAAGGGATCCAGCGTGGCCTTGACCTGGCCACGGACACAGTGATTTATGGAAACTAGACAGCTTTTCAGAAATCCTGTACTGCAAGGGATCCAGTGTGACTTGAGCAGGCCATAGACCCCGCAATTTATGGACCTTAAACAGCTTTTCAGACATGCTCTGTACTGCAAGTGATCCAGCATACCTTGACCAGGCCATGGACCCTGCAGTTTCTGGAACCTAAACAGTTCTAAAGAAATCCTCTGTACTGCAAGGGATCCAGCGACCTTCAACAGGCCATGTACACCGTGATTTCTGAACTCTAAACAATTCTTCAGAAACTAGTGAACTGCAAGGATCCCATGCCCTGACCAGGCCATGGACCCTTGATTTCTGGAACATAAACAGTTTTTCAGAATTCTCTTTATAGCAAGTGATCCATCGAGCCTTGACTAGACCATGGACCCCATTAATTTCTGGAACCCAAACAGTTTTCAGAAATCCTCTGTACTGCAAGGGTTCCAGTGTGCTTTGTCCAGGCCATGGACCTCTATTTCTGGACCCTTAACAGTTCTTCAGAAATCTTCTGTACTGCAATTGATCCAGCTTGGATTGACTAGGCAATGGACCCTTCAATTTCTGGACCTTAAGCAGTTTTTCATTATTCCTCTGTACAGCAAGGGATCCATAGTGCCTTGACTGGGCCACGGTCCCCTCGATTTCTGGAACCTAATCAGTTTTTCAGAAATCCTCTGTACTGGAAGGAACCAGCATGCCTTGACTCAGGCCTCGGACCCCTCGATTTCGGAAACCCTGAGCAGCTTTCTGAAATGCTCTGTACTGCACGGTATCCAGCGTGCTCCTTGACCAGGCCATGGACTCATCAGTTTCTGGAACCCAAATAGTTCTTCTGAAGTCCACTATACTGTATGGGATCCAGCATGCCTTGATCAGGCCATGGACCCCTCGATTTCAGTAACCTTAAAAGTTCTTCAGAAATCTTCTGTACTGCAAGGGATCCAGTGTGCCTTGACCAGGCCATGGACCTTGCAGTTTCTGGAACCCAAACAGATCTTTAGAAATCCTCTGTACAGCAAGGAATCCAGCATGCCTTGACCAGGCCATGGACCCCGATTTATGGAACCCAAACAGCTTTTCAGAACTCTCTGTACTGCAAAGGATCCAGTGTGCCTTGACCAAGCCATGAACCCTGGATTTCTGGAACCTAAACCGCTTTGCAAAATCCTCTGTGAATACACGGATCCATTGTGCCTTCACCAGGCCATGGACCCCGCGGTTTCTGTAACCTAAGTTAGTTCTTCAGAAATCCTCAGTTATGCAAAGGATCCTGTGTGTCTTCATCTGGCCACAGACTCTCCATTTCTGGAACCTAAACAGTTTTTCAGAATTCCACTGTACAGCAAGGGATTCATTGTGCATTGACTAGGCCACAGACCCTCGATATGTGTAACCTAAACAGTTTTTCAGAAATCCTCTGTACCTCAAGGGATCCAGCATGCCTGACCAGGCCACAGAACCCTCGATTTCTGGAACCTAAACAGCTTTTCTGAAATGCTCTGTACTGCATGGTATCCTGTGCATTGACCAGGCCATGGACCGCTTGATTTCTAGAATCCAAACAGTTTGTCGTGAAACTCTTGTAACCCTAAGGATCCAGTGTTCCTTGACCAGGCCACGTGACCCCGCATTTCTGGAACCTTAACAGTTCTTCAGACATCCTCTGTACTGCAAGGGACCCCGTGTATTCACCAGGCCTTGGACCCTGCGGTTTCTGTAACCTAAACAGTTCTTCAGAAATCCTCTGTACACCAAGGGATCCAGCTTGCCTTCACCAGGCCATGGACCCCACGGTTTCTGGAACCTAAACAGTTCTTCAGAAATCCTCTGTACTGCAAGGGATCCAGCGTGCCTTGACCAGGCAATGGATCCTGTGATTTCAGGAACCTAAACAGTTCTTCAGAAATCCACTTTACTGCAATTGATCTAGTGTGGATTGACCAGGCAATGGACCCCTCAATTTCTGGACCTTAAACAGTTTTTCAGGATTCCTCTGTACAGCAAGCGATCCATAGTGCCTTGACTGGGCCACGGTCCCCTCAATTTCTGGAATCTAAACAGTTTTTCAGAAATCCTCTGTACCGCAAGGGATCCAGCATGCCTTGACCAGGCCATGGAACCCTCGATTTTTGGATCCTAAACAGTTTTCACAAATCCTGTGTACTGCAAGGGATCCAGTGTGCCTTGACCAGGCCACGTACCCTGCAATTTCTGGAACCTAAGCTGTTCTTCAGAAATCCTGTGTACTGCAAGTGATCGAGAGTGCCTTGACCAGGTCACGGACCCCACGATTTCTGGAACCTAAACAGTTTTTCAGAATTCCTCTGGACTGCAAGGGATCCAGCATGCCTTAACCAGGCCATGAACCCCTTGATTTCTGGAACATAAACAGTTTTTCAGAGATCCTCTTTATCACATGGGATACATTGTGCCTTGACAAGGCCATGGACAGCTCGATTTCTGGAACCCAAACAGTTTTTCAGAAAATTTCGGTAACCGCAAGGGATCCAGCGTGCCTTGACCAGGCCTCAGACCTTGCAAAATCTGTAACCTAAACAGTTCTTCAGAAATCCTCTGTACTGCAACAGAACCAGTGTGCCTTGACCAGGCCACGGACAACTCGATTTCTGAATCCAAAATAGTTCTTCAGAAATTTGCTGTATTGCAAGGGATCTGGTGTGCTTTGATCTGACCACGAACCCTGCAGTTTCTGGAACCTAAACAGTTCTTCAGAAATCCACTGTACTGGAAGGGATCCAGTGTGCCTTGACCAGGCCAAGGATCCCGCAGTTTCTGGAACCTAAACAGTTCTTCAGAAATCCTCTGTACTTGAAGGGATTCAGCATGTCTTGACCAGGCCACAGACACCACGGTGTCTGGAACCTAAACAGTTCTTAAGAAATCCTCTGTACCACAAGGATCCAGTGTGTATTGACGAGGCCATGGACACTGTGACTTCTGGAACCTAGACAGCTTTTCAGAAATCCTCTGAACTGTGAGGGATCAAGAGTGCCGATCATGAGTGCCATGATTTATGGACCTTAAACAGTTTTTCTGAAATGTTCTGTAGTGCAAGGGATCCGGTGAGCCTTGAACAGGTCACGTATACTGCGATTTCTGGAACCTAAACAATTCTTCTGAAATCCGCTGCAAGGCAAGGGATCCAGCGTGCCTTGACCAGAACACAGGCCCCGTGAATTCTGGATCCAGTGTGCCATTACCAGGCCACGGTCCCCTCGATTTCAGTAACCTAAATAGTTTTTCAGAAATCCTCTGTACCGCAATTAATCCAGCGTGCCTTGACCATGCGACAGACCCCTCAAATTCTGGAACCTAAGCAGTTTTTCAGAAATCCTCAGTACTGCAAGGGATCCAGCATGCATTGACCTGACCACGGACCCTGCAGTTTCTGGAACCCAAACAATTCTTCAGAAATCCACTGTACTGAGATCCATCATCCTTCGACCAGGCCATGTACCCGCAGTCTCTGGAACCTAAACAGTTCTTCAGAAATCCACTTTACTGCAATTGATCCAGTGTGCCTTGACCAGGCGATGGACCCCTCAATTTCTGGACCCTAAACAGTTTTTCAGAATTCCTCTGAACAGCAAGGGATCCATCGTGCCTTGACTGGGCCATGGTAACCTCGATTTCTGGAACCTAAACAGTTTTTCAGAATTCCTTTGTACAGCAAGTGATTAAATTGAGCTTTGACTAGGCCATGGACCCCTCAATTTCTGGAACCTAAACAGTTTTTCAGAAATCCTCTGTACTGCAATGTATCTAGCATGCCTTGATCAGGCCATGAAGCCCTCGGTTTCTGGAATGAAAAAAGTTCCTCAGAAATCATCTGTACTGCAAGGGATTCAGCGTGCCTTGACCTGTCCATGGACCCCTCGATTTCTGGAACGTAAAGAGTTTTTCAGAAATCCTTTGTACTCCACGGGATCCAGCATGCCATGTCCAGGCCACAGACCCCTCAATTTGTGGAATGAATACAGCTTTTCAGAAATCCTCTGTACTACATGGGATCCAGCATGCCTTGACCTGTCCATGGACCCCTCCATTTCTGGAACGTAAAGAGTTTTTCAGAAATCCTTTGTACTCCACGGGATCCAGCATGCCATGTCCAGGCCAGAGACCCCTCAATTTGTGGAATGAATACAGCTTTTCAGAAATCCTCTGTACTACATGGGATCCAGCATGCCTTGACCAGGCCATGGACCCCTCCGATTTCGTAGAAACCCAACAGCTTTTCAGAAATCTCTGCACTACATGGGATCCAGCGTTTTGACCAGGCATTGGACACATCAATTCTGGAAACTAAACAGTTTTTCAGAAATCCTCTGTACACCAAGGGATCCAGCTTGCCTCACCGGGCCATGGACCCCATGGTTTCTGGAACCCAACAGTTCTTCAGAAATCCTCTGTACCGCAAGGATCCAGCATGCCTTGACCAGGCCATGGATCCCGCAATTTCTGGAACCTAAACAGTTCTTCAGAAATCCACTTTACTGCAATTGATCCAGCTTGGATTGACTACGCAATGGACCCTTCAATTTCTGGACCTTAAACAGTTTTTAATTATTCCTCTGTACAGCAAGGGATCCATAGTGCCTTGACTGGGCCACGGTCCCCTCGATTTCTGTAACCTAAACAATTTTTCAGAAATCCTCTGTACTGCAAGGAATCCAGCATGCCTTGACCAGGCCTTGGACCCCTTGTTTTCTGAAACCTAAGCAGCTTTTCTGAAATGCTCTGTACTGCATGGTATCCAGCGTGCCTTGACCAGGACATGGACACCTCGATTTCTGGAAGCTAAACAGCTTTTCAGAATTCCACTGTACAGCAAGGGATCCATCATGCCTTGACTAGGCTATGGACCCCTCAATTTCTGGAACCCAAATAGTTCTTCTGAAGTCCACTGTACTGTATGGGATCCAGCGTGCCTTGATCAGGCCATGGACCCCTCGATTTCCGTAACCTAAAAAGTTCTTCAGAAATCTTCTGTACTGCAAGGGATCCAGTGTGCCTTGACCAGGCCATGGACCTCGCGGTTTCTGGAACCTAAACAGATCTTTAGAAATCCTCTGTACTGCACGGAATCCAGCATGCCTTGACCAGGCCATGGACCCCTCGATTTATGGAACCTAAACAGCTTTTCAGAAATACTCTGTACTGCAAAGGATCCAGCTGCTGCCTTGACCAAGCCATAGAACCCTGATTTCTGGAACCTAAACAGGTTTTCTAAAATCCCTGTAATACACGGATCCATTGTGCCTCACTAGAAGCTATGGACCCCGCGGTTTTGTGTAACTTCAAATAGTTCTTCAGAAACTTCGGTAATGCAAAGGATCCTGTGTGCCTTCATCAGGTCACGGACTCCTCCATTTCTGGAACCTAAACAGTTTTTCAGAATTCCTCTGTACAGCAAGGGATCCATCATGCCTTGACCAGGCCATGAACCCCTTGATTTCTGGAACCTAATCAGTTTTTCAGAAATCCTTTGTACTGCAGGAGATCCAGCCTGCCTTGTGCTGTCCATGGACCCTACAATTTCTGGAACCTAAACAGTCCTTCAGAAATCCTTTGTACAGCAAAAGACCCAGCGTGCCTTGACCAGGCCATGAACCCAGTGATTTCAGAACCTAAACAGTTCTTCAGAAATCCTCTGTACTGCAAAGGATCCAGTGTGCCTTGACCAGGCCACGGATCTCACGATTTCTGGAACCCAAACACTTTTTCAGAAACCACTATACCACAGGGATCCAGCGTGCCTGGCCAGGCAACTGATCCCACCATTTCTGGATAAATAAACAACTTTTCTGAAATGCTCTGTACTGCACAGTATCCAAGCGTGCCTGAGCAGTCCATGGAACCTTGATTTCTGGAACCCAAACAGTTTTCAGAAACCTCTTTATTGAAGGATACAGCGTGCCTGACAAGGCCAGCTGCCCCTCGATTTCTGGATCTCAAACGAGTTTTGAAGAAAATCTCGTAACCACTAGGGATCCAGCATGCCTTGTCCAGGCCACACACCTCGTGAAATCTGTACCTAAACAATTCTTAGAAATCCTCTGAACTGCAACGGATCCAGTAGCCATAATCAGGCCACGGATCCCGCAATTTCTGGATCCTAAACAGTTTTTCAGAAATCCATTGTACTGCAAGGAATCCAGCGTGCCTTGATGAGGCCATGGACCCATCGATTTCTGGAATGTAAAGAGTTTTTCAGAAATCCTTTGTACTGCACAGGATACAGCATTCCTTGACCAGGCAATGGACACCTTGATTTCTGGAATGAAAACAGCTTTTCAGAAATCCACTGTACTACATGGGATCCAGCATGCCTTGACCAGGCCATGGACCCCTTGATTTCTGAAACCTAAACAGCTTTTCAGAAATCCTCTGTACTGCAAGGTTCCATTGTGCCTTGACCAGGCCACAGGCCCTTCGATTTCTGGAACCTTAACAGTTCTTCTGAAATCCTCTGTACTGCAAGGGACCCTGTGTGCCTTCACCAGGCCTCGGATGCTGTGGTTTCTGTAACCTAAACAGTTCTTCAGAAATTCTCTGTATTGCAAGGGATTCAGCGTGCCTTGACCAGGCCATGGACCCCGCGATTTCTGAAACTTAAACACTTCTTCAGAAATACTCTGTACAGCACGGCATCCAGCATGTCTTGACCAGGCCATGGACCCCACAGTCTCTGGAACCTAAACAGTTCTTTAGAAATCCACTTTACTGCAACAGATCCAGTGTGCCTTGACCAGGTGACGGACCCCTCGATTTCTGGACCCTAAACAGTTTTTCAGAATTCCTCTGTACAACAAGGGATCCATCGTGCCTTGACCAGGCCACGGACCCCATAAATTCTGGAACCTAAGCAGTTTTTCAGAAATCCTCAGTACCGCAAAGGATCCAGAATGCCTTGACCAGGGCTCGGACCCCTCGATTTCTGGAACCTAAACATCTTCTCTGAAATCCTCTGTACTGCATGGTATCCAGTGTGCCTTTTCCAGCTATGGCCCGTGATTTCTAGAACCCAAACAGTTCTTCAGAAATCCTCTCTACTGCAGGGATCCAGTGCCTTGATCAGGTCACAGACCCCGCAGTTTCTGGAACCTAAACAGTTCTTCCAAAATCCTTTGTACTGCAAGGGGTCCAGCGTGGCTTGACCAGGCCACAGACCCCACAGTTTCTGGAACCTAAACAGTTCTTCAGGAATCCTCTGTACTGCAATTGATCCAATGTGCCTTCACCGGGTGACTGACCCCTCAATTTCTGGAACCTAAACAGTTTTTCAGAATTCCTCTGTATGGCAAGGTATGCATCATGCCTTGACTAGGACATGGACCCCTCGATTTCGGGAACCTAAACAGTTTTTGAGGAATCATCTGTACTGCAAGGGATGCAGTGTGCCTTGACCAGGCCATGGACTTCGCGAGATTCTGGAATCTAAACAGTTCTTAAGTAATCCTCTGCATTGCAACGGATCCAGTGTGCCTTTACCAGGCCACGGACCCCATGATTTCTGGAACCTAAACGGTTTTTCAGAAATCCTCTTTACTGCAAGGGATCTATCGTGCCTTGACCAGGCCACGGACACCTCGATTTCTGGAAACTAAACAGTTTTTTAGAAATCCTCTGTACCACAAGGATTCCAGCATACCTTGAGCAGGCCACAGGCCCCTCGATTTCTGGAACCGAAACAGGTTTATACAAATCTTATGTACCACAAGGGATCCAGCGTGCATTGTCCAGGCCATGCACCCCTCATTTTCTGGAACCTAAACAGTTTTTCAGGAACCCTCTGTATTGTCAGGGATTCAGCATGCCATGATGAGGGCACGGATCCCTCGATTTTTGGAACCAAAACAGTTTTTCAGAAATCCTCTGTACTGCAAGGGATCCAGCGTGCCATGACCAGGCCATGGTCCCCTCGATTTCAGGTACCTAAACTGTTTTTCAGAAATCCTCTGTACCGCAAGGGATCCAGCATGCCTTGACCAGGCTATAGACCCCTCGATTTCTAAAACCTAAACAGTTTTTCAGAAATCTTCTCTACCGCAAGGGATCCAGTGTGCCTTGACCAGGCCAAGGACCCCTCAATTTCTGGAACGTAAACAGTTTTTCAGAAATCATTTGTACTGCACAATATTCAGCATGCCTTGACCAGGCCACAGACCCGTCGATTTCTGGAATGAAAACAACTTTTCAGAAATCCTCTTTACTACAAGGTATCCAGCATGCCTTGACCAGGCAATGGACACCTCGATTTCTGAAACCTAAACAGCTTTTCAGAAATCCTCTGCACTGCACGGGATCCAGTGTGCATTGACCAGGCCATGAACACCTTAATTTCTGGAAGCAAACGGCTTTTCAGAAATCCTCCATACTGCCAAGGGTTCCACTGTGCCTTGACCTGGCCATGGACCCCTCGATTTCTGGAACCTAAACAGTTCTTAAGAAATCCTCTGTACTTCAAGGGATCCAGCTTGCCTTCACCAGGCCACGGACCCCGCAGTTTCTGGAACCTAAACAGTTCTTCAGAAATCCTCTGTACTGCAAGGGACCCTGTGTGCCTTCACCAGGCCTCGGAACCCGTGGTTTCTGTAACCTAACAGTTCTTCAGAAATCTTCTGTACAGCAAGGGGGTCCAGCTTGCCTTCTCCAGGCCATGGACCCCGGGGTTTCTGGAACCTAAACAGTTCTTCAGAAATCCTCTGTACTGCAAGGGATCCAGTGTGCCTTGATCAGGTCACAGACCCCGCAGTTTATGGAACCTAAACAGTTCTTCCAAAATGCTTTGTACTGCAAGGGGTCCAGCGTGGCTTGACCAGGCCACAGACCCCACAGTTTCTGGAACCTAATCAGTTCTTCAGGAATCCTCTGTACTGCAATTGATCCAATGTGCCTTCACCAGGTGACTGACCCCTCGATTTCTGGAACCTAAACAGTTTTTCAGAATTCCTCTGTATGGCAAGAGATGCATCATGCCTTGACTAGGACATGGACCCCTCGATTTTGGGAACCTAAACAGTTTTTCAGCAATCTTCTGTACTGCAACGGATCCAGAGTGCCATGATCAGGCCACGGAACCCCTCGGTTTCTGGAACTAAAACAGTTTTTGAGGAATCATCTGTACTGCAAGGGATGCAGTGTGCCTTGACCAGGCCATGGACCTCGCGAATTCTGGAATCTAAACAGTTCTTCAGAAATCCTCTGCATTGCAATGGATCCAGTGTGCCTTTACCAGGCCACGGACCCCATGATTTCTGGAACCTAAACGGTTTTTCAGAAATCCTCTTTACTGCAAGGGATCTATCGTGCCTTGACCAGGCCACGGACACCTCGATTTCTGGAACCTAAACAGTTTTTTAGAAATCCTCTGTACCGCAAGGATTCCAGCATACCTTGAGCAGGCCACAGACCCCTCAATTTCTGGAACCAAAACAGGTTTATACAAATCTTATGTACCGCAAGGGATCCAGCGTGCATTGACCAGGCCATGCACCCTCATTTTCTGGAACCTAAACATTTTTTCAGGAACCCTCTGTATTGTCAGGATCCAGCGTGCCATTATGGGGGCCGCGGATCCCTCGATTTTTGGAACCAAAACAGTTTTTCAGAAATCCTCTGTACTGCAAGGGATCCAGCGTGCCATGACCAGGCCATGGTCCCCTCGATTTCAGGTACCTAAACTGTTTTTCAGAAATCCTCTGTACCGCAAGGGATCCAGCATGCCTTGACCAGGCTATGGACCCCTCGATTTCTGGAACGTAAACAGTTTTTCAGAAATCATTTGTACTGCACAATATCCAGCATGCCTTGACCAGGCCACAGACCCGTCGATTTCTGGAATGAAAACAACTTTTCAGAAATCCTCTTTACTACAAGGTATCCAGCATGCCTTGACCAGGCAATGGACAACTCGATTTCTGAAACCTAAACAGCTTTTCAGAAATCCTCTGTACTGCACGGAATCCAGTGTGCCTTGACCAGGCCATGAACACCTTAATTTCTGGAAGCTAAACAGCTTTTCAGAAATCATCTGTACTGCAAGGGTTCCACTGTTCCTTGACCTGGCCATGGACCCCTCGATTTCTGGAACCTAAACAGTTCTTCAGAAATCCTCTGTACTGCAAGGGACCCTGTGTGCCTTCACCAGGCCTCGGACCCCATGGTTTCTGTAACCTAACAGTTCTTCAGAAATCTTCTGTACAGCAAGGGGGTCCAGCTTGCCTTCTCCAGGCCATGGACCCAGCGGTTTCCTGGAACCTAAACAGTTCTTCAGAAATCCTCTGTACTGCAAGGGATCCAGTGTGCCTTGACCAGGCCATGGCTCGTGATTTCTAGAACCTAAACAGTTCTTCAGAAATCCTCTGTACTGCAAGGGATCCAGTGTGCGCTTGATCAGGTCACAGACCCTGCAGTTTCTGGAACCTAAACAGTTCTTCCAAAACCTTTTGTACTGCAAGGGGTCCAGCTGGCTTGACCAGACCACAGACCCCACAGTTTCTGGAACCTAAACAGTTCTTCAGGAATCCTCTGTACTGCAAGGGATCCAGCATGCCTTGACCAGGGCATGGACTCTGCAGTTTCTGGAACCTAAACAGTTCTTCAGAAATCCTCTGTACTTCAAGGAATCCAGCGTACCATCACTAGGCCATGGACCCTGTAGTTTCTGGAACCTAAGCAGTTCTACAGAAATCTTCTATACTGCAAGGGATCCAGCTTGCCTTCACCAGGCCATGGACCCCATGGTTTCTGGAACCTAAACTGTTCTTCAGAAATCCTCTGTACTGCAAGGGATCCAGCGTGCCTTGACCAGGCCATGGACCCCGCAATTTCTGGAACCCAAACAGTTCTTCAGAAATCCTGTGTACTGCAAGGGATCCAGCGTGCCTTGGCCAGGCCATGTACCCCGCGATTTCTGGAACCTAAGCAGTTTTTCAGAAATCTGCTGTAAGGCAAGGGATCCAGTGTGCCTTGACCAGGAGACAGGCCATTACCAGGCCATGGTCCTCTCGATTTCAGTAACCTAAATAGCTTTTCAGAAATCCTCTGTACTGCAATTAATCCAGCATGCCTTGACCAGGCCACGGACCCCTCAATTTCTGGAACCTAAGTAGTTTTTCAGAAATCCTCTGTATTGCAAGGGATCCAGCATGCCTTGACCAGGGCTCGGACCCCTCAATTTCTGGAACCTAAACAGCTTGTCTGAAATCCTCTGTACTGCATAGTATCCAGTGTGCTTTGACCAGGCCATGGACCTCGCTGTTTCCAGAACCTAAACAGTTCTTCAGAAATCCTCTTTACAGGATGGGGTCTAGCGTGCCATGACCTGGCCACGGTCCCCTCAATTTCTGGAACTGAAACAGTTCTTCACAAATCTTCTGTACTGCAATTGATCCAGTGTTCCTTGACCAGGCCATGGACCCCTCGATTTCTGGAACCTAAACAGTTTTTCAGAAATCCACTGTACCACAATTGATCCAGCGTGCCTTGACCAGGCGACAGACCCCTCGATTTCTGGATCCTAAACAGTTTTCAGAATTCCTCTGTACGGGAAGGATCCATCATGCCTTGACTAGGCCACAGACCCCTCGATTTCTGGAACCTAAACAGCTTTTCAGAAATTCTTTGTACCTCAAGGGATACAGCGTGCTTTGTCCAGGCCATGGACCCCTTAATATCTGGAACCTAAACTGTTTTTGAGAAATACTCTCTACTGTAAGGGATCCAGCATGCCTTGACCAGCCATGGACTCCTCGATTTATGGAACGTAAACAGTTTTTCAGAAATCATTTGTACTGCACAATATCCAGCATGCCTTGACCAGGCCACAGACCCGTCGATTTCTGGAATGAAAACAACTTTTCAGAAATCCTCTTTACTACAAGGTATCCAGCATGCCTTGACCAGGCAATGGACAACTCGATTTCTGAAACCTAAACAGCTTTTCAGAAATCCTCTGTACTGCACGGAATCCAGTGTGCCTTGACCAGGCCATGAACACCTTAATTTCTGGAAGCTAAACAGCTTTTCAGAAATCATCTGTACTGCAAGGGTTCCACTGTTCCTTGACCTGGCCATGGACCCCTCGATTTCTGGAACCTAAACAGTTCTTCAGAAATCCTCTGTACTGCAAGGGACCCTGTGTGCCTTCACCAGGCCTCGGACCCCATGGTTTCTGTAACCTAACAGTTCTTCAGAAATCTTCTGTACAGCAAGGGGGTCCAGCTTGCCTTCTCCAGGCCATGGACCCCGCGGTTTCTGGAACCTAAACAGTTCTTCAGAAATCCTCTGTACTGCAAGGGATCCAGTGTGCCTTGACCAGGCCATGGCCCCGTGATTTCTAGAACCTAAACAGTTCTTCAGAAATCCTCTGTACTGCAAGGGATCCAGTGTGCCTTGATCAGGTCACAGACCCTGCAGTTTCTGGAACCTAAACAGTTCTTCCAAAATCCTTTGTACTGCAAGGGGTCCAGTGTGGCTTGACCAGACCACAGACCCCACAGTTTCTGGAACCTAAACAGTTCTTCAGGAATCCTCTGTACTGCAAGGGATCCAGCATGCCTTGACCAGGGCATGGACTCTGCAGTTTCTGGAACCTAAACAGTTCTTCAGAAATCCTCTGTACTTCAAGGAATCCAGCGTACCATCACTAGGCCATGGACCCTGTGGTTTCTGGAACCTAAGCAGTTCTACAGAAATCTTCTATACTGCAAGGGATCCAGCTTGCCTTCACCAGGCCATGGACCCCATGGTTTCTGGAACCTAAACTGTTCTTCAGAAATCCTCTGTACTGCAAGGGATCCAGCTGCCTTGACCAGGCCATGGGACTCCACTTTCAGAACCCAAACAGTTCTTCAGAAATCCTGTGTACTGCAAGGGATCCAGCGTGCCTTGGCCAGGCCATGTACCTTCTGATTTCTGGAACCTAAGCAGTTTTCAGGAAATCTGCTGTAAGGCAAGGGATCCAGTGTGCCTGACCAGGAGACAGGCCATTACCAGGCCATGGTCCTCTCGATTTCAGTAACCTAAATAGCTTTTCAGAAATCCTCTGTACTGCAATTAATCCAGCATGCCTTGACCAGGCCACGGACCCCTCAATTTCTGGAACCTAAGTAGTTTTTCAGAAATCCTCTGTATTGCAAGGGATCCAGCATGCCTTGACCAGGGCTCGGACCCCTCAATTTCTGGAACCTAAACAGCTTGTCTGAAATCCTCTGTACTGCATAGTATCCAGTGTGCTTTGACCAGGCCATGGACTCATGGGTTTCAGAACCTAAACAGTTCTTCAGAAATCCTCTTTACAGGATGGGGTCTAGCGTGCCATGACCTGGCCACGGTCCCCTCAATTTCTGGAACTGAAACAGTTCTTCACAAATCTTCTGTACTGCAATTGATCCAGTGTTCCTTGACCAGGCCATGGACCCCTCGATTTCTGGAACCTAAACAGTTTTTCAGAAATCCACTGTACCACAATTGATCCAGCGTGCCTTGACCAGGCGACAGACCCCTCGATTTCTGGATCCTAAACAGTTTTTCAGAATTCCTCTGTACAGGAAGGGATCCATCATGCCTTGACTAGGCCACAGACCCCTCGATTTCTGGAACCTAAACAGCTTTTCAGAAATTCTTTGTACCTCAAGGGATACAGCGTGCTTTGTCCAGGCCATGGACCCCTTAATATCTGGAACCTAAACTGTTTTTGAGAAATACTCTCTACTGTAAGGGATCCAGCATGCCTTGACCAGCCATGGACTCCTCGATTTATGGAACTTTAACAGTTTTTCAGAAATCCTCTGTACCGCACGGGATCCAGCGTGCCTTAACCAGGCCATGGACCCCTCAATTTCTGGAATGAAAGCAGCTTTTCAGAAATCCTCTGTACTGCAAGGGATCCAGCATGCCTTGACCAGGTCATGTACCCCTCGATGTATGGAACCTAAACAGCTTTTCAGAAATCCTTTGTCCTGCACAGGATCCAGCGTGCCTTGACCAGGCCATGGACCCCTCGATTTCTAGAACCCATGCACTTCCTCTGAAATCCACTGTACTGCAAGGGATACAACGTGGCTTGACTGGCCACGGACCCCGCAGTTTCTGGAACCTAAACAGTTCTTCTGAAATCCTCTGTACTGCAAGGGATCCACCGTGCCTTGAAGAGGCCACATACATCACGATTTCTGGAACCTGAACAGTTCTTCAGAAATCCTGTGTACTGCAAGGGATCCAGCTTGCCTTGACCAGGCCACGTAGCCCGCGCTTTCTGGAACCAAAACACTTTTTCAGAAATCCGCTGTACAGCAAGGGATCCAGCGTGCCTTGACCAGGACACAGGCCCCACGAATTCTGGATCTAGCATGCCATTACCAGGCCACGGTCCCCTCTATTTCAGTAAACTAAACAGTTTTTCAGGAATCCTCTGTACCGTAATTAACCCAGTGTGCCTTGACCAGGACACAGACCCATCAATTTCTGGAACTTAAGCAGTTTTTCAGCAATCCTCAGTACCGCAAGAGATCCAGCATGCCTTGACCAGGGCTCGGACCCCTCGATTTCTGGAACCCAAATGGCTTCTCTGAAATCCTCTGTACTGCATGGTATCCAGTGTGCCTTCACGAGGCCATGGACCCCACCGTTTCTGGAACCTAAACAGTTCTTCAGAAATCCTCTTTACTGGATGGGATCCAGCGTGCCATGACCAGACCATGGACCCCTCGATTTCTGGAACCAAGACAGTTTTTTTGGAATCCTCTGTACTGCAAGAGATAAGGTGTGCCTTGACCAGGCCACCGGACCCCGCAGTTTCTGGAACCTAAAAAGTTCTTCTGTAATCCTCTGTACTGCAAAGGATCCAGTGTGCCTTGACCAGGCAATGGACCTCACGGTTTCTGGAACCTAAACAGTTCTTCAGACATCCTCTGTACTGCAAGGGATCCAGCGTTTCATGACCCAGGCCAAGGACCCCTTCATTTCTGGAACATGAACAGTTTTTCAGAAATCCTTTGCACTGCACGGGATCCAGTGTGCCTTCAGCAGGCCACGGACCGGTCAATTTCTGGAATGAAAACAGCTTTTCAGAAATCCTCTGTACTACAAGGGATCCAGCATGCCTTGACCAGGCAATGGACACCTTGATTTCTGAAACCTAAACAGCTTTTCAGAAATCCTCTGTACTGAACGGGATCCAGCATGCCTTGACCAGGCCATGAACACCTTAATTTCTGCAAGCTAAACAGTTTTCCAGAAATCCTCTGTACTGCAAGGGTTCCAGTGTGCCTTGACCTGGCCATGGACCCCTCGATTTCTGGAACTTTTAATCAGTTCTTAAGAAATCCTCTGTACTTCAAGGAATCCATTGTGCCTTCACCAGGCCACGGATCCCTTGGTTTCTGGAACCTAAATAGTTCTTCAGAAATCCTCTGTAATACAAGGGATCCTGCATACCTTCGCCAGGCCATGGACACCATGGTTTCTGTAACCTAAACAGTTCTTCAGAAATCCTGTGTACTGCAAGGGATCCAACGCGCTTTGACCAGGTCATGGATTACACGATTTCTGGAACCTAAAAAGCTGTTCAGAAATTTGCTGTACTGCAGTTGATCCAGCGTGCCTTGACCAGGCCATGGACCTCTCTATTTCTAGATCCTAAATAGTTTTTCAGAAATCCGCTGTACCGTAATTGATACATAGATACATAGATACAAAGACAGTGTCAGCAGATAAGGGCCTATTGCCCACCCAGTCTGCCCATTTGAGCTTGTAAGTTCAGTTTGTTATCCTAGAAGTCAGTTGCCCCTTACCCCTGAACTCCAGAATTCCTTTATGTCTATCCCATGCATTCTTAAATCCCGGGATTGTTTCAGCCCCCATCACTTCCTCTGGCAGGGTGTTCCACTTGTCCACCACCCGTTCTGTGAAGAAATTCTTTCTAATGTTTCCTCTGAATCGTCCTCCCTCCAACTTCATCCTATGCCCTCTAGTCCTGGAACATCTTTTTTGCTTAAAAATAGTGTTTTCCTGCACCCTGTTCCTCCCTGTAAGATACTTTTGTCTCTATCATATCCCCTCTCTCCCTCCTCTACTCCAGGGAGTAGATGTTCAGTTCCTTCAACCTGTCTTCATAGGACTTGTGATGCAATCCATGCACCATCTTTGTTGCCCTCCTCTGAACCTTCTCTCCTGTCTACGTCCTTACATAGGTATGGTCTCCAGAACTGTACACTGTACTCCAGGTGGTGCCTCACTAGTGTCTTGTACAGCGGAATTATGACCTCCCTTTTCCTGCTGGTGATGCCCTGCCTATACATCCCAGCATCCTATTTGCTTTACCTGCTGCCTTGTCACACTGTTTTCCTACCTTGAGATCATCAGAGATGATAACCCAAGATCCCTTTCCTGCTTGGTGCATGCTATATCCTCACCCCCAACTGATATATTGTGCCAGGTTTTTGTGCTATATGCATTATCTTGCACTTCTTTGCAATGAATTTCAACTGCCAACCCCTGACCATTCTTCAAGTTTCTGCAGGTTGCTTCTCATTCTGTCTACACCTCTGGTGTGTCTACTCTGTTCCAGAGCTTTGTGTCATCAGCGAACAGTGAAATTCTGCCTTCTAGGTCCTGTGCCATGTCACTGATGAAGATGTTGAATAGGACCCGGTCCCAGCACTGATCCCTGTGGTACCCCACTGGTCACTCTTCCCTCTGTGGAGTGACAGCCATTTACCACCACCCTCTGTGTCCTGCCACCCAGCCACTTACCTACCCACGACACTACTGTCCTGCCCACACCCATATTCCCCAGTTTGTGTAATAGTCTTCTATGTGGCACACTGTCAAAGGCCTTGCTGAAGTCCAGATAGGCCATGTCTACTGCCCTTCCCTGATCCACCTCCCTAGTCACCCAATCAAAAAATTAAACAAGGCTGGTCTGACATGACCTCGTCCTGGTGAAACCATGCTGCCTTGGGTCCTGTAGTCCATTGACAACCAGATGTTCCACCAATCTCTCCTTCAGTAGTGCTTCCATGATCTTCCCCACTACTGAGGTGAGGCTGACTGGTCTGTAGTTCCCTGCTTCCTCTTTGTTCCCACTTTTGTATAAGGGACTACATCTGCTGTCCTCCAGTCTTTGGGTACCCCGTTTCCAGTGATCGGCTAAACAGGATAGCCAGAGGTTCAGCCACCACTCTCTTAGTTCTTTAAGGACCCTGAGGTGCACCCCATCTGGCTCCATTGCTTTATCAACTCTTATTACTTCCAGTTCCTTCAGGACCCTTTCTCGTGTAAGGGACTTGCGTCCATTTCTGCACCATTCTCACCCTTGTACTCCTTCAGACCCATTACCCTCCTCTTCCTCAGTAAAGACTGAGCAGAAATGCCTGTTCAATATGTCAGCTTTACTGTTGTCATCCTCCACGTGGCCCCACATCCTCCCCTCAGTCTCACTCATCCCTCCCTTTTCTTCTTTTTCACTTATGTACCTGTAAAAGGTTTTGTCCCTCTACTCTGATTTTGCAATGTGTTCTTCTGTCTGAGCTTTGGCTTCCTTACTGACCTCCCTGCCTCCCTTTGCTTCTCCTGGTACTTCTCCCTATCCCTTCTGCCTGTGTCTTTTTGTATTGCCTGAATGCAATCTTTTGGCTTTCACTTTCTTTGCTACCTCTTTGGAAACCATAATGGTCTCTCTTCCTTTTCCTCTTGCTAACCTGCTTAATACATAATTCTGTTGTTCTTGTAATCCCATTTTAAATACTGCCCACTGTTCCTTAACCCTGATTCCTGTCCCATCTCCTTAATGCCTCTTTCAAGTATCTCCCATTTTCCCAAGTCTGCCCCCTAAAATCCAGAATACATGTTTTGTGTGGTTTGGCTCTGCTCTTTCTGTGATTTCAAACCACAATGACTGGTGATCACTGTTTCCCAGGTGCTCCCCACTGTTACCCCATCACACTGTCCCTGTTTGAGCCAGGTCCAGTATTGCCTTCTGCCGAGTTGGTTCCATGACCGTTGCTTGAGGAAGGCACCCTGAAGGGAGTCCAGGATAAATCTGCTCCTAGTTGATGCTGCTGCTGGGATGTTCCAGTCCACATCTGGAATATTGAAGTCTCCAACCAGTACTACCTCACCCTTGTCTGCCATCCTTTGGATGGCTAGCATCAGCTCCCTATCTGTTTCTTCCTCCTGGGCTGGTGGTCTATAGACCACACCTGTGCAGATGGCTGTCCCCATTTTCCTTTCCAGCTTAACCCACAGCATCTCTCCCCCATTTTGTTCCTCCTGGATCTCTGTGGCCCTTATGTCATTTTTCACATAGAGTGCCACTCCTCCCTTCCTGTCTGCTCTGTCTCTTCTGAATATGTTGTAGCCAGGTATGGCCATCTCTCAGTCATGGTTATCATTACATCAGGTTTCAGTGATGGCCTGATCTAGCGTTCCTTGATGAGGCGACGGACCCCTCGATTTCTGGAACCTAAACAGTGTTTCAGAATTCCTCTGTACAGCAAGGGATCCATCGTGCCTTGACTAGGCCATGGACCCCTCGATTTCGGGAACCTAAACAGTTTTTTAGAAATTCTCTGTACCGCAAGGGATCCAGCATGCCTTGACCAGGCCTCAGACCTTGCAAAATCTGGAACCTAAACAGTTCTTCAGAAATCCACTCTACTGCAATGGATCCAGTGTGCCTTGACCAGGCCATGGACCCCACAGTTTCTGGAACCTAAATAGTTCTTCAGAAATCCTCTGTACTTCAAGGGATCCATGATGCCTTGACCAGGCCACTGACACCACAGTTTCTGGAACCTAAATAGTTCTTAAGAAATCCTCTGTACTGCAAGGGATCCAGCGTGCCTTGACCAGGCCATGGACACTGTGATTTCTGGAACCTAGATAGCTTTTCAGAAATCATCTGTACTGCTAGGGATCCAGTGTACCTTCATCTGGCAATGGACCCTGCAATTTTTGGACCTTAAACAGCTTTTCAGAAATGTTCTGTACTGCAAGGGATCCAGCGTGCCTTAACCAGGCAAGGACCACTCAATTTCTGGAACCCATGCAGTTCTTCTGAAATCCACTGTACTGCAAGGGATTCAGCATAGCTTGACCAGGCCATGGACTCCGCAGTTTCTGGAACCTAAACAGTTCTCCAGAAATCCTCTCTACTGCAAGGTATCCAGTGTGCCTTGAACAGACCACATGCGCCGCGATTTCAGGAACCTAAACAATTCTTCGGAAATCCACTGTACTGCAAGGTATCCAGCGTGCCTTGAACAGACCACATGCGCCGCGATTTCAGGAACCTAAACAATTCTTCAGAAATCCACTGTACTGCAACGGATCCAGCATGTCTTGACCAGGCCTCAGACCTCGCAAAATCTGGAACCTAAACAGTTCTTCAGAAATCCACTCTACTGCAATGGATCCAGTGTGCCTTGACCAGGCCACGGACCCCACAGTTTCTGGAACCTAAACAGTTCTTCAGAAATCCTCTGTACTTCAAGGGATCCAGGATGCCTTGACCAGGCCACTGACACCACAGTTTCCGGAACCTAAATAGTTCTTGAGAAATCCTCTGTACTGCAAAGGATCCAGCTGCCTTGACCAGGCCATGGACACCTGTGGATTTCTGGAACCTAGATAGCTTTTCAGAAATCATCTGTACTGCTAGGGATCCAGTGTACCTTCATCTGGCCATGGACCCTGCAATTTTTGGACCTTAAACAGCTTTTCAGAAATGTTCTGTACTGCAAGGGATCCAGCGTGCCTTGACCAGGCAAGGACCACTCGATTTCTGGAACCCATGCAGTTCTTCTGAAATCCGCTGTACTGAAAGGGATTCAGTGTAGCTTGACCAGGCCATGGACTCATCAGTTTCTGGAACTAAACAGTTCTCCAGAAATCCTCTCTACTGCAAGGTATCCAGCATGCCTTGAACAGACCACATGCGCCGCGATTTCAGGAACCTAAACAATTCTTCAGAAATCCACTGTACTGCAACGGATCCAGTGTGCCTTGACCAGGCCACAGACTCCTCGATTTCTGGAACCTAAACAGTTTTTCAGAAATCCGCTGTACCACAATTGATCAAATGTGCCTTCATCAGGCGACTGACCCCTCGATTTCTGGAACCTAAACAGTTTTTCAGAATTCCTCTGTACTGCAAGGGAAGCATCACGCCTTGACTAGGCCATGGACCCCTCAATTTCTGGAACCTAAACAGTTTTTCAGCAGTCCTCTGTCCTGCAAGGGATCCAGCGTGCCTTGATCCAGCCACGGAACCCCTCGATTTCTGGAACCTAAAAAGTTTTTCAGAAATCCTTGGTACCACAAAGAATCCAGCCTGCCTTGACCAGGCAATGGACCCCTCAATTTCTAGAACCTAAACAGCTTTTCAGTAATCGTTGGTACCGCAAGGAATCCAGTGTACCTTGACCAGGCCACAGACCTCGCGAATTCTGGAACCTAAACAGTTCTTCAGAAATCCCTTCACTGCATCGGATCCAGTGTACCTTAACCAGGCCACGGACCTCCATGATTTCTGGAACCTAAACAGTTTTTCAGAAATCCTCTTTACTGCAAGGGATCTATCATGCCATGACCAGGAAATGGACACCTCAATTTCTAGAACTTAAACAGTTTTTTTAGAAATCCTCTGTACCGAAAGGGATCCAGCATGCCTTGACCAGGCTATGCACCCCTCATTTTCTGGAACCTAAACAGTTTTTTCAGGAACCCTCTGTATTGTAAGGGATCCAGCGTGCCTTGATGAAGGCATGGATCCCTCGATTTTTGGAACCAAAACAGTTTTTCCGAAATCCTCTGTACTGCAAGGGATCCAGTGTGCCATGACCAGGCCATGGTCCCCTTGATTTCTAAAACCTAAACAGTTTTTCTGAAATCTGCTCTACCACGAGGGATCCAGTGTGCCTTGACCAGGCCAAGGACCCCTCGATTTCAGGAACGTAAACAGTTTTTCAGAAATCATTTGTACTGCACGATATCCAGCATGCCTTGATCAGGCCACAGACCCGTTGATTTCTGGAATGAAAGCAACTTTTCAGAAATCCTCTGTACTACAACGTATCCAGCATGCCTTGACCAGGCAATGGACACCTCGATTTCTGAAACCTAAACAGATTTTCAGAAATCCTCTGTACTGCACGGGATCCAGTGTGCCTTGACCAGGCCATGAACACCTTAATTTCTGGAAGCTAAACAGCTTTTCAGAAATCCTCTGTACTGCAAGGGTTCCAGTGTGCCTTGAGCAGGCCACTGACCCCTCGATTTCTGGAACCAAAACAGGTTGATAGAAATCTTATATACAGCAAGGGATCCAGCGTGCCTTGACCAGGCCATGCACCACTCATTTTCTGGAACCTAAACAGTTTTTCAGAAATCCTCTGTACCGCAAGTGATCCAGTGTGCCTTGACCAGGCCATGGTTCCCTCGATTTCAGGTACCTAAACTGTTTTTCAGAAATCCTCTGTACTGCAAGGGATCCAGCGTGCTTTGACCAGGCCATTGACCCCTTGATATCTAAAACCTAAACAGTTTTTCAGTAATCCACTCTACCACAAGGGATCCAGTATGCCTTGACCAGGCCACGGATGCCTCAATTTCTGGAACGTAAACAGTTTTTCAGAAATCCTTTGTACTGCATGGGATCCGGCGTGCTTTGACCAGGCCATGGACCCCTCGATTTCTGGAAAGAAAACATCTTTTCAGAAATCCTGTGTACTGCAAGTGATCCAGCATGCCTTGACCAGGCAATGGACAGCTCGATTTCTGAATCCTAAACTGTTTTTCAGAAATCCTCAGTACTGCACAGGATCCAGCGTGCCTTGACCTGGCCATGAACACATTAATTTCTGGAAGCTAAGCAGTTTTTCAGAAATCCTCCGTACTGCAAGGGTTCCAGTGTACCTTGACCAGGCCACGGACCCCAATATTTGTGGAACCTCAACAGTTCTTAAGAAATCCTCTGTACTTCAAGGGATCCAGTGTGCCTTCACCAGGCCACGGTCCCCGAGGTTTCTGTAATCTAAACAGTTCTTCAGAAATCTTCTGTACAGCAAGGGATCCAGCTTGCCTTCACCAGGCCATGGACCTCAAGGTTTCTGGAAGCTAAACAGTTCTTCAGAAATCCTCTGTACTGCAAGGCATCCAGCGTGCCTTAACCAGGGCATGGCTCTGCCATTTCTGGAAACTAAGCAGTTCTTCAGAAATCATCTGTACAGCAAGGGATCCAGCATGCCTTGACCAGGCCATAGACCCCGCAGTTTCTGGAACCTAAACAGTTCTTCAGAAATCTGCTCTACCGCAATTTATCCAGGATGCCTTGACCAGGCGACGGACCCCTCGATTTCTGGACCCTAAACAGTTTTTCAGAATTCCACTGTACAGCAACGGATCTGTCATGCCTTAAGTGGGCCACGGACCCCTTGATTACTGGAACCTAAACAGTTTTTCAGAAATCCTCGGTACCGCAAGGAATCCAGGCTTTGACCAGGCCACGGGACCTCGATTTCTAGAACCAAACTTTTCAGAAATCATTGGTACCGCAAGGAGTCCAGCGTACCTTGACCAGGCCACAGACCTCGTGAATTCTGGAACCTAAACAGTTCTTCAGAAGTCGTCTGTACTGCAACGGATCCAGTGTGCCTTGACCAGGCCACGGACCCCACGATTTCTGGAACCTAAACAGTTTTTCAGAAATCCACTTTACTGCTAGGGATCTATTGTGGCTTAACCAGTCCACAGACCCCTCGATTTCTGGAACCTAAACAGTTTTTCAGAAATTTTCTGTACCGCAAGGGTTCCAGCATGCCTTGAGCCGGCCATGGACTGCTCGATTTCTGGAACCGAAACTGGTTTATAGAAATCTTATGTACCGCAAGGGATCCAGCATGCCTTGACCAGGCCATGCACCCCTCATTTTCTGGAACCTAAACAGTTTTTCAGAAATCCTCTGTACTGCAAGGATTCCAGCATGCCTTGACCAGGAAATGGACCCCTCAGTTTCTGGAACCGAAATAGTTCTTCAGAAATCCTCTGTACCAGAATTGATCTAGCGTGCCTTGACTAGGCAACAGATCCCTCGATTTCTGGAACCTAAACAGTTTTTTAGGAATCCTCTGTACTGCAAGGGATCCAGCGTCCCTTGACCAGGCCACAGACCCCTCAATTTCTGCAACTTATGCAGTTTTTCAGAAATCCTCTGTTCCCCAAGGGATCCAGCATGCCTTGACCAGGCAACGGACCCCTCAATTTCTGGAACCTAAATAGTTTTTCAGAAATCTTCTGTACTGCAAGGGATCCAGCGTGCCTTGACCAGGCCACAGACAGCTCGATTTCAGGAACCTAAATAGTTTTTCAGGAATCCTGTGTACCTTAAGGGATCCAGCGTGCCTTGATGTGGCCACGGATCTCACGATTTTTGGAACCAAAACAGTTTTATAGGAATCCTCTGTACAGCATGGGATTCAGTGTGCCTTGATCAGGCCACAGACCCCGCGGTTTCTGGAACCTAAACAGTTCTTCTGAAATCCTTTGTACTGCAAGGGATCCAGCACGCTTTGACCAGGCCATGGACCCCACAGTTTCTGGAACCTAAACAGTTCTTCAGAAATCCTCTGTACTTCAAGGGATCCAGCATGCCATCACTAGGCCATGGACCCCGTGGTTTCACGAACCTAAGCAGTTCTTCAGAAATCCTCTGTACTGCAAGGGATCCAGCGTGCCTTGACCAAGCCATGGACCCTATGATTTCTGGACCCCAAACAGTTTTTCAGAAATACGCTGTACAGCTAGGGATCCAGCGTGCCTTGACCAGGCCACAGACCCCTCGATTTCTGGATCCTAAACAGTTTTTCAGAATTCCTCTGTACAGCAAGGGATGCGTCATGCCTTGACTAGGCCATGGACCCCTCAATTTCTGGAACCTAAACAGTTTTTCAGCAATCCTCTTTACTGCAAGGGATCCAGCGTGCCTTGAGCAGGCAATGGAACCCTTCAATTTCTGGATCCAAAACAGTTATTCAGGAATCATCTGTACTGCAAGGGATGCAGTGTGCCTTGACAGGCCATGGACCCCGTGGTTTCTGGTACCTAAAAAGTTCTTCAGTAATCCCCTGTAGTGCAAGGAATCCAGCATACCTTGACCAGGCCATGGACCTCGCGGTTTCTGGAACCTAAACAGTTCTTCAGAAATACTCTGTACCGCAAGGGATCCAGCATGCCTTAACCAGGCCATGGACCCCTCAATTTTGAAAACCTAAACAGTTTTTCAGAAATCCTTTCTACCACAAGGGATCCAGAGTGCCTTGACCAGGCCATGGACCCCTCGATTTCTGGAACGTAAACAGTTTTTCAAAATCGTTTGTACTGCACAGGATCCAGCGTCCTTTGACCAGGCCATGGTCCCCTCGATATCTGGAATGAAAACAGCTTTTCAGAACTCCTCTGTACTACATGGGATCCAGCATGCCTTGACCAGGCAATGGACGCCTCGATTTCTGAAACCTAAACAGCTTTTCAGAAATCCTCTGTACTGCACTGAATCCAGTGTGCCTTGACCAGGCCATGAACACCTTAATTTCTGCAAGCTAAACAGTTTTTCAGAAATCCTCTGTACTGCAAGTGTTCCAATGTGCCTTGACCAGGCCACGTACCCCTCAATTTCTGGAACGTAAACAGTTGTTAAGAAATACTCTGTACTTCAAGGGATCCAGCGTGCCTTCACCAGGCCATGGACCCTGCTGTTTCTGGAACCTAAACAGTTTTTCAGAATTCCTCTGTAATGTAAGGGATGCATCGTGCCATGAGTAGGCCACAGACCCCTCAAGTTCTGGAACCAAAACAGATTTTAAGAAATCCTCTGTTCCGCAAGGGATCCAGCATGCTTTGACCAGGCCACGGACCCCACAATTTCTGAAACCTGAACAGCTTTTCAGAAATCCTCGGTACTGCAAGGGATCCAATGTGCCTTCACAAGGCCATGGACCCCCCGGTTTCTGGAACCTAAACAGTTCTTAACAAATCCTCTGTACTGCAAGGGATCCAGCATGCCTTCACCTGGCCACTGACCCTGCAGTTTCTGGAATCTGATCAGTTCTTCAGAAATCCTCTGTACTGCATGGGATCTAGCGTGCCTTCACCAGGACATGGACACTGCGGTTTCTGAAAACTAGTGCATTCTTCAGAAATCCGCTGTACTGCAAGGGATCCAGCATACCTTGACCATGTTATGGGCCTCGAAATTTCTGGAATCTATACAGTTCTTCAGAAATCTGCAGTACTGCAAGAGAAGCAGTGTGCCTTGACCAGGCCATGGATCCCACGATTTCTGGAACCTAAAAGGTTTTTCTGAAATCCTCTGCACTGCAATAGATCCAGGTTACCTTGACTAGGCCGTGGACCACTCAATTTCTGGAACCTAAGCAGTTTTTAAGAAATCCTCTGTACCGCAATGGATCCAGCTAGCCTTAACTTGGCCACGGACCACTCAATTTCTGGAACCAAAACAGTTTTTCAGAAATCCTCTCTACCACAGGGGAACCAGCGTGCCTTGACCAGGCCACGAACCCATCGATTTCTGGAACTACAGTTTTTAAGAAATCCTCTGTACTGCAAGGGATCCAGCATGCCTTACCAGGCTGTGGACATCTTGATTCTGGAACCTAAACAGTTTTTCAGGAATCCTCTGTACCGTAAGGGATCCAGCAAGCCTTGAGCAGGTGATGGACCCCTCAACTTCTGGAACCTAAACAGCTTTTCAGAAATCCACTGTACTGAAAGGGAACCAGTGTACCTTGACCAGTCCATGGACCCCTCGATTTCTGGAACCTAAACAGCTTTTCAGGAATCCTCTGTACTGCAAGGGACCCAGCATGCCTTGACCAGGCAATGGACCCCTAGATTTATGGAACCTAAGCAGTTCTTCAGAAATCTGCTGTACTTCAAGGGATCCAGTGTGCCTTGACCAGACCACGGACCCATCAATTTATGGAACCTAAACAGTCTTTCAGAAATCCACTGTACTGCAAGGGATCCAGCCTGCCTTGACCTGGCCACAGACCCCTCTATTTCTGGAACCTACACAATGTTTCAGAAATCCTCTGTACTGCAAAGGATCCAGCTTGCCTTGATAAGGCCATGGACCCCTCGATTCCTGGAACCTAAAGAGTTTTTCAGAAATCCTCTGTACCACAAGGGATCCAGTGTGCCTTAACCAGGCCATGGACCTCTCAAATTCTGGAACCTAAACAGTTGTCCAGAAATCCTCTGTACTGCATGGGATCCAGTGTGCCTTGCCCAGGCCATGGACACCATGATTTCTGGAACCTAAAAAGTTCTTTAGAAATCCTCTGTACTGCAAGGGATCCAGCATGCCTTGGCCAGGCAATGGACCCCACGATTTCTGGAACCTGAGCAGTTCTTCAGAAATCCTCTGTACCACAAGGGATCCAGCGTGCATTCACCAAGGCACAGACCCCGTGGTTTCTGGAACCTGAACAGTTCTTCAGAAATCCTCTGTACTGCAAGTGATCCAACGTGCCTTCACCTGGCCATGGACCCCATGGTTTCTGGAACGTAAACAGTTTTTCAGAAATCCTCTGTACTGCAAGGGATCCAGGATGCCTTGACCAGGCCACAGACCCCGTGATTTCTGGAACCTAAACAGTTCTTCAGAAATGTGCTGTAGTGTAAGGGATCCAGCGTGCCTTGACCAGGCCATGGACTTCTCAATTCTGGAACCTAAACAGTTTTTCAAGCAATCCTCTGTACCTTATGGGATCCAGTGAGCCTTAACCAGGCCACTGACCCCTAACTTTCTGGAACCCAAACAGTTTTTAAGGAATCCTCTGTACTTCGAGGGATCCAGCATGCCTTGAGCAGGCCATGGACCCCTCGATTTCTGGAACCTAAACAGCTTTTAAGGAATCCTCTGTACTGCAAGGGTCCAGCGTGCCTTGGCCAGGCTACAGACCCCGTGATTTCTGGATCCTATACAGTTCTTCAGAAATCCTCTGTACTGCAAGGGATCCAGTGTGACTTGCCCAGGCCATGGACCCCGCGATTTCTGGAGCCTAAACAGTTCTTTATTTATCCTCTGTAATGCAAGGGATCCAGCATGCCTTGACCAGCCAATGGACTTCAAGATTTATGGAACCTGAGCATTTCATCAGAAATCTGCTGTACTGCAAGGGATCCAGTGTGCTTTGACCAGACCACAGACCCATCGATTTATGGAACCTAAACAGTCTTTCAGAAATCCACTGTACTGCAAAGGATCCAGCCTGCCTGGACCAGGCCCTGGACCCCTTGATTTCCGGAACCTACACATTTCAGAAATCCTCTGTACTGCAAAGGATCCAGCTTGCCTTGACAAGATCATGGACCCCTCAATTTCTGAAACCTAAAGAGTTTTTCAGAAATCCTCTGTACCGCAAGGGATCCAGTGTGCCTTGACCAGGCCATGGACCTCACAAATTCTGGAATCTAAACAGTTGTTCAGAAATCCTCTGTACTGCATGGGATCCAGTGTGCCTTGACCAGGCCATGGAGCCCTCAATTTCTGGAACCTAAACAGCATTTCAGAAATCCCCTGTACCGCAAGGGATCCAGCATGCTTTGACCAGGCCACGGAGCCCTCAATTTCTGGAACCTAAACAGCTTTTCAGAAATCCTCTGCACCGTAAGGGATCCAGTGTGCCTTGACCAATCCATGGACCTCACAAATTCTGGAACCTAAACAGTTCTTCAGAAATCTTCTGTACAGCAAGGGATCCAGCTTGCCTTCTCCAGGACATTGTACCCCGTGGTTTCTGGAACCTAAACAGTTCTTCAGATATCCTCTGTACTTCAAGGGATCCAGTGTGCCTTGATCAGCCCACAGAACCCGTGGTTTCTGGAACCTAAACAGTTCTTCTGAAATCCTTTGTACTGCAAGGGATCCAGCATGCCTTCACCAAGCCACAGACCCCACAGTTTCTGGAACCTAAACAGTTCTTCAAGAATCCTCTGTACTGCAAGGGATCCAGCACACCTTGACCAGGGCATGGACCCTGCAGTTTCTGGAACCTAAACAGTTCTTCAAGAATCCTCTGTACTTCAAGGGATCCAGTGTGCCATCACTAGGCCATGGACCCTGTGGTTTCTGGAACCTAAGCAGCTCTTCAGAAATCTTCTGTACTGCAAGGGATCCAGCTTGCCTTCACCAGGCCATGGACCCCATGGTTTCTGGAACCTAAACTGTTCTTCAGAAATCATCTGCACTACAAGTGATCCAGCGTGCCTTGACCAGGCCATGGACCCCACAATTTCTGGAACCCAAACAGTTCTTCAGAAATCCTGTGTACTGCAAGGGATCCAGCGTGCCTTGACCAGGACATGTACCCCGCGATTTCTGGAACCTAAATAGTTTTTCAGAAATCTGCTGTAAGGCAAGGGATCCAGTGTGCCTTGACCAGGACACAGGCCCCACGAAATCTGGATCCAGCGTGCCATACCAGGACATGGTCCCCTCGATTTCAGTAACCTAAACAGTTTTTCAGAAATCCTCTGTACTGCAATTAATCCAGCATGCCTTGACCAGGCCCCAGACCCTTAAATTTCTGGAACCTAAGCAGTTTTTCAGAAATCCTCAGCATCGCAAGGGATCCCGCATGCCTTGACCAGGGCTTGGACCCCTCGATTTCTGGAACCTAAACAGCTTCTTTGAAATCCTCTGTACTGCACGGTGTCCAGTGTGCCTTGACCAAGCCATGGACCTCATGGTTTCCAGAACCTAAATAGTTCTTCAGAAGTCCTCTTTACTGGATGGGATCCAGTTTTCCATGACCTGGCCACGGTCCCCTCAATTTCTGGAACTGAAACAGTTCTTCACAAATCTGCTGTACTGCAATTGATCCAGCGTTCCTTGACCAGGCCATGGACTCCTCAATTTCTGGAACCTAAACAGTTTTTCAGAAATCCGCTGTACCACAAATAATCCAGTGTGCCTTGACCAGGTGACAGACCCCTCGATTTCTGGAACCTAAACAGTTTTTCAGAATTCCTCTGTTCAGCAAGGGATCCATCATGCCTTGACTAGGCTATGGACACCTCAATTTCTGGAACCTAAACAGCTTTGCAGAAATTCTTTGTACCACAAGGGATCCAGCGTGCCTTGACCAGGCCATGGACCCCTCGATATCTGGAACCAAAACTGTTTTTCAGAAATCCTCTCTACTGTGAGGGATCCAGCATGCCTTGACCAGTACATGGACTCCTCGATTTCTGGAACCTAAACAGTTTTTCAGAAATCCTCTGTATCGCACGGGATCCAGCGTGCCTTGACCAAGCCACGGACTCCTCAATTTCTGGAACCAAAACTGTTTTTCAGAAATCCTCTCTACTGTGAGGGATCCAGCATGCCTTGACCAGGCCACGTACCCCTCAATGTATGCAACCTAAATAGCTTTTCAGAAATCCTCTGTTCTGCAAAGGATCCAGCGTGCCTTGATCAGGCCATGGACCCCTCGATTTCATGAACCCATGCACTTCTTCTGAAATCCACTGTACTGCAAGGGATCCAGCATGGCTTGACTGACCAAGGACCCCACAGTTTCTGGAACCTAAACAGTTCTTCAGAAATCCTTTGTACTGCAAGGGATCCAGAATGCCTTGAAGAAGCCACGTAGCCCCCGATTTCTGGAACCTAAACACTTTTTCAGAAATCCCTGTATGGCAAGGGATCCAGCATGCCTTGACCAGGACACAGGCACTGCGAATTCTGGATCCAGCGTGGCAATACCAGGCCATGGTCCCCTCGATTTCAGTAACCTAAAGTGTTTTTCAGGAATCCTCTGTACTGCAAGGGATCCAGCATGCCTTGACCAGGGCTCGGAACCCTCGATTTCTGGAACCTAAACGGCTTCTCTGAAATCCTCTGTACTGCATGGTATCCAGGGTGCCTTGACCAGGCCACCAGACCCCGTGGTATCAGGAACCTAAAAAGTTCTTCAGTAATCCTCTGTACTGCAAAGGATCCAGTGTGCCTTGACCAGGTAATGGACCTCACGGTTTCTGGAACCTAAACAGTTCTTCAGAAATCCTCTGTACTGCAAGAGATCCAGCGTTCCATGACCAGGCCATGGTCCCCTCGATTTCAGATACCTAAACTGTTTTTCAGAAATCCTCTGTACCGCAAGGGATCCAGTGTACCTTGACCAGGCCATGGACCCCTTGATTTCTGGAACGTAAACAGTTTTTCAGAAATCCTTTGTACTGCACGGGATCCAGTGTGCCTTCACCAGGCCATGGACCCGTCGATTTCTGGAATGAAAACAGCTTTTCAGAAATCCTCTGTACTACAAGGGATCCAGCATGCCTTGACCATGCAATGGACACCTCGATTTCTGAAAACTAAACAGCTTTTCAGAAATCCTCTGTACTGCACGGGATCCAGTGTGCCTTGAGCAGGCCATGAACACCTTAATTTCTGCAAGCTAAACAGTTTTCCAGAAATCCTCTGTACTGCAAGGGTTCCAGTGTACCTTGAACTGGCCACGGACCCCTCGATTTCTGGAACCTAAACAGTTCTTAAGAAATCCTCTGTAATGGAAGGGATCCAGCGTACTTTGACCAGGTCATGGACCCCATGATTTCTGGAAGCTAAACAGTTGTTCATAAATCTGCAGTACTGCAGTTGAATTAGTGTGCCTTGACCAGGCCATAGACCTCTCTATTTCTGGATCCTAAAAAGGTTTTCAGAAATCTGCTGTTCCGCAATTGATCTACCATGCCTTGACGAGGCGACGGACCCCTCAATTTCTGGAAGATAAACAATGTTTCAGAATTTCTCTGTACAGCAAGGGATCCATTGTGCCCTGATTAGGCCATGGACCCCTCGATTTCAGTAACCTAAAGAGTTTTTCAGGAATCCTCAGTACTGCAAGGGATCCAGCATGCCTTGACCAGGGCTCGGGCCCCTTGATTTCTGGAACCTAAACGGCTTCTCTGAAATCCTCTGTACAGCGTGGTATCCAGGGTGCCTTGACCAGGCCACTGGACCCCATGGTTTCAGGAACCTAAAAAGTTCTTCAGTAATCCTCTGTACTGCAAAGGATCCAGCGTGCCTTGACCAGGCCATGGATCTTGCGGTTTCTGGAACCTAAACAGTTCTTCAAAAATCCTCTGTACTGCAAGAGATCCAGTGTTCCATGACCAGGCCATGGTCCCCTGGATTTCAGATACCTAAACTGTTTTTCAGAAATCCTCTGTACTGCAAGGGATCCAGCGTACCTTGATCAAGCCATGGACCCCTCGATTTCTAGAACATAAACAGTTTTTCAGAAATCCTTTGTACTGCATGGGATCCAGTGTGCCTTCACCAGGCCATGGACCAGTCAATTTCTGGAATGAAAACAGCTTTTCAGAAACCCTCTGTACTACAAAGGATCCAGCAAGCCTTGACCAAGCAATGGACACCTCAATTTCTGAAACCTAAACAGCTTTTCAGAAATCCTCTGTACTGTACGGGATCCAGCAAGCCTTGACCAGGCCATGAACACCTTAATTTCCTCAAGCTAAACAGTTTTCCAGAAATCCTCTGTTCTGCAAGGGTTCCAGTGTGCCTTGACCTGGCCATGGACTCCTCAATTTCTGGAACCTAAACAGTTCTTAAGAAATCCTCTGTACTTCAAGAAATCCATCATGCCTTCACCAGACCATGGATCCCTTGGTTTCTGGAACCTAAATAGTTCTTCAGAAATCCTCTGAAATGCAAGGGATCAAGCGTGCTTTGACCAGGTCATGGACCCCGCGATTTCAAGAGGCTAAACAGTTGTTCAGAAATCTGCAGTACTGCAGTTGATTTAGCATGCTTTGACCAGGCCATGGACCTCTCTATTTCTGGATCCTAAACAGTTTTTCAGAAATCTGCTGTACCGCAATTGATCTAGCGTGTCTTGATGAGGCGATGGACCCCTCAATTTCTGGAAGCTAAACAGTGTTTCAGAATTCCTCTGTACAGCAAGGGATCCATCGTGCCTTAATTAGGCCAATAGACACCTCGATTTCTGGAACCTAAACAGTTTTTTAGAAATTCTCTGTACTGCAAGGGATCCAGCATGCCTTGACCAGGCCTCAGACCTCGCGAAATCTGGAACCTAAACAGTTCTTCAGAAATCCACTCTACTGCAATGGATCCAGTGTGTGTTGACCAGGCCACGGACCCCACAGTTTCTGGAACCTAAACAGTTCTTTAGAAATCCTCTGTAATTCAAGGGATCCATGATGCCTTGACCAGGCCACAGACACCATGGTTTCTGGAACCTAAAGAGTTCTTAAGAAATCCTCTGTACCGTAAGGGATCCAGCGTGCCTTGACCAGGCCATGGGCACCGTGATTTCTGGAACCTAGATAGCTTTTCAGAAATCCTCTGTACTGCTAGGGATCCAGTGTACCTTCATCTGGCCATTTAACTTGCGATTTATGGACCTTAAACAGCTTTTCAGAAATGCACTGTACTGCAAGGGATCCAGCGTGCCTTGACTAGGCATGGACCACTCGATTTCTGGAACCCATGCAGTTCTTCTGAAATCCATTGTACTGCAAGGGATCCAGCGTGGCTTGTCCAGACCATGCACCCAGCAGTTTCTGGAACCTAAACAGTTCTCCAGAAATCCTCTGTACTGCAAGGTATCCAGCGTGCCTTGAACAGACCACGTATGCCGCGATTTCAGGAACCTAAACAATTCTTCAGAAATCTGCTGTACCGCAATTGATCCAATGTGCCTTCACCGGGGTGACTGACCCCTCAATTTCTGGAATCTAAACAGTTTTTCAGAATTCCTTTGTACTGCAAGGGAAGAATCATGCCTTGACTAGGCCATGGACCCCTCAATTTCTGGAACCTAAACAGTTTTTCAGCAGTCCTCTGTACTGCAAGGGATTCAGCGTGCCTTGATCCGGCCACAGAACCCCTCGATTTCTGGAACCAAAACAGTTTTTCAGGAATCATCTGTACAGCAAGGGATCCAGTGTGCCTTGACCAGGCGACAGACCTCGCGAATTCTGGAACCTAAACAGTTGTTCAGAAATCCTCTGTACTGCATGGGATCCAGTGTGCCTTGACCAGGCCACGGACCCCTCGATTTCTGGAACCTAAACAGCTTTTCAGAAATCTTCTGTTCTGCAAGGGATCCAGTGTGCCTTGACCAGGCCAAGGACCTCACAAATTCTGGAACCTAAACAGTTCTTCAGAAATCTTCTGTACAGCAAGGGGATCCAGCTTGCCTTGACAAGGCCATGTACCCCTCGATGTATGGAACCTAAGCAGCTTTTCAGAAATCCTCTGTACTGCAAAGGATCCAGCGTGCCTTGACCAGGCAATGGACCCCTCGATTTCTCCAACCCATGCACTTCTTCTGAAATCCACTGTACTGCAAGGGATCCAGCATGGCTTTACTGGCCAAGGACCCCGCAGTTTCTGGAACCTAAACAGTTCTTCAGAAATCCTCTGTACTGGAAGGGATCCAGTGTGCCTTGAAGAGGCCACGATTTCTGGAGCCTAAACACTTTTTCAGAAATCCGCTGTATGGCAAGGGATCCAGTGTGCCTTGACCAGACACAGGCCCCACGAATTCTGGATCCAGTGTGCCATTACCAGGCCATGGTCCCCTTGATTTCAGAAACCTAAAGATTTTTTCAGGAACCCTCAGTATCGCAAGGGATCCAGCATGCCTTGACCAGGGCTCAGACCCCTCGATTTCTGGAACCTAAACGGCTTCTCTGAAATCCTCTGTACTGTGTGGTATCCAGGGTGCATTGACCAGGCCACTGGACCCAGCGGTTTCAGGAACCTAAAAAGTTCTTCAGTAATCCTCTGTACTGCAAAGGATCCAGCGGGCCTTGACCAGGCCATGGATCTCGTGGTTTCTGGAACCTAAACATTTCTTCAGAAATCCTCTGTACTGCAAGGGATCCAGCATTCCATGACCAGGCCATGGTCCCCTGGATTTCAGATACCTAAACTGTTTTTCAAAAATCCTCTGTACTGCAAGGGATCCAGCATACCTTGACCAGGCCATGGACCCTCGATTTCTGGAACGTAAACAGTTTTTCAGAAATCCTTTGTACTGCACGGGATCCAGTGTGCCTTCACCAGGCCATGGACCGGTTGATTTCTGGAATGAAAACAGCTTTTCAGTAATCCTCTGTACTACAAGGGATCCAGCATGCCTTGACCAAGCAATGGACACCTCGATTTCTGAAACCTAAACAGCTTTTCAGAAATCCTCTATACTGTACAGGATCCAGCATGCCTTGACCTGGCCATGAACACCTTAATTTCTGCAAGCTAAACAGTTTTCCAGAAATCCTGTGTTCTGCAAGGGTTCCAGTGTGCCTTGACCTGGCCATGGACCCTTCAATTTCTGGAACCTAAACAGTTCTTAAGAAATCCTCTGTACTTCAAGAAATCCATCATGCCTTCACCAGGCCATGGACCCCTTGGTTTATGGAACCTAAATAGTTCTTCAGAAATCCTCTGAAATGCAAGGGATCCAGTGTGCTTTGACCAGGTCATGGACCCCTCGATTTCTGGAAGCTAAACAGTGTTTCAGAATTCCTCTGTACAGCAAGGGATCCATTGTGCCTTGATTAGGCCACGGACCCCTCAATTTCTGGAACCTAAACAGTTTTTTAGAAATTCTCTGTACCACAAGAGATCCAGCATGCCTTGACCAGGCCTCAGACCTCGCGAAATCTGGAACCTAAACAGTTCTTCAGAAATCCACTCTACTGCAATGGATCCAGCGTGTGTTGACCAAGCCACGGACCCCACAGTTTCTGGAACCTAAACAGTTCTTTAGAAATCCTCTGCACTTCAAGGGATCCATGATGCCTTGACCACGCCAAAGACACCATGGTTTCTGGAACCTAAAGAGTTCTTAAGAAATCCTCTGTAACGCAAGGGATCCAGCGTGCCTTGACCAGGCCATGGAAACCGTGATTTCTGGAACCTAGATAGCTTTTCAGAAATCCTCTGTACTGCTAGGGATCCAGTGTACCTTCATCTGGCCATTTAACTCGTGATTTTTGGACCTTAAGCAGCTTTTCAGAAATGCTCTGTACTGCAAGGGATCCAGCGTGCCTTGACCAGGCATGGACCACTCGATTTCTGGAATCCATGCAGTTCTTCTGAAATCCATTGTACTGCAAGGGATCCAGCATGGCTTGTCCAGACCATGCACCCAGCAGTTTCTGGAACCTAAACAGTTCTCCAGAAATCCTCTGTACTGCAAGGTATCCAGCGTGCCTTGAACAGACCACATACGCCGTGATTTCAGGAACCTAAACAATTCTTCAGAAATCCGCTGTACCACAATTGATCCAATGTGCCTTCACCGGGCGACTGACCCCTCAATTTCTGGAACCTAAACAGCTTTTCAGAAATCCTCTGTACCGCAAGGGATCCAGCATGCTTTGACCAGGCCATGGAGCTCTTGATTTCTGGAACCTAAACAGCTTTTCAGAAATCCTCTGTACCACAAGGGATCCAGTGTGCCTTGACCAGGCCATGGACCTCACAAATTCTGGAACCTAAACAGTTCTTCAGAAATCTTCTGTACAGCAAGGGATCCAGGTTGCCTTCTCCAGGCCATGGACCCCGTGGTTTCTGGAACCTAAACAGTTCTTCTGAAATCCTCTGTACTGCAAGGGATCCAGTGCATCTTGATTAGGCCACAGACCCCGTGGTTTCTGGATCCTAAACATTTCTTCTGAAATCCTTTGTACTGCAAGGGATCCAGCATGCCTTGACCAGGCCACAGACCCCACAGTTTCTGGAACCTAAACAGTTCTTCAGGAATCCTCTGTGCTGCAGAGATCCAGCGTGCCATCACTAGGCCATGGACCCTGTGGTTTCTGGAACCTAAGCAGTTCTTCAGAAATCTTCTGTACTGCAAGTCAATTCAAGTCAAGTTTATTTAAAAGACGCCCAATCCCGGAGGCTCTGGGCACCGTACAACTTTTAAAAGAAACATAATACATAAATATAAATAGAATAACAAATTATAAATAGATCATAGTCTAATCTAATCTAAACATCAAATGCCTGAACAAATAAGAATGTCTTCAAGCGAACCTTAAAGACATCTACAGTCGAGGCCTCTCTGACCAAAGCTGGTAATAGGTTCCATAGAGCGGGAGCCGCAACGCTAAAGGCTCTGTCACTGGCTGATTTCAACCTAGCTCTAGGAACAGTCAGGAGGCCGCTGCTGGAGGATCGAAGAGGGCGGACAGAGGGAGCAGGTGTCAGGACGGCTGACAGGTAACCAGGGCCCTGCCGGTGTAAGGCCTTAAAGGTGAGAAGACCCACCATAAAGAGGACTCTTCACTTGACTGGCAGCCAGTGCAATTCACGAAGTACCGGTGTAATAATGCAATATTTTTTCTGCCAAGTCAGTAACCGGGCAGCTGCATTTTGCACCAGCTGCAGTCTGCAGAGAAATCCTCCTGTGAGCCCGAGATAGAGTGCATTACAGTAGTCCTGCCTAGCCTTCATCAGGCTACGGACCCCATGGTTTCTGGAACCTAAACTGTTCTTCAGAAATCCTCTGTACTACAAGGAATCCAGCATGCCTTGATCAGGCCATGGACCCCACAATTTCTGGAACCCAAACAGTTCTTCAGAAATCCTGTGTACTGCAAGGGATCCAGCATGCCTTGACCAGGCCACCGACCCCTTGATTTCTAGAACCTAAACAGTTCTTCCGAAATCCTCTCTACTGCAACGGATACAGCGTGCCTTGACCAGGCCACGTATCTCGTGGTTTCTGGAACCTAAACAGTTTTTCAGAAATCTGCTGTAAGGCAAGGGATCCAATGTGCCTTGACCAGGACACAGGCCCTGCGAATTCTGGATCCAGCGTGCCATTACCAGGCCATGGTCCCTTCGATTTCAGTAACCTAAATAGTTTTTCAGAAATCCTCTGTACCGCAATTAATCCAGTGTGCCTTGACCAGGCCACGGACCCCTCAATTTCTGGAACCTAAGCAGTTTTTCAGAAATCCTCAGTACCGCAAGGGATCCAGCATGCCTTGACCAGGGCTTGGACCCCTCGATTTCTGGAACCTAAACAGCTTCTCTGAAAACCTCTGTACTACATGGTATCCAGCATGCCTTGACCAAGCCATAGACCTTACGGTTTCCAGAACCTAAACAGTTCTTCAGAAATTCTCTTTACTGGATGGGATCCAGCTTGCCATGACCTGGCCATGGTCCCCTCAATTTCTGGAACTGAAACAGTTCTTCACAAATCCGCTGTACTGCAATTGATCCAGTGTTCCTTGACCAGGCCATGGACCCCTTGATTTCTAGAACCTAAACAGTTTTTCAGAAATCCACTGTACTGCAATTAATCCAGCGTGCCTTGAACAGGCGACGGACCCCACGATTTCTGGGATCTAAACAGCTTTTCAGTAATTCTTTGTACTGCCAGGGATCCAGCGTGCCTTGACCAGGCCATGGACCCCTTGATATCTGGAACTTAAACTGTTTTCAGAAATCCTCTCTACTGTAAGGGACCCAGCGTGCCTTGACCAAGCCATGGACTCCTCGATTTCTGGAACCTAAACAGCTTTTCAGAAATCCTCTGTACCGCACGGCATCCAGCGTGCCTTGACCAGGCCACGGACCCCTCAATTTCTGGAATGAAAACAGCTTTTCTGAAATCCTCTGTACTGCAAGGGATCCAGCATGCCTTGACCAGGCCATGTACCCCTCAATGTATTTAACCTAAACAGCTTTTCAGAAATCCTCTGTACTGCAAAGGATCCAGCGTGCCTTGACCAGGCCATGGACCCCTCGATTTCTCAAACCCATGCACTTCTTCGGAAATCCATTGTACGGCGAGGGATCCAGCATGGCTTGACTGGCCATGGACCCCGCAATTTCTGGAACCTAAACAGTTCTTCAGAAATCCTCTGTACAGCAAGGAATCCAGCATGCCTTGAAGAGGCCACGTACCCCATGATTTCTGGAACCTGAACACTTTTTCAGAAATCCACTGTATGGCAAGGGATCCAGTGTGCCTCGACCAGGACAAAGGCACCGCGAATTCTGGATCCAGCATGCCATTACCAGTCCATGGTCCCCTCGATTTCAGTAACCTAAAGAGTTTATCAGGAATCCTCAGTACCGCAAGGGATCCAGCATGCCTTGACCAGGGCTCGGACCCCTCAATTTCTGGAACCTAAATGGCTTCTCTAAAATCCTCTGTACTGCATGGTATCCAAGGTGCCTTGAACAGGACACTGGACCCTACAGTTTCTGGAACCTAAAAAGTTCTTCAGTAATCCTCTGTACTGCAAAGGATCCAGCCTGCCTTGATCAGGCCATGGACCTCACGGTTTCTGGAACCTAAACAGTTCTTCAGAAATCCTCTGTACTGCAAGGGATCCAGTGTTCCATGACCAGGCCATGGTCCCCTTGATTTCAGATACCTAAACTGTTTTTCAGAAATCCTCTGTACCACAAGGGATCCAGTGTACCTTGACCAGGCCATGGACCCCTCGATTTCTAAAACCAAAACAGTGTTTCAGAAATCCTCTCTACCGCAAGGGATCCAGCATGCCTAGACCAGGCCAAGGACCCCTCAATTTCTGGAATGTAAACAGTTTTTCAGAAATCCTTTGTACTGCATTGGATCCAGTGTGCCTTCACCAGGCCATGGACTGGTCGATTTCTGGAATGAAAACAGCTTTTCAGAAATCCTCTGTACTAGCAGGGATCCAGCATGCCTTGACCAGGCAATGGACACCTCGATTTCTGAAACCTAAACAGCTTTTCAGAAATCCTCTGTACTGCATGGGATCCAGAGCGTCTTGACCAGGCCATGAACACCTTAATTTCTGCAAGCTAAACAGTTTTCCAAAAATCCTCTGTACTGCAAGGGTTCCAGTGTGCCTTGACCTGGCCACGGACCACTCAATTTCTGGAACCTAAACAGTTCTTAAGAAATCCTCTGTACTTTAAGGAATCCATCATACCTTCACCAGGCCATGGACCCCTTGGTTTCTGGAACCTAAATAGTTCTTCAGAAATCCTCTGTAATGCAAGGGATCCAGCATGCCTAGACCAGGCCAAGGACCCCTCAATTTCTGGAATGTAAACAGTTTTTCAGAAATCCTTTGTACTGCATGGGATCCAGTGTGCCTTCACCAGGCCATGGACTGGTCAATTTCTGGAATGAAAACAGCTTTTCAGAAATCCTCTGTACTAGCAGGGATCCAGCATGCCTTGACCAGGCAATGGACACCTCGATTTCTGAAACCTAAACAGCTTTTCAGAAATCCTCTGTAATGCATGGGATCCAGAGCGTCTTGACCAGGCCATGAACACCTTAATTTCTGCAAGCTAAACAGTTTTCCAAAAATCCTCTGTACTGCAAGGGTTCCAGTGTACCTTGACCTGGCCACGGACCCCTCAATTTCTGGAACCTAAACAGTTCTTAAGAAATCCTCTGTACTTTAAGGAATCCATCATACCTTCACCAGGCCATGGACCCCTTGGTTTCTGGAACCTAAATAGTTCTTCAGAAATCCTCTGTAATGCAAGGGATCCAGCATACCTTCACCAGGCCATGGACTCCAAGGTTTCTGTAACCTAAACAGTTCTTCAGAAATCCAGTGTACTGCAAGGGATCCAGCGTGCTTTGACCAGGTCATGTATCCTGCGATTTTAGGAAGCTAAACTGTTCAGAAATCTGAACTACTGCAGTTGATCCATCGTGTATTGACCAGGCCATGGACCTCTCTATTTCTGGATCCTAAACAGTTTTTCAGAAATCTGCTGTACCACAATTGATCTAGCGTGCCTTGACGAGGCGACGGACTCCTTGATTTCTGGAACCTAAACAATGTTTCAGAATTCCTCTGTACAGCAAGGGATCCATCATGCCTTGACTAGGCCATGGACCCCTCAATTTCAGTAACCTAAAGAGTTTTTTAGAAATTCTCTGTACCGCAAGGGATCCAGCATGCCTTGACCAGGCCTCAGACCTCACGAAATCTGGAACCTAAACAGTTCTTCAGAAATCCACTCTACTGCAATGGATCCAGCGTGCCTTGACCAGGCCATGTACCCCTCGATTTCTGGAACCTACGCAACATTTCAGAAATCCTCTGTACTGCAAAGAATCCAGCTTGCCTTAACAAGGCCATGGACCCCTCGATTTCTGGAACCTAAAGAGTTTTTCAGAAATCCTCTGTACCGCAAGGGATCCTGGGTGCCTTGACCAGGCCACTGGATCCCATGGTTTCAGGAACCTAAAAAGTTCTTCAGTAATCCTCTGTACTGCAAAGGATCCAGCGTGCCTTGACCAGGCCATGGACCTTGCGGTTTCTGGAACCTAAACAGTCCTTCATAAATCCTCTGTACTGCAAGGGATCCAGCGTTCCATGACCAGGCCATGGTCCCCTCGATTTCAGATACCTAAACTGTTTTTCAGAATCCTCTGTACCGAAAGGGATCCAGTGTACCTTGACCAGGCCATGGACCCCTCGATTTCTGGAACGTAAATAGTTTTTCAGAAATCCTTTGTACTGAATGGGATCCAGTGTGCCTTCACCAGGCCATGGACCGGTTGATGTCTGGAATGAAAACAGCTTTTCAGAAATCCTCTGTACTACAAAGGATCCAGCATGCCTTGACCTGGCAATGGACACCTCGCTTTCTGAAACCTAAACAGCTTTTTAGAAATCCTCTGTACTGCACGGGATCCAGCATGACTTGACCAGGCCATGAACACCTTAATTTCTGCAAGCTAAACAGTTTTCCAGAAATCCTCTGTACTGCAAGGGTTCCAGTGTGCCTTGATCTGGCCATGGACCCCTCGATTTCTGGAACCTAAACAGTTCTTAAGAAATCCTCTGTACTTCAAGGAATCCATCGTGCCTTCACCAAGCCATGGACCCCTTGGTTTCTGGAACCTAAATAGTTCTTCAGAAATCCTCTGTAATGTAAGGGATCCAGCGTGCTTTGACCAGGTCATGGACCCCGTGATTTCTGGAAGCTAAACAGTTGTTCAGAAATCTGCAGTACTGCAGTTGAATTAGCATGCCTTGACCAGGCCATGGACCTCTCTATTTCTGGATCCTAAACAATTTTTCAGAAATCTGCTGTACCGCAATTGATCTAGCGTGCCTTGACGAGCCGACGGACCCCTCGCTTTCTGGAACCTAAACAGTGTTTCAGAATTCCTCTGTACAGCAAGGGATCCATCGTGCCTTGACTAGGCCATGGACCCCTCGATTTTTGGAACCTAAATAGTTTTTAGAAATTCTCTTCACCGCAAGGGATCCAGCATGGCTTGACCAGGCCTCAGACCTCGCGAAATCTGGAACCTAAACAGTTCTTCAGAAATCCACTCCACTGCAATGGATCCAGTGTGCCTTGACCAGGCCATGGACCCCACAGTTTCTGGAACCTAAACAGTTCCTCAGAAATCCTCTGTACTTCAAGGGATCCAGGATGCCTTGACCAGGCCACAGACACCACAGTTTCTGGAACCTAAAGAGTTCTTAAGAAATCCTTCATACCGCAAGGGATCCAGCGTGCCTTGAACAGTCCATGGACACTGTGATTTCTGGACCCTAGATAGCTTTTCAGAAATCCTCTGTACTGCTAGGGATCCAGTGTACCTTCGTCTGGCCATGGACCCCGCGATTTTTGGACCTTAAACAGCTTTTCAGAACTGCTCTATACTGCAAGGGATCCAGCGTGCCTTGACCAGGTATGGAACACTCGATTTCTGGAACCCATGCAGTTCTTCTGAAATCCACTGTACTGCAAGGGATCCAGTGTGGCATGACCAGGCCATGGACCCCACAGTTTCTGGAACCTAAACAGTTCTCCAGAAATCCTCTGTACTGCAAGGTATCCAGTGTGCCTTGAACAGACCACGTACGTGGCAATTTCAGGAACCTAAACAATTCTTCAGAAATCTGCTGTACCGCAATTGATCCGATGTGCCTTCACCGGGTGACTGACCCCTCAATTTATGGAACCTAAACAGTTTTTCAGAATTCCTTCGTACTGCAAGGGAAGCATCATGCCTTGACTAGGCCATGGACCCCTCAATTTCTGGAACCTAAACAGTTTTTCAGCAGTTCTCTGTACTGTAAGGCATCCAGCGTGCCTTGATCCGGCCACGGAACCCCTCGATTTCTGGAATCAAAACAGTTTTCCAGGAATCATCTGTACAGCAAGGGATCCAGTGTGCCTTGACCAGGCCACGGACCTCACGGTTTCTGGAACCTAAAATGTTTTTCAGAAATCCTATTTACCACAAGGAATCCAGCATGCCTTGACCCAGGCAATGGACCCCTCGATTTCTAGAACCTAAACAGCTTTTCAGTAATCGTTGCTACCACAAGGAATCCAGCGTACCGTGACCAGCCGACAGACCTCGTGAATTCTGGAACCTAAACAGTTGCTCAGAAATCCTCTGTACTGCATGGGATTTAGTGTGCCTTGACCAGGCCACGGAGCCCTCTATTTCTGGAGCCTAAACAGCTTTTCAGAAATCCTCAGTACCGCTAGGGATCCAGCATGCTTTGACCAGGCCACAGAGCCCTCGATTTCTGGAACCTAAACAGCTTTTCAGAAATCCTCTGTACCGCAAGGGGATCCAGTGTGCCTTGACCAGGCCATGAACCTCACAAATTCTGGTACCTAAACAGTTCTTCAGAAATCTTCTGTACAGCAAGGGATCCAGCTTGCCTTCTCCAGGCCATGAACCCCGTGGTTTCTGGAACCTAAACAGTTCTTCAGAAATCCTCTGAACTGCAAGGGATCCAATGTGCCTTGATCAGGCCACAGATCCCACGGTTTCTGAAACCTAGACAGTTCTTCTGAAATCCTTTGTACTGCAAGGGATCCAGCGTGCCTTGACCAGGCCACAAACCCCACAGTTTCTGGAACCTAAACAATTCTTCTGGAATCCTCTGTACTGCAAGGGATCCAGCACGCCTTGACCAGGGCATGGACCCCGCAGTTTCTGGAACCTAAACAGTTCTTCAGAAATCCTCTGTACCTCAAGGGATCCAGCATGACATCACTAGGTCATGGACCCTGTGATTTCTGGAACCTAAGCAGTTCTTCAGAAATCTTCTGTACTGCAAGGGATCCAGCTTGCCTTCACCAGGCAATGGATCCCATGGTTTCTGAAACCTAAACTGTTCTTCAGAAATCCTCTGTACTACAAGGGATCCAGTGTGCCTTGACCAGGCCATGGACCCCACAATTTCTGGAACCCAAACAGTTCTTCAGAAATCCTGTGTACTGCAAGGTATCCAGCGTGCCTTGACCAGGCCATGTACCCCATGATTTCTGGAACCTAAACAGTTTTTCAGAAATCTGCTGTAAGGCAAGGGATCCAGTGTGCCTTGACCAGAACACAGGCCCTATGAATTCTGGATCCAGCGTGCCATTACCAGGCCATGGTCCCCTCGATTTCAGTAACCTAAACAATTTTTCAGAAATCCTCTGTACCGCAATTAATCCAGCGTGCCTTGACCAGGCCATGGACCCCTCAATTTCTGGACCCTAAACAGTTTTTCAGAAATCCTCAGTACCGCAAGGGATACAGCATGCCTTGACCAGGGCTCGGACCCCTCGATTTCTGGAACCAAAGCAGCTTCTCTGAAATCCTCTGTACTGCACAGTATCCAGCGTGCCTTGACGAAGCCATGGACATTGCGGGTTCCAGAACTTAAACAGTTCTTCAGAAATCCACTTTACTGCATGGAATCCAGCTTGCCATGACCTGGCCATGGTCCCTTCAATTTCTGGAACTAAAACAGTTCTTCACAAATCCGCTGTACTGCAATTGACCCAGCGTTCCTTGACCAGGCCATGGACACCTCTATTTCTGGAACCTAAACAGCTTTTCAGAAATTCTTTCTACCGCAAGGGATCCAGCATACCTTGACCAGGCCATGGACCCCTTGATATCTGGAACCTAAACTGTTTTTCAGAAATTCACTCTACTGTAAGGGATCCAGCGTGCCTTGACCAGGCCATGGACTCCTCGATTTCTGGAACCTAAACAGTTTTACAGAAATCCTCTGTACTGCAAGGGATCCAGCATGCCTTGAACAGGCCATGTACCCCTCAATGTATGGAACCTAAACAGCTTTTCAATAATCCGCTGTACTGCAAAGGATCCAGCGTGCCTTGACCAGGCCATGGACCACTCGATTTCTCGAACCCATGCACTTCTTCTGAAATCCACTCTACTGCAAGGGATCCAGCATGGCTTGGCTGGCTACAGACCCCACAGTTTCTGGAACCTAATCAGTTCTTCAGAAATCCTCTGTACTGCAAGGGATCCAGTGTGCCTTGAAGAGGCCATGTACCCGCTATTTCTGGAACCTAAACACTTTTTCAGAAATCTGCTGTACGGCATGGGATCCAGCATGCCTTGACCAGGACACAGGCACCGCGAATTCTGGATCCAGCATGCCATTACCAGGCCACGGTCCCCTCAATTTCAGTAACCTAAAGAATTTTTCAGGAATCCTCAGTACCGCAAGGGATCCAGCATGCCTTGACCAGGGCTCGGACCCCTTGATTTCTGAAGCCTAAATAGCTTCTCTGAGATCCTCTGTACTGCATGGTGTCCAGGGTGCCTTGACCAGGCCATCGGACCCTGCGGTTTCTGGAACCTAAAAAGTTCTTCAGTAATCCTCTGTACTGCAAAGGATCCAGCGTGCCTTGACCAGGCCATGGATCTTGCGGTTTCTGGAACCTAAACAGTTCTTCAGAAATCCTCTGTACTGCAAGAGACCCAGCGTTCCATGACCAGGCCATGGTCCCCTCGATTTCAGATGCCTAAACTGTTTTTCAGAAATCCTCTGTATCGCAAGGGATCCAGCGTACCTTGACCAGGCCATGGACCCCTCAATTTCTGGAACATAAACAGTTTTTCAGAAATGCTTTGCACTGCACCTGATCCAGTGTGCCTTCAAAAGGCCATGGACCGGTCAATTTCTGGAATTAAAACAGCTTTTCAGAAATCCTCTGTACTACAAGAGATCCAGCATGTCTTGACCAGGCAATGGACTCCTCGATTTCTGAAACCTAAACAGCTTTTCAGAAATCCTGTCTACCGCAAGGGATCCAGTGTGCCTAGACCAGGCCAAGGACCCCTCAATTTCTGGAACATAAACAGTTTTTCAGAAATGCTTTGCACTGCACCTGATCCAGTGTGCCTTCACCAGGCCATGGACCGGTCGATTTCTGGAATTAAAACAGCTTTTCAGAAATCCTCTGTACTACAAGGGATCCAGCATGCCTTGACCAGGCAATGGACACCTCGATTTCTGAAACCTAAACAGCTTTTCAGAAATCCTGTCTACCGCAAGGGATCCAGTGTGCCTAGACCAGGACATGGACCCCTCAATTTCTAAAACTTAGACAGTTTTTCAGAAATCCTGTCTACCGCAAGGGATCCAGTGTGCCTAGACCAGGCCAAGGACCCCTCAATTTCTGGAACATAAACAGTTTTTCAGAAATGCTTTGCACTGCACCTGATCCAGTGTGCCTTCACCAGGCCATGGACCGGTCGATTTCTGGAATTAAAACAGCTTTTCAGAAATCCTCTGTACTACAAGGGATCCAGCATGCCTTGACCTGGCCACAGACCCCTCAATTTCTGGAACCTAAACAGTTCTTAAGAAATTCTCTGTACTTCAAGGAATCCATTGTGCCTTCACCAGGCCACAGACCCCTTGGTTTCTGGAACCTAAATAGTTCTTCAGAAATCCTCTGTAATGCAAGGGATCCTGCGTACCTTCACCAGGCCATAGTCACCATGGTTTCTGTAACCTAAACAGTTATTCAGAAATCCTGTGTACTGCAAGGGATCAAGCAGTGTGCTTTGACCAGGTCATGGACCCCGTGATTTCAGGAAGCTAAACTGTTGTTCAGAAATCTGCAGTACTGCAGTTGATCCATCGTACCTTGACCAGGCCATGGACTTCTGTATTTCTGGATCCTAAACAGTTTTTCAGAAATCTGCTGTACCGCATTGATCTAGCATGCCTTGATGAGGCAATGGACCCCTTGATTTCAGGAACCTAAACAGTGTTTCAGAATTCCTCTGTACAGCAAGGGATCCATCGTGCCTTGACCAGGCCATGGACCCCTCGATTTCTGGAACCTAAAAAGTTTTTTAGAAATTCTCTCTACCACAAGGGATCCAGCATGCCTTTACCAGGCCTCAGACCTCATGAAATCTGGAACCTAAACCGTTCTTCATAAATCCACTCTACTGCATGGGATCCAGGGTGCCTTGACCAGGTCATGGAGCCCTCTATTTCTGGAACCTAAACAGCTTTTCAGAAATCCTCTGTACCACAAGGGATCCAGCATGCTTTGACCAGGCCATGGAGCCCTTGATTTCTGGAACCTAAACAGCTTTTCAAAAATCCTCTGTACTGCAAAGGATCCAGTGTGCCTTGACCAGGCCATGGACCTCACAAATTCTGGAACCTAAACAGTTCATCAGAAATCTTCTGTACAGCAAGGGATCCAGCTTGCCTTCTCCAGGCCATGGACCCCATAGTTTCTGGAACCTAAACAGTTCTTCAGAAATGCTCTGTACTGCAAGGGATCCAGTGTGCCTTGATCAGCCCACAGACCCCGCGGTTTCTGTAACCTAAACAGTTCTTCTGAAATCCTTTGTACTGCTAGGGATCCAGCATCCCTTGACCAGGCCACAGAACCCACAGTTTCTGGAACCTAAACAGTTCTTCAGGAATCCACTGTACTGCAAGGGATCCAGCACGCCTTGACCAGGGCATGGACCCCGCAGTTTCTGGAACCTAAACAGTTCTTCAGAAATCCTCTGTACTTCAAGGGATCCAGTGTGCCATCACTAGGCAATGGACCCTGTGGTTTCTGGAACCTAAGCAGTTCTTCAGAAATCTTCTGTACTGCAAGGGATCCCACTTGCCTTCACCAGGCCTTGGACCCCATGGTTTCTGAAAACTAAACTGTTCTTCAGAAATCCTGTGTACTACAAGGGATCCAGTGTGCCTTGACCAGGCCATGTACCCCATGATTTCTGGAACCTAAACAGTTTTTCAGAAATCTGCTGTAAGGCAAGGGATCCAGTGTGCCCTGACCAGGACACAGGCCCTGTGAATTCTGGATCCAGCATGCCATTACCAAGCCATGATCACCTCGATTTCAGTAACCTAAACAGTTTTTCAGAAATCCTCTGTACCGCAATTAATCCAGCGTGCCTTGACCAGGCCATGGACCCCTCAATTTCTGGAACCTAAGCAGTTTTTCAGAAACCCTCAGTACCTCAAGGGATCCAGCATGCCTTGACCAGGGCTCAGACCACTCGATTTCTGGAACCTAAACAGCTTCTCTGAAATCCTCTGTACTGCATGGTATCCAGCGTGCCTTGACCAAGCCATGGACCTCGCAGTTTCAGAACCTAAACAGTTCTTCAGAAATCCTCTTTACTGGATGGGATCCAGCTTGCCATGACTTGGCCATGGTCCCCACAATTTCTGGAACTGAAACAGTTCTTCACAAATCACTGGATCCCTTGCAGTACACAGGATTTCTGAAGAACTGTTTGGGTTCCAGAAATTGTGGAGTCCATGGCCTGGTCGAGGCATGCTGGATCCCTTGTAGTACAGAGGATTTCTGAAGAACAGTTTAGGTTCCAGAAACCATGGGGTCCATGGCCTGGGGAAGGCAAGCTGGATCCCTTGCAGTACAGAAGATTTCTGAAGAACTGCTTAGGTTCCAGAAACCACAGGGTCCATGGCCCAGTGATGGCACGCTGGATCCCTTGAAGTACAGAGGATTTCTGAAGAACTGCTTAGGTTCCAGAAACCGCGGGGTCCATGCCCTGGTCAAGGCATGCTGGTTCCCTTGCAGTACAGAGGATTCCTGAAGAACTGTTTAAGTTCCAGAAACTGTGGGGTCTGTGGCCTGGTCAAGGCATGCTGGTTCCCTTGCAGTACAGAGGATTCCTGAAGAACTGTTTAGGTTCCAGAAACTGTGGGGTCTGTGGCCTGGTCAAGGCATGCTGGATCCCTTGCAGTACAAAGGATTTCAGAAGAACTGTTTAGGTTCCAGAAACCATGGGGTCCATGGCCTGGAGAAGGCAAGCTGGATCCCTTGCTGTACAGAAGATTTCTGAAGAACTGTTTAGGTTCCAGAATATGTGAGGTCCATGGCCTGGTCAAGGCACACTGGATCCCTTGCGGTACAGAGGATTTTTGAAAAGTTGTTTAGGTTGGCAGAAATCGGAGGGCTCTGTGGCCTGGTCAAAGCATGCAGATCTCTATGTACAGAGGATTTCTAAAAAGCCGTTTAGGTTCCAGTAATCGAGGGGTACGTGGTCTGGACAAGGCACACTGGATCCCATGCAGTACAGAGGATTTCTGAACAACTGTTTAGGTTCCAGAATTCGTCAGGTCTGTCGCCTGGTCAAGGTACGCTGGATTCCTTGTGGAACCAACGATTACTGAAAAGCTGTTTATGTTCTATAAATCGAGTGGTCCATTGCCTGGTCAAGGCACGCTGAATTCCTTGTGGTACCTAGGTTTTATGAAAAACATTTTAGGTTCCAGAAACTGCGGGGTCCATGGCCTGGTCAAGGCACACTGGATCCCTTACAGTACAGATGATTCCTGAAAACCTAAAGAGTTTTTAAGAAATCCTCTGTACTGCAAGGGATCCAGCATGCCTTGACCAGACCACAGACGCCGTGATTTCTGGAACCTAGATAGCATTTCAGAAATACTCTGTACTGCTAGGGATCCAATGTACCTTCATCTGGCCATGGACCCCATGATTTTTGGACCCTAAACAGCTTTTCAGAAATGCTCTGTACTGCAAGGGATCCAGCGTGCCTTGACCAGGTATGGACCTCTCGATTTCTGGAACCCATGCAGTTCTTCTGAAATCCGCTGTTCTGCAAGGGACCCACCGTGGCTTGACCAGGCCATGGACCCCGCAGTTTCTGAAACCTAAACAGTTCTCCAGAAATCCTCTGTACTGCAAGGTATCCAGCGTGCCTTGAACACGATTTCTGAAGAGCTGCTTAGGTTCCTGAAACCACAGGGACCATGGCCTAGTTATGGCACACTGGATACCTTGCAGTACAGAGGATTTTTGGAGAACTGTTTAGGTTTCAGAAACTGTGGGTCCATGGCCCGGTCAAGGCACACTGGGTCCCGTGCAGTACAGCGTACGCCGCGATTTCAGTAGACCTAAACAATTCTTCAGAAATCCACTGTACCACAATTGATCCAATGTGCCTTCACCGGGTGACTGACCCCTTGATTTCTGGAACCTAAATTTTTTCAGAATTCCTCTGTACTGTAAGGGAAGCATCATGCCTTGACTAGGCCATGGACCCCTCAATTTCTGGAACCTAAACAGTTTTTCAGGAATCATCAGTACTGTAAGGGATCCAGTGTGCCTTGACCAGGCCACGGACCCCGCAGTTTCTGGAACCTAAAATGTTTTTCAGAAATCCTAGGTACCACAAGGAATCCAGCGTGCCTTGACCAGGCAATGGAACACTCAATTTATAGAACCGAAACAGCTTCTCAGTAATCGTTGGTTCCGCAAGGAATCCAGCGTACCTTGACCAGGCGACAGACCTCACGAATTCTGGAACCTAAACAGTTGTTCAGAAATCCTCTGTACTGCATGGGATCCAGTGTGCCTTGTCCAGGCCACGGACCCCTTGATTACTGGAACCTAAACAGCTTTTGAGAAATCCTCTGTACCGCAAGGGATCCTGCATGCTTTGACCACCCCACGGAGCCCTCGATTTCTGCAACCTAAATAGCTTTTCAAAAATCCTCTGTACCGCAAGGGATCCAGTGTGCCTTGACCAGGCCATGGACCTCACAAATTCTGGAACCTAAACAGTTCTTCAGAAATCTTCTGTACAGCAAGGGATCCAGCTTGCCTTCTCCAGGCCATGGACCCCGTGGTTTCTGGAACCTAAACAGTTCTTCCGAAATCCTCTGTACTGCAAGGGATCCAGTGTGCCTTGATCAGTCCACAGACCCCGCGGTTTCTGGAACCTAAACAGTTCTTCTGAAATCCTTTGTACTGCAAGGGATCCAGCATGCCTTGACCAGGCCACAGACCCACAGTTTCTGGAACCTAAACAGTTCTTCAGGAATCCTCTGTACTGCAAGGGATCCAGCACGCCTTGACCAGGGCATGGACCCCGCAGTTTCTGGAACCAAAGCAGTTCTTCAGAAATCCTCTGTACTTCAAGGGATCCAGCGTGCCATCACTGGGCCATGGACCCTGTGGTTTCTGGAACCTAAGCAGTTCTTCAGAAATCTTCTGTACTGCAAGGGATCAGCTTGCCTTCACCAGGCCATGGACCCCACAATTTCTGGAACCCAAACAGTTCTTCAGAAATCCTGTGTACTGCAAGGGATCCAGTGTGCCTTGACCAGGCCATGTACCCCACAGTTTCCGGAACCTAAACAGTTTTACAGAAATCTGCTGTAAGGCAAGGGATCCAGTGTGAATTGACCAGAACACAGGCCCCATTAATTCTGGATCCAGCGTGCCATTACCAGGCCATGGTCCCCTCGATTTCAGTAACTTAAACAGTTTTTCAGAAATCCTCTGTACCGCAATTAATCCAGCATGCCTTGACCAGGCCACGGACCCCTCAATTTCTGAAACCTAAGCAGTTTTTCCAAAATCCTCAGTACCTCAAGGGATCCAGCATGCCTTGACCAGGGCTCGGACCCCTCAATTTCTGGAACCTAAACAGCTTCTCTGAAATCCTCTGTACTGCATGGTATCCAGCATGCCTTGACCAAGCCATGGACCTCGCGGTTTCCAGAACCTAAACAGTTCTTCAGAAATCCTCTTTACTGGATGGGATCCAGCTTGCCATGACCTGGCCATGGTCCCCTCAATTTCTGGAACTGAAACAGTTCTTCACAAATGCGCTGTACTGCAATTGATCCAGCATTCCTTGACCAGGCAATGGACCCCTCAATTTCTAGAACCTAAACAGTTTTTCAGAAATCCGCTGTACCGCAATTAATCCAGCGTGTCTTGACCAGGCGACGGACCCCTCGATTTCTGGAACCTAAACAGTTTTTCAGAATTCCTCTGTACAACAAGGGATACATCATGCCTTGACTAGCCACGGACCCCTCAATTTCAGGAACCTAAACAGCTTTTCAGAAATTCTTTGTACTGCAAGGGATCCAGCGTGCATTGACTAGGCCATGGACCCCTTGATATCTGGAACCTAAACTGTTTTTCAGAAATCCTCTCTACTGTAAGGCATCCAGCGTGCCTTGACCAGGCCATGGACTCTTCGATTTCTGTAACCTAAACTGTTTTTCAGAATTCCTCTGTACAGCAAGGGATCCATCATGCCTTGACTAGCCACGGACCCCTCAATTTCAGGAACCTAAACAGCTTTTCAGAAATTCTTTGTTCTGCAAGGGATCCAGCGTGCATTGACCAGGCCACGGACCCTTTGATATCTGGAACCTAAACTGTTTTTCAGAAATCCTCTCTACTGTAAGGTATCCAGAGTGCCTTGACCAGGCCATGGACTCCTCAATTTCTGGAACCTAAACAGTTTTTCAGAAATCCTCTGTACTGCACGGGATACAGCGTGCCTTGACCAGGCCACGGACCCCTCAATTTCTGGAATGAAAACAGCTTTTCGGAAATCCTCTGTACAGCAAGGGATCCAGCATGCCTTGACCGGGCCATGTACCCCATGATGTATGGAACCTAAACAGCTTTTCAGAAATCCTCTGTACTGCAAAGGATCCAGTGTGCCTTGACCAGGCCATGAACCCCATGATTTCTCGAACCCATACACTTCTTCTGAAATCTACTGTACTGCAAGGGATCCAGAGTGACTTGACTGGCCATGGACCCTGTAGTTTCTGGAACCTAAACAGTTCTTCAGAAATCCTCTGTACTGTAAGGAATCCAGCATGCCTTGAAGAGGCCACATACCCCACGATTTCTGGAAACTAAACACTTTTTCAGAAATTGGTTGTATGGCAAGGGATCCAGCGTGCCTTGACAAGGACACAGGCACTGCGAATTCTGGATCCAGCATGCCATTACCAGGCCAAGGTCCCCTCGATTTCAGTAACCTAAAGAGTTTTTCAGGAATCCTCAGTACCTCAAGGGATCCAGCATGCCTTGACCAGGGCTCGGACCCCTCAATTTCTGGAACCTAAACGGCTTCTCTGAAATCCTCTGTACTGCATGGTATCCAGGGTGCCTTGACTAGGCTACCGGACCCCGCGGTTTCTGGAACCTAAAAAGTTCTTCAGTAATCCTCTGTACTGCAAATGATCCAGCGTGCCTTGACCAGGCCATGGACCTCGCGGTTTCTGGAACCTCAGCAGTTCTTCAGAAATCCTCTGTACTGCAAGGGATCCAGTGTTCCATGACCAGACCAAAGTCCCCTCAATTTCAGATACCTAAACTGTTTTTCAGAAATCCTCTGTACCGCAAGGGATCCAGCGTACCTTGACAAGGCCATGGACCCCTCGATTTCTAAAACCTAAACAGTTTTTCAGAAATCCTCTGTACCGCAAGGGATCCAGCGTGCCTAGACCAGGACAAGGACCCCTCGATTTCTGGAATCTAAACAGTTTTTCAGAAATCCTTTGTACTGCACGGGATCCAGCATGCCTTGACCAGGCAATGGACACCTCGATTTCTGAAACCTAAACAGCTTTTCAGAAATCCTCTGTACTGCATGGGATCCAGTGTGCCTTGCCCAGGCCATGAACACCTTAATTTCTGCAAGCTAAACAGTTTTCCAGAAATCCTCTGTACTGCAAGGGTTCCAGTGTGCCTTGACCTGGCCATGGACACCTCGATTTCTGGAACCTAAAAAGTTCTTAAGAAATCCTCTGTTCTTCAGGGAATTCATTGTGCCTTCACCAGGCCATGGACTCCTTGGTTTCTGGAACCTAATTACTTTTTCCGAAATCCTCTGTAATGCAAGGGATCCTGCGTACCTTCACCAGGCCATGGACACCTTGGTTTCTGTAACCTAAACAGTTCTTCAGAAATCCTGTGTACTGAAAGGGATCCAGTGTGCTTTGACCAGGTCATGGACCCCATGATTTCTGGAAGCTAAACTGTTGTTCAGAAATCTGCAGTCCTGCAGTTGATCCAGCATGCCTTCACCAGGTCATGGACCTCTCTATTTCTGGATCCTAAACAGTTCTTCAGAAATCTGCTGTACCGCAATTGATCTAGCATGCCTTGATGAGGCGACGGACCCCTCAATTTCTGGAAGCTAAACAGTGTCTCAGAATTCCTCTGTACAGCAAGGGATCCATCGTGCCTTGACAAGGCCATGGAACCCTCAATTTCTGGAACCTAAACAGTTTTTTAGAAATTCTCTGTACCACAAGGGATCCAGCATGCCTTGACCAGGCCTCAGACCTCACAAAATCTGGAACCCAAACAGTTCTTCAGAAATCCACTCTACTGCAATGGATCCAGTGAGCCTTGACCAGGCCATGGACCCCATGATTTTTTCGAACCCATACACTTCTTCTGAAATCCACTGTACTGCAAGGGATCCAGCGTGGCTTGACTGGCCACAAACACCGCAGTTTCTGGAACCTAAACAGTTCTTCAGAAATCCTCTGTACTGCAAGGGATCCAGTGTTCCATGACCAGACCATGGTCCCCTCAATTTCAGATACCTAAACTGTTTTTCAGAAATCCTCTGTACCGCAAGGGATCCAGCCTTACTTGACCAGGCCATGGACCCCTTGATTTCTAAAACCTAAACAGTTTTTCAGCAATCCTCTCTACCACAAGGGATCCAGTGAGCCTAGACCAGGCCAAGGACACCTCGATTACTGGAACGTAAACAGTTTTTCAGAAATCCTTTGTACTGCATGGGATCCAGTGTGCCTTCACCAGGCCATGGACCGGTTGATTTCTGGAATTAAAACAGCTTTTCAGAAATCCTCTGTACTACAAGGGATCCAGCATGCCTTGACAAAGCAATAGACATCTCGATTTCTGAAACCTAAACAGCTTTTCAGAAATCCTCTGTACTGCATTGGATCAAGCGTGCCTTGCCCAGGCCATGAACACCTTAATTTCTGCAAGCTAAACAGTTTTCCAGAAATCCTCTGTACTGCAAGTGTTCCAGTGTGCATTGACCTGGCCACGGACCCCTCGATTTCTGGAACCTTAACAGTTCTTAAGAAATCCTCTGTACTTCAAGGAATCCATCCTGCCTTCACCAGGCCACGGACCCCTTGGTTTCCGGAACCTATACAGTTCTTCAGAAATCCTCTGTAATGCAAGGGATCCTGAGTACCTTCACCAGGCAATGGACACCATGGTTTCTGTAACCTAAACAGTTCTTCAGAAATCCTGTGTACTGCAAGGGATCAGTGTGCTTGACCAGGTCATAGACACCGAATTTCTGGAAGCTAAACTGTTGTTCAGAAATCTGCAGTCCTGCAGTTGATCCAGCGTGCCTTGACCAGGCCATGGACCTCTCTATTTCTGGGTCCTAAACAGTTTTTCAGAAATCTGCTGTACCGCAATTGATCTAGCGTGCCTTGACGAGGCGACGGACCCCTCGATTTCTGGAACCTAAACAGTGTTTCAGAATTCCTCTGTACAGCAAGGGATCCATCGTGCCTTGACTAGGCCATGGACCCCTCAATTTCTGGAACCTAAACAGTATTTTAGAAATTCTCTGTACCACAAGGGATCTAGCATGCCTTGACCAGGCCTCATACCTCACGAAATCTGGAACCTAAATAGTTCTTCAGAAATCCACTCTACTGCTATGAATCCAGCAAGCCTTGACCAGGCCACGGACCCCACAGTTTCTGGAACCTAAACAGTTCTTCAGAAATCCTCTGTACTTCAAGGGATCAAGGATGCCTTGACCAGGCCTCAGACACCACGGTTTCTGGAACCTAAACAGTTCTTAAGAAATCCTCTGTACCGCAAGTGATCCAGCGTGCCTTGACCAGGCCATGGACACCGTGGTTTCTGGAACCTAGATAGCTTTTCCAAAATCCTCTGTACTTCTAGGGATCCAGTGTACCTTCATCTGGCCATGGACCCTGTGATTTTTGGACCTTAAACAGCTTTTCAGAAATCCTCTGTACTGCAAGGGATCCAGTGTGCCTTGATCAGTCCACAGACCCCGGGGTTTCTGGAACCTAAGCAGCTTCTCTGAAATCCTCTGTACTGCATGGTATCCAGCATGCCTTGACCAAGCAATGGACCTCGCAGTTTCCAGAACCCATGCAGTTCTTCAGAAATCTGCTGTACTGCAAGGAATCCAGCGTGGCTTGACCAGGGCATGGACCCCGCAGTTTTTGGAACCTAAACAGTTCTCCAGAAATCCTCTGTACTGCAAGGTATCCAGCGTGCCTTGAACAGACCACGTACGCCGTGATTTCAGGAACCTAACCAACTCTTCAGAAATCTGCTGTACCACAATTGATCCGATGTGCCTTCACTGGGCGACTGACCCCTCGATTTCAGGAACCTAAACAGTTTTTCAGAATTCCGCTGTACTGCAAGGGAAGCATAATGCCTTGACTAGGATATGGACCCCTCAATTTCTGGAACCTAAACAGTTTTTCAGCAGTCCTCTGTACTGCAAGGGATCCAGCGTGCCTTGATCCGGCCATGGAACCCCTTGATTTCTGGAACCAAAACAGTTTTTGAGGAATTATCTGTACTGCAAGGGATCCAGGGTGCCTTGACCAGCCACGTGACCCCGTGAGTTTCTGAGCCTAAAAACTTTCTCTAGAAACTTATTTACCATTGCTGAATCCAGTGTGCCTTGACCAGGCAATGGACCCTTAGTTTCTAGAACCTAAACAGCTTTTCAGTAATCATTGGTACCAAGGAATCCAGCTTACCTTGACCAGGCCACAGACCTCGCGAATTCTGGAACCTAAACAGTTCTTCAGAAACCCTGCACTGCAACAGATCCAGTGTACCTTGACCAGCCCATGGACCCCACAATTTCTGGAACCTAAACAGTTTTCAGAAATCCTCTTTACTAGGGATCTATTGTGCCATGACCAGGCCATGGACACCTCGATTTCTGGAACCTGAACAGTTTTGAGAAATCCTCTGTACATAAAGTTCCAGCATGCCTTGAGCAGGCCACGGACCCCTCGATTTCTGGAACCAAAACAGGTTGATAGAAATCTTATGTAGCGCAAGGGATCCAGCGTGCCTTGACCAGGCTATGCACCCCTCATTTTATGGAACCTAAACAGTTTTTCAGAAATCCTCTGTACCGCAAGGGATCCAGCGTGCCTAGACCAGGCCACGGACAGCTCGATTTCAGGAACCTAAACAGTTTTTCAGGAATCCTCTGTTATGTAAGGGATCCAGCGTGCCTTGATGAGGCCACGGATCCCTCGATTTCCGGAACCAAAACAGTTTTTCAGAAATCGTCTGTACTGCAAGGGATCCAGCGTGCCTTGACCAGGCCACGGACCCCGCAGTTTCTGGAACCTAAAAAGTTCTTCCGAAATCCACTGTGCTGCAATTGATCCAGGATGCCTTGACCAGGAGATGGACCCTAGATTTCTGGACCCTAAACAGTTTTTAGAATTACACTGTACAACAACGGATCCATCGTGCCCTGACTGGGCCATGGACCCATCGATTTCTGGAACCTAAACAGTTTTCAGAAATCCTCAGTACATAAGGAATTCAAGCGCCTTGACCAGCCATGGACCCTCAATGTCTGGAACCTAAACAGCTTTTCGAAATCATTGGCACTGCAAAGGATCCAGCGTACCTGACCAGCTCACAGACCTCTAATTCTGGAACCCAAACAGTTCTTCAGAAGTCCTCTGCACTGCAATGGATCCAGTGTGCCTTGACCAGGCCACGGACCCCACAATTTCTGGAACCTAAACAGTTTTTCAGAAATCCTCTGTACCACAAGGGTTCCAGCATGCCTTGAGCAGGCCACGGACTTTCGATTTCTGGAACAAAACAGGTTTATAGAAATCTTATGTACACATAGGGATCCAACATGTCTTGACCAGGCTATGCACCCTCATTTTCTGGAACCTAAACAGTTTTCACAAATCCTCTGTACCGACACGGTATCCAGCGTGCTTGACCAGACCACGGACCCTCATTTTCTGGAATGAAAACAGCTTTCAGAAATCCTCTCTACTGCAAGGGATCCAGCATGCCTCGACCAGGCCATGTACCCCTTGATGTATGGAACCTAAACAGCTTTTCAGAAATCTTCTGTACTGCAAGGATCAGCTTGCCTTGACCAGCCATGGACCCCTCTATTTCTCGAATCCATGCACTTCTTCAGAAATCCACTGCACTGCAAGGGATCCAGGGTGGTTTGACTGGCCACGGACCCCGCAGTTTCTGGAACCTAAACAGTTCTTCAGAAATCCGCTGTACTGCAAGGGATCCAGCATGCCATGAAGAGGCCACATACCCCACGATTTCTGGAACCAAAATACTTTTTCAGAAATCCGCTGTACAGCAAGGGATCCAGCGTGCCTTGACCAGGACACAGGAAATGCGAGTTCTGAATCCAGCATGCCATTACCAGGCCATGGTTCTCTTGATTTCAGTAACCTAAAGAGTTTTTCAGGAATCCTCAGTACCGCAAGGGATCCAGCATGCCTTGACCAGGGCTCGGACCCCTCGATTTCTGGAACCTAATCGGCTTCTCTGAAATCCTCTGTACTGCATGGTACCCAGGGTGCCTTGACCAGGCCACCAGACCCTGCGGTTTCAGAAATCTAAAAGTTCTTCAGTAATTCTCTGTACTGCAAAGGATCCACGTACCTTGACCAGGCCATGGACCTCGCGGTTTCTGGAACCTAAACAGTTCTTCAGAAATCCTCTGTACTGCAAGGGATCCAGTGTTCCATAACCAGGCCATGGTCCCCTCGATTTCAGATACCTAAACTGTTTTTAGAAATCCTCCTGCACACAAGGATCAGTGTACCTTGATTGAGCAATGGACCCTCGATTTCTGGAAGTAAATAGTTTTCAGAAATCCTTTGTATCTGCATGGAATCAGGTGTGCCTTCACCAGGCCATGGATTGGTCAATTTCTGGAATGAAACACTTTTCAGAAAGCCTCTGTACTACAAGGATCCAAGCGTTGCCAGACGACCATGAACACCTTAATTTCTGCAAGCCAAACTGTTTTCCAGAAATCCTCTGTATTGCAAGGGTTCCAGTGTGCCTTGACCTGGCCATAGACCCCTCGATTTCTGGAACCTAAACAGTTCTTAAGAAATGCTCTGTACCTCAAGGAATCCATCATGCTTTCACCACGCCACGGACCCCTTGGTTTCTGGAACCTAATTAGTTCTTCAGAAATCCTCTGTAATGCAAGGGATCCAGCTTGCTTTGACCAGGTCATGGACCCCGCGATTTCTGGAAGCTAAACAGTTGCTCAGAAATCTGCAGTACTGCAGTTGAATTAGCGTGCCTTCACCAGGCCATGGACCTCTCTATTTCTGGATCCTAAACAGTTTTTCAGAAATCCGCTGTACAGCAATTGATCCATCAAGCCTTGACAATGCCACGGACCCCTCGATTTCTGGAACCTAAATAGTTTTTAGAAATTCTCTGTACTGCAAGGGATCCAGCATGGCTGACCAGGCCTCAGACCTACGAGAATCTGGAACTAAACAGTTCTTCAGAAATCCACTCTACTGCAATGGATCCAGCGATGTCTTAACCAGGCCAGGACCCCACAGTTTCTGGAACCTAAACAGTTCTTTAGAAATCCTCTGTACTTCAAGGGATCCAAGATGCCTTGACCAGACCCAGACACCATGGTTTCTGGAACCTAAAGAGTTCTTAAATCCTCTGTACTGCAAGGATCCAGCATGCCTTGACCAGGCCACAGGACGCCGTGATTTCTGGAACCTAGATAGCTTTCAGAAATACTCTGTACTGCTAGGGATCCAGGTACCTTCATCTGGCCATGGACCCGCAATTTTGGACCTTAAACAGCTTTTCAGAAATACTCTATACTGCAAGGGATCCAGCAAGCCTTGACCAGGTATGACCCACTCGATTTCTGGAACCTATGCAGTTCTTCTGAAATCCACTGTACTGCAAGGGAACCAGCATGGCTTTACCTGGCCATGGACACCGCAGTTTCTGGAACCTAAACAGTTCTTCAGAAATCCGCTGTACTGCAAGGTATCCAGCGTGCCTTGAACAGACCATGTACGCCGCGATTTCAGTAGACCTAAACAATTCTTCAGAAATCCGCTGTACCACAATTGATCCGATGTGCCTTCACCGGGCGACTGACCCCTTGATTTCTGGAACCTAAATTTTTTCTGAATTCCTCTGTACTGCAAGGGAAGCATCATGCCTTGACTAGGCCATGGACACTCAATTTCTGGAACCTAAACAGTTTTTCAGCAGTCCTCTGTACTGCAAGGGATCCAGCGTGCCTTGATCCGGCCATGGAACCCCTTGATATCTGGAACCAAAACAGTTTTTCAGGAATCATCTGTACCACCAGGGATCCAGGGTGCCTTGACCAGGCCATGGACCCCGCAGTTTCTGAAGCCTATAAAGTTTTCAGAAATCCTATTTACCACAAGGAATCCAGTGTGCCTTGACCAGGCAATGGACCCTTGATTTCTAGAACCTAAACAGCTTTTCAGTAATCATTGGTACTGCAATTAATCCAGCTTACCTTGACCAGGCCACAGACCTCGCGAATTCTGGAACCTAAACAGTTCTTCAAGAATCCCTGCACTGCAGCAGATCCAGTGTACCTTGACAGCCCATGGACCCCACAATTTCTGGAACCTAAACAGTTTTCAGAAATCCTCTTTACTACAGGGATCTATTGTGCCATGACCAGGCCATGGACACCTCGATTTCTGGAACCTGAACAGTTTTTAGAAATCCTCTGTACCGCAAGGATTCCAGCATGCCTTGAGCAGACCACGGACCCCTCGATTTCTGGAACCGAAACAGGTTGATAGAAATCTTATGTAGCGAAAGGGATCCAGCGTGCCTTGACCAGGCCATGCACCCCTCATTTTATGGAACCTAAACAGTTTTCAGAAATCCTCTGTACACGCAAGGGATCCAGCGTGCCTAGACCAGGCCACGGACAGCTTGATTGCGGAACCTAAACAGTTTTCAGGAATCCTTTGTTATATAAGGGGATCCAGCGTGCCTTGATGAGACCACGGATCCCTCGATTTCCGGAACCAAAACAGTTTTTCAGAAATCGTCTGTACTGCAAGGGATCCAGCGTGCCTTGACCAGCTCATGGTCCCCTCGGTTTCAGGTACCTAATCTGTTTTTCAGAAATTCTCTGTACCACAAGGGATCCAGCGAGCTTTGACCAGGCCATTGACCCCTCGATATCTAGAAACTAAACAGTTTTTCAGAAATCCTTTGTACTGCTTGGGATCCAGCGTGCTTTGACCAGGCCACGGACCCCTTGATTTCTGGAAAGAAAACAGCTTTTCAGAAATCCCCTGTACTTCAAGGGATCCAGCGTGCCTTGACCAGGCAATGGACAGCTCGATTTCTGAATCCTAAACAGCTTTTCAGAAATCCTCAGTACTGCACAGGATCCAGCGTGCCTTGACCAGGCCATGAACACATTAATTTCTGGAGGTTAAGCAGTTTTTCAGAAATCCTCTTTACTGCAAGGGTTCCAGTGTGCCTTGACCAGGCCATGGACCCCTCGATTTCTAGAACCTAAACAGTTCTTAAGAAATCCTCTGTACTTCAAGGGATCCAGTGTGCCTTCACCAGGCCATGGACCCACGTTCTGGAACCTAAACAGTTCTTCAGAAATCCTCTGGACTGCAAGTGACCCTATGTGCCTTCACCAGGTCTTGGACCCCGTGGTTTCTGTAACCTAAACGTTCTTCAGAAATCTTCTGTACAACAAGGGATCCAGCTTGCCTTCACCAGGCCATGGACCTCGCGGTTTCTGGAACCTAAACAGTTCTTCAGAAATCCTTTGTACTGCAAGGCATCCAGCATGCCTTGACCAGGCCATGGCCCTGTGATTATTGGAACCTAAGCAGTTCTTCAGAAATCCTCTGTACAGCAAGGGATCCAGTTTGCCTTGACCAGGCCATGGACCCTGTGATTATTGGAACCTAACAGTTCTTCAGAAATCCACTGTACCGCAATTGATCCAGGATGCCTTGACCAGGAGATGGACCCCTAGATTTCTGGACCCTAAACAGTTTTTTAGAATTCCATTGTACAGCAACGGATCCATCATGCCTTGACTGGGCCGTGGACCCATCAATTTCTGGAACCTAAACAGTTTTTCAGAAATCCTCAGTACCGCAAGGAATTCTGCGTGCCTTGACCAGGCCATGGACCCCTCAACTTCTGGAACCTAAACAGCTTTTCAGAAATCATTGGCGCTGCAAGGAATCCAGCGTACCTTGACCAGGCCACAGACCTCGCGAATTCTGGAACCTAAACAGTTCTTCAGAAGTCCTCTGCACTGCAACGGATCCAGTGTGCCTTGACCAGTCCACGGACCCCACGATTTCTGGAACCTAAACAGTTTTTCAGAAATCCTCTGTACCCAAGGGTTCCAGCATGCCTTGAGCAGGCCATGAACTGCTCGATTTCTGGAACTGAAACAGGTTTATAGAAATCTTATGTACACAAAGGGATCCAACATGTCTTGACCAGGCCATGCACCCTCATTTTCTGGAACCTAAACAGTTTTCAGAAATCCTCTGTACCATACGGTATCCAGCGTGCCTTGACCAGGCCACGGACCCCTCATTTTCTGGAATGAAAACAGCTTTTCAGAAATCCTCTATACTGCAAGGGATCCAGCATGCCTCAACCAGGCCATGAACCCCTTGATGTATGGAACCTAAACAGCTTTTCAGAAATCTTCTGTACTGCAAAGGATCCAGCTTGCCTTGACCAGCCATGGACCCCTCGATTTCTCAAATCCTTGCACTTCTTCAGAAATCCACTGTACTGCAAGGGATCCAGGGTGGCTTGACTGGCCATGGACCCCACAGTTTCTGGATCCTAAACAGTTCTTTAGAAATCCTCTGTACTTCAAGGGATCCAAGATGCCTTGACCAGGCCACAGACACCACGGTTTCTGGAACCTAAAGAGTTCTTAACAAATCCTCTGTACTGCAAGGGATCCAGCATGCCTTGACCAGGCCACAGACGCCGTGATTTCTGGAACCTAGATAGCTTTCAGAAATACTCTGTACTGCTAGGGATCAGGGTACCTTCATCTGGCCATGGACCCCAGCAATTTTGGACCTTAAACAGCTTTCAAATATCTCTATGCAAGGGATCCAGCAAGCCTTGACCAGGTATGACCCACTCGATTTCTGGAACCTATGCAGTTCTTCTGAAATCCACTGTACTGCAAGGGAACCAGCATGGCTTTACCTGGCCATGGACACCGCAGTTTCTGGAACCTAACAGTTCTTGAAATCCTCTGTACTGCAAGGTATCCAGCGTGCCTTGAACAGACCATATGTACGCCGGATTTCAGAAGACCTAAACAATTCTAGAAATCAGCTGTACCATAATTGATCCATGTGCCTCTACCGGTGACTGGACCCTTGATTTCTGGAACCTAAATTTTTCTGAATTCCTCTGTACTGCAAGGGAAGCATCATGCCTTGACAAGTCCATGGACACTCAATTTCTGGAACCTAAACAGTTTTTCAGCAGTCCTCTGTACTGCAAGGGATCCAGCGTGCCTTGATCCGGCCATGGAACCCCTTGATTTCTGGAACCAAAACAGTTTTTCAGGAATCATCTGTACTGCAAGGCATCCAGGGTGCCTTGACCAGGCCACGGACCCCGCAGTTTCTGGAGCCTAAAAAGGTTTTCAGAAATCCTATTTACCACAAGGAATCCAGCGTGCCTTGACCAGGCAATGGACCCCTTGATTTCTAGAACCTAAACAGCTTTTCAGTAATCATTGGTACTGCAATTAATCCAGCTTACCTTGACCAGGCCACAGACCTCGCGAATTCTGGAACCTAAACAGTTCTTCAGAAATCCCTGCACTGCAGCAGATCCAGTGTACCTTGACCAGCCCATGGACCCCACAATTTCTGGAACCTAAACAGTTTTTCAGAAATCCTCTTTACTGCAGGGGATCTATTGTGCCATGACCAGGCCATGGACACCTCGATTTCTGGAACCTGAACAGTTTTTTAGAAATCCTCTGTACCGCAAGGATTCCAGCATGCCTTGAGCAGGCCACGGACCCCTCGATTTCTGGAACCGAAACAGGTTGATAGAAATCTTATGTAGCGCAAGGGATCCAGCGTGCCTTGACCAGGCCATGCACCCCTCATTTTATGGAACCTAAACAGTTTTTCAGAAATCCTCTGTACCGCAAGGGATCCAGCGTGCCTAGACCAGGCCACGGACAGCTCGATTTCAGGAACCTAAACAGTTTTTCAGGAGATCCTTTGTTATGTAAGGGGATCCAGCGTGCCTTGATGGGGCCACAGATCCCTCAATTCAAGAACCAAAACAGTTTTTCAGAAATCGTCTGTACTGCAGGGATCCAGCGTGCGTGACCAGCCCGCAGTCCCCTCGGTTTCAAGTTACCTAAACTGTTTTCAGAAATACTCTGTACCACAAGGATCCAGCGGGCTTTGACCAAGCCATTGACCCCTCGATTTCAGAACCTAAACAGTTTTCAGAAATCCTTTGTACTGCTTGGGATCCAGCGTGCTTTGACCAGGCCACGGACACCTTGATTTCTGGAAAGAAAACAGCTTTGAAATCCCTGTGCCCCAAGGGATCCAGCGTGCCTTGACCAGGCAATGGACAGCTCGATTTCTGAATCCTAAACAGCTTTTCAGAAATCCTCAGTACTGCACAGGATCAAGCGTGCCTTGACCAGGCCATGAACACATTAATTTCTGGAGGTTAAGCGAGTTTTCAGAAATCCTCTTTACTGCAAGGGTTCCAGTGTGCCTTGACAGGCCATGGACCCCTCGATTTCTAGAACCTAAACAGTTCTTAAGAAATCCTCTGTACTTCAAGGGATCCAGTGTGCCTTCACCAGGCCATGGACCCCACCGTTTCTGGAACCTAAACAGTTCTTCAGAAATCCTCTGGACTGCAAGTGACCCTAGTTGCCTTCACCAGGTCTTGGACCCCGTGGTTTCTGTAACCTAAACTGTTGTTCAGAAATCTTCTGAACAACAAGGGATCCAACTTGCCTTCACCAGGCCATGGGCCTCGCGGTTTCTGGAACCTAAACAGTTCTTCAGAAATCCTTTGTACTGCAAGGCATCCAGCATGCCTTGACCAGGCCATGGCCCTGTGATTATTGGAACCTAAGCAGTTCTTCAGAAATCCTCTGTACAGCAAGGGATCCAGCGTGCCTTGACCAGGCCATGGAACCGCAGTTTCTGGAACCTCAAAAGTTCTTCAGAAATCCACTGTACCGCAATTGATCCAGGATGCCTTGACCAGGAGATGGACCCCTAGATTTCTGGACCCTAAACAGTTTTTTAGAATTCCATTGTACAGCAACGGATCCATCATGCCTTGACTGGGCCATGGACCCATCGATTTCTGGAACCTAAACAGTTTTTCAGAAATCCTCAGTACCGAAAGGAATTCTGCGTGCCTTGACCAGGCCATGGACCCTCAGCTTCTGGAACCTAAACAGCTTTTCGAAGTGTTAGGCGCTGCAAAGAATCCGTGCAGCAGACCAGGCCACAGACGCAAATTCTGGAACCTAAACAGTTCTTCAGAAGTCTCTGCTGCAACGGATCAGTGTGCCTTGACCAGGCCCACGGACCCCATGATTTCTGGAACCTAAACAGTTTTCAGATATCCTCTGTACCACAAGGTTCCAGCATGCCTTGAGCAGGCCACGAACTGCTCGATTTCTGGAACTGAAACAGGTTTATAGAAATCTTATGTACCGCAAGGGATCCAACATGTCTTGACCAGGCCATGCACCCCTCATTTTCTGGAACCTAAACAGTTTTTCAGAAATCCTCGTACTGCATGGTATCCAGCGTGCCTTGACCAGGCCACAGACCCCTCATTTTCTGGAATGAAAACAGCTTTTCAGAAATCCTCTCTACTGCAAGGGATCCAGCATGCCTCAACCAGGCCATGTACCCCTTGATGTATGGAACCTAAACAGCTTTTCAGAAATCTTCTGTACTGCAAAGGATCCAGCTTGTTTGGACCAGCCATGGACCCCTCGATTTCTCAAATCCATGCACTTCTTCAGAAATCCACTGTACTGCAAGGGATCCAGGGTGGCTTGACTGGCCATGGACCCCACAGTTTCTGGAACCTAAACAGTTCATTAGAAATCCTCTGTACTTCAAGGGATCCAAGATGCCTTGACCAGGCCTGAACACCACGGTTTCTGGAACCTAAAGAGTTCTTAACAAATCCTCTGTACTGCAAGGGATCCAGCATGCCTTGACCAGGCCCAGGCGCGCCGTGATTTCTGGAACCTAGATAGCTTTTCAGGAAATACTCTGTACTGCTAGGTAATCCAGGGTACCTTCATCTGGCCATGGACCCCGCAATTTTGGACCTTAAACAGCTTTTCAGAAATCCTCTATACTGCAAGGGATCCAGCAAGCCTTGACCAGGTATGACCCACTCGATTTCTGGAACCTATGCAGTTCTTCTGAAATCCACTGTACTGCAAGGGAACCAGCATGGCTTTACCTGGCCATGGACACCGCAGTTTCTGGAACCTAAACAGTTCTTCAGAAATCCACTGTACCGCAATTGATCCAGGATGCCTTGACCAGGAGATGGACCCCTAGATTTCTGGACCCTAAACAGTTTTTTAGAATTCCATTGTACAGCAACGGATCCATCGTGCCTTGCCTGGGCCATGGACCCATCGATTTCTGGAACCTAAACAGTTTTTCAGAAATCCTCAGTACCGCACGGAATTCAGCGTGCCTTGACCAGGCCATGGACCCCTCAACTTCTGGAACCTAAATAGCTTTTCAGAAATCATTGGCGCTGCAAGGAATCCAGCGTACCTTGACCAGGCCACAGACCTCGCGAATTCTGGAACCTCAAAAGTTCTTCAGAAGTCCTCTGCACTGCAACGGATCCAGTGTGCCTTGACCAGGCCACGGACGCCACGATTTCTGGAACCTAAACAGTTCTTCAGAAATCCTCTGTACTGCAAGGGTTCCAGCATGCCTGGAGCAGGCCACGAACTGCTCGATTTCTGGAACTGAAACAGGTTTATAGAAATCTTATGTACCACAGGGGATCCAACATGTCTTGACCAGGCCATGCACCCTCATTTTCTGGAACCTAAACAGTTTTTCAGAAATCCTCTCTACCGAACGGTATCCAGCATGCCTTGACCAGGCCACAGGACCCCTCATTTTCTGGAATGAAAACAGCTTTTCAGAAATCCTCTCTTCTGCAAGGGATCCAGCATGCCTCAACCAGGCCATGTACCCCTTGATGTATGGAACCTAAACAGCTTTTCAGAAATCTTCTGTACTGCAAAGGATCCAGCTTGCCTTGACCAGCCATGGACCCCTCGATTTCTCAAATCCATGCACTTCTTCAGAAATCCACTGTACTGCAACGGATCCAGGGTGGCTTGACTGGCCACGGACCCCACAGTTTCTGGAACCTAAACAGTTCTTCAGAAATCCTCTGTACTGCAAGGGATCCAGCATGCCATGAAGAGGCCACATACCCCGCGATTTCTGGAACCAAAACACTTTTTCAGAAATCGGCTGTACGGCAAGGGATCCAGCGTGCCCTGACCAGGACACAGGCCCCGCAAGTTCTGAATCCAGCGTGCCATTACCAGGCCATGGTTCCCTCGATTTCAGTAACCTAAAGAGTTTTTCAGGAATCCTCAGTACCGCAAGAGATCCAACATGACTTGACCAGGGCTCGGACCACTCGATTTCTGGAACCTAATCGGCTTCTCTGAAATCCTCTGTACTGCGTGGTATCCAGGGTGCCTTGACCAGGCCACCAGACCCTGCGGTTTCAGAAATCTAAAAAGTTCTTCAATAATTCTCTGTACTGCAAAGGATCCAACGTGCCTTGACCAGGCCATGGACCTCGCAGTTTCTGGAACCTAAACAGTTCTTCAGAAATCCCCTGTACTGCAAGGGATCCAGTTTTCCATAACCAGGCCATGGTCCCCTCGATTTCAGATACCTAAACTGTTTTTTAGAAATCCTCTGCACCACAAGGGATCCAGCATACCTTGATTAGGCAATGGACCCCTCGATTTCTGGAACGTAAATAGTTTTTCAGAAATCCTTTGTACTGCACAGAATCCAGTGTGCCTTCACCAGGCCAAGGATTGGTCGATTTCTGGAGTGAAAACAGCTTTTCAGAAATCCTCTGTACTACAAGGGATCCAGCATGCCTTGACCTGGCAATGGACACCACGATTTCTGAAACCTAAACAGCTTTTCAGAAATCCTCAGTACTGCACGGGATCCAGCGTGCCTTGACCGAACAATGAACACCTTAATTTCTGCAAGCTAAGCGGTTTCCTGAAATCCTCTGTATTGCAAGGGTTCCAGTGTGCCTTGACCTGGCCATAGACCCTCAATTTCTGGAACCTAAACAGTTCTTAAGAAATGCTCTGTACTTCAAGGAATCCATCATGCTTTCACCACACCATGGATCCCTTGGTTTCTGGAACCTAAATAGTTCTTCAGAAATCCTCTGTAATGCAAGGGATCCAGCTTGCTTTGACCAGGTCATGGACCCCGCGATTTCTGGAAACTAAACAGTTGATCAGAAATCTGCAGTACTGCAGTTGAATTAGTGTGCCTTGACCAGGCCATGGACCTCTCTATTTCTGGATCCTAAACAGTTTTTCAGAAATCTGCTGTACAGCAATTGATCCATCATGCCTTGACTAGGCCACGGACCCCTCGATTTCTGGAACCTAAACAGTTTTTTTAGAAATTCTCTGTACTGCAAGGGATCCAGCATGCCTTGACCAGGCCTCAGACCTCGCGAAATCTGGAACCTAAACAGTTCTTCAGAAATCCACTCTACTGCAATGGATCCAGCGATGTCTTAACCAGGCCACGGACCCCACAGTCTCTGGAACCTAAACAGTTTTTAGAAATCCTCTGTACTTCAAGGGATCCAAGATGCCTTGACCAGGCCACAGACACCACGGTTTCTGGAACCTAAAGAGTTCTTAAGAAATCCTCTGTACTGCAAGGGATCCAGCATGCCTTGAACAGGCCACAGACGCCGTGATTTCTGGAACCTAGATAGCTTTTCAGAAATACTCTGTACTGCTAGGGATCCAGGGTACCTTCATCTGGCAATGGACCCCACAATTTTGGACCTTAAACAGCTTTTCAGAAATGCTCTATACTGTAAGGGATCCAGCGTGCCTTGACCAGGTATGGACCACTCGATTTCTGGAACCTATGCAGTTCTTCTGAAATCCGCTGTACTGCAAGGGACCCAGCATGGCTTGACCTGGCCATGGACCCGCAGTTTCTGGAACCTAAACAGTTCTTCAGAAATCCTCTGTACTGCAAGGTATCCAGCGTGCCTTGAACAGACCACGTACGCCGCGATTTCAGTAGACCTAAACAATTCTTCAGAAATCCGCTGTACCACAATTGATCCAATGTGCCTTCACCGGGCAACTGACCCCTTGATTTCTGGAACCTACATTTTTTCAGAATTCCTCTGTACTGCAAGGGAAGCATCATGCCTTGACTAGGCCATGGACACTCTATTTCTGGAACCTAAACAGTTTTTCAGCAGTCCTCTGTACTGCAAGGGATCCAGCGTGCCTTGATCCATCCATGGAACCCCTTGTTTTCTGGAAGCAAAACAGTTTTTCAGGAATCATCTGTACTGTAAGGGATCCAGTGTGCCTTGACCAGGCCATGGACCCCACAGTTTCTGGAACCTAAAACGTTTTTCAGAAATCCTAGGTACCACAAGGAATCCAGCGTGCCTTGACCAGGCAATAGACCACTCGATTTATTGAACCTAAACAGCTTTTCAGTAATCATTGGTTCCGCAAGGAATCCAACGTACCTTGACCAGGCGACAGACCTCGTGAATTCTGGAACCTAAACAGTTGTTCAGAAAAACTCTGTACTGCATGGGATCCAGTGTGCCTTGTCCAGGCTACGGACCCCTCGATTACTGGAACCTAAACAGCTTTTGAGAAATCCTCTGTACCACAAGGGATCCAGTGTGCCTTGACCAAGCCATGGACCTCACAAATTCTGGAACCTAAACAGTTCTTCAGAAATCTTCTGTACAGCAGGGGATCCAGCTTGCCTTCTCCAGGCCATGGACCCCGTGGTTTCTGGAATCTAAACAGTTCTTCAGAAATCCTCTGTACTGCAAGGGATCCAGTGTGCCTTGATCAGTCCACAGACCCCGCGGTTTCTAGAACCTAAACAGCTTCTCTGAAATCCTCTGTACTGCATGGTATCCTGCATGCCTTGACCAAGCCATGGACCTCGCGGTTTCCAGAACCTAAACAGTTCTTCAGAAATCCTCTTTACTGGATGGGATCCAGCTTGCCATGACCTGGGCATGGTCCCCTCAATTTCTGGAACTGAAACAGTTCTTCACAAATCCGCTGAACTACAATTGATCCAGCGTTCCTTGACCAGACAATGGACCCCTCGATTTCTAGAGCCTAAACAGTTTTTCAGAAACCCGCTGCACCGCAATTAATCCAGCGTGCCTTGACCAGGCAATGGACCCCTTGATTTCTGGAACCTAAACAGTTTTTCAGAATTCCTCTGTACAGTTAGGGATTCATCATGCCTTGACTAGCCACGGACCCCTCGATTTCAGGAACCTAAACAGCTTTTCAGAAATTCTTTATACCGCAAGGGATCCAGCGTGCATTGACCAGGCCATGGACCCCTTGATATCTGGAACCTAAACTGTTTTTCAGAAATCCTCTCTACTGTAAAGGCATCCAGCGTGCCTTGACCAGGCCATGGACTCCTCGATTTCTGGAACCTAAACTGTTTTCAGAATTCCTCTGTACAGCAGGGATCCCATCATGCCTTGACTAGCCGCGGACCCCTCGATTTCAGGAACCTAAACAGCTTTTCAGAAATTCTTTGTACCGCAAGGGATCCAGCGTGCATTGACCCAGGCCATGGACCCCTTGATATCTGGAACCTAAACTGTTTTTCCGAAATCCTCTCTACTGTAAGGTATCCAGAGTGCCTTGACCAGGCCATGGACTCCTCGATTTCCGGAACCTAAACAGTTTTTCAGAAATCCTCTGTACTGCACGGGATCCAGCGTGCCTTGACCAGGCCACGGACCCCTCAATTTCTGGAATGAAAACAGCTTTTCAGAAATCCTCTGTACAGCAAGGGATCCAGCGTGCCTTGACCAGGCCATGAACCCCACGATTTCTTGAGCCCATACACTTCTTCTAAAATCCACTGTACTGCAAGGGAGCCAGCGTGGCTTGACTGGCCACGGACCCCGCAGTTTCTGGAACCTAAACAGTTCTTCAGAAATCCTCTGTACTGCAAGGAATCCAGCATGCTTTGAAGAGGCCACGTACCCCACGATTTCTGGAAACAAAACACTTTTTCCGAAATCGGCTGTACGGCAAGGGATCCAGCGTGCCTTGACCAGGACACAGGCACAGTGAATTCTGGATCCAGCATGCCATTACCAGGCCACGGTCCCCTCGATTTCAGTAACCTAAAGAGTTTTTCAGGATTCCTCAGTACCTCAAGGGATCCAGCATGCCTTGACCAGGGCTCGGACCCCTCGATTTCTGGAACCTAAACGGCTTCTCTGAAATCCTCTGTACTGCATGGTATCCAGGGTGCCTTGACTAGGCTATCGGACCCCGCCGTTTCTGGAACCTAAAAAGTTCTTCAGTAATCCTCTGTACTGCAAATGATCCAGCGTGCCTTAACCTGGCCATGGACCTCGCGGTTTCTGGAACCTAAACAGTTCTTCAGAAATCCTCTGTACTGCAATGGATCCAGTGTTCCATGACCAGACCGTGGTCCCCTCAATTTCTAAAACCTAAACAGTTTTTCAGAAATCCTCTGTACCGAAAGGTATCCAGCATGCTTAGACCAGGCCAAGGACCCCTCGATTTCTGGAATGTAAGCAGTTTTTCAGAAATCCATTGTACTGCACGGGATCCAGTGTGCCTTCACCAGGCCATGGACCAGTCGATTTCTGGAATGACAACAGCTCTTCAGAAATCCTCTGTACTGCAAGGGATCCAGCATGCCTCAACCAGGCCATGTACCCCTTGATGTATGGAACCTAAACACTTTTTCAGAATTCCTCTGTACAGTTAGGGATTCATCATGCCTTGACTAGCCACGGACCCCTTGATTTCAGGAACCTAAACAGCTTTTCAGAAATTCTTTGTACCGAAAGGGATCCAGCGTGCATTGACCAGGCCATGGACCCCTTGATATCTGGAACCTAAACTGTTCTTCAGAAATCCTCTCTACTGTAAGGTATCCAGAGTGCCTTGACCAGGCCATGGTCTCCTTGATTTCCGGAACCTAAACAGTTTTTCAGAAATCCTCTGTACTGCACAGGATCCAGCGTGCCTTGACCAGGCCACGGACCCCTCAATTTCTGGAATGAAAACAGCTTTTCAGAAATCCTCTGTACAGCAAGGGATCCAGCAAGCCCTGACCAGGCCATGTACCCCTCGATGTATGGAACCTAAACAGCTTTTCAGAAATCCTCTGTACTGCAAAGGATCCAGCGTGCCTTGACCAGGCCATGAACCCCACGATTTCTTGAACCCATACACTTCTTCTAAAATCCACTGTACTGCAAGGGAGCCAGCGTGGCTTGACTGGCCACGGACCCCGCAGTTTCTGGAACCTAAACAGTTCTTCAGAAATCCTCTGTACTGCAAGGAATCCAGCATGCTTTGAAGAGGCCACGTACCCCACGATTTCTGGAAACTAAACACTTTTTCAGAAATCGACTGTACGGCAAGGGATCCAGCGTGCCTTGACCAGGACACAGGCACCGCGAATTCTGGATCCAGTGTGCCATTACCAGGCCACGGTCCCCTCGATTTCAGTAACTTAAAGAGTTTTTCAGGATTCCTCAGTACCTCAAGGGATCCAGCATGCCTTGACCAGGGCTCGGACCCCTCGATTTCTGGAACCTAAACGGCTTCTCTGAAATCCTCTGTACTGCATGGTATCCAGGGTGCCTTGACTAGGCTATCAGACCCCGCGGTTTCTGGAACCTCAAAAGTTTTTCAGTAATCCTCAGTACTGCAAATGATCCAGCGTGCCTTGACCAGGCCATGGACCTCGCGGTTTCTGGAACCTAAACAGTTCTTCAGAAATCCTCTGTACTGCAAGGGATCCAGTGTTCCATGACCAGACCATGGTGCTCTCGATTTCTAAAACCTAAACAGTTTTTTCAGAAATCCTCTGTACCACAAGGGAACCAGCGTACCTTGACCAAGCCTTGGACTCCTCGATTTCTAAAACCTAAACAGTTTTTCAGAAATCCTCTGTACTGCAAGGGATCCAGCATGCCTAGACCAGGCCAAGGACCCCTCGATTTCTGGAATGTAAGCAGTTTTTCAGAAATCCATTGTACTGCACGGGATCCAGTGTGCCTTCACCAGGCCATGGACCGGTCGATTTCTGGAATGAAAACAGCTTTTCAGAAATCCTCTATACTACAAGGGATCCAGCATGCCTTGACCAGGCAATGGACACCTCAATTTCTGAAACCTAAACAGCTTTTCAGAAATCCTCTGTACTGCATGGGATCCAGCGTGCCTTGCCCAGGGCATGAACACCTTAATTTCTGGCAAGCTAAACAGTTTTCCAGAAATCCTCTGTACTGTAAGGGTTCCAGTGTGCCTTGACCTGGCCACGGACCCCTCAATTTCTGGAACCTAAACAGTTCTTAAGAAATCCTCTATTCTTCAATGAATCCATCGTGCCTTCACCAGGCCATGGACTCCTTGGTTTCTGGAACCAAAATAGTTCTTCAGAAATCCTCTGTAATGCAAGGGATCCAGTGTGCTTTGACCAGGTCATGGACCCCATGATTTCTGGAAGCTAAACTGTTGTTCAGAAATCTGCAGTCCTATAGTTGATCCAGTGTGCCTTGACCAGGCCATGGACCTCTCTATTTCTGGATCCTAAACAGTTTTTCAGAAATCCTCTGTACCGCACGGTATCCAGCGTGCCTTGACCAGGCCTCGGACCCCTCAATTTCTGGAATGAAAACAGCTTTTCAGAAATCCTCTGTACTGCAAGGGATCCAGCATGCCTCAACCAGGCCATGTACCCCTTGATGTATGGAACCTAAACAGCTTTTCAGAATTCTTCTGTACTGCAAAGGATCCAGCTTGCCTTGACCAACCATGGACCCCTCGATTTCTCGAATCCATGCACTTCTTCAGAAATCCACAGTACTGCAAGGGATCCAGTGTGTCTTGACTGGCCACGGACGCCGCAGTTTCTGGAACCTAAACAGTTCTTCAGAAATCCTCTGTACTGCAAGGGATCCAGCGTGCCATGAAGAGGCCACGTACCCCGCGATTTCTGGAACCAAAACACTTTTTCAGAAATCCGCTGTACGGCAAGGGATCCAGCGTGCCTTGACCAGGACACAGGACCCGTGAGTTCTGAATCCAGCATGCCATTATCAGGCCATGGTTCCCTCGATTTCAGTAACCTAAAGAGTTTTTCAGGAATCCTCAGTACCTCAATGGATCGGGCATGCCTTGATCAGGGCTCGGACCCCTCGATTACTGGAACCTAATTGGCTTCTCTGAAATCCTCTGTACTGCGTGGTATCCAGGGTGCCTTGACCAGGCCACCAGACCCAGCGGTTTCAGAAATCTAAAAAGTTCTTCAGTAATACTCTGTACTGCAAAGGATCCAACGTGCCTTGACCAGGACATGGACCTCGTGGTTTCTGGAACCTAAACAGTTCTTCAGAAATCCTCTGTACTTCAAGGAATCCATCCTGCCTTCACCAGGCAACGGACCCATTGGTTTCCAGAACCTATATAGTTCTTCAGAAATCCTCTGTAATGCAAGGGATCCTGCGTACCTTCACCAGGCCATGGACACCATGGTTTCTGTATCCTAAACAGTTCTTCAGAAATCCTGTGTACTGCAAGGGATCCAGTGTGCTTTGACCAGGTCATAGACCCCGGAATTTCTGGAAGCTAAACTGTTGTTCAGAAATCTGCAGTCCTGCAGTTGATCCAGCGTGCCTTGACCAGGCCATGGACCTCTTTATTTCTGGGTCCTAAACGGTTTTTCAGAAATCTGCTGTACCGCAATTGATCTAGCGTGCCTTGATGAGGCGACGGACCCCTCGATTTCTGGAACCTAAACAGTGTTTCAGAATTCCTCTGTACAGCAAGGGATCCATCGTGCCTTGACTAGGCCATGGACCCCTCAATTTCTGGAACCTAAACAGTATTTTAGAAATTCTCTGTACCACAAGGGATCTAGCATGCCTTGACCAGGCCTCAGACCTCGCGAAATCTGGAACCTAAATAGTTCTTTAGAAATCCACTCTACTGCTATGAATCCAGCAGCCTTGACCAGGCCACGGACCCCACAGTTTCTGGAATCTAAACAGTTCTTCAGAAATCCTCTGTACTTCAAGGGATCAAGGATGCCTTGACCAGGCCTCAGACACCATGGTTTCTGGAACCTAAACAGTTCTTAAGAAATCCTCTGTACCGCAAGTGATCCAGCGTGCCTTGACCAGGCCATGGACACCGTGATTTCTGGAACCTAGATAGCTTTTCAAAAATCCTCTGTACTGCAAGGGATCCAGTGTGCCTTGATCAGTCCACAGACCCCGCGGTTTCTGGAACCTAAGCAGCTTCTCTGAAATCCTCTGTACTGCACGGTATCCAGCGTGCCTTGACCAAACCATGGACCTCGCGGTTTCCAGAACCCATGCAGTTCTTCAGAAATCTGCTGTACTGCAAGGAATCCAGCGTGGCTTGACCAGGGCATGGACCCCGCAGTTTTTGGAACCTAAACAGTTCTCCAGAAATCCTCTGTACTGCAAGGTATCCAGTGTGCCTTGAACAGACCATGTACGCCGTGATTTCAGGAACCTAAACAATTCTTCAGAAATCTGCTGTACCGCAATTGATCCGATGTGCTTTCACTGGGTGACTGACCCCTCAATTTCAGGAACCTAAACAGTTTTTCAGAATTCCGCTGTACTGCATGGGAAGCATAATGCCTTGACTAGGATATGGACCCCTCAATTTCTGGAACCTAAACAGTTTTTCAGCAGTCCTCTGTACTGCAAGGGATCCAGTGTGCCTTGATCCGGCCATGGAACCCCTTGATTTCTGGAACCAAAACAGTTTTTCAGGAATCATCTGTACTGCAAGGGATCCAGGGTGCCTTGACCAGGCCACGGACCCCGCAGTTTCTGGAGCCTAAAAAGTTTTTCAGAAATCCTATTTACCACAAGGAATCCAGCGTGCCTTGACCAGGCAATGGACCCCTTAATTTCTAGAACCTAAACAGCCTTTCAGTAATCATTGGTACCGCAAGGAATCCAGCTTACCTTGACCAAGCCACAGACCTCGCGAATTCTGGAACCTAAACAGTTCTTCAGAAATCCCTGCACTGCAGCAGATCCAGTGTATCTTGACCAGCCCATGGACCCCACAATTTCTGGAACCTACGCAGTTTTTCAGAAATCCTCTTTACTGCAGGGGATCTTATTGCCATGCCAGGCCATGGACACCTCGATTTCTGGAACCTGAACAGTTTTTTAAAAATATGCTGTACCGTAAGGATTCCAGCATGCCTTGAGCAGGCCACGGACCCCTCGATTTCTGGAACTGAAACAGGTTGATAGAAATCTTATGTAGAGCAAGGGGTCCAGCATGCCTTGACCAGGCCATGCACCCTCATTTTATGGAACCTAAACAGTTTTTCAGAAATCCTCTGTACCGCAAGGGATCCAGCATGCCTAGACCAGGCCACACGGACAGCCTGATTTCAGGAACTAAACAGTTTTTCAGAATCCTCTGTTATGTAAGGGATCCAGCGTGCCTTGATGAGGCCATGGATCCCTCAATTTCCGGAACCAAAACAGTTTTTCAGAAATCGTCTGTACTGCAAGGGATCCAGCGTGCCGTGACCAGCCCACGGTCCCCTAGGTTTCAGGTACCTAAACTGTTTTTCAGAAATACTCTGTACCACAAGGGATCCAGCGGGCTTTGACCTGGCCATGGACCCCTCGATTTCTGGAAAGAAAACAGCTTTTCAGAAATCCCCTTTACTTCAAGGGATCCAGCGTGCCTTGACCAGGCAATGGACAGCTCGATTTCTGAATCCTAAACAGCTTTTCAGAAATCCTCAGTACTGCACAGGATCCAGCGTGCCTTGACCAGGCCATGAACTCATTAATTTCTGGAGGTTAAGCAGTTTTTCAGAAATCCTCTGTACTGCAAGGGCTCCAGTGTGCCTTGACCAGGTGATGGACCCCTCGATTTCTAGAACCTAAACAGTTCTTAAGAAATCCTCTGTACTTCAAGGGATCCAGTGTGCCTTCACCAGGCCATGGACCCCGCTGTTTTTGGAACCTAAACAGTTCTTCAGAAATCCTCTGGACTGCAAGTGACCCTATGTGCCTTCGACCAGGTCTTGGACCCCGTGGTTTCTGTAACCTAAACAGTTCTTCAGAAATCTTCTGTACAGCAAGGGATCCAGCTTGCCTTCACCAGGCCATGGACCTCGCAGTTTCTGGAACCTAAACAGTTCTTCAGAAATCCTTTGCACTGCAAGGCATCCAGCATGCCTTGACCAGGCCATGGCCCTGTGATTTCAGGATCCTAAGCAGTTCTTCAGAAATCCTGTGTACAGCAAGGGATCCAGTGTGCCTTGACCAGGCCACGGACCCCGCAGTTTCTGGAACCTAAAAAGTTCTTCAGAAATCCACTGTACCGCAATTGATCCAGGATGCCTTGACCAGGAGATGGACCCCTAGATTTCTGGACCCTGAACAGTTTTTTAGAATTCCATTGTACAGCAATGGATCCAACATGCCTTGACTGGGCCATGGACCCATCGATTTCTGGAACCTAAACAGTTTTTCAGAAATCCTCAGTACCGCAAGGAATTCAGCGTGCCTTGACCAGGCCATGGACCCCTCAATTTCTGGAACCTAAACAGCTTTTCAGAAATCATTGGCACTGCAAGGAATCCAGCGTACCTTGACCAGGCCACAGACCTCGCAAATTCTGGAACCTAAACAGTTCTTCAGAAGTCCTCTGCACTGCAACAGATCCAGTGTACCTTGACCAGGCCACGGACCCCACGAGTTCTGGAACCTAAACAGTTTTTCAGAAATCCTCTGTACCGCAAAGGTTCCAGCATGCCTTGAGCAGGCCATGGACTGCTCGATTTCTGGAACCGAAACAGGTTTATAGAAAGCCTATGTACTGCAAGAGATCCAACATGTCTTGACCAGGCCATGCACCCCTCATTTTCTGGAACCTAAACAGTTTTTCAGAATTCCTATCTACCGCACAGTATCCAGCGTGCCTTGACCAGGCCACGGACCCCTCATTTTCTGGAATGAAAACAGCTTTTCAGAAATCCTCTCTACTGAAAGGGATCCAGCTTGCCTTGACCAGCCATGGACCCCTCGATTTCTCGAATCCATGCACTTCTTCAGAAATCCACTGTACTGCAAGGGATCCAGGGTGGCTTGACTGGCCACGGACCCCGCAGTTTCTGGAACCTAAACAGTTCTTCAGAAATCCTCTGTACTGCAAGGGATCCAGCATGCCATGAAGAGGCCACATACCCCACGATTTCTGGAACCAAAACACTTTTTCAGAAATCCGCTGTGCGGCAAGGGATCCAGCGTACCTTGACCAGGACACAGGCCCCGCGAGTTCTGAATCCAGCGTGCCATTACCAGGCCATGGTTCCCTCGATTTCAGTAACCTAAACAGTTTTTCAGGAATCCTCAGTACTGCAAGGGATCCAGCATGCCTTGACCAGGGCTCGGACCACTCGATTTCTGGAACCTAATCGGCTTCTCTGAAATCCTCTGTACTGCATGGTATCCAGGGTGCCTTGACCAGGTCACCAGACCCTGCGGTTTCAGAAATCTAAAAAGTTCTTCAGTAATTCTCTGTACTGCAAAGGATCTAACGTGCCTTGACAGGCCATGGACCTCACGGTTTCTGGAACCTAAACAGTTCTTCAGAAATCCTCTGTACTGCAAGGGATCCAGTGTTCCATAACCAGGCCATGGTCCCCTCGATTTCAGATACCTAAACTGTTTTTTAGAAATCCTCTGCACCACAAGGGATCCAGCGTACCTTGATTAGGCAATGGACCCCTCGATTTCTGGAAAGTAAATAGTTTTTCAGAAATCCTTTGTACTGCATGGAATCCAGTGTGCCTTCACCAGGCCATGGATTGGTCAATTTCTGGAATGAAAATAGCTTTTCAGAAAGCCTCTGTACTACAAGGGATCCAGCATGCCTTGACCTGGCAATGGACACCACAATTTCTGAAACCTAAACAGCTTTTCAGAAATCCTTAGTACTGCACTGGATCCAGCGTGCCTCGACCAGCCCATGAACACCTTAATTTTGGTTTCTGGAACCTAAATAGTTCTTCAGAAATCCTCTGTAATGCAAGGGATCCAGCTTGCTTTGACAAGGTCATGGACCCCGCGATTTCTGGAAGCTAAACAGTTGCTCAGAAATCTGCAGTACTGCAGTTGAATTAGCATGCCTTGACCAGGCCATGGACATCTCTATTTCTGGATCCTAAACAGTTTTTCAGAAATCTGCTGTACAGCAATTGATCCATCATGCCTTGACAAGGCCATGGACCCCTCGATTTCTGGAACCTAAACAGTTTTTTTAGAAATTCTCTGTACTGCAAGGGATCCAGCATGCCTTGACCAGGCCACAGACCTCGCAAAATCTGGAACCTAAACAGTTCTTCAGAAATCCACTCTACTGCAATGGATCCAGCGTGTCTTAACCAGGCCACGGACCCCACAGTTTCTGGAACCTAAACAGTTCTTTAGAAATCCTCTGTACTTCAAGGGATCCAAGATGCCTTGACCAGGCCACAGACAACACGGTTTCTGGAACCTAAAAAGTTCTTAACAAATCCTCTGTACTGCAAGGGATCCAGCATGCCTTGACCAGGCCACAGACGCCGTGATTTCTGGAACCTAGATAGCTTTTCAGAAATACTCTGTACTGCTAGGGATCCAGGGTACCTTCATCTGGCCATGGACCCCGCAATTTTTGGACCTTAAACAGCTTTTCAGAAATGCTCTTTACTGCAAGGGATCCAGCAAGCCTTGACCAGGTATGACCCACTCGATTTCTGGAACCTATGCAGTTCTTCTGAAATCCACTGTACTGCAAGGGAACCAGCATGGCTTGACCTGGCCATGGACACCGCAGTTTCTGGAACCTAAACAGTTCTTCAGAAATCCTCTGTACTGCAAGGTATCCAGCGTGCCTTGAACAGACCATGTACGCCATGATTTCAGTAGACCTAAACAATTCTTCAGAAATCCGCTGTACCACAATTGATCTGATGTGCCTTCACCGGGCGACTGACCCCTTGATTTCTGGAACCTAAATTTTTTCTGAATTCCTCTGTACTGCAAGGGAAGCATCATGCCTTGACTAGGCCATGGACACTCAATTTCTGGAACTGAAACAGTTTTTCAGCAGTCCTCTGTACTGCAAGGGATCCAGCGTGCCCTGATCCGGCCATGGAACCCCTTGATTTCTGGAACCAAAACAGTTTTTCAGGAATCATCTGTACAGCAAGGGATCCAGGGTGCCTAGACCAGGCCATGGACCCCGCAGTTTCTGGAGCCTAAAAAGTTTTTCAGAAATCCTATTTACCACAAGGAATCCAGTGTGCCTTGACCAGGCAATGGACCCCTTGATTTCTAGAACCTAAACAGCTTTTCAGTAATCATTGGTACTGCAATTAATCCAGCTTACCTTGACCAGGCCACAGACCTCGCGAATTCTGGAACCTAAACAGTTCTTCAGAAATTCCTGCACTGCAGCAGATCCAGTGTACCTTGACCAGCCCATGGACCCCACAATTTCTGGAACCTAAACAGTTTTTCAGAAATCCTCTTTACTGCAGGGGATCTATTGTGCCATGACCAGGCCATGGACACTCGATTTCTGGAACCTGAACAGTTTTTTAGAAATCCTCTGTACCGCAAGGATTCCAGCATGCCTTGAGCAGGCCATGGACCCCTCGATTTTTGGAACCGAAACAGGTTGATAGAAATCTTATGTAGCGCAAGGGATCCAGCGTGCCTTGACCAGGCCATGCACCCCTCATTTTATGGAACCTAAACAGTTTTTCAGAAATCCTCTGTACCACAAGGGATCCAGCGCGCCTAGACCAGGCCATGGACAGCTCGATTTCAGGAACCTAAACAGTTTTTCAGGAATCCTTTGTTATGTAAGGGATCCAGCGTGCCTTGATGAGGTCATGGATCCCTCAATTTCCGGAACCAAAACAGTTTTTCAGAAATCGTCTGTACTGCAAGGGATCCAGCGTGCCCTGACCAGCCCACGGTCCCCTCGGTTTCAGGTACCTAAACTGTTTTTCAGAAATACTCTGTACCACAAGGGATCCAGCGGGCTTTGACCAGGCCATTGACCCCTCGATTTCTAGAACCTAAACAGTTTTTCAGAAATCCTTTGTACTGCTTGGGATCCAGAGTGCTTTGACCAGGCCACGGACCCCTTGATTTCTGGAAAGAAAACAGCTTTTCAGAAATCCCCTGTACTTCAAGGGATCCAGCATGCCTTGACCAGGCAATGGACAGCTCGATTTCTGAATCCTAAACAGCTTTTCAGAAATCCTCAGTACTGCACAGGATCCAGCGTGCCTTGACCAGGCCATGAACACATTAATTTCTGGAGGTTAAGCAGTTTTTCAGAAATCCTCTTTACTGCAAGGGTTCCAGTGTGCCTTGACCAGGCCATGGACCCCTTGATTTCTAGAACCTAAACAGTTCTTAAGAAATCCTCTGTACTTCAAGGGATCCAGTGTGCCTTCACCAGGCCATGGACCCCACCGTTTCTGGAACCTAAACAGTTCTTCAGAAATCCTCTGGACTGCAAGTGACCCTATGTGCCTTCGCCAGGTCTTGGACCCCGTGATTTCTGTAACCTAAACTGTTCTTCAGAAATCTTCTGTACAACAAGGGATCCAGCTTGCCTTCACCAGGCCATGGACCTCGTGGTTTCTGGAACCTAAACAGTTCTTCAGAAATCCTTTGTACTGCAAGGCATCCAGCATGCCTTGACCAGGCCATGGCCCTGTGATTATTGGAACCTAAAAAGTTCTTCAGAAATCCACTGTACCGCAATTGATCCAGGATGCCTTGACCAGGAGATGGACCCCTAGATTTCTGGACCCTAAACAGTTTTTTTTAGAATTCCATTGTACAGCAACGGATCCATCGTGCCTTGACTGGGCCATGGACCCATCGATTTCTGGAACCTAAACAGTTTTTCAGAAATCCTCAGTACCGCAAGGAATTCAGCGTGCCTTGACCAGGCCATGGACCCTTCAACTTCTAGAACCTAAACAGCTTTTCAGAAATCATTGGCGCTGCAAGGAATCCAGTGTACCTTGACCAGGCCACAGACCTCGCGAATTCTGGAACCTAAACAGTTCTTCAGAAGTCCTCTGCACTGCAACGGATCCAGTGTGCCTTGACCAGTCCACGGACCCCACGATTTCTGGAACCTAAACAGTTTTTCAGAAATCCTCTGTACCAAAAGGGTTCCAGCATGCCTTGAGCAGGCCACGAACTGCTCGATTTCTGGAACTGAAACAGGTTTATAGAAATCTTATGTACCGCAAGGGATCCAACATGTCTTGACCAGGCCATGCACCCCTCATTTTCTGGAACCTAAACAGTTTTTCAGAAATCCTCTGTACCGCACGGTATCCAGCGTGCCTTGACCAGGCCACGGACCCCTCATTTTCTGGAATGAAAACAGCTTTTCAGAAATCCTCTCTACTGCAAGGGATCCAGCATGCCTCAACCAGGCCATGTACCCCTTGATGTATGGAACCTAAACAGCTTTTCAGAAATCTTCTGTACTGCAAAGGATCCAGCTTGCCTTGACCAGCCATGGACCCCTCGATTTCTCAAATCCATGCACTTCTTCAGAAATCCACTGTACTGCAAGGGATCCAGGGTGGCTTGACTGGCCACGGACCCCACAGTTTCTGGAACCTAAACAGTTCTTTAGAAATCCTCTGCACTTCAAGGGATCCAAGATGCCTTGACCAGGCCACAGACACCACGGTTTCTGGAACCTAAAGAGTTCTTAACAAATCCTCTGTACTGCAAGGGATCCAGCATGCCTTGACCAAGCCACAGACGCCGTGATTTCTGGAACCTAGATTGCTTTTCAGAAATACTCTGTACTGCTAGGGATCCAGGGTACCTTCATCTGGCCATGGACCCCGCAATTTTTGGACCTTAAACAGCTTTTCAGAAATACTCTATACTGCAAGGGATCCAGCAAGCCTTGACCAGGTATGACCCACTCGATTTCTGGAACCTATGCAGTTCTTCTGAAATCCACTGTACTGCAAGGGAACCAGCATGGCTTCACCTGGCCATGGACACCGCAGTTTCTGGAACCTAAACAGTTCTGAAATCCTCTGTACTGCAAGGTATCCAGCGTGCCTTGAACAGACCATATGCGCGCGCGCGATTTCAGTAGACCTAAACAATTCTTCGAAATCCAGCTGTTACCACAATTGATCCGATGTGCCTTCACCGGGTGACTGACCCCTTGATTTCTGGAACCTAAATTTTTTCTGAATTCCTCTGTACTGCAAGGGAAGCATCATGCCTTGACTAGGCCATGGACACTCAATTTCTGGAACCTAAACAGTTTTTCAGCAGTCCTCTGTACTGCAAGGGATCCAGCATGCCATGAAGAGGCCACGTACCCCGTGATTTCTGGAACCAAAACACTTTTTCAGAAATCGGCTGTACGGCAAGGGATCCAGCGTGCCCTGACCAGGACACAGGCCCCGCGAGTTCTGAATCCAGCATGCCATTACCAGGCCATGGTTCCCTCGATTTCAGTAACCTAAAGAGTTTTTCAGGAATCCTCAGTACCTCAAGGGATCCAGCATGCCTTGACCAGGGCTCGGACCCCTCGATTACTGGAACCTAATTGCCTTCTCTGAAATCCTCTGTACTGCGTGGTATCCAGGGTGCCTTGACCAGGCCACCAGACCCAGCGGTTTCAGAAATCTAAAAAGTTCTTCAATAATTCTCTGTACTGCAAAGTATCCAACGTGCTTTGACCAGGCCATGGACCTTGCGGTTTCTGGAACCTAAACAGTTCTTCAGAAATCCTCTCTACTGCAAGGGATCCAGTGTTCCATAACCAGGCCATGGTCCCCTCGATTTCAGATACCTAAACTGTTTTTTTAGAAATCCTCTGCACCACAAGGGATCCAGCGTACCTTGATTAGGCAATGGACCCCTCGATTTCTGGAACGTAAATAGTTTTTCAGAAATCCTTTGTACTGCACAGAATCCAGTGTGCCTTCACCAGGCCAAGGATTGGTCGATTTCTGGAGTGAAAACAGCTTTTCAGAAATCCTCTGTACTACAAGGGATCCAGCATGCCTTGACCTGGCAATGGACACCACGATTTCTGAAACCTAAACAGCTTTTCAGAAATCCTCAGTACTGCACGGGATCCAGCGTGCCTTGACCAGGCCATGAACACCTTAATTTCTGCAAGCTAAATGGTTTTCTAGAAATCCTCTGTATTGCAAGGGTTCCAGTGTGCCTTGACCTGGCCATAGACCCCTAGAATTCTGGAACCTAAACAGTTCTTAAGAAATGCTCTGTACTTCAAGGAATCCATCATGCTTTCACCATGCCATGGATCCCTTGGTTTCTGGAACCTAAATAGTTCTTCAGAAATCCTCTGTAATGCAAGGGATCCAGCTTGCTTTGACCAGGTCATGGACCCCGCGATTTCTGGACGCTAAACAGTTGATCAGAAATCTGCAGTACTGCAGTTGAATTAGTGTGCCTTGACCAGGCCATGGACCTCTCTATTTCTGGATCCTAAACAGTTTTTCAGAAATCTGCTGTATAGCAATTGATCCATCATGCCTTGACTAGGCCACGGACCCCTCAATTTCTGGAACCTAAACAGTTTTTTTAGAAATTCTCTGTACTGCAAGGGATCCAGCATGCCTTGACCAGGCCTCAGACTTCGCGAAATCTGGAACCTAAACAGTTCTTCAGAAATACACTCTACTGCAATGGACCCAGCATGTCTTAACCAGGCCACAGACCCCACAGTTTCTGGAACCTAAACAGTTCTTTAGAAATCCTAAGTACTTCAAGGGATCCAAGATGCCTTGACCAGGCCACAGACACCACGGTTTCTGGAACCTAAAGAGTTCTTAACAAATCCTCTGTACTGCAAGGGATCCAGCATGCCTTAACCAGGCCACAGACGCTGTGATTTCTGGAACCTAGATAGCTTTTCAGAAATACTCTGTACTGCTAGGGATCCAGGGTACCTTCATCTGGCAATGGACCCCGCAATTTTTGGACCTTAAACAGCTTTTCAGAAATGCTCTATACTGTAAGGGATCCAGCGTGCCTTGACCAGGTATGGACCACTCGATTTCTGGAACCTATGCAGTTCTTCTGAAATCCAGTGTACTGCAAGGGACCCAGCATGGCTTGACCTGGCCATGGGCACCGCAGTTTCTGGAACCTAAACAGTTCTTCAGAAATCCTCTGTACTGCAAGGTATCCAGCATGCCTTGAACAGACCATGTACGCCGTGATTTCAGTAGACCTAAACAATTCTTCAGAAATCCTCTGTTTCCAATTGATCTGATGTGCCTTCACCGGGCGACTGACCCCTTGATTTCTGGAACCTACATTTTTTCAGAATTCCTCTGTACTGCAAGGGAAGCATCATGCCTTGACTAGGCCATGGACACTCAATTTCTGGATCCTAAACAGTTTTTCAGAAATCTGCTGTACAGCAATTGATCCATCATGCCTTGACTAGGCCACGGACCCCTCAATTTCTGGAACCTAAACAGTTTTTTTAGAAATTCTCTGTACTGCAAGGGATCCAGCATGCCTTGACCAGGCCTCAGACTTCGCGAAATCTGGAACCTAAACAGTTCTTCAGAAATCCACTCTACTGCAATGGACCCAGCGTGTCTTAACCAGGCCATGGACCCCACAGTTTCTGGAACCTAAACAGTTCTTTAGAAATCCTCTGTACTTCAAGGGATCCAAGATGCCTTGACCAGGCCACAGACACCATGGTTTCTGGAACCTAAAGAGTTCTTAACAAATCCTCTGTACTGCAAGGGATCCAGCATGCCTTGACCAGGCCACAGACGCTGTGATTTCTGGAACCTAGATAGCTTTTCAGAAATACTCTGTACTGCTAGGGATCCAGGGTACCTTCATCTGGCAATGGACCCCGCAATTTTTGGACCTTAAACAGCTTTTCAGAAATGCTCTATACTGTAAGGGATCCAGCGTGCCTTGACCAGGTATGGACCACTCGATTTCTGGAACCTATGCAGTTCTTCTGAAATCCAGTGTATTGCAAGGGACCCAGCATGGCTTGACCTGGCCATGGGCACCGCAGTTTCTGGAACCTAAACAGTTCTTCAGAAATCCTCTGTACTGCAAGGTATCCAGCATGCCTTGAACAGACCACGTACGCTGCGATTTCAGTAGACCTAAACAATTCTTCAGAAATCCACTGTACCACAATTGATCTGATGTGCCTTCACCGGGCGACTGACCCCTTGATTTCTGGAACCTACATTTTTTCAGAATTCCTCTGTACTGCAAGGGAAGCATCATGCCTTGACTAGGCCATGGACACTCAATTTCTGGAAGCTAAACAGTTTTTCAGCAGTCCTCTGTACTGCAAGGGATCCAGCGTGCCTTGATCCAGCCACAGAACCCCTTGTTTTCTGGAAGCAAAACAGTTTTTCAGGAATCATCTGTACTGTAAGGGATCCAGTGTGCCTTGACCAGGCCATGGACCCCACAGTTTCTGGAACCTAAAACGTTTTTCAGAAATAATAGGTACCACAAGGAATCCAGCGTGCCTTGACCAGGCAATAGACCACTCGATTTATAGAACCTAAACAGCTTTTCAGTAATCATTGGTTCCGCAAGAAATCCAACGTACCTTGACCAGGTGACAGACCTCGCGAATTCTGGAACCTAAACAGTTCTTCAGAAATACTCTGTACTGCATGGGATCCAGTGTGCCTTGTCCAAGCTATGGACCAATCAATTTCTGGAACCTAAACAGCTTTTGAGAAATTCTCTGTACCGCAAGGGATGCAGTGTGCCTTCACCAGGCCATGGACCCAACCGTTTCTGGAACCTAAACAGTTCTTCAGAAATCCTCTGGACTGCAAGTGACCCTATGTGCCTTCGCCAGGTCTTGGACCCCGTGGTTTCTGTAACCTAAACTGTTCTTCAGAAATCTTCTGTACAACAAGGGATCCAGCTTGCCTTCACCAGGCCATGGACCTCGCAGTTTCTGGAACCTAAACAGTTCTTCAGAAATCCTTTGTACTGCAAGGCACCCAGCATGCCTTGACCAGGCCATGGCCCTGTGATTATTGGAACCTAAGCAGTTCTTCAGAAATCCTCTGTACCGCAATTGATCCAGGATGCCTTGACCAGGAGATGGACCCCTAGATTTCTGGACCCTAAACAGTTTTTTAGAATTCCATTGTACAGCAACGGATCCATCGTGCCTTGACTGGGCCATGGACCCATCGATTTCTGGAACCTAAACAGTTTTTCAGAAATCCTCAGTACCGCAAGGAATTCAGCGTGCCTTGACCAGGCCATGGACCCCTCAACTTCTGGAACCTAAACAGCTTTTCAGAAATCATTGGCGCTGCAAGGAATCCCAGCGTACCTTGACCAGGCCACAGACCTCACGAATTCTGGAACCTAAACTGTTCTTCAGAAGTCCTCTGCACTGCAACGGATCCAGTGTGCCTTGACCAGGCCACGGACCCCACGATTTCTGGAACCTAAACAGTTTTTCAGAAATCCTCTGTACCGCAAGTGTTCCAGCATGCCTTGAGCAGGCCATGAACTGCTCGATTTCTGGAACTGAAACAGGTTTATAGAAATCTTATGTACCACAAGGGATCCAACATGTCTTGACCAGGCCATGCACCCCTCATTTTCTGGAACCTAAACAGTTTTTTCAGAAATCCTCTGTACCGCACGGTATCCAGCGTGCCTTGACCAGGCCATGGACCCCTCATTTTCTGGAATGAAAACAGCTTTTCAGAAATCCTCTCTCTACTGCAAGGGATCCAGCATGCCTCAACCAGGCCATGTACCCCTTGATGTATGAAACCTAAACAGCTTTTTAGAAATCTTCTGTACTGCAAAGGATCCAGCTTGCCTTGACCAGCCATGGACCCCTCGATTTCTCAAATCCATGCACTTCTTCAGAAATCCACTGTACTGCAAGGGATCCAGGGTGGCTTGACTGGCCACGGACCCCACAGTTTCTGGAACCTAAACAGTTCTTTAGAAATCCTCTGTACTTCAAGGGATCCAAGATGCCTTGACCAGGCCACAGACACCACGGTTTCTGGAACCTAAAGAGTTCTTAACAAATCCTCTGTACTGCAAGGGATCCAGCATGCCTTGACCAAGCCACAGACGCCGTGATTTCTGGAACCTAGATAGCTTTTCAGAAATACTCTGTACTGCTAGGGATCTGGGGTACCTTCATCTGGCCATGGACCCCGCAATTTTTGGACCTTAAACAGCTTTTCAGAAATACTCTATACTGCAAGGGATCCAGCAAGCCTTGACCAGGTATGACCCACTCGATTTCTGGAACCTATGCAGTTCTTCTGAAATCCACTGTACTGCAAGGGAACCAGCATGGCTTTACCTGGCCATGGACACCGCAGTTTCTGGAACCTAAAAGTTCTTCAGAAATCCTCTGTACTGCAAGGTATCCAGCGTGCCTTGAACAGACCATATGCGCGCGCGCGATTTCAGAAGACCTAAACAATTCTTCGAAATCCGCTGTACCACAATTGATCCGATGTGCCTTCACGGGTGACTGACCCCTTGATTTCTGGAACCTAAATTTTTTCTGAATTCCTCTGTACTGCAAGGGAAGCATCATGCCTTGACTAGGCCATGGACACTCAATTTCTGGAACTGAAACAGTTTTTCAGCAGTCCTCTGTACTGCAAGGGATCCAGCGTGCCTTGATCCGGCCATGGAACCCCTTGATTTCTGGAACCAAAACAGTTTTTCAGGAATCATCTGTACTGCAAGGGATCCAGGGTGCCTTGACCAGGCCATGGACCCCGCAGTTTCTGGAGCCTAAAAGTTTTTCAGAAATCCTATTTACCACATGGAATCCAGCGTGCCTTGACCAGGCAATGGACCCCTTGATTTCTAGAACCTAAACAGCTTTTCAGTAATCATTGGTACTGCAATTAATACAGCTTACCTTGACCAGGCCACAGACCTCATGGAATTCTGGAACCTAAACAGTTCTTCAGAAATCCCTGCACTGCAGCATATCCAGTGTACCTTGACCAGCCCATGGACCCCTACAATTTCTGGAACCTAAACAGTTTTTCAGAAATCCTCTTTACTGCAGGGGATCTATTGTGCCATGACCAGGCCATGGACACCTCGATTTCTGGAACCTGAACAGTTTTTTAGAAATCCTCTGTACCGCAAGGATTCCAGCATGCCTTGAGCAGGCCACGGACCCCTCGATTTCTGGAACCAAAACAGGTTGATAGAAATCTTATGTAGTGCAAGGGATCCAGCGTGCCTTGACCAGGCCATGCACCCCTCATTTTATGGAACCTAAACAGTTTTTCAGAAATCCTCTGTACCGCAAGGGATCCAGCATGCCTAGACCAGGCCACGGACAGCTCGATTTCAGGAACCTAAACAGTTTTTCAGGAATCCTTTGTTATGTAAGGGATCCAGCGTGCCTTGATGAGGCCACGGATCCCTCAATTTCAAGAACCAAAACAGTTTTTCAGAAATCGTCTGTACTGCAAGGGATCCAGCGTGCCGTGACCAGCCCACGGTCCCCTCGGTTTCAGGTACCTAAACTGTTTTTCAGAAATACTCTGTACCACAAGGGATCCAGCGGGCTTTGACCAGGCCATTGACCAATCGATTTCTAGAACCTAACCAGTTTTTCAGAAATCCTTTGTACTGTTTGGGATCCAGCGTGCTTTGACCAGGCCACGGACACCTTGATTTCTGGAAAGAAAACAGCTTTTCAGAAATCCCCTGTACTTCAAGGGATCCAGCATGCCTTGACCAGGCAATGGACAGCTCGATTTCTGAATCCTAAACAGCTTTTCAGAAATCCTCAGTACTGCACAGGATCCAGCGTGCCTTGACCAGGCCATGAACACATTAATTTCTGGAGGTTAAGCAGTTTTTCAGAAATCCTCTTTACTGCAAGGGTTCCAGTGTGCCTTGACCAGGCCATGGACCCCTCGATTTCTAGAACCTAAACAGTTCTTAAGAAATCCTCTGTACTTCAAGGGATCCAGTGTGCCTTCACCAGGCCATGGACCCCACCGTTTCTGGAACCTAAACAGTTCTTCAGAAATCCTCTGGACTGCAAGTGACCCTATGTGCTTTCACCAGGTCTTGGACGCCGTGGTTTCTGTAACCTAAACTGTTCTTCAGAAATCTTCTGTACAACAAGGGATCCAGCTTGCTTTCACCAGGCCATGGACCTCGTGGTTTCTGGAACCTAAACAGTTCTTCAGAAATTCTTTGTACTGCAAGGCATCCAGCATGCCTTGACCAGGCCATGGCCCTGTGATTATTGGAACCTAAGCAGTTCTTCAGAAATCCTCTGTACAGCAAGGGATCCAGTGTGCCTTGACCAGGCCATGGACCCGCAGTTTCTGGAACCAAAAAAGTTCTTCAGAAATCCACTGTACCACAATTGATCCAGGATGCCTTGACCAGGATATGGACCCCTAGATTTCTGGACCCTAAACAGTTTTCTAGAATTCCATTGTACAGCAACGGATCCATCGTGCCTTGACTGGGCCATGGACCCATCGATTTCTGGAACCTAAACAGTTTTTCAGAAATCCTCAGTACCGCAAGGAATTCAGCGTGCCTTGACCAGGCCATGGACCCCTCAACTTCTGGAACCGAAACAGCTTTTCCGAAATCATTGGCGCTGCAAGGAATCCAGCGTACTTTGACCAGGCCACAGACCTCGCGAATTCTGGAACCTAAACAGTTCTTCAGAAGTCCTCTGCACTGCAACGGATCCAGTGTGCCTTGACCAGGCCACGGACCCCATGATTTCTGGAACCTAAACAGTTTTTCAGATATCCTCTGTACCACAAGGGTTCCAGCATGCCTTGAGCAGGACACGAACTGCACGATTTCTGGAACTCAAACAGGTTTATAGAAATCTTATGTACCGCAAGGGATCCAACATGTCTTGACCAGGCCATGCACCCCTCATTTTCTGGAATGAAAACAGCTTTTCAGAAATCCTCTCTACTGCAAGGGATCCAGCATGCCTCAACCAGGCCATGTACCCCTTGATGTATGGAACCTAAACAGCTTTTCAGAAATCTTCTGTACTGCAAAGGATCCAGCTTGCCTTGACCAGCCATGGACCCTCGATTTCTCAAATCCATGCACTTCTTCAGAAATCCACTGTACTGCAAGGGATCCAGGGTGGCTTGACTGGCCATGGACCCCAGTTTCTGGAACCTAAACAGTTCTTTAGAAATCCTCTGTACTTCAAGGGATCCAAGATGCCTTGACCAGGCCCTGAACACCACGGTTTCTGGAACCTAAAGAGTTCTTAACAAATCCTCTGTACTGCAAGGGATCCAGCATGCCTTGACCAAGCCACAGACGCTGTGATTTCTGGAACCTAGATAGCTTTCAGAAATACTCTGTACTGCTAGGGATCTGGGGTACCTTCATCTGGCCATGGACCCCGCAATTTTGGACCTTAAACAGCTTTCAAATATCTATACTGCAAGGGATCCAGCAAGCCTTGACCAGGTATGACCCACTCGATTTCTGGAACCTATGCAGTTCTTCTGAAATCCACTGTACTGCAAGGGAACCAGCATGGCTTTACCTGGCCATGGACACGCAGTTTCTGGAACCTAAACAGTTCTTCAGAAATCCTCTGTACTGCAAGGTATCCAGCGTGCCTTGAACAGACCATGTACACCGCGATTTCAGTAGACCTAAACAATTCTTCAGAAATCCGCTGTACCACAATTGATCCGATGTGCCTTCACCGGGTGACTGACCCCTTGATTTCTGGAACCTAAATTTTTTCTGAATTCCTCTGTACTGCAAGGGAAGCATCATGCCTTGACTAGGCCATGGACACTCAATTTCTGGAACCTAAACAGTTTTTCAGCAGTCCTCTGTACTGCAAGGGATCCAGCGTGCCTTGATCCGGCCATGGAACCCCTTGATTTCTGGAACCAAAACAGTTTTTCAGGAATCATCTGTACTGCAAGGGATCCAGGGTGCCTTGACCAGACCATGGACCCCACAGTTTCTGGAGCCTAAAAGTTTTCAGAAATCCTATTTACCACATGGAATCCAGCGTGCCTTGACCAGGCAATGGACCCCTTGATTTCTAGAACCTAAACAGCTTTTCAGTCATCATTGGTACTGCAATTAATACAGCTTACCTTGACCAGGCCACAGACCTCGCGAATTCTGGAACCTAAACAGTTCTTCAGAAATCCCTGCACTGCAGCAGATCCAGTGTACCTTGACCAGCCCATGGACCCCACAATTTCTGGAACCTAAACAGTTTTTCAGAAATCCTCTTTACTACAGGGATCTATTGTGCCATGACCAGGCCATGGACACTTCGATTTCTGGAACCTGAACAGTTTTTTAGAAATCCTCTGTACCGCAAGGATTCCAGCATGCCTTGAGCAGGCCACGGACCCCTCTATTTTTGGAACCGAAACAGGTTGATAGAAATCTTTTGTAGCGAAAGGGATCCAGCGTGCCTTGACCAGGCCATGCACCCCTCATTTTATGGAACCTAAACAGTTTTTCAGAAATCCTCTGTACCGCAAGGGATCCAGCGTGCCTAGACCAGGCCACGGACAGCTCGATTTCAGGAACCTAAACAGTTTTTCAGGAATCCTTTGTTATGTAAGGGATCCAGCGTGCCTTGATGAGGCCACGGATCCCTCGATTTCCAGAACCAAAACAGTTTTTCAGAAATCGTCTGTACTGCAAGGGATCCAGCGTGCCGGGACCAGCCCACGGTCCCCTCGGTTTCAGGTACCTAAACTGTTTTTCAGAAATACTCTGTACCACAATGGATCCAGCAGGCTTTGACCAGGCCGTTGACCCCTCAATTTCTAGAACCTAAGCAGTTTTTCAGAAATCCTTTGTACTGCTTGGGATCCAGCGTGCTTTGACCAGGCCACGGACCCCTTGATTTCTGGAAAGAAAACAGCTTTTCAGAAATCCCCTGTACTTCAAGGGATCCAGCGTGCCTTGACCAGGCAATGGACAGCTCGATTTCTGAATCCTAAACAGCTTTTCAGAAATCCTCAGTACTGCACAGGATCCAGCGTGCCTTGACCAGGCCATGAACACATTAATTTCTGGAGGTTAAGCAGTTTTTCAAAATCCTCTTTACTGCAAGGGTTCCAGTGTGCCTTGACCAGGCCATGGACCCCTCGATTTCTAGAACCTAAACAGTTCTTAAGAAATCCTCTGTACTGCATGGGATCCAGTGTGCCTTGTCCAAGCTATGGACCAATCAATTTCTGGAACCTAAACAGCTTTTGAGAAATTCTCTGTACCGTAAGGGATGCAGTGTGCCTTCACCAGGCCATGGACCCCACCGTTTCTGGAACCTAAACAGTTCTTCAGAAATCCTCTGGACTGCAAGTGACCCTAGTGCCTTCCCAGGTCTTGGACCCCATGGTTTCTGTAACCTAAACTGTTCTTCAGAAATCTTCTGTACAACAAGGGATCCAGCTTGCCTTCACCAGGCCATGGACCTCGCAGTTTCTGGAACCTAAACAGTTCTTCAGAAATCCTTTGTACTGCAAGGCATCCAGCATGCCTTGACCAGGCCATGGCCCTGTGATTATTGGAACCTAAGCAGTTCTTCAGAAATCCTCTGTACCGCAATTGATCCAGGATGCCTTGACCAGGAGATGGACCCCTAGATTTCTGGACCCTAAACAGTTTTTTAGAATTCCATTGTACAGCAACAGATCCATCGTGCCTTGACTGGGCCATGGACCCATCGATTTCTGGAACCTAAACAGTTTTTCAGAAATCCTCAGTACCGCAAGGAATTTAGCGTGCCTTGACGAGGCCATGGACCCCTCAACTTCTGGAACCTAAACAGCTTTTCAGAAATCATTGGCGCTGCAAGGAATCCAGCGTGCTTGACCAGGCCACAGACCTCACGAATTCTGGAACCCTAAACTGTTCTTCAGAGTCCTCTGCACTGCATGGATCAGTGTGCCTTGACCAGACCACGGACCCCACGATTTCTGGAACCTAAACAGTTTTCAGAAATCCTCTGTACTAAAGGGTTCCAGCATGCCTTGAGCAGGCCATGAACTGCTTCGATTTCTGGAACTGAAACAGGTTTATAGAAATCTTATGTACGCAAAGGGATCCAACATGTCTTGACCAGGCCATGCACCCTCATTTTCTGGAACCTAAACAGTTTTTCAGAAATCCTCTGTACCGCACGGTATCCAGCGTGCCTTGACCAGGCCACGGACCCCTCATTTTCTGGAATGAAAACAGCTTTTCAGAAATCCTCTATACTGCAAGGGATCCAGCATGCCTCAACCAGGCCATGTACCCCTTGATGTATGGAACCTAAACAGCTTTTCAGAAATCTTCTGTACTGCAAAGGATCCAGCTTGCCTTGACCAGCCATGGACCCCTCGATTTCTCAAATCCATGCACTTCTTCAGAAATCCACTGTACTGCAAGGGATCCAGGGTGGCTTGACTGGCCACGGACCCCACAGTTTCTGGAACCTAAACAGTTCTTTAGAAATCCTCTGTACTTCAAGGGATCCACGATGCCTTGACCAGGCCACAGACACCACGGTTTCTGGAACCTAAAGAGTTCTTAACAAATCCTCTGTACTGCAAGGGATCCTGCATGCCTTGACCAAGCCACAGACGCCGTGATTTCTGGAACCTAGATAGCTTTTCAGAAATACTCTGTACTGCTAGGGATCCAGGGTACCTTCATCTGACCATGGACCCCGCAATTTTTGGACCTTAAACAGCTTTTCAGAAATACTCTATACTGCAAGGGATCCAGCAAGCCTTGACCAGGTATGACCCACTCGATTTCTGGAACCTATGCAGTTCTTCTGAAATCCACTGTACTGCAAGGGAACCAGCATGGCTTTACCTGGCCATGGACACCGCAGTTTCTGGAACCTAAACAGTTCTTCAGAAATCCTCTGTACTGCAAGGTATCCAGCGTGCCTTGAACAGACCATGTACGCCGCGATTTCAGAAGACCTAAACAATTCTTCAGAAATCCAGCTGTACCACAATTGATCCGATGTGCCTTCACCGGTGACTGACCCTTGATTTCTGGAACCTAAATTTTTCTGAATTCTCTGTACTGCAAGGAAGCATCATGCCTTGACTAGGCCATGGACACTCAATTTCTGGAACTGAAACAGTTTTTCAGCAGTCCTCTGTACTGCAAGGGATCCAGCGTGCCTTGACCAGGCCATGGACCCCTCGATTTCTAGAACCTAAACAGTTCTTAAGAAATCCTCTGTACTTCAAGGGATCCAGTGTGCCTTCTCCAGGCCATGGACCCCACCGTTTCTGGAACCTAAACAGCTCTTCAGAAATCCTCTGGACTGCAAGTGACCCTATGTGCTTTCGCCAGGTCTTGGACCCCGTGGTTTCTGTAACCTAAACTGTTCTTCAGAAATCTTCTGTACAACAAGGGATCCAGCTTGCCTTCACCAGGCCATGGACCTCGCGGTTTCTGGAACCTAAACAGTTCTTCAAGAAATTCTTTGTACTGCAAGGCATCCAGCTTACCTTGACGGGCCATGGCCCTGTGATTATGGAACCTAAGCAGTTCTTCAGAAATCCTCTGTACAGCAAGGGATCCAGTGTGCCTTGACCAGGCCACGGACCCGCAGTTTCTGGAACCAAAAAAGTTCTTCAGAAATCCACTGTACCACAATTGATCCAGGATGCCTTGACCAGGATATGGACCCCTAGATTTCTGGACCCTAAACAGTTTTTTAGAATTCCATTGTACAGCAACGGATCCATCATGCCTTGACTGGGCCATGGACCCATCGATTTCTGGAACCTAAACAGTTTTTCAGTAATCCTCAGTACCCAAGAAATTCAGCGTGCCCTGACGAGCCATGGACCCTCAACTTCTGGAACCCGAAACAGCTTTTCAGAAATCATTGGCGCTGCAAAGGAATCCAGCGTGCTGACCAGGCCACAGACCTCGCGAATTCTGGAACCTAAACAGTTCTTCAAGTCTCTGACTGCAAGCGGATCAGTGTGCCTTGACCAGGCCACGGACCCCATGATTTCTGGAACCTAAACAGTTTTCAGATATCCTCTGTACCACAAGGGTTCCAGCATGCCTTGAGCAGGCCACGAACTGCTCGATTTCTGGAACTGAAACAGGTTTATAGAAATCTTATGTACATAGGGATCCAACATGTCTTGACCAGGCCATGCACCCTCATTTTCTGGAACCTAAACAGTTTTCAGAAATCCTCTCTACCGAGCGGTATCCAGCATGCCTTGACCAGGCCACAGACCCTCATTTTCTGGAATGAAACAGCTTTTCAGAAATCCTCTCTTCTGCAAGGATCCAGCATGCCTCAACCAGGCCATGTACCCCTTGATGTATGGAACCTAAACAGCTTTTCAGAAATCTTCTGTACTGCAAAGGATCCAGCTTGCCTTGACCAGCCATGGACCCCTCGATTTCTCAAATCCATGCACTTCTTCAGAAATCCACTGTACTGCAAGGGATCCAGGGTGGCTTGACTGGCCACGGACGCTGCATTTTCTGGAACCTAAACAGTTCTTCAGAAATCCTCTGTACTGCAAGGGATCCAGCATGCCATGAAGAGGCCACGTACCCCGCGATTTCTGGAACCAAAACACTTTTTCAGAAATCGGCTGTACGGCAAGGGATCCAGCGTGCCCTGACCAGGACACAGGCCCTGCGAGTTCTTAATCCAACATGCCATTACCAGGCCATGGTTCCCTCGATTTCAGTAACCTGAAGAGTTTTTCAGGAATCCTCAGTACCGCAAGGGATCCAGCATGCCTTGACCAGGGCTCGGACCACTCGATTTCTGGAACCTAATCGGCTTCTCTGAAATCCTCTGTACTGCGTGGTATCCAGGGTGCCTTGACCAGGCCACCAGACCCTGCAGTTTCAGAAATCTAAAAAGTTCTTCAATAATTCTCTGTACTGCAAAGTATCCAATGTGCCTTGACCAGGCCATGGACCTCGCGGTTTCTGGAACCTAAACAGTTCTTCAGAAATCCTCTGTACTGCAAGGGATCCAGTGTTCCATCACCAGGCCATGGTCCCCTCAATTTCAGATACCTAAACTGTTTTTTAGAAATCCTCTGCACCACAAGGGATTCAGCGTACCTTGATTAGGCAATGGACCCCTCGATTTCTGGAAGCGTAAATAGTTTTTCAGAAATCCTTTGTACTGCACAGAATCCAGTGTGCCTTCACCAGGCCAAAGTTGGTCGATTTCTGGAGTGAAACAGCTTTCAGAAATCCTCTGTACTACAAGGATCCAGCATGCCCTGACCTGGCAATGGACACCACGATTTCTGAAACCTAAACAGCTTTTCAGAAATCCTCAGTACTGCACGGGATCCAGCGTGCCTTGACCAGGCCATGAACACCTTAATTTCTGCAAGCTAAACGGTTTTCCTGAAATCCTCTGTATTGCAAGGGTTCCAGTGTGCCTTGACCTGGCCATAGACCCCTCAATTTCTGGAACCTAAACAGTTCTTAAGAAATGCTCTGTACTTCAAGGAATCCATCATGCTTTCACCACACCATGGATCCCTTGGTTTCTGGAACCTAAATAGTTCTTCAGAAATCCTCTGTAATGCAAGGGATCCAGCTTGCTTTGACCAGGTCATGGACCCCGTGATTTCTGGAAGCTAAACAGTTGATCAGAAATCTGCAGTACTGCAGTTGAATTAGCGTGCCTTGACCAGGCATGGACCTCTCTATTTCTGGATCCTAAACAGTTTTTCAGAAATCTGCTGTACAGCAATTGATCCATCATGCCTTGACTAGGCCAAGGACCCCTCGATTTCTGGAACCTAAACAGTTTTTTTAGAAATTCTCTGTACTGCAAGTGATCCAGCATGCCTTGACCTGGTCTCAGACCTCGTAAAATCTGGAACCTAAACATTTCTTCAGAAATCCACTCTACTGCAATGGACCCAGCGTGTCTTAACCAGGCCACGGACCCCACAGTTTCTGGAACCTAAACAGTTCTTCTAGAAATCCTCTGTACATCAAGGGATCCATGGTACTTGACCAGGCCACAGACGCCGTGATTTCTGGAACCTAGATAGCTTTTCAGAAATACTCTGTACTGCTAGGGATCCAGGGTACCTTCATCTGGCCATGGACCTCACTATTTTTGGACCTTAAACATCTTTTCAGAAATGCTCTATACTGCAAGGGATCCAGCGCACCTTGACCAGGTATGGACCACTCGATTTCTGGAACCCATGCAGTTCTTCTGAAATCCGCTGTACTGCAAGGGACCCAGTGTGGCTTGACAAGGCCATGGACCCCGCAGTTTCTGGAACCTAAACAGTTCTTCAGAAATCCTCTGTACTGCAAGATATCCAGCATGCCTTGAACAGACCACGTACGCCGCGATTTCAGTAGACCTAAACAATTCTTCAGAAATCCGCTGTACCACAATTGATCTGATGTGCCTTCACCGGGCGACTGACCCCTTGATTTCTGGAACCCACATTTTTTCAGAATTCCTCTGTACTGCAAGGGAAGCATCATGCCTTGACTAGGCCATGGACCCCTCAATTTCTGGAACCTAAACAGTTTTTCAGCAGTCCTCTGTACTGCAAGGGATCCAGCGTGCCTTGATCTGGCCACGGAACCCCTTGTTTTCTGGAACCAAAACAGTTTTTCAGGAATCATCTGTACTGTAAGGGATCCAGTGTGCCTTAACCAGGCCACGGACCCCGCGGTTTCTGGAACCTAAAACATTTTTCAGAAATCCTAGGTACCACAAGGAATCCAGTGTGCCTTGACCAGGCAATGGACTACTCGATTTATAGAACCTAAACAGCTTTTCAGTAATCGTTGGTTCCGCAAGGAATCCAACGTACCTTGACCAGGCGACAGACCTCGCGAATTCTGGAACCTAAACAGTTGTTCAGAAATACTCTGTACTGCATGGGATCCAGTGTGCCTTGTCCAGGCTACGGACCAATCAATTACTGGAACCTAAACAGCTTTTGAGAAATTCTCTGTACCGCAAGGGATCCAGTGTGCCTTGACCAAGCCATGGACCTCACAAATTCTGGAACCTAAACAGTTCTTCAGAAATCTTCTGTACAGCAAGGGATCCAGCTTGCCTTCTCCAAGCCATGGACCCCGTGGTTTCTGGAACCTAAACAGTTCTTCAGAAATCCTCTGTACTGCAAGGGATCGAGTGTGCCTTGATCAGTCCACAGACCCCGCGGTTTCTGGAACCTAAACAGCTTCTCTGAAATCCTCTGTACTGCATGGTATCCAGTGTGCCTTGACCAAGCCATGGACCTCGCGGTTTCCAGAACCTAAACAGTTCTTCAGAAATCCTATTACTGGATTGGATCCAGCTTGCCATGACCTGGGCATGGTCCCCTCAATTTCTGGAACTGAAACAGTTCTTCACAAATCCGCTGTACTGTAATTGATCCAGCGTTACTTGACTAGACAATGGACCCCTCGATTTCTAGAGCCTAAACAGTTTTTCAGAAATCCGCTGTACCACAATTAATCCAGCGTGCCTTGACCAGGCAACGGACCCCTCGATTTCTGGAACCTAAACAGTTTTTCAGAATTCCTCTGTACAGTTAGGGATTCATCATGCCTTGACTAGCCACGGACCCCTCGATTTCAGGAACCTAAACAGCTTTTCAGAAATTCTTTGTACCGCAAGGGATCCAGCATGCATTGACCAGGCCATGGACCCCTTGATATCTGGAACCTAAACTGTTTTTCAGAAATCCTCTCTACTGTAAGGCATCCAGCGTGCCTTGACTAGGCCATGGACTCCTCGATTTCTGGAACCTAAACAGCTTTTCAGAATTCCTCTGTACAGCAAGGGATCCATCATGCCTTGACTAGCCATGGACCCCACGATTTCTTGAACCCATACACTTCTTCTAAAATCCACTGTACTGCAAGGGAGCCAGCGTGGCTTGACTGGCCATGGACCCCGCAGTTTCTGGAACCTAAATAGTTCTTCAGAAATCCTCTGTACTGCAAGGAATCCAGCATGCTTTGAAGAGGCCACGTACCCCACGATTTCTGGAAACTAAACACTTTTTCAGAAATCGGCTGTACGGCAAGGGATCCAGCGTGCCTTGACCAGGACAAAGGCACCGCAAATTCTGGATCCAGCGTGCCATTACCAGGCCACGGTCCCCTCGATTTCAGTAACCTAAAGAGTTTTTCAGGATTCCTCAGTACCTCAAGGGATCCAGCATGCCTTGACCAGGGCTCGGACCCCTTGATTTCTGGAACCTAAACGGCTTCTCTGAAATCCTCTGTACTGCATGGTATCCAGGGTGCCTTGACTAGGCAATCGGACCCCGCCGTTTCTGGAACCTAAAAAGTTCTTCAGTAATCCTCTGTACTGCAAATGATCCAGTGTGCCTTAGCCTGGCCATGGATCTCGCGGTTTCTGGAACCTAAACAGTTCTTCAGAAATCCTCTGTACTGCATGGGATCCAGTGTTCCATGACCAAGCCTTGGACTCCTTGATTTCTAAAACCTAAACAGTTTTTCAGAAATCCTCTGTACCGTAAGGGAACCAGCGTACCTTGACCAAGCCTTGGACTCCTCGATTTCTAAAACCTAAACAGTTTTTCAGAAATCCTATGTACCGCAAGGGATCCAGCATGCCTAGACCAGGCCAAGGACCCCTCGATTTCTGGAATGTAAGCAGTTTTTCAGAAATCCATTGTACTGCACGGGATCCAGTGTGCCTTCACCAGGCCATGGACCGGTCGATTTCTGGAATGAAAACAGCTTTTCAGAAATCCTCTATACTACAAGGGATCCAGCATGCCTTGACCAGGCAATGGACACCTCAATTTCTGAAACCTAAACAGCTTTTCAGAAATCCTCTGTACTGCATGGAATCCAGCGTGCCTTGCCCAGGCCATGAACACCTTAATTTCTGCAAGCTAAACAGTTTTCCAGAAATCCTCTGTACTGTAAGGGTTCCAGTGTGCCTTGACCTGGCCACGGAACCCTCAATTTCTGGAACCTAAACAGTTCTTAAGAAATCCTCTATTCTTCAATGAATCCATCGTGCCTTTACCAGGCTATGGACTCCTTGGTTTCTGGAACCAAAACAGTTCTTCAGAAATCCTTTGTAATGCAAGGGATCCAGTGTGCTTTGACCAGGTCATGGACCCCACGATTTCTGGAAGCTAAACAGTTTTTCAGAAATCTGCAGTCCTGCAGTTGATCCAGCGTGCCTTGACTAGGCCATGAAACTCTCTATTTCTGGATCCTAAACAGTTTTTCAGAAATCTGCTGTACCGCAATTGATCTAGCATGCCTTGACGAGGCGACGGACCCCACGATTTCTGGAACTTAAACAGTTTTTCAGAAATCCTCTGTACCACATGGTAGCCAGCATGCCTTGACCAGGCCTCGGACCCCTCAATTTCTGGAATGAAAACAGCTTTTCAAAAATCCTCTGTACTGCAAGGGATCCAGCATGCCTCAACCAGGCCATGTACCCCTTGATGTATGGAACCTAAACAGCTTTTCAGAATTCCTCTGTACAGCAAGGGATCCATCATGCCTTGACTAGCCACGGACCCCTCGATTTCAGGAACCTAAACAGCTTTTCAGAAATTCTTTGTACTGCAAGGGATCCAGCGTGCATTGACCAGGCCATGGACCCCTTGATATCTGGAACCTAAACTGTTTTTCAGAAATCCTCTTTACTGTAAGGTATACAGAGTGCCTTGACCAGGCCATGGACTCCTCGATTTCCGGAACCTAAACAGTTTTTCAGAAATCCTCTGTACTGCAAAGGATCCAGCGTGCCTTGACCAGGCCATGAACCCCTCGATTTCTTGAACCCATACACTTCTTCTAAAATCCACTGTACTGCAAGGGAGCCAGCGTGGCTTGACTGGCCACGGACCCCGCAGTTTCTGGAACCTAAACAATTCTTCAGAAATCCTCTGTACTGCAAGGAATCCAGCATGCTTTGAAGAGGCACATACTCTACGATTTCTGGAAACTAAACACTTTTTCAGAACACACGGGCAGGATCCAGCGTGTTTTGACCAGGACACAGGCACCGCGAATTCTGGATCCAGCGTGCATTACCAGGCCACGGTCCCTCGACTTCAGTAACCTAAAGAGTTTTTCAGGATTCCTCAGTACCTCAAGGGATCCAGCATGCCTTGACCAGGGCTCGGACCCCTCGATTTCTGGAACCTAAACGGCTTCTCTGAAATCCTCTGTACTGCATGGTATCCAGGATGCCTTGACTAAGCTTTCAGACCCCATGGTTTCTGGAACCTAAAAAGTTTTTCAGTAATCCTCTGTACTGCAAATGATCCAGAGTGCCTTGACCAGGCCATGGATCTCACGGATTCTGGAACCTAAACAGTTCTTCAGAAATCCTCTGTACTGCAAGGGATCCAGTGTTCCATGACCAGACCATGGTCCTCTCGATTTCTAAAACCTAAACAGTTTTTCAGAAATCCTCTGTACCGAAAGGGAACCAGCGTACCTTGACCAAGCCTTGGACTCCTCGATTTCTAAAACCTAAACAGTTTTTCAGAAATCCTATGTACCGCAAGGGATCCAGCATACCTAGACCAGGCCAAGGACCCCTCGATTTCTGGAATGTAAGCAGTTTTTCAGAAATCCATTGTACTGCACGGGATCCAGTGTGCCTTCACCAGGCCATGGACTGGTCGATTTCTGGAATGAAAACAGCTTTTCAGAAATCCTCTATACTAAAAGGGATCCAGCATGCCTTGACCAGGCAATGGACACCTCAATTTCTGAAACCTAAACAGCTTTTCAGAAATCCTCTGTACTGCATGGGATCCAGCGTGCCTTGCCCAGGCCATGAACACCTTAATTTCTGCAAGCTAAACAGTTTTCCAGAAATCCTCTGTACTGTAAGGGTTCCAGTGTGCCTTGACCTGGCCACGGACCCCTCAATTTCTGGAACCTAAACAGTTCTTAAGAAATCCTCTATTCTTCAATGAATCCATCGTGCCTTCACCAGGCCATGGACTCCTTGGTTTCTGGAACCAAAATAGTTCTTCAGAAATCCTCTTTAATGTAAGGGATCCAGTGTGCTTTGACCAGGTCATGGACATCATGATTTCTGGAAGCTAAACTGTTGTTCAGAAATCTTCAGTCCTGCAGTTGATCCAGTGTGCCTTGACCAGGCCATGGACTTCTCTATTTCTGGATCCTAAACAGTTTTTCACAAATCTGCTGTACCGCAATTGATCTAGCGTGCCTTGACGAGGCGACGGACCTCTCGATTTCTGGAACCTAAACAGTTTTTCAGAAATCCTCTGTACCGCACGGTATCCAGCGCGCCTTGACCAGGCCTCGGACCCCTCAATTTCTGGAATGAAAACAGCTTTTAAGAAATCCTCTGTACTGCAAGGGATCCAGCATGCCTCAACCAGGCCATGTACCCTTGATGTATGGAACCTAAACAGCTTTTCAGAATTCTTCTCTACTGCAAAGGATCCAGCTTGCCCTGACCAGACATGGACTCCTCGATCGAGGGACCATGGCTCGTCATGGCACGCTGGATCCTTGCAGCACAGAGGATTTCTGAAAACGTTTGGTTCCAAAATGGGGATCCGTGCCCCATCATGGCATGCTGAACTGACAATACAGAGGTTCCTGAAAACTGTGGTTCCAGAAATGAGGGTGCATGGCTGGACAACACCGCTGGATCTGTGGTACAAGATTTGTAAAACTGTTTGGGTTCAAAATCGAGGCCTGTGGCCTGCTCAGGTATGCTGAACCTTGTGGTACAGAGGATTTCTAAAAACTGTTTAGTTTCCAGAAATCGAGGTGTCGTGGCCTGGTCAAGGCCACGATAGATCCTGCAGTAAAAGTTCCTGAAAACCGTTTAGATTCCAAGATGTGGTCCAGTAAGCCTAGTAAAGGCACACTGGATCGATTGCAATGCAGAGGATTACTTAAGAACTGTTTAGATTCCAGAATTTGCGAGGTCATGGCTGGTGCAAAGGCACCTGCATCCTTGCAGTACAGATGATCCCTCAAAAACTGTTTGGGTTCCGAAATCAGGGTCCATGTCCTAGTCAAGGCATGATGCATACCTTGCCATACAGAGAATTCTGAAAAACTGTTTAGGTTCCAGAAATTGAGGGTCAGTCACCGGTGAAGGCACATTGGATCAATTGCAGTACAGAAGATTCCTCAAGAAGAACTGTTTTAGGTTCCAGAAACTGTGGGGTCTGTGGCCTGGTCAAGCCAAGCTGGACCCCTTGCAGTACAAAAGAGTTTTGGAAGAACTGTTTAGGTTCCAGAAACTGCGGGGTCTGTGACCTGATCAAGGCACACTGGATCCCTGCAGTACAGAGGATTTCTGAAGAACTGTTTGGGTTCTAGAAATCACGGAATATGGCCGGAAAAGGCATACTGGATACCATGCAGTACAGAGGATTTCCAGAGAAGATGTTTGGGTTCCAGAAATCGAGGTCCGAGCCCTGGTCAAGGCATTCTGGATCCCCTCTAAGGTACTGAGGATTTCTGAAAAACTGCTTAGGTTCCAGAATTTATGGGGTCCGTGGCCTGGTCAAGGCACGATGGATCCCTTGTTGTACAGAAAGAATTCTGAAAAACTGTTTAGGGTCCAGAAATCGAGGGCAAGTCACCTGGTCAAGGCACACTGGATCTCTTGCAGTAAAAGTGGATTTCTAAAGAACTGTTTAGGTTCCAGAGACTGTGGGGTCCATAGGCCTGGTCAAGACATGCTGGATGCAGTGCTGTACAAGAGTATTTCTGAAAGTGTTTAAGTTTCAGAAATCATGAGGTCCATGGCCTGGTCAAGGCAGCTGAATCCCTCCAATACAGAGAATTTCCTGAAGAACTGTTGGGTTACAGAAACCACAGCATCCGAGGTCGGTGAAGCACACAGGGTCCCTTGCAGTACAGAGGATTTCAGAAGAACTGTTAAGGTTCCAGAAATCGAAGGGCCTGTGGCCTGGTCAAGGCACAATGGAACCTTACAGTACAGAGGATTTCTGAAAAGCTGTTTAGGTTTCAGAAATCAAGAGATCCCTTAGCCTGGTCAAGGCATACTGGATCCCATGTAGTACAGTGGTTTCTGAAAGCTGCTTCATTCCAGAAATCAAGGTGTCCATTGCCTGGTCAAGGAATGCTGTACCTGTGCAGTACAAAGTTTCTGAAAACTCTTTACATTCCAGAAATCGATGGGTCCATGGCCTCATCAAGGCACGCTGGATTCCTTGCAGTACAATGGATTTCTGAAAAACTGTTTGAGATCCAGAAATGCGGGATCCGTGGCCTGAATTATGGCACACTGGATCCGTTGCAGTTCAGAGTTTCTGAAGAATGTTTAGGTTACAGATTTCACGAGGTGTGTGGCCTGGACAAGGCATGCTGGATCTAAGTGGTTACAGTTTTCTTCAAAACTGTTTGAGATCCAGAAATCGAGGGGTAGCTGGCCTTGTCAAGACGCATGCCTATCCCTTCAAGTAAAGAGGATTTCTGAAAACCGTTTAGGTTCCAGAAATCAAGGGTTCCATGGACTGCTCAAGGCACGCTGGATGCTGTGCAGTACAGAGCATTTCAGAAAGTTGTTTATTTATCCAGAAATGGTGGGATCAGTTGCCTGGCAAGGCAAGCTGGATCCCATGTGGTATAGTAGGATTTCTGAAAAAGTGTTTAGGTTCCAGAAATCGTGAGATCCAGTGGCCTGGCCAAGGCACACTGGATCCTTTGCAGTACAGAGGATTTCGAAGAACTGTTTAGGTTCCTGAAATCACTGGGTTCTGTGACCTGATCAAGGCACACTGGATCCTTGCTAGTACAAAGGATTTCTGAAGAACTGTTTAGGTTCCAGAAACCGCGGGGTCCATGGCCTGGAGAAGGCAAGCTGGACCCCCTTGCTGTACAGAAGATTTCTGAAGAACTGTTAGGTTACAGAAACCACGGGGTCCGAGGCCTGGTGAAGGCACACAGGGTCCCTTGCAGTACAGAGGATTTCTGAAGAACTGTTTAGGTTCCAGAAACTGCGGGGTCCGTGGCCTGGTGAAGGCAAGCTGGATCCCTTGAAGTACAGAGGATTTCTTAAGAACTGTTTAGGTTCCAGAAATCGAGGGGTCCATGGCCAGGTCAAGGCACAGTGGAACCCTTGCAGTATGGAGGATTTCTGAAAAGCTGTTTAGCTTCCAGAAATTAAGGTGTTCATGGCCTGGTCAATGCACACTGGATCCCGTGCAGTGCAGAGGATTTCTGAAAAGCTGTTTAGGTTTCAGAAATCGAGGTGTCCATTGCCTGGTCAAGGCATGCTGGATACCTTGTAGTAAAGAGGATTTCTGAAAAGTTGTTTTCATTCCAGAAATCGACGGGTCTGTGGCCTGGTCAAGGCATGCTGAATATTATGCAGTACAATGATTTCTGAAAACTGTTTACGTTCCAGAAATTGAGGGGTCCTTGGCCGGTCAAGGCACACTGGATCCCTTCGGTAGAGAAGATTTCTGAAAACTGTTTGGTTTTAGAAATCGAGGGTCTATAAGCCTGGGTCAAGGTATGCTGGATCCTCGCGGTACAGAGGATTTCTGAAAAACAGTTTAGGTACCTGAAATCGAGGGGACCATGGCCTGGTCATGGCACGCTGGATCCCTTGCAGTACAGAGGATTTCTGAAAAACTGTTTTGGTTCCAAAAATCGAGGGATCCGTGCCCTCATCATGGCATGCTGAATCCCTGACAATACAGAGGGTTCCTGAAAAAACTGTTTAGGTTCCAGAAAATGAGGGGTGCATGGCCTGGACAATGCACGCTGGATCCCTTGTGGTACATAAGATTTGTATAAACCTGTTTTGGTTCCAGAAATCGAGGGCCTGTGGCCTGCTCCAAGGTATGCTGAGACTCCTTGTGGTACAGAGGATTTCTAAAAACTGTTTAGTTTCCAGAAATCGAGGTGTCCGTGGCCTGGTCAAGGCACGATAGATCCCTTGCAGTAAAGAGGATTTCTGAAAAACCGTTTAGGTTCCAGAAATCATGGGGTCCGTGGCCTGGTAAAGGCACACTGGATCCGTTGCAATGCAGAGGATTACTTAAGAACTGTTTAGATTCCAGAATTCGCGAGGTCCATGGCCTGGTCAAGGCACACTGCATCCCTTGCAGTACAGATGATTCCTCAAAAACTGTTTAGGTTCCCGAAATCGAGGGGTCCATGTCCTAGTCAAGGCATGATGCATACCTTGCCATACAGAGGAATTCTGAAAAACTGTTTAGGTTCCAGAAATTGAGGGGTCAGTCACCCGGTGAAGGCACATTGGATCAATTGCAGAACAGAGGATTCCTGAAGAACTGTTTAGGTTCCAGAAACTGTGGGGTCTGTGGCCTGGTCAAGCCACGCTGGACCCCTTGCAGTACAAAGGATTTTGGAAGAACTGTTTAGGTTCCAGAAACTGCGGGGTCTGTGACCTGATCAAGGCACACTGGATCCCTTGCAGTACAGAGGATTTCTGAAGAACTGTTTAGGTTCTAGAAATCACGGGGCCATGGCCGGGAAAAGGCACACTGGATACCATGCAGTACAGAGGATTTCAGAGAAGATGTTTAGGTTCCAGAAATCGAGGGGTCCGAGCCCTGGTCAAGGCATTCTGGATCCTTTGCGGTACTGAGGATTTCTGAAAAACTGCTTAGGTTCCAGAATTTATGGGGTCCGTGGCCTGGTCAAGGCACGATGGATCCCTTGTTGTACAGAGGAATTCTGAAAAACTGTTTAGGGTCCAGAAATCGAGGGGTCCGTCACCTGGTCAAGGCACACTGGATCTGTTGCAGTAAAGTGGATTTCTAAAGAACTGTTTAGGTTCCAGAGACTGTGGGGTCCATGGCCTGGTCAAGACATGCTGGATGCCGTGCTGTACAGAGTATTTCTGAAGAAGTGTTTAAGTTTCAGAAATCGCGGGGTCCATGGCCTGGTCAAGGCACGCTGAATCCCTTGCAATACAGAGAATTTCTGAAGAACTGTTTAGGTTACAGAAACCACAGCATCCGAGGTCCTGGTGAAGGCACACAGGGTCCCTTGCAGTACAGAGGATTTCAGAAGAACTGTTAAGGTTCCAGAAATCGAAGGGCCTGTGGCCTGGTCAAGGCACAATGGAACCTTGCAGTACAGAGGATTTCTGAAAAGCTGTTTAGGTTTCAGAAATCAAGGGTCCATGGCCTGGTCAAGGCATGCTGGATCCCATGTAGTACAGTGATTTCTGAAAGCTGTTTTCATTCCAGAAATCAAGGTGTCCATTGCCTGGTCAAGGAATGCTGTATCCTGTGCAGTACAAAGGATTTCTGAAAAACTCTTTACATTCCAGAAATCGATGGGTCCATGGCCTCATCAAGGCACGCTGGATTCCTTGCAGTACAATGGATTTCTGAAAAACTGTTTAGGATCCAGAAATTGCGGGATCCGTGGCCTGGTTATGGCACACTGGATCCGTTGCAGTTCAGAGGATTTCTGAAGAATTGTTTAGGTTACAGATTTCACGAGGTGTGTGGCCTGGACAAGGCATGCTGGATCCCTAGTGGTTACCGAGATTTTCTTCAAAACTGTTTGAGATCCAGAAATCGAGGGGTAGCTGGCCTTGTCAAGGCACGCTGTATCCCTTCCAATAAAGAGGATTTCTGAAAACTGTTTAGGTTCCAGAAATCAAGGGTTCCATGGACTGCTCAAGGCACGCTGGATACTGTGCAGTACAGAGCATTTCAGAAAAGTTGTTTATTTATCCAGAAATGGTGGGATCAGTTGCCTGGCCAAGGCACGCTGGATCCCTTGTGGTATAGTGGATTTCTGAAAAAGTGTTTAGGTTCCAGAAATCGTGAGATCCGTGGCCTGGTCAAGGCACACTGGATCCTTTGCAGTACAGAGGATTTCTGAAGAACTGTTTAGGTTCTGAAATCACTGGGTTCATGGCCTGGTCAAGGCACGCTGGGTCTTTTGCTGTACAAAGGATTTCTGAAGGACTGTTTAGGTTCCAGAAATCGTAGGGTCCATGGACAGCACAAGGCAGGCTGGATCTCCTGCAGTACAAAGGATTTCTGAAAAACTGATTAGGTTCCAGAAATCAAGGGGTTCATGGCCTGGTCAAGGCATGATGGATCCCTTGCTGTACAGAGGAATTCTGAAAAACTGTTTAGGTTCCAGAAATGGAGGAGTCCGTGACCTGATGAAGGCACACAGGATCCTTTGCATTACCGAGGATTTCTGAAGAACTATTTAGGTTACAGAAACCGCGGGGTCCATGGCCTGGTGAAGGCACAATGGATCCCGTGTATTACAGAGGATTTTAGAAAACCTGTTTAGGTTCCAGAAATCCAGGGGTTCATGGCTTGGTCAAGGCACGCTGGATCCTTTGCAGTACAGAGTATTTCTGAAAAGCTGTTTAGGTTCCATAAATCGAGGGGTCCATGGCCTGGTCAAGGCATGCTGGATTCCGTGCAGTACAGAGGATTTCTAAAGATCTGTTTAGGTTCCAGAAACCGCGAGGTCCATGGCCTGGTCAAGGCACACTGGATCCCTTGCAGTACAGAAGATTTCTGAAGAACTTTTTAGGTTACGGAAATCGAGGGGTCCATGGCCTGATCAAGGCACGCTGGATCCCATACAGTACAGTGGACTTCAGAAGAACTATTTGGGTTCCAGAAATTGAGGGGTCCATAGCCTAGTCAAGGCATGATGGATCCTTGCTGTACAGTGGAATTCTGAAAAGCTGTTTAGCTTCCAGAAATCGAGGTGTCCATGTCCTGGTCAAGGCACGCTGGATACCATGCAGTACAGAGCATTTCAGAAAAGCTGCTTAGGTTTCAGAAAACAAGGGGTCCAAGGCCTGGTCAAGGCATGCTGGATTCCTTGCAGTACAGAGGATTTCTGAAAAATTGTTTAGGTTACAGAAATCGAGGGGACCGTGGCCCAGTCAAGGCACTATGGATCCCTTGCTGTACAGAGGAATAATTAAAAACTGTTTAAGGTCCAGAAATTGAAGGGTCCATTGCGTAGTCAATCCAAGCTGGATCAATTGCAGTAAAGTGGATTTCTGAAGAACTGTTTAGGTTCCAGAAATTGCGGGATCCATGGCCTGGTCAAGGCATGCTGGATCCCTTGCAGTACAGAGGATTTCTGAAGAACTGTTTAGGTTCCAGAAACCGCAGGGTCCATGGCCTGGTGAAGGCAAGCTGGATCCCTTGGTGTACAGAGGATTTCTGAAAAACTGTTTAGTTTCCAGAAATTGATGTGTCCAATGCCTGGTCAAGGCACGCTGGATCCCATGTAGTGCAGAGGATTTCTGAAAAGCTGTTTAGGTTTCAGAAATCGGAGGGGTCCATGGCCTGGTCAAGGCATGCTGGATCCCATGTAGTACAGAGGATTTCTGAAAAGCTGTATTCATTCCACAAATTGAGGGGTCTCTGGCCTGGACATGGCATGCTGGATCCCGTGGAGTACAAAGGATTTCTGAAAAACTCTTTACGTTCCAGAAATGGAGGGTCCATGGACAGGTCAAGGCATGCTGGATCCCATGTGTACAGAGGTTTCTGAAAAGCTGTATTCATTCCACAAATTGGGGGTCTGTGGCCTGGACATGGCATGCTGGATCCCGTGGAGTACAAAGGTTTCTGAAAAACTCTTTCACGTTCCAGAAATCGAGGGGTCCATGGACAGGTCAAGGCACGCTGAATCCCTTGCAGTACAGATGATTTCTGAGGAACTTTTTCATTCCAGAAACCGAGGGCTTCATGGCCTGATCAAGGCATGCTAGATACATTGCAGTACAGGAGGATTTCTGAAAAACTGTTTAGGTTCCAGAAATTGAGGGGTCCATGGCCTAGTCAAGCTCAATTTAATCACTTGCTGTACAAAGAATTCTGAAAACTGTTTAGGTTCCAGAAATCGAGGTTACCATGGCCCAGTCAAGGCACGATGGATCCCTTGCTGTTCAGAGGAATTCTGAAAAACTGTTTAGGGTCCAGAAATTGAGGGGTCCATCGCCTGGTCAAGGCACACTGGATCAATTGCAGTAAAGTGGATTTCTGAAGAACTGTTTAGGTTCCAGAGACTGCGGGGTACATGGCCTGGTCAAGGCATGATGGATCCCTTGTAGTACAGTGGATTTCTGAAGAATTGTTTAGGTTCCAGAAACTGCAGGGTCCGTGGTCAGGTCAATGCATGCTGGATCCCTTGCAGTACTGAGGATTTCTGAAAAACTGCTTAGGTTCCAGAATTTGAGGGGTCTGTCGCATGGTCAAGGCACGCTGGATTAATTGCGGTACAGAGGATTTCTGAAAAACTATTTAGGTTACTGAAATCGAGGGGACCGTGGCCTGGTAATGGCACACTGGATCCAGAATTCACGGGGCCTGTGTTCTGGTCAAGGCACGCTGGATCCCTTGCCTTGCAGCGGATTTCAGAAGAATTGTTTAGGTTCCAGAAATCGCAGTATACGTGACCTGTTCAAGGCTCACCGGATCCCTTGCACTACAGAACATTTCAGAAAAACTGTTTAAGGTCCATAAATCATGGCACTCATGATCGGCACTCTTGATCCCTCACAGTTCAGAGGATTTCTGAAAAGCTGTCTAGGTTCCAGAAGTCACAGTGTCCATGGCCTCGTCAATACACACTGGATCCTTGTGGTACAGAGGATTTCTTAAGAACTGTTTAGGTTCCAGACACCGTCGTGTCTGTGGCCTGGTCAAGACATGCTGAATCCTTCAAGTACAGAGGATTTCTGAAGAACTGTTGGGTTCCAGAAACTGCGGATCCTTGGCCTGGTCAAGGCACACTGGATCCCTTCCAGTACAGTGGATTTCTGAAGAACTGTTTAGGTTCCAGAAACTGCAGGGTTCGTGGTCAGATCAAAGCACACCAGATCCCTTACCAATACAGCAAATTTCTGAAGAACTATTTTGGATTCAGAAATCAGAGTTGTCAAATGGCCTGGTCAAGGCACACTGGTTCTGTTGCAGTACAGAGGATTTCTGAAGAACTGTTTAGGTTACAGATTTTGCAAGGTCAGAGGCCTGGTCAAAACCACGCTGGATCCCTTGCGGTTACGAATTTTCTGAAAAACTGTTTGGGTTCCAGAAATCGAGCTGTCCATGGCCTTGTCAAGGCACAATGTATCCCATGTGATAAAGAGGATCTCTGAAAACTGTTTATGTTCCAGAAATCAAGGGTTCATGGCCTGGTTAAGCATGCTGGATCCCTTGCAGTCCAGAGGAATTCTGAAAACTGTTTAGGTTCCAGAATCGTGGGGTCCGTGGACCTGGTCAAGGCACTCTCGATCACTTGCAGTACACAGGATTTCTGAAGAACAGCTTAGGTTCCAGAAATTGCAGGTACGTGGCCTGGTCAAGGCACACTGGATCCCTTGCAGTACACAGGATTTGTGAAAACTGTTTAGGATCCAAAAATCGAGGGTTCCATGGCCTGGTCAAGGCATGCTGGATCCCTTGCGGTACAGAGGATTTCTGAAAAACTGTTTAGATTCCAGAAATTGAGGGGACCGTGGCCCAGTCAAGGCACTATGGATCGCTTGCTGTACAGAGGAATCCTGAAAAACTGTTTAAGGTCCAGAAATTGAGGGGTCCATTGCCTGGTCAATCCACACTAGATCAATTGCAGTAAAGTGGATTTCTGAAGAACTGTTTAGGTTCCTGAAATCACAGGATCCATTGCCTGGTCAAGGCACGCTGGATCCCTTGCAGTACAGAGGATTTCTGAAGAACTGTTTAGGTTCCAGAAACCGTGGGGTCCATGGCCTGGTGAAGGCAAGCTGGATCCCTTGGTGTACAGAGGATTTCTGAAGAACTGTTTAGGTTACAGAAACCGCAGGGTCCAAGGCCTGGTGAATACACGCAGGGTCCCTTGCAGTACAGAGGATGTCTGAAGAACTGTTAAGGTTCCAGAAATCGAGGGGTCCGTGGCCTGGTCAAGGAACACTGGATCCCTTGCGGTTACCGAGGTTTTACGACAAACTGTTTGGATTCTAGAAATCAAGCGGTCCATGGCCTGGTCAATGCACACAGGATACCATGCAGTACAGAGCATTTCAGAAAAGCTGTTTAGGTTCCAGAAATCGAGGGTTCTGTGGCCTGGTCAAGGCATGCTGGATCCCTTGAGGTACAGAGGATTTCTGAAAAACTGTTTAGGTTACACATATCGAGGGGTCTGTGGCCTAGTCAATGCACAATGAATCCCTTGCTGTACAGTGGAATTCTGAAAAACTGTTTAGGTTCCAGAAATGGAGGAGTCTGTGGCCAGATGAAGGCACACAGGATCCTTTGCATAACTGAGGATTTCTGAAGAACTATTTAGGTTACAGAAACCGCGGGGTCCATGGCCTGGTGAAGGCACAATGGATCCCGTGTATTACAGAGGATTTTGCAAAAGCGGTTTAGGTTCCAGAAATCCAGGGGTTCATGGCTTGGTCAAGGCACACTGGATCCTTTGCAGTACAGAGGATTTCTGAAAAGCTGTTTAGGTTCCATAAATCGAGGGGTCCATGGCCTGGTCAAGGCATGCTGGATTCCTTGCTGTACAGAGGATTTCTAAAGATCTGTTTAGGTTCCAGAAACTGCAAGGTCCATGGCCTGGTCAAGGCACACTGGATCCCTTGCAGTACAGAAGATTTCTGAAGAACTTTTTAGGTTACTGAAATCGAGGGGTCCATGGCCTGATCAAGGCATGCTGGATCCCATACAGTATAGTGGACTTCAGAAGAACTATTTGGGTTCCAGAAATTGATGAGTCCATGGCCTGGTCAAGGCACGCTGGATACCGTGCAGTACAGAGCATTTCAGAAAAGCTGCTCAGGTTTCAGAAATCGAGGGGTCCGAGGCCTGGTCAAGGCATGCTGGATTCCTTCCAGTACAGAGGATTTCTGAAAAACTGATTAGGTTCCAGAAATCGAGGGGACCGTGGCCCAGTCAAGGCACTATGGATCCCTTGCTGTACAGAGGAATAATGAAAAACTGCTTAAGGTCCAGAAATTGAAGGGTCCATTGCCTAGTCAATCCAAGCTGGATCAATTGCAGTACAGAAGATTTCTGAAGAACTGTTAAGGGTCCAGAAATAGAGGGGTCCATGGCCTGGACAAAGCACACTGGAACCCTTGCAGTACAGAGGATTTCTGAAAAACTGTTTGGGTTCCAGAAATTAATGGGGTCCATGGTCTAGTCAAGGCTCGATGGATCACTTGCTATAAAGAGGAATTCTGAAAAACTGTTTATGTTCCAGAAATCAAGGGGTCCGTGGCCTGGTCAGGGCATGCAGGATCCCTTGCAGTTCACTGGATTTCTGAAGAATTGTTTAGGTTCCAGAAATCACGGTGTACATGGCCTGTTGAAGGTACGCTGGATCCCTTGCAGTACAGAGGATTTCTTTAGAACTGTTTAGGTTCCAGAAACTGCAGGGTCCATGGCCTGGTCAAGGTATGCTGGATCACTTGCAGTACAGAGCATGTCTGAAAAGCTGTTTAAGGTCCATAAATTGCGGGGTCTATGGCCTGCTCAAGTCACACTGGATCCCTTGCAGTACAGAGGATTTCTGAAAAGCTGTCTAGTTTCCATAAATCACTGTGTCCGTGGCCAGGTCAAGGCACGCTGGATCCCTTGCGGTACTGAGGAATTTCTTAAGAACTGTTTAGGTTCCAGAAACTGTGGTGTCTTTGCCTGGTCAAGGCATGCTGGATCCCTTGAAGTACAGAGGATTTCTGAAGAACTGTTTAGGTTCCAGAAAGTGCAGGGTCCATGGCCTGGTCAAGGCACACTGGATCCCTTGCAGTTCAGTGGATTTCTGAAGAACTGTTAAGGTTGCAGAAACTGCAGCATCTGTGGCCTGGTTAAGGCACACTGGATCCATTGCAACACACAGGATTTCTGAAGAATTGTTTAGGTTACAGATTTTGCAAGGTCTGAGGCCTGGTCGAGGCTCGCTGGATCCCTTGCGGTTATTGAGGTTTTCTGAAAAACTGTTTGGGTTCCAGAAATTGAGGGGTCTGTGGCCTTGTCAAGGCACGCTGTATCCTTACAATAAAGAGGATTTCTGAAAACTGTTTGGGTTGCAGTAATCAAGGGATTCATGGCAGGTTGCAGTAATCAAAGGTTCATGGCCTGGTGAGGCATGCTGGATCCCTTGCTGTACAGAGGAATTCTGAAAAACTGTTTAGGTTCCAGAACTGGTGGGGTCCATCACCTGGTCAAGTCATGCTGGATCAATTGTTGTACAGCGGATATCTGAAAAACTGTTTAGGTTCCAGAAATCGCGGGGTCCGTTACCTGGTCAAGGCACACTCGATCACTTGCAGTACACAGGATTTCTGAAGAACCGTTTAGGTAACAGAAACCGCGGGGTCCATGGCCTGGAGAAGGCACGTAGGATCCCTTGCATTACAGAGGGTTTCTGAAGAACTAATTAGATTACAGAAACCTGGGGTCCATTGCCTGGTGAAGCCACAATGGATCCCTTGTAGTACAGTGGCTTTCTGAAGAACTGCATAGGTTCCAGAAATCACGGGGTCCATAGCCTGGTAAAGGCACACTGGATCTGTTGCAGGGCAGAGGAGTTCTGAAGAACTGTTCAGGTTCGAGAATTCATGAGGTCTGTGGCCTGGTCTAGGCACGCTGGATCCCTTGCGGTACTGAGGATATCTGAAAAGCTGTTTAGGTTCCAGAAATTGAGAGTTCCATGGCCAGGTCAAGGCTTGCTGGATCCCTTGCAGTACCGAGGATTTCTGAAGAACTGCTTAGGTTCCAGAAAGCAAGGGGTCCATGGCCTAGTGATGGCATGCTGAATAACTTGCAGTACAGAGGATTTCTGAAAAACTGTTTAGGTTCCAGAAATTGAGGGGTCCATGGCCTAGTCAAGGCTCGATGGATCACTTGCTGTACAGAGGAATTCTGAAAAACAGTTTACGTTCAAGAAATCAAGGGATCCATGGCCTGGTCAAGGTACGCTGGATCACTTGCAGTACAGAGCATTTCTGAAAAGCTGTTTAAGGTCCATAAATTGCGGGGTCTATGGCCTGCTCATGTCACACTGGATCCCTTGCAGTACAGAGGATTTCTGAAAAGCTGTCTAGTTTCCATAAATCACGGTGTCCGTGGCCTGGTCAAGGCACGCTGGATCCCTTGCGGTACTGAGGAATTTCTTAAGAACTGTTTAGGTTCCAGAAACCATGGTGTCTTTGCCTGGTCAAGGCATGCTGGATCCCTTGAAGTACAGAGGATTTCTGAAGAACTGTTTAGGTGCCAGAAAGTGCAGGGTCCATGGCCTGGTCAAGGCACGCTGGATCCCTTGCAGTTCAGCGGATTTCTGAAGAAATGTTAAGGTTCCAGAAACTGCAGCATCTGTGGCCTGGTTGAGGCACACTGGATCCATTGCAGTACACAGGATTTTTGAAGAATTGTTTAGGTTACAGATTTTGCGAGGTCTGAGGCCTGGTCAAGGCTCGCTGGATCCCTTGCGGTTACCGAGGTTTTCTGAAAAACTGTTTGGGTTCCAGAAATTGAGGGGTCTGTGGCCTTGTCAAGGCATGCTGTATCCCTTGCGATAAAGAGGATTTCTGAAAAACTGTTTAGGTTGCAGTAATCAAGGGATTCATGGCAGGTTGCAGTAATCAAGGGATTCATGGCCTGGTCAAGGCATGCTGGATCCCTTGATGTGCAGAGGAATTCTGAAAAACTGTTTAGGTTCCAGAACTGGTGGGGTCCATCACCTGGTCAAGTCATGCTGGATCAATTCTTGTACAGCGGATATCTGAAAAACTGCTTAGGTTCCAGAAATCGCGGGGTCCGTTACCTGGTCAAGGCACACTCGATCACTTCCAGTACACAGGATTTCTGAAGAACTGTTTAGGTAACAGAAACCGCGGGGTCCGCAGCCTGGCGAAGGCACGCAGGATCCCTTGCATTACAGAGGGTTTCTGAAGAACTAATTAGATTACAGAAACCGTGGGGTCCATTGCCTGGTGAAGGCACGATGGATCCCTTGTAGTACAGTGGCTTTCTGAAGAACTGCTTAGGTTCCAGAAATCACGGGGTCCATAGCCTGGTAAAGGCACACTGGATCTGTTGCAGTGCAGAGGAGTTCTGAAGAACTGTTCAGGTTCGAGAATTCATGAGGTCTGTGGCCTGGTCAAGGCACGCTGGATCCCTTGCGGTATTAAGGATATCTGAAAAGCTGTTTAGGTTCCAGAAATCGAGGGGTCCATGGCCTGGTCAAGGCACACTGGATCCATTGCAGTGCAGAGGAGTTCTGAAGAACTTTTTAGGTTCGAGAATTCGTGAGGTCTGTGGCCTGGTCTAGGCACGCTAGATCCCTTGCGGTACTGAGGATATCTTAAAAGCTGTTTAGGTTCCAGAAATTGAGAGTTCCATGGCCAGGTTAAGGCTTGCTGGATCCCTTGCAGTACCGAGGATTTCTGAAGAACTGCTTAGGTTCCAGAAAGCAAGGGGTCCATGGCCTAGTGATGGCATGCTGAATAACTTGCAGTACAGAGGATTTCTGAAAAACTGTTTAGGTTCCAGAAACTGCGGGGTCGATGCCCTGGTCAATGCTTGCTGGATCCCTTGCAGTACAGAGGATTTCTGAAAAACTGTTTAGGTTCCAGAAATTGAGGGGTCCATGGCCTAGTCAAGGCTCGATGGATCACTTGCTGTACAGAGGAATTCTGAAAAACTGTTTACGTTCAAGAAATCAAGGGATCCGTGGCCTGATCAAGGCACGCTGGATCCCTTGCAGTACAGAGGATTTCTGAAAACTGTTTTGGTTCCAGAAATTGAGGGATCCTTGGCCTGGTCAAGGCATGCTGGATCCCTTGCGGTACAGAGGATTTCTGAAAAACTGTTTTGGTTCCAGAAATCGAGGTTACCGTGGCCCAGTCAAGGCACGATGGATCCCTTGTTGTACAGAGGAATTCTGAAAAACTGTTTAGGGTCCAGAAAATGAGGGGTCCGTCACCTGGTCAAGGCACACTGGATCAATTGTGGTAAAGTGGATTTCTGAAGAACTGTTTAGATTCCAGAGACTGCGGGGTCCATGGCCTGGTCAAGACATGCTGGATGCTGTGCTGTACAGATTATTTCTGAAGAAGTGTTTAGGTTTCAGAAATTGCGGGGTCCATGGCCTGGTCAAGGCACGCTGAATCCCTTGCAGTACAGAGGATTTCTGAAGAACTGTTTAGGTTACAGAAACCACGGAGTCCGAGGCCTGGTGAAGGCATGCAGGGTCCCTTGCAGTACAGAGGATTTCAGAAGAACTTTTAAGGTTCCAGAAATTGAAGGGCCTGTGGCCTGGTCAAGGCACACTGGAAACCTTGCAGTACAGAGGATTTCTGAAAAGCTATTTAGGGTTCAGAAATCGAGGGGTCCATGTCCTGGTCAAGGCATGCTGGATCCTTTGTAGTACAGAGGATTTCTGAAAAGCTGTTTTCATTCCAGAAATTGAGGGGTCCGTGGCCTGGTCAAGGAATGCTGTATCCCGTGCAGTACAAAGGATTTCTGAAAAACTGTTTACATTCCAGAAATTGAGGGGTCCATGGCCCCGTCAAGGCATGCTGGATTCCTTGCAGTACATTGGATTTCTGAAAAACTGTTTAGGAACCAGAAATTGCGAGGTCCGTGGCCTGGTTAAGGCACACTGGATCCGTTGCAGTTCAGAGGATTTCTGAAGAACTGTTTAGGTTACAGATTTCACGAGGTCTGAGGCCTGGACAAGGCACACTGGATCCCTAGTGGTTACCGAGATTTTCTTCAAAACTGTTTGAGATCCAGAAATCGAGGGGTAGCTGGCCTTGTCAAGGCACGCTGTATCCCTTGCGATAAAGAAGATTTCTGAAAAACTGTTTAGGTTCCAGAAATCAAGGGTTCCATGGACTGCTCAAGGCACGCTGGATACTGTGCAGTACAGAGCATTTCAGAAAAGTTGTTTATGTTCCAGAAATGGTGGGATCAGTTGCCTGGTCAAGGCACGCTGGATCCCTTGTGGTACAGTGGATTTCTGAAAAACTGTTTAGGTTCCAGAAATTGCGAGATCTGTGGCCTGGTCAAGGCACGCTAGATCCTTTGCAGTATAGAGGATTTCTGAAGAACTGTTTAGGTTCTGAAATCACTGGGTTCGTGGCCTGGTCAAGGGACACTGGGTCTTTTGCTGTACAAAGGATTTCTGAAGGACTGTTTAGGTTCCAGAAATCATGGGGTCCGTGGACTGCACAAGGCAGGCTGGATCTCTTGCAGTGTAAAGGATTTCTGAAAACCTGTTTTGGTTCCAGAAATCTAGGAGTCAGTGGCCTGGTCAAGGCACGATAGATCCCTTGCTGTACAGAGAATTCTGAAAAACTATTTAGGTTCCAGAAATCGAGGGGTCCGTCGCCTGGTCAAGGCATGTTGGATCAAATGTGGTACAGTGGATATCTGAAAAACTGTTTAGGTTCTGGAAATCGAGGGGTCCCTGGCCCAGTCAAGGCTCACTGGATCAATTGCAGAACAGCAGATTTCAGAAAAACTGTTAAAGTTCCTGACATCGCGGTGTATGTCGCCGGTCAAAGCACACTGGCTCCAGAATTTGCAGGGCCTGTGCCCTGGTCAAGGGAAGCTGGATCCCTTGAGGTACAATGGATTTCTGAAGAACTGTTTAGGTTCCAGAAATCGGAGGGTACTTGGCTTCATCAAGGCACGCTGGATCCCTTGCAGTGCAGAGGATTTCTGAAGAACTGTTTGTGTTCCAGAAATCATGGGGTCCATGGCCTGGTCAAGGCACGCTGGATCCCTTGCAGTACAGAGGATTTCTGAAGAACTGTTTAGGTACCAGAAACCGCTCGGTCCATGGCCTGGTGAAAGCAAGCTGGATCCCTTGCAGTACACAGGATTTCTGAAGAACTGTTTAGGTTCCAGAAACTGTGAGGTCCATGCACTGGTCAAGACATGCTGGATCCCTTGCAATACAGAGGATTTCTGAAGAACTGTTTAGGTTCCAGAAACCGTGAGGTCCATGGCCTGGTCAAGGCACGCTGGATCCCTTGCAGTACAGAAGATTTCTGAAGAACTTTTTCCGTTACTAAAATCGAGGGGTCCATGGTCTGATCAAGGCACGCTGGATCCCTTGCAGTACAAATGATTTTAGAAGAACTATTTTGGTTCCAAAAATTATGGGGTCCATGGCCTGATCAAGGCATGATGGATTCCTTGCTGTAGAGAGGATTTCCTGAAAACTGTTTAGGTTCCAGAAATTGAGGGGTCCATGGCCTGGTCAAGGCACGATGAATCCCTTGCTGAACAGAGCAATTCTGAAAAACTGTTTAGGTTCCAGAAATCGAGGGGTCCGTCGCCTGGTCAAGGCATGCTGGATCATTTGAGGTACAGCGGATTTCTGAAAAACTGTTTAGGTTCCAGAAATTGAGGGGTCCATGGCCTGGTCAAGGAATGCTGGATCAACTGCAGTACAGTGTATTTCTGAAGAACTGTTTAGGTTCCAGAAATCAAGGGGACTCTGGCCTGGTCATGACACGCTGGATCCCTTGCAGTACAGAGGATTTGTGAAAAACCATTTTGGTTCCAAAAATCGAAGGGTCCATGGCCTGATCAAGGCACACTGGATCCCTTGCTGTACAGAGGATTTCTGAAAAGCTGTCTAGGTTCCAGAAATCACGGTGTCCATTGCCTGGTCAAGGCACGCTGGATCCCTTGCAGTACAGAGGATTCCTTAAAAACTGTTTAGGTTCCAGAAACTGCAGGGTCCATGGCCTGGTCAAGGCTCACTGGATTTCTTTCAGTACAGCGGATTTCTGAAGAACTGTTTAAGTTTCAGAAACTGTGGGGTCCATGGCCAGGTCATGGCACACAGTATCTCTTGCAATACAGCAGATTTCTGAAGAACTGCTTAGGATCCAAAAATCACGTGGTCCATGGCCTGGTCAAGGCACACTGGATCCATTGCAGTACGAAGGATTCCTGAAGAATTGTTTGGGTTACACAGATTTTTGGGAGGTCTGAGGACTGGTCGAGGCACACTGGATCCCTTGTGGTTACCGAGGTTTTACGACAAATTGTTTGGATTCCAGAAATCAAGGGGTCCCTGGCCTGGTCAATGCACACTGGATACCGTGCAGAACAGAGCATTTCAGAAATGCTGTTTAGGTTCCAGAAATCGAGGGTTCTGTGGCCTGGTCAAGGCATGCTGGATTCCTTGCAGTACAGAGGATTTCTGAAAAACTGTTTAGGTTCCAGAAATGGAGGAGTCCATGGCCTGATGAAGGCACTCAGGATCCTTTGCATTACCGAGGATTTCTGAAGAACTATTTAGGTTACAGGAACCGCGGGGTCCATGGCATGGTGAAGGCACAATGGATCCCGTGTAGTTCAGAGGATTTTGGAAAAGCTGAATAGGTTCCAGAAATCCAGGGGTTCATGGCTTGGTCAAGGCACGCTGGATCCTTGCAGTAAAGAGGATTTCTGAAAAGCTGTTTAGGTTCAATAAATCGAGGGGTCCATGGCCTGGTCAAGGCACACTGAATCCCTTGCAGTGCAGAAGAATTCTGAAGAACTTTTTAGGTTACTGAAATTGAGGGGTCCATGGCCTGATCAAGGCATGCTGGATCTCTTGCAGTACAACGGATTTCAGAAGAACTATTTGGGTTCCAGAAATCGAGGGGTCCATGGCCTAGTCAAGGCACGATGGATCCCTTGCTGTACAATGGAATTCAGAAAAGCTGTTTAGCTTCCAGAAATTGAGGTGTCCATGGCCTGGTCAAGGCACGCTGGATAGCGTGCAGTACAGAGCTTTTCAGAAAAGTTGTTTAGGTTTCAGAAATTGTGGGGTCCGAGGCCTGGTCAAGGCATGCTGGATTCCTTGCAGTACACAGGATTTCTGAAAAACTGTTTAGGTTCCACAAATGGTGGGGTCCATTGCCTTTTCAAGGCACGCTGGATCCCTTGCAGTACACAGGATTTCTGAAAAACTGTTCAGGTTCCAGAAATCGTGAGATCCGTGGCCTGGTCAAGGCACGCTGGATCCTTTGCAGTGCAAAGGATTTCTGAAAAGATGTTTAGGTTCCATAAATCTAGGGGTCCATGGCCTGGTCAAGGCATGCTGGTTCCCTTGCAGAACAGAGGATTTCTGAAAACCTGTTTTCATTCCAGAAATTGAGGGGTCCGTGGCCTTGTCAAGGTATGCTGGATCCCATGCGGTACAGAGGATTTCTGAAAAGCTGTTTAGGTTTCAGAAAATGAGGGGTCCGTGGCCTCGCCAAGACACGCTGGATCCCTTGCAGTACAGATGATTTCTGAAGAACATTTAAGGTTACTGAAATCGGGGTCCGTGGCCTAATCAAGGCACACTGGATCCCTTGCAGCACAGTGGATTGGAAGAATGTTGGGTTCCAGAAATCGAGGTGTCCATGGCCTAGTCAAGGCACGATGGATCCCTTGCTGTATAGAGGAATTCTGAAAAACTGTTTAGGGTCCAGAAATTGAGGGGTCCATCGCCTGGTCAAGGCACGCTGGATCAATTGCAGAAAAGTGGATTTCTGAAGAACTGTTTACGTTCCGGAGACTGCGGAGTCCATGGCCTGGTCAAGTCATGCTGGATTCCATGCTGTACAGAGGATTTCTGAAGAAGTGTTTATGTTCCAGATATCACGGGGTCCATGGCCTGGTCAAGGCACACTGAATCCCTTGCAGTACAGAGAATTTCTGAAGAACTGTTTAGGTTACAGAAACCACAGGATCCGAGGCCTGGTGAAGGCACACAGTGTCCCTTGCAGTACAGAGGATTTCTGAAGAACTGTTAAGGTTCCAGAAATCGAAGAGTCCATGGCATGGCAAGGCACACTGGAAACCTTGCAGTACAGAGGATTTCTGAAAAGCTGTTTAGGTTTCAGAAATCGCGGGGTCCAAGGCCTGGTCAAGGCATGCTGGATCCCTTGTAGTACAGAGGATTTCTGAATAACTGTTTAGGTTCCAGAAATCGAAGTTACCGTGGCCCAATCAAGGCACGATGGATCCCTTGTTGTACAGAGGAATTCTGAAAAACTGTATAGGGTGCAGATATTGAGGGGTCCATGGCCTGGTGAAGGCAAGCTGGATCCCTTGGTGTACAGAGGATTTCTGAAAAGCTGTCTAGGTTCCAGAAATCAAGGTGTCCATGGCCTGGTCAAGGCACACTGGATCCCTTGCAGTTCAGAGGATTCCCTTAGAACTGTTTAGGTTCCAGAAACTGTGGTGTCTGTGGCCTGGTCAAGGCATGCTGGATCCTTTGAAGTACAGAGGATTTCTAAAAAACTGTTTAGGTTCCAGAAACTGTGGCAGGGTTTTATTTAACTCTAAAAATTGATTAGCGTTTTTCTCATAAAAGTGTCAAAACATTGTGAAAATACATAGCACTTGCCTCAATGTGTTTAACAAACATAACACTTCTAGAAAACCTATATAAATACTTTCTGTACAGTTAGTATTGTCTCAAGAAAAAAACTGCTAATCAATTATTTAAAACCCTGCTGCGGGGTCCATGGCCTGGTCAAGGCTCACTGGATTTCTTTCTGTACAGCGGATTTCTGAAGAACTGTTTAAGTTCCAGAAACTGTGGGGTCCATGGCCAGGTCATGGCACACGGTATCTCTTGCAATACAGCAGATTTCTGAAGAACTGTTTAGGATTCAAAAATCACAGGGTCAATGGCCTGGTCAAGGCACACTGGATCCATTGCAGTACAGAGGATTCCTGAAGAACTGTTTAGGTTACAGATTTTGTGAGGTCCGAGGACTGGTCAAGGCACACTGAATCCCTTGCAGTTACCAAGGTTTTAGGACAAATTGTTTGGATTCCAGAAATCAAGGGGTCCATTGCCTGGTCAACGCACACTGGATACTGTGCAGTACAGAGCATTTCAGAAATGCTGTTTAGGTTCCAGAAATCGAGGGTTCAGTGGCCTGGTCAAGGCATGCTGGATCCCTTGCAGTACAGAGGATTTCTGAAAAACTGTTCAGGTTACAGATATCGAGGGGTCTGTGGCCTAGTCAATGCACTATGGATCCCTTGCTGTACAGAGGAATTCTGAAAAACTGTTTAGGTTCCAGAAATGGAGGAGTCCATGGCCTGATGAAGGCACTCAGGATCCTTTGCATTACTGAGGATTTCTGAAGAACTATTTAGGTTACAGAAACCGCGGGGTCCATGGCCTGGTGAAGGCACAATGGATCCTATGTAGTACAGAGGATTTTGGAAAAGCTGATTAGGTTCCAGAAATCCAGGGGTTCATGGCTTGGTCAAGGCACGCTGGATCCTTTGCAGTACAGAGGATTTCTGAAAAGCTGTTTAGGTTCCATAAATCGAGGGGTCCATGGCCTGGTCAAGGCACACTGAATCCTTGCAGTACAGAAGATTTCTTAAGAACTTTTAGGTTACTGAAATCGAGGGATCCATGGCCTGATCAAGGCACGCTGGATCCCTTGCAGTACAGCGGATTTCAGAAGAACTATTTGGGTTCCAGAAATCGAGAGGTCCATGGCCTAGTCAAGGCACGATGGATCCCTTGCTGTACAATGGAATTCTGAAAAGCTGTTTAGCTTCCAGAAATTGAGGTGTCCATGGCCTGGTCAAGGCACGCAGGATAGCGTGCAGTACAGAGCATTTCAGAAAGCTGTTTAGGTTTCAGAAATTGTGGGGTCTGAGGCCCGGCCAAGGCATGCTGGATTCCTTGCGGTACACATGATTTCTGAAAAACAGTTCAGGTTCCAGAAATGGTGGGGTCCATTGCCTAGTCAAGGCACGTTGGATCCCTTGCAGTACACAGGATTTCTGAAAAACTGTTCAGGTTCCAGAAATCGTGAGATCCATGGCCTGGTCAAGGCACGCTGGATCCTTTGCAGTGCAGAGGATTTCTGAAAAGCTGTTTAGGTTCCATAAATCGAGGGGTCCATGGCCTGGTCAAGGCATGCTGGATCCCTTGCAGAACAGAGGATTTCTGAAAAGTTGTTTTCATTCCAGAAATTGAGGGGTTCGTGGCCTTGTCAAGGTATGCTGGATCCCATGCGGTACAGAGGATTTCTGAAAAACTGTTTAGGTTTCAGAAAATGAGGGGTCCGTGGCCTGGTCAAGGCACGCTGGATCCCTTGCAGTACAGAGGACTTCTGAAGAACTGTTTAGGTTCAAGAAACAGCGAGGTCCATGGCCTGGTCAAGGTACGCTGGATCCCTTGCAGTACAGATGATTTCTGAAGAACATTTAAGGTTACTGAAATCGAGGGGTCCGTGGCCTAATCAAGGCACACTGGATCCCTTGCAGCACAGTGGATTTCGGAAGAACTATTTGAGTTCCAGAAATCGAGGTGTCCATGGCCTAGTTAAGGCACTATGGATCCCTTGCTGTATAGAGGAATTCTGAAAAACTGTTTAGGGTCCAGAAATTGAGGGGTCCATCGCCTGGTCAAGGCACGCTGGAACTATTGCGGAAAAGTGGATTTCTGAAGAACTGTTTACGTTCCAGAGACTGCGGGTTCCATGGCCTGGTCAAGGCATGCTGGATTCCATGCTGTACAGAGGATTTCTGAAGAAGTGTTTATGTTCCAGATATCACGGGGTCCATGGCCTGGTCAAGGCACACTGAATTCCTTGCAGTACAGAGAATTTCTGAAGAACTGTTTAGGTTACAGAAATCACGGGATCCGAGGCCTGGTGAAGGCACACAGTGTCCCATGCAGTACAGAGGATTTCTGAAGAACTGTTAAGGTTCCAGAAATTGAAGAGTCCATAGCATGGCAAGGCACATTGGAAACCTTGCAGTACAGAGGATTTCTGAAAAGCTGTTTAGGTTTCAGAAATCGAGGGGTTCAAGGCCTAGTCAAGGCATGCTGGATCCCTTGTAGTACAGAGGATTTCTGAATAACTGTTTAGGTTCCAGAAATCAAAGTTACCATGACCCAATCAAGGCACGATGGATCCCTTGTTGTACAGAGGAATTTGAAAAACTGTATAGGGTGCAGATATTGAGGGGTCCATGGCCTGGTGAAGGAAATCTGGATCCCTTGGTGTACAGTGGATTTCTGAAGAACTGTTTAGGTTACAGAAACTGCCAGTCCAAGGCCTGGCAAATGCACACAGGGTCCCTTCCAGTACAGAGGATGTCTGAAGAACTGTTAAGGTTCCAGAAATCGAGGGGTCTGTGGCCTGGTCAAGGGACACTGGATCCCTTGCAGTTACCGAGGTTTTATGACAAACTGTTTGAATTCCAGAAATCAAGGGGTCCATGGCCTGGTCAATGCACACTGGATACCGTGCAGTACAGAGCATTTCAGAAAAGCTGTTTAGGTTCCAGAAATTGAGGGTTCTGTGGCCTGGTCAAGGCATGCTGGATCCCTTGCGGTACAGAGGATTTCTGAAAAACTGTTTAGGTTACACATATCGAGGGGTCTGTAGCCTAGTCAATGCACGATGGATCCCTTGCTGTACAGAGGAATTCTATAAAACTGTTTAGGTTCCAGAAATGGAGGAGTTCGTGGCCAGACGAAGGCACACAGGATCCTTTGCATAACTAAGGATTTCTGAAGAACTATTTAGGTTACAGAAACCGCGGGGTCCATGGCCTGGTGAAGGCACAATGGATCCCGTGTATTACAGAGGATTTTGGAACAGCTGTTTAGGTTCCAGAAATCCAGGGGTTCATGGCCTGGTCAAGGCTTGCTGGATTCTTTGCAGTACAGAGGATTTCTAAAGATATGTTTAGGTTCCAGAAACTGCGAGGTCCATGGACTGGTCAAGGCACACTGGATCCCTTGCAGTACAGAAGATTTCTGAAGAACTTTTTAGGTTGCTAAAATCGAGGGGTCCATGGCCTGATCAAGGCATGCTGGATTCCTTGCAGTACAGAGGATTTCTGAAAAACTGTTTAGGTTCCAGAAATCGAGGGGACTGTGGCCCAGTCAAGGCACTATGGATCCCTTGCAGTACAGAGGAATAATGAAAAAACTGTTTAAGGTCCAGAAATCGAAGGGTCCATTGCCTAGTCAATCCAAGCTGGATTAATTGCAGTACAGAAGATTTCTGAAGAACTGTTAAGGCTCCAGAAATAGAGGGGTCCATGGCCTGGACAAAGCACACTGGAACCCTTGCAGTACAGAGGATTTCTGAAAAACTGTTTACGTTCCAGAAATCAAGGGGTCCGTGGCCTGGTCAGGGCATGCAGGATCCCTTGCAGTTCACTGGATTTCTGAAGAATTGTTTAGGCTCCAGAAATCATGGCGTACATCTCCTGTTCAAGGCACGCTGGATCCCTTGCAGTACAGAGGATTTCTTTAGAACTGTTTAGGTTCCAGAAACTGCAGGGTCCATGGCCTGGTCAAGGTATGCTGGATCACTTGCAGTACAGAGCATTTATGAAAGGCTGTTTAAGGTCCATAAATTGTGGGGTCTATGGCCTGCTCATGTCACACTGGATCCCTTGCAGTACAGAGGATTTCTGAAAAGCTGTCTAGTTTCCATAAATCACGGTGTCCGTGGCCTGGTTAAGGCACGCTGGATCCCTTGTGGTACTGAGGAATTTCTTAAGAACTGTTTAGGTTCCAGAAACTGTGGTGTCTTTGCCTGGTCAAGGCATGCTGGATCCCTTGACGTACAGAGGATTTCTGAAGAACTGTTTAGGTTCCAGAAAGTGCAGGGTCCATGGCCTGGTCAAGGCACGCTGGATCCCTTGCAGTTCAGCGGATTTCTGAAGAACTGTTAAGGTTCCAGAAACTGCGGCGTCCGTGGCCTGGTTATGGCACACTGGATCCATTGCAGTACACAGGATTTCTGAAGAATTGTTTAGGTTACAGATTTTGTGAGTTCTGAGGCCTGGTCAAGGCTCGCTGGATCCCTTGCGGTTACTGAGGTTTTCTGAAAAACTGTTTGGGTTCCAGAAATCGAGGGGTCTGTGGCCTTGTCAAGGCACGCTGTATCCCTTACGATAAAGAGGATTTCTGAAAAACTGTTTAGGTTGCAGTAATCAAGGGATTCATGGCAGGTTGCAGTAATCAAGGGTTTCATGGCCTGATCAAGGCATGCTGGATCCCTTGCTGTACAGAGGAATTCTGAAAAACTGTTTAGGTTCCAGAATTGGTGGGGTTCACCTGGTCAAGTCATGCTGGATCAATTGCGGTACAGCGGATATCTGAAAAACTGTTTAGGTTCCAGAAATTGCGGGGTCCGTTACCTGGTCAAGGCACACTCGATCACTTGCAGTACACAGGATTTCTGAAGAACCGTTTAGGTAACAGAAACCGTGGGGTCCGCGGCCTGGTGAAGGCATGCAGGATCCCTTGCATTACAAAGGGTTTCTGAAGAACTAATTAGATTACAGAAACCGTGGTGTCCATTGCCTGGTGAAGGCACGATGGATCCCTTGTAGTACAGTGGCTTTCTGAAGAACAGCTTAGGTTCCAGAAATCACGTGGTCCATAGCCTGGTAAAGGCACACTGGATCCATTGCAGTGCAGAGGAGTTCTGAAGAACTGTTCAGGTTCGAGAATTCGTGAGGTCTGTGGCCTGGTCAAGGCACGCTGGATCCCTTGCTGTACTGAGGATATCTGAAAAGCTGTTTAAGTTCCAGAAATTGAGGGGTTCATGGCCTGGTCAAGGCACACTGGATCCGTTGCAGTGCAGAGGAGTTCTGAAGAACTTTTTAGGTTCGAGAATTCGTGAGGTCTGTGGCCTGGTCTAGGCATGCTGGATCCCTTGCGGTACTGAGGATATCTGAAAAGCTGTTTAGGTTCAAGAAATCAAGGGTTCCATGGCCTGGTCAAGGCTTGCTGGATCCCTTGCAGTACCGAGGATTTCTGAAGAACTGCTTAGGTTCCAGAAAGCAAGGGGTCCATGGCCTAGTGATGGCACGCTGAATAACTTGCAGTACAGAGAATTTCTGAAAAACTGTTTAGGTTCCAGAGATTGAGGTGTCCATGGCCTAGTCAAGGCTCGATGGATCACTTGCTGTACAGAGGAATTCTGAAAAACTGTTTAGGTTCCAGAAATTGAGGGTTCCGTGGCCTGGTCAAGGCATGCTGGATCCCTTGTGGTACAGAGGATTTCTGAAAAACTGTTTAGGTTCCAGAAATCGAGGTTACTGTGGCCCAGTCAAGGCATGATGGATCACTTGTTGTACAGAGGAATTCTGAAAAACTGTTTAGGGTCCAGAAATCGAGGGGTCCATCACCTGGTCAAGGCACACTGGATCAATTGCAGTAAAGTGGATTTCTGAAGAACTGTTTAGGTTCCAGAGATTTCAGGGTCCATGGCCTGGTCAAGACATGCTGGATGCTGTGCTGTACAGTTTATTTCTGAAGAAGTGTTTAGGTTTCAGAAATTGCGGGGTCCATGGCCTGGTCAAGGCACGCTGAATCTCTTGCAGTACAGAGGATTTCTGAAGAACTGTTTAGGTTACAGAAACCACGGGGTCCGAGGCCTGGTGAAGGCATGCAGGGTCCCTTGCAGTACAGAGGATTTCAGAAGAACTGTTAAGGTTCCAGAAATTGAAGGGCCTGTGGCCTGGTCAAGGCACACTGGAAACCTTGCAGTACAGAGGATTTCCGAAAAGTTATTTAGGTTTCAGAAATCGAGGGGTCCATGTCCTGGTCAAGACATGCTGGATCCCTTGTAGTACAGAGGATTTCTGAAAAGCTGTTTTCATTCCAGAAATCGAGGGGTCTGTGGCCTGGTCAAGGAATGCTGTATCCCGTGCAGTACAAAGGATTTCTGAAAAACTCTTTACATTCCAGAAATTGAGGGGTCCATGGCCTCATCAAGGCATGCTGGATTCCTTGCAGTACATTGGATTTCTGAAAAACTGTTTAGGATCCAGATTTCGCGAGGTCTGAGGCCTGGACAAGGCACACTGGATCCCTATTGGTTACCTAGATTTTCTTAAAAATTGTTTGAGATCCAGAAATCGAGGGGTAGCTGGCCTTGTCAAGGCACGCTGTATCCCTTGCGATAAAGAGGATTTCTGAAAAACTGTTCAGGTTCCAGAAATCAAGGGTTCCATGGACTGCTCAAGGCACGCTGGATACTGTGCAGTACAGAGCATTTCAGAAAAGTTGTTTATGTTCCAGAAATGGTGGATCAGTTGCCTGGTCAAGGCACACTGGATCCCTTTGTGGTACAGTGGATTTCTGGAAAACTGTTTAGTTCCAGAAATCTATGAGATCCATGGCCTGGTCAAGGCAGCTGGATCCTTTGCAGTACAGAGGATTTCGTGAAGAACTGTTTAGGTTCTGAAATCACTGGGTTCGTGGCCTGGTCAAGGCACGCTGGGTCTTTTGCTGTACAAAGGATTTCTGAAGGACTGTTTAAGTTCCAGAAATCATGGGGTCCGTGGACTGCACAAGGCAGGCTGGATCTCTTGCAGTACAAAGGATTTCTGAAAAACTGTTTAGGATCCATAAATCTAGGGGCCAGTGGCCTGGTCAAGGCACGATAGATCCCTTGCTGTACAGAGGAATTCTGAAAAACTATTTAGGTTCCAGAAATCAAGGGGTCCGTCGCCTGGTCAAAGCATGTTGGATAAAATGTGGTAGGGTGGATATCTGAAAAACTGTTTAGGTTCTGGAAATCGAGGGGTCTGTGGCCCGGTCAAGGCACACTGGATCAATTGCAGAACAGCAGATTTCAGAAAAACTGTTTAATTTCCTGACATCGCAACATATGTGGCCTGGTCAATGCACACTGGCCCCAGAATTCACAGGGCCTGTGTCCTGGTCAAGGGACGCTGCATCCCTTGCGGTACAGTGGATTTCTGAAGAACTGTTTGTGTTCCAGAAATCATGGGGTCCATGGCCTGGTCAAAGCATGCTGGATCCCTTGCAGTACAGAGGATTTCTGAAGAACTGTTTAGGTTCCAGAAACCGCTCGGTCCATGGCCTGGTCAAGGCACACTGGATCTCTTGCAGTACAGAAGATTTCTGAAGAACTTTTTAGTTTACTGAAATTGAGGGTTCCATGGTCTGATCAAGGCACACTGGATCCCTTGCAGTACAAAAGATTTTAGAAGAACTATTTTGGTTCCAAAAATTATGGGGTCCATGGCCTGGTCAAGGCATGCTGGATCCCGTGCGGTACAGAGGATTTCTGAAAAACTGTTTAGGTTCCAGAAATTGAGGGGTCCATGGCCTGGTCAAGGCACTATGAATCTCTTGCTGAACAGAGCAATTCTGTAAAACTGTTTAGGTTCCAGAAATCAAGGGGTCCGTCACCTGGTCAAGGCATGCTGGATCATTTGCGGTACAGCGGATTTCTGAAAAACTGTTCAGGTTCCAGAAATTGAGGGGTCCATGGCCTGGTCAAGGAACGCTGGATCAACTGCAGTACAGTGTATTTCTGAAGAACTGTTTAGGTTCCAGAAATCAAGGGGACTGTGGCCTGTCATGGCACGCTGGATCCCTTGCAGTACAGAGGATTAGTGAAAAAACATTTTGGTTCCAAAAATTGAAGGGTCCATGGCCTGATCAAGGCACACTGGATCCCTTGCTGTACAGAGGATTTCTGAAAAGCTGTCTAGGTTCCAGAAATCAAGGTGTCCATGGCCTGGTCAAGGCACACTGGATCTCTTGCAGTACAGAGGATTCCTTAAGAACTGTTTAGGTTCCAGAAACTGTGGAGTCTGTGGCCTGGTCAAGGCATGCTGGATCCTTTGAAGTACAGAGGATTTCTGAAAAACTGTTTAGGTTCCAGAAATTGTGGTGTCTGTGGCCTGGTCAAGGCATGCTGGATCCTTTGAAGTACAGAGGATATCTGAAAAACTGTTTAGGTTTCAGAAACTGTGGCAGGGCTTTATTTAACTCTAAAAATTGATTAGTGTTTTTCTCATAAAAGTGTCAAAACATTGTGAAAATGCATAGCACTTGCCTCAATGTGTTTAACAAACATAACACTTCTAGAAAACCTATATAAATACTTTCTGTACAGTTAGTATTGTCTCAAGAAAAAAACTGCTAATCAATTATTTAAAACCCTGCTGCGGGGTCCATGGCCTGGTCAAGGCTCACTGGATTTCTTTCTGTACAGCGGTTCTGAAGAACTGTTTAAGTTCCAGAAACTGTGGGGTCCATGGCCAGGTCATGGCACACGGTATCTCTTGCAATACAGCAGATTTCTGAAGAACTGTTTAGGATTCAAAAATCACAGGGTCAATGGCCTGGTCAAGGCACACTGGATCCATTGCAGTACAGAGGATTCCTGAAGAACTGTTTAGGTTACAGATTTCGTGAGGTCCGAGGACTGGTCAAGGCACACTGAATCCCTTGCAGTTACCAAGGTTTTATGACAAATTGTTTGGATTCCAGAAATCAAGGGGTCCATGGCCTGGTCAACGCACACTGGATACCGTGCAGTACAGAGCATTTCAGAAATGCTGTTTAGGTTCCAGAAATCGAGGGTTCAGTGGCCTGGTCAAGGCATGCTGGATCCCTTGCAGTACAGAGGATTTCTGAAAAACTGTTTAGGTTACAGATATCGAGGGGTGTGTGGCCTAGTCAATGCACTATGGATCCCTTACTGTACAGAGGAATTCTGAAAAACTGTTTAGGTTCCAGAAATGGAGGAGTCCGTGGCCTGATGAAGGCACTCAGGATCCTTTGCATTACCGAGGATTTCTGAAGAACTACTTAGGTTACAGAAATCACGGGGTCCATGACCTGGTGAAGGCACAATGGAACCCATGTAGTACCGAGGATTTTGGAAAAGCTGATTAGGTTCCAGAAATCCAGGGGTTCACGGCTTGGTCAAGGCACGCTGGATCCTTTGCAGTACAGAGGATTTCTGAAAAGCTGTTTAGGTTCCATAAATCGAGGGGTCCATGGCCTGGTCAAGGCACACTGAATCCCTTGCAGTACAGAAGATTTCTTAAGAACTTTTTAGGTTACTGAAATCGAGGGATCCATGGCCTGATCAAGGCACACTGGATCCCTTGCAGTACAGCGGATTTCAGAAGAACAATTTGGGTTCCAGAAATTGAGGGGTCCATGGCCTAGTCAAGGCACGATGGATCCCTTGCTTTACAATGGAATTCTGAAAAGCTGTTTAGCTTCCAGAAATCGAGGTGTCCATGGCCTGGTCAGGGCACTCAGGATAGCGTGCAGTACAGAGCATTTCAGAAAAGCTGTTTAGGTTTCAGAAATTGTGGAGTCCGAGGCCTGGTCAAGGCATGCTGGATTCCTTGCGGTACACAGGATTTCTGAAAAACTGTTTAGGTTCCAGAAATGGTGAGGTCCATTGCCTGGTCAAGGCACGCTGGATCCCTTGCAGTACACAGGATTTCTGAAAAACTGTTCAGGTTCCAGAAATCGTGAGATCCGTGGCCTGGTCAAGGCACGCTGGATCCTTTGCAGTGCAGAGGATTTCTGAAAAGCTGTTTAGGTTCCATAAATCGAGTGGTCCATGGCCTGGTCAAGGCATGCTGGATCCCTTGCAGAAAAGAGGATTTCTGAAAAGCTGTTTTCATTCCAGAAATAGAGGGGTCCGTGGCTTTGTCAAGGTATGCTGGATCCCATGCGGTACAGAGGATTTCTGAAAAACTGTTTAGGTTTCAGAAAATGAGGGGTCCGTGGCCTGGTCAAGGCACGCTGTATCCCTTGCAGTACAGAGGACTTCTGAAGAACTGTTTAGGTTCCAGAAACAGCGAGGTCCATGGCCTGGTCAAGGTACGCTGGATCCCTTACAGTACAGATGATTTCTGAAGAACATTTAAGGTTATTGAAATCGAGGGGTCCATGGCCAAATCAAGGCACACTGGATCCCTTGCAGCACAGTGGATTTCGGAGGAACTATTTGGGTTCCAGAAATCGAGGTGTCCATGGCCTAGTCAAGGCACGATGGATCCCTTGCTGTATAGAGGAATTCTGAAAAACTGTTTAGGGTCCAGAAATTGAGGGGTCCATCGCCTGGTCAAGGCACGCTGGAACAATTGCAGAAAAGTGGATTTCTGAAGAACTGTTTACGTTCCAGAGACTGCGGGGTCCATGGCTTGGTCAAGGCATGCTGGATTCCATGCTGTACAGAGGATTTCTGAAGAAGTGTTTATGTTCCAGATATCACGGGGTCCATGGCCTGGTCAAGGCATGCTGAATCCCTTGCAGTACAGAGAATTTCTGAAGAACTGTTTAGGTTACAGAAACCACGGGATCCAAGGCCTGGTGAAGGCACACAGTGTCCCTTGCAGTACAGAGGATTTCTGAAGAACTGTTAAGGTTCCAGAAATCGAAGGGTCCATAGCATGGCAAGGCACACTGGAAACCTTGCAGTACAGAGGATTTCTGAAAAGCTGTTTAGGTTTCAGAAATCGAGGGGTCCAAGGCCTAATCAAGGCATGCTGGATCCCTTGTAGTACAGAGGATTTCTGAATAACTGTTTAGGTTCCAGAAATCAAAGTTACCATGGCCCAATCAAGGCATGATGGATCCCTTGTTGTACAGAGGAATTCTTAAAAACTGTATAGGGTCCAGATATTGAGGGGTCCATGGCCTGGTGAAGGCACTCTGGATCCCTTGGTGTACAGAGGATTTCTGAAGAACTGTTTAGGTTACAAAAACTGCCGGTCCAAGGCCTGGTGAATGCACGCAGGGTCCCTTGCAGTACAGAGGATGTCTGAAGAACTGTTAAGGTTCCAGAAATCGAGGGGTCCATGGCCTAGTCAAGGCACACTGGATCCCTTGCAGTTACCGAGGTTTTACGACAAGATGTTTGGATTCCAGAAATCAAGGGGTCCATGGTCTGGTCAACGCACACTGGATACCATGCAGTACAGAGCATTTCAGAAAAGCAGCTTAAGTTCCAGAAATCGAGGGTTCTGTGGCCTGGTCATGGCATGCTGGATCCCTTGCGGTACAGAAGTTTTCTGAAAAACTGTTTAGGTTACACCTATCGAGGGGTCTGTGGCCTAGTCAATGCCCGATGGATCCCTTGCTGTACAGAGGAATTCTAAAAAATTGTTTAGATTCCAGAAATGGAGGAGTTCGTGGCCAGACGAAGGCACACAGGATCCTTTGCATAACTGAGGATTTCTGAAGAACTATTTAGGTTACAGAAATCGTGGGGTCCATGGCCTGGTGAAGGCACAGTGGATCCCGTGTATTACAGAGGATTTTGTAAAAGCTGTTTAGGATCCAGAAATCCAGGGGTTCATGGCTTGGTCAAGGCACGCTGGATCCTTTGCAGTACAGAGGATTTCTGAAAAGCTGTTTAGGTTCCATAAATCGAGGGGTCCATGGCCTGGTCAAGGCATGCTGGATTCCTTGCAGTACAGAGGTTTTCTAAAGATCTGTTTAGGTTCCAGAAACTGCGAGGTCCATGGCCTGGTCGAGGCACACTGGATCCCTTGCAGTACAGAAGATTTCTGAAGAACTTTTTAGGTTACGAAATCGAGGGGTCCATGGCCTGATCAAGGCATGCTGGATTCCTTGCAGTACAGAGGATTTCTGAAAAAACTGTTTAGGTTCCAGTAATCGAGGGGACCGTGGCCCAGTCAAGGCCCTATGGATCCCTTGCTGTACAGAGGAATAATGAAAAACTGTTTAAGGTCCAGAAATTGAAGGGTCCATTGCCTAGTCAATCCAAGCTGGATCAATTGCAGTACAGAAGATTTCTGAAGAACTGTTAAGGCTCCAGAAATAGAGGGGTCCATGGCCTGGACAAAGCACACTGGAACCCTTGCAGTACAGAGGATTTCTGAAAAACTGTTTGGGTTCCAGAAATTGAGGGGTCCATGGTCTAGTCAAGGCTCGATGGATCACTTGCTGTGAAGAGGAATTCTGAAAAACTGTTTATGATCCAGAAATGAAGGGGTCCGTGGCCTGGTCAGGGCATGCAGGATCCCTTGCAGTTCACTGGATTTCTGAAGAATTGTTTAGGTTCCAGAAATCATGGCGTACATGGCCTGTTCAAGGCACGCTGGATCCCTTGCAGTACAGAGGATTTCTTTAGAACTGTTTAGGTTCCAGAAACTGCAGGGTCCATGGCCTGGTCAAGGTATGCTGGATCACTTGCAGTACAGAGCATTTCTGAAAAGCTGTTTAAGGTCCATAAATTGCGGGGTCTATGGTCTGCTCATGTCACACTGGATCCCTTGCAGTACAGAGGATTTCTGAAAAGCTGTCTAGTTTCCATAAATCACGGTGTCCGTGGCCTGGTCAAGGCACGCTGGATCCCTTGTGGTACTGAGGAATTTCTTAAGAACTGTTTAGGTTCCAGCAACCATGGTGTCTTTGCCTGGTCAAGGCATGCTGGATCCCTTGAAGTACAGAGGATTTCTGAAGAACTGTTTAGGTTCCAGAAAGTTCAGGGTCCATGGCCTGGTCAAGGCACGCTGGATCCCTTGCAGTTCAGTGGATTTCTGAAGAACTGTTAAGGTTCCAGAAACTACGGCGTCCGTGGAATGGTTAAGGCACACTGGATCCATTGCAGTACAGAGGATTTCTGAAGAATTGTTTAGGTTACAGATTTTGCGAGGTCTGAGGCCTGGTCTAGGCTCGCTGGATCCCTTGCGGTTACCGAGGTTTTCTGAAATACTGTTTGGGTTCCAGAAATCGAGGGGTCTGTGGCTTTGTCAAGGCACGCTGTATCCCTTGAGATAAAGAGGATTTCTGAAAAACTGTTTAGGTTGCAGTAATCAAGGGATTCATGGCAGGTTGCAGTAATCAAGGGTTTCATGGCCTGATCAAGGCATGCTGGATCCCTTGCTGTACAGAGGAATTCTGAAAAACTGTTTAGGTTCCAGAATTGGTGGGGTCCGACACCTGGTCAAGTCATGCTGGATCAATTGCGGTACAGTGGATATCTGAAAAACTGTTTAGGTTCCAGAAATTGCTGGGTCCGTTACCTGGTCAAGGCACACTCGATCACTTGCAGTACACAGGATTTCTGAAGAACCGTTTAGGTAACAGAAACCACGGGGTCCGCGGCCTGGCGAAGGCACGCAGGATCCCTTGCATTACAGAGGGTTTCTGAAGAACTAATTAGATTACACAAACCGTGGGGTCCATTGCCTGGTGAAGGCACGATGGATCCCTTGTAGTACAGTGGCTTTCTGAAGAACTTCTTAGGTTCCAGAAATCACGGGGTCTATAGCCTGGTAAAGGCACACTAGATCCGTTGCAGTGCAGAGGAGTTCTGAAGAACTGCTCAGGTTCGAGAATTCGTGCGGTCTGTGGCCTGGTTAAGGCACGCTGGATCCCTTGCTGTACTGAGGATATCTGAAAAGCTGTTTAGGTTCCAGAAATCGATGGGTCCATGGCCTGGTCAAGGCACACTGGATCCGTTGCAGTGCAGAGGAGTTCTGAAGAACTTTTTAGGATTGAGAATTCGTGAGGTCTGTGGCCTGGTCTAGGCATGCTGGATCCCTTGCGGTACTGAGGATATCTGAAAAGCTGTTTAGGTTCCAGAAATCGAGGGTTCCATGGCCTGGTCAAGGCTTGCTGGATCCCTTGCAGTACCGAGGATTTCTGAAGAACTGCTTAGGTTCCAGAAAGCAAGGGATCCATGGCCTAGTGATGGCACGCTGTATAACTTGCAGTACAGAGGATTTCTGAAAAACTGTTTAGGTTCCAGAAACTGGAGGGTCGATACCCTGGTCAATGCTTGCTGGATCCCTTGCAGTACAGAGGATTTCTGAAAAACTGTTTAGGTTCCAGAGGTTGAGGGGGTCCATGGCCTAGTGAAGGCTAGATGGATCACTTGCTGTACAGAGGAATTCTGAAAAACTGTTTACGTTCAAGAAATCGAGGGATCCGTGGCCTGGTCAAGGCACGCTGGATACCTTGCAGTACAGAGGATTTCTGAAAACTATTTTGGTTCCAGAAATTGAGGGTTCCTTGACCTGGTCAAGGCCTGCTGGATCCCTTGCGGTACAGAGGATTTCTGAAAAACTGTTTAGGTTCCAGAAATCGAGGTTACCATGGCCCAGTCAAGGCACGATGGATTCCTTGTTGTACAGAGGAATTCTGAAAAACTGTTTAGGGGTCCAGAAATCGAAGGGTCCATCACCTGGTCAAGGCACACTGGATCAATTGTGGTAAAGTGGATTTCTGAAGAACTGTTTAGGTTCCAGAGACTGTGGGGTCCATGGCCTGGTCAAGACATGCTGGATGCTGTGCTGTACAGATTATTTCTGAAGAAGTGTTTAGGTTTCAGAAATTGCGGGATCCATGGCATGGTCAAGGCACGCTGAATTCCTTGCAGTACAGAGGATTTCTGAAGAACTGTTTAGGTTACAGAAACCACGGGGTCTGAGGCCTGGTGAAGGCACACAGGGTCCCTTGCAGTACAGAGGATTTCAGAAGAACTGTTAACGTTCCAGAAATTGAAGGTCCTCTGGCCTGGTCAAGGTACACTGGAAACCTTGCAGTACAGAGGATTTCTGAAAAGCTATTTAGGTTTCAGAAATCGAGGGGTCCATGTCCTGGTCAAGGCATGCTGGATCCCTTGTAGTACAGAGGATTTCTGAAAAGCTGTTTTCATTCCAGAAATTGAGGGGTCTGTGGCCTGGTCAAGGAATGCTGTATCCCGTGCAGTACAAAGGATTTCTGAAAAACTCTTTACATTCCAGAAATCGAGGGGTCCATGGCCTCGTCAAGGCATGCTGGATTCCTTGCAGTACATTGGATTTCTGAAAAACTGTTTAGGATCCAGAAATTGCGGGGTCCGTGGCCTGGTTAAGGCACACTGGATCCATTGCAGTTCAGAGGATTTCTGAAGAACTGTTTAGGTTACAGATTTCGTGAGGTCTGAGGCCTGGCCAAGGCACACTGGATCCCTTTTGGTTACCTAGATTTTCTTAAAAACTGTTTGAGATCCAGAAATCGAGGAGTAGCTGGCCTTGTCAAGGCACACTGTATCCGTTGAGATAAAGAGGATTTCTAAAAAACTGTTTAGGTTCCAGAAATCAAGGGTTCCATGGACTGCTCAAGGCACGCTGGATACTGTGCAGTACAGAGCATTTCAGAAAAGTTGTTTATGTTCCAGAAATGGTGGGATCAGTTTCCTGGTCAAGGCACACTGGATCCCTTGTGGTACAGTGGATTTCTGAAAAACTGTTTAGGTTCCAGAAATCGCGAGATCCGTGGCCTGGTCAAGGCACGCTGGATCCTTTGCAGTACAGAGGATTTCTGAAGAACTGTTTAGGTTCTGAAATCACTGGGTTCGTGGCCTGGTCAAGGCACGCTGGGTCTTTTGCTGTACAATGGATTTCTGAAGGACTGTTTAGGTTCCAGAAATCATGGGGTCCGTGGACTGCACAAGGCAGGCTGGATCTCTTGCAGTACAAAGGATTTCTGAAAAACTGTTTAGGTTCCAGAAATCTAGGGGCCAGTGGCCTGGTCAAGGCACGATAGATCCCTTGCTGTACAGAGGAATTCTGAAAAACTATTTAGGTTCCAGAAATCGAGGGGTCCGTGGCCCGGTCAAGGCACGCTGGATCAATTGCAGAACAGCAGATTTCAGAAAAACTGTTTAATTTCCTGATATCACGGCGTATGTGGCCTGGTCAATGCACACTGGCCCCAGAATTCACAGGGCCTGTGTCCTGGTCAAGGGATGCTGAATCCCTTGAGGTACAGCAGATTTCCGAAGAACTGTTTAGGTTTCAGAAATCGCGGGGTACGTGGCTTGGTCAGGGCATGCTGGATCCCTAGCAGTGCAGAGGATTTCTGAAGAACTGTTTGTTTTCCAGAAATCACGTGGTCCATGGCCTGGTCAAGGCATGCTGGATCCCTTGCAGTACAGAGGATTTCGGAAGAACTGTTTAGGTTCCAGAAACTGCTCGGTCTCTGGCCTGGTGAAGGCAAGCTGGATCCCTTGCAGTACAGAAGATTTCTGAAGAACTGCTTAGGTTCCAGAAAATGTGGGGTCCATGTCCTGGTCAAGGCATACTGGATCCCTTGCAGTACAGAAGATTCCTTAAGAACTTTTTAGGTTCCAGAAACCGTGAGGTCCATGGCCTGGTAAAGGCACGGTGCATCCCTTGCAGTACAGAAGATTTCTGAAGAACTTTTTGGTTACTGAAATCAAGGGGTCCATGGCCTTATCAGGGCAAGCTAGATCCCTTGCAGTACAACGGATTTCAGAAGAACTATTTGGGTTCCAGATATCAAGGGATCCATGGCCTGGTCAAGGCATGCTGTGTCCTGTGCGGTACAGAGGATTTCTGAAAAACTGTTTAGGTTCCAGAAATCGAGGGGTCCATCGCCTGGTGAAGGCACGTTGGATCAATTGTGGTACAGCTGATTTCTGAAAACCTCTTTAGGTTCCAGAAATTGAGGGGTCCGTGGCATGGTCAAGGCACGATGGATACCTTGCTGTAGAGAGGATTTCTGGAAAACTGTTTTGGTTCCAGAAATCGAGGGGTCCATCACCTAGTCAAGGCACGATGGATCCCTTGCTGTACAGTGGAATTCTGAAAAGCTGTTTAGCTTCCAGAAAATGAGGTGTTCATGGCCTGGTCAAGGCACACTGGATACCGTGCAGTACAGAGCATTTCAGAAAAGCTGTTTAGGTTCCAGAAATGGAGGGGTCAGTTGCTTGGTCAAGGCACGCTGTATCCCTTGCAGTACAGAGGATTTCAGAAGAACTGTTCAGCTTCCAGAAATCGTGGGGTCCATAGCCTGGTCAAGGCATGCTGGATCCCTAGTAGTACAGAGGATTTAAGAAGAACTGCTTAGGTTCCAGAAACCACGGGATCTATGGCCTAGTGATGGCACACTGGATTTCTGGAAGTACAGAGGATTTCTGAAGAACGGTTTAAGCTACAGAAACCATGGGGTCTGTGGCCTGGTGAAGGCATGCAGGGTCCCTTGCAGTACAGAGGATTTTTGAAGAACTGTTTAGGTTCCAGAAATGGGGTCAGTGGCCTGGTCAAGGCACGCTGCATCCCCTGCAGTACAGAGGATTTTGGAAGAACTGTTTCAGATCCGAAATCACTGGGTTCATGGCCTGGTCAAGGCATGCTGGGTCCCTTGCTGTACAAAGGATTTCTGAAGAACTGATAAGGTTCCAGAAAAAGTGGGGTCCGTGGACTGCTCAAGGCAGGCTGGATCCCTTGTGGGACAAAGGATTTCTGAAAAACTGTTTAGGTTCCAGAAATTGAGGGGTCCTTGGCCTGGTCAAGGCATGCTGGATCAACTGCAGTGCAGCAGATTTCAGAAAAACTGTTTAAGTTCCAGTAATTGTGGCATAGATGGCCTGGTCAATGAACGCTGGATCCAGAATTCACAGGGCCAGTGTCCTGGTCAAGGTACGCTGGATCCCTTGCAGTAGAGAGAATTTCTGAAGAACGGTTTGGGTTCCAGAAATTGCGGGGTCGATGGCCTGGTCAAGGAACGCTGGATCCCTTGCAGTACAGCGGATTTCTGAAGAACTGTTTAGGTGCCAGAAACTGCGGGGTCCATGGCCTGGTGAAGTTAAGCTGGATCCCGTGCAGTACAGAGTATTTCTGAAGTACTGTTAAGATTCTAGAAATTGAGGGAACCATGGCCTGGTCATGGCACAATGGAACCCATCCAGTAAAGAAGATTTTTGAAGAACTGTTTAGGTTCCAGAAACTGTGGGGTCCATGCCCTGGTCAAGGCATGCCAGATCCCTTGCAGTACAGGGGATTACTGAAGAACTGCTTAGGTTCCAGAAACTGCATGGCCCATGGACTGGTCAAGGCACGCTGGATCCCTTGCAGTGCAGAGGATTTAGGAAGAACTGTTTAGGTTCCAGAAACCACGGGGTCTGTGGCCTCATCAAGGCACACTGGATCCCATTCAGTACAGAGGATTCCTGAAAAACTGTTTTGGTTCCAGAAATCAAGGGATCCGTGGCCTCACCAAGGCATGCTGGATCCCTTACGGTACAGAGGATTCCTGAAAAACTGTTTAGGTTACTGAAATCGAGCTGTCCGTCACCTGATCAAGGCACGCTGGATCCCTTTTGGTACAGAGGATTTCTGAAAAACTGTTTAGGTTCCAGAAATCAAGGGGTCCATGGCCTGGTCAAGGCACACTGGATCCCTTGTGGTACAGAGGATTTCTGAAAAGCAGTTTAGATTCCTGAAATCAAGGGGACCGTGGCCTGATCATGGCATGCTGGATCCCTTGCAGTACAGAGGATTTCTGAAGAACTGTTTAGGTTCCAGAAACCATGAGATCCATGGCCTGGTAAAGGCAGGCTGGATCCCTTGCAGTACAGAGGATTTCTGAAGAACTGTTTAGGCTCCAGAAATCGAGGGGACCATGGCCTCGTCATGGCATGCTGGATCCCATCCAGTAAAGAGGATTTCTGAAAAACTGCTTATGTTCCAGAAATCAAGGGGTCTGTGGCCTGTTCAAGGCATGCTGGATTAATTGTGGAACAGAGGATTTCTGAAAAACTGTTTAGGTTCCTGAATTCAAGTAGACTGTGGCCTGGTAATGGCAAGCTGGATCCCTTGCAGTACAGCGGATTCCTGAAAAACAGTTCAGGTTACAGAAATTGAGGGGTCCGTGGCCTGGTTGAGGCACGCTGGATCGCTTGCAGTACAGTGGATTTTAGAAGAACTATTTGCGTTCCAGAAATCGAGGGGTCCAATGCCTTATCAAGGCATGGTGGATCCCATGCTGTACAGAGGATTTCTGAAAAACTGTTTAGGTTCCAGAAATAGAGGGGTCCATCGCCTGGTGAAGGCATGTTGGATCCCTTGCGGTAGAGAGGATTTCGGAAGAATTGTTTAGGTTCCCAAAACTGCGGGGTCTGTGGCCTCATCAAGGCATGCTGGATCCCTTGCAGTACAGCAGATTTCAGAAGAACTATTTGGGTTCCAGAGATCGAGGGGTCCAAGGCCTGGTCAAGGCATGGTGGATCACGTGTGGTACAGAGGATTTCTGAAAAACTGTTTAGGTTACATAAATAGAGGGGTCCATCGCCTGGTGAAGGCATGTTGTATCCCTTGTGGTAGAGAGGATTTCTGAACAACGGTTTAGGTTCCAGAAATCGAGAGGTCTGTGGCCTTGTCAAGGCACTCTGGATCCCTTGCAGTACAGGGGATTTCTGTAACGCTGTTTAAGATCCAGAAATTGAGGGGTACGTGTCCTAGTCAAGGCACGATGGATCCCATGCTGTACAGAGGATTTCTGAAAAACTGTTTAGGTTCCAGAAATAGAGGGGTCCATCGCCTGGTCAAGGCACGCTGGACCAATTGCAGTACAGTGGATTTCTGAAAAACTGCTTAGGTTCCAGAAAATGAGGGGTCCGTGGCCTGGTCAAGGCATGCTGGATCCCTTGCGGTACAGAGGATTTCTAAAAAACTGTGTAGGTTCCAGAAATCGAGGTTACCGTGGCCCAGTCAAGGCACGATGGATCCCTTGCTGTACAGAGGAATTCTGAAAAACTGTTTAGGGTCCAGAAATTGAGGGGTCTGTCCCCTGGTCAAGGCACGCTGGATCAATTGCAGAAAAGGGGAATTCTAAAGAACTGTTTAGGTTCCAGAGACTGCAGGGTCCATGGCCTGGTCAAGGCATGCTGGATGCCGTGCTGTACAGAGGATTTCTGAAGAACTGTTTAGGTTACAAAAAACAACGGGGTCTGAGGCCTGGTGAAGGCATGCAGGGTCCCTTGCAGTTCAGAGGATTTCTGAAGAACTGTAAAGGTTCCAGAAATTGAAGGGTCCATGGCCTGGTCAAGGCACACTGGACACCTTGCAGTACAGAGGATTTCGGAAAAGCTGTTTAGGTTTCAGAAATTGAGGGGTCTAAGGCCTGGTCAAGGCATGCTGGATCCCTTGCGGTACACAGGATTTCTGAAAAACTGTTTAGGTTCCAGAAATCATGAGATCCGCGGCCTGGTCAAGACACGCTGGATCCTTTGCAGTACAGAGGATTTCTGAAGAACTGTTTAGGTTCTGAAATCACTGTGTTCATGGCCAGGTCAAGGCACGCTGGGTCTTTTGCTGTGCAAAGGATTTCTGAAGGACTGTTTAGGTTGCAGAAATCGAGGGGTCCATGGCCTAGTCAAGGCACGATGGATCCCTTGCTGTACAGAGGAATTCTGAAAAGCTGTTTAGGTTCCAGAAATAAAGATGTCCATCGCCTGGTGAAGGCATGTTGGATCCCTTGCGGTAGAGAGGATTTTGGAAGAACTGTTTAGGTTCCCGAAACCGCGGGGTCTGTGGCCTCATCAAGGCATGCTGGATCCCTTGCACTACAACAGATTTCAGAAGAACTATTTGGGTTCCAGAGATCGAGGGGTCCAAGGCCTGGTCAAGGCATGGTGGATCGCGTGTGGTATAGAGGATTTCTGAAAAACTGTTTAGGTTCCAGAAATAGAGGGGTCCATCGCCTGGTGAAGGCATGTTGTATCCCTTGTGGTAGAGAGGATTTCTGAACAACTGTTTAGGTTCCAGAAATCGAGGGGTCTGTGGCCTTGTCAAGGCACTCTGGATCCCTTGCGGTACAGGGGATTTCTGTAATGCTGTTTAGGTTCCAGAAATTGAGGGGTACGTGTCCTAGTCAAGGCACGATGGATCCTATGCTGTACAGAGGATTTCTGAAAAACTGTTTAGGTTCCAGAAATAGAGGGGTCCATCGCCTGGTCAAGGCACACTGGATCAATTGAGGTACAGTGGATTTCTGAAAAACTGTTTAGGTTCCAGAAAATGAGGAGTCCGTGGCCTGGTCAAGGCATGCTGGATCCATTGCGGTACAGAGGATTTCTAAAAAACTGTTTAGGGTCCAGAAATCGAGGTTACCGTGGCCCAGTCAAGGCACGATGGATCCCTTGCTGTACAGAGGAATTCTGAAAAACTGTTTAGGGTCCAGAAATTGAGAGGTCCGTCCCCTGGTCAAGGCACGCTGGATCAATTGCAGTAAAGGGGATTTCTAAAGAACTGCTTAGCTTCCAGAGACTGCAGGGTCCATGGCCTGGTCAAGGCATGCTGGATGCAGTGCTGTACAGAGGATTTCTGAAGAACTGTTTAGGTTGCAAAAAACAATGGGGTCCGAGGCCTGGTGAAGGCATGCAGGGTCCCTTGCAGTTCAGAGGATTTCTGAAGAACTGTAAAGGTTCCAGAAATGAAGGGTCCTTGGCCTGGTCAAGGCACACTGGAAACCTTGCACAGAGGATTTCTGAAAAGCTGTTTAGGTTTCAGAAATCGAGGGTCTGAGGCCTGATCAAGGCATGCTGGATCCTTGCGGTACACAGGATTTCTGAAAAACTGTTTAGGTTCCAGAAATCGTGAGATCCGTGGCCTGGTCAAGACACGCTGGATCCTTTGCAGTACAGAGGATTTCTGAAGAACTGTTTAGGTTCTGAAATCACTGTGTTCATGACCAGGTCAAGGCACGCTGGGTCTTTTGCTGTGCAAAGGATTTCTGAAGGACTGTATAGGTTCCAGAAATCGTGGTCTGTGGACTGCTCAAGACAGGCTGGATCTCTTGCGGTACAAAGGATTTCTGAAAAACTGTTTAGGTTCCAGAAATCGAGGGGTCCTTGGCCTAGTCAAGGCACGATGGATCCCTTGCTGTACAGAGGAATTCTGAAAAGCTGTTTAGGTTCCAGAAATTGAGGGGTCTGTCGCCTGGCCAAGGCATGCTGGATCCAGAAATCGTGGGGCTTGTGTCCTGGTGAAGGGATGCTGGATCCCTTGCTGTACAGCAGATTTATAAAAAACTGTTTAGGTTCCAGAAATCGTGGGGTATGTGGCTTGGTCAGGGCACGCTGGATCCCTAGCAGTGCAGAGGATTTCTGAAGAACTGTTTGTTTTCCAGAAATCGCATGGTCCATGGCCAGGTCAAGGCATGCTGGATCCCTTGCAGTACAAAGGATTTCGGAAGAACTCTTTAGGTTCCAGAAACTGCTCGGTCCATGGTCTGGTGAAGGCAAGCTGGCTCCCTTTGTAGTACAGAGGATTTCTGAAGAACTGTTTAGGTTCCAGAAAATGGTCCATGTCCTGGTCAAGGCGTGCTGGATCCCTTGCAGTACAGAGGATTCCTTAAGAACTTTTAGGTTCCAGAAACTGTGAGGTCCATGGCCTGGTAAAGGCACGGTGCATCCTTGCAGCACAGAAGATTTCTGAAGAACTTTTAGGTTACTGAAATCAAGGGTCCATGGCCTTATCAGTGCAAGCTGGATCCCTTGCAGTACAGTGGATTTCAGAAGAACTATTTGGGTTCCAGAGATCGAGGGGTCCATGGCCTGGTCAAGGCATGCTGTATCCGTGCATGGTACAGGGATTTCTGAAAAACTGTTTAGGTTCCAGATTTTTGAGTGGTCCATCGCCTGGTGAAGGCACGTTGGATCAATTGAGGTACAGCTGATTTCTGAAAAACTGTTTAGGTTCCAGAAATCGAGGGGTCCATGGCATGGTCAAGGCACGATGGATACCTTGCTGTAGAGAGGATTTCTGGAAAACTGTTTTGGTTCCAGAAATTGAGGGGTCTGTCGCCTAGTCAAGGCACGATGGATCCCTTGCTGTACAGTGGAATTCTGAAAAGCTGTTTAGCTTCCAGAAAATGAGGTGTCCATGGCCTGGTCAAGGCACACTGGATACCATGCAGTACAGAGCATTTCAGAAAAGCTGTTTAGGTTCCAGAAATGGTGGGGTCAGTTGCCTGGTCAAGGCACGCTGTCTCCCTTGCAGTACAGAGGATTTCTGAAAAACTGTTTAGGTTCCAGAAAATGTGGGGTCCATGTCCTGGTCAAGGCGTGCTGGATCCCTTGCAGTACAGAGGATTCCTTAAGAACTTTTTAGGTTCCAGAAACCGTGAGGTCCATGGCCTGGTAAAGGCACGGTGCATCTCTTGCAGTACAGAATTTCTGAAGAACTTTTTAGGATACTGAAATCAAGGGGTCCATGGCCTTATCAGGGCAAGCTGGATCCCTTGCAGTACAGCAGATTTCAGAAGAACTATTTGGGATCCAGAGATTGAGGGGTCCATGGACTGGTCAAGGCATGCTGTATCCTGTGCGGTACAGAGGATTTCAGAAAAACTGTTTTGGTTCCAGAAATCGAGGGGTCCATCACCTGGTGAAGGCACATTGGACCAATTGCGGTACAACTGATTTCTGAAAAACTGCTTAGGTTCCAGAAATCGAGGGGGTCCATGGCATGGACAAGGCATGATGGATACCTTGCTGTAGAGAGGATTTCTGGAAAACTGTTTTGGTTCCAGAAATAGAGGGGTCCGTCGCTTAGTCAAGGCACAATGGATCCCTTGCTGTACAGGGGAATTCTGAAAAGCTGTGTAGCTTCCAGAAAATGAGGTGTCCATGGCCTGGTCAAGGCACACTGGATACCGTGCAGTACAGAGCATTTCAGAAAAGCTGTTTAGGTTCCAGAAATGGTGGGATCAGTTGCCTGGTCAAGGCACGCTGTATCCCTTGCAGTACAGAGGATTTCTGAAAAACTGTTTAGGTTCCAGAAATTGCAAGATCCGTGGCCTGATCAAGGCATGTTCGATCCTTTGCTGTACAATGGATATCTGAAGGACTGTTTAGGTTGCAGAAATCATGGGTCCGTGGACTGCTCAAGGCAGGCTGGATCTCTTGCAGTAGAAAGGATTTCTGAAAAACTGTCTAGGTTCCAGAAATCGAGGGGTCCGTCGCCTGGTCAAGGCATATTAGATCAAATGTGGTACAGCGGATTTCTGAAAAACTGTTTAGGTTCCAGAAATCGAGGGGTCTGTGTCCCAGTCAAGGCACACTGGATCAATAGCAGTACAGCAGATTTCTGAAAAACTGTTTAAGTACCAGAAATCGCGGCTTACGTGGCCTGGTCAAGGCACGCTGGATCCAGAATTCACGGGGCCTGTGTCCTGGACAAGGGAAACTGGATCCCTTGCCGTACAGCAGATTTCTGATGAACTGTTTAGGTTCCAGAAATCATGGGGTAGGTGGCTTGGTCAAGGCACGCTGCATCCCTTGCAGTAAAGAGGATTTCTGAAGAGCTGTTAGGGTTCCAGAAATCACGGGGTCCATGGCCTGGTCAAGGCATGCTGGATCCCATGCAGTACAGAGGATTTCTGAAGAACTGTTTAGGTTCCAGATACCACTCGGTCTGTGGCCTGGTGAAGCCAAGCTGGATCCCTTGCTGTACAGAGAATTTCTGAAGAACTGTTTAGGTTCCAGAAACTGTGGGGTCCATGCCCTGGTGAAGCCATGCTGTATCCCTTGCAGTACAGAGGATTTCTGAAGAACTGTTTAGGTTCCAGAAAAAGTGGGGTCTGTGGACTGCTCAAGGCAGGCTGGATCCCTTGCAGTACAAAGGATTTCTGAAAAACTGTTTAGGTTCCAGAAATCGAGAGGTCCTTGGCCTGGTCAAGGCACGCTGAATCAACTGCAGTGCAGCAGATTTCAGAAAAACTGTTTAAGTTCCAGTAATCGCGGCATAGATGGCCTGGTCAATGCACGCTGGATCCAGAATTCACAGGGCCTGTGTCCTGGTCAAGGTACGCTGGATCCCTTGCAGTAGAGAGAATTTCTGAAGAACGGTTTGTGTTCCAGAAATTGCAGGGTTGATGGCCTGGTGAAGGAACGCTGGATCCCTTGCAGTGCGGCGGATTTCTGAAGATCTGTTTAGGTGCCAGAAACCGCGGGGTCCATGGCCTGGTGAAGTTAAGCTGGATCCCTTACAGTACAGAGAATTTCTGAAGTACTGTTAAGATTCTAGAAATTGAGGGGACCGTGGCCTGGTCATGGCACAATAGAACCCATCCAGTAAAGAAGATTTTTGAAGAACTGTTTAGGTTCCAGAAACTGCAGGGTCCATGCCCTGGTCAAGGCATGCCAGATCCCTTGCAGTACAGAGGATTCCTGAAGAACTGCTTAGGTTCCAGAAACTGCATGGCCCATGAACTGGTCAAGGCACGCTGTATCTCTTGCAGTACAGAGGATTTCGGAAGAACTGTTTAGGTTCCAGAAACCGTGGGGTCTGTGGCCTCAACAAGGCACACTGGATCTCATTCAGTACAGAGGATTCCTGAAAAACTGTTTTGGTTCCAGAAATCAAGGGATCCGTGGCCTCACCAAGGCACGCTGGATCCCTTACAGTACAGAGGATTCCTGAAAAAACTGTTTCGGTTGCTGAAATCGAGATGCCCATCACCTAATCAAGGCACGCTGGATCCCTTTTGGTACAGAGGATTTCTGAAAAACTGTTTAGGTTCCAGAAATCAAGGGGTCCATGGCCTGGTCATGGCACGCTGGATCCCTTGTGGTACAGAGGATTTCTGAAAAGCAGTTTAGATTCCTGAAATCAAGGGGACCGTGGCCTGATCATGGCATGCTGGATCCCTTGCAGTACAGAGGATTTCTGAAGAACTGTTTAGGTTCCAGAAACCATGAGATCCATGGCCTGGTAAAGGCAGGCTGTATCCCTTGCAGTACAGAGAATTTCTGAAGAACTGTTTAGGCTCCAGAAATCGAGGGGGACCATGGCCTGGTCATGGCATGCTGGATCCCATCCAGTAAAGAGGATTTCTGAAAAACTGCTTATGTTCCACAAATCGAGGGGTCTGTGGCCTGTTCAAGGCATGCTGGATTAATTGCGGTACAGAGGATTTCTGAAAAACTGTTTAGGTTCCTGAATTCGAGTGGACTGTGGCCTAGTAATGGCAAGCTGGATCCCTTGTAGTACAGCGGATTCCTGAAAAACTGTACAGGTTCCAGAAATTGAGGGGTCCGTGGCCTGGTTGAGGCATGCTGGATCGCTTGCAGTACAGTGGATTTTAGAAGAACTATTTGCATTCCAGAAATCAAGGGGTCCAAGGCCTGGTCAAGGCATGGTGGATCCCGTGCGGTACAGAGGATTTCTGAAAAACTGTTTAGGTTCCAGAAATAGAGGGGTCCATGGCCTGGTGAAGGCATATTGGATCCCTTGCAGTAGAGAGGATTTCGGATAAACTGTTTAGGTTTCAGAAACTGCGGGGTCTGTGGCCTTGTCAAGGCACTCTGGATCCCTTGCGGTACAGGGGATTTCTGTAACGCTGTTTAGGTTCCAGAAATTGAGGGGTACATGTCCTAGTCAAGGCATGATGGATCCCATACTGTACAGAGGAATTCTGAAAAACTGTATAGGTTCCAGAAATCGAGGTTACCGTGGCCCAGTCAAGGCATGATGGATCCCTTGCTGTACAGAGGAATTCTGAAAAACTGTTTAGGGTCCAGAAATCGAGGGGTCCGTCCCCTGGTCAAGGCACGCTGGATCAATTGCAGTAAAGTGGATCTCTGAAGAACTGGTTAGGTTCCAGAGACTGCGGGGTCCATGGCCTGGTCAAGGCATGCTGGATGCCGTGCTGTACAGAGGATTTCTGAAGAACTGTTTAGGTTATAGAAACCACAGGTTCCGAGGCCTGGTGAAGGCATGCAGGGTCCCTTGCAGTTCAGAGGATTTCTGAAGAACTGTAAAGGTTCCAGAAATCGAAGGGTCCATGGCCTGGTCAAGGCACACTGGAAACCTTGCAGTACAGAGGATTTCTGAAAAGCTGTTTAGGTTTCAGAAATCGAGGGGTCTGAGGCCTGATCAAGGCATGCTGGATCCCTTGCGGTACACAGGATTTCTGAAAAACTGTTTAGGTTCCAGAAATCGTGAGATCCGCGGCCTGGTCAAGACACGCTGGATCCTTTGCAGTACAGAGGATTTCTGAAGAACTGTTTAGGTTCTGAAATCACTGTGTTCATGACCAGGTCAAGGCACGCTGGGTCTTTTGCTGTGCAAAGGATTTCTGAAGGACTGTATAGGTTCCAGAAATCGTGGGGTCTGTGGACTGCTCAAGACAGGCTGGATCTCTTGAGGTACAAAGGATTTCTGAAAAACTGTTTAGGTTCCAGAAATTGAGGGGTCCTTGGCCTAGACAAGGCACGATGGATCCCTTGCTGTACAGAGGAATTCTGAAAAGCTGTTTAGGTTCCAGAAATCGAGGGGTCTGTCGCCTGGCCAAGGCATGCTGGATCCAGAAATCACGGGGCTTGTGTCCTGGTCAAGGGATGCTGGATCCCTTACTGTACAGCAGATTTATAAAGAACTGTTTAGGTTCCAGAAATCGTGGGGTACATGGCTTGGTCAGGGCACGCTGGATCCCTAGCAGTGCAGAGGATTTCTGAAGAACTGTTTGTTTTCCAGAAATCGCATTGTCCATGGCCAGGTCAAGGCATGCTGGATCCCATGCAGTACAGAGGATTTTGGAAGAACTGTTTAGGTTCCAGAAACTGCTCGGTCCATGGCCTGGTGAAGGAAAGCTGGCTCCCTTGTGGTACAGAGGATTTCTGAAGAACTGTTTAGGTTCCAGAAAATGTGGGGTCCATGTCCTGGTCAAGGCGTTCTGGATCCCTTGCAGTATAGAGGATTCCTTAAGAACTTTTTTGGTTCCAGAAACTGTGAGGTCCATGGCCTGGTAAAGGCACGGTGCATCCCTTGCAGTACAGAAGATTTCTGAAGAACTTTTTAGGTTACTGAAATCAAGGGGTCCATGTCCTTATCAGGGCAAGCTGGATCCCTCAGTACAGCGGATTTGAAGAACTATTTGGGTTCCAGAGATTGAGGGGTCCATGGCCTGGTCAAGGCATGCTGTATCCTGTCAGGTACAAAGGATTTCAGAAAACTGTTTTGGTTCCAGAAATCGAGGGTCCATCACCTGGTGAATGCACGTTGGATCAATTGCAGTACAACTGATTTCTGAAAAACTGCTTAGGTTCCAGAAATCGAGGGGTCCATGGCATGGTCAAGGCACGATGGATACCTTGCTGTAGAGAGGATTTCTGGAAAACTGTTTTGGTTCCGGAAATCGAGGGGTCCGTCGCCTAGTCAAGGCACAATGGATCCCTTGCTGTACAGTGGAATTCTGAAAAGCTGTTTAGCTTCCAGAAAATGAGGTGTCCATGGTCTGGTCAAGGCACACTGGATACCATGCAGTACAGGAGCATTTCAGAAAAGCTGTTTAGGTTCCAGAAATGGTGGGGTCAGTTTCCTGGTCAAGGCACGCTGTATCCCTTGCAGTACAGAGGATTTCTGAAAAACTGTTTAGGTTCCTGAAATCGCAAGATCCGTGGCCTGATCAAGGCATGTTCGATCCTTTGCTGTACAATGGATATCTGAAGGACAGTATAGGTTCCGGAAATCATGGGTCCGTGGACTGCTCAAGGCAGGCTGGATCTCTTGCAGTATAAAGGATTTCTGAAAAACTGTCTAGGTTCCAGAAATCGAGGGGTCCGTCACTGGTCAAGGCATATTAGATCAAATGTGGGTACAGCGGATTTCTGAAAACTGTTAGGTTCCAGAAATCGAGGGGTCTGTGTCCCAGTCAAGGCACACTGGATCAATAGCAGTACAGCAGATTTTTGAAACTGTTTAAGTACCAGAAACGCTGGGCGCGTGGCCTGGTCAAGGCACGCTGGATCCAGAATTCACGGGCCTGTGTCCTGGTCAAGGGAACTGGATCCCTGCCTAAGCAGCAGATTTCTGATGAACTGTTTAGGTTCCAGAAATCATGGGGTAGGTGGCTTGGTCAAGGCATGCTGCATGCCTTGCAGTACAGAGGATTTCTGAAGAGCTGTTTGGGTTCCAGAAATCACGGGGTCCATGGCCTGGTCAAGGCATGCTGGATCCCATGCAGTACAGAGGATTTCTGAAGAACTGTTTAGGTTTCAGATACCACTGGTCTGTGGCCTGGTGAAGCCAAGCTGGATCCCTTGCAGTACAGAGAATTTCTGAAGAACTGTTTAGGTTCCAGAAACTGTGGGGTCCATGCCCTGGTGAAGCCATGCTAGATCCTTGCAGTACAGAGGATTTCTAAAGAACTGTTTAGGTTCCAGAAACTGTGGGGTCCATGGCCTGGTCAGGGCATGCGGGATCCCTTACAGTGCAGAGGATTTTGGAAGAACTGTTTTGGTTCCAGAATCCGTGGGGTCTGTGGCCTCATCAAGGCATGCTGGATCAATTACAGTACAGAGGATTTCTGAAAAGGTGTTTAGGTTCCAGAACTCGTGGGGTCCACGGCCTGCTCAAGGCACGCTGGATCCCTTGCACTACAGCAGATTTCTGAAGAACTGGTTACGTTCCAGTAAACGGAGGGTAAATGGCCTGGTCAATGCATACTGTATCCTTGCAGTACAGTGGATTTCAGAAGAACTGTTCAGCTTCCAGTAATTGTGGGGTCCATGGCCTGGTCAAGGCGTGCTGGATCACTAGCAGTACAGAGGATTTTAGAAGAATTGCTTAGGTTCCAGAAACCACGGTATCCATGGCCTAGTGATGGCACGCTGGATCTCTGGAAGTACAGAGGATTTCTGAAGAACTGTTTAGGTTCCAGAAACCGCAGGGTCCATGGCCTGGTGAAGGCAAGCTGGATCCCTTGCTGTACAGAGGATTTCTGAAGAACGGTTTAGGCTACAGAAACCATGTGGTCCGTGGCCTGGTGATGGCATGCAGGGTCCCTTGCAGTACACAGGATTTCTGAAGAACTGTTTAGGTTCCAGAAATTGGGTCAGTGGCCTGGTAAAGGCACGCTGCATCCCCTGTAGTACAGAGGATTTCTGAAGAACTGTTTAGGTTCCAGAAAAAGTGATGCCCGTGGACTGCTCAAGGCAGGCTGGATCCCTTGCAGTACAAAGGATTTCTGAAAAACTGTTTAGGTTCCAGAAATCGAGGGGTCCTTGGCCTGGTCAAGGCACACTGGATCAACTGCAGTGCAGCAGATTTCAGAAAAACTGTTTAAGTTCCAGTAATCGCAGCATAGATGGCCTGGTCAATGCATGCTGGATCCAGAATTCACAGGGCCTGTGTCCTGGTCAAGGTACGCTGGATCCCTTGCAGTAGAGTGAATTTCTGAAGAACGGTTTGGGTTCCAGAAATTGCGGGGTTGATGGCCTGGTCAAGGCACGCTGGATCAATTGTGGTAAAGTGGATTTCTGAAGAACTGTTTAGGTTCCAGAAACTGCGGGGTCCATGTCCTGGTCAAGGTATGCCGGATCCCTTGCATTACAGAGGATTCCTGAAGAACTGCTTAGGTTCCAGAAACTGCGTGGTCCATGGCCTGGTCAAGGCATGCTGGATCTCTTGCAGTACAGAGGATTTCGGAAGAACTGTTTAGGTTCCAGAAACCGCAGGGTCTGTGGCCTCATCAAGGCACACAGGATCCCAGGCAGTAGAGAGGATTCCTGAAAAACTGTTTTGGTTCTGGAAATCAAGGGATCCGTGGCCTCACCAAGGCACACTGGATCACTTACGGTACAGAGGTTTCCTGAAAAACTATTTAGGTTGTTGAAATCGAGCTGTCCATCGCCTGATCAAGGCATGCTGGATCCGTTTTGGTACAGAGGATTTCTGAAAAACTGTTTAGGTTCCAGAAATCAAGGGGTCCATGGTCTGGTCAAGGCATTCTGGATCCTATGTGGTACAGAGGATTTCTGAAAAGCAGTTTAGATTCCTGAAATCAAGGGGACCGTGGCCTGATCATGGCATGCAGGATCCCTTGCAGAACAGAGGATTTCTGAAGAATTGCTTAGGTTCCAGAAACCATGAGATCCATGGCCTGGTTAAGGCACGCTGGATCCCTTGCAGTACAGAGGATTTCTGAAGAACTGTTTGGGCTCCAGAAATTGAGGGGACCATGGCCTGGTCATGGCATGCTGGATCCCATCCAGTATAGAGGATTTCTGAAAAACTACTTATGTTCCAGAAATCGAGGGGTCTGTGGCCTGTTCAAGGCACGCTGGATTAATTGCAGTACAGAGGTCTTCTGAAAAACTGTTAAGGTTCCTGAATTCGAGTGGCATGGTAATGGCAAGCTGGATCCCTTGAAGTACAGCGGATTCCTGAAAAACTGTTCATGTTCCATAAATTGAGGGGTCCGTGGCCTGGTCAAGGCACACTGGATCGCTTGCAGTACAGTGGATTTTAGAAGAACTATTTGGGTTCCAGAAATCGAGGGGTCCAAGGCCTGGTCAAGGCATGGTGCATCCCATGTGGTACAGAGGATTTTTTTAGAACTGTTTAGGTTCCAGAAACTGCAGGGTCCATGGCCTGGTCAAGACACGCTGGATCCCTTGCAGTACAGCAGATTTCAGAAGAACTATTTGGGTTCCAGAAATCGAGGGGTCCAAGGCCTGGTCAAGGCATGGTGGATCCCGTGCAGTACAGAGGATTTCTGAAAAACTGTTTAAGTTCCAGAAATAGAGGGGTCCGTCGCCTGATCAAGGCATGCTGGATCAATTGCAGTACAGTGGATTTCTGAAAAACTGTTTAGGTTCCAGAAAATGAGGGGTCCGTTGCCTGGTCAAGGCATGCTGGATCCCTTGCGGTCCAGAGGATTTCTGAAAAACTGTGTAGGTTCCAGAAATCGAGGTTACCATCGCCCAGTCAAGGCACGATGGATCCCTTGCTGTACAGAGGAATTCTGAAAAACTGTTTAGGGTCCAGAAATCGAGGGGTCCGTCGCCTGGTCAAGGCACGCTGGCTCAATTGCAGTAAAGTGGATTTCTGAAGAACTGTTTAGGTTCCAGAGACTGCGGGGTCCATGGCCTGGTCAAGGCACGCTGAATCCCTTGCAGTACAGAGGATTTCTGATGAACTGTTTAGGTTTCAGAAACCACGGGGTCCAAGGCCTGGTGAAGGCACACTGGAAACCTTGCAGTACATAGGATTTCGGAAAAGCTGTTTAGGTTTCAGAAATCGAGGGGTCCATGGCCTGGTCAAGGCATGATGGATCCCTTGTAGTACAGAGGATTTCTGAAAAACTGTTTAGGTTCCAGAAATCGAGGTTACCGTGGCCCAGTCAAGGCACGATGGATCCCCTGCTGTACAGAGGAATTCTGAAAAACTATATAGGGTCTAGAAATTAAGGGGTCCGTCACCTCGTCAGGGCACGCTGGATCAATTGTGGTAAAGTGGATTTCTAAAGAACTGTTTAGGTTCCAGAAACTGCAGGGTCCGAGGCCTGGACAAGGCACGCTGGACGCCTTGCTGTACAGAGGATTTCTGAAGAACTGTTTAGGTTCCAGAAATCGCAGGGTCCATGTCCTGGTCATGGTACGCAGGGTCCCTTGCAGTACAAAGGATTTCCGAAGAACTGTTAAGGGTCCAGAAATCGAGAGGTCCATGGCCTGGACAAAGCACACTGGAACTCTTGCAGTACAGAGGATTTCTGAAAAACTGTTTAGGTTCCAGAAATTGAGGGGTCCATGGCCTAGTCAAGGCTCGATGGATCACTAGCTGTACCGAGGAATTCTGAAAAACTGTTTACGTTCCAGAAATTGAGGGGTCCGTGGCCTGGTCAAGGCATGCAGGATCCCTTGCAGTTCACTGGATTTCTGAAGAATTGTTTAGGTTCCAGAAATCACGGCGTACATGGCCTGTTCAAGGCATGCTAGATCCCTTGCAGTACAGAGGATTTCTTTAGAACTGTTTAGGTTCCATAAACTGAGGGGTCCGTGGCCTGGTCAAGGTACGCTGGATCCGTTGCAGTACAGAGCATTTCTGAAAAGATGTTTAAGGTCCATAAATCGCAGGGTCTATGGGCTGCTCATGTCACTCTGGATCCCTTGCAGTACAGAGCATTTCTGAAAAGATGTTTAAGGTCCATAAATCGCAGGGTCTATGGGCTGCTCATGTCACTCTGGATCTCTTGCAGTACAGAGGATTTCTGAAAAGCTGTCTAGTTTCCATAAATCACGTTGTCCATGGCCTGTTCAAGGCACGCTGGATTCTTTCTGGTACTGAGGATTTCTTAAGAACTGTTTAGGTTCCAGAAACCGTGGTGTCTGTGGCCTGGTCAAGGCATGCTGGATCCCGTGAAGTACAGAGGATTTCTGAAGAACTGTTTAGGTTCCAGAAACTGCAGGGTCCATGGCCTGGTCAAGGCACACTGGATCTGCTGCAGTACAGAGGATTTCTGAAGAACTGTTTAGGTTACAGATTTTGCGAGGTCTGAGGCCTGGTCAAGGCATGCTGGATTCCTTGCGGTTACCAAGGTTTTCTGAAAAACTGTTTGGGTTCCAGAAATCGAGGGGTCGGTGGCCTTGTCAAGGCATGCTGTATCCCTTGCGATAAAGAGGATTTCTGAAAAACTGTTTAGGTTGCAGTAATCAAGAGATTCATGGCCTGGTCAAGGCATGCTGGATCCCTTGCGGTCCAGAGGATTTCTGAAAAGCTGTTTATGTTCCAGAAATCGAGGGGTCCGTGGTCTAGTCAAGGCATGATGGATCCCTTGCTGTGCAGAGGAATTCTGAAAAACTGTTTAGGTTCCAGAATTGGTGGGGTCCGTCACCTGGTCAAGGCATGCTGGATCAATTGAGGTACAGTGGATATCTGAAAAACTGTTTAGGTTCCAGAAATCGCGGGGTCCATGACCTGGTCAAGGCACACTCGATCACTTGCAGTACACAGGATTTCTGAAGAACCGTTTAGGTAACAGAAACCGCGGGGTCCACGGCTTGGTGAAGGCACGTAGGATCCCTTGCATTACAGAGGATTTCTGAAGAACTGATTAGATTACAGAAACCGTGGAGTCCATTGCCTGGTTGATCCAGCATGCCTTGATCAGGCGATGGACCCCACCAATTCTCCCCAAGCACCTGCCGTAAATCTTTCTCGCCCTTATTTTCTCCTCCGCCGTGTTTCTGCCCAAGAACTTTGGCTGCACCTTGTCACTGCCCTCAAGAGTAATAGTACAGGCAGTGACACCCTGCATCCGTGTATACTACGGCTGGTCTTAGACACAGTCCTGACCCCGATCACGTGCCTCATCAACCACATTCTTTGCCTGGGGAAGGTTCCAACTGCCTGGAAAGTCACCACTGTCACTTCTATCTTTAAAGGTGGTGATAGGACTGTGGCTGGAAACTATCGACCAATCTCCATTCTCTCTCTCCTCTCTCCAAGGCCTTGGAAAAAGTGGTGGCCTCTCAAATCTCTGACTACCTCTCCACCTACAATGTCCTATGTCCTGAGCAGCATGGCTTCCGAGTGGGCCACAGTACCAATACAGCCCTCCTAAATTTCTCCAACTTTCTCCACTCCTCCTTAAACACTGGTTCTCTGGCTGGTGTGGTCTTCATGGACCTCCCTAAAGCTTTCGACACTGTCTCCCACTCCCTCCTTCTTGATGCCCTTAGTCTCTCTGGTTTTGCTGCTGGGCCTATCTCCTGGTGCGCCAGTTATCTGTCTGACCGCTCACAGCATGTAAAAATTAATGGGACCCACTCAGACATCTGTCCCATCTTTTCTGGGGTTTCCCAGGCTCCATTCTGGGCCCCTTGCTATTCTCCCTTTACCTTAACACCCTTCCACACTCTTGCTCGGGGAACATTCTATTGTACGCTGATGATGCAGTCATCTTTGCCTCAAGTCGTAACCCTATTGCCCTCCAGAACTCGCTGCAGAAGTCCTTCACCGAGCGGGGCTGGTTCAAGGAACATAGATTGGTGATAAATCTTAAAAAAACCAAAAACATGTTCTTCACTCATCCTCAAAACAAGTCCTGCAACTTCAAACTCCTCATTCACTCTGGGTCCTCTTTCCCACTCGAACAAGTTTGCTTCTATAAATACCTAGGGTTCCATTTTGACCCCTTCCTCTCCTTCCATGGACACATCGCTGCCCTAGCCACTGCCACTAATATCCGATTGGACATCTTACATCTGTATAAACACTGCCTCCCCCCGGAGGCTCTTCAACTCACAGTCACCTCCTCTATCCTATCCCTAGTGGACTATGGACTGCCGGTGTATGATGCTGCTGATCAGACCACACTCCATAAAATTCGCACTACTCTGAATAAGGCCTGCAGGTAAATTACTGGGGCACCTAGGCTAACACACACCTGTCTACTGTACGCTAAAGTGCTGGTACTTAATCTTGACAAGCACCTCAAATATCTTACCTGTACCCTTACAAAAAAGACCCTCCTTGGGCTATCCCCGCCAGAACTGACCACCACCATACGCCGCTCTCTCCCACTAGTTCATACTCGGACCTCTGGGAAAACCTCTCTTGTTATCCCTAGAGCTAGGACCTCTCACGGCCAAAGAGCCTTCAGCTTTAGGGCCCTCCTGGTTCAACACACTGCCCCCCTCCATCTCCGAAGCTCCAATTATATCATGCTTCAAAACTTCCTTACGTAACCACCTTATTAACACCCGATGCTGTAATTGCCACTAGTCAAAGCTGTACTCAATACTTATGACAAAGCTTACTACTAAGCTGCTAAGGACAACATAACTCTGGTATTGTTTGCATCAATCCTACCTGTACCAGCTTGTTTGCATCTATGTCTTAAGTTACTGTTATACTGTGTTGTACTGTAATACTGCGTATTTTCGTTTGTCTTACTGTGACAAGGTACCTTGTAAATGAGCCTATGGCTCAAAGGTTTTCCAAACTGCTGTTTAAATAAATAAATAAATAAAGGCATGATGGATCCCTTGTAGTACAGTGGCTTTCTGAAGAAGTGTTTAGGTTCCAGAAATCATGGGGTCCGTAGCCTGGTCAAGGCACACTGGATCTGTTGCAGTGCAGAGGAGTTCTGAAGAACTGTTTAGGTTCAAGAATTCGTGAGGTCAGTGGCCTGGTCAAGGCACGCTGGATCCCTTGCAGTACAGAGTATTTCTGAAAACTGTTTAGGTTCCAGAAATTGAGGGTTCCATGGCCTGGTCAAGGCATGCTGGATCCCTTGCGGTACCGAGGATTTCTGAAGAACTGCTTAGGTTCCAGAAAGCAAGGGGTCCATGGTCTATTGATGGCATGCTGAATAACTTGAAGTACAGAGGATTTCTGAAAAACTGTTTAGGTTCCAGAAACTGTGGGGGTCGATGTCCTGGTCAATGCTTGCTGGATCCCTTGCAGAACAGAGGATTTCTGAAAAACTGTTTAGGTTCCAGAAATTGAGGGGTCCGTCGCCTGGTCAAGGCATATTAGATCAAATGTGGTACAGCGGATTTCTGAAAAACTGTTTAGGTTCCAGAAATCGAGGGGTCCATGTCCCAGTCAAAGCACACTGGATCAATAGCAGTACAGCAGATTTCTGATGAACTGTTTAGGTTCCCAGAAATCATGGGGTACGTGGCTTGGTCAAGGCACGCTGCATCCCTTGCAATACAGAGGATTTCTGAAGAACTGTTTGGGTTCCAGAAATTGCGGGGTCCATGGCCTGGTCAAGGCATGCTGGATCCCATGCAGTACAGAGGATTTCTGAAGAACTGTTTAGGTTCCAGATACCACTCGGTCTGTGGCCTGGTGAAGCCAAGCTGGATCCCTTGCAGTACAGAGGATTTCTGAAGAACTGTTTAGGTTCCAGAAACTGCGGGGTCCATGCCCTGGTCAAGGCGTGCTGGATCTCTTGCAGTACAGAGGATTTCTGAAGAACTGTTTAACATCTCCCCTGGGCAACAAGCTCCCTGAGCTGGTGGCCTTAATGGAAGAGGGATGCCTGGATATTGTAGCAGTCACAGAAACATGGTACACAAAGAACCATGACTGGGATGTTAACATACCAGGGTACATAACCTACAGGAGAGACAGGCAGGGGAGAAGAGGGGGAGGAGTAGCTTCTATGTAAAGGAAGGGATAAAAGCAACTGAACAAAAGAGTAAACAGGGAGGAGGGAGGCACTGTGGGTCACCTTGGAGACTGGAAAGGGCACCACAATCCGCACAGGGTTGTGTACAGACCCCATGTCAGGGAAAGGAATGGACAAGGATATGATGGAAGGCATTCTTAGAATGGCAGAGAAAGGGGAGATACTGTTGATGGGAGACCTGAATATGCCAGATGTTAACTGGAGCACATTTGCTGCAGCCACATCCAAGAGCAGGGCCATTCTTGACGCCCTATAGGTGGCAGGCATTAGACAGCTATTTTCAGAACCCACTCATGAGGGAGCAATCTTAGACCTCGTACTCTCAAATGGGGGCAGTGAGAGGATCTCAGATCTAGAAGCAGGTTGCCATCTGGGGACAAGTGACCATCAAACAGTGTGGTTCATGTTAAACTCAGCTACAGAGTCAAGCCATACAAAAGTGAGGGCTGGACTTTGGGAGGGCTGACTTTGGCAAGATGGGAGAGTGCCTCAGAAAAGCACTAGCAAACAGACAAGAAGGAGGTGTGGAGCAACAATGGGGAATTATCAAAACTGCCATCACAGAGGCAACAAGCCTTTGTGTGAAGCAAATAAACAAATCAAAACAAAAGAAAAAACCACTATGGTTCTTGAGAGAGGTGGCTGTGAAAGTCAGGAAGAAAAAGATAGCATTCTGGAAGTATAAGGAAACACAGAAGGAGCAGGACAGAGATCTGTACCAGTTAAGGCAGAAAGAAGCAGGGAGGGAAGTCAGAATAGCAAAGGCCCAAACTGAGGAAAAGATAGCCAACTCAGTTAAGAAGGGGATAAAACCTTTATAGGTACATCAGCGAGTGTAGAAAGACAAAAGAGAGGATAGTGAGCTGAATAGAATGAACGGTGGGTGGGCAGAGGGGACAGTGAGAAAGCAGGAATACTGAACGAATATTTCTGCTCAGTATTCACAAATGAGGAGGGGGAAGTGCCTAATCCAATTAACAGAAGCACTCTTGATAGGGGGTCAATCCCAGTCCTTTCACAGAAGAAAGGGTTCTGCAAGAACTACTAAAACTGAAGGTGGGCAAAGCAATGGGTCCTGATGGAATTCACCCCAGAATTCTAAAAGAATTAAGGAAGGAACTAGTGAAACCACTGGCTACTCTTTTTAATAAATCATGGGAGGATGGTGTGGTACCCGAGGACTGGAGGAAGGTGGATGTGATTCCCCTTCACAAAAGTGGGACCAAGACAGAGGCAGGAAACTACAGACCTGTCAGTCTGACCTCTGTGGTAGGTAAAGTGATGGAGTCACTTCTGAAGGAAAGGATAGTTGAGTACCTAGAGGTCAGTGGAGCACAGGATCCAAGGCAGCATGGGTTCACAGTGGGAAGGTCATGTCAGATGAATCTAATAGATTTCTTTGACTGGGTGACCAAAGTAGTACACCAGGGAGGGGCTGTGGACATGGCCTGACCATCACATGGTATGGTTCAATTTGGCTACTACATCGAAATCATCCCATTCCAAGGCAAAAATATGGGACTTCAGAGGAGCTGACTTTGATAAGATGGCCAACAGAGTTAAGCTAGCCCTGGCAAAAAGAAACACAGGTGAGGAGGTAAAGGCAAAGTAGGCAAGCATTAAGGATGCAATACTTGAAGCAACATCCCATTGTGTTAGACAGAAAAGGAAGTGCAAAGAAGAAGGAAACCACTTTGGTTCTCAAATAGTAGCAGAAAAGGTCAGAGCAAAAGGCTGACCTTCAGGAAATATAAGGGAACACAGCGGGATGGAGATAGGGAGGATACCAAACTGCCCTAAGGCAGCAGGTAAGCAGTAAGGCAGGCAAAGTCCCAAACTGAGGAAACACTAGCACGAACAGTAAAAGAAGGAGACAAGACTTTCTATAGATACATTAGTGAAAGGAGAAAGTCCAGAGGGGTATTGCTAAGCTTAATGGAGAAAAGGAGCAAGTGAGGAGGAGGACCCTGTAAAGGCATCTATCCTAAATAGATACTTTTGCTCAGCATTTACTGAAGAGAAGGTAGGGCAGGGCCCACAGCTCAGCATCATGGACACAGGGGAGGGAGGTGAGCACTACTCCCTTCACAAAAGAAAGGGTCCTACAAGAGCTTGCTAAGGTCAGGGTGGATAAGGCAATGGGACCTGATGGCATACATCCCAGGGTACTTAAGGAGCTAAAGGAGGAACTAGCAGAGCCATTAGCAGAATTGTTTAGTGAGTCTCTGAGCACAGGAGATGTCCCAGAAAACCTGGAGAAGGCTCATGTGATCCCACCCACAAGAGTGGTAGCAGGGAGGAGGTGGGGAACTACAGACCGGTCAGTCTTACCTCAGTAGTGGGCAAGATTATGGAGGCACTCCTTAAGGAAAGGATAGTGCAACACCTGGAATCCATAGGGCACAGGATCCAAGACAGCATGGGTTTACAAAGGAAGGTCCTGTCAAACTAATCTCATAGATTTCTTTGACTGGGTAACCAGAGTGGTGGACCAAGGGGGCAGTTGATGTCGCCTACTTTGACTTCAGCAAAGCTTTTGACACTGTTCCACATAGAAGATTGATAAATAAGCTGGGTAGGCTCGGGTGGGTCAGAAGTTGGTCAACTGGGTGGCAAACTGGTTGACTGGCAGAAAACAGAGAGTGGTGGTAAATGGTATACAGTCAGAAGAGATGCAAGTCACAAGTGGGGTACTCTGGGATCAGTCCTGGGGCCAGTCCTATTCAACATCTTCATTAGTGACCTCGAGATGGACTAGAGGGTAAGGCTTGTCTGTTTGCAGATGACACCAAGATCTCAATACAGAGTAGATGATCCAGATGGGGTGGGCAGAATGAGAAGAGATCTGATAAACTAGCAGAATGGTCAGGAGAGTGGCAACTGGGATTTAAAGCAAAGAAGTGCAAAATCATGCACATAGGGAAGAGAAACCCTGAAGCCACTTATAGGCTGGAGGAGTTGCTAGCAGTCACAAAAGAAGAAAGAGACTTGGGCATCATCATCACTGATGACCTGAAATCATCCAAGCAGACCTCTCAAAGCAGGTAAGGCTAGGGGTGTTAGTGTATTAGTAGGTATCACAAGTCGTAAGAGGGAGGTAATAATCCTCTGTATAAGACATTGGTTAGCCCCATCTGAGTACCTGCAGTATTGGAGGCCACACCTTCAAAAGGACATTAACCAAATTGAGGCAGTCCAGAGAAGGGCAACCAAATGGTGCAGGGACTGCATCAGAAGACATATGGAGGACAGATTAACGGAGCTCAATATGTATACCCTTGAGCAAAGGAGGAGAGAGGTGATATGATCGAGGCATTCAAACACCTTAAGGGCATAAACAAGGTGAAAGAGTCTAACATGTTTAAATATAAGAAAATAGCAGGACAAGAGGACACAGCATGAGATTAGAGGGAGGCCGATTAAGAGGGAATGTGAGAAATTTTTTCACAGAAAGGGTGGTAGATGCATGGAATGGCTTACCACAAGAAGTGGTGGCTATGAATACAGTGCAGGGCTTCAAACAGGCATGGGATAGGCATAAGGGAGCAATACAAATGACTATGAATAGATAGATCACTGACAGAGCAAAGGCCAATGGCACATTTATAAGGTAGAAAAAGAAATGGGCAGACTGGATGGGCCTTGCGGTCCTTATCTGCCGTCAACTTCTATGTTTCTATGTTACCTAGACTTTAGCAAGGCATTTGACACAGTCCCACACAAAAGATTAATAGTCAAATTAACCAGCCTGGGAGTGGGTCCCAGGGTGGTAGCCTGGGTAAAACATTGGCTGGACAACAAGACACAGAAGGTAATTGTAAATGGAGTCCACTCTGAAGAAAGGACGGTTACTAGTGGGGTACCACAGGGTTCAGTATTGGGTCCAGTCCTTTTTAATGTCTTCATCAGTTACATTGCAGAGGGACTGGAAGGAAAAGTATGCCTTTTTGCAGATGACACAAAGATCTGCAACAGGGTTGATACACAAGGAGGCGTGGAAAGGATGAAAAGGGACTTGGCAAGGTTGGAGGAATGGTCAGACGTATGGCAGATAGGATTCAATGCAAAAAAGTGCAAAATTGTGCACCTGGGAAACAAGAACCCAGGGAAGAATACACAATGGGTGGGGAGGTAGTAAAACAACAAAACAGGAAAGGGACCTGGGGGTAATCATATCAGATGACCTTAAGGTTAGCAAGCAATGAGAAGGCAGTAGGGAGGGCCAGGGTATGCTGGGATGTATAGGAGAGGCATCAGCAGCAGAAAACAGGAAGTTGTTATCCCTCTGTACAGACAGTTGGTGAGACCCCATCTGGAATACTGTGTCCAGTTCTGGAGACCCCATCTCCCAAGGACATAGACAGGATAGAGGCAGTCCAGAGGAGGGCAACTAAAATGATGCAGGGTCTGCAAGAGAAGCCGTATGAGGAGAGACTAAAGGAGCTTAATATGTATACCCTTGAGGAAAGAAGGAGAGGGGGACATGATAGAAACTTTCAAGTACCTCAAGGAATCAACAAAGTCCAAGAGGGTAGCATCTTTCAGAAAAAGAGACTTGCAAGAACAAGGGGACACAATTTAAAGATAGAAGGAGGGCGGTTCAGGGCAATGTGAGGAAGTATTATTTCACAGAGAGGGTAGGATGCATGGAACAGCCTTCCTGAGGAAGTTAGTGGGGTCTAAAACTGTGGAGAATTCAAGAATGCATGGGACAGACACAAGGCAATTCTTGTGGGGGGCAGGAAGATATAAGCTGTTGGTTAACTAGGATCTGCGGCCTATCCTGTAGGTAGGGAAATGGGCAGACTAGATGGGCCTAGCGGTCCTTATCTGCCATCAAAGTCTATGTTTCTATGTTTAGGTTCCAGAAACTGTGGGGTCCATGGCCTGGTCAGGGCATGCAGGATCCCTTGCAGTATGGAGGATTTTGGAAGAACTGTTTAGGTTCCAGAATGCGTGGGGCCTATGGCCTCATCAAGACATGCTGGATTAATTACAGTACAGAAGATTTCTGAAAAGGTGTTTAGGTTCCAGAACTCGCGGGGTCCACGGCCTGCTCAAGGCACGCTGGATCCCTTGCACTACAGCAGATTTCTGAAGAACTGGTTACGTTCCAGTAAATGGAGGGTAAATGGCCTGGTCAATGCATACTGTATCCCTTGCAGTACAGAGGATTTCAGAAGAACTGTTCAGCTTCCAGAAATCGTGGGGTCCGCGGCCTGGTCAAGGCATGCTGGATCCCTAACAGTCCAGAGGATTTTAGAAGAACTGCTTAGGTCCCAGAAACCATGGGATCCATGGCCTAGTGATGGCACGCTGGATTTCTGGAAGTACAGAGGATTTCTGAAGAACTGTTTCGGTTCCAGAAATCCGCAGGGTCCATGGCCTGGTGAAGGCATGCAGGGTCCCTTGCAGTACAGAGGATTTCTGAAGAACTGTTTAGGTTCCAGAAATGGGGTCAGTGGCCTGGTCATGGCACGCTGAATCCCCTGCAGTACAGAGGATTTCGGAAAAACTGTTTTGGATCTGAAATCACTGGGTTCATGTCCTGGTCAAGGCATGCTGGGTCCCTTGCTGTACAAAGGATTTCTGAAGAACTGTTTAGGTTCCAGAAAAAGTGGGGTCTGTGGACTGCTCAAGGCAGGCTGGATCCCTTGCGGTACAAAGTATTTCTGAAAAACTGTTTAGGTTCGAGAAATCGAGAGGTCCTTGGCCTGGTCAAGGCACGCTGTATCAACTGCAGTGCAGCAGATTTCAGAAAAACTGCTTAAGTTCCAGTAATCGCGGCATAGATGGCCTGGTCAACGGACGCTGGATCCAGAATTCACAGGGCCTGTGTCCTGGTCAAGGTACGCTGGATCCCTTGCAGTAGAGAGAATTTCTGAAGAATGGTTTGGGTTCCAGAAATTGCGGGGTTGATGGCCTGGTCAAGGAACGCTGGATCCCTTGCAGTACAGCGGATTTCTGAAGAACGGTTTAGGTGCCAGAAACCGCGGGGTCCATGGCCTGGTGAAGTTAAGCTGGATCCCTTACAGTACAGAGAATTTCTGAAGTACTGTTAAGATTCTAGAAATTGAGGGGACCGTGGCCTGGTCATGGCACAATGGAACCCATCCAGTAAAGAAGATTTTTGAAGAACTGTTTAGGTTCCAGAAACTGCAGGGTCCATGCCCTGGTCAAGGCTTGCCAGATCCCTTGCAGTACAGAGGATTCCTGAAGAACTGCTTAGGTTCCAGAAACTGCATGGCCCATGGACTGGTCAAGGCACGCAGTATCCCTTGCAGTACAGAGGATTTCGGAAGAACTGTTTAGGTTCCAGAAACCGTGGGGTCTGTGGCCTCATCAAGGCACACTGGATCCCATTCAGTACAGAGGATTTCTGAAAAACTGTTTAGGTTCCAGAAATCAAGGGGTCCATGGCCTGGTCAAGGCACGCTGGATCCCTTGTGGTACAGAGGATTTCTGAAAAGCAGTTTAGATTCCTGAAATCAAGGGGACCGTGTCCTGATCATGGCATGCTGGATCCCTTGCAGTACAGAGGATTTCTGAAGAACTGTTTAGGTTCCAGAAACCATGAGATCCATGGCCTGGTAAAGGCAGGCTGTATCCCTTGCAGTACAGAGGATTTCTGAAGAACTGTTTAGGATCCAGAAATCGAGGGGACCATGGTCTGGTCATGGCATGCTGGATCCCATCCAGTAAAGAGGATTTCTGAAAAACTGCTTATGTTCCACAAATCGAGGGGTCATGGCCTGTTCAAGGCATGCTGGATTAATTGCGTACAGAGGATTTCTGAAAAACTGTTTAGGTTCCTGAATTTGAGTGGACTGTGGCCTGGTAATGGCAAGCTGGATCCCTTGCAGTACAGCGGATTCCTGAAAAACTGTACAGGTTCCAGAAATTGAGGGGTCCGTGGCCTGGTTGAGGCATGCTGGATCGCTTGCAGTACAGTGGATTTTAGAAGAACTATTTGCATTCCAGAAATCAAGGGGATCAAGGCCTGGTCAAGGCATGGTGGATCCCGTGCGGTACAGAGGATTTCTGAAAAACTGTTTAGGTTCCAGAAATAGAGGGGTCCATCGCCTGGTGAAGGCATATTGGATCCCTTGCGGTAGAGAGGATTTCGGATAAACTGTTTAGGTTTCAGAAACCGCTGGGTCTGTGGCCTTGTCAAGGCACTCTGGATCCCTTGTGTACAGGGATTTCGTAACGCTGTTTAGGTTCCAGAAATTGAGGGTACGGTCCTAGTCAAGGCACGACTGGATCCCATACTGTACAGAGTGAATTCTGAAAAACTGTTTAGTTCCTGAAATAGAGGGGTTCTGCTTGGTCAAGGCATGCTGGACAATGTGGTACAGTGGATTTCTGAAAAACTGTTTAGGTTCCAGAAACCACGAGGTCCATGGCCTGGTCAAGGCATGTTGGATCCCTATGGTACAGAGGATTTCTGAAAAACTGTAGGTTCCAGAAATCGATGTTACCGTGGCTCAGTCAAGGCATGATGGATCCCTTACTGTACAGAGGAATTCTGAAAACTGTTTAGGGTCCAGAAATCGAGGGGTCCATCCCCTGGTCAAGGCACACTGGATCAATTGCAGTAAAGTGGATCTCTGAAGAACTGGTTAGGTTCCAGAGACTGCGGGGTCCATGGCCTGGTCAAGGCATGCTGGATGCCATGCTGCACAGAGGATTTCTGAAGAACTGTTTAGGTTATAGAAACCACGGGGTCCGAGTCCTGGTGAAGGCATGTAGGGTCCCTTGCAGTACAGAGGATTCCTGAAGAACTGCTTAGGTTCCAGAAACTGCATGGCCCATGGACTGGTCAAGGGACGCTGTATCCCTTGCAGTACAGAGGATTTCGGAAGAACTGTTTAGGTTCCAGAAACCGTGGGGTCTGTGGCCTCATCAAGGCACACTGGATCCCATTCAGTACAGAGGATTCCTGAAAAACAGTTTTGGTTGCAGAAATCAAGGGATCCATGGCCTCACCAAGGCATGCTGTATCCCTTACGGTACAGAGGATTCCTGAAAAACTGTTTCGGTTGCTGAAATCGAGCTACCCGTCACCTAATCAAGGCACGCTGGATCCCTTTTGGTACAGAGGATTTCTGAAAAACTGTTTAGGTTCCAGAAATCAAGGGTCCCATGGCCTGCTACAGGCACGCTGGATCCCTTGTGGTACAGAGGATTTCTGAAAAAGCAGTTCAGATTCCTGAAATCAAGGGACCATGGCCTGATCATGCATGCAATCTCTTGCAGTACAGAGGATTTCTGAAGAATCTGTTTAGGTTCCAGAAACCATGAGATCCATGGCCTGGTAAAGGCAGGCTGTATCCCTTGCAGTACAGAGGATTTCTGAAGAACTGTTTAGGCTTCAGAAATTGAGGGGACCATGGCCTGGTCATGGCATGCTGGATCCCATCCAGTAAAGAGGATTTCTGAAAAACTGCTTATGTTCCACAAATTGAGGGTTCTGTGGCCTATTCAGGCATGCTGGATTAATTGCTGTACAGAGGATTTCTGAAACTGTTTAGGTTCCTGAATTCGAGTGGACTGTGGCCTGGTAATGGCAAGCTGGATCCCTTGCAGTACAGCTGATTCCTGGAAAACTGTACCAGGTTCCAGAAATTGAGGTCCATGGCCCTGGTTGAGGCATGCTGGATCGCAGGTACAGTGGACTTTAGAAGAACTATTAGCATTCCAGAAATCAAGGGTCCAAGGCCTGGTCAGGCATGGTGGATCCCGCATGTACAGAGGATTTCTGAAAAACTGTTTAGGTTCAGAAATAGAGGGGTCCATGGCCTGTGAAGGCATATTGGATCCTATGGTAGAGCGATTTGGATAAACTGTTTAGGTGTCAGGAAACCGGGTCTGTGGCCTTGTCAAGGCACTCTGGATCCTTATTAGTACAGGGATTTCTGTACGCTGTTTAGGTTCCAGAAATTGAGGGTACGTGTCCTAGTCAAGGCACGATGGATCCCATACTGTACAGAGGAATTCTGAAAAACTGTTTAGGTTCCTGAAATAGAGGGGTCCGTCGCCTGGTCAAGGCACGCTGGACCAATTGCGGTACAGTGGATTTCTGAAAAACTGTTTAGGTTCCAGAAAACAAGGGGTCCGTGGCCTGGTCAAGGCATGCTGGATCCCTTGCGGTACAGAGGATTTCTAAAAAACTGTGTAGGTTCCAGAAATCGAGGTTACCGTGGCCCAGTCAAGGCACAATGGATCCCTTGCTGTACAGAGGAATTCTGAAAAACTGTTTAGGGTCCAGAAATCGAGGGGTCCGTCCCCTGGTCAAGGCACACTGGATCAATTGCAGTAAAGTGGATCTCTGAAGAACTGGTTAGGTTCCAGAGACTGCGGGTCCATGGCCTGGTCAAGGCATGCTGGATGCCGTGTGCACAGAGGATTCTGAAGAACTGTTTAGGTTATAGAAACCACGGGGTCCGAGGCCTGGTGAAGGCATGGAGGGTCCTTGCAGTTCAGAGGATTTCTGAAGAACTGTAAAGGTTCCAGAAATCGAAGGTCCATGGCCTGGTCAAGGCACACTGGAAACCTTGCAGTACAGAGGATTTCTGAAAAGCTGTTTAGGTTTCAGAAATCGAGGGTCTGAGGCCTGATCAAGGCATGCTGGATCCCTTGCTGCACACAGGTTCTGAAAACTGTTTAGGTTCCAGAATCGTGAGATCCGTGGCCTGGTCAAGACACGCTGGATCCTTTGCAGTACAGAGGATTTCTGAAGAACTGTTTAGGTTCTGAAATCACTGTGTTCATGACCAGGTCAAGGCACGCTGGGTCTTTTGCTGTGCAAAGGATTTCGAAGGACTGTATAGGTTCCAGAAATCGTGGTCTGTGGACTGCTCAAGACAGGCTGGATCTTTATGGTACAAAGGATTTCTGAAAACTGTTTAGGTTCCAGAAATCGAGGGTCCTTGGCCTAGTCAAGGCACGATGGATCCCTTGCTGTACAGAGGAATTCTGAAAAGCTGTTTAGGTTCCAGAAATCGAGGGGTCTGTCGCCTGGCCAAGGCATGCTGATCCAGAAATCGCGGGCTTGTGTCCTGGTCAAGGGATGCTGGATCCTTGCTGTACAGCAGATTTAAAAGAACTGTTTAGGTTCCAGAAATTGCGGGCATGTGGCTTGGTCAGGGCACGCTGGATCCCTAGCAGTGCAGAGGATTTCGAAGAACTGTTTGTTTTCCAGAAATCGCATGGTCCATGGCCAGGTCAAGGCATGCTGGATCCCTTGCAGTACAGAGGATTTCGAAGAACTGTTTAGGTTCCAGAAACTGCTCGGTCCATGGCCTGGTGAAGGCAAGCTGGCTCCTTGTGGTACAGAGGATTTCTGAAGAACTGTTTAGGTTCCAGAAAACGTGGGGTCCATGTCCTGGTCAAGGCGCATGGATCCCTTGCAGTACAGAGGATTCCTTAAGAACTTTTTAGGTTCCAGAAACTGTGAGGTCCATGGCCTGGTAAGGCACAGTGCATCCCTTGCAGTACAGAAGATTTCTGAAGAACTTTTAGGTTACTGAAATCAAGGGTCCATGGTCTTATCAGTGCAAGCTGGATCCCTTGCAGTACAGCGGATTTCAGAAGAACTATTTGGGTTCCAGAGATCGAGGGTCCATGGCTGGATCAAGGCATGCTGTATCCTGTGTGGTACAGAGGATTTCTGAAAACTGTTTAGGTTCCAGAAATTGAGTGGTCCATCGCCTGGTGAAGGCACGTTGGATCAATTAGGTACAGCTGATTTCTGGAAAACTGTTTAGGTTCCAGAAATCGAGGGGTCCATGGCATGGTCAAGGCACGATGGATACCTTGCTGTAGAGAGGATTTCTGGAAAATTGTTTTGTTCCAGAAATTGAGGGGTCCATCGCCTAGTCAAGGCACGATGGATCCCTTGCTGTACAGTGGAATTCTGAAAAGCTGTTTAGCTTGCAGAAAATGAGGTGTCCATGGCCTGGTCAAGGCACACTGGATACCATGCAGTACAGAGCATTTCAGAAAAGCTGTTTAGGTTCCAGAAATGGTGGGGTCAGTTGCCTGGTCAAGGCATGCTGTCTCCCTTGCAGTACAGAGGATTTCTGAAAAACTGTTTAGGTTCCAGAAAATGTGGGGTCCATGTCCTGGTCAAGGCGTGCTGGATCCCTTGCAGTACAGAAGATTCCTTAAGAACTTTTTAGGTTCCAGAAACCGTGAGGTCCATGGCCTGGTAAAGGCACGGTGCATCCCTTGCAGTACAGAATTTCTGATGAACTTTTTAGGTTACTGAAATCAAGGGGTCCATGGCCTTATCAGGGCAAGCTGGATCCCTTGCAGTACAGCGGATTTCAGAAGAACTATTTCGGTTCCAGAGATCGAGGTTGGTCCATGGCCTGGTCAAGGCATGCTGTATCCTGTGCGGTACAGAGGATTTCAGAAAAACTGTTTTGGTTCCAGAAATCGAGGGGTCCATCACCTGGTGAAGGCACGTTGGATCAATTGCGGTACAACTGATTTCTGAAAAACTGCTTAGGTTCCAGAAATCGAGGGGTCCATGGCATGGTCAAGACACGATGGATACCTTGCTGAAGAGAGGATTTCTGGAAAACTGTTTTGGTTCTGGAAATCGAGGGGTCCGTTGCCTAGTCAAGGCACAATGGATCCCTTGCTGTACAGTGGAATTCTGAAAAGCTGTTTAGCTTCCAGAAAATAAGGTGTCCATGGCCTGGTCAAGGCACACTGGATACCATGCAGTACAGAGCATTTCAGTAAAGCTGTTTAGGTTCCAGAAATGGTGGGGTCAGTTGCCTGGTCAAGGCACGCTGTATCCCTTGCAGACAGAGGATTTCTGAAAAACTGTTTAGGTTCCAGAAATCGCAAGATCCGAGGCCTGATCAAGGCATGTTCAATCCTTTGCTGTACAATGGATATCTGAAGGACAGTTTAGGTTCCAGAAATCGTGGGTCCGTGGACTGCTCAAGGCAGGCTGGATCTCTTGTAGTCAAAGGATTTCTGAAAACTGTCTAGGTTCCAGAAATCGAGGGTCCGTCCCTGGTCAAGGCATATTAGATCAAATGTTAGGCAGCGGATTTCTGAAAAACTGTTTAGGTTCAGAAATCGAGGGTCTGTGTCCCAATCAAGGCACACTGGATCAATAGTAGTACAGATCTGAAAAACTGTTTAAGTACCAGAAATCGCGGCGCACGTGGCCTGGTCAAGGCACGCTGGATCCAGAATTCACGGGGCCTGTGTCCTGGCTAGGGAAACTGGACCTTGCTCAGACAGGATTTCTGATGAACTGTTTAGGTTCCAGAAATCATGGGTGGCTTGGTCAAGGCACGCTGCATCCCTTGCAGTACAGAGGATTTCTGAAGAACTGTTTAGGTTCCAGATACCACTCGGTCTGTGGCCTGGTGAAGCCAAGCTGGATCCCTTGTAGTACAGAGAATTTCTGAAGAACTGTTTAGGTTCCAGAAACTGTGGGGTCCATGCCCTGGTGAAGCCATGCTGGATCCCTTGCAGTACAGAGGATTTCTGAAGAATTGTTTAGGTTCCAGAAAAAGTGGGGTCTGTGGACTGCTCAAGGCAGGCTGGATCCCTTGCGGTACAAAGGATTTCTGAAAAACTGTTTAGGTTCCAGAAATCGAGAGGTCCTTGGCCTGGTCAAGGCACGCTGTATCAACTGCAGTGCAGCTGATTTCAGAAAACTGTTTAAGTTCCAGTAATCGCGCATAGATGGCCTGGTTGACCGGACGCTGGATCCAGAATTCACAGGGCCTGTGTCCTGGTCAAGGTACGCTTGATCCTTTGTAGAGAGAATTTCTGAACGGTTTGGGTTCCAGAAATTGTGGGTTGATGGCCTGGTCAAGGAACGCTGGATCCCTTGCAGTACAGCGGATTTCTGAAGAACTGTTTAGGTGCCAGAAACCGCTGGGTCCATGGCCTGGTGAAGTTAGCTGGATCCTTATAAGTGCAGAGAATTTCTGAAGTACTGTTAAGATTCTAGAAATTGAGGGACCGTGGCCTGGTCATGGCACAATGGAACCCATCCAGTAAAGAAGATTTTTGAAGAACTGTTTAGTTCCAGAAACTGCGGGTCCATGCCTGGTCAAGGAATGCCAGATCTCTTGCAGTACAGAGGATTCTGAAGAACTGCTTAGGTTTCAGAAACTGCATGGCCCATGGACTGGTCAAGGCACGCTGTATCCCTTGTGTACAGAGGATTTCGGAAGAACTGTTTAGGTTCCAGAAACCGTGGGGTCTGTGGCCTCATCAAGGCACACTGGATCCCATCAGTACAGAGGATTCCTGAAAACTGTTTTGGTTACAGAAATCAAAGGGATCCGTGGCCTCACCAAGGCATGCTGGATCCTTCACGGTACAGAGGATTCCTGAAAACTGTTTGGTTGCTGAAATCGAAAGCCACCATTACCTAATCAAGGCACGCTGGATCCCTTTTGGTACAGAGGATTTCTGAAAACTGTTTAGGTTCAGAGAAATCAAGGGTCCATGGCTCAAGTATGCACGCTGGATCCCTTGTGGTACAGAGGATTGAAAAGCAGTTCAGATTCCTGAAATCAAGGAGATTCAGTGGCCTGATCATGCATGCTGGATCCCTTGCAGTACAGAGGTTTTCTGAAGAACTGTTTAGGTTCCAGAAACCATGAGATCCATGGCCTGGTAAAGGCAGGATGTATCCCTTGCAGTACAGAGGATTTCTGAAGAACTGTTTAGGCTCCAGAAATTGAGGGGACCATGGCCTGGTCATGGCATGCTGGATCCCATCCAGTAAAGAGGATTTCTGAAAAACTGCTTATGTTCCACAAATCGAGGGGTCTGTGGCCTGTTCAAGGCATGCTGGATTAATTGTGGTACAGAGGATTTCTGAAAAACTGTTTAGGTTCCTGAATTCGAGTGGACTGTGGCCTGGTAATGGCAAGCTGTATTCCTTGCAGTACAGCGGATTCCTGAAAAACTGTACAGGTTCCAGAAATTGAGGGGTCCATGGCCTGGTTGAGGCATGCTGGATCGCTTGCAGTACAGTGGATTTTAGAAGAACTATTTGCATTCCAGAAATCAAGGGGTCCAAGCCTGGTCAAGGCATGGTGGATCCTGTAAGTGTGTGCTTAGGAGGATTGAAAAACTGTTTAGGTTCGAAAATAGAGGGGTCCATGGCCTGGTGAAGGCATATTGATCCCTTGTAGTAGAGAGGATTTCAGATAAACTGTTTAGATTTTCAGAAACCGAGGGTCTGTGGCCTGTCAAGGCACTCTGATCCCTTTATGGTATAGGGATTTCTAACGCTGTTTAGGTTCCAGGAAATTGAAGGGTACGTGTCCTAGTCAAGGCATGATGGATCCCATACTGTACAGAGGAATTCTGAAAACTGTTTAGGTTCCTGAAATAGAGGGTCCGTCGCTGGTCAAGGCACGCTGGACCAATTCATGTACAGTGGATTTCTGAAAAACTGTTTAGGTTCCAGAAAATGAGGGGTCCGTGGCCTGGTCAAGGCATGCTGGATCCCTTGCGGTACAGAGGATTTCTAAAAAACTGTGTAGGTTCCAGAAATCGAGGTTACCGTGGCCCAGTCAAGGCACGATGGATCCCTTGCTGTACAGAGGAATTCTGAAAAACTGTTTAGGGTCCAGAAATCAAGGGGTCCGTCCCCTGGTCAAGGCATCGCTGGATCAATTGCAGTAAGTGGATCTCTGAAGAACTGATTAGGTTCCAGAGACCGCGGGTCCATGGTCTGGTCAAGGCATGCTGGATGCCATGCTGCACAGAGGATTTAAGAACTGTTTAGGTTATAGAAACCACGGGGTCCGAGGCCTGGTGAAGGCATGCAGGGTCCCTTGCAGTTCAGAGGATTTTGAAGAACTGTAAAGGTTCCAGAAACCGAAGGTCCATGGCCTGGTCAAGGCACACTGAAACCTTGCAGTACAGAGGATTTCTGAAAAGCTGTTTGAGGTTTCAGAAATCGAGGGTCTGAGGCCTGATCAAGGCATGCTGGATCCTTGCGGTACAGGATTTCTGAAAAACTGTTTAGGTTCCAGAAATCGTGAGATCCATGGCCTGGTCAAGACACGCTGGATCCTTTGCAGTACAGAGGATTTCTGAAGAACTGTTTAGGTTCTGAAATCACTGTGTTCATGACCAGGTCAAGACACGCTGGGTCTTTTGCTGTGCAAAGGATTTCTGAAGGACTGTATAGGTTCCAGAAATCGTGGGGTCTGTGGACTGCTCAAGACAGGCTGGATCTCTTGCGGTACCAAGGATTTCTGAAAAACTGTTTAGGTTCCAGAAATCGAGGGGTCCTTGGCCTAGTCAAGGCACGATGGATCCTTTGCTGTACAGAGGAATTCTGAAAAGCTGTTTAGGTTCCAGAAATCGAGGGGTCTCGTCCGCCTGGCCAAGGCATGCTGGATCCAGAAATCAGGGCTTAGGTCCTGGTCAAGGGATGCTGGATCCCTGCTGTACAGCAGATTTATAAGAACTGTTTAGGTTCCAGAAATCACGGGTAATGCGGGTTTGGTCAGGCACGCTTGATCCCTAGCAGTGCAGAGGATTTCTGAAGAACTGTTTGTTTTCCAGAAATCGCATGGTCCATGGCCAGGTCAAGGCATGCTGGATCCCTTGCAGTACAGAGGATTTCGGAAGAACTGTTTAGGTTCCAGAAACTGCTCGGTCCATGGCCTGGTGAAGGCAAGCTGGCTCCCTTGTAGTACAGAGGATTTCTGAAGAACTGTTTAGGTTCCAGAAAATGTGGGGTCCATATCCTGGTCAAGGCGTGCTGGATCCCTTGCAGTACAGAGGATTCCTTAATAACTTTTTAGGTTCCAGAAACTGTGAGGTCCATGGCCTGGTAAAGGCACGGTGCATCCCTTGCAGTACAGAAGATTTCTGAAGAACTTTTAAGGTTACTGAAATCAAGGGGTCCATGGCGTTATCAGTGCAAGCTGGATCACTTGCAGTACAGCGGATTTCAGAAGAACTATTTGGGTTCCACAGATTGAGGGGTCCATGCCTGGTCAAGGCATGCTTGTATCCAGTGCGGTACAGAGGATTTCTGAAAACTGTTTAGGTTCCAGAAATTGAGTGGTCCATCGCCTGGTGAAGGCATCGTTGATCAATTGTGGTACAGCTGATTTCTGAAAACTGTTTAGGTTCCAGAAATCGAGGGGTCCATAGCATGGTCAAGGGATGATGGATACCTTGCTGTAGAGAGGATTTAAACCTGTTTTGTCCCAGAAATTGAAGGGTCCGTCCGCTTAGTCAAGGCACCATGGCTCCCTTGCTGTACAGTGGAATTCTGAAAAGCTGTTTAGCCTAGAAAATGAGGTGTCCATGGCCTGGTCAATGCACATTGATATCATGGCAAGTGAGCATTTGCAGCTGTTTAGGGTTCCAGAAATGGTGGGGTTGGTGTGCCTGGTCAAGGCACGCTGTATCCCTTTGCAGTACAGAGGATTTCTGAAAAACTGTTTAGGTTCCAGAAATGTGGGTCCATGTCCTGGTCAAGGCGTGCTGGATCCCTGCAGTACAGAGGATTTCTTAAGAACTTTTAGGTTCCAGAAACTGTGAGTCCATGGCCTGGTAAAGTACGGTGCATCCCTTGCAGTACAGAATTTCTGAAGAACTTTTAGGTTACTGAAATCAAGGGGTCCATAGCCTTATCAGGGCAAGCTGGATCCCTTGCAGTACAGCGGATTTCAGAAGAACTATTACGGTTCCAGAGATCGAGGGGTCCATGGCCTGGTCAAGGCATGCTGTATCCTGTGCAGTACAGAGGATTTCAGAAAAACTGTTTTGGTTCCAGAAATCAAGGGGTCCATCACCTGGTGAAGGCACGTTGGATCAATTGCTGTACAACTGATTTCTGAAAAACTGCTTAGGTTCCAGAAATCGAGGGTCCATGGCATGGTCAAGTATCGATGGATACCTTGCTGTAGAGAGGATTTCTGGAAAACTGTTTTGGTTCCGGAATCAGGGGTCCTGTCGCCTAGTCAAGGCAATAATGGATCCCTTGCTTGTACAGTGAATTCTGAAAAGCTGTTTAGCTTCCAGAAAATTTGGTGTCCATGGCCTGGTCAAGGCACACTGATACCATGCAGTACAGAGCATTTCAGAAAAGCTGTTTAGGTTCCAGAAATGGTGGGATCAGTTGCCTGGTCAAGGCACGCTGTATCCCTTGCAGTACAGAGGATTTCTGAAAAACTGTTTAGGTTCCAGAAATCGCAAGATCCGTGGCCTGATCAAGGCATGTTCGATCCTTTGCTGTACAATAGATATCTGAAGGACAGTTTAGGTTCCAGAAATCGTGGGTCCGTGGACTGCTCAAGGCAGGCTGGATCTCTTGCAGTAGAAAAGATTTCTGAAAAACTGTCTAGGTTCCAGAAATCGAGGGTCCGTCACCTGGTCAAGGCATATTAGATCAAATGTGTACAGCCGATTTCTGAAAACTGTTTAGGTTCCAGAAATCGAGGGTCTGTGTCCCAGTCAAGGCACACTGGATCAATACAGTACAGCAGATTTCTGAAAACTGTATAAGTACCAGAAAGCGAAGTACGTGGCCTGGTCAAGGCCACTGTATCCAGAATACACGGGCCTGTGTCCTGGTCAAGGAAACTGGATCCCTACAGCACAGCAGATTTCTGATGAACTGTTTAGTTCCAGAAATCATGGGGTAGGTGGCTTTGGTCAAGGCACGCTGCATCCTTGCAGTACAGAGGATTTCTGAAGAGCTGTTTGGTTCCAGAAATCACGGGTCCAAGGCCTGCGTCAAGGCATGCTGGATCCCATGCAGTACAGAGGATTTCTGAAGAACTGTATAGGTTCCAGATACCACTCGGGTCTGTGGCCTGGTGAAGCCAAGTTGGATCCCTTTGCAGTACAGAGAATTCTTACAACTGTTGAGGTTCCAGAAACTGGGTCCATGGTCTGGTCAGGCATGTGGGATCCCTTGCAGTACAGAGGATTTTGGAAGAACTGTTTAGGTTCCAGAATCCATGGGGTCTGTGGCTTCATCAAGGCATGCTGGATCAATTACAGTACAGAGGATTTCTGAAAAAGTGTTTAGGTTCCAGAACCTGGGGTCCACGGCCTGCTCAAGGCACGCTGGATCCCTTGCACTACAGCAGATTTCTGAAGAACTGGTTACGTTCCAGTAAATGGAGGGTAGATGGCCTGGTCAATGGCTACTGTATCCCTTGCGGAACAGAGGATTTCAGTGAAGAACTGTTCAGCTTCCAGAAATAGTGGGGTCCATGGCCTGGTCAAGGCGTGCTGGATCACTAGCAGTACAGAGGATTTTAGAAGAACCTAGGTTCCAGAAACCACGGGATCCATGGCCTAGTGATGGCATGCTGGATCTCTGGAAGTACAGAGGATTTCTGAAGAACTGTTTAGGTTCCAGAAACCGCAGGGTCCGTGGCCTGGTGATGGCATGCAGGGTCCCTTGCAGTACAGAGGATTTCTGAAGAATTGTTTAGGTTCCAGAAATGGGGTCAGTGGCCTGGTCAAGGCATGCTGCATCCCCTGCAGTACAGAGGATTTCGGAAGAACTGTTTTGGATCCGAAATCACTGGGTTCGCGGCCTGGTCAAGGCACGCTGGGTCCCTTGCTGTACAAAGGATTTCTGAAGAACTGTTTAGGTTCCAGAAAAAGTGGGGTCCGTGGACTGCTCAATGCAGGCTGGATCCCTTGTGGTACAAAGTATTTCTGAAAAACTGTTTAGGTTCCAGAAATCGAGAGGTCCTTGGCCTGGTCAAGGCACGCTGGATCAACTGCAGTGCAGCAGATTTCAGAAAAACTGTTTAATTTCCAGTAATCGCGGCGTAGATGGCCTGGTCAATGCACGCTGGATCCGGAATTCAAAGGGCCTGTGTCCTGCTCAAGGTACGCTGGATAACTTGCAGTAGAGAGAATTTCAGAAGAACGGTTTGGGTTCCAGAAATTGTGGGGTCGAAGGCCTGGTCAAGGCACGCTGGATCAATTGTGGTAAAGTGGATTTCTGAAGAACTGTTTAGGTTCCGGAGACTGCGTGGTCCATGGCCTGGTCAAGGCATGCTGGATGCCGTGCTGTACAGAGGATTTCTGAAGAAATGTTTAGGTTCCAGAAATCGCGGGGTCCATGGCCTGGTCAAGGCATGCTGAATCCTTTGCAGTACAGAGGATTTCTAAACAACTGTTTAGGGTACAGAAACCACGGGGTCTGTGGACTGCTCAAGGCAGGCTGGATCTCTTGCAGTACAAAGGATTTCTTAAAAACTGTTTTGGTTACAGAAATTGAGGGGTCCAAGGCCTAGTCAAGGCACGATGAATCCCTTGCTGTACAGAGGAATTCTGAAAGCTGTTTAGGTTCCAAAAATCGAGGGGTCTGTCGACTGGTCAAGGCATGCTGGATCCAGAATTCGCGGGGCCTGTGTCCTGGTCAAGGGATGCTGGATCCCTTGCGGCACAGAGGATTTCTGAAAAGCAGTTTAGATTCCTGAAATCAAGGGCACCGTGGCCTGATCATGGCATGCTGGATCCCTTGCAGTACAGAGGATTTCTGAAGAACTGTTTAGGTTCCAGAAACCATGAGATCCATGGCCTGGTAAAGGCAGGCTGTATCCCTTGTAGTACAGAGGATTTCTGAAGAACTGTTTAGGCTCCAGAAATTGGGGACCATGGCTGGTCATGGCATGCTGGATCCCATCCAGTAAAGAGGATTTCTGAAAACTGGTTATGTTCCACAAATCGAGGGGTCTGTGCCTGTCCAAGGCATGCTGGATTAATTGTGTACAGAGGATTTCTGAAAAACTGTTTAGGTTCCTGAATCTGAGTGGACTGTGGCCTGGTAATGGCAAGCTGGATCCCTTTGCAGTACAGCAGATTCCTGAAAAACTGTACAGGTTCCAGAAATTGAGGTCCGTGTGCCTGGTTGAGGCATGCTGGATCGCATGCAGTACAGTGGATTTAGAAGAACTATTTGCATTCCAGAAATCAAGGGTCCAAGGCCTGGACAAGGCATGTGGATCCTTAGTGTACAGAGGATTCTGAAAACTGTTTAGGTTCCAGAAATAGAGGGTCCATGGCCTGGTGAAGGCATATTGATCCTTTATGTAGAGAGGATTTTGATAAACTGTTTAGATTTCAGAAACTGTGGGGTCATGGCTTGTCAAGGCACTCTGGATCCCTTTGTGGTACAGGGGATTTCTGTAACGCTGTTTAGGTTCCAGAAATTGAGGGGTACGTGTCCTAGTCAAGGCACGATGGAACCCATACTGTACAGAGGAATTCTGAAAAACTGTTTAGGTTTCTGAAATAGAGGGGTCCGTCGCCTGGTCAAGGCACGCTGGACCAATTGCGGTACAGTGGATTTCTGAAAACTGTTTAGGTTCCAAAAAACGAGGGGTCCAAGGCCTGTTCAAGGCATGCTGGATCCCTTGTGGTACAGAGGATTTCTAAAAAACTGTTTAGGGTCCAGAAATGAGTTACTGTGGCCCAGTCAAGGCACGATGGATCCTTGCTGCAGAGGAATTCTGAAAAACTGTTTAGGGTCCAGAAATCGAGGGGTGCATCCCCTGGTCAAGGCACGCAGGACCAATTGCAGTAAAGTGGATCTCTGAAGAACTGGTTAGGTTCCAGAGACTGCGGGGTCCATGGCCTGGTCAAGGCATGCTGAATCCTTTGCAGTACAGAGGATTTCTAAAGAACTGTTTAGGTTACAGAAACCACGGGGTCTGAGGCATGGTGACGGCACGCAGGGTCCCTTGAAGTACAGAGGATTTCTGAAGAACTGTTAAGGTTCCAGAAATTGAAGGGTCCATGGCCTGGTCAAAGCACACTGGAAACCTTGCAGTACAGAGGATTTCTGAAAAGCAGTTTAGGTTTCAGAAATTGAGGGGTCCGAGGCCTGGTCAAGGCATGCTGGATCCCTTGAGGTACACAGGATTTCTGAAAAACTGTTTAGGTTCCCGAAATCGTGAGATCTGTGGCCTGGTCAAAGCACGCTGGATCCTTTGCAGTACAGAGGATTTCTGAAGAACTGTTTAGGTTCTGAAATCACTGGGTTCATGGCCTGGTCAAGGCATGCTGGGTCTTTTGCTGTACAAAGGATTTCTGAAGGACTGTATAGGTTCCAGAAATCATGGGGTCTGTGGACTGCTCAAGGCAGGCTGGATCTCTTGCAGTACAAAGGATTTCTTAAAAACTGTTTTGGTTTCAGAAATCGAGGGGTCCATGGCCTAGTCAAGGCACGATGAATCCCTTGCTGTACAGAGGAATTCTGAAAGCTGTTTAGGTTCCAAAAATCGAGGGGTCTGTCGACTGGTCAAGGCATGCTGGATCCAGAATTCGCGGGGCCTGTGTCCTGGTCAAGGATGCTGGATCCTTGCGGTACAGAGGATTTCTGAAAACTGTTTAGGTTCCAGAAACGAGGGTCCGTGGCCTGGTCAAGGCATGCTGGATCCCTTAGCGGCACAGAGGATTTCTAAAAACTGTGTAGGTTCCAGAAATCGAGGTTACCGTGGCCCAGTCAAGGCACGATGGATCCCTTGCTGTACAGAGGAATTCTGAAAACTGTTTAGGGTCCAGAAATCGAAGGTCCGTCCCTGGTCAAGGCACGCTGGATCAATTGCAGTAAAGTGGATCTCTGAAGAACTGATTAGGTTCCAGAGACTGCGGGTCCATGGCCTGGTCAAGGCATGCTGGATGCCGTGCTGCACAGAGGATTTCTGAAGAACTGTTTAGGTTATAGAAACCACGGGGTCCGAGGCCTGGTGAAGGCATGCAGGGTCCCTTGCAGTTCAGAGGATTTCTGAAGAACTGTAAAGGTTCCAGAAATCGAAGGGTCCATGGCCCTGTCAAGGCACACTGGAAACCTTGCAGTACAGAGGATTTCGGAAAAGCTGTTTAGGTTTCAGAAATCGAGGGTCTGAGGCCTGATCAAGGCATGCTGGATCCTCGGTACACAGGATTTCTGAAAACTGTTTAGGTTCCAGAAATCGTGAGATCCATGGCCTGGTCAAGACACGCTGGATCCTTTGCAGTACAGAGGATTTCTGAAGAACTGTTTAGGTTCTGAAATCACTGTGTTCATGACCAGGTCAAGGCACGCTGGGTCTTTTGCTGTGCAAAGGATTTCTGAAGGACTGTATAGGTTCCAGAAATCGTGGGGTCTGTGGACTGCTCAAGACAGGCTGGATCTCTTACGGTACAAAGGATTTCTGAAAAACTGTTTAGGTTCCAGAAATCGAGGGGTCCTTGGCCTAGTCAAGGCACGATGGATCCCTTGCTGTACAGAGGAATTCTGAAAAGCTGTTTAGGTTCCAGAAATCGAGGGGTCTGTCGCCTGGCCAAGGCATGCTGGATCCAGAAATCGTGGCTTGTGTCCTGGTCAAGGGATGCTGGATCCCTGCTGTACAGCAGATTTATAAAAACTGTTTAGGTTCCAGAAATCGTGGGTAGTGGTTGGTCAGGGCACGCTGGATCCCTAGCAGTGCAGAGGATTTCTGAAGAACTGTTTGTTTTCCAGAAATCGCATGGTCCATGGCCAGGTCAAGGCATGCTGGATCCCTTGCAGTCACAGAGGATTTCGGAAGAACTGTTTAGGTTCCAGAAACTGCTCGGTCCATGGCCTGGTGAAGGCAAGCTGGCTCCCTTGTAGTACAGAGGATTTCTGAAGAACTGTTTAGGTTCCAGAAAATGTGGTCCATGTCCTGGTCAAGGCGTGCTGGATCCCTTGCAGTACAGAGGATTCCTTAAGAACTTTTTAGGTTCCAGAAACTGTGAGGTCCATGGCCTGGTAAAGGCACGGTGCATCCCTTGCAGTACAGAAGATTTCTGAAGAACTTTTTAGGTTACTGAAATCAAGGGGTCCATGGCCTTATCAGTGCAAGCTGGATCCCTTGCAGTACAGCGGATTTCAGAAGAACTATTTGGGTTCCAGAGATCGAGGGGTCCATGGCCTGGTCAAGGCATGCTGTATCCCGTGCGGTACAGAGGATTTCTGAAAAACTGTTTAGGTTCCAGAAATTGAGTGGTCCATCGCCTGGTGAAGGCACGTTGGATCAATTGAGGTACAGCTGATTTCTGAAAAACTGTTTAGGTTCCAGAAATCGAGGGGTCCATGGCATGGTCAAGGCACGATGGATACCTTGCTGTAGAGAGGATTTCTGGAAAATTGTTTTGGTTCCAGAAATTGAGGGGTCCGTCGCCTTGTCAAAGCACGATGGATCCCTTGCTGTACCGTGGAATTCTGAAAAGCTGTTTAGCTTCCAGAAAATGAGGTGTCCATGGCCTGGTCAAGGCACACTGGATACCATGCAGTACAGAGCATTTCAGAAAAGCTGTTTAGGTTCCAGAAATGGTGGGGTCAGTTGCCTGGTCAAGGCACGCTGTATCCCTTGCAGTACAGAGGATTTCTGAAAAACTGTTTAGGTTCCAGAAAATGTGGGGTCCATGTCCTGGTCAAGGCGTGCTGGATCCCTTGCAGTACAGAGGATTTCTTAAGAACTTTTTAGGTTCCAGAAACTGTGAGGTCCATGGCCTGGTAAAGGCACGGTGCATCCCTTGCAGCACAGAAGATTTCTGAAGAACTTTTTAGGTTACTGAAATCAAGGGGTCCATGGCCTTATCAGTGCAAGCTGGATCCCTTGCAGTACAGCGGATTTCAGAAGAACTATTTGGGTTCCAGAGATCGAGGGGTCCATGGCCTGGTCAAGGCATGCTGTATCCCGTGTGGTACAGAGGATTTCTGAAAAACTGTTTAGGTTCCAGAAATTGAGTGGTCCATCGCCTGGTGAAGGCACGTTGGATCAATTGTGGTACAGCTGATTTCTGAAAAACTGTTTAGGTTCCAGAAATCGAGGGGTCCATGGCATGGTCAAGGCACGATGGATACCTTGCTGTAGAGAGGATTTCTGGAAAATTGTTTTGGTTCCAGAAATTGAGGGGTCCGTCGCCTTGTCAAAGCACGATGGATCCCTTGCTGTACCGTGGAATTCTGAAAAGCTGTTTAGCTTCCAGAAAATGAGGTGTCCATGGCCTGGTCAAGGCACACTGGATACCATGCAGTACAGAGCATTTCAGAAAAGCTGTTTAGGTTCCAGAAATGGTGGGGTCAGTTGCCTGGTCAAGGCACGCTGTCTCCCTTGCAGTACAGAGGATTTCTGAAAAACTGTTTAGGTTCCAGAAAATGTGGGGTCCATGTCCTGGTCAAGGCGTGCTGGATCCCTTGCAGTACAGAGGATTCCTTAAGAACTTTTTTAGGTTCCAGAAACCGTGAGGTCCATGGCCTGGTAAAGGCACGGTGCATCCCTTGCAGTACAGAATTTCTGAAGAACTTTTTAGGTTACTGAAATCAAGGGGTCCATGGCCTTATCAGGGCAAGCTGGATCCCTTGCAGTACAGCGGATTTCAGAAGAACTATTTGGGTTCCAGAGATCGAGGGGTCCATGGCCTGGTCAAGGCATGCTGTATCCTGTGCGGTACAGAGGATTTCAGAAAAACTGTTTTGGTTCCAGAAATCGAGGGGTCCATCACCTGGTGAAGGCACGTTGGATCAATTGCGGTACAACTGATTTCTGAAAAACTGCTTAGGTTCCAGAAATCGAGGGGTCCATGGCATGGTCAAGGCACGATGGATACCTTGCTGTAGAGAGGATTTCTGGAAAACTGTTTTGGTTCCAGAAATCGAGGGGTCCGTCGCCTAGTCAAGGCACAATGGATCCCTTGCTGTACAGTGGAATTCTGAAAAGCTGTTTAGCTTCCAGAAAATGAGGTGTCCATGGCCTGGTCAAGGCACACTGGATACCATGCAGTACAGAGCATTTCAGAAAAGCTGTTTAGGTTCCAGAAATGGTGGGTCAGTTGCCTGGTCAAGGCACGCTGTATCCCTTGCAGTACAGAGGATTTCTGAAAAACTGTTTAGGTTCCAGAAATCGCAAGATCCGTGGCCTGATCAAGGCATGTTCGATCCTTTGCTGTACAATGGATATCTGAAGGACAGTTTAGGTTCCAGAAATCGTGGGTCCGTGGACTGCTCAAGGCAGGCTGGATCTCTTGCAGTAGAAAGGATTTCTGAAAAACTGTCTAGGTTCCAGAAATCGAGGGGTCCGTCACCTGGTCAAGGCATATTAGATCAAATGTGGTACAGCGGATTTCTGAAAAACTGTTTAGGTTCCAGAAATCGAGGGGTCTGTGTCCCAGTCAAGGCACACTGGATCAATAGCAGTACAGCAGATTTCTGAAAAACTGTTTAAGTACCAGAAATCGCGGCGTACGTGGCCTGGTCAAGGCACGCTGGATCCAGAATTCACGGGGCCTGTGTCCTGGTCAAGGGAAACTGGATCCCTTGCCGTACAGCAGATTTCTGATGAACTGTTTAGGTTCCAGAAATCATGGGGTAGGTGGCTTGGTCAAGGCACGCTGCATCCCTTGCAGTACAGAGGATTTCTGAAGAGCTGTTTGGGTTCCAGAAATCACGGGGTCCATGGCCTGGTCAAGGCATGCTGGATCCCATGCAGTACAGAGGATTTCTGAAGAACTGTTTAGGTTCCAGATACCACTCGGTCTGTGGCCTGGTGAAGCCAAGCTGGATCCCTTGCAGTACAGAGAATTTCTGAAGAACTGTTTAGGTTCCAGAAACTGTGGGGTCCATGCCCTGGTGAAGCCATGCTGTATCCCTTGCAGTACAGAGGATTTCTGAAGAACTGTTTAGGTTCCAGAAAAAGTGGGGTCTGTGGACTGCTCAAGGCAGGCTGGATCCCTTGCAGTACAAAGGATTTCTGAAAAACTGTTTAGGTTCCAGAAATCGAGAGGTCCTTGGCCTGGTCAAGGCACGCTGAATCAACTGCAGTGCAGCAGATTTCAGAAACTGTTTAAGTTCCAGTAATCGGCATAGATGGCCTGGTCAATGACGCTGGATCCAGAATTCACAGGCCTGTGTCCTGGTCAAGGCACGCTGGATCCCTTGCAGTAGAGAGAATTTCTGAAGAACGGTTTGTGTTCCAGAAATTGCGGGTTGATGGCCTGTCAAGGAACGCTGGATCCCTTGCAGTACAGCGGATTTCTGAAGATCTGTTTAGGTGCCAGAAACCGCGGGGTCCATGGCCTGGTGAAGTTAAGCTGGATCCCTTACAGTACAGAGAATTTCTGAAGTACTGTTAAGATTCTAGAAATTGAGGGGGACCGTGGCCTGGTCATGGCACAATAGAACCCATCCAGTAAAGAAGATTTTTGAAGAACTGTTTAGGTTCCAGAAACTGCAGGGTCCATGCCCTGGTCAAGGCATGCCAGATCCCTTGCAGTACAGAGGATTCCTGAAGAACTGCTTAGGTTCCAGAAACTGCATTGCCCATGGACTGGTCAAGGCACGCTGTATCCCTTGCAGTACAAAGGATTTTGGAAGAACTGTTTAGGTTCCAGAAACCGTGGGGTCCGTGGCCTCATCAAGGCACACTGGATCCCATTCAGTACAGAAGATTCCTGAAAAACTGTTTTGGTTCCAGAAATCAAGGGATCCGTGGCCTCACCAAGGCATGCTGGATCCCTTACGGTACAGAGGATTCCTGAAAAACTGTTTCGGATGCTGAAATCGAGCTGCCCATCACCTAATCAAGGCACGCTGGATCCCTTTTGGTACAGAGGATTTCTGAAAAACTGTTTAGGTTCCAGATATCAAGGGGGTCCATGGCCTGGTTAAGGCACGCTGGATCCCTTGTGGTACAGAGGATTTCTGAAAAGCAGTTTAGATTCCTGAAATCAAGGGGACCATGGCCTGATCATGGCATGCTGGATCCCTTGCAGTACAGAGGATTTCTGAAGAACTGTTTAGGTTCCAGAAACCATGAGATCCATGGCCTGGTAAAGGCAGGCTGTATCCCTTGCAGTACAGAGGATTTCTGAAGAACTGTTTAGGCTCCAGAAATCGAGGGGACCATGGCCTGGTCATGGCATGCTGGATCCCATCCAGTAAAGAGGATTTCTGAAAAACTGCTTATGTTCCACAAATCGAGGGGTCTGTGGCCTGTTCAAGGCATGCTGGATTAATTGTGGTACAGAGGATTTCTGAAAACTGTTTAGGTTCCTGAATTCTGAGGACTGTGGCCTGGTAATGGCAAGCTGGATCCCTTGCAGTACAGTGATTCCTGAAAAACTGTACAGGTTCCAGAAATTGAGGGGTCCGTGGCCTGGTTGAGGCATGCTGGATCGCTTGCAGTACAGTGGATTTTAGAAGAACTATTTGCATTCCAGAAATCAAGGGGTCCAAGGCCTGGTCAAGGCATGGTGGATCCCGTGCTGTACAGAGGATTTCTGAAAAACTGTTTAGGTTCCAGAAATAGAGGGGTCCATCGCCTGGTGAAGGCATATTGGATCCCTTGCGGTAGAGAGGATTTCGGATAAACTGTTTAGGTTTCAGAAACCGCGGGGTCTGTGGCCTTGTCAAGGCACTCTGGATCCCTTGTGGTACAGGGGATTTCTGTAACGCTGTTTAGGTTCCAGAAATTGAGGGGTATGTGTCCTAGTCAAGGCACGGTGGATCCCATACTGTACAGAGGAATTCTGAAAAACTGTTTAGGTTCCTGAAATAGAGGGGTCCGTCGCCTGGTCAAGGCACGCTGGACCAATTGCGGTACAGTGGATTTCTGAAAAACTGTTTAGGTTCCAGAAAATGAGGGGTCCGTGGCCTGGTCAAGGCATGCTGGATCCCTTGCGGTACAGAGGATTTCTAAAAAACTGTGTAGGTTCCAGAAATCGAGGTTACTGTGGCCCAGTCAAGGCACGATGGATCCCTTGCTGTACAGAGGAATTCTGAAAAACTGTTTAGGGTCCAGAAATCGAGGGGTCCGTCCCCTGGTCAAGGCACGCTGGATCAATTGCAGTAAAGTGGATCTCTGAAGAACTGATTAGGTTCCAGAGACTGCGGGTCCATGGCCTGGTCAAGGCATGCTGGATGCCGTGCTGCACAGAGGATTTCTGAAGAACTGTTTAGGTTATAGAAACCACGGGGTCCGAGGCCTGGTGAAGGCATGCAGGGTCCCTTGCAGTTCAGAGGATTTCTGAAGAACTGTAAAGGTTCCAGAAATCGAAGGGTCCATGGCCTGGTCAAGGCACACTGGAAACCTTGCAGTACAGAGGATTTCTGAAAAGCTGTTTAGGTTTCAGAAATTGAGGGGTCTGAGGCCTGATCAAGGCATGCTGGATCCCTTGCGGTACACAGGATTTCTGAAAAACTGTTTAGGTTCCAGAAATCGTGAGATCCATGGCCTGGTCAAGACACGCTGGATCCTTTGCAGTACAGAGGATTTCTGAAGAACTGTTTAGGTTCTGAAATCACTGTGTTCATGACCAGGTCAAGGCACGCTGGGTCTTTTGCTGTGCAAAGGATTTCTGAAGGACTGTATAGGTTCCAGAAATCGTGGGGTCTGTGGACTGCTCAAGACAGGCTGGATCTCTTGCGGTACAAAGGATTTCTGAAAAACTGTTTAGGTTCCAGAAATCGAGGGGTCCTTGGCCTAGTCAAGGCACGATGGATCCCTTGCTGTACAGAGGAATTCTGAAAAGCTGTTTAGGTTCCAGAAATCGAGGGGTCTGTCGCCTGGCCAAGGCATGCTGGATCCAGAAATCGCGGGGCTTGTGTCCTGGTCAAGGGATGCTGGATCCCTTGCTGTACAGCAGATTTATAAAGAACTGTTTAGGTTCCAGAAATCGTGGGTACGTGGCTTGGTCAGGGCACGCTGGATCCCTAGCAGTGCAGAGGATTTCTGAAGAACTGTTTGTTTTCCAGAAATCGCATGGTCCATGGCCAGGTCAAGGCATGCTGGATCCCTTGCAGTACAGAGGATTTCGGAAGAACTGTTTAGGTTCCAGAAACTGCTCGGTCCATGGCCTGGTGAAGGCAAGCTGGCTCCCTTGTAGTACAGAGGATTTCTGAAGAACTGTTTAGGTTCCAGAAAATGTGGGGTCCATGTCCTGGTCAAGGCGTGCTGGATCCCTTGCAGTACAGAGGATTCCTTAAGAACTTTTTAGGTTCCAGAAACTGTGAGGTCCATGGCCTGGTAAAGGCACGGTGCATCCCTTGCAGTACAGAAGATTTCTGAAGAACTTTTTAGGTTACTGAAATCAAGGGGTCCATGGCCTTATCAGTGCAAGCTGGATCCCTTGCAGTACAGCGGATTTCAGAAGAACTATTTGGGTTCCAGAGATCGAGGGGTCCATGGCCTGGTCAAGGCATGCTGTATCCCATGCGGTACAGAGGATTTCTGAAAAACTGTTTAGGTTCCAGAAATTGAGTGGTCCATCGCCTGGTGAAGGCACGTTGGATCAATTGTGGTACAGCTGATTTCTGAAAAACTGTTTAGGTTCCAGATATCGAGGGGTCCATGGCATGGTCAAGGCATGATGGATAACTTGCTGTAGAGAGGATTTCTGGAAAACTGTTTTGGTTCCAGAAATTGAGGGGTTCGTCGCCTAGTCAAGGCACGATGGATCCCTTGCTGTACAGTGGAATTCTGAAAAGCTGATTAACTTCCAGAAAATGAGGTGTCCATGGCCTGGCCAAGGCACACTGGATACCATGCAGTACAGAGCATTTCAGAAAAGCTGTTTAGGTTCCAGAAATGGTGGGGTCAGTTGCCTGGTCAAGGCACGCTGTCTCCCTTGCAGTACAGAGGATTTCTGAAAAACTGTTTAGGTTCCAGAAATGTGGGGTCCATGTCCTGGTCAAGGCGTGCTGGATCCCTTGCAGCAGAGGATTCTTAAGAACTTTTAGGTTCCAGAAACCGTGAGTCCATGGCCTGGTAAAGGCACGGTGCATCCCTTGCAGTACAGAATTTCTGAAGAACTTTTTAGGTTACTGAAATCAAGGGTCCATGGCCTTATCAGGGCAAGCTGATCCTTGCAGTACAGCGATTTCAGAAGAACTATTTGGTCCAGAGATCGGGGGTCCATGGCCTGGTCAAGGCATGCTGTATCCTGTGCGGTACAGAGGATTTCAGAAAAACTGTTTTGGTTCCAGAAATCGAGGGGTCCATCACCTGGTGAAGGCACGTTGGATCAATTGAGGTACAACTGATTTCTGAAAAACTGCTTAGGTTCCAGAAATCAAGGGGTCCATGGCATGGTCAAGGCACGATGTATACCTTGCTGTAGAGAGGATTTATGGAAACTGTTTTGGTTCCAGAAATCGAGGGGTCCATCGCCTGGTGAAGGCACGTTGGATCAATTGCGGTACAACTGATTTCTGAAAAACTGCTTAGGTTCCAGAAATCGAGGGGTCCATGGCATGGTCAAGGCACGATGGATACCTTGCTGTAGAGAGGATTTCTGGAAAACTGTTTTGGTTCCGGAAATCGAGGGGTCCGTCCCCTAGTCAAGGCACAATGGATCCCTTGCTGTACAGTGGAATTCTGAAAAGCTGTTTAGCTTCCAGAAAATGAGGTGTCCATGGTCTGGTCAAGGCACACTGGATACCATGCAGTACAGAGCATTTCAGAAAAGCTGTTTAGGTTCCAGAAATGGTGGGGTCAGTTTCCTGGTCAAGGCACGCTGTATCCCTTGCAGTACAGAGGATTTCTGAAAAACTGTTTAGGTTCCTGAAATCGCAAGATCCGTGGCCTGATCAAGGCATGTTCGATCCTTTGCTGTACAATGGATATCTGAAGGACAGTATAGGTTCCGGAAATCGTGGGTCCGTGGACTGCTCAAGGCAGGCTGGATCTCTTGCAGTATAAAGGATTTCTGAAAAACTGTCTAGGTTCCAGAAATCGAGGGGTCCGTCGCCTGGTCAAGGCATATTAGATCAAATGTGGTACAGCGGATTTCTGAAAAACTGTTTAGGTTCCAGAAATCGAGGGGTCTGTGTCCCAGTCAAGGCACACTGGATCAATAGCAGTACAGCAGATTTCTGAAAAACTGTTTAAGTACCAGAAATCGCGGCGTACGTGGCCTGGTCAAGGCACGCTGGATCCAGAATTCACGGGGCCTGTGTCCTGGTCAAGGGAAACTGGATCCCTTGCCGTACAGCAGATTTCTGATGAACTGTTTAGGTTCCAGAAATCATGGGGTAGGTGGCTTGGTCAAGGCATGCTGCATGCCTTGCAGTACAGAGGATTTCTGAAGAGCTGTTTGGGTTCCAGAAATCACGGGGTCCATGGCCTGGTCAAGGCATGCTGGATCCCATGCAGTACAGAGGATTTCTGAAGAACTGTTTAGGTTTCAGATACCACTCGGTCTGTGGCCTGGTGAAGCCAAGCTGGATCCCTTGCAGTACAGAGAATTTCTGAAGAACTGTTTAGGTTCCAGAAACTGTGGGGTCCATGCCCTGGTGAAGCCATGCTGGATCCTCTTGCAGTACAGAGGATTTCTAAAGAACTGTTTAGGTTCCAGAAACTGTGGGGTCCATGGCCTGGTCAGGGCATGCGGGATCCCTTACAGTGCAGAGGATTTTGGAAGAACTGTTTTGGTTCCAGAATCCGAGGGGTCTGTGGCCTCATCAAGGCATGCTGGATCAATTACAGTACAGAGGATTTCTGAAAAGGTGTTTAGGTTCCAGAACTCGTGGGGTCCACGGCCTGCTCAAGGCACGCTGGATCCCTTGCACTACAGCAGATTTCTGAAGAACTGGTTACGTTCCAGTAAACGGAGGGTAAATGGCCTGGTCAATGCATACTGTATCCCTTGCAGTACAGTGGATTTCAGAAGAACTGTTCAGCTTCCAGTAATCGTGGGGTCCATGGCCTGGTCAAGGCGTGCTGGATCACTAGCAGTACAGAGGATTTTAGAAGAATTGCTTAGGTTCCAGAAACCACGGTATCCATGGCCTAGTGATGGCACGCTGGATCTCTGGAAGTACAGAGGATTTCTGAAGAACTGTTTAGGTTCCAGAAACCGCAGGGTCCATGGCCTGGTGAAGGCAAGCGGGTCCTTGCTGTACAGAGGATTTCTGAAGAACGGTTTGGCTACAGAACCATGTGGTCGTGGCCTGGTGATGGCATGCATGGTCCCTGCAGTACAGAGGATTTGAAGAACTGTTTAGGTTCCAGAAATTGGGTCAGTGGCCTGGTAAAGGCACGCTGCATCCCTGCTGTACAAAGGATTTCTAAAGAACTGTTTAGGTTCCAGAAAAAGTGATGTCCGTGGACTGCTCAAGGCAGGCTGGATCCCTTGTGGTACAAAGGATTTCTGAAAAACTGTTTAGGTTCCAGAAATCGAGAGGTCCTTGGCCTGGTCAAGGCACACTGGATCAACTGCAGTGCAGCAGATTTCAGAAAAACTGTTTAAGTTCCAGTAATCGCGGCATAGATGGCCTGGTCAATGCATGCTGGATCCAGAATTCACAGGGCCTGTGTCCTGGTCAAGGTACGCTGGATCCCTTGCAGTAGAGTGAATTTCTGAAGAACGGTTTGGGTTCCAGAAATTGCGGGGTCGATGGCCTGGTCAAGGCACGCTGGATCAATTGTGGTAAAGTGGATTTCTGAAGAACTGTTTAGGTTCCAGAAACTGCGGGGTCCATGTCCTGGTCAAGGCATGCTGGATGCCTTGCTGTACAGAGGATTTCTGAAGAACTGCTTAGGTTCCAGAAATTCGTGGGTCCATGGCCTGGTCAAGGCATGCTGAATCCTTGCAGTACAGAGGATTTCTAAGAACTGTTTAGGTTACAGAAACCACGGGTCTGAGGCATGGTGAAGGCACGCAGGGTCCCTTGAAGTACAGATGATTTCTGAAGAACTGTTAAGGTTCCAGAAATTGAAGGGTCCATGGCCTGGTCAAAGCACACTGGAAACCTTGCAGTACAGAGGATTTCTGAAAAGCTGTTTAGGTTTCAGAAATCGAGGGGTCTGAGGCTCGATCAAGGCATGCTGGATCCCTATGTGTACACAGGATTTCTGAAACTGTTTAGGTTCTTGAAATCGTGAGATCCTGGCCTGGTCCGCTACTTGGATCTTTGCAGTACAGAGGATTTCTGAAGAACTGTTTAGGTTCTGAAATCACTGGGTTCATGGCCTGGTCAAGGCATGCTGGGTCTTTTGCTGTACAAAGGATTTCTGAAGGACTGTATAGGTTCCAGAAATCATGGGGTCTGTGGACTGCTCAAGGCAGGCTGGATCTCTTGCAGTACAAAGGATTTCTTAAAAACTGTTTTGGTTCCAGAATTCGAGGGGTCCATGGCCTAGTCAAGGCACAATGAATCCCTTGCTGTACAGAGGAATTCTGAAAGCTGTTTAGGTTCCAAAAATCGAGGGGTCTGTCGACTGGTCAAGGCATGCTGGATCCAGAATTCCCGGGGCCTGTGTCCTGGTCAAGGGATGCTGGATCCCTTGCGGTACAGCGGATTTCTGAAGATCTGTTTAGGTTCCAGAAATTGTGGTGTACGTGGCTTGGTCAGGGTATGCTGGATCCCTACCAGTGCATAGGATTTCTGAAGAACTGTTTGTTTTCCAGAAATCGCGGGGTCCATGGCCAGGTCAAGGCATGCAGGATCCCTTGCAGTACAGAGTATTTCGGAAGAACTGTTTAGGTTCCAGAAACTGCGGGGTCCATTCCCAGGTCAAGGTGTGCTGGATCCCTTGCAGTACAGAGGATTTCTGAAGAACTGTTTAGGTTCTAGAAACTGGGTGGTCCATGTCCTGGTCAAGGCGTGCTGGATCCCTTGCAGTACAGAGGATTTCTTAAGAACTTTTTAGGCTCCAGAAACCGCGAGGTCCATGGCCTGGTAAAGGCATGGTGCATCCTTTCCAGTACAGAAGATTTCTGAAGAACTTTTTAGGTTACTGAAATCAAGGGGTCCATGGTCTAATCAGGGCAAGCTGGATCCCTTGCAGTACAGCGGATTTCAGAAGAACTATTTGGGTTCCAGAAATCGAGGGGTCCATGGCCTGGTCAAGGCATGGTGGATCCCGTGTGGTACAGAGGATTTCTGGAAAACTATTTAGGTTCCAGAAATCGAGGGGTCCACCGCCTGGTGAAAGCACGTTGGATCAATTGCGGTACAGCTGATTTCTGAAAAACTGTTTAGGTTCCAAAATCGAGGGGTCCATGGCATGGTCAAGGCACAATGGATACCTTGCTGTAGAGAGGATTTCTGGAAAACAGTTTTGGTTCCAGAAATTGAGGGGTCCGTCGCCTAGTCAAGGCACGACAGAACCCTTGCTGTACAGTGGAATTCTGAAAAGCTGTTTAGCTTCCAGAAATCGAGGTGTCCATGGCCTGGTCAAGGCACACTGGATACCGTGCATTACAGAGCATTTCAGAAAAGCTGTTTAGGTTCCAGAAATGGTGGGGTCAGGTGCCTGGTCAAGGCACGCTGTATCCCTTGCAGTACAGAGGATTTCTTAAAAACTGTTTAGGTTCCAGAAATCATGAGATCTATGGCCTGATCAAGGCATGCTGGATCCTTTGCTGTATAACGGATTTCTGAAGGACAGTTTAGGTTCCAGAAATCGTGGGTCCGTGGACTGCTCAAGGCAGGCTGGATCTCTTGTGGTACAAAAGATTTCTGAAAAACTGTCTAGGTTCCAGAAATCTAGGGGTCCGTCGCCTGGTCAAGGCATGTTAGATCAAATGTGGTACAGCGGATTTCTGAAAACCTGTTTAGGTTCCAGAAATCGAGAGGTCCGTGTCCCAGTCAAGGAACACTGGATCAATTGCAGTACAGCAGATTTCTGAAAAACTGTTTAAGTACCAGAAATCGTGGCGTACGTGGTCTGGTTAAGGCATGCTGGATCCAGAATTCACGGGGCCTGTGTCCTGGTCAAGGGACGCTGGATCCCTTGCCGTACAGCAGATTTCTGATGAACTGTTTGGGGTCCAGAAATCGAGGGGTCCATGGCCTGGTCAAGGCATGCTGGATCCCATGCAGTACAGAGGATTTTTGAAGAACTGTTTAGGTTCCAGATACCGCTCGGTCTGTGGCCTGGTGAAGCCAACCTGGATCCCTTACAGTACAGAGGATTTCTGAAGAACTGTTTAGGTTCCAGAAACTGTGGGTCCATGCCTGGTCAAGGCGGCTGGATCCCTTGCAGTACAGAGGATTTCTGAAGAACTGTTTAGGTTCCAGAAACTGTGGGGTCCATGGCCTGTCAGGGCATGTGGGATCCCTGCAGTACAGAGGATTTTGAAGAACTGTTTAGGTTCCAGAAACTATGGGGTCGTGGCTTCTACAAGGCATGCTGGATCAATTATACAGAGGATTTCTGAAAAGTGTTTAGGTTCCAGAACTCGTGGGGTCCACGGCCTGCTCAAGGCACACTGGATCCCTTGCACTACAGCAGATTTCTGAAGAACTGGTTACGTTCCAGTAAATGGAGGGTAAATATCCTGGTCAATGCAATCTGTATCTCTTGCAGTACAGAGGATTTCAGAAGAACTGTTTAGCTTCCAGAAATCATTGGTCCATGGCCTGGTCAAGGCATGCTGGATCCCTAGCAGTACAGAGGATTTAAGAAGAACTGCTTAGGTTCCAGAAACCATGGGGTCCATGGCCTAGTGATGGCACGCTGGATCTCTGGAAGTACCGAAGATTTCTGAAGAACTGTTTAGGTTCCAGAAACCGCGGAGTCCATGGCCTGGTGAAGGCATGCTGGATCCCTTACTGTACAGAGGATTTCTGAAGAACGGTTTAGGCTACAGTAGCCATGGGGTCCATGGCCCAGCGAAGGCATGCAGGGTCCCTTGCAGTACAGAGGATTTCTGAAGAACTGTTTAGGTTCCAGAAACCGCGGGGTCCGTGACCTGCTGAAGGCACACTGGATACCTTGATGTACAGAGGATTTCTTAAGAACTGTTTTGGTTCCAGAAATTGAGGTGTCCAAGGCCTGGTCAAGGCACGCTGGATCCAAGAGCAGCACAGAGGATTTCTGAAAACCTGATTAGGTTTCAGAAATTGAGGGGTCCTTGGCCTGGTCAAGGCATGCTGGATCCATTATACTACAGAGGATTTCTGAAAAGCTGTTTTCATTCCAGGAATTGAGGGGTCCATGGCCTGGTCAAGGTACGCTGGATCCTGTGCAGTACAATGGATTTCTGAAAAACTATTTACGTTCCAGAAATCGATGGGTACATGGCCTGGTCAAGGCATGCTGGATCCCTTGTGGTAGAGAGTATTTCTGAAAACCAGCTTAGGTTCCAGAAATCGAGGGGTCCATGGCCTGGTCAAGGCTTGCTGGATCCCTTGTAATACAGAGGATTTCTGAAAAACAGTTTAGATTCCTGAAATCGAGGGGACTGTGCCCTGGTCATGGCACGCTGGATCCCTTGCAGTACAGGGGATTTCTGAAGAACTGTTTAGGTTCCAGAAATTGAGGGGACCATGGCCTGATCATGGGACACTGAATCCCATCCAGTAAAGAGCATTTCTAAAAAACTGCTTAGGTTCCAGAAATCAATGGGTTTGTGTCCTGTTCAAGGCACACTGGATTAATTGCGGTACGAGGATTTCTGAAAAATTGTTTAGGTTCCTGAAATTGAGGGGACCGTGGCCTGAAAATGGGAAGCTGGATCCCATGCAGTACAGTGGATATCTGAAAAACTGTTTCAGTTCAAATCACTGTCTTGGTCCATATCAGGGCATGCTGGGTCCCTTGCTGTTCAAAGGATTTCTGAAGAACTGTTTAGGTTCCAGAAAAAGTGTGGTCTGTGGACTGCTCAAGGCAGGCTGGATCCCTTGCAGTACAAAGGATTTCAGAAAAACTGTTTAGGTTCCAGAAATCGAGGGGTCCATGGCCTGGTCAAGGCACGCTGGATCAATTGCAGTGCAGCAGATTTCAGAAAAACTGTTTAAGTTCCAGTAATCGCGGTATAGATGGCCTGGTCAACGCACGCTGGATCTAGAATTCACAGGGCCTATGTCCTGGTCAAGGCATGCTGGATCCCTTGCAGTAGAGAGAATTTCTGAAGAACGGTTTGAGTTCCAGAAATTGCAGGGTTGATGGCCTGGTCAAGGCACGCTGGATCCCTTGCAGTACAGCGGATTTCAGAAGAACTGTATAGGTGCCAGAAACCGCTGGGTCCATGGTCTGGTGAAGTTAAGCTGGATCCCTTGCGGTACAGAGAATGTCTGAAGAACTGTTCAGGTTCCAGAAATTGAGGGGACCGTGGCCTGGTCATGGCACACTGGAACCCATCCAGTAAAGATTTTTGAAGAACTGTTTAGGTTCCAGAAACTGCAGGGTCCATGCCCTGGTCAAGGCATGCCGGATCCCTTGCATTACAGAGGATTCCTGAAGAACTGCTTAGGTTCCAGAAACTGTGTGGTCCATGGCCTGGTCAAGGCATGCTGGATCTCTTGCAGTACAGATGATTTTGGAAGAACTGTTTAGGTTCCAGAAACTGCAAGGTCTGTGGCCTCATCAAGGCACACTGAATCCCATGCAGTACAGAGGATTCTTGAAAAACTGTTTTGGTTCCAGAAATCAAGGGATCCGTGGCCTCACCAAGGCACACTGGATCCCTTATGGTACAGAGGTTTCCTGAAAAACTATTTAGGTTGCTGAAATCGAGCTGGCCATCGCCTGATCAAGGCACGCTGGATCCCTTTTGGTACAGAGGATTTCTGAAAAACTGTTTAGGTTACAGAAATCAAGGGGTCCATGGTCTGGTCAAGGCACGCTGGATCCGTTGTGGTACAGAGGATTTCTGAAAAGCAGTTTAGATTCCTGAAATCGAGGGGACCATGGCCTGATCATGGCATGCAGGATCCCTTGCAGTACAGAGGATTTCTGAAGAACTGTTTAGGCTCCAGAAATCGAGGGGACCATGGCCTGGTCATGGCATGCTGGATCCCATCCAGTAAAGAGGATTTCTGAAAAACTGCTTATGTTCCAGAAATTGAGGGGTCTGTGGCCTGTTCAAGGCACGCTGGATTAATTGCAGTACAGAGGATTTCAGAAGAACTGTTTAGGTGCCAGAAACCACTGTGTCCATGGTCTGGTGAAGATATGCTGGATCTCTTGCGGTACAGAGAATGTCTAAAGAACTGTTCAGGTTCCAGAAATTGAGGGGACCATGGCCTGGTCATGGCACACTGGAACCCATCCAGTAAAGATTTTTGAAGAACTGTTTAGGTTCCAGAAACTGCGGGGTCCATGCCCTGGTCAAGGCATGCCGGATCCCTTGCATTACAGAGGATTCCTGAAGAACTGCTTAGGTTCCAGAAACTGCGTGGTCCATGGCCTGGTCAAGGCATGCTGGATCTCTTGCAGTATAGAGGATTTTGGAAGAACTGTTTAGGTTCCAGAAACCGCAGGGTCTGTGGCCTCATCAAGGCATACTGGATCCCATGCAGTACAGAGGATTCCTGAAAAACTGTTTTGGTTCCAGAAATGAAGGGATCCGTGGCCTCACCAAGGCACACTGGATCCCTTATGGTACAGAGGTTTCCTGAAAAACTATTTAGGTTGCTGAAATCAAGCTGGCCATTGCCTGATCAAGGCACGCTGGATCCCTTTTGGTACAGAGGATTTCTGAAAAACTGTTTAGGTTACAGAAATCAAGGGGTCCATGGTCTGGTCAAGGCACGCTGGATCCCTTGTGGTACAGAGGATTTCTGAAAAACAGTTTAGATTCCTGAAATCGAGGGGACTGTGGCCTGGTCATGGCACGCTGGATCCCTTGCAGTACAGGGGATTTCTGAAGAACTGTTTAGGCTCCAGAAATCGAGGGGACCATGGCCTGGTCATGGCATGCTGGATCCCATCCAGTAAAGAGGATTTCTGAAAAACTGCTTATGTTCCAGAAATTGAGGGGTCTGTGGCCTGTTCAAGGCATGCTGGATTAATTGCAGTACAGAGGATTTCTGAAAAACTGTTTAGGTTCCTGAATTCGAGTGGCATGGTAATGGCAAGCTGGATCCCTTGCAGTACAGCGGATTCCTGAAAAACTGTTCAGGTTCCATAAATTGAGGGGTCTGTGGCCTGGTCAAGGCACGCTGGATCGCTTGCAGTACAGTGGATTTTAGAAGAACTATTTGGGTTCCAGAAATCGAGGGGTCCAAGGCCTGGTCAAGGCATGGTGGATCCCATGCTGTACAGAGGATTTCTTTAGAACTGTTTAGGTTCCAGAAACTGCGGGGTCCATGGCCTGGTCAAGACACACTGGATCCCTTGCAGTACAGCAGATGTCTTAAGAACTATTTGGGTTCCAGAAATCGAGGGGTCCAAGGCCTGGTCAAGGCATGGTGGATCCCGTGCAGTACAGAGGATTTCTGAAAAACTGTTTGGGTTCCAGAAATAGAGGGGTCCGTCACCTGGTCAAGGCACGCTGGATCAATTGTGGTATAGTGGATTTCTGAAAAACTGTTTAGGTTCCAGAAAATGAGGGGTCCGTTGCCTGGTCAAGGCATGCTGGATCTCTTGAGGTACAGAGGATTTCTGAAAAACTGTGTAGGTTCCAGAAATCGAGGTTACCATGGCCCAGTCAAGGCACGATGGATCCCTTGCTGTACAGAGGAATTCTGAAAAACTGTTTAGGGTCCAGAAATCGAGGGGTCCGTCGCCTGGTCAAGGCACGCTGGATCAATTGCGGTAAAGTGGATTTCTTAAGAACTGTTTAGGTTCCAGAGACTGCAGGGTCCATTGCCTGGTCAAGGCATGCTGGATTCTGTGCTGTACAGAGGATTTCTGAAGAAATGTTTAGGTTCCAGAAATCGCGGGGTCCATGGCCTGGTCAAGGCACACTGAATCCCTTGCAGTACAGAGGATTTCTGAAGTACTGTTTAGGTTACAGAAACCACGGTGTCCAAGGCCTGATGAAGGCATGCAGGGTCCCTTGCAGTACAGAGGATTTCTGAAGAACTGTTAAGGTTCCAGAAATCGAAGGGTCCATGGCCTGGTCAAGGCACACTGGAAACCTTGCAGTACATAGGATGTTGGAAAACCTGTTTAGGTTTCAGAAATCGAGGGGTCCATGGCCTGGTCAAGGCATGCTGGATCCCTTGTAGTACAGAGGATTTCTGAAAAACTGTTTAGGTTCCAGAAATCGAGGTTACCGTGGCCCAGTCAAGGCACGATGGATCCCCTGCTGTACAGAGGAATTCTGAAAAACTATATAGGGTCTAGAAATTAAGGGGTCCGTCACCTGGTCAGGGCATGCTGGATCAATTGTGGTAAAGTGGATTTCTAAAGAACTGTTTAGGTTCCAGAAACTGCAGGGTCCGTGGCCTGGACAAGGCACGCTGGACACCTTGCTGTACAGAGGATTTCTGAAGAACTGTTTAGGTTCCAGAAATTGCGGGGTCCATGTCCTGGTCATGGTACGCAGGGTCCCTTGCAGTACAGAGGGTTTCTGAAGAACTGTTAAGGGTCCAGAAATCGAGGGGTCCGTGGCCTGGACAAAGCACACTGGAACCCTTGCAGTACAGAGGATTTCTGAAAAACTGTTTAGGTTCCAGAAATTGAGGGGTCCATGGCCTAGTCAAGGCTCGATGGATCACTAGCTGTACAAAGGAATTCTGAAAAACTGTTTACGTTCCAGAAATTGAAGGGTCCGTGACCTGGTCAAGGCATGCAGGATCCCTTGCAGTTCACTGGATTTCTGAAGAATTGTTTAGGTTCCAGAAATCACGGCGTACGTGGCCTGTTCAAGGCATGCTAGATCCCTTGCAGTACAGAGGATTTCTTTAGAACTGTTTAGGTTCCATAAACTGAGGGGTCCGTGGCCTGGTCAAGGTACGCTGGATCCCTTGCAGTACAGAGGATTTCTGAAAAGATGTTTAAGGTCCATAAATCGCGGGGTCTATGGGCTGCTCATGTCACTCTGGATCCCTTGCAGTACAGAGGATTTCTGAAAAGCTGTCTAGTTTCCATAAATCACGTTGTCCGTGGCCTGTTCAATGCACGCTGGATTCTTTGCGGTACTGAGGATTTCTTAAGAACTGTTTAGGTTCCAGAAACCGTGGTGTCTGTGGCCTGGTCAAGGTATGCTGGATCCCTTGAAGTACAGAGGATTTCTGAAGAACTGTTTAGGTTCCAGAAACTGCAGGGTCCATGGCCTGGTCAAGGCACGCTGGATCCCTTGCAGTACAGTGGATTTCTGAATAACTGTTAAGGTTCCAGAAACTGCAGCGTCCTTTGCCTGGTCAAGGTACACTGGATCCATTGCAGTACAGAGGATTTCTGAAGAACTGTTTAGGTTGCAGATTTTGCGAGGTCAGAGGCCTGATCAAGGCACGCTGGATCCCTTGCGGTTACCAAGGTTTTCTGAAAAACTGTTTGGGTTCCAGAAATCGAGGGGTCCGTGGCCTTGTCAAGGCATGCTGTATCCCTTGCGATAAAGAGGATTTCTGAAACACTGTTTAGGTTGCAGTAATCAAGGGATTCATGGCCTGGTCAAGGCATGCTGGATCCCTTGCGGTCCAGAGAATTTCTGAAAAGCTGTTTAGGTTCCAGAAATCGAGGGGTCCGTGGTCTAGTCAAGGCATGATGGATCCCTTGCTGTGCAGAGGAATTCAGAAAAACTGTTTAGGTTTCAGAATTGGTGAGGTCCGTCGCCTGGTCAAGGCACGCTGGATCAATTGCGGTACAGCAGATATCTGAAAAACTGTTTAGGTTCCAGAAATCGCGGGGTCCATGACCTGGTCAAGGCACACTCGATCACTTGCAGTACACAGGATTTCTGAAGAACCGTTTAGGTAACAGAAACCGCGGGGTCCACGGCTTGGTGAAGGCACGTAGGATCCCTTGCATTACAGAGGATTTCTGAAGAACTGATTAGATTACAGAAACCGTGGAGTCCATTGCCTGGTTGATCCAGCATGCCTTGATCAGGCGACGGACCCCACCAATTCTCCCCAAGCACCTGCCGTAAATCTTTCTCACCCTTATTTTCTCCTCCGTCGTGTTTCTGCCCAAGAACTTTGGCCGCACCTTGTCACTGCCCTCAAGAGTAATAGTACAGGCAGTGACACCCTGCATCAATGTATCCTACAGCTGGTCTTAGACACAGTCCTGACCCCGATCATGTGCCTCATCAACCACTCTCTTTGCCTGGGGAAGTTTCCAACTGCCTGGAAAGTCACCACTGTCACTCCTATCTTTAAAGGTGGTGATAGGACTATGGCTGGAAACTATCGACCAATCTCCATTCTCTCTCTCCTCTCTCCAAGGCCTTGGAAAAAGTGGTGGCCTCTCAAATCTCTGACTACCTCTCCACCTACAATGTCCTATGTCCTGAGCAGCATGGCTTCCGAGCTGGCCACAGTACCAATACAGCCCTCCTAAAGTTCTCCAACTTTCTCCACTCCTCCTTAGACACTGGTTCTCTGGCTGGTGTGGTCTTCATTGACTTCTCTAAAGCTTTCAACACTGTCTCCCACCCCCTCTTTCTTGATGCCCTTAGTCTCTCTGGTTTTGCTGCTGGGCCTATCTCCTGGTGCGCCAGTTATCTGTCTGACTGCTCACAGCATGTAAAAATTAATGGGACCCACTCAGACATCTGTCCCATCTTTTCTGGGGTTTCCCAGGCTCCATTCTGGGTCCCTTACTATTCTCCCTTTACCTTAACACCCTTCCACACTCTTGCTCGGGAAACATTCTATTGTACGCTGATGATGCAGTCATCTTTGCCTCAAGTTGTAACCTTATTGCCCTCCAGAACTCGCTGCAGAAGTCCTTCACCGAAGCTGAGGGCTGGTTCAAGGAACATAGATTGGTGATAAATCTTAAAAAAACCAAAACCATGTTCTTCACTCATCCTCAAAACAAGTCCTGCAACTTCAAACTCCTCATTCACTCTGGGTCCTCTTTCCCACTCAAACAAGTTTGCTTCTATAAATACCTAGGGATCCATTTTGACCCCTCCCTCTCCTTCCATGGACACATCGCTGCCCTAGCCACTGCCACTAATATCCGATTGGACATCTTACATCTGTATAAACACTGCCTCCCCCCGGAGGCTCTTCAAGTCACAGTCACCTCTTCTATCCTGTCCCTAGTGGACTATGGACTGCCGGTGTATGATGCTGCTGATCAGACCGCACTCCATAAAATTCGCACTACTCTGAATAAGGCCTGCAGGTAAATTACTGGGGCACCTAGGCTAACACACACCTGTCTACTGTACGCTAAAGTGCTGGTACTTAATCTTGACAAGCACCTCAAATATCTGACCTGTACCCTTACAAGAAAGACCCTCCTTGGGCTATCCCAGCCAGGACTGACCACCACCATACGCCGCTCTCTCCCACTAGTTCATACTCGGACCTCTGGGAAAACCTCTCTTGTTATCCCTAGAGCTAGGACCTCACCCGGCCAAAGAGCCTTCAGCTTTAGGGCCCCCTCCTGGTTCAACACACTGCCCCCCTCCATCTCCGAAGCTCCAACTATATCATGCTTCAAAACTTCCTTACGTAACCACCTCATTAGCACCTGATGCTGTAATTGCCACTAGTCAAAGCTGTACTCTATACTTATGACAAAGCTTACTACTAAGCTGCTAAGGACAACATAACTCTGGTATTGTTTGCATCAATCCTACCTGTACCAGCTTGTTTGCATCTATGTCTTAAGTTACTGTTATACTGTGTTGTACTGTAATACTGTGTATTTTCGTTTGTCTTACTGTGACAAGGTACCTTTGTAAATGAGCCTATGGCTCAAAGGTTTTCCAAACTGCTGTTTAAATAAATAAATAAAGGCATGATGGATCCCTTGTAGTACAGTGGCTTTCTGAAGAAGTGTTTAGGTTCCAGAAATCATGGGGTCCGTAGCCTGGTCAAGGCACACTGGATCCGTTGCAGTGCAGAGGAGTTCTGAAGAACTGTTTAGGTTCAAGAATTCATGAGGTCAGTGACCTGATCAAGGCACGCTGGATCCCTTGTGGTACTGAGGATATCTGAAAAGCTGTTTAGGTTCCAGAAATTGAGGGTTCCGTGGCCTGGTGAAGGCATGCTGGATCCCTTGCGGTACCGAGGATTTCTGAAGAACTGCTTTGGTTCCAGAAAGCAAGGGGTCCATGGCCTATTGATGGCACGCTGAATAACTTGAAGTACAGAGGATTTCTGAAAAACTGTTTAGGTTCCAGAAACTGTGGGGTCAATGCCCTGGTCAATGCTTGCTGGATCCCTTGCAGAACAGAGGATTTCTGAAAAACTGTTTAGGGTCCAGAAATTGAGGGGTCTATTTCCTAGTCAAGGCTCGAGGGATCACTTGCTGTACAGAGAAATTCTGAAGAACTGTTTACGTTCAAGAAATCGAGGGATCTGTGGCCTGGTCTAGGCATGCTGGATCCCTTGAGGTACAGAGGATTTCTGAAAACAGTTTAGGTTCCAGAAATCGAGGGGTCAGCCACCTGGTCAAGGCACGCTGGATCAATTGCGGTAAAGAGGATTTCTGAAGAACTGTTTAGGTTCCAGAGACTGCAGGGTCCATGGCCTGTTCAATGCATGCTGGATGCCGTGCTGTACAGAGGATTTCTGAAGAAGTGCTTAGGTTCCAGAAATCACAGGGTCCATAGCCTGGTCAAGGCACACTGGATCCATTGCAGTGCAGAGGAGTTCTGAAGAACTGTTTAGGTTCAAGAATTCATGAGGTCTGTGGCCTGGTCAAGGCACGCTGGATCCCTTTGTGTTACCTAGGATATCTGAAAAGCTGTTTAGATTCCAGAAATTGAGAGGTCCATGGCCTGGTCAAGGCACACTGGATCCCTTGCGGTACTGAGGATTTTCTGAAAAACTGTTTAGGTTCCAGTAATCGAGGGGTCTGTGGCCTGTCCAGGCACACTGGATTAATTGTGGTACAGAGGATTTCTGAAAAACTGTTTAGGTTCCTGAAATTGAGGGGACCGTGGCCTGGTAATGGGAAGCTGGATCCCTTGCAGTACAGCGGATTTCTGAAAAACTGTTTAGGTTCCAGAAATGGTGGTGTCAGTGGCCTGGTCAAGGCACGCTGCATCCCCTGCAGTACAGAGGAATTCTGAAGAACTGTTTCGGTTCTGAAATCACTGGGTTCGTGGCCTGGTCAAGACACACTGGGTCCCTTGCTGTACAAAGGATTTCTGAAGAACTGATTAGGTACCAGAAATTGAGGGGTCCATGGCCTGGTCAAGGCACGCTGGATCAATTGGCAGTGCAGCAGATTTCAGAAAAACTGTATAAGTTCCAGTAATCGTGGCATAGATGGCCTGGTCAACACACACTGGATCCAGAATTCACAGGGCCTGTGTCCTGGTCAAGGCACGCTGGATCCCTTGCAGTAGAGAGAATTTCTGAAGAACAGTTTGGGTTGCAGAAATTGCGGGGTCGATGGCCTGGTCAAGGCACGCTGGATCCCTTGCAGTACAGCGGATTTCTGAAGAACTGTTTAGGTGCCAGAAACCACGGGGTCCATGGCCTGGTGAAGTTAAGCTGGATCCCTTGTGGTACAGAGAATTTCTGAAGAACTGTTAAGGTTCCAGAAATTGAATGGACCATGGCCTGGTCATGGCACACTGGAACCCATCCAGTAAAGAAGATTTTTTGAAGAACTGTTTAGGTTCCAGAAACTGCGGGGTCCATTCCCTGGTCAAGGCATGCTGGATCCCTTGCAGTACAGAGGATTCCTGAAGAACTGCTTAGGTTCCAGAAACTGTGTGGTCCATGGCCTGGTCAAGGCATGCTGGATCCCTTGCAGTACAGAGGATTTCAGAAGAACTGTTTAGGTTCCAGAAACCACGGGGTCTGTGGCCTCGTCAAGGCACACTGGATGCCATACAGTACAGAGAATTCCTGAAAAACTGTTTTGGTTCCAGAAATCAAGGGATCTGTGGCCTCACCAAGGCACGCTGGATCCCTTACGGTATGGAGGATTCCTGAAAAACTGTTTAGGTTGCTGAAATCGAGCTGTCCATCACCTGATCAAGGCACGCTGGATCCCTTGTGGTAAAGAGGATTTCTGAAAAACTGTTTAGGTTCCAGAAATCAAGGGGTCCATGGTCTGGTCAAGGCACGCTGGATCCCTTGTGGTATAGAGGATTTCTGAAAAGCAGTTTAGATTCCTGAAATTGAGGGGACCATGGCCTGATCATGGCATGCTGGATCCCTTGCAGTACAGAGGATTTCTGAAGAACTGTTTAGGTTCCAGAAACCATGAGGTCCATGGCCTGGTAAAGGCATGCTGGATCCCTTGCAGTACAGAGGATTTCTGAAGAACTGTTTAGGTTCCAGAAATTGAGGGGACCATGGCCTGGTCATGGCACACTGGATCCCATCCAGTAAAGAGAATTTCTGAAAAACTGCTTAGGTTCCAGAAATCGAGGGGTCTGTGGCCTGTTCAAGGCACACTGTAAACCTTGCAGTGCAGAGGATTTCTGAAAAGCTGTTTAGGTTTCAGAAATTGAGGGGTCCATGGCCTGGTCAAGGCATGCTGGATCCCTTGTAGTACAGAGGATTTCAGAAAAGCTGTTTTCATTCCAGAAATCAAGGGGTCCATGGCCTGGTCAAGGAATGCTGTACCCCGTGCAGTACAAAGGATTTCTGAAAAACTCTTTACATTCCAGAAATCGAGGGGTCCATAGACTCATCAAGGCACGCTGGATCCCTTGCAGTACAATGGATTTCTGAAGAACTGTTTAGGTTACAAATTTTGCGAGGTCTGAGGGCTGGACAAGGCACACTGGATCCCTAGTGGTTACTGAGAATTTCTTAAAAACTGTTTGAGATCCAGAAATTGAGGGGTCCGTGGCCTTTTCAAGGCACACTGAATCCCTTGTGATAAAGAGGATTTCTGAAAAACTGTTTAGGTACCAGAAATCAAGGGTTCCATGGCCTGCTCAAGGCACGCTGGATACTGTGCAGTACAGAGCATTTCAGAAAAGCTGTTATGTTCCAGAAATGGTGGGATTGGTTGCCTGGTCAAGGCATGCTGGATCCCTTGCGGTACAGTGGATTTCTGAAAAACTGTTTAGGTTCCAGAAATCGCGAGATCCATGGCCTGGTCAAGGCACACTGGATCCTTTGCAGTACAGAGGATTTCTGAAGAACTGTTTAGGTTCTGAAATCACTGGGTTCATGGCCCAGTCAAGGCACACTGGGTCTTTTGCTGTACAAAGGATTTCTGAAGGACTGTTTAGGTTCCAGAAATCGTGGGGTCAGTGGACTGCTCAAGGCAGGCTGGATCTCTTGCAGTACAAAGGACTTCTGAAAAACTGCTTAGGTTCCAGAAATCGAGGGGTCTGTGGCCTGGTCAAGGCATGATGGCTCCCTTGCTGTACAGAGGAATTCTGAAAAACTATTTAGGTTCCAGAAATCGAGGGGTCCGTCGCCTGGTCAAGGCATGTTGGATTAAAAGTGGCACAGCGGATTTCTGAAAAATTGTTTAGGTTCTGGAAATCGAGGGGTCTGTGGCCTGGTCAAGGCACGCTGGATCAATTGCAGAACAGCAGATTTCAGAAAAACTGTTTAAGTTCCTGAAATCATGACGTATGTGGCCTGATCAACGCATGCTGGATCCAGAATGTGCAGGGCCTGTGTCCTGGTCCAGGGATGCTGGATCCCTTGTGGTACAGCGGATTTCTGAAGAACTGTTTAGGTTCCAGAAATCGCGGAGTACGTGGCTTTGTCAAGGCACGCTGGATCCCTTGCAGTACAGAGGATTTCAGAAGAACTGTTTGGGTTCCAGAAATCATGGGGTCCATGGCCTGGTCAAGGCATGCTGGATCCCATGCAGTACAGAGGATTTCTGAAGAACTGTTTAGGTTCCAGAATCTGCTCCTTCCATGGCCTGGTGAATGCAAGCTGGATCCCTTGCATTACAGAGGATTTCTGAAGAACTGTTTAGGTTCCAGAAACTGCGAGGTCCATGGCCTGGTCAAGGCATGCTGGATCCCTTGCAGTACAGAAGATTTCTGAAGAACTTTTTAGGTTACTGAAATTGAGGGGACCATGGCCTTATCAAGGCACACTGGATCCCTTGCAGTACAAAGGATTTCAAAATAACTATTTGGGTTCCAAAAATTATGGGGTCCATGGCCTGGTCAAGGCATGCTGGATCCCGTGCAGTACAGAGGATTTCTGAAAAATTGTTTAGTTTCCAGAAATCGAGGGGTCCGTCGCTTGGTGAAGGCACGATGGATCAACTGCTACAGCCGATTTCTGAAAAACTGTTTCAAGTTCCAGTAATTGAGGGTCCGTACCTGGCTAGCGTACGCATGGATCCTGTGGTAGAGAGGATTTCTAAAACTGTTCCAGGTTCCAGAAATTGAGGGGTCCATGGCCTGGTCAAGGCACGATGGATCCTTTGCTGAACAAAAGCAATTCTGAAAACTGTTTAGGTTCCAGAATCGAGGGTCCGTCTGCCTGGTCAAGGCACGCTGATCATTTGTGGTATAGCGGATTTCTGAAAAACTGTTTAGGTTCCAGAAATCGAGGGGTAGGTCGCCTGGTCAAGGCACGCTGGATCAATTGCGGTACAGCAGATTTCAGAAAAACTGTTTAGGTTCAAGAAATCGAGGGGTCTATGGCTTGGACAAGGCACGCTGGATCCCTTATGGTACAGAGGATTTCTGAAAAGCAGTTTAGATTCCTGAAATCGAGGGGACCATGGCCTGATCATGGCATGCTGGATCCCTTGCAGTACAGAGGATTTCTGAAGAACTGTTTAGGTTCCAGAAACCATGAGGTCAATGGCCTGGTAAAGGCATGCTGGATCCCTTGCAGTACAGAGGATTTCTGAAGAACTGTTTAGGTTCCAGAATTTGAGTGGACCATGGCCTGGTCATGGCACGCTGGATCCAATCCAGTAAAGAGGATTTCTGAAAAACTGTTTAGGTTCCAGAAATTGAGGGGTCTGTGGCCTGTTCAAGGCACACTGTAAGCCTTGCAGTGCAGAGGATTTCTGAAAAGCTGTTTAGGTTTCAGAAATCGAGGGGTCCATGGCCTGGTCAAGGCATGGTGGATCCCTTGTAGTACAGAGGATTTCAGAAAAGCTGTTTTCATTCCAGAAATAGAGGGGTCCATAGACTCGTCAAGGCACGCTGGATCCCTTGCAGTACAACGGATTTCTGAAAAACTGTTTAGTATCCAGAAATTGCAGGGTCCATGGCCTGGTTAAGGCACACTGGATCCCTTGCAGTACAGAGGATTTCTGAAGAACTGTTTAGGTTACAGCTTTTGCGAGGTCTGAGGCCTGGACAAGGCACACTGGATCCCTAGTGGTTACTGAGATTTTCTTAAAAACTGTTTGAGATCCAGAAATTGAGGGGTCCATGGCCTTGTCAAGGCATGCTGTATCCCTTGTGAAAAAGAGGATTTCTGGAAAACTGTTTAGGTTCCAGAAATCAAGGGATCCATGGCCTGCTCAAGGCATGCTGGATACTGTGCAGTACAGAGCATTTTAGAAAAGCTGTTTATGTTCCAGAAATGGTGGGATCGGTTGCCTGGTCAAGGCATGCTGGATCCCTTGTGGTACAGTGGATTTCTAAAAAACTATTTAGGTTCCAGAAATCGAGGGGTCCGTCACCTAGTCAATGCATGTTGGATCAAATGTGGCACAGTGGATTTCTGAAAAACTGTTTAGGTTCTGGAAATCGAGGGGTCTGTGGCCCGGTCAAGGCACGCGGGATCAATTGCAGAACAGCAGATTTCAGAAAAACTGTTTAAGTTCCTGAAATCATGGCGTATGTGGCCTGGTCAATGCATACTGGATCCAGAATTTGCAGGGCCTGTGTCCTGGTCAAGGGATGCTGGATCCCTTGCGGTACAGCGGATTTCTGAAGAACTGTTTAGGTTCCAGAAATTGCAGAGTACGTGGCTTCGTCAAGGCACGCTGGATCCCTTGCAGTACAGAGGATTTCAGAAGAACTGTTTGGGTTCCAGAAATCATGGGGTCCATGGCCTGGTCAAGGCATGCTGGATCCCATGCAGTACAGAGGATTTCTGAAGAACTGTTTAGGTTCCAGAATCCGCTCCATCCATGGCCTGGTGAAGGCATGCTGGATCCCTTGCTGTACAGAGGATTTCTGAAGAACTGTTTAGGTTCCAGAAACCATGAGGTCCTTGGCCTGGTCAAGGCATGCTGGATCCCTTGCAGTACAGAAGATTTCTGAAGAACTGTTTAGGTAACTGAAATTGAGGGGACCATGACCTTATCAAGGCACGCTGGATCCCTTGCAGTACAAAGGATTTCAAAAGAACTATTTGGGTTCCAAAAATTATGGGGTCCATGGCCTGGTCAAGGCCTGCTGGATCCCATGTGATACAGAGGATTTCTGAAAAACTGTTTCGTTTCCAGAAATCGAGGGGTCCGTCGCCTGGTGAAGGCACAATGGATCAACTGCGGTACAGCTGATTTCTAAAAAACTGTTTAGGTTCCAGAAATTGAGGGGTCAGTGGCCTGGTCAAGGCATGATGGATCCCTTGTGGTAGAGAGGATTTCTGAAAAACTGTTTAGGTTCCAGAAATTGAGGGGTTCATGGCCTGGTCAAGGCACGATGGATCCCTTGCTGAACAGAGCAATTCTGAAAAACTGTTTAGGTTCCAGAAATCGAGGGGTCCGTCGCCTGGTCAAGGCACGCTGGATCATTTGAGGTATAGCGGATTTCTGAAAAACTGTTTAGGTTCCTGAAATCATGGGGTAGGTCACCTGTTCAAGGCACGCTGGATCAATTGCAGTACAGCTGATTTCAGAAAAACTGTTTAGGTTCCAGAAATCGAGGGGACCATGGCCTGGTCATGGCACGCTGGATCCCTTGCAGTACAGAGGATTCATGAAAAACTGTTTTGGTTCCAAAAATCAAAGGGTCAGTGGCTTGATCAGGGCACACTGCATCCCTTGCTGTACAGAGAATTTCTGAAAAGCTGTCTAGGTTCCAGAAATCACGGTGTCTGTGGCCTGGTCAAGGCACACTGGATCCCTTGCTGTACAGAGGATCCCTTAAGAACTGTTTAGGTTCCAGAAACTGTGGTGTTCTGTGGCCTGGTCAAGGCATCACAATTCAATAAATAAATTAGAGTTAAAGAATACAATTCACAAGAAATAAGGAATTGAAAAAATTGGGGTTTGTGGTCTCAGTAAACTTGGCAAATCAGTGGTGTGGTGCTCTTGAGGTTTTCAACCTTATTGCCCACACCTCTCCCCAGCTCCGAGCCTCATGACCCGAGGACAAGGGAGAGGTCAAAACCCATGACCTATGGATCTAAGCGCTTGGAGCTAGATATCTATAGTTTTCCACATGGGTCTGCAGGATCAGTCATAACTTTCTTTGGGCCCTGCACAAAGCAAGAGGTCATGTGTAACTTTCTTCAAAAAGCCCTGTGGGACCTTCATACATCAAAGTTCATTCATTACTTTTGTCATACAGTAACAGCATGCTCCAGATCTGTAGCGTTCTTTTGGGTATTAAGTAGTGGGGAGGGAGGCAAGAATTGGGGTTAAAAATCCCAACAAACACCACATCACTGATTTGCCATTACATCTGAGATTTAAGTCCTTAATTTTCATTTCTTTATTTTGTGCTCTTTATGTTTTTCAACCCTTATGTCTGCATTAACATAGTTTTATAATGAATTCCTTTCTTTCTTTCTGTGGTGTTGGAATCCTATCCTCATTTGTACATGTCCCAAATAAACAGAATATTTGACATAAGTTGAGCCTTGGGTCACAAACCACCCTCATGCCAGGAGACAACAATGCACGCTGGCAGAACAACCTAGAAGTTAGAGGAATGAGCTTGGTACATCCATCAGACCTGGTTTTGATTCCCACAGTCTCCACTTGCATACTGTGTGACTCTGAACAAGTTATTTAATCATCTTGGTGCTCTCAGGTCACCCCTGAAAACAGGCACTTGTGCATAGTGGGCCTTGCCTAGTTACCAAGAACTAAAAAATGTAGGGGCCCCATCCTTGGGCCCTGAATCAGGAAAATGGTCCATCTGTTTGCATGCTGGACCCTGCAGGCCTTGTACACATGCAGACACCAAAGTGTGCCATGCCAGGATACACAGGGCCCTCTAAGCCCTGGATCAAACAAAACTAAGTCCCATCTGGACATTAGCAGGGCTCTGAGGCCCCTGCATACTGGCTGAATACTAAAGACTGCCATCTGAGAATGTGCTAGCCCTGATCTAAGACAATGGTCAGGGTGGCAACATGTAAGGCTTAAAATAAGGTAGGCAACAAATACCATCATGCAGGACACAATATCCTAATCTAAAATGTTCTAAAATTCCTTGAATAAAACTGACAAAAGCAAAAGTACCTTACAAAAACATTTTCATACATCACAAAATCTCTCTCACAAAAGCATAAATCTGGTTTTGTTTTATCATTCATGACATTGCAAATTTTGTTTTTAGTTAAAATAAGGGCCATGTTTCATCAAAATATATGTAAAAGATCCCTTTTAACTAAAACTGTCAAACACACAAGTTAATGCTATGAAATCCACCATGTTTCTAAATGGCTACTACACAATCATTTGCAAAATGACTTATGAAACATAAAGTGAGTGACAAAGCAAACTCTAGAAACCATAACATATTTATGTATTCATCACTCATGAGTTATAAAAAATCATATTTCCAGCAAAAAGACAATATCTTCTCATAAAAATACTTCCTCCTTAAGGCTAATATATGGACCACACAAACCATCCTGTCACCCTCATTGTTTGTTTTAGTGAGCAAAATGTGTGTATTTTAGTGTTTTCACATCAGTAACTTATACAAGAGCTAATCTGTTTACCCCACAAAAGCATTTTTTCATTACATTTACATCACTTGTGAGTTTTAAATTTACAGCCAAAAGACAATATCTAACTGTACAAAATATTAGAGGCTGTTCCTTTGAGGCTAATATATGGACCACACAACCCACTGCTTCACCTACATTTTGTCCTAGGTAAGTTCATTGACAGTGTTCTCAGAACTGCCACCCCTCTGCCCTCGCCATATCCCTCTTACCTACTACCCCTCTTACCACTTAAGATCCAGTGACTCCCATGTCCTACTGGTTCCTAAAGCACGCACCCAAATGGGTGACTGGGCCTTCACTGCACATGCCCCCAGGTTATGGAACTCCCTGTCAGGCAGCACTTTCGTTCATCCCATTCCTGCTTCAAAACCTCCTCTTGGGCTTCCTCAAAGTGGCCACTACCTGCCTCTGCACTTAATGCACCCTACAGGGCTTGCCACTCTGTCTGGATGTGGCAATACCTAACACTGCTGCTTAATTGTAGTGGGTCTTGTTGCCCTGTTTACTAGTGAAGTATGCTGCCTCCTGAAGAGCAGATTGTGTTGGGCCCACCCTGGCCCTACTGCTCATCAATTGTTGAGTATACTACTGCTCTATCTTTCCAGTTGCCACTAGCTTCTCCTATCTCCTTTGCACCTCCTTGATGTGTCTGCCACCCTTATCCCCAGGGTGCTGCTGTCCGACTATGCTGTTTACTGTCTGCCTTGTTTGTGCCATGCTATTATCTTCCTCCCACTTGCTTTGTAATCCCCATGTTGCTAATGCTTTGACCTTGCTCTGTATTTGCTATTATTATACTTGCTCTTGTTGTTGCCTGTTATGCCTGTATGTATCTCTGTAATCGCTCGGGTCACACCTGAAAATAGGCACTTGGTCATCTAGTGTGCTCACCTGGTAAACAAAAGCAAATAAATAAATAAAAAAAATTATGTTTTCAGTGACCAAAGATCTGTCTGGCTTTTATGCTTTTGCATTGCTAACTCATATGGAAGCCAATTTATATATTTACAAAAGCATTTTTTCCACATCCAACCATACCTTTTAACCTCCTGCCTCATAAATCAAAACAAGGCACAATCAGGGACAAAGGACCAAAATCAGGGACAAATCTTCAACATTAGAGATATCCAGCCACAAAGTTGGTACAATATGAGGCTTAGTGCAAAATGCATTTTCTAAAGAAAAGCCTATAACTTTAATGCTTCAATCCCACTGTTTAGCCTAGAAACAAAAATTTTAGAAGGGATGGAGTAAAATTTAAGGCAAAATCAGGGATGTCTCTGAAAATCAGGGACAGTTGAGAGATATGCATCCAACCATAACAAAATGCTTTTGCAAAAATCCAATTACTAGAACACTTTTGCTACTAATCATGTGCAAACAAATGGAAACTATTTTTGCTAATATCTCAAAAATAGTAATAATTAGCGGAAAAAATGATTAGCAAAATGCAACACTTGGAACAAAGCCTATCAAACCTAAGCTTCAGATTTAAAATCCACCTATTTGTTCACAGTTGGTGACCAAAATAAGGTCTTGGTGAATTTATTTATTTTCAACCTTTTATAAATTTGCTCCCAGTTAATTGCTACAAAATTTATAGTATCCGGAGATGCTGGCACTGATTCCATGCATGACAATTTTCAGCAAGTGACCAAACAATGACTGTACTAGTAAGGTGCAAAAATAGGTGTTTAACAATAAAGTGCTTACTCAACTGTAATGTACAGGCATTACCATGCCAGTAAATATGAGCCAGGATATTCAAGCAGCTGCCCGGCGCAAGTGCGGACTTGTGCCAGGGGTGATATTCTGCAGGAGTCACTGCACAGTGCAAATCCCATTGTGCCAGTGCGCAACTATAATGAATGCAGGTGAAAGTGCAGGGGCTGGGGCATGCCCGTGAATATCTGGTGAAGTGCGATATTCAACCGTGGAACCATGGTGCAAGTGCAGAGCAAATTCCCAGATGCACTGACAGACTTGAGCCTATAAATACAGGATGCAATCACACAGACAGCACTTGTGCCAGGTGAGAGGAGAGAGAGAGCATGAGTGATATGAAAAATGAAAGAAGACAGGACAGACAGACAGAAAGACAGACCGAGAAATACAGCGAGCGAGATACAGACAGATGGTGGCAGCCACAGAGGTGGCAGTTGAGAGGGAGACAGGGGCAGACAGAGAGAGAGAGAGAGAGAGAGAGAGAGAGAGAGAGACAGGCAGGCACAGTGCCAGGCAGTGCACCAGGGTGGCACACAGCCCACAGCAGCCAACTGCCCAGAGGATAGTGGAGGCCATAATGAGGATTGTGGTGGCAGGAGAAACAGCGATGTGGCCGAGAGCCCGTCGGCAGTAGCTCCAACACAGGTGGTACCGTGTCTGCACCGCCTTTGAGAACTACTCTGACATGGAGATCGCAGGCCAGTACCACCTGAATAGGGCCATTCTGAGGCAGCTTTGTGAGCTATGCAGTGAGGAGATGCAGGTACCCACAAGACAGAGCCACGCAATGTCTGTGGAGACGAAGTGACAGCTGTCATGTGTCTGCTCACCACGGGCACCTTCCAGAGACCAACAGAGGACACCACAGGCATAACCCAGTCAGCCACGTCATGCCTCCTCACACAGTTCCACAATGCTGTGCTGCCATGTGCTTCAGAATATATTAATTTCCCCAGCACACAGGCGGAGCATACAGCAACCATGCAGGACTTCCACAGAGTAGCACATATGCCTGGCATGCTTGGGGTCACTGACTGCACCCACATGGGCATCCACCTGCCCCTTTGCCCCAAGGGTGTGGCATACATAAATAGGAAGGGAGCTCGAGCATCAACTGCCAGGTGGTGTGCGATGCCATGGGGTGCATCACCAATGTCTGAGCTACACACCCTGGGAGTGCACATGATGCATTCATCTGGCACAGATCTGTGCTGTGCCACAGGTTCAAATGTGAGGACTTCCCCATGGGTCACCTAGTGGGTAAGTATGGGACTGGCAAGGGGTGATGGGCAGAGCAGACCATGGGATGGGGAGGGCAGGGTGGGCATGCTGGCGAGGTCACCAGGGACAGGCAAGGGACTTGGAAAAGGATGGCGGGGGCTAACCATGTCATTATCTACACAGGTAACAGAGCCTATCCACTGAGGGCCCTGGCTGCTGAGCCCCTAGCAGTGCCCATTGACCCCAGCAGAGACGCTACAATGAGGCACATGCCAGCACTCACAACATCATTGAGTGTGTATTTGTCATGCTGAAGGCACACTTCCATTGCCTAGACAGGTCTGGCGGTGCCCTATAGTACAACCCCTCAGAAAGCCTATGGTCTATTCCTGGCCTGCTACATACTGCCTAACATGGCCATTGACCATGGGATAGCAGTTGAGGCTGAAAAGGGTGGCAGTAATGGGGACAATGGAGGCAATGGGCAGGAGGGTGCTGGACAGCCTCAGCCAGGGTGGAGGATCCCCAGCTGCAACAGATGGCATACCAACATCGAAACACCATCGACAGGAGCACTATGGGGCACACAGGTAGGTGGGGTGCAACCAATGCATGGGTCACACACATATACAGCACACATGCAGGGCATGCATGGAAATGGGCATGCACACACAGAGGTGGTGCAGAGGTAAGGTGTCAGTTGCACAATCACATGGAACAGCACACAGCAACACACAGCAGCACACCACCACCCATGCACCACACACCTAGGCATTGGCATGTGGTGGGGATCAGATACATTGCACAGGTGCAACCGGTGCTGAACCCCCTCATCACACCCACGCCACATGGTCCAGTGACTGGGCAACACAAACACAGACAGTGTGCTGTGTGACACACAGGTGCCACATCAGTGGTATATGCACACACACACACACACACACACACCCATGCATGCACAGAGCAGCACCTGCAGACTGCAGTCAGGGAGGGATACACATCTGGGCCACCACACAGAACCATTGCCACCATGGCCACGGGGCGGCCATGCTGGGGCTGATTGGCAGTCACAGGCTGCTCATCAGCCACAGGGGTGTTAGCATCAGCCCCCAGGGGTTGACCGTGGGACCACAACCAGGTCTGCACAGGCACTCAAACAGACCTGTCCCAGACATGCCTGGGATGCCAACATCAGAGCCCAACATCGTTAGTGTGGGTGTCACCTGATGGCAGGATTGTGGGTGGGACGGTGCACTGTGTGAGGTCTGCAGTGGTCGGCCATGCCCTGTGGCAGCCAGCATCATGAAGCCATTTGTGATCGGATTTGCAATGCGATCCAGGGATGTCGATGTGGCTCCGCATGTGCTGCATCCCTCCAGGAGCTGTGCAGTGCCCTCTCGCACTGCTCAGCCAGCTGGCACACCTCCACATGCAGTGCTTGCACCCCAGTGGCAAGCTGCACCTGTTGCTCTACAGCAGCCCACAGCAAACGGTGTGCTCTGCCAATGGATCGGCGACATGAGGATCCTGGGTGGGACGCTGATCCCCTGTGGTGATGGGCCACGTTGAGCAGCCCCTTCTCAGGTGGATGCTGCATAGTGGGGTCCTCATGGGGTATGTCCTAGCTGGTACCCCAGTGGTGGACCAAGCATCCGTCTGACCTGTGGCACCCAGTGTCTGCCACCATTGCCCAGCCAGCTGCTGAATGCTTCCCAATGCCTGCGTGGCCACACCACCACCACTACATGGCACAGCCATGGCAGTGTACACAGCTGCACCCACACTGGTGGCAGGCAGATGTTCTGCCACTGTCAGGTCACTGGGAGTGCTGCCTGTGTTGGTGTCAGGCATGGGTGTCTCCACCACAACATTGCCCATGCTGTCCAGGATGATGGTGATGTCATTATCAGTGTCACACCCCACCCTGATCTCTGTCTCCACGCAGAGGACACTGAGACTGGTATCCTACAGGAACACAGCCAGGGCCTCGTCCGACCCCATGCCTGGGACATCTGCCTGGACTGTGGTGCTGTGATGCAGCCTATCAGGTCCCTGGATGCCTGTGGAGGCAGATGGCTGATCCTCCTAGGATGGCCCTGCATCCTTGGCAGCTGCCAGTGCCTCATCCTCTGCATGCAGGCATGCTGATGCTGAAACAGAAGAAAGGTGCATTAGTGATGCAATGCCCATGTGCCCCCCTAAAGAGCCACTGCATTCACCTGGTAGCATGGCATGTGTGGTGTTGTGCACACATGCACAGGACATGCATGGCAGTGGCATGCATGCCAGCATGCCCATGTATGCACCTCCATGCCAATGGCTGTGTATGGCAGACATATGTACCATGCAGTGAAGGGCTGCCACCCATCTGAAATCAACTTCCAGGCACACCCTCCACAGTGCTGCAGTGCATGGTGGCTGCCACTATCTCCTCCTGCACCGTGAGCTGTGGCGCATCTACAGGCCCCCTTTGAGTGGCATTCTGGGAGGCAAGATGCTACCACTTTCTCCTTTATGCACCACTTGTCCATGCCCACCTTCTGCAGCACTCCTGCACAGAGCACTGGTGGCTGCCCTGCTTGTTCACACATCCAGCAACCTCCTCCTGGGCCCCAGCCCTGTTGAGTGGAGCCTCGAACAGGGCCTCTGTCTCTGCCTTTGTGAAGTTGGACCTATGCTTGCGAGCACACCCACACTTCTCCCCTCCTCTTGTTCCAACATTTGGCTTCCTGTGGAACTGGCCAGTACAGTGTGTCAGTGGCAGCAGCTCCTGTACCATCCCTCTGCTGTGCTGGCTGCACCGAGTGCTGCAGCAGCATGTGCAACTTACCTCAAAGGATACAGTACTGGTCCATGGCCTGTGCTGCTCTGTAGTCTTTTTATAGCGCGCCATGAAGCAAATGAGCTTTGGCGTAATGGTAATGACATGCTAATTCCCCAGTGTGCCACACATTGGCTGATAAACTCATTTGCATGTGGCGGCTGAATATTGAAATTTTGCTCCATGCCCAATGGGTTTGCTCGAAGCAAGTCGCAGTGCAATGTGCACTTATGCATGGTGCAAGTACACATGCGCATGTGCCAGATGATATACTGTCACCAATAGTGCACTGTGCACTGACTTCATGATATGGGCCATGGCACATGGTGCGCCATGCCTGCTATTGCACACGTGCACACTGTGTGACAGCTGACTTCTGATCCCTGCTGTGACCTCTGCCCCTGGGTGACCCCACACCCATGATGCCACCTAACCACTCCATGCAGCGCATCATCCGAGACTGTGCAATGGATGGCCACAGTGCATGTTCCTTTGCCCGTGCATCTGGCACATGCTGTGGCCACATGTGCCTACTGCTGCCATTTTGCTCAGCAGCTCGCACTAGTAGCATGGTGCAGCAGTGAGCAGGACAAGCGCCAACTGGGCGCAGGTGGAGTTAGTCAACCTTGTTGCCTGTGTCCAGCCCCATGCACCCCAACTGTTTGGGCAGACACCACTGCAGCAGCCGGGGTGGCTGTGTGCAGCCATTGCTGCCTCACTGCAGCAGTGCACAGGGTGGCCATGTCAGGGGAGCAGTGTCACCACTGCTATGGGGACCTGGCTTGAAGGGACCCAGAGTGCCTCAGGAGGCTGGAGGTGCACGTCAGGTGTGGGCTGTGCCACAGCCAGGTGAGTAGGCCCATAATGCATGTGTGCCCTGGTGCTTTACTGAGGTGTTGGCCAGACTGCCTGGCATGTCCTGCAGTGTGGTGTACTACCATCGTGCACATTTCGGGGTGGCATTGCCCTCCACTGCTTGCATTGTGATGCTGCTGTGCAGGACGTGTCAGACAGTGGCTCACCCTGTGCACAGGGGTGGGCAGCTGCTGTGGTTGGTTACTGATGTATACCTGTTTCTGTTCCATTCCCAGGGCCTGAGGACCGAAGATGGGCTGTGATGGCAGGGACCCAGGCTGCAGTGGCCCAGGGTGGCAGAGTGGCTCCCACACCAGTGGTGCCACAGAGAGCAGGTAGGCACTGACATTGCCCTTTGCACTGTCCATGGGGGTGGTTCACGGGCATGGCTGCCTGTGCCATGGGCTGTGGCAGCTGTGTATGTCATACTGTGCGTGGTGCCTGCCATTGTGGGGCATCCATTGGACATGTGTGCCAGCTGTTGGTGGGGTGGGTGTGCGCCCGGCTGCCACTGATGTTGCTGTGGTGCTGCCAGAGCACTGTGCCATGTGACTGCCATGGTGCAGTTCGGTGGCCACTGTGCGGCAGGGACCACTGCTGTGCACTGTTGTGGTGTGCCACATTGCTGGCAGGCATTGACCCACCCCTGTGGGTAGCCTGTACAGGCCCTTCAGGGGTGTGTGTGTTCCCCGCTGCCCATTGTGCACTGTGGATGGGCATGGTTCCATGGCAGGTTGCATTGACCGCTAGTCCTGTCCCTTCTCCTAGGTGTCTTGCAGCACCACAGGAGGCCACTCTACTGTCGGCTCCTGCATCAGTTAATCTTGATTACATCAACAATGATGGAGGTGGTGCTGCAGGTCTGGTGGATGCTGTTGGTGGACAGGAGGCAGCGGCATCTGCAGGGAGCAGCAGGCTGTGGCCACCGCTAGTTGGGCACTGATTTTCCAGTTTCCCCAGCTGTACCTCCCGGTCCAGTCCCTTTCCACTTTATAGTCCTTGTTCCCTATCCCCCCCTCGCTTTCCTACCCATTCCCACCCCTTATTGTACATAGTTGTTTCCTGAATATATATTTTTGACTTCCCTGCTTGTGTCAGTGTCTGCTTTGCAGGTGAGTTGAGGAGCTGCAGTGGCCCAGTGCCTGTCAGTGTGATGTGCATGTGTTGGGGCTCGTGTTGTGCTTCTGTGGATCACTGCTGTGTGCTGCCATGTGTCCCACTGTGGTGGTGTCCCTCCCTTGGTCGGTGGCTTTGCCTTGGGGTGCCCATGGGGTGGCTGTCAGTGGTGTGTGGTGGGTGTGTGCTTGCCTGCAAGGTCCTGGGTGTGGCCTGCCCTGGTCTGGTTGTGCAGGGAAGGGCACGGCCTGCAGCCTGTGGGGCCCCTTGACAGCCCTCCATACACCATTGGCACCCCTGTTGCCTACTGTCTGTGCCACTGTTGTGTTCTGAGGTGGAGGTTTGGGTGCTGTGTGCACCCTGCTGTGCCCAGCCAGTGGTGGCCTCCTGTGGCCTGTCACTGTGCTTCCCTGGCTCTGTCCCTGTATCACCTTTCTGTGCTTGCCCCTCTATTGCTCTGTTGCTCTGCTCCCATGGTTGCCCAGGGACTTCTCTGTCTGCCCATGGTGCACCTGTGTTTGCAGCATGGCACACCTCTGGTTGTGCCATAGCACATCCGCGGTTGTGCCATGGCATCCACCAGTTGTGCCATGGCACATTCCTCAGTGCGCCAAGCGCAACTGTGCCATATTCAAGCCAGGTTGTGCTGGTGCAGTGCAGTGCAACCTCTGAATATGGCACCTGTTGCACCATGGCACACTGAATTTGTGCTGTGCTGGACTTGTGCTGGCCTTTGGAGTATTTCTGAATATCTGGACCATGGTATACATTATGGGTTACAGTAAAATAACACAACTCCACTAGTGAGTGATAAGACCTTTAACTCATGAGTGGTGAAGCCACAAGCTAGTTATGAAGGTCTTACCACTCATGTAGTAATAAATATTGTATTCTACTGTAACTCATTTTATATTTGATATTTTAATGTGTGGTACACTATTTATAATATTTTATTAGTGTTTAATCTTGTTTTAGCTTAAAATTAACTTTCTTTCTATTTAAATTCTCAGTCTGGTCCCTTGTTTCTGTGGTCTGTTTTCATATTCTAAGTGGAGTTACATGCTTTAAGCAAAATAACATGTGATACAAGTAAAATAAGAATTTATCCTAATATAGCATGATTTCTTTATCCAGTGTATTCATGTCTTGTGTCTGTCTGTATATATTTACAGTATATACAGTAGTCTTTGTTTATGAACATGTATATGTGTGTAAATGCTACTATTACTGTATCCTGCCTATCCCATTCCCCAGGACACATCTGGAATCGGTGGTACACTGCTCATTATGCCTTCCTGGTAAAACTCTTAAATAAATAAATAAATAAATAAATTATCCTCTTGAGAAAACAACAATTCAGTCAAAAGGCAAACAATAATATCTAAAGTGATGACTAACTTAGTCCTTACTGTCCTTCCATTGCTTGGACAAAGACATCAGAGTTTTCACTTGCAGAAGATGAATCACTTACATTAACTTTCTGTTGTCATCTCTGTTACATGAAACTGGCAAGATGATCAGTATAAATATAAATGTTTTACAATGTAGTGAATCAGTTGTACCTTGCAGGAGTAGGGAGAGCAAACTGCGCTCCAGTCTTGGTGGCTTCTAATTAGTAGTTCATAAACTTCTGTTTCTAGCCTGTGCAGCTGGGCAGACATTTCTGAAGATGTGACTTGTTGACCCTTTGAATTCTTGGTCTTCTTTTAGTCTTGCTGATTTTAGTATTGCATCTTAGTCCAACTTGAGCATCAAAGCAAATAAAACCTGTAGCAGGTTTTGCACTGAAATCTGCAACATCTTTTGTTCCTGGCAAAGGACTCAGAGTACTAAATAAGGCACCCTCCCCCACCCGATTTCAAGTAATTTTAAATACAGTGTTTGCTGTTTTTCAGACATTCTTTAGCTAATCCACTCTAATTACAATTTTACAAGCTTTTAAGATTGGGGCATGTTTTCCTAAGGGAACTCCAGAGCTAACATTAGAATCTTTCTCATAAACTCTAATAAAATTGGGTCATTGTCAAACATTACAGCAATCTCTGAAAATTTAAGGTTCCTGTATCTTTGAGTATACTCAAAAATGTTCACAACTACACAGAGTTAGTACTCTGTCTCATCTAAAAGCAATCACTGATTCAGTTGTAATAGCACTATCTTCCCCTTACTTCTTTATCTCTGTCTGTTCCTGCTTCCAGCTGCTCCTATGACTTTTCAACTTTAACGTTATTGAATCCAATTGTTTGCTAAAGTTTCAATAATATCGAATGAGCATAATTTGACTTGTTAATCTCTGATATCGCTGAAACTTCAGGAATGTGTGACAAAGCTTTTTTCTTTACTTGGGGTTTGAGGGTGGTTGTGGTTCAACTGATTCAATCCTGGGCTCTTTTAAATGGGCTTCAACCCTAGTAGGGCCTTTCTGAACTGGCTTCTCAATCAGCTACCATGCCACTGATATTCCATTGGCACATGGTTCACAGAATCTAAAATTGTTGCATCACAACTTTATGAAGAGGAATCAAAGCTTTCCCCATCTTAGTTCTTTTAGAGTTTGGTTTACCCATATGGATCCATTCATATTCAGAAGCTGCTCTTTCAGTACATCACTAGCAGGCATCCATCTTGAGTCTCCTTCAGAATACAGTTTTCAAAGTCCAAAGCAACCTCATTTTCAGTTTCTTGTTTGTATTTTCAAAACCGTTTTCTTAGCCAAATCCATTTTTATCACCAGGCCATTTTGTAAGTGAAATAGTACACTCTAAGAGGGCTACATTTGTTGAATATTGGCACTTGTCCGTATGCATGTCTGGAGGAGCACTTGGCCCACTGTCTTGTGGCTCAGTACACACCCAAGCTGTTCATATATCTCCTAATGAACATAGAACGCTATGTGTCATTGTACTTAACTGATGCCTCAGGGTTGTATTGTGAGACATTAAGCAAAGCTAAATGCCTCCTCCACTGAGAGAAGTAGGCTAATATTACATGTTGCACAACCTGAAGTGTTAAACAATGGGTATAGAATGAGATTAATACTGTGGACAAAAACAAGATAGAAATGAACAACATCTGAAGAAAAAGTAAATTTTTAGAACTTCAGTATCTTGGGGCCAGATTCACAAAGCCAAATGGGATTAAGTCCCACTCAGTTACGCTTAGTTGCAAACCACAACCTCTGCAGCTGTAGACATTGATATTCACATCTGCCACAGCTGAAGAAGGATGTTATGGCTGGTCCACTGGCAGTACCACATTTCCATGGCTGCTGGGCTTTTCTATGGAAACACCAATCACAAGCTCGTAAATCATGGAGCTTGTCATAAACCAACTCCACCTTTGTGAATACCACAGCTATGGGAAAAACTGTGGCTCCACAAGTGGCAACCAACTTGCTTGGGTTTTGCACAGCTGCAGGAGTTTCAGGAGCTTTGTGAATCCAGCCCTTCTAGTTCGAGTACAGTGCACAAAACTGGGAGATGAAAAGTCCCTTACAGAAATGATACAATGCCTCTGCCTTCTAAATTCTTCCAGTCTGAGGCAGCCTATTTTGCTACAAGGAACTCACACTCACACCACCCAGCTAAGTATTACCTCCGCATTATCCACACACCTATTATTCACCATTTACCATATAACTTACCTTTGCACACCCTCCAAAAGCAAGTCTCACAATGTTTGCTGTATAGCATTTTTCTAAATATAGTTTAGCTCCCCAGCCACCACCACCATCCAGCAGCTTTATAACCCTACCTTTTTGATTAAACCAATCTGATTTCTTTAAAATTAAACTTACTCTTGTGGTGAGCTAGCAAACTTACAATCATATTTGCAGCTATATTTCTGTCATTTTTTTATGTGATTTTGTATATGTTGAATGCCACAAGAAAATGCCCAGTGTTACTGAAAGGTCACAGGAAGAGAGGAAAGGTCTTGCAAAATATGTGATACTCCTATGTGACCCAGGAACATAGCTACTCATCAGGAAGCTGAAAATTACATTTTCAAGGGTATGGAAGTCCCTGGTTAGCTAATTGGTATACTAAAATCTCAGGAAGAAGAAGTTATCTCCCTTGTCATAAACCTTTAAGACCAAAGGAGAAATACTTTTAGGCAGGAGGTGTCAGCCAGGTTACCACAGTCTAGTTACATTTTTTTAGTAGTGCTAGGAAATGGTGATATAAAAACTCAAATAAGGAAATAATTCCTTATAATCTAGAAAGAGCAAGAGAGACACCCACTGGCCTACAGAGAAGGCCACCAGCTATAACTCAGAAAGGGTAACAGGATAACAGTAATAGTGAATTTTTATGTATATTTTCCACTTTTATTTGTGTTATTCTGTGACCAAAATGTTCTAAATATTTTAGTTGTAACTCTATGATTATTAATTAGTATTTTAGTAAAACATTTGATTTTAGGAAACCTGCCTGAATGAGATTGTTCGTGTTGTGTGTGGTTGTGGGATGTTTAATCTATGATTAAACTGTTATTGCTAAGGGGTGTCACCATAAGCTACCATCGAACAAGGGTCTGTACAGGGTAATCTGGGTAAAGATAGGGAGAATCGAAAGTCTCACAGAAGAGTCTGTAGGATTTGAACCAGGTTATTCCATGTCTGTGGAGAAGAGAACATTAGGGTTACAAGGCTACCTCAAAGAGACTATAACACCTGCACCTTCCCCCTTTGGTGTAACAACCAAGTAAGGGTTCTCATTTGGCTACAGAACTTGAGACTGGTATTGTACCCTTATCCAGAGTTAAAATGAGCCTTTGGGACTCGTGGCGGGTGTTCAGTTGTGATCTTGGTTAGCATTCTAGAAGGACATGGGAGGGTATCCCTGTTTTCCCTCCTGTCAAGGATTGCACTTAGGGGTGGGCACTGTGAGTTCAATGGACCTAGCCCTCAGGAGTGGGTTCATGACAACCATTAGTCCCCATTGTCTCCATCCATGCTGTTCCACATGTGTGATTCTTAATAGACTTTGATGGCAGATAGGATCACTTGGCCCACCTAGTCTGCCCATTTTCTCTACCTACTATAACACCACAGACCCTACTTGATCCCTGGCTCTACCCCTCATTGCTTACCACTAGGGTTCTTCTATGCCTATCCCATGCATTCTTGAATTCTAATATAGTTTTTGCCCCACTACCTCTGCTAGGAGACTGTTCCAGGCATCTATCACTCTTTCTGTGAAGAACAACTTCACAGAAAGAGTGGTGGATACCTGGAACAGCCTCCCAGTGCAACAGAAGAAGAATTTTCATTTGTATATCAATTTCCATACACACTATATCTCAAAACTGTTTACAAGCAATAGGAAATTATTTTTGTAGTGATTATAATGTGCAATGGCATCCCTGCCACTCATACACCTTCCCTCATTCACACACAGACATAGCCATGAACAGTTTCTTGAATATTTCTATTAGGAAGAAGAATACTGGTCAGGATAACAAGGATGATCTCCTACTCCTACAAAAAGTGTCATGGATTCTTTGATTTTACCTGGATATGCAAAGGTTAGCGCCAGAGGTGGGCAAGGTATTTCAATTTTAAAATATCATATGAAGGATGGCATGTCCCATTAGTATAGCATCTTCCTGTACTACACTGTCGTACCAGCATTTGAAGGTATTGTTTAAGCCCAAGTCCTAGTGCCGCTGTATGTTACAAGAGTTATGTTTATGCAGCTGGTTGGTGGTAGTGGGAAGAAGTTGAGTGGGATGAAAAAGAAACTGCTGCTAAGAAATTATTTTCCTGGTGGTATAGTGATACACCACTTGTGCTACATGTTGCCTGCATCTATGTAACAAGCAATATTAATTACATGGTTCTAAGGCCTTGTTGACCAGTAAGAACACAGGATTTATCAACCCTATTTTAATAGCAACATGTCAATAGGTTTCTGGATATTTGTTTTCCTCTGGAACATGTAAGTGAGTGAAATCATTTATATGGCTTACCTATTCTAAGAGCAAGCAAAGAAAATCAGATCCTTAAAATCCTTAGGAGGCAGTATAACGCAGTGGTCTAAGGCTCTGAGCTGCAAATTTGGTGACATCCAGCAGACCAGACCTGGTTTGAATCCACAGCTTCCACTTGCATACTGTGTGACCTGAGCAAGTCACTTAACCTCCTTGTGCTCCCAGGTCTCTCCTGTAAAAAGCTTTCAGCTTAGTGTGCTATGCCTGGTTAAACAACTAAATAAAAAAAAAAAATAAAAACAGGACAAACAAAACAGTCCCGATTAGGATCAATCTAACAAATGCTTAAGGAATGTAATTGGGTTCTACAGGACTATGAAACAGGAAAAATATTATCTCTCCATTCTCAAGACAGGAGAAGCACATAAAATTGCAAGAGGTTGAGAAACGCAAGAAGTTATTGTAAATATGGAGATTAAAGTTATTCTTGACCTGAAAAAGCAGTTAATCAACTGAAGAACAGAAAATTTATGGAAGTGGATAATGTTACAGGAGAAATGTATAAGCATGGGTAGAGAATTAAATAGATAACTGTGCTGAGCAGTTCAGGTAGTGTGGAGTTACAGAGCAGCTACAAGTGAACTAAAGAATGATTATGATCATACTCTTGCACAGCAAGGACAATGGGAATGAATTCAATATTTCTAACAGAATGAAACTACTGACTATAGCTAGACAGGCGTTGACCACAGAGCTTTTAATCTGAATGACCAAAATTATGACAATGGTGAAAAAGAAAAGCAAAGCAGGTTCAGACAAGTAAGATGCTGTAACAACTGAATCATCATAGACAGTAAACAAGTAGAGAAAAAAAAAATCTGCAAAAGGAAAGGAATTTTGTGTTTATTTCACCTTTCCTACAAAATGTACCTCAAAGGGCTTTAAATCAGGAAGAGAAAGGGGAAAATGTAGTTACCATTTCAGGCACAAGGGAGAGATTAGAGAGAGTTTATGGTCAACACATAAGGATATGGAATAGGAACCAGTGGGATAAATGATTTATTTTCACGGGAAGAAGTTTGACCTCGGGTAACTTCTTGATTGGTGTAAGCACAAGTGATTTGCCCAAGGTCAAACTGTTCGAAGTGAAAATAAATAATTTATCCCACAGATCCCAGTTGCATATTTCATTGACGAATAGGTTAGCACCTTGTGAGATATTGAACTTTTATTATTTTTTAAATCTGTTTGTTAAATAAATATATAATGTGGGACTTTGTGGTAAAATAATGCTGGTCCATTTTGATTTGTGCTCTTGACATGGGGTTGCTGTGGACATGCGGCATTATGACTGCACTGACATTGCTTCATCAGTGCTAACTGGCTGAAGTAGCGGCTTGTTCAAAATGTTGAAACAACATGGTGGCAGTGTTTAGCGAGTGAGTATGAATCAGCATCATCTATATATGTTATTGAGCTGGTGTCAACAAGTTGCAGTAGCATTTTTTGTGTGTTTTTCAATTTAATGAGTTGCTGTTGATGTGGTATTGATGCTGGAATGGAGCAAAGCTACAGAGTGCAATGGGAAAATGAGCACTGCTGGCAGATACAGAGGATATGGCTGAAGAGAAAGCGTGTTTGGGCAGTTGAAGTAACAGAAAGAAAAAAGTGGCAGCTGTCCTTGCTCCTGATGTCTTTCTTTTTAAAGTACTTTAAAGTTTGAACTGGGACAGGTAGGGAGTGGTAAAGTGGGAATTGGTGCGAGGGGTAAGTGACAGAAGACTACTTGCACAGTAATTAAAAACAACTCATTTAGCAGGAGAGTTCCTTCAAAGTGGTATGAGCTATGGTTTCAAGAAAGATGTGTGCAGTTCAGTTTGACAGCAGATGCTAGAAGATTGTCTATGAGACAGGAGTCAGTCACGCAGTGACTTGGTAGTGCTACTGATACTCGTTTTAAGTAAGGAATTTGCTTTTTGTTACTTGTGTTTGCTTTAGAGGTGAGTGAGGTGGATGGGATGAGTTTCTATGGCAGACTGTAAGCTGGCACGGCTGGCCAGGCATGGGGAGGGGTGCAGTGACATAGCTGCTATGTACATAAATGCTGATGATGTATCTACTATGCACATAAACAAAATTTATGTACACAGTAGCTCAAATATTAGCACCTATTGCATAAATATATATATATATATATATATATATATACTGTCTGAATATTTTATGGAGTGAGCATATGCTTCACAATTGTGAAAGGAACAGAAACATAGTATGAAGAGTTATGGGTACTGAGTATGACTGTTCTGTATACATGGTTGAAAGCTTATACAGATGCATATATGTGTAAGAAGTGAGACATAATCATAGTTGCATTAGAGACAGGAGTGAGACATGGTTACATCATTCTCCATATACTTCTAGCATAGTTTATTTATTTCTAATGTTTGATTACAAAAAGCAAAGCAAGCCATGGCAGCTTGTTTTCAGGTGTATCCATAGGTGGGTTGGGAGAGGGCATTATACGGATCTGTTTTATTGACAGATGGAATACTGGCCAGGACACCAGGCAAAATCCCATGTTAAACTAAATGCGAATGAACCTTTACCTATACCTAGACCTTGAAGGACAGCACCTCAACAGTGCAGCATGCTCTAGTGTTGAACTAGTGTCATCTTTAGGGATTAGAACCCAAAGCTTTCTGATGCTTTAACCCCAGAGACAATTGTGCAACTTGATACTATACTACATCCTCTGCACTATGAGGAAAGGAGCAGGACAAGATGGAGGTCACTGAAGTAGACAGAGCTGAAATATGAAATTTAAAGTGTGCTGAAAATGCAGCCTTATGGACTGTAATACTAAAAATGTATTTCTCTTCTAGGACAGTTTGGGAAAGAAATCAATAAATTTGAATGTCTTGGCAGTATGCCAAAGGTCAGATATGTGAGGATAAAACATGCAAGGCTCAAGCACAGGAAATAGAAAGCTTAGTGATAAAAAAAATGGAAATAGTAAACAAGATGGACACTTCCAGAGTCATGATGGTGTCTCTCTGAACAAGGCTTAAAGTGAAAACAACGAAGAAAGTACTCATACACCACCATATGGGAAAACTGCACTAAAGCAGATATGTAGTGCAATTACTTTACTAATTGTGCAGAAAACTAGTAACTTAAAAAAGACGGCAAAGAGAGCCTTGAGCATGCCAAACCACAGGCTGACTTGATGTTGCATTCAACATCAAGTGTACTTTTCAGACCACTGAAGAAAAAGCATGGGATTTTTATGAAATGTCAGGTCAGTGGGTGTTTTGATCTTCTAGGGGCTTACACTTGCTGTGTTTTTAAGCTCACTGCTCATTTGCACACTCAATACAGTAACTGCACCACACATTGTTTTTTAAGAGTAATTTTCCTGATAGGAGTATGGCGCCTCTTTTTGTTTTCTGAAAACAGAAGTCTAGATGTCATATACAGTAGCCAAGCAAAGAAATAACAGAGAGAAGCAGAGACAATGATATACAACATCAGGTAGTATTACCAGGAGCCACTTTTAACAAGTCTGGTGAAGTTCTACGAAAATGAATGGATATGAGCATGAAGCAGAATGTAGGGTGTTCTGTGCTGAGTGAAAAAAAGCAGTGTATGGACTTCAGATAAGATACTTATCTGGAGACAGGATGGTTGACAGCAGGTACATAAGTAGGACATTTGGTATACAGTGGCAGAGAAAGTGAGCAATGTGGAAGTGCAGGCTAGGAGACAACATAAAAGATGATGGAGATTATTAAGGAGATGATCCTGTGATAGGCAAGCACATGCGATGTATGTACAGTATGGGCAAAACTTGCTAAGATTGCCAACCAGGGGCTATAACATTTAAAGAGACAATGTGAGAAACCAAAACCGACATAGAGGGACACCATAAAGAAAATAGCATAGTAGGCAATCAAAGAAAACTGGAAGATAAGCCATAAGTCAGCACTAAGGAAATCAGGCATTTAATTCACTTAGAAGTACTATACTGAAGGGCAGTTTGCAGGAGAGCTGTTATAGAATGCATAAAAGGATGCAGGAGAGAACAGATATCTAATTTGTTTGGTTTCTATGTATCTTCCCAAACCATGCACGTAACACTAGAGCCTCAAAGTGCAAGGCATCATGGGTATGCAAATCAAAGTGCAAGGCAGGCTGACAAGGCTTTGCCAGAACAGATATTTCCTTTAAGCAGGCAGTATCATTTTATTTTTCCCTTCCTCAGATAGCCCTTCCTCAGAGGAGCACCCAAGCCCCATCACCCGACATTCACTGGGACTTACCTTTTCTGGACACCCTCCTCCAGGGCTTGCCCTCCAAGTGGAATCCCAAGACCAACCAAAGCATGGACCCAGTTTGTGCCAGCATGCCCAGCTGGTCAGGTGCATTGCCTGCAAGTACTCCACTTCATCATGCTGCCAGGCATTTTCTGGTTTTCTTCCTGTGGGTACGTGGTGTTCACTGATGTCAAGGCACACACATCAGCATCTATCATGTCTCCCTGCCTCTTTGTCTCTTGCTGCCTTTCTCCTGCCAGTTGAGCACCAAATTCTTCCCCACTCCTCCCCGGCCCGGCCCTCTGACACCTTAGTCTCGCTTCTGAACCTGGGTCATCAACATCTCGAGCAGTAGGATTACCACTGGATGGCGGGCCAGACCCATCTTTTTGATTTTTAAATTGCTCTCAGTTTAATTATAACAATTCTCTTTCATTCCTAAGCAACTGACATTCTACAAGGTTGCAAAGTACCAGCCAAACTACTAGCTCTTGCATGAAAGATAGCTTGCCATTCTCAACCATTTCACTGCTTCCACTGTAGCAACAACATTCCTTTCCTAAGGGGCTGCCCCAAGGAACTCACTAATGCAGCATTCAGGCAAGTTGGAAGGGTCCACCTATACATGAGTAAAATAAAAGAGCCCTTTAAACATACATAGATACCAACAGGTAGGCAACCTAAACAGATGTCTCTTATTGTGGAAGTGTGTCATTTCACAAAGTTTGGGTGTGAGAACTGTGAAAAAACAGAAGTTCTGGTTACTCAATCTGAGTGAGACGAGTTGCTCAATCTATAAAGGATATCCCTAGCAAACCCTATTAACTCATTACAAATCATGACTCCATAAAAGTCATACTGGAGCTCTATTATGTAAGAACACAAATGTAATTAACTTTTTAAGTATACTTTTATCCTCCCTTTCCATTCTTGAGAATAGCACAGTCCAGCAGATAAGACTGTGGTGCTTATGCACAAGACTGGTGCACAGAGGAAAGCATATCCAAAATGCAGATCTTGGTTTTGTGGCAACTGAAAGTCTATTAAATGAGAACTGCATGCTTTTACTGCCAGCGTGAGATTGTGTCTCCACTCAGCAGAGATCGGAACTAGCACTGAAAGTGTAAATATGTGCTATTATACCATGGGCATTGAGAATCCTGCATCCTGATTGGCTGACTGGCACTTTAGAGTGTATCGTAAACTCTATGATAACCAATGCAAAGGTGCCAGTCATTCAGAGTGGCAGCAGCACAAAAATGCAGTACAATCCATACACTCACTCTCAAAAAGTTCAAAAACTCAATGCCGTTTTACTTCGTTAAGCGACAGCAAACCAACCACAAAGTGCTACAAAGAAAGCCCCATAAATCACTTCCTGGAGCTTTTGCCTGTTAAGTTAGTGGGGCTCGGTGCATCGGTTAAATTAGTGACTCACTGCTCTCTCCCAGCCCCATCACCGAAAAATCCAGAATTTGAAACCGCTCTCTTACCCACAGCTCCTTCCCTGTATCAGGGCTCTGTCTCCTACTCCACATGGACCTTCATGCTGCTCACCATTGCTCAGTTTCCTCCACATACCAGGCCCATTCTTCTGATCCCAGCAAAACAAAATAATCTGTTCTGAACCTTCACCATGATCTCCACTGAGCATACAAGCGTGGAAAACTTTCATCATGCTCTGTCTTCCAGGCTCAACTACAGCAGCTTTTCACTCCAAAATGGAAAAAATGACAAAACACACAAACAAAATGAAACAACCCAGCATGCCGTGTGTATATGTGTGTGTGTGTGTGTGTGTGTGTGGGCAGCATATGTCTGTATCTGTCTCTATGTGGAGGGGTTATCGCCATATTCTACCTAGCAACAGCAAACTATTTGTGTTAGGAGTTTAAATTTTTAATTTAAAAACATCATTAAAGAAATCACTTTAGGACTTCTGGTGACATCAAGATTGAGAAGGCAGCCTAATTCTGAGACCCGGGCCACTCCTGAATCAACTCTGAATACATCGACCAAGGACAAATGCAATCCCTGCCAAGGCTACTTGCTCTAAAGCCAATATGCTCAAGCAACTGGAGACACCAATATTTAAGCTCCGGGAGCTCCTCCAAAGATCCTCCAAAGAGACAAAATAGGAGGAATACGAGTGGGTGATCCGATAGTGAGACTGAGGCCTTGAAACTCCCAACAGAGATGGAAGAGCCTGATTTAATTACAACAATCCTCCAAACAGCCAGAATTGTCAATAAAATAGATAAATCTTTATCTGGTCTCCGATTGGAGCTCAGTGGAATTGAGCACCAAGCGGATCAGGTGGAACTGTGCCTGTCAGCAGTGGTGGAGCAGGCCAATCGGCAAGACTACCTAATTCTTTATTTACTTGCAAGGAGAGAGCACAATGCTAAACTAGGTGATTTAGAAGGCCATAACAGAAGGCAGGATATTCGTATATACAGGATCCCAGAAGGTGCAGAGAACAATGCCTCGAACGCCATAGCCTTCCTTCAGACCCTATTGAGGGATATATTGGATCTGCCAGCTGATCTTAACCTAAGCATGGATAGGGTCCACAGATCTCTAGGCCTGAAGCCTACAAATGCTGGAGCATGACGAGATCGTTCATAGCTAAGCTCACCTACTATACAACAAAAGAGGAGCTGCTTAATAGAGCTTGGAAACAACCTGACCTCAAATACCAAGAGAACAAAATAACCATAGACAACAACTTTACCACACAAGTCCAGGAGCAGAGGAAGCAAAACATCTGAGCACAGATCCTCTTCCTGCATGTCTCAGGGTCATTACAGATCAAGGTACAAGAATCTTTGCAGACCTGTTGGTGGCAAAACAATTTTTAGAGAACTGAGCATCTCTACACCACCTCTGATGAAAGAGCAACTCGAGAAAGAGGTCATGAGGGCAGCGCAGGGACATGGCCCAGAAGGGGTTGAAGAGAAAGGAATGCAGCAACCAGTACCACACACTAACCTGTGCTCAGATGTAGCGGCCCTATTTAAAGTGTACATGCCAGGAGGGAGAGTCATGATGCAGACTGCAGAGGTGGGTGAAACACAACAAGAGACTGGAACTTCCCCTCGAAGACAACACAGTGGGGAAAATTTAACTACTTGTGGAGTACTTTTGGCTTAATAAAAGGACTTGGTATACAGTCTATACATAACCCCCTCTGACCGGAGGCAGTAGGCCTTGAAGAGGCTGCCGTGCAGTACTGGAGCCAGAATCGAGCAGCTTGCCCCAGGTGCAACAATCCCTGACTAGCTGTCCTTTTAGTATAGTTTAAAAAGTAAATATGTTCTTGTTGCTATTGTGGCTAGGTCTTTCTTACAGGGCGACAGCATGGGTAGAAGACACGCGGGGCTTGGGGCTTAAAGGAGGGGGCAGATGGTCACCCGTGGAGCAGGGGCTGACAGTAGTTATCTCCTGCAAATACAGATCCTTACTTGTGATGAAGCATGTGGATTCCTTGGCATTTAGCCCCATATATACATCGACTCAAACAGAATAGAGACCCAGAGAAGACTTAGCTCTTACTAGCCTCAAGGGGCACCATTGGGCTAATTTGCAGGTCAGAGGCAATCCAAACAGCTAAGGTTGACTTCAACTCTGGAAACAGTTATTGCTTTGTCAGGAGGCTGGCCCAGCCCAGAAGGGATAGAAAATAGTACAAGCTAACATTTAGCATATCAATTGATGTTGGTACACCCTTGAGGTATTTCAATATACCTTAGAAGAATAAAGAAATCCCAGCAAAACGACGTATTATGCATGTGGGAAGGCACAACCCAGGCCGACTGTCCAGGCCTGACCTTGGAAGTGCAGTTTATTATTCTCTTTACTTTTTGATAGTTGAATTAATCGCTGTGAATATTTACCTTAGAAGGGGGAAAGAGAGGAGTAATTATTCTCCTAGGGTCCAGCTTGCCATTTGAGGAGGAAAGACTTGGATAGACCCAGGGGCGAGACATGTAATAATCAAGGGAAGGTGCAGGACACACAAACAACTTTAGAAAATATATATGCCCTCTGGGCTCCCTTTCTTTTAATTGGAGATTATAAAGTTGGTACAAGAAAAGGCTAAGGGAACTTTGCTACTCGGCGGAGACTGGAACCTAGCTGAATAAGCGATTGGACACCACCTCGAGATCCCAGTTCCAGGGTCCAGGACGGTAAAGCTAGTCAACAGACTATTGACGGTCACAAGACTAATAGACATATGGAGGAAAAAATACCCACAGGCTAAGATTATACTTGCTACTCACCCAGATATGAAACATTTTCTAGAATTGACTGGATTCTGACACAGGCCAGGGACCTAGCTAAGGTAAGCCATACATGGGTTGGTTCAGCAGTCCACTCGGACCATCAACCATTATTCCTAGAGGTAGATCTGGAATTTCCCAGAAGAAACCCATCAGCACTTAAACATCTCCCTTTAAGGGATAAAGAGTTATGACTAAACTTGGGAGGTGGTGGACCAGATCTCTGAATGTAATACAGGACTTGGGGTGGCACCCAGAATCATGTGGGATACCCTTAAAAACAATTCTGAGGGGAAGCTCATATCAGCGGGCTCCTACAAACAGAGAGAGAGGTGTGCACTGTTGTCTCAGCTCAACTACCAACTGAAAAATCTTCAGGCATAACAAAAACAAAAGTGGACTAGGCTGAGGGATAGGGAAATTAAAAGACTACAGACCGAATACATAAAATTCACCAGGCAGAGACACAGAAGGCACTAGCATACCTGAAATAGATCTATTATGAAGGGGGCCATGAGGGCCACATGCTGCTAGCCGCAAGCTTAAGCAAAAGACAGGCCAAGGCCACCATCACAAGACCCCACAACAGGCTTGCTGGAGTACAAGGCAGACCAGATCAGGAAAGCCTTTGTCGCCTGTATAAATGGTTTTATCAAGCACAAAGGAGATCCACCCACAAGATAAAACCAACTACTTAGAAACAATAATGCTCCCACAGTAACTCCACAACAAAGAGAGGAACTAGTAACCCCTATCCGTCTTACTGAAGTGGCGGAAGCCATCTGAAATCTTAAAACAGGGAAATGTCCAGGCCCAGAGCGGTTTTATTGAAGAATTCTATAATCCCTTAAGGAGAAACTGGCCTCACACCTATTAGACGCCATCAATGAGATATGGGTGTGGGAGGGACACACCACCCTCCTGGGACTATGCCACCATCACAGTCATATCCAAAGAAGGAAAAGATCCAACTGAGTGTAGTTCGTTTAGACCCATCTCCATTCTAAATGTGGACTATAAAATCTTCACCTCAATCTTGGCGGAGGCATCTCCCACTCCTCCCCAGCTCATTAAAAGATCAAACAGGGTTCATCCCGGTAGACAGGCCCCAGATAATGTTAGACGTAACATAAATATTATTGACAAGATCGGCCAGGGGTAGTTCCTTTCTGCCTCATGAGTCTTGATATCGAAAAGGCATTCGACAAAGTCTCTTGGCATTTCCTGTTCAGGGTTCTCTGACAGATTTGGGCTTCCCGCCAGATGACAGAAGCCATTAAAGCACTATACCGAGCACCATAGGCCTACATCAGACTCAATGAGAGTATAACAGACAGGATCCCCTAGGCAGGGGCACGAGATAGGGATGCCCCCACTCTTATTTGCTCTATATATAGAGCCCTGGCCTGTGCTATCAGGGAAAACCTAAATATCACAGGAGTCAGCATAGGAGGGTAGAGCATAAAATATTCGTGCACGCGGATGATGTTCTTGTGTACATCATGAACCCTAACCAATCTATCCCGGAAATCTGGAGGACACTACAGAAGTTTGGACTGCACTCGGATATACCCTAAATAAGGATAAGACAGATATCCTTGCATTCCACTATAAAACTACTCCGCAGATCACTGAACTTCTACCCCTAAATTGGAATAAACAGAAAATAAAGTACCTGGGAATCCAGATCACAAAAAGCTGACAGGGCTCTTCATGGCAAATTACGGACCTCTACAGGCCCAACTCAAATGGGACATAGAAAATGGCAAATCCTAAAACTCCCTATGTATTCCAAGATCCAACAGTGACCATGAACATCCTTTCAAGATACCTATACCTTTTCAATCTCTCCCAATACATATCCCACAAAAACAATTCCAGGCATGGCAGAAAGCAATATCCAGTTTCATGGGAACCAGGAGACCAAGAATAAAGATGAGAACCCTGCAAGCTGACAGGATAAGGAGGAGGGCCATCCCGACCTAGAAACATGCTGTATGGTGGCACAACTACGATTTGCTTGCTGTGGTGTTCGGACTCATATGACGACACTGGAAAGGCATGGAAATTGAGATGACAGAGGGCCCTCCATTGGGAGCTAGAGTTGTTGACCCCACCCAGCTGGGCAGGGGTCTGAACTTCCACAGGCTGTGGCAAATACACTCAACCCGATATACAGACTCTGGACTAAACTGGGTATTAAAACAGCACTCTGGCCTCTTCTTGGTTTCGTGGTCCACGAATTTCACCCCAGTGAGGTTAGACCACGATTTCAGGCTCTGGGCCAGACTTGGCCTACAGAAGATGGGACAGTTGGTAGTGGACTGACACAGTCTTAGATTTCCAAACCCTCAAACAAGGATTCAGTCTCTGGAACAGGGATCACTTTAGGTATCTGCAGCTAGAGCCCACCTTCTGAACTCCCAGAAGGCCTCAACACTAGAACCCAACACAGAGACTAGTACAGTCTAATACTCTCAATAATCTCTGGGAAACTAGAAAGAGGACAAATCTCAGCACTATATAAATCAATCAGAAAGCTCCCCACCACAACAACTGCAGCAATGAGAACCATATGGGAGAGAGAGTAATTTAAGCATAACAGACGGGAATGGGAAAAGATCTTCAATACAGCCAACAAAACAACCTAGTCACCTGGGTGGTGAGTTTGCATGGAAGGTGAGGGTGCGGTACTTCTATACCCCTGAGATCCAGGCTAAATGGGGAGAAGCGGGAGGAGGGCACTGTTGGAGGAACTGCGGTACACAGATGGCACACCATATTCATGTATTCTGGGAATGTGGGTCATACAATCATTCTGGGAGGAAGTAACACAAGAAATCACTAGGATATTTATGGACATCCACTCTCTCACAATGAAGAACACAGTGCTGGGCCGTCCACAAGAGGAGGTAAGGGGGCGGACACCATCTACCTGTGGAATGTCCTCATAGTATCTGCCAAAAAACAATTACTAGGAGATGGCTTTCACTTGACCCACCAGACAAGAAGCAGTGGATCTCCATTGTGATGGAAATCAAAGAAATGGAGGAACTGACACACAAAATTAATGGCAGACTCACAAAATTCACTCAGAAATGGACAAGGTGGGATATACTGAGGCACTGAGGGACAAAGAAGCAAGGAGTAATGAACATATATAGATCTAAAATATCTTGAGGTGGAAGAAAGTGTAGATGTACAGGAGAGAGCTATAATGGATGGAGGCTCGATGGTGATGGAAACAGACCTCAAGACATAGTGGGGGGACATCCCGCCTGGGAGAGACCTCATCCCTCTGAGAGGGAGAAGTCAATTAAACAGGGATACTGATTATCAGAAAGACACCACAGTGATAGATGGTGACCTTGCTTTGTGCAACTGTAAGGATGAAATGTTTTGAAGTATAAAGTTTGAAAGAAATAGAGGTGTGCTAAGTGTAATATGGATGTTTACTTCAAATTGAGTTGAAATGGCAGTACACTGATTTTGAACCTCAATAAACTTGAATTAAAAAAATCACTTTAAAATGCAATAAAAGTAACATTTTGTTTAGGGTCATTGTATAATCACAATAATCCACTCCAGGTGTGTGTTGCTAAGGATTTACCCACTTCTGATTTGGTTTTCGCCACTCAGCCTACAGCCTCATGACACAACCACACCAGCTGTAGGTAACACCACAACAACTCACACCCTGATGTCTATTATTGCTCAAATATACTATAAATTGTGAGTTGAAAATACATTATAAAGGCACATAGACAGTCACCCAGCTCAGCCCACTGTTCCCATCATTACAGGCTCTGCTGCATGAAACACATGGAGTTTGAGTGTCATAGTGGGTGGGAAATGCAGAACATTCAGGTATAAAGTTATCTTATGAAGGATATAGTCAGTAAAAAATATTTTGGTGCAACTGGTTTATTTCACAGTGATTCACGAGGCTAAGAGTTCCCCTTTAATAACATAATAAAAAAATACCTGATACATGGAGTTAATTATTTTGATTCTAGAAAGCCAAGGACTTTCTGAAGAGGAGCTGGTAGCTGCCTTTATTATTGATCTAAAATGAGCTCAGGACTGCAACCTTCAAAGCTTCTGGAGTGAGGTGTTGTCTGTGTTTGTAGAGACCACACCATGTATTAGCAGCTCTAGCTACATTATCTACGTGAGGTCCATAGGAGAGATTAGGGTCAAGCTGTATCCCTAAGTATTTGAAGGACCCACCTGATCTAGAGTGTTCCTCTGGGTGTCTACAGTGGTATGCAGCTACACCTGCAATTGGCTGCATGCACTGCATTGGAGCCAGCCCATAGTGCATGTGCGACAACATGCCATGGTGGCTGGCATGTGTCGTAATGTGTGGCACGTGCACAGGCCGCAGCACTGGAGTGTGTACAAGGGCAGTGAGCACGCATATGCGAAACTGCCAGTGGAATTGAGCAACTGCTGCAGCAGCTGTGCAGGGTGGCTGAGGAAACATATAGCAACAACAAAGGTTTCAGGACACTGTGGGCTGCCCAGGGCCATAGACAGGTGAATACCACTCACATGCCGTCCATGTGTGTGTGTGTGTGTGTGTGTGTGTGTGTGTGTATTGTCTTGGGTTGTGGGGTGGTGCCTGTCAGTATGTGCTCACGTCTTTTGCCTCTTGTGTCACCCTCTCCTTCCCCATACAGGATGACACAGGTATGCCCCGAGTTCTGGTCCTAGTGATGCAGGTGCAGCCGGATGGAGTTGCTGTGATTGTGGTGCACCCTGGAGACTGTACTGAAGGTGCTGGCAGTGGCAGTGGCCATGCTACTTGTGGAGGACCATGGTGGAGAGCCAGCCACACTATGAGGCTGAGACAGGGCGGGTCACAGTTCCATCCAGGAGTAAGTGTGTGTAGCATGTGTAGCACTTACCCATATGTTGAGTATCTGGGGTGGTGCTGGGGATTGTTGGTGTTCCACTGTCCTCTGGCATGCCGTGGAAGATACTGCAGTTGCTGTGGCCCTACATGGTCATCTCTGGCAGTGCATACCACCAACGACTCCCAGTCACTGAGGATCTGCAGGTCACACTGGTGTATGCATGGTCTGGTTTGCTGGGCATGTCTCATGTGTCCGCCTGCATGTGGCACCGCAGTCCAGAACACCAAAGTGCATTTGCCAGCAGTCCGCCTTTGTGCATGCCATGGACACTTAGCTCATTTGGCAGGGGATGGTTTGTGGGTGGTGCACCATCCTCTGACACACATGCACATAGCCATATGGAACCAGTGTGGGCAACTATCAGTACCCTGCCGCTGTCAGATGCCATTGTGCCCATTACATCACATGGCACAATGGGCTGCATAACCAGATGACCATAATGTTCATTGGTGCTGCAGGGTGGCATCACCTGTAGCAGACCCGCCCAGTGGCCAATAATGCCGTTGATGTGTGCCGTTGTCTCTGACTTGGCGTGTGTACTGGGTGGTGATGGCCAGCCGGGAAGTGGGGTGGGGTGGGGTTGGGCTCCATGCTGCGTGTCCGATTCTGGCTGGGGGTGGGGGTCACAGGCCGGTCATTCAGTGCTGTTTGTCTCTTTTGTCTCCACAACACTACAGAGGTCCTTTGTGGAAGATGGTGCTCCTTGTATGTGCCAAGGCCAAGGAGGGTGGAGGATGATGGCGGCAGCCCCAGCAGCAAGGACTAGGAGGAGGGATGGCTGTACCTCAGGAGGACATGGAGGAGAGGAGAACATCAATTGTGCCATTGCTGGAGGAGGCTCCATGGGGCATAGTCACACTGAAGGTGGGGGACCCTGCAGTTCATGGGGTGGAGGGCACTGTTGCGGGTGGGGGTTGTTTGCTCTTTGGAGGGGCTGTTAGCATTCCTGAGGCATGTTACTGGATTTATACAGTGTTGTTGTATATTTACGTATCTGAACAGTAAAGTGGCTATTTTCCTACTTCACTGTCTGTTTATTGTCTTGTGTGTGTGGGCCTGTGAGTGTTTGTGTGTGTGACCTGGTGGGTGGGTGTGGGTGGCGGGTGGGGTATTGGTGGACTGCACCTTTGGGGGAGCCCTGTTTTCCTGCCTGCCATTCCGGTGTGCATGGCCATGCTGGGGAGGAGTGTGGGGCCCTGTATGTTTGTGTCCGCATGTGTGCATCCATGCATTGGGCATCTGTGGCAGCCCTGGAGGGGCCCTGTCAGAAGATACCATCGTGTGTCCCCTTGCCATGCTGTCATGGCTTGCCAGGCATGCCATCTGTGGCAGTACCACACTGTGGCACCACGATCAGGGCACCCCATGTCTGCGCCTAGCACTATGTCCAACTGTGTGCAGCCAGCTTGCACCACCCTGGTATTGGCACACTGCCTGCCCATGGGTCCATGTGCGGGCCATGTCACATGGTGGTTGGGTGCCCACAGCAACATGCGGGTCCCGCTTATCGCTCCATGCAGATGGACTCTGATCTATTGGCGTGGTCTGTTCCGCCTGCTGGCGATCCCCTTATGCAGCCACTTATGGCAGCCTCCATGTATATGTGTGCACGGTCTGTGCTCCACATCTGGCAGACCTGTGCACATTCATGCATGTGCTGAGTGTGTTTGGATACACTTGTTAGGTTGGCCACGCTCCTGTGTACGGTGTGCTACTGCCTAGCTTAGGTACATGCTCTGAACTGCACGGTGGCTTGTGCGCTGGGTTGCATGCAAACACATGGCATATATACATGCCAGAGCAGTATGCATGCACCCTACACTTACCATGCTGGCTTCGTGCATAGGACCCACTGTACCAAATGCGGTACAAATGTTTTAGCTAATTAATTGCTATGTGTTAAACTTAAACGTGCCAATTAATTTTCTCAAAAACATCTAGAAATTGTAAATTTGGTTCCATGTTCCTCAAAACATCTAGAAATTATAAATGTGGTTCCTTATATAAGTCTGCTAAATTGTCCCACAAGACACTGACCTCAAAACTTCTATTTGCATCCTATGCCTTCAGCCACTGAAAAGTGTTTTCAACCAGCATAAAGATGTCCTGGAGGGCATTATTGTGATTAGAAAATGCATCAGTTTTGTAGAAGTACAAAAATAAATAAAAAATACATTTTTTTTAAATGTGTAAGAATACATTTGAAAGTAGTTCTTACATGTTGGTATGTTTTTGCTACTAAGTAGTACTGCTGAACTGGGAGCTTCAGGTCTTTCCATTCCGTGTTGAATGACTGCCCTCCCAGAAGTGAACAGGAGGCATGTTGCTGAAGTGTCCACTGTAAACAGATGTTAACCCCCAACACACACAACTAAGGTATGAGGAGCACTTAAGAGGCATTTTGGTAAAAGTGTTGCTGCAGGATGGGACGGAGCAGTATGTTGAAGGTGCTGGTTTCAGTTATGGGTGTACTGTAGCATTTGGGTAGGAGTGTACTGAGGCAGCAGCAGTGATGGCTTGCAAGCTAATTTTTCCGCAATGATCAGGCCAGAAGGATTATCTTTCAGCAGCTGCAGTAGCTTGTCAATACATTGGCCTGCAAATGATGGAATGAATGGTATGATCTGCAGTTTGTTTCTGAGCTGACTGGGTTGACTATTGAAGTAAGGGCTGTGCAGAACTACTGACTGTTTGGTGCCGGGCCAAGACTCAGGCACTGTGAAGATTTAGAAATTGTGATCTCTGTGGGGAAAGTGCTAAATTAAGAGGTCCAATTATAAGTGTCTGGGCATCTAGTTGAACCACAATTTAAAATAGAATATAGTATACAGTGGAGCGTAGTTCTACCTCGATTTCCATCTCTGTTAAAATGCTGTTCTACCACAGTTTAAAGGTCGTGGAATGCTGTTCAAACTTTTGTGGTAGAACAACATTTCAACAGAGTTGAAATCACCCACACACATTACAAAGCAGTGGATTCAACAGCCAGTCAATGGAAATCCCGGATAGCAAGTTGAAAAGACACGGTGATGATAATGATCAAACTTGCATCAGCAGGATCAACCAGATACATTCCAAAATGCAGGATCAACCAGATAAGTTCAGCTAGACAGTATTTAAAAATGTCTTACTGAATCAAATTTGTTTCCTCCAGTCCACAGCATCTTGCTAAGTAGAGCATACACCCGCTATGTTTTTTTCTTGAAACCCCCCACACCAGAATGACAACCATTGGGGTGTCGCTAACATGGGGCGTGTATTCACGCACCACACAGCTCACCGTAGCAGCCAGCACTGTCTCCTGTAATAAAAAAAACAGCAGAGAACAATTTCCTTTTGAATTTAAAAAAATAAACATTGCATCAAACTTTATTAAACTGATTTCTTGGGGCACCATACACTACAAAAATACTGGATGGGCTCCCTATGCCCAACCAGTGTATTTGCCACCTCAGGGTTCTGATTCCATGGACCTCTCGAGTTTCCGCTTTCCCGAGGTCACAGGAATCAGAACCTCTGTAAGAACATACTGGTTCTGCATGGTTGCACATCCAGTATTCTCTATATCTATGTTTAACTCCTTGTTGGTGATGCAAGGCCTTGAACTAGATATCTGTTTAAAATCAGAGACTAATTACTGTAACTATGGACATACCCTCCAAATTGTAGCATCTACCATATTGCCAATATTGGACTACAGAGATATTTTATACAGAATTGCAACAAATGTATACCTACTGTAGCCAAACTGGATATCGTCTATAACTGTTTTGCCAGTTTCAATACTTTCAGCTCAGATGGATACTCCTCATTGCCAACTGTATGGAATTCTAGGGTGGATATCTCTTGTTATGCATAGGGAGTTCTACTGCTTTCTCACACACAGGTAGGATTGGCATACGTTTCTCATTATGCACAGTATTCAATCTTTTCCAAATCAGATCCAATCTAAGTCTAAGATACTCAACAGATACTATCTTTTAACTGCCCACAGTTAGATGTACAATATACGACACTCCTGGTGCCAGACATCTCCCTCCTCCCTCGTTTCAATGCTAATAAAATGTACATGACAGCTCCTGTTGCCAGCTGTCCTCCCACCTGATCCTAGTAGTGTGTCATTTTCAATAGATATTACGAAAGTAAGGTGTCACTGTACAGAGTTGTATAGAGACGGTACAGTGGAGCCCACCAAGATGCAACACAATTTGTAGCCTTCTGCAGCGGAGTTACTGATGGAAACAAAGCAATTTCAATGGCAGTTAATCCCTTTGATTATGCAGCAACCTGAGACACTGCACTACGTTATATAGTAGATGGCAGCTGGCTATGTAAGTGAGTGGTGTGTATATGCCAGCTGCCATCATCAGGACCAATTCAGATGGGGATTTGGAGCAAGGTGGAAGAGGATGCCAGCATCATGGAGTTAATTCATACTACAACAGATACCAGGATTGGGAAGGGAAGCTAGACTACCAGAAGTAACTATACATGTTACTGGGATTGGATGAAAGAGTGGAGGACAACTGGCATCAAGGAGTATCATATACGCGTTCTAGGGATCAGCTGAGGAGGGGGACCATTGTTACCAGGAGTGAAAGATACATTGTTCTGTGATTGTGTGAGGGAGTAGGAGACCACTGGCACCTGGGAGTAAAAGATGCACTGTACTGGGATAAGGCCATCAATATGATTACTCCCAGGTCTTTTCCTGCTTGGTATTTGTCAATACCACTCCACTCATTTGCACTCCACCCCTAAGTTTCTGTGCCTAAGTGCATTATTCTGCATTTTGTCACATTGAAACTGAGCTGCCATACCATGACCACTCCTATAGTTTTCTCAGGTCTCTGCTCATCCTTTCCACCCTCCTTGGAGTGTCCACCCTATTACAGATTTTGGTATCATCCACAAAGAGGCAGACCTTCCTTCCAGCTCCTCTGCAATGTCACTTATAAAGACATTAAAGGGACTGGTCCCAGCACTAATCCCTGAGGCACCTTGCTGGTCACCTTTCCTTCCTCAGGGTGAACTCCATTTACCATCACCCTCTGTTGCCTATTCCCTAACCAATTTCTTATCCAGTTTACCACCTTTGGACCTAGTCCTAAGCTACTAGTCTCCAATGTGGACCAGTGTCAGAAATCTTACTTAACTCTAGGTAGGCCATCTACCACTCCACCCTGCTTTAAGTCCTTTGTCACCCAGTCAAAGAAATCTATCAGATTAATTTGATGATGACCTCCCCTCACAAACCCATGCTGCCTCAGGTCTTGTAACCAATAGTATTCAAGGTATTCCACAATTCTTCCCTTCAGCAGTGATTCCATTAACTTTCCGACCACTGATGTCAGGCTGACTGGCCTATAATTGCCAGCCTCCTCCCTGCTACAAGTTTTGTGTAGTGGGACCACATCCACCCTCCTCTAGTCCTCTGCAACCACACCTGTTTCCAAAGAGCTGTTAAATAGGACTGTCAGAGACTTGCAACCAGTATCTCTCTGAGCTCCCTCAGTATCCTTGGATGCACCCCATCTGGCCCCATTGCTTTGTCCACCTTTTGATTAGCAAGTCCCTTCAGGACTATCTCCTCCAAGAAAGGATTACTGTCCACCTCCCTCCCTTCAAAGCTACTGCTGCTTTTTGTGCCCTCCTTCTCCTTCCTCTGAGAACACTGAAGAAAAGTATTTGTTGAGGATGTCTGCCTTTTCCTGGTCCCCTACACACAGCCCCTTTCCCTTTTGAACCTTACAATCCCAAACCTGGTCTTCCTCTTTTCACCTGCATACCTAAAACATGTCTTGCCCTTTCATTACCTCCTGGGCTATTCTGTCTCTTCAGTTTGTGCCTCTGTGTTCCTTACTGCTTTCCCTACTTCCTCTTTCCCAGTACACCTCCCTGTCTTCCTCCGTCTGCATCTTCTTATACCTTCTGAATGCTACTTTTCAGATTTTACATTTCAGCACCCAGTAATGCTCAACTTTTAAGAATCTTTGCGGGTGCTCACTGCTAGTAGGTAGTAATTTTCCTGTGACCAGGTTCCTAGCAGTCTTTTCTGCAGGCTGCCCTCGAAAAATTGAGGTGCTTATGTCAACTTTGTGAGTGCTTGAGCACCCAAGCACCCATGGAGTTGGATCCTATGTCAGCACCCTTTTTGAGAACCATTGTGGTGTCTTTTCCTCTTGCCTTTTCTCACTTGTTTGATGCAGGGATCTGTTGCCTCCACTATGCTCCTTTTAGCTTTGCCTATTGTTCCTCCACCCACCCCTACCAGTTATCCCTGAGGCATTCACTAATCATTATAAAATTGGTACTTAAGTGGAAAAATAGTGCCAGTCATCTTATTCTGATGTTAAAGTGGATGCCTGAAGAGGTTCCTACATAGGAACAATGTTGGCTCTGATGGCATTTAGAACTGGAATTTTACAGTATATGAAACAAAAATCTCAGTGACAGGTCAATATTTGGATCTACACAAAAGGAACTCTAGTAGAGTTACAGTGATCCGCACTCACCATATACAAAAATAAACAATTCACATCACATCATTTCAGATTTACGGACTGCTTAAAGAAATTATAAATAGAGCTTTAATCTGATGTGGATTTCATCACACAGTAGGTTAAAATGTCAGAGTTTGTATTGCCCCTGAATACCAGTGGGATGTACACTTTGTGTAGTTAAGGTTTTTCATTACCAGCATGCTCTCCAAGACAGTGTTTAGATTCAACAAGGAGCTTGCAGTTGGATATTATGAGAAGCTCCCAGTATCTCACATTATTATTACTTAAGAACCTCCAAGTCACTACTACCCTAATGGTGGATGCACTGGCATGTGGATGACCTGAATTGGTGAGCTGACTCAGGGTATTACATCGGGCAGGCCAGGCTACAAGCAGCTACATTGCAGTGTGTCTCACCAACACAGCCATCCTGTGTCTAAGCCAGGAACTTTCTTCTGCCATAGAAGGCATGCTGTATGTGTGCGGAGGCTGACTTACACTATGACCATACATGGGGAGGTTGGAGGAGCTAGAAAAGGAAATAATGGATCAGAAAACAGCTTGGTCATTGCAGAATAAAGCCTGCGCAACAGACCCCACACTGCTGACAATTTCTCCCATCTTCCCCATGATTCAGACCATAGCAGTGAAAGGAAAAGAACCCTACAGTGTGTCGTGCGTGTGTGTGTGTGTGTGTGTGTGTGTATGTGTGTGTGTGTCGGGGTGCAATAATGTAAAGATGGTGTAAATCCTGGAGATGGTGGGTGTCAGGGTTGAGGGCTGCTTCAAAGGGGACTGACAAAATAAAATTCTGGAAAAATCATAATTGATTACATTCTAAAATGTTAATGATTTCAAAAGGATCCATCTACGCTCCATCTGCTACTATTTACAAAATGAACTCCACTCAAACAGTTATTAGATAATGTAACTGTGCCTGTATTTTGCCTCCAAAAGATACAACTTTATCCAAAAATGACTCACCGATGTTTGCTTCAATTTTTCTGCAAATTGTGACCTTTTGTTGCAAACTAGTGTAACTGTTAGAAACAGCAGCAGGGCAGCTTCTATATAATTGAGTGGATGTAGATAGTATAGCAGTGCGGTTAAGAGCACTGAGCTGCAAGCCCAGAGAACTGGGTCTGAATCCTACAGCCACCACTTACATACTGTGTGACCATGAGCAAGTCTCTTAACTTCCCTGTGCTCCCAGGATGCACATGTAAACAAGCCTCAGCTTAGTGTCTCTCTCTCTCTCTCTCTCAGTGAAAAATTGTAAAATAAAATGAATGTTTAAAATATATTAAATTACATTTGGTCATTGTCTGCCCTTTTGAAAATCTGTCCCACTTTCTCTAGATTTGGCATGTATTTATACAACAATAAGGGGAATGCTGACATATTGAAAGAATACTTTGTTCAGTATTAACACTGGAGCAGGAGTGGCAGCTGTCAGTGCAGGCTCCATAACCAGGGCTTAAAGGGTTCCAGAAATGAACATACTATAGGATCAATAGTGATTTAATTTCCCTAAAGCTGATAAATCACCAGGATCAGGTAGGATGCACTCAGGGTGCTTTAGGAGGTGGCCCAAGCACATGTACAACCCCCGACAGATATCTTTAATAGCTCCCTGGAGATTTGAAGTGCCAGTTTACTGGAAAGTAGCTGATGTAGTGCCATATCATAACTGTGGAGGAGTGACAAGCCAGGAGTCTATAGGCCTGTCAGTCTGAACATAACTGAGGATAAACTGATGATCTGCTCATTAAGGAAAGACTGGTGGAGTTCCTCAAGGCAAGAAAGCTGCAAGATGACAGACAACATAGCTTTCGCAGAAAAATCATGTCAGACAAATCTGACTGATTTCTTCAACTAGGCGACCTAGACTGCTGATTAAGGTCAGGCAGTTAACATGCTATACTTTGACTATAGCAAACCATTTGACTCAGTCTCACACAGGGGCTAGTTAAGAAACTGGGTGACATAGGTTTTGGGATAAACCAGCACAGTGGATCAAGAACTGTCTAGGAGAGGAGGTAGGGAGGCAGTAGATAGTGGTCATGGGAAATATTAGGAGGTAGGAAGGCAAAAGAGGGTACTACAGGGGTTGGTCCTTGTAATGGTGCTGTTTAACATCTTTATCAGTAACACAGCAGAGAGGATACAGGGTAAGTTTTGTCTCTTTTCTGATGAGATTATGCTCTGCAGCTGAGTGGACAGTGATGAGGTTATTTAGGAAATGATGGAGGATCTAGGGAGGTTGGAGAAGTTGTCAGGGTCTGGCAACTGGGGTTCAAAACTGCAAGGTCATACATGAAGGTTAATAAAAAGCATGATGTAGGAGTACAGGATGAGGAGATATACCTGGATATGTTCACACGAGACCAGAAGGAAAATGGGGGGTGGCTGATATATACAGTATATATATATATATATATATATATATATATATATATATGTGTATATATATATATACAGTATATATATATATATGATATATATATATATATATATATATATATATATGTACAGGGAATAAATAAAGTGGATAGTAGTAAGCTCTTCCCAAAACTGGCAACAGCAACACTAGGGCAACACAAGAAACTGGAGGTGAGGTTTAAAAAGGATTCAAGGAAGTATTATTTCAAGAAGTTGGTGGTAGACAGGTAGTCTAGGCTATCCAACAAGGTAGTCAACGCAAAAACAGTGGTGGCCTTCAAGGGAGTCGGATAGGCACATGGACATCATAGTTACATAGTTAATGTTTACAGGCAAAGGACTAAAAGATCCCTTTTAATTGTTTGCCTGTTCTCACAGCACTAATCTTTGCAACTTTTGTTGTTTGTACATAAATGTATTCAGCTGTCTTTTAAAACTGAATAAAAAACTGCAGGTGGCCACCAGACAGACATGACAAGGCCAAGATGTAACAAACTACAAAATAAAATAACAAAGACCGTTACAAGGCTAACACAGTAAAACAACCACAATATTGGTTGTCTGAGAAAGAAACATGTGGATTGCTTGAAAATGTTGGTGGCATGCTGGGGCAGTGCTGCTATAATGGATCTTGGAAATATCGTGTTCGATTCAGGCAACCAATGTTGTGGTTCTTTACTGTGTTAGCCTTAGCATGGTCTTTGTTATTTTATTTTGTCTTTAAAACTGCCTAATGTGTTACACTCAACCACTTCTCTAGGTAAACTGTTCCATTTTGTGATGATTCTTTGAGTGAACCAAGGTTTACTTCTATCAGTTTTAAATAATTCACCTGTATAGTTTAATTTGTGTGATCTGTTACCTGTAATAGTATCATTTAAGTGAATGTATCTGCTATTTTAACATCCTTAAACTTCATAAGCTAGTATCATACCGCCTCTCTGTCTCTGTCTCTCCAGCATGTACAGGTTTATATCTTACAATCTGTCCTCATAAGTCTTTCCCTCTAATTTTGATCAACCTGATGGATCTTCATTGCTTTTTTCTATTTTCTGTATTTTTCTTTAGTATGAGGGTTCAAAACCTGTACAGCTTATTCTGGGTGTGGCCTAACCAGTGATTTTACAATGGCATTAGAACTTCCTTGTCTTTGCTTCTAATAATGTTTTATAGGTACCCCAAAATTTGATGTACCTTTCTGTTGCTGTGTTTTATGAGTATTCCATTTGAGGTTGTTTGTTACCATTCCCCCAACCCTCCGGGAATCTTTGTTTTGGCTATTGCTTACTTTTTCCCCATAAAATGGTATGTGTGTTTTCGTTTCATTTGCCAAAATTCATGACAACACATTCATTCAGGTTAAACTTCATCCCAGATGCATACGACCATTGTTCGAATATATTTAAGTTATTTTGCATGGCATCACAGTCTCCCAATAAATTTATTATGGCACCTATCTTAGCAGCATCTGAGAATTTGGTGGACAGTTATGATATGTTTTTATTCACATCTCCGCTATAGAGATTAAAGAGTGGGTCCCAGGAGTGAGCCCTGTGGCACTCCACTAGTGACTGAGGTTCCCTTGTCATGGTGACAGGAAAAATCATGACGTCATTAGGGTGCAAGCACAATGCCAATGGTGAACATCATGCCTGACAATTGTGCCTCCTGACTCCCACTGTGCCCAATGCCCCAGGACATGTTCTGTCTGTTTGTGGGGCCAGTACTTAAATATAATCACCTCCAGGTTAGAGGTGTATGGGGCGGGGAGACACCTGGACACCACCATCCCTGCCGAGCACTACAAAATCCAGTTCAGCTGCATGAGCACCCATATAATCATTTATTTATTTATGTATTCAGAAAGACCTTTGAGTCAGAGGTTCCACATCAGATAAACAGAACAAATAACAAGAAATCATACCTAGAAGTTACAACAAGTACAGTAGTTAAAGGAATGCAACAGGTGATTAATACAATATGCATTAGAATCAAACATTGGTTACAAGAAAACATCACAGATGTACACTAATTCTAGGTCTGGGCAGGAGAAACATAGCAGGACTGAGAATATTTTTTTCCTTTTTGTAGAGGAAAAAACAATTCTTTTGCATAGTGCTGTAAAGGTTTTAAGAAGTTTTTAACATAAGTGCAGCGATGACACACCCGCAGGGCTTAAGTGGACATGGGGAAGGCGTGCAAAGGGCACTAGGGTGGGGCTAAAGGAGAGGGCCAGAATGGAACAAAGAAATAACTGGGGTAGGGGAGGGATGTGCTGCAAGGGGAGGGATGGTTGGGTGGAGGTAATATAGGAAAGGCAAGGAAGGAAAAACTAGGGAGAGGGGGCCAAGGGTGGGAAATACAAGAGGAGAGGGCAGCAAGGGAGGGACAGAGGGGTAAGGAGAGGTAAGGGCAGAGGGAAGGGAAGAAAAAGGGGATGGGAGGGAGAGGGGATGGCCAGGGAAGAAAGCAAGAAAGGAGAGATAAAGTGTAGGGGTTAGAGGGCAAGGGATAGCATCTGAGGGAAAGAAAGGTTGCAGGGACATTAGGTCCCACAGGCACAGCTACTGGTAGATGCTAGAGATGCACGAGTTTGAATTTTGAATGAGCCGACCTTGGTTGCCTTCTGAGATCCCTCGAGGAGTGTTTAACCACAGTGGGGCGTGGTACTCATATGACTGTTGACCTTGGAGCAGTCCTCCAGAATGGGATTTTAGAGATAGGTCATATATGCCCCTTGTAGTTCTCATGGAGCTGTGCATTGTAAGGAGGTTCCACACCAGGTGGGGTAAGCCCTAAGGTGGATTTCTTACCCAGGAGGCAGAGATGGTATTGTATCCTGCTGTCTAAGCTGAGCCATCCGGACTACTCATATAGTGTACAAGTATGTGTCAGGCAGTCGGCACTTAGAACAAGTCTACGTGCTTTGTTTAATGTAATCTTAATCCGCTTGAGTGCGGTGGGGTTTGGACCTGTACACAACTAGGCATGTCGATGATAGACAGAATTGAACTTATTAATGGCAGTTTGAGTGCTTTCAATGGTTAAACATTGTTTGTTCCAGTAAAAGACCTAGTTTGGTGTTGGCTGTTTTAGCTACATTATCAATGTGTTGGGTGAAAGAGTGCTATCCAGTGTAACATCCAAGTATTTGAAATTTTGAACCATTTCAAGGGGCAGTTAAGGTTGTTGCAGACTAAAAGTTGGAAAGTCTTATGCTTATTATGGGCAGAGGCGAAGATCATTTTTTTTTTTTTAATATTCTTTATTTTATTTTTTCAGCATGTCAGTAGGGTTACAGTTTACATAATGACAAGTGATTAAAACATTCATCAATACATTTAAGTAGAGATAGCAGCATGGGAGTGACAATTCTTGAAACAACAGTAAAGTACATCACATAGGTCAGAATACATCTTCACTAAATTATCTAATTCTCTAGACTACTTAGGGACAAATGACACATCTATTGGGACAATATAAAATACCCAAGATCTCCATGCCAGTTCAAACTGCCTAATTCTCCCTGTTCTCTTGCCTATCATCCATTCAAATAATACATTTCAGAAATCGTACTGTGCCACATGTCCAGGGTAGGAAATGTACTGGCTATCAGAGGCAGGAAATTACTTTCTTTGCTGCAGCCAGGTATAACATTGTTTTGTTTTCTTGTAGTTAAGTAAGAATTTGGAGTTGATGAGCCATTTTTGACTGAAGAGAATTGGATTGCATTTGGTTTTGTAGGCAGAGGTAGAGATGACAGAATAAAGTAACACATCATCTGCTTAAAGAGTAAAACATTGTCTGACACGAGGAGGAGGTGGTTAAGGAGATAAACTAAAGAGACTCAATCTTTGGTCCGCTTCTCTTTAGTTTATTCCCTAACCACCTCCCTCGGTGTCAGACAATGTTTTACTTTAAGCAGATGATGTGGTACTTTATTCTGTCATCTCGACCCTCTGCCTCACAAAACCAAATGCAGTCCAATTCTCTTAATCCCTTAATTTTAATTTTGACTCTGTGCCCTATTATAGAGCCAGTTACTAGTCTATCTTACAAACACAAGTGGGATATTTTATTTTCTCATTTTTCTCAATTTTCTCACCTGACATGGCAGACACTTGCCTCTGCCCATGTTGGAGACAGATCAATTTAGTGTGGTCATTCTACTTCATGACAGCTCACTCTAGGCTATGAGATCTGGTGTCAAATGCCTGGAAAGTGGTCATAATGTCGTAACATATTATGCCACATGCATGAAGTACATTGCCAATACAGTAAATTTCTTGCATGTGGCATAAGTATTTTCTGCAGGGGATGGAGCCATTACGGGGTCTGCACTCCCAACCCCCAACTAAGATTACTAACTTGGGGGTTACAGTAAATATCGTACAAAGTGTGAATAAAAATAAAATTACCATGCGTCTGGTCCCATGTTCCCAAACGCTCTGCTTCCTTCCTTTGCTGCCAGTGACTCATCCTGTTGAGCTACAGCAGCTGCTTGATGAAAGCCCATCCCAACAGAGGTCTTATCCTCTGTCTGGGACAGTGAGAGTGCAGTACCACACACAGAACCATTTGCGGTATTGCACCGTCTCACTGTCATGTACCGTCTGTTTCTGTTTAACGCTTGTGTCATATGTTATTAAGCATATGACATATTGACTAGTGCTCAAATGCATCCATGAACAATTTGTTCCTGATCTACACCCCAGAGTTTTTCTATTAGAGTTATGCTGGGGGCAAATTGCCAGGAACAATGTGTTCTAGGGGCATGGTTTATGCTGGAGCTCACAGGACTGAATGATGTGTCGTGGACTGGATTGACCAGTGTGAATTGTTGTGTAGCTGCCCATGTCAGCCTTCAATCTGTGCTCACAATTTGTTTACACAGAGTTGTGTTTTAAACGTCTGAGTGACCTTTGCTTCCTGTCTCACTTCACTGATGTTGTGCTGGTGGTGCGATCATAAATCCTACTAATAAAGTTTAAAAATGAAAAAAAATATTACTGTTACAGCCTGGTTCCCCTAGACTGCCCCACAAACTCAAAAATTACAATTATGCTCTCTTACAAATCACATTGCAGCTCCGTCTTTAATCTGTGGTCCTGCCTTGCTTGCACAGGACTACAATCCCAGAGCACTCTGCCTTACTTTTTATGATAAAGTGATAGAGACAGGCTAGAAATAGGATCTTTTTTTTCCTTTATTTTGTTTTTAGTTGCTACTTAGATACAGTAGGGAGATAGAATTTGAAGGATGTTTCAGTTCACAACGAGCTTGCAGGGTGACATAGCCTCTGCCCAACACAGCCTTGCTTCTTGCATCTTTTATAATTCTGGAAAATATAGTTTTGATCAGACAGCCTATAAACCAAGGCCCACATATTTAAAGGAGATGTGCGGTGCATCCTAGATGCTCCCATGTATCTCTGACTTGCGATGGCTGTCAGGGGCTAGGCAATGTTCAGAAGCCCCTGATGTGCCACGTAACCCAACTGCACCACAGTGCAGAACATTGTGATGCAGGCATTTAAATGAGGGTCCTTCTTGCATATTCCCTGCATCACAATAATCACCCCTCTCCTTGGTGAAGACATGAATGGATGAACTGGCACAAATTAGGATATCAAAACCCTGCCCTAACTTTGTGCCAGGCAGGTAGTGCCCAGTGAAATGTCCATGGCTAGTCACATGATCTGCCCTCCCCATCCCTGATCCCCATTATAATAACAAAATGTAGCGCCGATCCCAACTGTTCCATAGTGTATGGGACCTCCCCTCCCTGATCCCTATTAAAATAAATAAACGCAGACCCAATCCTCACTTTTCCATAGTGTAGTGTAATGTGCCCTCCCAAGCCCTGATCCACATTAAAATAATAAAATGTAACCCTGATCCCTCTTTTACATAATCCAATCACATTTTTTCAAATCAAATAAAATTTATTTATATTGCACTTTTCATAATCAAAGTGCACATACATAATAGAAACAATCAGCAATAAAAACATAAATATAAATCCTAAAACAATAAAAGCAGAATAATCTATCCAGTAAAAGCTTGTTCAAACAAATATGTTTTAACTGCCTTAAAGGACTCTGTAGATAGGCACTCTCGAATCTGATGAGGTAGAGAATTCCACAGTCCAGGGCCATTAAAGCAAAAAACTCTGACCCCAAATGACTGAAAGATGGACCCTGGGAATCTCTAGCAATCCCTACGTCAGTGGAGCAGTGTCCCCTTCCAGCCCATTCCCTGATGAAAAAAAGTTAAACATTCTCACTGTTTCCATAGTGTAGTATCCCACCTCAATCCCTGAATGTTGGCCTGTTAATACAAAATAAACTTTACATAATGAGTGTCCCACTCCAGTTCTCATTCACCCACCCGATAGTAAACACATGTTTCCATGGTGTAGTGGCTCTCCCGATCACCCGATCACCAGTGAAAAATATAAACTGATGGAAACTCTGGCAGTCTAATGGACTCCCCATCCAGGAAAATGTCCGACCACCCTGCCCCCAGCCTGACCCACAGTCGGTGACCAGCACAGCCACCACTCACTACCACAACTGGCGCTGACTGAGCTCCCAATGACCCGCATAGTACTGTATAGAGTACTGCACTTGACAGTGATTGATAGATCACTGTCAATGGACTGTACACTATACAGCGTACTGTGGTCACTGGGAGCTCAGTTGAGGCTTAGCCGTGGTGATGAGTGGTGGGTTATGCTGGTCACTGGCTGGTCGGGCTGGTGGGGCGGGGTGGTCGGACTTTTACCATGTGGGGAGGTCTACTACACTGTCAAGGTTTCTGTCGGTTGTACAGGTTCAGGGATCAGGGAACGGGGTGGGAGGTGGGACCACTACACTATGGAAAAATGTATTTTCATGGGGATCAGTGACCGGGAGGGCCTGTACACTATGGAAACATATGTGTTTACTATCAGTGTGTGACCGTGGACTGGGGTGGGACACTACACTATGGAAAGTTTGTTTTGTATAATTGGGCGGGTGATCCGGGACTGGGGTGGGACACTACACTATGGAAAGTTTGTTTTGTATTATTGGGGGTGATCGGGGACTGGGATGGGACACTACACTATGGAAAGTTTATATTGTATTATTGGGTGGGTGATCGGGGACTGGGATGGGACACTACACTATGGAAAGTTTATTTTGTATTATTGGGTGGGAAATCGGGGACTGGGGTGGGACACTACACTATGGAAAGTTTATTTTGTGTTATTGGGTGGGTGATGGGGACTAGTGTGGACACTACACTATGGCAAATTGGAGAATGTTTTACTTTATTTCATCAGGGATTGGGGCTGGGAGGGGAACACTACACTATGGAAAATTGGGGACCAGGGCTACATTTTATTGTTCTAATGTGGATCAGGGCTGGGGGACATTGCACTATGGAAAATGGGGATCAGGGCTATATTTATTATTCTATCGTGGATTGGGGATGGTAGGGGACACTGCACTATGGAAAAGTGGGGATCGGGGCTACATTTTATTATTCTAATATGGATTGGGGCTGGGGAGGGGAACTACACTATGGAAAAGACAGGGAGGAAGCTACATTTCTTTTGCATGATGGGTATGGGGCTGGCCCTCGCATTCTGCCAGGTGCAGCCATGCTAATGAGCCCACAATGGACATGCATGAGGCCCCTTTGCGCCATGCATGCCCAACAACCTCATTAACATATTTTGCTAAATATCACCCTTTGGGGTATCGGCGCATCCAGGTATGTGCCACACATTCTTCCATTGGTGGGCTTCAGCCCCAAACCCTGGATGTGCTGCACCAGACATGGTGGCCACCCACTATATGCCGTGCATCCAGGGTCTGATATTCAAACAGAATGTGTGATCTGTTCTGATAGCACATTCTGTTTGAATATCCCATCAGAGGTGGCCAGCCCATTTCTGTGTGGCACATCCATTTGCACTGCGCTGGCTCTAAATATGAGGCCCCTAGTCCCAAACTAAAAGTATATTAGGAACAACTGAGTAACTTCTAGAGTAAATTTGATTTTATTTGTAATTTTTGACCAGGAAAGATTCACTCTGCTGTGATAGCTTGTTTGCAGATGTGTCCTGGGGACTGGTTACATAGACCTGTTTTATTGATGGGAGAATCTTGGCCTTGACACCAGGAAAACTCCCTACTCTTCATCAATAGATGCCATGGGATCTTTAACTTCCTCCTGGACAGTGAGCTCTTTTATTTATTGTATTTTATTTATTTATTAGATCATCGGTTTACAGACCTTTGAGTCAAGGACTCATTTACTAAGGCACTTCATCAAGACAGCAATGCATCACAGCAAACAAAACAGTACAATACATAATGCTTAGATTAAAAAAGCAACCAGTGTTACAGGAATTCACTGGTGGTATAAGCATGGTAATAGGTAGATCACAGTAGTCATAATATGGGTACACGAGTACCACGTCAGGTAGCAACCAGAGATATTTTATTACATTAGTCAGCAGATGTTGCCTGAGACCCCAGGCATATGCAGCAAAAGCAGACAGGGCAAACCTAGCCTAGGGATAAGGGTAAGGGCAGGTGGGGATTATGTGCAGTTGCAGCAGCGAGTGCTTGTCATATGGCTTCTGAGGGAGACCTTGAAAGGACCAAGCTTAGTGGAGTCAGCTATGTTGGCTAGGAGGAATTGAACCAGGAGGAGCCTGATAGCAAAAGGATCTCTAGGCCATAGAGGTCCTTACCCTGGGGACAATAAGGGAGGTTTTGGACAGTGCTGTGGGTGGAGATTGAGGGGGAGGCACGCTGCAGGGAGGTGGCGAACCGGGGAGCCTAGCAGGTCTTTTACAAGGACGTAGGTTTGGAAGCGAGTCTTTCTTCAAGGTTGAGCAAGTTGGTGGTGGAGTACAGCAGGCACATATGGGTGCACCTAGGGGCTCCTAGCATTAGCCTGCAGGCCTTGTTTATAGAGAGCTGGATTCTTGCAAGCGCAGTGTTGTCAGCTGCAGCATAGATGGGCAGCCCATAGTCGATTAGTGGCAGGACAGAGGAGGTGATTGCCAATCTAAGGGCCTCTTGTGGTAGGCAGTCCCTATGGCGGTATAACAGTCCAATCCTGACATTGGTGGCAGCAGAAAGAGCATTGATATGGGAATGGAAGAAGAGTGCTGAATCAAAGGTAATGCCCAGATACTTGTAGGAAACCTGCTCAATGGGGTTTAGTGTGCTAGGCAGTATCACAGAAGGCACCACTGGCTTTGTTTTGGTGATGCAGAAGAGCATAGTTTTGGTCTTTTAGGTTCAGGACTAGTCTTCGTGATGTGAACCAATGCTCAGCTCTATCAAAAGCTTGCTGGAGGGTGGCCTGGAGTGTGTTGGGATTGGGGTCAGAGGCAAAGAGCACAGCGTCATCTGTGTAGAGGAGGCTCTTACTTGGGCAGGCCGAGGGAGGAGTTGAGGTAGAGACTGAAGAGGAGAGGGCCTAAATGGAGTCCTGGGGAACCCCAGAGTGGACAGATTGTGTGTCAGATAGGTGCAATTGATTTTTACTCACTGAGTTCTGGCAGAGAGGTAGCTGGTGAACCATGCAAGGGGCTGGGTAGAAACCAAGGCATCTAGGGAGTCAAGCAGGAGAGGATGGCAAACCGTGTCAAAGGCCTTGAGAGGTCAATGAACATGGCACTTGCAGGACTTCTGGCATCAAGAGCAGAGTGCAGGAAATTGGAGAATTCAAGCAGCTCAGTTGTGATGCCACGACCTGCATGAAAGCAATGCTGTTCAGGGCACAGGATTTTGTGCATGGCCAGGTATTCGCAAGTTGGTTGGAACTACTTTTCAAGGGCCTGAGAGAGTGGGGGAGGATGGAGATAGGTCTATAGTTACACGGGTCATTCGAGCGCCACTCTTTAGGATGGGAGTGATGATGGCAGTTTTCCATGTGCTGGGGAACTGCCCGGCACAGAGAGTGGCTGAGAAGCTTGGTAAGTGGGACCAGGACAGAATCCCATGTCAGATGAAGTATCCTAGTGTCCAGTAGGTTGGTGCTGGGGTTGTTACTACTAACAGCTTTTGCAGAATGGGTCTAGCCTCCAGCAGGAGATGGTACGTAGATAGAAAAGAGGTCTCTGGAGAGTGGGCAGGGTGCTACTGGGATGGGGTCAAAGAAGTTACTGAGCAGGACTGAACTCAGGTCTGAGAAAGTGTGGTTTAGGCAGTCTGCAATGCCAAGTGGGTCAGAGCAGACAGTTCCATTAAAGGAGAGTTGAGAAGGGGTGGGAGTGGGATTTCTCATTCAGCTCTTTTAAATGATTCCAAAAGTTCCCAGCCGACCCCAGGAGGAGACAAGAGTGGATTGGTAGTACTGGGCTTTGGCTGTCAAATGGCCCAAGTACACTTATTGCACTCAGCGTTGTATGCTTGCCTGTCAGCTGGCTTGCCAGATTCCACAGCAATGTGCCATAGGTTATCTCTCATTTTAAGCTTGTGAAGGAGGGAGGGGTAACCCAGGGCGTGCTTTGCTTTTTGGTGTGATTTCTAGCGAAGGGGCATAGAGGTCACAGGCAGTGTTAAAAGTATGAGTGAAAAATCCAATGCCTCGTCTATGGACAGTGCAAGCCTGATTGAGGGACCAATCCAGTTGTGAGAGGTACAGTTTAAGGCGATGCGGCCACCTGGGAATAGGCAACGTTGCTGGGTGTTTGTGGTGCAGGTTTACTGTTGGTAGCGGATCAAGAGAATATGATCAGGAGTGGTCATTAGCGAGTTGGGAAGTACCCTGATATTGAGCACCTCTGGGGGCAGTTGGTAATGGTGATGTCCAGAAGGGTGCTGGTGCCAGTAGAGGGTTGAATCTAGTTGGGGTGGTGACAAGCTGAGACATGTCAAGAGGTGGCAAAGATATCTCTGGTTTGGGATGCCATGGCAGAGAACCAGTTGATATTCAGGTCACCAACAATTATCTGGGTCATTTGGAGGCAGACCAGAGGTAGTCAGCAAGCATCTGAATGGCGAGGTCTTGCTTTTGAGGGAATATAGGCAGCGGTGAGAAAGAGTGATCCCTTACCAGGGTTGGGGAGATTTTTAGCGTGAAGGCTTGTGCCCCATTATCAAGCTTGGGTGGTGAAAGTGCATGTCCAAGGAGGAGTCACACATGAAGACAGCACATCTACCTCCATGCTAACCCACCCGATCTTCCTGTAAAGGATGTAAGCAGGGAGGTAGGCGAAGGAGTCGGGGTGGATTTGGATAACCAGGTTTCGACAAGCTGCGACAATGTCCAGTTGGTGCCAAGTCACCCAGCATTGAATGTAGCAGCCTTCTTAAGGAGGCTGCAAATATTCATGGAAGCTACGGAGTCCTTGAGCCTGGGCAGGCTTGTTCATAAGGTTGGGCACTGGGCCAGGGTTTGATGAATGTTACCTGATAGAAGCAACAGGAGGGTGAATAGCACACCAAACTATTAGGACTCTTTGGTCCCAATAGTTTGGAGTTGATCTTAGGTTGGTGTGATCAGCATTTTCCTGTTATAAAACTTTTACTGAAACAGTGTATTGTTGGTATCTTAATAATGATACAATTTATTCTCTAAAACTCTGCCATTTTGTCATCTAAGGCAGACGAAGTATCCTAGTGTCCAGTAGGTTGGTGCTGGGTTGTTACTACTAACATAACCAAGACACACTGCCTTAGGGTAGCTGGTTCATTCCACTGGGGTGTCAAACAGATGAGGCATACTGATGAGTCCTGGTAGGACGAAACACGTGTCTATGTCATCTGTTAGCACCCTTGCAAACTGTGTGAGAACCTTTGGCACCATGCAATTCTGCTTAAAGTTGAACCAGCATAACATTCTGTGGTGATTTGCATATGCAGCCCATGATGCTTTGCATTGTGTGGGCATGTGTGATTTTGTATCTTCTTGAAACTTGGCTTCCCAGCCAAATGCCCTTTAGGGTAACCCTTGCCTCAGTGTTTGCGCACAGAGGTTCTTTGTCTTTAAATAGTTTTTATTTTAATGAGTTCACCACAACATAACCAAGACACACTGTCTTAGGGTAGTTGGTTCATTCCACTGGGGTGTCAAACAGATGAGGCATACTGATGAGTCCTGGTAGGACGAAACACATGTCTATATCATCTGTTAACACCTTTACCAAACTTGTGAGAGATCTTTCGGCACCATGCAATTCTGCTTAAAGTTGAACCAGCATAACATTCTGTGGTGATTTGCATATAGCAGCCATGATGCTTTGCATTGTGTGGACATGTGTGATTTTATATTTTCTTGAAACTTGGCTTCCCAGCCAAATGCCCTTTGGGGTAACCTTGCCTGAGTGTTTCGCACAGAGGTTCTTTGTCTTTTAAATAGTTTTTTATTTTAATGGGTTCACCACAACATAACCAAGACACACTGTCTTAGGGTAGCTGGTTCATTCCACTGGGGTGTTAAACAGACAAGGCATACTGATGAGTCCTGGTAGGAAGAAACACATGTCTATGTCATTTGTTAGCACCCTTTGCAAACTGTGTGAGAGTCGTTTCGGCACCATGCAATTCTGCTTAAAGTTGAACCAGCACAACATTCTGTGGTGATTTACATATGCAGCCCACGATGCTTTGCATTGTGTGGGCATGTGTGATTTTGTATTTTCTTGAAACTTGGCTTCCCAGCCAAATGCCCTTTGGGTAACCTTGCCTCAGTGTTTACGCACAGAGGTTCTTTGTCTAAGGCAGTTAACTCAAATCATCCTGGGGTAAGAGAACAAGAGTATCAATGACTTACCTCTTCAAAACTTGGTATTTTAAGAGCTATATGAAGTCTAAAACAATAACATTTGTGAATAATAATTTCATTCTAATACATAAAAACAGATGGAAAAAAGACCAAAAAACTTCCAGTCTGCCTAGTTTCTACCCATCCCCATATAGTTACTGTCAAAATAGGGTTTACCCTTGGATCCCCTCAGTTCCCAGCTGTCCTTGCCCCCTACATACTCCTTCCTCCTTTCCCCACCTCTCGGCATCACAAGGTCTCTGAGTTTGTCCCACTTGGCCTTGAACCCATTTATTTTCCCTACCTTCCCCACCTTTTCTGGCAGACTATTTCATTGTTCCACCACCCTCTTGGAAAGAAATATTTCCTAGCTTCCCTTTTACATTTTCCCATGACTTGTCTCCACCCATACACACCATGCAATGTGTTTTGCTTCATTTTGTTAGTTTAAAGTTGCATTTATTCTAAGTAATGCTTTAAACTAATGTTTTATTTAAAAATGCAAATTTTATTTTGTTCCCTATCTTGGTATTTCCTCCCACCTAATGCCCACCAGACATTTTGACTTTCAATCCTTTCTGCTTTACATTTCAAAACATCAGCTTGGCTGGTGACTTTCTAGTCAAGCTCCCCACATCTGTAACAACCTCCCTACACTCTTTTTTCTCTCCAATATCTTTCAAAGCCATGATCCATGAGTTCATTATGTGAATTCATTATGCATTCCTGCTCCTATACCAGTATGTACCCTCTCATTAATTAATCTCTTCCCTTCAGTACTGTCCAGCTTCTGCACACAGTACTGCCTCACTGCATCATCTCCCTTTAGCCAACCCAGACAAAATATTTTGGATCATACAGTATTTAGATTTTGGATGGTTAATGTATATGTTCATGTATTTTTGTACTCTGCATCTGTATATCTTTGGAGAAAGACATAAATGTTGAAGTGCAAATGTATGTAAAACTATTCAAAGTTAGCAAATTGCCAAAGTCATGATAAGTGTTAGTCTCTGATCAGTTTATTTTCCTTTATATTAATTCTTACTCTAAAGTTACTTACTCTTCGTCCCTTTGGGCCCTGTGGCCCTGGAGGTCCTGGCCTCGCAGAACCCTAAAGATAAAACCAAAATGTTTGTTACAATCCAAAGACATAGCTGAAAAGCTAGCAAACATGCAGTATTCAGTTCTAATGAACCACTGCTTCACATGGGTTATTTATATAGCATGTATATGATCAATTGCACCAGAGAGGCACAGTAAACAAGTAACAGCTGTTGTGAAACCTCTCTGCTTAGGCTACAGTAAACACAATACACTTTGTCTCCTTTAAAAGTACTGAGATGAAATAGTAAATGGCTCTTGGATCAATTGAAAGGTTTTAGTCTTTACATGAATACATATAGTTGGATACTTAATCTATAAATACATTTATGCTTTTTAAATGATTTACCTGACACCTTTATTTAATTGTGAGTTCCCTGCCACCAACCCACCATCAGCTGTTTTGCTTGAGTCTGTCTTTTAATGATCTCACATGGAGGAATGAAGCTGGAACTCCACTGCCTACAGATCCCTGGGGTTAGGTTTTTTCCTTTGCAACTGAGGTTTAGAGTTAAAGTAAAATAAAACTATAGTGAATAGCAACTATAGTTTTATTATATTAAATACTAAAACATGTACAGACAACTACCCCATTCCTTTCAATATAAGGTAACAGTGCTTTAGGTTTACTCCAGCACATGTTATGAAATAAATGTCTCAGATCAGCATGCCTGATGGTAGCAAGCAGGGAACATTTGCTCTGTGCCATGAATACTATATATGCAGTATATATATTATTTTACACTGAACAACTATATTTATAGACCAACTGAGACTAAAACTTAAACTTAACATTCATAGCACCAGACTGCACAATACTGGCATAGGGCTCAGGATTCTGACATAGCTCAACTCCACTTGAGTCACAGTTTGTGTCCAAATTCCAAGCAATTTTCCAATGTTGCCACAGTTTGTAGCCATTTACCACCTTATGGTCACTTGCAGGAAACATTCCCAGAAGGTGTCATCTTTGACATATATGATTAATTCCTATCTACCAGTAGAAAAGTGTTACTGCCATGCTAAACATGACCACAGTTGTAGCACAGTGATGGAAGATAAGAAATTACTGCAAGTTAGAGCTTGTTGTACTTTTGGTAGGGGAGCAGAGGTCTGACCCTCGGTCATGTGGATGACTTTTGTAAACTAAGAAAACAGTACTGTTCATTTTACTGCACAGATGCCCTTTATCAATGATTATTCAGAAGGTTTCAAAGCCACAGAAACTCACTCAAGAGACTAGAGAGAAATGAAATGTAGGAACCAGTGCATCATATACTGTATAAGGGACCTCATTTGTGGGTGAACAATTTATAATTTGTTGCTTCCCAACAGCAACTCATAATACTGTACAAGCCTTTAAGTTCATTATATAATTGTGTACGTGTATAGTAGCTGCAGTTAGAAAGCACTGTATAAAACATTTGTTTTGGGTACAAACTTGCTGCAGCATAAATTATATGGTTTACTACTTCACAACATAGTAAGCCTAGACATTGGCTACACATAATTAACTGTGCGGTTAAATAGTTTTATGTTTGCAGTCAACTCATTACTTACTTATAAGGTATTCCAGACCATTAGTCTGTAGTTGCAAAAGTAAGCTTTCCCCAGTGCTATGCAAACATGTTTTGCTTCTTACCCTACATAGACACTGCATCATACTAAGATAGATGAGTCTACATTTAAGTACAACCAATGTGTCCTGAGAAGTCTTATTTCAAAGCTGCACTTACAGTATATCAGATAGACAGCAATCACATGCTATACCCTAAACTCACTACTTTTAGTACCTCAAAACACAGACCATCCCTAAGGATTCTTTGACAGTGTATTACTATTAAGTGGTGGAAATGAGGGAGACTTACAAGAACTCAGTTCTTATAAAATGCATGCCTAAGTCCTCCTTGGTGTTCCAACCTAAATGGTTCTCAGCTGAACAATGTTCCAAATTTTTAATTCCTGGGTGTCTGGCATAATCATCACCATAACTTCTCATTCACATAGAGGCTATCCATAAAAACTCCACCCCAACTTAGGTGTGCTACAGCTGGACAAGGACATCCTTTTCCCCATTTGTCTTGAGATTATTGTCAAATGATCCTTCTGGTATTTCATTACAAAATGTGGTTTATAGTGTTGCCCCAAATCCACCCTTGCCAGACTAAACTCACCCTTTCATTCTTTCTATCTCTTTAGTCTTAATTGTCTACATTTTCCAACCACTGGGCTTTATATTCTTTTTTACTTTCTATTTGTACCCTCATTGCCACCATGACCCCATCTTGCCCTGTAGCATTCACCCAACACCATCGTCCCCCACCAGACTTGCTTACCTTGGCATCTTTGGCCCAACAGGTTGGGCAATTTTCTGAATATCCTTGGGATGGATCAGAGTTAGGGTTGACCCCTCCCCAAGCATATGGTTGGCTGCCAGGTGGCAGGGATGGGCATGGAGGCCCAAGTGTACCTGTGCTCTCATCCTGCAATGGTTAGGTATTTCCTTGGTTGCTCCTGACCTCATGGGACATCATTGTCAAGGTCATTATGGGTGCTCGCATGCTGTGCATGCTGACATACCAACATCAGTAATGTACCAACCACCCTCAAGTTTGATGACTGCACTACCACTTATGTTCACCAGGTTGCAGTACTGTGGCAGATGGAGGCAGCCTCTGGGATGCTTGATATTCCTTCCACTGGCTGGCCCTCAGTGACCCAGGCTCTTTCCTGAACCCATGTCACCAGCATCAAGACTGGTAGCCTTTCCACTGCACTGATGGGCCAGTCTGTGCTTTATATTCTAAATTCTCTCTTCCCTCCTTCAGAGTAGGTACCTCTCTCACAGTATTTCTTTCATCCTAAATTGCTGGTTTAGTCCCCTCACATGTTGTTTCAACTGTGTCCTTCTCCTGCTGTCTTAATGCTCTCCTTCCTCTGCTCTCTCAACACTGTTCTTCCCCTGCTGTTTCAACTCTGTCCTTCCCTGTTATTCCAACCCTGTCCTTCCCAAGCTGTCTCAGCTCTGTCCGTCCCCTGGTGACTCAACTCTGTCCTTCTCCTTCTGTGGTTAATAGATGGAATGGTTTGCCAAGGGAGGTGGCAAAAGTCAAGATGGTCACAGGTTTCAAGAACACGGAACAGCTAGAGTATAGGGATTGTTGAATAGTAAGATAGCAAAAGGATGGCGTGAGTGAAGGTAAACTATCAATGGGCATTCAGCCTAGGCATGGCCAAGGATATGTTGGTACAACTCTGGTAGGAAGACAGCCAGACAAGATGGACTATGAACATTTTCTCACCACTTTTGTTTCTACAGTATGCTTCTAACAAAATCACCTTCAAATGTGGAAAATGGCCTTTATCAGCACAATGACCTTTACAAAGATGTGTGTTAATACAAAGATATATGTGCTGGAGGACAGGCCACTACTGTACATACATGTGTTCTCTATAAATACTGTTTAAGTCTGGTTTATTGCAGTCTTAGGATGACAAAAAGGCAGAGTCTTGTGCCAAGAATACAGCTTTATTACAGTCATAGTAAAAATAATTGATATCACTTATGTTTTCATTCAGTACATTAGGGTTTATTTTTAAACTGTCAAATCAACACCTATTAGTTTTAATTGTACAATAGAGTCATTTGATGGGCAGGCTAACAGCTTATATAATATTACCATGCTCTGATAGTTTTCATAAAAGCCTGTCTTGTTCATTACTTACAGGTAATCCTTGTAAACCTGGTGGACGGGGATCCCTGGAGGCCCTGGATATCCCTGTAAAAGAAACAGAATAGGCATTTGAATCACAACTGATCATACTTTCTAAATCTTTAGCAATGGGAAGGTATTCTAAACCACTAATGAAAATTGCTCCTGATATTGGGTACCATTCACTCACAGCATTTGCTAAATGGCCTTATAAAGCTAACAGAATGTGTTTGCCTTGGCTCTATGTAAATCTTTAAAATAACTCCCACAAGGAAGCTTTGGAATTTTGGGGCTCTTTGTGAGATATAAAAAGCCTTTTTATTCCTATAACAACTATTCATGGTACTCATGCTAAAAGAAATGTTGGTAGTCTGCACATTAAGTTAGCAGTCAAGTCATAAAAAGTTCAGGTCCATTTTAATTCACTTTCTGAGCCCCAAAATGTCACATTGTGTCAGGAGTTTGACACGTTCTAAATAAAATTTTCGTGTCATTTGTTCTGGAAATCTCTCCTTCAGAACTACAATATACTGTATTTATCTATGATAACCCAGCTATCTTGTTTGCAGTTGGGTCCGGCTTGTGTACATTTTAAGAATCTGGAGTTCACTGTCGACTGCAGGCTAACACTAGAACATCAGCTGACGTCTTGCAGTGGCTTTTTCCATGTGCAAAATATTGCTTCTATCAAACCATATCTTGTACCCACAGATTTAGCTACAGTAGTCCATTATTTTCTCACATTGAGACTGGACTGCTGCAATGTTCTGTACCTAGGGTTATTTGAGGGTTTGATGCATTGCCTGCAGCTGCTCTAGAATGCTGCAAGTCAGATGTCTGCTGGAGCATTGCATACAGAACATATTACACTAGGCCTGTGCACTTTACACTGGTTGTCTATTTAGTATCTCATTTCCTTCTAGATATGCTTGTTGATGTACAAGGCCCCACACAGTCTACATCCTGGCTACCTTCAACAGTGTCTGTCTCTATATGTCCCTGCCTACCCTCTTTGCTTCACTGAGCTGGGCCTTTTACCAGTTCCCAGATTCTGGTTAAAACTCAGGGATGAAATATTCAGTGTCACAGCACCATTTATTAGGAGCACCTTACCATCAAATGCTCATTCTGTCTACTTGGTGGAAACGTTTAAGGGAGGATTTCTTTAATCTGACCTACTGTTTATTTAATGACATAAATTTATTTATTAATACTGTAATAGCATTGTGTCAAGCTCTTTTCAACTTTTTTATATGTTTTAGAGTTTTCCTGCAGGGTGCCCTGAAATAAATATTGTCTTGCCATTTTACAGCTGGATGGACTGAAGCACCCACTGAATGTCCACCCCAACCCAGGCCCTGCAGATAGCCCTGGGCAAGGCTATAGGGGGCAAGGAAACTGTACATAGATCTCCCTAAATATTGGTGATCTCCTACCTAAACTTGCTCAAGTCGAAGCCTGGGTAGCATTAGTGCTACTAGATATTATTTCCTCACTGAAACCTGGCTTTAATGCAAAATACATGATTCCACCATCTCTTTACTAGGTTTCAATATCTTCAGAAAAGACAGACTAGGCAACCAAGGTGGGTCTGCCTTTCTGTCTCAGATCTGACTTGCAAGCCTCAAAATGTGAAATGAAAGACCTGGCTAAGGACTGTAAATGCCTGGCCATTAAATTGCTGCTGGGCGATGTCATAAATCTTTTGTCCACCTGACTGTCTATATCCCACCTGGTAAATAACAAACCGGTATGGAGCCCTCATTGACTGTCTCAAACAATTTAACCAGAACTGGGAATACATATTAACTAATGACCTCAACATCAACTGGACTGCTAAGTCCAGCACTAGTGACAGAGATAAGAGTGCAAGTCTATTTCTCTCACAAGTGGTCACTGTGCAAACCAGAACTAACTATAAACCGGGTACTATGACACTACTCGATTGGGTACTGGTAACTCTACCAGATAGGGTGAAACATGTCAAAGTTCTGCCAGATACCCTCAGTGACCATTAACCAGTGCAATGCCTATGGGAAGTTAAACAGCCCAGCTCCTCTCACCCTCAAAATTCACAAACAGCTGGGTCCTAAGCAAAAAAGGTGCCTGATTTCAAATCCTACATGGTCCAAATAAGCGGGAGCTTCAAGATGCAATCCCTGCTATTGATTCAGCCCTTGAATTCTTTGTTACAGAATTTACAATTGCCTGTGATAAATGTTCACCCTTCAAAAAGAGTAAGTTAAGAAGAACACCCTCTGGCTATATCACCCTGAACTCCTTGCCCTCATGAGACAGGGACAATATGTGGGCACTAGATGGGGAGTCTGGGTCCCAGGGACATCTATAAAAGTACAAGGAAGCCTGGAATAAATGCACCAGTAGGATTAGATTGGCCATCTCAAACTACTGTAAGGCCAAGCAAACCCAGAACTGGAGCAATTGTGAAAGATTCTGGAATAATGTCTCTGACCTCCTTGAAAAGGTTAACAATCCAGCTAAAGATAATGATTTTATAATGATGTATCATGAATGATCATGATCAGTTATGTTCAGAGATCATGTTGAAGCTTCAAAAACCTATCAGTGATCGTGATTAACAATATATAAACATATACATTAATGGCTGCCAATCAAAAAGCGTAAAGTTATGGAAATAGAAGGATTGTGTGAACAGTCATACACAAGTATATTCTTGTGATGAGGGTTTCCTTGGTAACAACTGACCTCAACAGTGCAGCTCGAGAGGTGCTCTGATACCAAGGGAACCTCAAGATACAAGAATATCTTGTTTATGTATGCCTGCTCATACACAATCTTTTATAATGTATGGGCAGTCACAGCATAGAAAATCACACAAAACCAGCTAGCGAAGATAACAGAGACTAGGAAGTTTAACATTTTCTTTCTTTTTTTTAACTGACAGTATGCTGCAGATGTTTCTGGAGTTCAAGTAAAAAGAAACAATTTTCAACAATTGGATACAGGAATGCAACTATGTGGCAGCATTCCAAGTTGTTCTGCTGCAGTAGTGGCATCACTATTGCAGCAACATAATAATGTCACTACTGCAGCAGAACAAGCATATTCCATGCATGGAATTTCATGCATAACAGCATTCCATCATACACTATATGGTAACTGGGATTAATGATGATCTCATATCATTGTGATTTCTTGATTGCCTGTGTTCACAATTACTGTACTAAATGTCAAAAAAAGACATTTTTTTTCTATACTCTTGGAATTTATCTTGTTTTCTGTTTAGGCACATTTACTGGAATTATCAATGATAATACATGATCTGTGCAAACACACTGCTTTCAATTACACTTATTCTGACGCTTGACTTCTTGCTAATATTATAAATGCTCAAACTGGTTTATACAGTTCCATTTTGTGGTTCCTTTTATGCTTGTGGTGAGTTCCTACAAGTACCTGACTTGTGCTCAAAACCATTCCAAACAGTCTGCAAACTAATGCTGTCAAGGCAAAATTATATTAAAAACTAGAAATCAGCATTGTTTTGGTCCATAAGCAGTTCTTTCGAATATACAAATTAGTAATGCAAATCATTATACTATACCTACCATTGCATTTATTCTTCATAAAGAGCTTAAAACTTGACTTCACGTGACTTACATTATAATGAATTGTTTTTGTGGATATTCAACATTCATATTTACATAATAGTAACACGAAACGTTGTTAATTATTATTCAAGTGATTTACAGTCTTATAATACAGCACTAATTATAATGGTGCAGTAGCATCACTATAGTTAGGGTTGAGCAGGCTGTTTAAATATTAAACCCTAGTTTTGTACCTTAATAGCTTCACCACCGTTCAACAGATTTGTGCAAAAGTTTGCATGCACAGTCTTCTGATACATCTCAGGTAGTGGTCAGAGGCCAGGGAAGTCGGGGCTGAGCTTCTGGAGGTCAGTCACCCAAAAGTATAACAAATAACAAAAAACTAAAGTTTTGTTCTGGTCGGATGTATAGATTCTGAGCTATGGATAGTGAAAAGTTAAAAATGAGTATGTTTTTTGTTGTTTTGTTATCACCTAGTACCAGATGACTGGAATGTTCATCTGAAATTTTCAGGGTAGAAAGGTCTTGGGCCAGAGTGTTGCCTTTCATTGGTTTGGGAAAACATATTAATCTGTTATAAGGATTTTAAATTTGGTTCATAGCATGGTCAGTACAATCTTTTGGACAGCTGTTTCATATAAAAAATAATTTGGCTCATATAGAAAAATATTCTGTTTTTATGGGGTAATCTTTTTCATATGGCTGCCATCTTGTTTCTGTTTTAAAAAATATTTTGAAAATCCATAAAAATGATATCCTGCAGAGACCCCAATACATGTATCTTGCTAATTGAGCCCCCATTCAGTGGATTCTGCTGTTTGTTTTGGAAAAATCACATGAAATTTGTTTCTAATACATTTTAATATCTTTTTGTGACCCAAATTTCTTTTTCGTATGGCCATTTGAAAAAGAATAGAATATATGAAAGAAAGATTCCCTTCACATGACAAAAGAATTTAGACTATGTTTTTTCCACATTCTTTTTTGAACAATCTTTTTCATATGAATGACCCAACCTCACAAAAAGATCCTTTCATACAAAACAAGTTTCCCCCCACATTTCAACTTTTACAAGCCATAACTCCATCAATATTTGGAGTTATATATATATATCAAAATAAAGGTCTTAATGAGTACTACAACACTAACACATAACCCCCAACATAATTTAGGGGCCATACACAAAAGCATACAAAATTACAGTTCCCATAGGATAACATAACAACTTTAACAAGCTGTAACTGTGTCAGCCTTTGGAGTTAATGGACAATGCATATATCAATAGAAAGGTCATAATCACAACTACAAAACTAAGTCCCCAAGAAATAAGAACTGAAAATGGTCCATCCTACAAAAAAATTTTACATGGAAGCACATACATTGCTTTTCTGGTGAAACAGAGGGCACTGCATGTCCACACCCACATGCACATGTGGATAAACTGAGGCATGGAATTTCTGGGCACAAGGGTCTTGCACTTCTGTGATCACATGGATGTGTTCACGCGGGTCCCTAAGTGACCTGCATGAATGAGGATACTATTCTGTTTTAAAAGTAAGAAAATTAATTGCAAAACGTTTTATTAATGCACCAGTTAGGTTAAACCAACAGACAAAGGAAATGTGGTATTAGGGTTTTAAACCTAACATCCCACCCACCTGCAAGCAGCAAAGGCAAAAACATCATGGTTTTGGCTATCCTGGAATCTTAACAAATCAGACCTGGGATCATCCTTGGGGTTATCAACTCTAACACTCACCACATTTTCATATAGTCTGCACATCTGAGCTTATTTTCTGATGGAAATGGAGGAGCATTAGGGTTGATAACCTCAAGAAGACCCAGGCCTGACTCGCCATCAGTTGGCAATTTAAAAGCTTATGTTTGAGGAATAAATCATGATCTAGATGATGATCTTAGATCACAGTCTCCCTTCATGATCATATGGTAACATTTAATGATTAACAATGATCAATCTTCACTGACTTTCAAAAACATGATTGATGATTTACTGATTTTCTTGGGAAAACTTCACAAAAATGCTCATGGTTGATGGTTGTGAGGTGACTTGATCCACCAAAATTGCCAAGTATTTAAGCGTAGCCATCACTGACCTTAGCTCCAGTATCCCCACTCAGCCAGCTCAGTCCTCCTGCAGAGGACCTGGCCTGTAGCCATCCGACTGCTGCACCCTGAGCCAGGATACCCTAAATTCAACTTTAAGCCTATGTCAGTTAAGGATAACTCTAAATATATCAGAAAGGTGCTTGGAAAAACTGGAATTGGGGTAACTCACATGATATGGAGCTATTTGCCTTGGCTGCTGAGGAACTCTCCTAATTCCAAAATGTTCAACTCCAGGAAGAGAAAATCCATCCTGGCTACACCAGTATTTAAAAGCAGTGACTTCTGTAACCTCATCAATTACAGACCAGCTTTTATTCTGTCCCTCTTGTCCAAGGCCCTTGACAGAATTGCGTCTGATCAACTTGTCTCATATCTCAAAAATACAAAATCCAGCATCCCCAATAGTATGCCTTTCTGAAACAATACAGCACTGACTGAGTACACCAACTTTGTTCATGGGGCCCTTGACAACTGAGACAAGGTTGGTGCTATCTATATGGACTTAACAAAGCCTTTGACTTGGTCAACCATAAGCTCCTATTCAGCAAGCTCCTTAGTCCTGGCCTGTCACTGGACACAGTTACCTGGTTACAGAGTTACCTAACTAATTGCACTCAGCATGAAGACAGAGAGCTCCTTGTCAGATGTTAGAAAAGTATCTACTGATGACCCAGGTTCCATTTTGGGCCCCTCCATTTTGGCCTATTCACAAACCACCTGCCCAATGCCTGTCAATCTGCTAATGTACTTCTATATTGCTGATGACACTGTTACCTATTCAAGAACCCTGATCATGACAGTCTCACATCTGTCCTGAAGGGTAACTTGGGGCCCTTAAACATTGGTTATCCCACAACAAACTGGTCCTAAATTACCAAAAAAAAAACAACAACATCCATGCTCTTTACAAACCCACAAATGAAGAAGATTGCACCCCCTCCAATCATTCATAATGATCTGGGACAAAACTTGAACATTTTGAATATTCTATACACCCCCAGGGTAATCCTGAACAATTTCTTTTCTTTTGCTCCTCATGTTGACCTCCTAGAGTTCAAGGTAAACAGAAGACTGAGAGTTCTGTACTGCAACTCAGCACAGATGCTAGGCACCTCATACTGGCAAGCTCACTCCTATCACTAGTTGACTATGGCCTCCCTATCTGTGCAGTTGCCTGTGACCCAGAGGAAAGCAGAATAAAACTGATCTGTAATAAGGTCTGTCACTTTGTGCTTGGGGCAGACACCTAACAAATTAGCTACCCCTCCTAGCAGAAAAAGTTCCAGACATGTCTGCTAGCCAAAAGATGCTTCTGGTCCTACCACCCTCCCCACAGACTGTATCTGCCCTGTTGCCAACCTATTCAACACCAGGAGCATGGCTAGGAATGCTCTTCAACTGTCTTTATGATGAACTCAACTGGGCAAGTGATCAGGGCAGCTAGTTGGTTAAACAAGCTGTCTGAAACTCTGCTTAACCTACTTAAGTTTGGCCAGTTCAAGAGATCTCTACAGTCAGCAATAAGAGATCAATACAACTGCAATTTTAATCTTCCAACACTATGTCTCTCCTGGTGAACCCATGGACCTGTGTCTGATATCTGGCTCTGCAGCTATATACCCATTTTTGCTTGTTTTACACTGTTACTTGGTTTATTATAAAATTGTATGTATTGAATGACCCTGTATGTTTTGTACTTGTTTTGACTACATTCTCCTGGAGTTTGCTTTAAGTATATGGCTAATGTTTCCTTGCAGTGCTAATATTGATGTGGAACATTTGTAAATGAGCACTTGTGCTCAAGGTATCTCTGAACCCTTGAAAGATAGTAGCATTAAAGATGCTGGCTCTCCCAAAGCTAATCTACTGCTTGAATAATCTACTCCCCAACTTCCCCCTGAAATCTGGACTAGAGTGGACAGACTTATTGCCACCTTCATAAAGTAATATAAGCCTCCCAGGTTCAGCAAAAAGATACACCTGGCTACTTCCATATGAAGGTGAATCTCCCTGGTTGTGAGGCTTACCACACATCTCATGGGGCAAAACAGGCACTGGCTTGGCCATAGTCTGACCCATTGCATGCACCACTCTGGGTTCTAGCAGAGCAGGCCTTGTTTGGTGCCACATCTATTTGGCTAGCCCTCCTAAACCTATTGCCCCCATGAAGAACAGCAGAGCCTACAATTAGATTCTCCTGAGGGATTAGAAAAGTATTATGTGACTCAACAAGTGACACAACCACACCCTAGGCCAGCTGAAGCCATTGTGGAGTAATCCCAAGTTCCAAGTAGGGGGCAATCCATATGCTGGAGGAGGTGGCAGGCCAAGGGATCCAAGCCCTCAGTCATCTAGTGACAGCACAGACAAGGACATTGAAATTCTTTGCATAGCTCAGGAAAAATGTGGTCTCCTGGCTGTGTGAACCGCTGTGGTTCCTACAGATCAGGCATGCTCTAGGTTGATGGATGAGGCCCAGATTACAGACTAAAGAAAACTAACATGATCTCTATGGTTTCTACCATTCTTTATCATCCTGAAAATGGGAAACAATGCCTTTACTGTTATCTGTGAAATTAACTAAGTGTAGAAAGATTTGCAAAGTAGGGGAGTGGCTTAGCTAGAAGGAGCCAGGTTAAAACCATATTTAATCACTGTCCTAGATAGCTTCTGCCAGAGAACAGACAGAACACCAGGAGGAAGGAGCTACTGGTATAACTAAAACTTCTCTACTGGGACTATATTGCCCTCCTTCCTCCCTCCACCCCCACTCTAAACCAGTTCTACTTTTATAACCACAGGATTTAACTGACAACAGGAACTTCCTGTTTGGGAGCAGGAAGTGAGTGGTCACAGAGACACCAAAGACTTACCATCTTAGAAGGGCAAGAGTAGCTCCTGTCCCCCCAGCTGCTGGAGGTCTGACTCTGAGCAAGTAAGAGACTACTGAGAAATGTAGGAACTTCTTATCTCAGAACAGGAAGATCAGGAGCTAAAGGCACAGAGGTAGTAAGTAAGCAGGGAGAAAAAAAAAACAAAACAAAGGAAAGAGTAAGTATTCAAACAACAGGAGACAGAAAAAGACATGATGGGAGTGGTGCAGTGCAGAGGCTTTGGAGCAGTAGTCTTCTGGGAGATGTTCTGGAGGATGCAGTGTTTTCCCATCTGCAGGCACCTCTCTGGGCTGAGGAGGAGGTTGCTCATCTCCAGGCTGAGTTGACCAGGATTTTGGGACCTCCTCTCCCACCCAGGGACCACCAGGGTGACTGCCGTTGCCTCAGAGGTTGCCAAGAAGAGAGCAGTTGGATCACAGTGGGCTCAGGGAAGGTGAGGGTGGTGGAACAGAGGTGCATCCCTCCAGTTGTACCTCTCCACAATTTCTATGCCATTCTTGAAAAGTGTGGTTCCTCTATGGAGGCACCCACAGTGGAGACCAAGAAGGATGCTGGGAACCTCCACAAATGAGACCCACAGGAGGATGGCATAGGACCCCACAGGGGAAGGAAACAACTCCTGGTGGAGGTCCATTGTTAGGAAGGTAGAACTGGGGAGGAAGGGGAGAGGAGAGGAGAGGTAAGGTGCCTGCCTGGTGCCATGGCTTAGAGGGACAGGAGCAAATTCTCAGGATTGCAGGAGCAGCTGCATGTGGGAGGGAGCTGGATGTCATTATCCACCTAGGGATAAATGACCTGGCCAAAAAGGGATCAGAACAGTGCAAGAAGCATTTGTGGAGATGGGGAGGGGCCTTAGACAAATACTGTAGCACACACAGAAACCTTCTTGGAGGTGCTGCCTGTCTATGGCATGGATGAGGCTAGGGTGCTCCACACCATGGGATTCAATCAGTGGTTGAAAAACTGATGCAGAGCTCAGGGATTTGGCTTCATTGGGGACTGGGGGTCCACCTGAAGGATGCAGACTTATACTGGTGTGATGGTCTGCATCTGTCCAGGAGGGAACCAGGATCCTAGGTAATAGGTTTAAATACTTCCTTGGCAAGCATTTAAACTAGCCAAGGGAAGGCACTGGAAAGGAGCAGGGAATTCCTAGCTCCCCAAAAATCAGGGTACCAAGAATGGTGAACACCAACATAGAGATGTCAATAGGAGAAGTGCAGGGGTAAATGAAGAAAGTGACAAATGCAGTAGGGACAGGGATGGGGCAAAAGGGGTAAGGCCATCAAGAAATGGAGGTAATAGTACCAACACCTGTAGTCTGGGCAACAAGCTCCTGAACAGGTGGCCTTGTTGGAAGAGGATGCCTGGATATCGTAGCAGTCACAGAAACATGGTACACAGAGAACCATGACTGGGATATTAATACACCAGGGTACACAACCTACAGGAGAGACAGGGAGGGCAGAAGATGGGGGAGTAACTCTCTATGTAAGGAAAGGGGTAAAAGCAACTGAACAAAAGAGTAAACAGGAGAAGAGGAGGCACTGTGGGTCACCTTAGAGACTGGAAATGGCACCACAGTCCTCACAGGGGTTGTATACAGACCCTCATGTCAGTGGGAGGGAATGGACAAGGATATGACAGAAGGCATACTTAGGATGGCAGAAGGGGGATACTGTTGATGGGGGACCTTAATATGTCAGATGTTAACTGGAGCACCTTTGCTGCCCACATCAAAAGCAGGGCCATTCTTGATGCTCTTCAGGTGGCATGCCTCAAACAGCTAGTTTGGAACCTACTCATGAGGGAGCAATCTTAGACCTCATACTCTCAAATGGGGAGAGTGAGAGGATCTCAGATCTAGAAGTGGGTAGCCATTTGAGAACAAGTGACCACCAAACAGTGTGGTTCACGATAAACTCAGCTACAGTGTCAAGCCATACAAAGTGAGGATTCTGGACTTCAGGAGGGCTGACTTTGGCAGGATGGAAGAGTGCCTTAGAAAAGCACTAGCAAACAGGCTAGAAGGAGGGTGGAGCAACAATGGAAAATATTAAATCTGCCATCACAGAGGCAACAAGCCTTTGTGGGAAGCAAATAAACAAATCAAAACAAAGAAAAAGCCACTATGGTTCTCAAAAGAAGTGGCAGTGAAGGTTAGGGAGAAAAGATAGCATTTAGGAAGTATAAGGAAACACAGAAGGAGCAGGACAGAGAACTGTACCAGTTAAGGCAGAAGGAAGCAGGAGGGTAGTCAGAATAGCAAAGGCACAAACTGAGGAAAATATAGCCAACTTGGTTAAGAAGGGGATAAAACCTTTTATAGGTATATCAGGGGCGTAGAAAGACAAGGGAGGGATATTGAGGCTGAATAGGATGGATGGTGGGTGGGCAGAGGTGAGAAGTGAAAAAGCAGGGGTACTGAATGAATACTTCTGTTCAGTATTCACAAAAGAGGAAGTAGGGAGGTGCCTAATCCAATTAACAGAAGCACTCTGGAGAGGGGTCGATCCCAGTCCTTTCACAGAAGAAAGGGTTCTGAAAGAACTCCTAAAACTGAAGGTAGACAAGGCAATGGGGCCAGATGGAATTCACCCCAGAATTCTAAAAAATTAAGCAGAGAACTAGTGACACCACTGACTACCCTTTTTAACAAATCATGGGAGGATGGTGTGGTACCTGAGGACTGGAAGAAGGCTGATGTGATTCCCTTCACAAAAGTGGGACCAAGACAGAGGCAGGAAACTACAGACCTGTTAGTTTGACCTCTGTGGTAGGGAAAGTGATGGAATAACTGAAGGAAATAACTGTTGAGTACCTAGAGGCCAGTGGGGCACAGGACCCAAGGCAGCTTGGGTTCACAGTGGGAGAAGGTCATGTCAGACAAACATAATTGATTTCTTTGACTGGGTGACAAAAGTAGTAGATGAGGGAGGGCTGTGGACATGGCCTACCTAGACTTTACAAGGCGTTTGACACAGTCCCACACAAAGATTAGTAATCAAATTAACCAGCCTGAAGTGGGTCCCAGGGTGGTAGCCTGGGTAAAACACTGGCTGAACAACAGGGTACAGAAGGTAATTGTAAATGGAGTCCACTCCGAAGAAAGAGGAGTTACTAGTGGGGTACCACAGGGTTCAGTACTGGGTCCAGTCCTTTTAATGTCTTTGTAAGTGACATTGCAGAGGGACTGGAAGGAAAGTATGCCTCTTTGCAGATGACACAAGATCTGCAACAGAGTTGATACACGAGGAGTGGAAAGGATGAAAGGCATTGGCAAGGTTGGAGGAATGGTCAGAAGTATGGCAGCTTGGATTCAATGCAAAGAAGTGCAAAGTAATACACCTGGAAACAAAAACCCAGGGAAGATTACACAATGGAGGGAGGTAGTATCAACAACAAAATGGAAAGGGATCTGGGGTAATCATATCAGATGAAGTTAAGGTTGGCAAGCAATGTGGAGAAGGCGGTAGGGAGGTCTGGGGATACTGGGATGTATGGGAGAGGCATCACCAGCAGAAAACAGAAGTTGTTATCCCCTGTACAGACAGTTGGTGAGACCCCATCTGGAGTACTGCGTCCAATTCTGGAGACCCCATCTCTGCAAGGACATAGACAGGATGGAGGCAGTTCAGAGGAGGGCAACTAAAATGGTGCAGGGTGTGCAAGAGAAACCATACGAGGAGAGACTAAAGGAGCTTAATATGTATACCCTTGAGGAAAGAAGGGAGAGGGGACATGATAGAAATGTTTAAGTACCTCAGTGGAATCAATAAAGTTCAGAGGATATCATCTTTCAGAAAAAAGATGTGCAAGAACAAGGGGACACAATTTGAAGATAGAGGGGATGGCTAAGGAGCAATGTGAGAAATATTTTTCTCAGAAGGGTGGTGGATGCATGGAATAGCCTTCCTGAGGAGGTTGTGGGGTTTAAAACTGTGGGGAATTCAGGAATGCAAGGGACAGACACAAGGCAATTTTGTGGGGGTAGTAAGAAATAGGCTGTTGGTTAAATAGGATCTGCAGCATATCCTCTAGGCAGGGAAATGGGCAGATTAGGTGGGCCAAGAAATCCTTATCTGCTATCAAAGTCTGTGTTTCTATGTTACAAAAAGCATACAGCAGTGCCACATTTTGAACTGGGAACCCCAGAGAATTAGTTGGCATTGGGAGCTCTCTGTAAACATTGCCATGGAACAGTAGGAACAGTGTTGGAGATGGGCCTCTCTGGCTCCCTGGATCCTAAATTCCTGCTGATCCAGACAAAAGTACTGAGCAGATGGCATAGGATTCTGGTGAAATTGGTGAGGATGGGCTTCTAGATCCCAAATGCATGCTGGAGATGCCACCACTCCCCAGGGGATATAGCCCACATATTGTGGAAGTGCCTCCTTTACAGTCCTTTTGGAGCAACATCATTGAGAGAGCAGGAAATCACACTGAGTAATGTTTCTGACACCCCAGAGCTCTAGATATTAGGGTCCCCACAAAGTTTACTGGAGGAAACAAACCAGCCCTATTCTGATATATCACATGGCACTGGAGGCTAAGAGACAGGTCATTCTCAAATGGCTCCAGGTGGACCCACCCAATACAGTAGAATGGTTAGCAGGAGCATCCTGAACCATCACATACCTATGAGTTATGTAAAGGCTAGAGGAACAGGGACCAGCCAGAAAGAGATATGGGACATTGGCTTAAGTATTTGGAAACAACCAGGAGTAGGTTCTAGGCATAAGGCGATATAGAAACAGAGAGGGCAACAATAGCCTGGACTACAGGGGTCCCCGAGCTAGTAGGGAGCACCAAATAGGTTGGTCACTGGAACTTCAAATCCGTATTCTGTCAGTTAGGTTAAAACTGTAATGCATGGCCTGCCCAGTGAGGAAGAAGGCTGAGTAACTGGGGTGCCTTACCTTTTTCCACGCCAGTGACCAGGGTTCAGGAAAGGACACATCACTTGGGGTTGGCCAGAAGAGGGAGGACTGAATGACCATGGGACTGCTTTCCTCTCTTGGGGAGGGGTTCGTGACTCCCACTTGACTGCCACCTGAAGGATTCCAGGTGGTGGTGGTGCATACAGTCACCAGATGGCATAGGGCCGACATGCAGAGCACCTGGAGCATCTCTGCTGAGGCAGGCCTTGCACAACATGCTCACTGCATGTCCATGGAGCCTTATGGAGAAAACTTGGAGGAAAAATGGAGGGCGTGCTCCATAAAACCCTCTCCATCATGCCATTGACCTGCTCGGTCTCTCTGGATTTGGGACAAGTCTGGATCTGCACTTCCAGGTGGGGAGGATGGCCCTCCCTTCCCTGCCTCACTGAAGGGACAGTCCATGGGGATAATGGTCCCGGACACCAGAGGAGATTCAGGATGGCTGTGGCCGACGGAGATGGGGCTGAAAAAAGCCGCCTGTACCCCAAGGATGATAAACACCTATATGGTAAAAAACTGTCATGTATGCTGAGCAACACTTTTGATGTCTTAGTGAGGCACTTCGGAGTTCATGGATATAGCTATAATCATGGGTAAGCTTATGGTAGCAGTATTTCCTCCTTTTGTTCTGTTTCTCTTTTCCTCATTGGGGCATTTATCACCATTTGTATGATTAGAATGCTATAATAAACAAAAAAAATGCAAAAGAGAGAAAAAATAAATTCATAATTTTGCATCCCTGATTAGACAGGTTAAATAAATCAAGCCAAATGGGTTATAATTGGGATCACACAGTGATTAACAAGCAGTTAGGGAGTTGTTTTGTTCTTAAAGGCACATGAATATATATGGGCCTCTTTGTCTCACTATCTCAGGCCTATCTCATTACTGATGCACCTTCTATCCATCCTGGAGAACTGGAGGATAACTGCATGGTATGCGTGTGCATACATTTTATCTCTATTCAACCACATATATATCCTTTGCATGGATCCTCTGCATGTTTTGTTCTCCAAAATGGTCCATAGGTGACTCAGCTGTTAATGTGCACTATACTATGCTACTGTTTTAAGTGAGAAGAGTGCTTGTCGCGACATCACAAGCTGAAGCTAAATGTGAATCATTATTTAGAGTACAGTGATGTGTTCAAAGGTCTAGGATGTTTGCCTGGGAGCCCAAAATAAATATAGATGACCAAGTGCCTCCTGTAATACAGTTCAAAGAGGAGAAAAGCAGCGCACCATTGCAAGGGGTGCTCTCTACAGAGGTTACCAAACCTGTAAATTCAGTAGTCCAAAAAGTAAGAGCACACCACAAGTCTTCAGCTTAATAGCTAAATTTTATTGCCAAAGGGTTCCTGGCCGTGAACAGTTTGGCAATAAAAAGTTGCTATTAAGCTGAAGACTTGTGGTGTGCTCTCATTTTTTGGACCACCCGTAATACACCTTACAGGAAAGTGCCATTTGCACTGAGGGACAAAGTGAAAGAACAGCTGAATTGCATGGAAGCCACAGGTGTAATCAAGATAAATGATGAACCTACAGACTGGGTGAGTTCTTTAGTCATAGTTGAGAAGAAAATGGCCAGCTCAGAATGTCTTGACCCCAGAGACTTAAACAGAGCAATAAAAGGGAGCATTTCAAGTTACCTAGCAGAGAAGAGATAATGTCACAGTTTGCTGGTGCTAAATGGTTTAGCAAACTGGATGCTTCTTCTGGATTTTGGTAAATGAAGCTAGATAAGGCTAGTTCAAAGTTATGCACATTTAATACTCCAGAAGAAAGATACAGATTTCTTTGTCTGCCGTAAGGGATAATGTCTGCTCCAGAAGTTTACCATAAAATAATTCATATGATTTTTGAGCACATTCCAGGTGTTGAAACCATGATGGATGACATCATTGTGTGGGGTTCCACAAAGATGAACATGACTTCAGATTAAGGCAAGTGCTGGATCTGACAAGAAAAGCAAATCTTAAATTCAGCAAAGAAAATGTGGGTTTTGTGTAAAAGCATTGACCTTTGTGGGTGATATTGTTACAAATCAGGGCATTAAACCTGACCCTAAGAAGACATCTGCGATAGTGAATATGTAAAAACCCAGCTGCAAAGATGATGTCAGGAGGTTCTTAGGGATGATCAACTACCTAGGGAAGTTTATCCTCAACTTTCAACATGATCAGCCCCACTCAGACGGCTATTGGAGCAGAAAAATGAATGAATGTGGTCACATGAACAGGAGCAAAGCTGGAGCAATCTGAAGAAGGTTATTACAGAAGAACCAGTATTAAGATTCTATAATCCTGCTAAAAAACAAAATATCAGCTGATGCTTCACAGTTTGGCTTGGGCTCAGTACTTCTGCAAATTATGAAGGAATCTGGCAACCTGTAGCATCACGGCTACCAGAGCCTTGACAGCATGAGACAAGGTATGCCCAAATAGTGAAGAGTTACTAGCAATACCTTACACTTGTGAGTGATTTCATCAGTATGTGTACGGTCAAGCCTTCACAGTGGAAACAGACCACAAGCCACTAGTAGCTATAATGGCCAAGTCTCTAAATGACTGTCCAATGAGAATACAGCAAATGCTAATTAGATTACAAAAGTATGATGTTCAGTTGATCTATAGTCCTGGAAAGCACATGTACACTGCAGACACACTTTCACATGCTGTAGACAAGAGTGAAAGCCGGAAAGTACAAACAAACAGAGAAATAAAGGCATATGTTGACATGATCGTGACCTCTCATCCTGTGTCCAATGAGAGACAAGACCAGATCAGAAGAGAAACAGAGGCAGATGAAACAATGAGAATCCTGAGAAATACCATATTAAAGGTTGGCTGAAGGAGAAAAGTGCCTGTCCGTTGTCTATTCATGATGTTTGGATGTGTAAAGTGACCCATCTGTAGTCAATGACATTATTTTCAAAAGCAACAAATTTGTTATGCCAGGAAAACTTTGCAAAGAAATGTTCATAAAATACATGAAGAGCACTTAGAAAAAAAAAATGCAGGCGAAGAGCCAGAGAAGTAACGTATTGGCTGAGAATGAATCAAGATATTGCCCAGCTAAGTGCAACCTGTGAATTGTGTCTCATGTACAGACCAAAGCAGCCAAGCCAGTCGTAATGTCCTCATCCAGTGCCAGGCAGACCATATAAGAAAGTAGGTGCTGACTTGTTTGATTGTAATAGGAAACCCATATAGCTGCACCAGATTATTACTCAAATTATCCAGAGGTAGCAACACTGCCTGTAACTACTAATAAAGCTACAATCACCTGCATGAAGTCAATCTTTGCAAGACATGGTGTTCCAAACAAAGTGTTCACTGATAATGGTCCACAGTTTTCCAGTGCTGAGTTCAGACAGTTCGCCTATGAATGGGAATTCATACATAGCACTTCTAGTCCCAATTTTCCAAGAGCAAATGGACTGGCAGAGAGCTCAGTAAAAACTGTGAAAAGTCTCATGAAGAAAACACATGATGGAAAAGAATATTTTTACAAAAGCCTACAGATCTACAGAAGTGCACCATTACAGAATGGGCTTTCTCCAGGGCAAATGCTTATGGGAAGGAGGATCAGGACAAAACTGCCAATACATGAAGAGCTTCTGAAGACTCATGACTCAGTACAGGTGAAACAAAGCAAAGAAAAACAAAAGAAAAAGCAAAAACAGTTACATGACAGGAGAGCAATAAACTTATCTGATTTAAGGCCTGGAGATCAAGTGTGCCTTAGAGACTGCGCCAAAGGAATGTGGCTGAAAAGAGGCACTGTACAAGCACAAACTGCACCAAGGTCATACCAGATTGAAACAGAAAGAGGAATGGAGGTGAGACGGAATCATGTGGATTTAAGACTTCTGCCAAAGGGTGAAAATGCCAATTTGACAGAAGTTGACTTACCAACTCACAGCAGTCAGTCAAGACAACACCAAAGAGACTGATAGCAAGGATGATTCTGAGCAGTGTGCATCCACTGAAAAATCACCAGAGAGGGAAGCGAGACCCAAAATAGAAATTCGACGTCCAGAGAGACTGATTGAAACTTATTAGATAAGTACAGTGGAGTGAGTGGTAAAGACTCACTAGAGAGTGAAGTGCTAGTGACCTCTCCTCTTAAGATTAGGTTTAGTTTAATTATAAACCTCAGTTTGTAAGATTAAAATAATAGTAATAATAATTCAGCCAAGTTACTGTAATCCAATAATTCAGTTTGAAAATAATATAGAACTTTTCTTTAAGTGAGGAAAATGTGATGTTATAGGAATTTAACATACTTATTAGACAGTCCCTAATGTAAATGTAAGAAGCTAATTATTTGTAGACAACCCCTACGGTGTAGAGGTGCGTGGGAAGTTGCTTGGCTGGGGCAGTATGTTTAAGATGGCTGCACAATAAAGATGATTGAAAACTCATGCGGTTTCATGATTACTAACAAGCAAAACACTAGTGGTAAAAAAACATGCTACTAGCAGCATCACCAGGCCAGACCAAGCTAACCAATCATTTTAATACCTTTTACCAAAATACACTCATTTTTGGCATGAAGCTTTTTAAGTAAATCTCAGTCTCTGCTGCTAAACAACTGATATATGAGAGTGATACTGTAGAACAGGATATATATGCTGTAAAATTACAGCTATATTTGCTCAAGTGATAATCATGCTAAAATAAATGGCACTAATTGGTCAAAACTGCACATTTTCAATGGGCGTGAAGAATTAGGCATTAAATGCAGAGCATGAAATTAAATTTGATGCAATTGCAGCCTATTAGTGTCATGCACCAAATATAATTTGCGTGACAATAAACAGTTATACAGCATTTCACTAGAATGTTTAATTCTTAAGAATACTAGTATGCCTGGCCTAACTAAGATGACTGGGCCAGCTTTCAAAAGTACTAATGCTTCATGCAGCAACATTTTACAGTCAAGCTGGCTACATGCCCATTTTCTTAATAAAATAAACAGGAAAATGGCATAAAATGCGTAGTTCGTAGTTTGCAAAACATTATTTTCAAGTACTTTGTAAACATGTCTAACTGCACAGTTTATGAATATTTCATCCACATTTTCTGTTCATCCATTGGATGAGCATCCCCCATTTGGACTCAGGACTGCTGGTTTTACAGGAAGACTTCCCAAAAGCCGTGCAGGTAGAGAGCTCCAGTTTGCCTTACACTAGATGTTTTATCCACTGACCTGAACATTTAGGTACATCTGCCAAGTAATTGCAGGGGAAGCTTTTACATTTAAAATGGTCAGACATGGTTTTAGCACAGCTAGCAGTTGAGCAGTCAGTTTACCTTTTTGGAGGGAAAAATTGTCAGCCAACGTGCATGATCCACCTTTTTCTCTCACACACACATTTAGATAGTCATATTTCTTTTTTATTTTTCATCTTACTTTTTCATTCAGAGTGGGTCAGGTGCTCCTTCCATCTCCTTCAAGCCTTCTACTCAGAAGAGTTTGCAAGGTAGATTACCCTTTTTCCTTTCCAAGTCCCATCACACCCCAGATGCAGACTATTCTGTCTGTGGCTTGCCACCCATAGCAGGCGTATAGGAGGCATCTCATCTGCCCAGGAGCATTTATACTCTACAGTCTAGGTATACCAGTGGAAGAGACTCCTGATGGAGGGAATGAGTGAGGTCTGGTCATGCACTGATGTGCATGGTGGACAGGGACTTAATCATCCTTGATATCTGGCTGTCTAAGCCCCAGATTCTGCCCTTCCACAGGAAAGCAGGACCTTCCATCATGCTCTGAGGAACTGGGCATGCCCATCCACCAGCCTCTCCCTCTGCATGGCACTGACCTTAGATCTAGATGGAGACACCTCTGTGTCATGCCATCTGATAGCCCAGGCTACATCGCCAGTAGGGGGCATCCCTTGGATCCCACATTCCTCGTCAACATGACTTTCTCCTGCTGGGCCACCAAGGGGTTGACATGCACTGACAGGAGATTCTGTCCCTCCTCCTGAAGGCAGAAACAGCCAATCAGATCATTTCAATCACTTTGATTAAGCAGTGGGCAGCACCTCACACTTGGGGTATGAACCCAGTCAGGTCATAGAGGTAAACAAATATGTTTACCATTCAGCCTCAGGAGGATTGAGCCATAATTGTAAGACTTGAACTTTTACCTTCAATAAAGGTACAATAGTATTTAAAGGAAATATCAAGCAAGAAATGTGTGCGATGTTGAGCTTCTAAATAATGTTAGTGCTGCCACCATAGCCACTACCCGCCGATATTGCAAATAAATGAAATTAGGTCCCTGAGTAGTCCCCTATCATATGTCTCCAGCCCTCCTCCATGGCATGGAAAGTTGGAAGGGGCAGCAAGGGCCCAGATTTTTTCACAAGTATTTGATAGCCTGGCCAACTGCAATCATCCAGGTATATACTGTGTTCAGGACTCCACTGAAATGTGATGGCAGCTGGGATTTTCTCCCCATTTGTCTCTGCCTCCCATCACCCTGTGACATGGGCCATCCATCTAATGGCCTTGGCCCATGCAGCATACTCTGGGTGCATCAGTGGTGGAATTCAAGCATGCATGGGATAGTCATAAGGCAATTCTGGGGGTGGGGTAGAAAGAAGTAGGCTGCTGGTTAACAGGATCTGCAGCTTATCCAGTAGGTAGGGAAATGGGCAGACTGGGTGGGCAAGCGGTCCTTATCTGCCGTCAAATTCTATGTTTCTATGTTTCTATGCACCACCTGTTGTGCGGGGCAGGCTTCCCAGTGCACTACAGGGGCACTGCATCACCAAGAACCCACGCCTCCCAGCCCAGGTTGGCTTGCATTGTCATCTGCAGCACTCACCAGCCCTGGCCCCTATAATTCTGGATCCATTTGGCTCCAGGAGTTCATTCCCAAACTTGACCACCAGCACAGAGGCATATTGCACTTCTGCCGAGCCATCAGACAGCCCAGAAATTAAATTTAAAAACTGTGGAGAGAAACCAAAAGCAAGAGCACTCCTACCTCCCAAAGGTGCTACTGTTAGGAAAACAAAAAGCAGGCATGCACGAGATGCAAACCAGGATGCAAGCTTGACTCTGAGCTCTATGGATCCCAGCTAAAATCTGTTAATAACTCCAGCTTTTCAGCAGTGATTTAATTGAGTTTAGTCTCATTTGATGGGAAATCCATCTTTAATAAATTCCTATAGTACCATGACAAGAACAGATACTTGCCTAGCCAGGAGAGAGGCCCCTGATGTTGGAGGGACACTGGAGTCATGTACAGTATTTGCAGATTACTCCACAGAGTTGGCCTAGTGATGGAAGGAGCAAGTCCCAATCAAAAGGGTCTCCAAGCAGAGGGCATACCATACAGATGCAGTACCCTGCTAAGCTGTGCATAAATAGAAACGGGTTCTCCACATATCTTTCATGCACGAGGAAGCCTCCTGGTATATTTGTAAGCACGGGTCCAGTGCCCTACTTTCGATACCATCCCAAGCACAGCCAAGCAGCTCATCTCACAAGGTCACCCATGGAACTTGGCATGGAACATCCACAACTCCACTGTCCCATACCTGGACTTGGGACATAACAACATGGAGTGGCAAACCATGAAGGCAAAAGATCCCACTGGACAGGATGGGACAGGCAGACAGTGACAGGAAGACCCCTAGGATAGGTCTCTAGGACCACAGCAGGGACTCAGGACATTCTGTAGCAAGTACAGATTCAAATGGACAGCCAGCACTAAAGAGAGCTGTCACCCAGGTAGTCTGCCCCTTCAATGCACTGCTACCAAAACCCTGGTCAAAACACCAATGGAAACAAATGCCAGCACAACAGCCTTAAGATACTTGATCCTGAGCAGACAGAGCCACTGGTACTGATGCTACTATGACAGGTTTGAGACCATAGTGGAGAGGGATTTGTACTGGGCTGGCTTACAACTTCAATGACTCTAGGAGCATGCTAGCAGCGGCACCTTCAGACATCATCTTGTTCTCTGAAGGGTCTGCATGGACTAAGTATGACAGACTTTACTTTTCTTCTGTTCCTTTCTAGTTGGGTCTGCATACATACATACATACACACACACATATACATATATATACAGTATATATATATATATATTTATAAAATGGGGTGGTAAAATCATAGAAATTCAGTAACATGATTGGACGAGAATGCATCACATGACCGTGCATTATTTCCAACGACATACGCCTCCCAGTATGACCACGCCCTAACTACTTTCCAGCCCTCAAAACCTTCTCACCAGCAGTGAGATCACTCCACGCCTAATGCAGTTAAGCAGCCACACACACACACACACACACACACACACACACACACACACACACACACGTGCGCACCCACAGCCATAACTAAATATATCACTAGTAATCCCACACTGTACAACCTGATTTACTTGATTGCACCACTCCTTTTTAAATAAACTATCATCTAAAAAGCAAATTCTGCCTGCCATTTTCACACTCTTACTGCAGAGCCACTAACTTTTAGTACTGCACACTGTGTCACACGTAAATTCTACAAAACAATGTAATGCAACCCATTTAACAGAAACCTGTGAATAAAAAAACAAGACAAACTACAGTTCTCTTACTTCCTACTCTCACTTTCTGTTAAAAATCTCCCTTTCTACACAGAGTTGCCCGATCGTTCAGCACTTTCACTTTTCCTTCTTGAACTATAGCGTGACCGGCGGTGCGCATTGCGGAAGTGACAAGCTATTCTGAGTTGAAAGTAAGTCATTTGTGTTTAAAAAGATAAAAGTGTTTTCCCTGCTGTGAGTTTTCTCTTAATTTCAGTAAATCAAGCTGCAGAGTCTATGTAGAATGGAGGCGAGGAGGCGCCGAGTGAGTCAGCAGCTACGAGTAGGCAAGCAAGCCAGGCGGTGTTGCTGTGACAACTCTGCGCTCAGGCTGCGCTCCAAATAGCTACCCGACTCCTAAGTCTCGCTCAGATATGACTCTGCAGCACTGAAGTGAAGAAAGCTACTGAGAGGAAGCACTATCTTTCGCACAAAAGACTACTCAGTGCATGTTTCAGCAATCTCCACTGTCTTTTGTTCGATCATATCTCATCACTAAACTCTCGCTTGGGACTACTTTCCTAAAGCTGCCGACTCACTCACTGTGTCCTCGCTCCCTTCTACATAGAGTCTGCAGCTTCTCTCACTTAACTAACAGAACATAACATAAAGAACCATGCAATTCTGCTTAAAGTTAGACCAGCATAACATTCTGTGGTGATTTGCATATGCAGCCCATGATGCTTTGCATTGTGGGGCATGTGTGATTTTGTATTTTCTGATAACATAAAGAACACACTTTTCATCTTTTTAAACACAAAATGACTAACTTTGAACTCTGCCACCATATCATTTACCAGCTAGACAGAGGGATTATTATAAACCAACAGAACCTAACAGGAGGGACACACTTTTCATCTTTTTAAACACAGGACTTACTTTGAACTCTGCCAGCATATCATTTACCAGCTAGACAGAGGATTATTTTTCCACCACCCCCAAAACATGTGTGGCCATTTAATAAGATAGATATACCACTCTAGGGTGTCGGTGACGCTCTGATATATCTGCGCCTTGGGTGGTTGAATACACTCGACCTGTGGCCTCGCATCAACGCACTATGACATTGTTGCCACCGCACACCCTAGAGTGGTATATCTATTACATATATATATATATATATATATACTGTATATATATATATATGCAGTTTGCTGGGGGAGTTTCATGGTAATGTCTTGTTGTGCAATGTGTATTTGGGACATGATTAGCTCTTGTGGCTCGCTGTCTTTTAACGTACCCCTTGCTTCAACCATAGTCTAACAGATCTGGGCAGCTAATTGTTTTATACTCCCACTCATATGGAAGCTTGAGGCTTGAGTGTATGTACTGGCATGGGGGAGGGGCTCTAGATTTCAGTGCAGAGTGAGCTGCTTCATACAGTGCCAAAGACAATCTATTCTCCAGGCAACTCATTCCAGTGGTGAGACTTCTTCCCTTCCAGTGTCTCAGCACTTGCTGTTTGAGATTTGCTACGGGGTAGATCTCTTGCCCAGCAGGGTAATGATATTTGAGCAAATGGGCTGCTCAATAGTGCTACTCCTGCCATTTCCTTGCATCATGGCAGTTTAATCCCTTGTTACCCCCTATAACATAGAGCCTCTTTAGAATGCAACTTCCCACTTTAGTCCCTTCTCTTTTGGTATAGTATTCACTTGGTGGTATTGGCGATTAAGAGGAAGTCCTGCTGTTCAGATCTTCCCCTGCATCAAGGCTATGCCAGCTGCAGCTTTTCCCCATTGAGTATATTTGTTAGAAGGAGGTGGTAAGCCTCAGGAGGGCAGACTCAAATGGACCACTACCTTACTTGACCACTGGATGCAGACAATGCAAAGCTGCCCTTGGGGAGTATCTCTGCAATACAATGATATGAGCTTCTATCCCAGAGTGTCCTTTTTGTTCAGACACCTGGGGCAAAGTATAGACCATCCAGCCTCTCCAGCACCCTCCACCTCTTTCCCAGATGAGGATTCAGGCTGCTAGTATAGCATTGGGGAGGAGTAAGGGTGGCATCTCCCTAGATGAAGTTAGCCGCTCTGATATTTTTGGGTTCCATGTCAAAGGGTGAACTAATTATGGCGACCCCGTCACAGTAGCACCGAACCCACAGGGTGAACACTTTTCAGAAAGTGTTTTCATGTGGGGAGCCTTGCCCCATCCCCCTGTGGGCATTGCCCCCATGTCCCTTTTATTTAGATTCGGGGTGTGCAATTGGGACGGGCAAACCGTTCGCTGAAATGTATTGGCACCATTGTTCCTTCGCCCTTTTGACAGTTCGAACGCTCTTGGTTCGCTTCTTTTGATGTGCTACAATATTTTGGCACCATGGTTCCTGTGTGCATGAGATAATTTCCCATACACCTCCATGTCTTTCTTTCTGTTGCTGCTATTGTTGCTCTTCTAGCTGGGTAACACAGGTACAGTCTCAGTGCACAGATTACACTTCCCTATGGGAAGCAGCACCGAGCAAAGGAACCGAACAACCAATTGGGGTCTCCATCCACATACAGGTGAAGTTCAGCGCCCCCACAAGAGAATTTCCCACAGTGCCCTAGACGTATGTCCAAAGCTTAATGGATTTTACATTTTATTTTTTGGATGTTATTATTTGGTTTCTGACATTGTTCTTTCTCATGTTATTCCATTTGTTGCCTTATTATACAGATACACAAGTTGGAGCACTAGTCTTCACACTTAACTTGACTCAGAGCACTGACCACAAGGAAAAGGAAGGTAGGTCTGCCAGGCACTTTCCTACTGCACCTTCTCACAGTATACCTGTAGGGTGATAACCCCTCTTTCCTGTTTGGTGAGACCCTGGGCAGACATCCCATCCTTAAATATGCACCTAGCTTCCGTACTGATCACGATGGCAACAGGTTCTATAAAGTTGGTTTCCTGGAATGTAAGGGTATTCACACCCTTGTTAAATGGAGGAAGATTCTGGATCATCTCTGCAGGAGAAGGCTGGGGTCACCTTCCTGCAGGAGACACACCTACGCAGAGCGAGGAGACTAACAAGCTTAAAATGGGATGGGTCTCACAAGTTTATGGCAGCACATACACCACATAAAGTAGAGGCGTGGCAATTCTCATTCATAAAAATAATGCCTTTCAGGTCACCTCAACTATCAGCAACTCTGAGGTCAATATGTTATAGTTCAAGGCACCCTCGATAACCAGGAAGTTACCATTTGAAACATGTGTGGACCGAACTCAACTGAAGCAGAGTTTTTCGTCAATGTGGCCCAAAAACTGCTAGTACATTGCAAAGACTCCTTCATCCTGGGAGGAGATGCAAATGTCACACTAGATAACTTTCTAGAACATGAATGTAATGCCGACAGGTCCGAGGTCACCAGCCTCACGAGCACTTTCGGGGACTTAGTTGACGAACTGGGCCTTATAGACAACTGCCGTTTGGTGCGCCCTTGAGGTAAAGATTACAGCTCCTTCTCTCAAAGCCACTTTCCGCATAGTGCCTACTCGTATTGACCTGTGGCTGATATTACACCACTGGGTGCCTGAAGTGCTGCAGGCCTCTATTGGCACAATTAATATATCTGACCATGCCCCAGTATCCTTTACATGGCTGTCCATGGCCTCAGGTCTGTCTCCCACAAACCAATGCAGATTTAACACATCACTGCTGTGGGACTCCACATTCTGTGTAATGTTATGGAAGGACATTACCACCTTCCTGGAACTGAACCATTCTGGAGACACCTCTGTGGCTACCAGGTGGAATTCCCTTACAGCTTTTATTAGAGGAGCGTGTAGAAGTTATGCCTCACATGTTAAAAGGCAATGGGTGAAAGACCTGGAGGAGCAGATGCAAACCCTCCAGAAGTTGGAGAAGTACAGAGTGGCCTCCTGTCAATCTCCTGAGCTGTTGGCTGAGATTGTGGGGACATGATACAAGATCAATCTGCACCAACATGCAGAATTTGCCCTTTTCGGACTATGCCAAACATTCTGGGAGTCTGAGAGTGTCCAGGAAAGTACTTGCTTACAAACTCTGGAAATGACAGGAGAGGTATAAAATACCAGGGATTAAGGATGTGACAGGGACATCTGTAGAAGAATGGAACACATCAATGAGGCCTTTTGGGAGTTCTGTATGACTCTACATATGCAAGAAGTGAAGCCCGCACAAGAAGATCTGATCTCTTTCACATCCTAGCTGGTGCTACCAGCATAACCTCAGAGCTCTGGGAGATGCTGGATAAGCCCATCATTATCCAGGAGTTAGATTAGGTGACAAGCACAATTCCTGTAGGTAAAGTCCCGGGAGTGACAATCTCCCAGCTGAATTTCTCAGTCCTTCTAGATTTGCTGGCAGCTGCCTAGATGAGGCCACCCAATTTGGGTACTTTCCAGCCTCTACAAGAACAGCAGTAATCACCATCATCCTGAACCTGGGAAGGATGTCTCCTGTGTAGTAGCTATCAGCCTATATCATTGATAATGGTGGATTGTAAGGCATATGCCAAAATGATAGTAGTTAGGCTTGGGGGGCAATCCCACATCTAATCAATACAGACTAGTTGGCTTTATCCCACTCAGATGTAGCACAGGCAACACCTGACACCTAATAAATCTTCTCTGGCAGGCAACTCGGCTCCACCCCTCGGTGGTACTCCTCTCCTTCAATGCCGAAAAAGCAATTGATAGGGTAAAGTAGCCATATTTAATGCTCTTGACCTGCAAGTGTTTGGCTTTTGGGGCACCTTTGTCAACTATATTCATACCTTCTACAGTGGTGTGTCAGCCTCGGTACTAACTAGCACCTTGGCCTCACTCCCCTTTCCTGTTAAAGAGAGAGGATGTGGCAAGGTTCCCGCTCTCTCCCATTTTATTTGTCCTCATGCTGGAATCTCTACTGCAGGCCATTCGAGTCATTCTGGTATTCAGGGCTTAATGATGGGGATGAGCATAACGTTTAGCTTATGCTGACAATAATCTGCTGATGCTCACATGTCCAGAGGAATCTGTTCCATCCGTGGTGACCCTCCTACAACATTTTGACTCTCTATCAGGATATAAAGCTAATGTGGCCAAATCGCTGATTCTGACATGATCTCCTGAGATAAGATGGCAACCAGCTTTCCTCTGGGAACTCAAGAGATCTAGAGCTCCCTGAAATATCTTGGGATAAATTTCACATGGGACCTCAGAGCCCTGGATGGAGCTAACCTACTTCCCTCAATAAGGACTTCGCCAGATGGAGCTCTCCTCTCTTCCCTTGTCACACTGGGGCGGAGTCCAGGCTTTTAAGATGATGGCAGCCCCACAAATTCAACATATCCTTGACAACTTTCCTTTTCAGATCAAATCGAATTACTGCTGCAGGCCCACCAGAACATCCTTTACATCTTTGGGGAAAGCTCACAGTGATTTAGCCACAAGATGCCTGCCCTTCTCCTAGAGAAAGGAACTGGTCTCCCAGATTTCACGTTGAGGCATATAGTGTACGTGCTGCTGCAACTGTCACAGGTCTCACCCTTTCAGGCATCTCAGCCACTGCCCAAATGGGCTGAATACAAGCTTACCTCTTGGGCAGAGACATCCAGAGAACAGTACTGTATGGTAAAGTCCCTCTGGATTATACACCACCCCACAATAGGTTTAATGGCTAAGGTATGGGCCCATGCAGTCAAAAACTCAGACTGGTGCCCTGGTGGCTCATCCAGCTTCCCACTCTGGAGAAATCCAACCCTTACATTTGGGGGACAGTCCATGGGTTGTCCTGCCTGGGCCTCTAAGGGTAACCAATATCTGTTCCATTTAACTGATGACAAGAAGGGGCATCTAAAAACCTTTGGACTGCTGCAGCTGGAGTTTGGACTGCAGAAGAATAGACACTAGCAATATCTTCAGCTCCAGCATGAGTTCATTCCTATCTTGGGGCCCAATTATATATTTGAGGGTGTATATGAGCTGCATGATCTTCTTTTCTGGGGCAATGGGAATCTCCCAAGGGCTAGTCATGTATACAAGAAAGTATGTGCTATGGGCTTGCCTGAAATTGAGAAGCTCCAAACGACATGGTGTGATGAGCTGGGTATTGAACTCCCCAGGGTGAGTGAGACTCCTGTTGAGAGTATTAAAACTGCTCTGAGAGAAACTCGCAGCCACTTCACCCAGTTTAAGATTCTGCACAGGTGGCACAGAACACCACAGAGATCCACAAATGGGGCCTGACTCCTCAGATGCCTGCTGGAGATATACCTCTGCAGGGAAATATCTCTCATATTTCATGGTCCTGCCAGAAGCTACAACTGATCTGGTTGGTAGTCTGACAGACATGTAGAACCCTCATATGCCTGGGCCTAAACCTCCTCCCTTCTTAGTTATGTTGGGTTTCACTGATGATGCAGGTATTAGCCCAGGAACCTGCCACAAGTGTATGTTAGCTCCAAGGAACATTAGTTACTGCAAAAAGAATCAAACTCAGACACTGGAGAGAGAACTCTTCCTCAACTCTAACGGAATGACTTCTTAAACTGGGAAAAGTGGCTAGCTATGAGAGGGTCCATTGTGCCAACAGTCAACAACTGGACTTCTATGTGAAAGTGTGGGGCCCTTTTAGCTTCTCCATATTGTACACACCCACATGGCTGTTATATGCTTTCATGCACCCACTCCAGTAGTCCTGGAGCCAGTAGGACTCTCCCATACCATAGAATCATAGAAATCTGACAGCAGAAAAGGACCGCATTGGCCCATCGAGTCTGCCCTTACCCCCCTTCTTATCTCCACTCTTATGGGCCCTCCTTTCCCCTCACTTCCATAGACTATCTGATTCTATACCCCAAGGTTGCTGATAGTACTTGCCCATGGCTAATTCATCCTATACCCTCATGTGGTGTGCTCTCCTCATATAGGACGAGTATCAGCCATTAATCACCACTGTTTGTCCTTCATTATAACTCAATGCTTGCATGGACAGCCTTGCTTCCTGTATTCATTGGAGCTGCTGTTATTGAACATTTAATGTATGGTTATCTGACCACGTTTAGTGTAGTACTTCCAAGGCGTTTTCTCCAGCCAGGAACCTTTTCATCCATCTGGTGGTCAGCGTTGCACTGTTTTCTTAAACTTACAATAAAAGTTCAAATCATAAAAATAAAGTCAGGCACAAACCAAATACTAGCAGACTAGAAGTTTTAATGGTCCATGAAATTCAAAGGAACTCCAACCAGTAATTCCTATGTATCACCTCTGGAATGAGGCTTCCTCAAGGGCATGGCTGGTTTATGATGAGACATTTTGATAGTCTCATCACTTAAACAGACCAAATGTAATTATCATGTGGACAGAAACACCTGTGTATAGAAAATAGACTTAAATGTTTATTTTCAAGAACAGGGACAACCAAGTTACAATTTTGCTAATATGGGCTTCTCAGTTGAGGAAGTAGCAGGACTTCAGCAGTCAAACATGGTCATTAGCCCATCACTGGTGATAGATTCAGCAGTAGACCTTAACTGGGGGCTACAGGCAATAATGTAACAGATACATGGACTTGGTGGACATATTTTTTTATGATAAATATTGCTGCTAACTATAATGATGTCACAAGTAATGCAGATGATATGCATGATAAAAATGTAAACCTAAGAGCACAAACAAATTTGAAATCCAAAAGTGTATTTTGCCCATATACCCCATGATACAACAATAAACATTTTTGAAAAACTTGTTAATGAGGACATTATTGTCCTTAGTAACTATCCCTCACCTCCACTGTACCACAACATGTCAGCAATTCACTGACAAGGGTGGTGCCATAGTGATGCAGGACACTTTCAAATATGTGTCTACAATCAAAAGACAATTGTCAGGCACCAGTGTTACACAAAATTTACCTTTGACTGTACTATTCCTTTCATAAACATACTAGTTGAGTTGCTTGAAGGGGCTTTGTATAAAGGGTAGATTTCTGAGTCTGAATATGGCTTTTTAAGACAGGACATTCCTGTCTGTCCTACATTCTACATCCTTCCTAAAGTTCACAAGTCTGTGAGGGACCCTCATAGGTGCCCATACTATCTGGTATTGGGTCACTTAGTGAGGGTCCTGCCAGATCTGTGGACTATTTTCTGAAATGGACTGTAACAAAAATACCCTCATATTTATGCAACACATCTGATGTCCTGCAGAAACTTGTATCTGATCATTAGTATTTGGTATGTGCACTGTTTCTGTGTCCACTTAAACCATTAGCAGTCCTCTAAGGGTATAGATGCCCTGGCCATGGACTGCCATTCCCATAGTCTTCCAATGATGTGCAGTGGTTCTGGTGGTGGTCTGGCAGGTTTCTGATTGCAAAGCCTATGTGCAACCAGGCTCCATCTCTCCTTCCTCAGCAGAGAGCTCTTTCTTTACATAATGTTCTGACCAATGACCATATTGCCCACGAGGATCCCATGCTCCTGTATGGGTATGGGGTGTAGGTTATTCATGTTAGCTATGCACAGATTGTTCATAAACCAACCCCATATAGTATGAGTATCAAGTTGATGTGTCTAACATGTAATCTTAAGTTATTTAGCCTTACTTTGAGTCTGTTATAAATATGAATTGCAACTTTTAAACTCTGTAATACAAATCTGCATGATAACATGACTTTAATCAAGATTAAAAATACAAACATAGTAATAAACATAATAATATTAATATTTGAAAATCACTAGCAACAATTGTTAGAAAGTAAAGCCTAAAACCTCATAACTCTGTATTTGGGTTACTGTTGAAAGTTTAAAGGTTCAAACCATCTATAAGGGAAAAAACACACTGGCACTCAAGGTAAAAATGTGGTGGACTTTAGAAACTTGTGTTAGTTCTAGTTAAACAACATGGGCTCAATTCTTAAAAGATTTTGAATGCTGCAAGCCCCGTGTGCACCAAACACATGGTGAATGGGACTGCGGCATTCCCCAATCGGCAATCAGGAGTCTTGATCCGTGCGCCACTTGGTCTAAGTTAGACCAGCTTTTTCTGGACTAACTTGACTTTTTATGGGGTTTGCACAATTATTTGGTGCAAGCCACCATAGAAAAGGTAAAGTGTTGCAAATGCACGTGATCTTTTAGAATCAGGGCTAGGTGCGCCAGTATGTCCAGCGCAGGGTTTGGCACAGGGCTTGTGCAAGCCCTGCATCAACCTCGAGAATAGAGACCAATCACTGCAAATCTTCTGAATACTGAGGAAGTTGCAAACCGTTAAACCACGATCTAGCCATGTATTCAAAGGGTGGTGACAAGCCTGAGGCAGCATTAAGACCTTTACCACAGCAATAAATAATGTCTTAGTGAGTATTACCCTTTATATAATGCCCATATCGGAAGCAGAGTGCCCCAGATGCATGTGATGGTGCTTAATGGTCTCAAAAGGTATTAGATGGCAGCACAAGTTGCTAAGAAGAATGATGTGATTATTGTACAGTAACATTTTTAAAAAGAACACAAATGTATTGGTATCACTACACAGAAATGATAAAAACATCCCAGTGTTTAAAACTAGGAGCTATGTTATAGGTCACAGCCTTCGATTGTGGCATCTGACTGGCTTGCTGCAATCCTAAGGTTCATCATGTCATTCTTAGTCACTCACTGTAAACCTATGTCTCAAGTGAGAACTACAGTAGGTTGGCTGTAAGACAGTCAAGTAAAAATCATTTCAAAAAATTTCCAGGATTTACTGAAATTGGTATAAAGTTTGACTAACTTTGTTCGCATGACTTGCTGGTATAGAGATCCACTATACTCTGTGGATGGACTTTGGCTTTTGTAAACAGAGCAAGCAAGCTAACCCCACCCAAACACACACACACACACATACCTAAGGCAGCATCTGCAGAACATGCTATTCCAGACTCTAATGCTGCATAAACTGCTTGAAGAGCCAGACCTGAGACATTGGCAAGGTCAGTTTTACTGTGACTTTCATGAAAGTATGGATTCTTTAAACAAGCAAACCTTTCTTCTTTTTCCCAATAGGAAATCACCTGTTGGTCTTGGAGTAACTTATGTTTGACCTACTGCTTACCATGATGCCTTTTTCACCAGGAGGGCCTTCAGGACCTGCGATCCCACGTTCTCCCTTGAAAAGAAAAAACAAAACAAAGGTAATCCTGGAATGCTCATTGCCAGAGGTGTCTTGTATGGATATAACTTAAACCTCCAAGGTATGCAAAACAAACACACGCTGCTCGCTGCATTCAACTAGGAAACAATACAACTTCTTAAATGTAACATGACAAAGTAATTAACTTTCCCACTAATAAAGCTAATGTTCACTTGATGTGGAAATCATAACGTGTGAAGTGTCAGTGTTTACACTATTGCATGCAATTTACAGCTGGTTCAGATTAATGGTAAATGCTCTTAAAACTTTTTAAAATATGCACCTAGCATGCTGGATTTTAATAACCACTTTTATGTGTAACTTCAATCACTGTACAGAGCATACTTATTCTGTCAGAACATTAGCCCTTTTAATGTTTAATACATTTAAACATTTGTTTTGCTAACTGTTGTTCATAAATGTATTCCTGTAATGAAAACTATTTTTTTCATAAAGTTATTCATTTAACAACTGCTCAAAAAGCAGAAGAGGATCTGAAAACAAGGAGATCCACAGACAGCTTGTGAGCTGACTGCTGAGAAGATTTACAGCAATGGTGATGTGACTGCATTCTGTTCAGCATGAACCAAAAAGACTGGTCATAACCCTGACTTGTTATGGTGAAAGAAAGGGCTGGAAATACAGAGCTCAAAACAGTGCAAGATGTGACTTTAAACATGTGACAACATATAAAAGAAACTGTGGAGCAGACAACAGAACTGACAATATACAGTGGGCATTGTTGAAACTCCATTAGAAAGCCACATTATTACTAACTGGCAGGACTCAGGGGTTCTAACTACTCAATTAAACAGGACAGTCTTGCCTTTCAATGTTTCGACTTCAAGGACAGATTGAATGTTTGGTTCTGACATCACTGAGATTTAGGTGTGGAAGTGCAGTGTGCAAATTATAAATTCATTTTACAGGTAAAAAAATACCCATCAGGGAACTTCCTGGTCCCCTGATGTATGTAAAAGGAAAGTGACTATTTTTAAACAATTTTGGAAGGATTTATAAAGCCACTGCCGCTTTGCACTTAGTAGAATTTTTGATGGGGCTGCCTAGTGCTGCTACTGGAACCAGTAAAACACTTCTCTGAGAAATTGTTTTCTGTGATTTTTTTACATTGGCCACCTAATATTTTGTAATCAGTGTTTTGTGATGCAGACAGTGCCTTTTCAGGATGATGTGTTTTTTTCCTGACAAGTTCTTGTTGAGTAGCAGCCAGTGTTTAAGGGTGGTGGGCTGCAGAGGGAGGGATAGCAAGAAGAAGGAGGATTTATATTTCTCTCCTTTAAAAAGTTATTAGTTTACTAACTTTCTGTTTGCAGTTCCTGAGCCCTCAGCTTAAAAGGACATCATGGGGTGGAGGATGTGCAGGAGGGAAACAAGAATGATACAGGGCAGCAGGGAAGACCTATGAGAAAAAGATGAGGATTTTCAAATGCACTCCTTAGTGAACAGGAGAGCCAAGGGGACATGACTAACACCTTTAAATACCTTTGGGGTTAAACAGTTGGGAGCTACTAGGTGCAGCACAAACACAGTTACTAAAGGGGACCACAATGAAGTTAGTGGGGAAGTTTCAAGAGGAAGAGAGGTCAAGCATTTCTTCACACAAGCATGGTGGATTGATGGAACAGGTTGCCTAGGAGGTGGAGGGGCAGAGACAGTGATGGGACTCATGCATGCATGGGACAGGCACATGGGTATCATTAAAGGAAGAGTTACCGGAAAGGGTGATGGAAGCTGTGAGCCCCATAGTCCCCTTGCTGCCTCATAGGGTATGTGAGGTTAGGGCAGACTGGATAAGATTTGTGATCCTTTTCTGCTAACAAAATCCATAGTTTATGTTCCTAAGAGTTAATTATTCAAATCTCTGAATTATAAGGGATGTTATTTTGGCACTCTTTTACCTATTTACACTGCTCTGCTGATTTCTGCTTTCAAATAGCCCTGCCTCCTGGATTGATAAATGTGTTCTCCTCTCATACTAAACTCCTTCCTGCAGTGTTTTCCTTTACAGAAATGTGTCACATAAATAAACAGAAAGCACTTGTTTGGAACAAAAACAAGGACCATCTTCCCTGAAGAAGTGAACTATTTTGTTTATTTATTTATTACAATTTTGAATAAATACCTTTGAGCCAATGGCTCTTTTACAAAGGTTCACGTCAGCATACAAAGAATAGAAGTACAGTTTCTGTGAGATTAGCAGGTAAGCAGTTTGAATACAAAATCCAGTACAGGGTATACATGGTCTAAAGCTACAGGTGATATAAATAATAGTTAGAACAACATAATCAGGCATTCATTTAGAATGATGAATCCCAACAAATAGTATTTACATGAATTAAGCTACCAGAAGGGCACTGTCAAGGAAAGGTAGAGTGGAAAAACCTGAGTTGTTTCCAATTGTGCCAGGTAGTGTAGGAAAGTGGAAGAGAAAGTGGGTGTAGAGGGGTAACTGGGAGGAGGTAGAAGGAGAGATGGGTGGGAGGCAAGGACTGGAGAACAAGTACAACATTGGGTGGCATGAGCAGATTAGAAAGGGGAGAGGAATGGAGTTGAAGGAGGGTAAGAGGAAGGTGGTGGACCTGGGCTAGGGAGAGGCAGGGGTAGATATGGGGAGGGGAGGGTGGTGGCAGGCAGAGGTGGTGATAGTACAGCGGCGAAGAACAGAATTGACTACCTGGGGAGGTTGGAGAAACCAGTCACTGGTGGCTCTGGACACAAGCATTTGATGTAGCTTGTGTTTGAATGAGCAGAGGGTGCCTAAGTTGGTGAGTTCACTGCCCAGGAGTTAAACATCTTCGGCCTCTACCTGCAAAAGACTGCTGGCCTTGGGTGAGTGCGACAGCGAGGAACAGTCAGAGAATAGTTGTCAGAGCTTCTTGTAGCAGGGGTGATTGGCTGGACTTACGGAGACTGAACCCCAGCGGGCATGAGTCCATCAATGACTTTTTGCTAGTAGGCAGGTTTGGAAAGTAATCCTTCCCTGAAGTTGTAGCCAGTTGACTGTTTGTAGAGGTCACAGGTGTATGCGGCGGTGGGCAGCACCAGTAAGCAGTCTGCAGGCCCCATTCAGCACTGTAAGAATTCACCGTAGTGCTGTAGCTGTGGCTGCTCCATAGATAACAAGCCCATAATCAATGATGGAGACAACAGAGCTGTGTATTGCTTGCTTAAGGGTGACAGGTGTCAGGCAGTGTCTATGTTTATAGAGAGGCCTATACAGATATTTACAGATTTCGCAACTGAATCAATATGGTTGGAGAAGGACAGAGTAGGGTCCAGGGTTATACCAAGGTATTTGAAAGTCTGAGTCTGGTCCAGGGTCACACCGAGCTGTTTTTGATTGCCAATTGTTGGTGTTTATATTTGTTATGTGTGCCATGGAACAGCATAGTCTTTGTTTCTTGTAATTTAGCACTAGTTTCTGTGAGATTAACCAGGCCTCAACTTGCTTGAAACTTTCCTGCAGTTGTTTCTCCAAGAAGGAGGGTCAGAATTCTTAAAGAAAATCACTGCATCATCAGTAAACAGAATAATGTTTTCATCACAGGCAGAAGGGAGATTGTTCAGGAAGATACTGAGAAAAGGGGTCCCAATATTGACCCTTGGGAACACAACCCGGACTGGTAGTTTGGAGAGAGGTGTCACCAATCTTAACTTGTTGTGACAAGTTGGAGAATAACTATTGAACCATTGTAAAGTGTCATGAGAAAGTCCTAAGTTGCCAAGTTGCTCCAGTAGTAATGGATGGTTGACTGTATAGAAGGCCTTTGAGAGGTCTATAAAGATGGCACCAGCAAGTTGTCCTTGGTCTAGTACTAGATGAATGTGGCCTGTAAATTCAAGGAGGGCAGAGGTGGTGATAAGTCATTTGCAAAAGCCATGTTGCTGTGGGCATTGCAAGCTGTATTTCTCCAAGTACTCCACCAATTGGTCTCGACAATTTTTTCAAGAGCTTTGGATAAAGGGGTAGGATGGAGATGGACCTGTAGTTACAGTGTAATGTAGCCATGAAACCCCATGGATAGCATATTAGGTGGCCTGTATAAATAAATAGTCTCCCCACATTCTTCGTTAGTAAATATATTTGTATGAAAAAACTGGATCTGTGGGCCCCATTCTCAGTTGCACGTGACTATCTCAGAATTGTTGTGCTGACAATTGTGTGTCAATCCCTTGAGTGCAACTTCATGAGCTATCCTCAAAGTGGGTAGTGACCTTTCTCCACACAGCTATAAAGACCACAATGGCCTTGCAGGTAAGGTGATGGTGGTCACCTTGAAAATGACAAGCACTGCCATTCAAAAAGCATGGTAGTCCTAGCAATCTCAGCTACACCATAAGTGACATCCCTGCGCCCAGGCACCTCTGCGGATTAGGATTGAGGAGAGATGAATACAGAATAATAATAACATATTTGTAGAATTTTTGTATGAATATTGTAGTCAAAAAAAAACAACAGTTCCTGGATATACTGTAGTAGGAGTACTTTAAAAGTTTGCTTTCTCTTGTAACACACCCTCCCCATCCCCAAGAAGGAATAGGAGACTGCAATGGGAGAGAACAGAGAGTATTGCAACATTTTTAACATTATTCTACCACAGGATATCTAAATTACTACACTGTAGATACCACACACAGACCAGATGTAAAAACATAAACATAGAGTGCAGTTTTAAGTAGCTCTCATAGCTCTAATGCTTTGGGTTTAAATAGAGGTCCTTGCACTTAACCACACTAAATTTATTTTGCCATTCATTGCTGCATTCACTCAAGTAGTTTAGGTCTCTTTGCAGATTATCTCTTTCCTGTTTGGAAACTACCCCCATTAACTTGACATCAATGATCCTAACTGAAACGTGCCCTGTTTTCCAGCTAAAGATTGTTAGCCTGTTTTTTTTTTTGGGGGTGATTACCATTCCTCTTATTTAAACGTCTGACCAGACCCTCTTTGATAAGTTCTACATCTCATAATAACCCAGTAAATACCAGCAGACCATGTTTTCAGGCAGCAATGCTCCAAAGCTAGAGTCCAGCAGACTTTTTAAAGTACTGCTACGTTTCCATTGAGCCTCAACCTCAACAACAGATTGATGCCCTTTGAAAAACTGCTATGTGGAACAGTGTTCTAGACTTTGACTAAATTGGACCATTGTTCTTTGTTCCATGCTCTGCAGCCAACAATGTTAATATATGGGTTAAGTTTACAAATGCTATTTTATTCCTGTGGGTTTGAAGCTGTATTTTGCTCAGTGAAAATGTCTGCAGAATTTCTGCATATTTTGTGGAAAATTATTTTCCATTTTGTATCTAAAACCTTTATGCAGTACACATTGTACAACGGTGTGCTGCACTTGATATAAGAAACATTCCCAAAGAAAGTGCAAGATTCAAGAACTGTCAAAGGTGCTTATATACCTTACAGACTGCTATCATGTTCTTACTCTGTTTTCAATGCCACAACTACTTCATCCCCACTTCAGCAAAGACTAAGTAGCATACCTTATTTAGACAGGATTGCCATATTTGAGATTCTGATATTTTTGAATGTTATTAGATATCTTTTCTTGTGCTAATTGGCCCATACTCGGATAAGAATACAAGTCTGTATCAATGGCACATGTTCATCTTTTATAACCTTTGGAGTTCTGAGTGGACTGATGAGTAATCTAAAATGAATCTGTCTATCAAGTGATTTGCAAACAACTGTTGTTAGATTAATAGCCTTCATTGCATTGGCTAGTAAACATCTGTATCTTTCCAATGATTTAAAGACTATGGGCAAGATGTTTAAAGGGTGATGATGCGACAAAAAATTGACTGTCACATCCACCAGCATCATTGATAGTGTGTCCAAACTAGCGTGGTGACTGTCACATCCATCAGCATCACTGAAAGTGTATCCAAACTAAGCGTGGCTTTTTCAAAGTCACACAAGTATTCACGACAGTTTCTGTGATCTACAGCAGTTTGCATCACAAAAGCGATGCAAGTGTCAGTTTGCTGATGCAACTGTGCAAAAGGCAGACCAGTTTGGAGATGGTCTAACTTTCATGCACCATTATGGTTCCACTATGCCACAGCGACAAGAAATTTGTCAACCGATGGCACAACGACAACACAACACACTGCCAATTGGTGTGCTGTCTCTCAAGACAAGTGTTTTCTGTGAGGGCTGCCCCATACCTCTATGCAGGCCCTGCCTCACACCCCTGTACTTTAGATTACTAACCCAGTTAGAAAGGTTCAGGATGGGGCACACACTCTCCAGTACCAGTGTTAGGTAATGGAGCCCATCACAGTGACTGCTGACAATGTCGCTGTGATGGTCTTTGCTGTAGAAGTGACGCTGCATAGTTGGTATACACACCATTACAGTAGTTGGGGCCAAAATAAGCCAAATGTCAAAACATGGGCTTTGAAATCCTACTTCACATCTGAAGATATGTGGCGTAAAGACTGGGATTATAGCTCTGGGTTAACAGGACATGGCTACTTTGGTCCCTTCATTGAGCAACTAGTTGCATAATGTAGGCAAATAATTAAATAACAACCTATATGAGCCAGGTAAAACTGCAATGCACTCTGTCTTTTTGAAATTCTGGAGTTATAATCCCAAAGGGTATACAGTATTTCCATCAAAAATCCTAAAGATCCTGAGGGGTTAGCAAGTATCAGCTTCCCATGTACTGTACTTGACTTTTCCATTATATCATTAGACAGTGTAAACAACAATAGTGTAGTATCTATAAACACTGATTTACTACATAATTGCAGGATACTATTCATTGTATGACACACAGTAAATTATACTGGCCAGAGTCAACTAAAATAAAGTTATACCTTGGGGGAAAGAAATTCAAAGCTATTAGATATTTATAGTCATGAAATAGAGTAATAGTGTAACAGAGTTGAACAGTGAAATGCAGACCTCTTGCTTTGTGTACTGCACCTCTATCCTCTTCAAATCAGACTGACTTTGTGATACAATAAAAGCTTCTGGAGATTCTCAGTCTAAAACTTGCATACGGCAAAGAAAAGTTGAACTATTTGGGGAAATGTATGCAGAATACAATAATTCAAACTGATGTAGGCACACCCTACAGCTTCTAGAATCAATGAAGAACAATTAGAGTAGAATACCTTGGAATCAAACAGAACCTGATTTTATGTAGTACCATAAGAAGCATCTCGAGTGCATTTTACTGTATGCAGCGCCATACAAAGTATCATACATAGCCATGGCAACCTATATTATTACCTGTTAGGATGTCCCTATCCTCATTCCAATAATGCAGCAGGATCCAGGGCTCCAGATAAGATGTTTTGGGATGAGCATTGTACTCCTCATTTTCAGATTCTGGTGTGTACAAATTATCTGGGCAGAGTGGAGTGAAGAGTACATTTTGAAAACAATGTCGTTTTTTTCTAGATAAGAATTGATCAAGTGCCAGCAATGCTCCAGATAATCTTGGCAGGTAGGAATAATTTACTCACCAGTTTTAAAATATGGCGAGTAAAACAAAACTGGGATGCATACGAGTGCTGTAAATCTTGGAAAAAAACTGCTCATTTTGAATAATCAGTTATGTTATGAAGCACTATTCTTTGGAGTGTGGAGTAAAATTACAAATGTTGGGTGAGTACTGGTACTCATTAAAAAAAATTTCTGAGAAGTATTTCTTATAATGAGGTGAGTAAAACAGGTTGGTACTTCCCTTATCTGGAGCCCTGGCAGGATCATTGCATTCTACCTGGACAACCATCAGAGGTGGGCACAAGGGACCATGATTTGTTGTCTACTCCCAAGGACGGTACACTGCTGTGTCAAAATAGAGTATAGGACAAAGTCCAGGAATAGGACCGAAACCCACATTCTTGAAGATACAGATGTGAATGCTTCCAAATGCACCTTACTTGCAAAAGGTTTTGTCATCACCCATGACTCCCTTAGCATCATTCTTTAAAGTAAATTCTGTTGATTTTGTGGAAGCTATACTCCAATAAGAATTCTTGAAAAAGCCCAACTATTTATTTAAAGATACTGACATAACCAGAAAAGGTTTAAAATGGATTAAGGCTTGTAGTATACTTGCAAGAAGCATACTTAAGAGTAGTTTGGAAGAAGAGCAGTGAGGTAGGATCTGAAATGGATAAGATGCATTTTAGGCATTTAGTACATTTAGAGGTAACATATTAAGAGGCAGTTTTGAAGAACAGTGTGTAGGATCCAAAACAGTTGAGTCAGATAGAATACACTTGGAAGTAGGATACTCAGAAGGCCATTTGGAGTAAGAGCAGTGTGCAGAATTCGAAACCAGTAAGATGGCTGGCCCAGTGGTGCTAAGGGTTGAGGTGCTGGACACCACACCTCGTGCCATGCTGGTGACCCGGGTTCAGGAGTGAGCTTTGGTCATCAGGGTCGGCTGGGGAGGAGAGGATTGAGCATCTGGAGGATTGCTCTCCTGTTCTGGAGGTGGGTTCTTGGGATTCCCCTGTGGTGGCTCCTGGAGGTGGCAGGGTGGTGCTTCACCCAGTGAGGGGACAACAATGGGGTCTGGTGTTGGCAAGCACTTGCAGGAGGGAGGAGTGTCCCATCCAAGCTACGCCATTGCGCCGTCCATGCCAGGGAGGAACAAAGTGCAAAATGGCCTTGTCCTGGTAGGTGAAGGTGGGTCCAGGGTGCTACACCCACACCCAATTCTGGTCCTTCATGCCTGCTCTGGTGCTCCACTAAGCCTGGCCACTCCATCAGATTCTAGCTATGGTGCCAGTAGGAGTCGGTAGTCCCATCCGGGGTCTCAGAGATAGGGGGTCGAGCAGTCCAGGTGATGGTGGGGAAGGGCACCCATGGAGTGGCAACAGAGGACTTCAGGCAGGGAGGAGAAAGCAGGATTGAGCGTCCACACCAGATAGAGTCTGGGTGATGGTGAGTAGGACAAAAAAAAATAGTAAGATGATTTAAGGCATATAGTACACTTAAGCACACTGGAAAGGCAGTTTGGAAAAAAGCAGTATGTAGGATCTGAAACAAATAAAATGGGCTGAATGCATTATATTTAGTACACTCAGATGTCACATACTTAGAAGACAATTTGGAAGAAGAGCAGCGTGTAGGATCTAAAACTGTTAGGATGGGTTAAGCCATTTATTACACTAAGAAGTAGTATTCTCCTGAAACAGTTTGGAGAAAAGTAGTGCTGTAAGATCGGAAATATATAAAATGGATTTAAGGGATTATACTCAGGTTTGGCATACTCCAGAGACAGCTTGGAAGAAGAGCAGTGAGCAGTGAAGGCTCTGAAAATATAAGACTGATTTAAGGCATTGATTATACTTGAAGGCAGCATATTTAGAAAGTAATTAAATCAATAAACCAGCACAATGTGATTTGTGCAATAGATAAGATGTATTTAAGACAGTGAAAAGAAGTTATGTTTTGTATTAACCTGGGTATTGTTCTAGACAGAACGAAGTAAATGCAAATTCCAGCTATCAGACTGATCACTGGAATTGTCAGTAAAAATGTTTGTTCTGTGGATCTCAGTTTGTAGGTCATGTGGAAGATAAAGGACAGCTTGCTTCCAAGGCAGGCTGCTAGCTTGCCCTTAAAGGAGATAAGGGGAGAGTATGGAGGAGGACCAAGGAAAGCATCTATCCTAAATAGATTCTTCTGCTCAGTATTTACTGAGGAGTTGGTAGAGCAGGGCCCACAGCTCAGCCCATGGACACGGGGGAGGAGGTATGCACAATCCCTTTGCAAAAGAAAAGGTCCTACAAGAGCTTGCTAAGCTCAGGGTGGACAAGGCAGTGGGACCTGATGGCATACATCCCAAGGTACTGAAGGGCTAAGGATGAAACTAGCAGAGCCATCAGCAGAACTGTTTAGTGAGTCTCTGAGCACAGGATAGGTCCCAGGAGACTGAAGAAGGTCTCATGTGATCCGCTCCTCAAGAGTGGCAGCAGGGAGGAGGCAGGGAACTACAGACCAGTCAGTCTTACCTCAGTATTGGGCAAGATTATGGAGGCACTCCTTGAGGAAAGGATATGCAACATCTGGAACCCATAGGAGCACAGGATCCAAGATAGTATGGGTTTATAAAGGAAGGTCCTGTCAAACTAATCTCATAGATTTCTTTGACTGGGTAACCAGAGTGGTAGACCAAGGGGTGCAGTTGATGTCACCTACCATGACTTCAGCAAAGCTTTTGATACTGTTCCACATAGAAGATTGCATGCCACATAGAAGATTGATTAATAAGCTAGGTAGGCTCTGGGTGGGTCAGACTTTGATCAACTGGGTGGCAAAATGGTTGGTGGGCAGAAACAGAGAGTGGTGGTAAATCATATACAGTCAGAAGAGATGCAAGTCACAAGTGGGTACTTCAGGGATCAGTCCTGGGGTCAGTCCTATTCAATTTGTTCATCAGTTACATCGTAGTTGGATTGGAGGGTAAGGTTTGCCTGTTTGCAGATGACACTAAGATCTGCAGCAGAGTAGATGATCCAGATGGGGTGAGCAGAATGAGAAGAGATCTGGAAAAACTGGCAAAATGGTCTGAAGAGTGGCAACTGGAGTTTAATCAAAGGCGTGCAAGATCATGCACATAGGGAAGAGAAACCCTGAAGCTGCCTATAGGTTTGAGGGGAGTTGTTGGCAATCACAAGGGAAGAAAGATACTTGGGCATCATCATCACAGATGACCTGAAATCATCCAAGCAGACCACTAAAGAAGTAGGTAACGCTAGAGGTTGAGCCATGGGAGGTGGCAGAAGAGCGAGGTCCCTTCTATCAGCCTGAAGGAAACAGCCATAAGTGCAACCTAAAACCAAGTCATCAATGTCTTCAGCACAACTCTGTAAATCACATTTTTTATTTTACAGGAAACATTGTGAAATGGGTGATGCAATGTTTGCTGGGAGATGTGGTTCATTCATAGAATCTAGATATTTGCATTGCAGTTAAATAGCTGATTTCAAAACAGATAATGAAATGAAAATAAAAATATTGATTCACACAATTAAATGTTTAACTATAATATGTGAAAAATGATAAAAAGTTTTTAAAACAAACTGTTTTTGTGGCGGACTGACACCTTATTACGGAGTTTGGATTATTTTTTCAGTCTGAAAAGGTGTCATTTTATAAGTTCAATAACCCACTCAGGCCCATGGGTATACTAGGCATTAATGCATGCCCCAGGTGGTTGGAGGTCACTGGCTGCACCCTCATGCATCACTATGCACCTAGGGCATGTATTAATGCATAGTATACTCATGGTCTGTCATGGCTTATAGCTACTTGATAACTAACAAGGCAAACAGGATACTAAGCTGTGCCAAGAAAGCCTTTGTTAACAAAACAGAAGCTACTATTTGTCCACTATACAGATCGTATGTGAGATCCCAGCTGGACTATTGCTTGCAGCTCTGAAGCTCATATTTAAAAAGATGTAGAACTCATAGAAAGGGTACAACACCGGCCACCAAATAATACCTTGGTTGGCAAACAAGAACTATATAACTCAGTTGGAACATCTGGGATTACATGCACTAGAAAGCAGATGATTAAGGGAGATCTGTTATTATTATATAAAAATCCCTGTAGATGAAGGCAGGAGGAGGATAGGTTTCAAATATAAGTTTGAAAATAAAACCCTTACAAAGCATATACACAGAATAGAACACATAGTGGACAAAAACATTTTAGAGATTTTTCTAGTAAAGTGGGCTATAACTACATAGAACATGAGAAATTTATGAGCAGTACATTTTAAACTAATTAGACCATTGGCTGAAAATAGCAGCAATAATAACACAGAACAGCAGTCTTGATAGTTTCTGCCTCTGACTCTCTCAGTCTCCTAGTATTGATCTAGCATAGAACTGATGGAGCAGTAGTGGGCATGATATAGCCATTTCAAGATAAATTGATAGACTGAATTAAAACTGAAGGGACTGCACTGTAGACAATGTCCTCACCATCTATAGTGGAGACAATCATTTGCTCTATGATGACTTGTTTTTGTGACTGGGAGAGACAGTCCTTTTATCTGATAAAAGCTTCATGTCTGGAGTGAAATATAGAAGCTAGTTTGTTGATGTGTATCAGAAAATCAAGGTTTGATGACATCAGATAACCAAGCACTTGAAGATCACAGAATCATAGAAGCTTGACGAAAAAGGACCATACCGTCCCATTTAGTCTGCCCTTTTTTAACATTTGTTCCACAGGGTAGCTATTTTTCAGCTTTATGTTGGCTTCTAGGTTTAAGATGGCTACAGTGCATGTTAGGCCCAAAAGCATGTAGAGTCTTTTCTCATTACGAATAGTTTGCTTGTAGTGAAGCAAATTTGCCTGCTTCTAAAGACCTTTGACATTTGTCCTGCAGTTTGCTATATCACCCACTGGTATGTAGGTGAGTGTCATCTGCATATAAATAGAGATGGGCAAGCACCCCCAAATGTCCATGAGGTGCGCATTTTGCAAAATATTTCACAGATGTGAAATGCGAAATTCTGCCAGCAAAATGTGGATTTTGCCACTTGTGGGTGAAATTATGCCACTCATGGGCAATATTTCACATTTTGTGGGTGGAATTTCATACATAGGTAATCGCACAAAGGTTGCCTGGTAGCACGATATATCAAGTAGTGCACAAGCACAATACCCAATGAATAACATGTATACCACTACCGTGCAACAGTGCACTGTGTGTCATTATGTGGTAGAAGTCTCACAGCCTTTCTGTGATTACCACTGTACTTCACACTTATTAAATATTCTGTGAAATGCAAAAAGTTGGCAAAATATTTCAGGGGCGAAATTCTTGATTTCAGAGAAACTTCGCCCAGTGAAATTCAATTTTATTGCACCTCTACATATAAATGGTTTCACATAATAATTTAAGGTCAAAGGAACTTTAGTCCCATCATGTCAATCACTCCACCCCACATCATAAGCTGTGACAAAACATATGCAGAATGCTGTGCAAATACATACCAATTTATAGGGTTTAACAACTCACTCTAGTACCCAGGGTACCCAGTGATTCCTTAGTAAGCTGAAATTTATACAGGCTTGCCCATACTGTCTTCATGTCCACCATTTCTGCTGATAGGCTGTTTCATAAGTTCAATACCCTCTGGGACAAAATGTTACCTTTGATAATGCCACCCTGAACTGCAGGACTCAACCCATGTCCTGCTGCAAGACACCAGACTGAACGTCTCCAACTGTGCAATCTTCACTGATACACCTGAATTTACAAAGAATGAGGACATGTACTGTACCATTTCCTTCCTTTCTCTAGAGTGAATATGTTAAAGGCTTCCAGGCTCTCCTCATAGCTTCTGTCCTCATACTGCTGATCATTTTGGTGGCCTCGTGTTTCATTATCTTGATTGCCTCAATGTCCTTTTTATATTGTGGTGAGAAAACTACATTCAGTACCCCTTGCAGTACAGCAGATTTATGAAGAACTGTTTAGGTTCCAGAAATCATTGGGTCTTTGGCCTGGTCAAGGGCACACTGATCCCTTGCAGTTCGAGGATTGAAGAACTGTTTAGAATCTGAAATTCGTGAGGTCCATGGCCGTCAAGGCACTATGAATCCTTTGTGGTAGAAGTTTCTGAAAACTGTTTGGGTTCCAGAAATCGAGAGTCCTTGCCTGGTTGAGGCAGCTGGATCCTTGCAGTACAGAGGATATCTGAAAAACTGTTTAGGTTCAGAAATCGAGGGGTCCGTGGCTGGTCAGGGACACTGGATTCTGCGGTCAAAGGTTTCTGAAGGTTGTTTGGTTCAGAAATGGAGGGGTCCATGGCTGGTTGAGCCGCTGGATCCTTGCGGTACAGGATTCTGAAAGCTGTTTGGGTTCCGAAATCGGTGGTCAGTGTCTAGATAGGGACACTGGATCCCTGCAGTACAGAGGATTTCTGAAAAGCTTGGGTTCCAGAGGTGAGGGGTGAGTGGCCTGGTCAAGACAGGTAGGATTGGTTGTGGTACAGGGGTTCTGATGAACTGTTTGGTTCAGAAACCAAGGTTCAGTACAGTGAAGACACCTTAACCTTGCGGTACAGAGGATTTGTGAAGAACTGTTTAGGTCAGAAACCTGGGGTCCATGGTCTGGTGAGGCACACTGGACCCTTGCAGCTGAAGGATTTCTGAAAAGCTCTTTGGGTTCAGGGTGGGGGCTCCTTGGCCTGGTCAAGGCACTGATCCTTACAGTACCTTGGTTCTTAAGATTTCGTCTTGAAATGGCAGTGTCTGTGGCCTGTTAAGGCATGCTCAATCCTTGCAGTAGCTTATTTTTGAAGAACTGTTTTAGTTTCCAGTTCCTTGAGGTTCATGACCTGTCAAGGCGATGAATCCCTTATCTCGGTGTTTCTGAAAACTGTTTAGGTTCCAGAAATCGGGTGTCTGTTGCCGGTTATGTACGCTGATCCCTGGTACAGAGGTTTCTGAAAACTGTTGGGTTCAGAAATCGAGGGGTCCGTGGCTAGTCAAGGACACTGGATCCTTTGTGGTGCAAAGGATTTCTGAGAGTTGTTTGGGTTCCAGAAATGGAGGGTCCGTGGCCTGTCAAGACATGGATCCTTCCTGTACAGAGGATTTCTGAAAACTGCTGGGTTCCAGAAATTGGGCATCTGTGGCCTGTCAAGACGGGTGATTAGTGCAGAATGACAATTTTTGGAGAACTGTTAGATTCCAAAACCATGGGGTCTTGCCCTGTGAAGGCACACTTATCCCTTGCAGTCAGAGGTTTCGAAGAACTGTTGGGTTCCACAAACGCGGGGTCCATGACCTGGTGTAGACACCTGGATCCCTTGCAGTTCGAGGAGGATTTCTGAAGAACTGTTTAAGTCCAAGTCAGTCCATGACCTGGTCAAGGCATGATGAATCCCTTGCGGTGTTGAGGATCTCTGAAAAACTGTTTGGTTCAGAAATCGGTGTCCTTGGCCTGGTTGAGACAGCTGATCACTGCAGTACAAGTTTCTGAAAACTGTTTTGGTTCCAGAAGTTGGGGTCTGTGGCGTGTTAAAGGACACTGGATCCTTTGTGCTAAAGTTTGAAAAGTTGTTTAGGTTCAATGGAGGGGTCTTGGCCTGGTTAAGCGATGGATCCTTGCTGTAAGTTTCTGAAAACTGCTTGGGTTACAAAATCGGGCATCTGTGGCCTGTCCGAAGGTGATCAATTGCGGTGCCTTTACTTGGGAAGAACTGTTTTGATTCCAAAACTACAGGTCTGTGCCTGGTGAGGCAATACAGTCTCCCTTGCGGTACAGAGGTTTCTGAAGAATATTTGGGTTCCACAAACTGTGGGGTCCATAACTGGTGTTGTACAGATATCTTGCAGTACAGAGGTTTCTGAAGAATTGTTTGGGTTACAGAAACCACGGTCCATGGCATTGGGATGCACGAGGATCCTTGCATTATAGAGCATTTTTTAGAACTGTTTGGGTTCGGAGAGTCCGTGCCTGGTCAAGGCATGCCATCCGTGCCTAAAAGTTTCTGAAAACTGTTTGGGTTCCAGAAATCGGGGTCCATGGCCAGGTCAAGGCACTGGATCCCTTGGTGCAGAGGTTCTGAAAACTCTTTGGTTCCAGAAATCGGGGGTCGTTGCTAGTCAAGGACACTGGATCCTGCGGTACAAAGGATTTCTGAAAGTTGTTAAGGTTCAGAATGGAGGGTCTGTGCCTAGTCAAAGCATGATGGTCCTTGCTTTGGAGAGTTTCTGAAAAAGCTGTTTGGGTCCAAGTCGGGCATCTGTGGCCTGGTCGGGACAGGCAAGATTAATTGTGGTATGGCTGATTTCTGAAGAACTGTTTAGATTCCAAACCACAGGGTCTTGTCCTAGTGAGGCACCTCTATCCTTGCATTACAGAGGTTTCTGAAGAACTGTTTGTTCCACAAACAGTGTCCATGGGCGTGTGAACACACTGATCCTTGCAGTACAGAAGATTTCTGAAGAACTGTTAGGTTACGAAACCACGGGTCCATGGCATTGGGAATGCTGCGGATCCCTTGTATTATAGAGCATTTTTAAGAACTGTTTAGGTTCCATCAGAGGTCCATTGCCTGATCAAGGCATGCCATCCGTCTTTCTAGGATTTCTGGAAACTGTTTAGCTTCCAGAAATGATGGGTCCTTGAGTGGTCAGGCATGCTGGATCCCTTTAACGGTGGATTTCTGAAAACTTTTTAGTTTCTGAAATCGAGTATCCAATCAGCCTGGTCAAGGTACCTTGATAATTTTGGTACAGCAGATTTCTGAAAACTGTTTGGGTTTCAGAAACTATGGCTCCATAGCCTGGTCAAGGCACACTCTATCAATTGCAGTACAGCAGATTTTTTTGAAGAACTGTTTGGGTTCTGAAATTTAGGGGACTGTGGGTGTGGCCACGGGATCCTAGCACTATATAGTTTCTAAAACTTTTAGGTTCCAGAAATCGAGGGGTTTGAGGCCTGCTCAGGCATTTTGGATCCTTTATTTTCAGTTTTCTGAAAAGTTGTTTGGGTTCTAGAAATGGAGGGTCCGTGGCTAGTCAGGCATGATGGATCCTTGTTGTACAGAGAGGATTTCTGAAAAACTGCTTGGGTTCTGAAATCAGGCATCTGTGGCCGGTCAGGACAGGCAGGATTAATTCTTTGCGGCGGTTCTGAGAACTGTTTGGATTCGAGAAACCACAGGTCTGTGCCTGGTGAAGTTTTACTGTATCCCTTTCAGTACAGGAGATTTCTGAAGATTGTTTAGGTTCCACAAACCATGGGTCCAAGGGCCTGTGTAGACACACTTGATCCCTTGCGGTACAGAAGATTTCTGAAGAACTGTTTGGGTTACAAACCCATGGGTCCATGGCATTTGGGAATGCATGGGGATCCCTTGCATTATAGAGCATTTTAAGATTGTTTTAGGTTCTGGAGTCGGGAGGTCCGTGGCCTGTCAAGGTGTACTCATCCGGTGCCCTACAAAGGATTTCTGAAACTGTTTGGTTCGAAATCTGGGGTCCATGTGGATCAGGCACACTGATCCTTCTGTACAGAGGATTGAAAACTTTAGGTTCAGAATGATCTGTTGCCTTAGTATGATACTGATCCTTTATGTACAAAGGCTGATAAAGGTTGTTCAGAAATGATAGTGGCTCAGTGGGCACGTTGGATCACTACTGTACAGAGGATTTCTTGAAAACTGTCAGGTTCCAGAAATCGGGGCATCTGTGGCCTGGTCAAGACAGGCAGGATTAATTGTGGTATGGCGGATTTCTGAAGAACTGTTTAGATTCCAGAAACCACAGGGTCTGTGCCCTGGTGAAGGCACACTGTATCCCTTGCAGTACAGAGGATTTCTGAAGAACTGTTTAGGTTCCACAAACCACGGGGTCCATGGCCTGGTGTAGACACACTGGATCCCTTGCAGTACAGAAGATTTCTGAAGAACTGTTTAGGTTACATAAACCACGGGGTCCATGGCATTGGGAACGCATGCAGGATCCCTTGCATTATAGAGCATTTTTTAAGAACTGTTTAGGTTCCGGAAATCGAGAGGTCCGTGGCCTGATCAAGGCATGCTGCATCCTGTGCCCTACAAAGGATTTCTGAAAAACTGTTTAGGTTCCAGAAATCGAGGGGTTCATGGCCAGGTCAAGGCACACTGGATCCCTTGCGGTACAAAGGATTTCTGAAAAGTTGTTTAGGTTCCAGAAATAGAGGGGTATGTGGCCTAGTCAAGGCAGGATGGATCCCTTGCTATACAGAGGATTTCTGAAAAACTGCTTAGGTTTCAGACATTGAGGCGTACGAGGCCTGATCAAGACAGGCAGGATTAATTGTGGTACGGTAGATTTCTGATGAACTGTTTAGATTCCAGAAACAGCAGGGTCTGTGCCCTTGTGAAGGCACACTGTATCTCTTGCAGTGCAGAGGATTTCTGAAGAACTATTTAGGTTCTACAAAGCACGGGGTCCATGGCAAGTGAAGACATGCTGGATCCCTCGCAAGTACAGAGGATCTCTGAAGAACTGTTTAGGCTGCCAAAACTGCATGGTCAGTGGCCGGGATAAGGCACACTGGATCCATTGCAGTACAGAGGACTTCTGAAGAACTGTTTAGGTTGCAGAGACTGCGGGGTCCACGGCCTGATCAAGGCATGCTGTATCACTTGCAGTACAGAGGATTCCTGAAAAACTGCTTAGGTTCCTAAAATCGATAGCTCTGTGGCCTGGTCAAGGCATGCTGAATCCCTTGCAATACAGAGGATTCCTGAAAAGCTGTTTAGGTTCCAGAAATTAAGGGATCCATGGCCTAGTCAAGGGATGCTGGATCCCTTGTAGTACAGAGGATTCCTGAGGAACTGTTTAGGTTCCAGAAACCGCATGTTCTGTGGCCTGGTGTAGGCATGCTGGATCCCTTGCAATACAGAGCACTTCAGAAGAACTGTTTAGGTTCCAGAAATCGCAGGATCTCTGGCCTGGTCAAGGCACAGTGGATCCCTTGCAGTTCAGAGGATTTCTGAAGAACTGTTTAGATTCCAGAATTCGCGAGGTCCATAGCCTGGTCATGGCACGCTGAATCCCTATGCTGTCAAGGAGTTCTGAAAAACTGTTTGGGTTCCAGAAAATAGAGATTGTCCATTGGCCTGGTTGAGCACGCTGGATCCCTTTGTGGTAAAGAGGATTTCTGAAAATCTGTTTAGGTTCCAGAAATCGAGGGGTCCGTGGCCTGGTCAAGGGACACTGGATACCTTGCGGTACAGAGGATTTCTGAAAAGTTGTTTAGGTTCCAGAAATAGAGGGGTCTGTGGCCTAGTCAAGGCAGGATGGATCCCTTGCTATACAGAGGATTTCTGAAAAACTGCTTAGGTTTCAGAAATCGAGGCAGAGGAGGCCTGATCAAGACAGGCAGGATTAATTGTGGTACGGCAGGTTTCTGAAGAACTGTTTAGATTCCAGAAACCGCAGGGTCTGTGCCCTCGTGAAGGCAGACTGTATCTCTTGCAGCACAGAGGATTTCTGAAGAACTATTTAGGTTCTACAAATCACGGGGTCCATGGCAAGTGAAGACGTGTTGGATCCCTTGCAAGTACAGAGGATTTCTGAAGAATTGTTTAGGTTCCAGAAATCGAGGGGTCCGTGGCCTGGTCAAGGCATGCTGCATCCCGTGCGCTACAAAGGATTTCTGAAAAACTGTTTAGCTTCCAGAAATTGATGGGTCCATGGCCTGGTCAAGGCATGCTGGATGCCTTGCGGTACAGAGGAGTTTGGAAAAACTCTTTAGTTTCTGGAAATCGAGTGGTCCGTTGCCTGGTCAAGGCACGCTGGATCAATTGTGGTACAGCAGATTTCTGAGAAACTGTTTAGGTGCCAGAAATTGAAGGCTCCATAGCCTGGTCAAGGCATGCTATATCAATTGCAGTACAGCAGATTTCTGAAGAACTGTTTAGGTTCCAGAAACCGCAGGGTCTATGGCCTGGTGAAGGCTCACTGTATCCCTTGATGTAGAGAGGATTTCTGAAGAACTGTTTAGGTTCCACAACCCACAGGGTCCATGGCCTGGTGAAGACATGCTGGATACCTTGCAGTACAGAGGATTTCTGAAGAACTGTATAGGTTACAGAAACCGCGGGGTCCATTGGCTTGGGAAACCATGCAGGATCCCTTGCAGTATAGACCATTTCTGAAGAACTGTTTAGGTTCCAGAAATCAAGGGGTCCATAGCCTGGACAAGGCATGTTACATCCTGTGTGCTACAAAGGATTTCTGAAAAACTGTCTAGGTTCCAGAAATCGAGGGGTCCGAGGCCTGGTCAAGGCACGCTGGATCCCTTGCGGTACACAGGATTTCTGAAAAACTGTTTAGGTTCCAGAAATCGAGGGCTCCATAGCCTGGTCAAGGCACGCTATATCAATTGCAGTACAGCAGATTTCTGAAGAACTGTTTAGGTTCCTGAAATCGAGGGGACTGTGGCCTGGTCAAGCCACACAGAATCCCTAGCACTATATAAGATTTCTGAAAAACTGTTTAGGTTCCAGAAATCGAGGGGTTTGAGGCCTGCTCAAGGCATGCTGGATCCCGTATGGTACGGAGGATCTCTGAAAAACTATTTATGGTGAAGAAACTGCGTGGTCAGTGGACTGGTCAAGGCACGCTGGATCCCTTGCAGTACAGAGGACTTCTGAAGAACTGTTTAGGTTCCATAGACCGTGGGTCCATGGCCTGATCAAGGCACGCTGGATCACTTGCAGTACAGAGGATTCATGAAAACTGTTTAGGTTCCAGAATTAAAGGGATCCATGGCTGTCAAGGGATGCTGGATCCCTTGTAGTACAGAGGATTCCTGAAGAACTGTTTAGGTTCCCAAAACCACGGGGTCCATGTCCTATTGATGGCACGCTGATCCCTAGCAGTACAGAGAGGATTTTTGAAGAACTGTTTACGTTCCCAAAACCGCGGGGTCCATCTCCTAGAGATGGCACGCTGGATCACTTGCAGTACATATGATTTCAGAACTGCAAAGGTTCCAGAAGCCATGGGGTCTGTGGCCTGATCAAGGCATCCTGTATCCCTTGCAGTACAGAGGATTTCTGTAAAACTGTTTGGATTCCAGAAATCGAGGGGCCAATGGCCTGGTCAAGGCACGCTGGATCCCTTGCAGTACAGAGGATTTCTGAAAAGCTGATTAGGTTCCAGAAACTGAGGGGTCCATGGCCTGGTCAAGGCATGCTGGATCCCTTGTAGTACAGAGGATTTCCGAAAACCTGTTCAGGTTCCATAAATCGAGGGCTCCGTGGCCTGGTCAAGGCAAGCTGGATCCCTTGCAGTACAGAGGATTTCTGAAAAGCAGTTTAGGTTCCCGAAATCATGGAGTCCATGGCCTGGTCAAGGCACACGGCATCCCTTGCAGTACAGCAGATTTCTGAAGAACTGTTTAGGTTCCAAAAACTGCGGGGTGCATGGCCTGGTCAAGGCACACTGGTTCTATTGCAGTATAGAGGATTTCTGAGAAACTGGTTAGGTTTCAGAAACCACAGGGTCCATGGCCTGGAGAAGGCTCAATGGAACCCTTTCAGTACAGAGGATTTCTGAAGAACTGTATAGGTTCCAAAAACAACGGGGTCCATGGCCTGGTGAAAGCACGCTGGATCCCTTGCTGTATAGAGGATTTCTGAAGAACTGTTTAGGTTCCAGAAACCATGGGCTCTATGGCCTGGTGTACGCACGCTGGATCCTTTGCAATACAAAGGATTTCCGAAGAACTGTTTAGGTTCCAGAAACTACTGGGTCCATGCCTGGTTAAGGCATGTTGGATCCCTTGCAGTATGGAGGATTTCTGAAGAACTGTTTAGGTTTTAGAAACCTTGGGGTCCACGGCCTGGTCAAGGAACGCTGGATCCTTTGCAGTAGAGAGTATTTCTGAAAAGCTGTTTAGGTTCCAGAAATCGAGGGGTCAATGGTCTGGTCAAGGCATGCTGGATCCCGTGTGGTACATAGGATTTCTGAAAAGCTGTTTAGGTTCCAGAAATTGAGGGGCCCATGGCCTGATCAAGGCATGCTGGATCCCTGGCAGAACAGAGGATTTCTGAAAAACTGTTTAGGTTGCAGAAATCAAGGGGTCTGTGGATTGGTCAAGGTACGCTGGATCCTTCGCAGTACAGAGGGATTTCAGCAGAACTGTTTGGATTCCAGAAACCATGTAGTCTATGGTCTAGTGAAGGCACGCTGGATTACTGTAGTACAGAGGATTTCTGAAGAACTGTTTAGGTTCCAGAAACTGCAGGGTCTGTGGCCTGGTGAAGGCTCACTGTATCCCTTGATGTACAGAGGATTTCTGAAGAACTGTTTAGGTTCCACAACCCACAGGGTCCATGGCCTGGTGAAGACATGCTGGATACCTTGCAGTACAGAGGATTTCTGAAGAACTGTATAGGTTACAGAAACCGCGGGGTCCATTGCCTTGGGAAACCATGCAGGATCCCTTGCAGTATAGACCATTTCTGAAGAACTGTTTAGGTTCCAGAAATCGAGGGGTCCATGGCCTGGACAAGGCATGTTTCATCCCGTGCACTACAAAGGATTTCTGAAAAACTGTTTAGGTTCCAGAAATTGAGAGGTCTGAGGCCTGGTCAAGGCACGCTGGATCCCTTGCCGTACACAGGATTTCTGAAAAACTGTTTAGGTTCCAGAAATCGAGGGCTCCATAGCCTGGTCAAGGCACGCTTTATCAATTGCAGTACAGCAAATTTCGGAAGAACTGTTTAGGTTCCTGAAATCGAGGGGACTGTGGCCTGGTCAAGCCACGCAGAATCCCTAGCACTATATTAGATTTCTGAAAAACTGTTTTAGGTTCCAGAAATCGAGGGTTTGAGGCCTGCTCAAGGTATGCTGATCCTGACGGTACAAAGGATCTCTGAAAACTATTTAGGCTGCGCAGAAACTGCGTGGTCAGTGGATTGGTCAAGGCACGCTGGATCCCTTGCAGTAGAGGACTTCTGAAGAACTGTTTAGGTTCCATAGACCGTGGGTCCATGGCCTGATCAAGGCACGCTGGATCACTTGCAGTACAGAGGATTCATGAAAAACTGTTTAGGATCCAGAAATTAAGGGATCCATGGCCTAGTCAAGGGATGCTGGATCCCTTGCAGTACAGAGGATTTCAGAAGAACTGTTTACGTTCCCAAAACTGCGGGGTCCATGTCCTAGTGATGGCACGCTGGATCACTTGCAGTACATACGATTTCAGAACTGCAAAGGTTCCAGAAGCCATGGGGTCTGTGGCCTGATCAAGGCATGCTGTATCCCTTGCAGTACAGAGGATTTCTGTAAAACTGTTTGGATTCCAGAAATCGAGGGGCCAATGGCCTGGTCAAGGCACGCTGGATCCCTTGCAGTACAGAGGATTTCTGAAAAGCTGTTTAGGTTCCAGAAACTGAGGGGTCCATGGCCTGGTCAAGGCATGCTGGATCCCTTGCAGTACAGAGGATTTCTGAAAACCTGTTCAGGTTCCATAAATCGAGGGCTCCGTGGCCTGGTCAAGGCATGCTGGATCCCTTGCAGTACAGAGGATTTCTGAAAAGCAGTTTAGGTTCTCGAAATCATGGAGTCCATGGCCTGGTCAAGGCACATGGCATCCCTTGCAGTACAGCAGAATTCTGAAGAACTGTTTAGGTTCCAGAAACTGCGGGGTGCATGGCCTGGTCAAGGCACACTGGATCCATTGCAGTACAGAGGATTTTGGAGAAACTGGTTAGGTTTCAGAAACCACAGGGTCCATGGCCTGGTAGAAGGCTCACTGGAACCCTTGCAGTACAGAGGATTTCTGAAGAACTGTATAGGTTCCAAAAACCATGGGGTCCATGGCCTGGTGAAAGCACGCTGGATCCCTTGCTGTACAGAGGATTTCTGAAGAACTGTTTAGGTTCCAGAAACCATGGCCTCTGTGGCCTGGTGTACGCACGCTGGATCCCTTGCAATACAAAGGATTTCAGAAGAACTGTTTAGGTTCCAGAAACTACTGGGTCCATGACTGGTATAGGCATGCTGGATCCTTTGCACTACGGAGGATTTCTGAAGAACTGTTTAGGTTTCAGAAACCTCGGGGTCCACGGCCTGGTCAAGGAACGCTGGATCCCTTGCAGTAGAGAGGATTTCTGAAAAGCTGTTTAGGTTCCAGAAATCGAGGGGTCAATGGTCTGGTCAAGGCACGCTGGATCCCGTGTGGTACAGAGGATTTCTGAAAAGCTGTTTAGGTTCCAGAAATTGAGGGGCCCATGGCCTGCTCAAGGCATGCTGGATCCCTTGCAGTACAGAGGATTTCTGAAAAACTGTTTAGGTTGCAGAAATCAAATGGTCCGTGGATTGGTCAAGGCACGCTTGGATCCCTCAGTGCAGAGGATTTCAAAGAACTGTTTAGGTTCCAGAAACCATGGGGTCTATGGCCTAGTGAAGGCACGCTGGATTACTTGCAGTACAGAGGATTTCTGAAGAACTGTTTAGGTTCCAGAAACCGCTGGGTCTGTGGCCTGGTGAAGGCTCACTGTATCCCTTGATGTACAGAGGATTTCTGAAGAACTGTTTAGGTTCCACAACCCACAGGGTCCATGGCCTGGTGAAGACATGCTGGATACCTTGCAGTACAGAGGATTTCTGAAGAACTGTATAGGTTACAGAAACCATGGGGTCCATTGCCTTGGGAACCATGGTGATCCTTGCAGTATAGACCATTTCTGAAGAACGTTTAGGTTCCAGAAACTCGAGGGTCCGTGGCCTGACAAGGCATGTTACATCCCGTGGTGCTACAAAAGGATTTCTGAAAACTGTTTAGGTTCCAGACATTGAGGGGTCCAAGGCTCGGTCGAGCATACGCTGGATCCCTTTGCGGTACACAGGATTTCTGAAAACTGTTTAGGTTCCAGAAATCGAGGCCTCATAGCCTGGTAAAGGCTACGCTATATCAATTGCAGAACAGCAGATTTCTAAAGAACTGTTTTGGGTTCTGAAATCGGGGACTGTGGCCTGGTCATTCATGCAGAATTTCCGCACTATATTAGATTTTGGAAACCGTTTAGGTTCCAGAAATTTAGGGGTTGAGGCCTGCTCAAGGCATGCTGGATCCTGTGATGGTACTTGAGGATCTCTGAAAACTATTTAGGCTGCAGAAACTGCATGGTCAGTGGACTGGTCAAGGCCACTGGATCCCTTTGCATCAGAGGACTTCTGAAGAACTGTTTAGGTTCCATGGACCGTGGGTCCATGGCCTGACTCAGTCATGCTGATTATCAGTACAGAGGATTCATGAGAAATCAGTTTAGGTTCCAGAAATTAGGATCCATGGCTCAGCTCATGGATGTGGATCCTAAGGGTACAGAGGATTCTGAAGAACTGTTTAGGTTCCAAAAGCCACGGGTCCATGTCCCTATTGATGGCATGCTTGGATCCCTTTGGTACGGAGGATTTGGAAGAACTGTTTACGTTCCTAAACTGCGGGGTCCATGTCCCAGTGATGGCTCGCTGATCACTTGTAGTATATGATTTCAGAACTGCTAAGGTTCCAAAGCCATGGGGTCTGTACTGATCAAGGCATTCTGTATCCCTTCGGTAGAGGATTTCTGTAAAACTGTTTTGATTCCAGAAATCGAGGGCCACTGGCCTGGTCATGCTGGATCCCTGCATGAGAGAATTCTGAAAGCTGTTTAGGTTCCAGAAATCGAGGGGTCCATGGCCTGGGTCAAGCGTGCTGGATCCCATGCAGTACAGAGTATTTCTGAAAATGGATTTGGGTTACAGAAATCGGGGTCAATGGTCTGGTCAAGCACGCTGGATCCCGGTGGTACAGAGGATTTCTGAAAAGCTGTTTAGGTTCCAGAAATTGAGGCCCGTGGCCTGCTCAAGGCATGCTCTATCCTTGCAGTGCAGAGGATTTCTGAAAACTGTTTAGGTTGCGAAATCAAGGGGTCCGTGGTTGGTCCAGGTCAGCTGGATCCCTTGCAGTACAGGAGTTTCAAAAGAACTGTTTGGGTTCCAGAAACCATGGGGTCTATGGCCTGAGAAGGCATGCTGGTCACTTTGCAGTACAGAGGATTCATGAAAAACTGTTTAGGTTCCAGAAATTATGGGATCCATAGCTAGTCGAGGCTGCTGGATCTCTTGTAGTACTGAGATTCCTGAAGAAACTGTTTAGGTTCCCCAAACCACGGGGTCCATGTCAAAATGATGGCACACTGATCCCTTGCAGTACAGAGGATTTCAGAACTGCTAAGGTTCCAGAAGCTATGGGGTCTGTGATTTGACAGGATTCTGTATCCCTTTCAGTACAGAGTGATTTCCTGTAAAACAGTTTGGATTCCAGAAATTGAGGGGCAATGGCCTGGTCAAGGGCATGCTGGATCCTTACCAGTACAGAGTTTCTGAGAAAAGCTGTTTAGGTTCCAGAAATAAGGGGTCTGTGGCCTAGTCAGGTAGGATGGATCCTTGCCATACAGAGGATTTCTGAAAACTGCTTAGGTTTCAGGAAATCGAGGCGATTTGGCCTGATCAAGACAGGCAGGATTAATTGTGGTAATGCAGATTTCTGAAGAACTGTTTGATTCCAGAAACCACAGGGTCCTGTGCCCTCGTGAAGGCACACTGTATCTTGCAGTGCAGGGTTTCTAAGAACTATCTTAGGTTCTACAGATCACAGGGTCCATGGCGGAGTGAGACATGTTGGATCCCTCCATGAGTATGAGGATTTCTGAAGAACTGTTTTGGTTCCAGAAATCAATGGGTCCATGGCCTGGATCAAGGCACGCTGATCCCTTTGAGGTACAGAGGATTTCCTGAAAACCTTCAGTTTTGAATTGAGGGATCCGGCCGCCTGGTCAAGGTACGATCAATTGCGGTACAGCACATTTCTAAAAACTGTTTAGGTTCCAGAAATTGAGAGCTCCATAGCCTGGTCAAGGCACGCTGCATATCAATTGCAGTACAGCAGATTTCTGAAGGCTGTTTAGGGTTCCCGAAACCGGGGGACCGTGGCCTGGGTCAAGTCACACAGGATCCCTAGCACTATATAAGATTTCTGAAAAACTGTTTAGGGTCCAGAAATCGCGGGGTTTGAGAGGCCTGCTCAAGGCATGCTGGATCCCTTGTGGTACAAGGATTTCTAGTTGTTTGGGTTCCAGAAATACAGAGGTCATTAGCTAGTCAGGCGCACGATGGATCCCTTGCTGTACAGAGGATTTTGGAAAACTGCTGTGTTCCAGAAACGAGGCATCTGTGGCCTGGTCAGATAGGCAGGATTAATTGCAGTATGGCGGATTTCTGAAGAACTGTTTAGATTCCAGAAACTACAGGGTCTGTGCCTGGTGAAGGCACACTGTGTCCCTTGCAGTACAGAGGATTTTGAAGAATTGTTTAGGTTCCACAAAACATGGGGTCCCATGGCTGTGTGGATACACTGGATCCTTTGCAGTACAGAGAATATTTCTGAAGAACTGTTTAGGTTGGCAGAAACCACGGGTCCATAGTACTGGGAATGCATGCAGGATCCCTTGCATTATAGGTATTTTTTAAGAACTGTTTAGGTTCTGAAATCGAGAGGTCCGTGGCCTGATCAAGGCATGCTGCATCCTGTGTAGTACAAAGGATTTCTGAAAAACCGTTTAGGTTCCAGAAATCGAGGGTTTGTCTCCTGGTCAAGGCACGCTGGATAATTGCAGACAGCAGATTTCAAGAACGTTTAGGTTCCTGGTCTCGGGGGTTCGTTGGCCTGGTCAAGCTACAGGATCTCAGGCCTTAAGATTTCGGAAAACTGTTTAGGTTAGGAATCGAGGTTTTGTGGCCTGCTCATGCATGCTGGATCTCGGCGGTACAGAGGATCTCTGAAAACTGTTTAGGCTGCCAAAACTGGCAGTGGTCAGTGGCCTGGATATGCACACTGGATCCTTTGCAGCAGAGGACTTCTGAAGAACTGTTTGGTTCCAGAGACTACGGGGTCCATGGCCTGATCAAGGCACGCTGGATCACTTGCAGTGAGGATTTCTGAAAACTGCTTGGGTTCTGAAATCGATTGCTCTGTGGCCTGGTCAAGGCACGCTGAATCCTTCCGCAGTACAGAGGATTCCTGAAAAGCTGTTTAGGTTCCAGGAATTAAGGGATCCATGGCCTAGTCAAGGGATGCTGGATCCCTAGTAAAAGAGGATTCTGAGGAACTGTTTAGGTTCAAGAAACGCATGTTCTTGTGGCCTGGTGAAGCATGCTGGATCCCTTGCAGTACAGTGCATTTCAGAAGAACTGTTTGGGTTCCAGAAATCGGTTGGGGTCTTTGCCTGGTCAAGGCACAGTGGATCCTTTGCAGTTCAGAAGATTTCTGAAAAGTTCGTTTAGATTCAGAATTACATGAGGTCCTTAGCCTGGTCAAGGCATGCTGAATCTCTCGTGTACCAAGGAGTTCTGAAAAACTGTTTGGGTTCCGAAATAGAGGTGTCCAGTGGCCTGAATCGAGTACGCTGGATCCTTTTGGTACAGAGTTTCTGAAAATCTGTTTAGGTTCCAGAAATCGAGGGGTCCGTGGCTCAGTCAAGGGACACTGGATACCTTGTGGTACAGAGGATTTCTGAAAAGTTGTTTAGGTTCCAGAAGTAGAGGTCTGTGGCTTAGTCAAGGCAGGATGGATCCTTGTTATACAAGTTTCTGAAAAACTGCTTGGTTTCAGAAATCGAGGCATACGAGGCCTGATCAAGACAGGCAGGATTAATTGTGTAGTACGGCAGGTTTCTGAAGAACTGTTAGATTCTCAGCAAACCGAGGGTCTGTGCCCTCGTGAAGGCACACTGTATCCTTGCAGCACAGAGGATTTCTGAAGAACTATTTAGGTTCTACAAACTCACGGGTCCAAGGCAAGTGAAGACGTTTGGATCCCTTGAAGTACAAGATTTCTGAAGAACTGTTTAAGTTCCAGAAATCGAGGTCCGTGGCCTGGTCAAGGCATGATGCATCCCGTGCAGCTACAAAGGAGTTCTGAAAACCTATTTAGCTTCCAGAAATCGGAGTGGTCCGTCACCTGATCAAGGCACGCTGGATCAATTATGTGTATGCAGATTTCTGAAAACTGTTTAGGTGCCAGAAATTGAGGGCTCCATAGCCTGGTCATGCATGCTATATCAATTGCGGTACAGAGGATTTCTGAAGAAGTGTTTCGGTTGCAGAAACCGCAGGGTCTATGGCCTGCTGTGAAGCTCACTGTGTCCCTTGATGTGCAGAGTTTTTGAAGAACTGTTTAGGGTTCCACAACCCACAGAATCCATGGCCTGGTGAAGACATGCTGGATACCTTGCAGTACAGAGGATTTCTGAAGAACAGTATAGGTTACAGAAACCGCGGGGTCCATTGCCTTGGGAAACCATGGAGGATCCCTTGCAGTATAGACCATTTCTGAAGAACTGTTTAGGTTCCAGAAATCGAGGGGTCCATGGCCTGGACAAGGCATGTTACATCCCGTGTGCTACAAAGGATTTCTGAAAAACTGTCTAGGTTCCAGAAATCGAGGGGTCCAAGGCCTGGTCAAGGCACGCTGGATCCCTTGCGGTACACAGGATTTCTAAAAACTGTTTAGGTTCCAGAAATCGAGGAGCTCCATAGCCTGGTCAAGGCACGCTATATCAGTGCAGTACAGCAGATTTCTGAAGAACTGTTTAGGTTCCTGAAATCGAGGGGACACGTGGCCTGAGTCAAGCCACATGAGATCCCTAGCACTATATTAGATTTCTGAAAAACTGTTTAGGTTCAGAAATTGAGGGGTTTGAGGCCTGCTCAAGGCATGCTGGATCCCACTACAGGTACAGAGGATCTCCTGAAAAACTATTTAGGCTGCAGAAACTGCGTGGTCAGTGGACTGGTCAGGCACACTGGATCCTTGCAGTACAGAGGACTTCTGAAGAACTGTTTGGGTTCCATAGACCGTGGGTCCATGGCAGCTGATCAAAGGCATGCTGGATCAGTTGCAGTACAGAGGTTCATGAAAAACTGTTTGGGTTCCAGAAATTAAAGGGATCCAGGGCCTGTCAGGAATGCTGGATCCCATGTGATACAGAGGATTCCTGAAGAACTGTTTAGGTTCCAAAAACCACAGGGTCCATGTCCTAATGATGGCACGCTGGATCCCTTGCAGTACAGAGGATTTTGGAAGAACTGTTTACGTTCCCAAAACTGCGGGGTCAGCATGTCTAGTTAGCAGCTGGATCACTTGCAGTACATATGATTTCAAGAACTGCAAAGGTTCCAGAAGCCATGGTTCTGTCAGCTTGATCAAGGCATTCTGTATCCCTTACGGTACAGAGGATTTCTGTAAAAACAGTTTGGATTCCAGAAATCGAGGGGCCAATATGGCCTGGTCAAGGCATACTGGATCCCTTGCAGTAGAGAGAATTCTGAAACTGCTGTTGGGTTCCAGAAATCGAGGGGTCCATGGCCTGGTCAAGGCGTGCTGGATCCCATGCAGTACAGAGGATTTCTGAAAGCTGTTTAGGTTACAGAAATCAGGGGTCGATAGTCTGGTCAAGACACGCTGGATCCCACGTGTGGTCAGAGGAGTTCTGAAAAGCTGTTTAGGTTCCAGAAATTGAGGGGCCGTGGCCTGCTCAAGGCATGCTGGATCCTTGCAGTACAGAGGATTTCTGAAAAACTGTTTAGGTTGCAGAAATCAAGGGGTCCGTGGATTGGTCAAGGTACGCTGGATCCCTTGCAGTACAGAGGATTTCAAAAGAACTGTTTAGGTTCCAGAAACCATGGGGTCTATGGCCTAGTGAAGGCATGCTGGATTACTTGCAGTACAGAGGATTTCTGAAGAACTGTTTAGGTTCCAGAAACCGCAGGGTCTGTGGCCTGGTGAAGGCTCACTGTATCCCTTGATGTACAGAGGATTTCTGAAGAACTGTTTAGGTTCCACAACCCACAGGGTCCATGGCCTTGTGAAGACATGCTGGATACCTTGCAGTACAGAGGATTTCTGAAGAACTGTATAGGTTATAGAAAACGCGGGGTCCATTGCCTTGGGAAACCATGCAGGATCCCTTGCAGTATAGACCATTTCTGAAGAACTGTTTAGGTTTCAGAAATCGAGGGGTCCATGGCCTGGACAAGGCATGTTACATCCCGTGCGCTACAAAGGATTTCTGAAAAACTGTTTAGGTTCCAGAAATCGAGGGGTCCGAGGCCTGGTCAAGGCACGCTGGATCCCTTGCCGTACACAAGATTTCTGAAAAACTGTTTAGGTTCCAGAAATCGAGGGCTCCATAACCTGGTCAAGGCCGCGCTATATCAATTGCAGTACAGCAGATTTCTGGAGAACTGTTTGAGGTTCCTGAAATCGGGGGACATGGCCTGGTCAAACTCACGCAGAAGTCCTAGCACTATATAAGATTTCTGAAAAACCATTTTGGGTTCCCGAAATCTCGAGGGGTTTCGAGCCTGCTCAAGGCATGCTGGATCCCGTCGGTACAGAAGATCTCTGAAAAACTATTTGGCTGCAGAAACTGCGTGGTCAGTGGACTGGTCAAGGCACGCTGGATCCCTTGCAGTACGAGAGGACTTCTGAAGAACTGTTTGGGTTCCATAGAACCCGTGGGTCCATGGCCTGATCAAGGCATGCTGGATCACTTGCAGTACAGAGGATTCATGAAAAAACTGTTTGGGTTCGAAATTAAAGGGATCCATGGCCTAGTCAAGGGATGCTGGATCCCTTGTAGTCAGAGGATTCCTGAAGAACTGTTTAGGTTCCCAAAACCACGGGGCCCATGTCCTAATGATGGCACACTGGATCCCTTGCAGTACAGAGGATTTCAGAAGAACTGTTTACGTTCCCAAAACTGCGGGGTCCATGTCCTAGTGATGGCACGCTGGATCACTTGCAGTACATATAATTTCAGAACTGCTAAGGTTCCAGAAGCCATGGGGTCTGTGGCTTGATCAAGGCATTCTGTATCCCTTGCAGTACAGAGAGTTTCTGTAAAACAGTTTGGATTCCAGAAATCCCGAGGGCCAATATTTCAGTAGAGCATGCTGGATCCTTGCAGTACAGAGGATTTCTGAAAAGCTGTTTGGGTTCCAGAAATAGGGGGGTCTGTGGCCTAGTCAAGGCAGGATGGATCCCTTGCTATACAGAGATTTCTGAAAAACTGCTTGGGTTTCAGAAATCGAAGTATGAGCCTGATCAAGACAGGCAGGATTAATTGTGTAGTACGCAGTGTTTCTCGAAGAACTGTTTGATTCCAGAAACCGCATGGGGTCTGTGCCCTCAAGACACACTGTATCTCTAACAGTGCAGAGGATTTCTGAAGAACCATTGGGTTCTACAAATCACTGGGGTCCATGGCAGAGTGAAGACATGTTGGATCCTCCACATAGTACAGAGGATTGCTGAAGAACTGTTTTGGTTCCAGAAAGTCGAGGGGTTAGTGGCCTGGTCAGGGCATGCTGCATCCCATGCGCTACAAAGTTCTGAAAAGCAGTTTGGCTTCCGAAATCAATGGGTCCATGGCCTGGCCAAGGCATGCTGGATCCGCTCAAGGTACAGAGGATTTCTGAAAAACTCTTCAGTTTCCGAAATCGAGGGATCCGTCAGCCTGGTCAAGGCGGCAGGATCGAACTGAGGTACAGCAGATTTCTGAAAACTGTTTAGGTTCCAGAAATTGAGGCTCCATAGCCTGGGTCAAGGCACGCTATATCAATTGCAGTACAGCAGATTTCTGAAGAACTGTTTGAGTTCCTGGTCAGGGGACCGATGCCATGGTCAAGCCACACAGGATCCCTAGCACTATATAAGATTTCTGAAAAACTGTTTAGGTTCCAGAAATCGAGGGGTTCGAGCCTGCTCAAGGCATCTGGATCCCATTGTTGGTACAAAAGGATTTCTGTAAAAGTTGTTTAGGTTCAGAAATGGAGGGGTCCGTGGCCTATTCGAACACGATGGATCACTTGCTGTGCAGAGGATTTCTGAAAACTGCTTGGGTTCCAGAAATCGAGCATCTGTGGCCTGGTCAAGATAGGCAGGATTAATTGCAGTTGACAGTTTCTGAAGAACTGTTTAGATTCCAAGAAACCACAGGGTCTGTGCCCTGGTGAACAGCTGTAGCCCTTACAGTACAGAGGATTTCTGAAGAATTGTTTGGGTTCCACAAACCATAGGGTCCATGGCCTGGTGTAGACACACTGGATCCCTTGCAGTACAGAAGATTTCTGAAGAACTGTTTGGGTTACAGAAACCCACAGGGTTCCATAGCATTGAGGAATGCATCAGGATCCTTACATTATAGAAACATTTTTAAGGAACTGTTTAGGTTCGAAAATCGAGGTCCATTGGCCTGATCAAGGCATGCGCATCCTGTGCCCTACAAAGATTTCTGAAAAACTGTTTAGGTTCCAGAAATCGAGAGGTCCATAATCAGTCAAGGCACACTGGATCCCTTGTGATATAGAAGGATTTCTGAAAACTCTTTGGGTTCCAGAAATTGAGGGTCCGAGGCCTGGTCAAGGTATGCTGGACCCCTTGCGGTACAGAGGCTTTCTGAAAAACTGTTTAGTTTCCAGAAATCGAGGGTTTGTCACCTGGGCAAGGCACTCTGGATAAATTGCAGTACAGCAAATTTCTGAAGAACTGTTTAGGTTCCTGAAATCGAGGGGACCGTGGCCTGGTCAAGCCATGCAGGATCCCTAGCGCTCTTTAAGATTTCTGAAAAACTGTTTAGGTTCCAGAAATCGAGGGGTTTGTGGCCTGCTCAAGGCATGCTGGATCCCGTGCGGTACAGAGGATCTCTCAAAAACTGTTTAGGCTGCCAAAACTGCGTAGTCAGTTGCCTGGATAAGGCACACTGGATCCCTTGCAGTACAGAGGACTTCTGAAGAGACTGTTTAGGTTCCAGAGACTGCGGGTCCATGGCCTGATCAAGAAACAGCTGGATCACTTGCAGTACAGAAAGTTCCTGAAAAACTGCTTAGGTTCCTGAAATCGATTGCTCTGTGGCCTGGTCAGGGCCCGCTGAGATCCTTACAGTACCAGAGGATTCCTGAAAAGCTGTTTAGGTTCCAGAAATTAAGGGATCCATGGCCTAGTCAAGGATACTGGATCCCTTATGTAGTACAGAGGATTCCTGAGGAACTGTTTGGGTTCAAGAAACGCATGTTCTGTGGCTGGTGAAGGCATGCTGGATCCCTTGCAGTACAGAGCATTTCAGAAGAACTGTTTGGGTTCCAGAAATCACAGGGTCTTTGGCCTGGTCAGGCACAGTGAATCTCTTGCAGTTCAGGATTTCTGAAGAACTGTTTAGATTCAGAATTACAGCGAGGTCCATAGCCTGGTCAAGGCCACGCTGAATCCTTGCGATTGCCGAGGAGTTCTGAAAAACTGTTTGGGTTCCAGAAATAGAGGTAATCCGTAGCTAATTAGAGGCACGCTGGATCCTTAGGTACCAGAGGATTCTGAAAATCTGTTTAGGTTCCAGTAATCGAGGGTCCGTGGCCTGGTCAAGGGACACTGGATACCCTATGCGTACAGAAGATTCTGAAAAGTTGTTTGGGTTCCAGAAATAGAGGGGTCTATGGCCTAGTCAAGGCAGGATGGATCCCTTGCCATGCAGAGGATTTCTGAAAAACTGCTTCAGTTTCAGAAATCGAGGGCATCGAAGACCTGATCAAGACAGGCAGGATTAATTGTGGTATGGCAGGTTTCTGAAAGAACTGTTTAGATTCCAGAAACACACGAGGGTCTGTGCCTCGTGAAGGCACACTGTCTCTTGCAGCACAGAGGATTTCTGAAGAACTATTTAGGTTCTACAAATCACGGGGTCCAAGGCAAGTGAAGGCGTGTTGGATCCCTTGCAAGTACAGAGGATTTCTGAAGAACTGTTTAGGTTTCAGAAATCAAGGGGTCCGTGGCCTGGTCAAGGCATGCTGCATCCCGTGCGCTACAAAGGATTTCTGAAAAACTGTTTAGGTTCCAGAAATCGAGGGCTCCATAGCCTGGTAAAGGCACGCTTTATCAATTGCAGTACAGCAAATTTCTGAAGAACTGTTTAGGTTCCTGAAATCAAGGGGACTGTGGCCTGGTCAAGCCATGCAGAATCCCTAGCACTATATTAGATTTCTGAAAAACTGTTTAGGTTCCAGAAATCGAGGGGTTTGAGGCCTGCTCAAGGCATGCTGGATCCCGTACGGTACAGAGGATCTCTGAAAAACTATTTAGGCTGCAGAAACTGCGTGGTCAGTGGATTGGTCAAGGCACGCTGGATCCCTTGCAGTACAGAGGACTTCTGAAGAACTGTTTAGGTTCCATAGACCGTGGGTCCATGGCCTGATCAAGGCACGCTGGATCACTTGCAGTACAGAGGATTCATGAAAAACTGTTTAGGATCCAGAAATTAAGGGATCCATGGCCTAGTCAAGGGATGCTGGATCCCTTGCAGTACAGAGGATTTCAGAAGAACTGTTTACGTTCCCAAAACTGCGGGGTCCATGTCCTAGTGATGGCACGCTGGATCACTTGCAGTACATACGATTTCAGAACTGCAAAGGTTCCAGAAGCCATGGGGTCTGTGGCCTGATCAAGGCATGCTGTATCCCTTGCAGTACAGAGGATTTCTGTAAAACTGTTTGGATTCCAGAAATCGAGGGGCCAATGGCCTGGTCAAGGCACGCTGGATCCCTTGCAGTACAGAGGATTTCTGAAAAGCTGTTTAGGTTCCAGAAACTGAGGGGTCCATGGCCTGGTCAAGGCATGCTGGATCCCTTGCAGTACAGAGGATTTCTGAAAACCTGTTCAGGTTCCATAAATCGAGGGCTCCGTGGCCTGGTCAAGGCATGCTGGATCCCTTGCAGTACAGAGGATTTCTGAAAAGCAGTTTAGGTTCCCGAAATCATGGAGTCCATGGCCTGGTCAAGGCACATGGCATCCCTTGCAGTACAGCAGAATTCTGAAGAACTGTTTAGGTTCCAGAAACTGCGGGGTGCATGGCCTGGTCAAGGCACACTGGATCCATTGCAGTACAGAGGATTTTGGAGAAACTGGTTAGGTTTCAGAAACCACAGGGTCCATGGCCTGGAGAAGGCTCACTGGAACCCTTGCAGTACAGAGGATTTCTGAAGAACTGTATAGGTTCCAAAAACCATGGGGTCCATGGCCTGGTGAAAGCACGCTGGATCCCTTGCTGTACAGAGGATTTCTGAAGAACTGTTTAGGTTCCAGAAACCATGGCCTCTGTGGCCTGGTGTACGCACGCTGGATCCCTTGCAATACAAAGGATTTCAGAAGAACTGTTTAGGTTCCAGAAACTACTGGGTCCATGACTGGTATAGGCATGCTGGATCCTTTGCACTACGGAGGATTACTGAAGAACTGTTTAGGTTTCAGAAACCTCGGGGTCCACGGCCTGGTCAAGGAACGCTGGATCCCTTGCAGTAGAGAGGATTTCTGAAAAGCTGTTTAGGTTCCAGAAATCGAGGGGTCAATGGTCTGGTCAAGGCACGCTGGATCCCGTGTGGTACAGAGGATTTCTGAAAAGCTGTTTAGGTTCCAGAAATTGAGGGGCCCATGGCCTGCTCAAGGCATGCTGGATCCCTTGCAGTACAGAGGATTTCTGAAAAACTGTTTAGGTTGCAGAAATCAAGGGGTCCGTGGATTGGTCAAGGTACGCTGGATCCCTTGCAGTACAGAGGATTTCAAAAGAACTGTTTAGGTTCCAGAAACCATGGGGTCTATGGCCTAGTGAAGGCACGCTGGATTACTTGCAGTACAGAGTATTTCTGAGGAACTGTTTAGGTTCCAGAAACCGGTGGGTCTGTGGCCTGGTGAAGGCTCACTGTATCCCTTGATGTACAGAGGATTTCTGAAGAACTGTTTAGGTTCCACAACCCACAGGGTCCATGGCCTGGTGAAGACATGCTGGATACCTTGCAGTACAGAGGATTTCTGAAGAACTGTATAGGTTACAGAAACAGCGGGGTCCATTGCCTTGGGAAACCATGCAGGATCCCTTGCAGTATAGACCATTTCTGAAGAACTGTTTAGGTTCCAGAAATCGAGGGGTCCATGGCCTGGACAAGGCATGTTACATCCCGTGCGCTACAAAGGATTTCTGAAAAACTGTTTAGGTTCCAGACATTGAGGGTCCAAGGCCTGGTCAAGGCACACTGGATCCCTTGCGGTACACAGGATTTCTGAAAAACTGTTTAGGTTCCAGAAATCGAGGGCTCCATAGCCTGGTCAAGGCATGCTATATCAATTGCAGAACAGCAGATTTCTAAAGAACTGTTTAGGTTCCTGAAATCGGGGGGACTGTGGCCTGGTCAAGCCATGCAGAATCCCTAGCACTATATTAGATTTCTGAAAAACTGTTTAGGTTCCAGAAATCGAGGGGTTTGAGGCCTGCTCAAGGCATGCTGGATCCCGTATGGTACAGAGGATCTCTGAAAAACTATTTAGGCTGCAGAAACTGCATGGTCAGTGGACTGGTCAAGGCACACTGGATCCCTTGCAGTACAGAGGACTTCTGAAGAACTGTTTAGGTTCCATAGACCGTGGGTCCATGGCCTGATCAAGGCATGCTGGATCACTTGCAGTACAGAGGATTCATGAAAAACTGTTTAGGTTCCAGAAATTAAGGGATCCATGGCCTAGTCAAGGGATGCTGGATCCCATGTAGTACAGAGGATTCCTGAAGAACTGTTTAGGTTCCAAAAACCACGGGGTCCATGTCCTAATGATGGCACGCTGGATCCCTTGCAGTACAGAGGATTTTGGAAGAACTGTTTACGTTCCCAAAACTGCGGGGTCCATGTCCTAGTGATGGCACGCTGGATCACTTGCAGTACATATGATTTCAGAACTGCTAAGGTTCCAGAAGCCATGGGGTCTGTGGCTTGATCAAGGCATTCTGTATCCCTTGCAGTACAGAGGATTTCTGTAAAACTGTTTGGATTCCAGAAATCGAGGGGCCAATGGCCTGGTCAAGGCATGCTGGATCCCTTGCAGTAGAGAGGAATTCTGAAAATCTGTTTAGGTTCCAGAAATCGAGGGGTCCATGGCCTGGTCTAAGGAGCTGGATCCCATGCAGTACAGAGGATTTCTGAAAAGCTGTTTAGGGTACAGAAATCGAGGGGTCAATGGTCTGGTCAAGGCACGCTGGATCCCGTGTGGTACAGAGGATTTCTGAAAAGCTGTTTAGGTTCCAGAAATTGAGGGGCCCATGGCCTGCTCAAGGCATGCTGGATCCCTTGCAGTACAGAGGATTTCTGAAAAACTGTTTAGGTTGCAGAAATCAAGGGGTCCGTGGATTGGTCAAGGTACGCTGGATCCCTTGCAGTACAGAGGATTTCAAAAGAACTGTTTAGGTTCCAGAAACCATGGTGTCTATGGCCTGGTGAAGGCATGCTGGATTACTTGCAGTACAGAGGATTTCTGAAGAACTGTATAGGTTACAGAAAACGCGGGGTCCTTTGCCTTGGGAAACCATGCAGGATCCCTTGCAGTATAGACCATTTCTGAAGAACAGTTTAGGTTTCAGAAATCGAGGGGTCCATGGCCTGGACAAGGCATGTTACATCCTGTGCGCTACAAAGGATTTCTGAAAAACTGTTTAGGTTCCAGAAATCGAGGGGTCCGAGGCCTGGTCAAGGCACGCTGGATCCCTTGTAGTACACAGGATTTCTGAAAAACTGTTTAGGTTCCAGAAATCGAGGGCTCCATAGCCTGGTCAAGGCACGCTATATCAATTGCAGTACAGCAGATTTCTGAAGAACTGTTTAGGTTCCTGAAATCGAGGGGACTGTGGCCTGGTCAAGCCATGCAGAATCCCTAGCACTATATAAGATTTCTGAAAAACTGTTTAGGTTCCAGAAATCGAGGGGTTTGAGGCCTGCTCAAGGCATGCTGGATCCCGTACGGTACAGAAGATCTTTGAAAAACTATTTAGGTTGCAGAAACTGCGTGGTCAGTGGACTGGTCAAGGCACGCTGGATCCCTTGCAGTACAGAGGACTTCTGAAGAACTGTTTAGGTTCCATAGACCGTGGGTCCATGGCCTGATCAAGGCATGCTGGATCACTTGCAGTATAGAGGATTCATGAAAAACTGTTTAGGTTCCAGAAATTAAGGGATCCATGGCCTAGTCAAGGGATGCTGGATCCCTTGTAGTACAGAGGATTCCTGAAGAACTGTTTAGGTTCCCAGAACCACGGGGTCCATGTCAAAATGATGGCACGCTGGATCCCTTGCAGTACAGAGGATTTCTGAACTGCTAAGGTTTCAGAAGCCATGGGGTCTGTGACTTGATCAAGGCATTCTGTATCCCTTGCAGTACAGAGGATTTCTGTAAAACAGTTTGGATTCCAGAAATTGAGGGGCCAATGGCCTGGTCAAGGCATGCTGGATCCCTTGCAGTACAGAGGATTTCTGAAAAGCTGTTTAGGTTCCAGAAATAGAGGGGTCTGTGGCCTAGTCAAGGCAGGATGGATCCCTTGCCATACAGAGGATTTCTGAAAAACTGCTTAGGTTTCAGAAATCGAGGCGTACGAGGCCTGATCAAGACAGGCAGGATTAATTGTGGTACGGCAGATTTCTGAAGAACTGTTTAGATTCCAGAAACCACAGGGTCTGTGCCCTCATGAAGGCACACTGTATCTCTTGCAGTGCAGGGGATTTCTGAAGAACTATTTAGGTTCTACAGATCACGGGGTCCATGGCAAGTGAAGACATGTTGGATCCCTCGCAAGTACAGAGGATTTCTGAAGAACTGTTTTGGTTCCAGAAATCAATGGGTCCATGGCCTGGTCAAGGCATGCTGGATCCCTTGAGGTACAGAGGATTTCTGAAAAACTCTTCAGTTTCTGGAAATTGAGGGATCCGTCGCCTGGTCAAGGCGCGCTGGATCAATTGCGGTACAGCACATTTCTGAAAAACTGTTTAGGTTCCAGAAATTGAGAGCTCCATAGCCTGGTCAAGGCACGCTATATCAATTGCAGTACAGCAGATTTCTGAAGAACTGTTTAGGTTCCTGAAATCGAGGGAACCGTGGCCTGGTCAAGCCACACAGGATCCCTAGCACTATATAAGATTTCTGAAAAACTGTTTAGGGTCCAGAAATCGAGGGGTTTGAGGCCTGCTCAAGGCATGCTGGATCCCTTGTGGTACAAAGGATTTCTGAAAAGTTGTTTAGGTTCCAGAAATGGAGGGGTCCGTGGCCTAGTCAAGGCACGATGGATCCCTTGCTGTACAGAGGATTTCTGAAAAACTGCTTGTGTTCCAGAAATCGAGGCATCTGTGGCCTGGTCAAGATAGGCAGGATTAATTGCAGTATGGCGGATTTCTGAAGAACTGTTTAGATTCCAGAAACCACAGGGTCTGTGCCCTGGTGAAGGCACACTGTATCCCTTGCAGTATAGAGGATTTCTGAAGAATTGTTTAGGTTCCACAAAACATGGGGTCCATGGCCTGGTGTAGACACACTGGATCTTTGCAGTACAGAATATTTCTGAAGAACTGTTTAGGTTACAGAAACCACGGGGTCCATAGCATTGGGAATGCATGCAGGATCCCTTGCATTATAGAGCATTTTTTAAGAACTGTTTAGGTTCCGGAAATCGAGAGGTCCGTGGCCTGATCAAGGCATGCTGCATCCTGTGCAGTACAAAGGATTTCTGAAAAACTGTTTAGGTTCCAGAAATCGAGGGTTTGTCACCTGGTCAAGGCACGCTGGATAAATTGCAGTACAGCAGATTTCTGAAGAACTGTTTAGGTTCCTGAAATCGAGGGGACCGTGGCCTGGTCAAGCCACGCAGGATCCCTAGCACTCTTTAAGATTTCTGAAAAACTGTTTAGGTTCCAGAAATCGAGGGGTTTGTGGCCTGCTCAAGGCATGCTGGATCCCGTGCGGTACAGAGGATCTCTGAAAAACTGTTTAGGCTGCCAAAACTGCATGGTCAGTGGCCTGGATAAGGCACACTGGATCCCTTGCAGTACAGAGGACTTCTGAAGAACTGTTTAGGTTCCAGAGACTACGGGGTCCATGGCCTGATCAAGGCACGCTGGATCACTTGCAGTACAGAGGATTTCTGAAAAACTGCTTAGGTTCCTGAAATCGATTGCTCTGTGGCCTGGTCAAGGCACGCTGAATCCCTTGCAGTACAGAGGATTCCTGAAAAGCTGTTTAGGTTCCAGGAATTAAGGGATCCATGGCCTAGTCAAGGGATGCTGGATCCCTTGTAGTAAAGAGGATTCCTGAGGAACTGTTTAGGTTCAAGAAACCGCATGTTCTGTGGCCTGGTGAAGGCATGCTGGATCCCTTGCAGTACAGTGCATTTCAGAAGAACTGTTTAGGTTCCAGAAATCGCAGGGTCTTTGGCCTGGTCAAGGCACAGTGGATCCCTTGCAGTTCAGAAGATTTCTGAAGAACTGTTTAGATTCCAGAATTCGCGAGGTCCATAGCCTGGTCAAGGCATGCTGAATCCCTTGCGGTACCGAGGAGTTCTGAAAAACTGTTTGGGTTCCAGAAATAGAGGTGTCCGTGGCCTGGTCGAGGCACGCTGGATCCCTTGCGGTACAGAGGATTTCTGAAAATCTGTTTAGGTTCCAGAAATCGAGGGGTCCGTGGCCTAGTCAAGGGACACTGGATACCTTGTGGTACAGAGGATTTCTGAAAAGTTGTTTAGGTTCCAGAAATAGAGGGGTCTGTGGCCTAGTCAAGGCAGGATGGATCCCTTGCTATACAGAGGATTTCTGAAAAACTGCTTCGGTTTCAGAAATCGAGGCATACGAGGCCTGATCAAGACAGGCAGGATTAATTGTGGTACGGCAGGTTTCTGAAGAACTGTTTAGATTCCAGAAACCGCAGGGTCTGTGCCCTCGTGAAGGCACACTGTATCTCTTGCAGCACAGAGGATTTCTGAAGAACTATTTAGGTTCTACAAATCACGGGGTCCAAGGCAAGTGAAGACGTGTTGGATCCCTTGCAAGTACAGAGGATTTCTGAAGAACTGTTTAGGTTCCAGAAATCGAGGGGTCCGTGGCCTGGTAAAGGCATGATGCATCCCGTGCGCTACAAAGGAGTTCTGAAAAACTGTTTAGCTTCCAGAAATCGAGTGGTCCGTCGCCTGATCAAGGCACGCTGGATCAATTGCGGTACAGCAGATTTCTGAAAAACTGTTTAGGTGCCAGAAATTGAGGGCTCCATAGCCTGGTCAAGGCATGCTATATCAATTGCAGTACAGAGGATTTCTGAAGAAGTGTTTAGGTTGCAGAAACCGCAGGGTCTATGGCCTGGTGAAGGCTCACTGTATCCCTTGATGTACAGAGGATTTCTGAAGAACTGTTTAGGTTCCACAACCCACAGAATCCATGGCCTGGTGAAGACATGCTGGATACCTTGCAGTACAGAGGATTTCTGAAGAACAGTATAGGTTACAGAAACCGCGGGGTCCATTGCCTTGGGAAACCATGGAGGATCCCTTGCAGTATAGACCATTTCTGAAGAACTGTTTAGGTTCCAGAAATCGAGGGGTCCATGGCCAGGACAAGGCATGTTACATCCCGTGTGCTACAAAGGATTTCTGAAAAACTGTCTAGGTTCCAGAAATCGAGGGGTCCAAGGCCTGGTCAAGGCACGCTGGATCCATTGCGGTACACAGGATTTCTAAAAAACTGTTTAGGTTCCAGAAATCGAGGGCTCCATAGCCTGGTCAAGGCACGCTATATCAATTGCAGTACAGCAGATTTCTGAAGAACTGTTTAGGTTCCTGAAATCGAGGGGACTGTGGCCTGGTCAAGCCACACAGAATCCCTAGCACTATATTAGATTTCTGAAAAACTGTTTAGGTTCCAGAAATTGAGGGGTTTGAGGCCTGCTCAAGGCATGCTGGATCCCATACGGTACAGAGGATCTCTGAAAAACTATTTAGGCTGCAGAAACTGCGTGGTCAGTGGACTGGTCAAGGCACACTGGATCCCTTGCAGTACAGAGGACTTCTGAAGAACTGTTTAGGTTCCATAGACCGTGGGTCCATGGCCTGATCAAGGCATGCTGGATCAGTTGCAGTACAGAGGATTCATGAAAAACTGTTTAGGTTCCAGAAATTAAGGGATCCAGGGCCTAGTCAAGGGATGCTGGATCCCATGTAGTACAGAGGATTCCTGAAGAACTGTTTAGGTTCCAAAAACCACGGGGTCCATGTCCTAATGATGGCATGCTGGATCCCTTGCAGTACAGAGGATTTTGGAAGAACTGTTTACGTTCCCAAAACTGCGGGGTCCATGTCCTAGTTATGGCACGCTGGATCACTTGCAGTACATATGATTTCAGAACTGCAAAGGTTCCAGAAGCCATGGGTTCTGTGGCTTGATCAAGGCATTCTGTATCCCTTGCAGTACAGAGGATTTCTGAAAAACAGTTTGGATTCCAGAAATCGAGGGGCCAATGGCCTGGTCAAGGCATGCTGGATCCCTTGCAGTAGAGAGGAATTCTGAAACGCTGTTTAGGTTCCAGAAATCGAGGGGTCCATGGCCTGGTCAAGGCGTGCTGGATCCCATGCAGTACAGAGGATTTCTGAAAAGCTGTTTAGGTTACAGAAATCGAGGGGTCAATGGTCTGGTCAAGGCACGCTGGATCCCGTGTGGTACAGAGGATTTCTGAAAAGCTGTTTAGGTTCCAGAAATTGAGGGGCCCGTGGCCTGCTCAAGGCATGCTGGATCCCTTGCAGTACAGAGGATTTCTGAAAAAACTGTTTAGGTTGCAGAAATTAAGGGGTCCGTGGATTGGTCAAGGTACGCTGGATCCCTTGCAGTACAGAGGATTTCAAAAGAACTGTTTAGGTTCCAGAAACCATGGGGTCTATGGCCTGGTGAAGGCATGCTGGATTACTTGCAGTACAGAGGAGATTTCTGAAGAGCTGTTTAGGTTCCAGAAACCGCAGGGTCTGTGCCCTGGTGAAGGCTCACTGTATCCCTTGATGTACAGAGGATTTCTGAAGAACTGTTTAGGTTCCACAACCCACAGGGTCCATGGCCTGGTGAAGACATGCTGGATACCTTGCAGTACAGAGGATTTCTGAAGAACTGTATAGGTTATAGAAAATGCGGGGTCCATTGCCTTGGGAAACCATGCAGGATCCCTTGCAGTATAGACCATTTCTGAAGAACTGTTTAGGTTTCAGAAATCGAGGGGTCCATGGCCTGGACAAGGCATGTTACATCCTGTGCGCTACAAAGGATTTCTGAAAAACTGTTTAGGTTCCAGAAATCGAGGGGTCCGAGGGCCTGGTCAAGGCACGCTGGATCCCTTGCGGTACACAAGATTTCTGAAAAACTGTTTAGGTTCCAGAAATCGAGGGCTCCATAGCCTGGTCAAGGCACGCTATATCAATTGCAGTACAGCAGATTTCTGGAGAACTGTTTAGGTTCCTGAAATCGAGGGGACTGTGGCCTGGTCAAGCCACGCAGAATCCCTAGCACTATATAAGATTTCTGAAAAACTGTTTAGGTTCCAGAAATCGAGGGGTTTGAGGCCTGCTCAAGGCATGCTGGATCCCGTACGGTACAGAAGATCTCTGAAAAAACTATTTAGGCTGCAGAAACTGCGTGGTCAGTGGACTGGTCAAGGCACGCTGGATCCCTTGCAGTACAGAGGACTTCTGAAGAACTGTTTAGGTTCCATAGACCGTGGGTCCATGGCCTGATCAAGGCATGCTGGATCACTTGCAGTACAGAGGATTCATGAAAAACTGTTTAGGTTCCAGAAATTAAGGGATCCATGGCCTAGTCAAGGGATGCTGGATCCCTTGTAGTACAGAGGATTCCTGAAGAACTGTTTAGGTTCCCAAAACCACGGGGCCCATGTCCTAATGATGGCACACTGGATCCCTTGCAGTACAGAGGATTTCAGAAGAACTGTTTACGTTCCCAAAACTGCGGGGTCCATGTCCTTGTGATGGCACTCTGGATCACTTGCAGTACATATAATTTCAGAACTGCTAAGGTTCCAGAAGCCATGGGGTCTGTGGCTTGATCAAGGCATTCTGTATCCCTTGCAGTACAGAGGATTTCTGTAAAACAGTTTAGATTCCAGAAATCGAGGGGCCAATGGCCTGGTAAAGGCATGCTGGATCCCTTCCAGTACAGAGGATTTCTGAAAAGCTGTTTAGGTTCCAGAAATAGAGGGGTCTGTGGCCTAGTCAAGGCAGGATGGATCCCTTGCTATACAGAGGATTTCTGAAAAACTGCTTAGGTTTCAGAAATCGAGGTATGAGGCCTGATCAAGACAGGCAGGATTAATTGTGGTACGGCAGTTTTCTGAAGAACTGTTTAGATTCCAGAAACAGCAGGGTCTTGTGCCTCGTGAAGGCACACTGTATCTCTTGCAGTGCAGAGGATTTCTGAAGAACTATTTAGGTTCTACAAATCACGGGGTCCATGGCAAGTGAAGACATGTTGGATCCCTCGCAAGTACAGAGGATTGCTGAAGAACTGTTTTGGTTCCAGAAATCGAGGGGTTCATGGCCTGGTCAAGGCATGCTGCATCCCATGCGCTACAAAGGATTTCTGAAAAACGGTTTAGCTTCCAGAAATCAATGGGTCCATGGCCTGGCCAAGGCATGCTGGATCCCTTGAGGTACAGAGGATTTCTGAAAAACTCTTCAGTTTCTGGAAATCGAGGGATCCGTCGCCTGGTCAAGGCGCGCAGGATCAATTGCGGTACAGCAGATTTCTGAAAAACTGTTTAGGTTCCAGAAATTGAGGGCTCCATAGCCTGGTCAAGGCACGCTATATCAATTGCAGTACAGCAGATTTCTGAAGAACTGTTTAGGTTCCTGAAATCGAGGGGACCGTGGCCTGGTCAAGCCACACAGGATCCCTAGCACTATATAAGATTTCTGAAAAACTGTTTAGGTTCCAGAAATCGAGGGGTTTGAGGCCTGCTCAAGGCATGCTGGATCCCTTGTGGTACAAAGGATTTCTGTAAAGTTGTTTAGGTTCCAGAAATGGAGGGGTCCGTGGCCTATTCAAGGCACGATGAATCCCTTGCTGTACAGAGGATTTCTGAAAAACTGCTTGGGTTCCAGAAATCGAGGCATCTGTGGCCTGGTCAAGACAGGCAGGATTAATTGCAGTACGGCGGATTTCTGAAGAACTGTTTAGATTCCAGAAACCACAGGGTCTGTGCCCTGGTGAAGGCACACTGTATCCCTTGCAGTACAGAGGATTTCTGAAGAATTGTTTAGGTTCCACAAACCATGGGGTCCATGGCCTGGTGTAGACACACTGGATCCCTTGCAGTACAGAAGATTTCTGAAGAACTGTTTAGGTTACAGAAACCACGGGGGTCCATAGCATTGGGAATGCATACAGGATCCCTTGCATTATAGAGCATTTTTTAAGAACTGTTTAGGTTCCGGAAATTGAGAGGTCCGTGGCCTGATCAAGGCATGCTGCATCCTGTGCCCTACAAAGGATTTCTGAAAAACTGTTTAGGTTCCAGAAATCGAGGGGTCCATGGCCAGGTCAAGGCACACTGGATCCCTTGCGATATAGAGGATTTCTGAAAAACTCTTTAGGTTCCAGAAATTGAGGGGTCCGAGGCCTGGTCAAGGTATGCTGGACCCCTTGCGGTACAGAGGCTTTCTGAAAAACTGTTTAGTTTCCAGAAATCGAGGGTTTGTCACCTGTGCAAGGCACTCTGGATAAATTGCAGTACAGCAAATTTCTGAAGAACTGTTTAGGTTCCTGAAATCGAGGGGACCGTGGCCTGGTCAAGCCATGCAGGATCCCTAGCGCTCTTTAAGATTTCTGAAAAACTGTTTAGGTTCCAGAAATCGAGGGGTTTGTGGCCTGCTCAAGGCATGCTGGATCCCGTGCGGTACAGAGGATCTCTGAAAAACTGTTTAGGCTGCCAAAACTGCGTAGTCAGTGGCCTGGATAAGGCACACTGGATCCCTTGCAGTACAGAGGACTTCTGAAGAACTGTTTAGGTTCCAGAGACTGCGGGGTCCATGGCCTGATCAAGGCACGCTGGATCACTTGCAGTACAGAGAATTCTGAAAAACTGCTTAGGTTCCTGAAATCGATTGCTCTGTGGCCTGGTCAAGGCACGCTGAATCCCTTGCAGTACAGAGGATTCCTGAAAAGCTGTTTAGGTTCCAGAAATTAAGGGATCCATGGCCTAGTCAAGGGATGCTGGATCCCTTGTAGTACAGAGGATTCCTGAGGAACTGTTTAGGTTCAAGAAACCGCATGTTCTGTGGCCTGGTGAAGGCATGCTGGATCCCTTGCAGTACAGAGCATTTCAGAAGAACTGTTTAGGTTCCAGAAATCACAGGGTCTTTGGCCTGGTCAAGGCACAGTGGATCTCTTGCAGTTCAGAGGATTTCTGAAGAACTGTTTAGATTCCAGAATTCGCGAGGTCCATAGCCTGGTCAAGGCACGCTGAATCCCTTGTGGTACCGAGGAGTTCTGAAAAACTGTTTGGGTTCCAGAAATAGAGGTGTCCGTGGCCTGGTCGAGGCATGCTGGATCCCTTGCCTGACAGAGGATTTCTGAAAATCTGTTTAGGTTCCAGTAATCGAGGGGTCCGTGGCCTGGTCAAGGGACACTGGATACCTTGCGGTACAGAGGATTTCTGAAAAGTTGTTTAGGTTCCAGAAATAGAGGGGTCTGTGGCCTAGTCAAGGCAGGATGGATCCCTTGCCATACAGAGGATTTCTGAAAAACTGCTTCAGTTTCAGAAATCGAGGCATACGAGGCCTGATCAAGACAGGCAGGATTAATTGTGGTATGGCAGGTTTCTGAAGAACTGTTTAGATTCCAGAAACCGCAGGGTCTGTGCCCTCGTGAAGGCACACTGTATCTCTTGCAGCACAGAGGATTTCTGAAGAACTATTTAGGTTCTACAAATCACGGGGTCCAAGGCAAGTGAAGACGTGTTGGATCCCTTGCAAGTACAGAGGATTTCTGAAGAACTGTTTAGGTTTCAGAAATCAAGGGGTCCGTGGCCTGGTCAAGGCATGCTGCATCCCGTGCGCTACAAAGGATTTCTGAAAAACTGTTTAGCTTCCAGAAATCGATGGGTCCATAGCCTGGTCAAGGCATGCTGGATCCCTTGCGGTACAGAGGATTTGTGAAAAACTCTTTAGTTTCTGGAAATCGAGTGGTCCGTCGCCTGATCAAGGCACGCTGGATCAATTGCGGTACAGCAGATTTCTGAAAAACTGTTTAGGTGCCAGAAATTGAGGGCTCCATAGCCTGGTCAAGGCATGCTATATCAATTGCAGTACAGAGGATTTCTGAAGAACTGTTTAGGTACCAGAAACCGCAGGGTCTATGGCCTGGTGAAGGCTCACTGTATCCCATGATGTACAGAGGATTTCTGAAGAACTGTTTAGGTTCCACAACCCACAGGATCCATGGCCTGGTGAAGACATGCTGGATACCTTGCAGTACAGAGGATTACTGAAGAACTGTATAGGTTACAGAAACCGCTGGGTCCATTGCCTTGGGAAACCATGCAGGATCCCTTGCAGCATAGTCCATTTCTGAAGAACTGTTTAGGTTCCAGAAATCGAGGGGTCCATGGCCTGGACAAGGCATGTTACATCCCGTGTGCTACAAAGGATTTCTGAAAAACTGTCTAGGTTCCAGAAATCGAGGGGTCCGAGGCCTGGTCAAGGCACGCTGGATCCCTTGCGGTACACAGGATTTCTGAAAAACTGTTTAGGTTCCAGAAATCGAGGGCTCCATAGCCTGGTCAAGGCACGCTATATCAATTAGCAGTGCAGATTTCTGAAGAACTGTTTAGGTTCCTGAAATCAGGGGACTGTCAGCCTGGTCAAGCCGCCAGAATCCCTAGTACTATATAAGATTTCTGAAAACTGTTTAGGTTCCAGAAATCGAGGGGTTTGAGGCCTGCTCAAGGCATGCTGGATCCCGTATGGCACAGAGGATCTCTGAAAACTATTTAGGCTGCAGAAACTGCATGGTCAGTGGACTGGTCAAGGCACGCTGGAACCCTTGCAGTACAGAGGACTTCTGAAGAACTGTTTAGGTTCCATAGACCGCGGGTCCATGGCCTGATCAAGGCACGCTGGATCACTTGCAGTACAGAGGATTCATGAAAAACTGTTTAGGTTCCAGAAATTAAGGGATCCATGGCCTAATCAATGGATGCTGGATCCCTTGTAGTAGAGAGGATTCCTGAAGAACTGTTTAGGTTCCCAAAACCACGGGGTCCATGTCCTAATGATGGCACGCTGGATCCCGAGCAGTACAGAGGATTTTGGAAGAACTGTTTACGTTCCCAAAACCGCGGGGTCCATGTCCTAGTGATGGCACGCTGGATCACTTGCAGTACATACGATTTCAGAACTGCAAAGGTTCCAGAAGCCATGGGGTCTGTGGTCTGATCAAGGCATGCTGTATCCCTTGCAGTACAGAGGATTTCTGTAAAACTGTTTGGATTCCAGAAATCGAGGGGCCAATGGCCTGGTCAAGGCACGCTGGATCCCTTGCAGTACAAAGGATTTCAGAAAAAAGCTGTTGAGGTTCCAGAAACTGAGGGGTCCATGGCCTGGTCAAGGCATACTGGATCGCTTGCAGTACAGAGGATTTCCGAAAACCTGTTCAGGTTCCATAAATCGAGGGCTCCGTGGCCTGGTCAAGGCATGCTGGATCCCTTGCAGCACAGAGGATTTCTGAAAAGCAGTTTAGGTTCCCGAAATCATGGAGTCCATGGCCTGGTCAAGGCACATGGCATCCCTTGCAGTACAGCAGATTTCTGAAGAACTGTTGAGGTTCCAGAAACTGCGGGGTGCATGGCCTAGTCAAGGCACACTGGATCCATTGCAGTACAGAGGATTTCTGAGAAACTGGTAAGGTTTCAGAAACCACAGGGTCCATGGCCTGGAGAAGGCTCACTGGAACCCTTGCAGTACAGAGGATTTCTGAAGAACTGTATAGGTTCCAAAAACCACGGGGTCCATGGCCTGGTTTAAGCATGCTGGATCCCTTGCAATACAAAGGATTTCAGAAGAACTGTTTAGGTTCCAGAAACTACTGGGTCCATGACTGGTAGAGGCACGCTGGATCCCTTGCAGTACGGAGGATTTCTGAAGAAATGTTTAGGTTTCAGAAACCTCGGGGTCCATGGCCTGGTCAAGGAACGCTGGATCCCTTGCAGTAGAGAGGATTTCTGAAAAGCTGTTTAGGTTCCAGAAATCGAGGGGTCCATGGCCTGGTCAAGGTGTGCTGGATCCCGTGCAGTTCAGAGGATTTCTGAAAAGCTGTTTAGGTTCCAGAAATCGAGGGGTCAATGGTCTGGTCAAGGCATGCTGGATCCCGTGTGGTACAGAGGATTTCTGAAAGCTGTTTGGGTTCCAAGAAATTGAGGGCCATAATAGCCTGTACTCAAGGCATGCTGGATCGCTTGCAGGTGAGAGGTTTCTGAAAAACTGTTTGGGTTGCAGAAATCAAGGGGTCCGTGGATTGGTCAAGATGCAGCTGGATCCCTTGCAGTACAGAAGATTTCAAAAGAACTGTTTGGGTTCCAGAAACCATGGGGTCTATGGCCTAGTGAAGGCACCGGTTACTTGCAGTACAGAGATTTCTGAAGAACTGTTTGGGTTCCAGAAACCGCTGGGTCTGTAGGCCTGGTGAAGGCTCACTGTATCCCTCCATTGTACAAAGGATTTCTGAAGAACTGTTTGGGTTCCACAACCCACAGGATCCATGGCCTGGTGAAGACATGCTGGATACCTTGCAGTACAGAGGATTTCTGAAGAACTGTATAGGTTACAGAAACCGCGGGGTCCATTGGCTTGGGAAACCATGCAGGATCCCTTGCAGTATAGACCATTTCTGAAGAACTGTTTAGGTTCCAGAAATCGAGGGGTCCATGGCCTGGACAAGGCATGTTACATCCCGTGCGCTACAAAGGATTTCTGAAAAACTGCTTAGGTTCCAGAAATTGAGGGGTCCGAGGCCTGGTCAAGGCACGCTGGATCCCTTGCGGTACACAAGTTTCTGAAAACTGTTTGGGTTCCAGAAATCAGGGGCTCAATAGCCTGGTCAAGGCACGCTATATGGTGCAGTGCAGCAGATTTCTAAAGAACTGTTTGGGTTCCTGAAATCCGGGGACTGTGGCATGTCAAGCCATGCAGAATCCTAGCACTATATTAGATTTCTGAAAAACTGTTTAGGTTCCAGAAATCGAGGGGTTTGAACCTGCTCATAGCTGGATCCCGTATGGTACAGAGGATCTCTGAAAAACTATTTAGGCTGCAGAAACTGGCGTGGTCAGTGTACTGGTCAAGGCACACTGGATCCCTTGCAGTACAGAGGACTTCTGAAGAACTGTTGGAGTACCATAGACCGTGGGTCCATGGCCTGATCAAGGCATGCTGGATCACTTGCAGTACAGAGGATTCATGAAAAACTGTTTAGGTTCAAGAAATTAGAGATCCATGGCCTAGTCAAGGGATGCTGGATCCCATGTAGTACGAAAGTTCCTGAAGAACTGTTTAGGTTCCCAAAACCATGGGGTCCATGTCCTACAGTGATGGCACGCTGGATCCTCTTGCAGTACAGAGGATTTTGGAAGAACTGTTTACGTTCCCAAAACCGCGGGGTCCATGTCCTAGTGATGGCACGCTGGATCACTTGCAGTACATATGATTTCAGAACTGCTAAGGTTCCAGAAGCCATGGGGTCTCCGGCTTGATCAAGGCATTCTGTATCCCTTGCAGTACAGAGGATTTCTGTAAAACTGTTTGGATTCCAGAAATCGAGGGGCCAATGGCCTGGTAAGGCATGCTGGATCCATTGCAGTACAGATTATTTCTGAAAAGCTGTTTAGGTTCCAGAAACTGAGGGGTCCATGGCCTGGTCAAGGCATGCTGGATCCCTTGCAGTACAGAGGATTTCTGAAAACCTGTTCAGGTTCCATAAATCGAGGGATCAGTGGGCTGGTCAAGGGATGCTGGATCCCTTGCAGAACAGAGGATTTCTGAAAAGCAGTTTAGGTTTCTGAAATCATGGAGTCCATGGCCTGGTCAAGGCACACGGCATCCTTTGCAGTACAGCAGATTTCTGAAGAACTGTTTAGGTTCCAGAAACTGCGGGGTGCATGGCCTGGTCAAGGCACGCTGGATCCATTGCAGTACAGAGGATTACTGAGAAACTGGTTAGGTTTCAGAAACCATAGGGTCCATGTCCTGGAGAAGGCTCACTGGAACCCTTGCAGTACAGAGGATTTCTGAAGAACTGTATAGGTTCCAAAAACCACGGGGTCCATGGCCTGGTGAAAGCACGCCGGATCCCTTGCCGTACAGAGGATTTCTGAAGAACTGTTTAGGTTCCAGAAACCATGGGCTCTGTGGCCTGGTGTACACACGCTGGGATCACTTGCAATACAAAGGTTTCAGGAAAGAAGAACTGTTTGAGTTCCAGAAATTACTGGGTCCATGCCTGGTAAAGGCACGCTGGATCCCTTGCAGTACGGAGGATTTCTGAAGAACTGTTTAGGTTTCAGAAACCTCGGGGTCCATGGTCTGGTCTAGGAATGCTGGATCCCTTGCAGTAGAGAGGATTTCTGAAAAGCTGTTTAGGTTCCAGAAATCGAGGGGTCCATGGCCTGGGCAAGGCGTGCTGGATCCCATGCAGTACATAGGATTTCTGAAAAGCTGTTTAGGTTACAGAAATCGAGGGGTCAATGGTCTAGTCAAGGCATGCTGGATCCTGTGTGGTACAGAGGATTTCTGTAAAGCTGTTTAGGTTCCAGAAATTGAGGGGCCCGTGGCCTGCTCAAGGCATGCTGGATCCCTTGCAGTACAGAGGATTTCTGAAAAACTGTTTAGGTTGCAGAAATCAAGGGGTCCGTGGATTGGTCAAGGTACGCTGGATCCCTTGTAGTACAGAGGATTTCAAAAGAACTGTTTAGGTTCCAGAAACCATGGGGTCTATGGCCTGGTGAAGGCATGCTGGATTACTTGCAGTACAGAGGATTTCTGAAGAACTGTTTAGGTTCCAGAATCCGCTGGGTCTGTGGCCTGGTGAAGACTCACTGTATCCCTTGATGTACAGAGGATTTCTGAAGAACTGTTTAGGTTCCACAACCCACAGGGTCCATGGCCTGGTGAAGACATGCTGGATACCTTGCAGTACAGAGGATTTCTGAAGAACTGTATAGGTTACAGAAACCGCGGGGTCCATTGGCTTGGGAAACCATGCAGGATCCCATTGCAGTATGAACCATTTCTGAAGAACTGTTTGGGTTCCAGAAATCGGGGTCCATGGCCTGGACAAGGCATGTTACATCCGTCTTGCTTCTAAAGTTTCTGAAAAACTGTTTGGGTTCCAGACATTGAGGGGTCCGAGGGCCTGGTCAAGGCAGCGCTGGATCCCTGCATGTTACTACAGTTTCTGAAAAACTGTTGGGTTCAAGAAATCGAGACTCCAATAGCCTGGTCAAAGGCCGCTATATGAATTGCAGTACAGCAGATTTCTAAAAGAACTGTTTAGGTTCCTGAAATCGGGGGACTGTGGCCTGGTCCAAGCCATGCAGAATCCCTAGCACTATATTAGATTTCTGAAAAACTGTTTAGGTTCCAGAAATCGAGGGGTTTGAGGCCTGCTCATGGCATGCTGGATCCCGTATGGTACAGAGGATCTCTGAAAAACTATTTAGGCTGCAGAAACTACGTGGTCAGTGTACTGGTCAAGGCACACTGGATCCCTTGCAGTACAGAGGACTTCTGAAGAACTGTTTAGGTTCCATAGACCGTGGGTCCATGGCCTGATCAAGGCATGCTGGATCACTTGCAGTACAGAGGATTCATGAAAAACTGTTTAGGTTCCAGAAATTAAGGGATCCATGGCCTAGTCAAGGGATGCTGGATCCCATGGTACAGAGAATTCTGAAGAACTGTTTAGGTTCCCAAAACCATGGGGCCATGTCCTAATGATGGCAACGCTACGGATCCCTTGCAGTACAGAGGATTTTGGAAGAACTGTTACGTTCCCAAAACCATGAGGGTCCATGTCTAGTGATGGCACCGCTGGATCACTTGCCAGTACATATGATTTTCAGAACTGCTAAGGTTCCAGAGCCATGGGGTCTCCTAATTGATCAAGGCATTCTGTATCCCTTGCAGTACAGAGGTTCCTGTAAAACTGTTTGGATTCCAGAATCGAGGGGCCAATAGCCTGGTCAAGGAGGCATGCTGGATCACATAGTACAGATTATTTCCTGAAAAGCTGTTTAGGTTCCAGAAACTGTGGGGTCCATGGCCTGGTCAAGGCATGCTGGATCCCTTCGCAGTACAAGTTTCTGAAAACCTGTTCAGGTTCCATAAATCGAGGGCTCCGTGGGCTGGTCAAGGCATGCTGGATCCCTTGCAGAACAGAGGATTTCTGAAAAGCAGTTTAGGTTTCTGAAATCATGGAGTCCATGGCCTGGTCAAGGCACACGCATCCTTTGCAGTACAGCAGATTTCCACGAAGAACTGTTTGAGGTTCCAGAAACTGCGGGGTGCATAGCCTGAATCGAGAACGCAGCTGGATCCATTGCAGTACAGAGGATTACTGAGAAACTGGTTAGGTTTCCAGAAACCATAGAGGTCCATGTCCTGGAGAAGGCTCACTGGAACCCTTGCAGTACAGAGGATTTCTGAAGAACTGTATAGGTTCCAAAAACCACGGGGTCCATGGCCTGGTGAAAGCACGCCGGATCCCTTGCCGTACAGAGGATTTCTGAAGAACTGTTTAGGTTCCAGAAACCATGGGCTCTGTGGCCTGGTGTACACACGCTGGATCCCTTGCAATACAAAGGATTTCAGAAGAACTGTTTAGGTTCCAGAAATTACTGGGTCCATGCCTGGTAAAGGCACGCTGGATCCCTTGCAGTACGGAGGATTTCTGAAGAACTGTTTAGGTTTCAGAAACCTCGGGGTCCATGGTCTGGTCTAGGAATGCTGGATCCCTTGCAGTAGAGAGGATTTCTGAAAAGCTGTTTAGGTTCCAGATGTCGAGGGGTCCATGGCCTGGGCAAGGCGTGCTGGATCCCATGCAGTACATAGGATTTCTGAAAAGCTGTTTGGGTTACAGAAATCGAGGGGTCAATGGTCTAATCAAGGCATGCTGGATCCTGTGTGGTAAGTTTCATAAACTGTTTAGGTTCCAGAAATTGAGGGGCCGTGGCCTGCTCAAGGCATGCTGGATCCCTGCAGTACAGAGGATTTCTGAAAAACTGTTTAGGTTGCAGAAATCAAGGGGTCCGTGGATTGGTCAAGGTACGCTGGATCCCTTGTAGTACAGAGGATTTCAAAAGAACTGTTTAGGTTCCAGAAACCATGGGGTCTATGGCCTGGTGAAGGCATGCTGGATTACTTGCAGTACAGAGGATTTCTGAAGAACTGTTTAGGTTCCAGAAACCGCTGGGTCTGTGGCCTGGTGAAGACTCACTGTATCCCTTGATGTACAGAGGATTTCTGAAGAACTGTTTAGGTTCCACAACCCACAGGGTCCATGGCCTGGTGAAGACATGCTGGATACCTTGCAGTACAGAGGATTTCTGAAGAACTGCATAGGTACAGAAACCGCAGGGTCCATTGCCTTGGAAACCATGCAGGATCCCTTGCAGTATAGACCATTTCTGAAGAACTGTTTAGGTTCCAGAAATCAGAGGGTCCATAGCCTGGACAAGGCATGTTACATCCTAATCACGCTACAAAGGATTTCCTGAAAAACTGTTTAGGTTCCGAAATCGAGGGGTCCGAGGCCTGGTCAAGGCACGCTGGATCCCTTGCGGTACACAGGATTTCTGAAAAACTGTTTAGGTTCCAGAAATTGAGGGCTCCATAGCCTGGTCAAGGCACGCTTTATCAATTGCAGTACAGCAGATTTCTGAAGAACTGTTGAGGTTCCTGAAATCAAGGGGACTGTGGCCTGGTCAAGCCACACAGAATCCCTAGCACTATATAAGATTTCTGGAAAACTGTTTAGGTTCCAGAAATCGAGGGGTTTGAGGCCTGCTCAAGGCATGCTGGATCCCGTACGGTACAGAAGATCTCTGAAAAACTATTTAGGCTGCAGAAACTGCGTGGTCAGTGGACTGGTCAAGGCACACTGGATCCCTTGCAGTACAGAGGACTTCTGAAGAACTGTTTAGGTTCCATAGACTGTGGGTCCATGGCCTGATCAAGGCATGCTGGATCACTTGCAGTACAGAGGATTCATGAGAAACTGTTTAGGTTCCAGAAATTAAGGGATCCATGGCCTAGTCAAGGGATGCTGGATCCCTTGTAGTAGAGAGGATTACTGAAGAACTGTTTAGGTTCCCAAAACCACGGGGTCCATGTCCTAATGATGGCACGCTGGATCCCTTGCAGTACAGAGGATTTCAGAAGAACTGTTTACGTTCCCAAAACTGCGGGGTCCATGTCCTAGTGATGGCACACTGGATCACTTGCAGTACATGTGATTTCAGAACTGCTAAGGTTCCAGAAGCCATGGGGTCTGTGGCCTGGTCAAGGCATGCTGGATCCCTTGCGGTACAGAGGATTTCTGAAAAGCTGTTTAAGTTCCAGAAATCCAAAGGGTTCTTGGCCTGGTCAAGGCATGCTGGATCCTTTGCAGTACTGAGGATTTTTGAAATGCTATTTAGGTTCTAGAAATCGAGGGGTCTATGGCCTGGTCAAGGCATGCTGGATCCATTACAGTACAAAGGATTTTTGAAAAGCTGTTTTCATTTCAGAAATTGAGGGATCCGTGGTCTGGTCAAGGCTCACTGGATCCCGTGCAGTACAGAGGATTTCTGAAAAGCTGTTTCAGTTCCAGAAATCGAGGGGTCCGTGGCCTGGTCAAGGCACGCTGGATCCCTTGCAGTACAGAGGATTTCAGAAGAACTGTTTACGTTCCCAAAACTGCGGGGGCCAATGGCCTGGTCAAGGCATGCTGGATCCCTTGCAGTACAGAGGATTTCTGAAAAGCTGTTTAGGTTCCAGAAACTGAGGGGTCCATGGCCTGGTCAAGGCACACTGGATCCCTGGCTGTACAGAGGATTTCTGAAGAACTGTTTAGGTTCCAGAAACCACAGGGTCTGTGGCCTGGTGTACACACGCTTGATCCCTTGCAATACTAAGGATTTCAGAAGAACTGTTTAGGTTCCAGAAACTGCAGGGTCAATGCCTGGTAAAGGCATGCAGGATCCCTTGTAGTACAGAGGATTTCTGAAGAACTGTTTAGGTTCCAGAAAACTCGGCGTCCATGGCATGGTCAAGGCACACTGGATCCCTTGCAGTAGAGAGGATTCCTGAAAAGCTGTTTAGGTTCCAGGATCAGGGGTACATGGCCTGGTCAAGGCATGCTGATCCCAGCTGGTACAGAGGATTTCTAAAAAGCTGTTTAGGTTCCAGAAATTGAGGGGTTCATGGTCTGGTCAAGGCACACTGGTTCCAGAAATCGAGGGCTCTATAACCTGGTCAAGGCACGCTTGATCAATTGCAGTACAGTGGATTTCTGAAGAACTGTTTAGGTTCCAGAAATCGAGGGGTTTGTGGCCTGCTCAATGCATGCTGGATCCTGTGCGGTACAGAGGATCTCTGAAAAACTGTTTAGGTTCCAGAAACTACGTGGTCAGTGGCCTGGTCAAGGCACACTGTATCCCTTGTAGTACAGAGGACTTCTGAAGAACTGTTTAGGTTCCAGAGACCACGGGGTCCATGGCCTGATCAAGGCACGCTGGATCACTTGCAGTACAGAGGATTCCTGAAAAACTGTTTAGGTTCCTGACATTGATAGCTCCGTGGCCTGGTCAAGGCACGTTGGATCCCTTGCAGTACAGAGGAATCCTGAAAAACTGTTTAGGTTCCAGAAACTAAGGGATCCATGGCCAAGTCAAGGGATGCTGGATCCCTTGTAGTACAGAGGATTACTGAAGAACTGTTTACGTTCCCTAAACCACAGGGTCCATGGCCTAGTGATGGCACGCTGGATCCCTTGCAGTACATATGATTTTTGAAGAACTGTTTAGGTTCCAGAAACCGTGGGGTCTGCGGCCTGATCAAGGCATGCTGTAACCATGCAGTACATAGGATTTCTGAAGAAATGTTTAGGTTCCAGAAATTGAGGGGTCCAAGGCCTGGTCTAGGCACGCAGGATCCCTAGTGGTACACTGGATTTCTCAAAAACTGTTTAGATTCCAGAAATCGAGGTGTGCATGGACTGGTCAAGGCACGATGGATTCCGTGCAGTGCAAAGCTGTTTAGGTTCCAGAAATCTGGGGTTTCGTGGCCTGGTAAAGGCATGCTGGATCCTTTGCAGTACTGAGGATTTTTGAAATGCTGTTTAGGTTCCAGAAATCGAGGGGTCTATGGCCTGGTCAAGGCATGCTGGATCCATTGCAGTACAAAGGATTTCTGAAAAGCTGTTTTCATTCCAGAAATCGAGGGGTCTGTCACCTGGTCAAAGCATGCTGGTTCAATTGTGGTACAGCAGACTTGTGAAAAACTGTTTTGGTTCCAGTAATTGTGGGAACCATGGCCTGGTCATGGCATGATGGATCCCATCCAGTAAAGAGGATTTCTGAAGAACTGTTTAGGTTCGGGAAACCGTGAGGACCGAGGCCTGGTCAAGGCATGCTGGATCGCTGGCAGTACAGAGTGTTCGTGAAAAACTGTTTTGGTTCCAGAAATCGAGGGGTCCGTAGCCTGATCAAGGCACACTAGATCCCTTGGAGTACAGAGGATTTCTGAAAAACTATTTAGGTTCCAGAAATCTAGTGGTTCATGGCCTAGTCAAGGCACGATGGATCCCTTGCGGTACAGAGGATTTCTGAAAAACTCCTTAGGTTCCAGAAATCGAGGGGTCCATGGTCTGGTCAAGGGACGCTGGATTAATTGCGGTACAGTGGATTTCTGAAAAACTGTTTAGGTTCCTGAAATCGAGAGGACCATGGCCAGGCAATGGCATGCTGGATCCCTTGCAGTACAGAGGACTTCTGAAAAGCTGTTTTCATTCCAGAAAGCGAGGGGTCCATGGCCTGGTCAAGGCATGCTGGATCCCATGCAGTACAATGGATTTCTGAAAAACTATTTATATTCCAGATAGCGAGGATTCCATGGCCTACTCAAGGCACGCTGGATCCCTTGCTCTACCGAGAATGAAGAAATGTTTAGGTTCCAGAAATTGAGGGGTCCATGGCCTGGTCAAGGCACGTTGGATTAATTGCGGTACAGAGAATTTCTCAAAAACTGTTAAGTTCCTGAAATTGAGGGGACCATGGCCTGGTCATGGCAAGATGGATACCTTGCCAAACAGCGGATTTCTGAAGAACTGTTTAGGTTCCAGAAACCACTGGGTCTGTGCCCTGGTGAAGACATCCTGGATCCCTTGCAGTACAGAGGATTACTGAAGAACTGTTTAGGTTCCAGAAACCACGGGGTCCATGGCCTGGTCACGGCACACTGGATCCCTTGAAGTACAGCAGATTTCTGAAGATCTGTTTAGGTTCCAGGAACCACAGTGTCTGTGGCCTGGTCAAGGTACACTGGATCCCTTGCAGTACAGCAGATTTCTGAAGAACTGTTTAGATTCCAGTATTCGTCAGGGCCATGGCCAGGTCAGGGAATTCTGAATCCATTGCGGTACTGAGGATTTCTGAAAAACTGTTAAGGTTTCAGAAAATGAAGTGTCCGTGGCCTGTCAAGGCATGCTGTATCCCTTGCGGTACAGAAGATTTCTGAAAAACTGTTTAGGTTACTGAAATTGAGGGGTCCATGGCCAAGTCAAGGGACACTGGATCCCTTGCAGTACAGAGGACTTCTGAAAGCTGTTTAGATTCCAGAAATCGAGGGGTCCGTGTCCTAGTCAAGGGACACTGGATCCCTTGCAGTACAGAGGATTTCTGAAAAACTGCTTAGGTTCCAGAAATTGAGGAGTCCGTGGCCTAGTCAAGGGACATTGGATCCCTTGTGGTACAAAGGATTTCTGAAAAGTTGTTTAGGTTCCAGAAATGGAGGTGTCCGTGGCCTGGTTAAGGCACGCTGGATCCCTTGCAGTACAGAGAATTTCTGAAAAACTACTTAGGTTCCAGAAATCGAGGGGTCCGTGTCCTAGTCAAGGGACACTGGATCCCTTGCAGTACAGAGGATTTCTGAAAAACTGCTTAGGTTCCAGAAATCGAGGGGTCCGTGGCCTGGTCAAGACAGGTAGGATTAGTTGCGGTACAGCGGATTTCTGATGAACTGTTTAGGTTCCAGAAACCAAAGGTTCAGTGTCAAGGTGAAGACACCCTTAATCCCTTGCAGTACAGAGGATTTGTGAAGAACTGTTTAGGTCCCAGAAACCGCAGGGTCCATGGCCTGGTGAAGGCACACTGGACCCTTGCAGTACAGAGGATTTCTGAAAAGCTCTTTAGGTTCCTGAAATTGAGGGCTCCATGGCCTGGTCAAGGTACAATAAATTCCTTGCAGTACATCGAATTTCTGAAGATTTCTTTAGGTTCCTGAAACGGCAGTGTCTATGGCCTGGTTAAGGCATGCTCGATCCCTTGCAGTACAGCAGATTTATGAAGAACTGTTTAGGTTCTAGAAATCATCGGGTCTTTGGCCTGGTCAAGGCACACTGGATCCCTTGCAGTTCGGAGGATTTCTGAAGAACTGTTTAGAATCCAGATTTCGCGAGGTCCATGACCTGGTCAAGGCACGATGAATCCCTTACGGTACCGAGGATTTCAGAAAAACTGTTTAGGTTCCAGAAATTGAGGTGTTCGTGGCCTGGTTAAGGCTCGCTGGATCCCTTGCAGTACAGAGGATTTCTGAAAAACTGTTTAGGTTCCAGAAATCGAGGGGTCCGTGGCCTAGTCAAGGGACACTGGATCCCTTGCAGTACAGAGGATTTCTGAAAAGCTGTTTAGGTTCCAGAAATCGAGGGGTCAGTGTCCTAGTCAAGGGACACTGGATCCCTTGCAGTACAGAGGATTTCTGAAAAACTGCTTAGGTTCCAGAAATTGAGGGTCCGTGCCTGGTCAAGACAGGTAGGATAGCGTACTGCGGATTTCTGATTAACTGTTTAGGTTCCAGAAACCGAAGGTTCAGTGTCAAGGTGAAGACACCCTTAATCCCTTGCAGTACAGAGGATTTGTGAAGAACTGTTTAGGTTCCAGAAACCGCGGGGTCCATGGACTGGTGAAGGCACACTGGACCCTTGCAGTACAGAGGATTTCTGAAAAGCTCTTTAGGTTCCAGAAATTGAGGGCTCCATGGCCTGGTCAAGGCACGCTGAATCCCTTGCAGTACATCAGATTTCTGAAGATTTCTTTAGGTTCCTGAAAAGCAGTGTCTGTGGCCTGGTCAAGGCAAGCTCGATCCCTTGCAGTACAGCAGATTTATGAAGAACTGTTTAGGTTCCAGAAATCATCGGGTCTTTCGCCTGGTCAAGGCACACTGGATCCCTTGCAGTTTAGAGGATTTCTGAAGAACTGTTTAGAATCCAGAATTTGCAAGGTCCATGACCTGGTCAAGTCACGAAGAATCCCTTGCAGTAGCGAGGATTTCTGAAAAACTGTTTAGGTTCCAGAAATCGAGGTGTCCGTGGCCTGGTTAAGGCACACTGGATCCCTTGCAGTACAGAGGATTTCTGAAAAACTGCTTAGGTTCCAGAAATCGAGGGGTCCGTGGCCTAGTCAAGGGACACTGGATCCCTTGTGGTACAAAGGATTTCTGAAAAGTTGTTTAGGTTCCAGAAATGGAGGGGTCCGTGGCCTGGTTAAGGCACGCTGGATACCTTGCAGTACAGAGGATTTCCGAAAAGCTGTTTAGGTTCCAGAAATTGAGGGGTCCATGTCCTAGTCAAGGGACACTGGATCATCCCGGCCTGAAGGATTTCTGAAAACTGCTTGGGTTCCAGAAATCGAGGGGTCCGTGGCCTGGTCAAGACAGGTAGGATTGAGTTGCGATTACAGCGGATTTCTGATGAACTGTTTAGGTTCCACAAACCGAAGGTTCAGTGTCAAGATGAAGACACCCTTAATCCCTTGCAGTACAGAGGATTTCTGAAAAGCTCTTTAGGTTCCAGAAATTGAGGGCTCCATGGCCTGGTCAAGGCACGCTAAATCCCTTGCAGTACATCGGATTTATGAAGATTTCTTTAGGTTCCTGAAAGGGCAGTGTCTGTGGCCTGGTCAAGGCACGCTCAATCCCTTGCAGTACAGCAGATTTATGAAGAACTGTTTAGGTTCCAGAAATCATCGGGCCTTTGGCCTGGTCAAGGCACACTGGATCCCTTGCAGTTCGGAAGATTTCTGAAGAACTGTTTAGAATCCAGAATTAGCGAGGTCCATGACCTGGTCAAGGCACGATGAATCCCTTGCGGTACCGAGGATTTCGGAAAAACTGTTTAGGTTCCAGAAATCGAGGGGTCCGTGGCCAAGTCAAGGGACACTGGATCCCTTGCGGTACAAAGGATTTCTGAAAAGTTGTTTAGGTTCCAGAAATGGAGGGGTCCGTGGCCTGGTCAAGGCATGATGGATCCCTTGCTGTACAGAGGATTTCTGAAAAACTGCTTGGGTTCCAGAAATCGAGGCATCTGTGGCCTGGTCAAGACAGGCAGGATTAATTCAGTTACGCGGATTTCTGAAGAACTGTTTAGATTCCAGAAACCACAGGGTCTGTGCCCTGGTGAAGGCACACTGTATCCCTTGCAGTACAGAGGATTTCTGAAGAACTGTTTAGGTTCCACAAACCACGGGGTCCATGGCCTGGTGTAGACACACTGGATCCCTTGCAGTACAGAGGATTTCTGAAGAACTGTTTAGGTTACAGAAACCATGGGATCCATGGCATTGGGAATGCACGCAGGATCCCTTGCATTATAGAGCATTTTTTAAGAACTGTTTAGGTTCCGGAAATCGAGAGGTCCGTGGCCTGGTCAAGGCATGCTGCATCCCCTGCTCTACAAAGGATTTATGAAAAACTGTTTAGGTTCCAGAAATTGAGGGGTCCATGGCCAGGTCAAGGCACACTGGATCCCTTGCGGTACCGAGGATTTCTAAAAAACTCTTTAGGTTCCAGAAATCGAGGGGTCCGTGGCCTAGTCAAGGGACACTGGATCCCTTGCGGTACAAAGGATTTCTGAAAAGTTGTTTAGGTTCCAGAAATGGAGGGGTCCGCGGCCTAGTCAAGGCACGATGGATCCTTGCTGTACAGAGGATTTCTGAAAAACTGCTTGGGTTCCAGAAATCGAGGCATCTGTGGCCTGGTCAAGACAGGCAGGATTAATTGTGGTATGGCGGATTTCTGAAGAACTGTTTAGATTCCAGAAACCACAGGGTCTGTGCCCTGGTGAAGGCACACTGTATCCGTGCAGTACAGAGGATTTCTGAAGAACCGTTTAGGTTCCACAAACCGCGGGGTCCATGGCCTGGTGTAGACACACTGGATCCCTTGCAGTACAGAATATTTCTGAAGAACTGTTTAGGTTACAGAAACCACGGGGTCCATGGCATTGGGAACGCATGCAGGATCCCTAGCATTATTGAGCATTTCTTAAGAACTGTTTAGGTTACGGAAATCGAGAGGTCCATGGCCTGATCAAGGCATGCTGCATCCTGTGACCTACAAAGGATTTCTGAAAAACTGTTAAGGTTCCAGAAATTGAGGGGTCAATGGCCAGGTCAAGGCACACTGGATTCCTTGTGGTACAGAGGATTTCTGAAAAGTTGTTTAGGTTCCAGAAATAGAGGGGTCTGTGGCCTAGTCAAGGCAGGATGGATCCCTTGCAATACAGAGGATTTCTGAAAAACTGCTTAAGTTTCAGAAATTGAGGCGTACGAGGCTTGATCAAGACAGGCAGGATTAATTGTGGTACGGCAGATTTCTGAAGAACTGTTTAGATTCCAGAAACCGCAGGGTCAGTGCCCTCGTGAAGGCACACTGTATCTCTTGCAGTACAGAGGATTTCTGAAGAACTATTTAGGTTCTACAAATCACGGGGTCCATGGCAAGTGAAGACATGTTGGATCCCTTGCAAGTACAGAGGATATCTGAAGAACTGTTTAGGTTTCAGAAATCAAGGGGTCCGTGGCCTGGTCAAGGCATGCTGGATCCCTTGCGGTACAGAGGATTTCTGAAAAACTCTTTAGTTTATGGAAATCGAGGGGTCCGTCGCCTGGTCAAGGCGTGCTGGATCAATTGCGGTAAAGCAGATTTCTGAAAAACTGTTTAGGTTCCAGAAATTGAGGGCTTCATAGCCTGGTCAAGGCACGCTATATCAATTGCAGTACAGCAGATTTCTGAAGAACTGTTTAGGTTCCTGAAATTGAGGGGACCGTGGCCTGGTTAAGCCACGCAGGATCCCTAGCACTATATAAGATTTCTGAAAAACTGTTTAGGTTCCAGAAATCAAGGGGTTTGAGGCCTGCTCAAGGCATGCTGGATCCCTTGCGGTACTAAGGATTTCTGAAAAGTTGTTTAGATTCCAGAAATGGAGGGGTCTGTGGCCAAGTCAAGGCACGATGGATCCCTTGCCGTACAGAGGATTTCTGAAAAACTGCTTGGGTTCCAGAAATTGAGGCATCTGTGGCCTGGTCAAGACAGGCAGGATTAATTGTGGTATGGTGGATTTCTGAAGAACTGTTTAGATTCCTGAAACCACAGGGTCTGTGCCCTGGTGAAGGCACACTGTATCCCTTGCAGTACAGAGGATTCCTGAAGAACTGTTTAGGTTCCACAAACCACGGGGTCCATCGCCTGGTGTAGACACACTGGATCCCTTGCAGTACAGAGGATTTCTGAAGAACTGTTTAGGTTACAGAAACCACGGGGTCCATGGCATTGGGAATGCACGCAGGATCCCTTGCATTATAGAGCATTTTTAAAGAACTGTTTAGGTTCCGGAAATCAAGAGGTCCGTGGCCTGGTCAAGGCATGCTGCATCCTGTGCCCTACAAAGGATTTCTGAAAAACTGTTTAGGTTCCAGAAATCGAGGGGTCCATGGCCAGGTCAAGGCACACTGGATCGCTTGCGGAGCAGAGGCTTTCTGAAAAATTGTTTAGTTTCAAAATAGAGTTATGTTGCCTGGTCTGGCACGCTGGATAAATTACAGTACAGCATGATTTCTGAAAGAACTGGGTTAGTTCCTGAAATCGAAGGGACCGTGGCCTGGTCAAGCCACGCAGGATCCCTAGCGCTCTTTTAGATTTCTGAAAAACTGTTTAGGTTCCAGAAATCGAGGGGTTTGTGGCCTGCTCAAGGCATGCTGGATCCTGTGTGGTACAGAGGATCTCTGAAAAACTGTTTAGGCTGCCAAAACTGCGTGGTCAGTGACCTGGATAAGGCACACTGGATCCCTTGCAGTACAGAGGACTTCTGAAGAACTGTTTAGGTTCCAGAGACTGCGGGGTCCTTGGCCTGATCAAGGCACACTGGATCACTTGCAGTACAGAGGATTCCTGAAAAACTGCTTAGGTTCCTGAAATCGATAGCTCTGTGGCCTGGTCAAGGCACGCTGAGTCCCTTGCAGTACAGAGGATTCCTGAAAAGCTGTTTAGGTTCCAGAAAATAAGGGATCCATGGCCTAGTCAAGGGATGCTGGATCCCTTGAAGTACAGAGGATTCCTGAAGAACTGTTTAGGTTCCAGAAACCGCATGTTCTGTGGCCTGGTGAAAACATGCTGGATCCCTTGCAGTACAGAGCATTTCAGAAGAACTGTTTAGGTTCCAGAAATCGGAGGGTCTTTGGCCTGGTCAAGGCACAGTGGATCCCTTGCAGTTCAGAGGATTTCTGAAGAACTGTTTAGATTCCAGAATTCGCGAGGTCCATTCCCTGGTCAAGGCACGCTGATTCCCTTGCGGTACCAAGGATTTCTGAAAAACTGTTTGGGTTCCAGAAATAGAGGTGTCCGTGGCCTGGTCGAAGCACACTGGATCCCTTGCGGTACAGAGGATTTCTGAAAATCTGTTTAGGTTCCAGAAATCGAGGGGTCCGTGGCCTGGTCAAGGGACACTGGATACCTTGCGGTACAGAGGATTTCTGAAAAGTTGTTTAGGTTCCAGAAATAGAGAGGTCTGTGGCCTAGTCAAGGCAGGATGGATCCCTTGCTATACAGAGGATTTCTGAAAAACTGCTTAGGTTTCAGAAATCGAGGCGTACGAGGCCTGATCAAGACAGGCAGGATTAATTGTGGTTTGGCAGATTTCTGAAGAACTGTTTAGATTCCAGAAACCACAGGGTCTGTGCCCTCGTGAAGGCACACTGTATCTCTTGCAGTACAGAGGATTTCTGAAGAACTAGTTAGGTTCTACAAATCACGGGGTCCATGGTAAGTGAAGACATGTTGGATCCCTTGCAAGTACAGAGGATTTCTGAAGAACTGTTTAGGTTCCAGAAATCGAGGGGTCCGTGGCCTGGTCAAGGCATGCTGCATCCTGTGTGCTACAAAGGATTTCTGAAAAACTGTTTAGCTTCCAGAAATCAATGGGTCCATGAACCTGGTCAAGGCATGCTGGATCCCTTGCGGTACAGAGGATTTCTGAAAAACTCTTTAGTTTCTGAAAATCGAGGGGTCCGTCACCTGGTCAAGGTGCGCTGGATCAATTGCGGTACAGCAGATTTCTGAAAAACTGTTAAGGTTCCAGAAATCGAGGGCTCCATCACCTGGTCAAGGCACGCTATATCAATTGCAGTACAGCAGATTTCTGAAGAACTGTTTAGGTTCCTAAAATCGAGGGGACTGTGGCCTGGTCAAGCCACGCAGAATCCCTAGCATGATATAAGATTTCTGAAAAACTGTTTAGGTTCCAGAAATTGAGGGGTTTGAGGCCTGCTCAAGGCATGCTGGATCCCGTACGGTACAGAGGATCTCAGAAAAACTATTTAGGCTGCAGAAACTGCGTGGTCAGTGGATTGGTCAAGGCACGCTGGATCCCTTGCAGTACAGAGGACTTCTGAAAAACTGTTTAGGTTCCATAGACCGCGGGTCCATGGCCTGATCAAGGCACGCTGGATCACTTGCAGTACAGAGGATTCATGAAAAACTGTTTAGATTCCAGAAATTAAGGGATCCATGGCCTAGTCAAGGGATGCTGGATCCCTTGTAGTACAGAGGATTCCTGAAGAACTTTTTAGGTTCCCAAAACCATGGGGTCCATGTCCTAATGATGGCACGCTGGATCCCTTGCAGTACAGAGGATTTTGGAAGAACTGTTTACGTTCCCATAACCTCGGGGTCCATGTCCTAGTGATGGCACGCTGTATCACTTGCAGTACATATGACTTCAGAACTGCTAAGGATCCAGAAGCCATGGGGTCTGCGCCTGATCAAGGCATGCTGTATCCCTTGCAGTACAGAGGATTTCTGTAAAACTGTTTGGATTCCAGAAATCGAGGGGCCAAAGGCCTGGTCAAGGCACGCTGGATCCCTTGCAGTACAGAGGATTTCTGAAAAGCTGTTCAGGTTCCATAAATCGAGGGCTCCGTGGCCTGGTCAAGGCATGCTGGATCCCTTGCAGTACAGAGGTTTTCTGAAAAGCAGTTTAGGTTCCCGAAATCATGGAGTCCATGGCCTGGTCAAGGCACACAGCATCCCTTGCAGTACAGCAGATTTCTGAAGAACTGTTTAGATTCCAGAAACTGCGGGGTGCATGGCCTGGTCAAGGCACGCTGGATCCATTGCAGTACAGAGGATTTCTGAGAAACTGGTTAGGTTTCAGAAACCACAGGGTCTATGGCCTGGAGAAGGCTCACTGGAACCCTTGCAGTACAGAGGATTTCTGAAGAACTGTATAGATTCCAAAAACCACGGGGTCCATGGCCTGGTGAAAGCATGCTGGATCCCTTGCCGTACAGAGGATTTCTGAAGAACTGTTTAGGTTCCAGAAACCACGGGCTCTGTGGCCTGGTGTACACACACTGGATCCCTTGCAATACAAAGGATTTCAGAAGAACTGTTTAGGTTCCAGAAACTACTGGGTCCATGCCTGGTAAAGGCACGCTGGATCCCTTGCAGTACAGAGGATTTCTGAAGAACTGTTTAGGTTTCAGAAACCTCGGGGTCCACGGCCTGGTCAAGGAACACTGGATCCCTTGCAGTAGAGAAGATTTCTGAAAAGCTGTTTAGGTTCCAGAAATCGAGGGGTCCATGGCCTGGTCAAGGCGTGCTGGATCCTGTGCGGTACAGAGGATTCCTGAAAAACTGCTTAGGTTCCTGAAATCGATAGCTCTGTGGCCTGGTCAAGGCACGCTGAATCCCTTGCAGTACAGGGGATTCCTGAAAAGCTGTTTAGGTTCCAGAAATTAAGGGATCCATGGCCTAGTCAAGGGATGCTGGATCCCTTGTAGTACAGAGGATTCCTGAAGAACTGTTTAGGTTCCAGAAACCACATGTTCTGTGGCCTGGTGAAAACATGCTGGATCCCTTGCAGTACAGAGCATTTCAGAAGAACTGTTTAGGTTCCAGAAATCGCGGGGTCTTTGGCCTGGTCAAGGCACAGTGGATCCCTTGCAGTTCAGAGGATTTCTGATGAACTGTTTAGATTCCAGAATTCGTGAGGTCCATTCCCTGGTCAAGGCATGCTGAATCCCGTGCGGTACCAAGGATTTCTGAAAAACTGTTTGGGTTCCAGAAATAGAGGTGTCCATGGCCTGGTCAAGGCACGCTGGATCCCTTGCGGTACAGAGGATTTCTGAAAATCTGTTTAGGTTCCAGAAATCGAGGGGTCCATGGCCTGGTCAAGGGACACTGGATACTTTGCGGTACAGAGGATTTCTGAAAAGTTGTTTAGGTTCCAGAAATAGAGAGGTCTGTGGCCTAGTCAAGGCAGGATGGATCCCTTGCTATACAGAGGATTTCTAAAAAACTGCTTAGGTTTCAGAAATCGAGGCGTACGAGGCCTGATCAAGACAGGCAGGATTAATTGTGGTTTGGCAGATTTCGAAGAACTGTTTAGATTCCAGAAACCGCAGGGTCTGTGCCCTTGTGAAGGCACACTGTATCTCTTGCAGTACAGAGGATTTCTGAAGAACTATTTAGGTTCTACAAATCCACGAGGTCCATGGTAAGTGAAAGCATGTTGGATCCCTTGCAAGTACAGAGGATTTCTGAAGAACCAGTTTGGGTTCCAGAAATCGGGGGTCCGTGGCTTGGTCAAGGCATGCTGCATCCTGTGCGCTGCAAAGGATTTCTGAAAAACTGTTTAGCTTCCAGAAATCAATGGGTCCATGGCCTGGTCAAGGCATGCTGGATCCCTTGCGGTACAGAGGATTTCTGAAAAACTCTTTAGTTTCTGAAAATCGAGGGGTCCGAGGCCTGGTCAAGGCACGCTGGTTCTTGCGGTGCACAGGATTTCTGAAAAACTGTTTAGGTTCCAGAAATCGAGGGCTCCATAGCCTGGTCAAGGCACGCTATATCAATTGCAGTACAGCAGATTTCTAAAGAACTGTTTAGGTTCCTGAAATTGAGGGGACTGTGGCCTGGTCAAGACACGCAGAATCCCTAGCACTATATAAGATTTCTGAAAAACTGTTTAGGTTCCAGAAATCGAGGGGTTTGAGGCCTGCTCAAGGCATGCTGGATCTTGTATGGTACAGAGGATCTCTGAAAAACTATTTAGGCTGCAGAAACTGCGTGGTCAGTGGATTGGTCAAGGCACGCTTGAATCCTTGAAGTACAGAGGGACTTCTGAAGAACTGTTTAGGTTCCACAGACCCTGCGGTCCATGAGCCTGATCAAGACACGCTGGATCACTTGCAGTACAGAGGATTCATGAAAAACTGTTTAGGTTCCAGAAATTAAGGGATCCATGGCCTAGTCAAGGGATGCTGGATCCCTGGTAGTACAGAGGATTCCTGAAGAACTGTTTAGGTTCCCAAAACCATGGGGTCCATGTCCTAATGATGGCACGCTGGATCCCTTGCAGTACAGAGGATTTCAGAAGAACAGTTTACGTTCCCATAACCACGGGGTCCATGTCCTAGTGATGGCATGCTGGATCACTTGCAGTACATATGATTTCAGAACTGCTAAGGTTCCAAGAAGCCATGGGGTCTGTGGACAACTCACAGCCATGCTGATATCCTTGCAGTACAAGAAGTTTCTGTAAAACTGTTTGGATTCCAGAAATCCGAGGGGCCAATAGCCTGGTCAGAGCAAGCTGGATCCCTGCAGTACAGAGGATTTCTGAAAACCTGTTTAGGTTCCAGAAACTGAGGGGTCCATGACCTGGTCAAGGCATGCTGGATCCCTTGCAGTACAGAGGATTTCTGAAAACCTGTTCAGGTTCCATAAATCGAGGGCTCCATGGCCTGGTCAAGGCATGCTGGATACCTTGCAGTACAGATGATTTCTGAAAAGCAGTTTAGGTTCCCGAAATCATGGAGTCCATGGCCTGGTAAAGGCACATGACATCCCTTGCAGTACAGCAAATTTCTGAAGAACTGTTTAGGTTCCAGAAACTATGAGTGCATGGCCTGGATCAAATGCGCGGATCCATTGCAGTACAGAAGTTTCCAGAAACTGGTTAGGTTTCAGAAACCACAGGGTCCATGGCCTGGAGAAGGCTCACTGGAACCCTTACAGTAAAGAGGATTTCTGAAGGACTGTATAGGTTCCAAAAACCACGAGGTCCATGGCCTGGTGAAAGCACGCTGGATCCCTTGCCGTACAGAGGATTTCTGAAGAACTGTTCAGGTTCCAGAAACCACAGGCTCTGTGGCCTGGTGTACGCATGCTGGATCCCTTGCAATACAAAGGATTTCAGAAGAACTGTTGAGGTTCCAGAAACTACTGGGTCCATGCCTGGTAAGCACGCTGGATCCCTTGCAGTCTGGAGATTTCTGAAGAACTGCTTAGGTTTCAGAAACCTCGGGTCCACGACCTGGTCAAGGAACACTGGATCCCTTGCAGAGAGGATTTATGAAAAGCTGTTTAGGTTCCAGAAATGGGGGTCTATAGGCCTAGTCAAAAAATGCATGGATCACGTGCAGTACAAAGAATTTCCTGAAAAGCTGTTTAGGTTCCATAAATCGAGGTGTGCATGGACTGGTCAAGGCACACTGGATCCCGTCGGAGAACAGAGGATTTCTGAAAAAGCTGTCTAGGTTCCAGAAATCCCAGGGGTTCGTAAGCCTGGTCAAGGCATGACTGGATCCTTTACAGTACTGAGGATTTCTGAAATGCTGTTTAGGTTCCAGAAATCGAGGGGTCTATGGCCTGGTCAAGGCATGCTGGATCCATTGCAGTACAAAGGATTTCTGAAAGGCTGTTTTCATTCCAGAAATTGAGGGGTCCGTGGCCTGGTCAAGGCACGCTGGATCCCATGTGGTACAGAGGATTTCTGAAAAGCTGTTTCGGTTCCAGAAATCGAGGGGTCTTTCGCCTGGTCAAGGCACACTGGTTCAATTGTGGTACCGCAGATTTGTGAAAAACTGTTAGGGTTCAGAAATTGAGGGGACCGTGGCCTGGTCATGGCATGATGGATCCCATCCAGTAAAGAGGATTTCTGAAGAACTGTTTAGGTTTCGGAAACCGTGAGGTCTGTGGCCTGGTCAAGGCATGCTGGATCCCTGGCAGTACAGAGTATTCGTGCAAAACTGTTTTGGTTCCAGAAATCGATGGGTCAGTGGCCTGATCAAGGCACAATGGACCCCTTGCAGTAGAGAGGATTTCTGAAAAACTATTTAGGTTCCAGAAATCTAGTGGTTCATGGCCTAGTCAAGGCATGATGGATCCCTTGTGGTACAGAGGATTTCTGAAAAACTCCTTAGGTTCCAGAAATTGTGGGGTCCGTGGCCTGGACAAGGACGCTGATTAATTGCAGTACAGAGGATTTCTGAAAAACTGTTTAGGTTCCTGAAAATGAGGAGGACCGTGGCCAGGTAATGGCATGCTGGATCCCTTAATGGTACAGGATTTCTGAAAAGCTGCTTCAATTCCAGAAAGTGAGGTCAATGGCCTGGTCAAGGCATGCTGGATTCCGTGCAGTACAATGGATTTCTGGAAAACTATTTACATTCAAAATCGAGGTTCCATGGCCTGGACAAGGCATGCTGGATCCCTTGCTCTACAGAGGATTAATGAAGAGTTTTTAGGTTCAGCAAATCGAGGGTCCGTGGTCTGGTCAAGACCACGCTAGGATTTATAACGCGTACAGAGGATTTCTCAAAAACTGTTATGTTCACTGAAATTGAGGGACCATGGCCTGGTCAGCGGCATGATGGATACATGCCGGAACAGCATTTCTGAAGAACTGTTTGGGTTCAGAAACCACAGAGCTCATGCCCTGGTGAAGACATCCTGGATCCCTTGCAGTACAGAGGATTTCTGAAGAACTGTTAAGGTTCCAGAAACCACGGGGTCCATGGCCTGGTCAAGGCACGCTGGATCCCTTGAAGTACAGTGGATTTCTGAAGATCTGTTTAGGTTCCAGGAACTACGGTGTCTGTGGCCTGGTCAAGGCACCCTGGATCCCTTGCAGTGCAGCAGATTTCTGTAGAACTATTTAGATTCCAGTATTCATGAGGGCCATGGCCTGGTCAGGGAATGCTGAATCCATTGCGGTACCGAGGATTTCTGAAAAACTGTTTAGGTTCCAGAAATTGAAGTGTCCATGGCCTGGTCAAGGCATGCTGGATCCCTTGCAGTACAGAAGATTTCTGAAAAACTGTTTTGGTTACAGAAATTAAGGGGTCCGTGGCCAAGACAAGAGACACTGGATCCCTTGCAGTACAGAGGATTTCTGAAAATCTGTTTAGGTTCCAGAAATCGAGTGGTCCGTGGCCTAGTCAAGGGACACTGGATCCCTTGCAGTACAGAGGATGTCTGAAAAACTGCTTAGGTTTCAGAAATTGAGGGGTCCGTGGCCTGGTCAAGATGGGCAGGATTAGTTGCGGTACAGTGGATTTCTGAAGAACTGTTTAGGTTCCAGAAACCGAAGGTTCTGTGTCAAGGCGAAGACACCCTTAATCCCTTGCAGTACAGAGGATTTCTGAAGAACTGTTTAGCTTCCAGAAACCGCGGGGTCCATGGCCTGGTGAAGTAGGCCCCCACATAATTATGAAGTGAGCCCTGGTAACTCACGGATTACTACTGCCATTGACTTACAATGGTAAGGTCCAGTCATACATCCTAAAGCTTATAAAGTGTAATTCCAACACAGGTACACACCATAGAAGTAATAAAGGCTGGATGCTTGAAACAGAGAAATCTGTCAGTGAGCCGCCCCCATCCAAAAAAAAGGGAAAATCCTGATTGGTGGAGAAGATTCAAAAACAGTGCAGTTCAGTAATAGTAATTGCACTGCTAAACTTACATTTTATAAGTGCAAGGGTTATACGACACTTCAGGGACACTGTAGTGCAGCATGAGAGGGGTGCTGCACATCTGAGGTGCCGTCTTTCAGATGAGACATTAAACTGAAGTCCCATTTGCCTGGATTGGTGATAGTTCAGGTGGATATTAAAGATCCCATGGCATTTATCGGAAAGAGTAGGGGAAGGTTTTTATTAATAAACAGAACAATAAATCGGAAAAACAGTAATACAATTCATGGAAAATAATTAGAAAAAACATAAAGAGAATATCAGCAATACTCAATTCTCTGACAGCATAATGATTCAACCTATTTTGTCTTTCAAAAAGGAACCTCTTCCCACCTCATAAGCCATACATTTTGGACAAATAGTTAGCTTAGAATCACATTGTAACAACAAATCATGTTCAACATGTTGAAGAACTTCAAGTGGTGAGTGGTATAACTGTTGTAGAGTAAGGTGACATCTGGCATGCCATAAATGAAACTTGAACATAGTGAACAGCAACTGTACTACATCTGCATTCAGCAAAGTAGAATGTAACAAAAAACCTCCTACAACTTCCAGATATGTAACAGCACGCCAGAAAGGCTGGCTCCAATGGGCAGAAAGGGTCATCCAGAATTCTTGCACAAAGGGGCAGGAAACAAAAAAAATGGGACATTGTTTCCTCCTGATTATTGCAAGTATCCCTCAAACAAGTACGTTCAGTAACCATTTCATGCTTTAAATTCCCCCTGACATTGAGACGCCCATGACAACTAAGCCATAAAACATCCCATAATCTAGGTGGAATCCGTTTATCTACCAAACTTTTAAGGAGGTTATCAAAATGACCATCCGGTACATCCTTAAAAATGGGCACTATGGAATGTGCTTTAGATTGTAGGACATCATAAATATATCTGCACGATTTGCAATACACATGGGCCGGAAGTAACTTCCATCTATTAAGTTTCGATATCACAGCTCCGACATGAATCGGGTAACTAGGAGTGTGTACATTTTTCTGGCTCAAACCTGGCCACTCTGAGGACAATTTAGGTAACCAACCATATGCATAAATCACCCATAACACAGAGTGTGGACAACTAAAGTCTAGTAAATTCCTATGAAAAATAATACTATAGTAAAAAAGTAATCAGATTCACACAATTCCTATTGCACACCCTGTGCAATAGGAAGATACAACACATCTCTTTTAATGGGATTTAGGCAACTCCCCCAAATAATCTAAAAAAAGGTCCCAATAAAGTGGCTTCCAAACCAGAAGGAATGGGGTACACCGCACTAAGGTATAAAAATTGAGGGAGAAGTAAAGATTTAGTAATGATAACCTTTTCCTTTTAGTTTGTTGCCAAGACTTCCATAATCTGATTCTGGACTGAACTGCCTCAATTTTAGCTGACCAATTAAGAACGATTATCACCTTTACCAAAATCAATACCTAAAATTCGGACCGTTCCCAGTACAACAGGAACTACTTGCAGCTCCATAACCTCAGGAATGGCAGTATGTAGAGGATAAAAAAAAACTCTTAGATTTATTAAGGGAGGAACCTGCAACATCCGAAAAATTAGAAAAATGTTGTAACACCTAATCTCCTGGGGTCAGATCAGCAACAAAGACACAGACATCATCAGCATAAGTCGAAATTTTGGCCTCAAGGGTAGTATGAGGGGAAGCAATATCAAGAATCCGCACATCTTGGGCAATTGTATGTAAAAGTGGATGGAAACTAAAAACATAAAGCAATGGACTCAGAGGGCAGCCTTGTCTCACCCCCCGAGGAATAGCGATATAGGAACCCAAGTAACCATTTACCAAGGGCATAGCATAAGCATGACTATAAAGCAAAGCAATCCAGGTTATAAAGTGATCAGGAACGCCATAGGTTCGTAAAACCTGAAACAAATAACTATGCGGGACCTGATCAAAAGCCCTTTGTTGATCCATGGACATAAGAAAACCCTTTATAACATCAACTTTACCAAGCTCTATTAGTTCCCAAGCAAAAGGAGATTATTATAGATAGAGCTGCCCTGTACTGAATAGGATTGGTGTAGGGAAATCAAGTGGAGCTATGGACAACAATCTGGTATTCAATATTTTCATTAACATTTTAAAATCCGATATGAGACTTAAAGGCCTCCAACTGAAAGTAAAGTTCTATCACCTTTGTTATATAACAAAATCTGAATTGAAGTACAAAATGGAAATCGAGAGTGTGACGTTGCAAACCCAATTAAACACTACTGTGAGCACATCACAAACCAAAGGACTACAGGTTTTATAAAATTCTGCAGGCAAGTATCAATACCAGGCACCGTGTTATTCCGGAACAGGAAATTTCCTTTAACCTCATCAACACTAATCGAGCAACTAAAGCCGTAACAGTATATCAGAACAAGGGCAATATGGAGAGGAAAGGAATTGTTCTACACCAGCACTACCCACTGGAAATGCAGCATATAAGTATGAAAAATGCGAGGAGACTGCTCGCAAGATATCCGGAAATGCAGTGTAACTAGTACCAGCAGTATCCACAACTTCAGTCAGAAGGCGATCCACAGAATGCCTATGACTACAATCCAAAACATCCCCCAAAGCAGATTTATTAGCAGAACAAACCCTATGTTCAAGTAACAGGGAAGTAGCTCTAGTATAGTGTAGTGCAGCCATTTATTCTTTTACATTCTGTACCTGTGCTGTCAAAGATAAGCCTTGTGAGCATACCTCTCAACTGTACCACATTATGAGGAACAGTCCTCATTTTACTTCACAAAACTCCCTGTTCCATATTGTGAGGACTTGTCCCACATTCAATGTTAACATTTTAAAGCAAAAATCCATAGTAAATGATGCAAAAATATATTATTCAATTAATAACAGACTTTCTAAACATAAATGCAAACATTTTAAGTGTTCTGAGTCTCCTAGGTAAAGATTTGATTAAGTGTTCCACATTTTGCTCATTTGTTCCACATTTGAGAGGCAATGTTCCACATTTGGGGACAAAAGGTTGAGAGGTATGCTTGTGAGTGTATAGCTGAATATAATGTTTCCAACTGCATATGAAAGACAAATATCTCTTATATTTAGTCACTGCAGCATATTTAGATGTCCTCCTAGCCAAGTAGAGATTTCAGATTTAGTGAGTAGCCACCAATCTAACAAATCTTCGGAAAGTCCAGCTAGTGACATACGAGCTTTCAACAAATCATGAACTTGGGCCAAAAACCTGTCATCAAGTAACAGTAAAGAATTCAGTTTCCAATATCCCTGCCCCAGTTTAGCATGAGGGCCTACCCCTAACATGGCAGTTACCACATTATGGTCTGAAATCTCTACTGGAATGGTTTGAGCTTTAATCACCCTCAAAGCTGCAGAGACAAAAAGAAAATCAATCCTAGTGGATAAGGCGCCTTTAAAAAAAGTATGTCCACCAGTAGGATGACAAACCCTATAAACATCCTGTAAACGACCCTGGACAATAGTGTGATTGAGACAATGTGTATCACAGAAATCCTTATCAGTCCGGGCCCCGATCTGATTTATGCACTACACAATTAAAGTCACCACCCCATATGAGAAAGCGTGATGTGAACAAAAGTGCTGCTACCTCACGAAGAGATCCACTCGACCGTTCTTCAGTACTGGTGCATAAATCACAATTAATCTCCAAGTGTAAAGTAAATAAGTAAATCCAATATTAAGCAGTTCAACCAACTTGGGAACATGAACCATCACCCCTAAACAACACCCCAGCACCACTACATGTGTCTAATCCTAAAAAAAAAAAGAAGGACCCCATCGCCAAAGCTTTTGGCCATATTAACCAAAGGAAGGGTATTAAGATGGGTATCCTGAATAAGACAAATGTCACACGCCAAATCACTCAAAAGTTGAAAAGTAATCAGGTGCCTACAAGCATTTTTCACCTGTTCACATTGAGGGTGGCTATAGTGAGATGAAATGCCATGGCCATGAAAGAGAATCAGATAAAGGGTGAAAATAAAAATAAGTCAACATCAAGTAACCCTTCCCTTTCTAGTACTTCTCCGGGGTCTCACCCCCGACCGCGAGGGTCGAGTATCCATAGACAACTCCTTTGATTTATCATTCTCAGAATCAGAGGATACCATAGGTTGTGAGGAGGTGTCAGAATCAGCTTCCACATCAGAAGACTGAGTGTGATGGGACAGGACCTTAAATTTATTACTTAAGGGAACAGAGCCACCAGGAGAAGATGCTTTAGCCAATTTGGCCCTACCTGTAGTCTATTTTTGAGCCTGTTTCTTTGTCTGAACACTAGGCTCAGGAGGGGGCAATAATAATATCCAGAGGTTTGTCAGGGACAGACACGGGTTCAACAGGAACCAGAGAAACAACAGAAAGTGGGGGAACATAGAGGAAGGGTCCTGTACAACCGGTCATGGAACTTCCTGTAAAGGAGGCTCAGAGGAAGGTTCAGATACAGAAACCACTGACTGGGGAGCAGGCACTGCAATATCAGGGCATAAATGGGGACCAGTGACTACCTTAACATGCAAAGAAAGGGACTTCACCGTAGCAATATCCTTTTTTGGGGCATTAAGAAGGGTCACATCCTGATCCGGGCTATATTCCCTATTATAGGAAGCCCAAGGACAGGATCTAAAACCATGACCTAGTTCTTCACACAGGTTACACTTTAGTTCAGAATTACAATCTGCACTAGCATGGCCAAAAGATAAACAAAGGATAAATCATAGTCTATCACAGGCTGCACTGAGATGGGAAGCGGAGCCACATTTAAAACAGGTATGAGGCTGCCCCACATAGAAGCAATGCCCCTGTTCCCTACCTAAAAACAAACTATTAGGTAAGTGTATGGGACCCTCATTCGCATTTCTAAGTCACACCCTATAACGCCAACCACCAGTCCACAAGTGTTCAGAGTCAAATATAGGCTGTGGCAACCCCAAGACATTACAGCATTTAGCAAACCAATGCGTAATATCACTAGCTGCTACATTCTCATTTCGAAACAAAATGGTGACAGTTTTAATAGAAGGTCTAGGAAGTGGATAGCCCAAATTGGTAGCCACAACTTAGTGTATTTAAGAGTATCGTATATTGTCCAGAATCGATCTAATCCTCTAGGGCTTTGAAAACTAACATCATATAAGGAAGAACCTGATGCATGAATCAATGCAAATATTTTGTTTGTAAAAAAACAAAGATCCTTTCAAAAGTGACTTTCCCATATAGAGATGGTCTAGAGTTACGCCAAGACCCTCAATATACTTACATGACTGCATTCCGTTGTTGAAGAGAAGGGGGGGAGTTACAAAATGTATCCCTTCTATGAAATTCTTCCCAAGTAGATTTAGCCTTGTCCCCAGGGTCAGGAGAAGGGCCCAGAGGAGGGTCAGGGAGTGGGAAATCCATGTCCATTCTATCACCCTACGCTGGTCCCCGAGAGCTAGGGCCTTCATCACCCAAAGAGGAGGGAGGCAAAGAAGAACTTTAGCCAGCAGAGTAGTATCCAATGCAGGATGCTGAACATCCTCAGCATGCAAATCCAAATCCGGGCTACCAGGCAAAGGTGGAGGCATGTCTATCAAGGAGGGCTGTTGCCCTCCACAACCAGGTATCGGGCTATGGGCAGGGTCAGGTATCCAGTGCCCTGAACCACCTGGTTTCCAACCCACTCCGCAGAGTGGCCTCTAAAGAGACAGGTAGTGGGCTAGAACAAGGCACAGAGCAGGAGCAGGCAAAATAGGTGAGACAGTCTGTGCATTAGGAGGTGAAACACACAGTCTAGGATGCATAGTATACAAGTTCACCAAGCAAAGTCCCGCTGTGTTCAAAGGCGGAGAAGACACTGCTTGATCCAGATTTGTAGGAACTGAAAATTCCAACAGAGCATGGTGCAACACTGGTAGGACCGGTGCTACAGAAGATTGTTGCCTACTCTGCACCTCCAAAGAGCCCGAAGGTACCGCATCCGTAATGAAAGCAGGAAGATCCTCCACAGCCCCTAGTTCTGGCGATAGAGTCCGTGTCCCAGGAGAGGCCCACTCAAAAGGGCAAACGTCATCAACAACAGCAAGTACCTGGTCCTGATGTGCAGCAAGGAGGGACTTCAACCAAAGTTCATCTGCAGGCAAAAAATCTGACAATGCAGAGGCAGACTGAGCAGGTAAAGATTCATCTGGTACAGCAAGATCCACAAGCATATCAACAAAACGGTCAGATGTCCTCAGTGCTTCAGACTCCAAAGCTGGACCTGCAGGAGCGGAGCTCTGCTCTCCTGCAGGTACACCAGCAGGCTGACTGGGTCCCATGAATGAATCCATGGTCCAACAGTGCCCCCACATAGAGTAAGGGAATTTCCCTGGTGTCCTGGCCAAATTTCCCTCATTCACTAAAAATACCACCAACAGCTTAATCTGGTTCAAGGTCAGTTGGCATTCATCTGTATCCCCCTCCTCTGGGTCGTGCCTGAAAATAGGCAGGATTTGTCTAGTGCACTTACCCGGTTAACAAAATGAAATAAAGAAATAAATTAATTAATAAGCTTGAACTGCACTTCCAGGTGGTTGAAGGCACTCCGTGCTTGTGCCTCTCAACATACCTGAGAGTGCTGTACAGGAACAGTAATCCACACCCAATCATGTTGTATTGCTTACATATGTAAAGGCCTCCCTCCCTGATGTCTAGGGGTATGATGGTAACAGTCCTGGGGAGAGGGTACCCCAACTATGCAGAAACACAGTCCTGGAGGAAAACAGTAAGATGGCAGCATTCATCTGGATAATGTCTTTGAGCCAGATGGTGATTCCAGCCAGGGGAGATGCAGCTTTTCCGGGGGCCAGGGTGCTAGAGAGGGGGCAATTATAGTTACAAACACACCGTGTAGTTTCATTTAGTGATGCCAATGTTTCAGGAATCCTTTTAAAGGCAATGTAATTACCCTGAAGTAAAACATAACTCAAGGTTACTCCATGGAACAGGGGGCATGACAGCATATAGAAGGCAGAAACAGTTGTACAGGGCCATGACTCAGGCTTGTGACCGACTGGTTAATTCTTTCATGAGGGTCCCACAGAGCTAGAACAAGCCCCCTTAGTGGCAGCAGCACTTCTTCTCTGTCCAGACATACTCCCAAGCACACCGGGTTCTAATCGATGTCCTCTCCTAATGCAGCTCTCTATTCTCCTACACTGCCAGCCTGTCACACCAGCCAATCCTCCTTCCACTGGTCAAAACCGAGCTCCAAGCATCCCAGGGCATCTCCAGCCCAGGCGATCCTGGAGACACATCAGTTTCTTATACCGCAAAGCAGGCCTTCCACTTGTGACTGATGGAGTGCCATGCTGGAAAGGGGCTGTGGACTGTCACCACTGTGCCGCCCAAGCACCAGTCGCTTAATTACTGGACACCTCTGCCTGTCCACCACGGTGCTGCAGTGCATGAGGTGGAACCTCCATACTCATCAGGCTGTGACTCCCAAAATTAGAAATGGGTTCCCAAACGGGCCGCACAGGCATGCCACGGCTCCAATTATCTCTGCAACTCCTCAATTACCCAGCTGACTACCACATGCCACCTGTTGAGACCTCAGAACCAGGCAGTGATGACATGGCCCTCCTTGGCCTCAAACTCCCTGCCTTTTTTCCCCCGCTGGCTTCCTCAAAGGTGCCAAAACTCTCCCATAAATCTCCTCCTGGGAACCAAGACTCCACTCGGCCCACAGGCAGGCCATGGCCCCAGGCCATAAAAGAAAAAGAGGGAGAAGAAGGCCATATAGTAAGCACTCAAAAAGGGGGTACTTACATATATGTCCATTATATAGTGTTCATTTTAGATGTGTTCACTTTGGTGCATTACTGTTTATTGTTGTGCAATACAGGGCAATATATACTGTTTCCTTACAGAGTGTTGTGATGGGAGGATTGTGATAACGTTTGTGCATCATACCTTTTTTTTTGTGCAAACCTTAATTTTATTCCTTTTATTTAAAAATGTAGAGCATTCTGCTTTGCTTGACTTTCTTGCCACCCTTTTTGGAACAGTTCAGAATTGTGTCCTGTGTCACACTGTCCAATGACATTTTCATTAGGTGAACAGCCCTGAGTAGAGTAATCTAATCTATTCACACAGACAGCAGCTGACAGCTCCTGAGAGGCATCCAAAGTCTCCAGCACTCTTATTTGCATAGCATGGATATAATCTCTCTTGAAGGAGTAGATGACTCTATAACCCCTCTCCCAAGGTCAGGAGCATAACTTCAGAGCTACCATCCTGTGTTTCAGGATATTCTCCAAGGAGGCTTTTCCTGTGGCCTAAAGTCACACATTTCTTTGTGCCCCCATCCTGTTCCAAACAGTCAAGTCAGGCTGGGGGGGGACACACAGCATGATCACAGTGACCATTTTCCTGGTGCTTTCAAGCACCCAACTAATACAACTGGTGAGCCGTCTAATTCCTTGCTTATCCCCAAACTCTCCTACCAGTGGGGCAGGGAGCATAGGGACGAGTTCCTAGTGCTACTGAGCACCGCAAGCATTTTCTCACTCTCCCTGCCACTTAAACAAAGCCACAGCAGGGCAAGGAGTATCACAGCACCCCCAGACCATTTTCTTTGGTGTCTCAGTGTGCCACCACACCTGAGGCCAGTGAGCTACCACAGAGGCCATTCTCTCAACTTCCAGGATGACAGCGTGCCACTGGCTCCCTATTTGCATATCCCCATTCCCCAGATCACATTAACATTTTTTAAACTCTCCTTCTGAGTGAAATTTATTTACAAAAATTACTACTTCTGCTAAAAGGAGAGGCATATTCACTATGAAAAGGGCAGATCATTCCTAGAGCATCCCAGTGAATGTGGATGGCCGTGCATGGAAGGACAACCAGGCAGACTCCGATTCTCTACAGGCCTTGGGCTCTGTTATGTCTTTGTGCCTGGAGCATTCTTCCCCAACAAAAGCAGACAGAAAAAAAAACGTGATTAATCCTGTGGCAACTGAGGGACATTGTTGCAGTTACAAATAAGTTGGATAATTCATTATAAAACGTGAGCTGATGCCACCCACATGCACATTTTCTCAACTGATCAGCACACTGACTGGTTTAGAGACTGTGATCCTTCATTCAGCCATTACCCAGCAACAGATTCAGGATTGTCAAGGGACTCAGAGAGCCACGCAGCAGTTACATTCTGGTGTCCTGTTTTGAACAGACCTGCAGCTAAACCTTGACTATCCCATTGAAATGGCATGCTCCCAAAGAGCACTAGGCCTTGTGACAGAGTTGGGCAAGATCCTGTCCCATTTGTAATGCACAGAGAGTTGAAAAGCAAAGATTTGTTTTTTTCCTGTTCTATTTTCCACTTGTCTGTCTCTTGTCTGATTACACAATCAAATCTTTCTTGTGGCACCTAGGAATTGGCCACCTGAAGGTCCCACAATTTCCCATTATCTCAGCTCCTTCACTTGCTATTTCTATTTTCCTTTCTCCCCTTGCTTCTCTGTGGTTAAAAAAATATATGTGAGCTGGCCCACCAGCAGAGAGGCATGGTGTCTGTCTGCAACGCCAATGTTCCAGGTTCAGGAACGGACCTGGGATGTTGGAGGGCTGGCAAGGGGAAGGAAGGTTTGAGTGTTCTAAGGACACTGTTCTTCTCCAGGGGAAGGGGGGTCATCTTCCCAGAGCAAGTTGGACCCCTAGAGGAGGGTGGGGGTTCACTACTACTGGCACCGGCATCTCAAAGAGGCATGCTGGGTGCCGACACTCCGCATCTCTGTGCCACTGCACGCCACCCTCCTCTACACTTAAGCAGCATACAAAAAAATTGCAGCTGCCCTTGGATGGTGCCTGCTCCTGGCTCCGTTTGCATCCCCGGCTCTCCCTGTTGACTGATTACGACAGCCACAGGTTTCTGGCTGGCCTCAACCCCACCCTGGGGAGCCAGGGAGACAATGTCGGTGGGCACCCTGCCGACAACCTTCTTCCATCGATGAAAGGTTCACCCGGTGCCGTGGCCTCACTCTGGGAGGCAAGCCTAAGGGTATCAACAACAGGGATGGTAAGATGGTAAGTACAGGAGGGTCGAGGCTGAGGTCAGGAGTTCAGGAGGAATAGAAAGGGCAGTGTACAGCAGAAATTAAATGTGAATCTTTATGTGACACTTGGATCCCTTAGTTTGCAAATATATATACTTATATTGTTTAAATGATTGCAGAAAACTATTTTGGTTTCTTAAAAAAATATCAGTCTGAAACACAGGGGACTGACCTTGAGATGTATTTTAACCTCCACATGCTAGTTTACAGAACTGTCAACAAGAGACCAGCTCTAGGATTGGATGTTCTAATAGTGTATGGTGGAACGTTGTTTCAACCTGATTTTCATCTCAGCTGAAACCCAGTTCTACCTCAGTGCAAAGGTCATGGAACGTTGTTCAACCCTTCTGTGGTAGAACAGTGTTTCAGCTGATTTGAAAACTCCATGAGCCACACACATTTCAAAAAAATGGAGGCAACAGTACGGGAAGCAGAAGCCCAGGATCAGCCAGATGGAGAAACATACGATGGTATGATCTGAAACTGGAATAAATCCTGCAGGTGTACAGTAGATCAACCAGGTACATTGTAAAATGTAGGATCAAACAGATATGTTAAATGTAGAATTACTCACTAAATTGCAGTTACTTCCTCTACTTCATATTTTCTTGCTAAGTGAGATGTCCAGATGCAATTTTTTCTTGAAAATCCTCCCACACTAGAGTGACTACCAATAGGAGTATGCGCTGCTTGACATAGGGACTTAATCCCTAGCAACCACACAATTCACCATAGCAACCAGCCCTATTTCCCAAAATAAGAAGCGTGAGAATGCATGGGATAGACAGAAGGAAACCTTAGTGGTAGGAAAGAGAGGGTAAGCTGCTGATCATTTAGGATCCAGATTTTAAGCAGGATGGGAAATGGGCAGACTATGTGGGCCAGGCGGTCCTTATCTGCCATCAAATTCTATGTTTCTGTGAGACAGCAATTTCTTTTTGAATTAACCATACACTATAAAAAAATACAGGTTGGGCAACCCTATGCAGAACCATTGTGTTGTGCCTCCTCGGGGTCTGATTCCCATGGACCTCTCAAGGTTCGCTCTTGAGGTCACATGGAATTAGACTCCTGTGGCAGAACACACTGGTTCTGCATGGTTGCCCAACCAGTATTCTCTATTTTTACTGCTCCTGTTAAGACTAGATGTACTCTTCAGGTCAGTCACAGGAAAGAAATTGACAAAGCCTTAATAGCAGTGGTGCAAGTGGTAGACAAGAAGTACAGGAACTCAGGTACCGCAAAATGAAATACAGAATAAAGATCCTCACTCTGAGGGATCGCTGTGTGAAGACATGTCTATCTGTTTTGACACTAGTAGATTCAGTTAGAGATATTGATTATTTCCAGCAAAATAGCACTGTTGTACAAGTCAAATGTTGTTCTGGAAACCCTGATTTCAGGTCACAAGGCTAGAAACTGTCATTATACTAATATACTAAAATGCCAGCAGAATAGGCCTAACGGTCTTTCGTGTCTGCTCGTTTGGTCAGTCCCCACCCTGGGAGCTGACCTTCCTGCCCCCCTCTCCCTGTCTGGCTTCTGCCTTCCCAGTTCCGGATAGTCTCACTGCATTGTTTTTTGCTTCCAGAACCCTTCCCCTGTACCTGTCCCACCCTCTCTTGAACCCCTCCACCATTTCTTCCTCCATCAGCCCCCTGGGCAGTGCATTCCATGGCTCCACCACCCTCTCAGTAAAGTAGCACCTCCTCCGTTCTCCCCTGAATCTCCCCCCTTCCAGCTTCCACCCATGCCCTCTAGTTGCCCCCCCTTCTTTCGGAGCTCCCTGACTGCTCCTCCCCTATTTACTCCCTTCATGTACCTGAAGACCTCCATCATGTCCCCCATTCCCTTCTCTCTTCAGTATGTACATATTTAGCTCTTTGAGCCTCCCCCCATAGGTCCTATCGCCCAAGCTCCAAATCATTTGGTTGCCATCCTCTGGACCTTCTCAGGAGTTCAAAGTCCCTCTTTAAATGTGGCCTCCAAAACTGCATGCAGTACTCAAGGTGCGGCCTCACCAAGCAGTTATACAGAGGGAGTATCCTTCCCTCCTTCTGGAGGTGATCCCCCTAGCGATGCATCCCAGCATCCTGTTGGCCTTGACTGCTGCCCTCCTACAAGTCTCCGAGGTTGTTCATCTTGACATCCACCAGCACTCCCAGGTCCCTCTCAGCCACTGAGACTTGTAGCATCTCTCCCCACCAGTGTACACTTGGCACGGGTTCCTGGCTCCCAGGTGCAGTACCTTGCATTTTCCTGCATTGAACCTCAGCTTCCGCTATCTAGACCACCTTTTCAGAGCCTCCAGGTCCCCTGTGGGGCCACCTCTCCTCCTCCCATCCACCACTGCATCCAGTTTTGAGTCATCCATAAAGAGATTCATCTCACTCCTGATACCCTTCCTTATGTCAAAGACATAGGCGTTGAACAGGAGGGGCCAAAGGACTGATCCCTGGGGACTCCACTAATGACCCTCCTTGGGATGAGACTATCCTTCCAACCACGACCCTCTGAGTCCGGTTCTGGAGCCAGTTTTCTATCCTTCTGATCATCTGGTTTCCCACCCCCATTTCTCCCAGATTATCCAACAGGCCCCCATGAGGAGCAGAGTCAGATGCTTTGCTGAAGTTAAGAAAGAGGATGTCCACTGGTCTACCCAGGTCCAAGGCACTCATCATCCAGTCATAGAACTCCACAAGGTTTGTCTGACACAATTTCCCTGGGATGAATCCATGCTGTCTATCACCCAGACACCCCAACTTTTCCAGGTCCCCCCAGTCTCTCTTTGACAAAGCCCTCCATCACCTTGCCCACCACTGATTTCAGGTTGACGGGCCTGTAGTTTTCTGCCACCTCCCTTGATCCCCCCTTTTGGATAGGCACTATATGTGCCACCTTCCAGTCCTGGGGCACCCACCCTGTCCCCAGAGAGATGCTGAAGAGCTCCACCAGGGGTTTCGCCAGTTCCTTCAGCACTCTGGGATGTAATTATCTGGCCCTGGTGCTTTCTCCATCTTAGGGACCTGAGGGCTTCCTTCACTCTCTCTGACATGATTTCCACCTCCGCTACCTCGTCCCCTGCTTTGCCTCCCCCACCTGCAGTGATGCCCCCAGACTCGCCAATCGATAAGGGACCCCCATCCTCAGTTTTACCATTTCCTCCCATGTATGATAGAGCCCCCCCCATTTTCCTTGGTGAAAACTGAGGTAAAGTACTCATTCAGTACCTCAGCCTGCTTCCCCTGGTCTTGTGCCCATCCCTCCCCTGTTTTAATCCTGCTAATCTGCCCCTTCACCCTTCGTTTTTCCCCAGTGTATCTTAAAAAACCCTTGTTCCCTTTTCTAATTTCCATGGACAGGTTCTGCTCCTTCCTTGCCTTAGCCACCCTCACCACACTAGTGGCCCTTCTGGCCATCAGCTTGTATTCCTCTCGGTCCCTTTCACACCTTGAGCACTTGAATTGCCTATAGGCTGCCTTCTTTCCCCTCACCACCTCTTGAAACTCCCTGGTCTACCAGCAGGGTTTTCGAGCCCCATCGCATTTTCATCTTATTCTTGCACAGGTGCTAGCAGCATCATGCACCCCCCTGATGATTTCCCACCAACTGTCAGCGTCCATGTCTGGCCCAGTCCTATCCAAGTACTCCTTAAGTATCCTTCCCATTTCCTTGAAATCCACCACCCTGAAGTCATTTACCTCCGTCTTTGTGCAGCCTTCTACCCCTCCTAGGTTCAGACAGAACCAGACCATGGCATGGCCCCCAATCTGATCACTGTCTGCCAGGACCACATCCAGTATCCACTCCTCCCTGGTCGGTTCCCCCACCAGCTGAGTTAAGAACACATCCTGAAAGACATCCAACAACCTCTGTTCCCTGGCCACCATGGATGTCATAGTCTCCCAGTCTGTTCCTGGCATGTTTAAGTCCCCCAACACCACCACCTTTCCCCTTCCCAATCTGCAGTTCCTCCCAACCTCTGCCACCAGACTCTCCTCCAGCTCCTCCACCAGGGCAGGGATCTATACACCACTTCAATTTCTCTCTTGCCCCTGTTATCCAAGGTGACCAAATCGTCTTCACAGTTCCTCCGCCTCCTCCGCTCCTCCGATGGCAATGCAGTTTTTGACTATTATTGCTACCCCTCCTCCTTCCTCCCCGTCCTTCCTGAACATGTGTAACCCTCCAGGTTCAGGTCTCGATGTGCCCTGCAGAGCAGGACTCAGTGACCGCAGCCACATCCCTCTCCTCAGTTAGCATCGCCTGGAGCTCAAGCATTTATTTCCAAGCTCCTGGCATTTAGGGACTACCTTCCACCCTTTTCCTAAACTTCCATTTCCCTTGTTCATGTTCCTGTGGGGATTCTGTCTTCCCCTGGTCCGCACCTTACCAGTCGGCCTTTTCCTCCATTCCTCCAGCTCCTCAAGGGGGTGGAGACAGAGTTCCTCCTTTATCGGACCCCCTCGACAGCCTTTTCTCCCATCCCTCCCCCTTCACAAGTTTAAACCCCACCTTTCATCAATGAACCCCTCTATTTTTAACTTAAGGATTTCTTTCCTCTCCGAATTGAGATGGAGCCTATTTCTAGCATACAGCACCTTATCCTCCCAGGTCTCCCGCCAATCTCCCATCAACCCATAGCCTCTGGCTCCACACCACTCCCTGAGCCACTGGTTTATCACCCTAACCTTCCTCTTGTGTTCCCCACTAGCCCTTGGCACCGGCAGGATTTCCAAGAAGGAAATTGTGCATCCTATATCATGGCAGACCCTGGCAAGCTCCCTGAACCTTGACTTTATCTCTAGCTCACTATTTCCCTCAATTTCATTGGTACCCAGGTGGAACACTTAGAAAAGAATTGGGAAGGGGAATGGAGGGCTATCACTTTAAACTCCAATGCCAGGGCACCAAGGTGTAGGTACAGACAAGTGCCGAATGGAATACTGTGAAAGCCAAGAATGAGCTGGGTGCAGATTCACCCTGTTACAGTTTAGTAGATGGGATGGGTCAGAAGCAGGTAGTTGGGTCAATATATGCACCGAATGTTGACTCCATGGACTTTTTAAAATAATTTTCTGTAGAAATGTTCCAGGGTCAGGGAAATGGGTACTGGGAAAGGATATGAATTGTGTTGGGATGAAATCCTGGATAGATCCTCAAAAAACCCTTTATTACTCCATACTGATATCCAATCGTGCCCTGATAGTACTCCATCTTGGGTTCGTGATGCGGTGCAACCCCGGGGAACCTAGCAGCTGGATCCAGCTATGCTTAATAAGTCACACATATAAGGAATATATGGCCACTAAAATCCAGGAGTTTCTACAGCACAACCACCTGGGCAACAAGACTCATGCAGTATGATGGGAGGACCTAAAAGTCTTTGTAAGAGGATGTATGACAGTTCATGCCAGTCACAAAAGGAAACGAGCCCCAAAACAGATACAAGCACTAACTACTAATGTGCAGGCCTGTGAAGTAGCCCATAAGGCAAACCCTACACCACAAGGTTATGAAGTGCTACAAAGGGTGAAATTACAGTAAAATAACCTGATGAACCAGCAACTAGAAAGACAGATATTACTAGCCAGACAGGAGCAGTATTTTAATGGCAACCACAGTGGGAGATAGCTGGCATGGCAACTCAAGGCTGGGGGGGGGTGTCCATATAAACACCTTGTGTAAAGAGGGTGGCACAAAAACTTCTGACCCTGGGGAGATTGGGGAATCCTTCAAAAGCTATTATCAAATCTTATATACGTCATGCCATACCTTTGGCCGGACAGCTAGATCAGTTTGCCAATACAGCACCACTGCCATCTGTTCCCAGTGATCTGGTTAGCTCTATCGATGCCCAGCTAATGTGGGAAGAAGTGGAAAGAGTGGTGTGCCAGCTCCAAGGAAGCAGGACCTCTGGGCCAGATGGCCTCCCCATAGACATTTACAGTTTTTCTCCCCCAGTTGAAGGAACCTCTACGGAATATGCTGCTGGAGACCATGGAAACAGGTATGTTGCACCAATCCATGTGGTCAGCCACCACAGTGGTCCTAACAAAACCCAGAAAAGACCCTAGGCTGTGTCCCTCCTACCGTCCATTCTCCCTACTTACAACAGACTAAAACACTGGCTAAGGTGATGGCAAGCAGATTGGAAGTGGACTTGCCCAGGGTTATTCACACCAACTAAGCGGGTTTTGTGAAGGGAAGGCAAAGGAAAACAAACATCACATATGGCACTAAATGTGCTATGGTATTGGAAGGTGGGTTAGCACAGGATCAAAGGGAGGACTGAGGGTGGAGGAATCATCACTCTTGATGTCAAGAAGGCATCTGACCATGTAGAGTGGAGGGTTCATGCACTACACTCTGGAGAGCTTTGTGCTGGGCCCCAGATTTCATAGTTGGGATAACTGCTGTACCATAACCAGACAATGCAGGTCCTGACCAATGGCCAGCTCTCCTAGTCCTTCACACTCACAAGAGGAACCAGGCAGGGATGTCTCTTGTCCCTCCTCTTATATATCCTTACTTTAGAACTTCTGGAAGCTGTACTCCAGAACTGGCAGGAAATAGAAGACTCCTGTAGGGGCACCACCCAGCATAAAGCGGCCCTTTTTGTGGGTGATCTTTTCTTATTTGTGCAGAACCCCTAATATGCCCTCCCTAGAGTGGCAGAGCTCCTTACCCAGCATGGATAACTTGCAGGACCAGATGGTAAGCTGGGAAAAAAGTTAAATTATGTTACTGAGGAATGGAAATGGAGATCGATGGTTGAGTCAGAGATTCCAGGTGAAGGTGGTACCAGCAGTTAAATATCTGGGTGCGGGTATACCAAATAAAGAATCAAAGCTCTTTGATAAAAATTACCCCCAACTGTTAAAGGGTATTAGGGCCCCTCTGGAGAGTTGGTCAGCACTGCTCCTGTCCATCCCAGGCAGAATCAACAGTATATAGATTTGTATTCTCCCCAAACTGCTGTATCTCTTCCAGGGGTTGCCTATTCAGGTACCAGGAAATTCTTCTCACAACTGAATACCTGCTTTAATAAGTTTATATGGAAGCATAAGGCTGTTACAGTGTGTGCCCACTATACTTCAAGGAGCAGGGAAACAAGGAGGTCTTGCTACCACACATGTCCACTACTGCCTGGTGGCACAGCTGGCCTTTCTGGGAAACATCGGGTCTGGAGACACCACCCTGGTTACAAATGGAGGAGGCCATGGCAGGATGCCCACCCTTCATGGCAAACTAAGCCCCAGGAATGCAAATTGGGAGATTGGTAAGATTGAAAACCATTTCACCTGAACCACAGCCCAGGCATGGATACTTGCTCACAATATCCCATAGGGTGCAGCTCTACCAAAAGCACAGTTTCCTTAGGCTTTCAAGGGGTGAATAAATTATGATATTTTCCTACACCAGGGCTTATTGTCCTGGGATAGGAAAGGCCTCAGTGTAGTGGAGAGGCTGTATGAGGGAGGAGTTTTAGAACCTTTTGTGCAACTCAAAAGAGTACAACCTGAACCCTGGCAGTTTCTTTGTGTACCTTATGCTCGAGCACCAATTTTCTAGAGATGAACTGGGGATGGTAAGGTCTTTAGACCTCTCTCCTATACAATAAATACAGTACAGGTCCCAGCCTAGGTCAAAACCATTATCAGACTACTATAATTTGATTGGGGGGGGGTGCCCTAATCCTCTGGCTCCAATTAAAGAACAATGGGCAGCAGATCTGGTGCAACCAATGCCTGAGGCAGCTTGGCAGAGGGCAATCCACCATGCCTAATATGCAGCCAGAAACAATAAATTAAGGCAAGTCCAATACAACCTTCTTTATAGGTCCTACTATACCCAGAGTAAATTTCATAGGATGAGGCCAGAATTTGATCCTACATGTCCCAAATGTAAAGTGAAAGATGGTACCTTTCTGCATCTAGCCTTAATGTCCCCCAAAAATAAAGAGTTTCTGATGGGAGGTCCACAGAATAATTGAGCAGGTCTTTACCACTATCCTCCCTTTCTCAGCACCAGAACTGCTACTGTGAGTAGACACACTAGTTCAGATCTCTAAGAAACAGCCTTTGTGAAGAGTGGCCCTTATCACTGTGAGAAAAAAAATAGACCACAACTGAATAGGCCCTTCCTGCCTAGTATATCCCAGTGGCCGAATGACCAGTTATAATATTTGTGAATAGAAAAGGCTCAGGATTTAGCAAATGGTTAAGAGGAGGTACTCAAAGCCTTGTGGGTCCCCCTTGTGGTGGCTCTGGAAACAGGCACCTTTTCCACATGAGGGCTAGTTTTGCACCATGAAGGAGGTGTGGGGGGGGAGATTGTAGTCTGTATATCACATACTAGATTACAAGATCAGTTCTACCTTTCCTCCTCATTCAGTTTTTCCCCCTCTGACCTAACTTAAAATGTTCAGTACCTGGTATCCTCACTGTAACAGTCTTGTTGCTGAAGACAGTTGTATCTTATAATTCTTCTGATGAACTGCTGCATGTATTTGCAATAAAAAGTTTTCAATAAAAACACTTTATAAAAAAAAATTGGAAAAATAATTAACAATGGCATTGTTTCTCTGGAGATACAATGAGCAGTCGATGGTGAATGAACAGAAGAGCAATGGGGCCACCCAGGTTTATATGCATCGATGTTGCAGGTCATCGCTGGTGGCCCCCAGCTATCAAAAGTTTCCGAGTGGCTCAGGTTACAGTTCCAAAGGTGTGGCCCAATTGACCTAAATGTCAATTGGTTATCCTCTAGTGCCTCTCCATATAAAGATGCTATCTCGTCACTCCACCTTGCCCAACTTGTTACATCCCCAACAAGGACTAACTATAAGACAGGAACAAGTACCCTTCTGAACTTGATACTCTCCAGTCACCCACAATGAATCTGCAACGTGGCAGTACATCCAGATTCTATGAGTGACCACTCCCCTGTTTTCTGCAGTTGGTCCAATAAATTCTGCAAGCCTCATCTCTGACTATCTACAGTAGATGTGGACATCTGGAACATCTAAAAAATGACCTCAGCAACTCTGACTGGTTCCCTTTCAAGGCCGTCAACGTGGCACTGGATTATTTCATAAAACAATTCAACGATGCTTGTGATACCCATGCTCCCATTAAGAAAATGAAAGTTTTTGGCAATTAAACCCCTGGATTACACGAACTCATTGCTATAATGAAGCACTGTGCCAGGCGTCAGACAAACAAGCAGATGTTCAGGAATACAAGACAATGAGGAATGCCTGTACATGTGAAATCTGTACCATGAAATCCAAACATCATAGGAAACACTCGCCAATACCTGGGAAACAGAAAAAGTTCTGGAGCAACATAAGCGATGTCACTGGGAAAGACTCTAGGGTCTCACCCTCCATGCTCATTATTAATGAAATTCCAACTCTGGACTGCTAAACATAGCAAACACATTCAACAACGCATTCGGAGACCTATCCAGCATCCTCTCTCCAGACTTCTTCACAGATAATGACTTGCCCAGTACCTACTGTCCTGCTAATAACCCCTTTGAACCACCTCTTTTTTACTTCAAGACGGGCACAGCATGAATGGCCAGGAAATACCTTACCAAAGTGTTAGGTAAATCACAGCATAGCAGTAATTCGCTGGATCTTAAGCTCATAGCTCTCACTCTCGAGGAAGTGCTGATGCCCTCACTAAGCTCATCGATCTATTGCTACAACTCTCACAATTTCCTCAAGTTGAAAAAATCAGTACTTGTCACCCCGGTGCACAAGAGTGGAGACAGGACCCATCAAGCAAATTACAGACCCATATCTATCCTCCCACCAATATCTAAGGCACTTGAGCGCATTGTTGCTGACCAACTGGTCGACTACATTAAAAAATACTCTTTCCAATGCCCGCAGCAACACGGGTTCCAGAAGGGGCACAGCACCCCCTCAGCCCTGATGGAATTCACTGGCATTATTCATCAATCTCTGGATCAGGGCACCATAGTAGGAGCTGCCTTCATAGACCTCAGTAAGACGTTCAATACTGTCCATCACTCACTACTCCTCCAACAGCTTACTGCTACTGGCCTCTCCTCTGATGCAACATTTTGGTTCAAAATCTATCTTGAAGACCGCTCTCAATGGGTGAAAATAGCCAACGTCGTGCCTGACCGACAGCTGTCCACTCTGGTGCGCCACAGGGCTCAATACTGGGGCCACTCCTATTCAGTATCTTCCTTAATAACCTTCCTCATTTCTGCCATCAAAGGATCCTCCTCTATGCAGATGATGCGGCCATCTACTCCTGCAGCCATGACCCCAAGCAACTGGAACTTCACTTTCAGAGTGGGTTTGCAGAAGTGGAGAGACTGGTTAGCTAAACATTAACTGATCCTCAGCTACAAGAAAACCAAAGTGATGATGTTCAGCAGCACCTGAAACAAGCACAAATTCCATACACTTATCATCAGAAACTGTCTTGGCATTCCTCTTGAACAAATACCACATTTCAAATTCCTGACGGTCACTTAGACAGTTGTCTATCCTATACTAAACATATAGATAATGGAGCCAGGGCTGTCAATGTCAAGACTGGTCTCCTACAAAGACATAAATACTGCCTTACTCCAGAAGCCCTCTGACTTGCTATATATATAGTTCCATTATATCCATTGTAGACTATGATCTTGTAATCTATGGAGCAGTCCCCAAGTCTTCGTGGTGCGGGATAGCCATTGCTCTGAACAAGGCATGCAGACTACTCACGGGGTCCACACATTTCACCCACACCTGTGATCTTTACACTGGAGACTGGTTGGCTACAGCTCTCTGGGAGGATCCAATACCAAACCAGCCTTTTGGCCAAAAAAGCACTTCTCTGCCTCCTGCCACCAGGCACTGCAAACCTGCTAAGCCGCTATTGTAGTTCACAGCATATGCGATGTTTGAACAGCCATCATCTCCATGTTCTTAGATGCGGACAGCCCAGGGCAATGCTCATTTGCCTACAGAGCACCTCACTTGTTTAATACTCTTCATGGTGATATAACTACCTACCTAAATTAGGACCATTCAAATTGAATTCGTCAACATCTCACAGCCAACCATTCTTGTGACTGCTTTATCTGAGACTCCATCTACTAGCATTCAATCTTCTCCTCACAACTGGATAACCCTGTATCTCCACTGTTACATAATAATTATGCGGCTACCCCCTTTGCACTTTGACAAGGCCCCTAGCTACTGCCTCTGTCCATCTCACCCCTGCCCGACCCTCCACACCAGCTTAACAAGGCCTATAGCTGCCACCCCTATCTTTTCTTACCTCCCTCCACCTCACCCCTGCCTCTACCCCACACCAGCTGACAAGGCCTATGCCTGCCACTTCCTACCTTTCTTTCTCCCACCTTTATCCTTCCCTCCCCATCTACACTCTCCTCCTATTAGAACGATAAAACTGCATATAGATATATATATTTGTTCACTTTATTTTATTGTTTTTGGAAACATTGTACATTTCCTCCTTTGTATGTTTTGTCTTCCCTCCCCACTGACATGGGATCTTTGTAAATTAACTGTCTGTACGCAGAGGTATTGTAATCTGAGAACAAATAAATAAATAAACAATTGAGGAGATATCCACAGTAAAGATCTATTGTTACAGTGAGTAACCATTCTAGCTTCATTGAGGAAATCTCTTCCATTGGGCCACAGCCTTCCCAAGCAGTACATAGCAACCCAGGGAGGATGGCAAAGTCTGAAATTTTATTTTTATTTATTTATTTTGAAAAGTTTCACCATGAAAAGCATACTGAGCTACAGTAGCTCATTTCCAGATGTGTCCTGGGGAAAAAGGAATATAGGGGATAGAGTATGAATACAGAATCAATAAAAATTTACATAGAGTTAAGACTGTACATAAAACTGTATAATTAAGGGAATAACAAACAATTTTTGGAGTAGGCAGGCAGTACTTCACATCATACATAGTCAATTTTCATTTAAATCGCATTTGTTAGTAGTCATAACGTAATCATATACATACACACAAAATACTTAAAACAGATATACTTTGCTTTTAACATGAGGGGTAGTAAAGAGGATATTGGAAAGTAGTAAGGGAGGACATTGACAGAACAGTGGGATAGGAAGAATGATTTATAGAAAGATGAGCCTGCACCTTCTGGGATGTAAAGCCCACAAAGGAAAGACAGGGAGACTGGAGTGGGAGGGAGGAGGAATACAGGATGAGTGGGAGAACATACTGGCACAGAAAGAGGTGAGTGAGGAAGAGTTGAGGCAAGGTGGGTGGAGATTGGGACAAGGGGAGGGAGGAAGGAAATAGCAAGGGAAGAGAAGTGAGGAGGTGGAGGGAAAGGCAAACCTTACCTAAGGAGCGGGATCCCAAGGTATGAACACTACTCGATGTAAACCCAGTTAGTGCTATAAGCTAGTGACATGCCTTGGGGAAGATGTGGTTAAAGGGTGGAAAATGAAACAAAGAAAAGGAAATATACTGGAATAAAGAAGGAGTTGGATCAGGTGCAGTTACAGGAAGGGTAATAGGAAGTCTAAGAAGACAGGACAACAAACAAGTGGACAGAGCACAGTGGATCTCTACTGGGAGGGAGTTCCAAATGTTTGGGAAGTGATAGAGAAGACAACTGAGAAGACTACTCCCTGAAGTAGAGAATGGGAACAGTATGAGGGTCCTATGGGGGAGTTAGGAGGGAGTTCGGGGGGTAGGAGAGATGGAGAGGAAGGTGTGGCGGTATGGTGGCAGGGAGCCAAGCCAGAACTTTCCAATTAATGAGGCAGTATGGGAAAGGCATCTGGCCCCAAGAGAAGGGAAGGAGAGAGCGGTATAGAGGTCACAGTGATGTGTACATGGTGGACAGGCAAGAGCAAAGCAATGGAAGGAGTTGAACAGAGTGTCCAGTCTAGTAAGGTTAGATTGGGGCAGTACTAGAGATTAGGTCTCAAAGTCAAAGACTGGGAGAATCATCTTCTGGATGATCTCTCGGTAGGCCAGCAGGGAAGGCAGCTACAGTGTCTATACAGAGCACCTAGTTTGGAAAGTAGATTTTTATGGCTAGCACTCACATGACTACGAAAGTCTGTGTTCCTATCGAGCCAGAGGTATTTGAAGAAGGAGACATCCTCGATTATGGAACCATCAAGAGTATGGAGTTAAGGGTGGCAGTAAGTCTGGCATGCTTTTGCCTGGAGCCAAAGGTCATAGAGACTATCTTTTTGGCATTTAATGACAGTTGATTAGAACTAAACCAGCACTGGACATTGTTAAAATCAGTTGGAGACTGAGTCGCCACATCAGAGGGAAGTACTGGAGGCAAACAAAACAGTATCGTTCTCATACAGGTGGATGTTTGCTGATTAGCAGGCAACAGGTAAATAATTTAGAAATATCTAGAAAAGTATCGGCCGAGTACCAAACCTTGAGGACACCTGTTTTTCCGGGAGAGGGAGTTGCCAATCCTGACCTGATTGCCACCTACCCACGAATTAGGAATGGAACCACTGAGTAGCAGTCTGAAGAGAGACCAGCCACTGCAAGCTTGTTAAGGAGAAGTGAGTGAGCAACAGTATCGAAGGCTTTGGCCAGAACAAAGATGGCAAGGCGATGTGTCCCTGATCCATGTCAAAGAGGATACAGTCAGTGAGCCAGAGAAGGGAGGTAGTGGTAGAGTGGGCCTTACAGAAACCAGACTGGAAGGGGGAAAAAGGAGAAAGCAATCAGGAAAAAGAAAGCTAGCCTGAGCTAAGTGTTCTTGGAGTTCAGCAAGGATCGGGAGCAGATATTTGGGGCAGAAGTTACCAGGGTTGGAGGTCACCACTTTTGTGAAGGGGACAACAGTGGCAAGTTTCTAGACATCAGGAACACAGTGACATGTGAGAGCGAGCTTCAGGAGAGTGGAGGGGAGAGCTACAGCGTGGGCGATAGGTGCAGGAGCATAGGGTCAAGCCCATCTGGGCTTTGCCCATGTGAGGGTTATGGACTGGGAGGCTTATAGGGAATCAACAGGGAGACTGGAAGGAAGGAGAAGCAAGGCAAAGAGGAAATAAGTGCAGAAGCAGGAGGAGGATGAGGAGGTATGGATGCAAGAAGGGTAGAAGCACCGGTGGTGAGGAAGGTGTTGAATTAAGTAGCTACAGTGGGAGGGTCTGAGATGGAGATGTCACCTACCTTTAGGACTGGGGTGGGGATTGGGAGGGGAGAAAATGAGGCATGAACAACCTTCCTGACTTTTAGAGAGCTGTTAAGGTTTTCTTGGAAGGTGGAAGTGAAGTAATCAGCTTTGGCAAGACGGATAGCCTTGGTGAAGGCTATGAAGGGAATGATATCTAAGCAAATCACCAAGAGAATCTGAAGCTTGTAAACCCTCCATGCCAGGTCACAAGTACACTGACAGGCCAGCAGTTCGGCTGATACCCAGGGGATGTGAAGGTCTCAAACCCTGGTGTTCATTAAAGGAGCATGCCAGTCTCAAGCATTTAGCAATAATGTTTTGAAGTAACTCAGGGCTGAGTCAACAGAGAAGGCATTGACAATGGGGGACCAGGTGGCTCCAACAAGTTCCTCATGAAGAGAGGACAAGTTTAAGGATCTAAAGGAGCGGAGTTGGAGGATAATTGATGGGACTCTGGGGCGATGGATTTTATGCACGTAGTAGACCATGTGGTGATCACTGAGTGTATCTGGCAGGATTCCTCAAATAACTACCCAATGGGGGTGAGAAGTCAGAACCAAGTCTAGCATGGTATGCTTACCTGACTTGTGGTTTAAACCAGTAGGTTCAGAGATTAATTGTTTTAGATTCAAGGAAGAGATGTGGTTACAGATTTTGGATTGGGTTCTGGACAGCCAGTTGATGTTGAAATCAGCAAGGATAAAAAGTTCACCAGTAAAGGAGTGGGTGATGACAACTGAGATTAGGTCTGTGATGGAGGAAGGGTAGGAGGAAGGGAGACTTGGGCAGCAGTAGACCCCATCCACAAAAATAGGGAGCATGGAAGGGACAGTTTTAGTAACAGAAGTTCGTAGGCATAAGGGGAAGAGGTATACTGGACGGTGGATGAGATATAAATGGCCACTCCCCCCTCCCTAGTAGACCAATCCTGATGAATAATGGAGTAACCTAGGAATGAGAGATAGTGGTGTGGGACCTCCTGTTTGTGTTAGAAAACCTTACCTTGCCCCTTTGAACCAGCTGCAAGTTGTGAGCTATGCCTTTATTGTGGAAGGCGTATTTTAGTTAGTTGTGCTCAGAAGATTTCTGAGCTGCAGGCTCTGATGTGTAAAGAGCTTTATCTTATTTTTCACAAGCACAGGGTAGCCCTGCACACAATCTAAGTTTCTTCCAAAGGTACTGTCTGAGTGCTCAGCTTTGAACCAAGACATCCAGCTACTGAGTTTATTACCCAGAGTACTCAGAGAGAGGCCTTACTACATACCTGGATGTACATAGAATTCTTTGTTACTATCTTGCTCATACTAGTTCCTCCAGAAAGGCACACCAGTTGTTTGTCTCGTTTGCCCAAAGGAAAGTAGGGGCACCAGTAACAAAATAGACGATGACCAAGTGGCTCATGAATTGCATCACGTTCTTTTATCAAAAGTACAATAAACCCTTACTGGGACTGGTCAAGGGTCACTCCACCAGAGGGGTTGTGACATCATTCGCATCCCTCTGGAATGTCTCCTCAGCGGACCTTTGTGCAGCCACTACTTGGAGTTCAGTACACACTTTCGTCAGGCACTACAGTCTGGACATTGCTTCCAGAAGGAGAGCAGGTTTGGGACTAGCGGCCCTTCAGGGACTTCTCTCCTGAGGTGCCTAGGGCTTTTTGCTTAGACAGTCCTCCACCCTTCTGACCTGGGTCTCTCTTTGGGTACTGCTTGGGACTCAGTCCTGTTGGTATTACCTGCCGCAAGAGCTCCCCCTCGAAGTAAGATAGTACAGTTACGTAAGAACTTACTGTTACAGTAAATCTTTGAGAGGAGCTCTTGCAGCAGGTGGCTTTCCCACCCACCTGCCCCCGAGGACTAGTGTTTCATTTTTCTCTTTGGGGGTTGGGAGATCCTCCACGGTTCTCCATCTTCATATCAGTTGGGCCTCCAGTGGGAGAATTGAGGCGGTGCTGGGGAACCACCCCCTTTATACCAGAGCTGACGTCAGGGCGGAGCCGACATTGGGGGCGGTCACTTGCTATAGACTGCTAGCTAGAAGTTTTCCAGGTCCCAATGCCTTGTGTCTTGGTCTTATTGGTATTACTCTGCTGCAAGAGCGCCTCGAAGAGCTACTGTTACGTAAGTTCTTACTTAACTGTACTTTCTCCTGCCTAAAACTAAATTTTTATTGACTACATGTACCTGTTGCACTGATTCGCCTTGCAATGTGTATGACTATGCTCCTTTGCACGCGCGCTCTCTCTCTCTCTCTCTATATATATATATATATATATACACACACATATACACTGTATTACTGTATATGAATTTTTGTAATGCTGTTAATATTGTTCATTTTTTCCTGCTGTTGAAGTATCTCATTTACCCCTCAACCCCAGGAAGTGAGCTGTTAGCAGCTTAGTATGTCTTTCCTAGTGAAACTTTGAAATAAATCAGTAAACTTTCCCCACTTTGTTTCTCTCTTGGCAAACAGAATTAAGGTTAGTGTAGGAGCCTGCAACAGTTATTGTTGGCCTGCAGCACCACTTGGGGGTATGTAGGTGTCATGCCCAGTAGCCATGGTTGGCCCCCTAGTAAAAGCTTTTTTCCTGGGTCCTAATACCTTCGGACCAGACCCAGAACTAGTAATTAGTGATAAAGATATTCTGAAAGATCAGCAGTTATAGTAAGTACATAACTTTCATTTCTAAGCCAAATGAGGTTGCCTTTTTTGTGAGGAAAAACTAATTTAAAACATTTATAAAATAATCAACTGTTGGTGAACTAGAAAATGTTACATAAATAAACCTAGATGCCTGGAATCTTTTATAGTGAAAAAAAGGTAGGTCAGATTTTTGCTCAGTTACGTTGCTCTGCTGTTTTAAGCAATAATGGTGCTGGGAGTCAGAGGTGAAGGAAAAAAAACATGGTGGTAAAATGATGGAACCAGATGGAGGGGATTTACTGACAAATGAGCAAAAGGGAAAAGAGAAAAACAAAAGGGGAGGGGTGAGGAGGGGGAGTGTGGGAGAGGGAACAGGGGGTTAGCAGGAGAGCGTAAAGTGAGCATTAGAAGAAGCTTTAGGAAGGCGATAGGTGAGAGACATATTTGGAGAGGAAAGCTTTTCCAGAGCTTGGCTGACTAGGCAGAGAAGACTAATAGAAAAAAGGAGCAGTGCACACTAGTGAGTAGCTGTTATTGAAACTGTTTTATTAAAGCATCTACAAATGTACTGAATAGGCACACAGGTATTTCACCTCTAAGCATGCTTCCACAGGACAGGAAGATTGACCCATAGAGGTTTTGTGGTTAGATGAAGAGTGTGCATCTGTAGAGCAGAGAGGATAGGGAGGAGTATAGGGGTTTCGTAGGGCAGGTAGGTGGGAAGGGAAGGAAAAAAGCCAGTATTTTGCAAGAAAGAAGGAGCACTGAAAGAGATACCATAGCTCAACAGAGGGGAGCAAGGTTGAGGCAAAGGGGCAGTGGTTGGAAGAGGTGGCACTTAGAACAGAGTGACAAGAAGCTGAAAGGTGGGGGCAGTCTGGCCAGAGTAGCATTGAGGAGAGTCCTGTAAACCATGTGCACCATCATAAAACACTGTCAGGATCATCTTGAGGATGATCTCACCACAGACCAGGAGTGGAAGGCAGATGCTGCAGTACTGTGTGGCAAGTTTTGGTCAAAGTTTGGTGTGTATGGCATTGATAGGAACAAAGAAATTAAGGTTTTGATCCAGTTGCCTACTGAGGACCTTGAAAGTAAACTAAATTATTGATATGAATTCCTGTTTCATTAATGTGTTTTTAATATTTGATTGTCAAAACCAATGAAAACATTGTTTTTCTTGTCTATCTTACTGGAGTGTTTTTCTTCAACCATATTAAAAGTTGCCATAATAGGCCCTCTTTGCTGCTGTGACTCATAAATTATCTTACAAAATGGGGTTCAGCAGACTTAATTCAAGAAACCTTTTTGGTCTAAACACGTCACCAGACCATTTATTAATTTCTAGTAAGCACGTGGTTTGTTACTAAACTTACTTATTCATAGGATGAGCAGACATAAGGCCAGAAAAGCCCATCTAGAATGTCCATCACTTATTAGTGGTGCGACCCGTTATTTCCATGGTTCCTAAGTAAGCATCTAGCCCAGTCTAAAGCCTTGCAAGGTGTTACCCTCCACCAAGCTTGATGGAAGCGTGTTCGACTTGAATACCATTCTGAGTCTGACTAAGCCAATATTTTGTCATCTCAGTCTTCGAAATATCTCCTTTTAACTGATATTGATGGTCTCTTGAATATATATGTTTTCTTTGCTCCTAATCCCATGTTGATACATATACCATATTCTACCTAGTATCATCAGCCTTGTTTTTTTTTTTTTAATCATTTATTCAAAACACAATCTTCCTCCATTTTATAAGTGCAGTAACACACTCTTTTTTTGTTTTGAACTAATACTTTATTATTATTATTTTTAGGGTTCCTGTTGATGTCTTTTCCAAACTGATCTATATTTTATTTTAAATTACTGTTCAGGTCACACACAGAGTGACATCAGTATGGTTGGAATCCTGGGTGACACTTTAACTGTGAGCTTCCACTCACCTAATGTTACAGGATTCTGGAACCATATGGTAATTGAATAACAGCTGTTAGGCAGGAAAATTCATTGTCAACAAGGGACCATAAAAATAAGCAAGATTAATCCAATAGACTACACACATTACAAAATGTCCAGTCCTAATAAAGAAATCCAAAGCCAGGGTTATGTTCTTTGTAATTTGTATTCACTCACTCCATGCCTTTCTCTACAGAGCATTCTTATAACATATTCTCCCAACATGTCCATGGAAGACCTGAATAGCATAAGGATACCATTGGGAACAGAGCATGACCAGACATTGGTTAGCTCTCAAATTGATCTGTTATTCAGGGATGTGGGGACAGCAGTGCTGTACCAGAGCATTGTGGGATATAGTAATAGAGCCATTCATGGTCTTTTTTTAACTTGTTGCTGATAATTTGGCATCCTTAAGTAGCTCAAGAAGGGGCTATTTTGCTTCATTTGATTCTATCTCTTTGATGGAGTTTCTGCATTTAGCCCTTAACATCCTGTTCCAGTGATGAAAGGCAGAAAAATTTAGATTTGTTTTACAGTGTGATATTAGTCATTCACAGACTTTGCTCCAGTTCTGTCTTCCCTTTATGTAGGTGAGGCTTCAAGTGAATACTGTGAACTGGTCAGCACTATACTCACGGACGTGACATTGGCAGTGACTTTTCTCACGGGATGCCGTCCTGCAGATTCAGGAAGCGCCACTTCCCTCTCACTACTAGGAGGGTGAGAGGTGGCTGTACCGGTTGGATCTCTAAGGAACTATTGGCCCTTATGAAAGTAAGGAACAGAAATTGGGCTACCTATTAAAAAAAAACAAAAAAACTCCCCCGCTCTTTGAAATGCCTACAGGCATTTCCGTAACCAATGCAAACAAATGGCCAAGTCCCAGAAATTGAATTTCTACCAGTCTACAGTGGGATAACCTTGGAAACCCCCCGTCATTTCTGAAGCTTCACTTACTAAACCCACGCATTCACAGCTCTGTTATCCAACTAAGCTCCCCCCACTGGTACTTGGACTGATCCGTCAGAGGTTGCCCAGGCCTTCAACCTGAAATTCACAGACCTTACAACAAGCCTTGATAAACTATCTACCCTTCAACAAACTAGTCTAGGACCCTGCCTCGTGGCACCCCTTCCTCCTCTCCCTCTGCACCTCCACCTTTCTACTTCAGGGCCATTTCCCAGAAGGATACCTCCAAACTCCTTAAGAGTCTCCCAAACCGGGGCAGCCATGGCACTGATGATCTCTACCCCTCCCTGCTTAAGCTCATTTCCCCAGTCATCTCCAAACCCTTCACCTTCATTTTCAGCTTGACATTGGCCACCTCATCCAAGCAGGACTCATGGAAGACTGACAGGTACAGGCCCATTTCCATCTTTCCACCACCTGAGTAGGCTTATTGAGAAAATTGTCTGCTGCCAACTATCTGATCATATTGGGAAGTACAACTTGATGTGCAATCCACAGCATGGGTTCCATAAAAACATAGCACCACAACTGCTCTGGCACAGTTTACTGGCCACATCCTTAGAAATATGGACTGAGGAGAGCCACAGGCACTGTATTTGGACCTGACCAGGCCTTTGACCTTGTCAGTGACTCCTTCTACATACCAAACTTCAAAGACAGTCCAGTAGTCCGTTCCGATACATTTATGATGTGGAGTTCGGCCCTTTCTTGTTCCTCAGATTCCTGCCGCTGTCTTGTCCCCTTCCCCCCATCTCCTCCTTCCTCTCCTTGTTTTCCTTTTTGCTTTTCTAAGAAAGGCCCCTTGCCCTTCTGATTAAAGCTTGAGGGGTGCTGTTCTTCCTGACCTTGACCTTCTCTGTAGTGACTCTGACTCTTCCCAGCTCGAGCAGCTAGGTCTGTTGCTTGCAGACACTCCTTCCAACTCTGCATTTCATCCTTCACGGATGATGTAATTCAAATTTTTCCAGACCTCGCTGCTTTCGCCTGATTCCACAAGTGCTGCTCTGTTCCTTTTGGGCCACTTTTCCTTCCATTGCAAAGACTGCTGCGGTTCTACAGACAGTAGCAAATGTATCCAGAGATACAGTTCAGTAGTCCGTGAGCTCGCCGCAGTACAAGGAGGGTGCACTGCACAACGGGATCGCTTATCCTGACCTCAGATGACACCAAACAGGTGAGTGCACTCCACGGTGTGACAGATAAAGCACAAATGTGCTATTGTTTGAGTACAGTGTTAAAGTATATTGCAGTGACATTGTTCACAATTAGTGTCTCAGTGTTCCAAGTGAAAACAAGTCACTGCAGTTTGAAAATTCAAAGGTTGTAGTTTATTCCAAACAGCAAACAGGAACAGTGTATGTGGAGCCAGCCTCTGCCTCAGCACTTCGGGTACTACTACCCTTCCTCAGGAGGCATGGCTTTATCAGCATTTAAATACCCAACAGTTAACTCCTTGCCTGGTTACAATTAGTTAACTGGTATTAATACAAAAACAAGAAGTGCTTTTCAGTTCCAATCCCAGGTGTAGAGTTTCTTATACAAAAACAATTCTCAATATTGTAATGTAGTTTTGTAGTCCCTAATTTACTGTGTATTCTGTTATATACAAATTACACAGCATTTTAGTAAGATGAAATGTTGGAACACAATACCAAACACAGATATACAAGCAGGATATAGTTTACATATTACACTTTAAGTATTTGTTATATGTCTGCTTGTTGATATTTTATGGGACTAGTCATCAGAGTTCAATAGAAAGTAAAGCATACTAGCTACCATTTAATGAGATGCTAGCACAAGATTGCATTAATCTTGATGTTGATGTGCACACACTAAAGCCATGCTCCTGAGGAAGGGTAGTACCCAGAGCTCTGAGGCAGAGATTGGCCCACATACACTGTTCCTGTTTGGTGTTTGGAATAACCTACAACCTTTGAATTTTCAAACTGCAGTGACTTTGGAACATTGGGACACTAATTGTGTAACGTCACTGCAATATACTTTTGACACTATACTCCAACAGTAGCATATTTGTGCTTTATCTGGTCACACTGTGGAGTGCACTCACCTGTTTGGTGTGTACATACCAAACTTCACCTGCTTGGCTGCTCCAATGAGACCTCCTCATGGTTTTGGAGCCATCTCTTGGGCCGCTCCCAAGCGGTGTGCATTGGGTCTGCCATTTCTTCTGCCTTGCCTGTCTCCACAGGCACCCCCCCCAGGGCTTCATCCTGGGCCCACTACTATTTTTCATCTTAATCAATTCCTTCCCCACCGATAGCCTCAACTACAAATCTCTACTGTATGCTGATGATCTTGTCCTCTTCCACAGTGACAAGTCCCTACCTAACCTATCCTCCGTACTTACTCAGAACCATGGATCAGCCTACAACTGGTTCCTGTCAAATATGTATTTATTTATGACTTTGGTAACCATGTAGGTGCGCTGATCCCAGGGACCATTTTCAGGCACAACCCAGGCCACGTAGAGTTGTTCAAACAGCAGGCATGAAACAGAAGAACAGTATTACATGTAAATAGAAAGTTACCATAGTACACTGGAGTACACAAATGGCAAACAATCACAATTTCACAGGAAAAAATATGGTAAATCACAAATTATGCAGGAATCAGAAATACGTAGTCTGACTAGGCTTAAACAGTACTTGAGAGAATAGAATACAGTAAAAATCCATCAGGTTGCATAGGAAAAATCACAGTTCACCAGTAAGTAAATAGAAACAAAGGGCAGGTTGGGGAGGAGGAGGAAGAAATGAGGAAAGGGGGACATCAAGTCATGTGGAAAGGTGGACGGGAGAGGGGGGACTACTCAGAAAAGCAGTGGCAGGTGAACGCCAACAGGAGCCAGCCTTTGAGATGGGTTTTGAACTGGTGGTGGGTGTCGATAGAGCGCAGTTCAGCAGGCAGTTTATTCTATGGTGCAGGGGCTGCCACTGACGGGCTCTACTGCCCATATTTGTGGATGCCCTGCGGATGTTCAGAGGAGGGATACTGTTCGAGCGGAAGCTGTGGTGCGAGGTTCAGACGGTGAAGAGGGATGCAAGAGGAGATTCCTGGCCAATACAGATGGCGGAATCAGCCATACAGTACAGGGCGAGATCGAAGCGGTCTTGCATCGGGCATCGCCCTAGCGAATTGTAAAGGACACAGTGGTATGTAGTGAAGGATGCCAACAAGGTGAACTGATAGCCACCGTTATAGGCTGTGGAGAGCTTGGCTATGGTGGTTGTGGAAGTCCTGGAATATATAGGGGCGCAGTAGTCCAGAACAGGGAGAAGATTACCCTGGACGATGGCAAGTCAGGTCTCCAATGTGAGGTATTGCCAGAATCTGTAGGCAGCACCTGGTTTTTGGTGGAACCTTAGAACTAATGAGTTTATGTGCTTGGCAAAAGAGAGGGAGGGGTCGAGCATGACTCCTGCGTATTAGAAATGCTTGTTTTTTTCAAGGGCATGGCTATCGGGATACGATGTTTAGAGGGGAGTCAGATTTGCATTTAGCCAAGAAGGGCTTGGATCCAAACAACAAAGATTTTGTTTTTTCGGTGTTGACCAGGAGGAGGTTGTCAGCAAACCAGTTATGGGCCGCAGTATAGTTTAGTGAGAGAGCTGAGGAAATGTGGGTGGGAGATTTATCACTGCAGAAGAGCACGAGGTAGTCAGCATAGAGAAGTGAGTGACAACTGTGTCTGAAGGAATGGAGTTAATAAATAGAGAATATGGGGGCGCCCAGGATGAGTCCTGATAAATGAAAAGAAAAGAAAACCAAAGCTATGCTTCTTGGGTCTAAACCATACCTGGCTAACATCCAGAAATCCAATTCCTCCCTCTCAGTGCTTTCACCTGACGGTACTACACTGCAGAATGCTCCTAATTTCAAAAACTTGGGTGTAACACTTGACCCCACCCTTTCCTACACTGAGCACATCAGTCTCGTCATATGTAGAGTAAACCAAAAACTCGGGGCTGCCTATCGACAAAACATTACCTGACCTTTGAAGACTACGTGGGGTGTGAGGCTAGGGGTGTTTCTTTTGCAGCTCTACTCTGTTTTGCACCAGATGTAACATATTAATATGTAAAGACTAGCGATAACTGTATTAAAGTTTGAGTGTTTTTTCAACTATAACGCTCTTTCTAGTCTTTACTTTCACGTAACATTTATTTGGTGCTACTTGCCTTTTTTGCTTCCTACTCTGGATTAGTTACGTTTGTGGGGTTGGCTGCCCTGTGGAGCTGCATGATTACTTTGGATTTCTGATTGCGGTGTACATTTGACTTTGCATTACCCAAGGTAACCTGCTCCACATTATCAGCTACTGCTCCCCATCTACTCGTGTGTTCTCCGCCTGTGTGCAAGACTAACGTTGGTCTATAATAGCATCTGTTGTTTCACACTCCTGGCTCCATACTCAGTCCATCATTGTGACCTGTACCAGCTGCTAGGGTGGCTTCCCCCCAGTCGCTTTGACTGTGTACTTTGCTGTACTGTCGATAACACTCTCTGAGGTGGAGAAGTGTCCTGTACTCCTCCCTCTTCAAAGCTAGGGCTGTGCCCAGGTGTCTCCGTGAATCATCTGTCTCCCCATCCACCGTTGAGGTCTCTCGAGTCTCCACCATTATGGGAGGCAAACCCTATCTGTCGATGCCCTCTCACTATGAAATAGAATCCCCGCATCCCTCCGGTTGTCAGACACACACCACAGTTTCAGATGCCATCTCAAAGCCTGGTTGTTGTCTGAAGCCAAATGTCCCTGCTCACCAGGGTAATCCCTTGCCCCCTCTCCACCACATTTCCTAATCTCCCCTCCCTTACCCTCCCCATGCTAAAGCCCCATTACTTGGGGTGGATCCCCTATTTCTGCTCACCTCTCCTCCTCCTCTAACTTAAAGTAGTATTGAGCCCTTTTTTTGTGTCTGCCCCTGGTATTATTTCTTACATTAATCTTCAGTGACCTACTTGCTGGCAACTTCATATTCTAAATGCATTTTGTCTCATTTGCTTAACTGTATGCTGACACCTGACCATTATTTGCATTTGTAATATGTGTTTGAAACTCCTAAGTTATTGTACCCTTCCCTTCAGAGTGTTTGACTTTGATGCTATTCATTGTATGCGTAACTTGTATTGTATATCTTATGTAAGTGTGCTGACTCTTTTTCTGTGCCATCTTGTGGCCCGGGTTGTGCCTGAAAATGGTCCTTTGGATCAGTGCTCTTACTGGTAATCAAAGACATAAATAAATACTGCTGTTGTTTAAAGATTTTTTATAGGCTTACATTTCTCAGTCCTGTCCTATTTAGGGTTTATGAATTGCACTACACTACTTGTTGTACCATTTGTAGATCATTTGGTGTATTAAAGCTTTTCCAGTGCCACTTTTTGTTCATCTGTGGCTCTCTGTAGAGTTAGCTCAGCTCTGGAGAGTGGGTCATCTGCCTGTTGTCTGTAGTCCCAGGCAAGTAAATGAAACAAGAAAAATCCAATCTCCTGTTCCATCTCAGCTGTGTAGCTAGGGTTGGAATAGATGTAGAACACAAGAGCCTTAGGCACTAACAAGGGTGATGGGGGATGGTCACCTGTGAAGGACCCCGAGCAGGGAAAAGGAGTACCACCATCCTCCAGTGCATGACTGGAAATGTGAAGGGCATGTCTAACAAGATGGACAAGCTGGAGGGTGAGCTCCATAAACATGTTACAGCGTGATGGGGTTCCCGGAGACCTGATAGACTGAGGGAATTCACAGGGATGCTAGAATGGAAGGTACAGGGATGCTTCAGATTGAAAGGGTCACCTTGTTTGTTTAGGGAGGGATTTACCTGAGTGAAAAAGGAGGCGAGGAAGGAAAGAAAGCCATGTATTAATCATGTGACTGGAAACAGTATTTACAGCAAACGGAGGCAATTTTGGGAGGATATTCTAGACCACCAGATGGTAGAAGAAATCATGACTTAGAACTGGTGAACTATGGAAATCGCTACGGGGATATAGTGCTTTCCATAAAACCAATATAAGGCTACAGTGCTTCCCACAGTTAGACAATTCCAAGTCTTGATATCTTGGATTATCTGGTCTATAACACACTGTACAGTACTCCCAAAATCTTTCCAATAGTGTATTTCTCTTTTTTTTATGTTTGGGTGTGCATATGTGCACAGCAAATATTTTGTTACAAAGGGCAGCATTTCATAGGTGTGTCACTGTCCGGTGCAGTGCAGCTCAGGCTGTGATGGTCTCAGCAGTGACATCCCAGTGATCAGCGAGGCTGATTGTGACATGTTTTTCTTTTTGCAGGCGTAACTGCTCCTAGTTGAAAAGAGCCAGCCACTCCATTCTCAGTGGCTAGCTCCTTTCATCTGCATAAATGAACATACCCAGCTGTAGCGGGCCGTTAATCACTAGTGTCCAGTACTAAAGGCTTTTGTTGGTAAGTGGCTCCCATATATACCTATATATTATAGTGGCGTTAGTGCAGCTATACTTAGGTTGAGTACCCCATTTAAGGTTAAACTCTGAGGTTTGGCATCTTAATAACTTTACCACTGTATGATGGATTTGCCTGAAATTTGGCAGGCTCGAGGTGGTACCACAGATCTGTGGATCTGCCAAGTTTCATAGCGGTTGGATGTACGGTTGTGGAGTTACATAGCACCGGAGAATGTGGTAATTATGCATTCAAACAACATGAAGTCTTGCTGTATTCTGACTATTGCAGTTAGCCCCAGCCTTTAAACTGCCCTGGAGAACAAAGGTTAACTTTCTGTGCAGAGCATAGAATGCTGAGCTCGAGCTTGGTTGAGGTCTCTGTCTGGAGTCCTTTGAAATCCAGCTGTCAGATTCTTACTCCGCCTCACTGAACTGTCGCTCGGAGATTTCTCCTTCAGCTCGGTTTTGAAAGTTGGTTAAAGTCTCCAATTAAGTTGTCGTTTTTACCGACTTTATTTCCGCATAGTCTGTTCAGTCTCTGTCTGTAGTACCGTGAGTACTAGATAAGTTTTGCTCTGTTTTTCTGTGTGGAAATTGTAAAGTGTTAGATCAGTTCAGCTGAACCGATCATTTGTATTGAATCCTTGTGTTTTACTTTAGAGTGTGGATACCAGTCCTTATCGGTTCTAAAAAAAAAAAAAAAACGTGTTTTGAATGTTTATTTCCAACACCTGTGACACGGTTAGGAACCGATAAGAGAGTCTTGCCTGGCGGTTGCCATAAAAAGGGTAAGATTGGTTAGGTTGGCCATGTCTGAGAAACCCAAGAAAAAAAACGGTCCCACTGAGTTTCAACACTGCAGTGAGTGTGGGGAGGTCTTTGCTAAGGCCAACCCCCCCACACCACCTGTGTTCATTGTCTGGGGCTTGAACACCTCGATACAGACTGCCAAATTTGTAAAAATGTTCCTAAATCTACCCTTGAAAAGAGATTAGGTAGACTGAGGGAAAAGGAGGCCGAGAAGTCTGCTGACCCGGATGGCCAGCCCAGTTCGGTTCTGACCAAATCAGAAGGAGTGCCCTCTGACCAGGGCGATCATTCTTTGGGCAAAAGGAGAGCCAATCCTGAGGGTTCGGTTCCTAGAAAAAGGAAACGCAAAGAAAAATCGACCGGTTCGGATCCAGAGGTTCATGTTCCGACCGCCAAGGAAATAGTCAGAGCGATTCAAATTGTGGAATCGCTTTGCCCGGTTCCGACTGATCCGACACCTTTTCGCAGGGGCTCGGTTCGGTCAGTTCCCCCGGTTCAAGATTATACTCCTGAAGATTTTTATGAACCAGAGTTTGAGGAGGAGGGGGAGTTTGAAGATGATGATGAAAGTCTGGATGTGCCTGTGGAACCGGACAGCTCCCCAGACAGACCTTGTGGTGTATCCCCTCCTAGGCTTTCTGAGTCCCTTCCCCATTTTTTGCTTTACAGAAAAGTGGCTGAAACCCTCCAGCTTCCTATGGAGGAGGCAATGGAGGATCAGGAGGAGCCTGATTATGTGGAAATGATGGACATCCCAGAGTCCAGGAGACTGTCTATTCCACTTCGCAAATCCTTTGGGAAACAGACACAAAAAATCCTGAAGTCTCCCAATTTTGTACCCCTTGTTGACAGAAGGATGGACAAGTGGTACACACTATCAGGCTCCGATACAGAGTTTTTATATCAGCAATGTAGCCATGTTGGGGTAGTGCAGGCTGCTGCCTGTGACAAGGCAAACATTCCCTTGGCTTCACACCCCCCAGACAGAGACTCCAGGAAGGTTGATGGCATGGCAAAAAAAAACATTACATGGCATCTTTCTTGGGACTCAAGCAGGCGAACTATATGGCCTGTACAGCCAGGTACCAGAAGTCCAGGTGGGGCACTGTACTGGTACTGGCTAAACAGGCCTCCCCCAAGCTAGCCAAGGAGCTGGAGGAGGTGGCTGCAGATGGGATTGAGGCATCAAAAGTTCAGTTTCATGCTGCTGTGGACTCCAATGATGTGTCCTCAAGAGTCATGGCTACATCTGTGGCTCTTCGGAGAATGGCTTGGCCCAGATGCACTAGCCTTCCTTTTCCTGCAGGCTAAGGCCATGGATTTGCCTGTAGTGGGTAATTTTCTGTTTGGGAGCAGACAGAGAATTACATGAAGAAAATGGATGAGCACAGGACCACTTACAGGAGTGCTTGGGCCAAGAGGCAGGCAACTCCTCAAAGGCAGCAGTCTAGGGGCAGGGCAGGACTTTTCATAGGCCTTTTACCAGGCACAGGCCTCTTCTTCCTTTTCACAGAGGAGAGGCAGAAGGGGGATGAGCAGGGCTGCATCCACTCCTCAGCCTAAGGCCCTGCCAAGCAGACACCCTGATGGGCCTGCCTGGGTCGACTCTCCTATTCCAGTAGGGGAAGGCTGACTTACTTAGGTCCAGGACTGGATGTCTATTACATCAGACAAATGGGTCCTGTAAGTAGTAAGCCAGGGACTGGTTCTCAACTTCAAAAATTTCGAGCCAGATCTTTTCCACCTGCAGGTCTCTCAGAAACCCTTGCCCTAGAGGCAGAGGTTTCATCTCTGCTGGCTTTAAGAGCCATAGAGAGTACCTACCCTACACTGGGGCAAGGTCTGTACTCCAGGTAGTTCCTTACCCCAAAAAAGCCGGGGGAGTGGCGACCCATCCTAGACTTAAGATACCTAAACAAACATATTTTAAAACCAAAGTTCAAGATGTTAACTCTGGGAATAATCCTTCCCTCTCTAAGGCCAAGGGACTGGCTAGCCTCCCTGGACCTCAAAGATGCCTATTTTCACATTCCTATCAGGTGCTCCCACAGAAAGTACTTCAGGTTCGAGTTGCCCTCAGGCCACTATCAGTTCAGAGCAATGCCCTTTGGCCTAACTTCAGCCCTAAGGGTCTTCACAAAGTGCCTGGCAGTAGTAGTTGCCTTTCTAAGGAGGCAAAAGATTTCCATTTTTCCATATCTGGACGACTGGCTCATAGTGGGCCAGTCCCCAGACGAAGTCAAGTCAGACCTGCAAGCGACCCAGCAAGTGCTTATTTCTCTAGGATTTCTTCTCAACCTTCCCAGGTCGGTTCTCGAGCCAGTGCAGCTCCTTACCTTTATAGGGGCAGAGCTGGATATTGTCAAAGCAAGAGCTTTTCTTCCCATGGAAAGGGCAAGAGTTCTTATATAACTGGCTTCTTCCTTCAGCCTTCAGGTGTCTCGACCAGCAAGGCATTTCCTTCAGCTCTTGGGCCACATGGCAGCCTCTACAGCAGTGGTCCAAGGGGCAAGATTCCAGATGAGGGACATTCAGTTCCATCGGAGGGCCTTTTGGTCCCAAAGGAAGGATTCCCTTACCAAACTGATCTCAATGACTCGGACCCTGATCCAAGCCCTTCAGTGGTGGCAGGATCAGGACAATTTAAGGCAAGGGATCCCATTTGCCACTCAGTCTCATTCAGTGGTCCTTACCACGGATGCTTCCCTCCTGGGCTGGGAAGCCCATCTGGGGGCCCTCACTGCCCAGGGACTGTGGTCCCCTCAGGAATCCCTTCTCCATATCAATCTCCTGGAACTCAGGGCAGTTTTTCTGGCCCTGCAAGCTTTCTCTCAGTCAGTGCAGAACAAGGTGATTCAAGTCTGAACAGACAACACCACCACCATGTGGTACATCAACAAGCAAGGGAGGCACCGGTCTATGGTCTTGTGCACTGAAGCCATGAAGTTGTGGTCCCTGGCTTATTCCTGCAAATCTCTCTGATAGCAGTCCACTTTCCAGGGAAGGACAATGTACTAGCAGATGCACTGAGCAGGATTTCACAGGGTCATCACGAATGGTCCCTGGACCTCTAGTCTTGAAGGTGATTTTTCAAGGTGGGGCACTCCAGAGATAGATCTCTTTGCAGCCCCAGACAATCACGAACTTCCTCTCTTTTGTTGCAGACCCCCAGTCTTGAGCTCAGTCCCCCTGGATGCTCTGATTCTGAACTGGGAAGGGAAATTTCTGTATGCTTTCCATCCCTTTCCTCTACTGTTCAAAGTTTTAGTCAAGATAAAATCACAACCTTGCAAAGTGATTCTGATTGCTCCAGATTGGGCCAGACAGCTTTGGTACCCCGTGTTACTGTCCCTAGCAGTCCATCTTCCCCTGTCTCTTCCCAGGAATTACAACCTGGTAACCTCCTCTCAGGGGAGGATTTGGTACCCAACTCTTCAGTCTCTCAATCTCAAGGCATGGCTCTTGAAGAGTTAGAGTTTGCAGATTTGCATCTGTCTCAGGTGGTTCTGGACATCCTCAAAGCCTCTCGAAACCCGCCACTAGAAAGACCTATAACACAGATGGAAGAGATTAAGTATTTGGTGTTCTAAGCAGTGTATTTCCCCAGACACTGCTGAATTGCCTACAGTTCTGGATTATATGGTCCATCTTAATGGCCTAGGCCTCAGACCAGCTACTCTCAGAGTACACTTGTCAGCTGTCTCTGTTTTTCTGTCAGTGGGGAAGTCTTCCTCACTATCATCTCATTCTGTGTTCTGTAAATTTTTCAAAGGATTGCTTCATACCAATCCTCCATTCGGAGACCCTGCCCCTGCCTGGGATTTAAATGTTTGTATTGCTGAATTGATGCAACCTCCCTTTGAGCCTATGTCCTCAGTAGAGCTTGAGTACTTGACTTGGAAAACTGTGTTTTTAGTAGCCATTACCTCTGCTAGACGTATCAGTGAACTGCAAGCCCTGTCAGTGGAACCTGATTGTATCCGCTTTCATAGGGATAAAGTGGTCCTTAGAACCAATAGAAGGTTCTTGCCCAAAGTGGTTTCAGGTTTTCACCTGAACCAGTCTATGTCTCTTCCTGTTTTCTTCACTGATCATTCCTCTTCAGGAGAGAGGAGGCTACACAGTTTAGATGTTAAAAGGGCCCTTAGCTACCATATAGAGCGTACCAAGGGTCACAGGTTTGATTCCCTCCAGCTGTTCCTCACTTATGGAGAAGTAGGGAAGGGCAAACCTGCCACCAAGAGAACTGTTGCCAGGTGGATTGTGTCTTGTATACAATTCTGCTATGAGAAACTAGGAAAAATTCCACCCTCAGGCCTGAGGGCTCACTCCACCAGAGGTACAGCTGCTTCCCTGGCTGCTGCCAGGGATATTCCTCTCTTATAAATTTGTCAAACAGCTACCTGGAAAACAGTCCATACTTTTACCAAGCATTACTCTATGGATATCCAGGCTAGGAGTGATGCTTGGTTCGGCACAGCAGTACTTCAGAGCCTATTCTCAAAGTAGGTTCTGTCCCTCCTCCATGGAGGTACTGCTTGGTAGTCTGCAATAGTCAGAATACAGCAAGACTTCGTGTTGTTTGAAGAAAAAATTACTCAACTTAGTAATTATGTTTTATCTAATGGAGTCTTTCTATATTCTGACCTCCTCCTACCTCCCTCTCAGAACCTGTTTTTGGGAAGTGGGTGGGCAGGTGCAGTGTTCATCTCAGGGGTGCTCCTTTACACCTCTTCTTTGTGTTGGGTGTTTGTTTTATCATTATTCTTATTTGGATTGTTTTTGGTTTTGGGTTTCCTGACTTGGTCTTCCTTTGGGAATCCAAAACTTTTTGTTGCCAGTTGGCTAGTAAAAATTTAACAATTTCCACATAGGATAGTTAGTGAGTTTTTGCTCGTAAGAATCTGATGGTTGGATTTCAAAGGACTCCAGACAGAGACCTCAACCGAGCTTGAGCTCAGCATTCTATGCTCTGCATAGAAAGTTAACCCTTTGTTCTCCGGGGGAAGTTTAAAGGCTGGGGCTAACTGCAATAGTCAGAATACAGCAAGACTCCATTAGAAGAAACATAATTACTAAGGTGAGTAATTTTTTCTTTTTGCACATTTTTTGCTCACACCTACAGGTCGCATGGTCTGCACGACCGGTCCGAAACCTTCAGGGAACATGCAGCCGGCGTCCCCGATGTGCATTTCGAAGATTTCGTGAAAAAATATTAAACGGTTCAAAAGTTATTCAAAAAACAAGTTTCCCATTATAGTCAATGGGAAAAGTTAACAAAAAGTTCGACAGTGTCGCAAATGCAGTTTTTAGTGTCTCAAATGACCCCTGTAGTGTCACAACCGCCATCTTGTTTTCAGTTGGTGGTCACAGAAATGCTTGGCATTTAAATGTGGGACCCTCTAGGGACACAATTCTTGCTGTGTTCACCTAGTCGAGTCCTGAGGATGCTAGCCATGTCTTTTTTGGGGGGTTAAACACCTCAGAAATATGTTTTTGAAATTTTTGTAAACAGTAGTGTTGCAAAGTAGCGTTGCACATTCGACACTTTCGTGATTTTTTTTTTGCGAAAGTGTCGCAAATCACAACACTACTTTGCAACACTATGCCCAAAAGAATAGGAAATCTTTGCCACCCTGCTGCAAAGGAACGGTTTGGTCCTTTGGGCTGAAATTTGGAGGGAAGAAATCCAAGATCCCACAGATGTGCCTTTTGGTGGTTTGTTGACAAAATATTAGAGGGCTGCAAAGTTACGTCACTCCGAAGTTGATGATTTTTCCCATAGGCTAACATTACAGCGTCCACCACGCCTTTGGGCCCGTATCTTGGCTTTGAGATCACGGACTTTCCGTCAGCGAACTGCTTAGCCCCCCACTTTGCGTTTGCGTTACTGTTACCATTTGTATTTCCATTACTGTTTTATTTGCATTTCCTTTGCATCACCGTGTGCATTACCATTTCGCGTTTGTGCATGCGCTTCCGTTTGCATTTCCATTTCTGTTTCCTTTGGCGTCATCGTTGGTGTTACCGTAAGCATTAGCGTTTCAAAAGTGTGTTACTGTCGCATTATTATTTGCGTTTGCCCTACGGCGCTTGTGTTTGCGCTTCCATTTCTGTTACTGTTCCTTTGGTGTCATTATTGGTGTTACCGTAACTGTTTCAGTTTTCAGTTGCGTTACTGTTACCTGTTTGCATGTTCGTTGCCATTTGCGTTTCTGTTAGCCTTAGCGTTTGTGCTTCCGGTAGCATTTCCGTTATCGATTGCCGTTACTGTTTCCTTCTGCATCGCTGTTGCCGTTACTGTTTGCATTTCTATTTATGTACCCAATTTTCATTTCACTCGGTCTTACAGTTTTTGCACAGCAAAGTGACAAAAAAATCACATGGTGGGCCCTGCACTCCAACCACCACATTCCATTCATTATTTATAGTGCACATTCTCAAAAAGAAGGGAAATTCATGGCAAAACACTCCGTTTAATGTATCAGTAAAGGTTGTTCCACAGTGACAAAAGCGAGAAAATTCGGTGTTAGGGTTGAAAACCTTAACTGCGCATTCTCCCCCCCACCCCCACCACACACACACATACATGCAAGTAGGGGAAGGACCAAGGCAGCAGAACCAATCACACAACCACCAGCAGGTAACAGGAATAACATACAACTATGTAAACCACAAAACCACACACCCATGCTCCGATCGGGCTGTCGCATGGGGTCGTCACTACTAACTCTCATCGCGACATTCCAAGCTGCTAAACACTTATCACTACAGACAACGGGACATCTTGGACCACATGCTGCCACCAACACATAACACACACTACACATACGGTCGTATTCTCTCAAGCTCTTGCCTCATGAATCAGGGACAAGGCTTACAAAAATCAGGGACAAAGACCCCAAATCAGGACATACCTTAAAAACTGGTACTATTCACTCAGAAAGCTGATAGAATAAAGAAATGTGTGTTAAGATGCATTTTCTGAAGAACAACAAGTCTGTAACTTTAATGTTTGGCATTATTTTATGTTATTAATCCCCACTGTTCTGTCACAAAACACAAATTTTACTGAGGACAGAGGAAAATTTTGAGGCCAAATCAGGGATGTCCCTGAAAATTGGGGACAGTTGAGAGATATGCATATGTTATTTTGGGGTTCGCAAGATCCAAAACAAGATGTTGCACAATCCCTGAAATACTTTTGAAAATCATTTTCTCAAATGCGAAAGATTTGTGCTTTGACACCTTTATGTTTGTGAAAGTATTTTGTGAAAGTATGCTCCTAATGACTGCACATCTTTGCTATCATCCTGCAAGCAAACGGTTGGGTCCTTTGGCCTCAAATTTGCAGGATGGCAAGACCTGATCCCACAGATGTGCTTTTTCCTGCTATTGTGCTAAAATACTTAAGGATTACAAAGTTACACTGTTCCAAAATTGAACAATTTCCATATACTAACATTGCAGCGCCCTTGATGCCTTTTGCCAGCCATATGTTGAAAACAAAGCAAGGTATACCATTTTCGCTACTGCCAGCTTGGTTTACCTTTATGCAAACTAATCTTGAAGAACTTTATAAATAATCTATGATATCTCAAGTTGGATTTCTCCACTTCCTACAGTAACACAGGTATGCACCTCCTGCTGGATGTGTGTGATTGGTTGTGTTGCCTTGGTCCTTCCCCTACTTGCATGTATATGTGTGTGTGTGTGTGTGTGTGGTGATGGTGGTGGGGAGAATGCGCAGTTAGGGTTGTCAACCCCTAACACCGAATTTCCTCACTTTTGTCACTGTGGAACAACCCTAACTGATGTATTAGAACAGAGTTTTTTTGCCACGAATATATATATATGTATGTATAGTTGAGTACAGGCTTCTATTTTAAACCCAAATGTTTGAACCTTAATAACTTTGGAACCGTTCAGTGGAATAGCACAATATTTGACATGCATAATCTCTAGTTGTGTGTCTCTTGGTATACCAAATTTCGTGTTATTTATTTTATTTATTTATTGTAAAGATCAGTTTTACAACCTTTGAGTCAAAGACTCGTTTACAAAGGTACCTCGTCAAGAAAGGTGGGGGAGACGACAAATAGAGTGGGGTTAGGACAGGGATGACAGACAGGTTAGATACATAAAATATACATTTGGAGAGTGCAGACAGCGAAGCTGTACTGGAGCAAACTCGTGTAAGGTGCTAACATTGGTAAAACAACAGGAGATACATTATTCAATTAACAACATGTCACAACTAATATGTAGAGTTAAAAGGACCGGACGGCGAGGGGCTTGAAAAGGTTAGAAAGGACCGGCACAGGGCAGCTACAAACATTTACAGCATTGGTTGTCAATAATATGCTGGTGGAGGGCGATTTTGAAGCGGCCAATGCCTGGGATCTTGGAGATGGTTTCAGGAAGGGAGTTAAACCAGGACGGGGCTAGGTGATGGAAAGATCTTTGGCAGCGGGAGGTCCTTGCTCTGGGAACGTTGAAGGTGGCTGCGCGAAGCGCATCGGGTTGGTCAGGGATCTAGCAGCCCGCTGCAAAGGTCCAGAGACCCCAGGAGGGCAGAGACCTGACATGGATTTTTTGGCCAGTAGGCAGGTTTGATATTTTAGTCTTTCCTCAAGAGTGAGTATTTTGCATGGAGTATAGCAGACAGGTGTGGGTTCTGCTGTGGGCACTGTAAGGAGCCTACAGGCTTTGTTGATGGAGGTCTGACTTTGGATAAGGCAGAGGCATCAGCAGCCGCGAAACCAGGAGTCCGTGAGTCAGCTATGATAATACCGGCGAGGATGGCAAGTTTTAAGGCAGGTTCGGGAGACAGTCTTTGTGGCGGTAGAGAAGACCGATCCTGGAGTTCATTGCAGATGCCAAAGCTTTAAGGTGGGCGTGGAAAGTAAGGCCGAGTCAAAGGTGATGCCCAGGTACTTGTAGGATGAGACCTGCTCCAGAGGGAGGGGCATGCTGGTGGTGATGTGGAGGGGAAAGTCCCTGGCATTGTTTTGCCGATGAGAGAATAGCATGGACTTAGTTTTCTTTAGGTTCAGGACTAAGCGGTGATTATTGAACCACTTTTCGGTTTGGAGGAAGGCGCTTGCAGCATGACTTGGAGTGGAGTGGGTCAGGGTGTGATGCAAGGATAACAGCGTCATCAGCATAGAGTAATATTTTACTGGAACAGGAGCTGGGGAGGGTGTTCAGGAATAGGCTGAAAGGGTCGGGCCAAGGATGGAGCCTTGGGGACCCCAGTGTACAGGAAGGTAGGGGAGAGGGTCCCATTTAGCTTGACTCTTTGGGACTGTGTGTGTAGGTAGCTAGAACCACTTCAGGGGGCCGGCCACGAGGCCCAGTACGCTTAAGGGAGTTTAGTAGCAGGGGTGGCACACCGTGGTCAAGGCCTTGGACAGGTCTATAAAGACCGCCCCACGAGATGACCTTTGTAAAGTGCTGAGTGAATGTGGTGGAGAATTCCAGAAGGGCAGTGGACGTGCTATGGCCAGGGCGGAAACCATGTTGCTCTGGACAAAGAAGGTTGTAGTTAGTAAGATATTCCGAGAGCTGTGTGTTCACTATTTTTTCTAAGGCTTTGGATAGGGGGGGAAGGATGGAGATGGGCCTGTAGTTATTAGGCAGAGTGCAGTCCCAGACTTGTGGATGGGGGTTACTTCAGCTTGCTTCCAGGCCTTAGGGAATTGGCCGAGGCATAGGGATTTGTTAATGATAAGCGTCAGCGGGGTAAGCATGACATCCAGCACGAGGCGAAGTATCCTGGAGTCAAGAGGGTCATTGATAGGGTTCTGAGAGGCGAGGGATTTTATTAAGAAAGGTTTGGCATCGTGGGGTGAGATCATACGGAAGTGGAATTGTGGCCTGGAAATGGGAGCGTGGGTGGGTTTTGCAACCGGGTCTGAAAAGTGGGCCAGGAGGACAAACCTAAGTCAGTGAAGGTTTTGTTAAGGCAGTCAGCGACAGGTGGGTCAGTCAAGACAGTCCCATTTAAGACAATCTGGGATGGAGGTGGGGAGCGGGTCTTACCATTTAAATCTTTAATGTTGTCCCAGAAGGCTCTGGACGAGCCCTAGGAGGATGTCAACTAGCCTGGTAGAATTTAGCTTTAGCCTGCTTGATTGACCAGGTGCATTGATTATGGAGCTGTCCTGTAGGCTTGTCTGTCAGCAAGCCTACCGGAGTCATTAGCTAAGTGCCAGAGATTATCTCTTTTTAGTTGTTGGATCAGTGCAGGAGTTATCCATGCAGCAGTCCGTTTTATCCTAGGAGAGTTGAGGGGTGCATACAGGTCACAGGCGTGGTTGAAGGCCGTGGAGAGGTAGAGTTAGGGCAGAGTTAACGCCAGGAGCTGGCCAATGGGACCAGTCGATATGGGCGAGGTGATGTTTGAGGTTGGCAGACCTCCGGGAGAAAACGGCGGCGAGGGGTCCTGCTGTACCCAGGGCAGAGGGTGGGGGAGGACCAGAAGCAGATGACAGGGGAGTGGTCACTGAGTGAGTCCGCAAGGACTTCAACGGAGATTATTTTATGAGGCCGGTTAGAGAGGATGACATCCAGGAGGGAGCTAGTTCCTGTGACTTTAAGTCTAGTGGGCTGAGTGACCATTTGGGACAGGTCAAGGGCTGCAAGCTCATTCTTCAAATTATCAGCCCGACGGGCTGAGCCAATTGGAATTTAAGTCACCCATAATTAACTGTTCGGCTTTCGGGGGTAAGGTAGCCAGGTAGTCAAGGAGAGAGGTGGCCGCAGAGTCTTTGTGAGACCCTGGGGTAGATAAGCCGCAGTTAGATAGAGCGGACCGCGTCCAGGGTAGGGTGTGACTTTTAAGGTGATGGCTTGCGCCTCATGGTTTAGCTCAGGATTGGGGAGTGCGAGCCCGAGGACCGAGTTGCTCAAGTAGATAGCACACCCCCCACCACGCCTGCCCATCCTATCGCCCTGAAATGGTAAAGCCAGGAAGGAGATGGCAGAGCCAGACGGCGGGAGGAGAGCCAGGTTTCAGCAAGCAGGAGAATATCCGGGGAGTGTTGGGTGACCCAACATAGAAGGGCTGCAGTTTTCTTAGGGAGACTGCATATATTAATGAAGGCGATTCGAAGGCCTTTGCCATCTGTGGGCAGAGGCGTGGCTGGGATGACCGGCCCGGGGTTTGGGTTCACGTTGCCGGAGAGCAGGAGCAGCAGGAGAATTAGGCGCCTCGCATGATGTTTGTAGCTGGTGGTGGGGTGCATATGTGGCCGACGGGACCTCGCCTGGGAGGAGCAAATCTGTTATGTGACTTTTGAGATACAGAGCTTCAAACAGTCCTAAATTTACCATTCTTTTGCCATTGTTTTGTCCACCTGTAACTCTGAAATGGCTTTAGGTTGTGGTCTGAAATTTTCAGGGTACAAAGCCTCTGTCTCACAGATGTGCCTTTTCAAGGTTTGGTGAAAAGATATTAATCTGTTCAAAAGTTATTAAAATGTTAAATGTCCCATTATTTCCTATGGGAAAATGTTTAGGTCCAGCACAAAAGTTTTTGTGATTGTAGAAGCTATTATTTGTGCACATATGGTCAGAGTATTTTCACAGAGGGCTCCTGTGTCTGCCATCTTATTTTACAGTTAGCGAGAAAATGAAAGTAATGAAAATGAATGAAATTGAAAAAAGAAACATCAGAATCTAGCTAAATGGGAGCTTTTTAACTAGATTCTGATGTTTCTTTCTTTCTTTAATGTGTGCCAAGAAACACCTTTTTCTGGACACCCGAAATCCCGGGTGCCCTGCTTAGCGAGAGGAGTGCTTCCCCGCATTGTCTGTATGAGAACAGCAGGATTTTCTTGAGTTGTACAGCAGCTGCTGGAACAGATGCTGCAGGCTGCACTCTTGTGTGTGACCCACTGTTTCTCTTGTCTAGTGGCACCCCCACCCACCGATCACTGTCCCTAGTGGCACCCACCCCTCCTGTATCTTTCCCTGGTGTCTAGTGGCACCCCCCACCCTCTGATTCCCATACTTTATTAATTTTTACTTTTTTATATATAACCTTACACAGGGATACCCACCCCTGGTGTCCAGTGTCCCCCACACACACACACACACACACTCAATCCGATCTCTTTATTTCCCAACATCAGGGGGCACAGTTCCCATGTTGGCATTATTTATCCCCACCCCAAGCAGAGTGGGACATGGGGGAGCCCACTCCCAGTGTCCCCAAATAATAATTTACATGTACCAGTGAAAAGAAAACCGTCCCCCAACATCTTTTGTTTCCTGAAAAAAAGAAAACAGTAGCTTGTCGTCTCCCGGCTGTCCTCCCCTATCCCAACCCTGCTACTGAGCACCCCCACCCTAGTACTTTCCTCCTGGAGATCGTGGCACTGTCATCTTCGATGTGGTGGATATTTCATGTTCCAAAATGTGGTATGTGCAAATATAGGTAGAGCTTGCGTTCACACATATAACATTTTGGAAAATAAAATATCCACTTGCAGTCAGTATTAAAGAAAAAAAAACACTGAGCTAGCTATGGTTCCTCTGTGGTACAGAGGACTGTCGTCGAGGCAGAGGTCAGGAAGCATAGGAAGACCAGGTATAAAATTTGCAAATGGCATTTTAATTTTTCCAATAACAGTAAAATAAAAAATTAAAATTGTTCAGTATAACTATATACAAAGGCAGTACAAACACAGAAAACAAAGTCCTTCATCTGAGGATATCGCCATTTTCAAGTTTGCCTTGCTCTTTCTCTAGCAAAACATTGCTACTCTTTTATAAGGGGTCCCTGCAAATCAGTCAGCTTCTCCCTTCCTCAGCTCATTAAGGAGGCATCCTGTTTTTCAGAAAATGTTCTTGTCAGTTTCCTTCTTGCAGGTGCAACAAAACTGTACATGGTGTTCCAGAACTGACCTCCTGTTGATAGCTTCATAAAAGAGCTAGTGTTGCATTCCGGTTAACCTCCCTAAGTTCCAAAAAGCTTTTGTAATAATTTCAACAATATAGCTATGAATATAACTATATACATTGCCATACCAAGGGATCCCACTTTCACATAAAGATTGACACATATTTTATAACTTCAGATATGCAAGGGAAAAGACTAGAAACAGCAAGTGAAGGCAGAGAGATAGCGGGGATAGCAAGACTGTCGGAGTGGCCAGTTCCTAGATCTCACAAGAAGATTTGATCATGCACTCAGACAGACAAAAGACAGAACAGAAAAGGATAAAACAGATCTCATGCCTAACTCTTTCTACATAACAAATATTTCTACATCACAAAGTGTCAGGGTCTTATTCAATCCTGTCATATACCCTCCTCTTTAAGAGGCAGGTTTCCCAAACTTTCTTGAAATTCTCCTTTAACATTAGCTTATAATCTTTACAGTTCTCATCATATGCAGTATCTCTCTTCTCCACAACAACCAGGACAGCAAACAGTGAAGTTTAAACTCCCACATTTTTTTCAACCTTTCAAAAAGGAAACGGTCCCTTGATGTTTTTTTTTAAAGCCTGTAAAAAAGAAAATGGTCCTTCATTGTCTCCTCCGTACCCCCCCCATCCCAACCTCCCTCTGTGTACCCACCTCCCCTTACCCCCATACTTAACCCTCTGAGGTCAGCAGCTCTGATCTTCTGAGGACTGGGACACATCTACACTCTTCAAAGCCGAACTGTGAACTGAAGCATCAAGGTAAGCGCTGTATAATGCCTCTCAATTCATAATCCATATCTTGACAGAAAACCAGCACTGATATTCTCTTTTCCATATGTGTGCAACACTTTGAATTTAAATGGCTGTAGTGCCAGGTACCACCTTGTGATTCTGGAATTTGTATCCTTCATTTGGTTAGGCCAACAGAGAGGATTATGATGAGTTATAAGTACAGTCAGCTCCTAGCAAATAAAACTTTATGGACTCCATGGCCCACTTTGCTGCAAAGCATTCTTTTCAATGGTGGAGTACCTTTTTTCTCTGGCATGCAGCTTCCTACTGATATATAGAATGGGATGTTCCTTCCATCTATATTTTAACTCAAAACTACACCTAGGCCTCCTCTGATGAATCTGGCAGTAATAAAATAGTTTCTCAGAGTCTGGGGTTCTGAAAATGAGCGAAGATAATGCAGCCTTGATTGCCTGAGAAGCTTCATCACACTCTGGAGACCATTTCACATTATTCAGAAACTGTTTCTTTGCGAGTTCAGTGAGGGGTGTAGCTAACTGGGCAAAGTTGGGAACAAATCTCCAGTAGTAACCAGCCAGCCCTAAAAATGACCTGAGATGTTTCTGTGTTTTAGGGATAGGACTGTTAGCTACAGCTTATATCTTAGAAATCTCTGGCTTTACTTCTCCATTTCCCAAAACATAGCCCAAATATCTGGTTTCCTGCATGCCCAGTGCACATTTGGTGGTACAATAACCAGTGTAAGTTGCTAAAATTACATCTGTGTACCAATAGAATGTAGCGGGCGCTTCCTCATAAAACCAAACGTTATGGTGGTGAACAGATAGAATCCAACAGGAGTGGCAAATGCTGTTTTGTCTCTGGATTCTTTAGCTAGGAGAGTCTGCCAGTAACTCTTGGTGAGATTTGAGGGCACTTGTGTACTTGGCACTTCCAATTTGTCTACCAAATCATCTGTCCTTGGCATAGGATAACTGTCAAATTCAGATACTTGATTAAGTTTCCTAAAATCAGGCAGATTGCTACCACCCATTTTATTTACAGTCACCAATGGTGATGACCAAGCACTTCTCGAGTCTTCTGTTATACCCAACTCTTTAATGTTTTGTGTATCCTTAAGGGAACTACCTGGAGAGTTGACCCCGACTGCTGCAGATCGGGCTTCAGCTCTCCGATCCTAGGCCACCACTGCTAATAGTAGATTTTGTACCTTAACACTTGTAAATTTGGAATCGGCTCCAATGGCCCCGGCATTTTGAAGATGGCACTCGAACTCTCGGGAGCTCGCATATTACCGCGAGGTGATGATGGCATTACCTTTTGCTATAACACTGTCCCTATGTACGGAAATAAAACTTAAGTATATATGTCCCATACCAAGCTCCATTTTTCCTTAATGTGCCTAAATCCCATGGGATTGTCACTGTTGTTTCAGGCGTCTTCTTTCTTTCCAGGACTTCCGGATCTTAAAGCTGGGCTTAAACAAGTCCATATCAAAGTCACCAGAAGGAAAAGTATCTCCACCATCTGAGATTTTCTTTGCCTGTGCTGTTATCACAGCTGCCGAAACATCACGATTTACTCCCTCTTTGATTAACTTGGTAAATCCTGGACAGTCATTTCCAATAATCACAGGTACAGGTAACTTGGATACTATCCCCACTTTCATTTGGTGTGACACCCCATTAATATTCAATGTTACTTGTGTGTTGGGATAGTGTCTCGTATCCCTGTGGATGCAGATAACACTAGTACCTGGTCCTTTTACATAGTGTTTTCCCAGCACTTCAACGTACACTACAGTCTGTCTGCTTCCCTGATCAACAAGTCCCTTTACAGTCTTGTCTTCCATCTTGACATCTGTTAAATACTTGCCCCAATTTGCTAAGGCCAAATCTGCTGCAGTGGTACCCTCCTTATTTTTATTGCATTTTCTTGCGGTATGGCCTGGTTTGTTACAGTTACAGGAAATAAAGTCTTTGGGTTCAGATTTGCTACCCCCACCACAGTTTTTATCTGATTTGGAGTTAGATTGGGAAAAAGTGGATCTTATCAGTCTTTGGCTGTTACTTCGCTGCTGCATGGTCTGTCTGGCCATCTGATAGTTCTCCGCCAAAGAAAGATCCTTTTCCCACTTTCTGGTCAGTGTTCTTTTACCCAAATCTGTTATGTCTGTAGGCAGGATATTGATGAATTGCTCCATTGCAAATGTGTCAGTGATATGTGGGACTGTTTGCCCTCTGATTGGAGCTATTTAATAAGGAGTTCTCTTGAGTCGGATGAAGGCTTCTCGAGGATTGTCAACAGAGTTGTACTTCAGATACTGGAATCTTTGCCTGTAGGTCTCTCCTAATGTGTCTTATCTTTTCAAGTTTCTTTTTCACAAGGTCATAGTTTTCAGACTGCACAGTGTTACGTATTGCTGTGCAGGCAAGTTGGCTTCCTGCTGTCAGGTGGGGTACCAACCTGCTTGCCCATTGCTGCTTTGGCCAATGGCAGGCGCGGCAACTTTCAGGAGTTGTCAGTATGCTTCAGTATCAACCGAGGACACAGCTTTGCAAGTTTAAGGTCTTTTAAGTTGTTGGTGTTTTGCTGCTCTGCTGGACCTGTGCCAGATCCTCCAGCTTTGATAGCTTGTAAGGCATCCAGCCATCACTGCTCCAGTCACTGCATCTCTTCTTTTCTCTCTTTGTTGTACAGCCCACCATTTGAAGAAGGCAGACAGGCTTTCAGGTTCTGTCACTGCCCATTCTTTTCCCCATCACTGGTGCTGGCTGTACAGTCTCAGCGGACTTCTGTCTCTGCTAGTTTGGCTGCCATTTCTCTGGTAGTGACACCTGGGCTTGCTGCTGCAAAATCCATACCTTTCTTCTATGCTTCTCTGGTACCAGGTCTAGTACCCACACAAAACTCTTGGCTTAGAGTATACACAAATATAAATCCCATCAGTTCGATCTGGATTCTGTGCCGTGACGCCATCTGTCACCGAGGCACAGGTCAGGAGCATAGTAAGACCAGGACCAGGTATAAAATTTGCAAGTAGCGCCTCAATTTTTCCAATAACAGTAAATTAAAATAAATTAAGTATAACTGTTTACAAAGGCAGTACAAACACAGAAAACAAAGTCCTTCATCTGAGGATATCTCTAGTTCCAAGTTTGTCTTGCTCTCTATTTAGCATAAACATTGCTACTGTTTTTATAAGGAGTCCCTGTAAAACAATCAACTTCTCCTTCCTCAGCTCATTGAGGAGGCATCCTGTTTTCAGAAAATGTTCTTGTCAGTTTCCTTCCTTGCAGGTGCAGCAAAACAGTACAGTGTCCCAGAACTGACCTCCTGTTGACAGCTTCTGCAAAAGAGCTAGTGTTCCATTCCAGGTTAACCTCCTAAGTTCCAAATAGCTTTGTGCAATAATTTCAATAATAAAACTATTTACATTTCAAACCAAGGGATCCCACTTTCACATAAAGATTCACACATATTTTATAACTTCAGATAAGCAAGGAGGAAGAAAAGCAAGAAACAGCAATTGAAGACAGAGAGATAGCAGGAGAGGGGAATAGCGAGATCGTCTGAGTGGCCAGTTCCTAGGTCTCACAAGAATATTTGAATGCACAGTCAGACAGACGAGATAGAACAGAAGAGGATAAAACAGATCCTTGCATTTAACTCTTTCTAGATAACAAATGGGACAGGGTCTTATTCAACTCTGTCACAAGGACTGGGCACAGGGATGGGAATCCAAGGGTCCTGGGTTTGAAGCCAGTCCTCCATAGTTTTTTCCCCCCACCTGACATGAAGGTGAAAAGGATAAAAGAAGGTGGCCTCAAACCCAGGGCCCCCACATCCTGAGTCATGTGCCCTGACCGCCACACTACAGGACAGGCATGAAACCCAGCTGTTATTTTTTTTCCTTTACCCATGAACTGTCAGTCTTCTTCATGCTTGACCACAAGTGCATAGATTATGTTTGAAAATGTGGTATGTGCAATAATAGGCATAGCTTGTTTTCACACATATCACATTTTCGAATATGGGCTATTCGCTTGCAGTGCGGTATGGAGATGATTGGCGTACTATGGGGCAGAGGTGGAGCTATTCCTTGTGGCCCCTTTGTTGTTCTCTGTGTGGTTGCAGACCCCTTTGCTGTCTCCTGTGTGGTGGCACCCCCCCCCAACCTCCATTATGTTTTTCCCTGGTGTCTAGTGGTCCCCCCATCCTCTGATTTCTGGTTTGCTGACATTGGGGGGCTTAATCCCCATGTCAGCACTAGAAATGCTCCCCCTTTCCCAGCATCGTGGGACACTAGAGAGCCCACTCCCAGTGACCCAAAATCCTTATGTATTGCTCAGCTGAAAAGAAATTTCTAGGGACATGGATATGTTGTTTATCCACACTGTCTGGCAGGTTCCTTGCCGCTTTAAATCTTGCCGGAAGGTCTTCAAGCTGGCTCCTCCCACCCACCCGGGTGGTAAAATTCTCGGCTCTGCCCCATGATGCCAGATCTTCCTTACCGCTTAGAAGCTCAGGTTCCCTCCTTAACGCTCTGCATTTAAGACTAGTTCCTAATTCTTGGAAAGTTCGAAATCAAAAGTTTTTGCTAAAAAGACTTCGGTCTTCTTCTCCTCGCGGCTGCGATGGACAAATCGACTCCCGGTTTCCGGAGGTGCCCTTGCGGGCAGAAGATGTCTAGGACGGATCCGCACTCCACGTGCATCTACTGCCTGGGCCTTGAGCACGACCCGCAGGCCTGCGACTTGTGCTCTTCTTTTTCGGCCTACATCCTTGAAGACCGCGCTGCCTGATTACAACTGGGGCGCCCCGAGAAAAGAATTCCATTGGTGAAATCTAAAGAGGCCCGGTTGGCGGTGTCTGCGGCGGCAGGCTCGGCGGATCAGCTCGAGCCAGATGATGCGCCCCTCGAAGAAGGGGCGGTAGACGCTTCTACCTCGGCCTGCGGCATTTGTCCGCTCTCTCTGGTGCCTCGTACTCTGCTTCTTTTATGGAGCTTTGTCTCGACCCTCTCGACGAAAGGTGAGGGTCCAACTTCGGACCTTTTCCAGGTCCAAAAGAGCAAAAGTAAGTCTCCGTCGGCGCTCTTGGGAAGCGGGAAAGATCCCCTCCCTTGTCGACAGTTGACTTCGGTCGACCCCTCAGCTTCGGCCACTGGCTTCACGGTGTCCCCGTCAGGCCAGTTGACCGAGACTCCCGACGATGCGGTCGAGATTTTTCTCGACCCGTTAGACGGGTTGTTGGCTGGAGAAGCTGAGAATCCCCTCTCCCCGGTTCCCCCGGTGGGAGTTGAGGATCCCGTCGGCTCGTCTGTGCCTCTGGTTCCGGAGCCTTCGGTGGGATCGTCCGAGCTGAGGGGAGTGCCGATTTCCGACACTTCTCCTCGCCTTCCTCGGCCTAGTCGAGAATCTCGGTCTCGGACATCCTCGTGGTCCAACCAATCCCGCCCGCCATAGGCGGTCTGACACCAGCGGCAGCGGCGCGCCGCTCTTCCTCGACGAGGAGGCTTGACGCAGAGATTCGGCCGAAGTCAGAGGAACTCATGTGGCAACAGCTCCTTTTGACCGGGGAATAGGCCGACCCAGTCGTCTTCCTGGCCATTAAGTGGCTGTCACGGGCGCCGAAACAACCCCTCGTTGTAGCCGAGGAGCCTGTTCCCAGGCCGGTTGTTCGGCCAATTCCAGCTGCCCCACCGATTCTGGTGGAACCTCCGCCTCCACAGCCATTAGTTGGGGCTCCGACCAAAAATTCTCGGTCGGCCTTGGGTTTGCCCCATAGGCTGTCTGTCACCCTCACTCCCAATAAACCTCGGCAGGTGGAGGGTGGCTCAGGCCCGAGGCAGCTCTTTGAGGACTCTTCTGAGTCCGATGATGGTTCCTCCCTCTTCTCCAAGCGCATGGACTTGGAGTCCTCGGGAGGGCAGTCAGTGGACGATAGCCCTTCGTCCTTCTTAGGGTTGCTTCGACTCATCTCAGAGTCCACCAAGATGAAGCTCGAACCCGTTTCTAAATGGGCCAGGTATCCCCTCACAGAGATTCTGGACCGAGGGGATTCTCCTACGGAGGCCTTTCCGGTGGCCGAAGCCATAGTGGGTCCGGCCTTGGAACTTTGGCAGCGTCCTGCTTCCTGCCCTGCGCCTTCGGCCAGGATGGCCAGGAAGTATGCGGTCCCTACCGGTTCCCTGTCTGGTTTTTCGGAACACCCCTCGGCCGAGGGGTTGGTTACCGACAGCGTTTTCCGGCGTGCCGGGAACGCCAGGGATGTGGACAAACCTCCCGACAAGGAATCCAAGAAATTGGATTATGCTGGGAGAAAAGTCTATGCTGCGTCCTCTCTCGGCCTTCATCAGGCCAGTTCGGCCGTCCTCATGGCACATTTTTCTCACGCCCTGTTGGGCTTCCTGGATGAGGTTGTCCCTCATCTTCCCGCAGATCTGCAGACTACGGTCAGGCAGGTGCGGGACCAGGGCAGGGCAGTGGCCAAACAGCAGCTCCAAACTGCGTTAGACATCAGGGACTCATGTGCCAGGTCTGTGGCGGCCGCAGTGGCCATGTGTCGTCGGGCTTGGCTGAGGATATCCACCTTTACCTCGGATACCCAGCACAAGTTGGCGGATGTTCCCTTTTTGGGGACTGACCTCTTCGGCCCTGGGGTGGAAGGTCACCTCCAGAGGATCGAGAAGTCAATGCTACCTTGGACTCAGTCTCTTCCGCTCAGAAGGACAAAGGCCGCAAGCCACAGCCTAAGCCCTTTTTGTCCTTCTGCGCGGCCGCAGCAGCGTCAGGGGCCAGCAGGCTCGAGCTTGGCATCCCAAACCCAAGCCGTCGGCTTCCTCCAACAGGAAGCAGGGAGGTAAGGCCCAGGAGGTCCCTCGGCGGTCCCTCCTCCAAGCCTGCCCAGTGACGAGCTGAGGGTGTCGCCCCATCCTAGTTCCCCATTGAGAGGCGGCTCAGGCACTTCCTTTCCGCCTGGTCCGCTGTTACCACGGACAGGTGGGTACTGGAGGTGGTGGGAAAAGGCCTACCTCTAGAATTCGAGCAGGCCCCGCCCTTCAGAGCCGTCGCACCTCGGGGGGCCTCGGGGTCCGCAGCCTCACTGGTGGCTCGTCGAGCCAACATCGCTCTCCTCCTCCAAAAGGAGGTGATCACGGAGGTAGAGGACCCCCCTTTAGACCCGGGGTTCGTGTCCAGGTATTTCCTGGTTCCGAAATGGACGGGGGGCTGGCGCACCATTCTCGACCTACACGACCTGAACAAGTTCCTAAGGTCTCGGACCTTCAGAATCGTCACTCTGGCGCAGATAATACCATCTCTGGAACACGGCATGTGGTTCTACTCTCTGGACCTACAGGACGCATTCTTTCACGTCCCTATCCGTCCGTCACATCGGCGATTCCTCCGCTTTCGAGCAGTGGGATCCCTCTTCGAGTTCCAAGCCATGCCCTTCGGCTTATCTCCAGCTCCCAGGGTCTTCACCAAATGCATGGCAGTGGTGACAGCATTCCTGCGGTGCCGAGGGGTCCGGGTGTACCCTTACCTGGACGATTGGCTGATAGCAGCCCCTCCAGGCGGAGGAGGAGCGGTCCAGAGATCTGGCCTCTGGGTTTGCTCTCAAGTCGGCCTTCTCATCAGCGGCCGAGTCGAACTCGAGGCGAGCAGGTGATCCTGTTCACCGGGCAGAGCTCGACTCTCTTCGAGCCAGAGCACGGCTCCCGGCGGACAGGGCCGAGGTTCTTACCTCCTTTGCCCAGTCATTTCTGGTTGGGCAATCGCGCCCTGCCCGGGACTTCCTGCGCCTCCTGGGTCTCATGGCGGCCTGTACCAGCGTGGTCCGTTGGGCACGCTGGCACATGTGCCCCCTTCAGTGGGGACTGGCCAGCCAGTGGTCACAACACTGCGATCCATTGGACCAGCTAGTGATAGTGACCCAGGAGATGTGAAACGCTCTCCAGTGGTGGACCGTTCCATCCCATCTGCAGGAGGGCATCCCGTTTGTCTGCCCCGAGCCAACGGTCTCTCTATCGACCGATGCCTCTCTGATGGGTTGGGGTGCCCATCTGGGGGAACACTGAGTGCATGGCCTCTGGTCCCCGCGGGAGTCCCGATGCCACATCAACCTGCTGGAGCTCCGAGCGGTCCGCCTAGCTCTCACCGCCTTTGCTCCCTTTCTCTGGGGTCAAGTGGTCTGAGTCCAGACGGACAATACCACGACCATGTACTACCTGAACCGCCAGGGCGGGACGCGCTCCATGCTTCTATGCAAGGAAGCTCTCCGCATTTGGTCACTCGTGCGCAGCCTGGAGGCGGATCTCCTAGCCATTCATGTGGCAGGAGCCTCCAACACCCTGGCCGATGCCCTGAGCCGGATAGGGGCTGCATCTCACGAGTGGTCTCTCCTGCCGGAGGTAGTACAAGATCTGTCCTCCCACTGGGGCACACCACAGGTGGACCTGTTTGCCTCCAGGGAGAATGCGAAGCTGAGGCTGTTTCATGCCCGCCCCCCTCAGCAGGGCTCGCTGCAGGGGGATGCCTTCTCGAGGCTGTGGACCCCGGGCCTCTTTTACGCCTTTCCCCCATTTCCCTTGATTCACAAGGTGCTTCTCAAGACAAGGAGGGACAAGGCGCAGGTGATTCTGATAGCCCCAGACTGGCCCGCCAGTTCTGGTACCAGACTCCTCCGGCCTCAGCTCCAGGCTTCCGAGGCAGCTTCCAGCTCGCCGGACCTGCTCTCAGTCAGTCAGGGAAGGTGTTCCATCCGGACCTTCAATCCCTGCACCTGACGGCCTGGTTCCTGATGCTAGAGTTCCAGGCCTTGGGTCTTTCCGACGAGGTCCTCAATGTTGTTGAGGTGTCCCGTAAGAGTCGACCAGGAAATGCTATGCCTTCAAATGGAAGAGATTTTCCATCTGGTGTCAGGGCAAGGGCTTGGACCCTTCCTCCTGTTCTTTGGCAAGCATTTGGACTATGTATGGTCCCTTTCTAGTCAAGGGCTTAGGTCGATGACCCTAAAGGTGCAACTGGCAGCCATCTCTGCTTACCGGGCGCGGGCCGGGGAGCAGTCGGTGGCACAGGAGAAGGTGGTCTGGCGCTTTTTCAAAGGCCTTGATCACATTTCCCCTCCGGTGTGAGAACCTCCACCTCCATGGGATTTACTGCTGGTACTGGCAAAGCTCATGGGCAAGCCATTCGAACCAATGCACAGGTGTGAACTCTCTCACCTGTCGTGGAAGACCGCCTTCTTGGTGGCTATCACGTCAGCCAGAAGGATGGGAGAACTCCAGGCGCTTTGCATCGAGTCTCCTTACCGGGTCTTCCACAGGGACAGGGTGTCCTGCGCCCCCACCCGAAATTCCTTCCAAAGGTGGTGTCGGAGTTTCACCTTAACCAGGTGTTGACTCTGGCCAGTGTTCTACCCCAATCACACCTCGGAGGTCAATATAGGCTCCACTTTCGGACCCTAGAAGGGCGCCGCTTATTATAAGGAGCGATGGCTGAAATTGGAGAGGTTCGCCAGCTGTTTGTCACCACGCTGAAGCCGCACCTGGCAGACCTGCAGCCAAGCGGACGATAAGCAGGTGGGTCACCTCCTACAGATCTCTGCTATAAGTTGGCGGGCATGGAGCCTCCCAGAGGGATAAGAGCTCATTCTACCCGTCATACTGCTGCATCGGTGGCTGCTTCCAGGGATGTCCCTATCCAGGAAATCTGCAGGGCTGCTACCTGGAAGTCAGCACACACCTTCATTACCCATTACCACATCGACCTTGAGTCACGCCGGGATGCTGGTTTTGGGGCCTCGGTTCTCAGTCTTTATTCCCTAAGTAGGGGTGTACCTTGCCTCCCTCCTCCCGGAGAACTGCTAGAGTTGCTTAGACAGTGGATGAACAACATATCCATGTCCCTAGAAATACAGGTTACTCACCTGTAACAGGAGTTCTAGGAATAGTATATGTTGTTCATCCACACCACCCACCTGACCTCCGGCTTCGGCGTGACAACCTGAGCTTCCAGCGGGCTAGATCTGGCGCCATGGCGGAGCCGAGTTTTACCACCGGTGGGTGGAGGAGCCAGCTTGAAGACCTTCCGCAAGATTTAAAGCGGCAAGGAACCTGCCAGACAGTGTGGATGAACAACATATACCATTCCTAGAACTCCTGTTACAGGTGAGTAACCTGTATATACCGTCCCCCGATGTCCTTGTATTTTCTTTAACCTGAAAAAAAGAAAATGGTCCCTGTCATCTCCCTCCCCCATCCCCACCTTCCCACTGAGCACCCACCTCTCAACCCCCCCTTACCCTATTCTTACTTCCATAGGTCATCTGCTGTCATCTTCTGTGGACTTGGAAAACATCTGCACTCTTCAAAGCCGAACCGCAAACTGAGGGATCAAGTTAAGTGCAGCATAATGTATTTCAGTGGTGTTTCAAACTTATGTTGATATCTTTGCCATTTTAGGTATTGTTTTGCCAGATTTTCAACATAGGCTTTTGGAACCTCACCTTATGAACACTGTCACTGTCATTTTGTTAATCGGACCCAGAAGGTGATTTCACGGTCGCTGCATGAAATCACCTTTTGGGCCCAGTTAATGAAACAACAGTGCCAGTGTTAATGAGGTGGGTCCCAAAAAGCCCACGTTCAAAATTTGGTGAAAAAATTCCTGCAAATGGCCGAGTTACGTGTGTTCGTGAAATTTTTCTATGCACACGTGTAACTTTGGTAATTTCTAATATTTTGACTCCAGATTTTCAACATAGCCATTTTTTCACACCACCTTATGAAGAGTACAGCTGTCCTTTTTCACATCCTGGCCAAAATGTGTTTTCGCACCTGTGGCCTGAGAATGTCATTTGACACACATTAAACATTTTCACCTGTGGGGTTTTATGAAGTGGGATCATAAGAGACTATGTTCAAAATTTGGGGTCAAAATATGAAAAAATGCCAATGTTATGACCATTTATTGCAATTTTGGTACGCCCACTTGTAACATTGAAATTTTAAATATTTTGACCCCAGATTTTCAACATAGCCTTCTTATTGCCTGACCTCATGTATGTCATAGGTGTCATTTTTCAAATTCTGGCCAAATGTGATCTTCCTAGACTAAGTCTTCATCACCAGGCGCTAGGACCAAGTGGGAGCCAAAACTTTTCAGAAGGGTCAGTGCGGAACAGGACCACACATGCAGCACTCGCGAGGCTAGTTCGCGCCTTGTAGGCTATCTTGGCGTTGACCCTCCAACTGCCTCAGTTCCTTTCTCCCACTGTCGAAAGGGTGCTTTGGATGTCGAGGTTGCTTGCCTGCCAGAGTAAAAGTTTTCATCTATACGACAGCAGCTTTTAGTGTTTAGTTTAACATTTTAGTAGTATTCATTTCTTATTTTACGAGCAAGAAAAGAAGATTATGAAGAAAAAGAAATTCTCACCTGCCAACAACTGAGTCGTCCATAGACGGTAGCGGTGACAGTAGGAGGACTTCGTTTGAAAGTTGTTATGGCAGAGGGGCTGTGTCTAGTCCGCTGCCCTTTGACAAATGGGGGGGGAGTCAGGGAATCTGACTTTGGACAGCCCTGTGCTGGGGGGGGGACAGTCCACCGAAGCATGAATTAGCGGTTCCGGGGATCCAGCTCTACATAACCTCAAGCTCTTCTTCCTCGTTGGGGGAAGAACAATCAGTGCTGCTTGAGGTTGTCCTCTGGTATGTCTGCATGAGGATTGTTAGTCGGGAGGGACGATAGGATTGAACAGACTTTGGTGGATTCCCTTTGGGCCCGCTCCTAACGGCCGCATTCTTTGACTCCAGACTCCACCTCTGTCCTCGTTGGAGCTCCGGTGAGTAGTTTCACCTCTGGGCCGCTCCTGTGGAGGAGGGGGTTCGACTTCTATCCAGTTTTCCCGGCACTTTCTGATTTCAGGGCCTCTGGGTCTCGGAGCTGCTGGACCTGCGCTGGGTCGATTGGATCAGGATGAATGTGGTGCCCTCTTGGTGTCTTCGCCATCGTGTCGACCCTCGTGCCTAACCCCTCTCAGGATTCTCCATTGGCATTCCCACGGTGGTGTTGTCCTGGCACTGTGCCTGATGCCACGGGTGGTCGCCGCCGGCCCAGGTTTTGGTGTTGGTGCCGTGGGCGGCACCGTTGGTGTTGGGTTGGAGCCATGGTTGATGCAGTCTGTCTGTGTGGCACCGCGGGTGCCATTGTTGGTGCCATTGGTTGCTGGCACTGCTGGCGGTGCCGTGGGTGTCTCACAGCGCCATGGGCACCCACGGGTGCCATGAATGCCATGACTATCATGGATGCCATGAGTTCATGGGTGCCGTCGCATGCCAGTGCTGCCATGGGTGCCATAGGTTTCGTGCCAGTGGTACCATGGGTGCCTGGGTGCTATTACTGCCATGGGTGTCGGGTGCCTCGGGTGCCATTGCTGCCATGGGTACCAGCTGCAGGTGCCCTCGGTGTCACCCAGGTTGGCATAGGCACATGTTGGTGCCCGCCTGTGCCACGAGTGATGCTGGTGCCACAGGGGTGCCAGTTGGTGCTGTCCGCAGAACTAGTGATGGATTTCCTTCTGCAGACCTCTTCTCCGTGGAACTTGTGGCAAGATGTTTTCCACAGAATGAAGTTCTGTTCTTCGGATTATTTCTCCACACATCTTAGTGAGTGGCGGTCTGCGTGGGATCTTGTGACATCCAGTGGTTTCCCGCTGATGGAACCCTTTTGTACTGTTCTGGCAGCAGAATCTCTCATTCCACCAGGCACTTTCTCGTCTCCTTGTGTGGTGCCGTGCTCCTCAACATCCTTCCTGGTGGTGGAGTCTCTAGTGGCTCTTACCTAGACCTCCCTTAGGGGTCCTTCTGGGCTAGAAGTGCATCTAGATGAGTCTCTCCCTGCCCTTCTGGTCAGTGTTGCAGTGGATGACTCATCTTATATACTGAAGGGCACACCCTCTCTATCGTCAGAGTCTGTGATGGAGGATTTTTTCAGTAGTTTCTCAGTGATGGGGTCCACCATAGTATTCAGACTGTATCCGTGGACCATACACATCTGCATCTAGACTCTTTCAGTCGTCAAGACAATTACACTCTGTAGAACATTCTAATTCAGTGGTCAGGAGCCACATAGACTCTTCTGCTCCTCTGATAGGGGTATATAGCCCCCTTCTGATACTGCCTTTTCGGTGGCTTCTTCGGCAGGTGGTGAACATCTCTTCAGCTGTGATTATTAGTCTGGTCATGATTTCAGTTATGGATACTCAGGCTCCTCCTGCCCTTCAGAGGGATGACATCTTCGTAATTTTTGTATCAGGCAATCCTTGCGAGATAGCAGCCTGAAACACTGTCAGGCTCGGACTAATGGTAAAAAGTAAAAAAAAAAGCCGGCCCGGTGGCACTGAGGGTTGAGGCGCTGGACGCCACACCTTGCTCTATGCCGGCGACCTGGGTTCGGGAGCGGACTCGGGTCGCTGATGGGCCGGCTGGGGGGAGTTAGGCTTGAACATCCCACAACAGCTCGCCTGCTCCGGGGAGGGTCAGCCTATAGCCCAGGCTACTTGTCTGACTCGGCGGAGGCTCGGTACAACCCCCAATGTTAAGGGAGGGCTGCCCGACAAGCGTGACGCCGGGCGCTCTGCGCCTTGACGCCAGGGAGTCCTATGCTGTAGGGGTGGAGAAAGCGGAAAACGCCTGCCATCGCTGGAAGATGGAGCCTCCGGAGACGTGTTTCATGTGCCTCCGCCGCCCGATGGCCCCCGGACCGACGTAAATCTGATTGTTGGGGTAGGGGCTCTGCCCCATCTCCGCCAGGGGTAAACCAAGCTCTATGGGGTTCCTGGGGTCATAATGGCAGGGTGGAAGGCAGAGGGATGTCTACCTTGAGGCTCTGAAGGGTCGGGGATGGCAGGCAGAAAGGAGGAAAAGTTAAAAAAAAAAAAAAAAAAAAAAAGTAAAAAAAGTTTTAATTATCACAGCACAGGACCTAGCCAAAATTACCCGATACCACACTTTTGGATCTGGTCAGGTTCTGCCTCAGCCCCTGAGGCAGTTGCCTCTGAACTATGGTAAGGAGTACCTGACTTCTTCTACCCCTAGGGAGAGTCCGATCCAGCGGAGATATGGGTCATCTCTTTTCTCCAAGAGAGATTTCTCTTATTCCGAGATATTTCTTAGACCTAGGCGACTGCTCAGTCTGTTGGTTCCCCTTTTTTAATCAGGCTTTCTTCTATTGATCAGAGCCTCACAGCAACAGAAGTGACTCTTCAGCGAGTCGGAATTTAGGCTCCTGCTTCCTTGCTTGCTTCAACTTAACAGAGGACATGCTTCTTTCTTGACCGTAGGTCAAGTAGGTCTTTTTCTGAGATGGCTTCTCAAATATTCACACCTTCGGTTCCTGTGCGCTGGTTCCGTGCCAGTTGCTCATGAAGCTATCCTGTCCAAGTGCATGATGGAGCTGTGATGTTTGTTTTTCAGCAAAGCAAACTAGAGTCCTTCCTACTCCCTTCAGGGAGGCTGGAATGAATGGTGTCTCACTGCATTGAGTCACTTCTGCCGCTGATCAGTCACTTTCAATGAATGGGTTAGCCCTATCTTGGTCCTGCTGTGTCCCTCCTCGATGCACATCTGCCTCTGTTTGCCTTAGAAATCCAGCCCTGTTTTTGTCTGTCTGAATGTGTTTTTCTGCAGTGGACACATCCTCCTGTACACTGTTCCTTTCTTCCCTGAGTTCAGAGACTGCTACTACAGTTGTACACAGGGGCAGGACGTTTCTTTTTGGCATATGCATTGGTAGGATCTGGTTCTACTGGACCACCATGAGAGGCTTCTAAGTCATGTTTGCCTTCCATCAGAAAAGTTCCAGTGATTAAGTGGAGACCATTCTCCTTGATGGGCTAACACCACCTGGACCCTCTTTGCTCACCAGGTAAGGGATTCAAGTGCTCCTGGACCTGCTGTTCACAGGTCAGCCATACTTGATAGTGGGGGTTTCCATCTGCACTTCTGGTCTACCCTGAACCAGTAGACTTTACCTCCGACTTTCAGTTCCTGAGGTCCCTTTACGTTACATTAGTACATGTCTTTGACACTATTAATTTTGGTCCCAGACCAGATTGTGAGGCCAGGTTCTCGCCACTCTCCTAGAGTGGTTACGGCTTCCTGGCAGACTTTCATTTTGTGCCCATTGCAGTCGTCTGCAAAGTGGTGAGTTACAGCTCGAGCGCTTATCTTGTAAGCACTATGTTCTAGATGCTCTTTACAAGACGGCTCTTTTTATTAGCAGGACAGTCCTTGGTCATCCTTTCTGAGTGAACCCTATCTCCTGCCACTCTACTCAGGGTTGTTGGTCTTAGCTCGGTACTTTCCCACTAGTGTGAATGAGTGATGGAGACTTAGTCCAGGAAGATATGGAAATTATGTACTGTACCTACTGTAATTATTGATCTTCTTGGACAGTCTCCATCACTCATTCACATGCCCGCCCACCCACCATCCCCTGGGTTCACTTGTTTTATTTTCTGGTCTTGTTGGTCCTATGGTTCAGACTTTGAAGACATTGTTCTTTGACCTTTCTTGCAAAGGCCATCTGGGCCCTCTCAGGCCTGGAAACTCAGGATGAGTTATTCTCATTAGTTACGCTGCACCTCCTCGGTCAAAAAGGTACTGAGGCGGTTGGAGGGTTGACGCCGAGATACCCTACACAGACGCGAGCTAGTCTCGCGGTGCCATGCCTGCGTGGTCCTGTCTCGGCACCGACCCTTCTGAAAATGTTTGGTTCCCACTTGGTCCTAGCGCCTCTGGCGCTATCCCACTAGTGTGACTGCGGGATGGAGACTGTCCAAGAAGATCAATAATTACGTTAAGTACATAATTTCCATTTTTTGCACCTGTGGTGCGGAATGGTGTTGCAGTTGTGCAGAATTATGTTTTGGCTGGGATTTGAACATTTTCTTTACCGGGTACATGTGCTAGGGTAATAAGCTGGCTATGCTGATAATTTGTTCACGCATCTACGGAGGACTGGGTGCTCAGGGTCCAAAGGACCCTGCACTTTCCAGTAAAATAAGGAAAATCACGGAGCATGGGCCCTGCACTCCCACTGTGACTTAAGGACGGTTATGGAGGGTGGCCCTGCGCGCCCAAAGGCAAATAAAGATACAAGTAAACTACATGAAAAAGTAAGGAAATTCATTGTAAAAAACACTGTTAATGCACCATTAGGGTTGAAGCATCAAAAGTAGGGAAATATGACCTTATGGGTCCCAAGTCTAAGACCCCACCTCGACTGTGCATGCAGGAACAGGCATTAGTGTTGTATTTTGGGGTTGTGGACCCTAATGCCCACACCATTCTCCTATGCTGTACCCATCTTACCTTGCTTAGTCATGGAATGGGGTGAGCATTAGGGCTCACAACCCCAAAATACGCCCCTCATGCCTGTTTCTGCATTCACAGTGGAGCTTGGGAACCCTAAGGTTGTATTTCCCTACTTTTGATGCTTCAACCCTAATGGTGAATTAACAAAGTTTTCTTTTGCAATGTGTGTGTGTGTGTGTGTGTGTATATATGTGTGTGTGTGTGTGTGTGTGTGTATATATTTATATATATATATATATATATAGATATATATATATGTATATATCTATATATATATATATGTGTGTGTGTATATCTATCTATATACGGAACCAGCTGCCTGAGCGCCTCTCTCCAGCCTAACCTTGAGCTCCACGAAGCCGGACTCAGAACTGCCCCTGACAGGGCTTCACTCTGCCCACCGCCAGCGTGGTCATGGCCACGGAAACAGCTACCTGAGCACCTCTCTCCAGCCCGACCTTGAGCTCCACGAAGCTGGACTCTGAACTGCCCCGACAGGGCTTCTCTCTGCCCACCGCCAGCACGGCCACGGAACCAACCGCCTGGGCGCCTCTCTCCAGCCCGACCTTGAGCTCCACAGAGCCGGACTCAGAACTGCCCCTGACAGGGCATCTCTCTGCCTACTGCCGGCGCAGCCGCGGCCACGGAACCAGCTGCCTGAGTGCCTCTCTCTAGCTCGACCTTGAGCTCCACGAGGCCGGACTCGGAACTGCCCGTGAGAGGGCTTGTGTCTGCCTACCGCCGCGTGGCCACAGACCAGCCGCCTGAGCACCTCTTCTCAGCCCGACCTTGTATTCCACAAAGCCGACTCGAACTGCCCCTGACATGGCTTCTCTCTGCCCACCGCTGGTGCGTCTGCTGCCACAGAACCGCCGCTGGCGCCCCTTCTCCGGCCCGACCTTAAGCTCCACGGCCGACTTGAACTGCCCCTGACAGGGCTTCTCTGCCCACCGCCGGCGCAGCCGTGGCCATGGAACCAGCCACCTGAGCGCCTCTCTCCAGCCTGACCTTGTGCTCTATGAAGCTGGATAAGGACAACAGACCGACTGTGGAAGCAGCGGGTTGCCGCGATTGGACAATCTTCCTCAGTGGTCAGCTGTGATTGGTCTGCTCCCCTCCCTGACTCCCTATTGGACTGTGCTTTCTGCTTGATTTTTCTCGAGCACCAGGGCCGCTTTGTCATTGAAAGCGCAAAATTTTGGCCCTTCATTATCTGTGCTTCTGCCAGCACTTTGCTCTGTCTTAATTACTGTGGGTTGCTGTGTGGGGTTTCGTTTAGTAGTAGAAGCGATTCCGATTGCCAAAAGACTGCACTGTATTTGATTGTAAAACCTCTCTGCTCTGCTACGCTTTGTACTCTCTCTGCTCTGCTACTTTCTGCCTTCCATTTACCCCTGCCTTTTTTTCTCCCTGTTGGTCTCAGAACGCCTTCCCCCTCACTCCTATCCCTGCTTTTCTCCACCTGTGCCATCCCCGGTGAATACCTCTGTCTGCTGTCTCTGTCTCAGCCCCCCAGCACCAGAATAAGTACCCACGCTACACTTTGCTCTGAGTTGCTGACCCCCACCCACCTGCTTTCTTCTGCCTTAGCTCCACGGCCCCCGATTTAGCCCCCGTGTCACTGTCCTTTGTTCTCACGCTAACTACATCTACTCTCTCTTCCCTCCTGCAGACTCGGAACTGCCCCTGATGGGGCTTCTCTCTGCCCACAGCCGGCGTGGCCGCGGCCACGAAACCTGCCACCTGAGCGCCTCTCTCCAGCCCGACCTTGAGCTCCACAAAGCCGGGTAAGGACAACAGACCGACCGGGGAAGCAGTGGGTTGCTGCCATTGGACAATCGCCCTCAGCGGTCAGCTGTGATTGGTCCACTGCTCCCTTCCCTGACTCCCTATTGGACTGTGCTTTCTGCTTGATTTCTTCTGTGCACCAGGGCCGTGCGCCCATTGAAATACATTGAAAGCGGCCAGAATTTTACACCCGTGCCCCCCCCCGACCTTAATTAAATAGACCTTAGCCACGCTCTTCCCTCTATTAGTCCCTCCCTGCTAGCTTCTCACTGGTTTCAGCTCTAGGCCCTCCCCACCCTGCCCTTCACATGTACTCACCCTGATTGCTGCCTACCTAGGCCTTTCCTTTTCTTACTTTTGTTCTTCTATAGTGTTCCTTCCTGCCCACCATGCTCCTCCTCCGCCTACTGCCACCCCTTCTCTCCCTCTTCACCCTCCTTCCACTTCTCCGCCCTCCCAGTACCTGCACTTCCTCCACCCCTCAAACCTTCCAACTGTGCCCTGATTATGGCTGCCTTGGCACTCTACAGAGCTCTCTAGCCTGAACCACAGGCGGCAGCCTCCAACAAATAAATTACCACTTGTAGTCTGGTCGCCAACACTGGCGTATCTTGGCACCCCCATGTTGAACTACAGCTTCCACACCATGGCATGCCCCCATCACAGAGAAAAGCACATACTCTCAATGAGGAACTACGTCTCTGCACCCTGAAGCTTCTGCTGCTGATCCTACTGATATCGGGAAATGTCCACCCGAACCCTGGCCCGCACGCCAGCAAGGCCTAGCCCAAACACAGTTCGTCCAGCATTTTTTGTATCACGTGCCTAAATATCTGCAGCCTACTCCACAAGATCGACTCCCTACAAGACTTTGCTGGCCAGCATAATCCGGACATATTGACAGTTACTGAAACCTGGCTCACCCCCCTGGTTCCCGACCAGGCAATTGCTGTCTCAGGATACAATGTTTTTAGGCTCGATCCCAAGTCCAAAAGAGGGGGAGGTTGTGCAGTGTACATGAAAGACACTATACTGGGCCACCGAACTGAACCAGCAAATGCGACCTGCCCTGCTCAGATTCTCCCTGTCAGGATCCTACTAGGGGCCCATAACAAGGCACTCACAGTCATAACGGTTTATATTCCTCCAAAGGTGCAGGTCTCGGGCATAAACGCCATCCTGGACCTTGTCAAATCACAACCCCCTGATACTGAAACCATTCTGCTGGGAGATTTCAACATCAACTAGCTCTCGGCTGAGGTGGATACCTTCAAAGACTCTGTCATATCAGCCAACCGAACGCAGATGCTGGATTCCCCAACTAGAATGAACTATAAAACAGGGACCTGCTCGACTGGATTCTTACTAGCCACCCCTCTAGGATCTCAAACCCTGCCTTCCTTCCTGACTCACTTAGTGATCACTCCCCCACCAGCTGTGCCTGGTCAAACAAATTCCACAAACCGCCCCCAGAATCATCTACTGCAGAGTCCTCCCCGTGGCCAGTTAACCCACCTCAAAGCCCACCTCCTCCAACAAGACTGGACTCCTATCTTCCAGGCGTCCAGTACAAACCTGGCCCTAGACCACTTCATCCACATATTCAATGAAGCCTGTAACCTATTTGCACCCCTGAAGAAACGCAAAATTAAAACCCTCTGTAACCCATGGATTACCGGGGACCTCCTTAAAAAGCTAAAGTCCAGGGACTATCTCTGGGAACTGGCAAGATCCGCCGGAAACAAGGAAACATCCAAATTATAAACGTGCACATAGCGACTGTACCTAAATCCATCCGTCCCAGAAGTCTGGCTATTATAAGAAAGTACTCACCAATGCAGGAGTAATTGAGGGGCGTTCGAATAACCTAAATGAAATCTCAGGAAAGAAACATAAATCTGCACCAGCCATGCTAAAGGTAAATGGGAATACCACACTTGACCCCAAAACCATCGCTGATACTTTCAACAATGCTTTCACTGATCTTAGCAGTGTCCTTCCCCTAACTTCTTTAAGGATGACAACGCTCCTGAAACCCTCAACTCCTCAACTCTCGCCAATCACTCTCCTTCTGCTTTAGAGCAGTCCATAAGAACGATGTTCTGTAAGTACATCACCAAAGCCATCAGCAAATCCAGAGCCAGTAAAGACACACTTGACCTAAAGCTCCTGGCCCTCACCCTGAAGAGGTGTTAGACCGCTACCAAGATTTTCAGCCTCTCCCTCTCACTCAACCAATTCCCAAAAATTTGGAAGTCAGCCACTGTCACCTTAATCCACAAAAGTGGTGACAAGGCTGACCGTGGAACTACAGTCTGATCTCAATCCTGCCACCCTTCTCAAGGGCCCTTGAGTGCATTGTATCGAACCGGCTTACCGAATACCTGGACAAGCACAGCATCCTCTTCAGGCAACAGCATGGTTTCTGGAAAGGCAATAGCACAGCCTCCGCATTACTTGAAGTCACTGGGGCCATCCACAGCTCCCTGGACAAAGGTCATCTCACTGGCTCAATCTTTATTGACCTAACCGAGGCTTTCAGTACTGTCCACCACCGCTTTCTTCTTGCCCAGCTTCAAAAAGCTGGGATCTCCCCCGATTCTACCCTTGGTTCAACAGCTACCTTGCTAATAGGACACAATGTGTAAAAATTGCAAATGTGCTCTCTGATGCCAAACCTGTCTGCTCTGGTGTCCCTCAGGGATCCATCCTGGGACCACTCCTTCAGTCTGTTCCTAAATACACTACCTACCTCATGCTCCCAACAGATTGTACTCTATGCAGATGATGCGGTAATTCTAGCCTCACACCAGGACCCAAACCAGCTGCAAAGCAACCTCCAGTATTGCTTCTACACTGTTGAGAACTGGTTCACTCAACACAAACTGATCCTCAACCAGAAAAAAACTGACTATGATTTTCAGCAGTGCACATAACAAACACAAACTCCATCACCTCTCCATATCGACCAGCCAAGGCAGCCTGCTAGAACAATTCCAAACTTTTAAATACCTTGGGATCACCTTGACCAGTACCTCCTACTCTGACCACATCAGCAATGTTGCCAGAGCTGCAAACTCAGATCAGGCCTGCTGTTCCGCCTCAGGAGACACCTTCCCACTGCAGCCCTGGCTGCTGCCGTCAGAGCACCATCATTGCCACCATTGACTATGGCCTCATCATCTATGGCTCAGCCAGGTTACAGCGCTCAAGCGGGTAATCTCCCTCAGCAAGGCCTGTCAGCTAATCACGGTGCTCAACGTTATACACACACCTGCAACCTCTACTCCCAAGTCAACTGGCTGCAACTTGACAAGCATATTAAATACCAAACCTGCATTATGGCTATGAAAATTCAGATGAGTCTCACCCCACCCGGTGTTGCCACCCTCCTACAGCCTAAGATGAGCAGCCGGAGCACCCGAGAAACCAAACCGCCGCAGTTCCAAATCCCCTACTGCGGCACAACCCGAGGTCAAAGAGCTTTTGCCTACCGGGCTGCCTACTGGCTTAATGAACTCTGTAGTGATATCACTGCCGCCCTCACTCTAGGTGCCTTCAAAACCAGGCTCTGCTACTCTCTCATTGCCGCCAGCACCTGTGACTGTAATGTCTAGCCTCGAATGTACCAATGGGTACTCCTCTCTGGTCTACTGAATCAGTTCACCCTCCGTGGCTCCGCTACCCTGCCTACATTCAAGGAGCCTCAGCCTCCTAGCACTTAGAGACGCCAACCATGCCCAATGTCTGCACTTTTTACTTTTTGTTTCTCTGACAAAGCCCTCCAGGCTGCTTTCCCTCCCTCCACCACCACCTCTCCTTTCCTCCCTCCCTCTGCCTCTCCCTTGCTGTCCCCCACTCTCCGTCCCCCTCCCCTTTTTTCTCCTCTTTCCATTCTCTCTTCCTTTTCACCTCATTCCTCATCCCACTATTGAATGCTTGCCTCAATTTATATTCCTCGTCTGCAATATATGTTTGTACAACAATGAATTGTGTTGCCAGTAACGCTTCTGTCTAATCTGTGCCTAATGACAGGGAACCTTTGTAAAAGAACCCTGGCTCAAAGGTATTTGTAATCCTAGAACTCCATAAATTAAAAAAATATATATATATATATATATATAATAGATAGGTTACAGTGAATTACAAGGTTGCAATTCCATCGAGAGGTTCTGGGAACATAGATAACCTCGAGAGCAAAGCTCAAGAGGTTTCTATGTCCCCAGATTCTCAAGATGGAATTTCAGCTGAGTATTTCACTGTAACCTGTTTTTTTATTTTTTGTAATATATGGATGAGAGAACCTGATGAGGTCTTACTTGGTGAAGCTTTATGCAGGCTGACATGTTCAACGAGAAATTGGGGAAAATGTGCAGGTTTTTTTATGGGCGAGCTGAACAGGAAAGTTTAGGAAACGGTTCTGTTTAACAGTAAGAGGGAAAATGTAGTTACGCTTCAATGGAACGTGTAACTGTTATTCATTTTGCTTTTTAAAAAAAAGAAAAGTAAGGTACTGTTTGGTTACCGCAGAGCCGGCTTTGAAATGCTTTATGCTGATTCTTGGAAAAGCCGACTCCCAGTCAGCACGAGGCATCAGGCTGCGCTTACGCATTTGTTTCTGAGCGATACTATCGTTAAAATGAAATGGTATTATTGGGAGTGAAGTGTGGTATTATTGAGAAGGTGGTGTGTATTACAAGATTTTATTTGCATAGTTTTCGATGCTATTATTTTAACGATCCATATATTACATATATATGGGATACATCATGGGCAGGAGTGTGATATGGAAAAGATTTCCACTCCTGCAGAGTGACCCTGGATACCTCACGGTGCAAAGGCAAGAGTGAGAGTATCAGAGGTCAGATGCAGGAGTGAAGATATTTACAGCACACCACTGCACATCATGTGTCCGATTTATACATTAGGTTTCTAGAACTTTATTTTTTTGTTCACTTTATCTTGTGGAATAAGCAAAAAAAAAAGACAGAACAAAAAAAGAAACTTCTGCTAAAACAAGCTGAAACACTAATTTGCCATTTGGGATGAAGTAGGCTGTATTCATTGGTAGCTAAGGTATACGTGGATGTGAAAGGCTTTGCTCTTTTTTTGGCTTCTTGTTAGTATGAAACTGGGTGCTGTTAGCTTGCTTTGGTTCTCTGCAGGAACACAATGTGCTTTTCTAGGGCAAGCAGGTGAGCTGCAGGTGGAACTGATATACTGATTAGTTTCTTAGGCTACTGAGGGTTTGGTGGAGTTCCTTCTTGATTGCCATGTTAGGGAAACCTGCCTAGAGTGATGATATCTACTTCACCAGAATCCAGCTGAGTTTTCTGATTGGTCAGGATGTAATTAATGCCCTGGACACACTAGAGAACTGTTTTTGAAAACCATTTTTAAAACCAGTTTAGCTAAACTATTTCAGTGCAGCCATACTACTCTGTAACCATTTTTGATAACAGTTTAGTGTGGCCACACTGCTAATGTTAAACCTGTTCTTAGTGTAATCATTTTGTGTTAAGTCCAACACACAGAACTGTGCTTGCCTGGACACACTGCAGCTAGAACTGTTTTAGTTAAACCATTACAGCTTAAAACATTTTTATTCTTAGACAGACCTGGATGTAAAACCATGCTAGCTCCAAAACGTTTTTAAAATTGGTTTTAAAACTAGGTATCTAGCAGGGTTTAAAAACAATTTTGTTAAAACATTTTGGCCCTGTCCACACTGCACCGCTCAGACCCCATAACGGATAGAAACCGTTACAACCGGGGAGCGGTGCAGTGTGTCCACACTGCCACGGTGTCTCTTACGGGCCCGGCACCGCTGGTCCACACTTCGGGAGCCGGGCAACCGTTACCGTGGCAACCGATCCCACAATGCAGCTCGCGCTGCACTAGGGGACCGGTGCCATGCGTCCACACTATGCCGGGTAACGTTACCGAGGCATAACCGGTTTCGTAACCGTTGTTGAAACCACCTCATATGTGGTTTCAACAACGAAAATGCCTTCTGTAATGTTACAGGTGTAAACGCAAACCGTTGTGGTAACGGTTTGGGCACTGTGTAATGTTACAGGGGGTAGTGTCGACAGGGCCTTTAAGGAGCTTGTAGTCTGTCTGCAAACAGTGCTAGGTGGATTTAAAACGCTTTTAGGCCCCGTTCACACTGGACGGTTTGAAACTGTTCTGGGGTGTTGAACCGCTTTCCAGATCTGTGCCAGCACCTTTCTCATCCGCATCTGTTTCACTTTGGTACATGTTTTAACGAACCGTGGTAAAACCCTGATCGGACCTAGGCTATAGCATGGTTCATTAAAACATTTGAGTAAGGAAATCGGTTTAACTCACAGTGTGAACAGTATCTCTGGTTAGTCTGTGTTAGGTGGATCCGTGTTGTCTAAGCAGTTTGGGTGAAACACGCTACCGCACCATGCCACACGGACCCGGAATACTTCTGACAGTCTGAACTGCACAGCACGATTGATGTGACATGATTTAAAAAACGGAACGGAGAGTGCGAGCCCTACAGCACGGTAAGGCTTAATTTGTTTTAAAAAAAACATTTCACCTTACCGTGCTATAGTGTGAACGGGGCCTCAAGGCACTTAAACTGTTTTAATTTCCCCACTATGTCCAGGGCCTAAGAGATTAGGATAGTGATTGTTTTAGGCAGGGTTTCAGCCTGACATCAGCACAGCGATAATTGCCTATGAGGTAAGCACAATATGTACAAATGTAAAATATTATCACACTGTGATACTATTCCTGGTATAAAAAAAAATCACAATGTGATTTTCTGCCAGGATTTACATCACTGTGTGTAAGATACGTGGATTTATCCATTACTCATTTGTCTCACCCCTGTTGTATAAATATACATATATTATATATATATATAATATATATATATATATGTGTGTGTGTGTGTGTATGTGTATAGTTGCGCTGCTTAGGGTTGAGTAGGCAGTTTAATGTTAAACCCCAAATCTTGCACTTCAGTAACTTTGCAATTGTTTAATGGATTTGCAGGACATTTGGTACGTGCGGTTCCATGGGGTAGATCACTTTTTTCACCCATTTTTGCTGATTATTCCTCTCCGCACTGTGGCCACACCATTTGGAATTTTGACCTGAACCTTTTAGGGCTTTTAGGGTGGAAGGAACTTACCCCAATGAACAAGTCAGCATTAGTTTGGTGAAAATATATTAATCCGTCCCAAAGTTATTCAGTTTTGAAATTTCAGGTTCTGAGCATGATCAGTTCAGTATTTTAGATAGCTGCACAGCTTCGAACAAGGATTTGGGCTCACAAAAGGGATTTTGACAGCTCATGAACAGGGATTCATTAAATCCCTGTCCATATGACAAAAAATCTCGTGTTTGTGAGCCACCATCTTGTTCTTAATTTTCTTCAAAAACAAAACCTTGTAACTTGCCCTAGTGATGTCTTCTGTACACATTAAAGTATGGGTTTTGTTCAGGGTGACACCCGCTACAAACCCATGGCTTTGGTTCTGTTTACTTCAGTCAAAAGACGGTCATTTTTAAATTTGAAAATCCTTGTTCGTGGCTTACTTCCGATCCCTGTTCGTGAGGTGTCAAATTCCCTGTTCGTGAGCTGTCAAAATCCTTGTTCGTATGGGGACGACCAGGTGGCCTGTCTCTGAACAAGGATTTTGACACCTCACAAACAGGATTTACATTTAATAGATTTTGACATCTCACCAACAGGAATTCCTAAAAGGAAACCCTTTTCGTGAGCTGTCAAAATCCCTGTTCATGAGGGGACAACCAGATGGTCTTAAAAATCCCTGTTCGTGAGCTGTCAAAATTCTTATTTGTGAGATGTCAAAAATCCCTGTTCGTGAGGGGACGACCAGATGGCCCTACCTCATGAACAGGGATTTTGACACCTCATGAACAGGGATTCGGCACATGAACAAAGATTTTGACAACTCATGAACAGGGACTTTTAAAGGTTGCTGTTTCTTTGCCACTTCACTGCAGAGAAACGGTTTGGACTTTTGGCTTGAAATTTGTAGGGTAGAAAGGGGGTGTCTCGGTGATGTGACTTTTGTTGGTTTGGTGTAAAAATTTGTATCCGTTCCATAGTTATGGCATTCCAAAGTTGAGAAATTTCCCATAGGATAACATTGTGGTGATCGTGGCGCCTTTCGGTGCCTATATCTCAAAAACAGTTAGAGACATGGATTTTTCACAAAGCGCAGCTTAGTATACATGCAGGTTACCAGTCCATGATTACAACTGCAGTGGAATTTTTTCAAACGTTGCTATGATTACTGAGATAGTGCACCATTTGCAGCACAAGGCTTTCTTGAATATGTCTAGGGCTGCGCTGCATCTTGTGCTCTCACATATGGATACCATTATGCAGTAATCGGACTTGGGCCATCCATAATGCAATACTGGGAATGTGGGCCCCAGGTAGATAACAGTTCAGTACAATGTCTGTGCACCTATGGGTAGATGGGCCGCAGGGCCCTTTAAACTGATATGGGGCCCTGCGCCCCAAAACCATATAAGGGTAAGATTATATTTTCTCAAAAGTAAGAAATCCAGTTGCAGAAATGAAAGGAAAATGTGACTCACTGGATTTGAACCCAGGACCTCAGCAATCCGTGCATTAGCTCTTAACCAACTGAGCTATGAGAGTTCAGCCAATTAAGGCCCATGAGTTTTCCTAAGTGAATCACACATACATTCCTTTCTGGTGTTGCAATGAGCAACCAGGAAGTCTTTTACAGACTCAAATAACCGCCTCAATCTCTCCCAAGTGCAGTATATGTCACTGCTAGGCAAATTTAGAAATCTAATTGCAGAAATGAAAGGAAAAGTGTGCCTCTCACTGGGATTTGAACCCAGGACCTCAGCAATCCATGCTTTAGCTCTTAACCAACTGAGCTGTGAGAGTTCAGCCAATTAAGGCCGCTGAGTTTCCCATATGAATCACACATAAATTCCTTTCTGGTGTTGCAGTGCAAAGTAGGAATCATTGCAAAACTTTATTACTGCATCATTTAGAGTGAAGCAACAAAAGTAGGGAAATGACACCCTACCATCCACCACACCTCCATTCTAACACACTAACAGACGGTGTGCCTTGGTTGTTGGGGCTAACTCTCACCGCTTTTTCTATACTGTACCATGTCAGCTTTCTTACACATGGAATGAGGTGAGAGTTAGGCCAACGACCCCACAAGTACACCCCATCACCTGTTGGTCTGTGGGGGGTGGGAGGGGGGTGTTAGTGTCAACCCTAACGCCTGATTTCCTACTTTTGTCTCTCTTCAACCCTAACTGATGCATTAACAACATTTTTTTTGCAATGACTATATATGCGGCGTGTGTGTGTGTGATATATATGTATAATTTTCTTTCGATAGGAAGGGGTTTCTGGACGGCACCAGTTTATGGGGTAAGAAAGTCAAATTTGTAAAATACTCCCTCCCCACGAGTCTATCTGTGCTGCACACTGTATCTCTGAGACTGAAGAACCAGATTTTTTTAATTCATCTGATTTCATACCCCAACAACATTTCAGGAACAGAGAGAGAGAGAGGGTGTGTGTGTGTGTTAGTTTGTGTCAGTGGGAGGGGAGTTCTAGTCTGTCAGCCTGCACTTTCACATTCCTTTTCAACTAATTCACGTATCTACATGCATTGCCTGCTGAAGACACAAGCCAAGCCAATTGAAAATTCTTTATTTTTATTTCACATTTTCCTGCCAGTGCCAAAACCCCATTAGACAGGCACTGCTGTAATAAGATGTCTGTTTTCTGGAGCTATAAATTGCTGTCCTCTACCATTTGATATTTGTATGGCTAAGGAGGAGACAGTACTGAGAGACGCTGACTGCTGCACAGAATTGTAACGAAAAGTCAGGCAGCTTCTCTTTGGTACTGTATGTGTGGTACAGTATAGATTAAATGAAATAAAATGGTTTAAATCTGTTAAGCACATTGGGTTACTGCATATTGTTGACTGAAATGGGGGGGCTGTGTTTCTATGGTGGGGGCGCACATCTTAATATTTGTATATATGTTGTGGGTTGGGGGCGACCGTGCTGTCAGCTCTGATGTACAAGTTTAAATTTCCCGGCTACATCCTGCCCTCGAATTTGCTGCACTGAATCGAAGTCCTGTCCATGAGCAAGGAGCCTACAACACAAACTCATCCTCCCTCCCTCTGCTCACCCAGTCTTTCATGTAACACCCCCACCAATGTAGTGTGCCCTCAAGCCCTTAAATGTACAGACACTGGGGTGCCCACCCCCGGTGCTGCCAAACATCTGTGGCACTGAGGTGCCCAGTCCCTAGTGTCACCCTTGCTGTAATAAAAGAACTGTCCTTTGTAGTCTTTTTTTCCTTTTCATTTTATCTTGAAAAACAGAAAACTGTATATCGACCCTCCCACCCACTCAGCAGTCACTCCCCCACCCAACACCTGCACTCAGTTCGAAAAGGTCCACTACCACTCTGCTGCAAAACACGCTCCTTGTCCTTCAACACCAATCGAGAACTGAAGAAATAAGGTAAGTGTGGTAAATGTGTTTTCAATTCATTTTGAACTTTTACTCATAATGTTGTGATTTATTAATATTTTTTCACCAAATTTTCAACACATCCTTTTTTGGTCCTCACCTCACGAACAGAGTAGGTGAAATTTTTCAAATCTGACTTGAAAGATGATTTTGCAGTCTTGCTGCAAAATCCCCTTCCGGGGGGGGGGGGGTTGAAAATGTCACATACTAAGTTCATGAGGTGAGGTTATAAGAAGACTGTATTGAAAATGTGAAAAAAATATAGTAAAATTACCAAATTATGAGTGGTCATTAAAACGTTTCAAGGCTCACTCATAACTTCGCTATTTTCCCACCAGACTTTCAACATAGCTTTTTGGGACCCAACCTCATAAACAAAGTAGGTGTTTCAAATCTGGTCCAAAAGGCTATTTCGCAGTCACTTCACAAAATCACCATTCGGGCAGGAGTTGAAAAATTTCACCTACCAGATTCATGAAGTTGGGTCATAAAAAGACAAGGTTGAAAATTTGGGGTCAGAATCTTCAAAAACACCAAAGCTCTGAAGGTGCATTTGAAATTTTTCAAACGTCACTCACAACTTCAGTAATTTTCAGTATTTTGACCCAGCATTTTCATCGTAGCTATTTTTTCACACCGCCCCATGGAAGACCCGACCTCTGATGGAGGCTGCTCCAACTGAGCACTGGGTGAGGACCAAGTGCACTGGGGTATGCGAGATACTGGGGTATGCGAGATTAAATCCTTGACCTTGCCTGACAGCTGGTAGTCGGGCTCAAAAAATATCTCGGTGGCATGCTCGACTGGAGTCTAGATTGACTGACTCGACAGGGGAACTGGGCGTTGTGTAAAAATAAAATATACTGGTAGGCTGATGTGGTATTTACCATTACAAATATGTGATAACATCACCCTACTACTAGAGTATGAATCTAGCATGTACACTGAATAGTTAAGATCAAGGGAAGAGATTTATTTATTTATTTATTTTTTAGAAATGTTAAATGGTAATCAAGTTTAATGATGTAAGTAATTAATTACAAGAGAGGTCAGTGACCCGCACAGCAACCCCTTGTGAGGGAAGACTCCCAAGCCCATCACAGTGTGTTGACTGTACAACAGAACACTGCACAATACCTTCCAGATTCGGAGCACTGATGAGACAGTGTTGGTCCCATCCACCTGCTGCCCAGCTTGTTCTTGAACCCGAGTCACAGGTACAGGAACACAACATCGCTATCTGAGGCCAACAACTGGCCCTGAACAAAGAGTTTCTTCATAATATTTACATTCTGACTCCAGATTTTTAACAGAGTATTTTTATGATTCCCACCTTCTGAACATAAGTGTCAATTATAAAATGCTGACTAAAATGTTGTTTTGTGCTACAAGTGTGAAAACACAATTTAGACAGGATTTGAAAAAACAGTCTGAAAGAGGCTAGTACCTCCTCACAGACATTTTGAATGGGATGAAAGCCCCTGGTTGCCTTCCTGTGGGACTGACCCTTGAGCTTTGGCAGTATCCAGCATCCTTCTCGGCACCCTCTGCCCACACGGTCTACAAGTATGTGGTCCCCACAGGTTCCCTTCGGGTTTTCGGACCACCCTCCACAGAGGGACCTGTTGTGGATTCCATGAGCCATAAATCTGGATACCAGGGATGCGGACAAGCCTCAGACAAGGGTCTTGTAAGGTTGACAGTGCCACGAAACAGGTGTCGCTGTGGCATCTCTGGGTCTCAGCAGGCTAGCTATGCCATGAAGATTGGCTAACTTTCGTCACTCCCTAATGGAAGTTTTGACTTAGTCCTTCCTACCTCCCTGTCAAGCAACAGTTGATGTAAACACATCAGGAGACCAGTGTCATTTACTGGCTAAACACCAGCACCAGACAGCCTTGGACATGGGTGATTCTTGTGCCCATGCCATGGCAGTGGCTGTCTCCATGCATTGCAGGACCTGGCAGTGCCTGTCCACTTTACAGCAGACACCCAGCATAAGCTGGCTGATGTCCCTTTCTTGGGCACTGACCTCTTTGGCCCTGGGGTGGAAGGACATCTTACTTGAATCAAGAAGTCTGCCACCACCCTGGATTCTGTGATTTCATCCCAGAAGGACCAGAAGAAGAAACTTAAGAAACAGGCTTTCCAATACTGGCCCTTTCAGTCACAGCCTCCTTGGCAGCAGCTCCAGCAGGGGCAGTTCCAGGCCTGATGCCCCAAACAGTAGTCTGGGGCCTGGGGCCAAAAAGGGGGGAGAGGCAGGGTTACTGGTACCCCTTTGGAATCAGCTGCTGGTGCCCCAACAAAAGCTGCCTAGTAATGGGTTGAGAGGCCTCGTCCCTCCACCTGACCTGTCCCTGAGTTCCCTCCCTGTAAGAGGCTGTCTACATCATTTCTTAGCACATTGGTCCACTGTCACAGTGGACAAGTAGCTTTTGGATGTACCGGGTAGAAGATTGTCTTCAGACTTCGAGGCTCTCCCGCCTTACCGCTTCCACATACTTAGAGTCCAGGGTGTCCCAAGGCATGTTGTCCTTCCTATGGGTGGATGTTGTTCAGCTCCTTTCGAAAGGGGTGATATCCTGTGTCCCAGACACCTTGGCCAGTCAGGATTACGAGTCCAGGTACTTCCTGGTACCGAAATGGACAGGGCCTTGCACCCCATGCTGGATTTTGCATGGTCTGAACCAGTTCGTGTAGAAACACAAGTTTTGGATGGTCAGTCTTAACCAGATTATTCCATCCTCAGAGCAGAGCATGTGGTTCTGCTCCCTAGACCTTCAGGATGCATTTTTCCACAGTCCTGTCCATTGATTCCACTGTTGGGACTGCTGGTTCCATGCGGAGGGGCCCTGTACTAGTTCCAGGTCATGCCCTTTGGCCTCTCCTCCGCAGCCAAGGTCTTTACCAGACACATGGCAGCGGTGGCGGCCCACCTGCAGTGCCTTGTGGTCAGAGTGTACCCCTGTCTGGACAACTGGTTTTTGGCCATTTCCTCTAAAGAGACTGTGAAGTGATCCACAGATCTGGCTCTCCAGACTTGTCGAGACTTGGGCCTGCAGATCAACCCAGACAAGTCTGAACTGGTACAGAAGCAGGCGAACAGGTTAATTGGGGCAGAACTAGTCTTCCTGTGGACCAGGCACTGGATCATACCTCCTTTGCCCAATCATTTCAGGTAGGGCTCTCGCATCCTGCATGGGATTTCCTGTGGCTGCTGGGTGCATGGCATCCTGCACCAGCATGGTCAGTTAGACCTGCTGTCAAATGCGCCACCTTCAGTGGGAGTTGGGCTGTCAGTGGCCTCAGCACCTAGGCCACTTGGACCAGACGATAATTGTGACCCCGTCCAGTGGTAGCCAGTCCCAGAACACCTGGAAGAAGGAATCCTGTTGCCTGCCCAGAACCAACTGTCACAGTCATGACGGATATGTCGTGGGTGGGGTGGGAGGCACCTGCATCACTCAGGAGTCCAGTCCCTCATAAACGTGCTGGAGCTCCATTCAGTGCATTTGGCTCTGGCGCGGTTTGCTTCACTTATCAGGTGTCAGTCTGTGAGGTCTGCATGGATAACATCACTACCATGTTCTACCCTGAGCAGGCAAGGTGGACAGCTCTTCTTCTGTGTCGGGAGGCGTCCTCATCTGGATTCTCATGTGCAGCTTGGGTAGATCTCATGGCAATCCATGTTGTGAGAGAGAACAGTCAGCCAGCAGGCAGTGGTGTTTAGCCACTTGTTCTCCTGTGGGGCACGTTCTTGGTGGACCTGTTTGCCTCCTGGGAAAATGCCAAACTGAGGCTGTTTTGTGCCCACCCCCTCAGTTCGGGACACTGCTGGAGGATGCCTTTGTTGGGCCCTGGACCCCAGGCCTCATGTACACCTTGATCCACAAGGTGGTGGTCAAGCGCAGATGGTCCTGATGGCTCCAGACTGGCCAAGGCAGTTCTAGTACCTAGATTTCCTCAGCCTCAGCAGCAGGCCTCCATGGAGACTGCCTCTCCACCCAGACCTGCTGACCATTAGGGTATGGTCCTATACCAGGACCTTCAGTACCAGCACCTCACGGCCTGGTTCCTAAGTGGCTAGAGTTCCAGGCCTTGGATCCCTCTGGAGGATGTTCTTCACACTGTGGAGGCCTCCAGGAATGAGTCAACTCACAGATGCCGTGCATTCACATGGAAGAGATTTTCCATTTGGTGTCATGGCAGGGTCTGGATCCTGTTGCTTGTCCTGTGACTAGTATCCTGGACTACCTTTGGTCCTTTCCCAGCTGGGACTGCAGGTGACGATCCTCAAGATGCACCTGGTAGCCATCTCTGCTTACTGGATATGGGTTGCCCAGGAGAAGGTGGTCCAGTGCATTTTCAAGGGCTTGAACCACTTGTCTCCTCCAGTGTGTTTTCCACCTCCAGTGTGGGACTTACTGCTAGTATTAGCAGTGCTCATGGCAGACCTTTTGAGCCAGCACATGTGTGAGATGATATACTTATCTTGTGAGACAGCCTTCCTAGTGCCCATTATTTCCAGCCAGAAGGATTGGGAGCTCAGACACTCTCAGTGGAGTCTCTTTACCTGGTCTTCTGGAGGACAGCCATCCTTGCCCCAGCCCAAAGTTCCTCCTGAAGGTAGTATCAGAGTTGTACCGTAACCACGTGATTAAATTATCATTTTTTTTTCGCTAGCCCATCTTTGGAGGTCGATCACAGGCTCCATATCCTGAACCTGCGGAGGATGCACTCATTCTACGTGGCGCACACGGCTGGAGTTCAGGGACAGGCTTGCCAGCTGTGTGTCACTTAACACTGAGGCCGAGCCTGGCAGACTGGCAGCAAAGCAGACAATTGCCAGGTGGGTTACATCCTGCAACGACCTCTGCTGTAGGTTGACTGGTAGGGGGCCTCCCATAGGGCTTAGGGCTCATTCCACCAGACATACCCACTGCCTTGCTGGCTGCTTCCAGGAATATCTGGAAGTCAGCACACCACTTCATTTCCCACTACCCCATCAACCTGGAGTCAGGCCAGGATGCAGGATTTGGGGACCACAGTTCTCCAGGTTTTTGTTCACCAAGTAGGGGTGGATACCTTGCCTCCTCCTCCCAGAAAACTGCAAGGAGTGTGTCAGAATGTGGCTAGGTGGACCATATCCACGCCCCTAGAAGAATAGGTTATGCACCTGTAACCATAGTTCTGGGAGCGGTATATGATTCACATTCACACAACCCACCCGGCCTCCCTTGGCAAGTGACACATGGATTCTGCTACCAGCTTGCAAGATCTGATTTCATAGGGTGGAGCCCGGGTGGTGGGAGGAACTTAGCTTAAAGATTTCCAGCCAATAATATAATTCCAGTGGAACTGTCAGAGTGTGGATGTGAACCATATACCACTCCTAGAACTTCGGTTACAGGTGAGTAACTTGTTCTTTTTGTGTAGCCATTTGGCCCCCAGCATCCTCTGCCTGCTTCATGCTCTGTCCCCACTTCCCCCTCGTCCCATTCACCACCACCCCTGCCATCACACCAGCAGGATTCCACATGGGGTAGTACTCATGGGCACCGCACTATCGTCCTAGGTGGCTGGTGCTTATACGTTTTTTCTTTTCGCCTCCAGTTTCCCCTGGGGCTGAGTCACATGCAGTGATGCACATGGTACTGCACACACACGTCACAGGCATCTGCATCCAGTCCCCTTCCTTTGTTGCTCAGTGGTGTAAGTACAGTGAGACACTAGGCCACCTCCCCGAAGGAGGAAAGTAGTCCTTGGGACATTCAGTCCTCCTTGCTGCGGCCAGCTCCCACCCCCTAATAACCCTAGTCCTTTCCTGAACCCAGGTCATCAACTTGCTGGCAGGTGAGCCGCTATGCCAGCAATCTCATAGGGTATTTCAACCTGCCTAACACTGACTGGGAGGTAGAGCTTACCCATTGGAAAGCAAGGAGGAATTTCTTCTCCGTGCTAAAGGATTGTTTACTTTTTCAGCATGTCAGGAACAGGGGAAAGGGGGATCCTGTTCTGTATATGTTGCTGAGTGGTGGAGTTGATATTGTCTATGGAGTCAGGTGAGGGAACAACCATAATAGGACTGAATTTGAGGTGATGGGGAATTAATATGATATGAGGAAGGATTGTAGAGAAAAGGCCAGTGAAGCAGAATCTCATCACGGAGAGAAAACAAATTTGTAGTTGCTCAGGCCAAAATAAAACTGAGCGTTAGGACTGTGAAAGGGATAAAGGTGAGCAGTAAGTTTTTTTTTGTTTTTTTGTATTTACATTGAAAACAAAATGGGAGCCAAAGAACAGGTAAGGGCCACTTATCATTGGGAGAAGAGGACCATTGAGGGAAGGCCAGGGAAGAGGGCCAGAGCCATTGAATATCTGTTTTGTGTTCGTATTCAGCCAGGATATCATCGGCCTGGCCAGTAGCGGATGCAAGTTACAGGAGACCCGATCACCTTCTTTAAGGGTGTCACCAGGGAGTGAACAAGGTCATTGTAATACATGTAGTCTGTCTATCCAGACTACATCAAGGCCTTTGACACTAGTAGATTACATAGAAACATAGGCTATGTCAGCAGATGCCCAGAGGTCCATCCAGTGTCCCCATTTCCCTGCCTAGCTTAAAGAGCTAGTGTACTGCTTGGAATTAATAGTAATTTTCAGATGCAGTCAGCTATCACTTCCCATATCTGAAATATTTTTTATTTTCTGTTTGCTAATTAAAAGATTTTCCATCTGGCAGTACTAGGGTGATGTGTGAAGCAGCATGCTGTCTGGAGGGGAAAAAAAAGTCAGTTCTGTTCCTCCCACTACATCGTCAGAAATGAGACAAAACACCTTGAGGCACCACAGCACTTGCAGCCTGAGCAGTGACTTTCAGAAGCAAACAATCAAAATGCAGGACATTGTGACATCACTAGTAACCAGGGAGAGCCAGTCCCTGCTGCTTCATGTGAAAGTGAAACCTGGCAGTGAGAAATGGTTTTCATTGGTTACTAGTGATATCATAGTCAGTGTGCTCTCAGTGTTGATGTAGTGGAAGGAACAGAACTGACTTTTTTCTCCCTCCTCCAGACAGCATGCTGCTCCACACATCACCTCAGTACTGCCAGGTAGAAAATCTTCTAATTAACAAACAGAAAAGAAAAAATACTTGAGATATAAGAAGTGACAGCTGACTACATCTGAAAGTTACAATTAATTGCAGGTAGTTCCAGGCAGTACACTAGGTCTTTAATGCTCAGCCTAATTACAGTCATCTGGGAATTGTACACAGGTGCAGTATACATGAGGCTGTGTAAGGTTGCTTTTGGTATCACTAATTGAATTAATTGTAACACGTGTATGATGGTATAAATGTTATGTGACCACTAGGGGCCGACCTGCCTAAGGAAGGGCGCATGCTCAAAACCGGTCGGGGCAGCTGAGGAGGGTGCACTCTACTTTTCATTTGTGGCATTCTGTTGAGCCGTATGGATTGAAGTGAGAATAAAACATATGAACTGTGGTTGCTGGTGCTGCCTTGTTATATTTTTACTATACCGAACCATCAAGGGGCTATAAGGCCCCTCTGCCTGCTGTGTCGGGCCTCATTACACCCCTGGGTGGTCTGGTATAGCCCAGTACTGCCCACACTGGAAGTAATATAATTTATACAGTGTTACTATGAACTCTGTCACCTGGCAGGCTGACTGAGTAGGGAAACTGTCCTGCCAGGAAGGTGGTCCCTGCATCCAGAAATATTAATCTTCTCTGGGAATAAAGAGGTTGCCCTCTTTATTCCCAGATTACTAAGTCTGCCTGAGTATGGATAGTGAACTGAATCTAGGTAGTCTACAATACTGGTTACTCTCCTGTAATCATAGTCGTGCTACTAATACTCAGTTCACATCCACATGAACTACTCAACCTCCCCTGGCAAGGTTTGCTCCAGGTTCCTGTTCCAGCAATGCGGATCTACCTGTCATGGGTATGGATCTGGAGGATCCCATGGGATGGTGGTGGAAGGAGTCTGGTTTAAAGATGGTTCCAGTGACTGAGCATGCTTAACTGCCTAAGGGTGTATGTGAACTGAATACTGTGATTACAGGTGAGTAACCTCTATATTCTTAGCATTTAAAACATTGATTTAAAAAAAAACCTGCCCTTGAATACAAGCTGTGACTCAAAATGCAACGTTTTCATTGAAGCCAAAGCTTCTACTCTATGCAAGACCATATTCTGTCACTTAAATGTGGGTCATGATGTGGGAAAGGTGACAACATGTGCAACATATCATCATATCATGGAAGAACATGTCAGACCTCTGTGGAAATAAATGCAGTTAGGTTCACAAAGTTTGCAATTGTGCCAGCAGTAGACATTAAACATGACTTTTACTCTAAATATCAATGTGCTGTATAGGCGGGCACCTTCTTTATATGGGGCGGAGGGCTTTGAAGAGGTAGACTAGAATGAGTGAAGGTGAACTTGCTGTTACCCTGTATATTGAAGCTGATGTATATTTTATACCTATTGTAACTACTGTAAATAATGCCATTATGTGTTTTTCTGTAACTAATTCGGGTCTCCCCTGAAAAAGGGACCTCTGGTCTCAGTGGATTTACCCGGTTACCAAAATCTAATAAATAAGTTCTCTCTTAATGTGCAGCAGTTGAGGGCTATACACCTTGCATCCATGAAATGTGCTTCAGAGCTAGGGATGGGCCAAAGCCTTCTCTTGAAAACTGAGCCACTTCAAATGCAGGTGGTTTGGTTTTTGCGAGACCCGAACCGAATAGCGCCAGCTTGGTTCGGATCTTGCATTCCCCAGGCTCCCTGTCATGTGACAGGCTTAGGAGGCTGAGGAAGAGGTCAGCATGCATGAGCAGCACGCACCTCAGCTATATACCAGGTTTGCAGATGTGCACAAACTCTGTATGTAGCAGACAGCAGGACTGCTTGCACCATTCTGCTAAGGAATTCAGGAGAGGAAGGGAGTGGGTCTCTTGGCGGTTGCAGAAGCACCAAGATGCAGACTCGGTTTTTTTTTTGTTTTTTATTGTCCCGGGTTGCCTAAGCACAGTGGCCACACAGCCCCCAAATTGCTTAAAGCCATTGGGTTTTCTAAGCCCGTGGCCAATAAAACAAACAGCTCTACCCACTCCCACCCTCTTAGCACCCATGTCATCTCCCCCCAACCCAACGTCTTGGTTTTAAAGGGTTTGACCCCAGATTTTCAGTATAGGCCTTTTGACCCCACCTCATGAGCTAGACAGGTGTCATTTTTCAAATCCCACTGGAAATGCCATTTTGTCATTGGTCTGTGAAATGACATTTCAAGTAGGATGTGAAAACAACACCCTGTCTAGTTCATGATGTGGGGTCAGAAATGTTTATATTTGAATTTGGGGTCAAATTCTCAAGAAACCATGAAGTTATGTAAGTTTGTTTCCAGTGCCTTTCAACTTCAACTTGCAACTTCATGTTTCATTTTTTTTTTTGGTGGTGTTCGTGATTTTGACCCCACATTTTCGCCATGGCCTTTTTCTTGCCCCTCCTCATGAACTAGACAGGTGTAATTTTTCAAATCCCCTCGGAAGCAGTGTTTTGCCATCGTTTTGCGAAATTATGTTTCCGCTGGGATTTGAACAGTGACATCTGTCTAGTTCATGAGGTGGAGTAAAAATAAAAAAAAACATGTTGAAAATTTGGGGTCGAAACATGCAGGTTGGTCAGAAATTAATACTTTAAACAGCAGGTTGCAATGTATCTCAGGCAATGGACCCCTTGTAATATTACTGTCGCTTCATTGACATTTTCTAGTGCTTTTTCTTGATAACCCTATTTTTCCTTCAATTAAACATGTAGGCTGAATTGCCAAATCTAGACTCTGCTTGGATTTGGCAAATCCAAAACCATATCCAGATGCACCCTGGCTTTGTCCATCCTTATTTAGAACTTCTGTGGGCTCCCCAAAAGAGGCTTAGCAGGCTTCCTGCACTGGTCACACATCCTGGCAGTCTCTTTTGTTGAATGTGAGCATGAGAAGCTTCTGCATTCAATGTTTTGAATGTTGCTGCAGCCATCTTTCTGCACCAGTAATGTGAATTACTTTTTAACATGAGTTTAGATAGAGCTTCTGTGTAGTGTGCAACATTCTTTTGGCAGTTTGAGAATAGGCAAGAAAAAACATACTAAATTAAAAGAGAATCCAGCTGGCCCATCGGCACAGTGGTTGGATTTCTGCTTGTGACGGGGTTGAGACGGACCCAGGAATCAGAGGGTTGGCTGGGGGAGAAGGATGGCACGTCCTGAGGACTGCTCTCCTTCTGCGGGGGTGGAGTGCGGGCATTAGACAGACCCTGGCGGGGCCGGGTGCTGCAGCGACGCGCCAGCACGCTCGGGGTGAGGTGGTCGCTGGTGTCATTGCTAGTCCCCGCCTAGGCAGCAAACAACAAAATGCAGGCCCTGGCATGACGGCCCATTCCGCTCTGCCACCCACTGCCTCGAGCGCCTGCTGAGGGGTCCCTGCTGTCGTGGCCCCTGACCTGGGGGTAATCTAGGGCTTGCCCACAATTAGGGAGTGGGAAGCCCCCTCAGTGGCCCTGCCCAGGGGGAGGTAAGCCTGGGCATGGGGGTGACGGACGGATGGACCTGATAGGAAGAGGGGGCCGGAACAAAAACAGCAAAATGAAAAAAAAAAAAAAAAGAGAGAGAGAATCTAATATTGCTATGCTAGTAGTACTAAATAGGGCTTTGTGGTTATTAGCTAAATAAATCCTTGTTTGGTTTAAAAAGTTTGCTAATAAGCTTAACAGAATGGACTATACTCTTCCAGCCCAGTGCTATTGCTTACTTTAGTAATTTTTTTTCTTTAGATTAAAAGCATATGTCCAGTGCCATAAGGCAGATATAAGCATCTTCATGAAAGTAGAAAAGAGGAAGCGCAACTCGGTCCGGTAGGTAACAGTATACAGCCATTTGGCCATTCTTGTTGCAGTATTTGTCAACTGGTAAACTACAGCCAGTCCATGCTGCTTTATGGGGTTAATTTGTGGTTTTAAAGAGATGTTTTTTCCCTTTAACAGTTGTCCTGAAAAATTGTAGTTAAAGAGGGCATGTCCATATCCCTGTATGATTATATTAACTCGTTTATTTTGCAGCAACCATTTTGAATCAGGTTGAGCATTGAATGTTTCAACCAGTATTTATGCTCTTGGAGGGAATGAGGAACGTTGTCAAATGAGGAACATTGTCTATCTCCCATGTGCTAATACTCACCATTTTGTAGGTTAGTACTGCTGCCAAGACTACTCTTAGATTGTAAATGTGGTCTAGTACCCAAAAGAATGTAAGTGGTGGTATTAATATGTTATTGATCGAGATTAATCAGTAACATATTAAAATTAAAAAAAACATACGGAACATGCCCATTTCCAGGGCAGCTGTGCATGAAATGCTTTTCACCTAATGAGTATCTAACATGCAGAAGAAATGAGTACTTCCTCAATATATAATCATTTAAAGTAGGGGTATGACAAAGCTTAAAACACCAACATTAATTCTGTTTCAAACTTAAAGCAATGTAACCCCGCTACTTTCACAGCACCCTGGCACCTATGCTGGACACACATTCAGACATTTAAAAATGGTACCACCCTAGCTTTGGGAATGTATACCAGGCTCATTCTTCTAGAGATCAGGGGTGGGGTGTACAAAACCATAACCATTGGTAATTACAAAGCGGATCCTGGGAGAGTTTTTGCTAGGCATATGCTAGACCTACTTTCTGGAGGGGTACCCAGTAAATCCACATAGGAAGCAATAACGTAACTGTCCAGACCATAGTTGGGGTTCTCGAGTGGGACTTTATTCAAAAAATTTTCTTCAAAGCAGGTGTGTACCCCCCAAGGTTTACACATCTCGGCACTTGGAACTTGCAGAAAACCAAAAATTGAACTGTACAGACAGAAACTCTTTGTATTCCTATCGCAGTAGAACATAGAACAACTTGCCCTTTTATTCCCACTTGTCGTAGGACATAGAACATTGCTTTCAGTGGCATATTGGCACAACTGAAAACACATTTGGCTAGCACTAGCACCATTCTTCTATAACCAGAGAAGAAACTGTAACCCACTCCAGGGGTTAAAAAATCCTCTTCCGACATTTGGCCATTTGTCTAAAGTAACCAGACGCGCTTACTGAACCTGTTAGTCCTGAATTGATTACTCCAGATGGGGTTCTGCCACCCTTTGCTCCCAAATTCACACTCAGCCATTCTTTCAGAGTTACACCTTAAACATTTGAAACACCTTTTGAATTGCTTTTGAATGAAACTTGGCATTCAGAATTCAAATTCACCACCGCAGTAGTGTAAAGGTAAAAGTCGCAAATAGTGTGGTATAGTCATACCTCTGGACATCACACACCTCAGCCAACTTTACCTCAAAACACAGATTTGAACATCTGTAGGAAAAATGTTGTGCCTTCCTTTTAGGCATGGAGCACAGCAGAACAGGTACTTGCTTCCTCTAGCACTCTGTTAGACATTTCAGGCAGCTTCAAAACATCCTGGAACAAACAGGGGATTGCCCCTTGGATCCACCAACTAGCAGTTCTTTACACCCCTCCAGGGATGAAAATCGTGAAATCCTGCTGTAGAATAGGTCTCCACCACTTCTCTTGGCAAGGTGGAGAATACCAGAACTAGGGGAGAATTCAGGGCTCTCGACTCAGAGCCCTGGCAGAGCAGCTCTCACCCCACACTCCAACTCTTAAACACTGGCTCCAACTGACTGCTGCCTCAACATTCTATCTCCCACCCCAACAGCTGGCACAAGGGTTATGCTGCTGCGACAGTTCCAAATGATCTCATCACTTCCGTCTCGGCTGAAGCCAAGTAAACAGAAGAGTGAGCAGGTGAAAACCCATTTAACTAGTTAATCACCAGCTGCTTCTCCCTGCCTTGCACTGGTACAGAGGGGATTCTAGTAACCCCAGGGGACTGGGTGGTTACACCAATATTTTACATTTGAAGGTATTTGTATAATGTCATTGTACTGTAGCTTGTTAGCAGCATTGTTTAGATGTGGGAGCCATACCCATTGTAACTGCAACACCTTGTTTTCGGAGATGGCACAAGTGTGGTGCACCATACCTTTTTTCTCTCTGTTTTATGAAAATGTGCTTTTAAATTTGAAACAGAATTAGATTCTGTATTTCAGATGTCAGCTCCACCCTTTCGGTTTAATGGAGACAAAACTGGTGTGTGTGTGTCTCTGTGTGTGTGAGAAGTGAGCTGTCAGTGTCAATTTAGAAGTTATTTTACTGATACAGTAGCTAGGTTAGATTAGAAAATTCCTATTAAATGCTGATGCTAGGGATCCATTTTCTGTAAACCAGAATGGGACTTCACCTTGGGTCCCTGCCTCAGTAGTCCCCTGAGGCTAGTGATTGCAAATGTCCCTTCAGACAGAGGTCCTATAAAATGATGAAATCAAGCAGTAGATTGTTGTGAAAAAAGAAAAAGTGTTTTCTTTACAATTCCTGTTAGTATCAGTTGTTTGTTGTCCCCTGCCACATTGCACATGAAGGACTGGTAATGTCATAACATCATCACAATACCATTTCTGTATACAAAATGGATGCCTCCACAGCTCTGTATAAAAGATGTGTTTGTATGTCTCATTGACCATATTTGTTAAATGTAACAGTAATCTAGATATCCAACTGTTGATATACTGTAGTAACATACTATAAAAAGTATCATATAGGAATAGAACACATTTCCATTTAAAGTACTAATGCAGACATACAAAATGTTTTGTTCCACCAGACCAGTACTTGTAAATTGTACATCGTAACAGTGGGTTGAACCCTGTCCCATTTGTCCTGGCTATCAGTACAGTAAAAAAGTAGCATATAAGTCAGCGTGGCTCAATTGTTAGCACATCCGTCTCTGGATCAGAAGGTCGTGGATTCTTGTCCCACACAGGACTGGGCTCATAACCTAAAAAGCGCTGGCACCTGAGTGCAGTATTGGGGGGGGCTGTGCTGTTGGGGTGTGCTGTCCTTCAGATGAACTGTTAATATGTTCCCCCTAAGGTGTGCACATGTGCGCCCGCATAGCAGTCAGAAATAACCCGCACACGGTTTCAGTAGTATCGCACAAAGCAGCTGACAGGGATCCTCATGTTCATGAAGTAGTGACTACAGTCATCACTCAGATTTAAGACTCAGACAGCAGGACATGAAAGTGAATGGGAAAGAAACACTGTATGCTCACCCCTGAGGCCACAACCCATTAACTTTAGCAAGCCAGCAGTTAACAAGCCAGACATCTCGCTCTTACTCCACTTATTGAACAATGGAACCGATCTGCAAAATTCCAACCAATCGGCTTTGCAGCACCTCTTTTCAGTAAGACAGTTCTTGATAATGAACAGTTATAGGGACATGGATATGTTGTTCATCCACACTTATTGGCAGGTTCCTTGCCGCTTTAAATCTTGCCGGAAGGTCTTCAAGCTGGCTCCTCCTACCCACCCGGGTGGTAAAACTCTCGGCTCCGCCCCATGACGCCAGATCTTCCTTACCGCTTGGAAGCTCAGGTTACCCTCCTTTATGCTCCGCGTATAAGACTGGTTCCTAACTCTTCGGTTTTCCAAAATTAAACTTTAAGGTTTTCTAGACTTTGGTCAACTACTTCCCTCGCGGCTGCGATGGACAAATCGACTCCCGGTTTTCGGAGATGCCCATGCGGGCAGAAGATGTCTCGAACGGATCTGCACTCCACGTGCGTCTATTGCTTGGGCCTTGAGCACGACCCGCAGGCTTGCGACCTGTGCTCTTCTTTCTTGGCCTACGTCCTGGAAGACTGTGCCATCTGCAACTTGGGCGGCCCGAAAAGCGTTACCCTCCGGTAAAGTCTAAAGAGGCCTGGTTGGCGGTTTCATGGCGGGGCTCGGCGGATCAGCTAGAGCAGATGATCGCCCTCAAAGAGGAGGCGGCGGTCGCATCTTCCTCGGCCACGGCATTTATCCGCTGTCCCTGGATCCTCATATTCTGCTTCCTTCAAGGAGCTTTGTCTGTCTCTCTCCACTAAGGAGAGGGACCAACATCTTCAGGGCCTTCCTCTGGGTCCAAAAGAAGGACAAGGGTAAGTCCATCCGTCGGCGGCGCTCTTGGGAGTGGGAGAGGTCCCCCATCCCAGTGGTGGGCCATGGGCTTCGGTCGATCCTTGGCTCTGGCCACTGGCTTCACGGTGTCCCGTCAGGTCAGTTGACGAGACTCCCGTCGGCCTTGATGAATCTTTCGACCGTTGGGCGGGTTGTCGACCGGCGACGAAATCCTCTCTCCCGGTTCCCCGGTGGTGGTTGAGGATCCCGTGGGCTTGCCAGTGCCTCCGGTTCCAGAGCCCTTGGTGTTCCTTCCGAGCGAAGGGAGGCGGGTTTCCCGCTCCTTCCTGCACCCTCCTCAGAAAAGCCGAGGTTCGCGGTCTCGGTCTTGGACTTCTTCGCGGTCCAGCCGATCCCGCCTACAGGCGGTCCCGGCACCCAGCAGCAGCGGCGCCGCGCTCATCCTTGTCCTCTTCACCGGACGAGGGAAACTGACCATGGATTCGTCGACGATCCTGAGATCTCATGTGGCAACAGCTTCTGCTGGCGGGGAACAAACCGGCGACACGCCTTCCCGGCCATTAAGTGCTGTCACGGGCGGCGGAAGCAACACCTCGCTTTAGCCAAGGCGCCGGTTTCCAGGCCTGTTGCTCAGCCGAAACCAGCTGCTCCACCGATTATGGTGGAACCTCCACCTCCACAGCCGTTGTTTGGGGCTCCGACCAAGAACTCTCGGTCGGCTCAGGGTTTACCCCATAGGCTGTCGGTCACGCCTCCCCGATCGCCCTCAGCAGGTGAGAGGGTGGCTCAGGCCTGAGGCAGCTCTTTGCGGACTCTTCCGAGTCGACGACCGATTCCTCCCTCTTCTCCAGGCGAGTGGACTTGGAGTCCTCTGGAGGTCAGTCGCTGGACGATAGCCCTTCGTCCTTTCTGGGTTTGCTTAGGCTCATCTCAGAGTCCACTGGGATGCAGCTCGAGCCCGTATCCAAGCGGGCCAAGTATCCCCTCACGGAGATATTGGACCGAGGGGATTCCCTTACGGAGGCCTTTCCTGTGGCCGAGGCCATTGTGGGCCCGGCCTTGGAGCTCTGGCAGCGCCCTGCTTCCTGCGCTGCGCTTTCGGCCAGGATGGCCAGGAAGTATGCGGTCCCTACCGGTTCCCTGTCCGGTTTCTCAGAACACCCCTCAGCCGAGGGGTTAGTTACCGACAGTGTTTTCCGGCGTGCCGGAAATGCTAGGGACATGGACAAACCTCCCGACAAGGAGTCCAAGAAATTGGACTATGCCAGACGAAAAGTCTACGCTGCGTCCTCCCTTGGCCTTCGTCAGGCCAGCTCGGCCGTGCTTATGGCACATTTCTCCCATGCCCTGTTGGGCTCCCTGGACGAGGTAGTCCTTCATCTTCCGGCTGACCTGCAGACTATGGTTAGGCAGGTGCGGGACCAGGGCAGGGCAGTGGCAAAGCAGCAACTTCAGACTGCTTTGGACATTGGAGACTCCTGCGCCAGGTCAGTCGCGGCCGCAGTGGCTATGCGCTGTCGGGCATGGCTGAGGGACATCCACCTTCACAGCGGATTCCCAGCACAAATTGGCAGATGTCCCTTCCTGGGACCCGACCTCTCGGCCCTGGGTGGAAGGCCACCTCCAGAGGATCGAAAAGTCCAGTGCCACCTTGGACTCTGTCTCATCCACTCAGAGGGACAAGGGCACAGACCGCAACCAAACCCTTTCAGTCCGTCCTGCGCCTCGGCAGCGTCCGGCCCAGCAACATCAGGGCCAGCAGGCTCCGGCTGGCGTCCCAAACCCAAGCCCGGCTTCCTCCTCCAGGAAGCAGGAGGTAAAGGCCCAAATGGTCCCTCGGCGGTCCCTCCTCCAACCTGCACAGTGGCGGGTTGAGGGGTTGCCCCAACCTCGTCACCTCACCCCAGGTTCCCCCGTGGGGGGACGACTCCAGTACTTCCTTTCCGCCTGGTCTGCTATTACCACAGACCGGTGGGTGTTGGAAGTGGTAGGAAAAGGCCTGCCCCTGGAGTTTGAGCAGGCCCCGCCCTTCAGAGCCGTCGCCCCCAGGGGGGCCATGGGGTCCGCAGCCTCGCTGTCGGCTTGCCGAGCTGACATCGCTCTGCTCCTCGAAAAAGAGGTGATCAGAGAAGTGGCGGACCCTCCCTCAGACCCAGGGTTTGTGTCCAGGTACTTCCTGGTCTCAAAACGGACGGGGGGCTGGTGCCCCATTCTCAACCTACACGACCTAAACAAGTTCCTAAGGTCTCGAACCTTCAGGATGGTTACTCTGGCTCAGATAATACCATCCTTGGAACGCAGCATGTGGTTCTGCTCTCTGGACCTGCAGGATGCGTTTTTTCACGTCCCTATCCGTCCGTCTCACCGAAGGTTCCTTCGCTTTTGAGTGGAGGGATCCCTTTATGAGTTCCGAGCCATGCCCTTCGGCATTTCTCTTGCTCCCAGGGTCTTCACCAAATGCATGGCAGTGGTGACAGCATTCCTGAGGCACCGAGGGGTCCGGGTGTACCCTTACCTGGACGACTGGCTGATAGCAGCCCCCTCAGACAGGAGGTGGAGCAGTCCAGAGTTCTGGCCCTCAGGTTTGCTCTCAAATCGGCCTCCTCATCAGAGGCCAAGTCAGAACTTCGAACGAAGCAGGTGATTCTCTTCATCGGGCAGAGCTCGACTCTCTTCGAGCCAGAGCACGGCTCCCGGCAGACAGGGCAGAGGTTCTTTCCTCCTTTGCCCAATCATTTCTGGTTGGGCAATTGCGCCCTGCCCGGGACTTCCTGCGCCTCCTGGGTCTCATGGCGGCCTGCACCAGCGTGGTCCGTTGGGCCCGCTGGAACATACGCCCCCTTCAGTGGGGACTGGCCAGCCAGTGGTCTCAACGCTGCGATCCATTGGACCAGCGGTGGCGGTGACCGGGGGATGTGGGACGCTCTCCAGTGGTGGATCGTTCCAGCTCATCTAGAGGAGGGCATCCCGTTTGTCGGCCCCGAGCTGACAGTATCTCTGTCGACCGATGCCTCTCTGATGGGTTGGGGTGCCCATCTGGGGGAACCCAGAGCGCACGGCCTCTGGTCCCCTCGGGAGTCCCGATGCCATATCAACCTACTGGAGCTCCAAGCGGTCCGCCTAGCTCTCACCGCCTTCGCTCCGATTCTAACGGGTCAAGTGGTTCAGGTCCAGACGGACAATACCACGACCATGTACTACCTAAACCGCCAGGGCGGGACGCGCTCCATGCCCTTGTGCAAGGAAGCTCTCCGCATTTGGTCACTCGTGCGCAGCCTGGAGGTGGATCGCCTAGCCATTCATGTGGCAGGAGCCTCCAACACCCTGGCCGATGCCCTAAGCCGGATAGAGGCTGTATCCCACGAGTGGTCTCTCCTGCGGAGGTAGTACAAGATCTGTTCTCCCATTGGGGCACACGCGGTGCAGTCTGTTTGCCTCCAGGAGAACACGAAGCTGAGACTGTTCCATGCCGCCCCCTCAGCAGGGCTTGCTGCAGGGGGATGCCTTCTCGAGGCCTTGGACCCCGGGCCTCTTCTACGCCTTTCCCCCATTTCCCTTGATCCACAAGGTGCTTCTCAAGGCGAGGAGGGACAAGGCGCAGGTGATTCTGGTAGCCACAGACTGGCCCGCCAATGCTGGTATCCAGATCTCCTCAGCCTCAGCTCCAGGCTCCCGAGGCAGCTTCCAGCTCGCCGACCTGCTTTCAGTCAATCAGGGAAGGTGTTCCATCCGGACCTTCAATCCGGCACCTGATGGCCTGGTTGCTGGCTGCTAGAGTTCCAGGCCTTGGGTCTTTCGGCGAGGTCCTCAATGTAGTTGAGGCGTCCCGTAAGGAGTCGACCAGGAAATGCTATACCTTCAAATGGAAAAGGTTTTGGTGTCAGGGCAAGGGCCTGGACCCTTCCTCCTGTTCCTTGGCAAGCATTTTGGACTATTTATGGTCCCTTTCTCAGCAAGGGTTCAGGTCGACGACCTCAAGGGTGCACCTGGCAGCCATCTCTGTTTACCGGGCGCAGGCCGGGAAGCAGTCGGTGGCACAGGAGAAGGTGGTCTGGCGCTTTTTCAAAGGCCTTGATCACATTTCCCTTCCGGTGCGAGAACCTCCACCACCGTGGGATCTACTGCTAGTGTGGCAAGCTCATGGGCAAGCCATTTGAACCAATGCACAGGTGTGATCTCTCTCACCTGTCGTGGAAGACCGCCTCCTTGGTGGCTATTACGTCAGCCAGAAGGATGGGAGAGCTCCAGGCGCTTTCCATTGAGTCTCCTTACCTGGTCTTCCACAGGGACAAGGTTGTCCTGCGCCCCAACCCGAAATTCCTTCCGAAGGTGGTGTCGGAGTTTCACCTTAACCAGGTGTTGACTCTGACGGTGTTCTACCCCAGTCACACCTCGGAGGCCGAATATAGGCTCCATACTTTGGACCCTAGAAGGGCGCTCGCTTACTATAAGGAGCGCACGGCTGAAATTCGGGGAGAGGTTCGCCAGCTGTTTGTCACCTACGCTGAAGCCGCACCTGGCAGACCTGCAGCCAAGCGGACGATAAGCAGGTGGGTCACCTCCTGCATAGATCTCTGCTATAAGTTGGCGGGCATGGAGCCTCCCAGAGGGATAAGAGCTCATTCTACCCGCCATACTGCTGCATCGGTGGCTGCTTCCAGGGACGTCCCTATCCAGGAAATCTGCAGGGCTGCTACCTGGAAGTCAGCACACACCTTCATCACCCATTACCACATTGACCTTGAGTCACGCCGGGATGCTGGTTTTGGGGCCTCGGTTCTCCAGTCTCTATTCCCTAAGTAGGGGGTGTGCGCCTTGCCTCCCTCCTCCCGGAGAACTGCTAGGAATCTGCCAATAATTGTGGATGAACAACATATCCATGTCCCTAGAAATACAGGTTACTCACCTGTAACAGGAGTTCTAGGAATGGTATATGTTGTTCATCCACATTACCCACCCGACCTCCCCGGCTTCGACGCACAACCTGAGCTTCCAGCGGGCCAGATCTGGCGTCATGGGGTGGAGCTGAGAGTTTTACCACCCGGGTGGGTGGGAGGAGCCAGCTTGAAGACCTTCCGGCAAGATTTAAAGCGGCAAGGAACCTGCCAATAAGTGTGGATGAACAACATATACCATTCCTAGAACTCCTGTTACTTGTGAATAACCTGTATTATTCCCCTGCTGTTCACAGAAATGGCATGTTTTATTTGTTTGGTAGATGCCCCCCTAACAAAGCAATGCGAGAGAGTCTCTGATATAGGGTGTATATTATATTTTATTTCAGTTTTAAAGTTGCACAACTTCAGTGTAATCTGCCTCCTCCCCAAGCAGCGTCTTACATACAAAATGTGTTTATAATGGATTTAAAGCCTCACCGTTGAAAAAGTGTTCATTTTTTTCAGTACAAAAAATGGGAAAACTATAGTTTTTGTTTACAATAAAAGCATCAAAGCAACCTACTGTCTGTCTGTGTCATTTTTTTATGTATTTGTTGGGGGCCGGGATGGGTATAACCTACTCAATTAGCAGACTGAGACACTGACAGTACATATGTCTAGAGAGATGAGATTGCGCTTCTCTTTAAAACAGGGTCTCACATTATACACACATTTGAGATTCAGTGAATCAGTGCTTGTAAAAGGTTGCCCATGTTGGCTACATGGGGATAGTAATTCTAAAATGGACAAGAAATAGCAGCGTAAAAAATATCCTGTTCACTTAATTTCATAAATTCAGACTGCGCTTAGTATGGATCCAGAATGGAAGAGAAATACAGTCTTCTAAATGCATATCCTCTCTCATATCACACTGATTCACTCACTACATTGCAAAAATACATTTTAAAACCCTCACTGAGCTTGACAATACCCAGCATAGTTATTGTAAACCATACCTAGGGTAAATGACATCACATACAATTATGCATGCATCCATCAAAGATCCCATTGCTAAGTATTGCTTTAAGAAGCTGTCCAACCCCAAATACCACATTGCCATAACAGTATTAAATTATGCACTTTTGGAGTTGGCAGAGTTGTCTAAGATGTTTCAGAAAGTGGTCTAACAACAGTTGAAGCTGTACAGATTGCTAGGGCAAAAATAAAAAAGATCAGAAGCCAGTACCTGGGTGAAACTGTCCACTGGAGCCCATCAGTAAAACTGCTTTTGGCTAATTGCAGAACTGAAGGAACAGCAATTTTGCAATTCATTGGCCTGTTATGTAACCATCTGGACAGCTGATTTCCTGCAGGTGAACTTTCTGACTGATCTGCCTTTGATTTTGCAGCAGTGCCACATTGCAGCTTTGAGTTTGGCTTGTCAAATACTGAGAGACTGTACAGCAAATATCAGGACTGTTTATTTTCATCAGTGGACCAGGCAGAAATTGTTAGCCAGTACAATGACTTCAGATTTATAGTTGCTGAAAAAATAAAGGGAGGATCATTAAAATCCTTTACTGACATGATCCACTTTGCTTTGACTAACGTTCAGTACAGCATGGTGGCTAAACTTATTGATGCATGTGCTACATTCCAAGCTAAACATGAAGCTATCATGTATAGAGGTTCCTACAGTCTCTTATCCTTCCCCAGAAGAGATTATCCATAGGGAGGTGCAGAGTGAGAAGGCTATGATAGCACAGAGAAAAATATTGGGAGTGATAGAGGATCACGTACTGAAGCAGAGAGAAGTATGTCTGAGTAGGACCATAACTATCTTTGGGTGGAAGGTTTCACTCAAGGATGCTCATAGGAATGTTAGGGAAGATTTGTTGCTGCTCTTGGAAGGAGCATTAGGATTTTATATCTCCAGAAACATGGTGGAGTCCATAAAGTTATATGGAGGCCCTGAGCCTACAACACAGATTGATATTACATTTAAAAATCCTCATACAGCTAGCAGCTTGCTTTCTCTGGCCAGCAAGCTGGATTGTGTGGGAATACATTTAGTTAACATGTTAGACTTGCATGAAGTCTTTTCGTGGTTTAAACAGACTAAGGATAGTCCAGAATCAATCTTAGAGGCAGATAACCCCTTGATTGACTTTGGAAACCTAATTGACCCTAATACCTACTCGCCGCGGACAGTTACTGATTAAGCCTGACAAATGCAGCCTGTAGATAATATCAAACAAATGAACTCTGAATGCCAGCTGGATTTGGATAAGGGAGCTTGGGATCGAGATGTGGATGCCCTTTCTATACTTTCATGGAATATTGAGGGCATCCATCTTAAAATAATTGACCATGAAGTAGTGAGATTTCTGGATAATTTTGATAGTATTGGACTGCAAGAAACATGGTGTACAGAAAATGTAACTCCCAAATTGGCTGGATATTCTGTCTTTACTCTGCCAGCAACTAAAGATAAAAAGTTTGGACAGTTTAAAGGTGGTATTTCCTTTTTTATCAAAACTTTGCTAAATTTTCAGATCACTAACATTTCTGCTAAGTCAGAGGGTATTTTGGCTCTAATGATTAGCAAGGGACAAGAGAAGATCATTCTCTGTAATATATAGTTGCCCCCTCTCAATAGAGCTACTGATCCCGCTGACCTTTTCATATAGGATCTGAAAATGGCACTTGACGAATTGTTAGGTAAGAGTATATCTTGTTCTATAATTATTTTGGGAGACTTTAATGCCAGAATTCCTTCTCATTGCTTGGAGGATATATATTCAGATATGATCCATACAATATCTATAATTAATCCAAATATCTCATGTACTAGGACTGCTCAGGATCTAAAATCTAACCTCAGAGGTAGGGAATTGCTAGCAGGCTTGGCCAGTAGAAATTTATGTATTTTAAATGGTAGAACTCTGGTCGATCTAGTCGGATCCTTAACCTGTAGAGGACCTACTGGCTCTTCAACCTCTGATTAGGTTTGGACCAATTTGGAAGCAGTAAAGCTGATCCAAAAGTTAGAGGTCATGGATAGATTGGAATCAGCACACTGTGCTGTTCTAATTGACATCAAATGCCCTTTTGGAACTTTAGGGAGTGAGGCACAACAGGAAGAGAGTCTAGAAATCATAAACAAGAGAAGGATTGGATGGGAGCCAATTCATCAAGCTAGTTTCAAAGAATGTCTTAGTACAGGAGTCTTAGGTGATATTCACTAGTTGGTCCTGGACAAAAGTAAAGCCTTTAATATTTTGGAGAATTGGGAAACTATTCATTCTTTACTTGGACCTAGATGATGTAAAACAACGTACCATCCTAGGTCCCTTTATAAAAAGCCTTAGTTTAATTTGGTATGCCTACAGGCAAAGAAAGAGTTTGGAGGAAAACTAAGACAGCATAAGATGAAAGAAATAAGTCTGAAGCAGATTTTAAATTGCTAAAGAGAAAGTTATAGGAAAATTCTCGAACAGGAGAGACAAACATACTCAGGGACTTTAGGAAAAACTGAGACAGGCTGTTTTGGATAGGGATGGAAGGCGATTTTGGAATATTGTTGCCCAGGGATATAATAGATATGCTAATAGGATTGAAGCCTGTATTACACCTGAAGTTTGGGCATCTCATTTCTCCAAGCTCTATTATTCTAGTGAAGAGCAGGAGACACATGATGCTTTCAAAATACAGGAGGATGACATTTTTCCAAGACCTATCTTGATCACAGATGATGAAATCCGAATGGCAATGATTGGCCTTAAGGCAAATAAAGCACCAGGGCTGGATGGGGTCCTAGGTGATCTCTATAAGGTTTTTACCAACTGATGGATTCCTTTTCTTCTGTTGCTGTTTCATTGCCTGGTTCAGGGGTACTCTTACCCTGCCAGATTTTCTCTGGGATAATTTTGGGCAGATTGCTGTCATGGGTCAAGGAGAACTTGGCATTGAATGAGAAACAGAACGGTTTCTGGATGGACAGTTCTACAGTACAACACTATTATGTTCAGCATCTGATCTGGAAGTATACTAAAGTGAGAAAAAACAGATTATATTGCTGTTTTGTGGACTTCTCCTCGGCCTTCGACAGCATTAGTAGAACAATTCTTTGGGGTACATTAAGGGATCTGAAGTTGGAGGCCTCACTTCTTGATATTATTAATAGACTGTAATGAAAATATGTGGGCAAGGGTCCAGTATAATCAATATGGTAATCTAACTGATAGATTTGAGACAAATGTTGGGGGCAGACAGGGTATATTTTGGCCCCCACTCTGTTTAACTCTATATTAAAACAGTCTTGGATCAGCTAGGTAACCCAGATTTTCATAACTCCAAAATGAATGATCAAAGGATTGAATGTTTAGCACATACAGACAATTTAGTCTTGCTCTCTACTTCAGTCCTAGGTCTTAAAAGAAAATTGGCTCACTTTGAATCTCTCTGTTCTCAAAGGAAACTAAAAGTTAAATCTCGCAAAAGAACAACACTGTAGTTTTGGCTCTCAAACCAAGAATACGTGAGGCTTTAGGTTAAATGGTAACCATATAGACACTGTTAAGTGTTATGACTGTTTAGGTGCCGTTTGCATATAGCCTGTTTTGGACCAAACATTTGGAGGCTATCCAATTTAAAATTGAATTTTCTGTAAATGCCTAAAAATATTAAACACCAAGATGGGGAAGTCGTTGGTGAGTGGGGTATTAAGAGTTGTTAATGCCAAAATAAGAGAGCATGTTATATGCCTCTGAAATATGGCGTTATACTAAGGTTAGAAATTAGAAATAATTCTGAATAAACTCTGTAGATACATCTTAATATTTTTAAATGGAACTCAAGCTGTATTCTTGCCTTGGAGGTAGGACAATGTTCCTTGACTTCTGTCATCGTGAATGACAGATTCTCTTTCTGTTGAAACTTTATCTTTTGCCCCAAAAAGATATCCCAGAATGTGTGTAGTGGTAGCCATCAAATTGGCCAGCATGGGATATGTACATCCCTTTATTCAACTTATTAAGGAAACAGTAATGCTGGCCAGATTGGGCCACCTCTTATATACAATTTACACGAGACCATTTGAGGAGATTAGGCAGGATGTCAAATTGAGGCATATTGACTTAAGACATAAATTCTTTCTATGTTCAACTCTCTAAGCTTAAGCTATATGGATTTTATAAAAAAGTAAAGATTTCATGGGGATATGAGCCATATTTCTCTTTTTTAACCTGTCCTAAACAAAGAAGAATCTATACAAGATTCAGAACTGAAAACTATAATGCTCAGTGCATTCATTTCAGACAAAATAGAGCGGGTATTTTTTCCATATTGTAAATGTGGAGTGGGAACTACAGATGATCTCAAACATGTGGTACTCTTGTGTCCTAGGTATGAATCAACTAGGAAAAACTGCTGGAGGATCTCGGCCTCCCCAGAGGATCTTTGGAATATTTGTTTACTGTGAAAGAGAAGAACATGGAAGAGATATGTGCAAGATTTTTAATCTCAACTCATTTGTAAAGTTTATTAGGAGGACTTGAAGTCCTGTGGAGGTTTTTTATGTGAAAAGGTACTCTGTTAAATTGAATTGCACTGTAAAGATATTTAAGCTCCTTGTTGATTTATTTATTGTCTATTTATATTTACTGTGTATTTTGTCCTGATTTTAGTGTATTTCAACTGCTTTATGCTGAACAATAAATTGTACTACTACTACTGTACTACATTCCAAGCTTCTAGTGCTGACTGTGAAAGAGGCTTCAGCCTCATGAACTACATTAAGAGCAACCAAAGAAACCACCTGGAAGAAAGCCATTTAGATATGCTGATGTGAACAAAATTGTTTTTAACATCTGGTGGAAAAGTGGATCTTAACAAAATATAAGTCCACTGGAAGAATGGGAAAGAGAGGAGAGAAAACAGTAAATGTTGATTTCTTAGCAATGCATCAGCAGCAGCACCCCTTTTAGATGCATGCAAGACTCTTTAAAATGTACATAGTTTACACGTTTCCAGTTCATACTGTTATGGCGCACAATGCACATCCAAGCTTTGGACTGTGTCAGAATGTATATTTATACTTTGCATTGAGTATTTGGTTATATTTTATACTGTTTAGTGCAATAAAATATATCACTTGTTTGAGCCACCCAATTTCGATCATGAATCAATTTTTTTGCACAAAGTGCCGCACACACATATCAATCGCCCACCCACAGAGATTAAAAATTAGAGGGAATAAACTCCCTTCTACACATCCTGGTGGGTGTCCAGGTGGAAGTAAAAGAACCCAAGGCTCTCTTAGCAAAAGAGTACGGAAACTTTTATTTGAAAAAGGGGACTACATCACAAATAGATACAGTAATGTGCAAACTCAAATATAATACAAAATTCATGAAACAGAAACTGAGAAAACTCATAAGCTCATAATGAAAACATGAAAAACAAGAGATGTGTCCAATTACCCTGGATCCCATCTTTCCCAGTTAACCCATAACATCTTATATCTTGCTTTAGAAAACATACAGTTATCTTTACTTCTGATATTTTGCACAGTAGTTTGAATATTATACAACATTTCTTCACATGAGATTATCCTCTGCTGGGTCACCCAAACACATCTGGACTGCCATAAAAAATATCTGATAACTGAAAAAATAATAAGCAAGGTTTCCTCATGGTATTAACCCCACCCATGCACACAAGACCCAAACATGAGATCCTCGTACTGTAGTGAAAAAAAAAGTGGTTCACTCCACACAGTGGCCAAAGTGACCCAGAAGTTTTTAGCATAGCCACATTCCAGAGATAAGTGTTCCTGGGTTTCCAGAATCTGAACACACGATTCCCTTAGACAATACGTTTCATCAAGGGAGTTATGCCTATTATTGCTTTTGACCCCCAGTCTCCCATAATCACTTAACCAAATAGAATCGCATAAAAAAATTGGTAACCTTTTATTCTCTAAAGTTTAGCCCAGAAATCTTACTTCAGGGCACTTAGGAAACACAACAGATCTTACTTGAGAGGAAGCTCTTGCAGCAGGTAACACATAGATAAGGCTGGATGCCACCTAGCGGCGAATCCGGCATTTCTTTTCTCTAGCAGTACTGACATGGACCACCTACCGGCGTTGGCCCGCCCTGATGTACGTAGCATAGATGAGTCCCCGCATTATCCAGTTGTCTCCTGCGCGGCAACTTGCTGGTCGGCTCTCAGCTCTCCAACGGTTCCTCAGCCTCTAGAACAGTTCACATTCGTTCTTCTTGATTTTTCCGACGTATGTCACCAAATGGGCACCGTAACAAGTGCTCTTGTGGACGACCACTGAGCCTGCCTTTTTGCCTGGGCCCAGACCACGACACCGCGCCTGTACTCACTGCCAGGCCTTTAATAGTAGGACTAAGATCCAAAGATAAAAATCGCTCCAAGCCCATCATGCAGCAGCAACTGGCCCAGATGCAGCAGGAAGGAGAAGCACCGATGCCAGGACCAGGACTGACGCCGGCTCGCCCCTCCAGGCCTAGGTCTTCCAGCTCCCATTCCGCTGGTCATACCGGCTCCTCCGGACATGAGGCCTGGCTTACCTCTCTCAAGCCCCCACCTCTGCTTCTCTTTCAAGGGTCCCATCTTGCAGTCCATTTGGATTCGGGACCCCGACCCTGGCTCCGCAGCGGTGTCTAAGCCCTTGGATTCCAGCACCTTTTTTAAGAAGCCATCCAGCTCGGGTGCCTCTGGCCTTAAGAGGCACTCCGATACCGGCTTCGTGATGGCCTCAAGTGAGCGATCCCCAGAAGGCTAAGCCGACTTCGGGACATTCTACTTCTCAGGCTTCTTCTTTGCTGCCTATGCATAGGCATGATTGGCACCCGTCTGTGGAGTCGGACAGGCACCACGCAGATAGGCCCCATAAATTTGCAGATAGGCCTGTCAAGGCCTCATCTCTTTCCGACTGCCCCGTCCTCCTTTGGCTAAGGGGCGTCCATCGGATGCGGCTTCAGTTCCGACACCGGGAGAACCTTTGGTTTCCCGGCCAATGTCGGACAAGGCTGTTCTGCAACCGTCTGTCTCTCCAGTGTCATCTCACGACTGTTTGCCAGTCCACCTGATGCCGGAACCGACCAACGCCACTGTGGAGGTCTCACCGACGTCACCCGCCCCACCGACGCTGGACCATTCCGACACCAGTGCCCTGGCGGGCCGACCGACATCGCCTACTAGGCCGGACTCACCCAAGTTGGGAATGTCCCAAGTTAAGGAGTTCTTTTCGCACTGGTGGGAGACAGTCAAGCAGGGCTTAATCGCCCCTCCTGCTCCGCCTCCAAAAGTCCCTCCTGTCCCTCAGGCTGGCAGGCAGGGTACACCTGTCCCCTCTAGGACTGAGGGGAGAAGACTCTGGGTAGCCCCAGGAAGTGCAAGGACAAGGGTAGGAGGACTAGATCCCCATCTTCCTCTTGCTCTCCTTCACCTAGAACGCCCAGGCACAAGAGTAGACGATAAAGGGCTTCTTCTTCTTCCTTCTCCTGCCTACGGTGAATCAGACCCTTCCTTCCCTGATTCAGACCCAGGCTCCCTCCCTGGCGACACAGAGAACCAGCCTAAATCTCCTTCCGATGACCCCAGTTTCCTGGAGGTCATGCGACACTTTCAGAAGAACATGGGATGGGATGGGATACCCTGGACTCTGAACGCTTGTGCCTGGCAAAATATCTGTGCCAGAAGGATCCCAAGCCAGTGGTCATCCCCCCATTGGTGGACACTTTCCAAGACGTTACCTAGCTACCTGGGTATCCACATCGTCCTCGCGGTGCCAGAGAAAGGCCAACCCGGTTATACAGGACCCCCAAGGACCATTCTTATCTTGCTGAACACCCTATGGTGGACTCCGTGGTCATTTCAGCTGCGCATGATCGTTCGCAGAGGCCAAAGCACCTAAGTATCCAGCCGCCAGACAGGGAGTCTAAGCAGCTGGATTCCTTAGGTTGCAGGGTGTACTCATCTGCCACCTGCAGCATTCACAGTCTAAATTTTTGACTTGCATGGTCCAATTCCAGAATGCCCTTTGGAACCAAGGATTGGACATCTTGCAAGGTTTGCCTGCCTGACTGCCCCAGAGGATGGAACTTGCTAAACTCCTACAGACAGGCTCGGATGTGGGTACCCACATCCTTGAGCCACATCGACTCTCACGGACACCTGGCGGTGGCCGCTGCTGAAACCTTTCGCCCGGCACCACTCCTGGCTCCTGGTCTCAGGGTTCGGCCCAGTGCAGACTTCACTTCTGGATGCCCTTTCAGGGCTCTGTGCTCTTCGGTGAAGACACAGAAGGTTATCAATGAACTGCAGGACTCTGGCAGCCCGGTCCGCGCAGTGCAGTCTATGTACCGCCCATAAATATGTTTTAAGTCGGGCCTGTTTTCTTGGCAGAGGGACATCAGCCTCAGCAACCCCATGCTCAGCCTCACGCTGTGCGTGGCGTCCTTTAATCAATGAAGGGTCACAGAGGCTGCCTCTGCCCACTCTGAACAGAGCTAGACCTCCAATGGCCGCCCTCATCACCCCTTCCTCCACCTGACTATGTAAATGACCCTCCCCTCCCAGACCTTTCGTCGGGAGAGTGGGTAGAAGGTCGTTTTTCTCTTTACCGCCAAGCTTGGAGAGAAGTGACCTCTGACCAGTGGGTCCTCAACCTTGTGGAGTTTGGGCACTCCATCGAGTTCAAATCTCTGCCCCCGGACAGACCACCACCCCCATCTTATTGATCTTATTGCCCGAGAGACCGCGGGGCTCCCATCAAACAGGAGATCCAGTTTCTCCTTAACAAGGACGCCATAGAATGCATCCCAGAGGCAGAAAGGGACTCTGGGTTCAACTCCCGCATCTTCCTGGTTCCCAAGAAGTCGGGGGACCTTCGGCCAATCTTGGATCTCCGCAACCTCAACTAGTGGGTCTCTTACTGCAGATTTTGCATGTTGTCACTTCCGAATCTCCTCCCCTTCCTTGCGGTCGGGATTGGCTGGCGTCTCTGGACATGCAGGATGCTTACCTTCACATTCCTGTCTGCCACAGTCAGCCGGAGATTTCTGAGGGTTCAAGTTCGAGATTTCAGCCTTTTCTCTGCTCCCAGAGTCTTCACCAAGTGCCTCGCCATCGTTGCAGTGACTCTGTGCCGAAACGGCCACTTTTGTTCCCCTGTGTAGATGACTGGCTCCTCTTGGCCTCTTTCAGGTCTCGCCTTTGGGAGACTGTCCTGGACACGCTTTCCCTTTGTCGGCGTCTGGGGATCACTGTAAACCCAGAAAAGTCTCAGCTCTTCCCCTCTCAGCATCTGCAGTTCATAGGTGCTGTATTGGATACCACCTTGGGAAAAGCCTTTCTCCCCTCTGACATGGCACAGCGCATCCAGACTCTGGCGTCCCAGAGCTGTTCAGCATCTGTGGTTCGCTCCAGGTCCATTCTCATCTACTGGGTCACATGGTGGTCACCATAGTATCGGCCCCCTTTGCCAGGCTGAGCATGCGCACCATTCAGTGGGCTCTCTGAGTCCAGTGGGACCAGACCAGGGACTACTTGGATTTGCCGGTCAGGATTTTGGAGCCAATTCGTTGGGAACTCCGCTGGTGGGTGTCTCCCCAGCATCTCTGCCGAGGACTCCTCTTCCAGCCAGAGAGCCCTGTCCAGACACTCGCCACGGATGCATCTGGGACAGGATGTGGGGGCTCACCTGGGGACCCACAGGACTCGAGGGCTATGGCCCCCTTTAGAAGAACTTGCATATCAACGTGTGGAGCTCAGATCGGTCCTATACTCCCTACAGGCACTGACTCCTTTTCTGTTGCACGGTCACGTCCTTATTCAGATGGACAACACCTCTGTGGTTTTCTACATCAACAAACAGGGAGGCACATACTCTTATCCCCTGTGTCAGGAAGCTATGAGGGTGTGGGACTGGGTGGTGGAGCACCATCTCCATCTTTCAGTAGCCCATGTTCCGGGCTCCCTGAACGTAGTCGCAGACACTCTCAGCTGGGCAAAACTGCTTTATCATGAGTGGTCACTGCTACAGTCTGTAGCAGACGATCTCTTCGCAAGATGGGGAAGGCCAGAGTTGGATCTCTTTGCATCTCTGCCCAATTTTTGCTTGCTCAATCCCGAGCGTGGAGCTTTCTGGCAAGACGCATTATCCCTATCCTGGAACAGGATGTTTCTTTATGCCTTTCCTTCCTTTTCCCTCTTGCAGTGGGTATTCCTCAAAGGAATGAAAGCCCAATCGGAGAGGGTCATCATGATCCTGATAGCCCCTCTGTGGCCCAGACAGATTTGGTTCCTGCTTCTCCGGCATCTGTCAGTGCAAGCTCCGTGGCCTCTTCCACTTTCGGGTCAACTACTCTCAGCAGCATGGGACCTTGGTCCATCCCAACCTTCGCTTCTTTCATCTGCATGCTTGGCTCCTTCGGACCTAGAAAAATTTGGCTTTGGAGTTTCTGATGACATTGCCCAGATTTTGGTGGAGGCTCGGAAGCCCACTACCAGGGCCAGTTACGCCATGAAATGGAAACGCTTTTGTCTCTGGGCCGCAGCCAGGAGGCTTGACCCTCTGGTCTGTCCGGTTGACTCTGTTTTACAATACCTGCTACCCCTGTCGGAGTCGGGTATCAGCTTCTCCTCCATTAAAGTACACCTGGCCACCGTTTCTGCCTATCATCACTGTATTCAGGACAGGACAGTAGCTCAATTGGAGGTGGTTATAACTTTCCTGAAGGGATCTTGCATCTCCATCCTCCGGTCCGTGACCCTGTCCCCCTTGGGACTTGTTTGTTCTGGAGAGGCTTACGCTTCCTCCCTTCAAACCGGCCATGACTTGTGAGCTTCGCTGTCTCTCTTGGAAGACTCTGCTTCTGCTCGATGCATTTCAGAGCTTCATGCCTTACTCTGTTGGGAGTCCTGTCTTATTTTTCATAAGGATAGGGTAGACTTCCGCACTAATCCAAAATTTCTTCCTAAGGTAGTGTCTGAGCTCACTCTTAGTCAGATTATCGGTTCAGCTCCTGGTATATTATCCGGAGCATTCCAGTAGGGAAGAAGCGCTCTTGCACACCCTTGATGTGCGTTGTGCTCTGCACTGTTTCCTGTCCAGAACAAAGGGGACCAGGCAATCGGAACAGCTTTTTGTATCCTTTGCAGATAGGTCCTTGGGGTGCCCAGTTACTAAGCAAATGCTGTCACGTTATCAGCAGGGTAACAAAACCCTTCCGGGCTCCGTTAGGGCTGTTTCCACCAGAGCAGTGGCTACTTCCTTCGCAGCTCTCGAGAGGGTGTCGGCGGCTGACATTTGTGCTGCCACCACTTGGCACTCTGTTCACACTTTCATCAGACATTACAGTCTGGACATTGTTTCCAGACGTCACGCAGATTTTGGACTGGCAGTCCTCCAAGGCCTTATTTCCTGAGAGGGCTTGTCTCCCGATGGGTCTCTGCCTCTCCTTTCCTTCCCACTCATGGTTGTCTTAAGTTTATACCTTGAGTGTCTTGTTTATTTGTCTTAAGTTTATACCTCTAGGAGCTGTGTCTGTTGTTCCTGTTCCCTGCCCTTTCCCAGTGGTTGTCTTTAGTTTTATACTGCTTGGGAATCAGTCCTGTCTATGTGTTACCTGCTGCATGAGCTTCCTCTCGAAGTAAGATAATACAGTTATGTAAGAACTTACCGTAACAGTAGATCTTCAAGAGAAGCTCTTGCAGCAGGTATAATTTCTCTTACTCCTTCTGTGAGTGAGCCTTTCTGCACTGGGTCAAGTTCAGCTCCTGTTGCGGACCTCACAGTCATTCAAGTTTTCTGTGGAATTTTTCATCCACAGTGGTGGTGTTGTTAGTTTGGCGGTCTTTGGCATACAAGAACTGGAGCATGTGGGGACCACCTGTGCCCTTTATACTCACATGTGGCGTTGGGGGTGGGGCCGGCTTTGGTGGTGATCACTGCATTGGTACTGCTAGAGAAAAAGAAATGCGAGATCTGCAACCAGGTGGCATCAGTCCTATCTGAGCGTTACCTGCTGCAAGAGCTTCTCTCGAAATTCTGCTGTTACGGTAAGTTCTTACGTAACTGTACTTTTCTTTCTGCTCAGCCAATAAAATAGTCTTATACATTTTTTTCCTATCTGCCATTTGTATAAACTCTGGTGTAAGTTTCCTCTTAATCAGACCCTTAATGAGTTCTACACCAATAGGGGGTATGGGCCCAGTGTTACGCAACAACAGTACCTTATTATGCATCTATAAAGGGATACTTGGATCCAACCACTCTTGAACTAGAGGCTTCCATATTTTGCATCCAGGCCTTAAGACAGTTCCCAAATTATAGCTAAGAAATAGACTGTGTAAAAAAAAAAAGAAAAAAAAGGCTACAGGGTTCACCATATTCACACCTCCTTCAGCGATGGGTCTGTAGGTAAACTCTCTTTTAATAGGATTTCACGTATTTCCCCAAAATGCTTGAAAAAATATGCCAAAAGGGAAGTTATCACTGCCTGGGGAGGAGGAAAAATATAACTAATATATAAGAATACTGGAATCAATAGTGTGTTAACAAGGGTCACTTGCTTCTTTTTAGAAATTAACTGCCCTTTCCATTCAGCTACCAACCTATTTTCAGTACCAATGCAAATATCCCAGTTATGTTTAGCTAAATCTCCTTCCTCAAACATCACCCCCAGTATCATAATAGGCTGTTGGGAAAAAGAAAAACCTGCAAAGGTACCAGTACTAGGCAGAGGAATGTGACCTAAAACTATCCCCCAACTTTTGTGAAAGTTAATCTGTGCTCGTGATAAAGCAGTGTACTAATCAAACACCTCTCGCAGCGCAACCTCTGAAGAATCAGGTCATAAACATAGAACCAAATCATCAGCATAAGCCAAAATTTTGCTTTTGTCCCTATCTGGAATTACTTGCAGACTTCTTATGCTATTCTGTGCTGTAACATGGCGGATCAGTATGTCTATCCCAAAGACATATAATAATGGACTGAGGGGGCACCCCTGCTGCGCTCTCCTCACGACTCTGATTTTCCGTCCCTTCCACCCATTTATATTTGGCACCAACACCACATCCTGATACAAAGTTTGTAGCCAAAATAAAAATTGGCCAGGGATCCCATAAGCCTGAAGTGCTGAAAACAAGAACGAATGGGCAGTCTTGTCGAAGGCCTTCTCTTGATCAAGGCTTAAAACATACTCGGAAGTTAGACCTTTTGCTCCCCTAAAAAACAGCTCCCTTAAAAGTATTAAATTATCCTGCTGGCGTCTATGCGGAATTGCACGTTTGGTCAGGATGTATTAAGTCCTCAGCCACTTCAGTCAGTCTTGCCAAAAGAATTTTATTCAATATTTTAAGGTCTGTATTTAACAGACTGAGATCTCCAGTTTGACAATGACTCTTTGTCCCCATTTTTGTAGAGTAAAATTAATACAGCTTCAGTCATAGAAGGGGCTAGTCTACCCTGAGTTAACATGTAACTAAATAAAATGACTAGAACAGGGGACACAAAATCTATAACAGTTTTATAGATAAATACCAGCCCCAAACCCATCAGATCCCGGTGCTGCATCTTTCCTTAATTTGCCTATAGCACATTTTACTTCCTCTATTGTAATGGGCTGTATCAGAGATACTCTATCAATATCCTCAACTTGAGGTAAGTGTAAAGGTGAAAAGAAATTACATGGGATAGTCTCCACCGCACAAGTTCCATAAAGGGAGTCAAAATGATATTCTACCATCCTTAACATTTTAGTAGGTGAGGTACAGACCTGATCTGCAGCATATTTTAAACCAGTCAAAACCCTGTCACTGCATTCCTTAAAGGGGTCTAATGACCCTTTTTTACCTGTGTACTGAACCTCAATTCTTGGTCTAATGATCTGGCCCTATTATATTGACAGGTCCTCATCTGATCTTTAAGCACTGAAATCCCTATTGTGCTCCTCTGATAGAGATATCGAGGCCTGCAGTTAACCCCTTAAGTGCAAATACCCCATATATTCCTTATTAGTTTTAACCTGTGCTATAGTTTGAAAAGGGGAATTCCAAGACTGTTTGGTGTCCTCCCACCATGTGTTGGCATCCTCATAAGAGGAGGAGACAGATATCCATGCTCCCCAATTTTTTATCCAGGCCTTTGTAATATCCGGATCATCTAATAAAGATTCGTTTAGTCTCTGGCTTTTTTTTTTTTACATCTAGGAGCACCTCCCCTCCTCCCCAATTGAGATATACCATAACAGATTTATGGTCAGAAAATTCCGAAGCAGTGGTAAAGACCCTATCAGCAACTAAAGTTTTTGTTAAAAAAATAAAATCTATTCTTGTGGATAGAGAACCCTTAAAAAAGTGTGCCCACCAATAGGGTGGAGTATTCTATAAGAGTCAGAGAGACCCGACAGTGAGAGTATGTTTTGCAGTGCCTGGGTATCACAAAAAACTTTATCTGTCTTAAGCCCTCTATCTGCCAGCTCTAAGCCAAAATTAAAATCTCCTGCCCACACTGTCAGTCTGGATGAGTGTAAATAAGGTTGAATGGATCTGAAAAGGGAAATTCTCTGAGCTCTGGGCTGGGGTGCATAAACAGTGATTAATCTTAATCTCTCTTGGCAGTAATTAATATCCAACATGAGGGCTCTACCAGGAAGGATGTCTAACAAATGAGAAACAGTAATCCCTGGTTTAGAAACCAGAATACCAACCCCTTCACAACTGTCTACCCCAAGTGACCAAAAAGAAGGCCCAGCACTCAAGTATTAGAGGTCTGTCTCAAGTCCTGGAGGGATTTGATCCTTGTATCCTGTAGGCACCATATGTCACTAGAAAAATGGGTCAAGGATACCCCACACCTCTTTTTCTTGTTTTTAATGCTATTAACATTTATAGAAGAAATGGAGAGACAGTGCATGAGAGAGTGAAGAAAAAAGTATCTCTAAAGAATAGAGGGAGAGGTACCTAATCAACCAGGGATTTTAGAATTCCTTCTCTGCCTGGTATGCGTAGCGATAGAATCCTCACCCCTTCCCTCCTGTGTATCATCAGTGGTAGTGGAGGCAACCGATGGGGTATCCGACTCTTCCTCCTCAGAATCTCCCGTTGTTTGTCTACTGGTAAAGGAAAAGCGGTTCTCAGTTTTCAAGTGGAGAAACCCTACCTTTACCTGTCTTCCAGCTTTACCCTCAGGCGGTCCAGCTCTTGAAATACTTCCTGGTCTGGATCTTTTCTTAGAAGAGACCATCTTGAAATCCATGTCCATAGCTGGGGTTGGGGGAGGTGGCATGTCCACTTTAAAAACTTCATCAGAAGGTGGGGAACCTTAGGGGTCACTGACTGTGTGCTAATGACAGTGGGTGCTTCCACTTTGACAAGGGGTGGCTGCATAGGCTGCTCTTGAATTTCCATGTCGGAAGTGCTCAAATCCTGTACAGGAAGGGTTTGCACCACAGAGGGGTTAACCCATTCATCCCCCTGCCTGGTATCTTCTTGGCTTGTGCTTGCTGAGCTAGATTTATAAGACCCTCATGTGAGGGGCAGTCCTCCTTGTTATGGGATGTCCAGGGACATCAGCTGTAGGCATGTCCAGTTTTCTCACATAAGTTACATCTAAAAAGGTTTAAACAGTTTGCCGATACATGTCCATACTCAAAATAGTGATTGCATCTGATAGTATCACATGCTGAGCTCAGATGTGTGCATACCTCACATTTAAAACAAGCTTTGGGCTGTCCTACATAAAAAAGAGAACCTCTGTCTTTCCCTAAAAAGAAAAAGTTAGGCAAATATACAGTCCCATTATTGGAGAACAGTTTGACCTTTAGTTTCCAACCCCCATTCCAGATCTGTTCACCGTCTAGAATGGGGGTGGGCCTGTCCAGTACCTCACATCGTTGTCTAAGCCAAAACAAGATGTCCTCAATATTGACACTTCCATTTTTAAACATTACAGTGATGATCTTAACAGCTGGCTTAGTGAGGGGGATAGCTAGTAAAGGGAGCCACAATGGAGTATTCTTAACTTCTGATATTGAGACCAGAATCTATCTAGGTTTGTGACAGTTTTAAAACTGATATTATAGTTTGCATTCCCAACATGTATTAAGGTGAATATTTCTGATGGAAAAAAAAAAGAAACGAAGAGATCCTTTCAACAACATTTTTGCAATATAAAGTCTGTCAGGTGGGTCTTCTAATCCACCTTTATAAATAAGGTGCACTGCATTTCTCCTGGGTGCTGGCTTTCCCTTGTTTTGAAACAAATCAGCCAATTTAAACATGGGGGAAAGCCAAGCACTTTTATCAGGATTGTTCAATATTTTTTCTGCTGGGCCCAGACTCAAAGGTGTATCACTGGTGGGTGTATCTTATCTAGTAGGGTCTGTTACCAAAACAGTATGTTGCACAAAGGTTGTATGTTCAACAGCAGACCGTTCAATTATAGTGTCTGAGTCTATGGGTTCATTAGTCTTTACAAATAAGTCTGCATATTTTTGTACTGCTGGATCTGCCGCATCAGGGACCCAGTGACCATCAGGTGTGGGTAGCCACCCGGCTCCTGCTAGTGCTCGCTCTGGAGACCAATTCGAATGAGGGAACTCAGGAGGCTTATTGCCCTTTTTACGATCAAGAAAAGAATAGACAGTTTCAGTGTTTGCAACCGGTTGCTGAGAAACAGAAAATGGTACTCTGTAGTGTGCAGTATCCCATATGTAGGCTGCACTCCTGACTGTTGCTTGTCCGATATTCGTGTGGTCCCCAACCTACATCGTACTGCAGCCACCGGAGGGATCCTTTGTGGGAGACCGCGCTGCTCTGGGCAGTCGCTAGGAACAGCGATTTTACTGAAAGCCACATCAGAGGAATTTGTTTCCTCAGCCTGAAGCACAGACCCACACATAACAGAAGTGTGAGTCACTGTCCTTACAGCTGGTACTGCTGACAAATCGCCCAGCTGATTGTCAGGATCTGCTTGTGGTGAAGACATTATGCAGATTGAAGTGCACTGTGCGACACAGGGAAAGCTCTGCACATCGCTGTGCTCCTCATCCACCACTGATTGAAATCCCGTCTGCAGGACTGACTGATTCTCTGGAACAACATCCACTTGAGCAGAGACAGGTAAATCAGGGTCTAATACAAGTTGCAAGTCACCTTGGGCATCATCGGATTCATGCTTAACTACTATTTCCTGAAATTCTTGCCATAGCAGAGCTCGCTCAGCGGCCTCAAGAGTAGAAAGGACAGGGGGAGGTGGCCATCTCCCCAGCCACATCAGCACTTCCTTCTCCCCAGTCTGGCTGCAAACTGGGCTTCTCCATTCCTGCTCACAGGAAGAAAAGACCCCTGGTGCAAGAGTAGGGGAATTTCCTTGGTGTCCTGGCCAGCCTTCTCCTTCCCATGCTTAGCTACCAGTCTAGTGTTGCTTGTAAATGTGTATGAAAAGCGCTATATAAATGCTGATTCTTCTTTATGTCAATTTTACGCTACAACTTTTTAATAGTTTACTAAGTTTAGCAGCATGGTAGTCCTTGTCAGTGACAACAGCTGTACGTTTTCTCCTTAAAGCAACAGTATTTGCTAGTTTGGGGAATGTTTATCATATATTGTTTAGCAAAAATTTATTTTGCAGTGGTCCAGTTTAAAAGGTGTATCGGAGTATTTACACAGTTTGCCCTTTTTACACCCTGTATAGACTCTTGGGTAGCATCATCACTACCAGGTGTTTCCACAGACTGTACATTCACACTTCAGTTCACCAGAACAGTGTGACCATGTTGCAAAATACTGCCTAGCATACTGAAATACTACCATCTTGGAAAACTAAAGTTTTTACTTCCTGGCCTACAAATTTATCTGGAGCACTGGTATTTCTGACATTTTTATGTTCATGATCAGTATCTTTTGGGCCCTGTCTACACTACCCTTGAAAATCCCCTCTGTAACGTTATAGAGGGTCCAAACCGTTACCGTAACAGTTTGTGTTTACACTGGTAACGTTACAGAAAACTTTTTCGTAACCATTACAGAAATTTGTTGTGAGGTGGTTTCAACAACGGTTTTTGTAACGGTTTCAAAATTTTGTTTGGCCCTGTCTGCACTACACAAGCAAAATCCTGTAATGTTTTCAAAACATTTTCAGTGGTAGTATGGATGTACTGTAATGTTTCAATCTGTAATGGTTTCAAAACGTTACAGATTCTCAATGCTGTGTAGACAGTGTTGGGAAAGTTACTTCTATTACTCTTGGAAACTTGTTCCAGAAAGCTCTATGCAGTCACTAGCAAGGATGGAGAAGTACTGGAAAAAGTAATACACCTTGCAGTTACAATTACTTATGTTTTTTTATACTAAAGAAATACATAACTGTAACTGATTACATTCATTTGAAAGTAACTAGTAACTAACCTATTACTTTCAAAAAATAATCTGTTATAGTTATTTATTAATTTTGCATTGTTTTGTATAAAAGAAATAAGTAACTATAATTGTAAGGTGTATTACTTTTTTGGTACCTCCACACTGCTAGTAATTTCAAACTTCCTGGAACAAGTTTCTAACGTAATAAGTAACAGCAACATAACCAATAATGTGTGTAGACAGGCTTAAATTTCCTCAGAAAAACAGTTTTTGTAACTCTTTCTGTAATTAATGATGCAAGTCATTAAAAAAAGCTACCACTTGAAATTTTTACAATTTTCTTCCATTGAGGGTATATTTTGATTCAAACTACCGGATTTATAATGGGGATATAATATGATGGCACCAGTGTATGTTCCTGATTGTAAATAGCACTGTACCACACTAAAATGTTGAATGTTTTTCATGATGGGCATTTTAAGGGAACAAGAACTTTTAAAAACTTCAGAATCAGTATCTGAGTTCAGAAATAAAAGAAAATGAAAACGTAAATTGGTAACCAAATGACAATGGTATTAAACTAAAAATCTAAATTGGTAACAGACAAAACTCTCGCTCCCTCTGTACTAGCTAACCTCTAAAGCTAATATCTCTGTAGGCAAATGTACCCCACTGCCAATGTATGTACTCTGGCACTGTTTCTTACTGTATGTACTCTGACACTGTCTTAGTGTTCCCTTGCCTCCTGTACAAACTATATATGTATTTTTGAAACTGTCTTATTGTATCCTTAAGTAAAGTGGATGGTGTACTCAACCCCGGGTCGCCCCTGAAAAAGGGATCTTTGGTCTCAGAGGGCTTACCTGGTAAACAAAATCTAAATAAATAAATAAATAAATATAGAGATGTATTTTCCAGAGATACACGACAACATAAAAAAGCAGCATGATTATCCAGTGCAGCTGTTTAAAATGAGCAAATAATTTGTAGGCTCAACCCCCTTTTTTTTTTAAACATTTGATTTTTTTGCTGGTTTCTTTTGGTAAAGTTATAGTACTTACAGTTTTTCAGTGTTTTTGTTTTTCAAAATTCTGTGAAAACTGCTACAATGGCTGCAGGTGTTAATTCTTTTTGTCATTCACTTATTGTCATTTGTTATGCAAAGCCGAGTTATGTATAAAAATTTAGCTGCAAATGCTGCTTTGTATTAAAAAAAAAAAAATTGCCAAAGAAATCAAACGTTGTCTACGCTGTCTCGTTTTGAGTCATAGTTTGAATCTAAGTCTGCAGTTAGCTTTTCCAAAAATGTTACCACAGACAGCCACGGTGTTCTGAGTCTTGTCTGTGTTTGGGGGAATAAAAAACTTGGGTTTGTCTTTGTGGGGTTCGTAATGTGGGAATAGTCTTGATAAGAAGTAGCCACTTGAATGTGAGGTGTCGATTTTAGTAAAGAGCTGCGTTTACTATCTTAAAGTATGTTTACAGTCACAGTTAAATTTAATATTTCATTGATGTTCTGTTTTTATGCCCCATGTTTTTTTATTTTTGAGGACATTTGCAATAAAATGTTATCTTTGTTCCTCGGATTTCATCCCACCCTCTTGCTTCTTCCCCCATCAGATTCATAGTTCTCCGTGTTGTGACATCACAGTCTGTTGCTTTGGAAATTACTATTGTCTCACAAACAGAAGGTTATGACTGTTTCTTGGGGCTGGGGGCAGTAGGCTAAGATTAATTCTGAGATGCATATATTTGGTAAAAAAGAATGAGGGAACAGAAATGCAGAAAATTAATGAAATATAAGTTAAACTGTTTAAATATTTTCTTTGAGAATGTTTTCCTCGGTAGTAAAAAAAACTAATTTAAGAGTAGAAACATAGACAACGTCAGCAGAAAAACCGAATGGTCCATCCAGTATGCCCGGTTTTACCGTACCCTATCACGTGACCTATTGTATGTGAATATTGGCAGGTAGGGCCCTTTCTAGAGCCTTTAGGCCTGAATATACTGGTATAGGCAGTCGTTGCATTGAGTCTCAGTTACTGGATTGCATTATGTGAGGGCTGTCCTTGTGATTATTAGGCACCTGCAGCAGATGTAGAACACAGCATATTACACTGGCTGCTAGTAAAGGCAAAAGATCCACTGCAAGGTCCTTTGGCTTACTTTTAAAACCCTTAGCAGCCTGTACCCTCACTCTCTGTGCAAGCTTCTTATCCCCTATGTCCTCAGGAGAGCAAATTGAATCATTGGCCAAGAGTTGCTACACTTTCCTGCTTCAAGCATGATATCCAGCGGGTGATGAGCATGCATTCGTGGTGGCATCCCCAGATTTTTGGAACTCTGCTACAGAAATTCATCTTACACTCTTCCTTCATGCATTCAGAGAAAATATTGGCACCATCTATTTGATCAAGCCTTCCGTAGCAACATGCAACTGACTTAAGAATATAGCCATTGAGTATATGGTGGGACAGACTCAATAAGTAATTCATCCATATGTCCTAGAAAATATAATGTAATTTCTAGGGACGTAGATATGATATTCTATCCACACTTTCTGGCAGTCGCCTTCCCCCTTTAAGACTGACCAGAATGTCTTAAAGCTGGCTCCTCCCACCCACCATGGTGGTGACTCACTCAGCAGCTTTCCATGACAGCAGATCTTCCTTTCTGCTGGGAGAGGCAGGTTCACTCCTTATGGCTCTTGCGCTGAGTAGTCCCTTCGCTACCAAATCTATGGATTTACTTCCAAATTGTAAATGAAAAACTTTGTCTTCAGGCTCGATCTTCGATCGCGACCGCGATGGACAACGGCAAGTCCACTCCGGGGTTCTGTCGGTGCCTTTGCGGGCAGAAGATGTCCTGAGTGGATCCGCACTTGACGTGCTTCTGCTGCCTGGGACACGAGCACGATCCTCAGGCCTGCAATATTTGTCGCACCTTTCATCCTTGAAGACTGTCTAGCCCGACTTACTCTAGGCTGTCCGAATGAACGGAACCCACCATTCAAGTTGAAAGATGCTAGTTGGGTGGTCCCTACGGCTGCGGGGTCTGCTGAACAGCTAGCGGCGTTTGAGGAGGCAGTGGCACAGGCAGCAGCTCACACCTCCTCTGCTTCGGTCTTCGTTCTGCTTTCGCTAGGCGCCTCCTTCCCAGAGGCATTCAAGGAACTGTGCCAGGCTTTACTGACTCTAGGTCAGGGTCCTTCTTCATGGCACAAATCCAAATAGAAAAAAGAGACCAAAAAATGGCCTTGTCGTCGATCGTGGGACCGGGAGCACTCTCAGTCGAGGACTTCCAATTCTAGCGTTTCTCCAGATCCAACTTGAGTTGAACTGTCAGCCCATGCCGCCGGCTCCACGGTAACCCCGTTGGGTCAGTTGGCTGAGACTCTGGTTGATCTACTGGCCGAGATTTTCCTCAAGCCAGTTGACCAGTTGTCGACAGAGGAGGCCAACACTTCTTATCCAGGACTCCGGTCCTGACTCAGACCATTGGGGGGACAGATCAGTCCGCTGACCCGCTGCCTCTGGTCACTGACCAAGACCCAGAGGTGCCTCAGCTTTCACCGACACCCTCTGACCTCTGCCACTGGTCCCTCTGGGGGTCAAGCGGTTTTCGCCGACATCTGCGCTCCTGGTCTCGATGCTCTGGGACGTGGCGGTGACATAATTCTTCATCCTCATCCTCCTCGGGTGAAGAGAGGTTTTGCCACAAGTTGCGTCAACACTACGAGGATCTTCTGTGGCAACAGCTGGTGTTCTCCGGTATGAAGCTGGTGCTGGCCTCTACCCGGCTATCATTTGGCTGTTGTCTCAAAGGCCAGTGCCTTCTCCGCCTCAGGAGCCAACAAGTTGGTCCTGGCCATTATAACCAGTGTCTCCACTGATTTCCATGGAACCGCCTCCTAAACAGCCGAAGACCGGCGCTCTGACCAAGGAGTCTTGGTCAGCCTTGGGGCTTCCCCATCAGCTGTCAGTCACCGTCACTCCTGACTGTCCACAGAGGGTCAGTGTGGATTCTGGCGGTTGACCCGTCTTTGACTTCTTGGAGTTGGAGGGTTCCTCCTTACACTTCCGACCAGTGGATGTGGAGTTGGTTGGGGGTCTCTCAACGGATGAAGGCCCTACCTCCTTTACGGACCTCCCCCGCCTTATCTTGTAATCTACGGGGCTTAAAATGGAACTGGTCTAGAAACTGGCCAATTACCCCCTGACCAAGATCTTAAACCAGGGAGACTCCCCTGGCGAAGCCTTCCTGGTAGCAGAGGCCATCCTTGGTCCTGCCTTGGAGCTTTGGCAGTGTCCCGCTTCCTGTCCAGCAGTGTTGGCCTGGATGGCCCGCAAGTATGTGGTCCCTACCAGCTCCCTTTTGGAATTCACAGAACACCCCTTGGCTGAGAGCTTGGTGGCCGATTCTGTGTTCCGGCACTGTGGCAACATGGGGGATGTTGACAAGCCGCCTGACAAAGAGTCCAAGAAGCTGGACCATACAGCTAAAAAAGTCTACGCTGCCTTTTCGCTTGGCCTTCACCAGGCAAGCTCAGCCCTCCTCATGGCCCACTTCTCCCATGCTCTGTTGGGCACTTTGGATGAGGTGCTCCCTCACCTACTTGCGGACCTCCAGACCATGGTCAGATAGGTCTGGGACCAGGGTCGGGCTGTACTGAAGCAATAGCTCTAGATAGCCATGGACATAGGAGACTCCTGTACCCACTTCGTGGCAGCCGCAGTGGCCATGCACCGTAGGGCTTGGCTGCAGATCTCCGTCTTCACAGCAGATACCCAGCACAGGCTGGCAGATGTCCCTTTCCTGGGCACCAACTTGTTCAGGCCCAGAGTCGAGGGTCACCTCACCCGCATTGAAAAGTCCATTGCAACCTTAGACTCTGTGACATCCGCTCAGAGGGACCCCAAGGGTTCCAAGCAGCAAAAAAAGTTGTCCTTTCAGTCCTCCTCCACTCCTGCAGCCAAACCAGCCCAGTCCCAAGCTGGGCAGCAGGTTGAGGCCTGGTGACCTCGGCCCAAGTCGGTGGCCTTGGTCATCCATAAGCCAGGAGGGAGAGGCCCCGGTGGCTCCTCAGCAGGGCCCTCCTCCTCCTCGCCTGCTCAGTGACAGGATGATGGGTGCCTCCATTATGCCTGTCATACCTCCTCTGGGTCCTCTCGTGGGGGTCCAGCTCCACTACTTTCTTTCCGTCTGGTCCACTGTCACCACATACAGGTGGATCCTCGAGGTGGTGGGTCAGGGTCTGCCTCTGGAATTTAAGCAGTACCTTCCTTGCCGAGCCCGCACCCCATGGGAGGACTTGGTATCTGCAGACATTCTGTCAGCTCTTTGGAAAGACATTGCCCAGCTCCTCCGCAAGGTGGTCTTGGTTCCTGTTGCAAATCCTCCGGAACACCCAGGCTTTCCAGGTACTTCCTAGTGCCAAAACGGATGAGGGCTGGTGCCCCATTCTTGATCTGCATGGCCTGAACAAGTTTCTCAAGTCGCGCACCTTCAGGATGCTCACTCTCTCATATCATACCATCTCTAGAGCAAAACGTGTGCTTTTGCTCCCTGGATCTTCAGGACACGTTCTTTCACATCCCGATCCGTCCGTCTCACAGAAGTTTCCTCCGCTCCCGAGAAGAGGGAGCCCTCTACAAGTTCAATGCCATGCCATTTGGCCTCTCCTCAGCCCCCAGGGTGTTCACCAAGTGCATTGCAGTGGTGACAGCTTATCTGAGACGTTGAGGGATCCGGGTTTATCCCTTCCTGGGACGACTGGCTGATCGCAGGTCCCTCCAGGCAGGAGGTGGAGCGGTCCATGGATCTGGCCCTTCAGACCTGTATCTCTCATGGCTTCCTGGTCAATGAGGCCAAGTCGGAACTCATGCCTTCGCAGGTGATCAGCTTCATCGAGTCCGGCTCACAGTGGACAGAGCAGAGACTGGTTCCTCCTTTGCCTAATCATTTCAGGTTGGGATATTGCGCCCCTACCAGGGACTTCCTGAGGCTGTTGGATTACATGGTGACCTGCACCAGCATGGTCCATTGGGCCTGCTAGAGAATGCACTCTTTGCAGTGGGACCTGGCCAGCCAGTGGTCTCAGAGCATGGGTCACTTCAACCAGCTGGTCACTGTGACCCAGCATATGTGGGATGCTCTCCAGTGGTGGCTAGTCCCAGAACATCTGCAGGAAGGGATCTCGTTTGTCCGCCCAAAGCTGACGGTCATCCTGACGACCGATACCTCTCTCATCGGCTGGGGTGCCCACCTGGGGGAACACCAGATCCATGGGCTCTGGACCCCTGAGGAGTCCTGATGCCACATCAACCTACTGGAACTCCAAGCAGTTAGGCTGGTGCTGACTGCCTTTGCTCCTCACATTCAGGGTCAGGTGGTCCAGGTCCAGACAGACAACATCATGACCATGTACTACCTCAACAAACGGGTTGGGACGCACTCCCTGTTATTTTGCAAGGACGTTCTCTGTGGACCTTTGTGCACAGCCTGGGGGCCAATCTCCAAGCCATCCATGTGGCAGGGGCCTCCAACCAGCTAGTAGACGTTCTCTGCCATGTGGGCAAAGTGTCTCATGAGTGGTCTCTCCAACCAGAGGTCGTACACAGTCTGTTCTTCCAGTGGGGCACCCCTCAGGTGGACCTGTTCGCCTCCAGGGAGAATGCAAAGCTGAGGCCGTTTTGTGTCCACTCCTCAGCAGGGAATGCTGCAGTGGGATGCCCTCTTGAGGCCCTGGACCCCAGGCCTGTTATGTACTTTTCCTCCTCTTCTCTTGATCCACAAGGTGCTTCTCAAGGCCAGGAGGGACAAAGCACAGGTGTTACTAGTGGCTCCAGACTGGCTGTGCCAGTTTTGATACTCCGATCTCCTCAGCCTCAGCAGTAGGCTTCCGAGGTGTCTTCCTCTCCGCCTGGACCTGCTCTCCATCAATCAGGGGAAGGCACTCCATCCGGACCATCAATCCCTGCACCTGACTGCCTGGTTCCTGAGCGGCTAGAGATCCAGGCTTTGGGTCTCTCCCCTCTAGTGTGTGAACCACCACCACCTTGGGACTTATTGCTGGTACTGGCAAAGCTCATGAGCAAGCCATTCGAAGCATTGCACAGGTGTGATATATCTCACCTGTCGTGGAAGACCGCCTTCGTGGTGGCTATCGCATCAGCCAGAAGGATCAACGAGCTCAAGGCGCTTGTGGTGGAGTCTCCTTACCTGGTCTTCCACAGGGACAAGGTTGTCTTCGCCCCAAACCAAAGTTCCTCCCGAAGGTGGTGTCGGGGGTGATCAGTCTCCCAGTGTACTTCACCATTCACACTTAGGAGGCCGAGCACATGCTCCATACTCTAGGCCTGAGGCGAGTGCTTGCACACTACAAGGAGCGTATGCCTAGCGTTTGGGGAGAGGTTCTCCAGCTGTTTGTCACGTACGCTGAAGTTGCACCTGGCAGACCTGTAGCTAAGTGGACAGTTGGCAGGTGGCTTGTGTCCTGCATTGATCTCTGCTATAGGTTGTTGGGTAGGGAGCCACCCATAGGGCTTAGGGTTCATTCCACCCATCATACCACTGCCTCAGTGGCTGCTTCCAGGGATGTCCTAGCCAGGAAATCTGCAGGGCTGCTACCTGGAGGTCAGCACACACCTTCATTTCCCATTACCACATCGACCTTGAGTCACACAGATGCTGGTTTTGGGGCCTCAGTTCTCCAATCTCTGTTCCTGAAGTAGGGAGTGTGCGCCTTACCTCCCTCCTCCTGGAGAACTGCTAGGAGTCTGCCAGAAAGTGTGAATAGAACATCATATCCACGTCCCTAGAAAAACAGGTTACTCACCTTTAACAGTAGTTCTAGGAGTGGTATATGATGATCATCCACACAGACCCACCTGACCTCCCCTGGCTTTGGCACACACAGCTCCTTCCAGCGGGCAAGATCTGCTGCCATGTGGCAGAGCTGAGGGAGTTACCACCCAGGTAGGTGGGAGTAGCCAACTTAAAGGCATTCCGACCAGTCTTGTAGGGGAAAGGCGACTGCCAGAAAGTGTGGATGAACATCATATACCACTCCTAGAACTACAGCTACAGATGAGTAACCTGTTTTTTAATGCAGCTCCAATAAATATTTATTTAGACCAAAGGTCAGCAACCTGTGCCCCACGAGCAGCATGCAGCACTCCTTTCCCTAAGCTGCGGCTCCTGACAGTTTCACCCACTATGCACAGCCATCAGCAAAGCATACAGTGATAAAACAGAAAAATTGGGGGGCGACAAAACAAATTAGGCTACTGCTGGGCAGACTTGTTTCAGCAGGTGCTTTTTGATTAATTTTGAAATAAAAAAATTACATGTGCTGGTGGTGGGGGATTATTGGCGGTTGGTTGGGTGGGGGCAATATGGTGGCAGTTAGTAACACAGATTGAACAGTAGCTGGCAGCAGACTGAAGTGGTTGTGATGGACAGCTCTTACAGGGACTCCGTTCTTCTCACCTTCTGCCTTAAAACACCCATCAACCTCCAAACCAAAGCGACCACAACCCTGCACGAGTGAGAGACGATGGCGAGACTTTCCCTGATAAAAGAGCTGCAGTGCGGCCCGAGAGATAACTAAGACTTAGAGTAGGAAGAGGCACAGACAGGGCAGTCTGTTTATTGTAGGTGGCGCTCTGCAATTTACAAACAAAGCAAGCTGCTTGGTGTGGTGCCAGAGTCAAACAACGCTCAGCAGGCGATTGAACGCAGGAGAAGCTCCCTTCCTTTATTTTTCTTCCCACCTTGATTAGACTGGACATCAGTGACAGACTGGTAGCTGCACTTGGGGAAGGGGAGTCGAAAGAGGATACGAAAGACATCGGGTCAGGCCGGGTGGTGCCACAGCTCGGGGCCTGTGTCTCTTTTGATGTAAGTACTAGTGAAGATTGCACTACTCTCCAATCTTGTGTATTGTTTCTTGAGTGCCCCTCTGACAACTGGATTTGTGTTAGCCAGTCTAAAGTCAACTCCACTGACTCATTGCATGCTGGGAGTACGAGGTTTTCACCGTAACAGATACGGGGGCCCTTACAGAGTGGTACAGCAGAACATAACTAAAAGTACAGTTATCAACATGTCGGTTGGCGCCCCCCATTCCGTTATTGTTAAAGATCATAAAACGAATGAGTTTTAATTGGTGATGGGCATTCAGGGCAGGATGTTACTACCATCAGAATGGTATATAGCCGAGGTATGTTAGTTGACTATTTGTTTTATTTGTACAGAAACGTTGGCAAAGCCAGTCATCAGTAAAGCTATGCACCGCAGGTTCATATCAATAGCAAGCAGCAGTCTGGGGATCAAAACTGATAATAAACAATCAGAACTAACCAAGACATTGCTTTGTTTTTTTGTCAAAGGAGCCTGAAGCTGGTGAATAAATAACCAGAGCTCACTTTTTCATTCCAGGCTTCTTTCTTAGTTCTGGTTGCTCTCATCCCATCTTTAATGAGTTTTATTTTCAGATTCAGGTATATTTTAATTTTTTTTTTTTTTTATTGTTATAGTATGTGTAAAAAAAAAAAGAAAAAAAAAACATTATTATTACTATTACTAGCAGTGTTGCAAATTTAAAATGTGCCCACCGATTGCATCGTGTTGGCATGCTACACATAGCATTTGCGTTTGTAGTTCGCACTATGCAATTCACCTCAATTGCACAAATTTTTGCTATGTGAATTGACAGTTTGCACTTTGTGGGAACTTTTTGCCACAAAGTGCATTAGTTCACATAGTAAAATTTGCCGCAACTGCATAGTGTGTGCATAGTGTGGCAATTCACATAGTGAAATCTGCGCAGTTGCACAAATTTTACAACACGAATTGCGGATCTTAATTCGAGGTGGAGCTCTTGCAGCAGGTAACACCATTAGGACTATGCCGCCAGGCACTAGGACTCCATGGAAAAATTTCTAGCAAGCAGTCCAAGGCAGGGGACGGCCCCCTGATGTCGGCCCTGCCCTGGCGTCCCACATGATATAAAGGGGTGGTCCCCAGCACCACCTCAGTTCTTTTCCCTGTCGACCGCTAGTATCAGCTCCACAGATGCCTCTCAGCTAGCGTCACATATTTTGCGCTTCACGCAGTACCATTTGTTTAGTGTTTTTCTCCTTGCCTTTTCTTATTTTTGTGCACGTCTTCTTCATCCACACAGCGGCGGAAGTCTTAAGTGCACATGTGGCAAGTAAATCCTGACTGGAGATAGCCATTTGGCCTGCTTCATTTGCTTAAGCCTGGGCCACAAGATGGATGACTGTCCTCATTGCCAGAAATTTAACAAAAAAAATGCAAGAATCCACCTCCTCAAGATGTTGAAAGCATACCTCCTGGGACAGCAAGTGACTCTGTGACCGCCATGTAGAGGACCCATTCGGGCACAGCTCTTCTTCTTCCTCAGCCAAGGATTCCTCCAGCGGAGAATAAATCAGAAAGGAAGCACCTTCACAGGGACAAGGATCAAGCCAGGTCAGAATCCCCCCAACAAGACCTCACGTCTTCTGCCACGGAGAGGAGGTAAGAATTGTCCCCAGCCCTTGACTCTTCCTGGGTTTGCCATGAAGACTCCGCCTCTTCCATGTATGCATGGCAAGGAGTCTTCTGGGCATGGCATTCATCCACCTTATGTCCCTGGCTTTAAGGCTCACGCAGTCGCTAGGGTCTAAGTCAGATGGACAGGCGTCGTCTTCATTGGGCAGCAAGCTGGAGTCTGCTGCCCACAAGGCCTCGGTGGCGTCTTAACAAGTCAAAGGAGGTGGGAGACACCACCAGACACCAGGATTCAGAGCGCCATCAGAAGCATCCTCCGCCCTTTGACAGGGCGTCAACTGTTTCAGAAGGATGCCAGGCCATGGGGCCTTCTGATTCAGTGTCCAAACCAGACCAAACACCACCCCACAAACAATCATCTGCTCCGAAGGACCAGGTGTTGGACCAGGTGATGGGTCACATGCCTGAGGACCAGACGCCCGAGTCTCTCGACTGAGGGTAGAACCATTCGCCGCCGCCTCTTCCCAAGGAGCCGGACATCTGATCTCTGGGGGACACTACCCCAGAAGGAGCAGTGCCATCAGTCCCAACACCTGACGGTAAAGAGCCAGCAGACTGGATAACCACACCGGCCGCCCCGCAAGGGCCGTCACCGGGGTCCCGAACGTTCCTACCCCACCGCCAGCACAGCCTGTTATCCCATTGGTGAAGGTAGGAGCTTTGTTTAATTCATGGTGGAATACCATAAAAGAGAATCTGCTGCCTAGGCTACGAGAGCAGACCCCCTAGTCCTATAGGACTCTGGCCCCACCCAGGGAGCCCTCACCCCAGTGGCTCCTGAGACCGCCTCTGATGCCAGACCGCCATCATCAGGAGACGATGACTGGGGGTTTCCAGCAGCTAGCAGCAGTGGTCGACACCCATCATCCATACCCATCCAAGGGACATCTGCGTTCGTCTTCAGATGACAATGCAGGGGACTCTTCTTCCTGCTACTCCTCCGAGGCTGAGCTGCCTCTGCCCTCCGTGGACCATAAGAGGGATTCTCCCAGGTCTCCTCCGGACGACCCTTTTTGGATGTGATGCAGTACATCCAGTACCTCAACCATTGGGTCACGGAGGAACTTCACCCCGAACGTCGTCGCCTGGTAGTGTTCTTCTGGGCAAACAATCCAGAGCCTTCCAGGAAATCACCAGACTGGTCTGAAAGTACCCTTCCACCACTTCAGCCATCCCCAGGAAGGCAGACTGTCTATACAGGACACCTAAAGGAAAGCCTCATCTGAGTGAGCAACCAAAGGCAGACTCCATGGTGCTGATGGCTGCTCATGGTAGGGTACAGCAACCAAAGCATATGAGCTCCCAGCCACCAGATCCAGAATCCAAGAAGTTGGACCAGATAGGCTGCGAAGTGTACTCCTCAGCCACCTGCACAGTCAGGTGACTTAACTTTTTGACACACATGGTGATGTACCAGAAGTCTTGTGGAATACGGCCTGGACTTAGCCAAGGCTCAGCCTGATTCTGACAGCAAATCTGAGCTTCTGGCAGTCATTCAGTTCAGCATTGACATTGGCAAGCATGTCTTAAGAAGCTCATACGACTCGGCAGATACAGCCACCAGGGCAGCTACCACAGGGGTGTGTATGAGATGCCATGCCTGGCTACAGGCCTCGGGATTCCGGCAGAATGCAATCCTAGATGCACCTTTTCAGCGGTCGGTTCTTTTTGGTCCAGATACTGAGAAACTGATCACTGGGCTACAGGACTCAGGTAAGGCGGTTTCCGACATTCACAAGATGTATAAGTCGGAACCAGCAACTGCCAGATGCTGCCCCTTTCACTAGAACCAGGGCCAGCAAGGAAGGCGACAGCAACAAAAAGGTGATTTCAGGAGAAGGGGCCCTCCCCTGCCTTCAGGCACACAGGGTCCTAAAAGTTCCAAAAATTCCAGAGCTCCCCTGCCTACCCCCTCCGCCTCGGCATGACTCCCTGCCTGCCCGGCAGAGTCTTGGGGAGGCAATAGGTGGGAGATTCTCCCTTTACCTCAATGGATGGTCCAGTATTACCATGGATCAATGGGTACTCCAGATCATAGAAAGAAGATATGCCCTGGAGTTCACACAGATCCCACTGGACAACCCACGTGTCCCCACCCACTGCTCCCCATCCCATGCGGTTCTCATAAAGGCATAAATTCGAACCATCTTGGAAAATAGTGCAATTCAGGCAGTACCTCTAGGTCACAGAGGAAGAGTATACTACTCCCATTTCTTCCTTTTACTGAAGAAGACAGGGGACCTCCGTCCCATCTTAGATCTGAGCCAACTGAACAACCCCATCGAATACAGAAGGTTCAGGATGGTGACACTGCCTGGTCTGTTGCCCATGATCCGCCAAGGGGATTGGTTCTGCTTCCTGGACACGAAGGATGCCTGTATGCACATAAAGATCCTGCCGTCCCACAGAAAGTATCTCCGCTTCACCTTCCAGGGAGAACACTTATCAGTTCAGAGCACTGCTGTTCGGCCTTTCATCGTCACTGAGGGTCTTCACCAAGTGCCTGGCAGTGATGGCAGCAGCTTTGACGAGGAGGGATCATTATGTTTACCCCTACCTGGACGACTGGCTTCTTACAACCTCTACGGAAGAACAGCTGTGTCGTTCAATAGAGGAGACCTTCCGTCTGTTCCAAGAGTTAGGGGTTACCCTGAACCTCCACAAGTCATTCTCCTGGCCTACCCAAAGGCTGCAGTACATAGGGGTCAGTCTTGGACACTTTCCAGGGAAGAGCCTTTCTCCTCCCCGACCGAGCAGACAAGTTAAGAGCGATTTGCTCAGAGGGTCATCTCTCTGAATCAGATCCCGGCCAGAGTGGTGCTGCAGCTTTTAGGCCACATGGCCACGGCCATTACCACGGTTCCCCTTGCCTGCCTGTATATAAGGGTCCAGCAGTGGAACATCAGGGTTCAGTGGGACCAGCGCATGGACGGTATCGATCAACTGGTCAGTATCTCCAAAGCAGTGCATTGAACTCTGCAATGGTGGATCACCCCTTCTCGACTGGACAACGGGGTTCCCTTTCAGTACCCCAGACCTCAGCAGGTCCTGTCGACGGACGCCTCGGGGCTGGACTGGGGGAAGCATCTGGCATCCCACCAAACAAGGGGCACCTGGACCTCTGTGGAACGCAGTGTCCACATCAGTGTGCTGGAAATGAGGGCTGTCCTGTATGCTCTGCAGGCCTTTCAGCCGATGCTCTTGCCAGGTCATCTGTTAGTCCAGTCAGACAACACTCCAGTAGTCTTTTATCTCAACAAGCAAGGGGGCACACATACTTACCCCTGTGCAGAGAGGCCATGAGAGTCTGGCAATGGGCAGTGGATCACAACCTGGAAATAACAGCGATTCACGTTCCAAGGATTCACAACATCCTCACAGACAGCCTAAGTTGCTCTTGGTCTCAGAGTCACAGATGGGAGCTACTGCAAGAGGTCGTAGATGACCTCTTCGAAAAGTGGGGTTGGACAGAACTGGACCACTTTGCGTCGCCAGACTGCCCATTTTCTGCTCACTAGGTCCAGGGCCTGGTGTTTTCTGGCATGACGCATTGTCCCTCTCTTGGACAGGGAGGTTCCTGTATGCCTTTCCTCTCTTTCCGCTCCTCCAGAGAGTACTACTCAAGCTACAGGCAGAGAGCATGCTTTGATTCTTGTAGTGCCCTTCTGGCCTTGACAAATCTTGTTTCTGTTGCTCCAGCAATTGGCATTGGAACCGCCGGTCCAATTACCCCTGTCCACTCGCTTGCTGTCCCAGGAGCAGGGAACCCTAGTACATCCAAATCTTCGGTCTCTGCATGCATGGCTCCTGCAGACTTAATCAGGAGCAGATCTGGAATGTTCTCCAGAGTGGTGGAAGTTCTCGTGGCAGCGAGAAAGCCCTCAACTAGAACAATGTACGCATGGAATGGAAACATTTCTGCTCATTGCTTGGACCCTTTTCACTGTCTGGTGGAATCTGTGCTGGAGTACCTGCTTTCCCTGCCAGACAAGGGACTCTGCTACTCATCCGTTAAGGTACATCTTTCTTAGCTGTCAGCTTACCATGCGCCGGTGGATGGGAAAGCTCTGGCACATTTGGATTTGTTCAAGACCTTTTTACGGGGTATCTTGCACATCAGACTTCCCAGGAGGGACTCTGTCCCTCCATGGGATCTTATTTTTATGTTGGAAAAGCTGACGTTGCCTCCCTTTGAGCCAGCTGCAAGTTGCGAGTTGGCTTTCTTTCCTGGAAAGCGTTATTTTTAGTTTCAATTACTTCCGATCTGAGGATTTCTGTTCCAGTGACTAAGCAGGCGCTAGCCAAATGGTTGTTCAATTGCATAGCGTTCTGTTACCAAAAGTACATTATACAATGGGGTATGAAAATATTGTAACCTCACTGGTCAAAACATATCACACAACCATGGTATATCCTGCAGTTACCCACGGCTGAGAAATGGCATTTATAAAAGACATACTTAAACACATTTTAAATGTATCTTACACATGGGTCCATTGTATAATCGCAGTAAGGCACTCCAGGGTGTGGGTTATTGTGGGATTAACCCACTTCTTGTGTGGTTAAGTCACTCGGCTGCACCTTGTGACACACCACACAAGGTGTGGGTAAATTCCCTAATAACCCACACCCTGTCGTGCCATATTGTTTAAGTAAACCCTTGCCGGGACCAGTCAGGGGTCATTCCATCAGAGGTATCGCAACCTCCTTTGCTTCCCTCAAGAACATTTAAGCAGTGGATCTTTGTGCAGCCGCTACTTGGAGTTCAGTCCACGCTTTCATTAGGCACAACAGTCTGGACATTGCTTCCAGAAGGAGGGCAGGTTTTGGTCTTACTGTTCTCCAAGGACTGATCTCTTGAAGAGTTTCAGTCTGCTGATCTTGGGGATCCGCCACCCTTCTGACCAGGATCCTATCCTTGTACTGCTTGGGACTCAGTCCCAATGGTGTTACCTGCTGCAAGAGCTCCATTTCGAAGTAAGATAGTACAGTTACATAAGAACTTACTGTAATAGTAGATCTTTGAGAGGAGCTCTTGCAGCAGGTGGATTCTCACTCCCACCTGCCCCCATGGTTATGTAACTGTGCTTCTCTCTGGAAGATCCTCGGTTCCCCTTCTTGAATGCCAGCCAGGTCTCCGGCGGGTGAACTGAGGTGGTGCTGGGGGACGGTCCCCTTTATACCACGCGGGACATCAGGGCGGGGCCGACATCAGGGGATGGTCCCCCACCTTGGACTGCTAGCTTACAAATTTTTCTGTGGGGTCCTAGTGCCTGGCGGCATAGTCCTAATGGTGTTACCTGCTGCAAGAGCTCCTCTCAAAAATCTACTGTTACAGTAAGTTCTTGCGTAACTACTATTTTCCTTTTTTTGCTGAATACTTTTTGCCTCCTTGTGTGTGCTTGGGCTGCTTCCTGTGTTCTGGCAGCCACTAAGGGATTCCAGCCGCCATCTGGGTATCCGCACTCCCGCGAGGTCACACCTGTTCCCCTGTGGCTTACCCTCCACAGCGGGGTGGCGAGGAGATCTCTATACTAACCCACCCTTAACGGATCCAGTTCAGCGCCCTCCAGAGCCAGCACCCATGGACGGCCATCAAGCTGCTCCACCCCGACACACACACACACTCCTCTGTTTTTAGTGCTTATGCCCCAGGAGCCAACGACATGCAGGGCAGCCAGTGGAAGGGAGCACGCACTTGTCCACCGTGCCCTTCACAGTGTCTGCCCCGACTCCACCCCAGAGCACAGCGTAGCGCTTTGTCCCAGGCTCTGCCAAGGGTGACCAGGCTCCGACTGTTGTGGACCCCCGGAGAATGAGGCAGTTAGACAGATGTTGATCCTTCTCCTGCCCTGCCAACCCCGGCGACCGGTGCTCGTTCTTGAACATGGGTCACCAGCGTGGCACGAGGTAAGACAACCAGCACCTCAGCCCTCAACGCCACCGGGCCAGCCAGTACTATTTTTGTTGTTGACTGTCCTTTTTTTTTTGTTGTTGTTTTGTTTTTTTATACTTTGCACATATCTAGGTAGTAATTATTACTGAATATCTTCTGGTGCTAGTACAAGATCTACATTTCATCATAATTTGATTTAGATTTGCAGTGGGTAGAGGCTGTTGTATTGTCATGCTTTTACCACTTTAGAACACTATTACTGTGGCACATGTAAAACCTGAGGACAATCTTGTATTTATTTGTACTTTTTTTTTATATTGGTCACTTGTCTCCATTTCCACTGACTACTCAAATCTGAAGCAAGGCTAAGACTCTGAACATCAGTAGTTGGAATTTTTATAACAAACGCATTCACACAGGGACCCTCTATTATTTATGTACTGTAGTCATTATTGGATACTTTCCAGTGCAGGCAAAAAAATTTTTTGTTTTTTTTTAAACCATATTTAAGTTTGTGTGTTTTGGGAGTTTGTCTGCTGCAGTGTTCTAGGTGCAGGTGCAGATTCAAATTCTCAAACACTGTTGTTTTTCGGAGAGGGTAGTGTCTCACTGAAATGGCCTTTGAGTTAAACATGCATGTTACCAGAAATTGCTTCTAACTGGCAGGAAATAATGGTTGTCTAAGAGGATTACAAACGTGTGATTATGATTTAATAGTTGTTAGACAAAGAAAAAAAATTCCTCATGTAAACAATAATTTTTTTAAACACTTGGCTATTTGAAAGAGTCAAAGCATAATATTTGGAACATTCCTGTACATCTTGTGATGCAGGCAAGGTCATCATTTTAAGATTACCCATCTCAATGACAATGAAGTATTGTTAACAGAATGTAAAACATTTGTATAGTTGTTTTCCTGGATTAATTGTAATCATGATGACATTTAAATGGCAAAAGTGAAAACAGGCTGAGCATGATTCTAGGTTACATAACATTTCACTGTTGAACTTCTAATCTTATTTAATGAAGATTCCAACACTGTTTCGCAGTGGTTCATTTTTGTGTTTGCTTGCACGTGCGCAAGAAACACCTTGCTTCAGTAGCGGGTGGTGGAGGCACAACAGTGTTGTGGCGAACGGCAGCAGTCCGTTATGGGTCTGGTCTCTGTCATGCCAAATAGAGGAGCATGCTGTAGATGACTGCAGTTAATGAGCATGCCACTGTGCTCAAAGAAATTGATGGCTGCAATCAGGGAGCGCCCCGTCACTTCACAATCAGCTGTGTTTGCGGGGCGGTCCCTGACTGCAGCAGTCAATTACAGCTGCATTGTCTGGTGTCCCCTGTCAATAAACATGGTGACGGCTTCTCCGTTGGTCTCTCACATGCCACAGGAATCTGGTGGACAGCCGCTGCCTCTCACAGTCCCTGGTGAAGCCGACAGGGGTGCCCAATCCCCCTGTCAGCATGTCCCCTATCCAGTTCATTTGCCAGTGGGGTAGCCCAATCCCGTCAGCATGATGCCCCCAATTTGTTGTGTCCGAGGGGTGCCCAATCCCCTTGGCTGATGCACTCCCCCTCCCCAAGCACTGCATGGCCAATAGGGGTGCCCAGTCCCCATCATCTCCTCCCCCCCCAAACAAACTTCCAGGTGGCAGCTGGGAGCCCACCCCGTGTGTGCCAAAGTCCTGCATTATCTTTTTTTTTTTAACCTGTAAAAAGAAACGGTCCCTCGTTGAGTCTCTTGCCCCTCCCCAACCCACTCCCACCCTCTGTGCCCACTCCCACACACCACCTCACCCCATACTTACTCCGAGCTGTCACATACGATTTTGGTGGACCAGGAACATGTCTACTCTTCAAAGCCGATCGCAAACTGAAGAAATTCCAGTAAGTTGTATATTGGCATAAATGTTTTTTTTTTCATCTTATGTGAAAATCTTGCCCATTGTTTTGACATTTGGCACCAAATTTTCCAGCATGGGGTTCTTGGAACCCCTCCTCATGAATTCACTCACTGTCATGGTGGTGTTAGGTCCCGAAAGGTGATTTCGCGGTCACTGCACGGAATCACCTTCTGGGACTGATTAACAAAATGACAGTGTCACTGTTTATGAGGTGGGCTCTCAAAAGCCTATGTTGCAAATTTGGTGAAAAAATTCAAAAATGACTTTATTCTGGCGTGCATTGCGCAGTTTCACGCAGCAACTTCACAAATTTGTAATATTTTCACTCCAGATTTTCAGCATTGGCATTTTCACCCTCCTTATGAACAGTACAGCTGTCATTTTTCACATCCTGGCTGAAATGTGTTTTCGCACGTCCGGTGCAGAATAGCGCTGTCACTGTGGGAAATCAGTGTTCAGGACAGATTCAGAAAATCACAGTGACACTGTTCATGAGCAGTGGTTCTAAAATGCCTATGTTGAAAAGTTGGTGCAAAGATTCTAAAAAATGACCATGTTACAGGTGTGCATTGCGTATTTTGTACGCACGCTCGTAACTTCATGAATTTTTCATATTTTCACTCCAGATTTTCAGCATTGCCAGTTTTCCACACCTCCACATGAACAGTACAGCTGTCATTTTTCACATCCTACCCAAAATGTGTTTCCATTCCTGTGGTACCATATGGCGTAGTTGCTGCGCAAAATCACCTTTCAGGATTGAGTAATGAAATGATAATGCCACTGTTCATGAGGTGGGGTCCCAAAAAGCCCATTTTGAAAATCTGGAGTGAAAATACCAACAAACGCCCGGGGCATTAGGATTTCCAACCATAATGCCTACCCTGTAGAGACTGGCTGGCATCGGGGTGTGACTTAGGTTTGTCTGCCATAATGCTCACAGCATTCTACCCCCACCCTACAGCCACTGACAGGCATTAAGGTGTGCCTTGGGGTCTTCGGCCCTAAAGTTCACCCCATTCTCTTATATTGCACCCATCTCAGCTTATTTCCTTATGAAATGGGTTGAGCATAAAGGCCGAAGACCCCAAAGCACACCGCAACACCTGTCGGTGTCTGTAGGGTGGGATGAGGTGGAATGGCATTAGCATTATCACCGACGACCCAAAGGCACACCCCCAACGCCTTTCAGTCTTTACATGGTGGAGATGGGGGTTGGCGTTAGTTCAATACTGCCATTCCTATTATGCAGCTCTCTTAACTCCTGCACTAGCAATGCCAGCAAGCAAACATTCGGCATTGACAAATGCTCGTTAAAGTTTGTCGTTTCTGCCATTTACACCTTACTAAAGCAGATATTTTTCGTAGTGTTCCTCTCCCCCCACCCCTTGTTTTTGAGACATTAAAACATTTGTACCCTCTCCCCAGACAATATTTAAGTCACTGCAACTGTAGTCTATAGTTAAAATCAACCCCATTTAGGCTTCAGACTGTCCCTAGTTTAAAAAATGTTTTTTAAGATTGTTTGCATTCTGTAGAATATGATGATGTGGCTGGACGTTTGATTCTGATTCCTTTATTTTTTTTTTTACTTAGTCTTTATGCCCCTTCTTCTTTGCAGGAGCCCCTCTCTTCAGGGACCCCAATGCACCCTGCATACTGAGCTCCCCTGAAGCATGCTAACTCATATGGGTGCCCTGCTTCTACTACAGAAGATTTCTGGAAGAACTGTATGGTTCTAGAAACTGCTGGGTCCATGGCCTGGTCAAGACACGCTGGATCCACTGCAGTACAGAGGATTTCTAAAGAGCTGTTTAGCTTCCAGAAACCACGGAGTCCATGGCCTGATCAAGGCATGCTGAATCCCTTGCAGTAAAGAGGATTTCTGAAAAACTGCAGGTTCCAGAAACTGCAAGGTCCATGGCCTGGTCAAGGCATGCTGGATCCCTAGCAGTACATAGGATTTCGGAAGAACTGTTAATGTTCAAGAAACCGTGGTGTCTATGGCCTGCCAAGGCATGCTGGATCCCTTGCAGGGTACAGAGGATTTTGGAAGGAGCTCTTTCGTTCCCCAAAACTACAGGGTCCATATGCCTAAATGATGTCATGGCTGGATCCCTTGCGGTACATATGATTTCTGAAGAACTGTTTAGGTTCCAGAAAACCATGGGGTCTGTGGTCGATCAAGAGCACACTGTATCCCTTGCACCACAGAGGATTACTGAAAGAAATGTTTAGGTTCCATAAATTGTGGCATCCATGGCCTGGTCTAGGCATGTTGAATCCCTTGCAGTGCAGAGTTTCTGTTAAGCTGTTTAGGTTCCTGAAAGCGAGGAGTCTGTGGCCTGGTCAAGGCATGCTGGATCCCTCTGCACAGAGGAATTCTGAAAAGCTGTTTAGGTTCCAGAAATTAGGGTCTGTGGCCTAGTTTAGGAACTCTGGATCCCTTGCAGTACAGAGATTTCTGAAAAGCTATTTAGCTTCTAGAAATTGTGGGGTCCATGGCCTGGTTAAGGCACACTGGATCCCTTGCAGTACAGAGGATTTCTGAAGAACAGTTTAGGTTCCAGAAATCGCGGGGTCCATTGCCTGGCCAAAGCCCACAGGATCCCTTGCAGTACTGAGGATTTCTGAAGAACAGTTTAGGGTCCAGAAATCGAGGGGAACATGGCCTGGTCAAGGCACGCTGGATCCTTGTGGTACAGAGGATTTCAGAAAAACTGTTTAGGTTCCCAGAAATCGAGGGTCTAGAGGCCTGGTCAAGGCACCCTGGATCCTGCGGTACAGAGATGATTTCTGAAAAACTGCTTAGGTTCCAGATACCGTGTCAATGGCCTTGTTGTGAATGCTGGATTAATTGTGGTACAGAGGATTTCTGAAGAACAGTTTAGTTCCAAAATTGTGGGGTGTGTGGCCTGGTCATGGAACGCTGATCCCTTTGCAGTACAGAGGATTTCTGAGAAGAATTCTTTAAGTTCCAGAAATCACAGCGTCTGTGATCGGTCAAGCATGCTGGATCCCTTCTAGGACAGCAGATTTCTGAACAACTGTTTGGTTCCAGAAATCAAGGATGTCCATGGCCTGGCAGGCACACCCATCCCTTGCAGTAATAGGATTTGAAGAACTGCTTAGGACTCCAGAAAACCACAGGGTCTGTGGCCGATCAAGGCACGCTGGATCCCTTGCAGTACAGAGAAATTTCTGAAGAACTGTTTAGGTTTCCAGAAACCATGAGGTCCATAGCAAGAAGGCTAGGCATGCTGGATCCCTTGCAGTACAGGGAGTTCCTGAGAAACTGTTTAGGTTCCAGAAACAGCAGGGTCTGTGGCCTAGTCAGGGCATGCTGGATCCCTTGCAGTGCACAGGATTCCTGAAGAACTGTGAGATTCCAGAAACTGCGCGGGGTCTGTGGCTGGAGTGAGGCATGCTGGATCCTTTGCAGTACAGAGGATTTAAGAACTGTTTAGGGTTCCAGAAACCGCAGGGTCCATGCCTAGTAATGGCACACTGATCCCTTGCAGTACAGAGGACTTCTGAAGAATGGTTTAGGTTCCAGAAAGTGCAGGGTCCATGGTCTGGTCAAGGGACACTGGATCCCTGCAGTACCGAGATTTCTGAAGAACTGTATAGGTTCCAGAAACTGCACCAGGTCCATTAGCCTGGTGAAGTCACGCTAGATCCATTGCAAGTACAGAGATTTCTAAAGAGCTGTTTAACTTCCAGAAACCAGGAGGGTCCATGGCCTGATCAAGGCATGCTGCTGAATCCCTTTGCAGTAAAAGGATTTCTGAAAAACTGTTTGGGTTCCAGAAACCATAAGGTCCATAGCCTGGTCAAGGCATGCTGGATCCCCTAGCAGTACATAGGATTTCAGAAGAACTGTGGAAGGTTCCAGAAACTGTGGTGTCTGTGGCCTAGCCAAGGCATGCTGGATCCCTTGCAGTACAGAGGATTTCTGAGGAAGTATGGAAGTTCCAGAAACTGCAAGGCTATGGCCTGGCTGCGCTGTGGGATCCCTTGCAGTATAGAGGATTTCTAAGAACCGTTTAGGTCCGGAAATCACAGGGTGTTCGGCCTGGTCAAGCCATGCAGGATACCTTGCAGTACAGTGGATTCCTGAAAACTGTTTTGGTTCCAGAAATAGAGGAGTCTCAGGCCTGGTCCAGGCAAGCGCTGGATCCTGCAATTTACAGAGGATTCCTGAAAAACTGTTTAGGGTTCCAGCAATTGAGGGGTCTGTGGCCTGGTCAAAGGCACACTGGATCCCTTGAGGTACAGAGGATTCTGAAAACTGTTTAGGTTCCAGAAATCGAGGAGTCCATCGCCTGGTCAATGCATGCTGGATCCCTTGCGGTACAGATGATTTCTGAAACTCTGCTTAATTTGCAGAAATCAAGGGGTCCATGGCCTGGTCAAGGCACGCTGGATCCTCTGCGGTACAGAGGATTTCTCAAAAAGGGTTTAGGTTCCAGAAATCGTGGGCTCCATGGTCTGGCTCAGGCATGCTGGATCCCTTACAGTACAGCGGATTTCTGAAGAACTGTTTAGGTTACAGAAATCGACGGGTCTGTGGCACACACTGGTCAGGCATGCTGGATCCCTTGCAGTACAATTAATTTCTGAAGAATTGTTTAGGTTGCAGAAATGCGGAGGTCCATGGCCACACTGATCAGAACACGCGCTGGATCCTTGCAGTACAGATGATTTCTGAAGAACTGTTAGATTCCAGAAACCATGATGTCCATGGCCTGGTGAAGGCACACTGTATTCCTTGCAGTACAGAGGATTTCTGAAAACTGTTTAGGTTCCAGAAATTGAGGGTCGATGCCCTGGTCAAGGCATGTTGGATCCCTAGCACTACAGATTTTTTCTGAAAAGCTGTTTAGGCTCCAGAAATCGATGGATCCATGCCCTGGTCATGGCACTCTGAATCTCTTGCAGTACAGTGGATTTCTGAAAAGCTGTTTAGGTTCCACAAATCTAGGGGTCCATGGCCTGGTCAAGGCATGCTGGATCCCTTGCAGTACAGAGGATTTCTGAAAAGCTGCTTAGGTTCCAGAAATCACGGGGTCTGTGGCCTGCTGAAGGCATGCTGGATCCCTTGCAGTACGGTGGATTTCTGAAAAACTGTTTAGGTTCCAGAAATAGAGGGGTCCGTGGCCTGGTCCAGGCACGCTGGATCCTTCCTGTACAGAGGATTCCAGAAAACTGTTTAGGTTCCAGTAATTGAGGGGTCCGCCAAGGTCAAGTCACACTGGACCCTTGTGGTACAGAGGATTTGTAAAAAACTGTTTGGGTTCCAGAAATCCGAGGTCCGTGGCACTGGTAATGGCATGCATGGATCCTGCGGTCTAACCGATTTCTGAAAAACTGTTTAGGTTCCAGAAATCGTGGGTCTGTGGCCTGGTCAGGCACACTGGATCCCTTGACCGTACTTAGGATTTCTGAAAAACTGCTTAGGTTGCAGAATCAAGAGAGATCCGTGTGCCTGATCAAGGCATGCTGAATCCTTGCAGTAAGGGAGGATTTCTGAAAAACTGTTTAGTTCCAGAAACCACGAAGGTCCATGGCCTGGTCAAGCATGCTGGATCCCTAGCAGTACATAGGATTTCGGAAGAACTGTTAATGTTCCAGAAACCATGGTGTCTGTGGCTTGGTCAAGACATGCTGGATCCCTTGCAGTACAGAGGATTTTGGAAGAACTCTTTATGTTCCCAAAACCGCGGGGTCCATGTCCTAGTGATGTCATGCAGGATCCCTTGCAGTACATATGATTTTTGAAGAACTGTTTAGGTTCCAGAAACTGTGGGTACTGTGGCCTGATCAAGGCATGCTGTATCCCTTGCACTACAGAGGATTACTGAAGAAATGTTTAGGTTCCATAAATTGTGGCATCCATGGCCTGGTCTAGGCATCGTTGGATCCTTGCAGCAGAGGATTTCTGTAAAGCTGTTTAGGTTCCTGAAATCAGGAGTCTGTGGCCTTGGCAAGGTACGCTGGATCCCTTGCATTCAGAGGAATTTGAAAGCTGTTGTAGGTTCCAGAAAGTGTGGGGTCTGTGGCCTAGTCAAGGAACTCTGATCCCTTTGTACAGAGGATTTCTGAAAAGCTGTTTAGCTTCAGAAATTGTAGTGTCCATGGCCTGGTTAAGGCACACTGGATCCCTTGCAGTACAGAGGATTTCTGAAGAACTAGTTTTGGTTCCAGAAATCACTGGGTCCGTGGCCTGGCCAAAGCACGCAGGATCCTTTCAGTAATGGAGGATTTCTGAAGAACAGTTTAGGTTCCAGAAATTGAGGAACATGGCCTGTCAAGGCACGGTTGATCCCTTTGTGGTACAGAGGATTTCTGAAAACTGTTTAGGGTTCCAGAAATCGAGGGTCTGAGGCCTGTCAAGGCATGCTGGATCCCCTGGCGTACAGATGATTTCTGAAAAACTGCTTAGGTTCCAGATATCGAGGGTCAATGGCCCCATCAGGGCATGCTGGATTAATTGTGGTACAGAGGATTCCTGAAGAACAGCTTAGGTTCCAAAATTGTGGGGTGTGTGGCCTGGTCATGGGCAACGGATCCTTGCAGTACCGAGTTTCTGAAAAACTCTTTAAGTTCAGAAATACAGAGCATCTGTGGTCTAGTCAAGCATGCTGGATCCCTTCTAGGACAGCAGATTTGAACAACTGTTTAGGTTCCAGAAATCGCGATGTCCCATCGCCTGGCAAGGCACACTCCATCCCTTGCAGTACAGGGATTTCGAAGAACTGTTTAGGTTCCAGAAAACCAGGGTGTGGCGTGATCAAGGCAACACCGGATCCCATGCAGTACAGAATTTCTGAAGAACTGTTTAGGTTCCAGAAACAGCGGGTCCGTGGCAAAGAGCTAGGCATGCTGGATCCCTTACAGTACAGAAGGATTCTGAGAAACTGTTTAGGTTCCAGAAACCGCAGGGTCTGTGGCCTAGTCAGGGCATGCTGGATCCTTGCAGTACACAGGATTCCTGAAGATCTGTATAGATTCCAGAAACCGCGGGGTCTATGGCCTGGTGAAGGCATGCTGGATCCTTTGCAGTACAGAGATTTCTTAAGAACTGTTTAGGTTCCAGAAACCACAGGGTCCGTAGCCTAAGTAATGGCACGCTGGATCCCTTGCAGTGGGGACTTCTGAAGAATGGTTTAGGTTCCAGAAAGTGCAGGGTCCATGGTCTGGTCAGGGACACTGGATCCTTGCAGTACAGGATTTCTGAAGAACTGTATAGGTTCCAGAAACCGCCGGGTCCATGGCCCGGTGAAGTCACGCCTGATCCATTGCAGTACAGAGGATTTCTAAAGAGCTGTTTAGCTCCAGGAAACCATGGGTCCATGGTCTGATCAAGGCATGCTGAATCCCTTGCAGTACATAGGATTTCAGAAGAACTATTAAGGTTCAGAAACTGTGGTGTCTGTGGCCTAGTCAGGCATGCTGGATCCCTTGCAGTAAAGAGGATTTCTGAAGAAGTGTTTAGGTTCCAGAAACTGCAAGGTCCATGGCCACTAGTCATGTACAGCGGCGATCACTTACAGTACACAGGATTTCTGAAGAACTGTTTGAGTTCCAGAAATCACAGGTGTTTGGCCTGGTCAAGTCATGCAGGATACTTTGCAGTACAGTGGATTCCTGAAAAACTGTTTTGGTTCCAGAAATAGAGTCCGTGGCCTGGTCCAGGCACGCTGGATCCCTTACGTACAGAGGATCTCTGAAAACTGTTTAGGTTCCAGTAATTGAGGGTCTGTGGCCTGGTCAAGGCACATACTGGATCCCTTGTGGTACAGACGATTTCTGAAACTCTGCTTAATTTGCAGAAATCAAGGGGTTCATGGCCTGGTCAGGGCACTGGTTCCTCTATGGCACAGAGGATTCTCAAAAATTGTTTAGGTTCCAGAAATTGAGAGGTCCATGGCCCATGGTCAAGGCATGCTGGATCAATTGCAGTACAGCAGATTTCTGAAAACTCGTTTAGGTTCCAGAAATCGTGGGCTCCATGGTCTGGTTCAGGCATGCTGGATCCCTTACAGTACAGCGGATCTTCAAGAACTGCTTGAGGTTACAGAAATCGAGGGGTCTGTGGCCTGGTCAGGCAATGCTGGATCCCTTGCAGTACAGCGTGGTTTCTGAAGAATTGGCTGGGAGTTGCAGAAATGCAGGGTCCATGGCCTGATCAAGGCACGCTGGATCCCTTGCAGTACAGACGATTTCTGAAAAACTGTTTAGGTTCCAGAAATTGAGGGGTCTGTGGCCTGGCCAAGGCATGCTGGATCCCTAACACTACAGATTTTTTCTGAAAAGCTGTTTAGGTTCCAGAAATCGATGGGTCCATGGCCTGGTCATGGCACTCTGAATCCCTTGCAGTACAGAGGATTTCTGAAAAGCTGTTTAGGTTCCACAAATCTAGGGGTCCATGGCCTGGTCAAGGCATGCTGGATCCCTTGCAGTACAGAGGATTTCTGAAAAGCTGCTTAGGTTCTAGAAATCATGAGGGTCTGTGGCCTGCTGAAGGCATGCTGGATCCCTGCAGTGCGGTGGATTTCTGAAAAACTGTTTAGGGTTCCAGAAATAGAGGGGTCCGTGGCCTGGTCCAGGCACGCCTGGATCCCTTCCTGTACAGAGAGGATTCCAGAAAAAACTGTTTAGGTTCCAATAATTGAGGGTCCGTAGCCAGGTCAAGTCATGCTGGATCCCTTGTGGTACAGAGGATTTGTAAAATCTGTTTAGGTTCCAGAAATCGAGGGGTCCGTGGCACTGGTCATGGCATGCTGGATCCCTTGCGGTACAGCCGATTTCTGAAAAACTGCTTAGGTTCCAGAAATCGAGGAGTCCGTGGCCTGATCAAGGCATGCTGAATCCCTTGCAGTAAGGAGGATTTCTGAAAAACTGTTTAGGTTCCAGAAACCGCAAGGTCCATGGCCTGGTCAAGGCATGCTGGATCCCTAGTAGTACATAGGATTTCGGAAGAACTGTTAATGTTCCAGAAACCATGGTGTCTGTGGCCTGGTCAAGGCATGCTGCATCCCTTGCAGTACAGAGGATTTTGGAAGAACTCTTTACGTTCCCAAAACCACGGGGTCCATGGCCTAGTGATGTCATGCTGGATCCCTTGCAGTACATATGATTTTTGAAGAACTGTTTAGGTTCCAGAAACTGTGGGGTCTGTGGCCTGATCAAGGCACACTGTATCCCTTGCACTACAGAGGATTACTGAAGAAGAATGTTTAGGTTCCATAAATTGTGGCATCCATGGCCTGGTCTAGGAAACGCTTGGATCCTTGCAGTGCAAAGGATTTCTGTAAAGCTGTTTAGGTTCTTGAAATTGAGGAGTCCATGGCCTGGCCAAGGCACGCTTGGATCCCTTTGTAGTACAGAGGAATTCTGAAAGCTATTTAGGTCTCCAGAAATCAGTCTGTGGCCTAGTCAAGGAACTCTGGATCCCTTGCAGCATAGAGGATTTGTAAAAGCTGTTAGCTTCTAGAAATTGTGGTGTCCGCGGGCTCTGGTTAAGGCACGCTGGATCCTTGCAGTACAGAGGATTTCTGAAGAACTGTTTAAGTTCCAGAAATCGCAGCATCTGTGGTCTGGTCAAGCATGCTGGATCTCTTCTAGGACAGCAGATTTATGAACAACTGTTTAGGTTCCAAAAATCGCGATGTCCATGGCCTGGCAAGGCACACTCCATCCCTTGCAGTACAGGGGATTTCTGAAGAACTGTTTAGGTTCCAGAAACTGCAGGGTCAGTGGCCTGATCAAGGCACGCTGGATCCCTTGCAGTACAGAGAATTTCTGAAGAACTGTTTAGGTTCCAGAAACCGCGGGGTCCGTGGCAAGAGCTAGGCATGCTGGATCCCTTGCAGTACAGGGGATTCCTGAGAAACTGTTTAGGTTCCAGAAACTGCAGGGTCTGTGGCCTAGTCAGGGCATGCTGGATCCCTTGCAGTACACAGGATTCCTGAAGAACTGTATAGGTTCCAGAAACTGCGGGGTCTATGGCCTGGTGAAGGCATGCTGGATCCTTTGCAGTGCAGAGGATTTCTTAAGAACTGTTTAGGTTCCAGAAACCGCAGGGTCCATGCCCTAGTAATGGCACACTGATCGCTGCAGGTACAGAGGACTACGAAGAATGGTTTAGGTTCCAGAAATGCAGGTCCATGGTCTGGTCAAGGGACACTGGATCCCTTGCAGTACCGAAGATTTCTGAAGAACTGTATAGGTTCCAGAAACTTCCAGGTCCGTGTCCTGGTAAAGTCATGCTGGATCCATTGCAGTACAGAGAATTTCTAAAGAGCTGTTTAGCTTCCAGAAACCATGGGGTCCATGGCCTGATCAAGGCATGCTGAATCCCTTGCAGTAAAAAGGATTTCTGAAAAACTGTTTAGGTTCCAGAAACCGCAAGGTCCATGGCCAGGTCAAGGCATGCTGGATCCCTAGCAGTACATAGGATTTCAGAAGAACTATTAAGGTTCCAGAAACCATGGTGTCTGTGGCCTAGTCAAGGCATGCTGGATCCCTTGCAGTGCAGAGGATTTCTGAAGAACTGTTTAGGTTCCAGAAACCACAAGGTCCATGGCCTGTTCATGGCATGTGGGATCCCTTGCAGTACAGAGGATTTCTGAAGAACTGTTTAGGTTCCGGAAATCACAGGGTGTTTGGCCTGGTCAAGGCATGCTGGATCCCTTGCAGTACAGAGGATTTCTGAAAAGCTGCTTAGGTTCCAGAAATTGCGGGGTCTGTGGCCTGCTGAAGGCATGCTGGATCCCTTGCAATACGGCGGATTTCTGAAAAACTGTTTAGGTTCCAGAAACAGAGGTCCCGTGGCCTGGATCCAGGCATGCTGGATCCTTCCTGTACAGAGGATTCCAGAAAACTGTTTAGGTTCCAGTAATTAAGGGTCCATGGCCTGGTCAAGTCACTGGATCCCTTGTGGTACAGAGGATTTGTAAAAAACTGTTTAGATTCCAGAAATCGAGGGGTCCGTGGCACTGGTCATGGCATGCTGGATCCCTTGCAGTACAGCCGATTTCTGAAAAACTGTTTAGGTTCCAGAAATCGAGGAGTCCGTGGCCTGGTCAAGGCACGCTGGATCCATTGCAGTACAGAGGATTTCTGAAGAACTGTTTAGGTTCCAGAAATCGCGGGGTGTGTGGCCTGGTCAAAGCACACTGAATCCTTTGTAGTTCAGAGGATTTCTGAAGAACTGTTTAGATTCCAGAATTCGCGAGGTCCATGGCCTGGTCAAGGCACGATGAATCCCTTGCAGTACCGAGGATTTCTGAAAAACTGTTTAGGTTCCAGAATCGAGGGGTCCGTAGCCTGGTCTAGGCACTCTGGGTCTGTGGACCACGATCTCTCACACATCACAGCCCGGACCATTCCTTCAAGCTCTGGGGACCACCCTTTTCCAGAACAGGTGTAAACTGGTTTTGTGGATTAAAACCTGGTCCTTTTGTTGTCCTGATTAGCTAGACCAGCAGGAAATCATATCAATCTGTCTTAACTCTGTTTACATTCAAAACATGTTTTTTTTAATAAAAGGGACTAAATCCTTTGAAGTTTAACAAAAAAGCTTTACTCAACAGGAAAAGATTCCTTACAAAAGGTCTCCCTAGCTGAGTGCCCCAGGGCCTCAGACTGCAATATGAGGCAATTTTCAATCATCCCCATAAATCCCACAACTGGAAATATTTTACAGGCAAATATAACCAGTAAGATATAGAGAATGTCCTGGTGAGGAGGGTGCTGTGGACCACGATCACGACAGACATCTGAAATCACCACACCTCACCGACACTGTATATTCAGTATTTAGAAATATCATTTTAAATGCTTCAGTAGCACATACATATTTTTCAGTTATCGGAACTAACAGAGAACAATGATGGGCAATCCAAAGAAGGATAAGGGGTCTTGAGAAGCAGCAAAAAGCCAAAGTGCTTCAGGACTACCTGCTCTGAGGTCCGTGCAAGGCTGTGCTGCTCCAGAAGATGCCACAAGTGGAGAAGAAATGCCACACTCTCTGGGTGTCAGAATAAATCATTTGATCTTCACTATGTTTGGACTCTCAGATAAATTCAACTCTAACAAACACAGTTGCCACTTTAGAGTCGGATGTCACAGTAATGAAAACGGAGGTCTCTGAGTCCTCAAAGTTCAGAAGCAGTGCTGGTACTGCAATGACATTAGTTAAGGAGAACACTCACATGAGGTCCAGGCTTGAAGCCTTGGAAAAGCAGACCAGGATGGCTAATCTCTGCATTGTGGACATGCCTAAAAAGAGTGAGGGGGGATCACCTTATCCTATTTTTACTGGACTGGTTGGAGCAACAGTTGAGGCCAGCATATAAAGATAAGGGCATTACTATTCAAAAGGCCTATGGGGTCACTATAAGAGGTCGTCAAGCAAATCCAGACACCCATAGAGCCATAGTTGCCATGCTTGATGGTGTTGGCTCTTGAGATTTCATCCTGGCATTGGCAAGGCAATGAAGAACCTTGCTCCAGGATGGCTTCCAGGTTCAACTTTATCCAGATTTAGCTTATGCCACCAGGCAAAAAAAGAAGAGATTCGATGGGGTTAGAGACATTCTACAAGAGGCAGAGGTACCACACAATATGCTTTTTCCAGTGTGTCTGAGGATTCTCAATGAAGGCAGGGTCTACATTTTTACTGATCCAGCCGAGGCCTTTAAGTGGGCACAGTAACATGCTCCACCACCAAGACACAGAGCCATTTTTGATCAATCGGATCAGGATAAATCAGAGGAAGATGATACCTGAATTAATCAGTGAAGGGACAGGTAACCAGCTGAATTTTGGCTAAAATTGATCCTCCAGAAATTGTTTTATGGACATAATGAGGGATATTTTGTTATTTAATAAATGTGTTTATTCTATGGGATTTATTAAGCCAGTAAGGCTTCCTGTACAAATGTCTTAAGATACCTGTTTTAATTTATGCTCAAGTCTGGGTGCAGAAAAGTTTTCTTGCCATGCTGTTGATGGGGTTTAAGGGGTACTTGTTGCCTCTCAACAATATTTTATAACCATTTCAGTTTGTAGTATGTCAAGTTGCTAGACATTCAGATATTAGTACAGAAGAGGTGGTTTGTTTAGACATTATGATGGTTGTTACCTATAAGGTACCTAAATTGTTTCTACATGCATTTTTGTCTTTCTCTCAGGAGGGAGAAGATGTTTGTAAGTCATATGGACTTCTAAATCATCCCACTGTATCATGCAGCTCATGGGCTTAAACAACAGCAATATCTACAAGGGACTATTTTTGATTAGGTTGTTTTTACTGATAGCTTCCTAAAGCTGTATCTAATTGAAACAGTACCAAGTATTCATTTTAAATTGTATGTATTACGAGGGGTGGCACCTTCCTGTGGAATTTCCTTTATGTTTTATCCTTATGTACAGTCTCCGGACACCTTTACAACTGTATGTCTATTGTAAACTAATAAAGTTTAAAAAAAATGACCTGGGTGTTACATCTGTTAGTGTAGATGTAGTGTTAGCACAGCTGTAGTGTTAGCTTTCCTGTAGCCTCAGCATAGCTGTAGCCTCAGCATAACAGTAACAGCAGGAGGCAGTATAGCGCAGTGGTCTAGGGCTCTGAGCTGCAAATCTGGTGACATACAGCAGACCAGACCTGGGTTTGAATCCCACAGTTTCCACTTGCATACTGTGTGACCCTGAGCCAGTCACTTAACCTCCTTGTGCTCCCAGGTTGCTCCTGCAAAAAGCTTCAGATTAGTGTGCTATACCTGTTAAATAACGAAATAAAACAAAAAAAAAGGTATAGCTGTGGCAAATTGTTCACTTGGGAGCTTAAGCAAGTGTTCACTTGGGAGCTTAAGCAACAGGTAGGTAGAAAAGAGGCCAGGAATTATATTTTGTTTTAAACTGAAATATTTGAATAGTTTGTTAGTGAAAATAGTTCTATGTGTTAAAAATTATTACCTTGAATTTGAACTGATACTTGGGCTGTGATATTGTAGGTTTGGGGATAGATGTTTGGCAGGGAAAAATAGAAGGTAATTTAAATGTGTTGTTTGCCTGGTGTTTGGAGGAGGGACATTAGCTGCAATTAACTTGTCTTTAAACAGGAATTACTGTGGCTTTCATTGTTCACTTGGGAGCTTAAGCAACAGGTAGGTAGAAAAGAGGCCAGGAATTATATTTTGTTTTAAACTGAAATATTTGAATAGTTTGTTAGTGAAAACAGTTCTATGTGTTAAAATTATTACCTTGAATTTGAACTGATACTTGGGCTGTGATATTGTAGGTTTGGGGATAGATGTTTGGCAGGAAAAATAGAAGGTAATTTAAATGTGTTGTTTGCCTGGTGTTTGAGGAGGGACATTAGCTGCAATTAACTTGTCTTTAAACAGGAATTACTGTGTTCATTGTTCACTTGGGAGCTTAAGCAACAGGTAGGTAGAAAAGAGGCCAGGAATTATATTTTGTTTTAAACTGAAATATTTGAATAGTTTGTTAGTGAAAACAGTTCTATGTGTTAAAATTATTACCTTGAATTTGAACTGATACTTGGGCTGTGATATTGTAGGTTTGGGATAGATGTTTGGCAGGAAAATAGAAGGTAATTTAAATGTGTTGTTTGCCTGGTGTTTGGAGGAGGGACATTAGCTGCAATTAACTTGTCTTTAAACAGGAATTACTGTGGCTTTCATTGTTCACTTGGGAGCTTAAGCAACAGGTAGGTAGAAAAGAGGCCAGGAATTATATTTTGTTTTAAACTGAAATATTTGAATAGTTTGTTAGTGAAAACAGTTCTATGTGTTAAAAATTATTACTTGAATTTGAACTGATACTTGGGCTGTGATATTGTAGGTTTGGGGATAGATGTTTGTGCAGGAAAAATAGAAGGTAATTTAAATGTGTTGTTTGCCTGGTGTTTGGAGGAGGGGACATTAGCTGCAATTAACTTGTCTTTAAACAGGAATTACTGTGGCTTTCATTGTTCACTTGGGAGCTTAAGCAACAGGTAGGTAGAAAAGAGGCCAGGAATTATATTTTGTTTTAAACTGAAATATTTGAATAGTTTGTTAGTGAAAACAGTTCTATGTGTTAAAAATTATTACCTTGAATTTGAACTGATACTTGGGCTGTGATATTGTAGGTTTGGGATAGATGTTTGGCAGGGAAAAATAGAAGGTAATTTAAATGTGTTGTTTGCCTGGTGTTTGGTAGAGCCGCCCCACCCACCCTGTTTTGTAGGCTTCTTAAATACTGAAAAGCCACTGGGGTTGGGATTGAAGGGCTGAGTATTTCTGTTTGGGACTGAAATTTGAAGCAACAGGAGTTGGTGGGCCTGTGACATCATACAGTACCTGGAGTCTGCTTGCACACACTGTTATGGGACTGAACACATACTGACTGTATGTGTTTGTGAGACTTGGGAACTTTGTTGGTGGGGTTGAAATTGGGTTTGTAAATAACTACAGTCAGTATAGAGAGAAACTGTACTCCAGGGAAAGGGACTGAGAAAAGGGGTGCTATTATAAACAGAGGGGATAATCAGGGTGGCCATATTCCACCATGGCAGGCATCTTCGGAAGGGTTGTAGGCTGCACAGGCTGTGGGATGTAATAATTCTAAGTTGGCCTGGAGAGGGAGGCTGCCCACTCTGTAGACAGCTATCTTGTATCAGGAGTGAGGTATATTGGTTAAGGGTAAGCTGTAGGAGCTGGGGGTGTCCCAAGGATAAGGGGTGTGGATATGGGCAGCAGAAGGGTGGGGCTGAGGGAGGCTGGAGCAACGCTCTGAAATTACAGGACATTATGCTACAAGCAAGCAGAAGGGGGATATTAGGACAGAGGACCCTTAGATAGGGAAGTTGATGCTAAGGGAAAGCGTACAGGGTGAAAAGTCTGAATTCAAGGAGACTGAGGGAAGAGTCAGGAGGGGCTGTTGCAGGGAAGCCTAAAACAGCAGACTGTGGGAAGAGAGCTCTAAGGTGAACAGTGCAAGAGAGGAAGAAGAGGGTCAGTTTAGAGATGCAAGTCAGGGAAACTCAGGTTACTTGATGGAGGCTGACATAGAGTGTCACAATAAATTTGAGATACTAAGCATCCTAGAGGGGAGGAAGGGTTGGTGAAATGAGGAAACTTATACAGAGGCCGGAGGGAGGGAGTCAGATACCCATAGGGCATCACAGAACAGCTATGGAAAGGATAGACATAGTCCCAGAGGGAAGGGAAACATATATGTTAAGCAAATGGGGGAGATGCAACATATTCCAGACATGAGGAGGAGAGCATGATTGGAGAGGAACTGGGTGACAAGGAGGTGGGAGAGGAGCCCCCTTCAGCAGGAAGGTCAGTACCAAGGATGGGGCCCTAGCTAAAGGGGACCCACAGAGACCTCTGGAGACAGGGTACTAATACAAGGGGATGAGGTGCGGGGAAGGGGAAACCATCAGGGCCAGGATAAATGGTTCAGATAAGAGAGGTTAAAGGGACACCTATTCAGAGGGGTTTGAGTTAAGTGGGCAAAAAGCAAGGGAGGCAGAAAGGGAGGGTGACAAGGGGTCTCTAATAAGGCAGGAAGACTCCCATGAAATTGCGATCATGAATAAAGTGGGGAGGGGCTGAGAGGGCATAGTGGAGGTAACCATAAGGATGATGGCGGTGTTAAGGTTCTGTTACTGGGAGACTCGATGATTAAGGGTATCCATTGGGAGGGACAGGGGATGGATGCCATAGCCAGGTGAAGGTAGTGAGTATCTCTGGGCTGACAGTGCACAGAGCAAAGTTCATGGTGTATGAAATGGTTAGGATTGTGGAGAAACCGGATTCCTGGTGCATTTGGGAACTAATGATCTAGAGGGAAATAGCATTATGGAAATCCAAGCAAGGTTCCAAGAACTTGCCAGAGTCTGTCGGGATAATGGATGCAACATTTCCTTCGAGATATTGCCAGTACCAAAGGCCTCCAGTGGAGAAAAAAATTACTCACAGAGGTTAATAAATGGCTCAGGAAGTGGGGTGAAGAGAATGGGTTGGGGTGTTAGGAACTGGAATGGAGTTTGGGAGGATAAGGACTATATGCCAAGGACAGGTTTCATCTTGCCCATTAGGGAAGGAAGTCCTTAAACAGGGGATGGCTGACTACATACAAGAAAGGTGGGGTTTAAACTTGTAGGGGGAAGGGATAAGGGAGGGGCTGACCAGAAGCCCTCCCCTCCGGATGAGGGGAGTAGCCTTCAAGCCCAAGGGGGGGGGAAACAGACTGGAGGTGGAGGTTTCAGGAGGAGCAGGGGGAGGATGGAAGTATAAGGAATCTGGGTGGGGTTCGACAAAAAGGATCAGGGATAAGGGGTGGGGGTTAGTGTTAGTAAATGCCAGGAGCTTGGGAAACAAGATGCCAGAGTTCCAGGCCATGCTGTTCGAGGGGGTGGATGTGGCGGCAGTTACGAAACGTGGCCAACAAAACCATGACTGGGACCTAAATGTACGGGGTACACTATGCTTAGGAAGGATAGAAAGGAGGGCAGAGGGTGGAGTGGCTATGTTCATTAGAGATGACATAGAAATTGCTATGGTAGAAGAGGCAGAGGGAAACGTGGAGGCCTTATGGGTCACCTTCACGATCCCAGCAGGAGATAAGGTCAAGCTGGGAGTAGTATATAGGCCCCCGGGATGAGTGATGTTCTAGAGGATGGTTTGCTGGACAACATCATTGCCCAGTGTGGTCAAAAGGGAAGGAGTGGTGTTGATGGGGACCTTAATATGCCAGGTACTAACTGGGGAACCATGTCCTCTAAGGTGGCCAAGGCAGAGGCTGCTGGATGGCTTCAGGATGTGTCTTAACACAGCATGTGATGGAGCCCACAAGGGAGGGCATGTCCTGGATGTGGTTCTGGCAGATGGGGATCTGTGAAGGACATGGTTGTACAGGACCCCTGACTGGGAGTGACCACAATACTGTCTGGTTTCAAATAAGCATTGGGGGAGTGGGGTGAGATCTAGGACACTGGCTGTGGACTTCAGGGGGCAGAACTTTATGGGCATGGGAAATATTCTCAAGGATCACTTGAAGAGATTACCTCAACAACAAGTGTGGAAAGGAGATGGAGGTCATAAAACAGGGACTTCATGAGGCAGTCAGGATCTGCGCTAAGTTGAAACGTAAGGGAGCAAGGTCACATAAACCATGCTGGTGGTCCAGTGAGGTCCAGGTAGCAGCAGAGAAAAGAAAGGCGGCTTACAAAAAATATAAAACAACAAGAGGGGATAGGGATAAGGAAATGTACCAGCTTGCATCTAGAAAAGTCACCCGTATGGTGAGGGGAGCAAAGTCCAGTAAAGAGCAACGGCTGGCACAGGGGATACATGGAGGGAAAGAGGGTTCTTCCGTACATTGGGGAGCGGAGAAAACTAAGGGCCATCTCAGCAGATTGAGATCAGAAGGAGGGTGGTGGAAGAGGCGAGGGACCAGGCAGAGGTATTTAACGAGTACTTTGCCTCTGTGTTCACTTAGGGAGGGGATGGGATATCTACAAAGCAAGGCACAAAGGGATAGAAGGGCAGGGAGCGGGATCAGGGGAGCAGCAGAAATGGAGCAAAGGGGGAAGGTACCCCAGGGTGTCACATCTGGATAAGGATAAAAGACCAGTAAGGTGGAGGGATGGATGATGCCATCCCACCAAAGGGTGTGGTTTGCCCTCAAGGCCTCAAAGAAAGACAAATCTCCTGGGCGGATGGCATTCATCCGAGGTACTATAGGAATTGGCGGACATACTGGCTGCACTCTGGCGGAGCTTTCAACAGGTCACTTGAGACAGGGAGGGTACCTAGGATTGGCGAGAGGCACATGTGGTACCAATCCATAAAGGGGGGTCGAAGAAGTACCAGGAAACTATAGACCCATCAGTTTAACCTCGGTGGTGGGAAAATTAATGGAGAGTATACTAAAGGAACGATTGGGGGTTTACTTGGAGGAGGTGGGAGCTCTGGATAGTCGGCAGCATGGGTTTGTGCCAGGTAGATCATGTCAAACCAACCTTGTGGAGTTCTATGAATGGGTAACATCAGAACTGGACAGGGGTAAGCCTGTGGATGTATTATTCTTGGACTTCAGCAAGGCGTTGACTCTGTCCCCACAATGGTCTGGTGGAGAAACTGATGGGGTTAGGAGTAGGCCCTTTGATGGTCAGATGGATTGAAAACTGGATAGCTGGACGCACTCAGAGAGTAGTGGTCTGTGGGGAGCTCTCGAACCCTACAGAGGTTGGTAGTGGGACCACAGGGCTCGGGTCCTGGGTCCAATCCTGTTTAATGCATACATATCAGACATCAGGGATGGTATAGGGTGTGAAATGAGTCTCTTCATGGATGACTCCAAGATGGGAGCAGTAGTTGAGGGAGAAGAGGGAGGTTGGCCCTGCAAGGGACCTGGACACCCTGGAAAGCTGGGCTCACACATGGAAATTAAATTCAATATCACCAAGTGCAGGTGTTGCATCTTGGTCGGGAAACCCTAAACACATGTACACTCTGGGAGGAGGTGCTGGAAGCCTCAACAGGGAAAAGACCTAGGGGTCATGGTGGATACATGTATGAATAACACTGAGCAGTGCAGGAGAGCAGCTAGCAAGGCAAACAGGATGTTGGGATGCATCATGAGGGGATCACCCTAGGAGCAAGGAAGTGATTCTGCCACTGTACAATGGACTGGTTAGACCACACCTTGAGTACTGTGTACAGTACTGGAGACCACACTTGAAGAGGGACATACAGCTCCTGGAGGGGTACAGAGGAGGGCAACAAAGATGATCACGAGGGCTAGGGATTTGACTACGAGGACAGACTTGGGAGCTCTGCCTGTTTTCGTGGAGGAGAGAGGAGACAGGGGGACATGATTGAGGTCTTAAGTACCTCAAGGGAATAAATAGGGTAAACATGGAGGGATCTTTAGACTAAAGCAGGGAGGCATCACCAGAGGGCATGGTTTGAAGTTGGAAGGTGGAAGGGTGAGGGAAAAGAGGAGGAGGTTTTCACTGAGAGGGTGGTGGACCTTGGAATGCTTTGCCTGGTGAGCTGGTTCAGAGATCCACAGTGGAGAGCTTTAAGAGAGGGTGGACAGACACAGAAAGTGGATGTATCAGATGATGGCCTGTCCCAGGGGTGGGGGATGGATGATAGGGGTTTCTGGAGCACAAGGGGGACATGATTGAGGTCTCAAGTACCTCAAGGGAATAAATAGGGTAAACATGGAGGGGATCTTTAGACTAAAGCAGGGAGGCATCACCAGAGGCATGGTTTGAAGTGTATCAGATGATGGCCTGTCCCGGGGTGGGGATGGATGATAGGGTTTCTGGAGCACAAGGGATGGGAGGGTCTCGCACCCAACTAAGGATCTAGGTTCGAGCAGACTTGATAGACCATAAGGCCTAATCTGCTGGCAAATAGTATGTTAGTATGTATGTAAAAGTACAGTTGCAGCATTACCTAGCTGTAGCATTGGCAAATATGTTGCAGCTAGTGAATGCTGTAGCATTAGCAAAAGCTGAAGCATTAGGTTTAGTGCAAGTGTAAGCTGGAGTATGAGCTGCAGCAAAAGCGCAATCTGGACTATAAACAGTTTTAATGTAAGCATAAGCACTAGTATTAGCTGTAGTGTTAGCTTTGTTGTAGTCTCAGCATAGCTGTGGTGTTAGCATAGCTGTGGCAAAAGTATTGTTGTAAGCACTTGCTTAGCTGGCATTAGCTTAGCTGTAGTATTGGCATTAGCTGTAGCACCACTGTGACTTAGCTGTAGCATTAGCATAAGCTGTAGCATTAGCGTAGGTGAATGCTGCAACATTAGCTGTAGCATTAGCATCGGCTGTGCATTAGCGTAAGTTGTAGCATAAGCTGGAAGCAATGAGTTTAGTGCAAGCCTAAGCTGTAGCGTAAGCATAAGTTGTAGCATAAGTGCAAGCTGTGGCGTAAGCGCAAGCTGTAGCACAAGCACGAGCTGAAGCATAAGTATGAGCTGCAGCATGAGCACGAACTGTAGCATACGTGCAAACTGTACTATAAACAGATTTAATATAAGCATAAGCACTTGCATTAGCTGTAGTGTTAGCTTTGTTGTAGCCTCAGCATAGCAGTGGTGTTAGCATAGCTGTGGAAAAAGTATAGCTGTTGCATTAGCTTAGCTGTAGCATTAGCTTAGATGTAGCATTTGCTTAGCTGTAGCATTGGCATTAGATGTAGCATTGGCATTAGCTGTCGCATTAGCGAAAGTTGTAGCATAAGCTGAAGCATTAGGTTTAGAACAAGCGTAAGCTGCAGCATAAGCACGAGCTGTAGCATAAGCATGAGCTGTAGCATAAGCATGAGCTGTAGCAAAAGCACAAACTGTACTATAAACAGTTTTAATGTAAGCATAAGCACTACCATTAGCTGTAGAGTTAGCTTTGTTGTAGTCTCAGCATAGCAGTGGTATTAGCATAGCTGTGGCAAAAGTATAGCTATAGCATTAGCGTAGCTGTAGCATTTGCTTAGTTGTAGTATTGGCATTAGCTGTAGCACTACTGTGACTTAGCTGTAGCATTAGCAAGCTGTAGCATTAGCTGAATCATTAGCATAACCTGTGGCATTAGCGCAGTGAATGCTGTAGCATTAGCTGTAACATTAGCTGTAGCATCAGCATAAGCTGCAGCATTAGTGTAAGTTGTGGCATAAGCTGAAGCATCAGGTTTAGTGCAAGCATGTTGCAGCGTAAGCGCAAGATGAGCATAAGCACGAGATGCAGCATAAGCACAAGATGTAGTATAAGCTCGAGCTGTACCATAAGCACGAGCTGCAGCATAAGCATGAGCTATGGCATAAGCATGAGCTGTAGCAAAGCACAAAACTGTACTATAAACAGTTTTAATGTAAGGATAAGCACTAGCATTAGCTGTAGTGTTAGCTTTGTTGTAGTCTCAGCATAGCAGTGGTATTAGCATAGCTGTGGCAAAAGTATAGCTGTAGCATTAGCTTAGCTGTAGCATTTGCTTAGCTGTAGCATTAGCATTAGCTTAGCTGTAGCACTACTGTGACTTAGCTGTAGCATTAGCATAAGCTGCAGCATTAGCTGGCATAGGCTGAAGCATTAGGCAAGATGTAGCATGAATGAACGCTGCGCATTAGCTGTAACGTTAGTTGAAGCATTAGCATGTTGCAGCATAAAGCGAAATTGTGCGCATAAGCTGAAGCATTAGGTTTAGTGCAAGCCTAAGCCGTAGCGTAAACGTAAGCTGTAGCATCAGCGCAAGCTGCAGCGTAGCGTAAGCTGTAGCATAAGCACCACCTGTAGCATAAGCACCGATTTGTAGAATAAGCACGAGCTGTAGCAAAGTGCAAACTGTACTATAAACAGTTTTAATATAAGCATAAGCACCAGCATTAGCTGTAGTGTTAGCTTTGTTGCAGCCTCAGCATAGCTGTGGTGTTAGCATAGCTGTGGCAAAAGTATAGCAGTAGCATTAGCTTAGCTGTAGCATGCTTAGCTGTAGCATTGGGATTAGCTGTAGCATTGGCATTAGCTGTAGCATTAGCATTAGCTTAGTTGTAGCACTAGTGTGGACTTAGGTGTAGCTTTAGCATAAGCTGTAGCATTAGCGTAAGTTGTAGCATAAGCTGAAGCATTAGGTTTAGTGCAAGCGTAAGCTGTAGCGTAAGCTTAAGCTGTAGCATAAGCACGAGCTGTAGCATAATCACAAGCTGTAGCGTAAGCTTAAGCTGTAGCATAATCACGAGCTGTAGCATAATCATGAGCTGTAGTATAATCATGAGCTGTAGCATAAGCACTAGCATTAGCTGTAGTGCTAGCTTTGTTGTAGCCTCAGCATAGTTTTGGTGTTAGCATAACTGTGGCAAAAGTATATCTGTAGCATTAGCTTAGCTGTAGCATTAGCTTAGCAGAAGCATTGGCATTAGCTGTAGCATTAGCATTAGCATTAGCTTAGCTGTAGCACTACTGTGACTTTGCTGTAGCATTAGCATAAGCTGTAGCATTGGTGAATGCTGTAGCATTAGTTGTAATGTTAGCTGTAGCATTAGCATAAGCTGTAGCATTAGCGTAAGGTGTAGCATCAGCCGAAACTTAACGTTTAGTGCAAGAGCAAGCTGTAGCATAATCATAAGCTGTAGCATAAGCACAAGTTGTGGCATAAGCACAAGCTGTGGCATAAGCACGCTGTACTAAATACAGTTTTAATGTAAGAATAAGCACGAGAATTAGCTGTGATGTTAGCTTTGTTGAAGCCTCAGCATATCTGTGGCTAAAGTATAGCTGTAGCATTAGCTTAGCTAAAGCATTGGCATTAGCTGACGCATTCTCATTAGCTGTAGTGTTAGCATTAGCTTTAGCTAAGCTGTAGGATAAGCGTAAGCTGCAGCGTTGGTGAGTGCTGTAGCATTAGCTGCAACTTTAGCAGTAGCATTAGCGTAAGTTATAGCAAAAGCTGAAACATTACGATTAGTGCAAGAACAAGCTGTGGCATAAGCACAATCTGTGGCATAAGCACGAGCTGTGGCATAAGCACAAGCTGTGGTATAAGCACGAGCTGTACAATAAACAATTTTAATGTAAGCATAAGTACTAGCATTAGCTGTAGGGTTAGCTTTGTTGTCGTCGCAGCATAGCTGTGGTGATAGCATAGCTGTCGCAAAAGTACAGCTGTAGCATTAGCTTAGCTATAGCATTAGCTTAGCCTTAGCATTGGCATTAGCTGAAGCATTGGCATTAGCTGTAGCATTAGCATTAGCTTAGCAGTAGCACTACTGTGGACTTAGCTGTAGCATTAGCATAAGCTGAAACATTAGCATAAGTTGTAGCATAAGGTGAAACATTACGATTAGTGCAAGAGCAAGCTGTAGCATAAGCATAAGCTGTAGCATAAGCACAAGCTGTGGCAAAAGCACGAGCTGTGGCATAAGCACGTGCTGTACTATTAACAGTTTTAATGTAAGCATAAGCACGAGAATTAGCTGTGATGTTAGCTTTGTTGTAGCCTCAGCATATCTGGCGGCTAAAGTATAGCTGTAGCATTAGCTTAGCTGAAGCATTGGCATTAGCTGACGCATTGGCATTAGCTGTAGCTTTATCATTAGCATTAGCTAAGCTGTAGCATAAGCGTAAGCTGTAGCGTTGGTGAGTGCTGTTGCATTAGCTGTTACTTTAGCTGTAGCATTAGTGTAAGTTGTAGCATAAGCTGAAACATTACGATTAGTGCAAGAACAAGCTGTAGCATAAGCATAAGCTGTGGCATAAGCACAAGCTGTGGCAAAAGCACGAGCTGTGGCATAAGCACGAGCTGTGGCATAAGCACGAGCTGTGGCATAAGCACGAGCTGTACTATAAACAGTTTTAATGTAAGCATAAGTACTAGCATTAGCTGTAGGGTTAGCTTTGTTGTCATCGCAGCATAGCTGTGGTGATAGCATAGCTGTTGCAAAAGTACAGCTGTAGCATTAGCTTAGCTGTAGCATTAGCTTAGCCTTAGCATTGGCATTAGCTGAAGCATTGGCATTAGCTGAAGCATTGGCATTAGCTGTAGCATTAGCATTAGCATTAGCTTAGCTGTAGCACTACTGTGGACATAGCTGTAGCATTAGCATATGCAGTAGCATTAGCGTAAGTGAATGCTCTAGCATTAGCTGTAACGTTAGCAGTAGCATTAGCATAAGCTGTAGGTTTAGCGTAAGTTGTAGCATAAGCGTGAAGCATTAGGTTTAGTGCAAAGCGCAAGCTGCTGCGTAAGCTGCAAGCTGAGCACTGCACGAGCTGCAGCATAAGCACGAGCTGTAGCATAAGCACGAGCTGCACTACAAGCAGCGAGCTGTAGAATAAGCATGAGCTGTAGCATAAGTACTCAACTGTAATAAACAGTTTAAATGAAAGCATAAGCACCAGCATTAGCTGTAGTGTTAGTTTTGTTGTAGCCTCAGCATAGCTGTGGCAAAAGTATAGCTGTAGCATTTGCTTAGCTGTACCACTGGCAATTGCAGTAGCATTGGCATTAGCTGAAGAATTGGCATTAGCTGTAGCGTTAACATTAGCATTAACTTAGCTGTAGCACTACTGTGGACTTAGCTGTAGCATTAGCATAAGCTGTAGCATTAGCGTAAGCTGTAGCAGTGGTGAATGCTGTAGCATAAGCTGTAACTTTAGCTGTACCATTAGCATAAGCTGCAGCATTAGCGTAAGTGTTGCATAAGCCTGAAACTTAACGCTTAGTGCAAGAGCAAGCTGTAGCATAAGCATAAGTTGTAGCATAAGCACAAGCTGTGGCATAAGCACAAGCTGTGGCATAAGCACGTGCTGTACTATAAACAGTTTTAATGTAAGTTAAGCACGAGAATTAGCTGTGATGTTAGTTTGTTGTAGCCTCAGCATATCTGTGGCTAAAGTATAGCTGTAGCATTAGCTTAGCTGAAGCATTGGCATTAGCTGATGCATTGGCATTAGCTGTAGCGCTAGCATTAGCATTAGCTAAGTTGCAGCATAGCGCAAGCTGCAGCGCTGGTGAGTGCTGTAGCATTAGCTCTAACTTTAGCTGTAGCATTAGCGAAAGTTGTAGCATAAGCTGAAATATTATGATTAGTGCAAGAACAAGCTGTAACATAAGCATAAGCTGTGGCATAAGAACGAGCTGTGGCATAAGCACGAGCTGTGGCATAAGCACGAGCTGTACTATAAACAGTTTTAATGTAGCTACAAGTACCAGCATTAGCTGTAGGGTTAGCTTTGTTGTCTCCGCAGCATAGCTGTGGTGATAGCATAGCTGTCGCAAAAGCACAGCTGTAGCATTAGCTTAGCTGCAGCTTAGCTTAGCCTTAGCATTGGCATTAGCTGAAGCATTGGCATTAGCTGAAGCATTGGCATTAGCATTAGCTTAGCTGTAGCACTACTGTGACTTAGCTGCAGCATTAGCATAAGCTGCAGCATTAGCGCAAGTGAATGCTGTAGCTTTAGCTGTAACGTTAGTAGTAGCATTAGCATAAGCTGCAGCATTAGCGTAAGTTGCAGCATAAGCTGAAGCTATTAGGTTTGTGCAAGCGCAAGCTGTTGCATAAGCGCAAGCTGTAGCATTAGCACGAGCTGTAGCATAAGCATTTGCTGTCAGCATAAGCATACGAGCTGCAGCAAAGCATGAGCTGTAGTATAAGAATGAGCTGTAGCATAAGTACCAACTGTATCATAAACAGTTTAATGTAAGCATAAGCACCAGCATTAGCTGTAGTGTTAGCTTTTGTTGTAGCCTCAGCATAGCTGTGGCAAAAGTATAGCTGTAGCATTAGCTTAGTTGTACCACTGGCTACTGCTGTAGCATTGGCATTAGCTGAAGAATTGGCATTAGCTGTAGCGTTAGCATTAGCATTAACTTAGCTGTAGCACTACTGTGGACTTAGCTGTAGCATTAGCATAAGCTGTAGCATTAGCGTAAGCTGTAGCAGTGGTGAATGCTGTAGCATTAGCTGTAACTTTAGCTGTAGTATTAGCATAAGCCGTAGCATTAGCGTAAGGTGTAGCATCAGCCGAAACTTAACGTTTAGTGCAAGAGCAAACTGTAGCATAAGCATAAGCTGTAGCATAAGCACAAGCTGTGGCATAAGCACAAGCTGTGGCATAAGCACGTCCTGTACTATAAACAGTTTTAATGTAAGCATAAGCACGAGAATTAGCTGCTGTGTTACCTTTCTTGTAGCCTCAGCATTTCTGTGGTTAAAGTATAGCTTTAGTATTAGCTTAGCTAAAGCATTGGCATTAGCTGTAGCGTTAGCATTAGCATTAGCTAAGCTGTAGCATAAGCGTAAGCTGCAGCGTTGGTGAGTGCTGTAGCATTAGCTGTAACTTTAGCTGTAGCATTAGCGTAAGTTGTAGCATAAGCTGAAACATTACAATTAGTGCAAGAACAAGCTGTAGCATAAGCATAAGCTGTGGCATAAGCACAAGCTGTGGCATAAGCACGAGCTGTGGCATAGCAATGAGCTGTACTATAAACAGTTTTAATGTAAGCATAAGTACCAGCATTAGCTGTAGGGTTAGCTTTGTTGTCGCCGCAGCATAGCTGTGGTGATAGCATAGCTGTCGCAAAAGCACAGCTGTAGCATTAGCTTAGCTGCAGCATTAGCTTAACTCAGCATTGGCATTAGCAGAAGCATTGGCATTAGCTGTAGCATTAGCATTAGCATTAGCTTAGCTGTAGCACTGCTGTGACTTAGCTGCAGCATTAGCATAAGCTGCAGCATTAGCGTAAGTGAATGCTGTAGCTTTAGCTGTAACGTTAGTAGTAGCATTAGCATAAGCTGCAGCATTAGCGTAAGTTGCAGCATAAGCCGAAGCCATTTGTGTTGGTGCAAGCGCAAGCTGTTGCATGTCGCAAGCTGTAGCATTAGCACGAGCTGCAGCATAAGCACGAGCTGTAGCATAAGCACGAGCAGCAGCATAAGAATGAGCTGTAGCATAAGTATGAGATGTAGCATAAGTACTAACTTTATCATAAACAGTTTTAATGTAAGCATAAGCACTAGCATTAGCTGTAGTGTTAGCTTTGTTGTGGCCTCAGCATAGCTGTGGCAAAAGTATAGCTGTAGCATTAGCTTAGTTGTACCACTGGCTACTGCTGTAGCATTGGCAATAGCTGAAGAATTGCCATTAGCTGTAGCGTTAGCATTAGCATTAACTTAGCTGCAGCACTACTGTGACTTAGCAGTAGCATTAGCATGTTGCAGCAATAGCGTAAGCTGTAGCAGTGGTGAATGCTGCAGCATTAGCTGTAACATTAGCTGTAGCATTAGCATAAGCTGTAGCATTAGCGTAAGGTGTTGCATAAGCTGAAACTTAACGCTTAGTGCAAGAGCAAGCTGTAGCATAAGCATAAGCTGTAGCATAAGCACAAGCTGTGGCATAAGCACAAGCTGTGGCATAAGCACGCGCTGTACTATAAACAGTTTTATTGTAAGTATAAGCACGAATTAGCTGTGATGTTAGCTTTGTTGTAGCCTCAGCATATCTGTGGCTAAAGTATAGCTGTAGCATTAACTTAGCTGAAGCATTGGCATTAGCTGACGATTGGCATTAGCTGTAGCGTGAGCATTAGCTTTAGCTAAGCTGTAGCATGTTTGCTGCAGCTTTGTGAGTGCTGTAGCATTAGCTCTAACTTTAGCTGTAGCATTAGCGTAAGTTGTAGCATAAGCTGAAACATTACGATTAGTGCAAGAACAAGCTGTAGCATAAGCATAAGCTGTGGCATAAGTACAAGCTGTGGCAGAAGCACGAGCTGTGGCATAAGCACGAGCTGTACTATAAACAGTTTTAATGTAAGCATAAGTACTAGCATTAGCTGTAGGGTTAGCTTTGTTGTCGTCGCAGCATAGCTGTGGAGATAGCATAGCTGTCGCAAAAGTACAGCTGTAGCATTAGCTTAGCCTTAGCATTGGCATTAGCTGAAGCATTGGCATTAGCTGAAGCATTGGCATTAGCATTAGCTTAGCTGTAGCACTACTGTGGACTTAGCTGTAGCATTAGCATAAGCTGTAGCATTAGCGTAAGTGAATGCTGTAGCTTTAGCTGTAACGTTAGTAGTAGCATTAGCATAAGCTGTAGCATTTGCGTAAGTTGTAGCATAAGCTGAAGCATTAGGTTTAGTGCAAAGCGCAAGCTGCCGCGCAGCGCAAGCTGCAGCATTAGCACCCAGCTGTAGCATAAGCTCCAGCTGTAGCATAAGTGCATGAGCTGCAGCATAAGCATGAGCTGTAGCATAAGCACGAGCTGTAGCATAAGTACTAACTGTATCATAAACAGTTTTAATGTAAGCATAAGCACCAGCATTAGCTGTAGTGTTAGTTTTGTTGTCGCCAGCATAGCTGTGGCAAAGTATAGCTGTAGCATTAGCTTAGTGGTACCACTGGCTATTGCTGTAGCATTGGCATTAGCTGAAGAAATATTAGCTGCAGCGCTAGCATTAGCATTAACTTAGCTGTAGCACTACTGTGGACTTAGCTGTAGCATTAACATAAGATATAGCATTAGCGTAAGCTGTAGCAGTGGTGAATGCTGTAGCATTAGCTGTAACTTTAGCTGTAGTATTAGCATGTCGTAGCATTAGCGTATGGTGTAGCATCAGCCAATCTTAACGCTTAGTTCAAGAGCAAACTGAAGCATAAGCATAAGCTGAGCATAAGCACAAGCTGTGGCATAAGCACAAGCTGTGGCATAAGCACGCGCTGTACTATAAACAGTTTTAATGTAAGCATAAGCACCGAATTAGCTATGTGTTAGCTTTGTTGTAGCCTCAGCATATTTGTGGCTAAAGTATAGCTGTAGCATTAGCTTAGCTAAAGGATTGGCATTAGCTGATGCATTGGCATTAGCTGTAGCGTTAGCATTAGCATTAGCAAAGCTGTGGCATAAGCGTAAGCTGCAGCGTTGGTGAGTGCTGTAGCATTAGCTGTAACTTTAGCTGTAGCATTAGCGTAAGTTGTAGCATAAGCTGAAACATTACGATTAGTGCAAGAACAAGCTGTAGCATAAGCATAAGCTGTGGCATAAGCACAAGCTGTGGCATAAGCACGAGCTGTGGCATAAGCACGAGCTGTGGCATAAGCACGCTGTACTATAAACAGTTTTAATGTAATCATAAGCATGAGAATTAGCGCGGTGTTAGCTCTGTTGTAGCCTCAGCATATATGTGGCTAAAGTATATCTGTAGCATTAGCTTAGCTAAAGCATTGGCATTAGCTGATGCATTGGCATTAGCTGTAGCGTTAGCATTAGCATTAGCTAGCTGTAGCATGCGCAAGCCGCAGCGCTGGTGAGTGCTGTAGCATTAGCTGTAACTTTAGCTGTAGTATTAGCGTAAGTTGTAGCATAAGCTGAAACATTACGATTAGTGCAAGAACAAGCTGTAGCATAAGCACAAGCTATATATAAGCACTTAGCTGTGGTATAAGCACGAGCTGTGGCATATAATTTGTTGTACTATAAACAGTTTTAATGTAAGTATAAGTACTAGCATTAGCTGTAGGGTTAGCTTTGTTGTCGTCGCAGCATAGCTGTGGTGATAGCATAGCTGTCGCAAAAGTACAGCTGTAGCATTAGCTTAGCTGTAGCTTTAGCTTAGCCTTAGCATTGGCATTAGCTGAAGCATTGGCATTAGCTGAAGCATTGGCATTAGCATTAGCTTAGCTGTAGCACTACTGTGGACTTAGCTGTAGCATTAGCATAAGCTGTAGCATTAGCGTAAGTGAATGCTGTAGCTTTAGCTGTAACGTTAGTAGTAGCATTAGCATAAGCTGTAGCATTAGCGTAAGTTGTAGCATAAGCTGAAGCATTAGGTTTAGTGCAAGCGTAAGCTGTTGCATAAGCGTACGCTGTAGCATTAGCACGAGCTGTAGCATAAGCACGAGCTGTAGCATAAGCATCTGTAAGCATAAGAAATGAGCTGTAGCATAAGTATGAGCATGCAGCATAAGTACTAACTTTATCATAAACAGTTTTAATGTAAGCATAAGCACTAGCATTAGCTGTAGTGTTAGCTTTGTTGTGGCCTCAGCATAGCTGTGGCAAAAGTATAGCTGTAGCATTAGCTTAGTTGTACCACTGGCTACTGCTGTAGCATTGGCAATAGCTGAAGAATTGCCATTAGCTGTAGCGTTAGCATTAGCATTAACTTAGCTGCAGCACTACTGTGGACTTAGCAGTAGCATTAGCATAAGCTGTAGCAATAGCGTAAGCTGTAGCAGTGGTGAATGCTGTAGCATTAGCTGTAACATTAGCTGTAGCATTAGCATAAGCTGTAGCATTAGCGTAAGGTGTTGCATAAGCTGAAACTTAACGTTTAGTGCAAGAGCAAGCTGTAGCATAAGCATAAGCTGTAGCATAAGCACAAGCTGTGGCATAAGCACAAGCTGTGGCATAAGCACGCGCTGTACTATAAACAGTTTTATTGTAAGCATAAGCACGAGAATTAGCTGTGATGTTAGCTTTGTTGTAGCCTCAGCATATCTGTGGCTAAAGTATAGCTGTAGCATTAACTTAGCTGAAGCATTGGCATTAGCTGACGCATTGGCATTAGCTGTAGCGTGAGCATTAGCTTTAGCTAAGCTGTAGCATAAGCTTAAGCTGCAGCTTTGGTGAGTGCTGTAGCATTAGCTCTAACTTTAGCTGTAGCATTAGCGTAAGTTGTAGCATAAGCTGAAACATTACGATTAGTGCAAGAACGTTGCAGCATAAGCATAAGCTGTGGCATAAGTACAAGCTGTGGCAGAAGCACGAGCTGTGGCATAAGCACGAGCTGTACTATAAACAGTTTTAATGTAAGCATAAGTACTAGCATTAGCTGTAGGGTTAGCTTTGTTGTCGTCGCAGCATAGCTGTGGAGATAGCATAGCTGTCGCAAAAGTACAGCTGTAGCATTAGCTTAGCCTTAGCATTGGCATTAGCTGAAGCATTGGCATTAGCTGAAGCATTGGCATTAGCATTAGCTTAGCTGTAGCACTACTGTGGACTTAGCTGTAGCATTAGCATAAGCTGTAGCATTAGCGTAAGTGAATGCTGTAGCTTTAGCTGTAACGTTAGTAGTAGCATTAGCATAAGCTGTAGCATTTGCGTAGGTTGTAGCATAAGCTGAAGCATTAGGTTTAGTGCAAGCGTAAGCTGTTGCGTAAGCGTAAGCTGTAGCATTAGCACGAGCTGTAGCATAAGCTCTAGCTGTAGCATAAGCATGAGCTGCAGCATAAGCATGAGCTGTAGCATAAGCATGAGCTGTAGCATAAGTACTAACTGTATCATAAACAGTTTTAATGTAAGCATAAGCACTAGCATTAGCTGTAGTGTTAGCTTTGTTGTCGCCTCAGCATAGCTGTGGCAAAAGTATAGCTGTAGCATTAGCTTAGTGGTACCACTGGCTATTGCTGTAGCATTGGCATTAGCTGAAGAATTGGCATTAGCTGTAGCGTTAGCATTAGCATTAACTTAGCTGTAGCACTACTGTGGACTTAGCTGTAGCATTAACATAAGATATAGCATTAGCGTAAGCTGTAGCAGTGGTGAATGCTGTAGCATTAGCTGTAACTTTAGCTGTAGTATTAGCATGTCGTAGCATTAGCGTATGGTGGCATCAGCCGAATCTTAACGCTTAGTTCAAGAGCAAACTGAAGCATAAGCATAAGCTTGCAGCATACAATGCTGTGGCATAAGCACAAGTTGTGGCATAAGCACGTATGTACTATAAACAGTTTTAATGTAAGCATAAGCACGAGAATTAGCCGCGTGTTAGCTTTGTTGTAGCCTCGCATATTTGTAAAAAGTATAGCTGTAGCATTAGCTTAGCTAAAGGATTGGCATTAGCTGATGCATTGGCATTAGCTGTAGCGTTAGCATTAGCATTAGCAAAGCTGTGGCATAAGCGTAAGCTGCAGCGCGTGAGTGCTGTAGCATTAGCTGTAACTTTAGCTGTAGCATTAGCGTAAGTTGTAGCATAAGCTGAAACATTACGATTAGTGCAAGAACAAGCTGTAGCATAAGCATAAGCTGTGGCATAAGCACAAGCTGTGGCATAAGCACGAGCTGTGGCATAAGCACAAGCTGTGGCATAAGCACGTGCTGTACTATAAACAGTTTTAATGTAATCATAAGCATGAGAATTAGCTGCGGTGTTAGCTCTGTTGTAGCCTCAGCATATATGTGGCTAAAGTATATCTGTAGCATTAGCTTAGCTAAAGCATTGGCATTAGCTGATGCATTGGCATTAGCTGTAGCGTTAGCATTAGCATTAGCTAAGCTGTAGCATAAGCGTAAGCTGCAGCGCTGGTGAGTGCTGTAGCATTAGCTGTAACTTTAGCTGTAGCATTAGCGCAAGTTGTAGCATAAGCTGAAACATTACGATTAGTGCAAGAACAAGTTGTAGCATAAGCACAAGCTATGGCATAAGCACTTAGCTGTGGTATAAGCACGAGCTGTGGCATAAGCAATTGGTTGTACTATAAACAGTTTTAATGTAAGTATAAGTACTAGCATTAGCTGTAGGGTTAGCTTTGTTGTCGCCGCAGCATAGCTGTGGTGATAGCATAGCTGTCGCAAAAGTACAGCTGTAGCATTAGCTTAGCTGTAGCTTTAGCTTAGCCTTAGCATTGGCATTAGCTGAAGCATTGGCATTAGCTGAAGCATTGGCATTAGCATTAGCTTAGCTGTAGCACTACTGTGGACTTAGCTGTAGCATTAGCATAAGCTGTAGCATTAGCGTAAGTGAATGCTGTAGCTTTAGCTGTAACGTTAGTAGTAGCATTAGCATAAGCTGTAGCATTAGCGTAAGTTGTAGCATAAGCTGAAGCATTAGGTTTAGTGCAAGCGTAAGCTGTTGCATAAGCGTAAGCTGTAGCATTAGCACGAGCTGCAGCATGCACCAGCTGCAGCATAAAACACGAGCTGCAGCATAAGCACGAGCTGTAGAATAAGCATGAGCTGCAGCATAAGTACTAACTGTATCATAAACAGTTTTAATGTAAGCATAAGCACTAGCATTAGCTGTAGTGTTAGCTTTGTTGTAGCCTCAGCCTAGCTGTGGCAAAAGTATAGCTGTAGCATTAGCTTAGTTGTACCACTGGCTACTGCTGTAGCATTGGCATTAGCTGAAGAATTGGCATTAGCTGTAGCGTTAGCATTAGCATTAACTTAGCTGTAGCACTACTGTGGACTTAGCTGTAGCATTAGCATAAGCTGTAGCATTAGCGTAAGCTGTAGCAGTGGTGAATGCTGTAGCATTAGCTGTAACTTTAGCTGTAGCATTAGCATAAGCTGTAGCATTAGCGTAAGGTGTTGCATAAGCTGAAACTTAACGCTTAGTGCAAGAGCAAGCTGTAGAGCAAACTGTAGCATAAGCATAAGCTGTAGCATAAGCACAAGCTGTGGCATAAGCACAAGCTGTGGCATAAGCACGTGCTGTACTATAAACAGTTTTATTGTAAGCATAAGCACAGAATTAGCTGTGATGTTAGCTTTGTTGTAGCCTCAGCATATCTGTGGCTAAAGTATAGCTGTAGCATTAGCTTAGCTGAAGCATTGGCATTAGCTGACGATTGGCATTAGCTGTAGCGTGAGCATTAGCATTAGCTAAGCTGTAGCATAAGCGTAAGCTGCAGCTTTGTGAGTGCTGTAGCATTAGCTCTAACTTTAGCTGTAGCATTAGCGTAAGTTGTGCATAAGCTGAAACATTACGATTAGTGCAAGAACAAGCTTGCAGCATAAGCATAAGCTGTGGCATAAGCACAGTTGTGGCATAAGCACGAGCTGTGGCATAAGCACGAGCTGTGCTATAAACAGTTTTAATGTAAGCATAAGTACTAGCATTAGCTGTGTGGTTAGCTTTGTTGTCGTCGCAGCATAGCTGTGGTGATAGCATAGCTGTCACAAAAGTACAGCTGAAGCATTAGCTTAGCTGAAGCATTAGCTTAGCCTTAGCATTGGCATTAGCTGAAGCATTGGCATTAGCTGAAGCATTGGCATTAGCTGTAGCATTAGCATTAGCATTAGCTTAGCTGTAGCACTACTGTGGACTTAGCTGTAGCATTAGCATAAGATGTAGCATTAGCGTTAGTGAATGCTGTAGCTTTAGCTGTAACGTTAGTAGTAGCATTAGCATAAGCTGTAGCATTAGCGTAAGTTGTAGCATAAGCTGAAGCATTAGGTTTAGTGCAAGCGTAAGCTGTTGCATAAGCGTAAGCTGTAGCATTAGCACGAGCTGTAGCATAAGCACGAGCTGTAGCATAAGCACGAGCTGCAGCATAAGCATGAGCTGTAGCATAAGCATGAGCTGTAGCATAAGTACTAACTGTATCATAAACAGTTTAAATGAAAGCACAAGCACCAGCATTAGCCGTAGTGTTAGCTTTGTTGTCGCCTCAGCATAGCTGTGGCAAAAGCATAGCTGTAGCATTAGCTTAGTTGTACCACTGGCTACTGCTGCAGCATTGGCATTAGCTGAAGAATTGGCATTAGCTGTAGCGTTAGCATTAGCATTAACTTAGCTGTAGCACTACTGTGGACTTAGCTGTAGCATTAGCATGTTGCAGCATTAGCGTAAGCTGTAGCAGTGGTGAATGCTGTAGCATTAGCTGTAACATTAGCTGTAGCATTAGCATAAGCTGTAGCATTAGCGTAAGGTGTTGCATAAGCCGAAACTTAACGCTTAGTGCAAGAGCAAGCTGTAGCATAAGCATAAGTTGTAGCATAAGCACAAGCTGTGGCATAAGCACAAGCTGTGGCATAAGCACGTGCTGTACTATAAACAGTTTTATTGTAAGTATAAGCACGAGAATTAGCTGTGATGTTAGCTTTGTTGTAGCCTCAGCATATCTGTGGCTAAAGTATAGCTGTAGCATTAACTTAGCTGAAGCATTGGCATTAGCTGACGATTGGCATTAGCTGTAGCGTGAGCATTAGCTTTAGCAAGCTGTAGCATAAGCGCAAGCTGCAGCGTTGGTGAGTGCTGTAGCATTAGCTGTAACTTTAGCTGTAGCATTAGCGTAGTTGTAGCATAAGCTGAAACATTACGATTAGTGCAAGAACAAGCTGTAGCATAAGCATAAGCTGTGGCATAAGCACAAGCTGTGGCATAAGCACGAGCTGTGGCATAAGCACAGCTGTGGCATGCTACGCTGTACTATAAACAGTTTTAATGTAAGCATAAGTACCAGCATTAGCTGTAGGGTTAGCTTTGTTGTCGCCGCAGCATAGCTGTGGAGATAGCATATGTCGCAAAAGTACAGCTGTAGCATTAGCTTAGCCTTAGCATTGGCATTAGCTGAAGCATTGGCATTAGCTGAAGCATTGGCATTAGCATTAGCTTAGCTGTAGCACTACTGTGGACTTAGCTGTAGCATTAGCATAAGCTGTAGCATTAGCGTAAGTGAATGCTGTAGCTTTAGCTGTAACGTTAGTAGTAGCATTAGCATAAGCTGTAGCATTTGCGTAAGTTGTAGCATAAGCTGAAGCATTAGGTTTAGTGCAAGCGTAAGCTGTTGCGTAAGCGTAAGCTGTAGCATTAGCACGAGCTGTAGCATAAGCTCTAGCTGTAGCATAAGCATGAGCTGCAGCATAAGCATGAGCTTGCAGTATGCTACGAGCTGTAGCATAAGTACTAACTGTATCATAAACAGTTTTAATGTAAGCATAAGCACTAGCATTAGCTGTAGTGTTAGCTTTGTTGTCGCCTCAGCATAGCTGTGGCAAAAGTATAGCTGTAGCATTAGCTTAGTGGTACCACTGGCTATTGCTGTAGCATTGGCATTAGCTGAAGAATTGGCATTAGCTGTAGCGTTAGCATTAGCATTAACTTAGCTGTAGCACTACTGTGGACTTAGCTGTAGCATTAACATAAGATATAGCATTAGCGTAAGCTGTAGCAGTGGTGAATGCTGTAGCATTAGCTGTAACTTTAGCTGTAGTATTAGCATAAGCCGTAGCATTAGCGTATGGTGTAGCATCAGCCGAATCTTAACGCTTAGTTCAAGAGCAAACTGAAGCATAAGCATAAGCTGTAGCATAAGCACAAGCTGTGGCATAAGCACAAGCTGTGGCATAAGCACGTGCTGTACTATAAACAGTTTTAATGTAAGCATAAGCACGAGAATTAGCTGCGGTGTTAGCTTTGTTGTAGCCTCAGCATATTTGTGGCTAAAGTATAGCTGTAGCATTAGCTTAGCTAAAGGATTGGCATTAGCTGATGCATTGGCATTAGCTGTAGCGTTAGCATTAGCATTAGCAAAGCTGTGGCATAAGCGTAAGCTGCAGCGTTGGTGAGTGCTGTAGCATTAGCTGTAACTTTAGCTGTAGCATTAGCGTAAGTTGTAGCATAAGCTGAAACATTACGATTAGTGCAAGAACAAGCTGTAGCATAAGCATAAGCTGTGGCATAAGCACAAGCTGTGGCATAAGCACGAGCTGTGGCATAGCACAAGCTGTGGCATAAGCACGTGCTGTACTATAAACAGTTTTAATGTAATCATAAGCATGAGAATTAGCTGCGGTGTTAGCTCTGTTGTAGCCTCAGCATATATGTGGCTAAAGTATATCTGTAGCATTAGCTTAGCTAAAGCATTGGCATTAGCTGATGCATTGGCATTAGCTGTAGCGTTAGCATTAGCATTAGCTAAGCTGTAGCATAAGCGTAAGCTGCAGCGTTGGTGAGTGCTGTAGCATTAGCTGTAACTTTAGCTGTAGCATTAGCGTAAGTTGTAGCATAAGCTGAAACATTACGATTAGTGCAAGAACAAGCTGTAGCATAAGCACAAGCTATGCATAAGCACTTAGCTGTGGTATAAGCACGAGCTGTGGCATATAATTTGTTGTACTATAAACAGTTTTAATGTAAGTATAAGTACTAGCATTAGCTGTAGGGTTAGCTTTGTTGTCGCCGCAGCATAGCTGTGGTGATAGCATAGCTGTCGCAAAAGCACAGCTGTAGCATTAGCTTAGCTGTAGCTTTAGCTTAGCCTTAGCATTGGCATTAGCTGAAGCATTGGCATTAGCTGAAGCATTGGCATTAGCATTAGCTTAGCTGTAGCACTACTGTGGACTTAGCTGCAGCATTAGCATAAGCTGTAGCATTAGCGTTAGTGAATGCTGTAGCATTAGCTGTAACGTTAGTAGTAGCATTAGCATAAGCTGTAGCGTAAGCTTAAGTTGTAGCATAAGCTGAAGCATTAGGTTTAGTGCAAGCGTAAGCTGTTGCATAAGCGTAAGCTGTAGCATTAGCCCGAGCTGTAGCATAAGCACGAGCTGTAGCATAAGCACGAGCTGCAGCATAAGCATGAGCTGTAGAATAAGCATGAGCTGTAGCATAAGTACTAACTGTATCATAAACAGTTTTAATGTAAGCATACACCAGCATTAGCTGTAGTGTTAGCTTTGTTGTAGCCTCAGCCTAGCTGTGGCAAAAGTATAGCTGTAGCATTAGCTTAGTTGTACCACTGGCTACTGCTGTAGCATTGGCATTAGCTGAAGAATTGGCATTAGCTGTAGCGTTAGCATTAGCATTAACTTAGCTGTAGCACTACTGTGGACTTAGCTGTAGCATTAGCATAAGCTGTAGCATTAGCGTAAGCTGTAGCAGTGGTGAATGCTGTAGCATTAGCTGTAACTTTAGCTGTAGCATTAGCATAAGCTGTAGCATTAGCGTAAGGTGTTGCATAAGCCGAAACTTAATGTTTAGTGTAAGAGCAAGCTGTAGCATAAGCATAAGCTGTAGCATAAGCACAAGCTGTGGAATAAGTACAAGCTGTGGCATAAGCACGTGCTGTACTATAAACAGTTTTAATGTAAGCATAAGCACGAGAATTAGCTGTGATGTTAGCTTTGTTGTAGCCTCAGCATATCTGTGGCTAAAGTATAGCTGTAGCATTAGCTTAGCTGAAGCATTGGCATTAGCTGACGCATTGGCATTAGCTGTAGCGTTAGCATTAGCATTAGCTAAGCTGTAGCATAAGCGTAAGCTGCAGGTTGGTGAGTGCTGTAGCATTAGCTGTAACTTTAGCTGTAGTATTAGCGAGTTGCAGCATAAGCTGAAACATTACGATTACTGCAAGAACAAGCCATAGCATAAGCATAAGCTGTGGCATAAGCACAAGCTGTGGCATAAGCACGAGCTGTGGCATAAGCCACGAGCTGTGCTATAAACAGTTTTAATGTAAGCATAAGTACGAGCATTAGCTGTGTGGTTAGCTTTGTTGTCGTCGCAGCATAGCTGTGGTGATAGCATAGCTGTCACAAAAGTACAGCTGAAGCATTAGCTTAGTTGAAGCATTAGCTTAGCCTTAGCATTGGCATTAGCTGAAGCATTGGCATTAGCTGAAGCATTGGCATTAGCTGTAGCATTAGCATTAGCATTAGCTTAGCTGTAGCACTACTGTGGACTTAGCTGTAGCATTAGCATAAGATGTAGCATTAGCGTTAGTGAATGCTGTAGCTTTAGCTGTAACGTTAGTAGTAGCATTAGCATAAGCTGTAGCATTAGCGTAAGTTGTAGCATAAGCTGAAGTATTAGGTTTAGTGCAAGCGTAAGCTGTTGCATAAGCGTAAGCTGTAGCATTAGCACGAGCTGTAGCATAAGCACGAGCTGTAGCATAAGCACGAGCTGCAGCATAAGCATGAGCTGTACCATAAGCATGAGCTGTAGCATAAGTACTAACTGTATCATAAACAGTTTAAATGAAAGCATAAGCACTAGCATTAGCTGTAGTGTTAGCTTTGTTGTAGCCTCAGCATAGCTGTGGCAAAAGAATAGCTGTAGCATTAGCTTAGTTGTACCACTGGCAATTGCAGCAGCATTGGCATTAGCTGAAGAATTGGCATTAGCTGTAGCGTTAGCATTAGCATTAACTTAGCTGTAGCACTACTGTGGACTTAGCTGTAGCATTAGCATAAGCTGTAGCATTAGCGTAAGCAGTAGCAGTGGTGAATGCAGTAGCATTAGCTGTAACTTTAGCTGTAGTATTAGCATAAGCCGTAGCATTAGCGTAAGGTGTAGCATCAGCCGAAACTTAACGTTTAGTGCAAGAGCAAACTGTAGCATAAGCATAAGCTGTAGCATAAGCCAAGCTGTGGCATAAGCACAAGCTGTGGCATAAGCACGTGCTGTACTATAAACAGTTTTAATGTAAGCATAAGCTCAAGAATTAGCTGCGGTGTTAGCTTTGTTGTAGCCTCAGCATATCTGTGGCTAAAGTATAGCTGTAGCATTAGCTTAGCTAAAGCATTGGCATTAGCTGACGCATTGGCATTGCTAACGCATTGGCATTAGCTGTAGCGTTAGCATTAGCATTAGCTAAGCTGTAGCATAAGCGTAAGCTGCAGCATTGGTGAGTGCTGTAGCATTAGCTGTAACCTTAGCTGTAGCATTAGCGTAAGTTGTAGCATAAGCTGAAACATTACGATTAGTGCAAGAACAAGCTGTAGCATAAGCATAAGCTGTGGCATAAGCACAAGCTGTGGCATAAGCATGAGCTGTGGCATAAGCAGGAGCTGTGCTATAAACAGTTTTAATGTAAGCATAAGTACTAGTATTAGCTGTAGGGTTGGCTTTGTTGTCGTCGCAGCATAGCTGTGGTGATAGCATAGCTGTCGTAAAAGTACAGCTGTAGCATTAGCTTAGCTGTAGCATTAGCTTAGGCTTAGCATTGGCATTAGCTGAAGCATTGGCATTAGCTGAAGCATTGGCATTAGCTGTAGCATTAGCATTAGCATTAGCTTAGCTGTAGCACTACTGTGGACTAAGCTGTAGCATTAGCATAAGCTGTAGCATTAGCGTTAGTGAATGCTGTAGCATTAGCTGTAATGTTAGTAGTAGCATTAGCATAAGCTGTAGCGTAAGCTTAAGTTGTAGCATAAGCTGAAGCATTAGGTTTAGTGCAAGCGTAAGCTGTTGCATAAGCGTAAGCTGTAGCATTAGCCCGAGCTGTAGCATAAGCACGAGCTGTAGCATAAGCACGAGCTGCAGCATAAGCATGAGCTGTAGCATAAGCATGAGCTGTAGCATAAGTACTAACTGTATCATAAACAGTTTAAATGTAAGCATAAGCACTAGCATTAGCTGTAGTGTTAGCTTTGTTGTATCCCCAGCATAGCTGTGGCAAAAGTATAGCTGTAGCATTAACTTAGTTGTACCACTGGCTATTGCTGTAGCATTGGCATTAGCTGAAGAATTGGCAATAGCTGTAGCGTTAGCATTAGCATTAACTTAGCTGTAGCACTACTGTGGACTTAGCTGTAGCATTAGCATAAGCTGTAGCATTAGCGTAAGGTGTAGCATAAGCCGAAACTTAACGTTTACTGCAAGATCAAGCTGTTGCATAAGCATAAGCTGTAGCATAAGCACAAGCTGTGGCATAAGTAAGAGCAGTAGCATAAGCACGTGCTGTACTATAAACTGTTTTAATGTAAGTATAAGCACGAGAGAATTAGCTGCAGTGTTAGCTTTGTTGTAGCCTCAGCATATCTGTGGCTAAAGTATAGCTGTAGCATTAGCTTAGCTGAAGCATTGGCATTAGCTGACGCATTGGCATTAGCTGACGTATTGACATTAGCTGTAGCGTTAGCATTAGCATTAGTTAAGCTGTAGCATAAGCGTAAGCTGCAGCGTTGTTGAGTGCTGTAGCATTAGCTGTAACTTTAGCTGTAGCATTAGCAAAAGCTGTAGCATTAGCGTAAGTTGTAGCATAAGCTGAAACATTTCGATTAGTGCAAGAACAAGCTGTAGCATTAGCATAAGCTGTGGCATAAGCGCACAAGCTGTGGCATAAGCACGAGCTGTGGCATAAGCACGAACCGTACTATAAACAGTTTTAATGTAAGCATAAGTACTAGCATTAGCTGTAGGGTTAGCTTTGTTGTCGTCGCAGCATAGCTGTGGTGTTAGCATAGCTGTCGCAAAAGTACAGTTGTAGCATTAGCTTAGCTGTAGCATTAGCTTAGCCTTAGCATTGGCATTAGCTAAAGCATTGGCATTAGCTGAAGCATTGGCATTAGCTGAAGCATTGGCATTAGCATTAGCTTAGCTGTAGCACTACTATGGACTTAGCTGTAGCACTAGCATAAGCTGTAGCATCAGCGTAAGTGAATGCTGTAGCATTAGCTGTAACGTTAGTAGTAGCATTAGCAAAAGCGGTACCATTAGCTAAGTTGTAGCATAAGCTGAAGCATTAGGTTTAGTACAAGCGTAAGCTGTAGCGTAAGCATAAGCTGTAGCATTAGCACAAGCTGTAGCATAAGCACGAGCGTTAGCATAAGCACGAGCTGCAGGATAAGCATGAGCTGTAGCATAAGTACTAACTGTATCATAAGTAGTTTTAATGTAAGCATAAGCTCTAGCATTAGCTGTAGTGTTAGCTTTGTTGTTGTAGCCTCAGCATAGCTGTGGCAAATGTATAGCTGTAGCATTAGCTTAGCTGTAGCACTGGCATTTGCTGTAGCATTGACAACAGCTGTAGCATTAACATTAGCTTAGCTGTAGCACTACTGTGACTTAACTGTAGCACTAGCGTAAGCTGTAGTATTAGCTGTAACATTAGCTGTAGCATTAGCATAAGCTGTAGCATTAGCGTAAGATGTAGCATAAGTTGATGCATTACATTTAGTGCACGAGTGAGCTGTAGCGTAAGCATAAGCTGTAGCATAAGCACAAGCTGTGGCATAAGCACGAGCTGTACTATAAACAGTTTTAATGTAAGCATAAGCACTAGCATTAGCTGTAGTGTTAGCTTTGTTGCAGTCTCAGCATAGCTATGGTGTTAGCATAGCTGTGGCAAAAGTATAGCTGTAGCATTAGCTTAGCTGTAGTATGAGCTTAGTTGTAGCATTGGCATTAGCTGTAGCATTAGCATTAGCATTAGCTTAGCTACAGCACTACTGTGACTTAGCTGTAGCATTATCATAAGCTGTAGCATTAGCTGAAGCATTAGCATAAGCTGTAGCATTAACGTAAGTGAGTGCTGTAGCATTAGCTGTAACGTTAGCTGTAGCATTAGCAAAAGCTGCAGCATTAGCATAAGTTGTAGCATAAGCCCTAAGCATTAGGTTTAGTGCAAGCGTAAGCTGTAGCGAAAGCGTAAGCTGTAGCATAAGCATGAGCTGTAGTGTAATCACGAGCTGTAGCATAAGCATGAGCTGTAGCATAAGCACGAGCTGTAGCATAAGCATGAGCTGTAGCAAAAGTGCAAACTGTACTATAAACAGTTTTAATATACATAAGCATAAGCATTAGCTGTAGTGCTAGTTTTGTTGTAGCCTCAGCATAGCAGTGGTGTTAGCATAGCTGTGGAAAAGTATAGCTGTTGCATTAGGCTAGCTGTAGCTTTAGCCTTAGCTGTAGCATTAGCTTAGCTGTAGCATTGGCATTAGCTGTAGCAATGGCATTAGCTGTAGTATTAGCATTAGCTTAACTGTAGCACTACTGTGTCTTAGCTGTAGCATTAGCATAAGCTGCAGCATAAGCGTGAAGTGAATGCTGTAGCATTAGCTATAACGTTAGCTCTAGCATTAGCATAAGCTGCAGCATTAGTATAAGTTGTAGCATACGCTGAAGCATTAGGTTTAGTGCAAGTGTATGCTGTAGAGTAAGCATAAGCTGTAGTATAAGCACGAAGCTGAAGCATAACCACGGCAGTAGCATAAGCATGAGCTGTAGCATAAGCACGAGCTGTAGCATAAGCATGAACTGTAGCAAAGCGCAAACTGTACTATAAATAGTTTTAATGTAAGCATAAGTTCTAGCATTAGCTGTAGTGTTAGCTTTGTTGTAGTCTCAGCATAGCTGTGGTGTTAGCATAGCTGTGGCAAAAGTATAGCTGTAGCATTAGCTTAGTTGTAGCATGAGCTTAGCTGTAGCACTGGCATTAGCTGTAGCGTTAGCATTAGCTTAGCTGTAGCACTACTGTGACTTAGCTGTAGCATTAGCATAAGCTGTAGCATTAGCGTAAGTGAATGCTGTAGCATTAGCTGTAACGTTAGCTGTAGCATTAGCATAAGCTGTAGCATTAGCGTAAATTGTAGCATAAGCTGAAGCATTAGGTTTAGTGCAAGCATAAGCTGTAGCGTAAGCGCAAACTGTAGCATAAGCACAAGCTGTAGCATAAGCAGGAGCTGTAGCATAAGCATGAGCTGTAGTAAAAGCACAAACTGTACTATAAACAGTTTTCATGTAAGCATAAGCACTAGCATTAGCTGTAGCGTTAGCTTTGTTATAGTCTCAGCATAGCTGTGGATTTAGCATAGCTGTGGCAAAGGTATAGCTGTAGCATTAGCTTAGCTGTAGCATTAGCTTAGCTGTAGCGTTAGCATTAGCATTAGCTTTGCTGTAGCACTACTGTGACTTAGCTGTAGCATTAGCATTAGCTGTAGCATTAGCTGAAGCATGAGCATAAGATATGGCATGAGTGAATGCTGCTGCATTGGCTGTAGCGTTAGCTGTGGCGTGGCATAAGCAGTAGCATTAGCGTAAAGTGAATGCTGTAGCATTAGCTGTAGCGTTAGCTGTAGCATTAGCACAAGCAGTAGCATTGCGTGGTAGTAGCACGGCTGAGCATTAGGTTTAGTGGAAGCCTAGGCTGTAGCATAAGCGTAAGCTGTAGCATAAGCACGAGCTGTAGCATAAGCACGAGCTGTAGTATAAGCTCGAGCTGTAGCATAAGTGCAAACTGTACTATAAACAGTTTTAATATAAGCAGAAACACTAGTATTAGCTGTAGTGTTAGCTTTGTTGTAGCCTCATCATAGCTGTTGTGTTAGCATAGCTGTGGCAAAAGTATAGCTGCAGCATTAGCTTAGCTGTAGCATTAGCTTTGCTGTAGCGTTAGCATTAGCTTAGCTGTAGCAGTACTATGACTTAGCTGTGATATTGCTGCTGCATTAGCGTAAGATGTAGCGTTAGTGAATCATGTAGCATTAGCTGTAACGTTAGCTGTAGCATTAGCATAAGCTGTAGCAATAGCGTAAGTTGTAGCATAATTTGAAGCATTAGGTTTAGTGCAAGCATAAGCTGTAGTGTAAGCATAAGTTGTAGCATAAGCAATAGCTGCAGCATAAGCAATAGCTGTAGCATAAGTGCAAACTGTACTATAAACATTAGTTTTAATGTAAGCATAAGCTCTAGCATTAGCTGTAGTGTTAGTATAACAGATGTAACACCCAGGAAATGTTTTTATTATCTTACTAAGTATTGAGATGGAATGTGGAGCTGGAGGACTGCATGCTGGTTGTCATCAATGCCCACGTTCTACTGCAGAGAATCTCAGAGGAGCAAGTGGTACAGGATCACTGAAACGCTTTCCTCTACCAATAAAATGTATGTCATTGTTGCCATACTAGGTGAGAGGTTCAGCATCCTTTGTCTTATTTCTTCCTCTTTCTGCTGACAACCTACACTCCTTCATGCTGTTTTATGCTTTTTTTTCTTTTCTTTATTTTTTGTTGACCGGGTAAGTGCACTAGACAAATCCTGCCTATTTTCAGGCATGACCCGGGGAGGGGGATACAGATGAATGCCAACTGACCTTGAACCAGATTAAGCTGTTGGTGGTATTTTTCGTGAATGAGAGGAATTTGGCCAGGACACCGGGGAAATTCCCCTACTCTTTTCGATAAGTGCCATGGGATCTTTAACATCCACCTGAACTACCACCAATCCAGGCAGATGGGACCTCGGTTTAATGTCTCATCCGAAAGACGAACATACATTGTCAAATTTTACCTGGTCTATGAAATAAGGTGGTGAGACCTCACACCAGACAATTTTAAGTCCTGAAGCCTTGAAGCCCAGCAGCTATGAAGCTTGAAGCCTTGTGCAGCAAGCTAAGGTGATCTTGCTCCAGTGTAAGCTCTGCTATGAGCCTGGTGACTGTTGCACCTTGGAAGCTAATTTAAGTTTCAAAAAAAAAGGCCCGTCTTTAATCTACAGGTCAAGGCACACTGGATCCCTTGCAGTCAACTGTTTGGATTCCAGATATCGAGGGGCCTGTGGCCTGCTAAATGCACACTGGTCCCTTGCAGTACAGAGGATTTCTGAAAAGCTGTTTAGGGTTCCAGAAATCGAGGGGACTGTGGCCTGGTCAAGGCACGCTGATCCCTTGCAAAAGAGAGGATTGAAAAACTGTTTAGGTTCCAGAAATCGAGGGTCCGTGGTCTGGTCAAGGAACGCTGGATCCCTTATGTATAGAGGATTCCTGAAAACTGTTTAGGTTCCAGAAATCAAATCAGGGGTCCATGGCCTGGTCAAGGCATGCTGGATCCCTTGCAGTACATAGGATTTCTGAAAACCTATGTAGGTTCCATAAATCTAGGTGCCGTGGCCTGGTGAAGGCACACTGGATCCACTGCTGTACAGAGGATTTCTGAAGAACTGTTTAGGTTCCAGAAACCACAGGGTCTGTGGCCTGGTGAATGAACGCAGGATCCCTTGCAGTACAGGGGATTTCTGAAGAGCTGTTTAGGTTCCAGAAACCACAGGGTCCATGGCCTGGTAAAGACACTCTTGATCCCTTGCAGTACAGGAGATTTCTGAAGAACTGTTTAGGTTCCAGAAGCCGTGGGGTCTGAGGCCTGGTCAAGGCATGCTGGATCCCTTGCAGTACAGAGGATTTCTGAAAAACTGCTTAGGTTGCAGAAATTGAGGGGTCTGTGGCCTGGTCAAGGCACACTGGATCCCATGCAGTAGAGAGGATTTCTGAAGAACTGGTAAGGTTCCAGAAATCCAGGGTCCAGTGGCCTGGTGAAGGCATGCTGGATCCCATGCAGTACAGAGGATTTCTGAAGAACTAGTTAGGTTCCAGAAATCAAGGGGTCCATGGTCTGGTGAAGGCACGCTCGATCCCTTGCAGTACAGAGAATTTCTGAAGAACTGTTTAGGTTGCAGAAACCACGATGTCAGTGCCCTGGTAAAGCCACATTGGATCCCTTGCAATACAGAGGATTTCTGAAGAACTGTTTGGGTTACAGAAACCACGGGGTCCATGGCCTAGTCAAGGCACTCTGGATCCCTTGCAGTTCGGAGGATTTCTGAAGAAATCTTTAGGTTCCAGAAACCGTGGGGTCCATGGCCTGGTCTAGGCATGCTGGATACCTTGCAGTACAGAGGATTTCTGAAGAACTGTTTAGGTTCCAGAAATTGTGGGGTCCATGGCCTGGTGATGGCAAGCTGGATCCCTTGCAGTACAGAGGATTTCTGAAGAACTGTTAACATTCCAGGAATTGTGGGATCAGTGGTCTGGTGAAGGCATGCTGGATCCTGTGCAGTATACAGTATTTCCAAAAAACTGTTTAGGTTGCAGAAATCGAGGGGACCGTGGCCTGGTCAATGCACACTGAATTCCTTGCGGTACAGAGGATTACTTAAAAACTGTTTAGGTTCTAGAAATCGAGGGGTCCATGGCCTGGTCTATGCTCACTGGATCCCTTGCAGTACAGAGAATTCCTGAAAAACTGTTTAGGTTCCAGAAGTCGAATAGTCCATGGCCTGGTCATGACGTGCTGGAACCCTTGCAGTAGAGAGGATTCCTGAAAAACTGTTTAGGTTCCAGAAATTGAGGGGTCCGTGGCCTGGTCAAGGCACCTTGTGGTACAGAGGATTCCTGAAAAACTGTTTAGGTTCCAGAAATCAAGGGGTCAGTGGCCTGGTCAAGGCAAGCTGGATCCCTAGCAATCAGTGGATTCCTGAAAAACTGTTTAGGTTCCAGAAGTCAAGGGTTCCATGGCCTAATCAAGGTACGCTGGATCCATTGCAGTAGAGATAATTCCTGAAAAACTGTTTAGGTTCCAGAAATCGAGGGGTCCATGGCCTGGTCAAGGCATGCTGGATCCCTTGTGGTATAGAGGATTTCTGAAAAACTGTTTACATTCCAGAAATCGAGGGGTCTGTGGCCTGGTCAAGGCACACTGGATCCCTTGCGGTACAGAGGATTTCTGAAAAACTGCTTAGGTTGCAGATATCGAGGGGTCCGAGGCCTGGTGAAGGCATGCTGGATCCCTTGCAGTACAGAGGATTTCTGAAGAACTGTTTAGGTTCCAGAAATCGCGGGGTCTGTGGCCTGGTGCAGGCACGCTATATCCCTTGTGGTACAGAGTATTTCTGAAAAATGGCTTAGGTTGCAGAAATCAAAGGGTCCGTGGCCTGGAGAAGGCACGCTGGATCCCTTGCTGTACAGAGGATTCTGAAGAACTTTTTAGGTTCCAGAAATTGCGCAGTCCATGGCCTGGTGAAGGCAAGATGGATCCCTTGCAACACAGAGGATTTCTGAAAAGCTGTCTAGGTTGCAGAAATAGAGGGGTCCACGGCCTGGTGAAAGCACACTGGATCCCGTGCAGTACAGAGGATTTCTGAAAAGCTGTTTAGGTTCCAGAAATCGAGGGGTCTGCGGCCTGGTCAAGGCACGCTGGACCCGGTGCGGTACAGAGGATTCCTGAAAAACTGTTTTGATTCCAGAAGTCGAGTGGTGCGTGGCCTGGTCATGGCACGCTGGATCACTTGCAGTAGAGAGGATTCCTGAAAAACTGTTTAGGTTCCAGATATCGAGGGATCCATGGATTCGTAAAGGCACGCCGGATCTCTTGGAGTAGAGAGGATTCCTGAAAAACTGTTTAGCTTCCAGAAATTGAGGGGTCCATTGCCTGGTCAAGGCACGCTGTGTCCCTTGCAGCACTGTGGATTTCTGAAAAACTATTTAGGTTCCAGAAATCGAGAGGTTTGTGGTCTCGTCAGGGCATGCTGGATCCCGAGCGGTACAGAGGATTTCTGATAAACTGTTTAGATTCCAGAAATCGAGGGGTCCATAGCCTAGTCAAGGCATGCTGGATTCTTTGTGGAACAGAGGATTTCTGAAAAACTGCTTAGGTTGCAGAAATCGAGGGGTCCGTGGCCTGGTCAAGGCATGCTGGATCCCTTGCGGTACTAGAATTTTGGAAAAACAATTTAGGTTCCAGAAATCGAGGGGTCCATTTACTGGTCAAGGCATGCTGGGTCCCTTGCAGTACAGAGGATTCTTGAAAAACTGTTTAGGTTCCAGAAACCACAGGGTCTGTGGCCTGGTGAACGAACGCTGGATCCCTTGCAGTACAGGGGATTTCTGAAGAGCTGTTTAGGTTCCAGAAACCACAGGGTCCATGGCCTGGTAAAGGCACACTTGATCCCTTGCTGTACAGGAGATTTCTGAAGAACTGTTTAGGTTCCAGAAACTGCGGGGTCCGTGGCCTGGTCAAGGCACACTGGATCCCTTGCAGTACAGAGGATTTCTGAAAAACTGCTTAGGTTGAAGAAATCGAGGGGTCCGTGGCCTGGTCAAGGCACACTGGATCCCATGCAGTAGAGAGGATTTCTGAAGAACTGGTAAGGTTCCAGAAATCCAGGGTCCGTGGCCTGGTGAAGGCATGCTGGATCCCATGCAGTACAGAGGATTTCTGAAGAACTAGTTAGGTTCCAGAAATCAAGGGGTCCATGGCCTGGTGAAGGCACGCTCGATCCCTTGCAGTACAGAGAATTTCTGAAGAACTGTTTAGGTTACAGAAACCACGATGTCAGTGCCCTGGTAAAGCCACATTGGATCCCTTGCAATACAGAGGATTTCTGAAGAACTGTTTGGGTTACAGAAACCACGGGGTCCATGGCCTCATCAAGGCACTCTGGATCCCTTACAGTTCAGAGGATTTCTGAAGAAATCTTTAGGTTCCAGAAACCGTGGGGTCCATGGCCTGGTCTAGGCAAGCTGGATACCTTGCAGTACAGAGGATTTCTGAAGAACTGTTTAGGTTCCAGAAACTGTGGGTCCATGGCCTGGTGATGGCAAGCTGGATCCCTTGCAGTACAGAGATTTCTGAAGAACTGTTAACATTCCAGGAATTGGGGATCGTGGCCTGGTAATGGCATGCTGGATCCTGTGTAGTATAGAGTATTTCAAAAACTGTTTAGGTTGCAGAAATTGAGGGACCGTGGCCTGGTCAATGCAGCTGAATTCCTTGTGGTACAGAGATTACTTAAAAACTGTTTAGGTTCTAGAAATTGAGGGGTCCATGGCCTGGTCTATGCTCGCTGGATCCCTTGCAGTACAGAGAATTCTGAAAAACTGTTTAGGTTCCAGAAGTCAAAAGTCCATAGCCTGGTCATGTGGTGCTGGAACCCTTGCAGTAGAGAGGATTCCTGAAAACTGTTTAGGTTCCAGAAATTGAGGGTCCGTGGCCTGGTCAAGGCACCTTGTGGTACAGAGGATTCCTGAAAAACTGTTTAGGTTCCAGAAATTGAGGGTCCATTTCCTGGTCAAGGCATGCTGGGTCCCTTGCAGTACACAGGATTCCTGAAAACCTGTTTAGGTTGCAGAAATTGAGGAGTCCATGGCCTGGTGAGCGCATGCTGGATCCCTTGCAGGACAGAGGATTCTTGAAAACTGTTTAGGTTCCAGAAACCACAGGGTCTGTGGCCTGGTGAACGAACACTGGATCCCTTGCAGTACAGGGGATTTGAAGAGCTGTTTAGGTTCCAGAAACCACAGGGTCCATGGCCTGGTAAAGGCACACTTGATCCCTTGCAGTACAGGAGATTTCTGAAGAACTGTTTAGGTTCCAGAAACTGCGGGTCTGTGGCCTGGTCAAGGCACACTGGATCCCTTGCAGTACAGAGGATTTCTGAAAACTGCTTAGGTTGAAGAAATCCGAGGGTCTCGTGGCCTGGTCAAGGCACCCTGGATCCCATGCAGAGAGGATTTCTGAAGAACTGGTAAGGTTCCAGAAATCCAGGGTCCATGGCCTGGTGAAGGCATGCTGGATACCATGCAGTACAGAGGATTTCTGAAGAACTAGTTAGGTTCCAGAAATCAAGGGTACATGGCCTGGTGAAGGCACACTCGATCCCTTGCAGTACAGAGAATTTCTGAAGAACTGTTTAGGTTCCAGAAACCACGATGTCAGTGCCCTGCAAAGCCACATTGGATCCCTTGCAATACATAGGATTTCTGAAGAAATGTTTGGGTTACAGAAACCACGGGTCAATGGCCTGGTCAAGGCACTCTGGATCCCTTTGCAGTTCAGGAGGATTTCTGAAGAAATCTTTAGGTTCCAGGAATCGTGGGGTCCGTGGCCTGGTCTAGGCATGCTGATACCTTGCGAAAGAGGATTGAAGAACTGTTTAGGTTCCAGAAACCGTGGGGTCCATGGCCTGGTGATGGCAAGCTGGATCCCTTGCAGTACAGAGGATTTCTGAAGAACTGTTAACATTCCAGGAATTGGGATCAGTGGCCTGGTGAAGGCATGCTGGATCCTGGTATAGAGTATTCGAAAAACTGTTTAGGTTGCAGAAATTGAGGGACCGTGGCCTGTCAACGCATGCTGAATTCCTTGTGGTACAGAGGATTACTTAAAACTGTTTAGGTTCTAGAAATCGAGGGGTCCATGGCCTGTCTATGCATGCTGGATCCCTTGGGTAGCACAGAGAATTCTGAAAACTGTTTAGGTTCCAGAAATTGAGGGGTCTGTGGCCTGGTCAAGGCACCTTGTGTACAGAGGATTCCTGAAAAACTGTTTAGGTTCCAAAATTGAGGGGTCAGTGGCCTGGTCAAGGCAAGCTGGACCTCTAGCAAACAGTGGATTCCTGAAAAACTATTTAGGTTCCAGAAGTCAAGGGTTCCATGGCCTAATCAAGGTACGCTGGATCCATTGCAGTAGAGATAATTCCTGAAAAACTGTTTAGGTTCCAGAAATTGAGGGGTCCATGGCCTGGTCAAGGCACACTGGATCCCTTGCGGTACAGAGGATTTCTGAAAAACTGCTTAGGTTGCAGATATCGAGGGGTCCGAGGCCTGGTGAAGGCATGCTGGATCCCTTGCAGTCACAGAGGATTTGAAGAACTGTTTAGGTTCCAGAAACCCCGGGTTCTGGCCTGGTGCAGGCACACTATATCCCTTTGTGGTACAGAGTATTTCTGAAAACATCTTAGGTTGCAGAAATCAAAGGGTCCGTGGCCTGGAGAAGGCACGCTGGATCCCTTGTTGCACAGGGATTTCTGAAGAACTGTTTAGGTTCCAGAAAGCGTGCGGTCATGGCCTGGTGAAGGCAAGATGGATCCTTGCAACACAGAGGATTATCTGAAAAGCTGTTTAGGTTGCAGAAATCGAGGGGTCCACGGCCTGGTGAAAGCACACTGGATCCCGTGTGGTACAGAGGATTTCTGAAAAGCTGTTTAGGTTCCAGAAATTGAGGGGTCCGCATCCTGGTCACGGCACGCTGGACCTGGTGCGGTACAGAGGATTCCTGAAAAAACTGTTTTGATTCCAGAAGTTGAGGGATGCGTGGCCTGGTCATGGCACACTGGATCACTTGCTGTAGAGAGGATTCCTGAAAAACTGTTTAGGTTCTAGAAATCGAGGGATCCATGGGTTGGTAAAGGCACGCCGGATCTCTTGGAGTAGAGAGGATTCCTGAAAAACTGTTTAGGTTCCAGAAATCGAGGGATCCATTGGCTGGTCAAGGCACACTGTGTCCCTTGCAGCACTGAGGATTTCTGAAAAACTATTTAGGTTCCAGAAATCGAGGGGTTCGTGGTCTCGTCAGGGCATGCTGGATCCCGTGCGGTACAGAGGATTACTGATAAACTGTTTAGGTTCCAGAAATCGAGGGGTCCATAGCCTAGTCAAAGCATGCTGGATTCTTTGTGGAACAGAGGTTTCTGAAAACTGCTTAGGTTGCAGAAATCGAGGGTCCGTGGCCTGGACAAGGCATGCTTGATCCCTGCAGTACTAGAATTTCTGAAAACTGTTTAGGTTCCAGAAATCAGGGGTCCATGGGCTGGTCAAGGCATGCTGGGTCCCTTGCAGTACACAGGATTCCTGAAAACCTGTTTAGGTTGCAAATATTGAGGAGTCCATGGCCTGGTCAAGGCATGCTGGATCCCTTGCAGTACAGAGGATTCTTGAAAAACTGTTTAGGTTCCAGAAATCAAGGGGTCCATGGCCAGGTCAAGGCACGCTGGATCCCTTGCAGTGCAGAGGATTCCTGAAAAACTGTTTAGGTTCCAGAAATCGAGGGGTCCGTGGCCTGGTCAAGGCACGCTGGATCCCTTGGAGTTCAGCGGGTTTCTGAAAAACTGTTTAGGTTCCAGAAACCACGGGTTCCGTGGCCTGGTCAAGGCACGCTGGATCCCTTGCAGTACAGGGGATTTCTGAAGAACTGGTAAGGTTCCAGAAACCACAGGGTCTTGTGGCCTGGTGAACGAACGCTGGATCCCTTGCAGTACAGAGGATTTTTGAAGAACTCTTTGGGTTCCAGAACATTTAATAAATGTGTTTATTCTAGGGGGATTATTAAGCCAGTAAGACTTCCTGTACAAATGTCTTAAGATACCAGTTTTAATTTTTGCTCAAGTCTGGGTGCAGAAAAGTTTTCTTGCCATGCTGTTGATGGGGTTTAAGGGGTACTTATTGCCGATGAACAATATTTTTATAACCATTTCAGTTTGTAACATGCCAAAGTTGCCAGAGAGTCAGATATTAGTACGGAAGAGGGTGGTTTGTTTAGACATTTATGGTGGTTGTTACCTATAAGGTATCTAAATTGTTTCTACATGTTTTTGCCTTTCTCTCAGGAGGAGAAGATGTTTGCAAGCTCATATGGACTTCTAAATCATCCAACTATATCATGCAGCTCATAGGCTTAAACAACAGCAATACATACAAGGGCTATTTTTGATTAAGTTGTTTTTACTGATAGCCTCCAAAAGCTGCATCTAATTGAAACAGTACAAAGTATTCATTTTAAATTGGATGTATTAAGAGGGGTGGCACCTTTCTGTGGTATGTACTGTCTCTGGACACTTACGACTGTATGTCTATTGTAAACTAATAAACAAAGTTTAAAAAAAATGTCCTGGGTGTTATATCTGTTAGTGTAGTTGTAGCATTAGCACAGCTGTAGTGTTAGCTTTGTTGTAGCCTCAGCATAGCTGTAGCATTATCATAGCTGTGGCAAAAGTATAGCTGTAGAATTACCTTAGCTGTAGCATTGGCATTAGCTGTAGCATTAGCATTAGCTTTGCTGTAGCACTACTGTGACTTAGCTGTAGTATTGCTGTAGCATTAGCATAAGCTGTAGCATTAGCGTAAGTGAGTGCTGTAGCACTAGCTGTAATGTTAGCTGTAGCATTAGCATAAGCTGCAGCATTAGCATAAGTTGTGGCATATGACCCTGGCATTGGTTTGAGTGGCGTAAGTGAGCTAGTAAGCTGTAGCATAGCGTAAGCTGTAGCATAAGCACGAGCTGTAGCATAAGCATGAGCTGTAGAAGAAGATGCAAACTGTACTATAAACAGTTTTAATATAAGCATAAGCACAAGCATTAGCTGTAGTGTTAGCTTTGTTGTAGCCTCAGCATAGCAGTGGTGTTAGCATAGCTGTGGCAAAAGTATAGCTGTTGCATTAGCTTAGCTGTAGCTTTAGCTTAGCTGTAGCATAGCTTAGCTGTAGCATTGGCATTAGCTGTAGCAATGGCATTAGCTGTAGTATTAGCATTAGCTTAACTGTAGCTCTACTGTGTCTTAGCTGTAGCATTAGCATAAGCTGTAGCATAAGCGTAAGTGAATGCTGTAGCATTAGCTATAACGTTAGCTCTAGCATTAGCATAAGCTGTAGCATTAGTATAAGTTGTAGCATAAGCTGAAGCATTAGGTTTAGTGCAAGTGTATGCTGTGATAAGCATAAGCTGTAGCATAAGCACGAGCTGAAGCATAAACACGAGCAGTAGCATAAGCATGAGCTGTAGCATAAGCATGAACTGTAGCAAAAGCGCAAACTGTACTATAAACAGTTTTAATGTAAGCATAAGTACTAGCATTAGCTGTAGTGTTAGCTTTGTTGTAGTCTCAGCATAGCTGTGGTGTTAGCATAGCTGTGGCAAAAGTATAGCTGTAGCATTAGCTTAGTTGTAGCATTGCTTAGCTGTAGCACTGGCATTAGCTGTAGCGTTAGCATTAGCATTAGCTTAGCTGTAGCACTACTGTGACTTAGCTGTAGCATTAGCATAAGCTGTAGCATTAGCTGAAGCATTAGCATAAGCTTTAGCATTAGCGTAAGTGAATGCTGTAGCATTAGCTGTAACGTTTTGCTGTAGCATTAGCATAAGCTGTAGCATTAGCGTAAATTGTAGCATAAGCTGAAGCATTAGGTTTAGTGCAAGCATAAGCTGTAGCGTAAGCGTAAACTGTAGCATAAGCAGGAGCTGTAGCATAAGCATGAGCTGTAGCATATGCATGAGCTGTAGTAAAAGCACAAACTGTACTATAAACAGTTTTCATGTAAGCATAAGCACTAGCATTAGCTGTAGCGTTAGCTTTCTTATAGTCTCAGCATAGCTGTGGATTTAGCATAGCTGTGGCAAAGTATAGCTGTAGCATTGTGGCTGTAGCATTGAAAGCAGCTGTAGGCGTTAGCATTAGCATTAGCTTTGCTGTAGCACTACTGTGACTTAGCTGTAGCATTAGCTTTAGCTGTAGCATTAGCTGAAGCATGAGCATGAGATGTAGCATGAGTGAATGCTGCTGCATTAGCTGTAACGTTAGCTGTAGCATTAGCATAAGCAGTAGCATTAGCGTGAAGTGAATGCTGTAGCATTAGCTGTCCGTTAGCTGTAGCATTAGCATAAGCAGTAGCATTAGCGTAGTAGTAGCACAAGCTGAAGCATTAGGTTTAGTGGAAGCAAGCTGTAGCGTAAGCGTAGCTGCAGCATAAGTGCAACCTGTAGCGTAAGTGTAAGCCTGTAGCATAAGCACGAGCTGTAGCATAAGCACAAGCTGTAGTATAAGCTCGAGCTGTAGCATAAGTGCAAACTGTACTATAAACAGTTTAATATAAGCAGAAACACTAGTATTAGCTGTAGTGTTGGCTTTGTTGTAGCCTCATCATAGCTGTTGTGTTAGCATAGCTGTGGCAAAATATAGCTGCGGAGCATTAGCTTAGCTGTAGCATTAGCTTTGCTGTGGCGTTAGCATTAGCATTAGCTAGCTGTAGCAGTACTGTGACTTAGCTGTAATATTGCTGTTGCATCAGCGTAAGATGTAGCGTTAGTGAATCATGTAGCATTAGCTGTAGCGTTAGCTGGCATAGCATAAGCTGTAGCAATAGCGTAGTTGTAGCATAATTTGGCTATTAGGTTTAGTGCAAGCATACAGTGGCGTGAAAAGTATTTGCCCCCTGATTTTCTCTATTATTGCATATTTGTCACACTGGATGTTTTCAGGTCTTTAGACAAAATATAATATTAGATAAAGGAACATGAGTGAACAAATAACACTTTTTTTACTTATTTCATTTGTTTAATGAAAAAGTTAACCAACACCAACTGGCACTGTGTGAAAAGTAATTGCCCCTAGTTAAATCAACCCAATTAAAGGGATAATTAGAGTCAGTTGATTGAACACAGCCAGGCTTGATTACAGCCAGCCCTGCTCAATATAAACCTCACTTATTTTGGCCCTACCATCAGAGTCACGTTGCCAGCACAAAGATTCAACAAGCACATTATGCCATGATCAAAGGAAGTTCCTGAAAAGATCGGAAAAAATTTGTTGCCCTCTATCAGTCTGGAAAGGGTTACAAAGCTATTTCTAAGGCTCTGGGACTCCATGAACCACAGTGAGCCATAATCTCCCAATGGAGAACACTTGGAACAGTAGTGAACCTTCCCAGGAGTGGGCGGCCTGCCAAAATTACTCCAAGGGCGCAGTGTAAAATCATCCAAGAAGTCTCAAAGGATCCTAAAACAACATCCAAAGAACTGCAGGCTTCTCTTGCCTCAGCTAAGGTCAGCATTCATGACTCCACAATCAGAAAGAGACTGGGCAAAAATGGGCTTCATGTGAGAGTAGCAAGGCGGAAACCACTGCTAACCAAGAAGAACATAAATGCTCGTCTCTCATTTATGAAAGCACCTGGATGATCCACAAGCCTTTTGGGAAAATGTTCTATGGACAGATGAGTCCAAAGTGGAACTTTTGGACAACATGGATCCCATAACGCCTCGCGCAGAAGCAACACAGCATTCCACAGTAAGAACACCATACCAACAGTCAAACATGGTGGTGGTAGTGTGATGGTGTGGGATGCTTTGCGCCCTAAGGACCTGGATGACTGCCATAATTAAAGGAACCATGAATTCAGCTCTGTACCAGAAAATTCTTAAGGAGAATGTCCAGTCATCCTTCCGTCAGCTGAAGCTGAAGCGTAGTTGGGTCATGCAGCAAGACAATGATCCAAAACACAAAAGCAAGTCCACATCAGAATGGCTAAAAGAAGTAAAATTAAAGTTTTGGAGTGGCTAGTCAAAGTCCAGACTAAACCCAATAGAGATGCTGTGGCAGGACCTGAAACGAGCAGTTCATGCTCGAAAACCTACCAAATGTTACTGATTTAAAGCAGTTCTCAGAGGAACAGTGGGTTAAAATTCCTCCACAGCGATGTGAAAGACTGATATTGAATTATAGGAAGTGTTTGGTTGCAGTCATTGCAGCTAAATGTGGCATAACCAGTTATTAAGTAAGGGGCAATTACTTTTTCACACAGTGCCAGTTGGTGTTGGTTAACTTTTTTTCATTAAATAAGTGAAATTAAAAAAAAAAACAAGTGTTATTTGTTCACTCAGGTTCCCTTTATCTAATATTACATTTTCTCTAAAGACCTGAAAACATCCAGTGTGACAAATATGCAATAATAGAGGAAATCAGGAAGGGGCAAATACTTTTTCACGCCACTGTAAGCTGTAGTGTAAGCATAAGTTGTAGCATAAGCACAAGCTGCAGCATAAGCAATAGCTGTAGCATAAGTGCAAACTGTACTATAAACATTAGTTTTAATGTAAGCATAAGCTCTAGCATTAGCTGTAGTGTTAGTATAACAGATGTAACACCCAGGAAATGTTTTTATTATCTAATTATTGAGATGGAATGTGGAGCTGGAGGACTGCGTGCTGGTTGTCGTCAATGCCCACGTTCTACTGCAGAGGATCTCAGAGGAGCAAGTGGTACAGGATCACTGAAATGCTTTCCTCTACCCAATAAAATGTATGTCATTGTTGCCATACTAGGTGAGAGGGTTCAGCATCCTTCTGTCTTATTTCTTCCTCTTTCTGCTGACAACCTACACTCCTTCATGCTGTTTTATGCTTTTTTTTCTTTTCTTTATTTTTTGTTGACCGGGTAAGTGCACTAGACAAATCCTGCCTATTTTCAGGCATGACCCGGGGAGGGGGATACAGATGAATGCCAACTGACCTTGAACCAGATTAAGCTGTTGGTGGTATTTTTCGTGAATGAGAGGAATTTGGCCAGGACACCGGGGAAATTCCCCTACTCTTTTCGATAAGTGCCATGGGATCTTTAACATCCACCTGAACTACCACCAATCCAGGCAGATGGGACCTCGGTTTAACGTCTCATCCGAAAGACGAACATACATTGTCAAATTTTACCTGGTCTATGAAATAAGGTGCTGAGACCGCACACCAGACAATTTTAAGTCCTGAAGCCTTGAAGCCCAGCAGCTATGAAGCTTGAAGCCTTGTGCAGCAAGCCAAGGCGATCTTGCTCCAGTGTAAGCTCCACTATGAGCCTGGTGACTGTTGCACCTTGGAAGCTAATTTAAGTTTCAAAAAAAAAAAAAAAGGCCCGTCTTTTAATCTACAGGTCAAGGCACACTGGATCCCTTACAGTCAACTGTTTGGATTCCAGATATCGAGGGGCCTGTGGCCTGCTAAATGCACACTGATCCCTTGTAGTACAGAGGATTTCTGAAAAGCTGTTTAGGTTCCAGAAATCGAGGGACTGTGGCCTAGTCAAGGCACGCTGGATCCCTTGCAAAAGAGAGGATTTCTGAAAAACTGTTTAGGGTTCCAGAACCCAGGGGTCCGTGGGCCTGGTCAAGGAACGCTTGGATCCCTTAGTGTATAGAGGATTCCTGAAAAACTGTTTGGGTTCCAGAAATCAAATCGAGGGGTCCATGGCCTGGTCAAGGCATGCTGGATCCTTGCAGTACATAGGATTTCTGAAAACCTATGTAGGTTCCATAAATCTAGGTGCCGTGGCCTGGTGAAGGCACACTGGATCCACTGCTGCACAGAGGATTTCTGAAGAACTGTTTAGGTTCCAGAAACCACAGGGTCTGTGGCCTGGTGAATGAATGCAGGATCCCTTGCAGTACAGGGTTTCTGAAGAGCTGTTTAGGTTCCAGAAACCACAGGGTCCATGGCCTGGTAAAGACACTCTTGATCCCTTGCAGTACAGGAGATTTCTGAAGAACTGTTTAGCTTCCAGAAACCGCGGGGTCTGAGGCCTGGTCAAGGCATGCTGGATCCCTTGCAGTACAGAGGATTTCTGAAAAACTGCTTAGGTTGCAGAAATTGAGGGGTCCGTGGCCTGGTCAAGGCACACTGGATCCCATGCAGTAGAGAGGATTTCTGAAGAACTGGTCAGGTTCCAGAAATCCAGGGTCTGTGGCCTGGTGAAGGCATGCTGGATCCCATGCAGTACAGAGGATTTCTGAAGAACTAGTTAGGTTCCAGAAATCAAGGGTCCATGGTCTGGTGAAGGCACGCCGATCCCTTGCAGTACAGAGAATTTCTGAAGAACTGTTTAGGTTCCAGAAACCGCGATGTCAGTGCCCTGGTAAAGCCACATTAGATCCCTTGCAATACAGAGGATTTCTGAAGAACTGTTTGGGTTACAGAAACCACGGGGTCCATGGCCTAGTCAAGGCACTCTGGATCCCTTGCAGTTCTGAGGATTTCTGAAGAAATCTTTAGGTTCCAGAAACCGTGGGGTCCATGGCCTGGTCTAGGCATGCTGGATAACTTGCAGTACAGAGGATTTCTGAAGAACTGTTTAGGTTCCAGAAACCGTGGTGTCCATGGTCTGGTGATGGCAAGCTGGATCCCTTGCAGTACAGAGGATTTCTGAAGTACTGTTAACATTCCAGGAATTGTGGGATCAGTGGTCTGGTGAAGGCATGCTGGATCCTGTGCAGTATAGAGTATTTCCAAAAAACTGTTTAGGTTGCAGAAATCGAGGGACCGTGGCCTGGTCAACGATGCTGAATTCCTTGCGGTACAGAGGATTACTTAAAAACTGTTTAGGTTCTAGAAATCGAGGGGTCCATGGCCTGGTCTATGCTCGCCGGATCCCTTGCAGTACAGAGAATTCCTGAAAAACTGTTTAGGTTCCAGAACACAAAAAGTCCATGGCCTGGTCATGACATGCTGGAACCCTTGCAGTAGAGAGGATTCCTGAAAAACTGTTTAGCTTCCAGAAATTGAGGGGTCCATGGCCTGGTCAAGGCACCTTGCGGTACAGAGGATTCCTGAAAAACTGTTTAGGTTCCAGAAATCGAGGGGTCCATTTCCTGGTCAAGGCATGCTGGGTCCCTTGCAGTACACAGGATTCCTGAAAACCTGTTTAGGTTGCAGAAATTGAGGAGTCCATGGCCTGGTCAAGGCATGCTGGATCCCTTGCAGGACAGAGGATTCTTGAAAACTGTTTAGGTTCCGGAAACCACAGGGTCTGTGGCCTGGTGAACGAACGCTGGATCCCTTGCAATACAGGGGATTTCTGAAGAGCTGTTTAGGTTCCAGAAACCACAGGGTCCATGGCCTGGTAAAGGCACACTTGATCCCTTACAGTACAGGAGATTTCTGAAGAACTGTTTAGGTTCCAGAAACTGCGGGGTCCATGGCCTGGTCAAGGCACACTGGATCCCTTGCAGTACAGAGGATTTCTGAAAAACTGCTTAGGTTGAAGAAATCGAGGGGTCCGTGGCCTGGTCAAGGCACACTGGATCCCATGCAGAGAGAGATTCTGAAGAACTGGTAAGGTTCCAGAAATCCAGGGTCCATGGCCTGGTGGAGGCATGCTGATCCCATGCAGTACAGAGGATTTCTGAAGAACTAATTAGGTTCCAGAAATCAAGGGGTCCATGGCCTGGTGAAGGCCACGCCAATCCCTTGCAGTACAGAGCATTTCTGAAGAACTGTTTAGGTTCCAGAAACCGTGATGTCAGTGCCCTAGGCAAAACCACTTGGATCCTTGCAATACAAAGTTTCTGAAGAACTGTTTGGGTTACAGAAACCACAGGGTCCATGGCCTGGTCAAGGCACTCTGGATCCCTTGCAGTTCAGAGGATTTCTGAAGAAATCTTTAGGTTCCAGAAACCGTGGGGTCCATGGCCTGGTCTAGGCATGCTGGATACCTTGCAGTACAGAGGATTTCTGAAGAACTGTTAACGTTCCAGGAATCGTGGGATCAGTGGCCTGGTGAAGGCATGCTGGATCCTGTGCAGTATAGAGTATTTCTGAAAAACTGTTTAGGTTGCAGAAATTGAGAGGACCATGGCCTGGTCAAGGCACGCTGAATTCCTTGTGGTACAGAGGATTCCTGAAAAACTGTTTAGGTTCCAGAAATTGAGGGGTCCGTGGCCTGGTCAAGGCACCTTGTGGCACAGAGGATTCCTGAAAAACTGTTTAGGTTCCAAAATTGAGGGGCCAGTGGCCTAGTCAAGGCAAGCTGGATCTCTAGCAAACAGTGGATTCCTGAAAAACTATTTAGGTTCCAGAAGTCAAGGGTTCCATGGCCTAATCAAGGTACGCTGGATCCATTGCAGTAGAGATAATTCCTGAAAAACTGTTTAGGTTCCAGAAATTGCGGGGTCCATGGCCTGGTCAAGCACGCTGGATCCCTTCGCGTATAGAGGATTTCTGAAAAACTGTTTACGTTCCAGAAATCGAGGGGTCTGTGGCCTGGTCAAGGCACACTGGATCCCTGGGTACAGAGGATTTCTGAAAACTGCTTAGGTTGCAGATATCGAGGGTCCGAGGGCCTGGTGAAGACATGCTGATCCCTTGCAGTACAGAGGATTTCTGAAGAACTGTTTAGGTTCCAGAAACCCGGGGTCTGTGGCCTGGTGCACGACAACTATATCCCTTGTGGTACAGAGTATTTCTGAAAACATCTTAGGTTGCAGAAATCAAAGGGTCCGTGGCCTGGAGAAGGCACGCTGGATCCTTTGTTGCACAGAGGATTTCTGAAGAACTGTTTAGGTTCCAGAAAACGCATGGTCATGGCCTGGTGAAGGCAAGATGGATCCTTGCAACACAGAGGATTATCTGAAAAGCTGTTTAGGTTGCAGAAATCGAGGGGTCCACGGCCTGGTGAAAGCACACTGGATCCCGGTGGTACAGAGGATTTCTGAAAAGCTGTTTAGGTTCCAGAAATGAGGGGTCCGCAGCCTGGTCAAGGCACGCTGGACCTGTGCGTACAGAGGATTCCTGAAAACTGTTTGATTCCAGAAGTTGAGGGATGCGTGGCCTGGTCATGGCACACTGGATCACTTGCTGTAGAGAGGATTCCTGAAAAACTGTTTAGGTTCCAGAAATCGAGGGATCCATGGGTTGGTAAAGGCACGCCGGATCTCTTGGAGTAGAGAGGATTCCTGAAAAACTGTTTAGGTTCCAGAAATCGAGGGGTCCATTGGCTGGTCAAGGCACACTGTGTCCCTTGCAGCACTGAGGATTTCTGAAAAACTATTTAGGTTCCATAAATCGAGGGGTTCGTGGTCTCGTCAGGGCATGCTGGATCCCGTGCGGTACAGAGGATTACTGATAAACTGTTTAAGTTCCAGAAATCGAGGGGTCCATAGCCTAGTCAAGGCATGCTGGATTCTTTGTGGAACAGAGGATTTCTGAAAAACTGCTTAGGTTGCAGAAATCGAGGGTCCGTGGCCTGGACAAGGCATGCTTGATCTCTTGCAGTACTAAATTCTGAAAAACTGTTTAGGTTCCAGAAATCGAGGGTCCATGGGCTGGTCAAGGCATGCTGGGTCCCTTGCAGTACAGGATTCCTGAAAACCTGTTTAGGTTGCAAAATTGAGGTCCATGGCCTGGTCAAGGCATGCTGGATCCTGCAGTACAGAGTTCTTGAAAAAACTGTTTAGGTTCCAGAAATCAAGGGTCCATGGCCAGGTCAAGGCACGCTGGATCCCTGCATGCAGAGGATTCCTGAAAACTGTTTAGGTTCCAGAAATCGAGGGTCCGTGGCCTGGTCAAGGCACGCTGGATCCTTGGAGTTCAGCGGGTTTCTGAAAAACTGTTTAGGTTCCAGAAACCACGGGTTCCGTGGCCTGGTCAAGGCACGCTGGATCCCTTGCAGTACAGGGGATTTCTGAAGAACTGGTAAGGTTCCAGAAACCACAGGGTCTTGTGGCCTGGTGAACGAACGCTAGATCCCTTGCAGTACAGAGGATTTTTGAAGAACTCTTTGGGTTCCAGAACATTTAATAAATGTGTTTATTCTATGGGGATTTATTAAGCCAGTAAGGCTTCCTGTACAAATGTCTTAAGATACCAGTTTTAATTTTTGCTCAAGTCTGGGTGCAGAAAAGTTTCTTGCCATGCTGTTGATGGGGTTTAAGGGGTACTTGTGCCGATGAACAATATTTTTATAACCATTTCAGTTTGTAACATGCCAAAGTTGCCAGAGAGTTAGATATTAGTACAGAAGAGGGTGGTTTGTTTAGACATTTATGGTGGTTGTTACCTATAAGATATCTAAATTGTTTCTACATGTTTTTGCCTTTCTCTCAGGAGGAGAAGATGTTTGCAAACCATATGGACTTCTAAATCATCCAACTATATCATGCAGCTCATAGGCTTAAAACAGCAATACATACAAGGGTTATTTTTGATTAAGTTGTTTTTACTATAGCCTCAAAAGCTGCATCTAATTGAAACAGTACAAAGTATTCATTTTAAATTGGATGTATTAAGAGGTGGCACCTTTCCTGTATTTCTTTATCTCTTTTCCATATGTACTGTCTCGGACACTTACGACTGTATGTCTATTGTAAATTAATAAACAAAGTTTAAAAAAATGTCCTGGGTGTTATATCTGTTAGTGTAGTTGTAGCATTAGCACAGCTGTAGTGTTACTTTGTTGTAGCCTCAGCATAGCTGTAGCATTATCATAGCTGTGGCAAAAGTATAGCTGTAGAATTACCTTAGCTGTAGCATTGGCATTAGCTGTAGCGTTAGCATTAGCATTAGCTTCGCTGTAGCACTACTGTGACTTAGCTGTAGTATTGCTGTAGCATTAGCGTAAGATGTAGCGTTAGTGAATCATGCAGCATTAGCTGTAATGTTAGCTGTAGCATTAGCATAAGCTGTAGCATTAGCTGTAGCATTAGCTGAAGCATTAGCGTAAGATGTAGCATGAGTGAATACTGCTGCATTAGCTGTAACATTAGCTGCAGCATTAGCATAAGCTGTAGCATTAGCGTAAGTTGTAGCATAATTTGAAGCATTAGGTTTAGTGCAAGTGTAAGCTGTAGTGTAAGCGTAAGCTGTAGCATAAGCACAAGCTGCAGCATATTCAAGAGCTATAGCATAAGCGCAAACTGTACTATAAACATTAGTTTTAATGTAAGCATAAGCTCTAGCATTAGCTGTAGTGTTAGTGTAACAGATGTAACACCCAGGAAATGTTTTTATTATCTTGCTAATTATTGAGATGGAATGTGGAGCTGGAGGATTGCATGCTGGTTGACGTCAATGCCCACGTTCTACTGCAGAGGACCTCAGAGGAGCAAGTGGTACAGAGTCACAGATACGCTTTCCTCTACCCAATAAAATGTATGTCATTGTTGCCATACTAGGTGAGAGGGTTCAGCATCCTTTTGTCTTATTTCTTCCTCTTTCTGCTGACAACCTACACTCCTTCATGCTGTTTTATGCTTTTTTTTCTTTTCTTTATTTTTTGTTGACCGGGTAAGTGCATTAGACAAATCCTGCCTATTTTCAGGCATGACCCGGGGAAGGGGATACAGATGAATGCCAACTGACCTTGAACCAGATTAAGCTGTTGGTGGTATTTTTCGTGAATGAGAGGAATTTGGCCAGGACACCGGGGAAATTCCCCATCTCTTTTGATAAGTGCCATGGGATTTTAACATCCACCTGAACTACCACCAATCCAGGCAGATGGGACCTCGGTTTAACGTCTCATCCGAAAGACGAACATACATTGTCAAATTTTACCTGGTCTATGAAATAAGGTGGTGAGACCGCACACCAGACAATTTTAAGTCCTGAAGCCTTGAAGCCCAGCAGCTATGAAGCTTAAAGCCTTGTGCAGCAAGCCAAGGCGATCTTTGCTCCAGTGTAAGCTCCGCTATGAGCCTGGTGACTGTCGCACCTTGGAAGCTAATTTAAGTTTTTTTTTTTTTTTTTTTTAAAGCCAGTCTTTTAATCTACAGACTTTCTCATGGTCTAAGCACAGACAGAATTTTACCAAACTTTAATGAACTCTACTTTGAATGTGAATATGCCATAACAGGAGAGAGCAAAATGACCGCATGTTTATATTGTTTATTTTGTTTACATTTCACATTTTATAAACATTAGCTTTTGGTATTGATTTTTTTATCTCTTGTCCTTTTCTCCCTGATACTTTATAAATATTATTACAAGTTTTGTCAATGTCTCAATATCTTGATGCATTAAGGATGTTTTTTAAGGATTATCACAGTAGTTTGTTTTAATATCCTTATTTTTCTGAGGTATTTATGAAGTATTTTAAGGTGCTTAAACAGTTTTAACAGTTTCGACAATGCTGCTGTTTTGTGCTTATGTAATTCTAGCCACTTCTAGAAGGTGATACTAGATTATCAAGACATCTCTGACATCTACATACATAAGATTGGCATTTAAATGTATTCTTTATAAAGCAAAACAATTGATACAAGGTACAAAAGTGTAATTAAGTGAAGTGGGTGAAATTAATCTAATTTCCCACACATTTGGCCTCTACATTTATTTAAACTTGATTCATAAAACTCACTTAGACTCAACTCACTGCTTTTATTACATTTCTGAAAGCCTGAATTCAATTAAGTCTTGTTTTGTTTTTTGAGTCTTGGCTTCCTATTAAAGGTGAAGACTCCTGTATATTTATGATTTGGATATATCTGATGTATTTATTATACATTACATCAAGTACTGCACATATGTCAATAAGTGATCAGTCATTTCTTCTGTTGCAACACATATCTAGTGTTTGAGGCTCTGACACAAGGTAGTAAAATGTCGAGCAAGCCTCCATGTGCATGCAAATAAGTCACTTGTAATATAGCCCCTCCCATTCCTTGATGTCACTGGAGCAACAGTGCAGAACAAAACATAAGGGTATCAATGCTGTCTATCCTGAATTTAGTTTAAGTTTGCAATGGCTTAAGACAGTTCTGTTATGCAAATCACACAGTGAGTGGTACTTGTAGCCTAATACTGCATGTAGAACAAATAATGCATCTAATTAGTATTTCATTCACAGGAAACAAAAGCTGTTCCTGTGTAGTGTTCATTTCTCTCTGTGAGACAGTTGTAACATGTTGTGGAAAGCAGTAGACTGAATCAGTTAATCAACCAACCAATCAATCGAGTAGTCAGCCAGTCACTCTGTAGTGAACCAGGTGAACACCCTTGAGAGGATTCATTTACAAGGTAGACTTGCACAGTTTCCCAAAGGATCACACAAGACTGAATTCCTCCTTTGCACAAATTATACACTACCCTTTCAACAGCCTGAAAGTGGAGAGCTAGATCACTTACTTTATAAAGTGTATTTTTTATATTTCAGATGCGCCTTACATCTGGGTTCTGACTGGAAATACCAGGATACAGAATGCATATGACATGGGAAGAATGAGCTAAGCAAATACAGAGTACTACAAACACTGAGACTGATTAGTTTCTTTACCTACAACAGCTGAAGTGTAGCATCTGATTTGTGAGGGACATCCTACTTCAAATGCTGGCATTACAAAGGGGAGGAAGCTTCCACAGCTTGTTTTCAATACCTTCAAAGTGAAGTGCTGTAGCTCTCGCGTCACTGCTAATGATTTATAATGGGAATGGGGGCACTGTTAAAGTCATGGACCTGAGGGGCCATCGCAGTTCCCAAGGAGGTCATGGGAACTTGTTATGGGTTAGAGGGTAATGGACTTTAGTAGGAGTTTCCCAGTTCTTGTGCCTGTGCTTTAACCAGATTACTCTTCTTCCATATGCTGCAGATGATGTTGTCCTGGTAACCTATTCCTTATTATAGCCGAACTCTTTATTGCCTTACATCAGCCATCTAATCACTGACTGCCTAGTTACAAAGGGAAAGGGGCATTAGTGCAAGATTGTGTCTCATTGTTGACGTCAATCAAAGCAGAGAATGCTACACACAAAACATAATACAACAGCTATATAATATAACTTAAGACTCTTGTTGTACCCAGAGTCATTTATTGAGCAAACTGTTTTGCTAACAGAAACATTAACACAATACATAAGGCATTTACTTACAGGCATACTGTATATACATGTCAAATCAGTGCTGAATCACACCATATGGTCCTAGTCCCTGTTAGACCTGCACCTGCACTTCAGGATGTGCACAACACTTACAGAGTTCCCCCCATTACTCAAGTGGGGGACCAAACATTGTGGGTTCTGTTTACTGGTGGAACAGCATTTAGTGCAGCACCATTATCTGTTGCTCTGATGACATCATCCTCCAGCAGCATTGATGGTAAAATGGAGGACAAACACATTGATAACTTCTGGGGGCTGTACATTTTTTTTGTAATCTAGATTTGGACAGCAATAGGACTGTTGGCAACTAGAGGAGGAACACAGCAGTTACACATAAGGAGTTGGGAAAATATGGGTGTGAAACTATGGGAGATTTCCCCTTTAAGGAGAGCACAAACTGAATAGATCATCTAATTGAGTGATGAAATTGACTGATTGGTTGACTGACTGATTGTGTAGCTGGCTAATCTTTTGAGTCTGCATGTTCTGCCCATGCCACTACCTACTTTATTATTAACTCAACTAACATAATTACTCTAGTAGCTCTTCACCAGTCAGTCATGGTAAATCTATTAAGGGAACAGTGCTCACAGTGCTGCAGTTCTTGATGTTTCATAACAGGAAGCCATTAGAAATTTGGGTTTTGCATCCAGTAAAATCAAAAGAAGTTACAGAAAGAACTATGTGAAAAGGTGCAGGAGCAAGTTAAGTCCCCATAGCTATTTAAAGCTATTTCTGAAGTCGTTCTGAAATGGCTGTTTTGAAACGACCTCTTGGCACTATCTTGAAACCGCCAAGAATACAAAAAATAAACTGAGCTGCAGAAAGCTGCAGCTGGTAAACTAATACTAAAAAGCATAGAATAGTGCCTACTTGCAATATTGCAGTGGTGTCCTCTGGCAATCAAAAATAAAAACTGAGTGATACCTGAGTACCTGTGCTAAAACACCAACTCATAAGAAATCAGTCCTTCATATTTCCCTGAACACTTGGCATTTTCAGGTTACTCCTCTTTTTTTTTTTTTAACTGTCTGAAATACCACATGCTCAATGTGTGATAATTTAAGGATAGAGGAACCAAATTGAGATAAGGGGCTGATATTCAGACTGCACCAGGTAATTGGCGCATCTGAGATGCGCTGATGCCAGACAATGAGATATTCAAAGGTGATGCGCCACCTTTGAAAATAGCACAGAATATGCATGGTGCATATATAATGAGCCAGCGCATTCCCCAGACAGGAGACCGGAATGCTCCAGCACAACTGTAGTTACACTAGCACAGCAGCCACGATATTTAGAACTGGTCATGAAAATGGAGCCATAATATGTATAGCAAAATGGGGCCATTTGCATGTCATTATGGCCCCATTTGAATGAACTGCACAGGACAGCCAAAAGTAAATGCATGCACCCTACACAGAATGTAGTGTGGACTGAGAGGTCCCAGGACACCCCAGCCTCGTAACTATGATTGCAGTAAACAGTATTATGGAACAAGCCCTTATGATCCAGTGGAACTCACCCTCCCTCCAGTAACCTGATTGCAGGTATTTGTACATAAACAATATGCTCTGGTAGTCTAATGGTACCCTCTCCCATCCCGCCCGGTCAAGCTGCCTGCAGTAATGAAAGATCCCTGGTGGTCCAGTGGATTCCCCATCCCACCCGATCCCTTGATCACTGCTGAAGTTGTAACCCACATCTCCTGGTGGTCCATTGCAACCCCACCCCCACCCACAGGTCCCCAGCCCACCCAGCTCCCCCGCCATCGGCGCATGCTGCAACCCGCCCACATACCACACAGCCACCCACCAAATGACAGCATATAGTATGGCGGTAGCCTATTGGTCCACAGTGTACCAGTGGATTGCTAAGGGCATACTGTACCAGAACAGGCAGTATGGTCCTTTTCCTGAAAAGCCATATCAGTGCCCGATACAAGTCAGGTGACAGAATGGAATGGATATGTTATGATCATTTGTAATTGTGGAGTTCTATAGAGTGATACTGCCATTATTCCACTGCTGTTACTGCTGCACAGTGTTCAATTATGATGTAGAAAAAGGCTGTCACAGGGAGTGCAGTAGTCTGTGTGTAGGCTAGCTGTGTGGGTCTGTGTCTTTAGTTCTATGAAGCGGTTCACCGGGAAAGGCATACTGAGCTGTAATAGCTCATTACAAGATATGTCCTTTGGTGGGGGATAAAGGATTCCCTCACTACCTGTAACTTGTGACAGACTCAAGACTGGCAAATTTCTACAACCACAGCTGGCCAGGGACATATATTGACACTGCCTGTGTGTCGGTGAAAAGTGGTTATGCACTTCCTAAATTGTGGTTTGCCCACTATAGTAATCCATGTACAGCACCTTGCATGTAGCTAGCATGATGCTTAAAGCTCCCCCATCGTGAGTGAGATGACAAGTATTGGCACTACCAGTATCTGAGAACAGAAGTGGGTCGGGAGGCATGGAACAGTGCTCATGTGGTCCCTCACCACAGAATGTTGGAGCAGGAAGGGGGCTGGAAACTATAGACCTAATAACCTGACCTCAGAACTGTGCAACACTATGCAATCCCTGCTAAAGTAAAGCAGCTTGAATAAAGAGTAGCACAAGATCAGAGGCAACATGAGTCACATCAGGATAATTATGTCAAAGTAGTACATACCTTTGTCTGTGGGGGTCACTAGTGAAGTGGATCGGGTGGAGGCATGGAACGTGACCTGCCTTGACTTCAGCAATGCTTTCAACACCATTCCACATATGGGACCTGTAGAACTGGCTGGGCAGTCCAGGTTTGGGTCACAAGGTTTTATACTGTTGGACACTTGGCTATGGAATAGAATGCAGATGGTTGTGGTTAACAGGGTTCCATCAGAAACAGGTAGGATGACAAGCGTGGTGCCACAGGAATCGGATCTCGGTACAGTGCTGTTATGAGAACATTACTAAGCTTGGTTGTCAAGGGGCTGTCGCATGAGATATACAAGACAAACGGTTATATACTTATTTCTTGGGGGTATTCGTAATCAAAGTTAGCAATCCATGCTTATGTCAGTGGTAGCAAACAACAATAGCATTACACAATAAAATGAGTGATTAATTCAGACACACATAACCTGATGAATGTGACTAAATGAAGGGAAACAGGCTAACACAAGATTACAGGGGTCTGTATATACAAGGGAACGGGAAGATTAAATGTAGAACGTATTTGAGGAACTGATAGGGACTGTAACATCAATGCATTCAAAGGTTTCAGACATTTCGATTGTCAGCTACACTGGTGGCTCATCACAGCAATTGATGTCATACTACAAATACAAAGGTATGCTTGACAACAGCAATCTGAGCCCAAACAAGTATGACTGATGTGCTACTCTACCTTAGTATACTTAGACAAAAACCTGGCACACACATAGTGGTGTACACACGTATACACACACACACACACCCTGAACCATATGCTGCAAATATGGATATCTGGTGTGACTGCAGCACGGGTAGTGAGACATCCACAGAAGGGTCTAACATCATTTTGCATGCAGGTGTACGAATTGATAGTCCTGTCCACTAGAACAATGCTGACTGACAAATACTGTTAGGATATGCCATAACCAATAAACACTTCTTATTGCTGCAGCACAACCTACAAATCAAAATTAACTGTTAGCTCATGGGGGGTGGGGGGGCAACTTCTCACCAGTGTGATTGTTGCAATGGACAGTGTTCTTGCTTGGTGGGTGGCCACCATGGCTGGCGGCTGCTGTATTGCACCCTGCAACACAGCAGCCCGCCTGTGAGTGGCCAACATTTGAGCCAGGATTTTCTGGCTCAGATTTGTGCCCCGGTATGTGGCACAGCCGGTTTGTGCCAGCAGATGTGCCGCACATCCCTGGCTGAATATCGGGATATGCCACATATCCATGGGCATGCCCTTCAGATGCACAGCATGCATACAATACACCCCAGCACATTGGGACTTGCGCTGCGCAGGTCACCCTTTTGAATATCACGTCAGGACATTGCAGGGTTGTGCTGGTACATCTTGGTTGAACCAGGCGCAACCCCTTTGAATATCACCCCCCCAAAGGAAATTTGCATAGGAAATATAAATCTACACACACACATACAGAGATACAAGATATTCGAAAAATTTTTGTAATTTAAATATCTGACATAGTGCTTGCTACGCTATATATAAAAGTAGTTACAGATACACAGAGCACAAAATAAAGTTTAGTAAGGCACTGCATGGTATTGTTACGCAATAGTGTTAATGCTAGTGTAAATCAGTTTAGGATATTTGCGGGTAAAAGTTTATAAGACAAGTATTTCAGTAGTAAAACACTTGACCCTGTTTATGATGATATATTTTTCTTTATTTTATTTACAAGTGCTCTGGATGGATATAAATGCTTCTTGTACTTCAGTGAACCCAGAGACAGGAGAGGAGAATTATAAAGAACATATCGAGAACGGGAACAAGAACTAATTGTAATCTACTAGACCAGACTGGATGGAAAAGACAAGACAGTATAGAGAACATACTGACAACCGAAAGGAAGAGCTGAAACATCATCTGCCTTCACAGAGAACCATCGGACCTACTAGGACATCCAGGATTATCTAGAAATCTGGGCCTGCTGGGACCAGAGTGCCTAACATAAGTTAAGTACTGATAACTTTCTGCTAATAATTGGAACCACTTACTTCATCTCTCCTGGCTTGGGGAATATATAACCTTAGGAACTAGTTGGGAACTATACTGTCAAGCCCTCACCACAAGGGAAAAGGTCACTCAAGACTCCTGCAAATTGAACTGAGACTTGAAAACTTCCAGGACTTTACGATTGTTATGACAATATTGAACTATTTTTTACAGTAAACAGAATTTTTGTTTTCTTTTTTGTTCTCATCGGGTAATATATTTACTGTATCACTGTATTATGAGTCCTCGAAGTGATAAAGAGTTTCATCCTAAGGGTAAAAGAGAAATGGAAGTTTTTCACTGAGAAATTACAAATTCAACACCAGTTGAAGTAAAAATTATAATCCTATGTAGATATGGTAAAGGGAAACAGAATTAAAAAACACAGTATTGGATTAAATCCTAAATGAAATCTTACCCGACAATGAATATAATAGGGAGATAAAGGAAACCCTGAAATTAAAGAAGGGTGACTCAGAGGACCCAGAATTACCTCCCTAAAAGTGAAGAGAAAAGGGAAACAAGAAAAGGGTAAAATATAACCAAAACCCTACCTCACAATAAGCCATTACTGATTTCTTTTGGTTAAGACCTCACTTACTACTGAATTGAAGGCTCAAAATGAGCAAGGCTCCTGATATTAACCCCTTCGCAGGATGGAAATAAACTAATGCACAGAACAGAAATCAGGGCACTAAGTTAGAACTTTATAGCCCACTGGACCTGTCTAATTAACTATCTAACTTGCATTCTAAAGAACAGCCCTGGAAAACATCTCTATTCTAGCAGGTTCCCAAATACTGTTTTCCAGAAATTGAAAACAAGTTGAACAAACTGAATTAGAAGCTGATCTCTCAGCCCAATGCCTGACACTTTTTAAAGTATACCATAAAAGTTTTAGCCCATACTATAATGGCCAATGTAGTATTGGTAGAGGACATAAATGATCTAAGGAATAAAATAGATGGCTTTACAAATTTGATATTGAATAGGATGGATTACTTGAAAAAAAAGATTAATGAAATTGTTCAGCAAATGCTGAAACAAAAGATGTAATTTTCAACAGTGCATATCTCAGATACACCAAAGAGGAAGGTTGGTAAGAAAATAATACTACCCAAACCAAAAAAAAGGGGGGGGGCAGAATAAACTAATAAAATGGACCAAAAACACCCTATTCTTTATTCGCTGTTACAGGATGACGTTAGTAAGACATGGGGTCTATAACATCTAGTCTGTGAGTCTACTACAGTGGACAAATGCAGCTAAATAATTTCTCTTTTACTCACAGATCACAGGTGTAGTTAGTAAGACACTGGATCTACTACATCTATTCTGCTAAGCCTACCACACTGGTTGAATGAAGCAACAATTTAGCTTTTTCTTCAGAAGCAGTGACTGGTCTGATGTGGAACTAACAATGATATAGCATACAGGCAGTGCCACAGTGTGTACTTGAGTAAAGTTTAAATAATATTTTCTTATCTCCACAGGTCAACTGTGCTGTTAACTCATCAGGCTCCCAGTAATCAAGCCATCACAATCTTCCAATCTCCAGTCAGACAACATTGCAGATAAATTCAACTGCTAAAAAGTACCTGAAAAAAGAACAGCAGGAAATGAAACAGCATGATATAAAGCTTTTTAGAATCCACCCACCCCTCCCAAAAGAATACTTACCTTCCATAGTTAGAAAACTGGATGAATTGCCCCAAAAAACACAGCTTGGACCAATGCAGCAAAATTGTTTCATTGCTCTGCTGATAAGACCTGAAAATGGAAAAACACAAACAGTAGGAAAGAATGGATACAAATGACGCCCCCTGCGAAAAAAAAACAACAACTTACCTTCCCATACTAAGCAACAATCTAAATGGAAAGCATCATGGCCAACACACCCCACCAGCAGCAGCAGTGAATCTGTATGACAATTCATTACAAGAAAACAGCAACACGGGATGTTTACAAACACAATGAGCTAAAATTTCTGTCAATCTCACAGAACATAACCGAACATCAAAAAAAACCAAAAACTTACCATTGGTAGTATGAGTACAGATACACTGGCCAGCAACTATCTGTCACAAGCAGCACACACCTGCACTGAATGTTATCCTTCAAACTATGTGGGCATCTGTGGGCAACAACATACTTTACCACAGCAATATAGAGAACTTTTATTTCTTGGTCATTGTTTTCCCCATTTTTGTCAACATCAGCAGCAGAACCACCAGTGCTTAGCAACAGCAGCAGTTCAACTTCTCATTATTAGACATTCTGAGAATTTATCAAAACGAGATGGTGGATTTTCCTTGTCATCCACATTTTTCATGCATTTTCCCAACAACAGCATCAGAATGAAGAATGTGTATGTTGTTGATGTCTCTTGTCAGTTGCACACCTCTGCAGCAGCAGCACCCAGCATAAGTCAGCAGATCAGGTGTAGTTAGTAAGACATCAAGTTTACAACATCTATTCTGTGCATCTACCACAGTCGTCAAATTAAATAGTTTTTGTAATGTACTGGTTAGTATCATTATGATTTATTCTTAATTTTTTTTTTCTATTTTCTTTTTTATTTTTACTTTTATTTATTTTGTTCTTAGGTAACCAGGTGAGACCCACCAGGCACAGGTGCCCATTTTCAGGGGTGACCCAAGAGCACTGGGGAGGTTGGTGACTTGCTCAGAGTCACACAGTATGCAGCTGGAGGTTGTGGAACTCAAACCCAGGTCTGTCTGCTGGATGTACCAAGCTCATTCCTCTAACCTCTAGGCTATACTGCCAATTTTGTTCTCCTTTTTTACAGGTGCCTAGTATGCAACAATGGCCAAACAGAGGCCACATATTACTCTTATCTTCACAGGTGATGTGTAGTTAGTAAGACGTGGGGTCTACAATGTCAGTTCTGTAGGTCTACCACAGTGGTTGAATGCCGCCAAACAATTTATCTTTTTTTCTTCAGAGGCAGTGACTGTTCTGATGAGGAATTGACAATGGATATAGCATGCAGGCAGTGTCACAGTGTGTAATTCAGTAAAGGATAAATTATCTTTTCTTGCCTTCACAGGTTAACTGTGCTGTTGACTCATCAGGATCTAGTAATCAAGCCATCACTATCTTCCAATCTCCAGTCGGACAACATTGCAGATAAATTCAACTGCTAACAAGCATTTGTCAATGTTGAATGTTTGGTTGCTGGCATTGGCATCGGTAGTGTAGGAGTTACAGAGCTGCACAACAGGAATGGCAGTGAAGTATTGAACTGAAGCCAACCCCACCACCACCCTGCAGAGACTGACAGGCATTGAGGTGTGCCTTTAGGTCATCAAGCATAAAGGCCACGCCATTTCACCACACCCTACCCTGCAGACACCAAGTGTCATGGTGTGCCTTGGGGTCTTTGGCCCTTATGTTCACCCCGTTCCATCAGGAAATACAGTGAGATGGGTGCTGTATAGGAGAATGGGGTAAACTTTGGGGCTGAAGAGTCCAAAGCAAACCTCAACGCCTCTCACTGGCTGCAGGGCATGGGTGTGAGTGGGGGTGGAATGGTATGAGCATTACAGGCGACAATCCCAAGTCACACCCCTGATGCCTGTCAGTCTCTACAGGGTGGGGCATTATGGTCGGAAACCCTAAAGCCTTATGGATTCGTTGATATTTTCACTCCAAATTTTCAACATATTTTTTTTTTGTGACCCCCATCTCATGAACAGTGCCAATATCAGTTTGTTAGCTGAAAGCTGATTTTGCACAGCGATTATGCCATTTGGCACCACAGGCGAAAACACATTTTGGGTGAGATGTGGAAAAATGACAGCTGTACTGCTCATAGGAGGTGTGGTAAAATGGCAATGTTGAAAATCTGGAGTGAAAACATTAAAAATATGCGAACTTACGAACATGCATAGAAACTGTGAAATGCACACTCGTAAATCAGTCATTTTTGGGAATTTTTTCACCAAATTTTCAACATAGGGTTTTTGGGGGCCTAACTTATGAACTGTGATACTGTCATTTCGTAAATTGGTCCCAAAAGGTGGTTCCATGCAGTGACCAAGAAATCACCTTTTGGGGCTGATTAACACCATGACAGTGCCAGAATTCATGAGGAGATGGCCCAAAAACCCCATGTTGAAAATGTGGTGCCAAAATTCAAAAAAATGCCTGAGATATGCATCAAAGCTGTAAAAAAAGCTATTTATTCCATTATACAGCTTACCAGCATTTCTTCAGTTTGTAGTCAGCTTAGAAGAGAGCAGACATGTTCCCGGTCCACCAAAGATCATTGCGCCGGCCTCCAGAGGTAAGTATGGGGTGAGATGGGGGTGTGGGGAGGTGGATGCACAGAGGGTGGGAGTGGGTTGGAGGGCAAGACAATCAACGAGGGACTGTTTTTTTCTTGTGTTTCTTTTCTTTTTAGGAGGACAACGCAGGACTTGTACCACACTGGGATGGGCTCTCAGCGTGGCAGCTGAAAGATTTTGGGGGGAGGCAGTGGGGCCGAGGAAGATGATATGGGACTTGTGCCACACTGGAGTGGGCTCCCAGTGTGGCATCTGGAAGATTTTTTTTTAGAGGGGGTCATGGAGCCAACGGGGATTAGGCACCTCTGTCAGCCACACAGATGTGTGCCATGCTGGGATGGGCCTCAGTGTGGCAAATGGAAGTCTGTTTCTTTGGGGGGTTATGAGCCAATGGAGGATCAATGAGGAGGCACCAATGGGAGAAAGAAAGAAAGGAAGAAAGCAGAGATGTATACAAGCAGGATTGCTGGCAATATGCTAATCAACACTATCGTATCATTGCTCTCTGAAGCGGAGCTCTCCCTTTCAACTGTATGGCACTGCATTTTTAACTGCTGTTTTAGACAGCTGCAGCATTCATTGGTGAACTGTGGCCATGCCTGCAAACACACTGACTGAATTGAAAGACAGGGTGCTACACCTACAAAAACCCGGATGATGGTACTATGTTTCTTGCACATGCATGCAAGCAAACATAAAAATGGCTCTTCTACTGAAGAAACTGTGCCAAAGGTCCTGAAACAGGAACCAGTTAATTAAAATGCAAGGGCACAGACAGAAATCGAAAGTGAAAAACACGCCATCCTCTGTAAATTGGATAGTAAAAACTGTGACCACAAAACTTAGTAGAGGAAGGTGGTTTACTAGTCAAAATAGTCACAGTAACCAAGTAGGATATTCCCCAGTTCCTGGAAATCAAAATGGAACTGGAAAGACCTAGATTACGAAGAAAAACCAAAAACATAAAACACAGAGTAATTGAGAAAAACAGCTACACTTATTTTTCTTTTCGATAACTACAAAAATAAAAACTGATTGGAGAACCAGTGATTACCAGAGTTCACTACAGGGCGGCTGCTCTCTTCAGGCAAGAAATAGATATGAACAATGGCCAGAGTGCAGAGTTTAAACCTACATTCCAAATTCTAAGATTTGCATAGGTTCTGTTTCCAGGGCATCACTCTCAGCTGAGATGACTACAGAAAGTGTAAACATTTATTTTAGTTTAGTTTGGTTTTGTTTTTTGCTCTGGAAAAGAGGACTAGACAATTCTGTCTATTTCCAGCCTTGTCCCGGGGATACAGATGGATGCCAGCTGACACCGAACCAGATTAAGCTGTTGGTATTTTAGTGAATGGGGACATTTGGCCAGGACACCAGGAAAATTCCCTTACTCTTTGGTAGGGGAGCTGCTGCTGCTCATTTCCCAGACCATCAGGCAAGATGGCCGATTCTGAGTTGGAGGACAATGAAGGTGCTCATGCTTTCTCCTGACTGTGGGTTTGTTGCGGGCACAGCCTCCAAACTGACTGGACTGGTCCAGAGGCTACAGAGGCCTTTCGGGATAATACAGATGCTGGCAGTGCCAGTATGCTGGGTCTGGTAACAAGACAAATGGAACCTGCCTTTATGGACATTGAAACAGGTGAAAATCCTCCATCACATGGAGCTCCTGATTTTGAATGAATACTGTCGTTGCTTTGGAAGCAGAGGAAAATGATTCAATGGAAACAGAGTTGAAGAGGGTGCTAGAAGAGAAGAAATGCCAGCTACTGAAACAAATTAGCTGATGAAAAGGAAAAATTCATAATGGCTGAGGCAGTCAACAGAAACTACTGACACAGCTGTGAGTACTCAACACACCTGTTCTGCCTTGACCAGTTCAAGAACAAGCAGGACCACAGCAATGACATTCATTAGGGCTCAAGAAACTTTTTGTGATAATATGTCTGGGTCCTTACCACAGCCCCAAAGTATGAATTCAAAAGAATGCATAGTGGGGAAAATGAGGCCCCTTGGTCAGTTTGGATGGCTTTGGAAGGAACGGGATTTATACAAGCTGAGAACAGATCCTGGTCACTCGATCCGATGGGTACAGCTGTACAAACCTTTCAGGATAACCTGCATTCTCCTCCTCCCATTGCTGTACAGTCAGTAATGCTGACTGAAGAGCAACACCGATTACCTGACTTGCCTTCTGCACTACCCAATTTAACAGCAGAAGCTGCTGTTGTAATGCAGCTTGCTTCTGATATTACTATGCCACACTGCTTGTTGCCTGATGACAACACTACAGTGTCCGATGCTGTGGAAACTGTGTCTGACACTTATGCTGCTGAGCCCCCTCTCGAAGGGACTTCCACAGACTTTGTTTCATCGGACCATCCACCTGTTAATGTGGATGATGGTAATCTGTCTGTAGGTCTCAGTGCACAGACTTTAAATGACCCTGCAAAGAGAACTTTTTTAAGCCCTTGTTTAGGATGTCTGATTTATTTAAAAATAGGGGTGCGCCAGCACCAAGAAAGAACACTTTCAGATTACTGTATTTTTATTTATTTATTTAGTTTTTGTTGACCAGGTAAGTGCACTAGACAAATCCTGCCTATTTTCAGGCACGACCCGGGGGAAGGGGATACAGATGAATGCCAACTGACCTTGAACCAGATTAAGCTGTTGGTGGTATTTTTAGTGAATGAGGGAAATTTGGCCAGGACACCGGGGAAATTCCCCTACTCTTTTTGATAAGTGGCATGGGATCTTTAACATCCACCTGAACTACCACCAATCCAGGCAGATGGGACCTCGGTTTAACGTCTCATCCGAAAGATGGCACCACAGAAGTGCAGCACCCCTCTCGTGCTGCACTGCAGTGTCAGTACTGGGATATTAACCCAAGTGCCAGATATGGGAACTGAACCCACAGCCCTCTGATCTCCTGACCTCAGAGGCAAGTGTGCTACCTACTGAGCCACTGACACTGCAATAAAGTGTATAAAGGTGGCCTGGATACCCCCCACCCCCACCCAACAGTTTCTATATAGTAAGATCTTTGTTGAAAAACTCCTTGAAGTTTTATGCTTGTGATGTACTGGTGCTTATCCATACTGATAATCATAACTATGATATTAGTTTCAAAACTGTGGAAGAGCTTGACAGATTCTGGGCTAAGTATAATACAGTGAAGGACACTCCCTTGCGGATACCCTTTTTTGACATCCCAATCACCAAACCAGCAGTATGAACCATAACTGTGCTTTTTAACTGTAGCCCTGGTGCCATGTCCCAATGGGCTACTACCCCTGCCTGCTGCCCTGAATACTGGTGGAGGGGGCTGGGTTCTGGTTTGGATGTTATAAAAAGGCTCAGCACCAACAGAAGAACTGTTTGCGTGGTGCCTCCACCCAGAGTAGCTTTTAAGTGGGTCTGATGGCAAATGACTACAACCCCCTGGGATGCTGTACCTACCCACCGGCCTGACCAGTGGTCCCACGCATGAATTACCATAAAACACCTTACTTTGCATTCAGTAGTACAATTGTTGGTGAGTGCTAATAATATGCTCTCAGTGACCACACTTACCAACAGAGTTCTGACTCTGCTATACACCCTGGTACCTGCAAGGAATAGTTAGTAGCAGTAACAGTGCATTTTACAGTTAGACACAGTAACCTGCCACTTGGTAATAATATGCTCATGGCCAGTTTTAACATTAACAATAAACTATTTATTTGGGGATTTGAACAAGGGGATGGATGTAAATCAGAAACATATTTAAAGTCACTCTTTAGCTGGCCCATCAAGCAGCGGTTGGATTTCCTCTTGCAATGCTGGTGACCGGGTTCGGGAACAGACTTGGGTCACTGGAGAGCTGGCTGGCGGGGAGTAAGGCTTGAGCGTCCTATGACTGCTTGCCTACTCCAGGGGGAGGGAGGGGATGTGGCTCACTATCTGGTACCCCCTGGCAGAGGCCGGGGAGACCAGCAGCGAAGCCCCAATGCACATGGGGGGGCGTGGTGAACGTCGGCTCTGCCCAGATGTTCATGGCACACCATGCCCCAGGGAGGAAAAGCAGAAAATCTGGCCTTCAGGTCTGCTGGATGATGGCTGCCTCACTCCTGTCAGCCCGAGATGCCCTGGCGCCTCCGAGTCCACCTCAGCAGCACTCGGGGACTGATGCCTAGTGCGCTGGTTGCCCCTCCTGGCATCTTCCCCCTCGGAGGAGAGGGACACCACCCGGCAAAGGGATACACTGAGCTACCCTTGGGTGGGCTGCGATTTGGGGTGAGAGAAGGGGGGTCAGGGCGAGGGGGTCGCAGGAGGTATGAGCAGCCGGAAGGAGTGCAGACCAGAGGCAAAGAAAGGAGGGATAAATAAAGAACACAAAAAAAAAGTCACTCTTTTGGTTTGGCAAAGCATTCAAATAACAAATTAGGTCCCCCTGGACAGTCCAGTTAAAGTCACTGGGTACTCAGAATCTAGCAGTTGCAGGCTTGGCACGTTGCAGCTGGTTGGCCAGCATTGTGGCCCTTAAACAAACAGATGTTAGTTTAATTCTTTAACACTTTTGTAGACTCAAAAGCAAACTTTTAAACCAAAGGAAATTTGTAATTCCCAGGTCTGATGGCCTGCACAACAGTTAAACAGCAGACTGGCCACTGAAGAACAAAGCAAGCTTAGCAAAACAACTTTAATATTGGTTGCAGGGGCAGGCCCTGAAATTATCGCACAGTACTGTGGTCTCTTGAGTAGATAGTGCAGTCAGACAGATTTGTCCTGGAGCCAGATTCGATCCTTAGGCTCTTGGCTGTAGGTGGCGATCTTTCATCCTTCTGGAACAGGACCAGCATACAGGGACCAGGGCTAACACGACTCACCCCCATGACAATGCCTATCCCATGAGATGGCCACTTATCCACACTGTGCTTTGTAGTGGTAGCTGACTCCCTGATCTGGCTTGGAAATGGTTCACATTTAAGCTGCAGCAATTGTCTCTTAGGCATCTCAATAACTGGGCTCCATATAAGTAGTTCAGTCTCTGTTGCAGCTTTAAATGCAGTACACAGCTTACTAAATTTGTAGTCTGCAGTCACTGGCAAGTAAACTGAAAACTTGTCTTCAAGTCTCCTTATAAAGCAGTTAGGCAGGTGGCAAATTCTGCAGCCCAGGCTATAACTTTAAGCAGTGGTCTCTGAGAAAGGATTCTTACTTTACAGCAATTCAGCTTGCCTGTTACCCACAGGCTCTGGTACAGTTCAGGCAGAAATAGCAGTTCTGACAAAACACACTACTTGTTTCAGTTTGGGAGGTTGCAGGATCTGTCTGCAAATTTAGCAGTTCAAAACAACCCACCTTGGGCTGTTACATGGTGAAGAGGTTAGCAGGCCTCCACACTTTCTCCTCAAAGCCAAACACAAAACCTCCTTCCTTTCTGGAAACCCTCTGAGAACTGTCCAGTTCAGCTGTCCTCCCTTAACTAAAGGAAGCACAATACTGTAATCCAATTGATGTAGGAGGCTGTCAATCACAGTTCTGGCATCCCGACTGGCTGAAAATGGTGACAAGAATTCAGTTCCTTATTTTTATCAGCAGCCATAGAAGGATCCAAACTAGGACCCCTTGAGTTCCAATTGGCTGAAGACAAGGTCAAAGTAACAAACATAGCTGCTGGATAGTAAATATGCTAATAGTCTAATTTTATTTTTAATTTTTTTTATTATGCTTTTTGGCCCCAAGCCGCTGGTAGCTGATAACTCAGCCCAGTCATAGACTTTGGCTTCCACCTCCATATTAAGATGAGATCCTCTGATACCCCTAGCTTGCCCCTAGGGTGGGGTTTGCTGCACTGACTCCCCAACAGTGCTGCAATGACAGAATTAGGTTGGAGGGCCAGCCAGGAGGCTAATTAAAGCTGAAGCGGGCTTCAGGAAGGGCGGCCGGCAGGCTGAAGAATTTTGGTGCCATTTTTCTTGGGGACGTAGATGTGCAATGAAGTCTAGCATCCACTCCACCCCTTGAAGCTCTCAGACGCCAGTCGCTTGCGGTACCCCCAGCCTCTGCCAGGGGTCTGTCAAGCACCAAATGTTCTCCCCACTCTCCCCCCCCCAGAGAAAGACAGCAATCCTGGGAATGCTCCATCCTTCTTCTCCCAGCCGGCCCTCCAATGACTTTGGTCCATTCCCGAACCTGGGTAGCCAGCATTGCAAGTGGAAATCCAACCACTGCACTAATGAGCTGGCCTGAACAGTCTAATTTTAAAGTCAATTTTATATACACACAGTTTAGTTTTAGAAATAAATATTTAAAGCATCTGATAGAGCTCCCTCTGCACTAATAAGTGACTGCAGAGTGGAGTCTGAAAGATTGCTGCCCAGCCAGTTACAAGCTTCAGTTTACTCAGACCCAGAATAGGCTATGCACAGTATATACAGGGACTGAACTTCTTAAAGCTACAGCACGATGGCATCATCACGCACATTTGTGCAGGAGCTATGGACACAGCAATACTTTACAAGGATTTACACTCACATTACTGGATATTAGCCCAGATTCAAAGGCAGAACACAGAGCTGGACCATGGCCAGGTGGAGAGCAAAAGGAGAGTCTGGAAGACAACTTAAGGTAAGCCCCACCATTTTTGGGGGGGGGTTACACTCTGCCCTGCCTAGGAAAACTTGGCATCCCCACCAAGTACATAATAAACTGGCAGTCACAGACAATAATACTGTACATATGTACAAAGTCTAGCTAGACATTAAATAACTATCTACACACTGACAGTCAGAATAGAAAGCATCACTGAGTTTGTCATTATGCTTTGTTCCGCTATCATTACTTCAATGCATGTTATGTATTTCTTATCTACACTAAATATGATGTCAGTGGACAACTGAATGTGTATGATTCTGTATTGTACTTTACATCCTTTTCCCCCCAATAAAATGCCTTTACTCTTTTTGAGAAGTGCCATGAGATCCTTAACATCCACCTGAACCACCACCAAAACAAGCAGATGGGACTTCTGTTTATCGTCTCATCCTAAAGCCGACACCTCAGGAATGCAGCACCCCCCACATGCTTCACTACAGTGTCAGTATTGGGATTTAACTCAAGTGCCTGGTGTGGTAATAGAACCCACAGTCTTCTGATCTTAAAGCCTCAGAGGCGAGTGTGCAACCTGCTGAGCCACTGACACTATTTAAGTGAGGGATTCCTGGTGTAGAAAACAGTACAGTTGTTCCTTGAAAGTTCATCTGCTCCCTACTGCTTCTTCCCAACCTGATGAAATAATACTATGCTTATGAAAGAAGTTATTCCCATGGCAACAGACTGTGATGGCACAACAGAACATTCTAATTTCAAGTAGGAATAAGCTACAGAGACAAATAAACTCTATGGTATGGGAGGAGGAGTCTCTTCCAAAACTGTGCCATGTCTTGTTCATTACTCAATCACAGAGGTCTTGAAGAGACATACTGTAGTCCTCTGCAGTACTGTCAAGCCACTGGGAAAGCCCCAGGTCCACCAAGTTTTAGTTACTGCAGAGAATCATGGTGGCTGGCTTATGGTGATGGTTGAGAACTACTGCACAAGTCATTATCACATGGGCAAGAAATCCTGAAATATAACTGAAGGAATCCAGTCAATCAGATCAGTGGTTCACACCCTTCTACCATCCCAAATTATGAGTGTGTCCAAAGTTTTACCCCTCAAAACTGCTTCATCCAACATGGAGAGGGTGCTGTTCCAAAAGATGATACTGTCTCACATCATTAACACATACGCTACAAGCAAAAATCCATAATCGGTGAACTAAATCAAATTTTACAAAAATAAGTGCACTCATTTCCATAGTGTTCTGAGATTGTACAGTGTATATCATCCATGTTTGATGCACATTCCCACGTGTTGGGGGACAGTATCCCAGATGTCAGGGTTCAAATCCTGCCAGTACCCAACTCATTCTAGTACCGAGTCATTAGGCTTAAACACAAAAGTTACCTACCATAGCCAGTCCATTGGTGCAGCCATAGGGCTTCAACTCATGATGCCACTGACCTGGGTTTGAGAAAAAGCCAGTGTCATCAAAGGACAGATGTGGGGAGGAGGATAGAGTATCCCAGAGGATGCTCTCTAGGAGGGAGGGCCACCATCTTTTCTGCAATATTGCCACCTGTGTGACCCCAGGTGGCAATGAAGTGCAGGAGGCTGACTAGGAGGGAAAGACATCAGATGGAGACCTATGCCATGCATGCACTGGCCCTCCCCTTATGTGCTGATGTCTTCATGGGTATGGGACAGAAACTGGAACAGTGTGGCCTGACACCAGCTTCTTAACAGACTCTAGAACATCGGGGCTGGTCCCCACCTCTTCTTAAGTTGCCTGACAGATTGCATGCTGTGTTTAGGGGTATAGCTGAGTCCACAAATTGAGGGGACTGTGGCCTGGTCAAGACACCGAGATCCCTAGCTACTATAAGATTTCTGAAAAACTGTTTGGGTTCCAGAAATCGAGGGGTTTGAAGCCCTGCTCAAGGCATGCTGGATCTTGTATGTGGTACAAGGATCTCAGAAAAACTATTTGAGCTGCAGAAACTGCGTGGTCAGTGGATTGGTCAAGGCACGCTGAATCCTTGAAGTACAGAGGACTTCTGAAGAACTGTTTAGGTTCCATAGACCCGCTGGTCCATGGCCTGATCAAGAGCACGCTGGATCACTTGCAGTACAGAGGATTCATGAAAAACTGTTTAGGTTCCAGAAATTCAAGGATCCATAGCCTAGTCAAGGGATGCCGATCCTTGTAGTACAGAAGGATTCCTGAAGAACTGTTTAGGTTCCCAAAACCATGGGGTCCATGTCCAATGATGTGCAGGATCCCTTGCAGTACAGAGGATTTGGAAGAACAGTTTACGTTCCCATAACCACGGGGTCCATGTCCTAGTGATGGCATGCTGGATCACTTGCGAGTACATATGATTTCAGAACTGCTAAGGTTCCAGAAGCCATGGGGTCTGTGGCCTGATCAAGGCATGCTGTATCCCTTGCAGTACAGAGGATTTCTGTAAAACTGTTTGGATTCCAGAAATCGAGGGGCCAATGGCCTGGTCAAGGCACGCTGGATCCCTTGCAGTACAGAGGATTTCTGAAAACCTGTTTAGGTTCCAGAAACTGAGGGGTCCATGACCTGGTCAAGGCATGCTGGATCCCTTGCAGTACAGAGGATTTCTGAAAACCTGTTCAGGTTCCATAAATCGAGGGCTCCATGGCCTGGTCAAGGCATGCTGGATACCTTGCAGTACAGAGGATTTCTGAAAAGCAGTTTAGGTTCGAAATCATGGAGTCCATGGCCTGAGTAAGGCATGACATCACTTGCAAGTACAACCAAATTTCTGAAGAACTGTTTGAGGTTCCAGAAACTGCAGGGGTGCATGGCCTGGTCAAGGCACGCGGATCCATTGCAGTACAGAGGATTTCTGAGAAACTGGTTGGGTTCTCAAAACCACAGGGTCCATGGCCTGGAGAGACTCACTGGAACCCTTACAGTACAGAGAGGATTTCTGAAGGACTGTATGGGTTCCAAAACCCACGAGGTCCATGGCCTGGTGAAAACACGCTGGATCCTTGCCGTACAGAGGATTTCTGAAGAACTGTTCAGGTTCCAGAAACCACAGGCTCTGTGGCCTGGTGTACGCATGCTGGATCCCTTGCAATACAAAGGATTTCAGAAGAACTGTTTAGGTTCCAGAAACTACTGGGTCCATGCCTGGTAAAAGCACGCTGGATCCCTTGCAGTACGGAGGATTTCTGAAGAACTGTTTAGGTTTCAGAAACCTCGGGGTCCACGGCCTGGTCAAGGAACACTGGATCCCTTGCAGTAGAGAGGATTTATGAAAAGCTGTTTAGGTTCCAGAAATCGAGGGGTCTATGGCCTAGTCAAGGCGTGCTGGATCCCGTGCAGTACAGAGGATTTCTGAAAAGCTGTTTAGGTTCCATAAATCGAGGTGTGCATGGACTGGTCAAGGCACACTGGATCCCGTTCAGAACAGAGGATTTCTGAAAAGCTGTCTAGGTTCCAGAAATCCAGGGGTTCGTGGCCTGGTCAAGGCATGCTGGATCCTTTGCAGTACTGAGGATTTCTGAAATGCTGTTTAGGTTCCAGAAATCGAGGGGTCTATGGCCTGGTCAAGGCATGCTGGATCCATTGCAGTACAAAGGATTTCTGAAAGGCTGTTTTCATTCCAGAAATTGAGGGGTCCGTGGCCTGGTCAAGGCACGCTGGATCCCATGTGGTACAGAGGATTTCTGAAAGCTGTTTCGGTTTGAAATCGAGGGGTCTTTCACCTGGTCAAGGCACACTGGTTCAATTGTGGTACAGCAGATTTGTGAAAAACTGTTTAGGTTCCAGAAATTGAGGGGACCGTGGCCTGGTCATGGCATGATGGATCCCATCCAGTAAAGAGGATTTCTGAAGAACTGTTTAGGTTTCGGAAACCGTGAGGTCTGTGGCCTGGTCAAGGCATGCTGGATCCCTGGCAGTACAGAGTATTCGTGCAAAACTGTTTTGGTTCCAGAAATCGATGGGTCAGTGGCCTGATCAAGGCACAATGGACCCCTTGCAGTAGAGAGGATTTCTGAAAAACTATTTAGGTTCCAGAAATCTAGTGGTTCATGGCCTAGTCAAGGCATGATGGATCCCTTGTGGTACAGAGGATTTCTGAAAAACTCCTTAGGTTCCAGAAATTGTGGGGTCCGTGGCCTGGACAAGGGACGCTGGATTAATTGCAGTACAGAGGATTTCTGAAAAACTGTTTAGGTTCCTGAAAATGAGAGGACCGTGGCCAGGTAATGGCATGCTGGATCCCTTGTGGTACAGAGGATTTCTGAAAAGCTGTTTTCATTCCAGAAAGTGAGGGGTCAATGGCCTGGTCAAGGCATGCTGGATTCCGTGCAGTACAATGGATTTCTGGAAAACTATTTACATTTCAGAAATCGAGGGTTCCATGGCCTGGACAAGGCATGCTGGATCCCTTGCTCTACAGAGGATTAATGAAGAAGTTTTTAGGTTCCAGAAATCGAGGGGTCCGTGGTCTGGTCAAGGCACGCTGGATTTATTGCGGTACAGAGGATTTCTCAAAAACTGTTATGTTCCTGAAATTGAGGGGACCATGGCCTGGTCATGGCATGATGGATACCTTGCCGAACAACGGATTTCTGAAGAACTGTTTAGGTTCCAGAAACCACACGGTCTGTGCCCTGGTGAAGACATCCTGGATCCCTTGCAGTACAGAGGATTTCTGAAGAACTGTTAAGGTTCCAGAAACCACGGGGTCCATGGCCTGGTCAAGGCACGCTGGATCCCTTGAAGTACAGTGGATTTCTGAAGATCTGTTTAGGTTCCAGGAACTACGGTGTCTGTGGCCTGGTCAAGGCACCCTGGATCCCTTGCAGTGCAGCAGATTTCTGTAGAACTATTTAGATTCCAGTATTCATGAGGGCCATGGCCTGGTCAGGGAATGCTGAATCCATTGCGGTACCGAGGATTTCTGAAAAACTGTTTAGGTTTCCAGAAATTGAGTGTCCATGGCCTCAATCATGTACGCTGGATCCCCTTGCAGTACAGAAGATTTGAAAACTGTTTTGGTTACAGAAATTAAGGGGTCCGGTGGCCAAGACAAGAGACACTGGATCCCTAGTAGTACAGAGGATTTCTGGAAAATCTGTTTAGGTTCCAGGAAATCGAGTGGTCCGAGGGCCTAGTCAAGGGACACTGGATCCCTATGGGTACAGAGGATGTCTGAAAAACTGCTTAGGTTTCAGAAATTGAGGGGCCCGTAGCTCTGGTCAAGATGGGCAGGATTAGTTCCGCGTACAGTGGATTTCTGAAGAACTGTTTAGGTTCCAGAAACCGAAGGTTCTGTGTCAAAGCGAACACCATAATCCTTGCAGTACAGAGGTTTCTGAAGAACTGTTTAGCTTCAGAGAACAGCAGGGGTCCATGGCCTGGGTGAGGCACACTGGACCCTTAGCCTGTACAGGGATTTCTGAAAAGCTCTTTAGGTTCCAAAAATTGAGGGCTCCATGGCCTGGTCAAGGCACGCTGGATCCCTTGCAGTACATCGGATTTCTGAAGATCTGTTTAGGTTCCAGAAACAGCAGTGTCTGTGGCCTGGTCAAGGCATGCTGGATCCCCTGCAGTACAGCAGATTTATGAAGAACTGTTTAGGTTCCAGAAATTATCGGGTCTTTGGCCTGGTCAAGGCACACTGGATCCCTTGCAGTTCAGAGGATTTCTGAAGAACTGTTTAGATTCCAGAATTCACGAGGTCCATGGCCTGGTCAAGGCACGATCAATCCCTTGCGGTAGCGAGGATTTCTGAAAAACTGTTTAGGTTCCAGAAATCAAGGTGTTCATAACAAGGTATAACCACGCTGGATCACTTGCGGTACAGAGGATTTCTGAAAAACTCTTTAGGTTCCAGAAATCGAGGGGTCTTTGGCCTAGTCAAGGGACACTGGATCACTTGTGGTACAGAGGATTTCTGAAAAGTTGTTTAGGTTCCAGAAATCGAGGGGTCTTTGGTCTAGTCAAGGGACACTGGATCACTTGTGGTACAGAGGATTTCTGAAAAGTTGTTTAGGTTCCAGAAATGGAGGGGTCCATGGCCTAGTCAAGGTGCAGATGGATCCCTTGCTGGCCTGAGAGGATTTCTGAAAAACTGCTTGGGTTCAAGAAATCGAGGGCATCAGTGGCCCGGGTCAAGACAGGCAGGATTAATTGTGAGTGCAGTTTCTGAAGAACTGTTTAGATTCCAGAAAACCATGGGTCTGTGCCCTGGTGAAGGCATACTGCATCCCTTGCAGTACAGAGGATTTCTGAAGAACTGTTTAGGTTCCACAAACTGCAGGGTCAATGGCCTGGTGAAGACACGCTGGATCCCTTGCAGTACAGAGGATTTCTGAAGAACTGTTTAGGTTACAGAAATCACGGGGTCCATGGCAGTGGGAATGCACGCAGGATCCCTTGCAGTATAGAGCATTTCTTAAGAACTGTTTAGGTTCCAGAAATCGAGAGAGGTTCATGGCCTGAATCAAAGCATGCTACATCCCATGCCTACAAAGTTTCTGAAAAACTGTTTAGGTTCCAGAAATTGAGTGGTCCATAGCCAGGTCAAGGCACACTGGATCACTTGCAGTACCAGAGGTTTCTGAGAAACTCTTTAGGTTCCAGAAAACGAGGGATCTGAGGCCTGGTCAAGGCACGCTGGACCCCTTGCGTTACAGAAGTTTCTGAAAAAATGTTTAGTTTCCAGAAATCGAGGGGTCTGTCACCTGGTCAAGGCACGCTGGATAGAAGTGCAGTACCTTGGCCGGATTTCTGAAGAACTGTTTTAGGTTCCTGAAATCGAGGGACTGTGACCTGGTCAAGCCACGCAGGATCCCTAGCACTATATAAGATTTCTGAAAACTGTGTTTGGGTTCAGAAATCGAGGGGGTTCAATAAGCCTGCTCAAGGCATGCTGGATCCCGTCACGGTACAGAGGATCTCACAAACTGTTTAGGCTACAGAAACTGCATGGTCAGTGGCCTGGATAAGACACGCTGGATCCTGCAGTACAGAGGGACTTCTGAAGAACTGTTTGGGTTCCAGAGACAAGTAGGGTCCCATGGCCTGATCAAAGACACGCTGGATCACTTACAGTAGAGGATTCCTGAAAACTGTTTGGGTTTGAAATCGGTCATTGGCCTAATCAGGGACACTGGATCACTTAATGGTACAGGGATTTCTGAAAAGTTGTTTAAGGTTCCAGAAATGGAGGGGTCATGGCCTAGTCAAAATGCGATGGATCCACTGCTGTACAAGAGGATTTCTGAAAAACTGCTTGGGTTCAGAAATCGAGGCATCTGTGGTTTGGTCGAACAGGCAGGATTAATTGCGATGTGGATCTCGAAGAACTGTTTAGATTCCAGAAACCAAGAGGTCTGTGCCTAGTGAAGGCACCTGCATCCCTTGCAGTACAGAGGATTTCTGAAGAACTGTTTGGGTTCCACAAACTGCAGGGGTTAATGGCCTGGGTGAAGCACGCTGGATCCCTTGCGGTACAGAGTTTCTGAAGAACTATTTGGGTTACAAAACCACGAGGGTCCATGGCATTGGAATGCATGCAGGATCTCTTGCAGTATAGAGCATTTCTTAAGAACTGTTTAGGTTCCAGAAATCGAGGTCCATAGCCTGGTCAAGGCATGACTAAGTCCCATGCCCTACAAGGATTTCTGAGAAAACTGTTTGGGTTCAGAAATTAGTCCATGTGTGGCCAGGTCAAGGCACACTGGATCACTTGCAGTACAAGGTTCCTGAGAAACTCTTTGGGTTCCAGAAAGCAAGGGATCTGAAGAGCCTGGTCAAGGCACGCTGGACCCCTTGGCGTTACAGAGGATTTCTGAAAAACTGTTTACTTTCCAGAAATGGAGGGTCCATGGCCGAATCAGGCGATGGATCCTTGCTGTACAAGTTTCTGAAAACTTCTTGGGTTCCAAAATCCCGGGGCATCTGTGGCTTGGTCAAGACAGGCAGGATTAATGCTGATGCGGCGGTTCTCTGAAGAACTGTTTAGATTCCAGAAACTGCAGGGTCTGTGCCCTGGTGAAGGCACACTGCATCCCTTGCAGTACAGAGGATTTCTGAAGAACTGTTTAGGTTCCACAAACTGCAGGGTCAATGGCCTGGTGAAGACACGCTGGATCCCTTGCAGTACAGAGGATTTCTGAAGAACTGTTTAGGTTACAGAAACCACGGGGTCCATGACATTGGGAATGCATGCAGGATCTCTTGCAGTATAGAACATTTCTTAAGAACTGTTTAGGTTCCAGAAATCGAGGGTTCATGTGGCCTGGTCAAGAGCACTGCATCCCATGCCTACAAAGTTTCCTGAAAAACTGTTTGGGTTCCAGAAATCGAGGGGGTCCATAGCCAGAGTCAAGGCACACTGGATCCCTTGCAGTACAGAGGATTTCTGAGAAACTCTTTAGGTTCCAGAAAATGAGGGATCTGAGGCCTGGCCAAGGCACGCTGGACCCCTTTGTTACAGAGGATTTCTGAAAACTGTTTAGTTTCCAGAAATCGAGGGGTCTGTCACCTGGTCAAGGCACGCTGGATAAATTGCAGTACAGCGGATTTCTGAAGAACTGTTTAGGTTCCTGAAATCGAGGGGACTGTGGCCTGGTCAAGCCACGCAGGATCCCTAGCACTATATAAGATTTCTGAAAAACTGTTTAGGTTCCAGAAATCGAGGGGGTTTGTGGCCTGCTCAAGGCATGCTGGATCCCGTGCGGTACAGAGGATCTCTGAAAAACTGTTTAGGCTGCAGAAACTGCATGGTCAGTGGCCTGGATAAGGCACGCTGGATCCCTTGCAGTACAGAGGACTTCTGAAGAACTGTTTAGGTTCCAGAGACCGTGGGGTCCATGGCCTGATCAAGGCACGCTGGATCACTTGCAGTACAGAGGATTCCTGAAAAACTGTTTAGGTTCCAGAAATCGAGGGGTCTTTGGCCTAGTCAAGGGACACTGGATCACTTGTGGTACAGAGGATTTCTGAAAAGTTGTTTAGGTTCCAGAAATGGAGGGGTCCATGGCCTAGTCAAGGTACGATGGATCCCTTGCTGTACAGAGGATTTCTGAAAAACTGCTTGGGTTCCAGAAATCGAGGCATCAGTGACTGGTCAAGACAGGCAGGATTAATTCTTGATGCGGCCGGATTTCTGAAGAACTGTTTTAGATTCCAGAAACAAGGGGTCTGTGCCTGAGTGAAGGCACACTGCATCCCTAGCAGTACAGAGGATTTCTGAAGAACTGTTTAGGTTCCACAAACTGCAGGGTCAATGGCCTGGTGAAGACACGCTGGATCCCTTGCAGTACAGAGGATTTCTGAAGAACTGTTTAGGTTACAGAAACCACGGGGTCCATGGCATTGGGAATGCATGCAGGATCTCTTGCAGTATAGAACATTTCTTAAGAACTGTTTAGGTTCCAGAAATCGAGGGGTTCATGGCCTGGTCAAGGCATGCTGCATCCCATGCCCTACAAAGGATTTCTGAAAAACTGTTTAGGTTCCAGAAATCGAAGGGTCCATGGCCAGGTCAAGGCACACTGGATCACTTGCAGTACAGAGGATTTCTGAGAAACTCTTTAGGTTCCAGAAAACGAGGGATCTGAAGCTGGCCAACAACCACGCTGGACCTGCGTTACTAGAGTTTCTGAAAAACTGTTTAGTTCCAGAAATCGGGGGTCTATCACCTGGTCAAGGCACGCTGGATAAATTGCAGTACAGCGGATTTCTGAAGAACTGTTTAGGTTCCTGAAATCGAGGGGACTGTGGCCTGGTCAAGCCACGCAGGATCCCTAGCACTATATAAGATTTCTGAAAAACTGTTTAGGTTCCAGAAATCGAGAGGTTTGTGGCCTGCTCAAGGCATGCTGGATACCGTGCGGTACAGAGGATCTCTGAAAAACTGTTTAGGCTGCAGAAACTGCATGGTCATTGGCCTGGATAAGGCATGCTGGATCCCTTGCAGTACAGAGGACTTCTGAAGAATTGTTGAGGTTCCAAGACCGTGGGGTCCATGGCCTGATCAAGGCACGCTGGATCACTTGCAGTACAGAGGATTCCTGAAAAACTGTTTGGGTTCCAGAAATCGGGGAACATGGCCTGGTCAAGGCACGCTGGACCCCTTTGTGGTACATAGGTAGGATCAAACTGTTTAGGTTCCAGGAAATCTGAGGGGCCCATGGCCTGGCCAAGGCACACTGATCCTTGCGGTACAGAGGATTTCTGAAAAACAGTTAGATTCCTGAAATCGAGGGGACCGTGGCCTGGTCAAGGCATACTGGATCCCTTGCAATACAGAGGATTCTGAAGAAATGTTTAGGTTCCATAAATTGAGGCATCCATGGCCTGGTCAATGCACGCTGGATCCCTTGTAGTACAGAGGATTTGTGAAAAGCTGTTTAGGTTCCTGAAATTGAGGAGTCCGTGGTCTGGTTAAGGCACGCTGGATCCCTTGCAGTACAGAGGAATTCTGAAAAACTGTTAAGCTTCCAGAAATTGCGGGGTCTGTGGCCTAGTCAAGGAACGCTGGATCCCTTACAGTACAGAGAATTTCGGAAAAGCTTTTTAGCTTCTAGAAATTGTGGGGTCTGTGGCCTGGTTAAGGCACGCTGGATCCCTTGCAGTGCCGAGGATTTCGGAAGAACTGTTTTGGTTCCAGAAATCATGGGTTCCATTGCCTGGCCAAAGCCCACAGGATCCATTGCAGTACTGAGGATTTCTGAAGAGCAGTTTAGGTTCCAGAAATCGAGGGGACCAAGGCCTGGTCAAGGCACACTGGATCCCCTGCTGTACAGAGGATTTCTGAAAAACTGCTTAGGTTCCAGAAATCGAGGGGTCAATGGCCTCTTCAAGGCATGCTGGATTAATTGCAGTAAAGAGGATTTCTGAAGAACAGTTTAGGTTCTAGAAATCATGGGGTGTGTGTGGCCTGGTCATGGAACGCTGGATCCCTTGCAGTACAGAGGATTTCTGAAGAACTCTTTAAGTTCCAGAAATCGCAGTGTCTGTGGTCTGGTCAAGCACGCTGGTTCCCTTCCAGGATCACAGATTTCTGAAGAACTGTTTAGGTTCCAGAAACTGTGGGTTCTGTAGCCTGATCAAGGCACGCTTTATCCCTTGCAGTACAGAGGATTTCTGAAGAAATGTTTAGGTTACATAAATTGCGGTGTCCATGGCCTGGTCAAGGCACGCTGGATCCCTTGCAGTACAGAGGATTTCTGAAAAGCTGTTTAGGTTCCTGAAATCAAGGAGTCCTTGGTCTGGTCAAGGCACGCTGGATCCCTTGCAGTACAGAGGAATTCTGAAAAGCTGTTCAGGTTCCAGAAATTGCGGGGTCTGTGGCCTAGTCAAGGAACGCTGGATCCCTTGCAGTACAGAGGATTTCTGAAAAGCTGTTTAGCTTCTAGAAATTGTGGGGTCCATGGCCTGGTTAAGGCACGCTGGATCCCTTGCAGTACAGAGGATTTCTGAAGAACTGTTTAGGTTCCAGAAACCGCAGGATCTGGGGCCAGAGCTAGGCATGCTGGATCCCTTGCAGTACAGATGATTTCTGAAGAACTGTTTAGGTTCCAGAAACCGCAGGATCTGGGGCCAGAGCTAGGCATGCTGGATCCCTTGCAGTACAGGGGATTCCTGAGAAACTGTTTAGGTTCCAGAAACCACAGGGTCTGTGGCCTGGTCAAAGCACACTGGATCCCTTGCAGTACACAGGATTCTGGAAGAACTGTATAGGTTCCAGAAACCACAGGGTCCATGTCCTAGTGATAGCACGCTGGATCCCTTGCAGTCCAGAGGCCTTCTGAAAAAATGGTTTAGGTTCCAGAAACTGCGGGGTCCATGGTCTGGTCAAGGGACGCTGGATCCCTTGCAGTACAGAAGATTTCTGAAGAACTGTATAGGTTCTAGAAACTGCCGGGTCCATGGCCTGGTCAAGACACGCTGGATCCACTGCAGTACAGAGGATTTCTAAAGAGCTGTTTAGCTTCCAAAAACCACAGGGTCCATGGCCTGATCAAGGCATGCTGAATCACTTGCAGTAAAGGATTTCCTGAAAAACCAGCGGGTTCCAGAAACTGCAAGGTCCATGGCCTGGTCAAGGCATGCTGGATCCTAGCAGTACATAGGATTTCGAAGAACTGTTAATGTTCAAGAAACACGTGGTGTCATGGCCTGGTCAAGGCATGCTGGATCACTGCAGTACGAGAGGATTTTGAAGAACTCTTTACGTTCCCAAAACCACGGGGTCCATGGCCTAGTGATGTCATGCTGGATCCCTTGCAGTACATATGATTTCTGAAGAACTGTTTAGGTTCCAGAAACCATGGGGTCTGTGGCCTGATCAAGGCACACTGTATCCCTTGCACTACAGAGGATTACTGAAGAAATGTTTAGGTTCCATAAATTGTGGCATCCATGGCCTGGTCTAGGCATGTTGAATCCCTTGCAGTGCAGAGGATTTCTGTTAAGCTGTTTAGGTTCCTGAAAGCGAGGAGTCTGTGGCCTGGTCAAGGCATGCTGGATCCCTTGCAGTACAGAGGAATTCTGAAAAGCTGTTTAGGTTCCAGAAATTGCGGGGTCTGTGGCCTAGTTTAGGAACTCTGGATCCCTTGCAGTACAGAGGATTTCTGAAAAGCTATTTAGCTTCTAGAAATTGTGGGGGTCCATGGCCTGGTTAAGGCACACTGGATCCCTTGCAGTACAGAGGATTTCTGAAGAACAGTTTAGGTTCCAGAAATCGCGGGGTCCATTGCCTGGCCAAAGCCCACAGGATCCCTTGCAGTACTGAGGATTTCTGAAGAACAGTTTAGGGTCCAGAAATCGAGGGGAACATGGCCTGGTCAAGGCACGCTGGATCCCTTGTGGTACAGAGGATTTCAGAAAAACTGTTTAGGTTCCAGAAATCGAGGGGTCTGAGGCCTGGTCAAGGCACCCTGGATCCCCTGCGGTACAGATGATTTCTGAAAAACTGCTTAGGTTCCAGATACCGAGCGGTCAATGGCCTTGTCAGGGAATGCTGGATTAATTGTGGTACAGAGGATTTCTGAAGAACAGTTTAGGTTCCAAAAAATTGTGGGGTGTGTGGCCTGGTCATGGAACGCTGGATCCCTTGCAGTACAGAGGATTTCTGAAGAACTCTTTAAGTTCCAGAAATCACAGCGTCTGTGGTCTGGTCAAGCATGCTGGATCCCTTCTAGGACAGCAGATTTCTGAACAACTGTTTGGTTCCAGAAATCGCGATGTCCATGGCCTGGCAAGGCACACTCCATCCCTTGCAGTACAGGGGATTTCTGAAGAACTGCTTAGGTTCCAGAAACCACAGGGTCTGTGGCCTGATCAAGGCATGCTGGATCCCTTGCAGTACAGAGAATTTCTGAAGAACTGTTTAGGTTCCAGAAACCGAGGGGTCCATGGCAAGAGCTAGGCATGCTGGATCCCTTGCAGTACAGGGGATTCCTGAGAAACTGTTTAGGTTCCAGAAACCGCAGGGTCTGTGGCCTAGTCAGGGCATGCTGGATCCCTTGCAGTACACAGGATTCCTGAAGAACTGTGTAGATTCCAGAAACTCGTGGTCTATGGCCTGGAGTGAGGCATGCTGGATCCTTTGCAGTACAGAGGATTTCATAGAACTGTTTAGGTTCCAGAAACCGCAGGGTCCATGCCCTAGTAATGGCACACTGGATCCCTTGCAGTACAGAGGACTTCTGAAGAATGGTTTAGGTTCCAGAAAGTGCAGGGTCCATGGTCTGGTCAAGGGACACTGGATCCCTTGCAGTACCGAAGATTTCTGAAGAACTGTATAGGTTCCAGAAACTGCCAGGTCCGTGGCCTGGTGAAGTCACGCTGGATCCATTGCAGTACAGAGGATTTCTAAAGAGCTGTTTAGCTTCCAGAAACCACGGGGTCCATGGCCTGATCAAGGCATGCTGAATCCCTTGCAGTAAAAAGGATTTCTGAAAAACTGTTTAGGTTCCAGAAACCGCAAGGTCCATGGCCTGGTCAAGGCATGCTGGATCCCTAGCAGTACATAGGATTTCAGAAGAACTATTAAGGTTCCAGAAACTGTGGTGTCTGTGGCCTAGTCAAGGCATGCTGGATCCCTTGCAGTACAGAGGATTTCTGAGGAAGTGTTTAGGTTCCAGAAACCGCAAGGTCCATGGCCTGGTCATGGCATGTGGGATCCCTTGCAGTATAGAGGATTTCTGAAGAACTGTTTAGGTTCCGGAAATCACAGGGTGTTTGGCCTGGTCAAGTCATGCAGGATACCTTGCAGTACAGTGGATTCCTGAAAAACTGTTTTGGTTCCAGAAATAGAGGAGTCTGTGGCCTGGTCCAGGCACGCTGGATCCCTTACGGTACAGAGGATTCCTGAAAAACTGTTTAGGTTCCAGTAATTGAGGGGTCTGTGGCCTGGTCAAAGCACACTGGATCCCTTGTGGTACAGGGGATTTCTGAAAAACTGTTTAGGTTCCAGAAATCGAGGAGTCCATGGCCTGGTCAATGCATGCTGGATCCCTTGCGGTACAGATGATTTCCTGAAACTCTGCCTTAATTTGCAGAAATCAAGGGGTCCATGGCCTGGTCAAGGCACGCTGGATCCTCTGCGGTACAGAGGATTTCTCAAAAAGGGTTTAGGTTCCAGAAATCGTGGGCTCCATGGTCTGGCTCAGGCATGCTGGATCCCTTACAGTACAGCGGATTTCTGAAGAACTGTTTAGGTTACAGAAATCGACGGGTCTGTGGCCTGGTCAAGGCATGCTGGATCCCTTGCAGTACAGCGAATTTCTGAAGAATTGTTTAGGTTGCAGAAATTGCGAGGTCCATGGCCTGATCAAGGCACGCTGGATCCCTTGCAGTACAGATGATTTCTGAAGAACTGTTTAGATTCCAGAAACCATGATGTCCATGGCCTGGTGAAGGCACACTGTATTCCTTGCAGTACAGAGGATTTCTGAAAAACTGTTTAGGTTCCAGAAATTGAGGGGTCCGTGCCCTGGTCAAGGCATGTTGGATCCCTAGCACTACAGATTTTTTCTGAAAAGCTGTTTAGGCTCCAGAAATCGATGGATCCATGCCCTGGTCATGGCACTCTGAATCTCTTGCAGTACAGTGGATTTCTGAAAAGCTGTTTAGGTTCCACAAATCTAGGGGTCCATGGCCTGGTCAAGGCATGCTGGATCCCTTGCAGTACAGAGGATTTCTGAAAAGCTGCTTAGGTTCCAGAAATCACGGGGTCTGTGGCCTGCTGAAGGCATGCTGGATCCCTTGCAGTACGGTGGATTTCTGAAAAACTGTTTAGGTTCCAGAAATAGAGGGGTCCGTGGCCTGGTCCAGGCACGCTGGATCCCTTCCTGTACAGAGGATTCCAGAAAAACTGTTTAGGTTCCAGTAATTGAGGGGTCCGTTGCCAGGTCAAGTCACACTGGATCCCTTGTGGTACAGAGGATTTGTAAAAAAACTGTTTAGGTTCCAGAAATCGAGGGGTCCGTGGCACTGGTAATGGCATGCTGGATCCCTAGCGGTACAGCCGATTTCTGAAAAACTGTTTAGGTTCCAGAAATCGTGGAGTCTGTGGCCTGGTCAAGGCACACTGGATCCCTTGTCGTACATAGGATTTCTGAAAAACTGCTTAGGTTGCAGAAATCAAGAGGTCCGTGGCCTGATCAAGGCATGCTGAATCCCTTGCAGTAAGGAGGATTTCTGAAAAACTGTTTAGGTTCCAGAAACCGCAAGGTCCATGGCCTGGTCAAGGCATGCTGGATCCCTAGCAGTACATAGGATTTCGGAAGAACTGTTAATGTTCCAGAAACCATGGTGTCTGTGGCTTGGTCAAGACATGCTGGATCCCTTGCAGTACAGAGGATTTTGGAAGAACTCTTTATGTTCCCAAAACCGCGGGGTCCATGTCCTAGTGATGTCATGCAGGATCCCTTGCAGTACATATGATTTTTGAAGAACTGTTTAGGTTCCAGAAACTGTGGGTACTGTGGCCTGATCAAGGCATGCTGTATCCCTTGCACTACAGAGGATTACTGAAGAAATGTTTAGGTTCCATAAATTGTGGCATCCATGGCCTGGTCTAGGCACGTTGGATCCCTTGCAGTGCAGAGGATTTCTGTAAAGCTGTTTAGGTTCCTGAAATCGTGGAGTCTGTGGCCTGGTCGAGGCATGCTGGATCCCTTGCAGTACAGAGGAATTCTGAAAAGCTGTTTAGGTTCCAGAAATTGTGGGGTCTGTGGCCTAGTCAAGGAACTCTGGATCCCTTGCAGTACAGAGGATTTCTGAAAAGCTGTTTATCTTCTAGAAATTGTGGTGTCCATGGCCTGGTTAAGGCACACTGGATCCCTTGCAGTACAGAGGATTTCTGAAGAACTGTTTTGGTTCCAGAAATCACTGGGTCCGTGGCCTGGCCAAAGCACGCAGGATCCCTTGCAGTACGGAGGATTTCTGAAGAACAGTTTAGGTTCCAGAAATTGAGGGGAACATGGCCTGGTCAAGGCACGATGGATCCCTTGTGGTACAGAGGATTTCTGAAAAACTGTTTAGGTTCCAGAAATCGAGGGGTCTGAGGCCTGGTCAAGGCATGCTGGATCCCCTGCGGTACAGATGATTTCTGGAAAACTGCTTAGGTTCCAGATATCGAGGGGTCAATGGCCTCATCAGGGCATGCTGGATTAATTGTGGTACAGAGGTTTCTGAAGAACAGCTTAGGTTCCAAAATTGTGGGGTGTGTGGCCTGGTCATGGAACGCTGGATCCCTTGCAGTACCGAGGATTTCTGAAAAACTCTTTAAGTTCCAGAAATCGCAGCATCTGTGGTCTAGTCAAGCATGCTGGATCCCTTCTAGGACAGCAGATTTCTGAACAACTGTTTAGGTTCCAGAAATCGCGATGTCCATGGCCTGGCAAGGCACACTCCATCCCTTGCAGTACAGGGGATTTCTGAAGAACTGTTTAGGTTCCAGAAACCACAGGGTGTGTGGCCTGATCAAGGCACACTGGATCCCTTGCAGTACAGAGAATTTCTGAAGAACTGTTTAGGTTCCAGAAACAGCGGGGTCCGTGGCAAGAGCTAGGCATGCTGGATCCCTTGCAGTACAGAGGATTCCTGAGAAACTGTTTAGGTTCCAGAAACCGCAGGGTCTGTGGCCTAGTCAGGGCATGCTGGATCCCTTGCAGTACACAGGATTCCTGAAGAACTGTATAGATTCCAGAAACTGCGGGGGGTCTATGGCCTGGTGAAGGCATGCTGGATCCTTTGCAGTACAGAGGATTTCTTAAGAACTGTTTAGGTTCCAGAAACCACAGGGTCCGTGGCCTAGTAATGGCACGCTGGATCCCTTGCAGTACAGAGGACTTCTGAAGAATGGTTTAGGTTCCAGAAAGTGCAGGGTCCATGGTCTGGTCAAGGGACACTGGATCCTTTGCAGTACCGAAGATTTCTGAAGAACTGTATAGGTTCCAGAAACTGCCGGGTCCATGGCCTGGTGAAGTCACGCTGGATCCATTGCAGTACAGAGGATTTCTAAAGAGCTGTTTAGCTTCCAGAAACCATGGGGTCCATGGCCTGATCAAGGCATGCTGAATCCCTTGCAGTACATAGGATTTCAGAAGAACTATTAAGGTTCCAGAAACTGTGGTGTCTGTGGCCTAGTCAAGGCATGCTGGATCCCTTGCAGTAAAGAGGATTTCTGAAGAAGTGTTTAGGTTCCAGAAACTGCAAGGTCCATGGCCTGGTCATGGCACGCGGGATCCCTTGCAGTACACAGGATTTCTGAAGAACTGTTTAGGTTCCAGAAATCACAGGGTGTTTGGCCTGGTCAAGTCATGCAGGATACCTTGCAGTACAGTGGATTCCTGAAAAACTGTTTTGGTTCCAGAAATAGAGGAGTCCGTGGCCTGGTCCAGGCACGCTGGATCCCTTACGGTACAGAGGATTCCTGAAAAACTGTTTAGGTTCCAGTAATTGAGGGGTCTGTGGCCTGGTCAAGGCACACTGGATCCCTTGTGGTACAGACGATTTCTGAAACTCTGCTTAATTTGCAGAAATCAAGGGGTTCATGGCCTGGTCAGGGCACACTGGTTCCTCTGCGGTACAGAGGATTTCTCAAAAATTGTTTAGGTTCCAGAAATTGAGAGGTCCATGGCCTGGTCAAGGCATGCTGGATCAATTGCAGTACAGCAGATTTCTGAAAAACTGTTTAGGTTCCAGAAATCGTGGGCTCCATGGTCTGGTTCAGGCATGCTGGATCCCTTACAGTACAGCGGATTTCTGAAGAACTGTTTAGGTTACAGAAATCGAGGGGTCTCTGGCCTGGTCAAGGCATGCTGGATCCCTTGCAGTACAGCGGATTTCTGAAGAATTGTTTAGGTTGCAGAAATTGCGAGGTCCATGGCCTGATCAAGGCACGCTGGATCCCTTGCAGTACAGACGATTTCTGAAAAACTGTTTAGGTTCCAGAAATTGAGGGGTCTGTGGCCTGGCCAAGGCATGCTGGATCCCTAACACTACAGATTTTTTCTGAAAAGCTGTTTAGGTTCCAGAAATCGATGGGTCCATGGCCTGGTCATGGCACTCTGAATCCCTTGCAGTACAGAGGATTTCTGAAAAGCTGTTTAGGTTCCACAAATCTAGGGGTCCATGGCCTGGTCAAGGCATGCTGGATCCCTTGCAGTACAGAGGATTTCTGAAAAGCTGCTTAGGTTCTAGAAATCGCGGGGTCTGTGGCCTGCTGAAGGCATGCTGGATCCCTTGCAGTACGGTGGATTTCTGAAAAACTGTTTAGGTTCCAGAAATAGAGGGGTCCGTGGCCTGGTCCAGGCACGCTGGATCCCTTCCTGTACAGAGGATTCCAGAAAAACTGTTTAGGTTCCAATAATTGAGGGGTCCGTGGCCAGGTCAAGTCATGCTGGATCCCTTGTGGTACAGAGGATTTGTAAAATCTGTTTAGGTTCCAGAAATCGAGGGGTCCGTGGCACTGGTCATGGCATGCTGGATCCCTTGCGGTACAGCCGATTTCGGAAAAACTGCTTAGGTTCCAGAAATCGAGGAGTCCGTGGCCTGATCAAGGCATGCTGAATCCCTTGCAGTAAGGAGGATTTCTGAAAAACTGTTTAGGTTCCAGAAACCGCAAGGTCCATGGCCTGGTCAAGGCATGCTGGATCCCTAGTAGTACATAGGATTTCGGAAGAACTGTTAATGTTCCAGAAACCATGGTGTCTGTGGCCTGGTCAAGGCATGCTGCATCCCTTGCAGTACAGAGGATTTTGGAAGAACTCTTTACGTTCCCAAAACCACGGGGTCCATGGCCTAGTGATGTCATGCTGGATCCCTTGCAGTACATATGATTTTTGAAGAACTGTTTAGGTTCCAGAAACTGTGGGGTCTGTGGCCTGATCAAGGCACACTGTATCCCTTGCACTACAGAGGATTACTGAAGAAATGTTTAGGTTCCATAAATTGTGGCATCCATGGCCTGGTCTAGGCACGTTGGATCCCTTGCAGTGCAAAGGATTTCTGTAAAGCTGTTTAGGTTCCTGAAATTGAGGAGTCCGTGGCCTGGTCAAGGCACGCTGGATCCCTTGTAGTACAGAGGAATTCTGAAAAGCTGTTTAGGTTCCAGAAATCGTGGGGTCTGTGGCCTAGTCAAGGAACTCTGGATCCCTTGCAGTACAGAGGATTTCTGAAAAGCTGTTTAGCTTCTAGAAATTGTGGTGTCCGTGGCCTGGTTAAGGCACGCTGGATCCCTTGCAGTACAGAGGATTTCTGAAGAACTGTTTAAGTTCCAGAAATCGCAGCATCTGTGGTCTGGTCAAGCATGCTGGATCTCTTCTAGGACAGCAGATTTATGAACAACTGTTTAGGTTCCAAAAATCGCGATGTCCATGGCCTGGCAAGGCGACACTCCATCCCTTGCAGTACAGGGGATTTCTGAAGAACTGTTTAGGTTCCAGAAACTGCAGGGTCAGTGGCCTGATCAAGGCACGCTGGATCCCTTGCAGTACAGAGAATTTCTGAAGAACTGTTTGGGTTCCAGAAACCGCGGGGTCCGTGGCAAGAGCTAGGCATGCTGGATCCTTGCAGTACAGGGTTCTGAGAAACTGTTTAGGTTCCAGAAACTGCAGGGTCTGTGGCCTAGTCAGGGCATGCTGGATCCCTTGCAGTACACAGGATTCCTGAAGAACTGTATAGGTTCCAGAAACTGCGGGGTCTATGGCCTGGTGAAGGCATGCTGGATCCTTTGCAGTACAGAGGATTTCTTAAGAACTGTTTAGGTTCCAGAAACCGCAGGGTCCATGCCCTAGTAATGGCACACTGGATCCCTTGCAGTACAGAGGACTTCTGAAGAATGGTTTAGGTTCCAGAAAGTGCAGGGTCCATGGTCTGGTCAAGGGACACTGGATCCCTTGCAGTACCGAAGATTTCTGAAGAACTGTATAGGTTCCAGAAACTTCCAGGTCCGTGTCCTGGTAAAGTCATGCTGGATCCATTGCAGTACAGAGAATTTCTAAAGGCTGTTGCTTCAGAAACCATAGGGTCCATGGCCTGATCAAGGCATGCTGAATCCCTTGCAGTAAAAGGATTTCTGAAAAACTGTTTAGGTTCCAGAAACATCAGGTCCATAGCCAGGTCAAGCATGCTGGATCCCTAGCAGTACATAGGTTTCAGAAGAACTATTAAGGTTCCAGAAACCATGGTGTCTGTGGCCTAGTCAAGGCATGCTGGATCCCTTGCGGTGCAGAGGATTTCTGAAGAACTGTTTAGGTTCCAGAAACCACAAGGTCCATAGCCTGTTCATGGCATGTGGGATCCCTTGCAGTACAGAGGATTTCTGAAGAACTGTTTAGGTTCCGGAAATCACAGGGTGTTTGGCCTGGTCAAGGCATGCTGGATCCCTTGCAGTACAGAGGATTTCTGAAAAGCTGCTTAGGTTCCAGAAATTGCGGGGTCTGTGGCCTGCTGAAGGCATGCTGGATCCCTTGCAATACGGCGGATTTCTGAAAAACTGTTTAGGTTCCAGAAATAGAGGGGTCCGTGGCCTGGTCCAGGCATGCTGGATCCCTTCCTGTACAGAGGATTCCAGAAAAACTGTTTAGGTTCCAGTAATTAAGGGGTCCATGGCCTGGTCAAGTCACGCTGGATCCCTTTTGGTACAGAGGATTTGTAAAAAACTGTTTAGATTCCAGAAATCGAGGGGTCCGTGGCACTGGTCATGGCATGCTGGATCCCTTGCAGTACAGCCGATTTCTGAAAAACTGTTTAGGTTCCAGAAATCGAGGAGTCCGTGGCCTGGTCAAGGCACGCTGGATCCATTGCAGTACAGAGGATTTCTGAAGAACTGTTTAGGTTCCAGAAATCGCGGGGTGTGTGGCCTGGTCAAAGCACACTGAATCCCTTGTAGTTCAGAGGATTTCTGAAGAACTGTTTAGATTCCAGAATTCGCGAGGTCCATGGCCTGGTCAAGGCACGATGAATCCCTTGCAGTACCGAGGATTTCTGAAAAACTGTTTAGGTTCCAGAATCGAGGGGTCCGTAGCCTGGTCTAGGCACTCTGGGTCTGTGGACCACGATCTCTCAGACATCACAGCCCGGACCATTCCTTCAAGCTCTGGGGACCACCCTTTTCCAGAACAGGTGTAAACTGGTTTTGTGGATTAAAACCTGGTCCTTTTGTTGTCCTGATTAGCTAGACCAGCAGGAAATCATATCAATCTGTCTTAACTCTGTTTACATTCAAAACATGTTTTTTTTAATAAAAGGGACTAAATCCTTTGAAGTTTAACAAAAAAAAAGCTTTCTACTCAACAGGAAAAAGATTCCTTACACAAAGGTCTCCCTAGCTGAGTGCCCCAGGGCCTCAGACTGCAATATGAGGCAATTTTCAATTCATCCCATAAATCCCACAACTGGAAATATTTTACAGGCAAATATAACCAGTAAGATATAGAGAATGTCCTGGTGAGGAGGGTGCCAGACCACTATCACGACAGACATCTGAAATCACACACCTCACCGACACTGTATATTCAGTATTTAGAAATATCATTTTAAATGCTTCAGTAACTATACATATTTTCAGTTATCGGAACTAACAGAGAACAATGATGGGCAATCAAAAGAAGGATAAGGGTCTTGAGAAGCAGAAAAAAGCCAAGTGCTTCAGGACTACCTGCTCTGAGGTCCGTGCAAAGGCTGTGCTGCTCCAGAAGATGCCACAAGTGGAGAAAAAATGCCACACTCTCTGGGTGTCAGAATAAATCATTTGATCTTCACTATGTTTGGACTCTCAGATAAATTCAACTCTAACAAACACAGTTGCCACTTTAGAGTCGGATGTCACAGTAATGAAACGGAGGTCTCTGAGTCCCTTAAAGTTCAGAGAGCAGTGCTGGGTACTGCAATGACATTAGTTAAGGAGAACACCACATGAGGTCCAGGCTTGAAGCCTTGGAAAAGCAGACCAGGATGGCTAATCTCTGCATTGTGGACATGCCTAAAAAAGGTGAGGGGGATCACTTATCCTATTTTTACTGGACTGGTTGGAGCAACAGTTGAGGCCAGCATATAAAGATAAGGGCATTACTATTCAAAAGGCCTATGGGTTCACTATAAGAGGTCGTCAAGCAAATCAGACACCCATGAGAGCCATAGTTGCCATGCTTGATGGTGTTGGCTCTTGAGATTTCATCCTGGCATTGGCAAGGCAATGAAGAACCTTGCTGGGATGGCTTCAGGTTCAACTTTATCCAGATTTAGCTTATGCCACCAGGCAAAAAGAAGAAGATTCGGATGGGGTTAGAGACATTCACAAGAGGCAGAGGTACCACACAATATGCTTTTTCCAGTGTGTCTGAGGATTCTCAATGAAGGCAGGGTCCACTTTTTACTGATCCAGCCGAGGCCTTTAAGTGGGCACAGTAACACCCACCACCAAGACACAGAGCCATTTTGATCAATCGGATCAGGATAAATCAGAGGAAGATGATACCTGAATTAATCAGTGAAGGGACAGGTAACCAGCTGAATTTGGCTAAAATTGATCCTCCAGAAATTGTTTTATGGACATAATGAGGGATATTTTGTTATTTAATAAATGTGTTTATTCTATGGTTTATTAAGCCAGTAAGGCTTCCTGTACAAATGTCTTAAGATACCTGTTTTAATTTATGCTCAAGTCTGGGTGCAGAAAAGTTTTCTTGCCATGCTGTTGATGGGGTTTAAGGGGTACTTGTTGCCTCTCAACAATATTTTTATAACCATTTCAGTTTGTAGCATGTCAAAGTTGCCAGACATTCAGATATTAGTACAGAAGAGGGTGGTTTGTTTAGACATTTATGGTGGTTGTTACCTATAAGGTACCTAAATTGTTTCTACATGCATTTTGTCTTCTCTCAGGAGGGAAGATGTTTGTAAGTCATATGGACTTCTAAATCATCCCACTGTATCATGCAGCTCATGGGCTTAAACAACAGCAATATCTACAAGGACTATTTTGATTAGGTTGTTTTACTGATAGCTTCCTAAAGCTGTATCTAATTGAAACAGTACCAAGTATTCATTTTAAATTGTATGTATTACGAGGTGGCACCTTCCTGTGGAATTTCCTTTATGTTTTATATCATATGTACAGTCTCCGGACACCTTACAACTGTATGTCTATTGTAAACTAATAAAGTTTAAAAAAGAGCCTGGGTGTTACATCTGTTAGTGTAGATGTAGTGTTAGCACAGCTGTAGTGTTAGCTTTCTTGTAGCCTCAGCATAGCTGTAGCCTCAGCATAACAGTAACAGCAGGAGGCAGTATAGCGCAGTGGTCTAGGGCTCTGAGCTGCAAATCTGGTGACATACAGCAGACCAGACCTGGGTTTGAATCCCACAGTTTCCACTTGCATACTGTGTGACCCTGAGCCAGTCACTTAACCTCCTTGTGCTCCCAGGTTGCTCCTGCAAAAAAGCTTTCAGATTAGTGTGCTATACCTGGTTAAATAACGAAATAAAACAAAAAAAAAGGTATAGCTGTGGCAAATTGTTCACTTGGGAGCTTAAGCAAGTGTTCACTTGGGAGCTTAAGCAACAGGTAGGTAGAAAAGAGGCCAGGAATTATATTTTGTTTTAAACTGAAATATTTGAATAGTTTGTTAGTGAAAATAGTTCTATGTGTTAAAAATTATTACCTTGAATTTGAACTGATACTTGGGCTGTGATATTGTAGGTTTGGGGATAGATGTTTGGCAGGGAAAATAGAAGGTAATTTAAATGTGTTGTTTGCCTGGTGTTTGGAGGAGGGACATTAGCTGCAATTAACTTGTCTTTAAACAGGAATTACTGTGGCTTTCATTGTTCACTTGGGAGCTTAAGCAACAGGTAGGTAGAAAAGAGGCCAGGAATTATATTTTGTTTTAAACTGAAATATTTGAATAGTTTGTTAGTGAAAACAGTTCTATGTGTTAAAATTATTACCTTGAATTTGAACTGATACTTGGGCTGTGATATTGTAGGTTTAGGGATAGATGTTTGGCAGGAAAAATAGAAGGTAATTTAAATGTGTTGTTTGCCTGGTGTTTGGAGGAGGGGACATTAGCTGCAATTAACTTGTCTTTAAACAGGAATTACTGTGGCTTTCATTGTTCACTTGGGAGCTTAAGCAACAGGTAGGTAGAAAAGAGGCCAGGAATTATATTTTGTTTTAAACTGAAATATTTGAATAGTTTGTTAGTGAAAACAGTTCTATGTGTTAAAAATTATTACCTTGAATTTGAACTGATACTTGGGCTGTGATATTGTAGGTTTGGGGATAGATGTTTGGCAGGGAAAAATAGAAGGTAATTTAAATGTGTTGTTTGCCTGGTGTTTGGAGGAGGGGACATTAGCTGCAATTAACTTGTCTTTAAACAGGAATTACTGTAGCTTTCATTGTTCACTTGGGAGCTTAAGCAACAGGTAGGTAGAAAAGAGGCCAGGAATTATATTTTGTTTTAAACTGAAATATTTGAATAGTTTGTTAGTGAAAACAGTTCTATGTGTTAAAAATTATTACCTTGAATTTGAACTGATACTTTGGCTGTGATATTGTAGGTTGGGGTATAGATGTTTGGCAGGGAAAATAGAAGGTAATTTAAATGTGTTGTTTGCCTGGTGTTTGGTAGAGTCACCCACCCACCCTGTTTTGTAGGCTTTCTTAAATACTGAAAAGCCACTGGGGTTGGGATTGAAGGGCTGAGTATTTCTGTTTGGGACTGAAATTTGAAGCAACAGAGTTGGTGGGCCTGTGACATCATACAGTACCTGGAGTCTGCTTGCACACACTGTTAGTGGGACTGAACACATACTGACTGTATGTGTTTGTGAGACTTGGGGAACTTTGTTGGTGGGGTTGAAATTGGGTTTGTAAATAACTACAGTCAGTATGAGAGAAACTGTACTCCAGGAAAGGGACTGAGAAAAGGGTGTGCTAATATAAACAGAGGGATAATCAGGGTGGCCATATTCCACCATGGCAGGCATCTTCGGAAGGGTTGTAGGCTGCACAGGCTGTGGGATGTCAATAATTCTAAGGTGGCCTGGAGAGGGAGGCTGCCCACTCTGTAGACAGCTATCTTGTATCAGGAGTGAGGTATATTGGTTAAGGGTAAGCTGTAGGAGCTGGGGGTGTCCAAGGATAAGGGGTGTGGATATGGGCAGCAGAAGGGTGGGGCTGAGGGAGGCTGGGGCAACGCTCTGAAATTACAGGACATTATGCTACAGCAAGCAGAAGGGGATATTAGGACAGAGGACCCTTAGATAGGGAAGTTGATGCTAAGGAGAAGCGTACAGGGTGAAAAGTCTGAATTCAAGGAGACTGGAGGGAAGAGTCAGGAGGGGCTGTTGTGCGGAAGCCTAAAACAGCAGACTGTGGGAAGGAGCTCTAAGGTGAACAGTGCAAGAGAGAGGAAGAAGAGGGTCAGTTTAGAGATGCAAGTCAGAAACTCAGGTTACTTGATGGAGGCTGACATAGAGTGTCACAATAAATTTGAGATACTAAGCATCCTAGAGGGGAGGAAGGGTTGGTGGAAATGAGGAAACTTATACAGAGGCCGGAGGGAGGGAGTCAGATACCCATAGGGCATCACAGAACAGCTATGGAAAGGATAGACATAGTCCCAGAGGGAGAAGGGGAAACATATATGTTAAGCAAATGGGGGAGATGCAACATATTCCAGACATGAGGGAGGAGAGCATGATTGGAGAGGAACTGGGTGACAAGGAGGTGGGAGAGGAGCCCCCCTTCAGCAGGAAGGTCAGTACCAAGGATGGGGCCCTAGCTAAAGGGGACCCACAGAGAGCCTCTGGAGACAGAGTACTAATACAAGGGGATGAGGTGCAGGGGAAGGGGAAACCATCAGGGCCAGGATAAATGGTTCAGATAAGAGAGTTAAAGGGACACCTATTCAGAGGGGTTTGAGTTAAGTGGGCAAAATAGCAAGGGAGGCAGAAAGGGAGGGTGACAAGGGGTCTCTAATAAGGCAGGAAGACTCCCATGAAATTGCGATCATGAATAAAGTGGGGAGGGGGCTGAGAGGGCATAGTGGAGGTAACCATAAGGATGATGGCGGTGTTAAGGTTCTGTTACTGGGAGACTCGATGATTAAGGGTATCCATTGGGAGGGACAGGGGATGGATGCCATAGCCAGGTGAAGGTAGTGAGTATCTCTGGGCTGACAGTGCACAGAGCAAAGTTCATGGTGTATGAAATGGTTAGGGATTGTGGAGGGAAACCGGATTTCCTGGTGCATTTGGGAACTAATGATCTAGAGGGAAATAGCATTTTGGAAATCCAAGCAAGGTTCCAAGAACTTGCCAGAGTCTGTCGGGATAATGGATGCAACATTTCCTTTTCGGAGATATTGCCAGTACCAAAGGCCTCAGTGGAGAAAAAAATTAAGCCACAGAGGTTAATAAATGGCTCAGGAAGTGGGGTGAAGAGAATGGGTTGGGGTGTTAGGAACTGGAATGGAGTTTGGGAGGATAAGGGACTATATGCCAAGGACAGGTTTCATCTTGCCCTATTAGGGAAGGAAGTCTTAAACAGGGGATGGCTGACTACATACAAGAAAGGTGGGGTTTAAACTTGTAAGGGGGAAGGATAAGGGAGGGCTGACCAGAAGCCCTCCCCTCCGGATGAGGGAGTAGCCTTCAAGCCCAAGGGGAGGGGAAACAGACTGGAGGTGGAGGTTTCGAGGAGGAGCAGGGGAGGATGGAAGTATAAGGAATCTGGGTGGGGTTCGACAAAAGGATCAGGGATAAGGGTGGGGTTAGTGTTAGTAAATGCCAGGAGCTTGGGAAACAAGATGCCAGAGTTCCAGGCCATGCTGTTCGAGGGGGTGGATGTGGCAGTTACGGAAAGGCACAACAAAAACCATGACTGGGACCTAAATGTACGGGGTACACTATGCTTAGGAAGGATAGAAAGGAGGGCAGAGGGTGGAGTGGCTATGTTCATTAGAGATGACATAGAAATTGCTATGGTAGAAGAGGCAGAGGAAACGTGGAGGCCTTATGGGTCACCTTCACGATCCCAGCAGGAGATAAGGTCAAGCTGGGAGTAGTATATAGGCCCCCGGGATGAGTGATGTTCTAGAGGATGGTTTGCTGGACAACATCATTGCCCAGTGTGGTCCAAAAGGGAAGGAGTGGTGTTGATGGGGACCTTAATATGCCAGGTACTAACTGGGGAACCATGTCCTCTAAGGTGGCCAGGAGCAGAGGCTGCTGGATGGCTTCAGGATGTGTTCTTAACACAGCATGTGATGGAGCCCACAAGGGAGGAGCATGTCCTGGATGTGGTTCTGGCAGATGGGGATCTGGTAAGGACATGGTTGTACAGGACCCCTGACTGGGAGTGACCACAATACTGTCTGGTTTCAAATAAGCATTGGGGAGTGGGGTGAGATCTAGGACACTGGCTGTGGACTTCAGGGGGCAGAACTTTATGGGCATGGGAAATATTCTCAAGGATCACTTGAGAGGATTACCTCAACAACAAGTGTGGAAAGGAGATGGGAGGTCATAAAGCAGGGACTTCATGAGGCAGTCAGGATCTCGCTAAGTTGAAACGTAAGGGAGCAAGGTCACATAAACCATGCTGGTGGTCCAGTGAGGTCCAGGTAGCAGTCAGAGAAAAGAAGGCGGCTTACAAAAATATAAAACAACAAGAGGGATAGGGATAAGGAAATGTACCAGCTTGCATCTAGAAAAGTCACCCGTATGGTGAGGGGAGCAAAGTCCAGTAAAAGACAGCGCTGGCACAGGGAGACATGGAGGGAAAAGGGTTCTTCCCGTACATTGGGGAGCGGAGAAAACTAAGGGCCATCTCAGCAGATTGAGATCAGAAGGAGGGTGGTGGAAGAGGCGAGGGACCAGGCAGAGTGTTTAACGAGTACTTTGCCTCTGTGTTCACTCAGGGAGGGGATGGATATCTACAAAGCAAGGCACAAGGGATAGAAGCGGCAGGGAGCGGGATCAGGGGAGCAGCAGAAATGGAGCAAAGGGGGAAGGTACCCCAGGGTGTCACATCTGGATAAGGATAAAAGACCAGTAAGGTGGAGGGGATGGATGATGCCATCCCACCAAGAGTGTGGTTTGCCCTCAAGGCCCTAAAAAAAGACAAATCTCCTGGGCGGATGGCATTCATCCGAGGTACTATGAGGAATTGGCGGACATACTGGCTGCACTCTGGCGGAGCTTTCAACAGGTCACTTGAGACAGGGAGGGTACCTAGGATTGGCGAGAGGCACATGTGGTACCAATCCACAAAGGGGGTCGAAGAAGTACCAGGAAACTATAGACCCATCAGTTTAACCTCGGTGGTGGGAAAATTAATGGAGAGTATACTAAAGGAACGATTGGGGTTTACTTGGAGGAGGTGGGAGCTCTGGATAGTCGGCAGCATGGGTTTGTGCCAGGTAGATCATGTCAAACCAACCTTGTGGAGTTCTATGAATGGGTAACATCAGAACTGGACAGGGGTAAGCCTGTGGATGTATTATTCTTGGACTTCAGCAAGTTTGACTCTGTCCCCACAATGGTCTGGTGGAGAAACTGATGGGGTTAGGAGTAGGCCCTTTGATGGTCAGATGGATTGAAAACTGGATAGCTGGACGCACTCAGAGAGTAGTGGTCTGTGGGGAGCTCTCGAACCCTACAGAGGTTGGTAGTGGGGTACCACAGGGCTCGGGTCCTGGGTCCAATCCTGTTTAATGCATACATATCAGACATCAGGGATGGTATAGGGTGTGAAATGAGTCTCTACGGATGACTCCAAGATGGGAGCAGTAGTTGAGGGAGAAGAGGGAGGTTGGCCCTGCAAGGGACCTGGACACCCTGGAAAGCTGGGCTCACACATGGAAATTAAATTCAATATCACCAAGTGCAAGGTGTTGCATCTTGGTCGGGAAACCAAAACACATGTACACTCTGGGAGGAGGTGCTGGAAGCCTCAACAGGGAAAAAGACCTAGGGGTCATGGTGGATACATGTATGAATAACACTGAGCAGTGCAGGAGAGCAGCTAGCAAGGCAAACAGGATGTTGGGATGCATGCAGGGGATCACCTAGGAGCAAGGGAAGTGATTCTGCCACTGTACAATGGACTGGTTAGACCACACCTGAGTACTGTGTACAGTACTGGAGACCACACTTGAAGAGGGACATACAGCTCCTGGAGAGGTACAGAGGAGGGCAACAAAGATGACACGAGGGCTAGGGATTTGACTACGAGGACAGACTTGAGGAGCTCTGCCTGTTTTCATTGGAGGAGAGAGGAGACAGGGGGACATGATTGAGGTCTGAGTACCTCAAGGGAATAAATAGGGTAAACATGGAGGGATCTTTAGACTAAAGCAGGGAGGCATCCCAGAGGGCATGGTTTGAAGTTGGAAGGTGGAAGGGTGAGGGGGAAAAGAGGAGGAGGTTTTCACTGAGAGGGTGGTGGACCCTGGAATGCTTTGCCTGGTGAGCTGGTTCAGAGATCCACAGTGGAGAGCTTTTAAGAGAGGGTGGACAGACACAGAAAGTGGATGTATCAGATGATGGCCTGTCCCAGGGGGTGGGGATGGATGATAGGGGTTTCTGGAGCACAAGGGGGACATGATTGAGGTCTCAAGTACCTCAAGGGAATAAATAGGGTAAACATGGAGGGGATCTTTAGACTAAAGCAGGGAGGCATCACCAGAGGGCATGGTTTGAAGTGTATCAGATGATGGCCTGTCCCGGGGGGGTGGGGATGGATGATAGGGGTTTCTGGAGCACAAGGGATGGGAGGGTCTCGGCACCCAACTAAGGATCTAGGTTCGAGCAGACTTGATAGACCATAAGGCCTAATCTGCTGGCAAATAGTATGTTAGTATGTATGTAAAAGTATAGCTGTAGCATTACCTTAGCTGTAGCACAGGCCATAAGCTGCAGCGTTAGTGAATGCTGTAGCATTAGCAAAAGCTGAAGCATTAGGTTTAGTGCAAGTGTAAGCTGAAGTATGAGCTGTAGCAAAAGCGCAATCTGGACTATAAACAGTTTTAATGTAAGCATAAGCACTAGTATTAGCTGTAGTGTTAGCTTTGTTGTAGTCTCAGCATAGCTGTGGTGTTAGCATAGCTGTGGCAAAAGTATTGCTGTAGCATTTGCTTAGCTGTAGCATTAGCTTAGCTGTAGTATTGGCATTAGCTGTAGCACGACTGTGACTTAGCTGTAGCATTAGCATAAGCTGTAGCATTAGCGTAGGTGAATGCTGTAACATTAGCTGTAGCATTAGCATCAGCTGTAGCATTAGCGTAAGTTGTAGCATAAGCTGAAGCAATAGGTTTAGTGCAAGCCTAAGCTGTAGCGTAAGCATAAGCTGTAGCATAAGTGCAAGCTGTCGCGTAAGCGCAAGCTGCAGCACAAGCACGCAGCTGAAGCATAAGTATGAGCCAGCATGAGCACGAACTGTAGCATACGTGCAAACTGTACTATAAAACAGATTTAATATACACAAGCACTTGCATTAGCTGTAGTGTTAGTTTGTTGTAGCTCAGCATAGCAGTGGTGTTAGCATAGCTGTGGAAAAGTATAGCTGTTGCATTAGCTTAGCTGTAGCATTAGCTTAGATGTAGCATTTGCTTAGCTGTAGCATTGGCATTAGATGTAGCATTGGCATTAGCTGTAGCATTAGCGAAAGTTGTAGCATAAGCTGAAGCATTAGGTTTAGAACAAGCGTAAGCTGCAGCATAAGCACGAGCTGTAGCATAAGCATGAGCTGTAGCATAAGCATGAGCTGTAGCAAAAGCACAAACTGTACTATAAACAGTTTTAATGTAAGCATAAGCACTACCATTAGCTGTAGAGTTAGCTTTGTTGTAGTCTCAGCATAGCAGTGGTATTAGCATAGCTGTGGCAAAAGTATAGCTATAGCATTAGCGTAGCTGTAGCATTTGCTTAGTTGTAGTATTGGCATTAGCTGTAGCACTACTGTGACTTAGCTGTAGCATTAGCATAAGCTGTAGCATTAGCTGAATCATTAGCATAACCTGTAGCATTAGCGTAAGTGAATGCTGTAGCATTAGCTGTAACATTAGCTGTAGCATTAGCATAAGCTGTAGCATTAGTGTAAGTTGTAGCATAAGCTGAAGCATTAGGTTTAGTGCAAGCATAAGCTGTAGCGTAAGCGTAAGATGTAGCATAAGCACGAGATGTAGCATAAGCACAAGATGTAGTATAAGCTCGAGCTGTACCATAAGCACGAGCTGTAGCATAAGCATGAGCTATGGCATAAGCATGAGCTGTAGCAAAAGCACAAAACTGTACTATAAACAGTTTTAATGTAAGGATAAGCACTAGCATTAGCTGTAGTGTTAGCTTTGTTGTAGTCTCAGCATAGCAGTGGTATTAGCATAGCTGTGGCAAAAGTATAGCTGTAGCATTAGCTTAGCTGTAGCATTTGCTTAGCTGTAGCATTAGCATTAGCTTAGCTGTAGCACTACTGTGACTTAGCTGTAGCATTAGCATAAGCTGTAGCATTAGCTGTAGCATAGGCTGAAGCATTAGGGTAAGATGTAGCATGAATGAATGTTGCAGCATTAGCTGTAACGTTAGTTGAAGCATTAGCATAAGCTGTAGCATAAGCGTAAATTGTAGCATAAGCTGAAGCATTAGGTTTAGTGCAAGCCTAAGCCGTAGCGTAAACGTAAGCTGTAGCATCAGCGCAAGCTGTAGCGTAAGCGTAAGCTGTAGCATAAGCACGACCTGTAGCATAAGCACGATTTGTAGAATAAGCACGAGCTGTAGCATAAGTGCAAACTGTACTATAAACAGTTTTAATATAAGCATAAGCACTAGCATTAGCTGTAGTGTTAGCTTTGTTGTAGCCTCAGCATAGCTGTGGTGTTAGCATAGCTGTGGCAAAAGTATAGCAGTAGCATTAGCTTAGCTGTAGCATAAGCTTAGCTGTAGCATTGGGATTAGCTGTAGCATTGGCATTAGCTGTAGCATTAGCATTAGCTTAGTTGTAGCACTAGTGTGGACTTAGGTGTAGCTTTAGCATAAGCTGTAGCATTAGCGTAAGTTGTAGCATAAGCTGAAGCATTAGGTTTAGTGCAAGCGTAAGCTGTAGCGTAAGCTTAAGCTGTAGCATAAGCACGAGCTGTAGCATAATCAGGCTGGCGTGAAAGCAAGCTGTAGCATAATCACGGGCTGGCACATAATCATGAGCTGTAGTATAATCATGAGCTGTAGCATAAGCACTAGCATTAGCTGTAGTGCTAGCTTTGTTGTAGCCTCAGCATAGTTTTGGTGTTAGCATAACTGTGGCAAAAGTATATCTGTAGCATTAGCTTAGCTGTAGCATTAGCTTAGCAGAAGCATTGGCATTAGCTGTAGCATTAGCATTAGCATTAGCTTAGCTGTAGCACTACTGTGACTTTGCTGTAGCATTAGCATAAGCTGTAGCATTGGTGAATGCTGTAGCATTAGTTGTAATGTTAGCTGTAGCATTAGCATAAGCTGTAGCATTAGCGTAAGGTGTAGCATCAGCCGAAACTTAACGTTTAGTGCAAGAGCAAGCTGTAGCATAATCATAAGCTGTAGCATAAGCACAAGCTGTGGCATAAGCACAAGCTGTGGCATAAGCACGTGCTGTACTAAATACAGTTTTAATGTAAGAATAAGCACGAGAATTAGCTGTGATGTTAGCTTTGTTGAAGCCTCAGCATATCTGTGGCTAAAGTATAGCTGTAGCATTAGCTTAGCTAAAGCATTGGCATTAGCTGACGCATTCTCATTAGCTGTAGTGTTAGCATTAGCTTTAGCTAAGCTGTAGGATAAGCGTAAGCTGCAGCGCTAGGAGTGCTGTAGCATTAGCTGCAAACTTTAGCAGTAGCATTAGCGTAAGTTATAGCAAAAGCTAGAAACATTACGATTAGTGCAAGAACAAGCTGTGGCATAAGCACAATCTGTGGCATAAGCACGAGCTGTGGCATAAGCACAAGCTGTGGTATAAGCACAGCTGTACAATAAACAATTTTAATGTAAGCATAAGTACTAGCATTAGCTGTAGGGTTAGCTTTGTTGTCGCCGCAGCACAGCTGTGGTGATAGCATAGCTGTCGCAAAAGTACAGCTGTAGCATTAGCTTAGCTATAGCATTAGCTTAGCCTTAGCATTGGCATTAGCTGAAGCGTTGGCATTGGCTGTGGCATTGAGCATTGGCTGGCAGTAGCACTACTGTGGACGTAGCTGTAGCATTAGCATAAGCTGAAACATTAGCATAAGTTGTGGCATAAACACAAACATTCGATTGGTGCAGGCAAGCTATAGCACAAAATAAGCTGTAACAGCACAAAGCTGTGGCAAAAGCAGGCTGTGGCACAAGCCGCTGTACTATGACAGTTTTAAGGCAAGCACAAGCACGAGAATAGCTGTGATGTGCTTTGTTGTAGCCTCAAAATATCTGCGGCAAGAATAGCTGTAGCATTAGCTTAGGCTGAAGCATTGGCATTAGCTGACGATTGGCATTGCCGCTGTAGCTTTATCATTAGCATTAGCTAAGCTGTAGCATAAAGCGTAAGCTATAGCCGTTGAGTGAGTGCTGCTGTTGCGTGGCTGTTGCTGGCTGCTGGCGTGGTGGTTAGCATAAAGCTGAAACAGTCTGATTAGTGCAAGAACAAGCTGTAGCATAAGCATAAGCTGTGGCATAAGCACAAACTGTGGCAAAAGCACCGAGCTGTGGCATAAGCCACGAGCTGTGGCATAAGCCGAGTATAAATGTTTTAACGGCATAAGTACTAGCATTGGCTGTAGGGTTAGCTTTGTTGTCGTCGTAGACATAGCTGTGGTGATAGCATAGCTGTTGCAAAAATACAGCTGTAGCATTGAGCTTAGCTGTAGCATTAGCAGCCTTAACGATGGCGTTAGCTGAAGCATTGGCAGCAGTGCATTGGCATAGCTGTAGCATTAGCATTAGCATTAACTCAGCTGTAGCACTACTGTGGACATAGCTGTAGCATTAGCATATGCGGTAGCATTAGCGTGAAGTGAATGCTCTAGCATTGGCTATAGCGTTAGCAGTAGCGATAGCATAAGCTGTAGCTTTAAGCGTAAGTTGTAGCATAAGCTGAAGCGTGGGTTTAGTGCAGGCGTAAACTGTTGCGTAAGCGTAAGCTGTAGCATAAGCATGAGCTGTAGCATAAGCACTAGCTGTAGCATAAGCATGAGCTGCATCATAAGCATGAGCTGTAGAATAAGCATGAGCTGTAGCATAAGTACTAACTGTATCATAAACAGTTTAAATGAAAGCATAAGCACTAGCATTAGCTGTAGTGTTAGCTTTGTTGTAGCCTCAGCATGGCTGTGGCAAAGTATAGCTGTAGCATTTGCTAGCTGTACCACTGGCTACTGCGTAGCATTGGCATTAGCTGAAGAATTGGCATTAGCTGTGGCGTTAACATTAGCATTAACTAGCTGTAGCACTACTGTGGACTTAGCTGTAGCATTAGCATAAGCTGTAGCATTAGCGTAAGCTGTGATGGTGAATGCTGTGGCATTAGCTGTAACTGGCTGTACCATTGGCATAAGCTGTAGCATTAGCGTGGGTGTTGCATAAGCCGAGAGCAACATTTGGTGCAAGAGCAAGCTGTAGCATAAGCATAAGCTGTGCATAAGCACAAGCTGTGGCATAAGCATGTGCTGTACTATAAACAGTTTTAATGTAAGCATAAGCACGAGAATTAGCTGTGATGTTAGCTTTGTTGTAGCCTCAGCATATCTGTGGCTAAAGTATAGCTGTAGCATTAGCTTAGCTGAAGCATTGGCATTAGCTGATGCGTGGCGTCAGCTATGGCGTTAGCATTAGCATGCTAAGCTGTAGCAAAGCGTAAGCTGCAGCGTTGGATGTAGCATTAGCTGTAACTTGGCTGTAGCATTAGCGTGAGTTGTAGCATAAGCTGAAACATTACGATTGGTGCAAGAACAAGCTGTAACATAGAAGCATAAGCTGTGGCATAAGAGACAGCTGTGGCATAAGCACGAGGCTGTGGCATAAGCACAGGCTGTACTATAAACAGTTTTAATGTAAGCATAAGTACTAGCATTAGCTGTGGGGTTAGCTTTGTTGTCATCGCAGCATAGCTGTGGTGATAGCATAGCTGTCATAAAGTACAGCTGTGAGCATTAGCTTAGCAGTAGCATTAGCAGCCTTAGCATTGGCGTTAGCTGGAGCATTGGCATTAGCTGAAGCATTGGCATTAGCTGTGGCATTAGCATTAGCATTAGCTAGCTGTAGCACTACTGTGGACTTAGCTGTAGCATTAGCATAAGCTGTAGCATTAGCGTAAGTGAATGCTGTAGCATTGGCTATGGCGTTAGTAGTAGCGTTAGCATAAGCTGTAGCATTTGCGTAAGTTGTAGCATAAGCTGAAGTATTAGGTTTAGCGCAAGCGTAAGCTGTTGCGTAGGCGTAAGCTGTAGCATTAGCACGAGCTGTAGCATAAGCATTTGCCGTAGCATAAGCATGAGCTGCATCATAAGCATGAGCTGTAGTATAAGAATGAGCTGTAGCATAAGTACTAACTGTCTCATAAACAGTTTAAATGTAAGCATAAGCACTAGCATTAGCTGTAGTGTTAGCTTTGTTGTAGCCTCAGCATAGCTGTGGCAAAAGTATAGCTGTAGCATTAGCTTAGTTGTACCACTGGCAATTGTTGTAGCATTGGCATTAGCTGAAGAATTGGCATTGAGCTGTGGCGTTAGCATTAGCATTAACTAGCTCTAGCACTACTGTGGACTTGGCTGTAGCATTAGCATAAGCTGTAGCATTAGCGTGGCTGTGGCATTGGTGAATGCTGTAGCATTAGCTGTAACTTTGCTGTAGTATTAGCATAAGCTGTAGCATTAGCGTAAGGTGTAGCATCAGCGAAACTTAACGTTTAGTGCAAGAGCAAACTGTAGCATAAGCAAAGCTGTAGCATAAGCACAAGCTGTGGCATAAGCGAAGCTGTGGCATAAGCGTGCTGTACTATAAACAGTTTTAATGTAAGCATAAGCACGAGAATTAGCTGTGATGTTAGCTTTGTTGTAGCCTCAGCATATCTGTGGCTAAAGTATAGCTGTAGCATTAGCTTAGCTGAAAGCATTGGCATTAGCTGGCGCATTGGCATTAGCTGTAGGCGTTAGCATTAGCATTAGCTAAGCTGTAGCATAAGCGTAAGCTGCAGCGTTGGTGAGTGCTGTAGCATTAGCTGTAACTTTAGCTGTAGCATTAGCGTAAGTTGTAGCATAAGCTGAAACATTACGATTAGTGCAAGAACAAGCTGTAGCATAAGCATAAGCTGTGGCATAAGCACAAGCTGTGGCATAAGCACGAGCTGTGGCATAAGCACGAGCTGTACTATAAACAGTTTTAATGTAAGCATAAGAACGAGCATTAGCTGTAGGGTTAGCTTTGTTGTCGTCGCAGCATAGCTGTGGTGATAGCATAGCTGTCGCAAAAGTACAGCTGTAGCATTAGCTTAGCTGTAGCATTAGCTTAACCTTAGCATTGGCATTAGCAGAAGCATTGGCATTAGCTGTAGCATTAGCATTAGCATTAGCTTAGCTGTAGCACTGCTGTGGACTTAGCTGTAGCATTAGCATAAGCTGTAGCATTAGCGTAAGTGAATGCTGTAGCTTTAGCTGTAACGTTAGTAGTAGCATTAGCATAAGCTGTAGCATTAGCGTAAGTTGTAGCATAAGCTGAAGCATTAGGTTAAGTGCAAGCGTAAGCTGTTGCATAAGCGTAAGCTGTAGCATTAGCACGAGCTGCAGCATAAGCACGAGCTGTAGCATAAGCACGAGCAGCAGCATAAGAATGAGCTGTAGCATAAGTATGAGATGTAGCATAAGTACTAACTTTATCATAAACAGTTTTAATGTAAGCATAAGCACTAGCATTAGCTGTAGTGTTAGCTTTGTTGTGGCCTCAGCATAGCTGTGGCAAAAGTATAGCTGTAGCATTAGCTTAGTTGTACCACTGGCTACTGCTGTAGCATTGGCAATAGCTGAAGAATTGCCATTAGCTGTAGCGTTAGCATTAGCATTAACTTAGCTGCAGCACTACTGTGGACTTAGCAGTAGCATTAGCATAAGCTGTAGCAATAGCGTAAGCTGTAGCAGTGGTGAATGCTGTAGCATTAGCTGTAACATTAGCTGTAGCATTAGCATAAGCTGTAGCATTAGCGTAAGGTGTTGCATAAGCTGAAACTTAACGTTTAGTGCAAGAGCAAGCTGTAGCATAAGCATAAGCTGTAGCATAAGCACAAGCTGTGGCATAAGCACAAGCTGTGGCATAAGCACGTGCTGTACTATAAACAGTTTTATTGTAAGCATAAGCACGAGAATTAGCTGTGATGTTAGCTTTGTTGTAGCCTCAGCATATCTGTGGCTAAAGTATAGCTGTAGCATTAACTTAGCTGAAGCATTGGCATTAGCTGACGCATTGGCATTAGCTGTAGCGTGAGCATTAGCTTTAGCTAAGCTGTAGCATAAGCGTAAGCTGCAGCTTTGGTGAGTGCTGTAGCATTAGCTCTAACTTTAGCTGTAGCATTAGCGTAAGTTGTAGCATAAGCTGAAACATTACGATTAGTGCAAGAACAAGCTGTAGCATAAGCATAAGCTGTGGCATAAGTACAAGCTGTGGCAGAAGCACGAGCTGTGGCATAAGCACGAGCTGTACTATAAACAGTTTTAATGTAAGCATAAGTACTAGCATTAGCTGTAGGGTTAGCTTTGTTGTCGCCAGCATAGCTGTGGAGATAGCATAGCTGTCGCAAAAGTACAGCTGTAGCATTAGCTTAGCCTTAGCATTGGCATTAGCTGAAGCATTGGCATTAGCTGAAGCATTGGCATTAGCATTAGCTTAGCTGTAGCACTACTGTGGACTTAGCTGTGCATTAGCATAAGCTGTAGCATTAGCGTGAAGTGAATGCTGTAGCTTTAGCTGTAACGTTGAGTAGTAGTAACTAGCATAAGCTGTAGCATTTGCGTAGGTTGTAGCATAAGCTGAAGCATTGGGTTTAGTGCAGCGTAGCGTAAGCCGTTGCGTAAGCGTGTTGCAGCATTAGCACGAGCCAGCATAAGCTCTAGCTGTAGCATAAGCATGAGCTGCAGCATAAGCATGAGCTTGCAGTATGCTACGAGCTGTAGCATAAGTACTAACTGTATCATAAACAGTTTAATGTAAGCATAAGCACTAGCATTAGCTGTAGTGTTAGCTTTGTTGTCGCCTCAGCATAGCTGTGGCAAAAGTATAGCTGTAGCATTAGCTTAGTGGTACCACTGGCTATTGCTGTAGCATTGGCATTAGCTGAAGAATTGGCATTAGCTGTAGCGTTAGCATTAGCATTAACTTAGCTGTAGCACTACTGTGGACTTAGCTGTAGCATTAACATAAGATATAGCATTAGCGTAAGCTGTAGCAGTGGTGAATGCTGTAGCATTAGCTGTAACTTTAGCTGTAGTATTAGCATAAGCCGTAGCATTAGCGTATGGTGTAGCATCAGCCGAATCTTAACGTTTAGTTCAAGAGCAAACTGAAGCATAAGCATAAGCTGTAGCATACAAGCGCTGTGGCATAAGCACAAGCTGTGGCATAAGCACGTATGTACTATAAACAGTTTTAATGTAAGCATAAGCACGAGAATTAGCCGCGGTGTTAGCTTTGTTGTAGCCTCAGCATATTTGGCTAAAGTATAGCTGTAGCATTAAGCTAGCTAAAGGATTGGCATTAGCTGATGCATTGGCATTAGCTGTGCGTTAGCATTAGCATTAGCAAAGCTGTGGCATAAGCGTAAGCTGCAGCGTTGGTGAGTGCTGTAGCATTAGCTGTAACTTTAGCTGTAGCATTAGCGTAAGTTGTAGCATAAGCTGAAACATACGATTAGTGCAAGAACAAGCTGTAGCATAAGCATAAGCTGTGGCATAAGCACAAGCTGTGGCATAAGCACGAGCTGTGGCATAAGCACAAGCTGTGGCATAAGCACGTGCTGTACTATAAACAGTTTTAATGTAATCATAAGCATGAGAATTAGCTGCGGTGTTGAGCTCTGTTGTAGCCTCAGCATATGTGTGGCTAAAGTATATCTGTAGCATTAGCTTAGCTAAAGCATTGGCATTGGCTGATGCATTGGCATTAGCTGTAAGCGTTAACATTAGCATTAGCTAAGCTGTAGCATAAAGCGTAAGCTGCAGCGTTGGTGGTGCTGTAGCATTGCTGTAACTTTAGCTGTAGCATTAGCGTAAGTTGTGGCATAAGCTGAAACATTACGATTGGTGCAAGAACAAGCTGTAGCATAAGCACAAGCTATGACATAAGCACGTAGCTGTGGTATAAGCACGAGCTGTGGCATAGCAATTTGCTGTACTATAAACAGTTTTAATGTAAGCATAAGTACTAGCATTAGCTGTAGGGTTAGCTTTGTTGTCGCCGCAGCATAGCTGTGGTGATAGCATAGCTGTCGCAAAAGCACAGCTGTAGCATTAGCTTAGCTGTAGCTTTAGCTTAGCCTTAGCATTGGCATTAGCTGAGCATTGGCATTAGCTGAAGCATTGGCATTAGCATTAGCTAGCTGTAGCACTACTGTGGACTTAGCTGTAGCATGCTAAGCTTGTAGCATTAGCGTAAGTGAATGCTGTAGCTTTAGCTGTAACGTTAGTAGTAGCATTAGCATAAGCTGTAGCATTAGAGTAAGTTGTAGCATAAGCTGAAGCATTAGGTTTAGTGCAAGCGTAGGCTGTTGCATAAGCGTAAGCTGTAGCATTAGCACGAGCTGTAGCATAAGCACGAGCAGTAGCATAAGCACGAGCAGTAGCATAAGCACGAGCTGTAGAATAAACATGAGCTGCAGCATAAGTACTAACTGTATCATAAACAGTTTTAATGTAAGCATAAGCACTAGCATTAGCTGTAGTGTTAGCTTTGTTGTAGCCTCAGCCTAGCTGTGGCAAAAGTATAGCTGTAGCATTAGCTTAGTTGTACCACTGGCTACTGCTGTAGCATTGGCATTAGCTGAAGAATTGGCATTAGCTGTAGCGTTAGCATTAGCATTAACTTAGCTGTAGCACTACTGTGGACTTAGCTGTAGCATTAGCATAAGCTGTAGCATTAGCGTAGCTGTAGCAGTGGTGAATGCTGTAGCATTAGCTGTAACTTGGCTGTAGCTTTAGCATAAGCTGTAGCATTAGCGTAAGGTGTTGCATAAGCGAGAACAATGTTTAGTGTAAGGCAAGCTGTAGCATAAGCATAAGCTGTAGCATAAACACAAGCTGTGGAATAAGTACAAGCTGTGGCATAAGCCGTGCTGTACTATAAACAGTTTAATGTAAGCATAAGCACGAGAATTAGCTGTGATGTTAGCTTTGTTGTAGCCTCAGCATATCTGTGGCTAAAGTATAGCTGTAGCATTAGCTTAGCTGAAGCATTGGCATTAGCTGGCGCATTGGCATTAGCTGTAGCGTTAGCGATAGCTTAGCTAAGCTGTAGCATAAGCGTAAGCTGCAGGGTTGGTGAGTGCTGTAGCATTAGCTGTAACTTTAGCTGTAGTATTAGCGTAAGTTGTAGCATAAGCTGAAACATTACGATTAGTGCAAGAACAAGCCGTAGCATAAGCATAAGCTGTGGCATAAGCACAAGCTGTGGCATAAGCACGAGCTGTGGCATAAGCACGAGCTGTGGCATAAGCACGAGCTGTGCTATAAACAGTTTTAATGTAAGCATAAGTACTAGCATTAGCTGTGTGGTTAGCTTTGTTGTCGTCGCAGCATAGCTGTGGTGATAGCATAGCTGTCACAAAAGTACAGCTGAAGCATTAGCTTAGCTGAAGCATTAGCTTAGCCTTAGCATTGGCATTAGCTGAAGCATTGGCATTAGCTGAAGCATTGGCATTAGCTGTGGCATTAGCATTAGCATTAGCTAGCTGTAGCACTACTGTGGACTTAGCTGTAGCATTAGCATAAGCATGTAGCATTAGCGTAAGTGAATGCTGTAGCTTAGCTGTAACGTTAGTAGTAGCATTAGCATAAGCTGTAGCATTAGCGTAAGTTGTAGCATAAGCTGAAGCATTAGGTTTAGTGCAAGCGTAAGCTGTTGCATAAGCGTAAGCTGTAGCATTAGCACGAGCTGCAGCATAAGCACGAGCTGTAGCATAAGCACGAGCAGCAGCATAAGAATGAGCTGTACCATAAGCATGAGCTGTAGCATAAGTACTAACTGTATCATAAACAGTTTAAATGAAAGCATAAGCACTAGCATTAGCTGTAGTGTTAGCTTTGTTGTCGCCTCAGCATAGCTGTGGCAAAAGTATAGCTGTAGCATTAGCTTAGTTGTACCACTGGCTACTGCTGTAGCATTGGCAATAGCTGAAGAATTGCCATTAGCTGTAGCGTTAGCATTAGCATTAACTTAGCTGCAGCACTACTGTGGACTTAGCAGTAGCATTAGCATAAGCTGTAGCAATAGCGTAAGCTGTAGCAGTGGTGAATGCTGTAGCATTAGCTGTAACATTAGCTGTAGCATTAGCATAAGCTGTAGCATTAGCGTAAGGTGTTGCATAAGCTGAAACTTAACGTTTAGTGCAAGAGCAAGCTGTAGCATAAGCATAAGCTGTAGCATAAGCACAAGCTGTGGCATAAGCACAAGCTGTGGCATAAGCACGTGCTGTACTATAAACAGTTTTATTGTAGCATAAGCACGAGAATTAGCTGTGATGTTAGCTTTGTTGTAGCCTCAGCATATCTGTGGCTAAAGTATAGCTGTAGCATTAACTTAGCTGAAGCATTGGCATTAGCTGACGATTGGCATTAGCTGTAGCGTGAGCATTAGCTTTAGCTAAGCTGTAGCATAAGCGTAAGCTGCAGCTTTGTGAGTGCTGTAGCATTAGCTCTAACTTTAGTTGTAGCATTAAGCGTAAGTTGTAGCATAAGCTGAAACATTACGATTAGTGCAAGAACAAGCTGTAGCATAAGCATAAGCTGTGGCATAAGTACAAGCTGTGGCATAAGCACGAGGCTGTGGCATAAGCACAGAGCTGGTACTATAAACAGTTTTAATGTAAGCATAAGTACTAGCATTAGCTGTAGGGTTAGCTTTGTTGTCGTGCCAGCATAGCTGTGGAGATAGCATAGCTGTCGCAAAAGTACAGCTGTAGCATTAGCTTAGCCTTAGCATTGGCATTAGCTGAAGCATTGGCATTAGCTGAAGCATTGGCATTAGCATTAGCTTAGCTGTAGCACTACTGTGGACTTAGCTGTAGCATTGGCATAAGCTGTAGCATTAAGCGTGAAGTGGATGCTGTAGCTTTAGCTATGCTTGATTAGTAGTAACTGGCATAGCTGTGGCATTTGCGTAAGTTGTAGCATAAGCTGAAGCATTAGGTTTAGTGCAAGCGTAAGCTGTTGCGTAAGCGTAAGCTGTAGCATTAGCACGAGCTGTAGCATAAGCTCTAGCTGTAGCATAAGCATGAGCTGCAGCATAAGCATGAGCTGTAGCATAAGCATGAGCTGTAGCATAAGTACTAACTGTATCATAAACAGTTTTAATGTAAGCATAAGCACTAGCATTAGCTGTAGTGTTAGCTTTGTTGTCGCCTCAGCATAGCTGTGGCAAAAGTATAGCTGTAGCATTAGCTTAGTGGTACCACTGGCTATTGCTGTAGCATTGGCATTAGCTGAAGAATTGGCATTAGCTGTAGCGTTAGCATTAGCATTAACTTAGCTGTAGCACTACTGTGGACTTAGCTGTAGCATTAACATAAGATATAGCATTAGCGTAAGCTGTAGCAGTGGTGAATGCTGTAGCATTAGCTGTAACTTTAGCTGTAGTATTAGCATAAGCCGTAGCATTAGCGTATGGTGTAGCATCAGCCGAATCTTAACGTTTAGTTCAAGAGCAAACTGAAGCATAAGCATAAGCTGTAGCATAAGCACAAGCTGTGGCATAAGCACAAGCTGTGGCATAAGCACGTGCTGTACTATAAACAGTTTTAATGTAAGCATAAGCACGAGAATTAGCTGCGGTGTTAGCTTTGTTGTAGCCTCAGCATATTTGTGGCTAAAGTATAGCTGTAGCATTAGCTTAGCTAAAGGATTGGCATTAGCTGATGCATTGGCATTAGCTGTAGCGTTAGCATTAGCATTAGCAAAGCTGTGGCATAAGCGTAAGCTGCAGCGTTGGTGAGTGCTGTAGCATTAGCTGTAACTTTAGCTGTAGCATTAGCGTAAGTTGTAGCATAAGCTGAAACATTACGATTAGTGCAAGAACAAGCTGTAGCATAAGCATAAGCTGTGGCATAAGCACAAGCTGTGGCATAAGCACGAGCTGTGGCATAAGCACAAGCTGTGGCATAAGCACGTGCTGTACTATAAACAGTTTTAATGTAATCATAAGCATGAGAATTAGCTGCGGTGTTAGCTCTGTTGTAGCCTCAGCATATATGTGGCTAAAGTATATCTGTAGCATTAGCTTAGCTAAAGCATTGGCATTAGCTGATGCATTGGCATTAGCTGTAGCGTTAGCATTAGCATTAGCTAAGCTGTAGCATAAGCGTAAGCTGCAGCGTTGGTGAGTGCTGTAGCATTAGCTGTAACTTTAGCTGTAGCATTAGCGTAAGTTGTAGCATAAGCTGAAACATTACGATTAGTGCAAGAACAAGCTGTAGCATAAGCACAAGCTATGGCATAAGCACGAGCTGTGGTATAAGCACGAGCTGTGGCATAAGCACGAGCTGTACTATAAACAGTTTTAATGTAAGCATAAGTACTAGCATTAGCTGTAGGGTTAGCTTTGTTGTCGTCGCAGCATAGCTGTGGTGATAGCATAGCTGTCGCAAAAGTACAGCTGTAGCATTAGCTTAGCTGTAGCTTTAGCTTAGCCTTAGCATTGGCATTAGCTGAAGCATTGGCATTAGCTGAAGCATTGGCATTAGCATTAGCTTAGCTGTAGCACTACTGTGGACTAAGCTGTAGCATTAGCATAAGCTGTAGCATTAGCGTTAGTGAATGCTGTAGCATTAGCTGAAACGTTAGTAGTAGCATTAGCATAAGCTGTAGCGTAAGCTTAAGTTGTAGCATAAGCTGAAGCATTGGGTTTAGTGCAGCGAAGCTGTTGCATAAGCGTAAGCTGTAGCATTAGCCCGAGCTGCAGCATGCTACGAGCTGTAGCATAAACACGAGCTGCAGCATAAGCACGAGCTGTAGAATAAGCATGAGCTGCAGCATAAGTACTAACTGTATCATAAACAGTTTTAATGTAAGCATAAGCACTAGCATTAGCTGTAGTGTTAGCTTTTGTTGTAGCCTCAGCTAGCTGTGGCAAAAGTATAGCTGTAGCATTAGCTTAGTTGTACCACTGGCTACTGCTGTAGCATTGGCATTAGCTGAAGAATTGGCATTAGCTGTGGCGTTAGCATTAGCATTAACTTAGCTGTAGCACTACTGTGGACTTAGCTGTAGCATTAGCATAGCTGTAGCATTAGCGTAGCTGTAGCAGTGGTGAATGCTGTAGCATTGGCTGTAACTGGCTGTAGCATTAGCATAAGCTGTAGCATTGGCGTAAGGTGTTGCATAAGCCGAAACTAATGTTTAGTGTAAGAGCAAGCTGTAGCATAAGCATAAGCTGTAGCATAAGCACAAGCTGTGGAATAAGTACAAGCTGTGGCATAAGCACGTGCTGTACTATAAACAGTTTAATGTAAGCATAAGCACGAGAATTAGCTGTGATGTTAGCTTTGTTGTAGCCTCAGCATATCTGTGGCTAAAGTATAGCTGTAGCATTAGCTTAGCTGAAGCATTGGCATTAGCTGGCGCATTGGCATTAGCTGTAGCGTTAGCATTAGCATTAGCTAAGCTGTAGCATAGCGTAAGCTGCAGGGTTGGTGAGTGCTGTAGCATTGGCTGTAACTGGCTGTAGTATTAGCGTAAGTTGTGGCATAAGCTGAAACATTCGATTGGTGCAAGAACAAGCCATAGCATAAGCATAAGCTGTGGCATAAGCACAAGCTGTGGCATAAGCACGAGCTGTGGCATAAGCACGAGCTGTGCTATAAACAGTTTTAATGTAAGCATAAGTACGAGCATTAGCTGTGTGGTTAGCTTTGTTGTCGTCGCAGCATAGCTGTGGTGATAGCATAGCTGTCACAAAAGTACAGCTGAAGCATTAGCTTAGCTGAAGCATTAGCTTAGCCTTAGCATTGGCATTAGCTGAAGCATTGGCATTAGCTGAAGCATTGGCATTAGCTGTGGCATTAGCATTAGCATTGCTTAGCTGGCACTACTGTGGACTTAGCTGTAGCATTAGCATAAGATGTAGCATTAGCGTTAGTGAATGCTGTAGCTTTAGCTGTGCGTTAGTAGTAGCATTAGCATAAGCTGTAGCATTAGCGTAAGTTGTAGCATAAGCTGAAGTATTGGGTTTAGTGCAATGGCTGTTGCGCAAAGGCGTGAGCTGTAGCATAGCACGAGCTGTAGCATAAGCACGAGCTGTAGCATAAGCACGAGCTGCAGCATAAGCATGAGCTGTACCATAAGCATGAGCTGTAGCATAAGTACTAACTGTATCATAAACAGTTTAAATGAAAGCATAAGCACTAGCATTAGCTGTAGTGTTAGCTTTGTTGTAGCCTCAGCATAGCTGTGGCAAAAGAATAGCTGTAGCATTAGCTTAGTTGTACCACTGGCAATTGCAGCAGCATTGGCATTAGCTGAAGAATTGGCATTAGCTGTAGCGTTAGCATTAGCATTAACTTAGCTGTAGCACTACTGTGGACTTAGCTGTAGCATTAGCATAAGCTGTAGCATTAGCGTAAGCAGTAGCAGTGGTGAATGCAGTGGCATTAGCTGTAACTTTAGCTGTAGTATTAGCATAAGCCGTAGCATTAGCGTAGGGTGTAGCATCAGCCGAAACTTAACGTTTAGTGCAAGAGCAAACTGTAGCATAAGCATAAGCTGTAGCATAAGCACAAGCTGTGGCATAAGCACAAGCTGTGGCATAAGCACGTGCTGTACTATAAACAGTTTTAATGTAAGCATAAGCTCAAGAATTAGCTGCGGTGTTAGCTTTGTTGTAGCCTCAGCATATCTGTGGCTAAAGTATAGCTGTAGCATTAGCTTAGCTAAAGCATTGGCATTAGCTGACGCATTGGCATTGCTAACGCATTGGCATTAGCTGTAGCGTTAGCATTAGCATTAGCTAAGCTGTAGCATAAGCGTAAGCTGCAGCATTGGTGAGTGCTGTAGCATTAGCTGTAACCTTAGCTGTAGCATTAGCGTAAGTTGTAGCATAAGCTGAAACATTACGATTAGTGCAAGAACAAGCTGTAGCATAAGCATAAGCTGTGGCATAAGCACAAGCTGTGGCATAAGCATGAGCTGTGGCATAAGCAGGGCTGTGCTATAAACAGTTTTAATGTAAGCATAAAGTACTAGTATTGGCTGTGGGGTTGGCTTTGTTGTCGTCGCAGCATAGCTGTGGTGATAGCATAGCTGTCGCCAAAAAGTACAGCTGTAGCATTAAGCAGCTGTAGCATTAGCATAGCTTAGCATTGGCATTAGCTGAAGCATTGGCATTAGCTGAAGCATTGGCATTAGCTGTAGCATTAGCATTAGCATTAGCTGCTGTAGCACTACTGTGGACTAAGCTGTAGCATTAGCATAAGCTGTAGCATTAGCGTTAGTGAATGCTGTAGCATTAGCTGAAACGTTAGTAGTAGCATTAGCATAAGCTGTAGCGTAAGCTTAAGTTGTAGCATAAGCTGAAGCATTAGGTTTAGTGCAAGCGTAAGCTGTTGCATAAGCGTAAGCTGTAGCATTAGCCCGAGCTGTAGCATAAGCACGAGCTGTAGCATAAACACGAGCTGCAGCATAAGCATGAGCTGTAGAATAAGCATGAGCTGCAGCATAAGTACTAACTGTATCATAAACAGTTTTAATGTAAGCATAAGCACTAGCATTAGCTGTAGTGTTAGCTTTGTTGTAGCCTCAGCCTAGCTGTGGCAAAAGTATAGCTGTAGCATTAGCTTAGTTGTACCACTGGCTACTGCTGTAGCATTGGCATTAGCTGAAGAATTGGCATTAGCTGTAGCGTTAGCATTAGCATTAACTTAGCTGTAGCACTACTGTGGACTTGGCTGTAGCATTGCATAAGCTGTGGCATTGGCGTGGCTGTAGCAGTGGTGAATGCTGTGGCATTGGCTGTAACTGGCTGTAGCATTAGCATAAGCTGTAGCATTAGCGTAAGGTGTTGCATAAGCCGAAACTAATGTTTGGTGTAAGAGCAAGCTGTAGCATAAGCATAAGCTGTAGCATAAGCACAAGCTGTGGAATAAGTACAAGCTGTGGCATAAGCCGTGCTGTACTATAAACAGTTTTAATGTAAGCATAAGCACGAGAATTAGCTGTGATGTTAGCTTTGTTGTAGCCTCAGCATATCTGTGGCTAAAGTATAGCTGTAGCATTAGCTTAGCTGAAGCATTGGCATTAGCTGACGCATTGGCATTAGCTGTAGCGTTAGCATTAGCATTAGCTAAGCTGTAGCATAAGCGTAAGCTGCAGCGTTGGTGAGTGCTGTAGCATTAGCTGTAACTTTAGCTGTAGTATTAGCGTAAGTTGTAGCATAAGCTGAAACATTACGATTACTGCAAGAACAAGCCATAGCATAAGCATAAGCTGTGGCATAAGCACAAGCTGTGGCATAAGCACGAGCTGTGGCATAAGCACGAGCTGTGCTATAAACAGTTTTAATGTAAGCATAAGTACGAGCATTAGCTGTGTGGTTAGCTTTGTTGTCGTCGCAGCATAGCTGTGGTGATAGCATAGCTGTCACAAAAGTACAGCTGAAGCATTAGCTTAGCTGAAGCATTAGCTTAGCCTTAGCATTGGCATTAGCTGAAGCATTGGCATTAAGCTGAAGCATTGGCATTAGCTGTAGCATTAGCATTAGCATTGCTTAGCTGAGCACTACTGTGGACTTAGCTGTAGCATTAGCATAAGATGTAGCATTGGCGTTAGTGAATGCTGTAGCTTAGCTGTAACGTTAGTAGTAGCATTAGCATAAGCTGTAGCATTAGGCGTAAGTTGTAGCATAAGCTGAAGTATTGGGTTTGGTGCAAGTGGCTGTTCGCAAAGCGTAAGCTGTAGCATTAGCTAGCTGTAGCATAAGCACGAGCTGTAGCATAGAGCACGAGCTGCAGCATAAGCATGAGCTGTACCATAAGCATGAGCTGTAGCATAAGTACCAACTGTATCATAAACAGTTTAAATGAAAGCATAAGCACCAGCATTAGCTGTAGTGTTAGCTTTGTTGTAGCCTCAGCATAGCTGTGGAAAAGAATAGCTGTAGCATTAGCTTAGTTGTACCACTGGCAATTGCATGCAGCATTGGCATTAGCTGAAGAATTGGCATTAGCTGTAGCGTTAGCATTAGCATTAACAGCTGTAGCACTACTGTGGACTTGGCTGTAGCATTAGCATAGCTGTGAGCATTGGCGTAAGCAGTGAGCAGTGGTGAATGCAGTGGCATTAGCTGTAACTGGCTGTAGTATTAGCATAAGCCGTGGCATTGGCGTAGGTGTAGCATCAGCGAGACTTAACGTTTGGTGCAAGGGCAAACTGTAGCATAAGCATAAGCTGTAGCATAAGCACAAGCTGTGGCATAAGCACAAGCTGTGGCATAAGCCGCGTGCTGTACTATAAACAGTTTTAATGTAAGCATAAGCTCAAGAATTAGCTGCGGTGTTAGCTTTGTTGTAGCCTCAGCATATCTGTGGCTAAAGTATAGCTGTAGCATTAAGCAGCTAAAGCATTGGCATTAGCTGACGCATTGGCGTTGCTAACGCATTGGCGTTAGCTGTAGCGTTAGCATTAGCATTAGCTAAGCTGTAGCATAAGCGTAAGCTGCAGCATTGGTGAGTGCTGTAGCATTAGCTGTAACCTTAGCTGTAGCATTAGCGTAAGTTGTAGCATAAGCTGAAACATTACGATTAGTGCAAGAACAAGCTGTAGCATAAGCATAAGCTGTGGCATAAGCACAAGCTGTGGCATAAGCATGAGCTGTGGCATAAGCAGGAGCTGTGCTATAAACAGTTTTAATGTAAGCATAAGTACTAGTATTAGCTGTGGGGTTGGCTTTGTTGTCGATCGCAGCATAGCTGTGGTGATAGCATAGCTGTCGCCAAAAAGTACAGCTGTAGCATTAGCTAGTGGCATTAGCTTGGGCTTAGCATTGGCATTAGCTGAGCATTGGCATTAGCTGAGCATTGGCGTAGCTGTAGCATTAGCATTAGCATTGACTGGCTGTAGCACTACTGTGGACAAGCTGTAGCATTAGCATAAGCTGTAGCGATGGCGTTAGTGAATGCTGTGGCATTAGCTGTAATGTTAGTAGTAGCATTAGCATAAGCTGTAGCGTAAGCAAGTTGTAGCATAAGCGCTGAAGCATTGGGTTTAGTCTGGCGTAAGCTGTTGCATAAAGCGTAAGCTGTAGCATTAGCGAGCTGTAGCATAAGCACGAGCTGTAGCATAAGCACGAGCTGCAGCATAAGCATGAGCTGTAGCATAAGCATGAGCTGTAGCATAAGTACTAACTGTATCATAAACAGTTTAAATGTAAGCATAAGCACTAGCATTAGCTGTAGTGTTAGCTTTGTTGTATCCCCAGCATAGCTGTGGCAAAGTATAGCTGTAGCATTAACTAGTTGTACCACTGGCTATTGCTGTAGCATTGGCATTAGCTGAAGAATTGGCAATAGCTGTGGCGTTAGCATTAGCATTAACTTAGCTGTAGCACTACTGTGGACTTAGCTGTAGCATTAGCATAAGCTGTGGCATTAGCGTAAGGTGTGCATATAAGCCAAACTTAACGTTTACTGCAAGATCAAGCTGTTGCATAAGCATAAGCTGTAGCATAAGCACAAGCTGTGGCATAAGTAAGAGCAGTAGCATAAACACGTGCTGTACTATAAACTGTTTTAATGTAAGTATAAGCCCGAATTAGCTGCAGTGTTAGCTTTGTTTAGCACCTCAGCATATCTGTGGCTAAAGTATAGCTGTAGCATTAGCTTAGCTGAAGCATTGGCATTAGCTGGCGCATTGGCATTAGCTGGCGTGATTGGCATTAGCTGTAGCGTTAGCATTAGCGTGGATTAAGCTGTGGCATAAGCGTAAGCTGCAGGCGTTGTTGGTGCTTGGCAGTGGCTGTAACTGGCTGTAGCATTAGCAAAGCTGTAGCATTAGCGTAAGTTGTAGCATAAGCTGAAACATTTCGATTAGTGCACAAGAACAAGCTGTAGCATTAGCATAAGCTGTGGCATAAGCACAAGCTGTGGCATAAGCCACGAGCTGTGGCATAAGCCGCGAACCGTGACTATAAACCAGTTTTAATGTAAGCATAAGTACTAGCATTAGCTGTAGGGTTAGCTTTGTTGTCGTCGCAGCATAGCTGTGGTGTTACTTATGGCTATCGCAAAGTACAGTTGTAGCATTGGCTTAGCTGTAGCATTAGCTTAGCCTTAGCATTGGCATTAGCTAAAGCATTGGCATTAGCTGAAGCATTGGCATTAGCTGAAGCATTGGCATTAGCATTAGCTTAGCTGTAGCACTACTATGGACTTAGCTGTAGCACTAGCATAAGCTGTAGCATCAGCGTAAGTGAATGCTGTAGCATTAGCTGTAACGTTAGTAGTAGCATTAGCAAAAGCGGTACCATTAGCTAAGTTGTAGCATAAGCTGAAGCATTAGGTTTAGTACAAGCGTAAGCTGTAGCGTAAGCATAAGCTGTAGCATTAGGCACAAGCTGTAGCATAAGCACGAGCAGTTAGCATAAGCAACAGCTGCAGGATAAGTGCATGAGCTGTAGCATAAGTACTAACTGTATCTATAAGTAGTTTTAATGTAAGCATAAGCTCTAGCATTAGCTGTAGTGTTAGCTTTTTGTTGTAGCCTCAGCATAGCTGTGGCAAATGTATAGCTGTAGCATTAGCTTAGCTGTAGCACTGGCATTTGCTGTAGCATTGACAAAGCTTAACATTAGCTTAGCTGTAGCACTACTGTGACTTAACTGTAGCACTAAGCGTAAGCTGTAGTATTAGCTGTAACATTGGCTGTAGCATTAGCATAAGCTGTAGCATTAGCGTAAGATGTAGCATAAGTTGATGCATTACATTTGGTGCGAGTGGGCTGTAGCGTAAGCATAAGCTGTAGCATAAGCACAAGCTGTGGCATAAGCACGAGCTGTACTATAAACAGTTTTAATGTAAGCATAAGCACTAGCATTAGCTGTAGTGTTAGCTTTGTTGCAGTCTCAGCATAGCTATGGTGTTAGCATAGCTGTGGCAAAAGTATAGCTGTAGCATTAGCTTAGCTGTAGTATGAGCTTAGTTGTAGCATTGGCATTAGCTGTAGCATTAGCATTAGCATTAGCTTAGCTACAGCACTACTGTGACTTAGCTGTAGCATTATCATAAGCTGTAGCATTAGCTGAAGCATTAGCATAAGCTGTAGCATTAACGTAGTGAGTGCTGTAGCATTAGCTGTAACGTTAGCTGTAGCATTAGCAAAAGCTGCAGCATTAGCATAAGTTGTAGCATAAGCCCTAAGCATTAGGTTTAGTGCAAGCGTAAGCTGTAGCGAAAGCGTAAGCTGTAGCATAAGCATGAGCTGTAGTGTAATCACGAGCTGTAGCATAAGCATGAGCTGTAGCATAAGCACGAGCTGTAGCATAAGCATGAGCTGTAGCAAAAGTGCAAACTGTACTATAAACAGTTTTAATATAAGCATAAGCATAAGCATTAGCTGTAGTGCTGCTAGCTTTGTTGTAGCCTCAGCATAGCAGTGGTGTTAGCATAGCTGTGGCAAAAGTATAGCTGTTGCATTAGCTTAGCTGTAGCTTTAGCTTAGCTGTAGCATTAGCTTAGCTGTAGCATTGGCATTAGCTGTAGCAATGGCATTAGCTGTAGTATTAGCATTAGCTTAACTGTAGCACTACTGTGTCTTAGCTGTAGCATTAGCATAAGCTGTAGCATAAGCGTAAGTGAATGCTGTAGCATTAGCTATAACGTTAGCTCTAGCATTAGCATAAGCTGCAGCATTAGTATAAGTTGTAGCATACGCTGAAGCATTAGGTTTAGTGCAAGTGTATGCTGTAGAGTAAGCATAAGCTGTAGCATAAGCACGAGCTGAAGCATAAGCACGAGCAGTAGCATAAGCATGAGCTGTAGCATAAGCACGAGCTGTAGCATAAGCATGAACTGTAGCAAAAGCGCAAACTGTACTATAAATAGTTTTAATGTAAGCATAAGTTCTAGCATTAGCTGTAGTGTTAGCTTTGTTGTAGTCTCAGCATAGCTGTGGTGTTAGCATAGCTGTGGCAAAAGTATAGCTGTAGCATTAGCTTAGTTGTAGCATGAGCTTAGCTGTAGCACTGGCATTAGCTGTAGCGTTAGCATTAAACTAGCTGTAGCACTACTGTGACTTGGCTGTTAGCATTAGCATAAGCTGTAGCATTAAGCGTAAAGTGAATGCTGTAGCATTAGCTATAACGTTAGCTGTAGCATTAGCATAAGCTGTAGCATTAGCGTGAAATTGTAGCATAGCTGAAGCATTGGGTTTAGTGCAAGCATAAGCTGTAGCGTAGCGCAAACTGTAGCATAAGCACAAGCTGTAGCATAAGCAGGAGCAGCATAAGCATGAGTTGTGAAAAAGCACAAACTGTACTATAAACGGTTTTCATAAAAGCATAAGCACTAGCATTAGCTGTAGCGTTAGCTTTGTTATAGTCTCAGCATAGCTGTGGATTTAGCATAGCTGTGGCAAAGGTGTATAGCTGTAGCATTAGCTTAGCTGTAGCATTAGCTTAGCTGTAGCGTTAGCATTAGCATTAGCTTGCTGTAGCACTACTGTGACTTAGCTGTAGCATTAGCATTAGCTGTAGCATTAGCTGAAGCGCCAGGCATAAGATATGGCATGAGTGAATGCTGCTGCATTGGCTGTAGCGTTAGCTGTGGCGTGGCATAAGCAGTAGCATTAGCGTAAAGTGAATGCTGTAGCATTAGCTGTAGCGTTAGCTGTAGCATTAGCACAAGCAGTAGCATTGCGTGGTAGTAGCACGGCTGAGCATTAGGTTTAGTGGAAGCCTGGCTGTAGCATAAGCGTAAGCTGTAGCATAAGCACGTAGCTGTAGTACAAGCACGAGCTGTATAAGCCGAGCTGTAGTATAAGTGCAAACTGTACTATAAACAGTTTTAATATAAGCAGAAACACTAGTATTAGCTGTAGTGTTAGCTTTGTTGTAACCTCATCATAGCTGTTGTGTTAGCATAGCTGTGGCAAAGTATAGCTGCAGCATTAGCTTAGCTGTAGCATTAGCTTTGCTGTAGTGCTAGCATTAGCTAGCTGTAGCAGTACTTGAACAGCTGTGATATTGCTGCTGCATTAGGCGAAGATGTAGCGTTAGTGAATCATGTAGCATTAGCTGTAACGTTAGCTGTAGCATTAGCATAAGCTGTAGCAATAGCGTAAGTTGTGCATAATTTGAAGCATGGTTTAGTGCAAGCATAAGCTGTAGTGTAAGCATAAGTTGTAGCATAAGCAATAGCTGCAGCATAAGCAATAGCTGTAGCATAAGTGCAAACTGTACTATAAACATTAGTTTTAATGTAAGCATAAGCTCTAGCATTAGCTGTAGTGTTAGTATAACAGATGTAACACCCAGGAAATGTTTTTATTATCTTACTAAGTATTGAGATGGAATGTGGAGCTGGAGGACTGCATGCTGGTTGTCATCAATGCCCACGTTCTACTGCAGAGAATCTCAGAGGAGCAAGTGGTACAGGATCACTGAAACGCTTTCCTCTACCCAATAAAATGTATGTCATTGTTGCCATACTAGGTGAGAGGGTTCAGCATCCTTTTGTCTTATTTCTTCCTCTTTCTGCTGACAACCTACACTCCTTCATGCTGTTTTATGCTTTTTTTTCTTTTCTTTATTTTTTGTTGACCGGGTAAGTGCACTAGACAAATCCTGCCTATTTTCAGGCATGACCGGAGGGGATACAGATGAATGCCAACTGACCTTGAACCAGATTAAGCTGTTGGTGGTATTTTCGTGAATGAGAGGAATTTGGCCAGGACACGGAAATTCCCTACTCTTTCGATAAGTGCCATGGGATCTTTAACATCCACCTGAACTACCACCAATCCAGGCAGATGGGACCTCGGTTTAATGTCTCATCCGAAAGACGAACATACATTGTCAAATTTTACCTGGTCTATGAAATAAGGTGGTGAGACCTCACACCAGACAATTTTAAGTCCTGAAGCCTTGAAGCCCAGCAGCTATGAAGCTTGAAGCCTTGTGCAGCAAGCTAAGGTGATCTTGCTCCAGTGTAAGCTCTGCTATGAGCCTGGTGACTGTTGCACCTTGGAAGCTAATTTAAGTTTCAAAAAAAAAAAAAGGCCCGTCTTTTAATCTACAGGTCAAGGCACACTGGATCCCTTGCAGTCAACTGTTTGGATTCCAGATATCGAGGGGCCTGTGGCCTGCTAAATGCACACTGGTCCCTTGCAGTACAGAGGATTTCTGAAAAGCTGTTTAGGTTCCAGAAATCGAGGGGACTGTGGCCTGGTCAAGGCACGCTGGATCCCTTGCAAAAGAGAGGATTTCTGAAAAACTGTTTAGGTTCCAGAAATCGAGGGGTCCGTGGCCTGGTCAAGGAACGCTGGATCCCTTGAGGTATAGAGGATTCCTGAAAAACTGTTTAGGTTCCAGAAATCAAATCGAGGGGTCCATGGCCTGGTCAAGGCATGCTGGATCCCTTGCAGTACATAGGATTTCTGAAAACCTATGTAGGTTCCATAAATCTAGGGTGCCGTGGCCTGGTGAAGGCACACTGGATCCACTGCTGTACAGAGGATTTCTGAAGAACTGTTTAGGTTCCAGAAACCACAGGGTCTGTGGCCTGGTGAATGAACGCAGGATCCCTTGCAGTACAGGGGGATTTCTGAAGAGCTGTTTAGGTTCCAGAAACCACAGGGTCCATGGCCTGGTAAAGACACTCTTGATCCCTTGCAGTACAGGAGATTTCTGAAGAACTGTTTAGGTTCCAGAAGCCGTGGGGTCTGAGGCCTGGTCAAGGCATGCTGGATCCCTTGCAGTACAGAGGATTTCTGAAAAACTGCTTAGGTTGCAGAAATTGAGGGGTCTGTGGCCTGGTCAAGGCACACTGGATCCCATGCAGTAGAGAGGATTTCTGAAGAACTGGTAAGGTTCCAGAAATCCAGGGTCCGTGGCCTGGTGAAGGCATGCTGGATCCCATGCAGTACAGAGGATTTCTGAAGAACTAGTTAGGTTCCAGAAATCAAGGGGTCCATGGTCTGGTGAAGGCACGCTCGATCCCTTGCAGTACAGAGAATTTCTGAAGAACTGTTTAGGTTACAGAAACCACGATGTCAGTGCCCTGGTAAAGCCACATTGGATCCCTTGCAATACAGAGGATTTCTGAAGAACTGTTTGGGTTACAGAAACCACGGGGTCCATGGCCTAGTCAAGGCACTCTGGATCCCTTGCAGTTCGGAGGATTTCTGAAGAAATCTTTAGGTTCCAGAAACCGTGGGGTCCATGGCCTGGTCTAGGCATGCTGGATACCTTGCAGTACAGAGGATTTCTGAAGAACTGTTTAGGTTCCAGAAATTGTGGGGTCCATGGCCTGGTGATGGCAAGCTGGATCCCCTTGCAGTACAGAGGATTTCTGAAGAACTGTTAACATTCCAGGAATTGTGGGATCAGTGGTCTGGTGAAGGCATGCTGGATCCTGTGCAGTATACAGTATTTCAAAAACTGTTTAGGTTGCAGAAATCGGGGACCGTGGCCTGGTCAATGCACACTAGAATTATGCGGTACAGAGGATTACTTAAAAACTGTTTAGGTTCTAGAAATCGGGGTCCATGGCCTGGTCTATGCTCACTGGATCCCTTGCAGTACAGAGAATTCCTGAAAAACTGTTTAGGTTCCAGAAGTCGAATAGTCCATGGCCTGGTCATGACGTGCTGGAACCCTGCAGTAGAGAGATTCCTGAAAAACTGTTTAGGGTCCAGAAATTGAGGGGTCCAGTGGCCTGGTCAAGGCACCTTGTGGTACAGAGGATTCCTGAAAACTGTTTAGGTTCCAGAAATCAAGGGGTCAGTGGCCTGGTCAAGGCAAGCTGGATCCCTAGCAATCAGTGGATTCCTGAAAAACTGTTTAGGTTCCAGAAGTCAAGGGTTCCATGGCCTAATCAAGTCGCTGGATCCATTGCAGTAGAGATAATTCCTGAAAAACTGTTTAGGTTCCAGAAATCGAGGGGTCCATGGCCTGGTCAAGGCATGCTGGATCCCTTGTGGTATAGAGGATTTCTGAAAAACTGTTTACATTCAGAAATCGAGGGGTCTGTGGCCTGGTCAAGGCACACTGGATCCCTGCGGTACAGAGGATTTCTGAAAAACTGCTTAGGTTGCAGATGTCGAGGGGTCCGAGGCCTGGTGAAGGCATGCTGGATCCCTTGCAGTACAGAGGATTTCTGAAGAACTGTTTAGGTTCCAGAAATCGCGGGGTCTGTGGCCTGGTGCAGGCCGCTATATCCCTTGTGGTACAGAGTATTTCTGAAAAATGGCTTAGGTTGCAGAAATCAAGGGTCCGTGGCCTGGAGAGGCACGCTGGATCCTTGCTGTACAGAGGATTCTGAAGAACTTTTAGGTTCCAGAAATTGCATGATCCATGGCCTGGTGAAGGCAAGATGGATCCCTTGCAACACAGAGATTTCTGAAAGCTGTCTAGGTTGCAGAAATAGAGGGGTCCCGGCCTGGTGAAAGCACACTGGATCCCGTGCAGTACAGAGGATTTCTGAAAGCTGTTTAGGTTCCAGAAATCGAGGTCTCGCGGCCTGGTCAAGGCACGCTGGACCCGGTGCGTACAGAGGATTCCTGAAAAACTGTTTTGATTCCAGAAGTCGAGTGGTGCGTGGCCTGGTCATGGCACGCTGGATCACTGCAGTAGAGAGGATTCCGAAAAACTGTTTAGGTTCCAGATATCGAGGGATCCATGGATTCGTAAAGGCACGCCGGATCTCTTGGAGTAGAGAGGATTCCTGAAAACTGTTTAGCTTCCAGAAATTGGGGGTCCATTGCCTGGTCAAGGCACGCTGTGTCCCTTGCAGCACTGTGGATTTCTGAAAAACTATTTAGGTTCCAGAAATCGAGAGGTTTGTGGTCTCGTCAGGGCATGCTGGATCCCGAGCGGTACAGAGGATTTCTGATAAACTGTTTAGATTCCAGAAATCGAGGGGTCCATAGCCTAGTCAAGGCATGCTGGATTCTTTGTGGAACAGAGGATTTCTGAAAAACTGCTTAGGTTGCAGAAATCGAGGGGTTCGTGGCCTGGTCAAGGCATGCTGGATCCCTTGCGGTACTAGAATTTTGGAAAAACAATTTAGGTTCCAGAAATCGAGGGGTCCATTTACTGGTCAAGGCATGCTGGGTCCCTTGCAGTACAGAGGATTCTTGAAAACTGTTTAGGTTCCAGAAACCACAGGGTCTGTGGCCTGGTGAACGAACGCTGGATCCCTTGCAGTACAGGGGATTTCTGAAGAGCTGTTTAGGTTCCAGAAACCACAGGGTCCATGGCCTGGTAAAGGCACACTTGATCCCTTGCTGTACAGGAGATTTCTGAAGAACTGTTTAGGTTCCAGAAACTGCGGGGTCCGTGGCCTGGTCAAGGCACACTGGATCCCTGCAGTACAGAGTTTCTGAAAAACTGCTTAGGTTGAAGAAATCGAGGGTCCGATGGCCTGGTCAAGGCACACTGGATCCCATGCAGTAGAGAAGATTTCTGAAGAACTGGTAAGGTTCCAGAAATCCAGGGTCCATGTGCCTGGTGAAGGCACGCTGGATCCCTTGCAGTACAGAGGATTTCTGAAGAACTAGTTAGGTTCCAGAAATCAAGAGGTCCATGGCCTGGTAAAGCCACGCTGGATCCCTTGCAGTACAGAGGATTTCTGAAGAACTGTTTGGGTTACAGAAACCACGATGTCAGTGCCCTGGTAAAGCCACATTGGATCCCTTGCAATACAGAGGATTTCTGAAGAACTGTTTGGGTTACAGAAACCACGGGGTCCATGGCCTCATCAAGGCACTCTGGATCCCTTACAGTTCAGAGGATTTCTGAAGAAATCTTTAGGTTCCAGAAACCGTGGGGTCCATGGCCTGGTCTAGGCAAGCTGGATACCTTGCAGTACAGAGGATTTCTGAAGAACTGTTAACATTCCAGGAATTGTGGGATCAGTGGCCTGGTAAAGGCATGCTGGATCCTGTGTAGTATAGAGTATTTCCGAAAAACTGTTTAGGTTGCAGAAATTGAGGGGACCGTGGCCTGGTCAATGCACGCTGAATTCCTTGTGGTACAGAGGATTACTTAAAAACTGTTTAGGTTCTAGAAATTGAGGGGTCCATGGCCTGGTCTATGCTCGCTGGATCCCTTGCAGTACAGAGAATTCCTGAAAAACTGTTTAGGTTCCAGAAGTCAAAAAGTCCATAGCCTGGTCATGTCGTGCTGGAACCCTTGCAGTAGAGAGGATTCCTGAAAAACTGTTTAGGTTCCAGAAATTGAGGGGTCCGTGGCCTGGTCAAGGCACCTTGTGGTACAGAGGATTCCTGAAAAACTGTTTAGGTTCCAGAAATTGAGGGGGTCCATTTCCTGGTCAAGGCATGCTGGGTCCCTTGCAGTACACAGGATTCCTGAAAACCTGTTTAGGTTGCAGAAATTGAGGAGTCCATGGCCTGGTCAAGGCATGCTGGATCCCTTGCAGGACAGAGGATTCTTGAAAAACTGTTTAGGTTCCAGAAACCACAGGGTCTGTGGCCTGGTGAACGAACGCTGGATCCCTTGCAGTACAGGGGATTTCTGAAGAGCTGTTTAGGTTCCAGAAACCACAGGGTCCATGGCCTGGTAAAGGCACACTTGATCCCTTGCAGTACAGGAGATTTCTGAAGAACTGTTTAGGTTCCAGAAACTGCGGGGTCTGTGGCCTGGTCAAGGCACACTGGATCCCTTGCAGTACAGAGGATTTCTGAAAAACTGCTTAGGTTGAAGAAATCGAGGGGGTCCGTGGCCTGGTCAAGGCACACTGGATCCCATGCAGTAGAGAGGATTTCTGAAGAACTGATAAGGTTCCAGAAATCCAGGGTCCATGGCCTGGTGAAGGCATGCTGGATACCATGCAGTACAGAGGATTTCTGAAGAACTAGTTAGGTTCCAGAAATCAAGGGGTACATGGCCTGGTGAAGGCACACTCGATCCCTTGCAGTACAGAGAATTTCTGAAGAACTGTTTAGGTTCCAGAAACCACGATGTCAGTGCCCTGGTAAAGCCACATTGGATCCCTTGCAATACATAGGATTTCTGAAGAACTGTTTGGGTTACAGAAACCACGGGGTCAATGGCCTGGTCAAGGCACTCTGGATCCCTTGCAGTTCAGAGGATTTCTGAAGAAATCTTTAGGTTCCAGGAATCGTGGGGTCCGTGGCCTGGTCTAGGCATGCTGGATACCTTGCAGTAAAGAGGATTTCTGAAGAACTGTTTAGGTTCCAGAAACCGTGGGGTCCATGGCCTGGTGATGGCAAGCTGGATCCCTTGCAGTACAGAGGATTTCTGAAGAACTGTTAACATTCCAGGAATTGTGGGATCAGTGGCCTGGTGAAGGCATGCTGGATCCTGTGCAGTATAGAGTATTTCCGAAAAACTGTTTAGGTTGCAGAAATTGAGGGGACCGTGGCCTGGTCAACGCATGCTGAATTCCTTGTGGTACAGAGGATTACTTAAAAACTGTTTAGGTTCTAGAAATCGAGGGGTCCATGGCCTGGTCTATGCATGCTGGATCCCTTGCAGTACAGAGAATTCCTGAAAAACTGTTTAGGTTCCAGAAATTGAGGGGTCTGTGGCCTGGTCAAGGCACCTTGCAGTACAGAGGATTCCTGAAAAACTGTTTAGGTTCCAAAAATTGAGGGGTCAGTGGCCTGGTCAAGGCAAGCTGGACCTCTAGCAAACAGTGGATTCCTGAAAAACTATTTAGGTTCCAGAAGTCAAGGGTTCCATGGCCTAATCAAGGTACGCTGGATCCATTGCAGTAGAGATAATTCCTGAAAAACTGTTTAGGTTCCAGAAATTGAGGGGTCCATGGCCTGGTCAAGGCACACTGGATCCCTTGCTGTACAGAGGATTTCTGAAAAACTGCTTAGGTTGCAGATATCGAGGGGTCCGAGGCCTGGTGAAGGCATGCTGGATCCCTTGCAGTACAGAGGATTTCTGAAGAACTGTTTAGGTTCCAGAAACCCCGGGGTCTGTGGCCTGGTGCAGGCACACTATATCCCTTGTGGTACAGAGTATTTCTGAAAAACATCTTAGGTTGCAGAAATCAAAGGGTCCGTGGCCTGGAGAAGGCACGCTGGATCCCTTGTTGCATAGAGGATTTCTGAAGAACTGTTTAGGTTCCAGAAAAGCGTGCGGTCATGGCCTGGTGAAGGCAAGATGGATCCCTTGCAACACAGAGGATTATCTGAAAAGCTGTTTAGGTTGCAGAAATCCAGGGTCCTGCCTGTAAAGCACACTGGATCCCGTGTGGTACAGAGGATTTCTGAAAAGCTGTTTAGGTTCCAGAAATTGAGGGGTCCGCATCCTGGTCACGGCACGCTGGACCTGGTGCGGTACAGAGGATTCCTGAAAAAACTGTTTTGATTCCAGAAGTTGAGGGATGCGTGGCCTGGTCATGGCACACTGGATCACTTGCTGTAGAGAGGATTCCTGAAAAACTGTTTAGGTTCTAGAAATCGAGGGATCCATGGGTTGGTAAAGGCACGCCGGATCTCTTGGAGTAGAGAGGATTCCTGAAAAACTGTTTAGGTTCCAGAAATCGAGGGATCCATTGGCTGGTCAAGGCACACTGTGTCCCTTGCAGCACTGAGGATTTCTGAAAAACTATTTAGGTTCCAGAAATCGAGGGGTTCGTGGTCTCGTCAGGGCATGCTGGATCCCGTGCGGTACAGAGGATTACTGATAAACTGTTTAGGTTCCAGAAATCGAGGGGTCCATAGCCTAGTCAAAGCATGCTGGATTCTTTGTGGAACAGAGGATTTCTGAAAAACTGCTTAGGTTGCAGAAATCGAGGGGTCCGTGGCCTGGACAAGGCATGCTTGATCCCTTGCAGTACTAGAATTTCTGAAAAACTGTTTAGGTTCCAGAAATCGAGGGGTCCATGGGCTGGTCAAGGCATGCTGGGTCCCTTGCAGTACACAGGATTCCTGAAAACCTGTTTAGGTTGCAAATATTGAGGAGTCCATGGCCTGGTCAAGGCATGCTGGATCCCTTGCAGTACAGAGGATTCTTGAAAAACTGTTTAGGTTCCAGAAATCAAGGGGTCCATGGCCAGGTCAAGGCACGCTGGATCCCTTGCAGTGCAGAGGATTCCTGAAAAACTGTTTAGGTTCCAGAAATCGAGGGGTCCGTGGCCTGGTCAAGGCACGCTGGATCCCTTGGAGTTCAGCGGGTTTCTGAAAAACTGTTTAGGTTCCAGAAACCACGGGTTCCGTGGCCTGGTCAAGGCACGCTGGATCCCTTGCAGTACAGGGGATTTCTGAAGAACTGGTAAGGTTCCAGAAACCACAGGGTCTTGTGGCCTGGTGAACGAACGCTGGATCCCTTGCAGTACAGAGGATTTTTGAAGAACTCTTTGGGTTCCAGAACATTTAATAAATGTGTTTATTCTAGGGGGATTATTAAGCCAGTAAGACTTCCTGTACAAATGTCTTAAGATACCAGTTTTAATTTTTGCTCAAGTCTGGGTGCAGAAAAGTTTTCTTGCCATGCTGTTGATGGGGTTTAAGGGGTACTTATTGCCGATGAACAATATTTTTATAACCATTTCAGTTTGTAACATGCCAAAGTTGCCAGAGAGTCAGATATTAGTACGGAAGAGGGTGGTTTGTTTAGACATTTATGGTGGTTGTTACCTATAAGGTATCTAAATTGTTTCTACATGTTTTTTGCCTTTCTCTCAGGAGGGAGAAGATGTTTGCAAGCCATATGGACTTCTAAATCATCCAACTATATCATGCAGCTCATAGGCTTAAACAACAGCAATACATACAAGGGGCTATTTTTGATTAAGTTGTTTTTACTGATAGCCTCCAAAAGCTGCATCTAATTGAAACAGTACAAAGTATTCATTTTAAATTGGATGTATTAAGAGGGGTGGCACCTTCCTGTGGTATGTACTGTCTCTGGACACTTACGACTGTATGTCTATTGTAAACTAATAAACAAAGTTTAAAAAAAATGTCCTGGGTGTTATATCTGTTAGTGTAGGTTAGCATTAGCACAGCTGTAGTGTTAGCTTTGTTGTAGCCTCAGCATAGCTGTAGCATTATCATAGCTGTGGCAAAAGTATAGCTGTAGAATTACCTTAGCTGTAGCATTGGCATTAGCTGTAGCATTAGCATTAGCTTTGCTGTAGCACTACTGTGACTTAGCTGTAGTATTGCTGTGAGCATTAGCATAAGCTGTAGCATTGCGGCGTAAGTGGTGCTGTGGCACTAGCTGTAATGTTAGCTGTAGCATTGGCATAAGCTGCAGCATTAGCATAAGTTGTGGCATATGACCCTGGCATTGGTTTGAGTGGCGTAAGCTGTGGCATAGCTAAGCTGTAGCATAAGCATGAGCTGTAGCGTCATCACGAGCTGTAGCATAAGTATGAGCTGTAGCAAAAGTGCAAACTGTACTATAAACAGTTTTAATATAAGCATAAGCACAAGCATTAGCTGTAGTGTTAGCTTTGTTGTAGCCTCAGCATAGCAGTGGTGTTAGCATAGCTGTGGCAAAAGTATAGCTGTTGCATTAGCTTAGCTGTAGCTTTAGCTTAGCTGTAGCATAGCTTAGCTGTAGCATTGGCATTAGCTGTAGCAATGGCATTAGCTGTAGTATTAGCATTAGCTTAACTGTAGCTCTACTGTGTCTTAGCTGTAGCATTAGCATAAGCTGTAGCATAAGCGTAAGTGAATGCTGTAGCATTAGCTATAACGTTAGCTCTAGCATTAGCATAAGCTGTAGCATTAGTATAAGTTGTAGCATAAGCTGAAGCATTAGGTTTAGTGCAAGTGTATGCTGTAGAGTAAGCATAAGCTGTAGCATAAGCACGAGCTGAAGCATAAACACGAGCAGTAGCATAAGCATGAGCTGTAGCATAAGCATGAACTGTAGCAAAAGCGCAAACTGTACTATAAACAGTTTTAATGTAAGCATAAGTACTAGCATTAGCTGTAGTGTTAGCTTTGTTGTAGTCTCAGCATAGCTGTGGTGTTAGCATAGCTGTGGCAAAAGTATAGCTGTAGCATTAGCTTAGTTGTAGCATTAAGCTTAGCTGTAGCACTGGCATTAGCTGTGGCGTTAGCATTAGCATTAAGCAACTGTGCATGTGACCCAGCTGTAGCATTAGCATAAGCTGGCATTAGCTGAAGCATTGCATAAGCTTTAGCATTAAGCGTGAAGTGAATGCTGTAGCATTAGCTTTATAGCTTGCTGTAGCATTAGCATAAGCTGTAGCATTAGCGTAAATTGTAGCATAAGCTGAAGCATTAGGTTTAGTGCGCTATAGCTGTAGCGTAAGCGTAAACTGTAGCATAAGCAGGAGCTGTAGCATAAGCATGAGCTGTAGCATATGCATGAGCTGTAGTAAAAGCACAAACTGTACTATAAACAGTTTTCATGTAAGCATAAGCACTAGCATTAGCTGTAGCGTTAGCTTTCTTATAGTCTCAGCATAGCTGTGGATTTAGCATAGCTGTGGCAAAAGTATAGCTGTAGCATTAGCTTAGCTGTAGCATTAGCTTAGCTGTAGCGTTAGCATTAGCATTAGCTTTGCTGTAGCACTACTGTGACTTAGCTGTAGCATTAGCTTTAGCTGTAGCATTAGCTGAAGCATGAGCATGAGATGTAGCATGAGTGAATGCTGCTGCATTAGCTGTAACGTTAGCTGTAGCATTAGCATAAGCAGTAGCATTAGCGTAAGTGAATGCTGTAGCATTAGCTGTCACGTTAGCTGTAGCATTAGCATAAGCAGTAGCATTAGCGTAAGTAGTAGCACAAGCTGAAGCATTAGGTTTAGTGGAAGCCTAAGCTGTAGCGTAAGCGTAAGCTGTAGCATAAGTGCAACCTGTAGCGTAAGTGTAAGCTGTAGCATAAGCACGAGCTGTAGCATAAGCACAAGCTGTAGTATAAGCTCGAGCTGTAGCATAAGTGCAAACTGTACTATAAACAGTTTTAATATAAGCAGAAACACTAGTATTAGCTGTAGTGTTAGCTTTGTTGTAGCCTCATCATAGCTGTTGTGTTAGCATAGCTGTGGCAAAAGTATAGCTGCAGCATTAGCTTAGCTGTAGCATTAGCTTTGCTGTAGCGTTAGCATTAGCATTAGCTTAGCTGTAGCAGTACTGTGACTTAGCTGTAATATTGCTGTTGCATCAGCGTAAGATGTAGCGTTAGTGAATCATGTAGCATTAGCTGTAACGTTAGCTGTAGCATTAGCATAAGCTGTAGCAATAGCGTAAGTTGTAGCATAATTTGAAGCATTAGGTTTAGTGCAAGCATACAGTGGCGTGAAAAAGTATTTGCCCCCCCCTGATTTTCTCTATTATTGCATATTTGTCACACTGGATGTTTTCAGGTCTTTAGACAAAATATAATATTAGATAAAGGGAACATGAGTGAACAAATAACACTTTTTTTTTTTACTTATTTCATTTGTTTAATGAAAAAAGTTAACCAACACCAACTGGCACTGTGTGAAAAAGTAATTGCCCCCTAGTTAAATCAACCCAATTAAAGGGATAATTAGAGTCATTGATTGAACACAGCCAGGCTTGATTACAGCCAGCCCTGCTCAATATAAACCTCACTTATTTTGGCCCTTACCATCAGAGTCACGTTGCCAGCACAAAGATTCAACAAGCACATTATGCCATGATCAAGGAAGTTCCTGAAAAGATCGGAAAAAATTTGTTGCCCTCTATCAGTCTGGAAGGGTTACAAAGCTATTTCTAAGGCTCTGGGACTCCATCGAACCACAGTGAGAGCCATAATCTCCCAATGGAGAACACTTGGAACAGTAGTGAACCTTCCCAGGAGTGGGCGGCCTGCCAAAATTACTCCAAGGGCGCAGTGTAAAATCATCCAAGAAGTCTCAAAGGATCCTAAAACAACATCCAAAGAACTGCAGGCTTCTCTTGCCTCAGCTAAGGTCAGCATTCATGACTCCACAATCAGAAAGAGACTGGGCAAAATGGGCTTCATGTGAGGTAGCAAAGGAGAAACCACTGCTAACCAAGAAGAACATAAATGCTCGTCTCTCATTTATAAAAGCACCTGGATGATCCACAAGCCTTTTGGGAAAATGTTCTATGGACAGATGAGTCAAAGTGGAACTTTTGGACAACATGGATCCCATAACGTCTCGCGCAAAGCAAACACAGCATTCCACAGTAAGAACACCATACCAACAGTCAAACATGGTGGTGGTAGTGTGGATGGTGTGGGATGTTTTGTTGCTCAAGGACCTGGATGACTGCCACAATTAAAGGAACCATGAATTCAGCTCTGTACCAGAAAAATTCTTAAGGAGAATGTCCAGTCATCCTTCCGTCAGCTGAAGCTGAAGCGTAGTTGGGTCATGCAGCAAGACAATGATCCAAAACACAAAAGCAAGTCCACATCAGAATGGCTAAAAGAAGTAAAATTAAAGTTTTGGAGTGGCCTAGTCAAAGTCCAGACTTAAACCCAATAGAGATGCTGTGGCAGGACCTGAAACGAGCAGTTCATGTCCGAAAACCTACCAAATGTTACTGATTTAAAGCAGTTCTACGAGAACAGTGGGTTAAAATTCCTCCACAGCGATGTGAAAGACTGATATTGAATTATAGGAAGTGTTTGGTTGCAGTCATTGCAGCTAAATGTGGCATAACCAGTTATTAAGTGTAAGGGGCAATTACTTTTTCACACAGTGCCAGTTGGTGTTGGTTAACTTTTTTCATTAAATAAGTGAAATTAAAAAAAAAAACAAGTGTTATTTGTTCACTCAGGTTCCCTTTATCTAATATTACATTTTCTCTAAAGACCTGAAAACATCCAGTGTGACAAATATGCAATAATAGAGGAAATCAGGAAGGGGCAAATACTTTTTCACGCCACTGTAAGCTGTAGTGTAAGCATAAGTTGTAGCATAAGCACAAGCTGCAGCATAAGCAATAGCTGTAGCATAAGTGCAAACTGTACTATAAACATTAGTTTTAATGTAAGCATAAGCTCTAGCATTAGCTGTAGTGTTAGTATAACAGATGTAACACCCAGGAAATGTTTTTATTATCTAATTATTGAGATGGAATGTGGAGCTGGAGGACTGCGTGCTGGTTGTCTCAATGCCCACGTTCTACTGCAGAGAATCTCAGAGGAGCAAGTGGTACAGGATCACTGAAACGCTTTCCTCTACCCAATAAAATGTATGTCATTGTTGCCATACTAGGTGAGAGGTTCAGCATCCTTTTGTCTTATTTCTTCCTCTTTCTGCTGACAACCTACACTCCTTCATGCTGTTTTATGCTTTTTTTTCTTTTCTTTATTTTTTGTTGACCGGGTAAGTGCACTAGACAAATCCTGCCTATTTTCAGGCATGACCGCCGGAGGGGATACAGATGAATGCCAACTGACCTTGAACCAGATTAAGCTGTTGGTGGTATTTTCGTGAATGAGAGGAATTTGGCCAGGACACCGGGAAATTCCCTACTCTTTCGAGAAGTGCCATGGGATCTTTAACATCCACCTGAACTACCACCAATCCAGGCAGATGGGACCTCGGTTTAACGTCTCATCCGAAGAGCGAACATACATTGTCAAATTTTACCTGGTCTATGAAATAAGGTGCTGAGACCGCACACAGACAATTTTAAGTCCTGAAGCCTTGAAGCCCAGCAGCTAGAAGCTTGAAGCCTTGTGCAGCAAGCCAAAGCGATCTTCCAGTGTAAGCTCCACTATGAGCCTGGTGACTGTTGCACCTTGGAAGCTAATTTAAGTTTCAAAAAAAAAAAAAAAGGCCCGTCTTTTAATCTACAGGTCAAGGCACACTGGATCCCTTACAGTCAACTGTTTGGATTCCAGATATCGAGGGGCCTGTGGCCTGCTAAATGCACACTGATCCCTTGCAGTACAGAGGATTTCTGAAAAGCTGTTTAGGTTCCAGAAATCGAGGGGACTGTGGCCTGGTCAAGGCACGCTGGATCCCTTGCAAAAGAGAGGATTTCTGAAAAACTGTTTAGGGTTCCAGAACCCAGGGGTCCGTGGGTCTGGTCAAGGAACGCTTGGATCCCTTAGTGTATAGAGGATTCCTGAAAAACTGTTTAGGTTCCAGAAATCAAATCGAGGGGTCCATGGCCTGGTCAAGGCATGCTGGATCCCTTGCAGTACATAGGATTTCTGAAAACCTATGTAGGTTCCATAAATCTAGGATGCCGTGGCCTGGTGAAGGCACACTGGATCCACTGCTGTACAGAGGATTTCTGAAGAACTGTTTAGGTTCCAGAAACCACAGGGTCTGTGGCCTGGTGAATGAATGCAGGATCCCTTGCAGTACAGGGGATTTCTGAAGAGCTGTTTAGGTTCCAGAAACCACAGGGTCCATGGCCTGGTAAAGACACTCTTGATCCCTTGCAGTACAGGAGATTTCTGAAGAACTGTTTAGCTTCCAGAAACCGCGGGGTCTGAGGCCTGGTCAAGGCATGCTGGATCCCTTGCAGTACAGAGGATTTCTGAAAAACTGCTTAGGTTGCAGAATTGAGGGGTCCGTGGCCTGGTCAAGGCACACTGGATCCCATGCAGTAGAGGATTTCTGAAGAACTGGTCAGGTTCCAGAAATCCAGGGTCTGTGGCCGTGGTGAAGGCATGCTGGATCCCATGCAGGTACAGAGATCTTGAAGAACTAGTTAGGTTCCAGAAATCAAGGGTCCATGGTCTGGTGAAGGCACGCCGATCCCTTGCAGTACAGAGAATTTCTGAAGAACTGTTTAGGTTCCAGAAACCGCGATGTCAGTGCCCGGTCAGCCACATTAGATCCCTTGCAATACAGAGGATTTCTGAAGAACTGTTTGGGTTAGAAACCACGGGGTCCATGGCCTAGTCAAGGCACTCTGGATCCCTTGCAGTTCTGAGGATTTCTGAAGAAATCTTTAGGTTCCAGAAACCGTGGGGTCCATGGCCTGGTCTAGGCATGCTGGATAACTTGCAGTACAGAGGATTTCTGAAGAACTGTTTAGGTTCCAGAAACCGTGGTGTCCATGGCCTGGTGATGGCAAGCTGGATCCCTTGCAGTACAGAGGATTTCTGAAGTACTGTTAACATTCCAGGAATTGTGGGATCAGTGGTCTGGTGAAGGCATGCTGGATCCTGTGCAGTATAGAGTATTTCCAAAAAACTGTTTAGGTTGCAGAAATCGAGGGGACCGTGGCCTGGTCAACGCATGCTGAATTCCTTGCGGTACAGAGGATTACTTAAAAACTGTTTAGGTTCTAGAAATCGAGGGGTCCATGGCCTGGTCTATGCTCGCCGGATCCCTTGCAGTACAGAGAATTCCTGAAAAACTGTTTAGGTTCCAGAACACAAAAAGTCCATGGCCTGGTCATGACATGCTGGAACCCTTGCAGTAGAAGGATTCCTGAAAAACTGTTTAGCTTCCAGAAATTGAGGGTCATGGCCTGGTCAAGGCACCTTTGCGGTACAGAGGATTCCTGAAAAACTGTTTAGGTTCCAGAAATCGAGGGTCCATTTCTGGTCAAGGCATGCTGGGTCCCTTGCAGTACACAGGATTCCTGAAAACCTGTTTAGGTTGCAGAAATTGAGGAGTCCATGGCCTGGTCAAGGCATGCTGGATCCTTGCAGGACAGAGGATTCTTGAAAACTGTTTAGGTTCGAAACCACAGGGTCTGTGGCCTGGTGAGCACGCTGGATCCCTTGCAATACAGGAGTTTCTGAAGAGCTGTTTAGGTTCCAGAAACCACAGGGTCCATGGCCTGGTAAAGGCACACTTGATCCCTTACAGTACAGGAGATTTCTGAAGAACTGTTTAGGTTCCAGAACTGCGGGGTCCATGGCCTGGTCAAGGCACACTGGATCCCTTGCAGTACAGAGGATTTCTGAAAACCGCTTAGGTTGAAGAAATGAGGGGTCCGTGGCCTGGTCAAGGCACACTGGATCCCATGCAGTAGAGAGGATTTCTGAAGAACTGGTAAGGTTCCAGAAATCCAGGGTCCATGGCCTGGTGGAGGCATGCTGGATCCCATGCAGTACAGAGGATTTCTGAAGAACTAATTAGGTTCCAGAAATCAAGGGGTCCATGGCCTGGTGAAGGCACGCTCAATCCCTTGCAGTACAGAGCATTTCTGAAGAACTGTTTAGGTTCCAGAAACCGTGATGTCAGTGCCCTGGTAAAGCCACATTGGATCCCTTGCAATACAAAGGATTTCTGAAGAACTGTTTGGGTTACAGAAACCACAGGGTCCATGGCCTGGTCAAGGCACTCTGGATCCCTTGCAGTTCAGAGGATTTCTGAAGAAATCTTTAGGTTCCAGAAACCGTGGGGTCCATGGCCTGGTCTAGGCATGCTGGATACCTTGCAGTACAGAGGATTTCTGAAGAACTGTTAACGTTCCAGGAATCGTGGGATCAGTGGCCTGGTGAAGGCATGCTGGATCCTGTGCAGTATAGAGTATTTCTGAAAACTGTTTAGGTTGCAGAAATTGAGAGGACCATGGCCTGGTCAAGGCACGCTGAATTCCTTGTGGTACAGAGTTCCTGAAAAACTGTTTAGGTTCCAGAAATTGAGGGGTCCATGGCCTGGTCAAGGCACCTTGTGGCACAGAGGATTCCTGAAAACTGTTTAGGTTCCAAAATTGAGGGCCAGTGGCCTAGTCAAGGCAAGCTGGATCTCTAGCAAACAGTGGATTCCTGAAAAACTATTTAGGTTCCAGAAGTCAAGGTTCCATGGCCTCAATCAAGGCACGCTGGATCCATTGCAGTAGAATAATTCCTGAAAAACTGTTTGAGGTTCAGAAATTGCGGGGTCCATGGCCTGGTCAAGCACGCTGGATCCCTGCGGTATAGAGTTTCTGAAAAACTGTTACGTTCCAGAAATCGAGGGGTCTGTGGCCTGGTCAAGGCACACTGGATCCTCTGAGTACAGAGATTTCTGAAAACTGCTTAGGTTGCAGATATCGAGGTCCAGGGCCTGGTGAAGATGCTGGATCCCTTGCAGTACAGAGGATTTCTGAAGAACTGTTTAGGTTCCAGAAACCCCGGGGTCTGTGGCCTGGTGCACGCACACTATATCCCTTGTGGTACAGAGTATTTCTGAAAAACATCTTAGGTTGCAGAAATCAAAGGGTCCGTGGCCTGGAGAAGGCACGCTGGATCCCTTGTTGCACAGAGGATTTCTGAAGAACTGTTTAGGTTCCAGAAAACGTGCGGTCATGGCCTGGTGAAGGCAAGATGGATCCCTTGCAACACAGAGGATTATCTGAAAAGCTGTTTAGGTTGCAGAAATCGAGGGGTCCACGGCCTGGTGAAAGCACACTGGATCCCGTGTGGTACAGAGGATTTCTGAAAAGCTGTTTAGGTTCCAGAAATCGAGGGGTCCGCAGCCTGGTCAAGGCACGCTGGACCTGGTGCGGTACAGAGGATTCCTGAAAAAACTGTTTTGATTCCAGAAGTTGAGGGATGCGTGGCCTGGTCATGGCACACTGGATCACTTGCTGTAGAGAGATTCCTGAAAACTGTTTAGGTTCCAGAAATCGAGGGATCCATGGGTTGGTAAAGGCACGCCGGATCTCTTGGAGTAGAGAGGATTCCTGAAAACTGTTTAGGTTCCAGAAATCAGAGGTCCATTGGCTGGTCAAGGCACACTGTGTCCCTTGCAGCACTGAGGATTTCTGAAAACTATTTAGGTTCCATAAATCGAGGGGTTCGTGGTCTCGTCAGGCATGCTGGATCCCGTCAAGGTACAGAGGATTACTGATAAACTGTTTAAGTTCCAGAAATCGAGGGGTCCATAGCCTAGTCAAGGCATGCTGGATTCTTTGTGGAACAGAGATTTCTGAAAACTGCTTAGGTTGCAGAAATCGAGGGTCCGTGGCCTGGACAAGGCATGCTTGATCTCTTGCAGTACTAGAATTCTGAAAAACTGTTTAGGTTCCAGAAATCGAGGGGTCCATGGGCTGGTCAAGGCATGCTGGGTCCTTGCAGTACAGGATTCCTGAAAACCTGTTTAGGTTGCAAAATTGAGGGTCCATGGCCTGGTCAAGGCATGCTGGATCCCTTGCAGTACAGAGGATTCTTGAAAAACTGTTTAGGTTCCAGAAATCAAGGGGTCCATGGCCAGGTCAAGGCACGCTGGATCCCTTGCAGTGCAGAGGATTCCTGAAAAACTGTTTAGGTTCCAGAAATCGAGGGGTCCGTGGCCTGGTCAAGGCACGCTGGATCCCTTGGAGTTCAGCGGGTTTCTGAAAAACTGTTTAGGTTCCAGAAACCACGGGTTCCGTGGCCTGGTCAAGGCACGCTGGATCCCTTGCAGTACAGGGGATTTCTGAAGAACTGGTAAGGTTCCAGAAACCACAGGGTCTTGTGGCCTGGTGAACGAACGCTAGATCCCTTGCAGTACAGAGGATTTTTGAAGAACTCTTTGGGTTCCAGAACATTTAATAAATGTGTTTATTCTATGGGGATTTATTAAGCCAGTAAGGCTTCCTGTACAAATGTCTTAAGATACCAGTTTTAATTTTTGCTCAAGTCTGGGTGCAGAAAAGTTTTCTTGCCATGCTGTTGATGGGGTTTAAGGGGTACTTATTGCCGATGAACAATATTTTTTATAACCATTTCAGTTTGTAACATGCCAAAGTTGCCAGAGGTTAGATATTAGTACAGAAGAGGGTGGTTTGTTTAGACATTTATGGTGGTTGTTACCTATAAGGTATCTAAATTGTTTCTACATGTTTTTGCCTTTCTCTCAGGAGGGAGAAGATGTTTGCAAGCCATATGGACTTCTAAATCATCCAACTATATCATGCAGCTCATAGGCTTAAACAACAGCAATACATACAAGGGGTTATTTTTGATTAAGTTGTTTTTACTGATAGCCTCCAAAAGCTGCATCTAATTGAAACAGTACAAAGTATTCATTTTAAATTGGATGTATTAAGAGGGGTGGCACCTTCCTGTGGTATTTCCTTTATCTCTTTTCCTTATGTACTGTCTCCGGACACTTACGACTGTATGTCTATTGTAAATTAATAAACAAAGTTTAAAAAAAATGTCCTGGGTGTTATATCTGTTAGTGTAGTTGTAGCATTAGCACAGCTGTAGTGTTAGCTTTGTTGTAGCCTCAGCATAGCTGTAGCATTATCATAGCTGTGGCAAAAGTATAGCTGTAGAATTACCTTAGCTGTAGCATTGGCATTAGCTGTAGCGTTAGCATTAGCATTAGCTTTGCTGTAGCACTACTGTGACTTAGCTGTAGTATTGCTGTAGCATTAGCGTAAGATGTAGCGTTAGTGAATCATGCAGCATTAGCTGTAATGTTAGCTGTAGCATTAGCATAAGCTGTAGCATTAGCTGTAGCATTAGCTGAAGCATTAGCGTAAGATGTAGCATGAGTGAATACTGCTGCATTAGCTGTAACATTAGCTGCAGCATTAGATAAGCTGTAGCATTAGCGTAAGTTGTAGCATAATTTGAAGCATTAGGCTTTAGTGCAAGTGTAAGCTGTAGTAAGCGTAAGCTGTAGCATAAGCACAAGCTGCAGCATATTCAAGAGCTATAGCATAAGTAAACTGTACTATAAACATTAGTTTTAACGTAAGTACAAGCTCTAGCATTAGCTGTAGTGTTAGTGTAACAGATGTAACACCCAGGAAATGTTTTTATTATCTTGCTAATTATTGAGATGGAATGTGGAGCTGGAGGATTGCATGCTGGTTGACGTCAATGCCCACGTTCTACTGCAGAGGACCTCAGAGGAGCAAGTGGTACAGAGTCACAGATACGCTTTCCTCTACCCAATAAAATGTATGTCATTGTTGCCATACTAGGTGAGAGGGTTCAGCATCCTTTTGTCTTATTTCTTCCTCTTTCTGCTGACAACCTACACTCCTTCATGCTGTTTTATGCTTTTTTTTTCTTTTCTTTATTTTTTGTTGACCGGGTAAGTGCATTAGACAAATCCTGCCTATTTTCAGGCATGACCCGGGGGAGGGGGATACAGATGAATGCCAACTGACCTTGAACCAGATTAAGCTGTTGGTGGTATTTTTCGTGAATGAGAGGAATTTGCCAGGACACGGGAAATTCCATCTCTTTTGATAAGTGCCATGGGATTTTAACATCCACCTGAACTACCACCAATCCAGGCAGATGGGACCTCGGTTTAACGTCTCATCCGAAGGCAGACTAATACATTGTCAAATTTTACCTGGTCTATAGAAATAAGGTGGTGAGACCGCACACCAGACAATTTAAGTCCTGAAGCCTTGAAGCCCAGCAGCTATGAAGCTTAAAGCCTTGTGCAGCAAGCCAAGGCGATCTTTGCTCCAGTGTAAGTCTGCTTATGAGCCTGGTGGACTGTCGGACTTGGAAGCTAATTTAAGTTTTTTTTTTTTTTTTTTAAAGCCAGTCTTTTAATCTACAGACTTTCTCATGGTCTAAGCACGACAAGAATTTTACCAAACTTTAATGAACTCTACTTTGAATGTGAATATGCCATAACAGGAGAGAGCAAAATGACCGCAATGTTATATTGTTTATTTTGTTTACATTTCACATTTTATAAACATTAGCTTTGGTATTGATTTTTTATCTCTTGTCCTTTTCTCCTGATACTTTATAAATATTATTACAAGTTTTGTCAATGTCTCCAATATCTTGATGCATTAAGGATGTTTTTTAAGGATTATCACAGTAGTTTGTTTTAATATCCTTATTTTTCTGAGGTATTTATGAAGTATTTTAAGGTGCTTAAACAGTTTTAACAGTTTTCGATGTGCTGCTGTTTTGTGCTTATGTAATTCTGCGCCACTTCTAGAAGGTGATACTAGATTATCAAGACATCTCTGACATCTACATACATAAGATTGGCATTTAAATGTATTCTTTATAAAGCAAAACAATTGATACAAGGTACAAAAGTGTAATTAAGTGAAGTGGGTGAAATTAATCTAATTTCCTACACATTTGGCCTCTACATTTATTTAAACTTGATTCATAAAACTCACTTAGACTCAACTCACTGCTTTTATTACATTTCTGAAAGCCTGAATTCAATTAAGTCTTGTTTTGTTTTTTGAGTCTTGGCTTCCCATTAAAGGTGAAGACTCCTGTATATTTATGATTTGGATATATCTGATGTATTTATTATACATTACATCAAGTACTGCACATATGTCAATAAGTGATCAGTCATTTCTTCTGTTGCAACACATATCTAGTGTTTGAGGCTCTGACACAAGGTAGTAAAATGTCGAGCAAGCCTCCATGTGCATGCAAATAAGTCACTTGTAATATAGCCCCTCCCATTCCTTGATGTCACTGGAGCAACAGTGCAGAACAAAACATAAGGGTATCAATGCTGTCTATCCTGAATTTAGTTTAAGTTTGCAATGGCTTAAGACAGTTCTGTTATGCAAATCACACAGTGAGTGGTACTTGTAGCCTTAATACTGCATGTGTAGAACAAATAATGCATCTAATTAGTATTTCATTCACAGGAAACAAAAGCTGTTCCTGTGTAGTGTTCATTTCTCTCTGTGAGACAGTTGTAACATGTTGTGGAAAGCAGTAGACTGAATCAGTTAATCAACCAACCAATCAATCGAGTAGTCAGCCAGTCACTCTGTAGTGAACCAGGTGAACACCCTTTGAGAGGATTCACTACAAGGTAGACTTGCAGTTTCCCAAAGGATCACACAAGACTGAATTCCTCCTTTGCACAAATTACCACTACCCTTTCAACAGCCTGAAGAGTGGAGAGCTAGATCACTTACTTTATAAAGTGTATTTTTATATTTCAGATGCGCCTTACATCTGGGTTCTGACTGGAAATACCAGGATACAGAATGCATATGACATAGGAAGAATGAGCTAAGCAAATACAGAGTACTACAAACACTGAGACTGATTAGTTTCTTTACCTACAACAGCTGAAGTGTAGCATCTGATTTGTGAGGGACATCCTACTTCAAATGCTGGCATTACAAGGGGAGGAAGCTCCACAGCTTGTTTTCAATACCTTCAAAGTGAAGTGCTGTAGCTCTCGCGTCACTGCTAATGTATCATAATGGGAATGGGGCACTGTTAAAGTCATGGACCTGAGGGGCTATCGCAGTTCCCAAGGAGGTCATGCGGAACTTGTTATGGGTTAGAGGGTAATGGACTTAGTAGAGTTTCCAGTTCTTGTGCCTGTGCTTTAACCAGATTACTCTTCTTCCATATGCTGCAGATGATGTTGTCCTGGTAACCTATTCCTTATTATAGCCGAACTCTTTATTGCCTTACATCAGCCATCTAATCACTGACTGCCTAGTTACAAAGGGAAAGGGGCATTAGTGCAAGATTGTGTCTCATTGTTGGCGTCAATCAAAGCAGAGAATGCTAACACACACAGAACATAATACAACAGCTATATAATATAACTTAAGACTCTTGTTGTACCCAGAGTCATTTATTGGGCAAACTGTTTTTGCTAACAGAAACATTAACACAATACATAAAGGCATTTACTTACAGGCATACTGTATATACATGTCAAATCAGTGCTGAATCACACTCATATGGTCCTAGTCCCTGTTAGACCTGCACCTGCACTTCAGGATGTGCACAACACTTACAGAGTTCCCCCATTACTCAAGTGGGGGACCAAACATTGTGGGTTCTGTTTACTGGTGGAACAGCATTTAGTGCAGCACCATTATCTGTTGCTCTGATGACATCATCCTCCAGCAGCATTGATGGTAAAATGGAGGACAAACACATTGATAACTTCTGGGGCTGCTATATTTTTTTGTAATCTAGATTTGGACAGCAATAGGACTGTTGGCAACTAGAGGAGGAACACAGCAGTTACACATAAGGAGTTGGGAAAATATGGGTGTGAAACTATGGGAGATTTCCCCTTTAAGGAGAGCACAAACTGAATAGATCATCTAATTGAGTGATGAAATTGACTGATTGGTTGACTGACTGATTGTGTAGCTGGCTAATCTTTTGAGTCTGCATATTCTCCCCATGCCACTACCTACTTTATTATTAACTCAACTAACATAATTACTCTAGTAGCTCTTCACCAGTCAGTCATGGTAAATCTATTAAGGGAACAGTGCTCACAGTGCTGCAGTTCTTGATGTTTCATAACAGGAAGCCATTAGAAATTTGGGTTTTGCATCCAGTAAAATCAAAAGAAGTTACAGAAAGAACTATGTGAAAAGGTGCAGGAGCAAGTTAAGTCCCCATAGCTATTTAAAGCTATTTCTGAAGTCGTTCTGAAATGGCTGTTTTGAAACGACCTCTTGGCACTATCTTGAAACCGCCAAGAATACAAAAATAAACTGGCTGCGAAAGCTGCAGCTGGTAAACTAATACTAAAAGCATAGAATAGTGCCTACTTGCAATATTGCAGTGGTGTCCTCTGGCAATCAAAAATAAAAACTGAGTGATACCTGAGTACCTGTGCTAAAACACCAACTCATAAGAAATCAGTCCTTCATATTTCCCTGAACACTTGGCATTTTCAGGTTACTCCTCTTTTTTTTTTTTTAACTGTCTGAAATACCACATGCTCAATGTGTGATAATTTAAGGATAGAGGAACCAAATTGAGATATAGGGGCTGATATTCAGACTGCACCAGGTAATGGCGCATCTGAGATGCGCTGATGCCAGGACAATGAGATATTCAAAGGTGATGCGCCACCTTTGAAAATGGCACAGAATGTGCATGGTGCATATATAATGAGCCAGCGCATTCCCCAGACAGGGAGGACCGGGAATGCTCCAGCACAACTGTAGTTACACTAGGCACAGCAGCCACGATATTTAGAACTGGTCATGAAAATGGAGCCATAATGTATGCAAGGCGCAAATGGGGCCATTTGCATGTCATTATGGCCCCATTTGAATGAACTGCACAGGACAGCCAAAGTAAAATGCACGCGGCACCCTACACAGAATGTAGTGTGGACTGAGAGGGTCCCGGGACACCCCCAGCCTCGTAACTATGATTGCAGGTAAACAGTATTATGGAACAAGCCCTTATGATCCAGTGGAACTCACCCTCCCTCCAGTAACTGATTGCAGGTATTTGTACATAAACAATATGCTCTGGTAGTCTAATGGTACCCTCTCCCCATCCCGCCCCGTGTCATGCTGCCTGCAGTAAAGAAAGATCCCTGGTGGTCCAGTGGATTCCCCATCCCACCCGATCCCTTGATCACTGCTGAAGTTGTAACCCACATCTCCCTGGTGGTCCATTGCAACCCCACCCCCCACCCACAGGTCCCCAGCCCACCCAGCTCCCCCGCCATCGGCGCAGGCTGCAACCCGCCCACATACCACACAGCCACCCACCAAATGACAGCATATAGTATGGCGATGGCCTATTGGTCCACAGTGTACAGTGGTAGCAGGGGCATACTGTACCAGAACAGGCAGTATGGTCCTTTTCCTGAAAAGCCATATCAGTGCCCGATACAAGTCAGGTGACAGAATGGAATGGATATGTTATGATCATTTGTAATTGTGGAGTTCTATAGAGTGATACTGCCATTATTCCACTGCTGTTACTGCTGCACAGTGTTCAATTATGATGTAGAAAAAGGCTGTCACAGGGAGTGCAGTAGTCTGTGTGTAGGCTAGCTGTGTGGGTCTGTGTCTTTAGTTCTATGAAGCGGTTCACCGGGAAAGGCATACTGAGCTGTAATAGCTCATTACAAGATATGTCCTTTTGGTGGGGGGGGGATAAAGGGATTCCCCTCACTACCTGTAACTTGTGACAGACTCAAGACTGGCAAATTTCCTACAACCACAGCTGGCCAGGGACATATATTGACACTGCCTGTGTGTCGGTGAAAAGTGGTTATGCACTTCCTAAATTGTGGTTTGCCACTATAGTAATCCATGTACAGCACCTGCATGTAGCTAGCATGATGCTTAAAAGCTCCCCATCGTGAGTGAGAGATGACAAGTACCTACCAGTATCTGAGAACAGAAGTGGGTCGGGAGGCATGGAACAGTGCTCATGGTCCCTCACCACAGAATGTTGGAGCAGGAAGGCTGGAACTATAGACCCTAATAACCTGACCTCAGAACTGTGCAACACTGTACATCACTGCTAAGAAGTAAAGCAGCTTGAATAAAAAGTAGCACAAGATCAGAGGCAACATGATCACATCAGGATACTATGTCAAGTAGTACATACCTTTGTCTGTGGGGGTCACTAGTGAAGTGGATCGGGGTGGAGGCATGGAACGTGACCTGCCTTGACTTCAGCAATGCTTTCAACACCATTCCACATATGGGACCTGTGAACTGGCTGGGCAGTCCAGGTTTGGGTCACAAGGTTTTTATACTGTGTTGGACACTTGGCTATGGAATAGAATGCAGATGGTTGTGGTTAACAGGGTTCCATCAGAAACAGGTAGGATGACAAGCGTAGTGCCACAGGAATCGGATCTCGGTACAGTGCTGTTATGAGAACATTACTAAGCTTGGTTGTCAAGGGGCTGTCGCATGAGATATACAAGACAAACGGTTATATACTTATTTCTTGAGGGGTATTCGTAATCAAAGTTAGCAATCCATGCTTATGTCAGTGGTAGCAAACAACAGCATTACACAATAAAATGAGTGATTAATTCAGACACACATAACCTGATGAATGTGACTAAATGAAGGGAAACAGGCTAACACAAGATTACAGGGTCCGTATATACAAGGGAACGGTAAGATTAAATGTAGAACGTATTTGAGGAACTGATAGGGACTGTAACATCAATGCATTCAAAGGTTTCAGACATTTCGATTGCAGCTACACTGGTGGCTCATCACAGCAATTGATGTCATACTACAAATACAAAGTATGTTGACAACAGCAATCTGAGCCCAAACAAGTATGACTGATGTGCTACTCTACCTTAGTATACTTAGACAAAACCTAGCACACACATAGTGGTGTACACACGTAACATACACACACACACACCCTGAACCATATGCTGCAAATATGGATATCTGGTGTGACTGCAGCATGGGTAGTAGACATCCACAGGAAGGGTCTACATCATTTTGCATGCAGTGTGTATGAATTGATAGTCCTGTCCACTAGAACAATAATGCTACTGAAATACTGTTAGGATATGCCATAACCAATAAACACTTCTTATTGCTGCAGCACAACCTACACATCAAAATTAACTGTTAGCTCATGGGGGGTGGGGGGCAACTTCTCACCAGTGTGATTGTTGCAATGGACAGTGTTCTTGCTTGGCGGGTGGCCACCCATGGCTGGCGGCTGCTGTGTTGCACCCTGCAACACAGCAGCCCGCCTGTGAGTGGCCAACATTTGAGCCAGGATTTTCTGGCTCAGATTTGTGCCCCGGTATGTGGCACAGCCGGGGTTTGTGCCAGCAGATGTGCCGCACATCCCTGGCTGAATATCGGGATATGCCACATATCCATGGGCATGCCCCTTCAGATGCACAGCATGCATTACCAATACACCCCAGCACATTGGGACTTGCGCTGCGCAGGTCACCCTTTTGAATATCACGTCAGACATTGCAGGGTTGTGTTGGTACATCTTGGTTAACCAAGCAACCCCTTTGAATATCACCCCCAAAGGAAATTTGCATAGGAAATATAAATCTACACACACACATACAGAGATACAAGATATTCGAAAATTTTTGTAATTTAAATATCTGACATAGTGCTTGCTAAGCTATATATAAAAGTAGTTACAGATACACAGAGCACAAAATAAAGTTTAGTAAGGCACTGCATGGTATTGTTACGCAATAGTGTTAATGCTAGTGTAAATCAGTTTAGGATATTTGCGGGTAAAGAAGTTTATAAGACAAGTATTTCAGTAGTAAAACACTTGACCCTGTTTACTGTGATATATTTTTTCTTTATTTTATTTACAAGTGCTCTGGATGGATATAAATGCTTCTTGTACTTCAGTGAACCCAGAGACAGGAGAGGAGAATTATAAAGAACATATCGTAACGGGAACAAGAACTAATTGTAATCTACTAGACCAGACTGGATGGAAAAGACAAGACAGTATAGAGAACATACTGACAACCGAAAGGAAGAGCTGAAACATCATCTGCCTTCACAGAGAACCATCGGACCTACTAAGGACATCTGGGATTATCTAGAAATCTGGGCCTGCTGGGACCAGAGTGCCTAACATAAGTTAAGTACTGATAACTTTCTGCTAATAATTGGAACCACTTACTTCATCTCTCCCTGGCTTTGGGGAATATATAACCTTAGGAACTAGTTGGGAACTATACTGTCAAGCCCTCACCACAAGGGAAAAGGTCACTCAAGACTCCTGCAAATTGAACTGAGACTTGAAAACTTCCAGGACTTTACGATTGTTATGACAATATTGAACTATTTTTACAGTAAACAGAATTTTTGTTTTCTTTTTTGTTCTCATCGGGTAATATATTTACTGTATCACTGTATTATGAGTCCTCGAAGTGATAAAGAGTTTCATCCTAAGGGTAAAAGAGAAAATGGAAGTGTTTTCACTGAGAAATTACAAATTCAACACCAGTTGAAGTAAAAAAAATTATAATCCTATGTAGATATGGTAAAGGGGAAACAGAATTAAAAAAAAACACAGTATTGGATTAAATCCTAAATGAAATCTTACCCGACAATGAATATAATAGGGGAGATAAAGGAAACCCTGAAATTAAAGAAGGGGGTGACTCAGAGGACCCAGAATTTACCTCCCCTTAAAAGTGAAGAGAAAAAGGGGAAACAAGAAAAAAGGGGTAAAAATATAACCAAAACCCTACCTCACAATAAGCCATTACTGATTTCTTTTTGGTTAAGACCTCACTTACTACTGAATTGAAGGCTCAAAAAATGAGCAAGGCTCCCTGATATTAACCCCTTCGCAGGATGGAAATAAAACTAATGCACAGAACAGAAATCAGGGCACTAAGTTAGAACTTTATAGCCCACTGGACCTGTCTAATTAACTATCTAACTTGCATTCTAAAGAACAGCCCCTGGAAAACATCTCTATTCTAGCAGGTTCCCTAAATACTGTTTTCCAGAAATTGAATACCGAAGTTGAACAAACTGAATTAGAAGCTGATCTCTCAGCCCAATGCCTGGACACTCTTTTAAAGTATACCATAAAAGTTTTAGCCCATACTATAATGGCCAATGTAGTATTGGTAGAGGACATAAATGATCTAAGGAATAAAATAGATGGCTTTACAAATTTGATATTGAATAGGATGGATTACTTGAAAAAAAAGATTAATGAAATTGTTCAGCAAATGCTGAAACAAAAGATGTAATTTTCAACAGTGCATATCTCAGATACACCAAAGAGGAAGGTTGGTAAGAAAATAATACTACCCAAACCAAAAAAGGGGGGGCGGAATAAACTAATAAAATGGACCAAAAACACCCTATTCTTTATTCGCTGTTACAGGATGACGTTAGTAAGACATGGGGTCTATAACATCTAGTCTGTGAGTCTACTACAGTGGACAAATGCAGCTAAATAATTTCTCTTTTACTCACAGATCACAGGTGTAGTTAGTAAGACACTGGATCTACTACATCTATTCTGCTAGCCTACCACACTGGTTGAATGCGGCTAAATAATTTAGCTTTTTTCTTCAGAAGCAGTGACTGGTCTGATGTGGAACTAACAATGGATATAGCATACAGGCAGTGCCACAGTGTGTACTTGAGTAAAGTTTAAATAATATTTTCTTATCTCCACAGGTCAACTGTGCTGTTAACTCATCAGGCTCCAGTAATCAAGCCATCACAATCTTCCAATCTCCAGTCAGACAAACATTGCAGATAAATTAACTGCTAAAAAGTACCTGAAAAAAGAACAGCAGGAAATGAAACAGCATGATATAAAGCTTTTTAGAATCCACCCACCCCTCCCAAAAGAATACTTACCTTCCATAGTTAGAAAACTGGATGAATTGCCCCAAAAAACACAGCTTGGACCAATGCAGCAAAATTGTTTCATTGCTCTGCTGATAAGACCTGAAAATGGAAAAATACAAACAGTAGGAACGAATGGATACAAATGACCCCTCCTGCGAAAAAAAACAACAACTTACCTTCCCATACTAGGCAACAATCTAAATGGAAAGCATCATGGCCAACACACCCCACCAGCAGCAGCAGTGAATCTGTATGACAATTCATTACAAGAAAACAGCAACACGGGATGTTTACAAACACAATGAGCTAAAATTTCTGTCAATCTCACAGAACATAACCGAACATCAAAAAAAACAAAACACTACCATTGGTAGTATAGAGTACAGATACACTGGCCAGCAACTATCTGTCACAAGCAGCACACCATGCACTGAATATTATCCTTCAAACTATGTGGGCATCTGTGGGCAACAACATACTTTACCACAGCAATATAGAGAACTTTTATTTCTTGGTCATTGTTTTCCCCATTTTTGTCAACATCAGCAGCAGAACCACCAGTGCTTAGCAACAGCAGCAGTTCAACTTCTCATTATTAGACATTCTGAGAATTTATCAAAACGAGATGGTGGATTTTCCTTGTCATCCACATTTTTCATGCATTTTCCCAACAACAGCATCAGAATGAAGAATGTGTATGTTGTTGATGTCTCTTGTCAGTTGCACACCTCTGCAGCAGCAGCACCCAGCATAAGTCAGCAGATCAGGTGTAGTTAGTAAGACATCAAGTTTACAACATCTATTCTGTGCATCTACCACAGTCGTCAAATTAAATAGTTTTTGTAATGTACTGGTTAGTATCATTATGATTTATTCTTAATTTTTTTTTTCTATTTTCTTTTTTATTTTTACTTTTTATTTATTTTGTTCTTAGGTAACCAGGTGAGACCCACCAGGCACAGGTGCCCATTTTCAGGGGTGACCCAAGAGCACTGGGGAGGTTGAGTGACTTGCTCAGAGTCACACAGTATGCAGCTGGAGGTTGTGGAACTCAAACCCAGGTCTGTCTGCTGGATGTACCAAGCTCATTCCTCTAACCTCTAGGCTATACTGCCAATTTTGTTCTCCTTTTTTACAGGTGCCTAGTATGCAACAATGGCCAAACAGAGGCCACATATTACTCTTATCTTCACAGGTGATGTGTAGTTAGTAAGGCGAGGGGTCTACAATGTCAGTTCTGTGGGTCTACCACAGTGGTTGAATGCCGCCAAACAATTTATCTTTTTTTTCTTCAGAGGCAGTGACTGTTCTGATGAGGAATTGACAATGGATATAGCATGCAGGCAGTGTCACAGTGTGTAATTCAGTAAAGGATAAATTATCTTTTCTTGCCTTCACAGGTTAACTGTGCTGTTGACTCATCAGGATCTAGTAATCAAGCCATCACTATCTTCCAATCTCCAGTCGGACAACATTGCAGATAAATTCAACTGCTAACAAGCATTTGTCAATGTTGAATGTTTGGTTGCTGGCATTGGCATCGGTAGTGTAGGAGTTACAGAGCTGCACAACAGGAATGGCAGTGAAGTATTGAACTGAAGCCAACCCCACCACCACCCTGCAGAGACTGACAGGCATTGAGGTGTGCCTTTAGGTCATCAAGCATAAAGGCCACGCCATTTCACCACACCCACCCTGCAGACACCAAGTGTCATGGTGTGCCTTGGGGTCTTTGGCCCTTATGTGCACCCCATTCCATCAGGAAATACGGTGAGATGGGTGCAGTATAGGAGAATGGGGTAAACTTTGGGGCTGAAGAGTCCAAAGCAAACCTCAACGCCTCTCACTGGCTGCAGGGCATGGGTGTGAGAGTAAGAATAAAGTATGAGCATTACAGGCGACAATCCCAAGTCACACCCCTGATGCCTGCCGTCTTACAGGGTGGGGCATTAAGGTCGGAAACCCTAAAGCCTTATGGATTCGCTGATATTTTCACCCAAATTTTCAACATATTTTTTTTGTGACCCCATCTTCATGAACAGTGCCATTATCAGTTTGTTAGCTGAAAGCTGATTTTGCACAGCGATTATGCCATTTGGCACCACAGGTCGCAAAACACATTTTGGGTGAGATGTGGAAAATGACAGCTGTACTGCTCATAAGAGGTGTGGTAAAATGGCAATGTTGAAAATCTGGAGTGAAAACATTAAAATATCACGAACTTCTGAACATGCATAGAGAACTGTGAAATGCACTTCAGTAAATCAGTCATTTTTGATTTTTTCACAAATTTTCAACATAGGGTTTTGGGGCCTAACTTATGAACTGTGATACTGTCATTTCTAAATTGGTCCCAAAAGGTGGTTCCATGCAGTGACCAAGAAATCACCTTTTGGGGCTGATTAACACCATGACAGTGCCAGAATTCATGAGGAGATGGCCCAAAAACCCCATGTTGAAAATGTGGTGCCAAAATTCAAAAAAATGCCTGAGATATGCATCAAAGCTGAAAAAAAAGCTATTTATTCCATTATACAGCTTACCAGCATTTCTTCAGTTTGTAGTCAGCTTAGAAGAGAGCAGACATGTTCCCGGTCCACCAAAGATCATTGCGCCGGCCTCCAGAGGTAAGTATAGGGTGAGATGGGGTGTGGGGAGGTGGATGCACAGAGGGTGGGAGTGGGTTGGAGGCAAGACAATCAACGAGGACTGTTTTTCTTGTGTTTCTTTTCTTTTAGGAGGACAACGCAGGACTTGTACCACACTGGGATGGGCTCTCAGCGTGGCAGCTGAAAGATTTTGGGGGGAGGCAGTGGGGCCGAGGAAGATGATATGGGACTTGTGCCACACTGGAGTGGGCTCCCAGTGTGGCATCTGGAAGATTTTTTTTTAGGAGGGGTCATGGAGCCAACGGGGGATTAGGCACCCCTGTCAGCCACACAGATGTGTGCCATGCTGGGATGGGCTCTCAGTGTGGCAAATGGAAGTCTGTTTCTTTGGGGGGGGTTATTGAGCCAATGGAGGATCAATGAGGAGGCACCAATGAGGAGAAAGAAAAGAAAGGAAGAGAAAGCAGAGATGTATACAAGCAGGATTGCTGGCAATATGCTAATCAACACTATCGTATCATTGCTCTCTGAAGCGGAGCTCTCCCTTTCAACTGTACGGCACTGCATTTTTAACTGCTGTTTTAGACAGCTGCAGCATTCATTGGTGAACTGTGGCCATGCCTGCAAACACACTGACTGAATTGAAAGACAGGGTGCTACACCTACAAAACTCGGATAATGGTACTATGTTTCTTGCACATGCGTGCAAGCAAACATAAAAATGGCTCTTCTACTGAAGAAATTGTGCCAAAGGTCCTGAAACAGGAACCAGTTAATTAAAATGCAAGGCACAGACAGAAATCGAAAGTGAAAACACGCCATCCTCTGTAAATTGGATAGTAAAAACTGTGACCACAAAACTTAGTAGAGGAAGGTGGTTTACTAGTCAAAATAGTCACAGTAACCAAGTAGGATATTCCCAGTTCCTGAAATCAAAATGGAACTGGAAAGACCTAGATTAGAAGAAAACAAAAACATAAAACACAGAGTAATTGAGAAAACAGCTACACTTATTTTCTTTTCGATAACTACAAAAATAAAAACTGATTGGAGAACCAGTGATTACCAGAGTTCACTACAGGGCGGCTGCTCTCTTCAGGCAAGAAATAGATATGAACAATGGCCAGAGTGCAGAGTTTAAACCTACATTCCAAATTCTAAGATTTGCATAGGTTCTGTTTCCAGGGCATCACTCTCAGCTGAGATGACTACAGAAAGTGTAAACATTTATTTTAGTTTAGTTTGGTTTTTGGTTTTTTGCTCTGGAAAAGAGGACTAGACAAATTCTGTCTATTTCCAGCCTTGTCCCGGGGGATACAGATGGATGCCAGCTGACACCGAACCAGATTAAGCTGTTGGTATTTTTAGTGAATGGGGGACATTTGGCCAGGACACCAGGAAAATTCCCTTACTCTTTGGTAGGGGGAGCTGCTGCTGCTCATTTCCCAGACCATCAGGCAAGATGGCCGATTCTGAGTTGGAGGACAATGAAGGTGCTCATGCTTTCTCCCTGACTGTGGGTTTGTTGCCGGGCACAGCCTCCAAACTGACTGGATCGTCAGAGGCTACAGAGGCCTTTCGGGATAATACAGATGCTGGCAGTGCCAGTATGCTGGGTCTGGTAACAAGACAAAATGGAACCTGCCTTTATGGACATTGAAACAGGTGAAAATCCTCCATCACATGGAGCTCCTGATTTTTGAATGAATACTGTCGTTGCTTTGGAAGCAGAGGAAAATGATTCAATGGAAACAGAGTTGAAGAGGGTGCTAGAAGAGAAGAAATGCCAGCTACTGAAACAAATTGCTGATGAAAAGGAAAAATTCATAATGGCTGAGGCAGTCAACAGAAACTACTGACACAGCTGTGAGTACTCAACACACCTGTTCTGCCTTGACCAGTTCAAGAACAAGCAGGACCACAGCAATGACATTCATTAGGGCTCAAGAAACTTTTTGTGATAATATGTCTGGGTCCTTACCACAGCCCCAAAGTATGAATTCAAAAGAATGCATAGTGGGGAAAATGAGGCCCCTTGGTCAGTTTGGATGGCTTTGGAAGGAACGGGATTTATACAAGCTGAGAACAGATCCTGGTCACTCGATCCGATGGGTACAGCTGTACAAACCTTTCAGGATAACCTGCATTCTCCTCCTCCCATTGCTGTACAGTCAGTAATGCTGACTGAAGAGCAACACCGATTACCTGACTTGCCTTCTGCACTACCCAATTTAACAGCAGAAGCTGCTGTTGTAAGTACGCTTGCTTCTGATATTACTATGCCACACTGCTTGTTGCCTGATGACAACACTACAGTGTCCGATGCTGTGGAAACTGTGTCTGACACTTATGCTGCTGAGCCCCCTCTCGAAGGGACTTCCACAGACTTTGTTTCATCGGACCATCCACCTGTTAATGTGGATGATGGTAATCTGTCTGTAGGTCTCAGTGCACAGACTTTAAATGACCCTGCAAAGAGAACTTTTTAAGCCCTTGTTTAGGATGTCTGATTTATTTAAAAATAGAGTGCGCCAGCACAAGAAAGAATACTTTCATATTACTGTATTTTTATTTATTTATTTAGTTTTTGTTGACCAGGTAAGTGCACTAGACAAATCCTGCCTATTTTCAGGCACGACCCGGGAGGGGACAGATGAATGCCAACTGACCTTGAACCAGATTAAGCTGTTGGTGGTATTTTTAGTGAATGAGGGAAATTTGGCCAGGACACCGGGGAAATTCCCCTACTCTTTTGATAAGTGCCATGGGATCTTTAACATCCACCTGAACTACCACCAATCCAGGCAGATGGGACCTCGGTTTAACGTCTCATCCGAAAGATGGCACCACAGAAGTGCAGCACCCCTCTCGTGCTGCACTGCAGTGTCAGTACTGGGATATTAACCCAAGTGCCAGATATGGGAACTGAACCCACAGCCCTCTGATCTCCTGGCCTCAGAGGCAAGTGTGTTACCTACTGAGCCACTGACACTGCAATAAAGTGTATAAAGGTGGCCTGGATACCCCCCCCCCACCCAACAGTTTCTATATAGTAAGATCTTTGTTGAAAAACTCCTTGAAGTTTTATGCTTGTGATGTACTGGTGCTTATCCATACTGATAATCATAACTATGATATTAGTTTCAAAACTGTGGAAGAGCTTGACAGATTCTGGGCTAAGTATAATACAGTGAAGGACACTCCATGGATACCCCTTTTGACATCCCAATCACCAAACCAGCAGTATAAACCATAACTGTGCTTTTTAACTGTAGCCCTGGTGCCATGTCCCAATGGGCTACTACCCTGCCTGCTGCCCTGAATACTGGTGGAGGGCTGGGTTCTGTTTGGATGTTATAAAAGGCTCGCACCAACAGAAGAACTGTTTGCGTGGTGCCTCCACCCAGAGTAGCTTTTAAGTGGGTCTGATGGCAAATGACTACAACCCCCTGGGATGCTGTACCTACCCCGCTGCCTGACCAGTGGTCCCACGCATGAATTACCATAAAACACCTTACTTTGCATTCAGTAGTACAATTGTTGGTGAGTGCTAATAATATGCTCTCAGTGACCACACTTACCAACAGAGTTCTGACCTCTGCTATACACCCCTGGTACCTGCAAGGAATAGTTAGCAGCAGTAACAGTGCATTTTACAGTTAGACACAGTAACCTGCCACTTGGTAATAATATGCTCATGGCCAGTTTTAACATTAACAATAAACTATTTATTTGGGGATTTGAACAAGGGGGGATGGATGTAAATCAGAAACATATTTAAAGTCACTCTTTAGCTGGCCCATCAGAGCAGCGGTTGGATTTCCTCTTGCAATGCTGGTGACCGGGGTTCGGGAACAGACTTGGGTCACTGGAGAGCCGGCTGGCGGGGAGTAAGGCTTGAGCGTCCTATGACTGCTTGCCTACTCCAGGGGGAGGGAGGGGATGTGGCTCACTATCTGGTACCCCCTGGCAGAGGCCGGGGAGACCAGCAGCGAAGCCCCAATGCACATGGGGGGGCGTGGTGAACGTCGGCTCTGCCCAGATGTTCTGGCACACCATGCCCCGGGAGAAAAGTGGAAAATCTGGCCTTCAGGTCTGCTGGATGATGGCTGCCTCACTCCTGTCAGCCGAGATGCCCTGGCGCCTCCGAGTCCACCTCAGCAGCACTCGGGACTGATGCCTAGTGCGCTGGTTGCCCTCCTGGCATCTTCCCCTCGAGGAGAGGGACACCACCGGCAAGGGATACACTGAGCTACCCTTGGGTGGGCTGCGATTTGGGGTGAGAGAAGGGGTCAGGGCGAGGGGTCGAGGAGGTATGAGCAGCCGGAAGGAGTGGCAGACCAGAGGCAAAGAAAGGAGGATAAATAAACAACACAAAAAAAGTCACTCTTTTGGTTTGGCAAAGCATTCAAATAACAAATTAAGTCCCCTGGACAGTCCAGTTAAAGTCACTGGGTACTCAGAATCTAGCAGTTGCAGGCTTGGCACGTTGCAGCTGGTTGGCCAGCATTGTGGCCCTTAAACAAACAGATGTTAGTTTAATTCTTTAACACTTTTGTAGACTCAAAAGCAAACTTTTAAACCAAAGGAAATTTGTAATTCCCAGGTCTGATGGCCTGCACAACAGTTAAACAGCAGACTGGCCACTGAAGAACAAAGCAAGCTTGGCAAAACAACTTTAATATTGGTTGCAGGGGCAGGCCCTGAAATTATGCACAGTACTGTGGTCTCTTGAGTAGATAGTGCAGTCAGACAGATTTGTCCTGGAGCCAGATTCGATCCTTAGGCTCTTGGCTGTAGGTGGCGATCTTTCATCCTTCTGGAACAGGACCAGCATACAGGGACCAGGGCTAACACGACTCACCCCCATGACAATGCCTATCCCATGAGATGGCCACTTATCCACACTGTGCTTTGTAGTGGTAGCTGACTCCCTGATCTGGCTTGGAAATGGTTCATATTTAAGCTGCAGCAATTGTCTCTTAGGCATCTCAATAACTGGGCTCCATATAAGTAGTTCAGTCTCTGTTGCAGCTTTAAATGCAGTACACAGCTTACTAAATTTGTAGTCTGCAGTCACTGGCAAGTAAACTGAAAACTTGTCTTCAAGTCTCCTTATAAAGCAGTTAGGCAGGTGGCAAATTCTGCAGCCGCAGGCTATAACTTTAAGCAGTGGTCTCTAAGAAAGGATTCTTACTTTACAGCAATTCAGCTTGCCTATTACCCACAGGCTCTGGTACAGTTCAGGCAGAAATAGCAGTTCTGACAAAACACACTTACTTGTTTCAGTTTGGGAGGTTGCAGGATCTGTCTGCAAATTTAGCAGTTCAAAACAACCCACCTTGGGCTGTTACATGGTGAAGAGGTTAGCAGGCCTCCACACTTTCTCCTCAAAGCCAAACACAAAACCTCCTTCCTTTCTGGAAACCCTCTGAGAACTGTCCAGTTCAGCTGTCCTCCCTTAACTAAAGGAAGCACAATACTGTAATCCAATTGATGTAGGAGGCTGTCAATCACAGTTCTGGCATCCCGACTGGCTGAAAATGGTGACAAGAATTCAGTTCCTTATTTTTATCAGCAGCCATAGAGAAGGATCCAAACTAGGACCCCTTGAGTTCCAATTGGCTGAAGACAAGGTCAAAGTAACAAACATAGCTGCTGGATAGTAAATATGCTAATAGTCTAATTTTATTTTTTATTTTTTTTATTATGCTTTTTGGCCCCCAAGCCGCTGGTCAGCTGATAACTCAGCCCAGTCATAGACTTCGGCTTCCACCTCCATATTAAGATGAGATCCTCTGATACCCCCTGGTTTGCCCCCTAGGGTGGGGTTTGCGGCACTGACTCCCCAACAGTGCTGCAATGACAGAATTAGGTTGGAGGGCCAGCCAGGAGGCTAATTAAAGCTGAAGCGGGCTTCAGGAAGGGCGGCCGGCAGGCTGAAGAATTTTGGTGCCATTTTTCTTGGGGACGTAGATGTGCAATGAAGTCTAGCATCCACTCCACCCCTTGAAGCTCTCAGACGCCAGTCGCTTGCGGTACCCCCAGCCTCTGCCAGGGGTCTGTCAAGCACCAAATGTTCTCCCCACTCTCCCCCCCCCAGAGAAAGACAGCAATCCTGGGAATGCTCCATCCTTCTTCTCCCAGCCGGCCCTCCAATGACTTTGGTCCATTCCGAACCTCAGGTAGTCAGCATTGCAAGTGGAAATCCAACCACTGCACTAATGAGCTGGCCTGAACAGTCTAATTTTAAAGTCAATTTTATATACACACAGTTTAGTTTTAGAAATAAATATTTAAAGCATCTGATAGAGCTCCTCTGCACTAATAAGTGACTGCAGAGTGGAGTCTGAAAGATGCTGCCCAGCCAGTTACAAGCTTCAGTTTACTCAGACCCAGAATAGGCTATGCACAGTATATACAGGGACTGAACTTCTAAAGCTACAGCACGATGGCATCATCACGCACATTTGTGCAGGAGCTATGGACACAGCAATACTTTACAAGGATTTACACTCACATTACTGGATATTAGCCCAGATTCAAAGGCAGAACACAGAGCTGGACCATGGCCAGGTGGAGAGCAAAGGAGAGTCTGGGAGACAGACTAAGGTAAGCCCCACCATTTTTGGCGTTACTCTGCCCTGCTCTAGGAAAAACTTGGCATCCCCACCAAGTACATAATAAACTGGCAGTCACAGACAATAATACTGTACATATGTACAAAGTCTAGCTAGACATTAAATAACTATCTACACACTGACAGTCAGAATAGAAAGCATCACTGAGTTTGTCATTATGCTTTGTTCCGCTTGTCATTACTTCAATGCATGTTATGTATTTCTGTATCTACACTAAATATGATGTCAGTGGACAACTGAATGTGTATGATTCTGTATTGTACTTTACATCCCTTTTCCCCCCAATAAAATGCCTTTACTCTTTTTGAGAAGTGCCATGAGATCCTTAACATCCACCTGAACCACCACCAAAACAAGCAGATGGGACTTCTGTTTATCGTCTCATCCTAAAGCCGACACCTCAGGAATGCAGCACCCCCCACATGCTTCACTACAGTGTCAGTATTGGATTTAACTCAAGTGCCTGGTGTGGAAATAGAACCCACAGTCTTCTGATCTTAAAGCCTCAGAGGCGAGTGTGCAACCTGCTGAGCCACTGACACTATTTAAGTGAGGGATTCCTGGTGTAGAAAACAGTACAGTTGTTCCTTGAAAGTTCATCTGCTCCCTACTGCTTCTTCCCAACCTGATGAAATAATACTATGCTTATGAAAGAAGTTATTCCCATGGCAACAGACTGTGATGGCACAACAGAACATTCTAATTTCAAGTAGGGAATAAGCTACAGAGACAAATAAACTCTAGGGTATGGGAGAGGAGGGAGTCTCTTCCAAAACTGTGCCATGTCTTGTTCATTACTCAATCACAGAGGTCTTGAAAGAGACATACTGTAGTCCTCTGCAGTACTGTCAAGCCACTGGGAAAGCCCCAGGTCCACCAAGTTTTAGTTACTGCAGAGAATCATGGTGGCTGGCTTATGGTGATGGTTGAGAACTACTGCACAAGTCATTATCACATGGGCAAGAAATCCTGAAATATAACTGAAGGAATCCAGTCAATCAGATCAGTGGTTCACACCTTCTACCATCCCAAATTATGAGTGTGTCCAAAGTTTTCCCTCAAAACTGCTTCATCCAACATGGAGAGGGTGCTGTTCCAAAAGATGATACTGTCTCACATCATTAACACATACGCTACAAGCAAAATCCATAATCGGTGAACTAAATCAAATTTTACAAAATAAGTGCACTCATTTCCATAGTGTTCTGAGATTGTACAGTGTATATCATCCATGTTTGATGCACATTCCCACGTGTTGGGGGACAGTATCCCAGATGTCAGGGTTCAAATCCTGCCAGTACCCAACTCATTCTAGTACCGAGTCATTAGGCTTAAACACAAAAGTTACCTACCATAGCCAGTCCATTGGTGCAGCCATAGGGCTTCAACTCATGATGCCACTGACCTGGGTTTGAGAAAAAGCCAGTGTCATCAAAGGACAGATGTGGGGAGGAGGATAGAGTATCCCAGAGGATGCTCTCTAGGAGGGAGGGCCACCATCTTTTCTGCAATATTGCCACCTGTGTGACCCCAGGTGGCAATGAAGTGCAGGAGGCTGACTAGGAGGGAAAGACATCAGATGGAGACCTATGCCATGCATACACTGGCCCTCCCCTTGTGTGCTGATGTCTTCATGGGTATGGGACAGAAACTGGAACAGTGTGGCCCGACACCAGCTTCTTAACAGACTCTAGAACATCGGGGCTGGTCCCCACCTCTTCTTAAGTTGCCTGACAGATTGCATGCTGTGTTTAGGGGTATAGCTGAAGTGAGACGAGAATCTTTGAACCTTGAACCAATCAGTCAACCTGTATTCCAACTATGCCAGGTCAACTGAGCTGAAAAATCTTATTTGTTTATTAAGAGTTAGGATTACAAAATACCTTTGAGCCAAGGCTCTTTTACAAAGGTTTCACATCAGGAAAATACAGAGATAGTGAAATAGTAATATTACAAGGAGAATAGACATTTCACAGAGTAATACATTTTGTACGGTTATTAGGACCATAAGCTTTAACAAAAGAAGGGGAGACAGTGAAGCAGCCAGCGGCATTTGTCAGGCTAGTTGTGCCAGTAAGTGCTATATCCTTATAGGTGGGTGAGAGAGGAGGAGTGAAAGAGGGGAGAGTCGATAATACATTGAGGGGATAAAAAAAAGAGGAAATAGAGGATGGGAGGCAAGGGGAGGAAGTGGGGAAAAGTGCAAGTCTGGTATATGAGTGCGGGGTGAGGCAGATTTGATTGGAGTGGGGTGCCACAATCAGCTCAGAGTGTGGTTCTGCAACTTAGGATATGCAATCGCAAGATCTAGAGGTTGTGAGGTGTATTCGCAGGCTGGTTTTGAATATTCCAATGGCATTGGCAGAGGAGATAGAGTGGTTAAGATCATTTAGCCAGAGTGACACTTTGCAGGCAAAGGAGCATTGGCCCAGACTAGTGCGGCGCAGAGGACTTTCTGAATCTGACACTTAGATCTCCTGGAGCTCAGTCAACTGGTATTTGCAGGCAGGAAGAGTTACAACTCTGAATCAAATGAGATCTGCCAACCTAATTTGACTAAGGTGTGCTGTCTTGGTTAGTTTGTAAGTAAGGCTGTTTTTTGACTGTCTGGCTACATGATGAAAGTTTCACCAAAATGGAGAAGCAGGGGACATAACTCACAAAAAGGGGCCAGGTAAGTCAGCAACTGAATTACTGACATTAGAACAAGAAAAAGGGGGGAGGAGGATAGGGTGGTGTATCAAGGAAAACAGAGGAAAGCAGGGAATGCAGTATGGAGTGCAAAAGCACATACTGGATAGAAAACAGTCCCGGTGGTAATTAACCAGGACAAGACATTTTTATGTTGCTTGCACGCATGTGCAAGAAACATAGTGCCATCATCGGAGATTTCGGAGGTGTGTCACCTCCTCCTCCAATTCAGTCAGTGAGCTGGCAGGCGCGGCCCCTGTAAGCCAATGCATTTCAGAGCTGTCTATGACACACTCCAAAATGCAGTGGCATACAGATGAAAGGGGGAGCTATGCTTCAGTGAGCAGAGATAAGAAGCGTAGCTCCCCCCCACACGCCGGCGTGCGCACCCCTGCACCTACTGTGTAGCCAACAGGGTGCCCAATCCCCGTCGGCTGAGCTGCGTCTCTCTCCCCCCCCCCAGTTGTAGGTGCCACACTGGGAGCCCACCCCAGCATGGCAATCAGTCCTTTGGCCGACGGGGTGCCTAATCCCCGTCAGCTGAACGCCCCAACATTCTTGTGCCACACTGGGAGCTCACCCCAGCGGGCAAACGGTCCCAAGATGTCTTTTTTATTTTACCTGAAAATGAAAACGTCCCACTGCCTCCTGACCCTCCCACAACCCGCACTCCATCCACTGTGCACCCAGTTTCCCCACGCCCCCCACCCCATACTTACCTCCAGACCAGCGCAACGATTTCGTGGACCTGAAACACGCCTGCACTCTTCAAAGCCGACCGCGAACTGAGGAATTGCCGTAAGCTGTATAATGGGCTAGATGGGGGGTTTCAACTTTGTTGCATATCTCAGGCATTTTGGGAAGTTTTGCACCAAATTAATGGTTTGGGACCTTTCAAGAATGATATCATCATGGCGTGATTCGGCCCCAAGGGTGATTTCATGCAGTGATCATGAATCACCTTCGGGCCTGAATACTGCCATGACAGAGACATCATTCATGAGAAGGGGTTCCAAAACCCTATGTTGAACATTTGGTGCCAAAATTCAAAAATGACTGTTTTATTTAGCGCGGCGCTAGAGTTCCTACGCAGGGCTTGTAAGTTCACAAATTTCAATATTTTCACCCAGATTTTCAATATTGCCATTTTACCACACCTTCTTATGAGTAGTACAGCTGTCATTTTCACATCTCACCCAAAATGTGTTTCCACCCATGTAGCGCAAATGGCAGTCGTGCACCCAAATCAATGTACGGACAATTAAGAAAATCACAGTGACACTGTTCATGAGCAGAGGTCTTAAAATGGCTATGTTGAAAATTTGGTGAAAAAATTCCTAAAACTGACTGTTTCACGAGCGTGCGTTGCGCAGTTCCTACGCAGGCTCGTAAGTTCACAAATTTTCAATATTTGCACTCCAATGACTTCCAAATATCTAAACAGCACATAGAAGCAAGCAACATTCGGCATTGACAAATGCTTGTTTTGGTATGCAAGTGAAAAGAAGAAGACCAGGGAAGGGATTATAGAATTAAAAAGGGAAGTAGGGGGACTGTGCAGAGGGGGACCAGGAAAAGGTAAACATCCTGAACAAATACCTTTGTTCACTGTTCACAGAGGAAGGAGAAGAGTAAAGGCCACAAAAAAGTAAAAGGAGCATTGGAGGGTGGTGTATACTAGTCCTTTTTCAGAGGAGAGAGTCCTGAAAGGACTCACTAATCTGAAAGTGTACAAAGCAATGGGGCCAGGGGGTTCATCCGAGGGTATTGAGGAATTTCAGAGATGTTCGGGCTGTACCTCAGACAGTCCTATTTAACAGCTCACTGGAAATGGGAGTGGCTCTGAGGACTGGATGGTTGATGTTGTACCACTTCACAAAAGTGGTACAGGGAGAAGGCTGGCAATTATAGGCCAGTCAGCCTGACACTGGTGGTGGGAAAGTTAATGGTATGGCTGCTGAAGGAATGGATTGGGGAATATTTGGAATCCAGTGGGTTATAAGACCTAAGGCAGCATGGTTTCTTGGCAGGGGGGTCATGTCAAACCAATCTGATAGATTTCTTTGACATGGGTAACAAAGGAATTAGATCAGGGTGGAGCAGTGAATGTGATCTACCTAGATAACAGTAAGGCTTTCAACACCATTCCATATAGGAAACTAGTAAGGATGCTGGGCAGCTTAGGAGTGGGTACAAAGGTGGTAAACTGGGTAAGAAATTGGTTAGGAGATAGGTAACAGAGGATAGAGGTAAACAGAGTTCACTCAGACGAAGGGAGAGTGACCAGCACGGTGCCTCAGTGATCAGTGCTGGGATCAGTCCTTGAGGAGCAGGAAGGGAAAGTCTGTCTCATTGTGAATGACGCCAAAATCTGCAATAGGGTGGTCACTCTGTGGGGGGGGGATGAGAAGAGACCTGAATAAAGTAGAGTAGTGGTCAAGGACATGGCAGCTGGATTTTAATGTAAAACAGTGTAAAATAATGCATTAGGGTACAAAAACCCAGGCATGCAGTACAAAATGGGGGGAGTGGTGCTGACATACACTAAGCAGAAAACAGACCTGGGGTAGTCATACTGGATGACCTAAAGTCAGTGCAACAAGGCACCTGGGAGGGCTAGAGGGATGCTGGGTGCATAGGGAGGGGTATCACCAGCAGAAAGAGGAAAGTGGTGCTGCCTCTGTACAGATTGCTGGTAAGACCCCACCTAGAGTACTGTGTCCAGTTCTGGAGATCACATCTCTGGAAGGATGTAGACAGAGTGGAGGCAGTCCAGAGGAGGCAAGTAAAATGGTGCAGAGTCTGCATCAAAAGCCCTACAAGGAGAGACTGAAGCACCTCAATATGTACACCCTGGAAGACAGGAGGGAGAAGGGGGATATGACTTTTAAATACCTCATAAGGGTAAATAAGGTGCAGGAGGGAAGTATTTTTCAAATAAAAAGGTGCTCAAGAGCAAGGGGACATGCTACGAAACTGGAAGGGGTGTAGATTCAGGAGAGATGCAAGAAAGTATTTCTGCACGAAAAGAATGGTGAATTCCTGAAATGCCTACCAGTGGAGTTTGTTGGGGACAAAAACAGTTCAGCAGTTCAAGAATGCATGGGATAGGCATGAGGGAATCCTGGTGAAAAGGAAGGGTGAGGGGGTGAGGGACAAAGAGCCAGAGATCAAGTAGGGTCTGCGGTGATACTGTGGGTAGGGAAACATGGGCAGACTGGGTAGGGCAAGTGGTTCTTATCTGCTGTGAATTTTTATGTTTCTACGGGTGTGAACAACTAAATTTCACTTTCAAACTTCAACAATTCTAATACTGTTACTAAAGTTCTGAAATCACTTCTATAAATGTAACTCTGCTAAATCACTTTATCACTGTACTGTACTGTATGAAATCACTTCGAAATGTATAGAATGCCAGCCCACAGTTCATATGGATCTGTTGGGTGCTGTAGATTATGTGGTTGAGAAGAATGCAGAGAGGAGTCTTTCCATTGGCTGGCTTGATGAGCTGACTATTACTAAGAACAAAGGATATGAACCACTGGACATCAACAAATCTCAAGGATGAGAACAAACTTGCATTCCACAGAAGAGCCTCTGGACCATCACAACAGATCTGGGAAAGGAACAGAACACTTGTAATTCCAAGGAACTTTGGCAGAATGAAGAACTTCCAAGTTATCAGCATGGACCCCAGGAAGAAATCTGAAGAATTTGGCATTGCAAATTTGAAGAACCTCCGGGCCATCACCATGGACCCAGGAAGAAATCTGAAGAACTAGGTGTAGCATGCTGAAGCAATGGACGAAACCTTGAAGAACCTCCAGGTCATCATCACTGGCCCCAGGAAAAGATCTGAAGACTAGATATGGATGAATCAGAAGCCCTAGAACACGGCTGTGCTGCCAACCTTGGAAGAATTGCTGAAGAACCTGAAACAAAAACTACAATCCCACTGGGTATTGGATCCCTATCAGTGAACTGGTGCGGTTGGCTGAACTGCATAACTCACTGAAACAGATAACCTGGAGTTCCTTTGCTGACTAAGCTGTTCCTATTCTGACAACCAGTCTGAAATTGCCAGGATGCAGCTGGATGAAACTGTCTCTGGATCATGTAGGAGAAATTGTTAGCATACAATGGACATAAATAAAGCTGAATCTCCAAAGCGTACTGTCTCTTTACTTGGGGGTTGCTGATTTTAGCAGTCTTTGGATCAAGGAACCATTACAGGGCAATTAGGAAACATTCAGGGCAATTTGAGAGCATGCAGGACAAATCACAAATTTTGAAGCAAGTGCAATCAGTTTTGAAAAAGGTTCATAATATGCAAGGGCAGTATTTCAGTCTTGGAGCATGCAGTGACAATCTTGGGCAACGTTCGGCAAGGTAAATAGTCTCCGAGCAAAAAAAGGCAATTTGGGGGCAAAAAGGGCAAAATTTTGTGCATGCAGAGCAGCTTCACAGTCCTGGAGCATGCATTTAGGTTGCATGCGGGACAGTTTCACAGTCTTGGAGCATGCATTTACTTTGGGCGCTGTCCCTTTAAACAAGTAGTCCTGAAACAAAACAGTTATTTTCCTTCTCGGTTGTTCACAGACAATTCAGCACTGTTACTTTAAATGTACTGTGACACTTTCATTTTAAACTGTTCATTCAACATTCACCCCAGTCACTTTGAATAACAGTTTCGCTAGCCTTTTAAAATGTTTGTTCTGGAATTGGGTACTATACCAGGGTAGACACTATGTAAGGGGAAACCTAGGTCAACTGGCTGGAATATCCACACATGGACCAAGAGCTATGCCCTCCCTCTCACAGGTTTGCACTTTATATATAACTGCTGTCCTGCCCTCTTGGCTAAGGGCCAATTACCTGTGTGCTAGGGGTCCTGCACTAACTGTCCCTCCCTTGCTAGGAAGCACAGTGAAATACTTTGTAAACAGCTGGCCCGGTGGCACTGAGGGCTGAAGCACTGTTTGGCACCCTACCTCATTCCTTGCTGTTCAGCTATGAGCTTGGGTTGCTGGGGGTCAGCAGGGGGAGGGCGGGATCAAGACTGAGCATGCCGACAGGCAGCTGTCCTATCCAGGGTTGGGGTGGCAAGCAGTCCCCATCTGGGCTGATACCTGCTGGAGGCTAAGTATCAAGAGCACATATGAGGGAGGCTGATGTAATGTCAGGAGGGTAGATGAGGAAATAAACTGGGAGTGCATGTGCCCACCGCATACCACGACCTCAGGCCAGGGTGAAAAAAAAAAAATGGTGGAAAAAGGGACACCACATCTCTGCCCACCAAGTCACTGGAGCCTGCAGTAATCTGGATTGTGCTTTGGAGGGGGAGATTATGGCCCTCCCTTCCTGACCCCACCATGGGGGAGGGAATCCATGGGAGATTAAGCTGTCAGGTAAGCCAAGGGATTGTGGATGATAGGGGGAGTGGTGGCACCAGCGGTAGGGAGCCATGCCTTGCTGTGGCTGAAGGAGCAAAAATAGAGAATGGGGGGGGGGGACCTTGTAAACAATTTACTAGCCCTCAGCTAGGGCCATGTAAGCTACGCTGCTGGGTGCCTAAATAGGGACATGTCTGCTCCCTTCTACTGCTTCTGGCTGGAACTGGTTGCCACACAGTACTCTTAAATGATTTAATTATCTAACACTAGCCCTTGACTTGGCCTTGCTAGTGGTTCCCCTAGGCTATTAGCTGTTCTGTCTTGCCTTTCCCTGCTGGTGCTCCTTCTAAACTTAGCTGGGGATTGCCCTGCTCCTCACTCCGCCCACTGGGTACTGATATATTAATAATTGAAAAAAAAAAAAAACACAATATGGGCCTGCCTGTCCTTTACTCACTGCCCTCTAGGAGTGTTTGGTTTTCCTTTGCCCACCTGGTTGACCTGGGCATTTCTTTTATTTGAATTTGTGCCTCTGTTAAATACAGCTTTTCCCTGCCCCTCTGCTCTGCCCTGCAGGAGCTGCTTTTTAATTATATATTGAACTGTCTGCCCACTCAGTCCAGTCTCTGGTTGATCCCTTACATAATGGCCTTTGCCATTGCCTGCTGTGCCATCCGGCATGTTTAATTTTTTTTTTTTTTTAAGGAACAGATCTGGCAGTCAGCATCTACCCTGTGGTGCTACTGCTGACTCCCCGACCCGACCCACAGTGATGTGCTGCTGGAGAGGATGCAGATGGTGGATGCTGGCACTACTGGCTGGAGTGCTGGGGAAAGATTGCTGTTCTGGTGCTGTGGGAAGTTCATGATAGGTGGTCCTGCGAAAGGGCCTTGCTATTACATCCCCTATGCTCCTTCTGCTCTCTCTTTCTCACCACCGTGGTTCCTCCCACTCAGTCTGTCTCTCCTTCTCACTGTCGCAGCTGCTTGAATGCCGCTGATGAGGGACTGAAATTAAATTTTTTAAATAAAATAAAAAATGGGGCTGTACTGAGCCCTCACTATGGCCGATCGACTGATCGACTCTGCTACTCTCGAACACCACTGACTTTCTTGCTGCCCAGCTCCTCTTCACTCATCTGGACATCTGCTGCCATGACCGCAGGATTAATGGTCCAAACTAAACTGCTGGTTTGGCCCTCTTCTCCCCTCATATCTTGCTTCTCTCCTCTACTTTCCCCTTCATCCTCTTACTTTCTTCACAATGTTTGCTCTCGCTCTTTTGATCTCCCTCACATGAAATCTACTGCTGCTCAAGCTGCTTTCTCATTCCTTTCTCTAAACTATGGGGTTGTCTTCCCATTCTATTTGCTCTGCTCCTCTTTTCCTGCTCTTAAAGTTCTCCTCCGTGGATTTTCTTCCCACCTTGCAGTTATTTCTGACATTATTTTGAAACCCCTTTTTCCTGAATCTATTATCATGTTTTTCAACTTTCCCCATTTCCCTTGCATTATTAATCCATCTGCTCCTTATTTTGCTTTGTTGATTAATATTTGTTTGTTCTTCCATCAATTCTACAATTCATTGTATGTAACTTATTGTTTGGCAGTTTTTATTCTTAAGCATTATTGTCTTGTTTTTGATTCACTTACTTCCATTCTACGAATCTCTATGCAGTATTTTATATTTGTTCTCTCCTCCTATCTTCCCCTTCCACCAGGACGCATCTGGAAACGAGCTGCTACCAGTCCAATATGTCTTTCTGGGTAAAATCTTGAAATAAATAAATACTATAACAGTCACCATCAAGCTGCTTTACTTCTTTGGACTGGCCAGGACACAGCGAGGGACCCCACAAGCCTGAAGTAACTTTCCTCCTGCTGTCACTGGCCGGCTGGTCGCTGGCTCACTGTTCTCTTTGCTGTTTATTTGATGGCTCATTGTCCTCCTATTCCCACCATGCAGCATGCTTAAGTAGCCCCCCGACTTTTGAGACACCGAGTTCCCGGAAATGTGGAAGACAACCAACTGACCAGCGTGAGCTGGCAAATTCAAACAAGGCACTTAACTTGTGCCATACTAGGGCAGGAAAACTATAGTAGAAGGCTAAGAAAGGAGAGGGAACAGGGGATTTAAACCACAGTCATCCTTTTTACAATGGGGGGCCCTCATGTCACTATTTGTGCAATCCCCTTTCCCTGCTACTTATTTTACACTGACCAGTGGCTATATTCACCTCGCTCAGGACACTCAGAGGCACCAAACTGGGTGGTACTGGGGACTGGGGCACCATACTGGGCCATTGCACCTTGGGGCATTATATACCCTGCCAGCCCTTACCCCAACCAAGAGGTGAACCATGGCTCCATCTGGGTAGAGTATAGGTATGTGAGTCGGTGGAACCAGGGCTGTGGGTGCATTGTTTCTAGTGGGGCCAGAGTTGGAGTGACGGGGGGGGGGCAGAAAATGAAAATTGCACACAAAAGAAGTTAACTAACTTCTAACTATATGTAACCCCTGGTCACCCCCCAGTGTTACACCCCTGCCTACTAGCCTGGACATAGGCTAAGGGGGTTGGGTTTGCCAACTTATGACATTTTTAAAAAACCTTTGCGCAGTGCCTCCACTCAGGGTGCTTTACATGGGTGAGATGGTACTGGGTGTAGCCCCCTGAGCTGCTACACCACCCACAATGACCAGTTACCCTCCCCAGACATGCCCCAAGACACAGCTCCCCACATTTCAACATTTTGAATTAAAGGCTCTCGCTAATAATATGCTCACACAGAATTTCAAACAACAACAACAAGATATTTATTTCAGGGGTAATAAAGGAGCTAGGAAAGGGAAACAGGAGGAGTAGAGGATATCTTACCATATTTACACATGTACGGATGTTGTTTAGATTTTCGCTGGTAAACCCTCCAGCTGGGCGGCTACATATTAACAGGCAGATGTAAATCACATTTTACCATTTGACTTAAGACATCCAGCTCCCTGACTATCTAGCTGCTGATAAATCAGATGTTAAACATAATTATTACTATTACCCACACTGGTACAAGTCCCAGCTACAGCAGAAACCCCACAATCTCATATCATACTGGTTAAACAGATACCACATTCCAAGATATTGCAGGCCTGATGGAGTGGCAGCTGGTCAAGGTGGCCAGCTATTAATTTGAGGGTGAGGGCAACTTGGAACCAGATTTTTTGTAAAGCAGCAAATTACTATTTACAACCACAGCAGGGATTGCCCTGCACTTTAGCAGACAAAGCAGGGACTGCCCTGCATTTGCAGACTTCTGAACATTCCAGAACAAACTATGTGGATCTTACATCCAGAACATTCAGCACAATATTTGAAAGTCCCACCCAATGCAATGAGAGTGATGTTTCTGTCAAGCATCCTAAACACAGTTTAAACACGGTCACATCCAGTACTTTATATACCAAAAGGCATCCAGCCAGAATAAGTTGGCAATGACACTTATCGAGCATCCCATACTTTAGTCACAGGCAATCACAACCAGTACATTTTATATAGCAAGAACATTATCCACAATGGAGTCCTATCCAGCACATCTAGCCATTTAACACTTATACAAAGCACTCTTAGATGAAATTCTGTGCAGACACAGGTACATTCTCTTGAAGGTATCTTAGACATTAATATGCTCTAGGGCCTCCTGTCTCATGAAGTGGCAAGTGCGTCTTGGCAGACAGCTCCATGATGGCAGGACTCTAACCCATAGCTACACATTTATATGATTCACTAAACCCAGCATCTTGCTGCACCTGCAACTTAGCCATTTGGGCCACAGACAAGATGCATCCATTACTTGAACTAGGCAGTCTCTTATGAGGTTAGTAGCCCAGACTGATGACTTAACAGCACACATTTCATAATGGGGCATGGAGCCCCCAAGATTACTTGCCTAGCTTCTCCCTTGCACCGGGGGGTACGAGGGTACTCACTCAGGTCCTCCACAGGTCTCTTCTGCAATCAAAGGTATCCTGAAGACTTCTTCAGCTCTCTCACTGCTGAGGCACTTGGTCAGCGCTCTCACCACTGCATGATGTCATCTGGTCTGGTCAGCACTCTCACCGCTGCTGGACATCTGATTCTTCAGTCCACATCTTTCCCCGACATGGGAGGGAAGGCTAGCCTCTGGAGGACAGTACTGGCAACCTCCAGACTAGCTGTTGCAGGAAGCCCAATTATTGTAACTAGTTAACTGTTAACTGAAGAAAATAACCAATGCCCTCTGAAGACTGAAAGGGCTTGAATTAAGTGGCACAGGCTTGATGGCATGGCTGAAGCCTGAGCCCCTCTCCCATGGGGGCTCCCAGCAGGATGGAGCCTCCTCTGCTGCTCTCTTTCTCAGTTCTGCATCTCTGAATCTCCAAACAAACTGGCAATATTGTCTCTTTATAGAGCTCCTAGCTTGACTTCTGATTGGTAGCAGGGATGGGGTGACATGTATCCAAGTTGCTGAAGTACTGTCAATCAGAACACTCGAGGCACAATTAGGTTGTGAATTTGCGCCTAAAATAATGTCCCTGTAAGCCCCTCATAAGCACTTGGGTGTTACCATGAAGATGCAGTGAATGTCCCACAAGTCCTGGCTATCTATTGCTGTAATTCCAATTGGCTGTACTGCTGGCAATGGCTGCTTAACCCACTGTCCCTTATAGCAGATTAGATACAGTCCTGAATAATGTCCTGGTGCAGTCAGAAAGAAGTAATTATTTGCCTCAAAAGCCCCACAGTTCTATAGCTTAAAGGCTGTACTTGCAGTCACTGCACAGATGAAAAACATGGCTCTTTTACTTTTCCTGTCGCTACTACACTTATGCAAGCTCCCTTTGCAGCAGCTGACAGGCTGACACACAGAGTCCAAGATACTGGAATTGCCAAGGAAACAGTACTCATTTTAACTTTAAGCACTTTTCCCCACATGCACAGTATATTCCCAACAAGCAGCAACAGTTCCATTATTTAAAACATTTTAATTCTTTACTTTTCAGCTGGAGCTGAACATAGCTACCCTGGAGGCAGCCAGATACACTGTTAAGCATTATTTAGATGACCGGGGCCCTGCACAGGCAGACTCAAATGAGCCCCAGTCAGAACTCCTTTAATTCTCATCTGAGCAGTCCCCCAGCAGGCTGTTCATGGTCACCGGGTCCCAAATAGGTGGAAGGGTCCCAGGACCTACGGCACAGTCCTTGAGGCAACCGTAAAACAAGTGGATCCACATCAAAGGCACTTCGCTGCCCTGGAGGCAGCACTTTTGCAGAGGGGAGTCCGTGGTCAGCAGTTTAAGCCCCGAGGGGCTGGATTTTCATTTGACTGCAATCTGGGGTACACACGAGGGCAAACAGGACCTGGGAAGCCAGAAAACTTAGGGGCCAAGTCGGAAGACGCCCGAGAGACAGCGGGAGAAGGACAGAACAAGCCAGGCTAAGGTAAACCCAGACTGGCATTTCTAGGAACCCCCATTTGCATGGGGTTACATATAGTTTTTTTACTTGGTGTTTTCATCTCAGTATTACTTTTAGTGGATTTCCTATACATGCTCTCTGCCCCAGAATGTTCAGAGTACTTTGGTCCAATACCAGCACTAATCATTCAACCCCTGAGTCTTAACTGTTAGATCATTCAGAAGTAAACACAATAAGGCATTGAAGAGGTTGTGGGTCTCAGTCCTACAATGGGACTTGGGTCATATCACAAATGCTGGCACCCAAGTGTAGTACTAGGGGGATGCTGTAACTGGTGGGATGTAGAGAATATGTTAAACTGAGGTCCCTTCTGCGCTTATCTGGTAGTAATAAAATAACCCACAGCACTAGTCACAAGAGTAAAGGACTGTCCCCTGGGTAATGACCAGCATTCCCCTTCCCATAAAACTGGTTCAGGCAATTACTTAGGGAACCGGTTCTCAAATATCTACTGATACAGTTTGTAACTGATCTTTTTCTTATGAACATACAAATCTGCCAGTGGAAACAGGCCTTGTCCTCTATTAAGTCTACTCAAATGTGCAGCTGCCCCCCTCCTCCTCCCTCACGTTTACCCTCCACTCATCCTGTCCAATTCGATTTTAAAACTGCCCACCATCCTACAGGATGCCACCTCCTCGGACAGAATGTCCCACTTAGCCACTACCCTCTGTGAAAAAATGTCTCATCTCTCCAACATCTTCCCTCCTCCAATCTGAGACCATGCCCTTTTGTGTCCCTCCCCCTCCTCAACTTAAATATGCCTTGTGTACCTATCTTGTTTATCCCCAACATGTATTAAAGGTCTCAATCATATCACCCGATCCCTTCTCTCCTCCAGTGAGTACATATTCAGCTCCCTCAGCCTGTCCTCATAGGTTCTGTCCTCCAAACCTTGGAACATCTTTGTTGCTCTGCGCTGTACCCCCTCCAGTAATCTGACATCCTTCTTCAGAAATGGGCACCAGAACTGCATGCAATACTCCAGGTGTGGTCTGACCAGTGACCTATATAGAGGCAGGATCACCTCCCTCCTTCTGGAGAAGATTCCTCTCGTAATACACCCCAGCATCCTGTTGCTTTAGCTGCCACCTTCTTGCACTGAGCTGAGTTGCTCATATTCCCTTAGAAACACAGAAACATAGACTTTGAAGGCAGATAAGGACCACTTGGCCCACCTAGTCTGCCCATTTCCCTACCTAGAGGATAAGCTGCAGATCCTATTTAACCAACAGCCTATTCCTTCCTACCCCCCCACAAAGATTGCCTTATGTCTGTCCCATGCATTCTTGAATTCTCTCACAGTTTTAGACCCCACAACCTCTTTAGGAAGGCTGTTCCATGTATCCACCACCCTCTCTGTGAAAAAATACTTCATTACATTGCCCCAAACTGTCCCCCCTCTATCTTCAAATTGTGTCCCCTTTTCTGAAAGATGCTACCCTCTTGGACTTTGTTGATTCCACTGAGGTACTTAAACATTTCATTCATGTCCCCCCTCTCCCTCCTTTTCTCAAGGGTATACATATTAAGCTCCTTTAATCTTGCCTCATATGGCTTCTTTTGCAGACCCTGCACCATTTAAGTTGCCCTCCTCTGAACTGCCTCCATCCTGTCTAGGTCCTTGCGGAGATGGGGTTTCCAGAACTGGACGCAGTACTCCAGATGGGGTCTCACTAACTGTCTGTACAGGGGGATAACAACTTCCTGTTTTCTGCTGGTGATGCCTCTCCCTATACATCCCAGTATCCCCCAACCCTCCCTACCACCTTCTCACATTGCTTATGTAACCCCCTTACAAATGAGAGGTTCCCAGAAGTCTTTCAGGAGCTTGCCCCAGTTCAGCGATGATAGCATCCAACGGGCTCAATCCTGAGATTCCATGATAAACTCTGTCTTGGAAGCCTTGCAGCGGGGGGAAGATGTGTCAAGATTGCGTTTCCCTGACCTAAGGACTGTGCTGTTGTGCAAAGAAGGACTCAAATTGAAACTGCTTAATAGGCTATTGTACAGGGAGACCGTGGGTAGAGAGGGGCGAGCAGTCAAACAACAACTGGCGTTGCCCTTTGCTTTTAGAGAACTGGTATTGAGGTCCCTACATAACCACATGGGACATCTTGGCATAGACCGAACTCTTGACTTAGTGCGGACCCGATTTTACTGGCCCAAAATGAGTGCTGACATAGAGCAGTATGTTAAGACCTGTGGCCCGCTGTTTACAAAGGAAAGCCTTGCCTCAGAGAGCTGCCCCCCTGGTCAACATCTCTACCAGCGCCCCTACGGAACTGGTTTGCATTGATTTCCTGAGTTTAGAACCAGATCTGAAGAATATCAGCAACATATTGGTAGTTACTGACCATTTCACCCGGTATGCCCAGGCTTTCCCCACCAAAGATCAGAAAGAAACCACGGTGGCTAAAGTCCTTGTGGAGAATTTCTTTGTTCATTATGGAGCCCCCCAGCGAAACCCTTCCAATCAGGGGAGAGATTTTGAAAGCCATCTGATTAAAGAAATGCTATCCTTGTGGGGAGTACGGAAGTCATGAACCATCCCATACCATCCCCAGGGCGATCCTCAACCTGAGAGATTCAATCGCACCTTGCGATATATGTTGGGCACCTTGCACCCTAGAGACAAACCTAGATGGAGCCAGCAGATCAGTGCCTTAGTACATGCTATCACTGCAACAAAAGTGATGTTACTGGGTTTTCCCCATATAGACTGATGTTTGGAAGGGAAGCCAAATTGCCAGTAGATGTTTGTTTTGGGGTTTCTCCCGATGGGGTTCAAGCAACTAATCATCTACAGTATGTGCAGAAGCTGAAGGCCCAACTCAATCATGCCTACCAACTAGCCCAGACCATGGCTGCTAAGCGGAATTTAGCCAATAAAGAAAGGTATGATAAGAAAGTGAAAGCAGTGGAACTGAAAGAAGGAGATAGAATGCTATTGAGGAACGTAACATACATAGAAACATAGAAGTTGATGGCAGATAAGGACTGCAAGACCCATCCAGTCTGCCCATTTCTTTTTCTACCTTATAAATGTGTCATCGGCCTTTGCTCTGTCAGTGGCCTATCTATTCATAGTCATTTGTATTGCTCCCTTATTTATTTATTTATTTATTGAATTTTGTTGACCCGGTAAGCCCACTGGGCCTAGAAGTCCCTTTTTCAGGGGCGACCGGGGAGGGATACAGATGGTAAGCAACTGAAATTGAACCAGATTAAGCTGTTGGTGGTATTTTTAGTGAATGGGAGAATTTGGCCGAGACACCGGGAAATTCCCCTCTTTTTCGATAAGTGCCATGGGATCTTTAACATCCACCTGAACTACCACCAATCCAGGCAGATGGGACCTCGGTTTAACGTCTCATCTGAAAGACGGCACCTCAGAAGTACAGCACCCCCCTCATGCTGCACTACAGTGTCAGTATTGGGATATTAACCCATGTGCCAGATGTGGGAACTGAACCCACAGCCCTCTGATCTCCCAGCCTCAGAGGCGAGTGTGCTACTTACTGAGCCACCTTATGCCTATCCCATGCCTGTTTGAAGCCCTGCACTGCATTCATAGCAACCACTTCTTGTGGTAAGCCATTCCATGCATCCACCACCCTTTCTGTGAAAAATAATTCCCTCACATTCCCCCTTAATCGGCCCCCCTCTAATCTCATGCTGTGTCCTCTTGTCCTGCTATTTTTCTTATATTTAAACGTGTCAGACTCTTTCACCTTGTTAATGCCCTTAAGGTGTTTGAATGCCTCGATCATATCACCTCTCTCCCTCCTTTGCTCAAGGGTATAAATATTGAGCTCTGTTAATCTGTCCTCATATGTCTTCTGATGCAGTTCCTGCACCATTTTGGTTGCCCTTCTCTGGACTGCCTCAATTTGGTTAATGTCCTTGTGAAGGTGTGGCCTCCAATACTGCATGCGGTACTCCAGATGGGGCCTAATCAGTGTCTTGTAAAGAGAATTATACCTCCCTCTTACGACTTGTGATACCCCTACTAATACACCCTAACACCTCTAGCCTTACTCTACTGCCTTAGAGGTCTGTTGATGATTTCAGGTCATCAGTGATGATGATGCCCAAGTCTCTTTCTTCCTTTGTGACTACTAGCAACTCCCCTTTCCAGCCTATAGGTGGCTTCATGGTTTCTCTTCCCTATGTGCATGATTTTGCACTTCTTTGCATTAAATCTCAGTTGCCACTCTTCTGACCATTTTGCTAGTTTATCCAGATCTCTTCTCATTCTGCCCACCCCATCTGGATCATCTACTCTGTTGCAAATCTTGGTGTCATCTGCAAACAGACAAGCCTTACCCTCTAGTCCATCTGCAAGGTCACTAATGAAGATGTTGAAGAGGACTGGCCCCAGGACTGATCCCTGAGGTACCTCACTTGTGACCTGCATCTCTTCTGACTGTATACCATTTACCACCACTCTCTGTTTTCTGCCCGTCAACCAGTTTGCCACCCAGTTGACCAACTTCTGACCCACCCTGAGCCTACCCAGCTTATTTATCAATCTTCTATGTGGAATAGTGTCAAAAGCTTTGCTGAAGTCAAGATAGGCGACATCAGCTGCTCCTCCTTGGTCCACCACTCTGGTTACCCAGTCAAATAAATCTATGAGATTAGTTTGACAAGACCTTCCTTTTGTAAACCCATGCTGTCTTGGATCCTGTGCCTCTATGGATTCCAGGTGTTGCACTATCCTTTCCTTAAGGAGTGCCTCCATAATCTTGCCCATTACTGAGGTAAGACTGACAGGTCTGTAGTTCCCCGCCTTCTCCTTGCTACCACTCTTGTGGAGCGGGATCACATGAGCCCTTCTCCAGTCTTCAGGGACCTCTCCTGTGCTCAGAGACTCACTAAACAGTTCTGCTAATGGCTCTGCTAGTTCCACCCTTAGCTCCTTAAGTACCCTGGGATGTATGCCATCAGGTCCCATTGCCTTATCCACCCTGAGCTTAGCAAGCTCTTGTAGGATCCTTTCTTTTGTGAAGGAGTAGTGCTCACCTCCCTCCCCTGTGCCCATGATGCTGAGCCATGGGCCCTGCCCTACCTTCTCTTCAGTAAATACTGAGCAAAAGTATCTATTTAGGATAGATGCCTTTACAGGGTCCTCCTCCTCCTCACATGCTCCCTTTTCTCCATTAAGCTTAGCAATACCCCTCTGGATTTTCTCCTTTCACTAATGTATCTATAGAAAGTCTTGTCACCTTCTTTTACTATTCGTGCTAGTGTTTCCTCAGTTTGGGACTTTGCCTGCCTTACTGCCTTCCTGCTTCCCTTAGGGCAGTTTGGTATGCCTCCCTATCTTCATCCCGCTGTGTTTCCTTATATTTCGGAAGGCCAGCCTTTTGGCTCTGACCTTTCTGCTACTGTATTTGAGAACCAAAGTGGTTTCCTTCTTCTTTTGCACTTCCTTTTCTGTCTAACACAATGGGATGTTGCTTCAAGTATTGCATCCTTAATGCTTGCCCACTTTGCCTGTACCCCCTCACCTGTGTTTCTTTTTGCCAGGGCTAGCTTAACTCTGTTGGCCATCTTATCAAAGTCAGCTCCTCTGAAGTCATAGATACATAGATACATGGACAGTGTCGGCAGATAAGGGCCTATGGCCCACCCAGTCTGCCCATTTGAGCTTGTAAGTTCAGTTTGTTTTCCTAGAAGTCCCATATTTTTGCCTTGGAATGGGATGATTTAGATGTAGTAGCCAAATTAAACCATACCATGTGATGGTCACTGCCCGCCAGGTGACCTTCTACCTGGAGATCTGTGATCCCTTCCTTGTTAGTCAGTACTAGATCTAGGATACCCCTGTCTCTTGTGGGTTGCTGTACCAGTTGTTTGAGGCCCTCCCCCTGCAGGGAACCCACTATGTGTCTAGTTCTGGCAGATGTTCCTGCTGGTATTGACCAATCTGTATCCGGCATGTTGAAGTCTCCCATTATCAGTACCTCCTTTAGCTGTCATGTTTGTATATCTTCTAACAGTAATGTGTCTATGTCCTCCCCTGGTCTGGGGCCTGCAGACAACCCCAGTTCTTCTGGCTGTCCCATTTCCTGTTTCCAGGGTGACCCACAGTTCTTCTGGCTCCTTATGTGTATTCTGAATTTCTGTAGCTTTGATATTTTCACTGACATACAGGGCCACTCCTCCCCACCCCCTTTTTGCACCGCGGTCTCTTCTGAACAATACGTGGACTGCATGGTAAACATAAGATTGCTGACAGATGGCATCACCTCCCTCATATTGTCATGGGAAAATTGAAGATTTACCTGTATATAAAGTGAGCCTGAAAACAATTCAAAAGATGTGAAAACTATACACAGAAATCACCTGCTGCCAATTGGACAAATTTTGATAGAGACTGAACCTTCTAATGCCCCCCCACTCTGGGCCTATAACTAGAGCCGCTGCCAAAAAGAAATCCAGATGGGTCGACTCCTCATAACTCAAACTCAAGAGGCCTTCTCCATCCCCCTCTGATGAAGTTGATCCTCAGTCTGTGTCTGAGGACAGTGAAAATGATGTTGAGTATTACCCCTCTTATGAACTGAATCAACTCTTTAGGGGCAATCCCCTAACTAACTCTAGGGACGAAGTTGGGCTTCCTGGACTGTCTGAGCCCCCAGTTTTGTCTCTGGAGCCCATGATCCCAGATGATGAAGTGAATGCCACCAAAGACGAAGAGGTGGGATCCTTGAGCCTGGCTAAACTGTCTGGCCTGGCTGAGCTATCTGACTTTTCAGAAGAAGGAAGTGATGTGGGGGAGCCAGCTACTGATATGCCAGAGCAAGAAGAATACTTTTAGTGCCCTGACAGCACCCCGGTAGTGCCAGAAATTTCTCTAGCTGAACCAAGCAGTGAGGGTCCTGTTCCCGAAAGAACTATGGGCCCCGGGTCCCCTTTCCCTATGGAGGATCCCCCCACTAATCTAAGTGAGGCTGAAATGGAGTCAGGGTCTGTAGCAGGTTTTGCTGAGACCCTTAGATGCACCAGATGAGAAGTACGGCCTGTAGTACGGCTGAGTTATAAGTCCCTGGGTCAGCCTGTGGACCTGCCATTAAATGTAGTCCATAAAGGGGTGTATGTGTCCCTGAGTTCCTTGCCCAAATTAGCCTTGGGAAATGATACTCAACTGTTAGTGTTACCCTCTGAGTAGGGGACTACTGCTCCCATTAGCTCTCAGATAACTGATAGGGAGGGCTACCTCTATTCAGGTGTCAGGGGCAAGAGATAATGACCTGAGTTATAAATTAAAAGAAGGTTGGCTGTATGTGTAATGTTGTATAAACAATTGTGAAACTGTGTATTACAGTATTTAATGTATGTAACCAAAGGTCTGATGTCTGTCACTGTAAACTGCTTGCCATAAAGTGATTTAAGGGAAACTACTTGACGCGGATGCCAAGTTTTCCCAGGCCAGGTGTAACCCCCTTACAAATGGGGGGTTCCCAAAAGTCTTCCAGGAGCTTGCTGGGTGCTCCAAGTCTGGATGGTGTTCGGCATTTAAGCCATTGTTTAAATGGCACTGCAGCGAGTGCTTTTAGAGCCTCTGCATACGGTCTCTTTAAGAGCTGCCTGCTTGCAGGCTCCAGTGACTGTGTAAGGGGGACCTTGTTTCCCTGCTCGAATTCCACCTGAGTTGCGGTGAAATTGCTACAATTTTATGGTCGAGGTAAGCGCAAAGGGATCCCTCCTGATAGATGTAACTACTTGGTTATAATTGTTTAGAGTATTAGTGAAATTGCAGTTTGTCTAACCTGCTTCCATTGCAGCTGGGTCTTTGTGTGCTTGGCCCCTCCATTTTGGACCTGGACTGCGTGAGGGGTCCAATAGGAACACGGGGGGGGTACCTAAAATGGAGTAAGTAGCTGCCAACCAGAATTAGGACTCTTAAGGGAGCCGGCTGACCAATGGGACACAGCTAAGTAATTCTGGGAAGTGAAGTCTGGATTATGGCGCCTTGTTTGCACCAGTAGGGGCAGTATTAAGTGACTGGCATCTGCAGCCCACCTATGGGATTGGGTAGCACCTGAATTGTGAGTCTTGCCCTAACCACCCAGGAAGAGAGACGCTGTGCCTGTGAGCGAGGAAGGAGCTCTGGGCTCCTGCGCTGTTGAGTGTTCGCCCGGGAAGTGAGTGTGGAAGGCCAGAAGTCAGCGGTTTAAAATTCCAGCAAGTGTCGGACTAAATCCACTAGGCAGCAGTCAGAGGAGGCTGTGAAAAAGCGCAGCTACCTACCAGGCTCACCCTGTAGAAGACTGGAGAATCTGCTTAAATACAAGCCATACTAAAGTGAGGGTACTGGACTTTAGGAGGGCTGACTTTGGCAAGATGGCAGAGTGCATCAGAAAAGCACTAGCAAATAGGCTAGGAGGAGGTGTGGAGCAACAATGGGGAAGACCCAGAGATTACCTCCAGGTCCCTTTCCATTTTTGTTGTTGTTACTACCACCTCCCCCATTGTGTAATCTTACCCTGGGTTTTTGTTTCCCAGGTGCATTATTTTGCACTTCTTTGCATTGAATCCAAGCTGCCATACTTCTGACTATTCCTCCAACTTTGCCAAGTCCCTTCTCATCCTTTACACGCCTCCTTGTTTATCAACCCTGTTACATATCTTTGTGTCATCTGCAGAGAGGCATACTTTTCCTTCTAGTCCCTCTGCAATGTCACTTATAAAGACATTAAAAAGGACTAAACCCAGTACTGGACCCTGCGGTACCCCACTAGTAACCCCTCTTTCTTCAGAGTGGACTCCATTTACAATTATTTTTTGTGTCCTGTTGTCTAGCCAATGTTTTACCCAGGCTACAAACCTGGGACCCACTCCCAGGCTGGTTAATTTGACTATTAATCTTTTGCATGGGACTGTGTCAAATGCCTTGCTAAAGTCTACGTAGGCCATGTCCACAGCCCTTCCCTGGTCTACTACTTTGGTCACCCAAAGAAATCAATTAGATTTGTCTGACATGATCTTCCCACTGAGAACCAATGCTGGCTTGGGTCCTCTGCCCCACTGGCCTCTAGGTACTCAAAAGTTCTTTCTTTCAGAAGTGATTCCATCACTTTCCCTACCAGAGAGGTCAAACTGACAGGTCTGTGTTTCCTGCCTCTGTCTTAGTCCCACTTTTGTGAAGGGAAATCACATCTGCCTCCTTCCAGTGCTGAGGTACTACACCATCCTCCCATGATTTGTTAAAAAAGGTAGTCAGTGGTGCCACTAGTTCTCTGTTTAATTGTTTTAGAATTCTGTGGTGAATTCCATCTGGCCCCATTGCCTTGTCCATCTTCAGTTTTAGGAGTTCTTTCAGAACCCTTTCTTCTGTGAAAAGACTGGGATCGACCCACACCCCCCCATCCAGAGTGCTTCTGTTAATTGGATTAGGCACATCCCCCACCTACTCTTTTGTAAGGACTGAAAAGAAGTATTCATTCAGTATCCCTGCTTTTTCACTGTCCCTCTCTGCTCACCCACTATCCATTCTATTCAGCCTCACTATCCCTCCCTTTGTTTTTCTACGCTTTCTGATATACCGTATTTTATCGATTTTGTAACCGAGGCTTTAAATGCTATATTTTATTTTGGTAAAGGCTTTGATTTGAGGATGGCGTCTAAATGAGGGCGGCTATAATTACAAACAGCTGATCTGGGAAAGTTTAGTGCTTAGCTTTGAAATTCAGAGCAAGAATATACTGCCGATATGCCGAATGCCGTTGAGAAAAGTGAAGGAGTCAACCAAATCCTTGTGTGCAGCAAAGCAGAACTGCTCCTTTTTGTTTAAATGTAAAAAAAAACTGCTCCATTATTGAAAGTAAAAGCTTCATATTAGATAGTTAAAAATATGGTCTGTTTTTATTCCTTCCAGCCCAAAGCAGTGTGCTCCCGAAAGGAGAATGAAAAGAAGTTGTTTAAACAATTATGGGGTGTAGCTGGAATAAACTGTCCCCGTAGTTGTCTGTTCTATGGGAACCTGACCATGCACTCCTGTACTACATGTTGCTTTTTGCGGTGCAGAATGGTGCCCTGGAGTAGAAGGTGAGGGGGCTGTACAGTACACTGCATTGTGCAGCATAGAATAACTGCTCTGAAGAGTAAAATGTTAATCCTGCAGCGAAGAAGGATGTTGACTAGGAGTGATAATATTTATTACTTTTGTACTTTACCACCACTCCATTAAACAAAACTCTGACTCTGAATCGTACTTTGGGGCGGAGGGTCTAACTGAAATTAATTTGGTTGTTAATTTCGCTTAAAAACGGGCGGCTTTAATTAGAAAGTTTATTTTTAATCAAGCAGTAATTACTTAGCGGCTAGAGTAAGGGCGTGTTTAAAACTATGAAATACGGCACCTATAAAAGTTTTTATCCCCCTTCTTAATGGAGTTGGCTATCTTTTCCTCAGTTTGGGCCTTTGCTATTCTGACTACCCTTCCTGCTTCCTTCTGCCTTATTTGGTACAGTTCTCTGTCCTGCTCCCTCTGCGTTTCCTTATACTTCCTAAATGCTATCGTTTTCTCCCTAACCTTTAACGCCACCTCTTTTGAGAACCATAGTGACTTTTTCTTTCATTTTGATTTGTTTATTTGCTTCACACAAAGGCTTGTTGCCTCTGTGATGGCAATTTTGATATTTCTCCATTGTTGCTCCACCCCTCCATCTAGCCTGTTTGCTAGTGCTTTTCTAAGGCACTCTCCCATCTTGCCAAAGTCAGCCCTCCTGAAGTCCAGAACCCTCATGTTTGTATGGCTTGACTCTGCAGCTGAGTTTATCTTGAACCACACTGTTTGGTGGTCACTTGTTCCCAAATGGCTACCCACTTCTAGATCTGAAATCCTCTCACTGTCCCCATTTGAGACTACGAGGTCTAAGATTGCTCCCTCATGAGTAGGCTCCAAAACTAGCTGTCTGAGGCATGCCACCTGAAGTGCATCGAGAATGGCCCTGCTTTTGGATGTGGCTGCAGCAAAGGTACACCAGTTGACATCCGGCATATTAAGGTCCCCCATCAACAGCATCTCCCCTTTCTCTGCCATCCTAAGTATGCCATCCCTAGATCCTTTTCTTCCTTGGTGATACTTAACTGAACCCGTCCCAACTGGTAGCCCCTCCCAGGTTCCTTGCTCCAAAGTGCAGTACCTTGCACTTCTTAAAATTGAACCCCAACTGCCATGTTTCCGACCACTTCTCTAGTTTAGTTAGGTCATCCTGTAGCCCTTGCAACCCTTCTATGTCATCCACCACCACCCCCATCTTGGTATCATCAGCAAACAAACTGATCTTACTCCTGATGCCATCTGAGATATCCAATATGAAAATCCTAAACAGGACTGGGCCCAGTACAGAGCCCTGTGGAACCCCTCTCATCACAGCCCTTGGGGATGAGAGTTCCCCACCACTACCACCACCCTTTGCTGCCTCCCCTTCAGCCAGTTCACAATCCAGTTCACCATCTTTGTCCCTGCCCCCATATACTCAAACTTTTCCCCAACCGCCCATGAGGTGCCAAATCAAAGGCCTTGCTGAAGGCCAAATACAGGATATACACTGCATGGCCCTCGTCCATTTCTCTTATCACCCAGTCATAATACTCAACTAGGTTGGTCTGGCAGGATCTCCCTGAGATGAACCCATGTTGCTGACTGTCCTGGAGTCCATGGTCTTCCAAAAAGTTCACCAGCCTCTCTTTCAGGATTGCTTACATTAGTTTCTTTACAATGGATGTGAGGCTTACTAGTCTGTAATTGCCTGGTTCATCCTTTGGGCCAGTTTTGTGGAGGGGCACCACATGAGTCATCCTCCAGTCCTGTGGTATGTATTCTGTGTCCAGGGAGGTATTGAACAGGTCTGCCAGTGGCTCGCCAAGACCTCCACTAGTTCTTTCAGCACCCTAGGGTGAATGTGTCCAGTACTGGTGCCTTATCCACCCTCAGAGCCTTCAGACCCTCCAGCACCCTGCTCTTTGTAATTACCTTATCTGTCACCCCTCCCCCCTTGCCCACCTTCCCCATCCCCTGAGGTAGCTGTCCACCCTTCTCTTTCATGAATACAGAAGTACTCATTTTGTGCTTCTGCCTGATCCACCCCTTTATCCACCCACCCCTCCTCCCCCTGTCCTTCCTAATCCTCACTATCTGGTCATTGCAGTTCCTTCTCTCCCTTAGGTACTTGAAGAAGTCCTTTTCCCCATCCTTGATGCCCTTTGCCAGCCTCAGCTCTCTGGAAGCCTTGGCCACCCTGACTATTCTGGTTACCTCTTTGGACCTAATCACATACACTTCCCTGTCAGTGTTCAATTGACTGTAGCTCTCTCAGAAGAGACAAGTGCAGGATAATGCCTAGGAGGTGGAAGATGAACTCGAGGGGTGGACAGCAACTCCAGAGCATGCCCCTTTCCACTATTTCCAGGGCCCACTTGTCTATTTTGACAGATGAAGGGAGAGCCTTCCCCCCACTTGTACCCTGGGAGGCGATAGTTGAGAGGGAGGAAGTGGAAAGTCAGAAAGTACTGGGGGCAGCATGGCCGGCTTGACCGATAAACTTGGATATCTTGGTATGGGAAAGGGACTGCCTCCATAACGACAAGGCTGCTGACAGTAGCCATGACCACTATGTGCCACTGGCCTATGAAATGAGCCACTACCATGCCCCCGGCAGTTTAAAGGTTTAGGGATTTAATAGACTTTAAAGTCATTTTGGATGACTGAAGCTCTTGAAACCCCTGCAGAGCATTTTCAAGAGAAGTCTCAAACAGTCTGGAGCCTGTGAAAGGGGCATTAAGCACAGCTTGTTGTACATCAGTAGCAAAGTCAGCTACTTTGAGCCAGGAATATCGCTGAAGGAATGTGCTGGAGGCAGCACCCCTGGTAGAAGCATCAGAGGCATCATATGCAGGGCATAGCAGATGCTTTCCAATCGCCTTAAGCAATTCAGCCTTTCCAGGACTACAGCCCAAAGCCTGAACAGTAAACAGCAGATTTCCACAGGCCATTCTGATATTTAATCATGTAGGCCTGGTAATATGCAATTCTTAGGCATAGTGATGCAGAGACTCAAGTTCTTTTACCCATAACATGAAGCCTTCAGGATTCTTTGTCAGGATGCAACGTGCTCATGTGTCATGGGGCCATAGAAAGATCATAAGCAGCCATGACACAGAATAAGTTTCAGGTTGTGAAGCTTAATAAGGCTTAGAAAATGGGCATTTTTTTCCCAGGCTCCGATTGGCTGGTACCTCTGCCAGGGGGGTACATTAACTTTCAATAGACACACAGGAAATAAAAAGTTCCAGCCTGCCATGCCTTACTGTGAAACTGGTATCTCTGTGCCAGTTCACATTTCAAAAGTCAATAGTCGCCATTTTCTTTACCTCACGCTAAGCGAGACGAAAGACCCAGTTGAGATTAAAGGGAGGCCGATTAAGGGGTAATGTGAAGAAGTTCTTTTTCACAGAAAGAGTGGTAGATGCATGGAACGGTCTACCTCAGGAAGTAGTGGATATGAATACTGTGCAGGGCTTCAAACAGGCATGGGATAGGCATATGGGAGCAACACAGATGAGCATGTATAGATAGGCCATTGACAGAGTAAAGGCCTGCCTGTGGCACATTCATAAGGTAGAAAAATGGGCAGACTGGATGGGCCTTGCAGTCCTTATCTGCCATCAACTTCTGTGTTTCTATATCAGCCCCACAACAAACACACACACACACACACACACACACACACATATGCACAATCCTGCCAACTCCACTGCCATTCTTAACTTTAAAAAAAAAGTAAACTACTTCAGTTCAAGGTGCAATTCAACAGCCACAATTCATAGTTCACAGTTCAGTGTTCATACTGCACACATCGCACAGTACAAGAAGCTAGAAGTACATGCCAGCTCCCTCACCATGGCAGTCATAACAATAAAATACAGCTATCCAGAAGTTACATTTTCTGCCTACGTTATACTTCGGAAGGGGACAATTCATGTCCTGCTGATCACTGCTAGGCTACCAGTCACCAATCCAATGTTAGCCTCCCATGTGACCATTTTTCTTGCTAATGTGCCGTTGGCTCCTCCTTTCCTGTCAGTTCTTTACTTTTCCTGGAAAACAGCTCCACATGTTAAAAAAAACACAAAAATCAGAATACAGAACTAATGTGGTGATTCTCTGCCTTACAGGAAGCCTCCCTGCCTGATTCACATACGTTTCCTAACTAAACTAGAGGTAAAGACTGCAGTGCCTTCCTCTGCCAGATTTACCAGAAAGACTCTTGCATGAAGGGAAGAAAACAGTTTTTTTTTTTTAAAGTAGAAAAACAATCACAAGAGATGGGAGGGGGGGGTACGGTCCGTACAAAGAAACTCCATGCCCTGTTCTGGCAATGGTGAAGTGGGGGGTGAGAGTAGACTACAATGGTTCTCGGGGCTGCAACAGGTGATGAAACAGCATAGAAAAGGAGGGACTAGTTTACAGGAAAAAGACAGACTTCATTCTTACTTTTTGTTTAAATTTTTTTTAAATCCCATATAAAAATCCCTCAGGTTGCCCATTTTCTAAGCGCAATAATACCCGACAGGGTGGGTGGTATGGGCAATACCGGACCTTCCGGGGGCTATAAGGCCCTCTGACTGTGGTATCAGGCCTCATTACGTCCCTAGACAGTCTGGAATTGCCCAATGCCGCCAAATCTGTTGGGTATATTTGCTTGCCTAACAGACGGGGCAGGGTACTGTTTATCAGCCTTTCTAGGCACTGCAGGCAAGATATTAGGCCTATACGGCATACTGGATTGGCTTTGCTGTCCTTATCTGCCATCAACTTGTATGTTTCTATGTCTACCAGGCAGCATAGGTAGCATCCTCTAATGCAGGATGAACTGGAAACACAACAATAGATGGTGGAACTGTAACCTCCAAGAACTCCATTAAATTTCTCTCACTGGGGTTGTCTTCACCCTCAAAGTGCATGACATCTTAGATTTTTTCTGAGCAAAGCCTGGAATAAGACAGCATCAGGAGGAGACTCGGGGTTATAAATCAGAGTACTCACTGTATGAGGAGAGGGCAGAACTGGAAGGTAAATCCCTTTCATAGGGATTTTGATCCCGCTTCTCATACTCAAAAATCCTCCTCCATATTGAGAAGATCGGGATGATATTCCACCTTGTCATTGTCTGGAATATTGGTGGGGGCAATCGAAAGAGCTGGCAGTTGCAATGGAGAAATTCGAAGTGTAATTTTAGATCCTGCCAGCAACGATCGCAATGACAGGAAGGCCAAGTCGATGGGACATTAGCTATCTTCACTGAAAGTGACAGTAACGAGCAGTGTATTGGTTATGAGAATTACTCTAGCACAACCTGGGAGTCGGTGGTGCCCACTAAAGGGTCTGAGACTACCCGTGTTGACAGGCTAGAACCTAATGATGGACTTTGCATGCCATCCATAGTATGTACAGAAGTGACAGAGTTAGGCCCTGGCTTTGGTGTCTCAGCAACTGTCAGGGGGACTTTAGTCATTGCCACTTGAATGGACAACGATGATGAAGACTTAAGCCTTTACTGGATAACTCGACCTCACTGGCAAAGCAGGATTTTTATCTGAATGCTTGTGGTAATGACCAGAGGAGGAGGAGGAGGGCTTCGATGACTTGTCTTTTTTAACCCTTCTCCTAAGTCCTCAATTATTGCAGAGGAAACAGCATTGCCAAATGCCTGGGTGTTTCCTTTCTGGCAGCAGCTGAGCATGAGTGGGAAACCGGTATGGAGCCCATGGCCCTCGCTTGAGCTTCCATGGCCTTTATCGTGATGAAGGTTTCCAGAGCCTTCTTCTGGCACCTCCTTGTAACTTGGATGAATCCCTGGCAGATCCTGCAGGCCCTTACATTGTGGGACAGGTCCAAACAGAAAACACAAACAGTGTGCGCATCATCTTTGTAGATCTTGTAACCACAGGTGCTAAACTTACATAACAGTTCCTTCAACAGTGGCATACAGAGACAACGGCAAACAATCTAAGCTAAATTTGAAAAATAATGGAGGTCGTGGCCTGATCAGCGATGATGGTGGGAGCTTGATCTTCGGGCTCCTTCACTACTAGCCCCCATTCTTATTAAATCAGCACCATCCAGCAACAGAAAAATAATTTCAACTCACCTGCTGTTAGCCTGAACACTCAAAGGACACTGAAAAAATAGACTCTACTTAACTTCTTGGGCCCCAGATGAGCGCCTATCTACCTGCCAGAGATCAGGGCCCGCATGGTTGCTGTGGTGGGAAGCGGGCTGCCAAATGTGCCATAGTTCTTGACATCTATGGAACAAGAGAAAACCACAGAGCAAGAATCAGCACTTGTCCCCATAAATACCATGTGAAGTGAAATGAGGGCTAGTTTCAGTATGGTATCCCAGATATCACATCTGAAAAGTGTGCTTGAGGGACTGACACAGACCTCCACAGCGCATGGGACTAAACTGGCTGAGCTGAAAGAATGAATGAGCACTATGGAGCACCAGGTGGTGGACTGTCACAGGGAAAAAAAACAGCTGCAGGACGCAGTCAGAATTCTGATTGCCAAAGTCAATGACCGGAGAACCGTGCACAGCACAACAATATATGGATACCAGGAATGCTGGAGAGGAAAGAGGGCTTTAACCGTAATGGCTTCACATGAGACTGGTCAGTAGCCCATTTAAAGGTACAAGTCACTAGGTACTCTTTTGAAGTAGAGCGAGTGCATCATAACCCTGGTCGTAAGCCAAAGCCTGGAGAGAAGCATGGCATAATTTAGTTAAATTCCTCTGGTATCAAAGACTGCAAGGCAATCCTAAGAGCAGCACGGACAAATGGCACAATCATTTACAAATGCGCCAAAATAAGCATCTTTCCAGATTAGAGCCAGATGCTTAAATACATACTTAGTGAGTCACTCCCTGGACCCCATTCTCCTGCTCCTGAACTGCTTAAATTTTCTTTACCTTCCTGCAGCAGCTGAAACGAGTCATCAGCTGCTGAAGAGTATTTTCTCATCAGCATGGCAGAGCGGGAAGCACGGTGGGAGGAGATCCAGTGGTGATTTGTGAGCTAGGTGAAAAATTTTTTCCTTTTTTCTCTCTACCTCTTTGCACCTATGAGCTACCGCTTGGCCAGAATGAAGGCTGAACTTTACAGGGGACAACCTGGTGTTGGGAACTGAGGGCGAGAATCCAATGGAGTCCTCAATCGCTGCATTACTGGTGTAACACCATGACTCTGTTGGAACTGCCACAAATTTGTGCAGCCACATGGCACAGCAGCTGTTCTAGCTTCACACAATCACACGATCGAGCAGTCTGCATAGGATGGGTAAGCTGGGGCAGACCTGCTGACATGCATGACACCTGGAGTAAACATCAGTTTAAAGATTATTTCTCACTTGGCTTCAATGAATGCAGTGACTACGGTTGCGTATTAAATTTCTAGCTTTCTTGATTTACAGGCAGCAGAGGGGCTGAGTGGATGGGCAGAGGGGATGTGGAGAGCAGGCGAAGCGAGCTGTGGGGAGGAATCTTGTTGGATCAGACCTCAATATCACTTTGAAGGACAAAGCCTGTCCTAATAACTGGGGGCACCCCTGGCTTTGTAGGGGAACTGGGCTCTGAGTTTTAAACAGCAGTTCATTATTTCCATGGTTGTGGTACTTAGTGCTGTGTTAGCGCTTGAAGCCAGCCAGGATGGCCGGAATTGATATCACAATGTTTGGGTGTATTACGGATGGTGGCAGTGACACACCGATTTTACAAACAAACTACCACCTAATCAGCGGGGATACCACACACCTCATTTGGGTAGGTTCTGCAGAGGGTGGGTGGGGGCAGGGAGACAGTAGGGGTATGTTCAACCATGGGGAGGGAGGGGAGGTTTTCAGGGGAGTTACAGGTCACAAATACATGCGATAAACTATTGATTAAAGAAGAGTATTTATTTCAGGGCACAACAGCTGTAACAAGATATTAATATACCCAACTACTGAACTACTGACTTTTGACGATGGCAGATAAAATAAGAATTTTATCTTGGAATGCCAATTTTTTTTATTTTAGTCTTTGGCAACCGGGTAAAGCCCACTAGGCAGAAGTGCCTGTTTTCAGGGGCAGCCTGGGAGCACTGGGCGGTTAAGTGACTTGCTCAGAGTCACACAGTATGCAAGTGAAGGTTGTGGGAATCAAACCCAGGTCTGCTGAATGTACCAAGCTCATTCACAGCTCATTACTCTAACCGCTAGGCTATACTTCCAGCCTATTGATTAAAAACACATCTCAAAGGCAGAAGGGTACTTGAGCATACTAAAAAACATAAACCAGACATAGCCTTATTGCAGGAGACCCATTTGGCAGCAGGAGAGGTACTCCAGTTAGAAAAGAATTGGGGAGGGGAATGGAGGGCTATCACTTTAAACTCCAATGCCAGGGCACCAAGGTGTAGGTACAGACAAGCGCCGAATGGAATACTGTGAAAGCCAAGAATGAGCTGGGTGCAGATTCACCCTGATACAGTTAGTAGATGGGATGGGTCAGAAGCAGGTAGTTGGGTCAATATATGCACCGAATGTTGACTCCATGGACTTTTTAAAATAATTTTCTGTAGAAATGTTCCAAGGTCAGGGAAATGGGTACTGGGCAAGGATATGAATTGTGTTGGGATGGAATCCTGGATAGATCCTCAAAAAAACCTTTATTACTCTATACTGATATCCAATCGTGCCCTGATAGTACTCCATCTTGGGTTCGCTGATGCGGTGCAACCCCGGGGAACCTAGTGGCTGGATCCAGCTATGCTTAATAAGTCACACATATAAGGAATATATGGCCACTAAAATCCAGGAGTTTCTACAGCACAACCACCTGGGCAACAAGACTCATGCAGAATGATGGGAAGACTTAAAAGTCTTTGTAAGAGGATGTATGACAGTTCATGCCAGTCACAAAAGGAAACGAGCCCCAAAACAGATACAAGCACTAACTACTAATGTGCAGGCCTGTGAAGTGGCCTGTAAGGCATACCCTACCCCACAAGGTTATCAAGTGCTACAAAGGGTGAAATTACAGTAAAATAACCTGATGAACCAGCAACTAGAAAGACAGATATTACTAGCCAGACAGGAGCAGTATTTTAATGGTGACCACAGTGGGAAATAGCTGGCATGGCAACTCAAGGCTGGTGGGGGGGGGGTGTCCATATAAACACCTTGTGTAAAGAGGATGGCACAAAAACTTCTGACCCTGGGGAGATTGGGGAATCCTTCAAAAGCTATTATCAAGTCTTATATACGTCATGCCATACCTTTGGCCGGACAGCTAGATCAGTTTGCCAATACAGCACCACTGCCATCTGTTCCCAGTGATCTGGTTAGCTCTATCGATGCCCAGCTAATGTGGGAAGAAGTGGAAAGAGTGGTGTGCCAGCTCCAAGGAAGCAGGACCTCTGAGCCAGATGGCCTCCCCATAGACATTTACAGTTTTTCTCCCCCAGTTGAAGGAACCTCTACGGAATATGCTGCCGGAGACCATGGAAACTGTATGTTGCACCAATCCATGTGGTCAGCCACCACAGTGGTCCTAACAAAACCCAGAAAAGACCCTAGGCTGTGTCCCTCCTACCGTCCATTCTCCCTACTTGCAACAGACTAAAACACTAGCTAAGGTGATGGCAAACAGATTGGAGGTAGACTTGCCCAGGGTTATTCACACCAACTAAGTGGGTTTTGTGAAGCAAAGGCAAAGGAAAACAAACATCAGATGTGCACTAAATGTGCTATGGTATTGGACGGTGGGTGAGCACAGGATCAAAGTGAGGACTGAGGTGGAGGAATCGTCACTCTTGATGTCAAGAAGGCATCTGACCATGTAGAGTGGAGGGTTCATGCACTACACTCTGGAGAGTTTTGTGCTGGGCCCCAGATTTCATAGCTGGGTTAACTGCTGTACCATAACCAGACAATGCAGGTCCTGACCAATGGCCAGCTCTCCTAGTCCTTCACACTCATAAGAGGAACCAGGCAGGGTTGTCCCTTGTCCCTCCTCTTATATATCCTTACTTTAGAACTTCTGGAAGCTGCACTCCAGAACTGACAGGAAATAGAAGACTCCTGTAGTGGCACCACCCAGCATAAAGTGGCCCTTTTTGTGGGTGATCTTTTCGTATTTGTGCAGAACCCCCAATATGCACTCCCTAGAGTGGCAGAGGTCCTTACACAGCATGGCTAACTTGCAGGACCTGATGGTAAGCTGGGGAAAAAGTTAAATTATGTTACTGAGGAATGGAAATGGAGATCGATGGTTGAGTCAGGGATTCCAGGTGAAGGTGGTACCAGAAGTTAAATATCTGGGTGTGGGTATACCAAATAAGGAATCAAAGCTCTTTGATAAAAATTACCCCCAACTGTTAAAGGGTATTAGGGCCCCTCTGGAGAGTTGGCCAGCACTGCTCCTGTCCATCCCAGGCAGAATCAACAGTATATTGATTTGTATTCTCCCCAAACTGCTGTATCTCTTCCAGGGGTTGCCTATTCAGGTACCAGGAAATTCTTCTCACAACTGAATACCTGCTTTAATAAGTTTATATGGAAGGCTGGAAGCATAAGGCTGTTATAGTGTGTGCCACTATACTTCAAGGAGCAGGGAAAAAAGGAGGTCTTGCACTTCCACACATGTCCACTACTGCCTGGTGGCACAGCTGGCCTTTCTGGGGGAAACATCGGGTCTGGAGACACCACCCTGGTTACAAATGGAGGAGGCTATGGCAGGATGCCCACTCCTTCATGGCAAACTAAGCCCCAGGAATGCAAATTGGGAGATTGGTAAGATTAAAAACCCTTTCACCTGAACCACAGTCCAGGCATGGATACTTGCTCACAATATCCCATAGGGTGCAGCTCTCCCAAAAGCATAGTTTCCTTAGGCTTTCAAGGGGTGAATAAATTATGATATTTTCCTACACCAGGGCTTATTGTCCTGGGATAGGAAAGGCCTCAGTGCAGTGGAGAGGCTGTATGAGGGAGGAGTTTTAGAACCTTTTGTGCAACTCCAAAAAGTACAACCTGAACCCTGGCAGTTTCTTTGTGTACCTTATGCTCGAGCACCAATTTTCTAGAGATGAACTGGGGATGGTAAGGTCTTTAGACCTCTCTCCTGTACAATAAATACAGTACAGGTCCCAGCCTAGGTCAAAACCATTATCAGACTACTATAATTTGATTGGGGGGGGTGCCCTAATCCTCTGGCTCCAATTAAAGAACAATGGGCAGCAGATCTGGTGCAACCAATGCCTGAGGCAGCTTGGCAGAGGGCAATCCACCATGCCTAATATGCAGCCAGAAACAATAAATTAAGGCTAAGTCCAATACAACCTTCTTATAGGTCCTACTATACCCAGAGTAAATTTCATAGGATGAGGCCAGAATTTGATCCTACATGTCCCAAATGTAAAGTGAAAGATGGTACCTTTCTGCATCTAGCCTTAATGTCCCCCAAAAATTAAGAGTTTCTGATGGGAGGTCCACAGAATAATTGAGCAGGTCTTTACCACTATCCTCCCTTTCTCAGCACCAGAACTGCTACTGTGAGTAGACACACTAGTTCAGATCTCTAAGAAACAGCCTTTGTGAGGAGTGGCCCTTATCACTGTGAGAAAAAAATAGACCACAACTAGATGGCCCCTTCCCTGCCTAGTATATCCCAGTGGCTGAATGACCAGATATAATGTTTGTGAATAGAAAAGGCTCAGTATTTAGCAAATGGTTAAGAGGAGGTATTCAAAGCCTTGTGTGTCCCCCTTGTGGTGGCTCTGGAAACAGGCACCTTTTCCACACGAGGGCTAGTTTTGCACCATGAAGGAGATGTGGGGGGGAGATTGTAGTCTGTATGTCACATACTAGATTACAAGATCAGTTCTACCTTTCCTCCTCATTCAGTTTTCTCCCTCTGACCTAGCTTAAAATGCTCAGTACATGGTATCCTCACTGTAACAGTCTTGTTGCTGAAGACAGTTGTATCTTAGAATTCTTCTGATGAACTGCTGCATGTATTTGCAATAAAAAGTTTTCAATAAAAACACTTTACAAAAAAAAATTGAAAAATAACTAACAATGGCATTGTTTCTCTGGAGATACAATGAGCAGTCGATGGTGAATGAACAGAAGAGCAATGGGGACACCCAGGTTTATATGCATCGATGTTGCAGGTCATCGCTGGTGGCCCCCAGCTATCAAAAGTTTCAGAGTGGCTCAGACGCTGACAGGTTACAGTTCCAAAGGTGTGGCCCAATTGACCTTAATGTCAACTGGTTATCCTCTAGTGCCTCTCCATATAAAGATGCTATCTCGTCACTCCACCTTGCCCAACTTGTTACATCCCCAACAAGGACTAACTATAAGACAGGAACAAGTACCCTTCTGAACTTGGTACTCTCCAGCCACCCACAATCGAATCTGCAACATGGCAGTACATCCAGATTCTATGACTGACCACTCCCCTGTTTCCTGCAGTTGGTCCAATAAATTCTGCAAGCCTCATCTCTGACTATCTACAGTAGACGTGGACATCTGGAACATCTAAAAAATGACCTCAACAACTCTGACTGGTCCCCTTTCAATGCCGTTGATGACGTCAACCTGGCACTGGATTATTTCATAAAACAATTCAACGATGCTTGTGATACCCATGCTCCCATTAAGAAAATGAAAGTTTTTGGCAATGTAAACCCCTGGATTACACCAGAACTCATTGCTATAATGAAGCACTGTGCCAGGGCGTCAGACAAATAAGCAGATGTTCAGGAATACAAGACAATGAGGATTGCCTGTACATGTGAAATCTGTACCATGAAATCCAAACATCATAGGGAAACACTCGCCAATACCTGGGGAAACAGAAAAAAGTTCTGGAGCAACATAAACGATGTCACTGGGAAAGACTCTAAGGTCTCACCCTCCATGCTCATTATTAATGAAATTCCAACTCTGGACTGCTAAACATAGCAAACACATTCAACAACGCATTCGGAGACCTATCCAGCATCCTCTCTCCAGACTTCTTCACAGATAATGACTTGCCCAGTACCTACTGTCCTGCTAATAACCCCTTTGAACCACCTCTTTTTTACTTCAAGACGGGCACAGCATGAATGGCCAGGAAATACCTTACCAAAGTGTTAGGTAAATCACAGCATAGCAGTAATTCGCTGGATCTTAAGCTCATAGCTCTCACTCTCGAGGAAGTGCTGATCCCCTCACTAAGCTCATCGATCTATTGCTACAACTCTCACAATTTCCTCAAGTTTAAAAAATCAGTACTTGTCACCCCGATGCACAAGAGTGGAGACAGGACCCATCAAGCAAATTACAGACCCATATCTATCCTCCCACCAATATCTAAGGCACTTGAGCGCATTGTTGCTGACCAACTGGTGGACTACATTAAAAAATACTCTATCCAATGCCCGCAGCAACACGGGTTCCAGAAGGGGCACAGCACCCCCTCAGCCCTGATGGAATTCACTGGCTTTATTCATCAATCTCTGGATCAGGGCACCATAGTAGGAGCTGCCTTCATAGACCTCAGTAAGACGTTCAATACTGTCCATCACTCACTACTCCTCCAACAGCTTACTACTACTGGCCTCTCCTCTGATACAACATTTTGGTTTAAAATCTATCTTGAAGACTGCTCTCAATGGGTGAAAATAGCCAATGTCGTACCTGATCGACAGCCGTCCACTCTGGTGTGCCACAGGGCTCAATCCTGGGGCCACTCCTATTCCGTATCTTCCTTAATAACCTTCCTCATTTCTGCCATCAAAGGATCCTCCTCTATGCAGATGATGTGGCCATCTACTCCTGCAGCCATGACCTCAAGCAACTGGAACTTCACCTTCAGAGTGGGTTTGCAGAAGTGGAGGACTGGTTAGCTAAACATTAACTGATCCTCAGCTACAAGAAAACCAAAGTGATGATGTTCAGCAGCACCTGAAACAAGCACAAATTCCATACACTTATCATCAGAAACTGTCTTGGCGTTCCTCTTGAAGAAAATACCACATTTTAAATTCCTGACGGTCACCGTAGACAGTTGTCTATCCTATACTAAACATATAGATAATGGAGCCAGGGCTGTCAATGTCAAGAATGTTCTCCAACAAAGACATAAATACTGCCTTACTCCGGAAGCCCTCCGACTTGTTATATAAAGTTCCATTATATCCATTGTAGACTATGATCTTGTAATCTATGGAGCAGTCCCCAAGTCTTCGTGGCGTGGGATAGCCATTGCTCTCAACAAGACATGCAGACTGCTCACGGGGTCCACACATTTCACCCACACCTGTGATCTTTACACTGGAGACTGGTTGGCTACAGCTCTCTGGGAGGATCCAATACCAAACCAGCCTTTTGGCCAAAAGAGCACTTCTCTTCCTTCTGCCACCAGGCACTGCAAACCTGCTAAGCCGCTATTGTAGTTCACAGCATATGCGATGTTTGAACAGCCATCATCTCCATGTTCTTAGATGCCGGACAGCCCAGGGGCAATGCTCATTTGCCTACAAAGCACCTCACTTGTTTAATACTCTTCATGGTGGAGGCAGTATGGCGCAGTGGGTTAAGGCTCTGAGCTGCAAATCTGGAGACCTGGGTTTGAATCCCACAGCCCCCTAGGTGCATACTGTGTGACCCTGAGCAAGTCACTTAACTTCCTTGTGCTCCCAGGTTGCACCTGCAAACAAGCTTTCAGCTTAGTGTGTCTCACCTGGTAAAATAATTGGTTAAAAAATAACTACCCTACCTAAATTAGGACCATTCAAATTGAATTTATGTCAACATCTCACAGCCAACCATTCTTGTGACTGCTTTATCTGAGACTCCCATCTACTGGCATTCAATCTTCTCCTCACAACTGGATAACCCTGTATCTCCGCTGTTACTGCAATAATTCTGCGGCTACCCCCCTTTTTGCACTTTGACAAGGCCCCTGGCTACTGCCTCTGTCCATCTCACCCCTGCCCCTACCCCTCCCACACCAGCTTAACAAGGCCTATGGCTGCCACCCCCACCTTTTCTTAACCCCTCCCACCTCACCCTGCCCCTCCCCACACCAGCTTGACAAGGCCTATGCCTGCTACTTCCTACCTTTCTTTCTCCCACCTTTATCCTTCCCCTCATCTACACTCTCCTCCTATTAGAATAAAACTGCATATAGATATATATATATTTGTTCACTTTATTTTATTGTTTTTGGAAACATTGTACTTTTCCTCCTTTGTATGTTTTGTCTCCCCTCCCCACTGATGTGGGATCTTTGTAAATTAACTGTCTTTACGCAGAGGTATTGTAATCTGAGAACAAATAAATAAATAAACAATTGAGGAGATATCCTCAGTAAAGATCTATTGTTACAGTGAGTAACCATTCTAGCTTCATTGAGGAAATCTCTTCCATTGGGCCACACCTTTCCCAAGCAGTACATAGCAACCCAGGGAGGATGGCAAAGTCTGAAATTTTATTTTTATTTATTTATTTTGAAAAGTTTCACCAGGAAAAGCATACTGAGCTACAGTAGCTCATTTCCAGATGCTCCCTGGGGAAAAAGAGTATAGGGATAGAGTATGAATACAGAATCAATAAGAATTTACATAGAGTTAAGACTGTACATAAACTGTACAATTAAGGAATAACAAACAATTTGTGGAGTAGGCAGGCAGTACTTGCCATCATACATAGTCAATTTTCATTTAAATACGCATTTGTTAGTAGTCATATATGTAATCATATACATACCCACAAAATACTTAAAACAGATATACTTTGCTTTTAACATGAGGGGTAGTAAAGAGGATATTGGAAAGTAGTAAGGGAGGACATCGACAGAACAGTGGGATGGGAAGTATGATTTATAGAAAGATGAGCCTGCACCCTTCTGGGATGTAAAACCCACAAGGGGAAAGACGGGAGGCTGGAGTGGGGAGGGAGGAGAGAATACAGAAGAGTGGGGGGAAATTACTGGCACAGAAGAGGTGAGTGAGGAAAGTTGAGGCAAGGGTGGGTGGAGATTGGGACAAAGGGGGGAGGAAGAAGGTAGGAAATAGCAAGGGGAAGAGAAGTGAGGAGGTGGGGGGAAAGGCAAACCTTACCCAAGGAGCGGGACCCCAAGGGTATGAACACTACTCGATGTAAACCCAGTTAGTGCTATAAGCTAGTGACATGCCTTGGAGGGGAAAAAGAGGGTTAAAGGGTGGAAAAATGAAACAAAGAAAAGGAAATATACTGGAATAAAGAAGGGGAGTTGGATCAGGTGCAGTTACAGGAAGGGGTAATAGGAAGTCTAAGAAGACAGGACAACAAACAAGTGGACAGAGCACAGTGGATCTCTACTGGGAGGGAGTTCCAAATGTTTGGGAAGTGATAAGAGAAGACAACTGAGAAGACCACTCCCTGAAGTAGAGGAATGGGAAGGGAGTGCAAGGGTCCTATGGGGGAGTTATGGAGGGAGTTCGGGGGGGGTAGGAGGGATGGAGAGGAAGGTGTGGTGGTATGGTGGCAGGGAGCCAAGCCAGAACTTTCCAATTAATGAGGCAGTATGGGAAAGGCATCTGGCCCCAAGAGAAGGGAAGGAGAGAGCGGTATAGAGGTCACAGTGGTGTGTACATGGTGGACAGGCAAGAGCAAAGCAATAGAAGGAGTTGAAGAGAGTGTCCAGTCAAGTAAGGTTAGATTGGGGGCAGTACTAAAGATTAGGTCTCCAAAGTCAAAGACTGGGAGAATCATCTTCTGGATGATCTCTCGGTAGGCCAGCAGGGGAAGGCTGCTACAGTGTCTATACAGAGCATCTAGTTAGGAAAGTAGTTTTTTATGGCTAGCACTCACATGACTAGCAAAGTCTGGGTTCCTATCAAGCCAGAGGTATTTGAAGGAGGAGACATCCTTGATTATGGAACCATCAAGAGTATGGAAGTTAAGGGTGGCAGTAAGTCTGGCATGCTTTTGCCTGGAGCCAAAGGTCATAGAGACCACCTTTTTGGCATTTAATGACAGTCGATTAGAACTAAACCAGCAATGGACATTGTTAAAATCCAGTTGGAGGCTGTTCGCCACATCAGAGGGGAGTACTTGGAGACAAACAAAACAGTATCGTTCTCATACAGGTGGATGTTTGCCAATTAGCAGGCAGCAGGTAAATAATTTAGAAATATCTAGAAAAGTATCGGCCCGAGTACCAAACCTTGAGGGACAGGGAGTTGCCAATCCTGACTGAATGCAACCTACCCATGAGATAGGAATGGAACCACTGAGTAGCAGTCTGAGAGAGACCAGCCACTGCAAGCTTGTTAAGGAGAAGTGAGTGGGCAACAGTATCGAAGGCTTTGGCCAGAACAAAGATGGCAGAGGCGATGTGTCCCTGATCCATGTCAAAAAGGATAGAGTCAGTGAGCCAGAGAAGGGACATAGTGGTAGAGTGGGCCTTACAGGAACCACACTGGAAAGGGGTGAAAAAGGAGGAAGAACAATCAAGGAAAGAAGAAAGCTAGGCCTGAGCTAAGTGTTCTTGGAGTTCAGCAAGGATCGGGAGCAGATATTTGGGGCAGAAGTTACCAAGGTTGGAGGAGTCACCACCTTTGTGAAGAGGGACAACAGTGGTAAGTTTCTAGACATCAGGAATACAGTGGCATGTGAGAAGGCGAGCTTCAGGAGAGTGGAGGGGGGAGAGCTATAGCGTGGGCCGATAGGTGCAGGAGCATAGGGTCAAGCCCATCAGGGCTTTTGCCCTTGTGAGAGTTAGGGACTAGGAGGGCTTATAGGGAATCAACAGGGGAGACTGGAAGAAAGGAGAAGCAAGGCAAAGAAGAAATAAGTGCAGAAGCAGCAGGAGAAGGAGGGATGAGGAGGTATGGATGCAAGAAGGGTAGAAGCACAGGTGGTGAGGAAGGTGTTGAATTGAGTAGCTACAGGGGGAGGGTCTGAGATGGAGATGTCACCTACCTTAGGACTGGGAGGTGGGGATTGGGAGGGGAGAATAGGGCATGAACAACTTCCTGACTTTTGAGGGCTGTTGATTTTTTTGGAAGGTGGAAGTGAAGTAATCAGCTTTGGCAAGATGGATAGCCTTGGTAGTAGCATTATGAAGGAATGATATCTAAGCAAATCACCAAGAGAATCTGAAGCTTTGTAAACCCTCCATGCCAGGCTCACAAGTACACTGACAGGCCACACTTGGCTGATACCCAGGGATGTGAAGGCCTCAAACCCTGTTGATTCCTAAAGGAGCATGCCAGTCCCAAGCATTTAGGAATAATGTTCTGAAGTAACCCAGGGCTGAGTCAACAGAGAAGGCATTGGCAATGGGGGGACCAGGTGGCTTCAAAAGTTCCTTATGAAGGAGGACAAGTTTAAGGATCTAAAGGAGCGGAGTTGGAGGATAATTGACGGACTTGGGCGTTGGATTTTATGCACTAGTAGACCAGTGGTGATCACTGAGTGCATCTGGCAGGATTCTCAAATAACTACCCGATGGGGTGAGAAGTCAGAACCAGGTCTGGCATGGTATGCTTACCTGACTTGTGGTTTAAACCAGTAGGTTCAGAGATTAATTGTTTTAGATTCAAAGAAGAGATGTGGTTACAGATTTTGGATTGGGTTCTGGACAGCCAGTTGATGTTGAAATCAGCAAGGATGAAGAGTTCACCAGTAAAGGAGTGGGTGATGACAACTGAGATTAGGCCTGTGATGGAGGAAGGGTAGGAGGAAGGGAGACTTGGGCAGCAGTAGACCCCATCCACAAAATATAGGAGCATGGAGGGACAGTTTTAGTAACAGAAGTTCAGGCATAAGGGAAGAGGTATACTGATGATGGATGAGATATAAATGGCCACCCTCCTCCCCTGGTAGACCAATCCTGACTGAATAATGGAGTAACTAGGAATGGAGATAGTGGTGTCAGGTATTTTAGAGGAGAGCCATGATTCAGTGATGATCAGTACACTAGGTTTCAAACTAGTCATAAGGGGTTGGAGTAGGTCAATCTTTGGGAGAAGGCTCCTAATGTTGACGTGGTCTTTTTTATGCCGTTAGGGAGGTTGATGGGGAGAGGATTGGACAGCCCAGGATTAGATTCAATATCACCCACTGATAGGAGCAATAAAATGATGTGTAGTTTTGAGGAGAGAGATGCATGTCTCTGCGAAGGTAAGAATTTACGAAGAGAAGAAGAGGGGGTAAGATTGGGGGTGGTACTGAATGTGGATTGGATGGAAAAAAAGTGACGCTAAGTGAAGTCCAGGAGAGTGGAGGATGGATGATACTGGGCACCAGAGTGAGTGGAGAAGGGGGGGTGGAAATATGAAGATAGAAGAGTGGGGAGGAGGAGCGAGGGCAGGGGATATATGTTGGTAGGGCAGGGAGAGAAGAGGGAGGGAAGGACGTGGGGTGAACAGGAGGGGGGTGTCAAGGACAAGGAAGAGCATAGTGTGAGGCAAGGATATAAGGGGAAAGAGATGGGATGAAGAGACAGTGGAAGATAGAAGGGGTAACAAAAGAAAGAAAAGATTAAAGGAGAAGTGGGGTGAGGGAGGAAATTAAAGGAGAGTTTAGCTGGGAGAGAGGAAGTAGAGGAGAAAGTTATAGAGGATAGCTCAACAGGTCAACTCAGAACACTGGTATTGGCCTAGTTAGCAGGGCATACTTGTATGAGGAACATATTGGGAAGTGCTGTGAGAGAAGAACATGTCACACAGGTTGAAACATAGGGTTAGAAAAGCTGTAAAACTTAGGACAAATATATATGGTATGGTTACAAGACATTGAAAAAGTGACAAATGAAAATTGGGACCAGTAAATGTTAGCAATGCTTAGGCAGATAAAAACAGGGCATTACCTTAACCTGTATTTATTAGAACATGGATAGTGGTGGGTAAGGTGATGGAGGTGTTAATAAAGGAAAGAGTGGTAAAATACTTAATGGACAATAAACTATTAGATGAAAAGCAACATGGCTTCACTAGTGGGAGATCTTGCCAGACAAATCTGAACTAATTTTTTGATGGGGGTAACAAAGGTTATTGATCAGGGGGCAGTTGATGTGGCCTACTTGGACTTCAGTGAGGCCTTTGACTCTGTTCTTCACTGAAGGCTAGTAAACAAGACAGAGCCTGGGTGTGGAACAGAAAATAGCAAGATGAGTGGAAAACTGGCTGAAGGATAGAAGTCAAGAGGGTGGTGGCAAATGGTGACATTCTAGGATAATGAGGGTGATGAGCTATGTTTCTCAGGGTCAGTACTGAGACCAGTCCTTTAATACATATCAATGGGACTTGAGCGGTGTGTATGTCTTTTGTGGATGATGCAAAGTTATATAACAGGGTTGACATAGCAGGAGAGGTTGAGGCCATGAGGAGAGTCCAAGCACCCTAGAGAAGTGGATGGACATTTGCAGTGAAGTTCAATGCTAAGAAGGGTGCAGTGATGCATGTGTAGCATAAACTCGCAGGCTGAGTACTCACTGTGGGGAACTGATAAAGCAAACAGAACAGGAAAGGGACCTGGGGATTATAATCTCAAACAATCTTAAGGTAAGAGACATGAGAAACATACATAGGACATAGAATATGATGGTAGATAAGGACCGCTTGGCCCACCTTGGTCTGCCCATTTCCTACCTAATGAATAAGCTTCAGATCCTAGATAACCAACAGTCTACTTCCTCCTACCCCCCACTAGAATTGTCTTATGTCTGTTCCATGCAGTCTTGAATACCCACTGTTTTTTGACTCCACTACTTCCTCAGGAAGGCAGTTCCATCGATCCACAACCCTCCCATGAAAAAATACTTCCTCGCACTCTGAGTGTCCCCCTCTATCTTCAAATTGTAGCCTCTTGTTCTTACACATCTCTTTTCTGAAAGATGCTACTCTCTAGGACTTTGTTGATTCTCTTGAGGTACTTGAAAGTTTCTATCATGTCCCCCTCTCCCTCCTTTCTCTAGGGCACAGATGTTAAGCTCCTTTCAATCTCTCTTCATATGTCTTCTAGTGCAGATCCTGCACCATTTTAGTTGCCCTCCTCTGGACAGCTTCCATCCTGTCTACGTCCTTGTGAGATGGGGTCTCCAGAACTGCACACAGTACTTCAGATGGGGTCTCACCACTGTCTGTACAGAGGATAACAACTTCTGTTTTCTACTGGTGATGCTCTCCCATGCATCCCAGTATCCAGCTAGCCCTCACTCATTGCCTCTTCTCACATTGCTTGCCCACTTTAATGTCATCTGATATGACTACCCCATGTCCTTTCCATTTTTGTTGTCATTAGTATCTCACCACCCCATTATGCTCTTCCCATTTGTTTTATTTACCAGGTGCATTACTTTGCACTTCTTTGCGTTGAATCTAAGCTGCCATATATTTGACCATTCCTCAGCCTTGCCAAGTCCCTTTGCATGCTTTCCACCCCACCTTGTGTATTAACCCTGTTGCAGATCTTTGTGTCATCTGCAAAGAGACATACTTTTCTTCCGTCTCTCTGCAATGTCACTTATAAAGCCATTAAAAAGGACCAGACCTAGTATTGAACCCTGCGGTACTCCACTAGTAACCCCCCTTTCTTCAGAGTGGACTCTGTTTACTATTACCCTCTGCATCCTGTTGTCCAGCCAGTTTTTTACCCAGGCTACAACTTTGGGACCCACTCAAAGGCTGGCTAACTTGTATATTAATCTTTTGGGTGGGACTGTGTCAAATGCCTTCCTAAAGCCTAGGTAGGCCATATCCACAGCCCCTCCCTGGTATACTACTTTGGTCACCCAGTGAAATAAATCTATTAGATTCATCTGACATGACCTTCCTACTGTGAATCCATGCTGTCTTGGGTCCTGTGCCCCAATGGCCTCTAGGAACTCAACAATTATTTCCTTCAGAACTAATTCTATCATTTTCCCTACCACTAAGGTCAAACTAACAGGTCTGTAGTTTCCAGCCTCTATCTTGCTCTCATTTTTGTGAAGGGGAATCACATCCACCCTCCTCCGGTCCTCAGGTACCACACCATCCTCCCATGATTTGTTAAAAAGGGTAGTCAGTGGAGTCACTAGTTCTACCCTTAGTTCTTTTAGAATTCTTGGGTGAATCCCGTCAGGCCCCAATGCTTTGTCCACATTCTGTGTTAAGAGTTCTTTCAGAATCCTTTCTTCTGTGAATGGACTGGTATCGACCTCCCTATCCATAGTGCTTCTATTCTTTGATTTAGATACCCTTCTCTTCTTTTGTAAATACTGAGCAGAAGTATTCATTCAGTATCCCTGCTTTTTCACTGTCACCCTCTGCCAACCCTCCCTTCCCTTTATTATGCCTCACTATCCCTCCCTTGGTCTTTCTTCACTCTCTAATGTACCTATAAAAGGTTTTATCCCCTTTTTTAACTGAGTTGACTATATTTTCCTCAGTTTGGGCCTTTGCTATTCTGACTGCCTTCCCCGCTTCTTTCTGCTTTAACTGGTGTAGTTCTCTGTCCTGCTCCTTATTTCCTTATACTTTCTGAATTCTATCTTTTTCTCCTTAACCTTCCCTGCCACCTTTTTTTGAGAACCATGGTGGTTTTTTTTCCTTCTTTTTGTTTTGTTGATTTGCTTCACACAAAGGCTTGTTGCCTCTTTGATGGCTGTTTTGATTATTCCCCATTGTTCCTCCACCCCTCCCTCTTGCCCATTTGCTAGTGCTTTTCTGAGGCACACTCTCATTTTCCCAAAGTCAGCCCTTCTAAAGTCCAATACTTTTGTTTTCGTATGGCTGTGTTTATCGTGAACCACACTATTTGGTAGTTGCTTGTTCCCAAATGGCTACCCACTTATAAATCCGAGATCCTTTCTCCATCCCTGTTTGACAGTACCAGGTCAGAGATTTCTTCCTCCTGAGTGGGTTCCACCACTAGCTGTCTGAGGCATGCCCCTGTAGGGCATTGAGAATAACCCTGCTCTTGGATATGGCTGCAGCAAAGGTGCTCCAGTTAACAACTGCCATATTCAGGTCCCCCATCAACAATGTCTCCCCTTTTTCTGCCATTCTAAGGATGCCTTCTATCATTTCCTTGTCCATTGTCTCTCTCTCTCAGATGGGGGTTTGTATACAACCCCTGTGTGGATTGTGGTGCTATTACCTGTCTCCAGGGTGACCCACAGTGCCTCCTCTACTCCCTGTGTATCCTTTAGTTCAATCCAAAGATACTAGTGCACACCACCTCCCAACACCCCACACATAGCATAACATATTTAAACTTTCATCTGCCAAAATTGGCTATATTTACTTCAGGCTCCATATGAGGTGTGGGTCCTCTTAGTTTCAGACTGGAATTTCAATTTGAGTAAGCTAAATCACCAACATCAAGAGTAGGACCCATTCAATTTAGTCCCTAATTTAGGCAACTAATGCTATTATGCAATCAAAATAAGCCATATGCAACCACCACAAGACCAAAGCCAGCACATCTGAGACAATGCCCAGACTATACTGCTTAGTGAAAGTATGTGTAGTGCTTCATGTGGCAGAAGCATGTCGGCTACAGAAACATTCTGAAAGCTGGCAACAGAAGGGCCCACACCAAATGTAGAGGGGGCCATGCAGAGCACCAGGAAGTTTCTTACCGTACTTCCCAGAACAGAACACAATACAGTTAGCCAGTCATTTGGACAGCCACTGTTTAGACACAGGGGCAACCTCTTACCTGGGCAAAAGAAATAAAAAGCTAAGAGGTCTTTCTGCAGTCCTTAGTACAGTCGTGATAGAATTGTAGTGTTCTATGTATGTCAAGTGTATGGAGAATGTGCAGTGTTCTATGTACAGTATGTCAAGTGCATGGAGAATGCCTCACCCATGTTAGTATGCTATGAATAATACACAGGAAGGTGACATTAGAGACCACTTTAGGTAAAAAAAGAATTGTTCCACAAAGACACCCTGTACTTGTGCAAAATCAAATAAGAAGGCTCATGCATCAGAGCCTGAAACTCGAAAATGCTATGAGCAGCAGTTATGGCGACTAAAAACAGCATTTTCCATGAAAGGTGACATCTCATAGCTTGCAGAAGGTTCAAATGGAGCCAAAATCTATTTTTCTTAAATACAATTAAGGTCCCAAGGTAGAATCAGTTTACAAACCAGAGGACGTGCAGAATACCCTTAAAAGCACACAGGACACCTCTAATTGTGCCCATCAATAGGAGCATGGAAAGCTGAAATGACAGCCAAATGCACCTTATTAGATAAGTACAGGAGAATGGAGTCAGACAGGAACAGGAAGTAGTCCAGTATTGACAGCACATGTAAGTGGGCCTATTCAAGGGGAAGTACACCATATGGAGAAGTGCTTTCATTTCAGAGTGTGCGTGTGTTGTGAAAGGCTTTTTAACAGCAAGCAAGACATCAGTCATCTGTGGGAAACCCCAAAATGGGCAATGGCTACATCTTCAGGAGCTAGGCATGCAGATGCAGGGGCTACAGGTCTTCATGGACCAGGGGTCTTCTGTTCTGCAACCACAGACCCAGACAAAGCAGAAGCTGAACAGGAGCCTGCAATGCCAGATGTTGCAGAAGCAGAAAACAAATCTATCAAGGCCAGAAGGGAGACATCTGTGTAAGGGTGGCATGCTCTGCCTGCAGCTTGAGCAGAACCCTCTGAATGAGAGGGACCAGAGGAAAAGCTTAAAGGAACCACCCCTTCCAGGAGATGGACAAAGTGCCTAGCCAAAAGACTCCATGCCCTGGAGTGAGCAAGCAGAAATGCGGCAGTTTTGCTTGATGTGAGGACACAAAAAGGTCCAACTCTAAATGACCCCATCTTTCAAAAAAGTAATTTACCATTGAGGTCAGCAGTTTCCATTTGTGCACCAGTGACTGAGAACAGCTTAGCCTGTCTACCAAAGAATTCTGGACACTTGGGAGTAACATGATCGATAGCTGAAGGCAGTGAGGTACCGTCCAGTGCCATACCCTCATTGCTTCCCTGCACAGGGGATAAGAGTATATCTTTGCTTATATAATGCATGACACTGCCATTGTCTGAATCAACAAGGGACTGGGGCTGAGGTGCTCCTGCAAAGCCTGCAGACAAAGCAGAATGGTCCACACCCCTGGACATTGATATGAAGGTCTGATTCCAGAATGGTCCAGGACCCTTGAGTCTGACAGGATCTGAAATGGGCACCTAGTTGGAACCCAGAGATCCATTCTGAGGATCTGCATGAGGTCATGAAAAGAATGGAACACCCTGAAAGAAATTTTAAAGAATCACTTCTGTGGACAGGGCCTTCAGGAGCTAATCGTCAAGAAACTAGAAGACATAAAGCCCTTCCCTCTGAACGGCTCTTGCCACTACTGCTAAGCATCAGGTTAACACCCATGGTGAAGAGGATATACCAAAGGACAAGACATGAAACTCATAGTGGCTGCCCTCCACCATGAAGTGGAGGTACTGCCTGTGGCATTTGTGAATCTTAATATGAAAGCATGCGCCCTTCATGTCCAGGGCACAAAACCAGTCTCTTTTTTGCAGTAGAGGAATGTAAGCCTGAAGGGACACCATACAAAACTTCTTGTATTTGATGAACAGGCTTGACTACTCAGATCCTGTGCTGGACTTAGATCACTTGTCCACTTGGAAACCAGAAAGTATCTGGAATAGAACCTTGTGTCTCTTTGGGAAGAACAGGTATGATAGCCTGCTTGTTCATAAGTGATCTACCTATAGCAGAAGGAACAAGTAGCTCCAGAGGAGATTGACAAGGAGGTAGAGCATGAACTGGAGTAGTAGATGGCAACTCCATAGCATGCCACTTTTCCACTGCTTCCAGGACCCACTATCCAACATGACTTCCCTCCATTTTGGCAGATGAAGGGAGATCCTTCCCACTTGCATTCCTGGGGGCAACAGTGAGTGGAAGGAAGGGAATGGAAAGAAGTGGGAGTTGGAAGGTACTGGAGTGGTGGGAACTGCTTTGACCCGATACCTTTGGGTGTCTTTGCACAGGCACCATGGGAGAGGGACCTGGGAGAGAACACCACCACGGTTTTCTACATGGGGCTGCTGTTGTTGAAAGCACAGCTACAGTGGCAGTAGGCTCAGGAACAAACCTCTTAACATGCCACCTGGCAGGCTGAGGCATCAGATTTCCATAGGATATTATGTTTAATCATGTATGCCAGGTAGTTTGCAATTCATAGACCCAAGGCTGCAGAGGCATAAGTCCTTTATAGATAAATATATACTGTCAGCAGATAAGGGCCTATGGCCCATCCTGTCTGCCCATTTGAGTCTGTAACTTCACCTTATGTTTTCCTAGAAGTCAGCTGCCCCTTACCCCTGACCACCAGAATTCCCTTATGTCTATCCCATGCATTCTTAAATACCATGATTGTTTCAGCCCCCGCTACTTTCTTTGGCAGGGTGTTCCACTTGTCCACCAACTGTTTTGTGAAGAAATTCTTCATCACATTTCCTATAAATCGCCCTCCCTCCAACTTCATCCCATGCCTTCTAGTCCTGGAACATCTTTTTTGCTGAAAAATAGTGTATTCAAGCACTCTGTTCCTCCCTGTAAGATACTTGTATGTCTATCATATTCCCTCTCTCCTTCCTCTCCTCCAGGGAGTACATATTCAAGTCCTTCAACCTGTCCTCATAGGACTTGTGATGCAATCCATGTACCATCTTTGTTGCCCTCCTCTGAACCTTCTCTACCCTGTCTATGTACGTATGTAGGTAAGGTCTCCAGAACTGCATGCTGCACTCCAGGTTGGGCCTCACGAGTGTCTGGTATAGTTGAATTACGACCTTTCTTTTCCTGCTGGTGATGCCCCTGTGCCTATGCATCCCAGCATCCTATTTGCTTTACCTGCTGCCGTGCCGCACTGTTTCTCTACCTTGAGGTCATCAGGGATGATAACTCCAAGATCCCTTTCCTGCTTGGTGCATGCTATATCCTCACCCCCAACTGATATGTTGTTTCAGGGTTTTTGTGCCCCATATGCCTTATTTTACACTTCTTTGCATTGAATTTTCTCACTGTACACTTTGTACCAGGGTCGCACCTGGAAACGAGCCTCAGCTCAGTGTGCTTTTCCCGGTCATCAAAATTTTGAATAAATAAATTTAGTGATGCACTCCTTTTTTACAGTAATAGCTGGTAAATTAGCTTGCTGTAATAACTTTTTTCCCTTCACAATGGCTAATCCATCCTAGAACCTGCATTTTTACATGCACAGTTGCTAATTCTACACCATCAAGTTGCTTTTCTCAAAAAAAAAAAATCAGTCTCATGCTCTTGATGTTTTAGCTGCTTGCAAATCCTATGCAAATTATTTTGCCATGTTTATTGCAGTCGAGTAAATTATCCTGTTGGGAATGGATTATTTTATGCACTCATTTCATGCCTTATACAGGTATATCTGCTCAATACGGCACTCTCTAACCTTAGTGGGGTCCTCTCCCAGACTTCAACAACTCTTCCATCCCCCCCCCCCAGGTATTCCCCCCTTTCTGTTTCAGGACTGTCTCCCTTCAGGAAGCTAAATCTTACCGTACCAAGGTCCTGGGTAAATCTAGATTTAGTGAAGATTCCTTGGATTTGAAGCTCCTGCCTCTGGCCTTTGACGCTGTCCGCTCTCTCCTTACCAAACTTTTAAATTTCTCCCTCCATTTAGCCTGACTCCCTTCATAACGGAAGGCAGCGGTGGTTACACCTGTATTCAAGAGTGGTGACACAACCTCCCACAGTAACTATCGTCCGATCTCTATTCTCCACCCCATCTCCAAAGCCCTTAGAGGATAGTATCTGATCAATCTCAACTACCTCTCAAAATACAACCTATGTCATCAGCAACATGGGTTCAGGAAGGGCCCTCAGCACTACCACTGCCCTTCTGGAATATACCGATTTCATACATAAAGCCCTTGACCATAACCAATTAGTTGGGGTCTGTGTACATAGACCTAACAAAAGCCTTTGACAGTCAATTACGTACTTCTACTTGAATCCCTTCCATCTCTGGGCCTCTCACAAGATGCTACCTCCTGGTTCCCCAACTACATTAGTGGGAGATTACAGCGAGTGAAAAATTAATGACACACTCTCCTCCAGTCTACCGATTCACTCAGGGGTCTCCCCATGCTCAATTCTTGGCCCGCTCCTGATCAGTCTTTTTCTCACCACCCTCTCCCTTGCCTGTTCCGGGCAGATGATACTCTAAGCAAACACCATAATCTTTTGCAGCCACCCTGATCCCACCCTACTGCAAAATGATCTTAAAGGGTTCTTTTCAGACTCCAAATCTTGATTCTCCCATCACAAACTCATCTTAATTACAAAAAAACTATAGTGATGGTATTTGCCAACCCTCAAAACAAAAATAAAGGCACTCCAGTCACCCTACTTAACTGTCGGGACAAACCCGTGGAACAAGTACATAATTTCAAATACCTCGGCATCACTCTTGACTCCACTTTCTGCTTTCAAGAACACACAAACCAAGTCTGTGAGGCGGTCAATACCAGGATTGGCCTTCTCTACAGAGATCTAGCATGCCAGCTGATGCCCTTCGCCTGGCTGTAACCAGTTCAGTCCTGCCGCTCATCAATTATGGCATTGTTATCTATGGCTCGGCAGCTGAAACTTCACTAAGCAGAATTAAGGTCACCCTGAACAAAGCTTGTCGGCTTGTGGCTGGTTGTGATTGGCTCACCCACACCTGCAATTTGTACAAATTGGTTAAACTTCGAGGGGCAGATCTCTTATCAGACCATCCTGTTAGCCAAAAAGATTGCCACTGGTCTCTCTCCTCCTGTTCCCCACTATCTCTAACTCCAGCCTCAACTACTGGGCAACCAGAAGCTCCACTAAAGCCCCCTTCCTTGTCCCATTTTGTAGGACTTCCTTGGGGCAGAGGGCGTTTATGTACAGGAGCCCTCTCTGGTTGAATGCTCTGCCCCTGGAGGTCTCCTCAGTAAATAAATAAATTAGGCCCTTTCAAGCATAACTTCAGCAGCACCTCCTTGCCTTAAGTTGCTGTGACTGTTACTAGCCTCTCCCTTTATTCTCCCTCGTCCCCTTATCTTCATCTTCATTTTCTGACAGAACCAAGTACTTTTTTCCCTTTCTTTCCACCCTCAGCATCCCTTGTCCTTTCACTTTTTTGCTTTGACAGTCATTATTTGACTGACCTAAGTGCTAATTTCTCCTTCCCCCTCACCATCCTTTCGTGTTCCCCTCCATGTCTCCTTTCTCCCCTGATCTCCACCCTTGCCTCTCCTGCTTTCTTGAACCTAAGCCTACCCATATTTATACCCTCGTGTATAACTTGTACTAAATGGCTTGCCATTACAATGCCTTTTTGTATAATTGTGTTGGTATGTTGGTACATTTATACTGTATGCAATCTGTTCCTGCCCCTGTATTCCTCTATTGCTCCATTGTATCTTGGTTGTGTACTCTTCTGACACGGAGCCTTTGTAAAGGAGTCTGACTCAAAGGTTTGTAATTCCTAGATTTCAATACATAAATAGATGATCAAATGAATGTACTATTTTAGTAGCAATCATCAATTCTGCAGAATGTGACACATTTGAATCTAATATCTTAGCTACTGTTAGAAAAAAATGTCATGTTTTTAACTATGTATCTTAGCAACATTTGCACTTCTGATGTAGGTTCACTATTTATCAAGTGCACATTTATCATTTTTATTTATTTATTGAAATTTTTCACCAGGAGGGCACACTGAATAACAAGTTGCTCATCTCATGGTGCGACCTGGGGGGAGGGGGTTACACAAGGTTATGAAGGATGATCAGTTACAATAGTATACGGGTAGTACAAACAATACAACATTGAAAGATCATGTGAAATAAGAAGAAAATCCTGCACTCTGCCAAACAAATAAAGGACCGTTAATCACATATATTCAAAAAGGTGCTTCATTTCATTTCAGAAGTGTCATGTGCATGGCCCTGACGTGTTTCAGAACTATGTTCCTGTAACCTTTTGATACAAGAACATAGTTCTGAAAAGCATTTCAGGGCCATGCACATGGCACTTTTGAAATAAAATGAAGCACCTTTTTGAATATATGGGATTAGCAGTCCTTTATTTGGTTTGCAGAGTGTGAGATTTTTTCTTTCTTATTTCACTTTGTGTTGTTTATCCCTGCACCTGCTTCCATGTGCAACCTCTCTTTGCTTTCTGGAATTGAAAGATGATGCAACAAATGGAACACAAGGGGTAGGATTCACAAAGGCAGCCAAAAATCCTGTAGCTGTGGTAAAAATGTCTGCAGCCCTGTGAAAACGCAGTTGCGCTATATTTAGAAAGAAAACTTACACAGATGTGGAATTCTGCAAAAATCCCAGCAGTTGCAGAAATTCAGCAGCTGCGAAAATTGAGCAAATGATGAAAATCTGCAGCTGCGGAAATGGCTTAGGAGGCACAGCAACAGTGAATCTAATTAGCTGGAGTAGCAGACTAACAGTTCTGCCATTGCATGAAGCTGAAAGTACCTACAAATAGACCAGCAACAAATTCCTCAGCTGAGACCACTGCAGCACCATAGGAACCAGCGGTACCATGGTACCACGGTGGCCGGCACTGCTGATTGTCCCTCCCTGGAGTGTTCCTGTTGCCTGCAGGAGTAACACTCACTGCAGGCCCTGTGAGGCTTCTTCATGGGCTGCACTGGGTCTGGTGGTGGTTTGTTGCCATTCAGTGGCAATGTGTGCTAATGTTGCTGTAACTTCAGCCACTGCTCTACCAACTGAGATGCTACTACCTGTGCCTGACCACCACTATAATTGTTTTCAATTGTTGGGGCACTACTGCAGTTTGCTGAAGGAGAGGTTCGACTCACTCCAATGTGTGTAACTTTTTTTTTCTGCAACTGCGGAAAAAACCTGGTTGAGAATAGCCTTTGAGGGGCTGTGCCATACTTATTACCTCTTTCCTGAGGAACTTCCACAGCTGCACTTCTTTCCATAGTCCGTAGAGTATTTTGTCCACAGCTGTGAGGGTTTTGTGACTAGCACTCAGAGCAATTTCCCCTTTTTTCCATAGATACGGAAGTTTCGGGGACTTAGGGAAGGTTTTGCACCTTCAGACAGCTTTGTGAATCCTGCTCAAAGTATTGTACAATAAACAGTAGTGAAACATTGGGTAAATTACAATACATGTCTAAAATCGTACAAAAGAACATATAAACGTACAAAACAGTAATAATGAAGGAACCATTTATAGAGCATGAGTGTACCAGGAGCAGGCTCGAGGTAGTACGCAAGTGCTGTTGGGTGAAAAGGATAGGGTAGGTTGTGCACACAGGTGACCCAGAAAGGCTGGTGGAGAAGAGAGGGGGAGAGGCAAGAACTGACTATGAGAAGGGGTAGTCATTTCTTGATTCCCCCTTCAGGATGCTGAGAACCTCTGGGGCTAGAGAAAGGCAAAACTGGGGATAGGTATTAAGGAGGGTTGAAGCAGGAACAGCTGAGGAGAGGTAATTGTGTAGGGCAGAGGTAAGGGAGTAGCTGGAGGAGTGGTGTCGTATTTCAGGGTGGAGAGAATTCCAGATTTTAGGGGAACGATGGGCAAAATCAGTCTGACCAATGAGGGTGGGGTGGCAATGGACTGTCAAGGTGTGGATGTCATTAGATCTGAGAGAGTGGGTGGGGGGAGGTGGAGTGAAGAGAGAGGATGAGAGATAGGAGGCGGAGCACCCCAAACTAGTATTTGGAGGTTAGTTTGGCACAGTGTGAGATGCATCTGTGAGATAGTGGAAGGAAGGTTAGAGAGTGAAAGAGTTCACAGTGGTGGGAGCGGGAAGGGGAGTCAAGAGCAAAGCGGTAGGAGTTAAAGAGTATGTCCAACTTGGCCAGGGAAGATTTGGGAGCAGTACCATAGACTGTCACAGTAGTCAAAGATGGGGAGTATCATATTCTGGACAATTTCGTACCTCGCAGTCAACGATATGCAACTATGATTCCTGTACAGAACACCAAGCTTGGGGTGCAGTTTCTTCAGAATAGCATTGTTATACACAGAGAAGTTGAGGTGCTGGTCTAGCCAAACCCCCAGATATCTAAATGAGGAGGTGTCCTCCAGGATGGTCCAGTCAAGGGCATGGAACGTGGGTAGAGCCAGGAGCCTAGAGAGTCTCCGCCTGGTGCAAAAGGTCATTGAGACGGTCTTCATGGAGTTTAGAAAAAGCTGGTGAAAAGCAAACCAGAGCTGAACTCGGCTGAAGTCATGCTGTAAGCCGATTTCCACAGCAGCAGGGTTTTTGCAGAAACTGTATAAAACAGTATTGTCAGAGTACATGTGGCTAGATGAGGATGAGCAGGCTGTGGGAAGATCATTAAGGAAAATGGAGAAGACTAGGGGACCAAGCACTGCACCCAGAGGGACACCAGTGTTGATGGGGGAGTGGAGGGGAGATGGAATCAAGGATTCTCACCGATTGGGTCCTGCCAATGAGGTAGGATTTAAACCAGTTGGTGGCTGACGGAGCAAGGCCAGCTGAGGAGAGGGAATCAAGAAGCAGGGAATGGGAAACAATGTTGAAAGCTTTGGCTAGGTCAACAAAGATGGCAGAGGTGATCAGGCCATTGTCCATCCCTGAAAGGATGGAGTCAGTAAGCCTAAGGAGGAGGTGGTTGTTGAGTAGTTCTTCCGAAATTGAGACTGGAAAGGGGGGGGGGATGGAATTGGAAAGGATCGGTGATAGTTGAGAGAGAACTAAATGTTCTTGAAGTTTGGCAAGGGTAGGAAGGAGGGAAATGGGGGCAATAGTTACCAGGAGTGGATACGTCACCACCCTTGGGGAGAGGAAGGACTACAGCAGAAATAAAGGACAGGTTAAGGATCAGGGAGCTAGGATAAGCAATTGCAAGAGCAGAAAGGTAGAGAAGTTTAGGATCAAGTTCATCTGGTGAGGAGCCTTTAGAGGGGTTGAGGGATAGGAGGGCACTAAGAACTTCATCAGAGAAGATAGCAAAAAAAGGGGTAGGGGTAGGCACTGGTTGAGGTGAAGGGCTGAAGTTAGTATGTGGCAAGGGGGAGAGGGAATTTAGAAGAGTCGTGGCACACAAGGTGTAGCAGGCATTATCATATGTGTTACTCACACACGGTCAATATGAGGTGCCTACAACATAAAAGGGGAAGTGCAACTGCCTTGAAGTCAGTCAGACAGCCAGATTTAAGAGCAGGTCAGCTGGAATACTCAATATAATCAAAAACGTTAAATGATTATACGGCCTTCTGTCACCATAGCTAAAATTAATTGCTATATACTACAGATGGCTGCAAACACCTTGTTAAAAAGGAGATAAAGTCAGCCATAAGTTGACAGTGTCCCTTTAATACCACTCTAGCAACCGTCCATGCCCCACCCCCACTTACCTCCTGTACTACCCAGCGGAGACTCAATCCCTGGCCTCTTCCCCGCTTTCCTGTTTCTAACACTACTATGCCCGCACTTAGTGCCATTACTTACAATGTTAGACTCCTATGTACTAGTGAAACAGACTCCTATGTATTAGTTAAACTTAAAAGTATGTGCAACCCTCTGTAACCTTATTTTGTAATCCACTGCTGTGCTGTACAGCAAATGAAAACAAATCTGGTACATAAAACAGGTGGAGGAGGCAGAAAATGAAGTTCAGTCACACAGGAAGGACTTGTGCACACAATTAAGGAAGCAGTGCAGCACCAGGGAGGGGCCCACTACTCAAAACATGACAAACATAGTTGCCAAGAGATCCTCGCACATAAAAATTGGCTGGGAACCTCAATTATTTGTTTTGAATGCTCAGTAATCAGTATTTGATGAGGAAGAAAAGGAAAGACTTAGAAGACAAAGCCAACCAAACAGATGAAAACTCCTTAGGAAAGAATAGTGAACCAAGATGAGACATACAAACAAGAGGGTTAAGAGGGAAATGCTGGAAGCAGCAGTGAGTACTGCAGAGGGAGAGACACAGGAGAAAAGGCATTCTTTCACCACATTCAGGAGAAGTGCAAATCCAAGGAGGGGGTTTAGACTTAAGAGGGGAGATGAGTGGGTGGAGGAGAAGAAGAAAGGTAAAACAGAAATACTAAATGAGTTTTTACAGTCAATATTCATGGTAGAGGATAAGGGGCTTCTACCTGAAAGCAGTCTCAAGGCTAAAAGGTGGGGGGGGGGATTTAACATGGAACTGATCAGTGAGGGAGGGGTTTTCAAGGGTCTAATTGCTCTGAAGATTTACAAATCAATGGGCTCGGATAGGCTGCACTCTAAGTGCTAGAAGAAATGCATCTCGAGCTGGCCACACCACTAGCAATCCTCTTCTACTGTTCACTGGAAAAAGAGGAGTGATGCCAATTGATTGGAAGGCAGCTGATGATGAGGTACCCCTGCATAACAGCAGGTGCAGGGATAAACAAGTCTGTCTTCTAGAGAGGGGAAACTGCTTAAGACCATTAAGAAGTGAATAATTGAGTTTCTGAATGCCAATGGATTCCTGAACAAAAAAAAAAAAAAAAACAGCATGAGACCACCATGGGAAGAGTGTGTCAAACAACTCTGATCATCTTCTTTGACTTGGCCACAAATGTGACAGACAGATAAAGAACAGGCAATAGAGGCACAGTTTTTGGACTTCAGCAAATCCTCACGTGGGAAGATAGTTAAGAAATTGAAGGACCTGGGTGTGGGGGTTAACATTACAGGATGGGTTAGGAAGTGGCTGAGCGGGAGAACAGAGTAGTCTTAAATGGGACATTCTCAGAGGCAAGGGAAGTCACCAATGGGTTCCCCGGAATCAGTTTTAAGCCAAATACTTCTCAACACCTTTATTTGTGACAACCAGGGAATGGCTCCAAGGGACGATATGCCCAATTGACTCCTGACAGTCTCCCCCACCACCCTCCACTCCCTATGATCCACTGACTCTTGCTCCTTGGCAATCCTCTGCCTGTCTACCTCTGCTGGTCAGAATGCTTTCTCGTATCATTTCCTGCACCTCTGGAACACACTCCCCCTTCAGTTCCACCACTCCTCCTCCCCCTTTTCCATATCCTCTGCCTTACATAACTTCCTCTCAGTAAATTACTCATGATTGTAATCTTCCCCCAGTCCCCTGTACCTGTGATCCACTGCTCCTCCACATGTATCCCCATTACACCCTTTTCTCCTCCCTAAATAATTTCTTCTCTCCTACCTAATCCTACTCCTCACCACCCCCTCCCTGCTTACTAGCCGTTTCCCTCCTGATGTGCTCCACCTCTACCTTGCAGGTAGGGTTCTCAACATCTTAATGGGGTGACCCCGGCAGACTTCTCTCCTCCTCCTTCTCCCCCCTCCCTTCCACTACCTGCCCCTTTATGCCCCTCTCCTCCCAAAAAAGTCTTCTCTCATACCTAATCCTTACTACCACCCCCCCCAAAAAAAAATGCCTACTATCTGCATCCTCCCTCCGGATTGCCTACTTCATCTTCACCTCACTGCCTAATGCATCCACCTGATGTGCCTACTTCCCTTCCTCCCGATGTGCTCCACCTCTGCCTTGTGCAGGCAGGGGTCTCAGCATCTTGGAGGGAGAAGACCTGGGCTGACCTCTCAGCTTTGTGCGACTACTCTAAATTTTTACTGCACTTAGACTGCCTGCACTTCTGGTATACCTCAATTACCTTGTCATGTCTGTGTTACTCCTCACCATCTTGACCTTAGATCTAACTACTAGTTTTCCTCTCAATCATTTCCTAATCAGTTGGAGTCACATGTGCTTGCATCCCAATAAAAATCTTGTGACACTATCTAATTTCAGTTATCATCACACCGCCCCCTAGTTCACAACTGTTAGCATTCTGTTACTTCACTGTTTACTGTACCAGTTAACTCGCTAGTATTTGCCAATATTCAATATTCAAATGTACATCTTTGAGATCTTGTGTTCAAATGTAATTTTTTGTTAAGTTGTGTTTTCGTACCAATCCCTGTTCTCAATCCGCATGTAGATTCTCCACAGAGGGAAGAGTGACCAGTGGGGTACCACAGGGATCAGTGCTGGGACCGGTACTATTCAATATCTTCATCAGTGACATTGCGAAGGACCTAGAAGGCAGAATTTCACTGTTCGCTGATGACACAAAGCTCTGTAACAGAGTAGACACACCAGAAGGTGTAGACAGAATGAGAAGGGACCTGCAGAAACTTGAAGAATGGTCAGGGTCTGGCAGTTGAAATTCAATGCAAGGAAGTGCAAGATAATGCATATGGAGCACAAAAACCCTGGCACAATATATCAGTTGGGGGGTGAGGATATAGCATGCACCAAGCAGGAAAGGAATCTTGGAGTTATCATCTCTGATGACCTCAAGGCAGGGAAACAGTGTGACAAGGCAGCAGGTAAAGCAAATAGGATGCTGGGATGCATAGGCAGGGGCATCACCAGCAGGAAAAGGGAGGTCATAATTCCACTATACAAGACACTAGTGAGGCCGCACCTGGAGTACACTGTGCAGTTCTGGAGACCTTACCTACGTAAGGACATAGACAGGGTAGAGAAGGTTCAGAGGAGGGCAACAAAGATGGTGCATGGATTGCATCACAAGTACTATGAGGACAGGTTGAAGGCACTGAACATGTACTCCTGGAGGAGAGGAGGGAGAGAGGATATGATAGAGACATACAAGTATCTTACAGGGAGGAACAGGGTGCAGGAATGCACTATTTTTAGCGAAAAGATGTTCCAGGACTAGAGGCCATGGGATGAAGTTGGAGGGAGGACGATTCAGAGGAAACGTGAGGAAGAATTTCTTCACAGAACGGTGGTGGATAAGTGGAACACCCTGCCAGAGGAAGTGGTGGGGACTGAAACAATCACTGGATTTAAGAATGCATGGGATAGACATAAAGGAATTCTGGAGGTCAGGGGTAAGGGGCAACAGACTTCCTGGAAAACAAACTGAACTTACAGACTTAAATAGGCAGACTGGGTGGGCCATAGGCCCTTATCTGCCGACACTGTCTATGTATCTATGTATCTATGTACCTTTTCCCCCAGGTCACACCGGGAGACGAGCAACTTGTTGTTCAGTGTGCCTTCCTGGTGAAACATTACAATAAATAAAATAATTTGCAGAGGACATAAAATCTGCGAAAGTGTGGACAGTGATGAAGAGGGTCAAGACACTGAAGGAAGATCTGAAGAAACTGGAGAAAAGGACTAAGATTGGCAACTAAAACAACTAAGATGATCTCACTGTCCTGCAGCAGGTCTTGCATCTGTTGAAAATAATCGGTCTGCCATAATCCATGATGCCACAAATACAGACTGCCCAGAGAAGAAGAAAAACCAAAAATAAACAAGTTATTACAGGCAGACACCACTCCTTTAAATAGAAACGGCAGTACTGTACATTTACCTTAAGTGGCTTTCCCCAGACACCAAGTAGGTAATGCCTCCTTAAGGGCTGACTCTTTAGGGAATTAATGGCACAGATCAATTCCCCAGTCCTGGATAGAACACTGCCCCCCAAAATCTTTGCTCACTCCTGGTCAATTCCTCCTGCTCACTCAGAGCACTGTGCACTTAACAGCTCTTGCAGGGGAACAACATGCACTTAAATGCACTAGATACAGCTGCCAAAGGGCCGAGGATGCAGCACTCTGTTCAGCAGTGCATATCTGGCATCATATGAAGAGTGACTAAAGGAGCTTAATGTATGTATACCCAAGGAAAGGGGGGGGGAGAGAGACATGATAGAAACTTTCAAGTACCTCAATGGAATCAATAAAGTCCAAGAGGGTAGCATCTATCAGAAAAAAAGATGTGCAAGAACAACGGGACACAAGTTGAAGATGGGGGACAGCTCAGGGGCAATGCAAGGAAGTATTTTTTCACAGAGAGTGGTGGATGCATGGAACGGCCTTCCTGAGGTTGTGGGGTCAAAAACAGTGGGGGAAATTCAAGAATGCATGGAAGAGACATAAGGCAATTCTGATCGGGGGTAGGAAGAAATAGGCTGTTGGTTAACTAGGATCAGCAGCTTATCTAACAGGTAGGGAAATGGGCAGACTAGGCGGGCCAAGTAGTCCTTATCTGCCATCAAAGTCTATGTTTCTGTGTTTCTACATGCATGCTCAATGTCCTAATATCAGCACACTGGCATGTGGCTGGTGTAGGCACATGTCCTCCAACAGCATGTGAAAAGCGCTATACACCAGGAGGGCACAGAAACATTCACATACTGTCAGCTGGCAACTGGCCAGCCAGGAGAAAAAGTGGTGCGATGACAAAAGGGCAGGAATACCTGAGCTGTCACCCAGATGAGCTCTGATGAACTGGGAGCCCAACAATTCAGGGAGGACTCAAAAAACACTACAAATGTTGACCCAAATAAAGAAAGCAAACACTGCCTATAAACAGAATTTTTGCAGCTAAGAGCAGAGAAGATAAAACTGCCACAGTAGCTAATCCCCCACTAAATCCTAGTTTTGTAAAAAAAGAATTAACTGTCTACATTAAGGGTGTGTGTGGAATGTGAATCTCCTGTTAAACAAAAAACAACAAAAGAAAAGTACTTATCTGAGGTACCAGGCTACAGCTCTGTAGGCAGACTACTACAAAGACACCCTAACAAATGGCAAGTGGTCCCCATTCAGGCGCTGTAGGGACTAAAATGGTAGTTAGCCAACAAGTTTGTCAATTTGAGAGCTGCAGCTTGGCAGGCACAATTTCTAAATTTAAGGCTGCTTCTGGAGGCAGTCCCAACCTGCACAGGAGTTACCCCAATCCAGAAAAAAAAACAGCAAATGTTAAGCAGAAAAGTGAACTCTTCAGGGAGCTCTGCTCTATGCATACTTCCCCTTCAATGGTACAGCTAAAATGGGGTAACTGCTGCATTCAGAAAGTTCATCTCAGGGTTCTAAACTATGCTGGTCACAGCTTTGGAATGTATCAGTACCCCAGTGGGGGGAGCACATTACCCATAAGTAGTAGTTCCCCCATGGACAGCATGGAGCAATACAGAAAGACAGAACACAGGATGAGAAATGCAGTGTTAGAAAAATCAACCTCTCCGGGGTCATAGTAAACAGACAACTTAAAGTAGTACAGTACAACAGAGTACTCAGAAAGGAAATAAGATTCTAGGGTATATAGGCGGGGGAAATCATTGACAGAAGGAAGAAAATGATCCTAACCCTGTACAATTCCCTGGTGTGGCTGCATTTGGAGTACTGCATGCAGTTTTGAAGTCTGCACTCAAAAAAAAAAGACAGGGACAGGGTCCAGGAGGTGCAGGGGGTTACAGAAATGAATCTGGGGCAGCAAGAGAAGTCCTAGATGGACAGGCTTGAGAACCTCAACAGTCACTGTAGACCAGATATGGGGGGGGGGGGGCGCGTGATTAAAACTTTCAAGTTTCTTCAAGTGAAAAAAAAAAAAAGTGGATACCAGGGAAGAGTTCACAATAAACGGAAACATGGGCATAAATGGGGACTCGCATCTGGTAGAAGGGAGATTCAGGAAGGACATCAGAAAGCATTTCTTTATCAGAGAGGGTGATGGAGAACTGGAATAGGCACCTGGAGGGGAGGGATTCAAGTGAGGGTGGAACAGGCATATGGAGCTGGCAGGGGCCGTTCAACAAGTAAGCACCTTTTCTAAAACAAATTTTAACAGCAAACAAAGGAAAGTACACACAAAATTCAAAACACTCAGCACAACATATCTTTTTGTAAATTTGGGCTGCAATTCTCCTTTATATTAGCCAGTTACTTCTTGACCACAGTAAAATATGACCCCTCCAGCTGTCAGACTGTTACATATTGGCATTCAATTTATAACTAGATCATGCCACTTTTAAGGAAATAAAAATAACTGCAATTGTGCTTTTACTGAAATACCTTCGCTTTATTTGAGACTTTCCAGTACAGTAAGCAGGGTCTGTGAACAAACCCAAATAAACCAGTGAACAGTTGTAAGTAACCAAATACATACCCAGTCAAGAATATAAAAACGAGGTCCACAGCCCATAAATGGCAAAAGAAGGAAATGAGGCTTTATGCCGGACAGTTTCTAAATCAGGTATTAGAATTTCTGGAAGCCCATCTCAAAACAGTAAACCAATGAGAACCAAAATAATAAATACATTTCTCAAGCTCTCTGTATGTTCCAAATACATATTTACACTGCATTTATCACTGTACACTAACATCTCTTATAAAATGGGCTATTAACATCCAGTGACCTCACTGGTTGAAAAATGTCATATGATCACTAGTTATTCTCTGACAACTGCACACCTCATTTGAACTACATATTTATTAATACATAAAAGACCATGTTATAAGTGGGATAACAATACCAGGGTATGTAGTCATAAGGGAATAATGCACTTCTGCTACATCTCATGCCCAACAACCACACATGCATTAGTAATTAATGTTATAACACACCGTCATGAGTTATCCCTTACATAATGTCCTAAGAAACAGATAAGGGGAGCAAACGAGCATTTTAATCTCATTTTTGCATAATTTACTTTTTTAATTTAACCAACTCTGCCTATTTATAGTCTGTTATACATGCACAAAACTGGCAGTAACATGTGATGCTAGCAGCCAATGCACCATACACCAACAGAGTGGAAACCGGATGGGTGAGGACAGGAAAGCGCATCAAAATTAATTTTCTACATGGTAAGAGATGTTGCCAGAATCTGCTCAGTCTCTGGCCTGCAAGGTTGTTATAATTTGGCGAAAACTTAAAAGAAAGTCAAGGGCCAGTCTGCCGGTGCAGCAGCAGCAGTGCAGCTTGTGACGCCAGCGATCTGGGTTTGAGCACCAAGCCTGGATCACTGGAGGGCTTGGGGAAGGATCAACCACCCAACAGCATGCTCTCTTGCTCCGGGGAGGAGAAAGCAGTGCAACCCACTGCAATACTGCCACTTGAGTGACCACTGCTGGTGACGCAGACGGGTGTCTTGCAAGAGCACTGGTGAGGGGAAGCACACAAGCATAGAAGGTGACAGAGCTACTGGGGGAGGGTCACTCAGGCCGGAGCTCCATGGCCCGGATACAAGCACTTGGCAGAGATGGAAGGAGAGTCTGGTCAGACTGACCCTGTAGTATTAAAGCATATGTTTACAAAAATAAAGAAATGAAGGTCACAGCACTATGTGGCAGTGAGGAAGTACCTCAGACTCCACACACAGCAGCATATGCAAGGCAAGCCAGCAGCTGCTGGTGTCTAGACCAGATGGTTTAACCCCCTTCCCCGAAAGCATTATTACCATTCAGATGAACAACATAATCAGGTAGAAGAAGCTAGCATTAAATACTTTTCTGTTCCAAACATTATCTGGACCCTGACTGCAAAGGACTCTTTCAGACAAGTGGAAACAGTTTAATTAAAAAATCTATATATTTTAACATTTTTAAAACTATCAAAAACAAAGTACTTAAAGGTAGTTTCAGACAAGGTAAAACGGATACTTCAGTGGTCCAGCGAGCTACTGCCCACATTTTGGAGAGGACACAACAGTAAAAAGTCTGTCATCTGTAGGCACAGGTCTTCCTACATAACAGGCTGGTCTCCTTTCTGCTTTTACTTTATATTTTTCGAACACAAAGTAAAGAGCGATATCCCGATCCAAGGGATTCATTTTCTTCCTCAATGGACCTCTGCTGTACCTCACTTTTTCTTCTTCTCCTTCTGTTGCAGTAGATCCACCTTACACTTTTTTGCAGAGGATGGTTCATCTTTTTCATCATCTGGAAAGAAAAAAAAAAAAACACCTCATACAACTGAATAAAAGACCAACTATCTGTTATAAAAAAAAAAAAACCTTTAAAAACACCAGATTTTATACCAGTTATATTTTAACTTTAATTGTTTTCTAGTTTGTTTTTTCTCCCTGCTGTTGGTCTAAATACTGTAGTGTAGATAATGCAGCAATTATTTCACTGAGTCTTTCAAAATGTATCCGAGAATCCCTTGCTAACCACACATTTGTGACATCACATTCTGTAGTAATGGAGAGAAGTAAAATGCTACAAACATACTGTGAGGTTAACGGGAAAGGCAAATATTTACTATGCAGTTTTAGATGGGACTACCAAGATGTGCTGAAAATCATGGAAAGGAACACTGAAAATGAAAAAAATGTATTCTCTAGTAAATTGTAACGAGACATCTTACTTTTGAAGAGAGATGCTAAAGTGTAGAGTTGCTCTTTAAGAGAATAAAATCTGAAAATGTAAGCACTGTTTTGCCACAGAGGATGTTCATTTTCGTGGCAGTGTATCTGGTGAACCCAGAGACTTCAGTTTAAATCACACAACTGCCCGTTTCTCACTATGTGACCCTGAGCATGTCAAGTAACCTTCTTGTGCTTTCGTTAAGTATTCCTCACTTGTATAAGTACCATTCCACTGTTTTGTAATAAATGTGCAGCCTTTGTACATTCTTTCCAACTTTGTACCCCCACCCCTGGAGTTGCAGCTGGAAACAAGTTTGCTCTCAGCATGCCTCTCCAGTTTACTAATCAGTAAAAAATTAAATGAACTCTCCTCAGTTTCACTACCTTCATGTGCATGTGTAATTAAGTGCTGCAACTTTTCTTGGCTTGTTAAAGGGACATTTCTAAGATTCTATACTCAGCTTCAGTTCATTACCCTAAAGCCAAGATAGTCCATTTGTGGCACAACAGCAACTTTCCATACTGTCCTGTAAGGGAGGGTAGGAATCTGTCCAAACTGCCAACCAGCTGATCCCTTCCACTTCCTGGTCAGCGGACCCCACCAAGGTGCTCAGACGTTTTGTGACGTCTTCCCAGGGAGAGCATGCCCCACTGAAGCCTGGGGGGAGATTTTCAAAACGCTATTATGCATGTTTCAGCTACCTTTGATAAAAATGAAAGCCACCACTCAACTAATATTCCCCTATTAGCCGAGCAGCGGCTTTCAGTTTTATCAAAGGCAGCTGAAACCTCCCTGATAGACTTCAAAGGGGTGAGCCCCTGAGCTCTCCCTCGTAAGACACCACAAAACATCTGAGTGTGGGGGCTGCGGATTAGGAAATGGAAGGGATCAGCTGGTCATCAGTTCACACAGATTTAGGCTCCCTTTCCTCCATTACAGTACAGTTTTCATACTGTCAGTTTATGCTATTTATCACTTTGCAGCAAGTCTGAATAACTTGAAAACAAACATTCTCAGGAACTGCACAAATTTGTATGCGTCAGCTCCTAGATAACAATTGAAGCAATGGCGCTACTCCACCTCATGTTGACTCAGTTTCATACCCTGATAGATATCATCCTCTCTCAATCTGGGGCAAACAAGGATGGCACCTTTTGTGATTCAGACTGAAAAGATTGGTCAATGAGTGAAGGGATGGCACTATGCAATTTTCAGAGTATGTGGGGGGGGAGGGCTGATCATGTAAGCCATATGACACGACGGGGTGTGCATGCAAAATATTTTACCACACACCCAGAGGCATAGTTAGGGCGAGTGCCTTCAGCCCCTGGAAGCTGCACTTTTCATTTGACCAATGAGACTTCTTTATTTTGGATGCTCATTGTAAAAAAACAGAATGCCCTACATTACTGAATTATTGTACTAATACAACTTAGATTTAAATATTTAAAATCTGAAAAGTTGACAGTGAGTTGACTGAGGGTATTTTTTAAACTGAAACAGGGTTCTCAAATTTGCAGGTGCAGAAAGAATTGTTTAAAGTATAATAAAAGCTCTCATTTTTAAGAACACTGTCACTGTAAATCAGAGTAAAGGGTCTCTACTCTAAATGGATGGATGTGAGCAGAGAAAACACACGAGTCTGACAGATTTATTTAAATTTTGATGACCAGGTGGGCCCTCTGAGACAGTCAAGTCCCTTTTTCAGGGGCTACACAGGGAACCAAATGTTCCAATCATAAGAAAACAGTACAACTACAGATATTTATGTACAAATATCTTAGACAGTTACATACATTCATGGACTAAACTAGCCATCCCATTCATTAAGACAGTACAAATAACAGATACCAATTGCAACATAGGTGAACAAACAGTAAGGTTGATACGAGCATACAGTATAATCGTAGTAGAGTCAATTAGTACATAAGTGCAGAGTATAGACAATTGGCTGTGTACAGACTCCTAGCCCTAGACACTGATCATACACACTAGGAGAGTATAGGCAGCAGGTGGAGAAGTTTAGAGAAGATTAGGTACAGTTCCCATTACAGACAGGAGGTTTGTAAAATATTTCCTATATTGTCTTTTGAAGAGAGTAATGAGTGTGGGAGGCAATTCCTCTTTTGTGGTGCTGCGAAGGAGAAGGATCTTCTTCCAACAGCTAGGTGAGTCTTGGGCAGACCCAGCATCGGGAGATGTGAGGACCAGAGTGTTCGTGGGAAGGGTTTTAGAGTAAGTAGGTTAGATATACCTCGGAAGAGTTGGGAAGTGTATTAGCTTGAAGGTGGCACAATATACTGGGAGGTTAAGTCTGGCCATGAAAGATGGCCAACCCGAACTGTTCAGCACGTCATAGTGATAGGCGCGAGCTGGGGCATTAATAGCAAATCAGGCAATTCTATGATGGGCCATTTTGAGTTTGTTCAGGAATATAGTCTTAGGGGAGTGGATTATAGAGGCACTGTAGAAGAGGCCTAGGAGAAGGGTGGCAGAGGCAACAGTGCTTCTGGCACTACTTGAGAGGTAGGGAGCAGTGTGATACAGAAGGCCTAGTTTCTGATTAGTAGCCTTAATGACACAGGTTGTGTGCTCAACGAAGGATAGATGCTTGACAAGTACTAGATCTACGTATTTAAAGGAGGTAACATTTTCGAGTTGAATGTTAGTGGATGTTTTGATAGCCAGAGGGGGGCTGTGAGGCTGTGTCAAAGCAGGTATTATGGAACAACATGGAGTTAGTCTTTTTTGTGTTCAGAACTAGCAGGTTATTTTCAAACCATGTTTCTAGAATCAAAGTCATTTGTTAGGTCAGAGTTAATACTTGAGACATCACAGGAAGATCTACATAAGATGGCATGATCTGCATATAGCTGAACCGATGCTCCTCCACAATTCAAAGGAAGGTCATTAATGAATATTGAGATTAGGAGAGGCCCTAGGATTGATCCCTGGGGAATCCCATCAGTGATAGGAGATAAGGTTGAGATGGTACTGGCCCATTAAGGCATGGGAGCAGTACAAGTCCACTGGTCTCACATCTGATTGGCTCAGATACAGGAAACACAGAAATGCCTGCAAAACGAACCTCAAAATGGCAAAAGAAAATACATAAAAAAAAAAAATCTACTGGGGAAAAAAATTATGTGATCCTGAAAATGTCTCGATACAGGTTAACCGTCTACTAAAAGGTCATTTTGGACCACCTCAGCAAGACACTGATGCTGATGGCCAATTATTCAGCAATTTGTCCATTACAATGCCTTCAACAGTTTCTTTACTAACCTGGACAGGTTTAAACCATCTACCAGTGGTCTAGCTCCTCATCCCCCCTCCACAGAACTAGAGGAAACCAAAAGGCTACCCCCCAGATTTTCACTTCTGTTTCATCCTAAAATGAGACTGATTGGCTTTATGGAGGAAAATGGGCTCCAGGATGAAAGGCAGCATAGGTCTGCATCAGGGAGGTCCTGCCAGACAAACCCAATTGACTTCTTCGATTGGGTCAGCAGGGCAGTGGACAAAGGCCACGCGACTGAGGTCCTGTATCTGGACTTCAGCAAGGCCTTCAACTCGGTGCTCCATAGAAAACTGATAAGGAAGCTAGAGAACCTAGGGGTGTGGGTGAAGCTCGGGATGGGTCAAAAGTCAGCCGCAGGATAGAAGCCAAAGGGTGGCAGTGAGGAGAGAATTCTCTGAAGCAAGGTCTGTGACCAGTGGGGTCCCACAGGGTTCAGTGCTCTGCCTAGTGTCATTTAATATCTTCATAAGTGACATCACAGAAGGGATCAAGGGTAAAAGCTGCCGGTTTGCGAACACCACCAAGATCTGTGGAAGAGTGGACATGGCAGAGGGAAGACATGAACTCAAGGAGGACCTGGCTAGGCTAGAAAAGTAGTTGACATTTGGCAGCTGGGGTTCAATGCTAAAAAGTGCAGAGTTATGCATTTAGGGAAGGAAGAAACTGGAGAACAAACACTGGGTAGGATGAGTGCAGGCAACCAGGTTAAAAGAAGAAAAGGACCCAGGAGTAATAATCGCAAGTAACCTGAAGCACTCTGCACACTGCAAGAGAGCAGAAGCCAAACCGAATCGGATGGTGGGTTGCACAGCCAAGAGAATCACCTCCAGGAAGATGGAGGTCATTTGCTGCTGTGCAGGTCAGTGGTAAGATCACATCTGGAGTACATTTGCTGCCTGTATCTTAAGAAGGATGTCAACTTGCTGGAAGCAGTACAAAGAAGGGCAACCAAGAAGATCTGGGGCCAGCAGGGCAAACCCTATGATGAGAGGCTCAGGGAGCACAAGTATTCTCTAGAGCATTAGATCTCAGGCTTGTCATAGTGAGCCTACCTCAAGCCATGGAAAAGATCCTGAGCCTCCTGAAATATTGAAATTATCTTGGGCCTCTCAACAGAAAAATAACATACCCTACACAGTACATCAGGAATAAAGTAAAACTCCTTTGAGTAGTTTGTTCTAATTTTATTTGGCTTATTGTAGCACCCCTCCCCAGCCCAGCCTACTTACTCCAACATTTTTGATTTTTTTTTTTTTTATAAATAAATACTCTCTCTTTATGCCCCTTTCTCGCTGTACTGGATTACTTTCTTCAGGGATCCCTAAACTGTGTAATCCCATAGTCCTGCCCCAGGTACCTTGCTCCATGTGCTGGTTAGCCTTTCCCCATCCTGCCTCGGTTTACCCCCCGGGCAGAGAGGAGAGGAGAGGGACCACCCCTCATGTATGCGTTTGAAGGCGTCACCAGCCCCATCTATGGAGCCTGGTTAAGGGTTATCTCGGGACAGCCGGGTCCAGTCTACAGGAGCCCAGCACAGGGTTCTTCTGTTTTCCTGGTCCCAGCCCACAGGATGTCTGAACGCAAGGGGGGCCATGGAGCGACGCATGTCACGACATGCTAATGCTCCGGCTCTCGGCAGACATCCTCCCTCTCCTTATATGCTGCCTCGCTGCACCTCCATCCATGGTCACCCAGGTGGTGGCATCACAGCAGGACCTGCATCCCACCCCACCAGGAGGAGAGCAGCCCCATGGCGCTCAATCCTCCTCCCCCCAGTTGGCCCTCCAGCCGCCAGAGTCCGTTCCTGAACCCGGATCGCTGGGACCATTTTTGACTACTGAGAACCATTTTTACCCCTTGCTGCAATACTTTCATGGATCAGACTGCATTCTTCATCCGTTTCCCCTCTATTTGGAATAACCTTTCTACTCATCTCTGCCTCTCCCTCATACCCTACTTTTAAGCAACTTCTCAGGGATCCTTTTGTTTCCTCCTGCTCCTAGTACCTCTTTGCTTAACCTGTTTTATTTGGGCTGTTCTGCCACAAGTCTAATTGGTCAATTGTTACCTCTCATTATCTGTTCACTGTTTCTATTTGTTTGCCCCATTGATAATTTTGTACTGCCTAAATATTCTGCAGTTACCCTTTGAACTGTATTCACTTCCTTTCCTTGGGTACACCTGAAATGAGCCTTGGCTCAGTGTGCCTTTTCTGGTCACTAATTTGTAAATAAATACATAAATTCACCTACTATTATCCTACTTCAGTTTGCCTCATCCCTTTGCACAAAATATCTAAAACTCAAAATTTAAATACAGTACTTTTGTTAAGACTTGCTTGAGCCTCCCCTGGAACAGGCTGGGGCCTCCCAAGGAGGCTGACCTCACTATTTGAGAAACTCTGCTCTAGAGGAAAGAAGGAAGAGGGAGACATGACACCCTTTCCAGTATCTTAAGGATATTAAAAGGGTGAACACTGAGGGCTTTTTAGCCTTAGTGGCAACATGACCACTAAGAGGCACAACCTAAAAATACAAACATACAAACATACGAAATTTGCCAGCAGATAAAGGACTAGAGGTCTATCAAGTCTGCTCAAATGTGCAGCTAGCACCCCTTATTCTGCAGCTGCCCCTTCCTTCCACCCTTCCCCTTCTCCTGTCCCATCTTCGTTTGAAGCAGTCCACTGTTCTAATGCATACCACTTCAGCAGGCAACGCATTCCACCCAGCCACCACCCTTTCTGTAAAAAAGTGTCTCCTCACCTCCCTCCTGAACCTTCCTCGCTCCAGTCTCATATCATGGCCCCTGGTGGCCCTCCCCTTCCTTACTTTGAGCAGCCCCTCTGTACCAGTCTTGTTTATTCCTTTCATGTATTTAAAGGTTTCAATGGTTAAAATAGTGGGGGGACATTCAGGAGGGTGATGAGGAGGCAATTTTTCACCAAAAGGGTGGTAGCCCAGTGAAATGAGCTACCAGAGGAGGTGGTAGCCCTACAATTGTTGGGACAGCTGCAAAACGGGTTGGAACAAAGTGAAGGAAAAAACTCCAGAAGTGGGGGGGGGGTGAAAGAGGGATTCTGGCAAGTATTAGCAGGGGGATCATCAGCAGGCATAGGGAGGGCCTGGTGGCCCTGTATCAAGTCCCGGTGAGGCTACACCTCGATTACGGTGTCCAGTTTTAGAGGCCTTACCTACGCAAGGGTATAGACTCAATCGAAAGCATTCAGTGAAGGGCGACCACAATGGTGCAGGGGATGAAGGACCTGGAGGCTCTGGAAAGATGGTTTAGAAAGTGGAAGCTGAGGTTTAATGCAGGGAAATGCAAGGTACTCCACCTGGGGGCCAGAAACCCAGGCCAAGTGTACACCCTGGGGGGGGAAATACTACAAGTCTCAATGGCTGAGAGGGACCTGGGGGTGGTGGTGGATGTCAAGATGAACAACTCTGAGACTTGTAGGAGGGCAGCAGCCAAGGCCAACAGGATGCTGGGATGCATCGCTAGGGGGATCACCTCCAGAAGGAGGGAAGTGATACTCCCTCTGTATAACTGCTTGGTGAGGCGCACTTGAGTACTGCGTGCAGTTTTGGAGGCCACACTAAGAGGGACATTAACCTCCTGGAGAGGGTCCAGAGGAGGGCAACCAAAATGATTTGGGGCTTGGGGGACAGGACCTATGAGGAGAGGCTCAAGAGCTAAATATGTACACTTTGGAGAGAGAAGGGACTGGGGACATGATAGAGGTCTTCAGGTACATGAAGAGGGTAAATAGGGGAGGAACAGTGAGGGTGCTTGAAGGAGGAGGAAGGGGCCACTAGAGGGCATGGGTGGAAGCTGGAGGGGGAAGATTCAGGGAGAAAGGAGGAGGTGCTACTTCACTGAGAGGTGGTAGAGCCATGGAATGCACTACCTAGGGGGCTGGTGGAGGCAGAGACAGGGAAGTGTTCAAGAGGGGGTGGGACAGGTACAGGGGAAGGGTTCAGGAAGCAAAATCCAATGCAGCAAGAATATCCGGAACTGGGAAGGGAGAAGCCAGAGAAGGCGAGGGGGACAGCAAGGTCAGCACCCAGGGTGGGGGCTGACCAAACGAGCAGACACGAAAGACCATTAGGCCTATTCTGCTGGCAATTTAGTATGTTAGTATGTTAGTATGAAGGGCAAGTCATACAAACAGAGATGCAAGGAGTTGGGGCTATATACAATAGAGACTGGGAGGAAATGGGGAAACATGATCGAGACTTTTAAATATATCAAAGTGATGAATAAGGGAGGCCCAGGGAAGTTATTCCATAGAAATGAAGGAAACATAACAAGTGTGCACGGACAGACTCCAGCGGGGACAATTCAAGAGCAATGAGTGAGGTCAATTTTTCATGGAAAGGGTAGTGGAGAACTGGAATAGGCTTCCAGAAGAGGTGGCAATTTCGGAAACCATAGAGGGATTCAAGACCACTTGGGACAGGCACATGGGGCGAAGGGGAAGGGGGTGTCCCAAGATACAGTAGGTTGGACTAGGGCAGTAAGGGGCAGACTAGATGGGCTGGGAGGTCCTTTTCTGCCGTCACCTTCTATGATTCGATGAAAGTAGAGAGGGGACAAAAGGGAAATGGGGAGGGGGGGAAGTTCCCTTTGTAAACACACAGAGAACCACACAATCAGTCCAAAAGAACCAACAGATAACTATAACCCCATCTCACTGCTTAGTTCCCTAGCAAAAGTACAGTAGAAGTTGTTCTATAATCACTGTAAGAGTACTTTAAGCAACATCATTCACTGACTGACATGCAGCATGAGTTTAAGAAACAATGTAATGGATACAGCCATGGTACTGCTGTCCTCTGTCATACTTGGTGCAATGGATAAAGGGTTTATGACTGATTCAGCTTGCCTAAACTTCGCCAAGGCCTCTGACTTGGTCAACCAAGTTAGGTCTTGGTAGCTTCTCCTGCTGCTGGCTTAAACACTACCTATCAGGCAAGAAACAGCAGGTGAAGTGGAAGGGTGGCCTATCAGTGCAAAGACTCATCACTGATGGGTGTCCCAAGGTTCAATATTGGGTCCTCAGCTTTTCTCACTGTTTTATTAATGACATACAACGCAACTGTGGTGGGGCTAAATTACAGTTATACGTTGACTATGCTGTTTTGTGTACACACTCCAGAAACTCGTATCAAGTTATCAAGTCAGCAGTGAGCTTGGGAGTGGTATCAGGGAGTCAGAAGGATGGCTTCTTGCAGATACGTTGGTTCCAAATGTTACAACAAAACACAAATGCTGTACTATTTGGCTCAAGACCACTGGGGAAGGAAAGACAGCAGCAGTTAAAATGTGACTACCTATCCAGGCTCCTGAACAGAAGTTGTGGAGTCGAGGAAGTATCTTGGTGTGTACTTAGATCAGGAACTCTTTCAGAATTCATGTAGATAATGACAAAATCTATGTACCAAAAAGTTAGTCTACTGTACCGCCTAAAAACTTTCTTCACTAATGAAGCACTGTTAGCCATCACAAGTAGCACCCTACTTCCTTCCCATCCTACTGGATGGTGCCCCAGTCCTCCATATCCATAGGGGCTCTGAAGTAAATAAGACTCAAAACTCTCTATCAGGGCTAGAAATAATTTTTTTGAGATGCCTGTCCGAGGGACAGGTGGAATGTAAATGTTGCCTGTCCGGACAAAGTTTTACCTGTCCACATTTTTGTGAGGTGAATTTTAAACTTAAAACATAAAATGGACTGTAAAGTGGAAATGGAGAAAACTGTTGATTTTTGGGGGGTTATTTTTCAAGGTAAAAACACTGATTGAGGCTAGTCTATTTCTGAATCAGAACTTGAATGTAGTCTGCAGCCATATGGTCTCACATGAGGTCTTCTCTTTTGTTTTCCAGATTTGAACCATAGTGTGATGGCATCCTGCAGGTCAAATGTAGCAACGCTAGCATTTGACAGCTTGACACACATTAGTTCAGATGTAGTCATAGGAGACAGACAGGACCGCCAGTCAGACTTCACTCTGCCCATCAAGCTGAATCCTCTCTCAACTACTGCAGTTTGGGTTGGGATCAGTAGAGCTATTGTGACTAAGACCAGAATATCAGGGAATCGCTGTTCATGTGCATCATTATGGAGAATTTTTTGCCAGAAATCCAAATAGTGAAATTTCGGAGACAGCTCATTCAGTGATTTTTTCATAAGTGGTTTAAGCTCTAACCATTGTGCTTCAATCAAGTTTACATTATGATTGTGTTTCTTGAGTATGTCACTGTAGTGCTCTGTGAGGGTTCTGACTTCCTCATTGCCATAAAGGGCTAGCTGGTGGTCACTATCTGGTAACTGTAATGGGTTAAATATACTGAATGACCGTAGGACTTTGTTTTAAAATTGGAAAATCGTGAGTTAATACTTTCAATTGTTGATGAGAGAAGGCTTGTAACATCACGCAACACTGCCTGTTTGGTTCTATCTATAGAATATCCCCTTTCTAAGTTAAGGAAGATATCAGATCCACGGTACTGAACCTGAGTACTGGCTGAGCCTGTCAGTCGACTTGAGCCAGTGTCACTGTCAGCTGTGTCAGTCAGGGAGCAAGAGCAATTCGTTACAGACTTTGTCAAGTTTATCCTGCGCAGGGTAGTTCTCTAGCCAGAGCACTGTGCTTTCAACCTTACTGACTATTGTTTCTACTGTTGAGCTGTCTCTCTGTAGAGTTAGACTGAAGGCCATCATGACAGAAAGGTATTCAGCAAGAAACTGAGAAGAGAGGACAAATCTCACAGTACTTATTGTTTTGAACAACCCACTGGCCTGATCTTTTGTTTGCCCTGGTGTGGAAGCAATGTGCTGTAAATGTACAACTAGGGCCTTGTAGCTGGACAGAATAACAGACAGAGCCCTTTCTCTGTGCGCAACCCACAGGGTCCTGACACGTTAACTGGTTTGTGAATGGTGTAACTCATATTACTTGCTAACTCTTTGAGACCGCCCAGTTTTTGGGAGACTTATGGTATATTTTATAGATACCCATTAAGACTTCATCTGTTGTTTTCATGTATGGAATAGATGTTGCTGATTGCTTTATAGCAAGCTCCAACTGTGTGCTGCACTGCATCCCTAGCAAATGACGACATCTTTCAAAATCCTGCCAAACACCCCAGTCACTTACTCCAACATGACGGTGCCCCATCAGATCCAAAAGCAACAATTTTTCTTTACAGTCCAAGGTGAATTCTAAGGCATCACCTATTGAGTTATAAATGCTTTCACCATTTGGAATAGAGACTGGCTGAAGGGAAACAAATTTGTTAACTGGACAGAAATTTTCCATTGTCCTAATATAGACTGCCTCCTCTTCTATTACTGAGGCATCAGTGCTCGAGTCACATAAAACAGAGATAAAAGTGTTACTATTAACCAGTTTTGCATCTTTTATCCTTATTGATTCTGAAATAAAATGTGTGAACGTTGCTGCCCGTTTGTCACTTCTATAACGGACTCCGACATTTGTACCATTTACATGTTGTAATTCTAAGATGCCAGGGAAATCTGTGAATGGGCGTTCTGAATTAATCAAACAAAGAGTTGTTCTAAACAAATGTTCTACTTGTGTCACCTCATTTTTTTCCATTTGTATTATTCCTCGTTCTATTGCTAAGTTGGAAGGTTCAGTGTTAGACACTATTTTTTTCATTGGCTAATTTATGAGATTTGGAGAGTTCATGAGCACGTACATTTTCAAGTCTCATGCTCTTACAGCCACTCATGAAAGTGTTTGTCTCCCTTAAGTATTTTTTGCAATATAAGCAGGTCATGCCTACATCAGGCTCATATAGTAGTCACTCCCTATTTTTCTTCCAGGTTTCCTGGAACCCCCTTTTTCTTTTTGTCCCACTTTCAACAGTAGTCAGAGTTGCTGGCATATCAGCACTGCAAATTGTCATATCTGTGGCCACAATGGTGGGGTGAATAGTTGGTGCTACTGAGTCTATCAGTAATGGAGAAGCAATACACATAGAGGAACCATAGCTTTCTCCTCCCTCTTGGCTTGAAACTGAAGGCTTTCCTATTTTTTTAAAACCAAACTTTAACAAATACATTTTTCCCCCTTTAGGTTTACTTTGCTAAGAATACTTAACCTAGTAGAATTTAAAGTACAGTAAGCACCTTGGAAGACAATGGACACTACAGCCTTACCTCTCAAGCAGAAGCCCTGCAGGAACTCCTCATACTTTTGATTTAGTATTTCTTTTTTATCCACAAAACAAAACCCCAAAAATATGAAATATGTGTCCCTGCCTAATCCCTTCTTATAGTTCTTTTCTTTCTTTAATTTTATATATCAATCCCTCTCCCTCTTCACCAGAAAGCCTAGCACACACCAGCCCTCAAGTTACATAGTCCCTCTGATTTAGTGAGATTCAAGGCTCTTTCTTGGTGTTCCCTTAATTTTTCCCCAAATTCAGACTTAGAATATTGTTCTTTTATATGTTCCCTCTGAGCTCCGATTGAGAGACGGGGCACTTTCCCCCTCCTCAACCAGATGTGGAGAGAACAGCCTGTCTAATAAATCAGATTTCAATGCAGCCCTACTCTGTTTTTTCATCAACACAACATTATTTTTATTAACAGCCCTGCTATTTGTAGGCTTTTCCCCCTTTTATAAGGAACAGGTAGTAACTTATAAGTTCAAGCTCTCAGACTCAGACAGTGCTATTCCCCCTCCTTCGCCCCTCTGCTAGCCTGAGAGTCTGACAGCTAATTATTTTTTGTTGTACAGTGACGTCGCTTGTGGACAGTATCTGTATCAGGTTTTTTGTTGCCTGGTAGAATGGCACTGAATTACAGCGTTGGCTGACGTGGCTAAACACTCGCTCTGCCTCCGTCCGTCTCCTACAAGATCTGTAGTGAAAATGAGCAGAGCGAGTACTGAAACGTCAACCACGCATGTGCAACAGTGATCTGCGCATGCGCGGTTGACGAGAATGCCCGTTGTTGCATCAGCTCTTCCCACCCGACCACCACAGCAGAGAGACAGACGTCAGGTGACTAAGACAATAGTAAGTCACCTGACATTGGCATTGATGGGCAGGGCGGGTGGTCAGTCAGACGGTCACACTATACGCGCTGCTCCTCCACGACTCAGATCTCCACTGGGTCCTAATGCCCAGCACATCTCCTTGCTGTAAAGACGGAGATTCGGGATTCAGCGCTAGTAAAGCGCTTGCCAGTTAAGCGCCTGTCCTAGGGACAGGCATTAGACCACAACCAGCTGTCCCAAGTGAAAACCGGCTGTCCCAGACAGGCGGACAGCCGGTTATTTCAAGCCCTGCTCTCTATTATAAAATTGGACACTTTGCTGCTGGTGCTATCCCCAGGGAACATCACTGTGGTTTTTCTTCCATGCTAAACTAGCCCTCACTGGAAAGCAGACTGGCTTAAACATCTCTGCCTGGTTTTTAAAAACCAGTACAAATCCACACCCCCACCAGTCTGCATAGTGTTCTTGTGCTTAAACCCCTTACGCAGAAGCTATATTCCTCTTGCACTGTACTTGAGGTGCACAGGTTTGAGTCAGGCTTAGGAAAGAGGTCTTATGTCTCCTCTAGCCCTTCTCTCTGGAATACTCTCCCTCCAGAGATACATGATTGTTCCTCTCTTGGCAGCTTTAAGAAAGTGCTAAAGATCTATATTCTAGGGCCCAGTGAATGCACCTGCAATCACTAAACTGAATCTCACAATTTGTGATCTCATCCTTCCCCTGTCTGTGATCTAGATATTTTGATGTCTGTTCTCAGCCTTTGCAGGTCCTGGTGTTTTTGAGAAATCTTGAACTGTTGGACAACTCGAAGGTTTCTAACCTGTGTATCTAAAATCAGCTTGTAATTTGAACTTGTACTACATGTAATTTCAAATTACGTTCATTGCTTATTCCAGGTTTTAAGTAATAAATTTCAGGTAGCCCCCAAAAAGGGGCTTTCAATCTCAGCTGGTCTATCCAGTTAACAAAATTCAATAAATAAATGAACCATGGAGCCAGCCAGGTGGGAAAGAGGGCTGAGGCACCACATAATTATTGTACTTTTTCCACATCGGCGACCCGGGGTAGGAGAGAGCTGATCGTATGTTGGACTGCTTTCCTCTCCTCAGAGAAGGTGGCTGTCGATACCGCCATGTACTGTAACTGCCACCAGGTGGAGTGGATAGGACGGCTAAGAGCAACAAACAAGGGTGGGTGCTGCAGGACTTCTGCCGAGTGTGCGTGCCTCCACATACACGCTCAACGATGCGTGCATCCCAGCACTGAGGAGGAAATGGAAAATGCGAGGATGGGCTAAGCGAAGCCCTGCCCATCTTCCTGTAGCCTGTTCCACCAAACCGTGTACCATTATCTCGGGATTTGTTTGTCCGGGGAGAGAAGAGAGAGAGGATCCGCACTGGGGGTCTGTTATTGGTAACCCGGCAGTGGTATTGAAGCCAGCTACAGGAGTCAGACATTTTTTCTCCTGAGAACAATATTCAGTTGCCAGCAGGCTAATGACCACATATGCTATGCAAGTGGCTAAAAGGCCCTTTGTATGTTATTATGTGGTCATCAACATCATCTCTGCACCATACTTGCAAAATGCGCAGAGATATGGTGCATAGCCTTAGCTGCTGCTCCCCGACCCCCCCGAACAACTATTAAAATCCTTGGCAGTCTAGTGCCCCCAACCTTAAATGTAACAAAAATAATTATATTAAGAAAAAGGAAAAGAAGAAGATGATGATGTTAGTTTAGTGGCCCCTGGCAATGGAGTGGCACCCCTCTAACATGATCACCATTATTCTGATCGCACCCCCTCAATCCCCATGCACCCAGCCTCCCCCAAATCAGCCACCAACACACTCGTAGAGTGGCATTTTTGGTCAGCCATCAGATCTGTAAAGGCAAACTGCAAAGATCCTCTGTGCCAGTGTTCCCATTTACCCCATCTGTACTTGATTCAAGTACAATTTATGAAATTCAAGTACATTGTTGTGTAAAGGGGGGTACACTGTACCCCCATAATTCTATCTGAAGTATATGTACCCCACAAAAATGTTGTACAAATGGTAGAATGAACCATTATAATTTATTTTGTACCCCTGAAAATTTCTGGAGAGGGTGCAGTGCACCCCCAAATCTGCAGCCTTAATGAGAACACTGCTCTATGCATCATCTTGGTCATCTAAATGACAAGGAATGAGCATGCATACAATAGAAAGCTATTTCTACAGAATGCAGTTGCTCACTCTGTCATTCAGATGATGGACAGCCGAGGTGGTGTGCGTGTGGAGGCTATGTGCCAGTCAGTCTGCAGATCTGACTTCACTAAGACAAAGAATTTAAACTGTTATTTTGTACTGCACTTTACTCTGTACTTCATTAATCCACTGAAAGAGATTTATGTACAAATCTCTTAACCTGAAGGCCACATTCAATATATAAAACATGTTACTGTAGGTACATGTCAGTTATGTTGTATGGACGGACACCACAAAAATTAGCTCTCATTTTATGGGGCTCCCCGGTGATCCTAATGGTAGCAAACTTTAAAGGGGAATTTACATGTAATAGGTGTGGGGACTCTGCCAATTCACACTTTTGGTGTAAATAAAAAAGATTTAACTTTTTTTTTGTTTGCCTTAAAGAAAAAACAATTTCTTGCCATCTCCCCACCCTGGCATACTGTGGCTGCTCTGGCAGCATTGCAGAATCCCTCACAGCTCTAGGGGGGTGAGGGAAGAGTTTTCCTCCGAATACTCATATCACCAATCATAAACAAGCAATGCAGTATCTGTCTCCCTCTCCACCCACAAGAAAAAGCACCCAGAGTGACTGCAGTTTATTCCTAAAACAAAACAAACAAAAAAAAAACACAATTTTACAGTACAACAGTTGGTAAAACATGCTAAAATAATATAATAAAAAGGAACCCTCTTAATATTGCATGCTCTTCTAGTACATATTAAATCAGGGGCTTTGCCCTGCAGCTCCCTTTTTCCTAGTATTTAAATCTTGTATACCATTTTGTTGGAGTAAACTATAGGTGAACCAAACACCCCACTGGCCGCGATGTGAAAATAATGTGAAATCGTTATCACCTGGGGCAGAGATAACAGCATAATCTCCAGTTAGTTCACCAATATTCATCTACACTGACTGATGCATCATCTTCTGAGTGATCGGTTCACTGAGAATGCACAAACACAGTGCCACACAATGGCTATGCAGGTAGTGGGTAGCGCACCATGCTCCCATACTGACGACTGTAGTTCAGGAGTGAACCTGGGTCAGGACACCGCAGCTACCCCCTCCCCAAAAAAAATAATTAGGAAACCCAGGGAGCTGGTCTCCTCCGCTGGGGTTTGCAGCATGCATGTGAAGCCTGATGGGGAACTGCTCCACGTCTGTGGGAGATGGGCAGGACTAAAGAGAATAAGGAGAAAATGCAGAAAAACCAAAGTTCCTTGGGCACCTACATGACAGCTGCCAATACTGTCGGATCCCGCTCCATGTTGATCCCAACTGCTAGACAGTTGGAGAAGCGAAAGCCTCAATATCAGACGAAGGTGGCAGCCAGAGGGCAAAAAACTATGGCAAAAAAAAAAAAAAGGAGCACACTAACATTTACTTTACAAAAATGTGTAATTAATTTACCAGATTCCACTGGTTCTTCTTCCTATTCTGGAAGAAAGCGTGCTTTGGCAATAGGCTGCGGAGCACCATCCCCATTATCTACATACACGTCAGACCATTTGATAGCCATATCCATCCCGGGTGGAGGGGGCTTCTTGTCTTCCCTGGTGGTGTAAGTCTCTGGAGGCAGTGGTGGCTCTACACCAGGGCCTGCCAGGGCACGTGCCCTTGTAAAAAAAAAAAATGCTGTGCCCCATATGGTGCAGAGCTTTCCCCCATAGTAACAATATATCAGTGCCCTGGCTGCCATGTGTTCTGCCCCAGCTGTGCCCTGGTAACCACTTGTGGCTAGAGCCGCTACTGTCTGGAGAAGGAACTGCATTTGTTTTCCATACTGTGAATTTCTTAGGAGGCTGTTAATACAAGTCATAGAAAATGTGTTTTTTTTAGGACTTACGATTAAGTGCAGCTTTGCTTTACATTTTTCCGGGCGGGGTCGGACTGGGATACACGGGGGCCCACCTAGAAAATCAACACGGAAGGGCCCAGGGTGACACTCATATCAGTATTCCAAACCATCAGCTCTGTGTTAGCATGTTACATCCACCTACAGTACCCTATATAAAATACGATAAATGCAAAGAATGTCAAAGAAAAATAGTGGGGGGCACCTGGAAACCTTCAGGTCACCTTGTGGGACGGTCCGACTATGACAGCCTCGCCCCCCAAAACAAATACGCTGTAAAAAAAAAAAAAAAAAAACTGTTTCGGACTTAGTGCGAGGATCTACACTTCCTCCGTCGTTCCTTCCAGTTATACAGAGATTATAAAGGAACTTACAGAAATGCTTAAAAACTAAGACAGTGTCTCCAAACAACTTTTTTTCATCCATAACAAAAGGTGGTAAAAATAAATGCAACTTACCTCCTCTGGTGCTTTCACAACACGCCTGTCCCAGTCGATCTCTTTGTTCAGAGCGTTGTGCAAAAATGAAGGTTTGGATATCTTTTTAAACGGTAAGGCCGCAGGAGGTGTCCGCGCCCGTATAGCGTTATTAGTAACAGGTTCTTCTTTCTTTTCTTTGTTATCTTGCAAAACTTCTTCCCCCGAGTCACTATTCTTCCAATCAGAGCTACTGTCATACGCTGCGAAATAGTTCAACGAATCTTTAGTCTCCCAGGCCACAGTAAACCAGAGCCATTACAACTAGACGTCCACCATGTACGAGTTCTTTGTAAAGTATAGTCAGGGACGGAAATGTGCAACCTTCTAATGTACCGTCCGGAAGCAGCGGCCTCTTCGGTGGCAGTAAGTCTTCAATCGGCGATCTTGCTAGCCAGCAAATGCAGCTGTCTGTCGCAACTGTGCAGGGCAACCAGCAGCACATTGGTAGCGCAGCTTCAGTGTTCTGTATGCAGACAGTGCTGGGGAGAAAAGGACGAACACGGAGGGAAGGGGTTAATACCCATACCTATACCTCTCAACCTTTTGTTCCCCAAATGTGGAACACTGCTTTACAAAATGTGGAACACTTAATCAAATATTTACCTAGGCAGCTCAGAACACTGTTAAAATGTTATGCATTTATGTTCAGAAAGTCTGTTATTAATGGAATAATATATTTTTTGCATCATTTGCTATAGATTTTTGCTTTAAAATGTTAATACGGAATGTGGGACAAGTCCTCACAATGTGGAACAGGCAGCTTTTGTGAAGTAAAATGAGGAAGGTTCCTCCTAATGTGGTAAAGTTGAGGGGTATGTTAATACCTGTTAGGGACACATTTAGCACTTAAACTTTGTGAGTGTTTCAATGACTGCACAGTGAGGGACTGACTTGTGAGCATACCTCTCAAGTGTCCCTGATTTTCAGGGATGTCCCTGATTTTGCCTCAAAATTTTACTCTGTCCCTCCTAAAATTTGTGTTTTTGTGGCTAAACAGTGGGGATTGTAAGCACAAAACAATGTCAAGCATTAAAGTTACAGACATGTTCTTCTTTAGAAAATTCATTTAGCACTAAGCCCCATATTCTACTAGCTTTCTGGGTGGATAGCTCTAATGTTGAAGATGTGTCCCTGATTTTTTTAAGCCTTGTCCCTGATTTACGAGGCAGGAGGTTGAGAGGTATCGCCACAGAATAACATCAAACATTTGAGTTGCAGGCTTGTTCATTTTCAGATGTTTTTTAGTATGTCGAGGTGATACCATTTTTTTTAAAGTTTATATCTATCTATCTCTTTAAGCCTTGGCCCAGATATTCAAAAGGGTTGAGCATGACATGCACAACCCACTAATCTTGATCGATATTTAAAAGGAAAATACGCACAAATCCCGATGCACCGGGGCCCATCAGTAATGTATGCAGGCACAGGTGGGGGGGGGGTGCCCATGCATAAACTGCACAGCCTGATAATCAGCCCAGACCGGTCAGAGTTATGCAGGTGCAGCCCCTACCTGCGCCTGCACAAAGTTATGCCTAAAATGAAAAAGTCGAGGGCAACCCACAGGTGAGCTGCCGCATTGCAGAGCGCAACACAGCAGCTGCCACCTGTGGGTGGCCATCACCTGTTCCTGCCGCACCTGGCGGCGCCTCCACATGCTCCGGTCACGGGCATCATATCCCCAGTCAATATCCTGGTGGTCCAGTGGACTGCGATTAGCCCGATCACGTGCATAACAGTATTCCCCCATTAGCAGTTGCGGGCATAACTGTAACACTTCCCCATTAGCCGATTGCGGGCATCGGTATCTCCCAAGTCCATATCCCTGGTGGTCCAGTGGACCACACGAACCGATCGTGGGCATCATTCCTCACCCCTTCAAGTCCAAAATCCCTGGTGATCTAGTGGACCGCCCACCCCACACACCCATGGAGCCCCACCACTCCCCCCCTTCCTAGGTAAATATTTGATTAAGTGTTCCACATTTTGCTCATTTGTTCCACATTTTGTAAGGCAGTGTTCCACATTTGGGGGACAAAAGGTTGAGAGGTATGGGTATTAAACCCCCCCCAAGTCCAAAATCCCTGGTGATCTAGTGGACCGCCCACCCACCCGCCCATGGGCCCCACCCCCGCTCCCCGTCAGCGGTGAGCGGCAGCACCCACCACCTGCCGCGTCCACCGACTGACAGCTCGGTATGGCTGCGCCCATTGGTTCAGAGCATGAGCCAATGGAGTGCAACCACCCCATACTAGTCAACCCAGATCGTGAAATGAATTCGTTCACATATCTGGACTAATCTGATATGGGCTGCATGCCCATGGCTCATGCTCTGAACCAGTAGGGCGTGCAGCATATCACTGTCGAGTCAGCGAGGCTGACAGGCTGGTGAGTGCTGCCAGCTGACAGGGGAGCAGGGTGGTGGGGCTCCATGGGCGGATGGTGGGTCCACTTGATCACCAGGTATTCGGACTTGGAGGGGTGGGGAATGCCACCTGCGATCGGGGTCCGTGCGGTCCACTGGACCACCAGAATGTGGACTTTGGGGGATACTGATGCCCATGATCAAGCTAATGGTGGGTGGTGTTACAGTTATGCCCGCAATAGGTTACTAAATCTGGGGGAATAATGTTATGCTTACGATCGGCTACTCGGGTGGGGGTGTTACAGTTATGCCCACGATTGGGCCATTGGGGGAATACTGTTATGCCCGCGATGGGCTAATCGGGGATACTGTTATGCCCATGATTGGGCCACTGGGGTGTTACAATTATGCCCGGATCGGGCTAATGGGGATACTGTTATGACCGCCATCGGGCTACTCGGGTGGGGGTTACAGTTATGCATACGATCAGGCTAATGGGGATACTGTTATGCCTGCAATTGGGCTAATCGCGGTCCACTGGACCACCAGGGATAGGTGACATTCATTGTCCCTTACGGGACGTCCCGTGATCGGGCTGCAGGGGGTGTCAGTCCCCGACGGCTGCTGCTTGGCAGGGGCCAGGCACAAGTCATCAGTGATCGGTGCACCTGCATGATAATGGCATGCAAATGGGGCCGTAATCAGATGCAAATGGCCCCCCCATGCCTTGCATAAATGATGGCCCTATTTGCATGTCACCCTTTCAATATCGCAGGTGGTGTGCATGGTGCAATGGAACTTGCGCCACCGCATCTCAATGCTCCACTCTGACCACTTGTGCTGGTGCAGTTCCACTGCGCCATGCACAGTGGGGGTGGCCAGGGGACGATATTCAAAGCAGTTGCGCCACAGCGCAACTCCGTTGAATATCGCCTGGCCACACCCCTGCGCAACTATTTTGAGCTGCGCACAGGCTTGCGCCACAGACTGGCGCAGTTTGAATATCTGGGCCCTTGTTCCTAATTTATTCAAGGCTAGGCCCCCACATAGTTATGAAGTGAGCCCTGGTAACTCACAGATTACTACTGCCATTGACTTACAATGGTAAGATCCAGCCAAACATCCTAAAGCTTATAAAGTGTAATTCCAACACAGGTACACACCATAGAAGTAATAAAGGCTGGATGCTTGAAACAGAGAAATCTGTCAGTGACGCCCCCAAAAAAGGGAAAATCCTGATTGGTGGAGAACATTCAAAGCAGTGCAGTTCAGAATAGTAATTGCACTGCTAAACTTACATTTTATAAGTGCAAGGGTTATACGACACTTCAGGGACACTGTAGTGCAGCATGAGAGGGGTGCTGCACATCTGAGGTGCCGTCTTTCAGATGAGACATTAAACCGAAGTCCCATTTGCCTGGATTGGTGGTAGTTCAGGTGGATATTAAAGATCCCATGGCACTTATTGGAAAGAGTAGGGGAAGGTTTTTATTAATAAACAGAACAATAAATCGGAAAAACAGTAATACAAATCATGGAAAATAAGAAAAAAAACAAAGAGAATATCAGCAATACTCAGTTCTCTGACAGCATAATGATTCAACCTATTTTGTCTTTCAAAAAAGGAACCTCTTCCCACCTCATAAGCCGTACATTTTTGGACAAATAGTTGCGTTCAGAATCACATTGTAACAACAAATCATGTTCAACATGTTGAAGAACTTCAAGTGGTGAGTAGTATAACTGTTGTAGAGTAAGGTGACATCTGGCATGCCATAAATGAAACTTGAACATAGTGAACAGCAACTGTACTACATCTGCATTCAGCAAAGTAGAATGTAACAAAAAACCTCCCACAACTTCCAGATATGTAACAGCACGCCAGAAAGGCTGGCTCCAATGGGCAGAAAGGGTCATCCAGAATTCTTGCACAAAGGGGCAGGAAACAAAAAAAATGGGACATTGTTTCCTCCTGATTATTGCAAGTATCCCTCGGACAAGTACGTTCAGTAACCATTTTATGCTTTAAATTCCCCCTGACATTGAGACGCCCATGACAACTAAGCCATAAAACATCCCATAATCAAGGTGGAATCCGTTTATCTACCAAACTTTTAAGGAGGTTATCAACATGACCGTCCGCTACATCCTTAAAAATGGGGACTATGGAATGAAACATAGAAACATAGACTTTGACGGCAGATAAGGACCGCTAGGCCCATCTAGTCTGCCCCATTCCCTACCTACAGGATAGGCTGCAGATCCTAGTTAACCAACAGCCTTTATCTTCCTGCCCCCCACAATAATTGCCTTATGTCTGTCCCATGCATTCTTGAATTCTCCCACAGTTTTAGACACCACAACTTCCTCAGGAAGGCTGTTCCATGCATCCACTACCCTCTCTGTGAAATAATACTTCCTCACATTGCCCTGAACTGCCTCCTTCTATCTTTTAAATTGTGTCCCTTGTTCTTGCAAGTCTCTTTTCTGAAAGATGCTACCCTCTTGGACTTTGTTGATTCCTTGAGGTACTTGAAAGTTTCTATCATGTCCCCCTCTCCTTTCTTTCCTCAAGGGTATACATATTAAGCTCCTTTAGTCTCTCCTCATACGGCTTCTCTTGCAGACCCTGCACCATTTTAGTTGCCCTCCTCTGGACTGCCTCTATCCTGTCTATGTCCTTGCAGAGATGGGGTCTCCAGAACTGGACACAGTATGCTGTGCTTTAGATTGTAGGACACCATAAATATATCTGCACGATTTGCAATACACATGGGCCGGAAGTAACTTCCATCTATTAAGTTTCGATATCACAGCTCCGACATAAATCGGGTAACTAGGAGTCTGTAAATTTTTCTGGCTCAAACCTGGCCACTCTGAGGACAATTTAGGTAACCAACCATATGCATAAATCACCCATAACACTGAGTGTGGACAACTAAAGTCTAGTAAATTCCATTGAAAAATAATACTATAGTAAAAAGTAATCGGATTCACACAATTCAAACCACCCTGTGCAATAGGAAGATACAATACATCTCTTTTAATGGGATTTAGGCAACTCCCCCAAATAATCTGAAAAAAAGGACCCAATAAAGTGGCTTCCAAACCAGAAGGAATGGGGTATACTGCACTAAAGTATAAAAATTGAGGGAGAAGTAAAGATTTAGTAATGATAACCTTTTTCTGTTTAGTTTGTTGCCAAGACTTCCATAAACTGATTCTGGACTGAACTGCCTCAATTTTAGCTGACCAATTAAGTAACACATTGTCACCTTTACCAAAATCAATACCTAAAATTCGGACCATTCCCAGTACAATAGGAACTACTTGCAGCTCCATAACCTCAGGAATGGCAGTATGTAGAGGATAAAAAAACTCTTAGATTTATTAAGGGAGGAAACTGCAACATCCGAAAAATTGGAAAAATTATGTAACACCTAATCTCCTGGGGTCAAATCAGCAACAAAGACACAGACATCATCAGCATAAGTCAAAATTTTGGCCTCAAGGGTACTATGAGGGGAAGCAATATCAAGAATCCGCACAGGGCAATTGTATGTAAAAGTGGATGCAAACTAAAAACGTAAAGCAATGGACTCAGAGGGCAGCCTTGTCTCACCCCCGAGAATAGGGATATAGGAACCCAAGTAACCATTTACCAAGGGCATAGCATAAGCATCACTATAAAGTAAAGCAATCCAGGTTATAAAGTGATCAGGAACGCCATAGGTTCGTAAAACCTGAAACAAATAACTATGCGGGACCTGATCAAAAGCCCTTTGTTGATCCATGGACATAAGAAAACCCTTTATAACATCAACTTTACCAAGCTCTATTAGTTTCCGAAGCAAAAGGAGATTATTATAGATAGAGCTGCCCTGTACTGAACAGGATTGTTGTAGGGAAATCAAGTGTGGAGCTATGGACAACAATCTGGTATTCTATATTTTCATTAAAATTTTAAAATCCGTATTAAGGAGACTTAAAGGCCTCCAACTGGAAAGTAAAGTTCTATCACCTTTGTTATATAACAAAATCTGAATTGAAGTACAAAAATGGAAATCGAGAGTGTGATGTTGCAAAACCCAATTAAACACTACTGTGAGCACATCACAAACCAAAGGACTACAGATTTTATAAAATTCTGCAGGCAAGCCATCAATACTAGGCGCCGTGTTATTCCGTAAACAGAAATTTCCCTTTAACCTCATCAACACTAATCAGACAACTAAAGCCCGTAATAGTATATCAGAACAAGGGGCAATATGGAGAGAAATGAATTGTTCTACACCAGCGCTATCCACTGGAGATGCAGCATATAAGTATGAAAAATGCGAGGAGACTGCTCGCAAGATATCCGGAAATGCAGTGTAACTAGTACCAGCAGTATCCGCAACTTCAGTCAGAAGGCGATCCACAGAATGCCTATGACTACAATCCAAAACATCCCCCAAAGCAGATTTATTAGCAGAACAAACCCTATGTTCAAGTAACCGAGAAGTAGCTCTAGTATACTGTAGTGCAGCCATTTATTCTTTTACATTCTGTACCTGTGCTGTCAAAGATAAGCCTTGTTGTGAGTGTATAGCTGAATATAATGTTTCCAACTGCATACGTAAAGACAAATATCTCTTATATTTAGTCACTGCAGCAAATTTAGATGTCCTCCTAGCCAAAGTAGCGATTTCAGATTTAGTGAGTAGCCACCAATCTAACAAATCTTCGGAAAGTTCAGCTAGTGACATACAAGCTTTCAACAAATCATGAACTTGGGCCAAAAACCTGTCATCAAGTAGCAGTAAAGAATTCAGTTTCCAATATCTCTGCCCCAGTTTAGCACGAGGGCCTACCCCTAACATGGCAGTTACCACATTATGGTCTGAAATCTCCACTGGAATGGTTTGAGCTTTAATCACCCTCAAAGCTGCAGAGACAAAAAGAAAATCAATCCTAATGGATAAGGCACCCTTAAAAAAAGTATGTCCTCCAGTAGGATGACAAACTCTATAAACATCCTATAAATGACCCTAAACAATAGTGTGATTGAGACAATGTGTATCACAGAAATCCTTATCAGTCCGGGCCCCCCGATCTGATTTATGCACTACACAATTAAAGTCACCACCCCATATGAGAAAGCGTGATGTGAACAAAAAAGGCTGCACCTCACGAAAGAGATCCACTCGACCTTTCTTCGTAACTGGTGCATAAATCACAATTAATCTCCAAGTGTAAACTAAATAAGTAAAATCAATATTAAGGCCGTCCATAAGCAGTTCAACCAACTGGGAACATGAAATCCATCACCTAAACAACACCCCAACACCACTACATGTGTCTAATCCTAAAGAAAAAAGAAGGACCCCATCGCCAAAGCTTTTTGGCCATATTAACCAAAGGAAGGGTATTAAGATGGGTATCCTGAATAAGACAAATATCACACGCCAAATCACTCAAAAGTTGAAAAGTAATGAGGTGCTTACAAGCATTTTTCACACTGTTCACATTGAGGGTGGCTACAGTGAGACGAAATGCCATGGCCATGAAAAAGAATCAGATAAAGGGTTGAAATAAAAATAAGTCAACATCAGTAACCCTTCCCTTTCTAGTACTTCTCCGGGTCTCACCCCGACCAGAGGTAGTATCCATAGACAACTCCTTGATTTATCATTCTCAGAATCAGAGGATACCATAGGTTGTGAGGAGGTGTCAGAATCAGCTTCCACATCAGAAGACTGAGTGTGACAGGACAGGACCTTAAATTTATTACTTAAGGGAACAGAGCCACCAGGAGAAGATGCCTTAGCCAATTTGGCCCTACCTGTAGTCTATTTTTGAACCTGTTTCTTTGTCTGAACACTAGGCTCAGGAGCGGGCATAATAATAATATCCAGAGGTTTGTCAGGGACAGGCATGGGTTCAACAGGAATCGAAGAAACAACAGAAAGGGGGGGAAACATAGAGGAAGGTCCTGTACAACCAGTCATGGAACTTTCTGTAAAGGAGGCTCAGAGGAAGGTTCAGATACAGAAACCACTGACTGGGGAGCAGGCACTGCAATATCAGGGCATAAATGGGGACCAGTGACTACCTTAACATGCAAAGAAAGGGACTTCACCGTAGCAATATCCTTTTTTGGAGCATTAAGAAGGATCACATTCTGATCCGGGCTATCTTCCCTGTTATGGGAAGCCCAAGGACAGGATCTAAAACCATGACCTAGTTCTTCACACAGGTTACACTTTAGTTCAGAATTACACTCTGCACTAGCATGGCCAAAAGATAAACAAAGGATAAATCATAGTCTATCACAGGCTGCACTGAGAAGGGAAGGAGCCACATTTAAAACAGGTATGAGGCTGCCCCATAGAAGCAATGCCCCATTCCTACCTAAAACAAACTATTAAGTAAGTGTATGGGACCCTCATTTGTATTTCTAAGTCACACCCTATAACGCCAACCACCAGTCCACAAGTGTTCAGAGTCAAATATAGGCTGTGGCAACCCCAAGACATTACAGCATTTAGCAAACCAATGCGTAATGTCACTAGCTGCTACATTCTCATTTCAAAACAAAATGGTGACAGTTTTAATAGAAGTTCTAGTAAGTGGGATAGCCCGAAATGGTAGCCACAACTTAGTGTATTTAAGAGTATCGTACTTTGTCCAGAATCGATCTAATCCTCTAGGGCTTTGAAAACTAACGTCATATAAGGAAGAACCTGATACATGAATCAATGCAAATATTTTGTTTGTAAAAAAAAAAAAAACAAAGATCCTTTCAAAAGTGACTTTCCCATATCGAGATGGTCTAGAGCTACGTCAAGACCCCCAATATATTTAAGGTGGACTGCATTCCATTGTTGAAGAGGAGGGGGGAGTTCCAAAATGTATCCCTTCTATGAAATTCTTCCCAAGTAGATTTAGCCTTGTCCCTAGGGTCAGGAGAAGGGCCCAGAGGAGGGTCAGGGAGTGGGAAATCCATGTCCATTCTATCACCCTACGCTGGTCCCCGAGAGCTAGGGCCTTCATCACCCAAAGGGAGGAGGCAAAGAAGAACTTTAGCCAGCAGAGTAGTATCCAATGCAGGATGCTGAACATCCTCAGCATGCAAATCCAAATCCGGGCTACCAGGCAAAGGTGGAGGCATGTCTATCAAGGAGGGCTGTTGCCCTCTACAACCAGGTATCGGGCTATGGGCAGGGTCAGGTATCCAGTGCCCTGAAGCACCTAGTTTCCAACCCGCACTCCACAGGGAGGCCTCTAAAGAGACAGGTAGTGGGCTAGAACAAGGTACAGAGCGGGAGCAGGCAAAACAGGTGAGACAGTCTGCACATTAGGAGGTGAAACACACAGTCTAGGATGCATAGTACTCACAAGTTCATCAAGCAAAGTCACCGCTGAGTTCAAAGGCGGAGAAGACACTGCTCGATCCAGATTTGTAGGAACTGAAAATTCCAACAGAGCATGGTGCAACACTGGTAGGACCAGTGCTACAGAAGATTGATGCCGACTCTGCACCTCCAAAGAGCCCGAAGGTACCGCATCCGTAATGAAAGCAGGAAGATCCTCCACAGCCCCTAGTTCTGGCGATAGAGTCCGTGTCCCAGGAGAGGCCCACTCAAAAGGGCTAACGTCATCAACAACAGCAAGTACCTGGTCCTGATGTGCAGCAAGGAGGGACTTCAACCAAAGTTCATCTGCAGGCAAAAAATCTGACAATGCAGAGGCAGACTGAGCAGGTAAAGATTCATCTGGTACAGCAAGATCCACAAGCATATCAACAAAACGGTCAGATGTCCTCAGTGCTTCAGACTCCAAAGCTGGACCTGCAGGAGCGGAGCTCTGCTCTCCTGCAGGTACACCAGCAGGCTGACTGGGTCCCATGAATGAATCCATGGTCCAACAGTGTCCCCACACAGAGTAGGGGAATTTCCCTGGTGTCCTGGCCAAATTTCCCTCATTCACTAAAAATACCACCAACAGCTTAATCCAGTTCAAGGTCAGTTGGCATTCATCTGTATCCCCCTCCTCTGGGTCGTGCCTGAAAATAGGCAGGATTTGTCTAGTGCACTTACTCGGTCAACAAAAACTAACTAAATAAAGAAATAAATTAATTAATATGCTTGAACTGCACTTCCAGATGGTTGAAGGCACTCTGTGCTTGTGCCTCACAACATACCAGAGAGTGCTGTACAGGAACAGTAATCCCCACCTAGTCATGTCGTATTGCTTACATATGTAAAGGCCTCCCTCCCTGATGTCTAGGGGTATGATGGTAACAGTCCTGGGGAGAGGGTAACCCAACTATGCAGAAACACAGTCCTGGAGGAAAACAGTAAGAAGGCAGCATTCATCTGGGTAATGTCTTTGAGCCAGATGGTGATTCCAGCCAGGGGAGAGGCAGCTTTTTCGGGGCCAGGATGCTAGAGAGGGGGCAATTATGGCTACAAACACACCGTGCAGTTTCATTTAGTGATGCCAATGTTTCAGGAATCCTTTTAAAGGCAATATAATTACTCTGAAGTAAAACATAACTCAAGGTTACAAGGTTACTCCACGGAACAGGGGGCATGACAGCATACAGAAGGCAGAAACAGTTGTACAGGGCCTTGACTCAGGCTTGTGACAGACTGGTTAATTCTTTCATGAGGGTCCCACAGAGCTAGAACAAGCCCCCTTAGTGGCAGCAGCACTTCTTCTCTGTCCAGACATACTCCCAAGCACACCGGTTCTAATCGATGTCCTCTCCTAATGCAGCTCTCTATTCTCCTACACTGCCAGCCTGTCACACCAGCCAATCCTGCTTCCACTGGGTCAAAACCGAGCTCCAAGCATCCCAGGGCATCTCCAGCCCAGGCGATCCTGGAGACACATCAGTTTCTTACACCGCAAAGCAGGCCTTCCACTTGTGACTGATGGAGTGCCATGCTGGAAAGGGGCTGTGGACTGTCACCACTGTGCCGCCCAAGCACCAGTCGCTTAATTACTGGACACCTCTGCCTGCCCACCACGGTGCTGCAGTGCATGAGGTGGAACCTCCATACTCATCAGGCTGTGACTCCCAAAATTAGAAATGGGTTCCCAAACTGGCCGCACAGGAATGCCACAGCTCCAATTATCTCTGCAACTCCTCAATTACCCAGCTGACTACCACATGCCACCTGTTGAGACCTCAGAACCGGGCAGTGATGACATGGCCCTCCTTGGCCTCAAACTCCCTGCTTTTTTTCCCGCTGGCTTCCTCAAAGGTGCCAAAACTCTCCCATAAATCTCCTCCTGGGAACCAAGACTCCACTCGGCCCACAGGCAGGCCATGGCCCCAGGCCATAAAAGAAAAAGAGAAAGAAGAAAGCCATATAGTAAGCACTCAAAAAGGGGGTACTTACACATATGTCCATTATATAGTGTCCATTTTAGATGTGTTCACTGTGGTGCATTACTGTTCATTGTTGTGCAATACAGGGCAATATATACTGTTTCTATACTGAGTGTTGTGGTGGGAGGATTGTGATAACATTTGTGCATCATACCTTTTTTGTGCAAACCTTAATTTTATTCCTTTTATTTAAAATGTAGAGCATTCTGCTTTGCTTGACTTTCTTGCCACCCTTTTTGGTACAGTTCAGAATTGTGTCCTGTGTCACACTGTCCAATGACATTTTCATTAGGTGAACAGCCCTGAGTAGAGTAATCTAATCTAATTTACACAGACAGCAGCTGACAGGTCCCAAGAGGCATCCAAAGTCTCCTGCGCTCTTATTTGCATAGCATGGATATAATCTCTCTTGAAGGAGTTGATGACTCTAAAACCCCTCTCCCAAGGTCAGGAGCATAACTTCAGAGCTACCATCCTGTGTTTCAGGATATTTTCAAGGAGGCATTTCCTGTGGCCTAAAGTCACACATTTCTCTGTGCCCCATCCTGTTCCAAACAGTCAAGTCAGGCTGGGGGACACACAGCATGATCACAGTGACCATTTTCCTGGTGCTTTCAAGCACCCAACTAATACAACTGGTGAGCCGTCTAATTCCTTGCTTTCCCCAAACTTTCCTACCAGTGGGGCAGGAGCATAGGGACGAGTTTCTAGTGCTACTGAGCACCGCAAGCATTTTCTCCTCTCCTCCACTTAAACAAGGCCACAGCAGGGCAAGGAGTATCACAGCACCCCAGACCATTTTCTTTGGTGTCTCAGTGTGCCACCACACTGAGGCCAGTGAGCTACCACAGAGGCCATTCTCTCAACTTCCAGGATGACAGCGTGCCACTGGCTCCCTATTTGCATATCCCATCCCAGATCACATTAACATTTTTAAACTCTCCTTCTGGTGAAATTTATTTACAAAATTACTACTTCTGCTAAAAGGAGGCATATTCACTATGAAAGGGCAGATCATTCCTAGAGCATCCCAGTGAATGTGGATGGCCGTGCATGGAAGGACAACCAGGCAGACTCCGATTCTCTACAGGCCTTGGGCTCTGTTATGTCTTTGTGCCTGGAGCATTCTTCCCAACAAAGCAGACAGAAAAAACTTGATTAATCCTGCGGCAACTGAGGGACATTAGTGCTGCAGTTACAAATAAGTTGGATAATTAATTCTATAAAACGCGAGCTGATGCCACCCACATGCACATTTTCTCAACTGATCAGCACATTGACTGCTTTAGAGACTGTGATCCTTCATTCAGCCATTACCCAGCAACAGATTCAGGATTGTCAAGGGGACTCAGAGAGCCACGCAAGCGCAGTTACATTCTGGTGTCCTGTTTTTGAACAGACCTGCAGCTAAACCTTGACTATCCCATTGAAATGGCATGCTCCCAAAGAGCACTAGGCCTTGTGACAGAGTTGGGCAAGATCCTGTCCCATTTGTAATGCACAGAGTTGAAAAGCAAGATTTGTTTTTCCTGTTCTATTTTTCCACTTGTCTGTCTCTTGTCTGATTGCACAATCAAATCTTTCTTGTGGCACCTAGGAATTGACCACTCTGAAGGTCCAATTTCCTTATATCAGCTCCTTCACTTGCTATTTCTATTTTCTTTCTCCCTTGCTTCTCTGTGGTTAAAAAATATGTGAGCTGGCCCACCAGCAGAGAGGCATGGTGTCTGTCTGCAACGCCAGTGTTCCAGGTTCAGGAACGGACCTGGGATGTTGGAGGGCTGGCCAGGGGAAGGAAGGTTTGAGTGTTCTAAGGACACTGTTCTACTCCAGGGGGAGGGGGGTCATCTTCCCAGCACAAATTGGACCCCTAGAGAAGGGTGGGGATTCACTACTACTGGCACTGGGATCTCAAAGAGGCATGTTGGGCGCCGACACTCCGCATCTCTGTGCCACTGCACGCCACCCCTCCTCTACACTTAAGCAGCATACAAAAAAAATTGCAGCTGCCCTTGGATGATGCCTGCTCCTGGCTCCGTTTGCATCCCCCGGCTCTCCCCTGTTGACTGATTACGACAGCCACAGGTTTCTGGCTGGCCTCGAACCCCACCCTGGGGGGAAAGCCAGGGAGACAATGTCGGTGGGCACCCCTGCTGACAACCTTCTTCCATCGATGAAAGGTTCACCCGGTGCCATGGTCTCACTCTGGGAGGCAAGCCTAAGGGTATCAACAACAGGGATGGTAAGATGGTAAGTACATGAGGGTCGAGGCTGAGGTCAGGAGTTCAGGAGGAATAGAAAGGGCAGTGTACAGCAGAAATTATATGTGAATCTTTATGTGACACTGGGATTCCTTGGTTTGCAAATATATATACTTATATTGCTTAAATGATTGCAGAAAACTATTTTGGTTTCTTAAAAAAATATCAGTCTGAAACACAGGGGACTGACCTTGAGATGTATTTTGACCTCCACATGCTAGTTTACAGAACTGTCAACAAGAGACCAGCTCTAGGATAGGATGTTCTAATAGTGTATGGTGGAACACTGTTTCAACCTGATTTTCATCTCAGCTGAAACAGTTCTACCTCAGTGCAAGGTCATGGGCGTTGTTCAACCCTTCTGTGGTAGAACAGCGTTTCAGCTGATTTGAAAACTCCATGAGCCACACACATTTCAAAAAAATGGAGGCAACAGTACCGGAAGCAGAAGCCCCAAGATCAGCCAGATGGAGAAACACATGATGGTATGATCTGAAACTGGAATAAATCCTGCAGGTGTACAGTAGGATCAACCAGGTACATTGTAAAAATGTAGGATCAAACAGATATGTTAAAATGTAGAATTACTCACTAAATTGCAGTTACCTCCTCTACTTCATATTTTCTCTCTAAGCGAGATGTCCAGATGCCATTTTTTTTCTTGAAAATCCCTCCCACACTAGAGTCACAACCAATAGGAGTATGCGCTGCTAACATAGGGACGCCTAATCCCTAGCAACCACACAATTCACCATAGCAACCAGCCCTATTTCCCAAAATAAGAAGCGTGAGAATGCATGGGATAGACAGAAGGAAACCTTAGTGGTAGGAAAGAGAGGGTAAGCTGCTGATCATTTAGGATCCAGATTTTAAGCAGGAAGGGAAATGGGCAGACTATGTGGGCCAGGCGGTCCTTATCTGCCATCAAATTCTATGTTTCTGTGAGACAGCAATTTCTTTTTGAATTAACCATACACTATAAAAAAATACAGGTTGGGCAACCCTATGCAGAACCATTGTCTTGTGCCTCCTCGGGGTCTGATTCCCATGGACCTCTCAAGGTTCGGCTCTTGAGGTCACATGGAATCAGACTCCTGTGGCAGAACACACAGGTTCTGCATGGTTACCCAACCAGTATTCTCTATTTTTACTGCTCCTGTTAAGACTAGATGTACTCTTCAGGTCAGTCACAGGAAAGAAATTGACAAAGCCTTAATACCAGTGGTGCAAGTGGTAGACAAGAAGTACAGGAACTCAGGTACCGCAAAATGAAATACAGAATAAAGATCCTCACTCTGAGGGATCGCTGTGTGAAGACATGTCTATCTGTTTAGACACTAGTAGATTCAGTTAGAGATATTGATTATTTCCAGCAAAATAGCACTGTTGTACAAGTCAAATGTTGTTCTGGAAACCCTGATTTCAGGTCACAGGGCTAGAAACTGTCATTATACTAATATACTAAAATGCCAGCAGAATAGGCCTAGCGGTCTTCGTGTCTGCTCATTTGGTCAGCCCCACCCTGGGAGCTGACCTTGCCCCTCTCCTCTCTGGCTTCTGCCTTCCCAGTTCGGATAGTCTCACTGCATTGGTTTTGCTTCCAGAACCCTTCCCTGTACCTGTCCCACCCCTCTTGAACCCCTCCACGTTTCTTCCTCCATCAGCCCCTGGGCAGTGCATTCCATGGCTCCACCACCCTCTCAGTAAAGTAGCACCTCCTCCTTTCTCCCTGAATCTCCCCTTCCAGCTTCACCCATGCCCTCTAGTTGCCCCTCCTTCTTTCAGAGCACCCTGACTGCTCCTCCCCTATTTACTCCCTTCATGTACCTGAAGACCTCCATCATGTCCCCCCGGTCCCTTCTCTCTTCCAGTGTGTACATATTTAGCTCTTTGAGCCTCTCCCCATAGGTCCTATCACCCAAGCCCCAAATCATTTTGGTTGCCATCCTCTGGACCTTCTCCAGGAGTTCAATGTCCCTCTTTAAATGTGGCCTCCAAAACTACATGCAGTACTCAAGGTGCGGCCTCACCAAGCAGTTATACAGAGGGAGTATCACTTCCCTCCCTCTGGAGGTGATCCCCCTAGCGATGCATCCCAGCATCCTGTTGGCCTTGACTGCTGCCCTCCTACAAGTCTCTGAGTTGTTCATCTTGACATCCACCAGCACTCCCAGGTCCCTCTCAGCCACTGAGACTTGTAGCATCTCTCCACCCACCAGTGTACACTTGGCACGGGTTTCTGGCTCCCAGGTGCAGTACCTTGCATTTTCCTGCATTGAACCTCAGCTTCCGCTATCTAGACCACCTTTTCAGAGCCTCCAGGTCCCCCTGTAGGGCCACCCTCTCCTCCTCCACATCCACCATTGCCTCCAGTTTTGAGTCATCCACAAAGAGATTCATCTCACTCCTGATACCCTTCCTTATGTCAAAGACATAGGCGTTGAACAGGAGGGGCCAAAGGACTGATCCCTGAGGGACTCCACTAATGACCCTCCTTGGGGATGAGACTATCCTGCCAACCATGACCCTCTGAGTCCGGTTCTGGAGCTAGTTTTCTATCCATCTGATCATCTGGTTTCCCACCCATTTCTCCCAGATTATCCAACAGGCCCCCATGAAGAGCAGAGTCAGATGCTTTGCTGAAGTTAAGAAAGAGAATGTCCACTGGTCTACCCAGGTCCAAGGCACTCATCATCCAGTCATAGAACTCCACAAGGTTTGTCTGACACAATTTCCCTGGGATGAATTCATGCTGTCTATCATCCAGACACCCCAACTTTTCCAGGTCCCCCCCAGTCTCTCCTTGACAATGCCCTCCATCACCTTGCCCACCACTGATTTCAGGCTGACGGGCCTGTAGTTTTCTGCCACCTCCCTTGATCCCCCTTTTGGATAGGCACTGTATGTGCCACCTTCCAGTCCTGGGGCACCTCTGTCCCCAGAGATGCTGAAGACTCCACCAGGGATTTTGCCAGGTCATCCACCAGTTCCTTCAGCACTCTGGGATGTAATTTATCTGGCCCTGGTGCTTTCTCCATCTTAAGGGACCTGAGGGCTTCCCTCACTCTCTCTGACATGATTTCCACCTCAGCTACCTCGTCCCCTGCTTTCCTCCCCCACCTGCCAGTGATGCCCCCAGACTTGCCAATCGATAAGGGTCCCCCCTCCTCAGTTTTACCATTTCCTCCCATGTATGATACAGCCCCCCCCCATTTTCCTTGGTGAAAACTGAGGCAAAGTACTCATTTAGTACCTCAGCCTGCTCCCCCAGGTCTTGTGCCCATCCTTCCCCTGTTTTAATCCTGCTAATCTGCCCCTTCACCCTTCATTTTTCCCCAGTGTATCTTAAAAAACCCTTGTTCCCTTTCCTAATTTCCCTGGACAGGTTCTGCTCCTTCCTTGCCTTGGCCACCCTCACCACACTACTGGCCCTTCTCGCCATAAGCTTGTACTCCTCTCAGTCCCTTTCACTCCTTGAGCACTTGAATTGCCTATAGGCTGCCTTCTTTCCCCTCACCACCTCTTGAACCTCCCTGGTCTACCAGCAGGGTTTTCGAGCCCCATCACATTTTCATCTTATTCTTGTGCAGGTGCTAGTAGCATCCTGCACCCCCCCCCCGATGATTTCCCACCTACTGTCAACGTCCATGTCTGGCCCAATCCTATCCAAGTACTCCTTAAGGATCCTTCCCATTTCCTTGAAATCTACCACCCTGAAGTCATTTACCTCCGTCTTTGTGCAGCCTTCTACCCCTCCTAGGTTCAGACAGAATCAGACCATGGCATGGCCCACAATCTGATCACTGTCTGCCAGGACCACATCCAGTATCCACTCCTCCCTGGTCGGTTCCCCCACCAGCTGAGTTAAGAACACATCCTGAAAGACATCCAACAACCTCTGTTCCCTGGCCACCATGGATGTCATAGTCTCCCAGTCTGTTCCTGGCATGTTTAAGTCCCCCAACACCACCACCTTTCCCCTTCCCAATCTGCAGTTCCTCCCAACCTCTGCCACCAGACTCTCCTCCAGCTCCTCCACCAGGGCAGGGGGTCTATACACCACTTCTATTTTTACTCTCTTGCCTCCCCTTGTTATCAAGGTGACCTAAATCGTCTTCACAGTTCCCTCTGCCTCCTCCACTCCTCCTATGGCAATGCAGTTTTTGACTATTATTGCTACCCCTCCTCCCCTTCCCCCCCGTCCTTCCTGAACAGGGTGTAACCCTCCAGGTTCAGGTCCCAGTTGTGCCCTGTTGTGGCCCAGATCTCAGTGACCGCAGCCACATCCACCTCTCCCTCAGTTAGCATTGCCTGGAGCTCAAGAATTTTATTGCCCAAGCTCCTGGCATTTAGGAGGACTACCTTCCACCCTTTTCCTAAACTTCCATTTCCCTTGTTCATGTTCCTGTGGGGATTCTGTCTTCCCCTGGTCCGCACCTTACCAGTCGGCCTTTTCCTCCATTCCTCCAGCTCCCCAAGGGGTGGAGACAGAGTTCCTCCTTTATCGGACCCCTCGACAGCCTTTCTCCCATCCTCCCCTTCACAAGTTTAAACCCCACCTTTCATCAATGAACCCCTCTATTTTAACTTAAGGTTTCTTTCCTCTCAGATTGAGATGGAGCCTATTTCTAGCATACAGCACCTTATCCTCCCAGGTCTCCCCAATCTCCCATCAACCCATAGCCTCTGGCTCCACCACTCCCTGAGCCACTGGTTTATCACCTAACCTTCCTCTTGTGTTCCCACTAGCCCTTGGCACCTGCAGGATTTCCAAGAAGGAAATTGCACATCCTATATCATGACAGACCCTGGCAAGCTCCTGAACCTTGACTGTATCTCTAGCTCACTATTTCCCTCAATGTCATTGGTACCCAGGTGGAACACTTAGAAAAGAATTGGGAGGGGAAAGGAGGCTATCACTTAACTCAATGCCAGGGCACCAAGGTGTAGGTACAGACAAGTGCCGAATGGAATACTGTGAAAGCCAAGAATGAGCTGGGTGCAGATTCACCCTGATACAGTTTAGTAGATGGGATGGGTCAGAAGCAGGTAGTTGGGTCAATATATGCAGAATGTTGACTCCATGGACTTTTAAAATAATTTTCTGTAAAATGTTCCAGGGTCAGGGAAATGGGTACTGGGAAAGGATATGAATTGTGTTGGGATGAAATCCTGGATAGATCCTCAAAAACCCTTTATTACTCCATACTGATATCCAATCGTGCCTGATGGTACTCCATCTTGGGTTGCGTGATGCGGTGCAACCCAGGGAACCCAGCAGCTGGATCCAGCTATGCTAATAAGTCACACATATAAGGAATATATGGCCACTAAAATCCAGGAGTTTCTACAGCACAACCACCTGGGCAACAAGACTCATGCAGTATGATGGGAGGACCTAAAAGTCTTTGTAAGAGGATGTATGACAGTTCATGCCAGTCACAAAAGAAACGCCCCAAAACAGATACAAGCACTAACTACTAATGTGCAGGCCTGTGAAGTAGCCCATAAGGCAAACCCTACACCACAAGGTTATGAAGTGCTACAAAGGGTGAAATTACAGTAAAATAACCTGATGAACCAGCAACTAGAAAGACAGATATTACTAGCCAGACAGGAGCAGTATTTTAATGGCAACCACAGTGGGAGATAGCTGGCATGGCAACTCAAGGCTGGGGTGTCCATATAAACACCTTGTGTAAAGAGGGTGGCACAAAACTTCTGACCCTGGGGAGATTGGGAATCCTTCAAAGCTATTATCAAGTCTTATATCGTCATGCCATACCTTTGGCGGACAGCTAGATCAGTTTGCCAATACAGCACCACTGCCATCTGTTCCCAGTGATCTGGTTAGCTCTATCGATGCCCAGCTAATGTGGGAAGAAGTGGAAAGAGTGGTGTGCCAGCTCAAGGAAGCAGGACCTCTGGGCCAGATGGCCTCCCATAGACATTTACAGTTTTCTCCCCAGTTGAAGGAACCTCTACAGAATATGCTGCTGGAGACCATGAAACAGGTATGTTGCACCAATCCATGTGGTCAGCCACCACAGTGGTCCTAACAAACCCAGAAAAGACCCTAGGCTGTGTCCTCCTACCGTCCATTCTCCTACTTACAACAGACTAAAACACTGGCTAAGGTGATGGCAAGCAGATTGGAAGTGGACTTGCCCAGGGTTATTCACACCAACTAAGCGGGTTTTGTGAAGGGAAGGCAAGGAAAACAAACATCAGATATGCACTAAATGTGCTATGGTATTGGAAGGTGGTGAGCACAGGATCAAAGGGAGGACTGAGGTGGAGGAATCATCAATCTTGATGTCAAGAAGGCATCTGACCATGTAGAGTGGATGGTTCATGCACTACACTCTGGAGAGCTTTGTGCTGGGCCCCAGATTTCATAGTTGGGATAACTGCTGTACCATAACCAGACAATGCAGGTCCTGACCAATGGCCAGCTCTCCTAGTCCTTCACACTCATAAGAGGAACCAGGCAGGGATGTCTCTTGTCCCTCCTCTTATATATCCTTACTTTAGAACTTCTGGAAGCTGCACTCCAGAACTGGCAGGAAATAGAAGACTCCTGTAGGGGCACCACCCAGCATAAAGCGGCCCTTTTTGTGGGTGATCTTTTCTTATTTGTGCAGAACCCCAATATGCCCTCCCTAGAGTGGCAGAGGTCCTTACCAGCATGGATAACTTGCAGGACCAGATGGTAAGCTGGGAAAAAGTTAAATTATGTTACTGAGGAATGGAAATGGAGATCGATGGTTGAGTCAGAGATTCCAGGTGAAGGTGGTACCAGCAGTTAAATATCTGGGTGTGGGTATACCAAATAAGGAATCAAAGCTCTTTGATAAAAATTACCCCCAACTGTTAAAGGGTATTAGGGCCCCTCTGGAGAGTTGGTCAGCACTGCTCCTGTCCATCCCAGGCAGAATCAACAGTATATAGATTTGTATTCTCCCCAAACTGCTGTATCTCTTCCAGGGGTTGCCTATTCAGGTACCAGGAAATTCTTCTCACAACTGAATACCTGCTTTAATAAGTTTATATGGAAGCATAAGGCTGTTACAGTGTGTGCCACTATACTTCAAGGAGCAGGGAAACAAGGAGGTCTTGCACTACCACACATGTCCACTACTGCCTGGTGGCACAGCTGGCCTTTCTGGGGGAAACATCGGGTCTGGAGACACCACCCTGGTTACAAATGGAGGAGGCCATGGCAGGATGCCCACCCCTTCATGGCAAACTAAGCCCCAGGAATGCAAATTGGGAGATTGGTAAGATTGAAAACCATTTCACCTGAACCACAGCCCAGGCATGGATACTTGCTCACAATATCCCATAGGGTGCAGCTCTACCAAAAGCACAGTTTCCTTAGGCTTTCAAGGGGTGAATAAATTATTATATTTTCCAACACCAGGGCTTATTGTCCTGGGATAGGAAAGGCCTCAGTGTAGTGGAGAGGCTGTATGAGGGAGGAGTTTTAGAACCTTTTGTGCAACTCAAAAGAGTACAACCTGAACCCTGGCAGTTTCTTTGTGTACCTTATGCTCGAGCACCAATTTTCTAGAGATGAACTGGGGATGGTAAGGTCTTTAGACCTCTCTCCTATACAATAAATACAGTACAGGTCCCAGCCTAGGTCAAAACCATTATCAGACTACTATAATTTGATTGGAAGGTGCCTAATCCTCTGGCTCCAATTAAAGAACAATGGGCAGCAGATCTGGTGCAACCAATGCCTGAGGCAGCTTGGCAGAGGGCAATCCACCATGCCTAATATGCAGCCAGAAACAATAAATTAAGGCAAGTCAATACAACCTTCTATATAGGTCCTACTATACCCAGAGTAAATTTCATAGGATGAGGCCAGAATTTGATCCTACATGTCCCAAATGTAAAGTGAAAGATGGTACCTTTCTGCGTCTAGCTTTAATGTCCCCCAAAAATAAAGAGTTTCTGATGGGAGGTCCACAGAATAATTGAGCAGGTCTTTAGCACTACCCTTCCTTTCTCAGCACCAGAACTGCTACTGTGAGCAGGCACACTAGTTCAGATCTCTAAGAAACAGCCTTTGTGAAGAGTGGCCCTTATCACTGTGAGAAAAAAAAATAGACCACAACTGAATGGCACCTTCCCTGCCTAGTATATCCCAGTGGCCGAATGACCAGTTATAATATTTGTGAATAGAAAAGGCTCAGGATTTAGCAAATGGTTAAGAGGAGGTACTCAAAGCCTTGTGGGTCCCCCTTGTGGTGGCTCTGGAAACAGGCACCTTTTCCACATGAGGGCTAGTTTTGCACCATGAAGGAGGTGTGGGGGGGGAGATTGTAGTCTGTATATCACATACTAGATTACAAGATCAGTTCTACCTTTCCTCCTCATTCAGTTTTTCCCCCTCTGACCTAACTTAAAATGTTCAGTACCTGGTATCCTCACTGTAACAGTCTTGTTGCTGAAGACAGTTGTATCTTATAATTCTTCTGATGAACTGCTGCATGTATTTGCAATAAAAGTTTTCAATAAAACACTTTATAAAAAAAATTGGAAAATAATTAACAATGGCATTGTTTCTCTGGAGATACAATGAGCAGTCGATGGTGAATGAACAGAAGAGCAATGGGGACACCCAGGTTTATATGCATTGATGTTGCAGGTCATCGCTGGTGGCCCCCAGCTATCAAAAGTTTCAGAGTGGCTCAGACGCTGACAGGTTACAGTTCCAAAGGTGTGGCCCAATTGACCTTAATGTCAACTGGTTATCCTCTAGTGCCTCTCCATATAAAGATGCTATCTCGTCACTCCACCTTGCCCAACTTGTTACATCCCCAACAAGGACTAACTATAAGACAGGAACAAGTACCCTTCTGAACTTGGTACTCTCCAGCCACCCACAACGAATCTGCAACATGGCAGTACATCCAGATTCTATGACTGACCACTCCCCTGTTTCCTGCAGTTGGTCCAATAAATTCTGCAAGCCTCATCTCTGACTATCTACAGTAGACGTGGACATCTGGAACATCTAAAAAATGACCTCAGCAACTCTGACTGGTTCCCTTTCAAGGCCGTCAACGTGGCACTGGATTATTTCATAAAACAATTCAACGATGCTTGTGATACCCATGCTCCCACTAAGAAAATGAAAGTTTTTGGCAATGTAAACCCCTGGATTACACCAGAACTCATTGCTATAATGAAGCACTGTGCCAGGGCGTCAGACAAACAAGCAGATGTTCAGGAATACAAGACAATGAGGAATGCCTGTACATGTGAAATCTGTACCATGAAATCCAAACATCATAGGGAAACACTCGCCAATACCTGGGGAAACAGAATAAAGTTCTGGAGCAACATAAACGATGTCACTGGGAAAGACTCTAAGGTCTCACCCTCCATGCTCATTATTACTGGAATTCCAACTCTGGACCCGCTAACCATAGCAAACACATTCAACAACGCATTCGGGGACCTATCCAGCGTCCTCTCTCCAGACTTCTTCAAAGATAATGACTTGCCCAGTACCTACTGTCCTGCTAATAGCCCCTTTGAACCACCTCTTTTTTACTTCAAGACGGTCACAGCATGAATGGCCAGGGAATACCTTACCAAAGTGTTAGGTAAATTACAGCATAGCAGTAATTCGCTGGATCTTAAGCTCATAGCTCTCACTCTTGAGCAAGTGCTGATGCCCCTCACTAAGCTCAACGATCTACTGCTACAACTCTCACAATTTCCTCAAGTTGAAAAAATCAGTACTTGTCACCCCGGTGCACAAGAGTGGAGACAGGACCCATCAAGCAAATTACAGACCCATATCTATCCTCCCACCAATATCTAAGGCACTTGAGCGCATTGTTGCTGACCAACTGGTGGACTACATTAAAAATACTCTATCCAATGCCGCAGCAACACGGGTTCCAGAAGGCACAGCACCCCTCAGCCCTGATGGAATTCACTGGCATTATTCATCAATCTCTGGATCAGGGCACCATAGTAGGAGCTGCCTTCATAGACCTCAGTAAGGCGTTCAATACTGTCCATCACTCACTACTCCTCCAACAGCTTACTGCTACTGGCCTCTCCTCTGATACAACATTTTGGTTTAAAATCTATCTTGAAGACCGCTCTCAATGGGTGAAAATAGCCAACGTCGTACCTGATCGACAGCCGTCCACTCTGGTGTGCCACAGGGCTCAATCCTGGGGCCACTCCTATTCCGTATCTTCCTTAATAACCTTCCTCATTTCTGCCATCAAAGGATCCTCCTCTATGCAGATGATGCGGCCATCTACTCCTGCAGCCATGACCCCAAGCAACGGGAACTTCACTTTCAGAGTGGGTTTGCAGAAGTGGAGAACTGGTTAGCTAAACATTAACTGATCCTCAGCTACAAGAAAACCAAAGTGATGATGTTCAGCAGCACCCAAAACAAGCACAAATTCCATACGCTTACCATCAGAAACTGTCTTGGCATTCCTGTTGAACAAATACCACATTTCAAATTCCTGACGGTCACTTTAGACAGTTGTCTATCCTATACTAAACATATAGATAACGGAGCCAGGGCTGTCAATGTCAAGACTGGTCTCCTACAAAGACATAAATACTGCCTTACTCCAGAAGCCCTCTGACTTGCTATATATATAGTTCCATTATATCCATTGTAGACTATGATCTTGTAATCTATGGAGCAGTCCCCAAGTCTTGTGGGGGGATAGCCATTGCTCTGAACAAGGCATGCAGACTACTCACGGGGTCCACACATTTCACCCACACCTGTGATCTTTACACTGGAGACTGGTTGGCTACAGCTCTCTGGGAGGATCCAATACCAAACCAGCCTTTCGGCCAAAAAAGCACTTCTCTGCCTCCTGCCACCAGGCACTGCAAACCTGCTAAGCCGCTATTGTAGTTCACAGCATATGCGATGCTTGAACAGCCATCATCTCCATGTTCTTAGATGCCGGACAGCCCAGGGGCAATGCTCATTTGCCTACAGAGCACCTCACTTGTTTAATACTCTTCATGGTGATATAACTACCCTACCTAAATTAGGACCATTCAAATTGAATTTACGTCAACATCTCACAGCCAACCATTCTTGTGACTGCTTTATCTGAGACTCCCATCTACTAGCATTCAATCTTCTCCTCACAACTGGATAACCCTGTATCTCCACTGTTACCGCAATAATTATGCGGCTACCCCCCTTTTTGCACTTTGACAAGGCCCCTGGCTACTGCCTCTGTCCATCTCACCCCTGCCCCGACCCCTCCCACACCAGCTTAACAAGGCCTATGGCTGCCACCCCCATCTTTTTTCAACACTCCACTCCACCTCACCCCTGCCTCACCCCCACACCAGCTTGACAAGGCCTATGCCTGCCACTTCCTACCTTTCTTTCTCCCACCTTTATCCTTCCTCCCCATCTACACTCTCCTCCTATTAGAGACGATAAACTGCATATAGATATATATATTTGTTCACTTTATTTTATTGTTTTTGGAAACATTGTACATTTCCTCCTTTGTATGTTTTGTCTTCCCTCCCCACTGACATGGGATCTTTGTAAATTAACTGTCTGTACGCAGAGGTATTGTAATCTGAGAACAAATAAATAAATAAACAATTGAGGAGATATCCACAGTAAAGATCTATTGTTACAGTGAGTAACCATTCTAGCTTCATTGAGGAAATCTCTTCCATTGGGCCACAGCCTTCCCAAGCAGTACATAGCAACCCAGGGAGGATGGCAAAGTCTGAAATTTTATTTTTATTTATTTATTTTGAAAAGTTTCACCATGAAAAGCATACTGAGCTACAGTAGCTCATTTCCAGATGTGTCCTGGGGAAAAAGGAATATAGGGGATAGAGTATGAATACAGAATCAATAAAAATTTACATAGAGTTAAGACTGTACATAAAACTGTATAATTAAGGGAATAACAAACAATTTTTTGGAGTAGGCAGGCAGTACTTGCCATCATACATAGTCAATTTTTCATTTAAATACGCATTTGTTAGTAGTCATGTACGTAATCATATACATACACACAAAATACTTAAAACAGATATACTTTGCTTTTAACATGAGGGGGTAGTAAAGAGAGGATATTGGAAAGTAGTAAGGGAGGACATTGACAGAACAGTGGGATGGGAAGAATGATTTATAGAAAGATGAGCCTGCACCCTTCTGGGATGTAAAGCCCACAAGGGGAAAGACAGGGGAGACTGGAGTGGGGAGGGAGGAGAGAATACAGGATAGAGTGGGGGGAACATACTGGCACAGAAGAGGTGAGTGAGGAAAGTTGAGGCAAGAGTGGGTGGAGATTGGGACAAGGGGGGAGGGAGAAGGTAGGAAATAGCAAGGGGAAGAGAAGTGAGGAGGTGGAGGAAAGGCAAACCTTACCCAAGGAGCGGGATCCCAAGGGTATGAACACTACTCGATGTAAACCCAGTTAGTGCTATAAGCTAGTGACATGCCTTGGGGGGGAAGAAGATGTGGTTAAAGGGTGGAAAAATGAAACAAAGAAAAGGAAATATACTGGAATAAAGAAGGGGAGTTGGATCAGGTGCAGTTACAGGAAGGGGTAATAGGAAGTCTAAGAAGACAGGACAACAAACAAGTGGACAGAGCACAGTGGATCTCTACTGGGAGGGAGTTCCAAATGTTTGGGAAGTGATAAGAGAAGACAACTGAGAAGACTACTCTCCCTGAAGTAGAGGAATGGGAACGAAGTATGAGGGTCCTATGGGGGAGTTACGGAGGGAGTTCGGGGGGTAGGAGAGATGGAGAGGAAGGTGTGGCGGTATGGTGGCAGGGAGCCAAGCCAGAACTTTCCAATTAATGAGGCAGTATGGGAAAGGCATCTGGCCCCAAGAGAAGGGAAGGAGAGAGCAGTATAGAGGTCACAGTGATGTGTACATGGTGGACAGGCAAGAGCAAAGCAATGGAAGGAGTTGAACAGAGTGTCCAGTCTAGTAAGGTTAGATTGGGGGCAGTACTAAAGATTAGGTCTCCAAAGTCAAAGACTGGGAGAATCATCTTCTGGATGATCTCTCGGTAGGCCAGCAGGGGAAGGCAGCTACAGTGTCTATACAGAGCACCTAGTTTGGAAAGTAGATTTTTATGGCTAGCACTCACATGACTAGCAAAGTCTGTGTTCCTATCGAGCCAGAGGTATTTGAAGAAGGAGACATCCTCGATTATGGAACCATCAAGAGTATGGAAGTTAAGGGTGGCAGTAAGTCTGGCATGCTTTTGCCTGGAGCCAAAGGTCATAGAGACTATCTTTTTGGCATTTAATGACAGTTGATTAGAACTAAACCAGCACTGGACATTGTTAAAATCCAGTTGGAGACTGGTCGCCACATCAGAGGGGGAAGTACTGGAGGCAAACAAAACAGTATCGTTCTCATACAGGTGGATGTTTGCTGATTAGCAGGCAGCAGGTAAATAATTTAGAAATATCTAGAAAAGTATCGGCCCGAGTACCAAACCTTGAGGGACACCTGTTTTTCCGGGGAGAGGGAGTTGCCAATCCTGACTGATTGCTACCTACCCACGAATTAGGAATGGAACCACTGAGTAGCAGTCTGAGAGAGAGAGACCAGCCACTGCAAGCTTGTTAAGGAGAAGTGAGTGAGCAACAGTATCGAAGGCTTTGGCCAGAACAAAGATGGCAGAGGCGATGTGTCCCTGATCCATGTCAAAGAGGATACAGTCAGTGAGCCAGAGAAGGGAGGTAGTGGTAGAGTGGGCCTTACAGAAACCAGACTGGAAAGGGGTGAAAAAGGAGGAAGAACAATCAAGGAAAGAAGAAAGCTAGGCCTGAGCTAAGTGTTCTTGGAGTTCAGCAAGGATCGGGAGCAGATATTTGGGGCAGAAGTTACCAGGGTTGGAGGAGTCACCACTTTTGTGAAGAGGGACAACAGTGGCAAGTTTCTAGACATCAGGAACACAGTGACATGTGAGAAGGCGAGCTTCAGGAGAGTGGAGGGGGGAGAGCTACAGCGTGGGCCGATAGGTGCAGGAGCATAGGGTCAAGCCCATCTGGGCTTTTGCCCATGTGAGGGTTATGGACTAGGAGGGCTTATAGGGAATCAACAGGGGAGACTGGAAGGAAGGAGAAGCAAGGCAAAGAGGAAATAAGTGCAGAAGAAGCAGGAGGAGGATGAGGAGGGTATGGATGCAAGAAGGGTGGAAGCACCGGTGGTGAGGAAGGTGTTGAATTAAGTAGCTACAGTGGGAGGGTCTGAGATGGAGATGTCACCTACCTTTAGGACTGGGGGGGGGATTGGGAGGGGGAGAAAATAGGGCATGAACAACCTTCCTGACTTTTGAGGGGCTGTTAAGGTTTTCTTGGAAGGTGGAAGTGAAGTAATCAGCTTTGGCAAGACGGATAGCCTTGGTGTAGGCGTTATGAAGGGAATGATATCTAAGCAAATCACCAAGAGAATCTGAAGCTTTGTAAACCCTCCATGCCAGGTCACAAGTACACTGACAGGCCAGCAGTTCGGCTGATACCCAGGGGATGTGAAGGTCTCAAACCCTGGTGTTCATTAAAGGAGCATGCCAGTCTCAAGCATTTAGCAATAATGTTTTGAAGTAACTCAGGGCTGAGTCAACAGAGAAGGCATTGACAATGGGGGACCAGGTGGCTCCAACAAGTTCCTCATGAAGAGAGGACAAGTTTAAGGATCTAAAGGAGCGGAGTTGGAGGATAATTGATGGGACTCTGGGGCGATGGATTTTATGCACGTAGTAGACCATGTGGTGATCACTGAGTGTATCTGGCAGGATTCCTCAAATAACTACCCAATGGGGGTGAGAAGTCAGAACCAAGTCTATCATGGTATGCTTACCTGACTTGTGGTTTAAACCAGTAGGTTCAGAGATTAATTGTTTTAGATTCAAGGAAGAGATGTGGTTACAGATTTTGGATTGGTTCTGACAGCCAGTTGATGTTGAAATCAGCAAGGATAAAAGTTCACCAGTAAAGGAGTGGGTGATGACAACTGAGATTAGGTCTGTGATGGAGGAAGGGTAGGAGGAAGGAGACTTGGCAGCAGTAGACCCCATCCACAAAAATAGGAGCATGGAAGGACAGTTTTAGTAACAGAAGTTCAGAGGCATAAGGGAAGAGGTATACTGACGGTGGATGAGATATAAATGGCCACTCCCCCCTCCCCTGGTAGACCAATCCTGATGAATAATGGAGTAACTAGGAATGGAGATAGTGGTGTCAGGTATTTTAGAGGAGAGCAATGATTCAGTGATGATCAGTACACTAGGTTTCAAACTAGTCATAAGGGGTTGGGGTAGGTCAATCTTTGGGAGAAGGCTCCTGATGTTGACGTGGACTTTTTTTATGCCCTTAGGGAGGTCAATGGGGAGAGGATTGGGTGGCCAAGGATTAGATTCAATATCACCCACTGATAGGAGCAATAAAATGATGTGTAGTTTTGAGGGGAGAGATGCATGTCTCTGCGATGCTAAGAATTTACGAAGAGAAGAAGAAGGGGTAAGCTTGGGGGTGGAACTGAATGTGGATTGGATGGAAAAAAGTGACGCTAAGTGAAGTCCAGGCGAGTGGAGGATGGATGAGCCTGGGCACCAGAGTGAGTGGAGAAGGGGGGGTGGAAATATGAAGATAGAGAGTGGGGAGGAGGAGCGAGGGCAGGGGATATACATTGGTAGGGCAGGGAGAGAAGAGAGAGAGAAGGACGTGGGGTGAACAGGAGGGGAGTGTCAAGGACAAGGAAGAGCATAGTGTGAGGCAAGGATATAATGGGAAAGAGATGGGATGAAAAGACAGTGGAAGATAGAAGGGGTAACGAAAGAAAAGATTAAAGGAGAAGTGGGGTGAGGGAGGAAATTAAAGGAGAGTTTAGCTGGGAGAGAGGGAGTAGAGGAGAAAGTTATAGAGGATAGCTCAGCAGGTCAACTCTGAACACAGGTATTGGCCTAGTTAGCAGGGAATACTTGTATGAGGAACGTATTGGGAAGTGCTGTAGAGAAGAACATGTCACACAGGTTGAAACATAGGGGTTAGAAAAGCTGTAAAACTTAGGACTAATATATATGGTATGGTTACTAGACATTAAAAAGTGACAAAAATTAGGACCAGTAAATGTTAGCAATGCTTAGGCAGATAAAAACAGGGCATTACCTTAACCTGTATTTATTAGAACATGGATAGTGGTGGGTAAGGTGATGGAGGTGTTAATAAAGGAAAGAGTGGTAAAATACTTAATGGACAATAAACTATTAGATGAAAAGCAACATGGCTTCACTAGTGGAGATCTTGCCAGACAAATCTGAACTAATTTTTTGATGGGGGTAACAAAGGTTATTGATCAGGGGGAGCAGTTGATGTGGCCTACTTGGACTTCAGTGAGGCCTTTGACTCTGTTCTTCACTGAAGGCTAGTAAACAAGACAGAGCCTGGGTGTGGAACAGAAAATAGCAAGATGAGTGGAAAACTGGCTGAAGGATAGAAGTCAAGAGGGTGGTGGCAAATGGTGTACATTCTAGGATAATGAGGGTGATGAGCTATGTTTCTCAGGGGTCAGTACTGAGACCAGTCCTTTTTTAATACATATCAATGGGACTTGAACGGTGTGTATGTCTTTTTGTGGATGATGCAAAGTTATATAACAGGGTTGACATAGCAGGAGAGGTTGAGGCCATGAGGAGAGATTCAAGCACCCTAAAGAAGTGGTTGGACATTTGGCAGCTGAAGTTCAATGCTAAGAAGTGTGCAGTGATGCATGTGGAGCATAAAATCCACAGGCTGAGTACTCACTGGGGGGAACTGATAAAGCAAACAGAACAGGAAAGGGACCTGGGGATTATAATCTCAAACAATCTTAAGGTAAGAGACATAGAAACATACATAGGACATAGAATTTGATGGTAGATATAGACCGCTTGGCCGACCTAGTCTATCCATTTCCCCTACCTAATGAATAAGCTGCAGATCCTAGTTAACCAACAGCCTACTTCCTCCTACCCCCCACTAGAATTGTCTTATGTCTTTTCCATGCAGTCTTGAATACCCCACTGTTTTTGACTCCACTACCTCCTCAGGAAGGCATTTCCACGTATCCACAACCCTTCCCATTAAAAAATACTTCCTCACATTACCTCTGAGCCGTGCCCCCTCTATCTCCAAATTGTGCCCCCTTGTTCTTACACATCTCTTTTTCTGAAACAGGCTACCCTCTTGGACTTTGCTGATTCTCTTGAGGTACCCTAAAGTTTCTATCATGTCCCCCTTCTCCCTCCTCTTCTCTAAGGCATACATATTAAGCTCCTTTAATCTCTCTTTATATGTCTTCTAGTGCAGACCCTGCACCATTTTAGTTGCCCTCCTCTGGACAGCCTCCATCCTGTCTACGTCCTTGCGGAGATGGGGTCTCCAGAACTGCACGCAGTACTCCAGATGGGGTCTCACATACTGTCTGTACAGAGGGATAACAACTTCCTGTTTTCTACTGGTGATGTCTCTCCCTATGCATCCCAGTATCCCGCCAGCCCTCCTTACTGCCTTCTCACATTGCTTGCCCACCTTAATGTCATCTGATATGACTACCCCATGTCCTTTTCCATTTTTGTTTTTGTTAGTAACTCACCCCCCATTGCATACTCTTCCCATGGGTTTTTATTTCCCAGGTGCATTACTTTGCACTTCTTTGCATTGAATCTAAGCTGCCATATATTTGACCATTCCTCCAACCTTGCCAAGTCCCTTTGCATACTTTCCACCCCACCTTGTGTATTAACCCTGTAGCAGATCTTTGTGTCGTCTGCAAAGAGACATACTTTTCCTTCCAGTCCCTCTGCAATGTCACTTATAAAGCCATTAAAAAGGACTGGACCCAGTATTGAACCCTGCGGTACCCCACTAGTAACCCCATTTTCTTCAGAGTGGACTCCGTTTACTATTACCCTCTGCATCCTGTTGTCCAGCCAGTTTTTTACCCAGGCTACAACTTTGGGACCCACTTAAAGGCTGGCTAACTTGTATATTAATCTTTTGGGTGGGACTGTGTCAAATGCCATCCTAAAGCCTAGGTAGGTCATATCCACAACCCCTCCCTGGTCTACTACTTTGGTCACCCAGTGAAATAAATCTATTAGATTCATCTGACATGACCTTCCTACTGTGAATCCATGCTGCCTTGGGTCCTGTGCCCCAATGGCCTCTAGGAACTCAACAATTCTTTCCTTCAGAACTGATTCTATCATTTTCCCTACCACTGAGGTCAAACTAACAGGTCTGTAGTTTCCAGCCTCTGTCTTGCTCTCACTTTTGTGAAGGGGAATCACATCCACCCTCCTCCGGTCCTCAGGTACCACACCATCCTCCCATGATTTGTTAACAAGGGTAGTCAGTGGTGTCACTAGTTCTACCCTTAGTTCTTTTAGAATTCTTGGGTGAATCTCGTCAGGCCCCAATGCTTTGTCCACATTCTGTATGAAGAGTTCTTTCAGAATCCTTTCTTCTGTGAATGGACTGGTATCGACCTCCCTATCCATAGTGCTTCTATTCTTTGATTTAGATACCCTTCTCTTCTTTTGTAAATACTGAGTAGAAGTATTCATTCAGTATCCCTGCTTTTTCACTGTCACCCGCTGCCAACCCTTCCTTCCCTTTATGATGCCTCACTATCCCTCCCTTGGTCTTTCTTCACTCCCTAATGTACCTATAAAAGGTTTTATCCCCTTTTTTAACTGAGTTGACTATCTTTTCCTCAGTTTGGGCCTTTGCTATTCTGACTGCCTTCCCCGCTTCTTTGTGCTTTAACTGGTATAGTTCTTTGTCCTGCTCCTTGTTTCCTTATACTTTCTGAATTCTACCTTTTTCTCCTTAACCTTCCCTGCCACCTTTTTTTGAGAACCATAGCGTTTTTTTTTTCCTTCTTTTTGTTTTGTTGATTTGCTTCACACAAAGGCTTGTTGCCTCTGTGATGGCTGTTTTGATTACTCCCCATTGTTCCTCCACCCCTCCCTCTTGCCCATTTGCTAGTGCTTTTCTGAGGCACTCTCTCATTTTCCCAAAGTCAGCCCTTCTAAAGTCCAATACTGTTGTTTTTGTATGGCTTGGCTCTATGGCTGTGTTTATCGTGAACCACACTATTTGGTAGTTGCTTGTTTTCAAATGGCTACCCACTAGTAAATCCGAGATCCTTTTTCCTTCCCTGTTTGACAGTACCAGGTCTAAGATTTCTTCCTCCTGAGTGGGTTCCACCACTAGCTGTCTGAGGCATGCCCCTGTAGGGCATTGAGAATAACCCTGCTCTTGGATATGGCTGCCGCAAAGGTGCTCCAGTTAACATCTGCCATATTCAGGTCCCCCATCAACAATGTCTCCCCTTTTTCTGCCATTCTAAGGATGCCTTCTTTCATTTTCTTGTCCGTTGTCTCCCTCTCAGATGGGGGTCTGTATACAACCCCTGTGTGGATTGTGGTGCCATTACCCGTCTCCAGGGTGACCCACAGTGCCTCCTCTACTCACTGTGTATTCTTTAGTTCAATCCAAAGATACTAGTGCACACCACCCCCCCACTACCCCACACATAGCATAACATATTTAAACTTTCATCTGCCAAAATTGGCTATATTTACTTCAGGCTCCATGTGAGGTGTGGGTCCTCTTAGTTTCAGACTGGAATTTCAATTTGAGTAAGCTAAATCACCAACATCAAGGTAGGATCCTTCAATTTAGTCCCTAACGTATATGCTGTTTGCCACAACCTAGCAGCACCCCTTAGAAGAAATGTGAATTCCAGTGTGAAGTAACATTAAAAGTATGAGCACGATATTTTGGGATTTGTTTGAGTTTAGGGAGGCTGTAGTGCTCCTTCCTAGCATGCTCCCTTTGAAACATCTGTGTAAAATTCTTGATGGGAGCACAGTATATAAGAAGTCAATTAGTAGCCACTGAAGCACTGGAAAGTTAGGGACTAAATTGAAGGGTCCTACCTTGACGTTGGTGATTTAGTTTACTCAAATTGGAATTCCAGTCTGAAACTAAGAGGACCCACTCCTCACATGGACTTGAAGTAAATATAGCCAATTTTGGCAGATGAAAGTTTGAATATGTTATGCTATGTGTGTGTGTGGAGGGGAGGTGCTCTACTATCTTTGGATTGTATATTATTTGCCACAGCCTAGCAGCACCCCTTAGAGGAAATGTGAATTCCAGTGTGAAGTAACATAAAAGGTTTGAACATGCTATTTTTGGATTTGTTATCCTTTAGTTCCGATGCTTTCATCCCTTCCCTTACATAGAAAGCTACTCCTCCTCTTTTACCCTCCCTGTCCCTCCTGTAGCTTGTGTACCCTGGTATGTTGACATCCCAGTCATGGTTCTCTGTATACCATGTTTCTCTGACTGCCATGATATCCAGGCGTCCTTCTTCCATCAAGGCCATTAGTTCAGGGAGTAAACTAATCACCCTCCACTTTTTGATGGCCTTACCCCATTTAGCCCCATCCCTGTCCTTATTGCCTTTTTCTTCATTTACCCCTGTCCTGCTCCCTATTGACTTCTTTACCTTGGTGTTTACCTCACTAACTACTGTGTTTTGTGGGGGGAAGCTGGGTTTTCCCTGCTCCTTTTCAGTGCCTCCCCCCTTGGCTAGTTTAAATTCTTGCCAATGAAGCATTTAAACCTATCACCTAGGATCCTGGTTCCCCTTCCGGACAGATGCAGCCCATCACACCAGTATAGTCCTGTATCCCTCCAGGTGGACCCCCAGTCCCCAATGAAGCCAAAACCCTGAGCTCTGCAGCTGTTTTTCAACCATTTATTGAATCCCATGGTGCAGAGTACCCTAGCATCACCCTTGCCATGGACAGGCATCATCTCTGAGAAGGATACCGTATGTGTTTCTTGTCTAAGGCCCCTCCCCAACTCTACAAACTCCTCTTGCACTGTTCTGATCCCATTTCCAGCCAGGTTATTTGTACCTAGTGAACAATGACATCCAGCTCCCTCCCGTGTGCAGTTGCTCCAGCGATCCTGAGGATTCGCTCCCTGTCCCTCCATGCTGTGGCACCAGGCAGGCACCTTACCTCCTTCTCCCTTCCTCCCCCAGCTCTACCACCCTAATGACTAAGTACCCCACCAGGAGTAATTTCCTTTCCCTGTGGGGTCCCATGCCACCCTCTTGTGGGTCTCCTTTGTGGAGGTTGCCAGCATCCTCCTTGGTCTCCATTGCAGGTGCCTCCATAGAGGAACCACTCTCCATCAGAACAGCGTATGAACTGTGGAGAGGTAAAACTGGAGGGATGTGCCTCTGTTCCACCACCTTCTCCCTCCTTGAGCCCATCTTGGTCCAACCACTCTTCTTTCTTGGTGACCTCTGAGGTAGCAGCGGTGGCCCTGGTGGTCCCTTGGTAGAGGAGGAGGTTTTGCAAATTCTAGCCAGGTCAGCCTGGAGATGGGCAACCTCCTCCCTCAGACCAGAGAGGTGCCTGCAAATAGGGCAGCATTGCAGCCTCCAGAATGTCTCCTGGAAGACTGCTTCCCCACAGTCATTGCACTGCACCACTCCCATCATGTCTTATTTTGTGGCCCCTCTCCTGTTGCTTTGTTTGCTTACTCTCTCCTCCCTCTGTTTATTTTTCCACCTACTTTCCTACTGCCTATGTGCCCTTACAGCTCTTGCCCTTCCTGTATTCTTCAGTAGTCTCCTTCTTCCTTGCTCTGAGTCAGACTTACAGCAGCTATGGGGAGAGGGAGAGCTACTCTTTTCCTTCAAGGATGACGAAACCTAAGTGTCTCAGTGATCCTTCCCTTTCTACTGCCAAACCGGAAGTACCTGTTAGTCAAATCCAGTCCCTATAAAAGTAAAACTGGCCAAGGGTGGAAGGGTGTGGGGAGGGAAGGAGGGCAATTAGTAAGAAAAGTTCTAGCCTTTTAGTGAGCTGCTCCTTGCTCTGAAAGCAAGATTCTTGTCAGCCAAAAGCTAGCAGAAGGGAACTGTAATTGGAGACACCTAGTTTTCTACTCCTAAGCCACACACCCAATTAACCCATGTGGTAAGGCAGCAGGCAAAGCTAATAGAATGATGGCATGCACAAAAAGGGGTTAAAAAAGTAGGAAGAGGGAGGTGTTGATGCCTTTATATAAAACCATGGTCAGACTGCCCCTGGAGTACAGGAAAACAGTTCTGAAGGCCTCATTTAAGAAAGGATATAGATGGGTTGGAGAAGGGCAACAAAGATGGTGCATGGTATGCAAGAGAAGCCATACAAGACTAGATGGAGAGAATTAAATATACACCCGCTGGAGGTTAGAAGAGAAAGAGATGACATGATAGAGACTTTTAAGTCTATGAAGGGAATAAATAAAGTGAATGAAGCTAGCTTATTCAAAAGGAAAGTAGCAGTTAAAACAAAGGGTCATAATTTAAGATTGGAAGGGGGAATATTTAAGAGCAATATAAGGAGATGTTATTTCACTGAGAGGGTGGCGGAACCCTAGAACAGATTACCTAATGAGGTGGCATGTGCAGAAACAGTGGAGGAGTTCAAGAGGGCATAGGAGAGACACAAGGGGTTGGCCAGTGGGCAGAGGAAAATATCCATGGGAAGTGGAGACAAGTAGGGGTTGGTGGGAAATAGGCAGACTAGATGGACCAGGATGGTCCTTTTCTGCTGCCACATTACTATGATACTATGAGCCTCAAACATAGCTAATCAGCTCACCTATCTAAGCAGAGACCAACTAGCAATTAACAGTAAATTGTTATAAGTCAATAGCAACAGTGAGGAGCTGAGACATGTGACAAAAGGATGAATACAAGCAGGCAACTTTCCATGTACTCCTACGAATTAACAACCTTAACAACCCCCTTAATAGCTACATACCTAATAATCTAGAATAAGGGCTCACTAATACTTTATAATAATATTTAACTAGCAGGTAATTCTTATCATGCACAACTAAATTATCTGAGACCCTGAGACAGTGAATAATTATTTAACAAAACTAGCTTACTTCTGGCAGTATGTACCACCTGACCTTAGGCTATCTAATGTTCCTCCTACTCATTCCCTTTGCAGACCTATGGTCTGGGACCCTGGGTTGGGTGTATGCTAAACAGATTAAGTATTTAATAGGTCATGGTGGGAAGGCCAGAAAATGCCACTAATGTTAAAAATACCACTAGATATTTTGGCAGGAGCAATCTCCTGGGGGGAGGGTGATGGAACACACACAGCAAGTCATTTGACCCCCAATCTCATATTCCAGCTCCATAGCGACCTAGCACCATGGCTAAAGAGAGAGTAGTTGGCCTTCCAATTTTCAAAGATAGCACTCTTCTGATTGGCTCACATAAACAGTACAATGCCAAAAGTACAGAAAATTATAATCCAGCAATTCAAAATGCCACTGTATGTTTTAGGAGGAGCAATCTCCCGGGGGAAGGTGATGGAACACACAGAGCAAGCCCTCTGATACCCAGTCTCAGATCCCAGCTCCAGGGCAAGCCAGCACCACGTCTAACTAATGCTATTATGCAATCAAGATAGAAAACCATGCAACACCACAAGACCAAAGCCAGCACATCTGAGAGACAATGTCCAGACTATACTGCTTAGTGAAAGTATGTGCAGTGCTTCATGTGGCAGTAGCACGTCGGCTACAGAAACATTCTGAAAGCTGGCAACAGAAGGGCCCACACCAAATGTAAAGGGGCCATGCAGAGCACCAGGAAGTTTCTTACCGTACTTCCCAGAACAGAACACAATACAGTTAGCCAGTCATTTGGACAGCCGCTGTTTAGACACAGGGGCAACCTCTTACCTGGGCAAAAGAAACAAAAAGCTAAGAGGTCTTTCTGCAGTCCTTAGTGCAGTTGTGATAGAATTGTAGTGTTCTAAGTATGTCAAGTGTATGGAGAATGTGCAGTGTTCTATGTACAGTATGTCAAGTGCATGGAGAATGCCTCACCTTTGTTAGTATGCTATGAATAATACACAGGAAGGTGACATTAGAGACCACTTTAGGTAAAAAAAAGAATTGTTCCACAAAGACACCCTGTACTTCTGCAAAATCAAATAAGAAGGCTCATGCATCAGAGCCTGAAACTCGAAAATGCTATGAGCAGAAGTTATGGCGACTAAAAACAGCATTTTCCATGAAAGGTGACATCTCATAGCTTGCAGAAGGTTCAAATGGAGCCAAAAAGTACAGTTACGTAAGAACTTACCGTAACAGTAGATCTTCGAGAACAGCTCTTGCAGCAGGTTACACCATTAGGACCGAAGCCGCCAGGCGCCAGGACCCCATGGAAAAATTCTAGCTAGCTAACTACAGCGGGGACCGCCCCCGACGTCGGTCCCGCCTCCGACGTCAGGCGCGGTACAAAAGGGGGCGGTCCCACCAGATTCCCCAGTTCTCCCGCCGAGACTTCTTGCCGCAGGCTGACATCAAAATGGGAGACCTAGGATTCGCGGCCAGAAGACAGAAAGATAACAAATTCCTGCTCAGAAAGACTGAGCCATGCTTCCTCCAAGGGGGAAGGTGGGCGGAGGTACTTGCTGCAAGAGTCTGCTCTCAAGATCTACTGTTACGGTAAGTTCTCATGTAACTGTACTATCTTACTGAGACACAGTCTTGCAGCAGGTTACACCATTAGGACTGATTCCCAAGCAGTAACGCTGTCAGAAAATCCGGGAGGAGGAAAATAAAGGATAAAAACCAGGTCCTGAACCTAGGACAGGAGACCCTGAAGTACAGCCAAACCAAAACCAGCCCTTCGCCGAGAGGCGATGTCCAGGCTATAATGCCTGATAAAGGTATGCACAGAACTCCAAGTGGCTGCAGCGCATATAGCAGAAGTGGAAACATTTTTGAGCGCTGCAAAGGAAGTAGCCACCCCTCTAGTGGAATGACCCCGGACTGTACCCGGGAGGGGCTTTTGTTTGATACCATAACAGTGAGAAATACACTGGACAAGCCAGCGAGAAAGGGACTGTTTGGATACTGATTGGCCCATCATTCTCTCAGAGAAGGAAATGAAAAGCTGCTTAGGACTACGAAAGGACTGAGTTCTGTTGAGGTAAAACCTCAGGCTGCGGTGAACATCCAGGGTATGGAGCAGAGCCTCTCCTCTATTAGAGTAGTTCGAAGTAGACCGGAAGGTCGATATCCTGGTTCAGAGGAGTGAAGAAACCACCTTAGGCAAGAATTTAGGTTCGTCCTCAGGGATACTCTGTCCCGTGGAAAACTAAATAAGGCTCTTTGCACATGAGAGCGTGAAGTTCAGAAATTCTTCTTGCCGAGTAACAGCAACTAAAACAACGTTTTCCACGACAGAGAACGAGCTCTGCAATCCCATGCAGGTTCAAAGGGAAGCGTGAGCTGTTCAAGGACAAAAAGCAAATCCCATGGAGGCACAGGGTCTCTAATAGGAGGCCAAGGTGCAACACTCCCCAAGAAATTCCGAGAGGCGCCCACCTGAGCCACTGTACGATTTCCCACCGGGAGGTGGTGTCGGAATGGCACAGAGGTGCACTTTAATAGAGGAGTAGGCTAGACCAATGAAAGAGGGAGAGCAAATATTCTAATATTACTCCCACAGGACAAACTAAGGGAAAGGTCGCGTGCTCGCGACTCACACAAAAACGGCGCCATTTCATGGCGACGCGACGCGCGCTTGCCGTGCTTTCTGGCTGCAGAAGCGACTTCTGCAACCTCTGCAGACCCCGTGACGCAAAATGGTGGCTATGTCTCTCGGAGCCAGCATGCAGGTTCAAGGAACGTAGGTCCGGGTGGACAAGTGAACCCTTCTCCTGAGACTGTAAGTGGGAGCGAGCGAAACGGAGCGGGGTTCCTCAGATAATTGAATCAACAAAGGAACCAAATCTGTCTGGGCCAAAATGGGGCCACCAGGATCATTATTGCGTGCTCCTGCGCAGTTTGAGAAGAACCTCTGGATCAACGGAAAGGAGGAAGCGAGAGAATCTGTTGGCCCAGGAGAGGGATAACGTCTCACCAGAAAACACCAGGCCCTGGATCTAGCGAGCAAAAATTGGGCAGTTTTATGCTGGATGGGGAGGCTAACAAGTCTAGATCTGGAGTTCCCCATCGAAGAAACAGATCCTCTGCTACCTCTTGAAGGAGTTCCATTCGGGACTCTGCCTGAGAACGACTCAGGCCGCCTGCAACCGTGTTGTCCACTCCGAACGTGCACAGTGATCAGATTCGCCATGTCTGATTACCCAATCCCACACTCTCATGGCCTCCTGCAAAGGGGTAAGAGTGTGCGCCTCCTGTTTGTTGAGGTAATACATCACCGCCGTGTTGTCTGTCTGAAGTAGAAGAGTACACGTGGGATAACTGACTGAAAGGCCTGCAGGCATAGAGGACCGCCTCATTTCCAGCACGTTGATGTGAAGGTGAGCTTCCATCTGGGTCCACGTACCCTGGGACTTTACCCCGTCCAGTGTGCCCCCACCCAAGACGGAAGCGCCTGTGGTGAGGGTGACCTCCGGGACGGCGCAATGAACAGGACGCCTGATGAGGCGACCTGGGGCTAGCCACCACTGCCAGTCTTGAATCACTGAATCGTGAGTCTGACTGGATGCTGCAAGTGGTCTTGCCTTTGGTCCCATTGCACTTTGAGCATCCACTGAGTAATGCGATGTGGAGTCTTGCAAAAGGACAGTAGGAATGGCCGCAGCTGTGTCCGAGCAAGCAAAGGACCGACCTGGCAGGTACAACCTTGCTTAATGATAGGTCCCTTTATGAGGGATCTGATGCGCTCCGCTCTGTCGGCGGAAGAAAGGCTCTTCCCGAACAGTGTCCAGAACTGCTCCTATGAACTGCAGTTTCTGCGACGGTACCAGGAGAGACTTCTCGTAATTTATGAGGATGCCCAGGGATCGAACAGATCCTGGGTGCTCTTGATGCAAGAAGCAACGCCTCTGGAGGCGGCCATGAGAAGCCAGTCGTCCAGGTCAGCGGAACACGAGTGGCCCTGTCTCCTCAGAGACGCTGCCACCACTGCCATGCACTTGGTAAAGACCCTGGTGCGGAAGACAGTCTGAAAGGAAGGGCTCGAACTGAAGGTGGTGGTCGAGAAACCAAGCGCAGGGAACCTCCTGTGCGCCTGAGCCATAGGGATGTGCAGGTAGGCATCCTGCATGTCTAGAGACGCCAAAAAGGCGTCCTGTTTGAGCATGGGGATAAGACCCGGAAGGGTCACCATGCGGAATCTCTTGTAAGTGACCGACACATTGAGGTCGCTGAGGTCCAAGATTGGACGGAGGTCCCCTGTTTTCTTGGGAACCAGGAAGAAGTGGGAATAGTATCCTAGTCCTCTCTGGTTCTCTGGGATGTACTCTATCGCTCCCTTTCGTAGTAGCGCGAGTACTTCTTGCCAGATCAAGGCTTTGTGCTGACCCTGATACCGGGAGAGCAAAGGAGGCCTCGAGGGTGGCTTTCCTGCGAATTCTATAAAGTGGCCTAGACTGACCAACTGAAGAACCCACCTGTCGGTGGTAATGGCCTGCCATCCCAGCAGGAAGTTCGCAATGCGACCCCCGACTATAAACTCCCGTTGATCCTGAGGGGCGGGGGCCGGAAAGGAGTCAGGCTGTGGCGGCAGATGGACCTGCTGGCTGGGCCTGCCTAGGAGAATGCTGGCCTCGGCTGGCGGGGTGTTTGCCCTGGGCTCTATGAAAACCAGAGCCCCTCTGAGGTGCAGCGGAGTGGGTCTGTTGCCTCTGCGTCCGCGCACGAAAACGGCTTTGGTTCCTGCATATGAACCAAGCTTAGGTCGGACATGGCCTGAACCGACCTTACCGCCTTTCCTGCCTCTTGGAGTTTGGTAAGGATCTTTTCTGTAGGATTACCAAACAATACTTCTCCTCAAAGGCGCCCAAGATGTTCTTTGGACGTCCGGGTAAACCGAGACGCTGAACCAAGAGTGTCTCCGGAGGCAAACGCCAGAAGCTGCTGCTCGGGCCGATGAGTCCCGGAGTCATACGCTGCTCTTAGCACTTGGGTCCCACGCCTGAACCTTGACGGAGGCTGAAGCATCTCCTCCTTCTGCTCACCTTGGGCATCTTTCAGCCGCTTCAGACCCTGTTCCCACAAAGTGCTCTGGAACTGAACCATGTGGGTTAAATAGTTCAGGGATCTGATGGCGCAGGTAGCGGAAGCATACGTGCGCCTACCCAATGCGTCCAGTTGTTTGGACTCTGGGTCCGGTGGCAGGGTGCTCAAATGTTGTGGCCTCTGTGACCGGTCATGTGAGGCTGTGATGACCAGAGAATCGGCCTGAGGATGCTGCGTCAAGTACTGGTCGTCCTTAGGAGCCTTGTACAAGCGATCAGCTTTCTTCGGTCTCGCCGGGAGCGAGTGTGGACGCTTCCACGCCGGCCTTGGTGACGCCCACCAGTGTCAACCAAGGGTGGTACCACCACAGGCTTGGGGTCCTTTGTCAAGATATTTGGCGCAGTCGCACTTTCTCGGGTCTAAGTCTTCAGCATCCCATCCCATGTTCTCTTGTATATGTCTCATAATATCAAGGAACGAGGGATCATCCGGAGGAGATCTAGGCATCTCACGTGGGTCCGGAGAAGGGATGGAGAGTGGAGATGGGGATCTAGAGGTGGAGTAGTCTGATCCCGTGTCCTCCGCTGAAGCGTCAGGCGTCCTCCTGGATCTCTTGGGGCTGGGTGATCCAGAAGAGGATTTGACGGAGGTCTCCGTTATCAGGTCTCCCCTGGGAGGGGTTCTAGGCTCCCGGGAGGAGGGAACACGGCCGCCGACCCTCGGCATGGCGAGGGGGCAGGAACCAGAGTAGGAGGAGGAGGAGGAGTAAGAGGAGGAGGGGGGAACCATGTCTTTTAATGGTATCCCACCAGTAGGTGAACAGATCTTCACCTCCACTAGAGAGAGGCCCGACGACGTCTGGATGCCGGTGGAAGGCGCGTCCCGCCGGCTCCACAGGGGCTCTGTAATGGCGAGGTTTCCTGGGAGTACCGACGGGACGGGGTCGCCTGGCCTGGTCCCTCGGCTGCTCCAGGTCCTCCTCCGATAGAGGCTCCTGACCGATGTCGGTCGGAGGCAACAGGGCCTTCTTCTTTTCAGGAGGGGCGGGCGCCGGTCCTCTACCGGTGTCCGCTGGGATGTAATGGTCAGGCGCCGGTCGCCGGGCTGACGGGCGGCTCCAGGGAAGAAGGCGCGACGGCCGACGGCCGTCGAGCCGGGCGGCCTGGGCTACAGGTCTTTAAAGGCGTGAGCTCCAGCATCTTGCGTGGAGGCACCGACGAAGACCTGACGCTGGTACCGAGGAGCGGAACCCGACTCTGCGGTGGTGATGGTGTCGTCCCTCGGACTTCGCCAAGGCCCTGGAAGGGAGGAAGGCCTGGCGGATTTCTCCTGAGATGAAGGTTTCTTGATTGCAGCCGGGGGAGATTTCGAACCGGAGCTACGGGACTCCGAACCCCTGGAAGGGGACCTGGAAGGGGCCTTCTCCCTTCTCTTCTCCGCGTGCTTGTGGACCCTGGAGCTTTCCCCCTTGGAGGACATGGTCTTCAGTTGTTCCTCCAGAAGAAACGCCTGCAAAGCCTTCTGACGCCGGATCCGGGTACAGCTGTTGAACCCTTGGCAAGAAGGACAGGCCCGGGTATCGTAGTCTGGGCCTAGGCACCAGACGCAGGCCGTGTGGGGGTCCTTGAACGGGATCTGCTTTCCACAAGCGCACTTCGATGGATGGCCAGAAGTTGGTGATGACATCAAGATCTTGCTTGAAGATTCTGAAGATTTTCGAAAATTTTATCGAAAAAAGGAACTATTCACGCATCGCGCGCTAGACTGGTAACCAAAGGGGTCAGGTAGCTAAGTCGACGGCGGGAAAAGAACTGGGGAATCTGGCGGGATCGCCCCCTTTTGTACCACGCCTGACGTCGGAGGCGGGACCGACGTCGGGGGCGGTCCCCGCTGTAGTTAGCTAGCTAGAATTTTTCCGTGGGGGTCCTGGCGCCTGGCGGCTTCGGTCCTAATGGTGTAACCTGCTGCAAGAGCTGTGTCTCGAAGTAAGATTCTGTTTTTCTAAAATACAATTAAGGTCCCAAGGTAGAATCAGTTTACAAACCAGAGGACGTGCAGAATACCCTTAAAAGCACACAGGACACCTCTAATTGTGCCCATCAATAGGAGCATGGAAAGCTGAAATGACAGCCAAATGCACCTTAATAGATAAGTACAGGAGAATGGAGTCAGACAGGAAGTAGTCCAGCATTGACAACACATGTAAGTGGGCCTATTCAAGGGGAAGTACACCATATGGAGACGTGCTTTCATTTCAGAGTGTGCGTGTCTTGTGAAAGGCTTTTTAACAGCAAGCAAGACATCAGTCATCTGTGGGAAACCCCAAAATGGCAATGGCTACATCTTCAGGAGCTAGGCATGCAGATGCAGAGGCTACAGGTCTGCATGGACATGGGGTCTTCTGTTCTGCAACCACAGACCCAGACAAAGCAGAAGCTGAACAGGAGCCTGCAATGCCAGATGTTGCAGAAGCAGAAAACAAATCTATCAAGGCCAGAAGGGAGACACCTGTATAAGGGTGGCATGCTCTGCCTGCAGCTTGAGCAGAGCCCTCTGAATGAGAGGGACTAGAGGAAAAGCTTAAAGGAACCTCCCCTTCCAGGGGATGGACAAAGTGCCTTGCCAAAAAACTCCATGCCCTGGAGTGAGCAAGCAGAAATGCGGCAGTTTTGCTTGGTGTGAGGATGCAAAAGGTCCAACTCTAAATGGCTCCATCTTTCAAAAAAGTAATTTACCACTGAGGTCAGCAGTTTCCATTTGTGCACCAGTGACTGACACCAGCTTAGCCTGTCTACCAAAGAATTCTGGACATTTGGGAGTAACATGATTGATACAAGGTACCTTTGTAAATGAGCCTATGGCTCAAAGGTTTTCCAAACTGCTGTTTAAATAAAATAAAATAAAATGATAGCTGAAGGCCGTGAGGTACCGTCCAGTGCCAGACCCTCATTGCTTCCCTGCACAGGGGATAAGAGTACATCTTTGCTTATGTAGTGCATGACACTGTCATTGTCTGACTCAGCAAGGGACTGGGGCTGAGGTGCTCCTGCAAAGCCTGCAGACAAAGCAGAATGGTCCATACCCCTGGACATTGAGATGAAGGTCTGATTCCAGAATGATCCAGGACCCTTGGGTCTGACAAGATCTGAAATGGGTACCCCAGCTGGAACCCTAGAGATCCATTCTGAGGATCTGCATGAGAGTCGAGGAAAAGAATGGAACACCCTGAAAGAAATTTTTAAAGAATCACTTCTGTGGACAGTGCCTTCAGGAGCTAATCGTCAAGAAACTAGAAGACATAAAGCCTCCCTCTGAGACGGCTCTTGCCACTACTGCTAAGCATCAGGTTAACACCCATGGTGAAGAGGATATGCCAAAGGACAAGACATGAAACTCATAGTGGCTGCCCTCCACCATAAAGTGGAGGTACTGCCTGCAGCATTTGTGAATCTTAATATGAAAGCATGCACCCTTCATGTCCAGGGCACAAAACCAGTCTCTTTTTTGCAGTAGGGGAATGTAAGTCTGAAGGGACACCATACAAAACTTCTTGTATTCAATGAACAGGCTTAGGCCACTCAGATCCTGTGCAGGACTTAGATCACTTGTCCACTTGGAAACCAGAAAGTATCTGGAATAGAACCCTTTGTGTCTCTCTTGGGGAAGAACAGGTATGATAGCCTGCTTGTTCATAAGTGACTTACCCTATAGCAGAAGGAACAAGTGGCCCAGAGGAGAATGACAAGGAGGTAGAGCATGAACTGGAGTAGTAGATGGCAACTCCATAGCATGCCACTTTTCCACTGCTTCCAGGACCCACTCATCCAACATGACTTCCCCTCCATTTTGGCAGATGAAGGGAGATCCTTCCCACCACTTGCATTCCTGGGGGCAACAGTGGAGTGGAAGGAAGGGAATGGAAAGAAGTGGGAAGTTGGAAGGTACTGGAGGTGGTAGGGGAACTGCCTTGACCGATACCTTTGGGTGTCTTTGCACAGGCACCATGGGAGAGGGGACCTGGGAGAGGAACACCACCACGGGTTTCTACATGGGGCTGCTGTTGGAAGGCATAGCTACAATGGGCAGTAGGCTTGTGGCACAAACCTCTAACATGCCACCTGGCAGGCTAAGGCATCAGATATTCAAATGACCTTAAAGTCATCTATTTTTAGCATTCAACACAGCTCGTTGTACATCAGTGGCAAATCCAGCTACTCTAAGCTATGAATATCTCCTAAGGCATAGGCCAGAGTCAGCAGCTCTGGCAGAGCCGCCTTCCAGCATCCACACCAGTCAAGGTGGCTTTAAATAATTCAGCCTTGGCAGGACCATCAGATAGCGAAAGCATGGTAGACACAGCAGATTTCCATAGGATATTCTTATGTTTAATCATGTATGCCAGGTAGTCTGCAATTCATTGACCAAGGCTGCAGAGGCATAAGTTCTTTATAGATACATATATACTGTCAGCGGATAAGGGCTTATGGCCCACCCTGTCTGCCCATTTGAGTCTGTAACTTCACTTTATGTTTTCCTAGAAGTCTGCTGCCCCTTACCCCTGACCACTAGAATTCCCTTATGTCTATCCCATGCATTCTTAAATACCATGATTGTTTCAGTCCCTGCTACTTTCTTTGGCAGGGTGTTCCACTTGTCCGCCACCTGTTTGGTGAAGAAATTCTTCCTCACGTTTCCTATAAATCGCCCTCCTTCCAACTTCATCCCATGCCTTCTAGTTCTGGAACATCTTTTTTGCTGAAAAATAGTGTATTCAAGCACTCTGTTCCTACCTGTAAGATACTTGTATGTCTATCATATTCCCTCTCTCCTTCATCTCCTCCAGGGAGTACATATTCAAGTCCTTCAACCTGTCCTCATAGGACATGTGATGCAATCCATGTACCATCTTTGTTGCCCTCCTCTGAACCTTCTCTACCCTGTCTATGTCCTTATGTAGGTAAGGTCTCCAGAACTGAATGCTGCACTCCAGGTTGGGCCTCACTAGTGTCTGGTATAGTGGAATTATGACCTTTCTTTTCCTGCTGGTGATGCCCCTGCGCCTATGCATCCCAGCATCCTATTTGCTTTACCTGCTGCCTTGTCGCACTGTTTCTCTGCCTTGAGGTCATCGGGGATAATAACTCCAAGATCCCTTTCCTGTTTGGTGCATGCTATATCCTCATCCCCAACTGATATGTTGTTTCAGGGTTTTTGTGCCCCATATGCCTTATTTTACACTTCTTTGCATTGAATTTCAACTGCTAAACCCCTGATCATTCTTCAAGTTTCTGCAGGTCCCTCATCATTCTATATTTTGCCCATAACATCCAGCTTCCTGGATTTTTTTCAGAAGGCAAAGTTCTCATGTGTCTAGGAGCTCTAGAGCAGTCATGAGTAACCAACTATAACCAAAGAATCTGGGAAGCATAATTAAACTTAAACAGTACCCTACTCCTTCTGTTATCAGCCTGCCTAGACACTGCAGGCAAGGTATCAGGCCTATACTAAGCTTTAAAGGCAGGATATACAGAAAGAACCACAACAGAGGGTGCAGTGTGAACCTCCAAAACCACCATTCAGTTCTTCTTACCGGAGTCCTCCTCCTCAGCTTGAAATCCCATAACATTCTGGATTTGTCCGAGTAAAGCCTAAAAGGGGATCCTCAAGAGACTTGGGGTATAAAAAAAGAGTCCTCGTTGCATTAGGAGAGGGTAGAGCTGAAGGCAACCCCCCCCCCGATAAGGAACATTATTCTTTTCATCATCCTCCAAATCATCCTTTCTATTATGGAAGAAAGGAATGTATTATACCTTGTCATCATCTGGAATGACGATGGAAGCAATAAACAGAGCAGACAACAGAGGAATGGTGAATATGCTTCTGAGTCCTGTCAGTGAGTGTGCCAAGTGGGGAGGCCCAGTTGATGGGACAGGCATTATCGTCAGCGATGGCAATGGTAACATACATCAAAATGATTCAGAGAATGGCATCAGCACAACCTGGGAGTCAATGGCATGTGATAACCAACATCAAAAGGAGTAGAACCCAGCGATGGGGGTAGCATACCATCCATAGTAAGTACAGTGGCACTAGACCCCAACCTTACTGCCTCATTGATGTTCAGGGTGGTGCTATAGCCATCACTGTCAAAGTGGATGATGATGAGAACTAACCCTCCTTCAGTGGAGACCTCAACTTCGCTGGCGAAGCACGAGTTTTATCTTTATGCATGAGGTGATGGTTGGAGGAGGAGGGCTTCCACAATGACTTATCTTTGTCTTTATCCTTAGCCTTCGATGACTGTAGCAGCAACAGAGTTGCTGAATGCTGGGGAGTTCCTTTCCTGGAGGCAGTTCAGTTCAGTGAGAA